>JAWZYU010000008.1:64373531-69173531 GCA_038380435.1 Ryuthela nishihirai | reverse complement strand
TATCATCATTACAAACAAGGGGAGTAAATCTAGCCACATTGTTTAGAACATCACTGAAATGCTCAGCCCACCTAGCCATGACAGAATCCTCACCTATAACCTTACCTTGTTTATCCTTCAATACCTGCCCGTTTTCTACCACACAACGTTAACTATCTGGTACAGCTGTTGTGCTGTGTAACTGCTTCCTCGGCTTTGCCAGCCAAGTCATCACCTGTTAGTAAAGTTTAATATAACGATTATTGCTTTTGTTTTAACTGGTTTTTACAAACTTTTAAGGGCAGTTTTAAAGCATTGTTGCTGTTCGTTAAAATATTGCTGTTTCTGTAACTTTCTGAATACCGAACGAATATTGTTGAAAATCGAGATTTAAATAGATTTTTGATTCGGATCTTTAAATTATCTTCAGCCACATGTTTTTTAAATGGAAATATTTTCTGAGTTTGTATCTGTACATAATGGAACTGTACCTAATAAACTGTGCTGAATGTATATTTTTTAAGACTAGAGTTATCTTACCTCCGAGTTGCATTTTTTTCCCCATAAATGAACTAAATCGACAGGTCCGAAGGCTCAGAGATGGTTGTGGGTGGGGACCTACTGGAACAGCTGTTGGGACACGGATGGTAGCCTCCTGTCAATGCGATCCAGCGTGTTCTTTAACGTGCACAGAATGTGGCTCTCCTGCACACAGGGCCACAGCTTAACGTCCCATCTAACAGACGGTGACCTTTCCAAGCCTGTCGATGCCCCCTACTGACTGTGGGCTGGGGGTTTTGCGAGATAAATCTGAACTCTGGCACTAGAACCTGGGAACTGTGGATTACAAGCCTGTCGCTTCGCTGACTGAGCCAAGATCCCATCCTCTCTACTAAAAGTGGAATATCCTCATGAACAATACAGTATTTAATTCAAAATAATTTCTTTCCTGAAATTTAAACTTCAGCACGACATAAAACCCTGGATAAGATATCTTCGAATACTTGATTTATACTCCTTTACATTTCTGCATTTCTAACGAAATTTTGTGAGGTATAATTGCTATGAGATGTAATTACTGTTCAGCAAATGGATTTCAGTTCTACATGATTGCGATTGCTGTAATATTAATAATAGAAAAGTAATATTTTTATCATCATGCATGAAATAGTTTCATTCCATTTTAAGGGCAACTGATTCAGCCGAACTGGGGAAATTATACCTTTGGGATTAATGAGAGACTACAATGCCTTTTGTGACAACGAAACAGAAATAGTTTCACTGGAATACAAGGAAAGTATTCAATATCTACCGCTAATCGAATTTTTCGTCTTTCTCTTCAGGTTTTAGATAGTTTGAAAAAAAAACCAACATGTTACCAGCAGATTATTTAATGCTTGTAAGTTACGTGGTTGAGCCACCACAGATTGGATATGCTGTTCCAACAAACCACAGATGCTTGATTAGATTGATGTCGGTAATTTCGAGGCCAGGGTAATACTTGGAAGTCTTCCTCATGTTCCACGAACTATTCTCAAACAATCCGGGAAGTGTGGCATGATACTTTATCCTGCTGAAAGAAGGCACTACTAGAGGGGAATAAATACCGTTGCTATGAAAGCATGTAACTGGTCTGCAGTGATGTTTAGATAGGTGGTAGACGTCATAGTTTCCTGCACGCAAATGACTGGACCCAGGATTTCCCAGTAGAACATTGCCCAAAGCATTACACTTCCTCCACCAGCTAGTTTTAATCCCACAGTGCATCCTGGTGCCAACACTAACCCAGGTAAACGACACACATGTACCTGGCAGTCCACTGGTGCAACAGGAAATGAGAATCGTTGGATCAGACGACCTTCCAATCATTCAAGGTCCAGTTTTGATGCTCACATGCCCATTGTAGGTGCTTTTGACGGTGAACCGAGGTTAGCATTTGCACTTGGAGCAGCCTGCGGTTATGAAGCCCCGTTTTCAGTAGGGTTCGATGTACTGTGTGTTGTGACACATTACTCCCGTCACCAGCATTCAAATTACTGGCGAGTTGTGCCACAGTATCCCTTCTGTTGGCTCGTACCATACGTCATATCCTTCGCTCACCTCTAGCATCAATGAGCCGTGGTTGGCCCACACCTTACTGGCGGTTCGTGGTTTTTCCCCTCCTCAGACCACTTTTAGAAGGTGCCACAGCTGATAATGAGCACCTCACAAGCATTGCCATCTCGGAAATGCTCTGACCCAGTCGTCTGGCCATTACATTTGGCCTTTGTCAAACTCGCTTAAGTCCACTGCCTCTCCCATCTGAAGAACAAGAATAACATTGATTAACAGAGCTCAGTATTGGGTGTTATTTATACCTTTTCATGACTCACAAACGCTGTCGTTTACCTGCAGTTGCTTCGATTTGTAGAAAGACGCACTGGTCAAAATATTTTGCCTTTTCGGTGCATTTTGACGCTAAAGTATAGCCTGTTGAAATTTGATTCGCAAAAATTAAAATTTTGAAATGGTGAACTGAAAAGAATAGAGGAAGAAAATAAATTGGTGCCAGGTTTAGAAATCAGGTTATATTATGGGAGAAGGAGTCGAAGTTTCTTAATTCGACAAATTTTCTGTAGAAATTCAACTGATTTTTCATACGTAGAGATTTGGAGGTTTAATGCATGGATGTTTCTCGATCTTATTCTCAATGATGCATTCAAATAAGGCGTGGATGTTCCTCAAATTCTCAGTTAAGGCATGAATGTTAATTAAAGAATGTTTAAATGTTAATAAATCTTCAGGAGAAATTTTGGACTGGAATACGATGTTTTTGGCTAATTACGTGGAGGGGGAAACAAAAGTATTAAATGCAAAATTTTAATTATTGAATTTTTAAAATGGGGAAAACAACTTGAGGTTCTGAATCTCGTTCTATTATAAGTAAGGGTTGCGTTTTACAGTGGCGCACTCGGGTTTTAATCTTGGGGGGAGCCGAGGGGCCCGCTGGGCCTGCTCGGGCAAACGAAGTAGCGCTTGGTCCGCCTGAGCACTACTTCATTCACTTTGTGTTCATGGCGGCCGTGATTCCCGAGGGCTATAGGGTATTCCCACCTTATGTGATCGCTAGTTCCGTTAAAATCCGTAGTATAGAAATAGAAGACATGGGATAACATAAATATAAAAAATTAATTTTAGTTAGGCAAAGATTTTTGGAAAATTTTCTAGTGTTTTTTTTTTCTTTGGGTGGTGCCACTGGCGTTTTACCTCTGAGTGGCATTTTTCCCCCCCAGCGAATGCTTGTATGACCAGGGCATGAGGAACCAAAGGGCTCAGGAAGTTTCTAAAATCCAGGGTGTGACCCTCCTGCACACTGAGCACGGCTTAATGTCGCATCTGCCGGACGGCAATTTTTTTCAAGCCCCATTGGTGTACCCTTTATCAGGTACGGTAGAACGGGAGTTAATGTAGAAAATTATCAATGCAAGCACAGTTAGTACTCCAACCTGGTAACTGCAGATTATAAGTCTGGTTACAACCCTGACGAGCTACAAAACTCCTGTTGAATTTTTAACAGAAGACAGATATCAATTGGGAAACCCGTATGGAAAAGTTGGACGAGCTATCAAAGATTTTTCAAATTATCAATGGTGGGGGGGCGAAAAATCTTAAAAAGAAAGAGATAAATCTGTTTGGCATTTTGTTAAGTAATTAAGTTGGTGCCGAAAATGAGCCAGCACTTGGGGGGACTGTTCCCTACAGACAGAGATTTTGCTTCTGTATGTACACTCGAAGACCACGTTATTGGGGGCTCGGTAGCACGTCAGGCTCGTAATCTGTAATTCCCAAGTTCGAGTCCCAGCTGGGTCAGAGTTTGAGATTTTTCTCCGCAAAATTCCCCGCCCTGCCCATGGTCAGTACGGGACACCGATGGGCTTTTAAAGGTGCCGTCCATCGGATGGGATGTTAAGCCGTGGCTCCGTGTGCAGGAGATCCATACCCTGTGCATGTTAAAGAACACATTGGATGGCTTTGACGAGAGTTTACCATCTGTCTCCCAACAGCTGTTCCAGTGGGTCCCCTTCCCCAACCTCTGATCCTTCGGGGTCCATGTGACCTGGTCATTTAGCCCATGGTGTGCAAAAAAAGTGCCGCTTAGAGGTAAAACAACCCAGCTGAGTCAGCGTTGAGATTTATCTCCGCAAAACTCCCCACCCTGCCCACAATCAGTAGGGGACACTGATGGGCTTGGAAAGATCTAACAGCTGTTCCAGTGGGTCCCCTCCCCCAACCTCCTCTGAGCCTTTGGGGTCCTTGTGACCTGGTCATTTAGAACATGGTGTGCAAAAAAAAAAGTGCCTCTCAGAGGTAAAACAACCCAATACAACCCACTTTTTTGGGTATAGATCCATGATATGTCAGTAGTAACTTAAATACAGAACTCATTAATTTCTTAAATTAGCTTTTAATGAAAAAAAAATGTTAGTGAAGATAATTTAAAGATCGGAATCAAATCCATTTAAATCTCGATTTTCAACTATATGCGTTCTGTATTTAAAGAGTTATGGGAGCTGAAACCTTTAGCAAGTTACCTCGTTATGCAAAAAAAATCCTTCAAAATTAGCAGAAATTAATATTTTTACGTGAACTGCTAACGGTACTCTTACAAGAGTTAGTCAATTAACTAAAGATAACGTTTATTGTCTATTACCTTAACTAGGAATAGACATTCTGAAAGAGGGGGACATGCCCCCTCCCCCAGATTTTGGCCCGCATGGAACTGTATCTATTAAAGTTGGCATTGAGTGTAAATAATAAACCATGATATCCATAAACTGTCATGAAAAAATAATCCATAGAATTTAAAAGTGGATTCCATGCTTTTTTTAAACATAAAACTGTCTTAGTAAGATTTCAGAGACAGAACAAAATTACAATTTCCCCGCACTCCCCATGGTCAGTAAGGTACATCAATGGGTTTGGAAAGGCCGCCGTCCGTCGGACGGGACGTTAACCCATGGCCCCGTGTGCGGGAGAGCCATACCCTGTGCATGTTAAAGAGCACACTGGGTGGCCTAAACAGGAGGCTGCCATCTGTCTTCCAACAACTGTTCCAGTGGGTCCCCTCCCCCAACCTCTCAGCCTTTGGGGTCCTTGTGACTTGGCTATTTCGCCCATGGTGTGCAAAAAAGTGATGCTCTGAGGTAATACAACCCAACCCTTACCCAGGACTTGAAACCAGGTCCATTAGATCAGTAGCCAAGCACAATAACCACTCTGCGACAAGACTGCTTATAGAAGTAAAAATGAAATTTTGAAATTTACAACTTAAATGAAGTGCCAGTGACAAACAATATTTATAAGCTATTAGTTTCTCATCTTTAATGCTTATCAATAGCCAATAACATGTTTTCCTAAAATAAAATAATAAAACTAGAAAGGACAGGATTTATCTTTTTTAAATTATATTTGTGAAAACAGGGCTTAAATCAGGGGAAATTCTCCTAATTAACCAAAAACTAAATAAAGCTAAGGTATAAAAAATGTTAGGGAATGACATTTGCCATATAGATATATATCATTAAACATGATGTTAAGCAATTAAGAAATTTCATTTTGCAAAAAGCAAAAGGAAACGTGCATCAATCAAAAGAACCAATAAAAAGAGTACCTCAATGAAGTTCAATGCATGTTATGTTACTGCACACATCTAATATTCATTTTTCTCTCAAACATTTTTTCAGCATATGATCAATTTTTGTATATTAGAACCTAGGGGTACATCATCCAAAATAGCAATCATTTCTTATTGAAATATATTGTCTAAAAATATGAAAGATGATATACCAATTGATAAGAACATAATATAACTGAGGTAGGCAAAAGAAAAAAATGGTTTAACCTTTCGCATCATTTCTGTTTGAATACTCTGGACTAAAGGAACAGCAGTGTAATTTAATCTTCTTCGAAAAGTATCAAGTAGTATCATAGATTCGAGCTTAAAATGCAAGCTGCACAACTTAACTGCACATAGTTTCTGCCAGAATCGTTCATTGTATTGCTGCATTCCCATAAATGTATTCTGTAATAATCAGATATTTTCACTTAGGCAGATTCTTGAGAAATGTTTAGAGTTTCAGAAACCTTTAGTTGCTAGCTTTGTTGATTTCAAAAAGGCATTCGACTCTGTTGATCGTCATAATTTGTGGTTGATTGTGAGATCACATGGTATACCAGACAAGTTAGTTAGCATAATGAAAGCTCTCTATAATAACACTGAGTCGTGTGTGAGAGTTGGTAAGTCTTATAGCAATTGGTTTAGCATTAATTCTGGTGTTCGACAAGGGTGGATTTTGTCTCCTTTTCCCTTTAGTTTGGTTATTGATTATGTTATGCGAAATTCACTTCAAGGGAAAGATTTTGGCCTTAAATGGTCTGGAGATCTAAAAATTTCTGATTTAGATTATGCTGATGATTTAGCCCTTTTGGCAAATGATGTTGATGACATGAACTCTTTCATTCGAGCTGTTGATGAAACTGGTAGTAGAGTAGGTTTGGTTATAAAGACAGAGAGAACTAAAGTGATGAAAATTGGTCAGGCAGGCTGTGATTCAGTTAATCTGAATGGTTGCAGTCTTGAGCAGGTGTCACAGTTTAATTATCTTGGGAGCTATGTAACAGATACTGGTGATGTACGGCATGAGATTAAGAGATGGATAGGGATTGCTGCCGGGACTTTTAAGAATCTATGGAGATTGTGAAGAAAGCGGCGTATACACCTAAAGACTAAAATTAGACTGTATAATAGTTTGGTTCGTTCTAGGGTTAGTTATGGTAGTGAAACTTGGACGCTATGTAAACAAGATAACAGGAAACTAGATGCTTATGCAGTATCTTGGTAACTTCAACTTTGTAACTAATGATGAGGTTAGGCAAAGGAGTATGCAACCTCCTTTAAGCAGCATATTGTGCAGAGAGAGACTTCGTTGGTTTGGCCATGTTGCCCGTATCGATAATTATAGATTGGCGAATAGGGTTATGAATGCCTAAAGGCTTCAGAAAGAGGGGGAGACCAAGGATGAGGTGGGCAGACAATGTCAAACAGGACCTTATTAGAATTGGTGTGCAGTGGCCAGATGCAGCAGATGTAGCAGATGTAGCTCAGGACAGACTTCCTTGGGGAACTAAATTACACGGTCTGGTTGGACCTCCGTAGCCCATGGCTGCTTCAGGATGTTGATGATGTAATAATGCAAAAAATATAGTGAAATTATTTGATTTCCGCAGATAAAACAATAATTATAAATTCATTTTTCATTATTCTGGATTCAACAGTTGATACTAAATAAGTTTTATTTCATACCACTGGACAAAACTATTTCATATTTTTTGCTGAAGAAAATGTTAGCACAGCCGAAAAAAAAAATACTATTGAATACTACCTCAAGTAGCTGCTTGCCACAGAGGTCTGACACGAGCCTATCAGTTTATACGCCATAGATAGATCTGTGAGAGAGACAAAATACTATTTATAAACACATTACATGCCACATATTATACATATATGTCATACACATTTTTGTTCTTTCATTACCATTATAAAATGTAAAAGAAAAACTGTTCGAACGGACAACAGATATCCATTGTATGATGTACAATGGTACCTTCGCACCCAAAAGCGTAATGTAAATTTTACTAGACTTAAGATTTTATTAAATATACATTACCTTTGACTTTTTTTCGGAAATTTATCAATCGCAATTGCTTTTTGTAACCTACAGCAATGAGTAATCTTTTTTTTTCATAACCTACAGCAATGAGTAATCTTTTTTTTTTCATCTCCATCTGAAAGCACACTACACGTGATTTCTCAACTTATAGCTCCGGCTTAGCTCCAGCTGCGACAACGGCTCGGGTTCAAATGGGCAGTTAAGCTCTCCTCGAGAGAGGGCGCCACTTTCACCCTTCGAGAGTCGATGCTAGAGGTGAGGAAAGGCTATCCCGTATATTACGAGCCAACAGAAGGGATACCGTGGCGCAACGTGCTCGTAATTTGAATGCTAGTGATGGAAGAAATGTGTCACAACATACAGTACATCGAATCCTGATGAAAATGGGGCTGCGTAGCCACAGGCTGCACCTAGTGCCCATGCTAACTTGGTTCACTAAGCTAGTGCCTACAATGCGGAAGCACCTACAATGTGCACGAGAGCATCAAAAATGGACCTTGAATGATTGGAAGAAGGTCGTCTAGTCCGATGAATCTCTCTTCCTGTTGCATCATGTGGACGGCCGGGTATGTGTGCGTCCAATATTCTGCTGGAAAATCCTGGTTCCAGTCATTCATTGCAGGAAACCATGACGTCTACCACGTCTATCATTGCAGACCGAGTACATCTTTTCATGGCAACAGTATTCCCCTCTAGAAGTGCCTTCTTTCACCAGAATAATGCGCCATGCCACATTGCCTGGATTGTTTGAGAATGGTTTGGAAACATGAGGAAAACTTCCAGGTATTGCCGTAGTCTCCAAATTTTCCAGACAACAATCAATTGAGCATCTGTGGTTTGTGTTGGAACAGCATATCCGATCTGCAGCAACTCAACCACGTAACTTACAAGAGGTTAAAGGATCTGCAGGTAACGTGTTGGTACCAGATACCACAAGACACATTTAAAAATCTTGCAGTGTCCATGCTTCGCTGGGTAAGAGCTGTTTTGTCGGCACGTGGAGCACCAACATTATATTAAGCAGGTTGTCATAATGTTTTGGCTCTTCGGTGTATGTTGCACCAACTTGCGATACGCGCAGCTCTTGTTAGTAGCACTCGAGAATATTTCGCTCTTCCAAATTCCAATCATTTTGCGTTTATACGTGATACACTTCGAACATATATGGTACTTTGGAGAAATCGTTTGGCCATCCCTGACTTAGATTGAAAAATTATCCATTTGTTTCCCTTCCGAGAGGAAAGAAGAAACAAATTTTGAGTGAAGTATTAGAAATGGCTGTACGCATTATCAGTCGGATGAAAGCTTTAAACTTATTTCAGAAATCGCGATTTATATCATTATATTCTGATGTAAATTATTATTCGCAAAATTTGTTAAATGTAGCAAACTCTGCAGGAAATGAATATCGTACAATTCCTAATTATCCTCCTATTTATTCAATGGAGAAAGAAGATGTCAAACGACGGTTACGTCAAGCATGGTATGATTCGATACAGGCTATGCCGTCTGTGGAACAAAAGTTATATGAAATTAGTTCTAACAAAAAAATTACTGAAAGAGTTTACCTTTTACATTCTAAAGCGTATACAATGTCTTCTTCAATTCTGTTCCAAAAATATTGTTCCCGAACACATTTAATACAAGGACTTCCGGAGAAGATCACTTCAATTAATGCAGATCATATCTACAACAGGATCAAGTCCCATTTGTGTGATACGGTTGCAACTTCGTTTCAGGGTTCCAATAGAGAATTTTATACACTGCATGATAATATTCAAGAAGAATTTACTACATGGAGAGTGCTGAATGCTCTTTTGTCAACCTGTGCAATGGCCTTATATGGAGAAAAGAACTATCTTCTTGAAGCTTGTGTAAGTTGTAGAAATTGCCAAATAATTACTATTGCACTAAAAGTGAATTTCACGAAAATCAAACCAAAATTTAAAAATGTTCACATTTCATCACACCTTCAAACTCTGTCGTAAATATCCAGTAAAAGTTCATAAGATATACACTTGGCCAAAAATATAGATTTTTTGAAAGACTATAAGGCAGACCTACAGTTTACAGCACTCAGGTGCCATGTTTTTTTTGATGCAAGAAATTGATGTGTTGCATCTTGACAGAATGCTCGATTTTCAAAACTCTTAGTGGTGACTAATGGCAATGAAAAAATTTATTTTTCCTTGAAGAATATGAAAAGCAATCTTTTAAAATTATGATCCATAACATTCCCCCCAATTAAATATGTAATTTAAACTAATAAAAAACGTGTTTTGATATATACAGTGGACCTTCGTTATAGCGCTGCTCGCTATACCGCACACTCGGTTATAGCACGGGCGATGTTTGCGATAAGTTCAAACATGTTTATACAGGTCCGTGCGGTGTTAGTGAGTATCGCATTTTATTGTTACTGCATATTGAGTAATTGTGTATGGAGTTCCTGCATGTATTTTGAATAGTGTTTAATTATTGTATGCATGATGAGTAAAAGAAAAGCTTACAGTGTGAAATTTATTGTGTTGCCACCGCGCCGCTCGGTATAACGCGGTTCACCTTATAACGTGGGTGTTGTTTCCCGCCCGACATGCGTGTTATATCGGGGGTCCACTGTATTAGCAAATGGTTCTGTGTTATTGATGGGGTTGGGAGTTTGAAATTGTGGTAAATTGGTGTGTTTTGGTTATCTAAGCTTAGATCAGAAAGGGACTTTCTGAAATTAAAATTAGGCATGGAATAAGAAACATTTTGTAAAGAATACTTTTATCACAGGATAGTACTGTTGTTGTAATGTTAATATATGGAGTTGCAAGTACAGTGAGTTGGTAGAGGCATAGTGATATGATGGAACACTATTGTGGTATATGAATAGAATTAAGTGGTAGATAGGAGGGAGTGGGTGTGTTAATGTTGTGAGTAAGTGTAATTTATGATATATGGTGGAATTTTATTTTCTCAAATGGTATTGTGAGAAATTTGATTTGCAATGTATTTTTTCATGGCTTTTTCAAATGTGGTGGTGGTTGCTGTGCTAATGAAAAATATAGGTGAGTTTGAAAATTTTGTTATACTAGATGTTAATTTTAATAGTTTGGCATATGAATGTTAATTGGATGTAGTGGTCTACGTGTTCAGAAAGGGAATTGTGGTTTGAGCATGAATGATTTTAGATTATATGGGAATTTTTTGTTTATGTATATTAGTTAACCCTTTGAGGTTTTTTTTTTTGATTCCATAGTGAATGATGATTTGTTTATGATTTTGGGTGTTTTTGTGCTTGTTTTAGCCCATTATGTTATTTAATCCCTAGGGTTTTTTCAAGTGTGGAGTGACAGGTTGTTTATGAATTTGTATCTTTGTGGTCATTTAGCTCATTGAGTTATTTTAAACACTGGGTCATTTTTTAATGCAGAAAGGCATTTTGTGTATAATTTTGGATGTTTTTACACTTGTTTTAGCCCTTTGGAATTTTAACCCCTGTGTCTGTTTTTGAGTGTGGAAAGACAGTTCGTTTATGATTTATGAGCATTTTTACCCTTGTTTTAGTCCATTGGGTTCTTTAGCCCCTATAGTTTTTTTCAAGTGTGGAATAGCAGCTGTTTATGATTTTGTGTTTTTGTGATTGTTTCAGCCTATTGGGTTATTTGATGCATGAGGTCATTTTGGAGAGTGGATTGGCAGTTTGTTATGTATTATTCCATCAGGGGAAATAAGCCTAAAAACATGAATTATCAAAAATAACTAACCGCTGATCCTCAATATTAAAAAGCTCCCCCCCCACCAGAACTAAATTCCATCAGAGACATCAAGCCTAAATAACTTAATATAATACACCAATTATGAAAGAGAACTCACTACCAATCTGCAGTATGAAACAGCCGTCAAAACTAAATAAATAATCCCATCAGAGAGAACAAGTCTAACCCGAATTATCATAAACCACTCACCAGAGCATATTTGCCAACTCTCTTTTTTCCACTATGCAATGTCTAAATGGTAGCTAGGTAGTCACTGGAAGGAGAGATAAGCACCAATCCCCTGTGATGATGCATAGAACCAGCCAGGCCTAGCACCTAATGTCCGACCCCGCCTTCTCGTGGTGCAGACCGTTAGTACCTTTCAAAAGAGATACTCTCTTATGGAAGTGAATGGAAGGGGAGGGCTGCCAGATTAGTGTGGCCTACTGATCTGGACAACTCTGGCTACTTTTCTTTTTTTTCTACCCTGCTGAGGAGTGGTCAACCACACAGGGTCCTGGTGCTGACCACATAAACCCACTGGACTGATATAAGGCTCTGAGCTTGATTATGAATCCTGATTTTGCTGCACTGGTGGGCTTCTGTGGAGGGAAAATATGCTGTGTTTTCTGTTTGTTTGTGGGTTGACAACCCCAAGTGAATAGATTCACAGGATATGTTTATCAGCTGGTGGATAATCCTGAGCAGAGGTCATCGCAGGCACCTGAACTCTTTGCTTCTATTGGCATCGTCAAATTCTACATTGGAGGAAGTCTTCCAATGTAGATGGCTTCAGCCTTTAGTGGTGGGGGAATGGGTCTTTGCCCCATGTCTGCGATTAGGGGACTGTTTGATATTGTCGGCATTCCATTTCTCAATAAATATAGTTTCTTTAAACATCCCGCTAACCATTTTCTCTCCATAGGTAGTTGGAATGTGAGGACTCTGCGCAGAGCTTTTTCTCTTGATGTCCTCACACAAGAATTCCACCATTATAATTTAGATATTCTTGGCTTCCAAGAGACCAGATGGACAGATAAAGGTCAGATTCTTAAAAATAATCTTAAATTTCTTTTCAGGGAGGGAAGATAATAAGCATCACCAAGGCGTGGGTCTGCTTCTCAGCAGACATGCTAGTGATGCTCTTCTAGGATACGAGTGCATTAATGAAAGGTTTCTTACAGCAAAATTTCAGACAAGCGTTAAAGACTTGAATGTTATCTGCTGTTATGCCCCCACTGAGGATGTTGATGAGGATGAGAAGGATAGGTTTTATGGACAACTTCAGGATATTTTGAATTCTGTCAAGAAAGGAGATATTACCCTTGTTCTTAGTGACTTCAGTGCCAAAGTTGGTACTGACTCTGACCTTTGGGGAGGAGTAATAGGCCCTTTTGGTATTGGTAGCTGCAATGACAATGGGCAGTGTCTCCTACAGGTAAGTAAACTCAATGGATTGTAACTAACACTTATTAGAAACACCACAACATACATAAGTACATATGGGTTTCACCTGATGGGCTGCATAAGAATATGATTGATTATATATTAATTAACAGCAAATGGGCTAGTTCTGTTAGGAATACCAGGTCATATAGGGAGCTGAAATTGGATCTGACCATTACCTTGTTAAAAGTGTTTTGCAACTTAAACTTAAAAAGTGTTGTGCTAGGGTTAAAAATTTTACTTTTAATACTGAAGTTCTGAAAGACCCAGTTATAGCCAAAGCTTACCATTATAGGTTACTTAGTCATTATGACAGTCATGGTTTGCTTACTACTGAAGTTGAGGAAGAATGGGATCATTTTAAACAGGCTTTTTTGGACACTAACAGTACTCTTTTAGGGAAAAAGGAGCAGAAGAGGCAGAATTATCTGAGTGATAAGGCACTTGAGCTTATTTCGGAAAGAAAGAACTGTAGGAATGTCCTTAATCAATACCCTCTAGTCCTGATAGAAAGCATTACAGAGAACTTAATAAACGTGTAAAAGATCAGTTAGCTCCTTTGGCTTGATGGTTTGGCTGATGAAGCTGAGGAAGCAGTTAGACAGCACAACAGCAGAGAGCTGTACCAGATAGTTAATGTTTTGTGTGGTAGAAAACAGATAGGTATACAGGAATTGAAGGATAAACAAGGTAAGGTTATAGAAGGTGAGGATTCTGTCATGGTTAGGTGGGCTGAGCATTTCAGTGATGTTCTAAACAATGTTGTTAGTTCTATTCCCATTGTTTGCAATGATTATAGATGCATTAGTGGCTTTAATGTTGGCCCTATAATACAATCTGAAGTTATTTTGGCTGTTTCTAAACTTAAACTTCATAAATCCCCAGGGGAAGATGAAATTACTACGGAAATGCTTAGAGCTGGGAATGTCTCGGTTACCACATGGATGACTGAAATTTTGAATAACTTTTATGATAAAGGCATGGTTCCTAAAGATTTTACCAGAGCTATTATTATCCCTATTTTCAAAAAAGGTGATCGCAGTTCTTGTAATAACTATAGGGGTATTAGCCTACTCTCTGTTCCAGGTAAAGTTCTTTCCATGATTGTGCTTAATAGAATTAAGAATCTGGTTGACAGTCAATTGTGTGATGAGCAATGTGGATTCAGAAGTGGTAGGGGATGTGTGGATCAGATATTTTCACTTAGGCAGATTCTTGAGAAATGTTTAGAGTTTCAGAAACCTTTGGTTGCTAGCTTTTTTGATTTCAAAAAGGCTTTCGACTCTGTTGATCATCATAATTGTGGTTGATTGTGAAATCATATGGTATACCAGACAAGTTAGTTAACATAATGAAAGCTCTCTATAATAACACTGAGTCGTGTGTGATAGTTGGTAAGACTTGTAGCAATTGGTTTAGCATTACTTCTGGTGTTCGACAAGGGTGATTTTTGTCTCCTTTTCTCTTTAGCTTGGTTATTGATTATGTTATGTGAAATTTACTTCAAGGGAAAGATTTTGGCCTTAAATGGGCTGGAGATACGAAAATTTCTGATTTAGATTATGCTGATGATTTAGCCCTTTTGGCAAATGATGTTGATGAGATGAACTCTTTCATTCAAGCTGTTGATGAGACTGGTAATAGAGTAGGTTTGGTTATAAACAGAGAGAAAACTAAAGTGATGAAAATTGGTCAGGCAGGCTGTAATTCAGTTAATCTGAATGGTTGCAGTCTTGAGCAGGTGTCACAATTTAATTATCTTGGGAGCTATGTAACAGATAATGGTGATGTGTGGCATGAGATTAACAGACGAATAGGGATTGCTGCCGGGACTTTTAAGAATCTATGGAGAGTGTGGAGAAATAGGCGTATACACCTAAAGACTAAAATTAGACTGTTTAATAGTTTGGTTCTTTCTAGGATTAGTATGGTAGTGAAACTTGGACACTTTGTAAACAAGATAACAGGAAACTAGATGCTTACGCAGTATCTTGGACATTAGGTGGTTCAACTTTGTAACTAATGATGAGGTTAGGCAACAGAGTCTGCAAACTCCTTTAAGCATCATATTGTGCAGAGAGAGACTCCATTTGTTTGGCCATGTTGCCCGTATGAATAATTATAGATTGGCGAATAGGGTTATGAACAGTGTGCCTAAACGCCTCAGAAAGAAGGGGAGACCTAGAATGCAGTGGGATGCTTTGATGAAGTGAATTCTCATTAAAATACTTAATTTTAATAAAACTATATTATTTATATTTCACCTCAGATATTTTTTTTTGTGCTAGTTATACATGTTATTGTTTATATATATTTATTTCTTTGGTAACCCACCCTTCCACTTCAGCTTTCTATGTGGCCCTTTTGCTAAACTTTTACCCAGGCCTGCCCTAAGTAAGGCCTGTGTAAGTCTGCCACTGTTGTAAAGTATAACTCTTCCTGAAGACCTCCTGTGAAGTTCACCTTTTTGATGTGTTTAAAAATGAGGTCTCATAATGTAACTAGTAACAGTTTCTTCTGTGTGTAATGATATTAGGAAAGGCTTGCCTATGTCATACGGTTCATTTTATATTAAGTCTCAACTTAGTTGAAATAGAGTATAGGGATGTTCATAGTCACTGGAGTCCCAGTAATGATTCTGGAATATTCCAATTGTTCTTTTTGATATTTCCACCAAAATACACCTTAGAAATTAGCAGAATTATTAAGTGACAGAATTCATTTTTAATATTAAATTAATTTTCCAATGTACTTCAGTGTTGAAATCACAAAGCTTCACAAGTGACTATTCTCAAACATGTATATTTCTGCCCTGCCCATGGTCAGTAGGGTACACCAATGGGCTTGGAAAGGCCGCTGTCCATCGAATGGGATGTTAGCCATGGCCCCGTGTGCTGGAGAGCCATACCCTGTGCATGTTAAAGAACACACTGGATGGCCTTGATGAGAGGCTACCATCTGTGTCCCAACAGCTGTTCCAGTGGGTCCCCTCCCCCAAACTTCTCTGAGCCTTGGGGGTCCTTGTGACCTGGCCATTTAGCCCATTGTGTGCAAAAAAAGTGCCACTCAGAGTAAAACAACCCAACCCCAACTCAAACATGTATAAATATATTTACCAACAAAATATATTAAAAATGGTCATTTTTAATACGAATGAAAATATTGTCATTTAAAACTAAAGCAATGCTATTAATGAAAAAGTATATTTGACACCTCATGAAATCTGACAGTAAACTACTCATATAACCCACTCCAATAGGAGCATCTGGACAATTCCTATTATCCACTCTTCTATTATTATACTATAGGTTCTTATTATGCACAAATGAAGCATCAATAATATAAAACCATCAACAGAACCCATTATTCATGCTATATGATTTATTGGAGCTAAATAAAGATCAAAATAACTATATTGTGAAAATGCAGGACTTACACAGAATTTAGTGTCAGTTGGTAAATTAGTGCAATAAAATTTTGAAGTTTATCTTTCAACTATTTGCATATTGAAAAAGATTTTAGGAGCAAACTCAGCTTTTTGGAGCAAGGACAGCTCTCATTCTTCAGTGAAACAGAATCATGTGGTGAAATTAGGACTGTTAAGAATGTCTTTCCACAGGTTGGGAAGGGTGATTCATCTCAATTTCAGGTGGGGACAAGTGAGGTCATTATTTCAATAGCTTCGTGGTGATGGTAAGTGGATGCACTTGCTGGCAGTGTGACATACTCCCAGTCTATGGTAGCTGTGTGTTAGCAGGTGGCTTTCATTAGCTTGTTATGGCTGACACATGTCTGATGCTTTGTGAACCTCTCCTGTAGAGAATGCATGGTTTTTCTGATATAGTAAACAACAGAATTATCTGTATGTAGGAGGGGCGGGGGTGGCTCAGTCGGTAGCGCGTCAGGCTCGTAATCTGTAGTTCACAGGTTCGAGTCCCAGCTGGGTCAGCGTTGAGATTTATCTCCGCAAAATTCCCCGCCCTGCCCACGGTCAGTAGGGGACACCGATGGGCTTGGAAAGGCCGCCGTCTCTCGAATGGGACGTTAAGCCGTGGCCCCGTGTGTGGGAGAGCCATACCCTGTGCATGTTAAAGAACATGCTGGATGGCCATGATGGGAGGCTACCATCTGTCTCCCAACAGCTGTTTCAGTGGGTCCCCTCCCCCAACCTTCTCTGAGCCTTCGGGGTCCATGTGACCTGGCCATTTAGCCCATGGTGTGCAAAAAAGTGCCGCTCAGAGGTAAAACAACCCAACCTATCTGTATGTAGGGGAAATCTGTGTATGCCTGATTTTTGAAAGAGGATAAATGTGTCTGTCCCTTTTTATAATTTTCATCACATTTGGAGTGGGCTGAAAACAACATTGAATTTTTGGGTGAGTAATTTGCAGACTGATTCATACAGGCAGGAATGTGTAAGATATGGATCAGGCAATTGCCCAGAGTTTATTATTGGGATTTTGTTTCTCAGAGTTGGTGATTGAAGGAGGCCAAATCTGTGCTGTTGTCGTTTCTATATTTATTGATTAGTTTTTCTATTGTTTTTGGGTGGTAACCATGGGGTGCAGCAATGGATTAAATTTTTTTTAGCAAAAACTCGTCGGATGATATAGTGAAGTATATCAGTTATACAATTTTGTACACTCGTGGGGTACATGAGTCTGTGCATGTTATAGAGGGAATATAGATAGGCTTTCGGTATATTGATGTTGTCAAGGCTCCTGTGTCATCTTTTTGGATAAAAACATCCAAATAGAGGATGGCATTGCTGTTTTCCTCCCTCACTGAATTATGACCACCTCCCTCCATGTTGTGTCAGTGGAAGCTAACTTCGAAGCTTTATAACTTTTAAGAGCTTTGTGACAGAATGGGACTGAAGATAAATTAAAGATCTCAATTAAATCTATCTAAATATCAATTTTAAATAATGTTCACTTTGTATTTAAAAAGTTATGGATTTTGAATATTTAACAGCAACAGTGCAAGTTTTAGAAAAATTGAAAAATATCAAAAAATTATTTTCATTAACTTTTTAAATATACACCTGCTGTTTTAAATGGTGTGAAATAATACTTCTTATTCAAATTATAATTAACTTCTGAGTTAAATTCTAAAGTTAGACAGTGCTGTTGTTAAATATTCAAACTTCTATAACTCTTTAAATACTAAGGGAATATTGTTGAAAATCAAAATTTAGATAGATTTACTTTTACTCATACTTTTCACAATAATTGACAATCTCAGAATTACCTGTAGTTTTTTTTATGTTTATAATTCAATAAATGGTTTTGTGAAAAAAATTTTGCTAACATATGGGAGTCTGAGATTGTTAATTATTGTTTAAATCATTAATAACAATAGCATGATATGACTTCATTATTTATTTCCATCTTACTCAGCACAATAAAGAGAAATAGTTGCTACCCGAGATCATAGATCTCGTTTCATGTTCTTTTTCCCCTAAAATGGGGTATCACTTCAAGTAAGGAAGGTCATAGACCCCCTCCACCATCTGGCTCTCCATATGTGCACAGGGAGCCTTCTACACCTCATGGTCCAGAGTCTTTACATTGAGATTGGTGAACCATCTTTAGCTACCCGCCGTCAACAGTTGTTCCTACAGTATGCAGCAAAATTGCAATCACAGCCAGGCCATCCCACTTGGGACTGCATTTTCAGTCCTTAGTGGGAAATATACCAGAATTGGTTGACTGCCATTCATCTTTTTGGTTTGTGTGTCCAAAGCTACCACAGAAACCTCAACATCAATCTCAATAGCATTGCCCAGTTGACAGCCGAGTCACATCTACCATGCTCGCTGTTTCTTCTTTCTGTGACTTTTCCCTTTGGAGGACAGGGAATGTCTTTACACCTGACTGCATGTGCCAGCAACCTCTTTGTCAGCCTTCGCACTGAATACCTGGACTTCTTGCCTATCTTCACAGATGGCTTGAAGTCCAGCACATCAGTGGGATAGACCATGGTCTGCTGTGATGTAATCATTGCTGACCAAGATCCCACAGCAGTGTTCCATCTTCACTGCAGAATTGCGTACTCTCAGCATTGCCTTGGACCATATTGTGGCTAAGCATCATTGTCAGTGTGTCCTCTACAGCGACTTGCTTAGCTTGCTACAGGCTTTGATCTCAATGAGACATCGGCCTCACCCTGTTCTCTCCAAGATCTGGCAGCCACAACCACCATTCTGTTCTGTTGGGTGCTGATTATATTGGGATCAAGGGCAATGACTTGGCAGATGCTGCTTCCAGGTCAACTGCGCCCCTGTCTGACTCTCCACTGCCTGTTCCATATGTGGACTTCCATCAGTGTTTTTCTATCAAGGGTTTGGCACACTAGCAGAGATCTTAGTCTGAACAGGTTGGTAAAGTTTTTGAGATCAAGCCCATTATCAAACCATGGCAGTCATGTTTTCGCAGGAATTCCAAGGAGGAAGTCAACTCCTCTTAGGCCATTCATTTATTGCACATTCATTTCTTCTCTTTGGGTGGATAACAAATCTAAATGTGAGTTTTGTGACACCATTTTAACAATCAAACACATTTTAATCTTGAATGACGTATTTTAACTTTCATGATTTTTACGGCTAAGTCCCTTTCACTCGGTCACCTTTTATCTGATGACCTGCTTTGAACACCTGTTTTCAACTTTTATGTTAGACCAGATATTTTACCTGTCTTTAATGTTTTACTTTTTTCCTGTTTACAGAGTCTACACACATTGTTGGTTTTGTATTTTACATTTGTTATTATTTTACATCACTTTTTTACACCCTTTGTTGTTTCACACTTTATATCCCACAACTAAATATCATTTGATTTTATAGTTGTGGGTTTCTAGGACGTTTGTCACTTTATATTATTTTTTACACCTTGTTTGTTGCAATATGGCCTTAGTTGCCTTTGTGACATAAAACCAACCAACCAACAGCCATACTTGCCTATTACCATCAAGACAGGTTACTTAAATTGTGTGGTACAACTGTATGTACCTAACCCTCCGGTTGTTTTCAGTGCCAGAGGTATGGCCATGTCCACCTTTTTACCATATGTATATATGACATATCTAAGCACACATGAGCATTGAATATCATCCTCTTTCCTGGGAAGAGGCACTTGTCCATTCGAAACTGGACTACAGATCCCAGGGATTTGGTGGTGAGGGTATTAGAAGGTGACCTCTCCACCATCAGGCCCTGTGTGTGTGTGTATGCATGGGTTCTTCTGCACCTCACCCACTAGAGTGTATTGAGATTGATGAACCTTATATCTTAACCATTAGCAGTTGTCCCTACAGTACACTTGTAAATTGCAATCCTTGCTGGGTCATCACACTTGGGACCACTTTTTGCCCTCAGTGTTACATGCTTTACTTTAGTCACCCAACTGCCATATCCACCACCATGCTTTTCACCTGTACTTCTTTCATGCCTTCACAAATGGCTCAAAGTCCACACATCACCTTGAGTCACCTATTGTCTGCTTGTGACATCATTACAACTGAATAGATCTCACTGTAGTGTTCCATTTTCACTGCAGAATTGCATGCTATCAGCTTTGTCCTGGACCACATATTGGCTAAATATTATTGGTGAGTGCCTTACACTGACTAGTTTAGCTCGCTTTGATCTCAGTGCAGCCTCACCCTGTTCTGTTAATAATACAGCAGTTCCATTTTCTGGCAGCCACAACAACCATATTTTTCTGTTGGATATCTGGTCATGTTGACGTCAGGGGAAATGACTTGGTAGATGATGCTGCCAAATCGCCTATCCCTTGCCCTACTCTCTGTTGCTCATTCCACATCTGGACTTCTGGTAGCATTTTTGCATCGAGTTCTAGACTCAGTGGCAGAGATCTTACTGCCACTGAGTCTAGAACTATATCTGGGATAAAACCAAAAATGCATGGGATGTCTAAAAAAACTATATCCAATGGATATTTCATCACAAATAGTTTAAAAAAAATGTATATAGTATAAAACCAAGGGTTTTTATCTCAGATATGTTTTTTTTTCTGATTAAAGAAAACATGCTCTTTTTTTCTAGCAACTCGTTTGAGCTTGAAACTTATTTTTAGAGTTTATGACCCTTTATTTTGTTATTGATATAAAACAGTTTTTGGTTAAACAAAAATCATACGTGTTATTTCCTTTTAAGCTTTGACTTGTTTTTTTTTACAGTATGATCATCAACCACGTGTGGAGTCTTATTGGTGGCATGGAAATTTTCTTCGAAGGAGAAAACGTGAATCAAACAACTTGTGTTTTCAGTTCCGTGACAGACCTTGTTTAAATGTAAGAATTAAGGAGCCGTTACCTGCAGTAAGTTGAAAATTTTTTGCTCTGTTTATTTACACTTATGTGTTGGAGCCTGATTAAACAGTTTTATTGTGCAAAAACTTTTCATTTTACGAAGGAAAAAAAGTGCATTGAAAATGATATATCAGTTTTGTAATAAAAGTAATCAGTTTTGTAAAAAAATTTTTTTTTTAGAATAGAAATAGGCAATTTTTTTAACTGTTTGTGATGAAATATTCAAAATAACATTTAAATATGTGATATATATAATTTTACCTATTGATTCCACCTGATAAAATTAAAAAGTTTGAGAATATTCCTTTTGTGCCTGTAGCTTCACACTCACTACTTGAGTCACCATTGCATTAGTTTAGGTCTTTGCTCTGTTGTACTGTACATGATTATCAATTGGTTTTGATTTCCACTAGTTTGACTTACTTTTCTGTGTAGCAGAATGTAATGATTTCTAAACTTTTAATGTAAATAGGCATAAACTAGAAGTAGAGTTATGTACTAATCCCCAGTGATGATGCACAGAACCGGCCAGGTCTAGCATCTAATGACTGACTTTACCTTCTTGTGGTGCAGATCATTAGTACCTTTCAAAAGAGATATTCTCTTGTGTAAGGGAATGGAATGGGAAGGCTGCCAGCTCAGTGTGACCTACTGATCTGGTCATCCATGGCCACTTTTACTTCAACCCTGCTGAGGAGTGATCTACTTCACAGGGTCCTAGTGTTGACCATTTATACCCACTAGACTGGACTGGTTTATGGATTTGAGCTTGATTATGGATCCTGGATTTACTGCACTGGTGGGTCTCTGTTGAGGGAGAAACTGCTGCTGTGTTTCCTGTTTGCTTGTGGGTTGCCAGCACTAAGTTAACAGAGGCATGAGATACCTAAAAACAGCTGGTGGATAATCCTGATCAGAGGTCATCACAGGTACCTGAACCTCACTTAGCTAGTTGGGCAATGTCAATCCTAAACTGAAGTAATGTGTCTCAGGCAGATCTATGGCTCTTGAAAAGGTGTTTGCCCCATGCCTACGATCAGGGGGCTGTTTGATATTGTTGCCTCTACTTCTCTCAATAAACGAATCATTTTTTCTCTGCAGGTAAGTGGAATATGAGTATATTACATAAAGATTATTTTCTTGATGTCTTCAAGCAGGAATTCCAGCATTATAACCTAGATATTCTAGACTTTGAAGAGATCAGATGAACAGGTAAAAGGTGAGATATTTAAAAATAATTTTATATTTCTCTTTTCAGGGAGGGAGGGAGGGAGGATGGAAAGCATCTCCAAGGCGTAGGTTTGCTTCTCAGCAGACATATCATTGATGCTCTTCTAGGATATGACTGCATTAATGAAAGATTTCTTACAGCAAAATTTTAAATGAAAAAACGTTTGAAAGATCTAGATTTAACCAAAGCATACCATAATAGGCTACTTAGTCATTATGACAGTCATGGTTTGCTTACTGCTATAGTTGAGAAAGAATGGAATCGTTTTAAACAGGCTTTTTTTAAACCAACAGTACGCTTTTGGGAAAGGGAAATAGAGGAAACAAAATTATTTGAGTGATAATGCTATGGAACTTATTTCTGAAAGAAGAAAGTGCAGGATTAATATGAATCAACATCCTATTAGTCCTAACAGATGGCATTACAATGAGCTTAATAAACATGTAACAGCTGATAAGAATCTTTGGATTGATAGCTTGGCTGACAAAGCAGAGGTAGCAGTTAGACAGTACTACAGCAGGGAGATGTACCATATAGTTAATGTCTTGTGTGGGAAGAAACTGATAGGTACACAAGGCTTGAGGGATAGACATGGTAAGGTGGTTGAAGGTGAGGATTCTGTAATGAGTCTGTGGGCTGAGCATTTCAGAGATGTTTTAAGCAATGTGATTAGTTCTTCTTCCATTGTTTTAATGAGGATAGATGCATTATTGGATTCAGTGATGGCTGTATATCACATTCTGAAGTCACTTTAGCTATCTCTAAATTGAAACTGCATAAATCCCCAGGGGTGGATGAAATCACCACTGAAATGCTTAAAGCTGGGAATACTTGTGGGAATACTACCACATGGCTGGGAATACTACCACATGGCTAACTGAAATTTTGAATATTTTTTATGATACAGGTGTTCCTAAAGATTTTACTAAAGCTATTATCCGTATTTTTTAAAAAAAGGTGATCATAGTTCTTGTGATAATTATAGGGGAATTAGTTTGTTTTAAGTAAAGTTCTTTGCATGATTATATTTAATAGAATTAAGAATTTAGTTGATGGACAACTGTGTGATGAACAGTGTGGATTCAGAAGTGGTAGGAGATGTATTGATCAAATATTTTCACTTAGGCGGATTCTTGAGAAATAAACAATGAAATAAGCTCGACGTATTCCATATCAACTAATAAATCAGCACTCTAGTGTCGATTTAAATTTCAGAGGAAAAATTGTCTTGAGCCAGGTGGGATACGAACCCACGACCTCCTGATAACATGTCAGGTGCTCTGGACCACTGAGCTACCGGCCACCTATCAAGATCTCCCCTAATTAGCGCTAGGAACATTTCTTTTATGTTTCGTATAGGCGCATTCAGGCAATTTTAGCCACAAGCGGCATTTATATTTGCCAATAGATGGAAGCATGTATTACGAGTATGCAGGTAATAAACAATGAAATAAGCTCGAATACGTTGAGCTTATTTCATTGTTTATTACCTGCATACTTGTAATACATGCTTAATACTGATAAATATCCTGACATATTATCTGACATATTATCATTCGACGTATTCCATATCAACTAATAAATCAGCACTCTAGCGTCGATTTTAAATTTTAGAGGAAAAATTGTCTTGAGCCAGATGGGATAAGAACCCACGACATCCTGATAACATGTCAGGTGCTCTGGACCACTGAGCTACTGGCCGCCGATCAAGATCTCTAATTAGCACGGAACATTTCTTTTATGTTTCATATAGGCGCAATTCAGGCAATTTTAGCCATAAGTGGCATTTATATTTGCCAATAAATGGAAGCATGTATTACGAGTATGCAGATGAAATAAGCTCGACATATTCCATATCAACTAATAAATCAGCACTCTAGCGTCGATTTAAATTTTAGAAGAAAAATTGTCTTGAGCCGGGTGGGATATGAACCCACGACCTCCTGATAACATGTCAGGTGCTCTGGAAATCATTGTTAATCTGGAAACATAAAAGGAATCTTCCTAGCACTAATTAGAGATCTTGATCAGTGGCTGGTATCTCAGTGGTCCAGAGCACCTGACATGTTATCAAGAGGTCGTGGGTTCGAATCCCACCCGGCTCAAGACGATTTTTCCTCTAAAATTTAAATCGACGCTAGAGTGCTAATTTATTAGTTGATATGGAATACGTTGAGCTTATTTCATTGTTTATTATCTGCATACTCGTAATACATGCTTCCATCTATTGGCAAATATAAATGCTGCTTGTTTGCTAAAATTGCCTGAATTGTGCCTATATGAAACATAAAAGGAATGTTCCTAGCGCTAATTAGAGGAGATCTTGATCAGCGGCCGGTAGCTCAGTGGTCCAGAGCACCTGACATGTTATCAGGAGGTCGTGGGTTCGTATCCCACCCGACTCAAGACAGTTTTTCCTCTAAAATTTAAATCGACGCTAGAGTGCTGTTTTATTAGTTGATATGGAATATATCGAGCTTATTTCGTTGTTTATTATCTGCATACTCGTAATACATGTTTCCATCTTTTGGCAAATATAAATGCCACTTGTGGCTAAAATTGCCTGAATTGCGTCTGTATGAAACATAAAAGGAATGTTCCTAGCGCTAATTGGAGGAGATCTTGATCGGCTGCCCGTAGCTCAGTGGTCCAGAGCACCTGACATGTTATCAGGAGGTCGTGGGTTCGTATCCCACCCGACTCAAGACAGTTTTTCCTCTAAAATTTAAATCGACGCTAGAGTGCTGTTTTATTAGTTGATATGGAATATATCGAGCTTATTTCGTTGTTTATTATCTGCATACTCGTAATACATGTTTCCATCTTTTGGCAAATATAAATGCCACTTGTGGCTAAAATTGCCTGAATTGCGTCTGTATGAAACATAAAAGGAATGTTCCTAGCGCTAATTGGAGGAGATCTTGATCGGCTGCCCGTAGCTCAGTGGTCCAGAGCACCTGACATGCTATCAGGAGGTCGTGGGTTCGTATCCCACCCACCTCAAGACAATTTTTCCTCTAAAATTTAAATCGACGCTAGAGTGCTGTTTTATTAGTTGATATGGAATATATCGAGCTTATTTCGTTGTTTATTATCTGCATACTCGTAATACATGCTTCCATCTATTGGCAAATATAAATGCCACTTGTGGCTAAAATTGCCTGAATTGCGCCTATATGAAACATAAAAGAAATGTTCCTAGTGTTAATTAGAGATCTTGATCGGCGGCCAGTAGCTCAGTGGTTCAGAGCACCTGACATATTATCAGGAGGTCATAGGTTCTTATCCCACCCGGCTCAAGACAATTTTTCCTCTAAAATTTAAATCAATGCTAGAGTGCTGATTTATTAGTTGATATGGAATATGTCGAGCTTATTTCATTGTTTATTATCTGCATACTCGTAATACATGCTTCCATCTATTGGCAAATATAAATGCCGCTTGTTGCTAAAATTGCCTGAATTGTACCTATATGAAACATAAAAGGAATGTTCCTAGCGCTAATTAGAGGAGATCTTGATCGGCGGCTGATAGCTCAGTGGTCCAGAGCACCTGATATGTTAGGAGGTCATGGGTTCGTATCACACCCGGCTCAAGACAATTTTTCCTCTAAAATTTAAATCGACGCTAGAGTGCTGATTTATTAGTGTGATTCTTGAGAAATGTTTAGAGAGTTAGAAACCTATGGTTACTCATCATCATCATCCTCAAGCAGCCATGGGCTACAGAGGTCCAACCAGACCGTGCAATTTAGTTCTCCAAGCAAGTCTATCCTGAGCTACATCTACTGCATCTGGCCACTGCACACCAATTCTAACAAGGTCCTGTTTGACATTGTCTTCCCACCGCATCCTAGGTCTCCCCTTCTTTCTGAGGCCTTTAGGCACACTGTTCATAACTCTATTCGCCAATCTATAATTATTCATACGGGCAACATGGCCAAACCAATGGAGTCTCTCTCTGCACAATATGCTGCTTAAAGGAGGTTGCCGACTGCTTTGCCTAACCTCATCATTAGTTACAAAGTTGAACCACCTAATGCCCAAGATACTGTGTAAGCATCTAGAATCGAAAGCATCTAGTTTCCTGTTATCTTGTTTACAAAGTGTCCAAGTTTCACTACTATAACTAACCCTAGAAAGAACCAAACTATTATACAGTCTAATTTTAGTCTTTAGGTGTATATGCCTATTTCTCCACACTCTCCATAGATTCTTAAAAATCCCAGCAGCAATCCCTATCTGTCTGTTAATCTCATGCCACACATCACCAGTATCTGTTACATAGCTCCCAAGATAATTAAACTGACACCTGTTCAAGATTGCAACCATTCAGATTAACTGAATCACAGCCTGCTGATCAATTTTCATCACTTTAGTTTTCTCTCTGTTTATAACCAAACATACTCTAGTACCAGTTCCATCAACAGCTCGAATGAAAGAGTTAATCTCATCAACATCATTTGCCAAAAGGGATAAATCATCAGCATAATCTAAATCAGAGATTTTAGTATCTCCAGATCACTTAAGTCAAAAATCTTTCCCTTGCAGTAAATTTCGCATAACGTAATCAATAACCAAACTAAAGAGAAAAGGAGACAAAATGCACCCTTGTCGAATACCAGAAGTAATACTAAACCAATTGCTACAAGACTTACCAACTCTCACACATAACTCAGTGTTATTATAGAGAGTTTTTATTGTGTTAACTAACTTATCAGGTATACCATATGATCTCACAATCAACCACAAATTATGACGATCAACAGAGTCGAAAGCCTTTTTGAAATCAACAAAGCTAGCAAGCAAAGATTTCTGAAACTCTAAACATTTCTCAAGAATATGCCTAAGTGAAAATATCTGATCCCACACATCCCCTACCACTTCTGAATCCACATTGCTCATCACGCAATTGCCTGTCAACCAGATTCTTAATTCTATTAAGCACAATCATGGAAAGAAATTTACCTGGAACAGAGAGTAGGCTGATACCCCTATAGTTATCACAAGAACTGTGATCACCTTTTTTGAAAATAGGAATAACAATAGCTCTGGTAAAATCCTTAGGAATCATGCCTTTATCATAAAAGATATTCAAAATTTCAGTCATCCAAGTGGTAACAGAAACATTCCCAGCTCTAAGCATTTCCATAGTAATTTCATCTACCCCTGGGGATTTATGAAATTTAAGTTTAGAAACAGGCAAAATAACTTCAGATTGTGTGATAGGGCCAACATTAAAGCCACCAATGCATCTATCATCATTGCAAACAATGGGAGTAGAACTACCCACATTGTTTAGAACATCACTCATTTGGAATACCTGAGAAGTTAATGTAATGAAATCTCTCTATAATAACTGTGAGTTGTGTGTGAGAGTTAGTAAGACTTCTAGCGATTGGTTTAGCATTGAATGGAGTTTGACAAAGAAAAGGGAAGAAAATGCACCCTTGTCTTAGTTTTGTTATAGATTATGTTATGCAGAATTTTTGCAGTTTTTGTTTTCAACCAAGAATAATCTTAGATGAAAGTGAGGAAAATTGGTCAGACAGATGGTGTTTCAGTTGCTTTGAATGAATTCACTCTTGGGCAAGTATCTCAATTTAGTTATCTTGGGAGCTATGTAACTGGTGATGTATGGTATAAGATAAATGGAAGAATAGCCGCTAGGAATTTTAACCGCTAGGGATTGCCGCTAGGAATTTTAACCCTTTCCAGGGCCAGCTATTTTTTCATCCTGATCAGGGAAACAAAAAAATTAACTGTAGAACATTTTTGCCAAATAACTAATGAATCAGCATTTAATTCTTAATTTTCTGAAAATAAAATATTTACCAAAAAAAGATGGCAAGCTTTATTTCAATAGGACTTTTTTAGAGCCATGTAGTAAAAAAAATGCATTGGGCAACACAGAATCTGCTACATGATTTAAAAAACACTAATAGACAGAAATGATATAATGCACATGAATAGAAAGGCTATTTCTTGAATAACAAAAAAAAATTCTTGTTTAAAGTAAACATTTCTTCCGTTTTATAATTTTTTTCTCCATATCATACTTTGAGAAAAGTCCAGTCTTGTTGGAGAGTCCAATAAACAAGTCAACTTTAGAATACTTTTAATAAATAACTGATCAACAGAAATAGGTAATGTTACATATCAAATTAAAGATAATTTAATTCTGAATTTTATCGAAGTAAATAATATGAATGTTATAGTAACATATTTATTTTAATACACTTTTTACAGTGGTATACCAAAAAAAAGTACATATTTCATAATTACTTCTAAAATCTTCCGTTTTTAAAAATAGCAGTTTTTTTTGTTAATTTTTAGATTTTCTAAAATTTAAGGAAAAATGTGTTAATAGTTCAAACCAAGTTTGTGAGCTAAATCAGGTGATTGCTTCAATACAGTGTAACTTTAACAAACAAATTGGCAATTCCTTATAATGCTTCTAAAATATGACATTCAGATAGCTTTATCAAATTTTTATATTGTAGTTCAATGAATTTTAAATAATATTAATAAAAATATGCATCAATTGGGAAAAAAATACTATTTTTCAAGCTTGAATTACATATTTTTAAAAGATATATGTAAGAAAATTTTCAAACAGCATTTTTTAAAAGAATCGAAGTTTCATGTACAAAAAAAGTCTATAGATATCCTTGATCTGAGAAGGGTTAAGAATCTATGGAGAGTGTGGAAAAATAGGCATATACACCTAAACAATTAAATGAAATAAAATAAAGATAAACTAAAGAATTAAAATTAGGTTCTATAATAATTTGGTTCTTTCTAAGGTTAGTTATGGTAGCAAAACATGGACCTTTTATAAGCAGGATAGCAAGAAACTTGATGCTGTTGATTCTAGATCTGTGGTTCCCAAACTTACTATGCCCATGGACCCCTCTTATAGCAAAAACCTGACCATGAACCCCCAAGTGAAATAACTCTACATAACTGCATAATAGAAAAATTACAAATTTAACTTTGATGTCTTGAATGGTAAATGGTGACGTAAAAATAAAATGTAAATAAAACATTTTGATATTTAAAGTAGTATTTATTGAAATTACAACTTTTGTTTTAAAATACAAAAACACATTATTTTTTTTGAATGAGATGGGTAAACCTGATGGGATGATATGAGATTATCTATGTTCAACTCTATGTGAGTAACATTCGTAAGTCTCCACGAGCACTAATTTCTAGTCGGTTTTTTTTCGTGATGAGGCTCATAACTGCACTAAATCCATGTTCTACTAAATAGGAAGACAGAAGGCAATCAACAGCTTCTGTACAGTGACCCATAATGCAGGATATAAAATTGGTATCTGTTTTTGTAACCAGAATTTGTGGTATCCTTGTTCAAACATTGGTTTCAGCTCCTCATTTGTGGATAATTCAATAAATTGCTCCTGTATTAGTATGGATTCATCTGACTTTGTGGGTCTACTTGCAAAAGGGTCCAACACCCAATCGGGGATAACCAAGTGAAGAATGTCTTCAAATCTTTGGCTGAGGTCAGAATGAAGAGCCGTTAAGTGTTGACAATAAGCAAGCAAATCTTCATCTCGTTTTTGCAATTTTGTAAGATTTGGAAACTGAGAGCATTCTCCTCTCCCCAAGTTTTGTTTGTATAGAAAAAGTTTTGCAACAAACGCAGATATTATACTTTTAGTTTTGATTAAATTTAATTGATCACCTTGTAGCTTCAAATTGGTTTTGTTAAATTTGGCAAATAAGTCAGTCTTACAAGCTATGTCATATTTTGAATTGATTGCATTGAGCTGCAAATCATTGTCTTTACTTACCAGGAATTCCAACACTGAATCAAAGAGTGCATAAAATCGATCCAAACATGCACTTTTAGATAACCAATGAACTTCCGTGTTAAGTAGTACACGATTATAATCTTCAACATTTTCCAAACAAAGTTGAGCAAATCTCTCATTTAAGGCATTCCTTTTGATTTTATTAACTGCTCTAATGACATAATCTAGTGAGCCATGCAAGCATTGGGGCGGGGGTGGCTCAGTCGGTAGCGCGCCAGGCTCGTAATCTGTAGTTCCCAGGTTCGAGTCCCAGCTGGGTCAGCATTGAGATTTATCTCCGCAAAATTCCCCACCCTGTCCATGGTCAGTAGGGGACACCGATGGGCTTGGAAAGGCCGCCGTCCGTCGGATGGGACGTTAAGCCGTGGCCCCGTGTGTGGGAGAGCCATACCCTGTGCACGTTAAAGAACACGCTGGATGGCCTTGACGGGAGGCTACCATCTGTCTCCCAACAGCTGTTGCAGTGGGTCCCCTCCCCCAACCTTCTCTGAGCCTTCGGGGTCCACGTGACCTGGCCATTTAGCCCATGGTGTGCAAAAAAGTGCCGCTCTGAGGTAAAACAACCCAACCCAAACAACCCATGCAAGCATTCACTAAGATTTTTGGCGACTAAACGTTGTCGATGAACGACACAATGTACAGATAATACATTCGGTATAGCTTGTTTTAAGTATGTCAGAAAGCCTCGGTGTTGTCTTACCATTGCCGGAGCACCGTCAGTAGCAACGGAGAGGATATTACTCAAGGGTATAGCTTTTACATCGAAAAGTCTTTTTAATTCATTAAATATTGTTTCACTTTTCGTATCAGTTTCCAAACATTTGGCAAATAACAATTCTTGGGAAATTTTTTCTTCTTTTACAAACCTCGCATAAGCTAAAAGTAAAGCTTCGTTTCCTGACAAAGTTGACTCGTCAAGCTGTATAGAGAATTCAGATGTTTTTAAGTACTCACATAAAGAATTTTCTACGCACTGAGCCATTTCGTCAATCCTTCTTTGTACTGTATTATTACTCAGTGGAATTCTTATAATATCGAAAGCTGGTTTATGCAACAAGGTGCGTATTACCTCGCAGCTGGTAGAATAAGTTCTTCATTAATGGTGTGCAGCTTTCCGGACTTTGCAATCAGTAAAGAAATGTTATAAGAAGCACGCAATTCATCGTCATCTCGCTCAGATGTTGTCACTAAGAGTTGTCACAATGATGGTGTTTTCAAATATTGTTCTTTGACTGTTTTAAAAAAAGTTAAAGATTTATCTTTTTTGTCGCTATGGACTTCTGTTTAATTGAATCGTTTGACAAAGTTTTATTGCATAGAAGGCACATAGGTAAAGTACTATTTTCTGGTAATGGAATAAAGCCATATTTTAAATATTCAACACTATATTGTCTGCATTTTTTCTTTGGCTCACTCATACTGTTATCTGTAAAAAAAGGCCAAAAATTTAAGATATAAGAAAATAAAACAAATTATTTCTTTGCAAAAAACCACTATTTATTAATATTTTGTTTTATTTTGAAAATGGAATGCCACAAAGTAACACTCGCATCAATTAATTATTTAAGATATAAGGATAAAATTTTAAGTATGTGTCACATATTGTATAGGTACGCATTTTTTACTAATTTAATTATTTATTTTTCTTGAAAAATAAATAATTAAATTATTATCAAATAAATTAATAAATAACAAAATATAATATTGATAAATATTATATAATAAAACTATTTTATTAATTAACTTTAACAAAAGTATAACTTTGCTTAAATAAATTTAATATACAAGAAGATATCAATTGTATTAAAAAATACGTACGTAACGTACGCTATCTTCGTAACAATACAAAAAATGTACTGCTTTTTGTTCAAAACTAGGAAAATTTGTTGCATGCACTTCACATCACACACAAAACAATTAAATTGTTGATTAGATGCATGACTCTTTTATAATGCCATATTTTAGACAAGTTATTGCATGTAGCGGCGAGATACCATTCCTGTTTAAACCTGCATAGATATATAGATAGACGCCCATGGTTGGCCCTACTCTCACCATGCGATGCTTGTCATTACTTGTATTTTATGTACCTATCTATACTTATATTTTACTCAGGACGTAAAAATCGCTACCAATTTATTTATTGCTATTTATTTTAACTTTCATAATAATGAAAATGGGTCACAATTATTTTACTTTATATTAAACCTTTCGTGGAACCCCGACATTGTCCACGCACTCCCAAATTAATTTTAATTTGCCACAGACCCCCTCAGTGGTCACAAAGACCCCTAGGGGTCCATAGGGACCACTTTGGGAACCACTGTTCTAGATGATTGTGCAGTATCGTGGGTATTAAGTGGTTTTACTTTGTAAGTAATAATGAGGTTAGAAGGAGGAGTCAGCAACTTCCTTTGAGCAACATTTTGTGCAGAGGGAGACTGCATTGATTTGGCCATGTTTTCTGTAAGTATAGCTGCAGATTTGTAAAAGGATTTATGAACAGTGTGCCCAAAGGCTTCAGGAAAAGGGGAAAAGAGAGATGCGATGGGCAGACAATGTCAAATAAGACCTTGCTAGAATTGGCCTAACAGTGGCCAAATGCAGCAGCTGTAGCTCAGAACAGACAGATCTGGAGAGTAGAATTGCATAGTCTGATAGGACATCCATAGCCCATGGCTGAGTCCAAGCTTATCAAGTTGCATACAAAAGTTGCATCATTCAGGAATTATGCACATTACTTTCAGTCAATATTTTAGACATTTGATTTAAAATTTTTTTTTTTTCTCAGCTTCTAGCATTATTTTTTATTGCTCCTCAAATAAATATACTATGATTAGAAAGAAGAATTAATTTGAAATAACCAAAAACAAAACTGCTATGCAGTCTCAAATGGCAGCTACCCCAGGAAACATCAGATTAGGCAATTATTGTTTTGATACGATATTAAATGGTTGGAATTGTTTTTTTATATTTATAATTAAATTTTAACTAAATGCACAAATTATGGTAGGAAATAGCATTTTTTAACTGAAACTTCTTATGCTATTTTAAAATTAACTTTTTCAGTAGCAGTTATGCAGCATAGTTCCAAAACTATTTGTTCTCATTTTCAGGGCTTCAAGTTCAATTTTAAATGCTTTAAAATATTTGCATTAATTTTTTTGACAGTTTTTATTTTAGATATATTTTTCAGTTTTTATTGAAATTATCTTATTCTTAAAGTAAGTTTTTTTGTGCAACTACTTCCATAGATTTTTAGCTGATTGCCAAAAATGTAATATGTGTATTATGCTTTATTTGCAAAATAACAGTAGAAAATGAAAACTAGAATGAAGACTAGAAACTTAAACAATAATTAAATGAAAATTAGATTTAAGTAATGATAAGAATATTATGAACTATTTATATTAGAATAATGAAATAATTTATAAAAGTTGACAAACTTTAAAAAAAAAAATTACTGACAGATTCACTCAAAGTAATTCATTTTCTTCAGCTATGAACATAGGGGGATATTTATATAATTAAAGAATTTATATTAAGAATTGCATGATAAAAGCAAAGTTGCTGCATATGTATGTATACAATCAGATTAGTACAATGTTGTGTCAATAGTAACTCAGTAATTTCTTAAATAAACTTTCTATGAAATAAATTTGAATAAAGGTAACTTAAAGATCTCGGTCAAATCTAAATACTGATATGCACAATATGCATTCAGTATTTAAAGAGATGGAAGCTGAATCATTTAGTAACCTAGATCATTCTGCAAAAAGTCATTCAAAATTGGTAAAAATTAACCTAATTCTTATGCAAACTGCTAAAAATACTCTTAGGCATGTTAGTAAAGTTCAGTATAATGGTTTTTACTTTTGTTTTAAATTGCTTTATTAACTTTTCAGAATATTTGTATAATTTGGCATTGTTGTTTTAAAATATTCCAATTTCCATAAATTTGTCTCTAAATACTGAACAAATTGTTGACAATTGAGATGGAGATAGATTTGATGGAGATCTTTAAATTATCTTCAATGACATTTTTTTATAGAATTCTTATTTAAGAAGTTACCGAGTTCTGTATCTCAGTTTATTATTGACACAACACAGTAAAGTTGCCGCTGAGTGTGTTATAATTTTATTCAGTTGACTTGAGTGGTATATTGAAACAACAATTTAACTATTAATCTTGCTAAAATTTGCTTTCTTTTTTGGAATCTGTTTTACCAAACTTTCAGATTGTTCCAAGAGATGATCCACTCTGCTTGTCATCAGATGTCATAAAATATGATTATCATCCTCAGGTTTTAGGAATTCCTTATCAGAAAAGACATATCACTTCTGTACCAGGTATTACCTTTTGTTGTAATAATGCAGTATAAGCAAAGTGTGCTGTTTCTATTAATTTTAATATGTAAGATGAAGTATAAACCAACTGTATTTGTGAAGCTGACATGAATCCAGCAATCAGTGTTTCAATTTCATTTTGCTTAATTATGTTGTTTTTCTTTTGCTGAAGTTAATTATTAAACATTCGTTTGAGATGTTTATGTAATTGTTAATTTGTTAGAACCAAATGTGTTATGAATGCTTCGTTGTTGATGACCAAAGTAATCTAGCTTTACCCTTTTTGACTGCTTAGTTATTTTTCTTCCCATTGTTTACCTTCAACAAACTTCAACCAAAATTTTTTTTGGTTAATACTTTATTCTTTAGTAGAGTAAGTTGTAGATTATTAGTATTTTGGCAGATCTGTGTTCCTCAGGTAAATCTGTGGAAATTAGTATGAATCATCCTCAATTTAATAAACTCATTAGCAATAATTGCACTGGTACTCAAAATTAAAGGACAATGTATAAATTCATATGTAATTCGAAGTATTTTTAGGGGAATACAATGACATTTAGTAAAGAGGTTTATTTTACTTTGTAAATCAAGGAGAAGAAATTCATAATCATATAGCTCAGTGGTGCAGAGCACCTGACATGTTATCAGGAGATCATGGGTTCGTATCCCACCCAACTCAAGACAATTTTTCCTCTAAAATTTGAACCGATGCTAAAGTGCTCATTTATTAGTGGATATGGAATATGTTGAGTTTATTTCATTTTTTATAATCATATAATGTTCCTGCATTAAGATCATAATTGTGCAATTGACATGAAGGAGTAGTCCATGGAACAATACTTAAAGTTTATTACATGTGATATGCAGTATGTTAATATGGAATATAATCACCTCTGACAGCCATACAGCTCAAGCAATTTCTTCTCTTATTATTTATGAGAATATTGATGAGGTCTTGAGGGATTAATTACTACTCCTCAAGTGCTGTTTTGAGTTCATGCAGTGTTCTGGGAGGGGGCTGGCAAGCTCCAATGCACCTCTCTAGAGCATCCCATACGTGTTCATTGGGATTGAGGTCAGGAGATCTGAATGGTCACTCCATTTGGCAAATATCATCTTTGAGAAAATTGTCGACCACATGAGCTCAATGAGGGTGGGTACTATTGTCCATAATCTGAACTGACAGCTCTCTGAAATGGCCTGACATATGGGTTCAGGAACTCATCTCTATACTGCAGGGCAATAACAGAGCCACTTGGAAAGATGTGCAGGTCTATATGCCCATTTGCCATGATTCCTGCCCCAACCATCACTCCATAGCCACCAGAGTAGTCTCTTTCTCTGATGTTCCAGGGACTGTTGTGGGTCCCTGGTTCTCTCCAGATGCGAATACATCGTGAATCAATATTTAAGCTGATTTGCGTTTCATCTGTGAACATAACATGCGCTCACTCCAAGTGTGATGTTGTGATTCCAAGTTAAATGAGCTCATCGGGTGGTGGGTGTTAGGTGTTAGAGGGAACAAATAACAGGTCCCCTGGCATAAAGGCATTGCTCACAAAGTTTCCTACAAACAGTATGTCTTGAAACCCTCATTCTTGTAGCTGCTGCAAACTTCAAAGACAGTTGCATAGCAGTCATTACTTTGTTCTGTCTGGCAGTAAGACTCATATGGTAATCATCTGCAGCAATTGTGGCTCTGGTATGGCCTTCTCCTGGTCGACGACGAACATCTTCTGTCTGTTGAAACTCTGCAGGGTCTTGACAGGACATTTTGTGGAACATTCAATGCTCTGAAAACTTCTGTCTGGGACTGACCTGCTTCCATCTTTCCAATTGCTCTCTACTGCTGAAAATCATCTATACAATGTCTTTGGGACATAATCAGCTCGATGCACCACTGAAGTGAAAACAAGAGTTGCCTAGAACAGCTACAAGCTGTAAGTAGACTCACTTGTCTTTTTAATGCTTTTTTCTGACTTACGTGTGGTAACTAGATGCGGGATAGTTTTCTGCATAGCATATTTTTCATGTTTGCCCATTTTCACTACATTTTTTTTGCATGTATCATCAGCTATATACCTTTTTTGTCGTTTATCATTTAATTTTGAGCACCAGTGTATTTGTAAAGAAGAAATCTTTGCCCAACATTCCAAGACATGAGATAGCCACACTCCTATAATGGCACTGTCATTGATTCCATAGAAATCTTGATATCAAGTCTCTTGGCACACAATTATTATTTTTCTTCAATTTGTTGATTTCTTTTGCATTGTTGTCTTTTGGCTATAAATGCCATTTATTGTTCTACATACTATCTATGACATTAAATACCAGATCCTAAATAGTTGCCTGTACTTGAGTTGTAGCTAGGGTAAAAGGTTAGAATTTGCATATAGTGGCCAGGTCTCAAATAAAGGTCAGATTACCGACAGAGATATCTGACATCCCAGAATCTGTGGGACTGTCTTGCAGAGCATCAGTTCGGCACTCATCCCTCATCAATTTTCAGATATCCCACAAAATTTATTCCTATCGAGTCAGTATTATCTCATATAAAAAACTAAAACATCTATATATCTTTGCTGTTCAACCAACTTTATATAACTTGTGTATTTTGATAGAATGAGTGTCTGTCCTCTCCAGAAAGGTTTTAAAATTAAATGTGATTCATCATAAGTATTAATTAGGGAAGTGTGAAAAAAACCACAAATCCACCTCTCAGACTTGAACTTGGAATCTCCTAGTTATGCACCTGTTGCTCTACCATTTGAGCTAAGGCAGAGACAATTCATACTTGCTTAAGAAAGGTTGTGATGGTTGTGCTGTGAGTTTTACAATGCGATTTTAAATGTTGTGGCAGCTCATGCACTGTTTATACTGACAAGAAGCAGGCTTTTATAACCACATTGCAAGTAATATATTTTGGTTATTTAGATGCTGAGCCTCGAAGCTTTGGAATGAAATAACCTCTCTGCCATAGGCCAGCAACCAGTTTGATAGGAAGAAGCTCATTACAGTTCTTTTCATTTGTAGTAATTACACAAGTGTGTTTTATCATACTTGCCTAGTTACTACAAGTGAATAGCACTGTAGTGAGGTTCATTCCTTCCCACCAAAATTATTTTTTACTTATATATTTAGCGAAAGTAAATGATCCAGTGGGCACAATGAATGTCTTGCTTCTAGAACATGCTGATGTAAGTTTTTTAACTCTCCAGTGTATGTGTGTGTGTGCTCCATAGTGTTCATTGTTGCCAACTCTTAATATCTACACAAACTGTATTTGTATATTAGTCAACTGATTTTGGCCCCTTATAATTAAATAGTCTTTGTACTTTTTTTTTTAATGTAATTAATAATTTTTAATGTTTGTAAATTAATGGAAAAAAAGAAAAGTTCTGTATAATAATTGTAACCTAGGCTTTTATAGTAGCTGGGCTCAAATTGTATCCAGATAAAAGCAAGAAATTATAAATTGTATTCTGGACTACTGCTTAAATGTTTATAGTATATATATATGGAATCTTTGTGCGAATTTGATAATATTTTCCATTTCAGTTTTAATTTATACATAGGTTGCAATCTTTTGGGATAGTAAAAAGTTTGATATTCTTTTTGAAGCTTTTTTAGAATCATATTAGCTGCAATATTAAATTGATAAAGTTGGGTTAGTTGTTTTACCTCTGAGTGAGGGGAAGGGGTAAATGGGTTAAATGACTAGGTCACAAGGGCACAGAGTAGCTTGGGGGAAGGAGAGACCTGCTGGACAGCTGTTAAGTGACAGATGGAAGCCTCTGACAAGACTATCCATGCACATGATATGGCATGCACATGATATGGTTTTTTTTTTTTTGCATGCACATGATATGGCTCTTGTGCACATGTGGCCATGGTTTTATATTCTAACAGATTGATGGTGACCTTTCCAAGCCCTCCAGGAAAGGGATTAGTGGAGATAAATTTGAATGCTAACATAGTTGAGACTTGAACCTGGGAACTTCAGATTATGATCCTGATCTGCTACTGACTAAGCCAATCCCACTCCAATAGATTTAGCTTTGGTGTGCTTTTTTTGGTATTTTAAAAATAATTCAGTTTTTCTAATTTTGGAGTACTTGTTTAAGAGGTACAATCAGTATCATATGATAAAATCAAATCAAAAGGGAATAAAATATGATACAGATGATAGGTAGAACACATTAAAGTTAATTCAAAGTTTTATTAATAAGTCTGTTTTTCCAATATGAAGATTTTGTTATGTTTGTGTCTAATGAAGTTTGATTATAGTTTAGTTTGAGTGTTGTTTAACTAGAGTTTTTAAGGCAATATGGGGATGATATTTAAAGAAAAGAAGAGCACTGCTTTAATGTCCTAAAGAACATTCCATCTTCAAACATGAAGAATATTGCAGATTATCTCTGTTATCTCAATTCATATAAACACATTCTTCTAAATGGTTTGCTTAGTGAAGTTACAGTTCTGTGTTTAAGCTTTCAGCCACAGTAATAGTTGTTTTAGCCATTAAAACAGAGGTGCCCAAACCTTTTCATATCATGGCTACTTTCAGCCTAGTAACCGTCTTGCAGGCTACTTATTTTTCCAATGTATAAAAAGGGATTTTAAGAATCAGACTACAAATTTACTGAAAAATGCATTTTTTATATATTATACATCATACAACATTTTTCAACTAATTATTTAAATTTAATCTTGATATGCATGATTATAGCCATGTTTACATTGCATGTCTTCAGCTAGTGATTGGTAATTGAGCATGTAACTAGAAACAGATACATAAATAATCTTATGAGTGGTGCATAAGACCTTCTCTTTCTGTAATGAGTTTGATATAGAAAAACTCACTAGTTGATATTATCATCAAATTTTTACCAGTCATGTGAGCTTAATGCCCGAATGCATGTGTGGGTGACATATTATCTCTCATAATGGGGCCAATTGCCATAGGTGACATAATGGAGTGTTATAGTGTTTTATATTTTATTAAATATTGAAACATTTTAAATATTTCTAAAAATTTTAGTTGTTTATGCTAATCAAAGTAATCTTTGTAAATATGTTTCCTGTTAGGATTCTGGCCTGGTGACTCATGTGAATATCCATTGTTGTCATTACATTCATCAGGTAAACTTGATCAATGGAAGAAAATATTTCAAGATAAAGATTTGAAGGAATTTGAGGATGGATATGGGATTATGTCATCATTTGGTTGGCTTATGGGGATTGCAACCCATCAAGGTAAGAAAACAATTAAGTTTTCCTTCTTTTGAAATTCCATATTTTTTATTTAAAAAAATTAATTTTCTGAAAAATATATATATCATTTATATTCTTTATACACCCTATTACAAAACCCATTACAAAAAACTATTACAAAAAGCAAACAGAGAATTCCATGTTATGAGAATGGAAAGCCACATTCAATAGTAACTTTGAAAAAATGCTACTGGAGATGATGTAACTCAAATCTCTCTTAATATTTATTTTCAGCAATATTGGTTTAATATTTTCAAAAAATTGTAGAAGCTGAAACATTTAACTGTAACTTTTGCTGTTCGTGAAAATTTGCCTCGAAAGATTAAACACGGCTGTTATAACATTGTTTACTAACGAATATAATTTAAATTTGTGTAATAATTTTTTTTTTCAGTTTTTATTAATGTCGGGGGAAAAAATGTTTAAGAAAAGTGCAACACTGACATTTGTTGTTAAACATTCAAATTTCAGTAACTCTTTGAATATTGATGAAAATTGAGATTTGGAAAGCTTTGGGTGAGATCTCCAATTTATATTTAGTTGCAATTTTTCCATAAAAAGTTTTATTTTCAGATTTATGCATCTTATGAGTGTGGCTTTTCATTCACATAACATGGAAGTGCTGGTTACTTTTTAAATAGTGTAACAGTTCAAATAGTACCTGCTGTCCATTAAGCATATAATATCTACAGGGTGAGACAAAAGTCAGGAAATGGAGCAAATATTTCTAAAACAGGAAATAATATGAGAAATCAGAAGTAGGGAACAAATAAAGTGTAGGAGGAAATGCAACTTTGCTGATATAAATAGTCTCGAACTTGTGTTTTCTAGTTCAGCCATCCAGTATTGTTTAACTGACAGGTGGCAAAAAATACTATGGCAAACTTGTAAAGCATCAAAACACTAACATAAAAAAGCCATGCAGTAAATTCTCAACTTGTACACTGAATGAACAAAATAGATGACACCCTCAATGTTAATGGAGAGTCATATTTATGGCACCCATAACTGTGAAAGTAAGGGTTATTTTATCTGTCAAGAGAGATAAAGAGTTTATGAGATCTTCCCAAGGACTCAATTTTATTGATTTTTTTCTTTCAGAATTTTAAGAGTTATAGAGAGATTGATGTTGAATGCTGTCTTTTCAATAAAATCTCCAAAACACTAAATTTCATTGATATTTCTTTTAGAATTAAAAGACCTATGGAGAGATGGGTGTTAAATTCTATCTCAAATATCACATAAAGCTTTGTAGTACTCTGATATATTACTGCTAACATGTCTAAACACAAAATCTACTTTTGTACCAGTGAATTGGTGTTTCATTTCACATAATATTGTGTTAAATATAAAAGTGATATAAGACCTTCAACTATTTTTGTGGTGTAAGGGTGATGTCTCTAACTGGTGTAACTCTACAATTTTCCTTCAGTTGTTTATTTACTTTTCACTTTTCCAAATTACCATATTTCATCCATAAAATGCTTCATTAAATATTCCAATTTCTATAACTCTGTTTGAAAAATTGACAAAATGTAGTCTCAGAAATTGGGAACAAAAAGGAAATGATATGGAAAGGAATCCAATAATGATAATGTGAAGATTTCCATATTTTCAAGGCCATTCATAACATAACTTGTGAACCATTAATAAGAAAAACAAGTCAAGTACAAAGTTGTAGAACATTATCAAATTAGACTGGGCTAGGGGTCTCAAATCAGTAAGGTCAAATTAGTTACTTCTCATCATATGGCTGGCCACATTTTATTTTGAAACAATTTGGTGAACAATCAGTTACTTTTCAATATGTGACGGGACCAAATTTTTCTTTGAGTAATGCCAAGCAAAACATAATTTGCATATATTTTATTGTTTTCTAAATGTAAATGCTTTTAATACCAAATTATAAACTTGAATTTCATTTGTAGTGGCTCATCTTCAGTTGAACATGACCATATTCTCCATACCTGGAATCATAGCAGTTGAGCTAATGTAGGAAGCACAGTTTGTTACCATGATTATGACAGAATGTATTATTTGTGAGCAGCACAAACTGACTACAGGCTGGATGTTTGAGACCCTGAAGTAGATCTATTAAAATAAAATCATAGCTTTTTTGAACAATTTTATCTGCTATTGTTGTCGTGAGCTGTCCCATGGCGGAGTGGTTAGCACGCTTGGCTACTGATCTGAGGGACCTGGGTTTGAGTCCCGGGTAAGGCTTGGATGTATGTGTGTCATTTTTCTGCTGAGGTCCTGCCATCCTTACAGACTTACTATGGCATATAAACTGACAGGCCTCTGTGGCAAGCAGCTGCTTGAGGAGGTATAATAATAATAATAATAATAATTGTTGTCGGGAACGCTACACAAAGATAAGGGATATAATAGTATCTTATGTATGGTACTATAACTCAGGCTATTAGGCATGCTCTGCATGAGTTGGTCAGTGTACCAGTTCAAATACAAGTAGGCCAGGATATTTTTTTCGTGAATGCAGAGTAGAGACCAAATGTCTTCAGACTTTTCCAGAATGCAAATTATGTGAAAAATATGTGGATTCCAGGCAAACTCCACATAGAAGCATCCAAAGTCAATGTGTAGTATGTTGACATTTGAATTTGACTAACAGGGTCCACAGTTGATTGAGTTTCTGGACCATGGTGCATTCTCAGCTTGCATCGATATTATGAAATTAGGGGCAATAAAGTCAAAGTACCCAATATTTTTGAGTGAAATGGTTGTTTTATTGCATGACAGTGTCCACTCCCATACTACCCAAGTAACAATGACAGTGTTAAACAGGTGTATGGTATGGTTGGGAATGCCTAGAACATCCTCCATATAGTTCTGGTTAATACCATTTAGATTTTCAAATTTCTGGATCTCTAAAACACATCATGAAAAGAAGGGAGTTGAAGACAGACAAAGAGGTGTATTATCACTGACTTCCTCATGCATCACTCAAAGTTACTTTGGGAAAGAGGATAACATGTCATAATAGGCACGATGAATTCGAACAGATCAATAAATTATTTAAACTTCATTTCCAAATTGTCCACTTTTCACCTGAACTACCCTTATACAATACTAGGACCCTCAAATCTATACCATGATATTTCCAACCAGATAACTTCCAGTTCCCAGAACCTTACAGCATATTGTAAACAGATTTTGCAATAGAAAATGTTAAATTCCAGAACAGTTCTTTGACTTCTGATAGAAATTGGTTCCACCTGTATCACATCTATTGCAATCAGAAAGTGACTTTCAGGTTCATATGGATTTCTGCAATTCTGATTGAGGATGATGTTGCTTGTGCTTTCTTGTCTAATATTATGTGGACTGATGAGATGCACTTCTCAAAAGATAGCATTGTTAATATCCACAATGCTCATTGCAGGTGGCTTCAAGAAATTGCATATGAACAATAATGGCATTTACAATAGTAAAACTATTGGTCCTGCATTTTATGATGGGTTCCTTACCGGAAAATATTTCAATGATACCATTCTTGATGATAGTCTGTAGAATTATTGGATGACAACTTTGGGTAAATGGCATAAAATAGTTCCAGCTATTGATGGTGCACCATTTAATTGTGATCAAGTGTTCAACAGGTTAGATACCATGTTCCAAACAGTTGGAAGAGGAGGTACAATTGCACTGCTTTCTAGATCTCCTGACCTCTGGAGTTTTTTACCTATGGGTCCATTTGAAAGACACTGTATGCCACACCTGGTAACACCTGGGAGAACCTGAAATTCAAAAACTTGTGTAGTGATCACTCCTGAGACCTTGCAAGAAGTAATGTGGCCTGCAGGAAATCATGCTCAATATTGTTGCAATATTGTATTAATGGTCAACTCATGCAGGACATTCCTAATAGCCTGAGTTATAGTACCTTACATGAGACAGATACTATTATATCCCTTATCTTTGTCTAGAGTTCCTGACAGCAATAGCAGATAAAATTGTTCAATAAAGTTATGATTTTGTTTTAATGGATCTAATTCAGGATCTCAAATTGAAGTAATGTGGTCTGCAAGAAATCATGCTCAATATTTCTGTGGATGGTCACCTTATTGAACATGTACTCACATGATGGTGGATCTCATGGTTTACCAAAGTGCACTACTACCTGTTTAAGTTGTGGCACCTTACATGAGATGGATATTTTTATTTCCTGTACTTTTGTTCGTTGGGATGGAAGACAGTTTCTGATGGAAGTGGCAAGTAAAACTGTTGAATAAAGCTATGCAGTGTTTTCCCCTAATGGATCTAATTTAAATTAATAGGTATGCATTAAATTGAGATATAGCATTAATTGACATTGGACCTTATTGTTTTCTTATTAAGTAAAGGAGATATCCTGCATTCAAACTGATTTGGTTAATTGTTGCTTATGGCTACAATAAGTAGAGCTCTTGGAAAATATGAGTTGAATATGGATACTTTATATATTTATGTTGGTGGGTTTTCAGTAGTGATGATGTAATTTGGATGACTAAGCATTAGAACATCTAAATATGGCACACTGTTGTTACTTTCTGCTTTATGGGTGATACTGCATTTTTAAATAGTTGTATTAACTGGTTAAGTTTTGTGGCACAGGACATGGCCACTACCATCAATCATCTATACATCCAGAAAGAAGGTGTACCTATGGGTTCACCACTTTCTGGTTTACTGACAGATTGAATCTAAAATATTAAACAACTGTCTCCTTGAACTTATATCCTATTGTCATTATGGTAATGATATTTTAATATAGCCTTACAGTCCCACAAAACTCACCAGTTAATATGACTATTTAATAATGCAGTATGATCCATCAACTTCACACATGAAGCAGAAAGTAAGAACGATTTGCTGTATGTATATGTTCTAATACATCATCATCTAAATTGAATTACTACTGAAGTCTACAGTAAACCCACTAACATGTCCCTTTAATGCAATTTACATCCACCCATCCACATAAATATAATTTTATAATATTTTCCCAAAACTCTTAACCAAAGAACAAGATGCAGGATATCTCCTTCACTTAATAAGAAAACAATACTTTTAGGTCAAATGTCAATTAAATTCTATTTTCCCCTAACCACTAGGAATAACAAACCTGAACATAAATACACTCTTGCATTCCCATATATCAATACGTTAACATTCACTCTAAATAACATAATGTCCTGTTATGGATATGCAGCATACTGTAAAGATCAAGATCTCATTCCGCTTTTAGGAGTCATACATTATAGTAAAATACAAGACCCCCCAACTCACTGATATATAGGAAAAACTTACCTTCATTGGCACTGAGTACAAGGGGGCTTTCACCCCCTGAAAATTTAAAAACCTGATGCTTAACTTTTCCCTTAGACTAAAAGTTTTTAAATCAGAGTTATCATTAAACTACCTAGTTCTAAGTTCCAATTATCTTGCATGGAAAATTTAATTATCAACATATTCCCTGTAACACAATATTTATCCATTGCCGTCAGGGGCGGGGTGGCTCAGTCGGTAGCGCGCCAGGCTCGTAATCTGTAGTTCCCAGGTTCGAGTCCCAGCTGGGTCAGCGTTGAGATTTATCTCCGCAAAATTCCCCGCCCTACCCACGGTCAGTAGGGGACACCGATGGGTTTGGAAAGGCCGCCGTCCGTCGGATGGGACGTTAAGCCGTGACCCCGTGTGCGGGAGAGCCATACCCTGTGCACGTTAAAGAACACGCTGGATGGCCTTGACGGGAGGCTACCATCTGTCTCCCAACAGCTGTTCCAGTGGATCTCCTACCCCAACCTTCTCTGAGCCTTCGGGGTCCGTGTGACCTGGCCATTTAGCCCATGGTGTGCAAAAAAGTGCCGCTCAGAGGTAAAACAACCCAAACAATCCAACCCATTGCCGTCATCAATATAAGTTCATAGCATCCTTTCTTCACTTGTCTATCGACAATATCACCAAGCACAATGGGAATATAGCGGAGCAGATTCATAAAATCTTTTTTCTTAATACTACAACAAGCATTATCTAGTCTTGGGTAAGTAAGGCAATTTCCTTCTGGGCACTCAAACTTTATAATGTCAAAGCTACTGACCTTTTTGGTTAGCAATAGCTGTGTACCTAAAATTAACCATTAAAAAAAAAAAAATTCTGAACTTCCCTTGCATTTACCTATAAATCTAATCTATTGTAAAGAATTTCATTCTATAGAGATTTCTTTCTCACTGATTTTCTCTATGGTACACTGAATTATGACCACCTCCCTCCATGTCAGTGAAAGGCAACTTTGAAGCTCTATAACTTCTAAACTAAGCATTTTGTGACAGAATGGGACTAAAGATAAATTAAAGAACTCAATTTAATCTATTTAATAGCGATTTTCAATAATAGTATTTTAAGAGTTATGGAAGTTTGAATATTTAGCAACAGCACAGCCTAACATTAGAATTTAACTCATTCAAATTATAATTAACTTCTCAGTAGTATTATTTCACACCATTTAATACAATTGAAAAGTTACTGTAAATAATTTTTTGATATTTTTCAAATTTCCTAGACTTGCATTCTTGTTGTTAAATATTCAAAGTACAAAACAAACATTATTGAAAATCGAGATTTAGATGGATTTGATTGAAATCTTTATCTTCTAAAACATTTAGTTTATAAGTTATAGAGCTTTGAAGTTAGCTTCCACTGATATAACATGGAGGGAGGTAGTGATAATTCAGTGAGCACTGAGTGTATATATTAACTGACAGGCCTCTGTGTGCAACCAGATGCATGGACTAAGCTACCTATGGTAAAATATATAGCATACTGTACATAATGTATATAGTATTGTAAACAGATTTTCATGGAAAATAATGGGGTTTGATTGTCTATGTGTATTATATACACCAATCAGCCAAAACATTAAAACCACCTACCTAATAAGATGTAGGTCCACCTCTTGCTGCCAAAAGAGCCCTCACCTGATGAGGCATAGATTCAACGAGTTGTTGGTAGGTGTCGCTTGATATTTGGTATCATGACTGCAATAGAAGATCCCGCAGTTTCCGTAAATTATGTGGTTGGGGTGATGCTGCTCGTACCCATTTGTCCAACTCAAACCATAAATGCTCGACATGATTCGTGTCTGGCGAATTTGGGGGCCATGTCAATAAATGGAATTCCTCATCATGTTCTAAGAACCATTCCTGAACCTTCTTCGCAGTGTGACATGGGGCATTGTCTTGTTGAAAGACGCCATCTCCATCAGGGAATACAGTCATTATAAAGGGGTGTACTTGGCCAGCCATGAGGTTCAGGTAGGTGACAGCTGTCGGAGTTTGCTCTACAGGGATAATTAGTCCAAGTATTTCCCAAGAAAATATTGGCCAGACCATCACACTCCCTCCATCCACCTGGATCTGCCTCACATTGCATCCAGATGAGAAGGCTTACATGAGTAAATGTTCACATGGTGTAACAGAAAACGGGATTCGTCTGACCATGCAACCCTCTCCAGTCTTCTATGTTCCAATGTCAATGATTACGTGCCCACTACAAGCATTGACGACTGTGAATGCCTATGAGCATAGGCACACAAATGGATCTGCAGCTGTGGAGACCCATATCCAAGAGCTTATGATAAACTATGTGTTCATTGTAAGCTCAACAAGGCGTGGTTGGCCCATGTATATATTTAAAGACAATTTTGCACACAAAATGTGTAAAAACTCTTAGAGTTTATTTTTGTGTGGGTATCATTGGTGGAGTGGCAAATATCCACTTGATACTCAGTTTAGCATGTCTGGCTAACACTTGAAACAGCTGCAATGATTCTTCCCTTTAACTGCTGTAAATTATGATAATAATGTATGCCCATAAAAAAACTATAATGGTATAAAATTGGGACTTCTGAAGGGCCACAATGTCCCCCAACCAATCTAGTGATTTTGAAATTTGTCATTTAAGGCTTGAACTTGTGCACTAAAATGTGGTGAGCCTGTCGTAATGAATGATAACTGGCATTTTAGTTTCAATCTCGTCATTATGTGTGTAGGGGTATAATTCCAACTTATCTTGATAAATTTGATCATTGTCTTCCCCCCCCCTCCTGCTCAATATATCAGCCCCAGTGAAAAATTCCATCTTGAAATATCATGCCCATGTTTCCATATAACATCTTGATATGAATTTAGAAATACATGTGATACTAATTCCACACTGTCATAGCAAGGAAACTCTGAGAGTTTCTTGACATTTTGGATACACAATTACTCTCTTTGCTTAATTTAATAAAATATAGCAATTCTTTTATAATGATATTGTATATATGGTGAGAGACTTAATACTATATGTCACCACAGTATGACATCTGTTCATCCATTATGCGTGCATTGGTAAGATTCCTGAAGTAATATGTAGCACAGAAAATCTAGTATGAAAACCCAGATTTAAAACTTGCAAAGACATCAAATGCACTTATGGAATCAACCAGAGAATGTTTAGTCTTTCAACTGCCACTTGTAGAAACTAAGAACCCACACTATAAAAAAAAATGACTCGTAGGTTATTAAAACTGATGAAGTAATGCTACACCATTTCTCACCTAGAATGTGATAATTTTAATGTCTCTTTGCAATATTGTTCCATCAGGTATGAGAAATGGTTTTTTGTAAAGATAGGAAATGTGTCAGAAGAAAAACAAATGTTTTATTAAGTAACAAATTGACATCATTTGAAAGATGTGTAATGAGTTGCATTCCAGATAAAAGATACTGGGTCATCTTTTCTTATTGTGAGTTCTTAGCCCATTTATTAAAATGAGCAATCAGCAGTAGTTTTGGCAGCTATGAAGCCAAGTACTCTGCACATATAGTACCATTGCTAACTTTGAGATCTGGATTGGATGATGTGCTAGCTGCATTATGTACCATATCATACTGGGAACCTCATTAATGCAGCAATGGATGGATGGATATAATAGTTGTTACACTTATAATTAAATATCGGACTGTCCACCCTGTGATAATCTATATAGTTTTCAGTCTCGACACTCAGTTGGACTTCACTCCTTTGCCAAACCACATAATTCCCAGTTCTAAACATTTCAGCAATAATTTCATCTACCCTTGTTGACCTTGTGTAGTTTTAAATAAAAGATAAAGTAACTTCACAACATGAAATGGGGCCAACAATAAGTATTTTGTGGAAAACATTTCGCTGACATACGGTACTTAAACCTGCATCTCTCCTAAAACATGCCAGAGTATTCTACCATCAAACTAATGCCAGCTCATCTTTTTTCCACTAATTTTAAGACTTCAAACTCTTCACCGATGATTTAGAATACTCTGGTATGTTTCTGGAGAGATTCAGGTTCAAGTCCCATGTGTTGGTGAAATTTTTTCCACAAAATATTTATTGATATATTGACATTAAAAAGTCAACAGGTAGCACTGTAATTGTCATCTATGTTTAACCCTTCCAGTGTCCAGCCTTTAAAATAGGTTTCCATCCAGAGGCCAAGATATTTTCTCCCTAAGCTCAGCCAAAAAAAAAACTTTAGCTTTAGAACTTTTTTGCCAAATAACTAATGAAAGGAATTATGGCATGTTGTATACCAAATTAATCAGCATTTAATTCTGGATTTTCTGAAAATCAAGTATTTAACAAAAAAGACGATATGTTTTAATAGGACTTTTTTAGAGTCATGTAGTAAAAAAACGCATCTGGCAATACAAATAAAATTTTATTTAAAAAAAATAATAGACAAAAATGATTACAATGGCTATATATTTCTGAATAACAAAAAAAATATTTTTTTTTTTTGGTTTTAAGTAAATATTTCTCTCACTTTGCAATTTTTTTCTCGGTACCATACTTTGAGAAAATTTCAGGCTTTTAGCCAATTGTCCTGAGTCACATAAACAAGTCAACTTTAGAATTTTAAAAAAATACTGAAACAATAGAAATAGATTATGTTACATACCAAATAAAACAGAATTTAATTGTGAATTTTATGAAAATAAATAATATAAACAAATTTGCAAGCATATTGATTTTAATGAGCCTTTTTCAATGTGATATGGTGAAAAAAAAAAGATCACACTATACAATTAAGGCTTCATTTTGGAAAACCTGATAAATAAAAATAGTTAAATTATATATTTATCAAAAGGAAATTTCCTCCCAAATAATATAATATTCAATCTGAAATATGAATTTTATTTCTTTTAACGATTGTTTTCAGTATTGTATATTTTAAACACAGCCAGTGTTATACAAAGTGACTTGGACTTCTCACATTCATGGGATTTTCTGAACTGGTTATGGGGGCGGGGGTGGCTCATTCGGGTAGCGCGCCAGACTCGTAATCTGTAGTTCCCAGGTTCGAGTCCCAGCTTGGTCAGCGTTGAGATTTATCTCCGCAAAATTCCCCGCCCTGCCCACAGTCAGTAGGGGACACAGATGGGCTTGGAAAGGCCGCCGTCCGTCGGATGGGACGTTAAGCTGTGACCCCATGTACGGGAGAGCCATACCCTGTGCACGTTAAAGAACACGCTGGATGGCCTTGACGGGAGGCTACCATCTGTCTCCCAACAGCTATTCCAGTGGGTCCCCTCCCCCAACCTTCTCTGAGCCTTCGGGGTCCATGTGACCTGGCCATTTAACCCACGGTGTGCAAAAAAGTGTTGCTCAGAGGTAAAACAACCCAACCCAACCTGAACTGGTTATGAAATCGAACAACTTCCTTGGCTCCTTTTTTTTTGCTAAATATTATGAAGTTTTTCTTTGTGTTGAAGTTTGGTGATATTGGCTAAGTGCAGAAAGGTTTGTGCACCAAAGCAAAGAAACCCCGCATTATATCTTCTGTGCGGCACAGCCTAGGTATTCAGGGTGTGTGTGCTTTAAAATCATTCAATATAAACATAAAAAACTCATAATTAAAAAAAATATTTTTTTAGATTGGGATGTGGGGGATGGGAAGTAGTGAAACTTTCACCATGAGTTTAGCGGATGAGACACCTTCCCGAAATTGCCCTCCCACATGACTACTGATTTCCATAGCAAGGAAGTCTATTTTGCTTCTGTATCCAAGACATTTATTTTCAGAAAAATTACACATAACCCAATGGGATGTTAAATAAAATATCTGCAACAACTTTTAACTGGTCTCCGATCTAGCAGAACTCTGAAAGATCGCTAACTAACGGAAGTAAATCTACAGAAATGAATTTGCTTCCATATCCAAGACCTCATTTATTTTCAGAAAATGATACCAGATCAAAGTTCTACTGGAAAAGTAATCTATATAATAAAAGATGTCTGTCTGTGGCAGCCATAACTCATCGGAAAATCAACGTACACCCTCCAAATTTTCAGAGAATGTTTCAGGTTGTGGTCCGGATTGCAGTGCCAAATTTCAAGTTGAAAGTCCAAGAGGGGGGCTTGCTGGAACCAAAATATTTACCAATGTATTCCTATGGTAACGAGAATCGTTATCAAATTATCTCTGAAATGTTGCCATTTTCTGCTCCCTAACTGTGAAAGTAAAGTGTTAAAATAGCGTTTAAATCTTCTGATGCCGTTGCCAGATTCCCCACATTTCTAAAAGCATTATTTAGGCGTTCCATTGCAGCTAGGGACCTGATTTTCTAACCAAAAATGGGGTCGGGCACGGGGAACCTGCCTGCGAAATTTCGGACCTTTCAGTGAAGTATGTCGGGAATTACAGAATGCCAAAATCTGACGAAATAAAAATATCTCGATCGTTTGCCACGGGCTCTGAGAGCAGGCGCCGAATCAGCAGTGGCCTTTGCAACACCAGGAAATTCGTGTTCAAATGTTACAAAATGTCGGTGGGGGATACTCACAAAACTAACCATTAGTACACGAAACAACAAAATATGCAGATTAAAAGTGATACACGAGCTGTCACAATTTGTGTAGAAATGAAGCCACGGGCCAAGTGAGAACCTGATTTTTAAACCAATCACCGGGAGACGCTGTGCATGACGCTGTGTGGACGAATATCACGGGAGCCATAGGGCTGCAAAATCTGTGGTAACGGAAATAAAAATCTCGATAGCCTACGCAGAAACTAAGCCACGGGCTATGAGAGGGCTATGAGAGAGCTCGCTGATGTCAACAACAATCCAAGTCAAAACTGGACAAATTCCTTCCTGTTGAAAATCTGTGCTAAAATGTCGGGGGGGGGGTTAAAATTTACCTTTGGTGCAGTGAAAATAAGAATATACAGGTTAAAAGTGACACCCGAGCAGCGCCGGGTAAGTTCAGCTAGTAAATAATAAAATGAAAATTAACATATTGCCTAATGTGATGTTAAAGTATCCACAGCAACAAGTTGTAAGCCAGCCATACGATGTAGCATAACTGAAAAATCAATACTTATCGATCAACCAAAAGATAAAAAATTTCTGAAAATAAATATATTCAAATGAAAAGGTTTAAATATAAAAAAAGTAAATACTAACTTTACAAATGATATCCAATATGAAGGTCCAAAACACTATATAGCACACGGAACGGAGATATCACGTGCGTCTTATTTGCCTCAGTGAAGCATAACTAATTAAATGCAGCTGCAACCAGAATTTCTAAGAAGGATGTGTTTACTTCCAGTTTCGATTTTATGAGGGAAAGTTGCATAGAATACTGGGAAAAATGATAAAAATAATTTGGGAATACTGAAATAGGTTTATGACAGAAAAGAGTGTGAAATGGAAAATAAAATGGCGGTTACTTTTTTAATTACTTTCAAAATAGCATTTTTTTGTTGATTTTTAGGAAATTTTCGAAAATTTAAGGAAAATTTTATTAATAATAGTTGAAATCAGACTTGTGAGCTTAAATCAGAAGGTTGCTTCAGCAAATAGGGATGTTAACAAGCAAATCGGCAATGCCATTTAGTGCTTCTACGAAATGGCAATCAGATGACTGTTTATAAAATTATTTATATTGTATATTAATAAAATATGCAGATAATTAAAAAACAAAATATTGTTTTTGAAGCTTTTATATATATATAAAAATCGCAGTGACAATTTTTATTTAAAAAAAATTGATTTTTTTTGTACTAAAAACGGATACATGCGTCCTTGGCCTCTCAATTCAGATTCTTTGAATGTATACATATGATGTAGATACTGGAAGGGCTAACAGACATTTTGCTGCTAATATATTATCAGTCTTATTCCTGTGAAACTCATGTATGTTTATAAAATGAATGTAATTGAAACTACACAAAACCCCCATATATAACATACTGATCCACAGCAAAATTTGAATCTGAAACAGCAATATACCTTTCTGTATATTGTACTTGAATAGGTAAATTAATATTATTGCTACAGGAAGGAATGAGTACTGTACTTGGTGTGAAGGGCTCAATATTTTGTATTTATTGTTTATGCAAAGTGAGCCTCAACATTTCCTTTCTATAAAAAAAACTTTCAGTTTTGCTTTGTCTGAGAAAAAGGTGGGAAAGTCCCTTTTTTTGTGGGAAGAAAATTATATTTAACCACGATATTGAGCACATCCATAACTGGTGTCACTTGCAATGTGGAATGACATTATTCTTCCAAACCTAATGCTTTTCTTTTTCGAAATGGTACTGGGAGAAAATTAGAGTGTATTATGGTAAGCAGAAAGGGACTCTGCAAGAGTTTTTAATTAATATTATTATAAGAAGAGTGTTTAACAATGACCCATTATAAAATTACCAATAAATCAGATTGACCTAATTTGAAAACTACCACTAGAGTTTCAGAAATATGGGGTTATGGAATTTCTAAAAAACTTGACTCAGTTGATCATCAGGCATATCTGATAAGATATTGATGGCTTTTTACATATATAATAACACTGAATTATGCATGAGAGTTGGTAAAGCTTGTAGGGTTCATTTACTATTGAAGGGAATTACAAGGGTGCATTTTGTCTCATTTTCTCTTTAATTGTGTTAGAAATTCAGTGCAAGGGGTAGATTGAAGCTTTAGATGGTCTAAAGATATGGAAATTTTTGATTTACATTATTCTGAAGATTTGGCCAATAATATTTACAAGATGAACTCTTTCATTAGGGCTAGTTATAGGGTATGTTTAGTAATACACAGAAAAAACAAAGTGATGAAAATTTATCAAACATATTCATAATTTTTTTAATAGTTGCAAGTTTGTGAGTCATGTGTTAAACAGAATAGGGATTGCTGTGGAGATGGTTGAGAAATAGGCATATACACTTGAAGAAAAAATTACGCTATGCAATAGTTTGCGATGGAAATGAAACTGGGACTCTGTAAGATTAAAAATTCGATGCCTACACAATATCTTGGACATTAAGTGGTTTAACTATGCAAATAATGATGAAATTAGGCAAAAGAATCATCAACCACCATTTAGCAGCATCTTGTATAGCACCCTATAATGCATTGGTGTGGCCATTCACTACAGATTAGTGAATCAAAGTTAATAACAGTATGCTTAAAGGCTGCAGAAAAAGGAGACTTAAAATGCAATCGGTAGACAGGTTGTTAGTAATGGTGAAGTACAACAACAGTAACTCATGAGAGATTGAACCTAACCTGCTTGAATTATATGTGTTTCATGGTAAGGTTGAAATGAAATTAAATAATTGATTGCTGTTTCAAGATGTTAAAGTTTATAACATTTCAATATTAATTTCGAGATGTTAAAGTTTATATACATCACAATAGCTTTCAACATTTCTTTCTGATTGTGTATGTCAAATAATTATTTTTAATATATGTAATTATTTTGATTTCAGGTTTTTCTGCTTTCCATGAGTTGACGTATCCTTTAGTTACACAAACTATTCTGACAAATGGACAGGACTGGAATTTTTTTGTTTACCAGTTGAATACAATTTGCCTTCACAGTGATGTTGATGTAAAAACACACAGAAATTTATGCTGGTCATCTGAGAAAATGAGACTTTTTGACACTATTGAAGATGGTCAGCTTAAAGGGCTAAATGATGATGTTCTTAAGACTTTTTTGAAATTTCTGTTGAATGAACCAAAGGTTTCTGAAGGGGTTCAGTTGAAACCATATGTTGCTACGGATACAAGAAGTGAAGAAGAAATTATAAGTACCCGAACAGAACTGAGGAAACTATTCAGCAATAGACCAGATCCAAATAGTCACAAATATGAGGTACCTCTGTGGCAGTATATTTACAAAAGACATCCAGATGCAACTCCTTCTCCATGGCTTAGAGAGTATTGAAGGTAATTGTAAATGCCTTATGTATGAATCCTGAAACACAAGAGTTTTGTTTTTCGGACTACATAAATTAAACTGTTCTTTCAAATAACCAAAAATTTGTATATGGAGTGATTTAGCTGCATGTTAAAGTTGTATTGTTTTTTCTCTGAGTGGTGTTTATATGCCCACAAGGCTCAGAGTTGATTAGGGAAAGGGGAACCACTGGATAGCTTTTGGGAGAAGGCTGATAGCCTTCTATAAGGCCATTTGCCATATTCTTTAATGTAGGGCAGTGTCTCGCAAATTTTTTTACTCTGCGGCACACTGAATCTAATTTTTTTCCCGCGGCACACTGAATCTAATTTTTTTTTCCGTGGCACACCTAAAAAAGAATAAAAGCAAACTCTATATATAATTGTCATTATATTTGCGCTTTGTTGAAGTCATCAGCCTGGTTTTACTTGAAGATTTGCTCTCGTTCTTTAATTCATAACTCGGTGTTTGTTTTAAATATTTGTCCCTTCTATGGCTTGAAAGGGGCGGGGGTGGCTCAGTCGGTAGCGCGCCAGGCTTGTAATCTGTAGTTCCCAGGTTCGAGTCCCAGTTGGATCAGCGTTGAGATTTATCTCCGCAAAATTCCCTGCCCTGCCCACGGTCAGTAGGGGACACCGATGGGCTTGGAAAGGCCATCGTCCGTCGGATGGGACGTTAAGCTGTGGCCCCATGTGCGGGAGAGCCATACCCTGTGCACGTTAAAGAACACGCTGGATGGCCTTGACGGGAGGCTACCATCTGTCTCCCAACAGCTGTTCCAGCGGGTCCCCTCCCCCAACCTTCTCTGAGCCTTCGGGAAATAATCAAAAATTAATATTCATAATTTCAAATTGAAATAATCAAAAATTAATACCAAAATTTGGAAAAAGCTTGATAAATACTTACAAGATCCAGTTGATAAAATCTGAAAGTTTTTTTTATTAAAGCACGTCGATAGCACCCTGATATTAAAGCACGTCGATAACACAAGTGAAGTCAAAATGAAATCTTTGGAATGTCTAGTGTCAATTTGAAAATCTCTCACGGCGCACTACTGTGCCGTGGCACACAGTTTGCGAGACACTGATGTAGGGTATGGTTCTCCTGCACATGGAGTAATGGCTTTACATCTTGTCTGATGGACAGCAGTCTTCGAAGTCCATCACTGAGACATGGTGGCAATTTAGTGGATATAACTCTAAATGCTGTCACAGTTAGGACTTGAACCTGGGAACTGCAACCTTTGCCGTATTGTGTGTTACCATTCGATGACAATCAGTACCTTGTGAGCAGATGAATGCCTCTATCTGAGTGGTGTTAAACTGTATCCATGAAGGGATGAACACAGCAACAATGTTCAAATATGCTGTGGCATTCACATGTCTGTGGATATCAAGGGCCTAATGTGTGCCATGAAAACATTCCCTCCACCACCAGCCTGCATTGTTGACACCAGACAAGATGGCTTCGTGCCTCAAATTCTGATCCATTAGACTGATGCAAAAGGAGATTCATCTGACAGGCAAACTTTTTCCAGTCCTCAAAAGCCCAATGTCTATGCTCCTGCACCCACTGGAAGATGCACTACTCGTGTTCTTCACTGAGAAAATTGGAACTGAACATGGTTGGCAGCTATTGTAGCCCTTTGTGGCCAGGTCCAATACATGGTGCATTTGGAGATTACCTACTGCACACCATTATTTAATTCTGCTGTGATTTGCTACCTATCTGTTTGCTTGCATGATTCTCAACAATCTCTTTTGACCCCTCTGATACATAAGATGTTTTTGTCTACAGGATCAAGGATTGGTAGTTTTTTTGCACCATTCTAGGTAAACACTTGAAAGAGTTGTGCAGATTGAAAGGCTGTTTTGAATCACTAAACTGATACTAAACAGCTCAGATGGTGATTAACTTTTCAATTCAGCTGTGATAAATCTCTTATAGTTAAGGCTAGCCTATGGCCAAGTAGTTAGCGTGCTTGGCTATTGATGAGATGGACCTAGGTTCCAGCCCTGGGTAAGTCATGGATGTTTATGTTGTCTTTCTGCTGAAATCCCCCATCCTCACAGACCTACTATGACGTATAAACTGGCAAGCTCCTGTCAGACCTCTGTGGCAAGTAGCTTTCCAAGTTTTTTTTTTTCTGACAGTAAAAAATATTGCAATTTTTCTTTTACATCTGAATCAGTTGGTCTTCAAAGTTTTTTTTTTTTTGAGAGATAAATGAGCCTATAAATGGTAGCTAGGCATAAACTGGAAGGAGAGCTGTGTACCAATCCCTAGTGATGATGCACAGAACCGGCCAGGTCTAGCATCTAATGTCTGACCCTACCTCTCGTGGTACAGACCGTTAGTACCTTTCAAAAGAGCTATTCTCTTTTGGAAGGGAACGGAAGGGGAGGGCTGCCAGTTCAGTATGGCCTACTGATATGGTCATCTATGGCCACTTTTTTCTTTTTTTTTTTCAACCCTGCTGAGGAGTGGTCAACTTCACAGGATCCTGGTGCTGACCATTTATACCTACTAGACTGGACTTGTTTATGGATTTGAGCTTGATTACTGATCCTGGACTTGCTGCACTGGTGGGCTTCTGTTGAGGGAGAATTTGTCGCTGTGTTTTCTGTTTGCTTCTGGGTTGCCAGCCCTAAGTGAACAGAGGCATGGGATACCTTATATCTGCTGGTGGATAATCCTAATCAGAGGCCATCTCAGGTACCTGAACCTTACATAGCTAGTTGGGCATCGTCAAGCCTAAACTGGAATAATGTGTCTCAGACAGGTCATATGGCTCTTGAAAAAAGTTCCCAGAACCTGTTTTCTCTATACTGTCATAAATTGAGAAACCTCGATGCTTGAGAAATGATTCATTTAACTATCAAAGATGAATGGACCTCTGTAAAATTTAATTCTCCACACAATCTTCTGAGTTAATTTTGCTGTAGATGTCTAATTCTATCAGGATCACAAGGGATGTTTTACACGTTCAATCAAGGACTTTCTCTTTTTCTGACATTCGTTAATCAAAGTGTCTATCTACAAAAGATACTACGCATCAGACGTTAATGACTCATTATTACACCGACAAACTACCTATCTGGTTCATATGTTGTGTAAGCATTTAGAATGAAAGACAACATGAGTACAAGTTTCCTTATTATAGTTTCACAGTCATACAATCTTAGAGACAAACTAACTCTTCAGATGCATGTTTCTTCACAAATTCATAAACTCTCATTATGTATTCTTTGCTTTCTCTCATGCAATACCACTATCACACATCTTCCACCTAGGTATATTTACTTTCTAATAAACCAAACTACAAAAGTAGATAAATCGTAAGCATCATCAGATTATTATTTTTCCATATATCTTTACAATGAATTCGTCACACTAACTTGAAATGGACAGTGCTTTACCCACGATACAGCTATAAGTTATGGTAGCCAACATCTATCCCTTAGACAGTAGGTTAGTTATTTCTGATCTAAGAAACCTAGAGATCCATGGTAAGACACGAGTGTTGTTTTTTCAACTGGGTACCTATGTCGTATGAAAGGTAACCGTTAAGACAAATAGTTGCTTAAAGCCATATTTAAAGATGCACTGATTTCGAACTCGCTAAGATTCTGCAATCAATAGACGCACGAACCTTCCATCTCCTAACGTATGAAAAGGAAAGTTTGTCTGTTTTAATAACACGAACAGTCATTCTTTCACAATAAGTCAATGTTGATTGCATTAAATATGATTCGAGCTTAAGACAAGGTGCTATCTCATGCTTTTTTCAGAGTTCCTGGTTCTACAGTCCCTCAGTACGTTGGAATAAGCCCATAAGTGTGGGTGAAGGTGGCTATTTTTCGCTGTAAACACAAGTTTTTCAACAAAGATATGGTGTTTCACTTGTTTGGAAATCTGAAATAACACTTCCTATAGAAAGTAGCATTACTCCAGTAAATTCCATAAGCATAATGCTTCTCGATTCTGAGAGCTCCCAGAACCGATAGACAATGCTTTGCGTTTCAACCGTTTACAGGACCTAACGAATAAAGTCTTTCACACTTCAACACAATTGCCACATTACAGAAGATTGAAAAAGAGAAGCGAAAGAAAAGCAGCCTACCCAGCATTCTCACATTAAAGGAAAACGTAACGTAAGCATTCGAAACAGACAGGTCTGGCCAACAGAGGGCACCCTACGCCAGCAAGAATACAAGTAACAGTAATTTAAACATTCATTTTTTTTTCAGTAGTAGGGCGTTAATGTCACAATTTCTTACAACAACGTTCATTTCTAGTGAAGCTGCAAGTCAGCAACATTCACTTTTTGTGTAAGCATGTGAATATTACATGTAAATTTTCAGTTGTATGTGAATCAAAGTCACTTGAGAAGAATATTGACAAAAACATCACCGTAAATTCTTTCAAACATATATCGTGTCTCCTTCATGTCTACATACTATACTTTCGAGCACAAATATTAAAAGATAGAAAATTGCATATTTACTGTTTTAAACTGTTGCACGGTTCATCTTCCTTAGAAATTTGGGGCGGGGGTGGCTCAGTCGGTAGCGCGCCAGGCTCGTAATCTGTAGTTCCCAGGTTCGAGTCCCAGCTGGGTCAGCGTTGAGATTTATCTCCGTAAAATTCCCCGCTCTGCCCACGGTCAGTAGGGGACACCGATGGGCTTGGAAAGGCCGCCGTCCGTCGGATGGGACGTTAAGCCGTGGTCCCGTGTGCGGGAGAGCCATACCCTGTGCACGTTAAAGAACACACTGGATGGCCTTGACGGGAGGCTACCATCTGTCTCCCAACAGCTGTTCCAGTGGGTCCCCTCCCCCAACCTTCTCTGAGCCTTCGGGGTCCATGTGATCTGGCCATTTAGCCCATGGTGTGCAAAAAAAGTGCCGCTCAGAGGTAAAACAACCCAACCCAACCTTAGAAATTTCTGAGTTTTGGGCATTTCACCAGCGCCATCTAGTGAGAAATATGTTGACTGATTCGAGTAAACGGAAGATGACAGCTGTCTGTTTATGAATGATTATGTATGTACGAGAATGTTTCTCTGATCTTATGCAAGGTATATTCATGTTTATATCGGGTGTATGGCGTTATACATAAGTGTATGCATATGTCACCGGCAAAGTTTGAAATCCGGCATTCTATAGAATGCCTAGGCATTGTATATAATGCCTAAAACTAGCCGGCAATGTATGAAACAATTCATATTTCACACATTTCCTAGGCATTCTATAGAATGCCAAAAGGCAAATCGGCAAAGTATAAAATACTCCCAGCAGTGATGTTTAATGTCGCAATGCGAGTCATGTGACTCTCGACGCTCGCCTCAAACAGAGAGCCAGAGCACTCAGTCCAATTCGAATTGACCAGTAAATGTTCCCCTGGGTCCCCTATAGGCTCATCCTGATTGCCAGATCTGCCAGTCCCTAGTTTCGGTAAAAAAGAGCGCCGTAGTTGGTCACTTTGGACACCAAAAAGACACCCTTCCATTCCGAAAAGCGACCCCTAGCGTTGTAAGAGTGTAAAAGAGGGTTGCCTCAATAGGGATCTCAAAGTTTGAGAACCCTAGCTTCTATAGAAAGAGAGTTAAGGTCAAAAAACAGATTAAAAAAAGTCATCAAAAAACGACATATCACAAGCATCTCGGAACTCCACTGAAATAGATTTGACAAGTAGTAAAGTGAAATACGAGTATCCTAACTCGAATTGCAAACTTCGAATATTCAACACTTTATTGATTCGTTCTCACTTGGCTTTACCTCATTTGGAGCGTTTTTTATAATGCGGACGACAGATTCATTACAGGTTATGATGTTAATATTTCTGGCGGTAGTTCAGCAATGGTATTTTTCTCTTTTTGGAGAAAAATCCCGTATCTTATATTTTGTACTTCTTACATTTTCACATGCATCTTTTCAATAAAAGCCTTTTTCATACTTTGCCGAAATAGTATTTGTCATTCTATATAATGCCTAGGTATTCTATGCAATGCCTAGGGAAAGTATGTAATAATTCTCATATTTCATACATTGCCTAAAAACGCCGGGTATTCTATAGAATGCCGGCTTTTCATACATTGCCGGTAACACATATATCAATGCGATGGACTGTTTTTTTTGTCACATAATTGTTTCATGTTTCGTCTCTGTAATTATATTAATTGTATGTATGTGTGCGTGCGTTGTGTGTGCGTATGTTTATGTGTTCGTTTCGTCTCTCTAATGGTATGTTTGTGCGTGCGTGCGTTGCGTGTCCGTGCATGCGTGTGCATATGTTTATGTGAATACGTTTTCATGTTTGTTTCTGTCTATGTGTGTATTCGTCTTCATGTCTGTTTCTGTGTGCATGTGTATGTGTGTTTGTTCACATGCAAGAATAAACATATTATCTTTCAGACACTAGCTACAGAAGAAGCTAACACTTTACAAACCTCAACAGATTGGGATTAGGAATTTCCAAATCTCATCGAAGAGTCACTATACTTGTCAAAAGTTTACTAAAGATGTTTTTTCCCTCTCCAATATTGTATACAGTTTTTTTATCATTCTTTTACATTTCTCGATTCAGTTAAGTAGAACAATAAAACAGCATGATTCTCACTGTGTGTATCAACGAAATCACTGGTTGGACCGGTATTTCCAGCGATGGGTTGAACCGGTATCTCAGATAGCCGAGGAATCCTCTAGTCTGGTTGCCTTCTATCTTTGCTAAGTTGACCTGCCTAATCAGGAGCTCACAATCAACTTGATTGACGCATCATGATTCGAATTCATCACAACGCCAGACCGATCTTTCACGTTATGGAGATTGGTGTAGACCGACTGATCCTATGTGTGCTTACATTCCTGCAACGGGTTGGGTTGTTTTACCTCTGAGCGGCACTTTTTTGCACACCATGCGCTAAATGCCCAGGTCACAAGGACCCCGAAGGCTCAGAGAAAGTTGTGGGAGGGGACCCACTGGAACAGCTGTTGGGATGGTAGCCTCCCGTCAAGGCCATCCAGCGTGTTCTTTAACCAGGGCCACGGCTTAACGTCCCATCCGACGGACGACGGCATTTCCAAGCCTATAGGTGTCCCCTACTGACCGTGGACAGGGCGGAGAAATTTGCGGAGATAAATCTCAACGCTGACCCAGCTGGGACTCGAACCTGGGAACTACAGATTACGAGCCTGGCGTGCTACCGACTGATCCTATGTGTGCTGACATTCCTGCAACGAGTGGCTATGTTTTTAAGACGCCTCTTCACCACATAGTCTTGTGAGTATGTCAGACGCAGATCTTCAACTCCTGCCTCTTCCACAAAAAAGTTTGACGATATCGCTTAAATGAATGTTTCTCACAGCTTCTGCGAAATGGGCATCAACTGATTCATCGGATATGGCAAGACACGAATGGCGACGCTGACGATCTACTTCACAGCCAATGCAATTCGTATGTAGAATCCGAAAAAATCCTTTTCTGACCCGTGTGTTTAACGTTTTTACTTAGCTTTGCTCTATGACTAGGCAATCGAACATTAGACAGTTTTGGAGCATGGTTTACAGTTAACAACCTACACGACTGTAACAGTCAAGAAATAAAGCTATGCGCACATATTAAGAGATTTTAAAAAACGTTACCCCGTGGCCGAGTGGTTAGCACGCTTGGCTACTGATCTAAGGGACCTGGGTTCGAGCCCCGGGTAAGGCATGGATGTATGTGTCGTTTTTCTGCTAAGGTCCTGCCATCCTCTCAGACCTTCTACTATGGCATATAAACTGACAGGCTCCTGTCAGACCTCTGTGGCAAGCAGCTGCTTGAGGGGGTATTTTTTTTTATGTACAGTCGCTCAAAAAACTATCCGAACATTATGGTTGATTACAGAATGCAGAAAAATTATCTGGCAACGATTTTTTTAGAATTAGTGATCTGTCACGTGACACGAACCTTGCTAGATCAATAATTTCTAAAAAAAATCGTTGCCAGATATTTTTTTCTGAATTCTGTAATCAACCATAGTGTTCGGATACTTTTTTGAGCGACTGTACTTGAGCGCAGTAATGAAAAAAACTAAACTAAGAGATAAGGAAAAAATTTAATGTACACCATAATAAAAAGGTACTTTAGGGTTGTGTTGCGCTGTTTTACCTCTACGCGGCATTTAAACACAAATGGGCTAAATGGCCAAGCCACAAGAACCCCAAAGGGGCAGAGAAGGTTGGGGACCCACTGGAACAGCTGTTGGGAGACAGATGGTAGCCTCCCATCAAGGCCATCCAGCGTGTTCTTTAACGTGCACAGGGTATGGCTCTCCCGCACACGGGGCCACGGCTTAACGTCCCATCCAACGGACGGCGGCCTTTCCAAACCCATTGGTGTCCCCTACTGACCGTGGGCAGGGCGGAAAATTTTGCGGAGATAAATCTCAACGCTGATCCAGCTGGGACTTGAACCTGGGAACTGCAGATTACGAGCCTGGCGCGCTACCGACTGAGCCACCCCCGCCCTCGCGGATATTAATTGCTGTTTATGCGTTGCAGTGCGTATATATGTTCTACAATGAACCCCAGAAATATTTTCTCCTTATTGGGCTCATTAGATTTCGCAGTGGTTTGGACTCGGATGTTTTAGTCCGAACCGATCTCTAAGATAGCAGCGGGTTTCATTTGCAGACAATGCAGTAGTTTCATTCGACACGAAATCACATGATGGCGTCCCAAAAAATCACAAAGAATAATATGACTGTAAATTGGCAACACTGTTTAGAAGCCGCGAGTGTGTACCCATTGGTTAATTACACTGTCTCGTAACCATGACAACGATCGTTGTTTCTCTCTGTGTTTTATTGCGAATAGAAATACACTGAATGAACGAATTATTGTATACACCCCGATTACAATATGCAATGCAGAAATCTCGCGCCCAGTCACGTGGGATGCTGAAACTGGCGACGTCTATAAATACAGCAGATTTCTATGCATTGAAAATTACCTTCAGTTCTCTTCTATAGAAAGAAGAATGTTATCCTGATTCTCCAAAATTATTTCGAGTTGAAACATCTTGGACACCAAAGGTGAAATACCTCGGTGTCATTCTACATAAAAAATAAACTTTGTTGGAAGGGGCATATTGATCATGTCATCATATGCTCTCAAAGGCTCCAATCATCAGATGTAAACTTGCACTCCTGATAGGATGCAGATCGAAACTGCCTCCAGAAAAGAAATTATTTCTTTATAAGACTCTTCTGCTGCCAATCCTGGGTTGGGTTGTTGTTGTTTTACCTCTGAGCGGCACTTTTTTGCACACCATGGGCTAAATGGCCAGGTCACATGGACCCCGAAGGCCCAGAGAAGGTTGGGGGAGGGGACCCACTGGAACAGCTGTTGGGAGACAGATGGTAGCATCCCGTCAAGGCCATCCAGTGTGTTCTTTAACTTGCACAGGGTATAGCTCTCCCGCACACGGGGCCACGGCTTAACGTCCCATCCGACGGACGGCGACCTTTCCAAGCCCATCGGTGTCCCCTACTGACCGTGGGCGGGGAATTTTGCGGAGATAAATCTCAATGCTGACCCAGCTGGGACTCGAACCTGGGAACTACAGATCTAAAATCCTAAACGAGCCTGGCGCGCTACCGACAGCCACCCCCGTCCCATGCCAATCCTAACATATGCCTCACCAGTGTGGGAGTAATAAATACTACTAACACCAGTGTCAGGAGGTTTCAGAGCTTCCAAAATAAAATCCTCAGAGCTGTGGACAGTGCTCCCAGGTTTGAGAAAAACAAGACCATTTACACTGATTTGAGCACTGACAGCATATACACTCATGTTCCGAAGCTTGCGCAGACATTTTTCGATGCAGTGGGAGATCATCCTTACGATATAATTAGATCTTTGATTAATTATGATCCATTGGTTTTAAACCAATTCAAGCGTCCTAAGATATTGGTGTTCCACAACTTTTAGTTGTGCTTTTTATAGCTAATTTCTTTTGCCCTTGTGGCTCCTTTGGGGTTTATGTGTTTTAACTTTGTTATTCTCAATAATGCACTATTTTAGACTTCGGGATATAAGCCCTAGGCTTGGAGCTCTAAAATTAATTCAAGATATCAGCATTGGAAACTAGTCACGGAAAAGTAATGGGTAAAGGCAGCAACGCGAGTTTGGCCGTGGCCATATAGTTCGTGCAGTTGTTCAATCACTGCTACTGTTGAAATGTTGGGATTTACAGGTCAGACCGTCGCACGTGTATACCACGACAATGTGAAATACAGCAAAACTTCCAACCAGCAGGAGAAATGTGGACGTAAACGTGCAGTTGACTCTCGAGGCGAGCACAGACTGTCCCACATCATTACAAGGAATCGCACGTCGCTGTGGGTTGGGTTGTTTTACCTCTGAGCGGCACTTTTTTGCACACCATGGGCTAAATGACCAGGTCACATGGACCCCGAAGGCTCAGAGAAGGTTGGGGGAGGGGACCCACTGGAACAGCTGTTGGGAGACAGATGGTAGCCTCCCGTCAAGGCCATCCAGTGTGTTCTTTAACGTACACAGGGTATGGCTCTCCTGCAAACGGGAGCCACGGTTTAATGTCCCATCTGACGGACAGCGGCCTTTCCATGCCCATCGGTGTCCCCTACTGACCGTGGGCAGAGTGAGAAATTTTACGGAAATAAATCTCAACGCTGACCCAGCTGGGACTCGAACCTGGGAACTGCAGATTACGAGCCTGGCACGCTACCGATTGAGCCACCCCACCCCAAAAAATTGGTTGTCCTGCCTGGGATTCGAACCCAGGTCTCCTAGAATCATATGGGGTGTCTTAACCACTAGACCCCCGAGGAACTACAGCATAGGTTATTAGGTATGTGTATATAATAATTTGTCCATTCAGTTTATTTATCCTTAGTTTGACCCTTAAAAGAAAAAAAAAAACTATTTTGATATGTTAGTAGACTGAGTGTGGCATTAATAGACAAAGTGAACAGACAAACAAAAAAAAACAAAGTCATACATAAGTTAAATAAGAAATTGATTTAATCTCAGAAATATTAAAACGTTGAAACGTCATGAGAAAAATGAATCATTAGCGCAGGAATGGAAATTGAACACAGGAAATAGAAGAGAGATACTGCCCGGACATGACGCAACAATGCACGGGATGACGGGACAGGCCTACGAAGAATTTTAACTGTGGTGATGGCAAAGTGATATGTGCAGAGCATGTCTTATGAATGTTCATAGGCGCTATGGGGCGTAGAGGGTAAGCGCTTGGACTATCTTGGGATCATGTTTGGAGCCTTCTTTGAATTCTTCTAGGGACAGCTGGTTGTCGTGATTCTGGAAGAAAAAGAAACATCTTTAGACTATATGCTACTTTGGTTTTTTTATTGAACACTTTTAACTAATTAATGGTGGGTAGCATGGGCGTCCGCAGAGAAATTTACAGGAGGGGTTGGGGGGGGGGGGGGGCAAAGTTTGGAGACAAATAATAAATTTTTATTTTTTGTCTCCAAACTTTATTAATATTAATAAATTTTTATTTTAATATAATTTATATATAATAAATAATTATTAATATATATATATATTAAATAATTATTAATAAATTTTTATTTTTTGGAGACAAATATTAATATATTTGAAAATGCATAAAAATATTAAAAATATATTTAAAATATATTACAATATTAAAAAGTAATTAATTAAATAAAATTTTTTTATTTAATTAATTGCTTTTTTTAATTTACTATTTTAATTTTTTTTTATTTAATTTTTTTACTAATATAATTTTAAGTAGATTATAGAATACAGTATTGCATCAATACAAAAACACATACATAATGTGTATTAATTTACAATATAAAGGAAGCAAGAATTAATTGAAACAAGAATTTTTACTCGATCCCAGGGGGGGGGCAAGAGCCCCCCCCCCCCCCCCCCCCCCCCTCCTCTGCCGACGCCCATGGTGGGTAGCAGCAAGAACCATATCTACCGAAGTGTTAAATAATTCCCATGTTACGTGTCAATGAGAATCTAACTTCGAAGCTTTCTAACTTCTGAAATATTCAATTCATTTTTTTTTTATTCGTACAATATTTAAATACATAGCTACTACATACTCGAGTTCCACAAGAGTTAGTGTTTAACTCGCAAGTGGATATTTACAAAACATATATAACCTACAGTCCTGAGTACATCGATACATACATAAATATGTGAAAGAAAAATTGTAATTTCATCCTCTGTAATATATAAATTTATCTCCTACTACTCATGTATCATTTCAATGCAATCAGTTAAGAAAGTGAATAAAACATCAGTCGCAATCTCCACCGTTCAACAACCATTTTTTTAGTTCTTTAGAGTAGGGGTCCTCAACGGGGACTACGCGGTAAATTTAAATTTTTTGGGGGTACGTCGTGATAGTTAAAAAGTCGTTAGATGTAAGTAAAAAATTTAATGTATATATATATATGTTTTATTTTATTCCAATTGTTATACTATAACTATATTTTTATCTATCTATACAAGGGGTACGCCAGTTACATACACATTTCCAGGGGGCACGTGAAGCATAAAAGGTTGAGAACCACTGATATATATATTTCATTTTGTTCCCATTGTTATACTATAACTATAGTTTTATCTATCTATACAAGGGGTACGCCAGTTACATACACATTTCCAGGGGGTACGTGAAGCATAAAAGGTTGAGAACCACTGATATATATGTTTTATTTTATTCCAATTGTTATACTATAACTATATTTTTATCTATCTATACAAGGGGTACGCCAGTTACATACACATTTCCAGGGGGCACGTGAAGCATAAAAGGTTGAGAACCACTGATATATATGTTTTATTTTATTCCCATTGTTATACTATAACTATAGTTTTATCTGTCTATACAAGGGGTACGCCAGTTACATACACATTTCCAGGGGGTACGTGAAGCATAAAAGGTTGAGAACCACTGATATATATATTTCATTTTGTTCCCATTGTTATACTATAACTATAGTTTTATCTATCTATACAAGGGGTACGCCAGTTACATACACATTTCCAGGGGATACGTGAAGCATAAAAGGTTGAGAACCACCGATATATATGTTTTATTTTATTCCCATTGTTACACTATAACTATAGTTTTATCTATCTATACAAGGGGTACGCCAGTTACATACACATTTCCAGGGGGTACGTGAAGCATAAAAGGTTGAGAACCACTGATATATATGTTTTATTTTATTCCCATTGTTATAGTATAACTATAGTTTTATCTATCTATACAAGGGGTACGCCAGTTACATATACATTTCCAGGGGGTACGTGAAGCATAAAAGGTTGAGAACCACTGATATATATGTTTTATTTTATTCCCATTGTTATACTATAACTATAGTTTTATCTATCTATACAAGGGGTACGCCAGTTACATACACATTTCCAGGGGGCACGTGAAGCATAAAAGGTTGAGAACCACTGATATATATGTTTTATTTTATTCCCATTGTTATACTATAACTATAGTTTTATTTCTCTATACAAGGGGTATGCCAATTACATACATTCCCCGCCCTGCCCACGGTCAGTAGGGGACACCGATGGGCTTGGAAAGGCCGCCGTCCGTCGGATGGGACGTTAAGCCGTGGCCCCGTGTGCGGGAGAGCCATACCCTGTGCACGTTAAAGAACACGCTGGATGGCCTTGACGGAGGCTACCATCTGTCTCCCAACAGCTGTTCCAGTGGGTCCCCTCCCCCAACCTTCCCTGAGCCTTCGGGGTCCATGTGACCTGGCCATTTAGCCCATGGTGTGCAAAAAAGTGCCGCTCAGAGGTAAAACAACCCAACCCAATTACATACACATTTCCAAAGAGTACGTGAAGCATAAAAGGTTGAGAACCACTGATATATATGTTTTATTTTATTCCCATTGTTATACTATAACTATAGTTTTATCTATCTATACAAGGGGTATGCCAATTACATACACATTTCCAGAGGGTACGTGAAGAACAAAAGGTTGAGAACCACTGATATATATGTTTTATTTTATTCCCATTGTTATACTATAACTATAGTTTTATTTCTCTATACAAGGGGTACGCCAGTTACATACACATTTCCAGAGGGTACGTGAAGCATAAAAGATTGAGAACCACTGATATATATGTTTTATTTTATTCCTATTGTTATACTATAACTATAGTTTTATCTATCTATACAAGGGGTACGCCACTTACATACACATTTCCAGAGGGTACGTGAAGCATAAAAGATTGAGGACCACTGATATATATGTTTTATTTTATTCCCATTGTTATACTATAATTATAGGTTTATCTCTCTATACAAGGGGTATGCCAGTTACATACACATTTCCAGGGGGTACGTGAAGCATAAAAGGTTGAGAACCACCGATATATATGTTTTATTTTATTCCCATTGTTATACTATAACTATAGTTTTATCTATCTATACACGGGGTATGCCAATTACATACACATTTCCAGGGGGTACGTGAAGCATAAAAGATTGAGAACCACTGATATATATGTTTTATTTTATTCCCATTGTTATACTATAACTATAGTTTTATCTATCTATACAAGGGGTATGCCAATTACATACACATTTCCAGGGGGTACGTGAAGCATAAAAGGTTGAGAACCACTGATATATATGTTTTATTTTATTCCCATTGTTATACTATAACTATAGTTTTATCTATCTATACAAGGGGTATGCCAGTTACATACACATTTCCAGGGGGTACGTGAAGCATAAAAGGTTGAGAACCACTGATATATATGTTTTATTTTATTCCCATTGTTATACTATAACTATAGTTTATCTATTTATACAAGGGGTACGCCAGTTACATACACATTTCCAGGGGGTACGTGAAGAACAAAAGCTTGAGAACCAGTGATATATATGTTTTATTTTATTTCCATTGTTATACTATAACTATAGTTTTATCTATCTATACAAGGGGTACGCCAGTTAAATACACATTTCCAGGGGGTACGTGAAGCATAAAAGGTTGAGAACCACCGATATATATGTTTTATTTTATTCCCATTGTTATAGTATAACTATAGTTTTATCTATCTATACACGGGGTATGCCAATTACATACACATTTCCAGGGGGTACGTGAAGCATAAAAGGTTGAGAACCACCGATATATATGTTTTATTTTATTCCCATTGTTATACTATAACTATAGTTTTATCTATCTATACAAGGGGTATGCCAATTACATACACATTTCCAGGGGGTACGTGAAGCATACCCTTGGTGAAGCATAAAAGGTTGAGAACCACTGATATATATGTTTTATTTTATTCCCATTGTTATACTATAACTATAGTTTTATCTGTCTATACAAGGGGTATGCCAATTACATACACATTTCCAGGGGGTACGTGAAGCATAAAAGGTTGAGAACCACCGATATATTTGTTTTATTTTATTCCCATTGTTATACTATAACTATAGTTTTATCTATCTATACAAGGGGTACGCCAGTTACATACACATTTCCAGGGGGTACGTGAAGCATAAAAGGTTGAGAACCACTGATATATATGTTTTATTTTATTCCCATTGTTATACTATAACTATAGTTTTATCTATCTATACAAGGGGTATGCCAATTACATACACATTTCCAGGGGGTACGTGAAGCATACCTTGGTGTAGACGTAGTACGTGAAGCATACCCTTGGTGAAGCATAAAAGGTTGAGAACCACTGATATATATGTTTTATTTTATTCCCATTGTTATACTATAACTATAGTTTTATCTGTCTATACAAGGGGTATACCAATTACATACACATTTCCAGGGGGTACGTGAAGCATAAAACGTTGAGAACCACCGATATATTTGTTTTATTTTATTCCCATTGTTATACTATAACTATAGTTTTATCTATCTATACAAGGGGTACGCCAGTTACATACACATTTCCAGGGGGTACGTGAAGCATAAAAGGTTGAGAACCACTGATATATATGTTTTATTTTATTCCCATTGTTATACTATAACTATAGTTTTATCTATCTATACAAGGGGTACGCCAGTTACATACACATTTCCAGGGGGTACGTGAAGCATAAAAGGTTGAGAACCACTGATATATAGGTTTTATTTTATTCCCATTGTTATACTATAACTATAGTTTTATCTATCTATACAAGGGATGCGCCAGTTACATACACATTTCCAGGGGGTACGTGAAGCATAAAAGGTTGAGAACCACTGATATATATGTTTTATTTTATTCCCATTGTTATACTATAACTATAGTTTTATCTATCTATACAAGGGGTATGCCAATTACATACACATTTCCAGGGGGTACGTGAAGCATAAAAGGTTGAGAACCACCGATATATTTGTTTTATTTTATTCCCATTGTTATACTATAACTATAGTTTTATCTATCTATACAAGGGGTACGCCAGTTACATACACATTTCCAGGGGGTACGTGAAGCATAAAAGGTTGAGAACCACCGATATATTTGTTTTATTTTATTCCCATTGTTATACTATAACTATAGTTTTATCTATCTATACAAGGGGTACGCCAGTTACATACACATTTCCAGGGGGTACGTGAAGCATAAAAGGTTGAGAACCACTGATATATATGTTTTATTTTATTCCCATTGTTATACTATAACTATAGTTTTATCTATCTATACAAGGGGTGCGCCAGTTACATACACATTTCCAGGGGGTACGTGAAGCATAAAAGGTTGAGAACCACTGATATATATGTTTTATTTTATTCCCATTGTTATACTATAACTATAGTTTTATCTATCTATACAAGGGGTATGCCAATTACATACACATTTCCAGGGGGTACGTGAAGCATAAAAGGTTGAGAACCACCGATATATTTGTTTTATTTTATTCCCATTGTTATACTATAACTATAGTTTTATCTATCTATACACGGGGTATGCCAATTACATACACATTTCCAGGGGGTACGTGAAGCATAAAAGGTTGAGAACCACCGATATATATGTTTTATTTTATTTCCATTGTTATACTATAACTATAGTTTTATCTATCTATAGAAGGGGTATGCCAATTACATACACATTTCCAGGGGGTACGTGAAGCATACCTTGGTGTAGACGTAGTACGTGAAGCATACCCTTGGTGAAGCATAAAAGGTTGAGAACCACTGATATATATGTTTTATTTTATTCCCATTGTTATACTATAACTATAGTTTTATCTGTCTATACAAGGGGTATGCCAATTACATACACATTTCCAGGGGGTACGTGAAGCATAAAAGTTTGAGAACCACCGATATATTTGTTTTATTTTATTCCCATTGTTATACTATAACTATAGTTTTATCTATCTATACAAGAGGTACGCCAGTTACATACACATTTCCAGAGGGTACGTGAAGCACAAAATGTTGAGAACCACTGATATATGTGTTCTAATTTATTCCCATTGTTATACTATAACTATAGTTTTATCTGTCTATACAAGGGGTACGCCAGTTACATACACATTTCCAGAGGGTACGTGAAGCATAAAAGGTTGAGAACCACTGATATATACGTTTTATTTTATTCCCTTGTTATACTATAACTATAGTTTTATCTATCTATACAAGGGGTACGCCAGTTACATACATATTTCCAGGGGTACGTGAAGCATAAAAGGTTGAGAACCACCGATATATATGTTCTATTTTATTCCCATTGTTATACTATAACTATAGATTTATCTGTCTATACAAGGGGTACGCCAGTTTCATACACATTTCCAGGGGGGTACGTGAAGCATAAAAGGTTGAGAACCACTGATATATACGTTTTATTTTATTCCCTTGTTATACTATAACTATAGCTTTATCTATCTATACAAGGGGTACGCCAGTTACATACACATTTCCAGGGGGTACGTGAAGCATAAAAGGTTGAGAACCACCGATATATATGTTTTATTTTATTCCCATTGTTACACTATAACTATAGTTTTATCTATCTATACAAGGGGTACGCCAGTTTCATAAACATTTCCAGGGGATACGTGAAGCATAAAAGGTTGAGAATCACTGATATATATGTTTTATTTTATTCCCATTGTTATACTATAACTATAGTTTTATCTATCTATACAAGAGGTACGCCAGTTATATGCACATTTCCAGAGGGTACGTGAAGCATAAAAGGTTGAGAAAACTGATATATGTGTTCTAATTTATTCCCATTGTTATACTATAACTATAGTTTTATCTGTCTATACAAGGGGTACGCCAGTTACATACACATTTCCAGGGGGTACGTGAAGCATAAAAGGTTGAGAACCACTGATATATACGTTTAATATTATTCCCTTGTTATACTATAACTATAGTTTTATCTATCTATACAAGGGGTACGCCAGTTACATACACATTTCCAGGGGTACGTGAAGCATAAAAGGTTGAGAACCACCGATATGTATGTTCTATTTTATTCCCATTGTTATACTATAACTATAGATTTATCTGTCTATACAAGGGGTACGCCAGTTACATACACATTTCCAGGGGGTACGTAAAGCATAAAAGGTTGGGAACCACCGATATATATGTTTTATTTTATTCCCATTGTTATACTATAACTATAGTTTTATCTATCTATACAAGGGGTACGCCAGTTTCATAAACATTTCCAGGGGATACGTGAAGCATAAAAGGTTGAGAATCACTGATATATATGTTTTATTTTATTCCCATTGATATACTATAACTATAGTTTTATCTATCTATACAAGGGGTACGCCAGTTACATACACATTTCCAGGGGTACGTGAAACATAAAAGGTTGAGAACCACTGATCTATAAGTTTTATTTTATTCCCATTGTTATACTATAACTATAGTTTTATCTATCTGTACAAGATTGAAAGAAGATTAACATATTCAACTGGCGAAGGTTGGCAGATCACTATATTTTGAAAAAAAAAAAAAAAAATCGTTCGCAGATCACTATATTCTGAAAAAAATCGTTCGCAGATTTTTTTCTAAATTCTGTAATCAACCATAATGTTCGGATGCATTTTTGCGCGACTGTATATAAATTGAAGATTAAAAATTAAATTATTTAATTTTTCATCTCTAGGGACATATTTTTATAAACTTAGTTTTAGAATTATGGAGCTTTTAAATAAACGTCGGGTTACTTTTTGCAATGTAGTGTATATCCCAATAAAGTACGATGACTGTAGAATTTTACTTTGAGGTACCAACTGAATTGGGTTCGTGATCTGCATGTCCTAGTTCGAGTCCCAGCTGGACCAGCTTTGAGATTAATCTCATCAAATCTCGCCGCCCTGCTCATGGTTAGTAGGGGACGCCGATGGGCTCGGAAAGACCGCCGTCGTCAGAAAGGACGTTAAGCCGTGTCCCATGTGTAGGAGAGCTATACCCTGTGCACGCTGGATGGACTTGATGATAAGCTACCATCTGTCTCCTAACAGTTGTCCAGTGGTTCACTTCCTCCAATCTCGTAGCAGGTTCGAATCTCAGCTGGGGCTTAAGACTTATCTCCGTAAAATTCCCCGCCCTGCCCACGGTCAGTAGGGGAGACCGATGAGCTTGGAGAGGCCGCCATCCGTCGGATGGGACGTTAAGCCGTGGCCCCGTGTGCGGGAGAGAGCCATACCCTGTGCACGTTAAGGAACACACCGGATGGCCTGTCGCACTCGGAAGAATGGAAAAAAAAGGACTATATTAGGCTTAACGCTTGAGTAATCAATTATAAACGAGATCGGTGTGTCACGAGAATGGCTGTCTCTGCTGTCGTTTGAAGGCATTGGATGTGTGCGATGCTCAGGGATAAAAGGGAACTGATGAAAGTAACAGCCTCCCCCGCAAAGGAAGATGGAGACAGCTTAGTAAAAGCGGGATTTGCTGTAATGAGGAGAAATTGTTATCGTGGCTGGCGCAAAACAGATGATGGGGCAAATGGGGAAAGGATCGATCGATTATTATGCTGCGCGTGCTTTAAAAGAAGTACCTTTGTGTGGGTATGTGTGCTTTTTAAACTTCTTATTTTTTATGTGTTTTGATGGTCTATAAGGAATGTCTTTACTAATGCTATCAATTAGGATTTGTGCATAGAAGAAATTACATCAATCAAATTAATGAATTCGCTGTTGTGACTATTGGATTTTTGTCCCAGTTGTTTTAGCTCTCAACGGCACTTTTTGTGTAAATAATGAACTAAATGACAAAGTCACAAGAATCCCTGGGCGGGGGGGCTCAGTCGGTAGCGCGCCAGGCTCGAAATCTGCAGTTCCCAGGTTCCAGTCCCAGCTGAGTCAGCGTTGAGATCCGTACCTCAATGGTCCAGAGTCTCTACGTCGAGTCACAAGAATAAAAAATTACTGACGTACTGTTCTATTTGCATCAAATATGCACTTTTAGTAACAAATATTTTAAAGATAATATATGTATGAGCTTTCTTTGTTATAACAGGACTTACTTTATCCAACTGTTCAAAGATCCTATCCACCCTCTTTTTGGGATCATCTTCTGAATCCTCCACTTTCGCTTGATTACCCTGAAAAAGAAAAGTATCATCACTAAATTCTTTCTATATTCACTGATGCACTTAATGTCCGACCCCGCCTTCTCGTGGTGCAGACCGTTAGTACCTTTCAAAAGAGATACTCTCTTGTGGAAGTGAACGGAAGGGGAGGGCTGCCAGATTAGTGTGGCCTACTGATCTGGACAACTCTGGCTACTTTTCTTTTTTTTCCTACCCTGCTGAGGAGTGGTCAACCACACAGGGTCCTGGTGCTGACCATATAAACCCACTGGACTGGACAGATATATGGCTCTGAGCTTGATTATAGATCCTGATTTTGCTGCACTGGTGGGATTCTGTGGAGGGAAAATCTTCCGCTGTGTTTTCTGTTTGTTTGTGGGTTGACAGCCCCAAGTGAATAGATCCACAGGATATGTTTATCAACTGGTGGATAATCCTGAGCACAAGTCGTCGCAGGCACCTGAACTCTTTGCTTCTATTGGCATCGTCAAATTCTACATTGGAGGAAGTCTTCCAGTGTAGATGGCTTCAGCCTTTAGTAGTGGGGGAACGGGTCTTTGCCCCATGTCTGCGATTAGGGGGCTGTTTGATATTGTCGGCATTCCCTCTCTCAATAAATATAGTTTCTTTAAACATCCCACTAACCATTTTCTCTCCATAGGTAGTTGGAATGTGAGGACTCTGCACAGAGCTTTTTCTCTTGATGTCCTCACATAAGAATTCCACCATTATAATTTAGATATTCTCGGCTTGCAAGAGACCAGATGGACAAATAAAAGTCAGATTCTCAAAAATAATCTTAAATTTCTCTTTTCAGGGAGGGAAGATAATAAGCATCACCACACAAGGCGTGGGTCTGCTTCTCAGCAGACACGCTAGTGATCTCTTCTAGGATATGAATGCATTAATGAAAGGTTTCTTACAGCAAAATTTCAGACAAGCATTAAAGACTTGAATGTTATCTGCTGTTATGCCCCCACTGAGGATGCCGATGAGGATGAGAAGGATAGGTTTTATGGACAACTTCAGGATATTTTGAATTCTATCAAGAAAGGAGATATTACTATTGTTCTAGGTGATTTCAATGCCAAAGTTGGTACTGACTCTGATCTTTGGGGAGGAGTCATAGGCCCTTTTGGTATTGGTAGCTGCAATGGCAATGGCCAACGTCTCCTACAGGGAAGTAAACTCAGTGGTTTCAGAATAACTAACACTTCTTACAAACACCGCGACATACATAATAACATTGGTGGGTTTCACCTGATGGGCTGCATAAGAATATAATTGATTACATATTAATTAACAGCAAATGGGCTAGTTTTGTAGGTATACCAGGGCATATAGGGGAGCTGAAATTGGATCTGACCATTACCTTGTTAAAAGTGTCTTGCAACTTAAACTTAAAAAGTGTTGTGCTAGGGTTAAAAATTTTACTTTTAATACTGAAGCTCTGAAAGACCCAGTTGTAGCCAAAGCTTACCATGATAGGTTACTTAGTCATTATGACAGTCATGGTATGCTTACTACTGAAGTTGAGGAAGAATGGGATCATTTTAAACAGGCTTTTTTGGACACTAACAGTACTCTTTTAGGAAAAAAGGAGCAGAAGAGGCAGAATTATCTGAGTGATAAGGCGCTTGTGCTTATTTCGGAAAGAAAGAACTGCAGGAATGTCGTTAATCAATACCCTACTAGTCCAAATAGAAAGCATTACAGAGAACTTAATAAACGTGTAAAAGATCAGTTAGCTGCTGATAAGAATCTTTCGCTTGATGTCTTGGCTGACAAAGTTGAGGAAGCAGTTAGACAGCACAACAGCAGAGAGCTGTACCAGATAGTTAATGTTTTGTGTGGTAGAAAACGGAGAGGTATACAGGGATTGAAGGATAAACAAGGTAAGGTTATAGAAGGTGAGGATTCTGTCATGGCTAGGTGGGCTGAGCATTTCAGTGATGTTCTAAACAATGTGGTTAGTTCTACTCCCATTGTTTGCAATTATGATAGATGCATTGGTGGCTTTAATGTTGGCCCTATAACACAATCTGAAGTTATTTTGGCTATTTCTAAACTTAAACTTCATAAATCCCCAGGGGTAGATGAAATTACTACAGAAATGCTTAGAGCTGGGAATGTTTCTGTTACCACTTGGATGGCTGAAATTTTGAATATCTTTTATGATAAAGGCATGGTTCCTAAGGATTTTACCAGAGCTATTGTATTTCCCTATTTTCAAAAAAGGTGATCGCATTTTTTGTGATAACTATAGGGGTATCAGCCTACTCTCTGTTCCAGGTAAAGTTCTTTCCATGATTGTGCTTAATAGAATTAAGAATCTGGTTGACAGTCAATTGCGTGATGAGCAATGTGGATTCAGAAGTGGTAGGGGATGTGTAGATCAGATATTTTCACTTAGGGAGATTCTTGAGAAATGTCCTAACTAGCCTTAACTGGCATAGTGGTTAGGCAGCTAGCGACTGTTCCAGCAAGGCTAACTTTGTGTGTTGTGTTGGCTCAAACTAAGGCAGTGGTCGGCAGTGATTTCCGTCGTAGTAGGGCATGTCCTTGTATGAGAAGGCCTGTAAAAGCTAGGAGTAGCTTTTAGGATTCTTCTGTGTCCTATATTACGCAAATTAAAAAAAAATGTTTAGAATTTCAGGAACCTTTGGTTGCTAGCTTTGTTGATTTCAAAAAGGCTTTCGACTCTGTTGATTGTCATAATTTGTGGTTGATTGTGAGATCATATGGTATACCTGAGAAGTTAGTTAACATAATGAAAGCTCTCTATAATAACACTGAGTCGTGTGTGAGAGTTGGTAATGCTTGTAGCAATTGGTTTAGCATTGCTTCTGATGTTCGACAAGGGTGCATTTTGTCTCCTTTTCTCTTTAGTTTGGTTATTGATTATGTTATGCGAAATTCACTTCGAAGGAAAGATTTTGGCCTTAAATGTACTGGAGATACGAAAATTTCTGATTTAGATTATGCTGATGATTTAGCCCTTTTGACAAATGATGTTGATGAGATGAACTCTTTCATTCGAGCTGTTGATGAAACTGGTAGTAGAGTAGGTTTGGTTATAAACAGAGAGAAAACTAAAGTGATGAAAATTGGTCAGGCAGGCTGTGATTCAGTTAATCTGAATGGTTGCAGTCTTGAGCAGTTGTCACAGTTTAATTATCTTGGGAGCTATGTAACAGATAATGGTGATGTGCGGCATGAGATTAACAGACGAATAGGGATTGCTGCCGGGACTTTCAAGAATCTATGGAGAGTGTAGGGAAATAGGTGTATACACCTAAAGACTAAAATTAGACTGTATAATAGTTTGTTTCTTTCTAGGGTTAGTTATGGTAGTGAAACTTGGACACTTTGTAAACAAGATAACGGGAAACTAGATGCTTTTGATTCCAGATGCTTACGCAGTGTCTTGGGCATTAGGTGGTTCAACTTTGTAACTAATGATAAGATTAGGCAAAGGAGTTTGCAACCTCCTTTAAGCAGCATATTGTGCAGAGAGACTCCGTTGGTTTGGCCATGTTGCCCGTATGAATAATTATAAATTGGCGAATAGGGTTATGAACAGTGTGCCTAAAGGCCTCAGAAAGAAGGGGAGACCTAGGATGCGGTGGGCAGACAATGTCAAACAAGACCTTGTTAGAATTGGTGTGCAGTGGCCTGAGGCAGTAGATGTAGCTCAGGATAGACTTGCTTGGAGAACTAAATTGCACGGTCTGGTTGGACCTCCGTAGCCCATGGCTGCTTGAGGATGATGATGATATTCACTGATGATCAATTTCATGCTCATAGAGATACAATCGGTCAAAAAAATATCTGAACACTATGGTTGATTACAGAATTCAGGAATTCGTGTCACACGAAGGTTGCCAGATCTAACTAAACTAATAGCAGAATAATTTCTAAAAAAATCGTTGCCAGATATTTTTCCGAATTCTGTAATCAACCATAGTGTTCGGATATCTTTCACAAAAAGATTGCCAGATCACTAATTTCTAAAAAAAATTCGTTGCGAGAATTTTTTATTTATTCTGTAATTAACCATAGTGTTCGGATATTTTTTTGACCGACTGTACAGCTAACGACGAAAAATGTGTGAGGCATTTGGCTCACCTTTCAAAGAGCGATCGAACAACGCCGGTTTTTTATTTTACGAAAATTTGAATAATTTAAAAACAATGCAAAGAAAACTTTTCACATCTGTAATTTAAAAGATTACAAATTTATTTCTAAAAATCATATTGGGGCAGGGGTGGCTCAGTCGGTAGCGCGCCAGGCTCGTAATCTGCTAGTTCCTAGGTTCGATTCCCAGCTGGGTCAGCATTGAGATTAATCTCCGCGAAACTGGCCACGATCAGTAGGGGACACCGATGGGCTTGGAAAGGCCGCCGTCCGTCGGATGGGACGTTAAGCCGTGGTCCGTGTGCGGGAGAGACATACCCTGTGCACGTTATAGAACACGCTGGATGGCTTTGACGGGAGGCTACCATCTGTCTCCCAACAGCTGTTCCAGTGGGTCCCCTCCCCCAACCTTATCTGAGTCTTCGGGGTCATTGTGACCTGGCCATTTAGCCCATGGTGTGCAAAACAGTGCCGCTCAGAGGTAAAATAACCAACCAAACAAGACACTCGAACTAGTGCCTTGTTACTTAGCCATGGGAGCTTCAGAAGCACATGTGTATTTAGAGTTAAGTTGGGTTGTTTTACCTCTGAGCGGCACTTTTTTGCACACCATGGGCTAAATGGCCAGGTCACATGGAACCCGAAGGCTCAGAGAAGGTTGGGGGAGGAGACCCACTGGAACAGCTGTGGAAGACAGATGGTAGCCTACTGTCAAGGTTGGGTTGTTTTACCTCTGAGCGGCACTTTTTTGCACACCATGGGCTAAATGGCCAGGTCACATGGACCCCGAAGGCTCAGAGAAGGTTGGGGGAGGGGACCCACTGGAACAGCTGTTGGGAGACAGATGGTAGCCTCCCGTCAAGGCCATGTAGCGTATTCTTTAACGTGCACAGGGTATGGCTCTCCCGCACACGGAACCACGGCTTAACGTCCCATCTGACGGACGGCGTCCTTTCCAAGTCCATCGGTGTCCCCTACTGACCGTGGGCAGGGCGAGGAATTTTGCGGAGATAAATCTCAACGCTGACCCAACTGGGATATTTCTTCAATATCTACCTATTAAACACAAAAATAATTTCAAATTTTTATCTGAAAGCAAAAAAAATTGCATTTACCACCCACCGTGGAGAAAGATATAAATACTTTGTTACCAATTGAAATTATCTCCGCAAAACTCCCCGCCTTGCCCACGGTCAGTAGGGGACACCGATGGGCTTGGAAAGGCCGCCGTCTGTAGGATAGTACGTTAAGCCGTGACCCCGTGTACGGGAGAGCCATACCTTTTGTACGTTAAAGAACATGCTGCATGGCCATGACGGGAGGCTGCCATCTGTCTCCCAACAGCTGTTCCAGTGGGTTCCTCCCCAACCTTCTCTGAGCCTTCGGGGTCTTTGTGACCTAGCTGTTTACCCATGGTGTGCAAAAAAGTGCCGCTCAGAGGTAAAACAACCCAACCAATTGAAACTTCACAAGCGTTACATTCTACCACCAAAAGTTCTAGCTGAAATAATCTCTTGCAATATTCGCTAAAAAAGTTTCAATTTTTTTACTTTTTCTACCGTTAGAGGGTGCAATTATTGCTTTTGCGAGATTCGGAAAGTTCGAATCGTAATATTTCATCAATACCTGTTCAACCTGAAAAGACTTTTGATCTCTAAAAACATAAAAAGAGCTCGATGTTTACAAACGACAAATAAAAAGCATTATCTCATTTTTTTAAAACAAAATAAAACAAAGGACTTACCAACATTTGATAGATGGCATCTACAATACTGTACATTTCTTCTCTAGTGATGTAACCGTCGTTATCAACGTCGTATAATTTAAACGCCCCTGAAACAAAAACGAAACGATTAAAGAGCTCTGGCATAACTCGGAAACATTTTTCTGCACTGTACCGTGGCCTAGTGGTTAGCGCTCTTGGCTATTGATCTAAGGGACCTGGGTTCGAGCCCCGGGTTGCCGAGTGGTTAGCTCTCTTGGATATTGATCTAAGGGACCCGGGTTCGAGCCCGGGGTGGCAGAGTGGTTAGCTCGCTTGACTATTGATCTAAGGGACAAGGGTTCGAGCCCCGGGTTGCCGAGTGGTTAGCTCACTTGACTATTGATCTAAGGGACCGGGTTCGAGCCACGGGTTGTTGAGTGGTTAACTCGCTTGGCTATTGATCTAAGGGACCAGGGTTTGAGCCCCGGGTGGCCGAATGGTTAGCTTGCTTGACTATTGATCTAAGGGACCCGGGTGGCAGAGTGGTTAGCTCACTTGACTATTGATCTAAGGGACCCGGGTTCGAGCCCAGGTGGCAGAGTGGTTAACGCTCTTGGCTATTGATCTAAGGGACCTGGGTTCAAGCCCCAGGTGGTTACCTCGCTTGACTATTAATCTAAGGGACCGGGTTCGAGCCCCGGGTTGCCGAGTGGTTAGCTCGCTTGACTATTGATCTAAGGGACCCGGGTTCGAGCCCAGGTGGCAGAGTGGTTAACGCTCTTGGCTATTGATCTAAGGGACCTGGGTTCGAGCCCCGGTTGGCCGAGTGGTTATTGCGCTTGGCTACTGATCTAAGGAAACTGGGTTCGAGCCCCGGGTAAGGCATGGATGTATGTGTCGTTTTTCTGCTGAGGTTGTGCCATCCTCTCAGACCTACTCTGGCATATAAACTGATATGCTCCTGTCAGACCTCTGTGGCAAGCAGCTCCTTGGGGGGGGGGGGGTATTTATTTTTATTATTTATTTTCAAAACGTTGTCAGTAAGTAAAAAAGACTGGCTACAAAGGTAATTTTTAAAGGTGGTTAAGTAAGTTAACCGTTAAGTTCCATTAACCTTTTAAATGTTACCATCATAAGTCCTACGATGGCAGAAAATAGAGTCGCTTGGACTACTATTATATATTTCTTAAATCGTAATTTCAGATCACTATATTAGTAGTTAAAACTGTAGTAGTACTCAGAAGTTAAGCAATACGAAAACACGAATTACAAACAAGTCCTTCGTTGGAGTTTAATGAAACGTACAGTCGCTCAAAAAATATCCGAACACTGTGGTTGATTACAGAATTCAGAAAAAAATATCTGGCAAATTTTTTTAGGTTTTAGTGATCTGGCAACGTGTCACGTGACACGAAGGTTGCCAGATCACTAATTTGAAAAAATATCGTTGCCAGATCACTGATTTGAAAAAATATCGTTGCCAGATATTTTTTTCTGAATTCTGTAATCAACCATAGTGTTCGGATACTTTTTTAATATATATAATGCAATGAATATGGAGCGTGTGCAGTTACCGCTCACAGCAAACTGGAGCGGTTGCGGTTAATGTTCACAGCACATTGGATCGTGTGAGCTCACAAAAACCTGGAGCGTGTGCAGTTACCGTTCACAGCAAACTGGAGCGTGTGCAGTAACTGCACACGCTCCAGTTTGCTGTGAACGGTAACTGGAGCGTGTACAATTGCTGTACACGCTCCAGATATTTTTCCTGAATTCTGTAATCAGCCATAGTGTTCGGATATTTTTTCTAGTGACTGTACGTACAGGTGAAGTCTATGATCATATATCCCACTAATACCTGAAAAACAAACGAATTCGTGAATATTTAATTAAATAAATATTGCTTCAAAATGGCAATTAAAAAGTTCAATACCTTTGATATGCAGATACAGCGATACAATCTTTCCGACTCGTCACGCTGCAAATGAGGTGCGATGGAGTCATTGCCATTCTTGCATTGAGTGCAGATCGGAGTTCCTAGGGGGTCCATCGAGATGGATTGCGACAGGTGATGCGTTTGTCCTGGAGCGTCCCAAACGTGTTCTGCTGGATTTAGGTCAGGTAATCGGGAAGGCCAGATAGTGGGATCGTTGGCTGTCTGCAAGTATGTCTTCTGCAGGCACACGCAGATGGTCGTCTGTGCCCTCAGGAGGACACTGATGTCGTCAATATTCCTCTGGAATTCATGACATTGCAATGCAAAATGGGTCCATCTTTGGAGCTTGGGTAGATGATTTTCGATTTATTTTAATCATCGCCAGTGACGGTTTTGGAAAAATAGGGCATTCTGTGTCCATGTCCTCAGAGTTGTCGGAGTCACAGATCAGAGTTGGGTTGTTTTACCTCTGAGCTGCACTTTTTTGCACACAATGGGCTAAAAGGCCAGGTCACATGGACCAAGAAGGCTCAGAGAAGGTTGGGGGAGGGGACCCACTGGAATAGCTGTTGGGAGACAGATGGTAGCCTCCCGTCAAGGCCATTCAGCGTGTTCTTTAACGTGCACAGGATATGGCTCTCCCGCACACGGGCCACGGCTTAACGTCCCATCCTACGGACGGCGGTCTTTCCAAGCCCATCGGTGTCCCCTACTGATCGTGGGCAGGGCGGGGAATTTTGCGGAGATAAATCTCAACGCTGACCCAGCTGGGACTCGAACCTGAGAACTACAGATTACGAGCCTGACGCGCTACCGACTGAGCCACCCCCGCCCCTCACAGATCAGAGACCGCAGAAGGAGGAGGCATGAAAATTTTCTTTTTAGGCCTTGATGGGGAGCCCTTGGGCTTGGAAGGTCTTGCTGTTTGTGGGGGGGAAGGAAGTAGCCTTTCAGTGATGGAAGATGCAGATGCAGGAATAGAAACCGGAAAGGATGTCAAGATCGACTTCGCGTGTGTGAAGAGGTATTTGGCACTAGGCAGAAAATTGTTGGTCTGCACCTTCATGGAAGCCATCACAACGATGGGCTATAGAGAATAGCAAGCATAGGAAACCTTGCCGGGTGGGGCCGGTGATGCAGCCAGCTGTCTCGCCTTTGTATAGGAGATGTGTATGGTCTGGAGACGCTGGACCTCTTTCTCCTCCAGCCTGGGGCTGGGTGGCTCAGTCGGTAGCGCGCCAGGCTCGTAATCTGTAGTTCCCAGGTTCGAGTCCCAGCTCGGTCAGCGTTGAGATTTATCTCGCAAAATTCCCCGCCCTGCCCACGGTCAGTAGGGGCCACCGATGGGCTTGGAAAGGCCGCCGTCCGTCGGATGGGACGTTAAGCCGTGGTCCCGTGTGCGGGAGAGCCATACCCTGTGCACGTTAAAGAACACGCTGGATGGCCTTGACGGGAGGCTACCATCTGTCTCCCAACAGCTGTTCCAGTGGGTCCCCTCCCCCAACCTTCTCTGAGCCTTCGGGGTCCATGTGACCTGGCCATTTAGCCCATGGTGTGCAAAAAAGTGCCGCTCAGAGGGAAAACAACCCAACTCTCCTCCAGCCACTTTCAACAGTTCCAGGAGTACGCCGGATGCCGCCCCTACAGTTCACGCAGCATACCTTTTCTGCTGTGTATTCAGGATTGACGTGATCCTGACTGCCACAACGCGCACAGGAGGGTTTGCCTCGGCATGCTGTGCTGGTATGACCGAACCTCTGATACTGAAAGCAGCGCAGGGGGTTAGGAATATACTGCCATACCTCACAGTAAAGGTAACCTGCCTTGATGGAAGTAGGCAGGCATGGCATGTTGAATGTACCTGTTGATACCTGGTGGGTACTAATTTGCCATCAGGGCATTGAAACTTAGTGGACTGCTATCACTCGCTGGGATGACAATTTCAGAGGGTTGGGTTGTTTTACCTCTGAGCGGCACTTTTTTGCACACCATGGGCTAAATGGCCAGGTCACATGGACCCCGAAGGCTCAGAGAAGGTTGGGGGAGGGGACCCACTGGAACAGCTGCTGGGAGACAGATGGTAGCCTCCCGTCAAGGCCATCCAGCGTGTTCTTTAACGTTGGGTTGTTTTACCTCTGAGCGGCACTTTTTTGCACACCATGGGCTAAATGGCCAGGTCACATGGACCCCGAAGGCTCAGAGAAGGTTGGGGGAGGGGACCCACTGGAACAGCTGTTGGGAGACAGATGGCAGCCTCCCGTCAAGGCCATCCAGCGTGTTCTTTAACGTGCACAGGGTATGGCTCTCTCTCTCTCTCTCGCACAAGGGGCCACGGCTTAACGTCCCATCCGACGGACGGCGGCCTTTCCAAGCCCATCGGTGTCCCCTACTGACCGTGGGCAGGGCGAGGAATTTTGCGGAGATAAATCTCAACGCTTACCCAGCTGGGACTCGAACCTGGGAACTACAAATTACGAGACTGGTGCGCTACCGACTGAGCCACCCCCGCCCCAAATAAGAAGGAAAATGAAAAGAGAAATGTGAGAAACTCACTCGAATCTTCAAAAAATAAGCGCAAAAATAAAGAAATATGAGAAACTAACTGGCCTCACAAAAGAAAAAAAAAACTACGAAATTAATAAATATGTGGGGAAACTCGCAAACCGTTGCCCAGACGTGGGCAAGGTTACTCACCTCTCTGCATAGTTGACCCTAGCAGGACCTGCCCACCAGCCGATTGATCCTGAGGTGGACACCCCAGGACCTCTCGTTTACCTGAAACAGCAGCCCCAGAATTCGTTGCCCAGCCCCGCGACAGACAGACTCCCCAGTTGCAGGAAGGCCAAAGCAGACCCCACCAGTCATCAGCTGAGAAAAGATGGGGACCCCTGAGCAATTGCAAGGATCCTCCTTTCTAGGGACATGGGTATCCATGCACGACAAACATGTGGGCGAGCATTTAGGGCCCTGTGAAGGTATCCGAGTCAGCGGAACCTTCACAGAGTGGTCACCTCACCATGGAGTGCAGCCCGCACTGAGGGGCTCAAACCTTGATATAGCAGATTACAAGCATGGTGGAGAGCGTGCCAGGCTTGTAATCTGCTATTCCAAGGTTCCAAGTCCCAGCTGGGCCAGTGTTGAGATTTATCTCCGTAAAACAGTAGGGAGCTCCGATGGGCTTGAAAAGGCTGCCGTCTGTCAGATCGGACATTAAGCCGCGGCCTCGTGTCTGGAGAGCCAAACCCTGCACCTTAAAGAACACGCTCAATAGCCTTGAGGGAAGCTACCGTATGTCTCTCAACAGTTGCTCCAGTCGGTCCCCTCCCCCAACCTTCTCTGAACCTTCGGGGTCCTTGTAATCCGGCCATTGTGTAGAACACCCCAGATATTCTTGCTTCTATTATCCTTCAACAATGGATATTGAGGTTGTTTTACGTCTGAAGGGCATTTTGTATTCACAATGGGCTAAATGGCGAGGTCTTGACCCCAAAGGCTCAGACAAGAATCTTTGGTCTGACCCCAAAGGCTCAGATAAGGTTGACAGAGGGGCGAGGGTGGCTCAGTCGGTAGCGCGCCAGGCTCGTAATCTGTAGTTCCCAGGTTCGAGTCCCAGCTGAGTCAGCGTTGAGATTTATCTCCGCAAAATTTCCCGCCTTGCCCACGGTCAGTAGGGGACACCGATGGGCTTGGAAAGGCCGCCGCCCGTCGGATGGGACGTTAAGCCGTGGCCCCATGTGCGGGAAAGCCATACCCTGTGCACGTTAAGGAACACGCTAGATGGCCTTGACGGGAGGCTACCATCTGTCTCCCAACAGCTGTTCCAGTGGGTCCCCTCCCCCAACCTTCTCTGAGTCTTCGGGGTCCATGTGACCTGTCCATTTAGCCCATGGTGTGCAAAAAAGTGCCGCTCAGAGGTAAAACAACCCAAGTTTGGCAGATGGGATTCAATGGCCAGATTTTAAGAGACATGAAAACCTTCCATTAAGGGTATTTTTTGTGACAGAGGGTTGGGTTGGGTTGTTTTACCTCTGAGCGGCACTTTTTTACACACCATGGGCTAAATGGCCAGGTCACATGGACCCCGAAGGCTCAGAGAAGGTTGGGGGAGGGGACCCACTGAACAGCTGTTGGGAGACAGATGGTAGCCTCCCGTCAAGGCCATCCAGCGTGTTCTTTAACGTGCACAGGGTATGGCTCTCCCGCACACGGGGCCACGGCTTAACGTCCCATCCGACGGACGGCGGCCTTTCCAAGCCCATCGGTGTCCCCTACTGACCGTGGGCAGGGCGGGTAATTTTGCGGAGATAAATCTCAACGCTGACCCAGCTGGGACTCGAACCTGGGAACTACAGATTACGAGCCTGGGGCGCTACCGACTGAGCCACCCCCGCCCCTTGTGACAGAGGAGTCTGGATAGAAAGTGGCAATTTTGACTGGCATTCTATCCTGGCCTGAACGATTCCTTACAAAGTGATTATTAATTCATCAGTTAATGTTAACAACTTAAATTCATCACACTTAAATTTTTACTTACAGACAAGTTTTTCCTCCAGGCTACCTCTTGACGTCACTGAGAGTGCCCGGATGAACTCTTCAAATTCAATGGCACCATCCTGTTCAAAAGAAGCAAATATATGATTTAAAAAATGCGTTCGTGGCTTAGTTATTAAAACTTTTCTTACCATTGCAAGAGGCATAAATGTTATTTCTTACTAGAAATTAACTTAAACACTCCATTTCCTAGAGAAGAAGTGCATATAAGGCCATTAAAAAAAGAATATTAATATTCTGATGGCCTATTTTTTATTGAGTCCTTGCTGAACATACCCGGCGCTGTCCGGGTGTCACTTTTAATATGTATATTCTTATTTTCACTGCATTAAAGGTAAATTTTGTAAGACCCCCCCCCCCCCCCCCCTTTAGCACAGATTTTCAACAGGAAGAAATTTGCCCGGATCGTTGTTGACGTCAGCGAGCACTCCTCGTAGCCCGTGGCTTAGTTTCTGCGTAAGTTATCGAGATTATTTTTCCGTTATCACAGATTTTGCCGCCCTATGGCTCCCGTGATATTCATCCGCATGATCCAAATTTCCTGCACAGCGTCCCCAGTGATTGGTTTAAAAATCTGGTTCTCACTTTGCCCGTGGCTTCGTCTCTAAACAAATTGTGACAGCTCGTGTATCACTTTTAATCTGCATATTTTGTTGTTTCCTGCACTAAAGGTTAGTGAGTATCCACCCCCCGACATTTTATCACAGTTTGAAGACGAAGAATGTCCCGGTGTTGCAAAGGCCATTGCTGACTCGGCGCGCGCTCTCAGAGCACGTGACAAACGATCGAGATATTTATTTCGTCAGATTTTGACATTCTGTAATTCCCGACGTACTTCACCGAAAGGTCCCAAATTTCGTAGGCGGGTTCCCCGTGCCGGACTCCATTGCTTGGTTAGACAATCAAGTCCCAAAGCTGCAATGGAAGGCCTAAATAATGCCTTTGGAAACGTGGGAAATCTGGCAACGGAAGCAGATTTGCAGCAGAGGATTTAAATGTTACTTTAACTCTTTACTTTCATAGTTAGGGTGTAATAAATGGCAACAGTAAATTTGACAGCGATTCTCGTTTCTCGTAGGAATAGCATGGTGAAATATTCTCCCTTTTGGACTTTCGACCTGAAATTTGTCACTGCAATCCGGACCAGAACCATTCTCTGAAAATTTGGAGCGTGTTTGTTGATTCCCCGATGAGTTATGGCTGCCACAGACAGACATCTTTTATTGTATAAATTTAAAGTAATAAAAGTAATTAAATCTACGGTAATCAAAGAAGGTGTATGTCTATGGTAACCATAACTTTTCGGCAAATCGTGTTAGACGCTCCAAATTTTCGCAGAGTGTTTCTGGCTGTGGTCTGTATTTCAGTGCGAAATTTCAAGTCGAAAGTCCAAAAGGGGAACTTGCTAGAAGCCAAAATATTTACCATGCAATTCCTAAAGGAAAGAGTAACCGCTGACAAATTTATTGTTGCCATTTACTATTCCCTAACTGTGAACGTAAGAATCATAACATTTAAATCTGCTGCCGTTGCCAGATTCCTCCATTTCCAAAGGCATTATTATTTTTATCTCATTACAGCTAGGGATCCTATTTTTTTACCCAATTCAGAGTTAAGCAGGGGAAGAACCTGTGAACGAAATTTGGGGCTATTCGCTCCAGTACATCGGGAACCATAGAGTATCAAAATCTGTCGAAATAAAACTCTCGATAGTTTACGACGAAGCCTGTGGCTATGAGAGAGCGCGCTGACGTCAATAACACAGAATAATTCTGCATTTGATGATTGAATTGAATCTGCGCCCGTGGCCGAGTGGTTAGCGCGCTTGGCTACAGATCTAAGGGATCTGGGTTCGAGCCCGGGTAAGGCATGGATGTTCGTGTTGTTTTTCTGCTGAGGTCCTGCCATCCTCACAGACCTTCTAGTATGGCATATAAACCGACAGGCTCCTGTCAGACCTCTGTGGCAAGCAGCTGCTTGAGGGGGTATTTATTTATTTATTTTTTTAAGTGTCGGGGGAGGACAGAACTAAAAAAACTAACCTTCAAGTCCAGTAAAAAAACAGAATGTACAGATTAAATGTTAGACCAGGGTAGCGTCAGATGCCATTCAACTAGAGGGAGATAAAAGATGTACGAGTATACACAGTCGTATCAAAATAATATGACCACCTACCATAGTATATGTATGGTAGACGGTCATATTATTCTGATACGACTGTGTATAGTTGATTGGGAAATTCGCGAAGTACAAAAACCGTGCCTACGTGATATAAACAGGGCCGTCTTAAGGCATGGGCACACTTGGCAATTGCCCAGGGGCCTCACGATTCTAAATTTCGCAAAAGTTTGTGTTGATTAATCCTCGCTTTACAGCTTTTTTTTATGTTTAAACATTGATTTTGTTAAAAGCACCAATAAATCTGTAGGCTTAATTTTATTGACCGTTTACACTTTTATTCCCGTAGGTGGGTAGGGACCCCAGTGCATTGCTTTGCCAAGGGGCCTACAATACTGTTAAGACGACACTGGATATAAATGCCTACTGATATCAGCTATGTCACGGAACTGTAACTTTTGGAATTTCCCCATTTGTTTTGCCAGCGAGATTTGCTCTATATTTTGGCGCTAGTGTGTGGTTTCTTTTTTTTTTGTTTTTTTCTAAGATATGTGACATCCCGTGGCCGAGTGGTTAGCGAGCTTGGCAAGGGATCAAAGGGAGATCTGGGTTCGAGCCCCGGGTAAGGCATGGAATTTCTGCTGAGGTCTCATCTTCCTCACAGACCGTCTATTATGGCGTATAAACTAATAAGGTCCTGTTAGAATTCTGTGACAAGCAGCTGCTTGAGAGGGAATTTTTTAAGATATTTTCTAGAAAAACCATACACTAGCGACAAAATTTCCCCTTGTGGAATAAATAGTAAATAGTCAGTTGCTTCCATTTTTTTCATGAAATGCGGTATGCACAGACAAAAAAAAATAACTTACCTTATTTTCATCAAAAACCCTAAATACTAAAGAGGCAAACTTCGAAGGATCTCCTTGTGGGAAGAACTGTTTATATATTCGGAGAAATCCCTGGAAATAAAATAAAACGATATTAATTTAATGAAATATACGTATCAGTTGGGTTGTTTTACCTCTGAGCGACACTTTTTTGCACACCATGGGCTAAATGGCCAGGTCACATGGACCCCGAAGATTCAGAGAAGTTTGGGGGAGGGGACCCACTGGTACAGCTGTTGGGAGACAGATGGTAGCCTCCCGTCAAGGCCATCCAGCATGTTCTTTAATGTGCACAGGGTATGGCTCTCCCGCATAGGGGGCCACAGCTTAACGTTCCATCCGACGGATGGCGGTCTTTTCAAGCCCATCGGTGTCCCCTACTGTGGGCAGGGCGGGGAATTTTGCGGAAATAAATCTCAACGCTGACCCAGTTGGGACTCGAACCTGGGAACTACAGATTACGAGCCCGGCGCGCTACCGACTGGGCCACCCCCGCCCCATAGGTATGAGACTTAGTACCGAAAAATAAATTAACACTTCGATGTCTAAATAAGACACATACATGCATTCATACAAAAATCTTGAAACAGCTTTGCTAACGTCCAATGAAACGGCGAGATCATTCTGGTTGAAAATGTTGCCCGTCTGTCGCATGGTCGTAAAGTCGTGGTCCAATGCTCAGGAGAGCCATACTCTGTGAACGTTAAAGAACTCGCTGGATGAGGTCGGGGTAGCTCAGTCGGCAGCGCGGCAGCTTCGAGTCCCAGCTGGGCCAGCGTTGAGATTTATTTCCACAAAACTCACCGCCCTGTCCATGGTAAGTAGAGGACACCGATGGGCTTGGAAAGACATCCGTCCATCAGGACGCTAAGCCGTGGCACGTGTGCGGGAGAACCATACCCTGTGCACTTTAAGAACACGCTGGATGGCTTGCTTGAGGCTACCATCTGTCTTTTAACAGCTGTTCCAGTGGGTCCCCCTCCCCCAACCTTTTTTGAGCTCTCGGGGTTCTTGTGACCTGGACGGGGCGGGGGTGGCTCAGTCGGTAGCGCGCCAGGCTTGTAATCTGTAGTTCCCAGGTTCGAGTCCCAGCTGGGTCAGCGTTGAGATTTATCTCCGCAAAATTCCCCGCCTTGCCTACGGTCAGTAGGGGACACCGATGGGCTTGGAAAGGCCGCCGTCCGTCGGATGGGACGTTAAGCCGTGGCCCCGTGTGTGGGAGAGCCATACCCTGTACACGTTAAAGAACACGCTCGATGGCCTTGACGGGAGGCTACCATCTGTCTCCCAACAGCTGTTCCAGTGGGTCCCCTCCCCCAACCTTCTCTGAGCCTTCGGGGTCCATGTGACCTGGCCATTTAGCCCATGGTGTGCAAAAAAGTGCCGCTCAGAGGTAAAACAACCCAACCCAACTGTTGTGACCTGGACATTTAGATCATTGTATGGAAACAGAGAAATGATGGGTCTTAAGAATTTAACTCAGAAAATAATAAGTATTGTTCCAAACTATTTCACAAATACATATTTTAATAGTTTGCATAAATAATTATTTCAATATTAGATCATTATATATATTTTTTAAACAATTCAGTTTTAAATATTTCAGCTTTTATAACTCTTTAAATACTGAACGAAAAATGTTCAAAATCGAGATTTAAATACATTTGATAACGATCTTTATCTTCAGTCAGATTTTTCCATTAAATGCATATCTTAGAAGTTAGAAGTTAAAGTTAGTAGCCAGGCTCGTAATCTGCAGCTCCCAGGTTCGAGTCCCAACTTGAGATTTATCTCTGCAAAACTCCTCGCATTGCCCAAGATAAGTAAGGGACACCGATGGGCTTGAAAAATCCACCGTCCGACAGATGGGACATTAAGCCGTGGCCCCGTGTGTGGGAGAGCGATACCCTCTGCACGTTAAAGAACACACTGATTGGCCTTGACAGGAAGCTACCATCTGCTCCAAAAAGCTATTTAGTGGGTCCCATCCCCCAACCTTCAGGGATCTTGTGTCCTGGCCATTTGGGGCGGGGGTGGCTCAGTCGGTAGCGCGCCAGTCTCGTAATCTGCAGTTCCCAGGTTCGAGTCCCAGCTGGGTCAGCGTTGAGATTTATCTCCGCAAAACTCCTAGCCCTGCCCACGGTCAGTAGGGGATACCGATGGGCTTGGATAGGCCGCCGTCCGTCGCATGGAACGTTATGTCGTGGCCCCGTGTGCGGGACAGCCGTACGCTGTGCACGTTAAAGAACACACTGGGTGGCCTTGATACACTGGAAGCTACCATCTGTCTCCCAACAGCTATTCAAGTGGGTCCCCTCCCCCAAACTTCTCTGAATCTTTGGGATCCTTGTGACCTGGCCGTTTACCCCATCGTGCGGAAAAAAGTGCCGCTCAGAGGTAAAACAACTCAATCTCTAATCTTGTTCGGACGGTTACAATAAATCTTCTACAAGTAATTAAATATGCATCTCACTTATTCCTAAGAAAAGTTCGTAGAAATTCTTCAGTCGTATAACTGAACCGATTTATTTAGATTGTCTCCAAGATATTTTATTGGCTTTTATTTAACAAGATTAGAGAGAACTTTTGCTGCAAAGAGTAGAATTAATTTGAGAAGACTTGTAAGAAGAGATCGCGTTATTACTTTTGCCATTAAGAAAAAAATGGAAATCAAGAATGGTAATCATTTCACATAAAGGCAGTAATCTTATTAAGGCAGATTTTTATATTCAGAGGAACACCAATATTGAATGTAACAAATGCTTCTCCCATTTCTTACTTTCATTAGGGATTTAGTCTTAATTAACATTTCTAAATATGTGCTTTAAAACTTAAAATTTTAAGACAAAAATGAATCTTTATGAGAACAACGCAGTGTAGTATTCAATTTGTTATGAAAAGTTGCTTTTATTATTTGACTTTTTCTTCTAATTAGCGTAAAATATTTTTTTTAATTAACTTTCTCTTTACAATGTATCCCTTCGCAGAAGAATGCAAAGGGAATAAAAATGCAGGATTCAACAAAAATTACACTTGAAAATTTATTTTGCTACAATTGCAAGAGGTATAAATGTTATTGAGGGGCGGGGGTGACTCAGTGGGTAGCGCGCCAGGCTCGTAATCTGTAGTTCCCAGGTTCGAGTCCCAGCTGGGTCAGCGTTGAGATTTATCTCCACAAAATTCCCCGCCCTGCCCACGGTCAGTAGGGGTCACCGATGGGCTTGGAAAGGCCGCCGTCCGTCGGATGGGACGTTAAGCCGTGGCCCCGTGTGCGGGAGAGCCATACCCTGTGCACGTTAAAGAACACGCTGGATGGACTTGACGAGAGGCTACCATCTGTCTCCCAACAGCTGTTCCAGTGGGTCCCCTCCCCCAACCTCCTCTGAGCCTTCGGGGTCCATGTGACCTGGCCATTTAGCCAATGGTGTGCAAAAAAGTGCCGCTCAGAGGTAAAACAACCCAACCTATGCACGTTAAAGAACACGCTGGATGGCCTTTACGGGAGGCTACCATCTGTCTCCCAACAGCTGTTGCAGTGCGTCCCCTCCCCCAACCTCCTCTGAGCATTCGGGGTCCATGTGACCTGTCCATTTAGCCCATGGTGTGCAAAAAAGTGCCGCTCAGAGGTAAAACAACCCAACCCATTTCGTAGAGAAGTGCATACAAGGCCATTAGAAAATAACACTAATATTCTGAAGTACTGTTTTTTATTGAGTATTTACGTAAGAAAATTAATTGAAATCTACGGTAATGAAAGAAGGTGTGTTCTAGATTTATTTCCCCAAAACTCTCCGCCTTGTCTGGGGCGGGGGTGGCTCAGTCGGTAGCGCGCCAGACTCGTAATCTGCCCTGCCCACGGTCAGTAGGGGACACAGATGGGCTTGGAAAGGCCGCCGTCCGTTGGATGGGGCGTTAAGCCGTGGCCCCGTATGCGGGAGAGCCATACCCTGTGCACGTTAGAGAACATGCTGGATGGCCTTGACGGGAGGCTACCATCTGTCTCCCAACAGCTGTTCCAGTGGGTCCCCTCCCCCAACCTTCTCTGAGCCTTCGGGGTCCATGTGACCTGGCCATTTAGCTCATGGTGTGCAAAAAAGTGCCGCACAGATGTAAAACAACCCAACCCAACTACGCCCTGTCCATGGTCAGTAGGGGACACCGATGGGCTTGGAAAGGCCGCCCTCCGTCCAGTGGTGTCTTAAGCCGTGACCAGCAAAGCTTAACCCTGGTCACGTGAAATATCACTCTGTACGTCATTAACGGGCGGCTACCATCTGTCTTCTAACAGCCGTCCAATGGGTATCTTCCCCACAACCTGGGCGGGGGTGGCTCAGTCGATAGCGCGCCAGGCTCGTAATCTGCAGTTCCCAGGTTCGAGTACCAGCTTGGTCAGCGTTGAGATTTATCTCCTGAAATCTTCCCCACCCTGCCCACAGTCAGAAGGACAGGATGGGCTTGGAAAGGCTATTTTATTGAAGGTCGTCCGTCGGATTAAGCCATTGGCCCGTGTGCGTAAGAGCCTTACTCTGTGCACGTTAAAGAACGCGTTGGATGTACTTAACGGCAGGTTGCCATTTGTCTCCTAACAGCTGTCCAGTGGGACCTCTCCCCCAACTTTCTCTGAGCCTTCGGGGTCCTTGTGACCTGGCCATTTAGCTCATGGTGTGCAAAAAAGTGCCGCTCAGAGGTAAAACAACCCAAATTCCACAACCTTCTTTGAAGCACTGGGGGTCCTTGTCACCTGGCGATTCAACCTATTGTGTGCCAGAAAGGTACGTCTCGGAGGTAAAACAACCCAACTGAACACGACAATCGCCATTTTGTAACGTACATCTCGATCAATTTGAAATTCATTCTGATTTCATCTTGTGGTCCACATAAGATGGCAGAGTTGGGTTGGGTTGTTTTACCTCTGAGCGGCACTTTTTTGCACACCATGGGCTAAATGGTCAGGTCAAATGGACCCCGAAGGCTCAGAGAAGGTTTGGGGGAGGGACCCACTGGAACAACTGTTGGAAGACATATGGTAGACTCCCGTCAAGGCCATCCGGCGTGTTCTTTAACGTGCACAGAATATGGCTCTCCCGCACACGGACCACGGCTTAACGACGGACGGCGGTCTTTCCAAGCCTATCGGTATCCCCTACTGATAGTGGGCAGGGGGGGGGGGAATTTTGCAGAGATAAATATCAACGCTGACCCAGCTGGGACTCGAACCTGGGAACTACAGATTACGAGTCTGGAGCGCTACCGACTGAGCACTGGGGGCGGGGGTGGCTCAGTCGGTAGAGCGCCAGGCTCGTAATCTGTAGTTCCCAGGTTCGAGTCCCAGCTGGGTCAGCATTGAGATTTATCTCCGCAAAATTTCCCCGCCCCTGCCCACGGTCAGTAGGAGACATCGATGGGCTTGAAAAGGCCGCCGTCCGTCGGATGGGACGTTAAGCCGTGGCCCCGTGTGCGGGAGAGCCACACCCTGTGTACGCTGGATGGCCTTGACGGGAGGCTACCATCTGTCTCCCAACAGCTGTTCTAGTGGGTCCCCTCCCCCAACCTTCTCTGAGCCTTCGGGGTACTTGTGGCCTGGCCATTTAGACCATGGTGTGCAAAAAAGTGCCGCTCAGAGGTAAAACAATGCAACCGACTGAGCACCAACCCGCCCCAAGACGGCAGAGAGTTTCATGGCAAGGGATATTCAGAGAGTAAATAAGATTTTTGCTCTCCCGTCACTAGGAAGCCAAACACGAGACAGGTGCCAATACGTCATCGGAGATCAATCTCAGTTCCTGCTCCCTTCTTGCAAGAGGATGAATCTTCATTCCTTGGAGGACATTTGCAGGACAGGCGAGAATCAACGACAGAACAGTAAAACATCAGAACAATAAAAAAGATTGATATAGTTCTTTCGATAACTGCAGTTATTTTTCCCTTTCTGTTGTCATCAAAATGGTGGTTTTCGTTCCCTTATTTTTTCCACTGCGATTGTTTTTTTAGTTTCTGTTATCATCACTATGGTAATTTCGACAGTCTTAGCTTTACCTTTTTAGCAGCTTTTACCTTTTTCATTACTGTAGTAAATTTCTTTGATTCAGTTCTTCCATTGCGATTATTTTTTTCAACTACTCTTAATTTTATGTTTTTTTTTAAGATCGGAAGATTTTTTACTCCCTGCTGTTATTTTCTTAGTTCATGTTGTCATCACAATGGTCGTTGGACAGCGGTATTTTTTTCATCCTTTTGTCATCACCTTGGTCGTTCGACTGCGGTATTTTTTTCATCCTGTTATCATCACCATGGTCGTTCGACTGCGGTATTTTTTTCATCCTGTTGTCATCACCATAGTCGTTGGACTGCGGTATTTTTTTCATCCTTTCGTCATCACCATGGTCGTTCGACTGCGGTATTTTTTTCATCCTGTTGTCATCACCATGGTCGTTCGACTGCGGTATTTTTTTCATCCTGTTGTCATCACTATGGTCGTTCGATTGCGGAAATTTTTTCATCCTGTTGTCATCACTATGGTCGTTCGACTGAGCTATTTTTTTCATCCTGTTGTCATCGCCATGGTCGTTCGACTGCGGTATTTTATTCATCCTGTTGTTACCACCATGGTCGTTCGACTGCGGTATTTTTTTCATCCTTTTGTCATCACCATGGGCGTCCGACTGCGGTATTTGTTTCATCCTGTTGTCATCACCATGGTCGTTCGACTGCGGTATTTTTTCATCCTGTTGTCATCATCATGGTCGTTCGACTGAGTTTTTTTCATCCTGTTGCCATCACCATGGTCGTTCGACTGAGTATTTTTGTCATCCTGTTGTCATCATCATGGTCGTTCGACTGAGCTATTTTTTCATCCTGTTGTCATCACCATGGTCGTTCGCCTGCGGTATTTTTTTCATCCTTTTGTCATCACCATGGTCATTCGACTGCAGTATTTTTTCATCCTGTTGTCATCATCATGGTCGTTCGATTGCGGCATTTTTTTCATCCTGTTATCATCACAATGGTCGTTCGACTACGGTAATTTTTTCATCCTGCTGTCATCACCATGGTCGTTCGACTGCGGTATTTTTTCATCCTGTTGTCATCACCATGGTCGTTCGACTGCGGTGTTTTTTCATCCTGTTGTCATCACCATGGTCGTTCGACTGCAGTATTTTTTCATCCTGTTGTCATCGCCATGGTCGTTCGACTGCGGTATTTTCTTCATCTTGTTGTCATCACCATGGTCGTTGGACTGCGGTATTTTTTTCATCCTTTTGTCATCACCATGGTCGTTCGACTGCGGTATCTTTTCATCCTTTTGTCATCATCATGGTCGTTCGATTGCGGCATTTTTTCATTCTGTTGTCATCACAATGGTCGTTCGACTGCGGTATTTTTTCATCCTGTTGTCATCACCATGGTCGTTCGACTGCGATATTTTTGTCATCCTGTTGTCATCATCATGGTCGTTCGACTGAGCTATTTTTTCATCCTGTTGTCATCACCATGGTCGTTCGCCTGCGGTATTTTTTTCATCCTGTTGTTATTACCATGGTCGTTCGACTGCGGTGTTTTTTTCATCCTTATGTCATCACCATGGTCGTTCGATTGCGGTATTTTTTCATCCTGTTGTCATCATCATGGTCGTTCGATTGCGGTATTTTCTTCATCCTGTTGTCATCACAATGGTCGTTCGACTACGGTATTTTTTTCATCCTGTTGTCATCACCATGGTCGTTCGACTGCGGTATTTTTTCATCTTGTTGTCATCACCATGGTCGTGCGACTGCGGTATTTTTTCATCTTGTTGTCATCACCATGGTCGTTCGACTGCGGTATTTCTTCATCCTGTTGTCATCACCATGGTCGTTCGACTGCGGTATTTTTTTTCATCTTGTTGTCATCACCATGGTCAATCGACTGCGGTATTTTTTCATCCTGTTGTCATCACCATGGTCGTTCGACCACAGTATTTTTTCACCCTGTTGTCATCACCATGGTCGTTCGACTACAGTGTTTTTTCATCCTGTTGTCATCACCATGGTCGTTCGACTGCGGTATTTTTTTCATCTTGTTGTCATCACCATAATCGATCGACTGCGGTATTTTTTCATCCTGTTGTCATCACCATGGTCGTTCGACTACAGTGTTTTTTCATCCTGTTGTCATCACCATGGTCGTTCGACTGCGGTATTTTTTTCATCCTGTTGTCATCACCATGGTCGTTCGAGTGCGGTATTTTTTTCATCCTTTTGTCATCACCATGGCCGTTCGAGTGAGCTATTTTTTCATCCTGTTGTCATCACCATGGTCGTTCGAGAGCGGCATTTTTTTCATCCTTTTGTCATCACCATAGTCGTTCGACTGCGGTATTTTTTTCATCCTGTTGTCATCACCATGGTCGTTCGACTGCGATATTTTTTCCATCCTTTTGTCATCACCATGGTCGTTCGACTGCGGTATTTTTTTCATCCTGTTGTCATCACCATGGTCGTTCGACTGCGGTATTTTTTCATCCTGTTGTCATCACCATGGTCTTGCGACTGCGGTATTTTTTCATCTTTTTGTCATCACCATGGTCGTTCGACTGCGGTATTTTTTTCATCCTGTTGTCATCACCATCGTCGTTCGACTGCGGTATTTTTTTGATTCTGTTGTCATCACCATGGTCGTTAGACTGCGGTATTTTTTTCATCCTTTTGTCATAACCATGGTCGTTCGACTGCGGTATTTTTTTCATCCTGTTGTCATCACCATGGTCGTTCGAGTGCGGTTTTTTTTTTCATCCTTTTGTCATCACCATGGTCGTTCGAGTGAGCTATTTTTTTCATCCTGTTGTCATCACCATGGTCGTTCGACTGCGGTATTTTTTTTCATCCTTTTGTCATCACCATGGTCGTTCCACTGCGGTATTTCTTTCATTCTTTTGTTATCACCATGGTCGTTCGACTGCGGTATTTTTTCATCTTGTTGTCATCACCATGGTCGTTCGACTGCGGTATTTTTTTTCACCCTTTTGTCATCACAATGGTCGTTCGACTGCGGTATTTTTTTCATCCTGTTGTCATCACCATGGTTGTTCGACTGCGGTATTTTTTCATCCTGTTGTCATCACCATGGTCGTTCGACTGCGGTATTTTTTTTCATCCTTTTGTCATCACCATGGTCGTTCGACTGCGGTATATTTTTCATCCTGTTGTCATCACCATGGTCGTTCGACTGCGGTATTTTTTTCAACATTTTGTCATCACCATGGTCGTTCGACTGCGATATGTTTTTCATCCTCTTGTCATCACCATGGTCGTTGGACTGCGGTATTTTTTTCATCCTTTTGTCATCACCATGGTCGTTCGACTGCGGTATTTTTTTCATCCTGTTGTCATTGTTGTCATCACCATGGCCGTTCGAGTGAGCTATTTTTTCATCTTGTTGTCATCACCATGGTCGTTCGACTGCGGTATTTTTTTCACCCTTTTTTCATCACCATGGTCGTTCGACTGAGCTATTTTTTATCCTGTTGTCATCACCATGGTCGTTCGACTGCGGTATTTCTGTCATCCTGTTGTCATCATCATGGTCGTTCGACTGAGATATTTTTTCATCCTGTTGTCATCATCGTGGCCGTTCGATTGCGGCATTTTTTTCATCCTGTTGTCATCACAATGGTCGTTTGACTGCGGTATTTTTTCATCCTGTTGTCATCACCATGGTCGTTCGACTGCGGTATTTTTTCATCTTGTTGTCATCACCACGGTCGTGCGACTGTGGTATTTTCTCATCTTGTTGTCATCACCACGGTCGTTCGACTGCGGTATTTTTTTCATCCTTTTGTCATCACCATGGTCGTTCGAGTGAGCTATTTTTTTCATCCTGTTGTCATCACCATGGTCGTTCGACTGCGGTATTTTTTCATCCTGTTGTCATCACCATGGTCTTGCGACTGCGGTATTTTTTCATCTTTTTGTCATCACCATGGTCGTTCGACTGCAGTATTTTTTCATCCTTTTGTCATCACCATGGTCGTTCTACTGCGGTATTTTCTTCATCTTGTTGTCATCACCATGGTTGTTCGACTGCTGTATTTTTTTCATCCTGTTGTCGTCACCATGGTCGTGCGACTGCGGTATTTTTTTCATCCTGTTGTCATCACCATGGTCGTGCGACAGCGGTATTTTTTTCACCCTGTTGTCATCACCATGGTCGTTCGACTGAGGTATTTTTTCATCCTGTTGTAATAACTACGGTATTTTTTGTTTAGTTCCTATAATTTCACTGCCATTATTTTTTCAGTTCCCGTGGTATGGCTCACCCGCACACGGGGCCACGGCTTAACCTCCCATCCGACAGACGGCGTCCTTTCCAAGCACATCGGTGTCCCCTACTGACCGTGGGCAGGACGGTGAATTTTGCGGAGATAAATCTCAATGCTGACTCAGCTGGGACTCGAACCTGGGATCTGCAGATTACGAGCCTGGCTTAACGGCAGGCTGTACCGAGTGAGCCACCCCCGCCCCAGATTAGACAAAAAAAAGTCAATCTATCGTACTGGTCATTAAATAAATTAATCTTAAAATAACTAGGCGTTAAAGAATACCGGTTTTAAAAAGTTTCAAGAGAGCAAATTTCCCTGGACAAGTTCATTTTCCGATATGCGAAAATCGAGAATATAACTCGTAAAACATCTCTAGAGTTAAATCAGACGAACAAGTTTCTCAGAAAATGCGTTCCTAGCTGCCACGTGGAGGAGAGAAAGCGCGGGTGGGTGAGATAGAGAGCGAGAGAGCATGGATGGTAATGATGCGGAGAGCAAGAGAGTGAAGAGGCAGGGAGAAGGCTTATCGGAAGTTGTTTTGCGTCGTAGAAGGCATTAAAGGAGACTTTCCAGAAGAAGGAATCGCAATAAATCCTCATACCAATGCGCCATATTCCTCTGTTGCTCTCTAATAAGTGTACGAGGAAATGCATTTTGGTTCTGGTGGAAAGTCTAAAAGGACAGATGTAGGAAAGAAAATGAGACAATTTGTTGTCTTCTTTTTCTTGGTCTGAGAAAGGAGGAGACTTGATCAGAGCAGAAATGACGGCAACAATTCTGAAGACTGACAAACGCGACGCAGGCGCAGTGAAGGTTTTCAGAATGAGAAATCGCTTTCGAGCAATAAAACTTCGCTGATGTCGCGTTTTGAAATTATTTTCTGGATTGGATTGGATTGTTTTACCTCTGAGTGGCACTTTTTTGCACACCATGGGCTAAATGGCCAGGCCATAAGGACCCCGAAGGCTCAGAGAAGCTTGGGGGAGGGGACCCACTGAACAGCTGTTGGGAGACAGATGGTAGCCTCCCGTCAAGGCCATCCAGCGTGTTCTTTAACGTGCACAGGGTATGGCTCTCCCGCACACGGGGCCACGGCTTAACGTCCCATCCGACGGACGGCGGCCTTTCCAAGCCCATCGGTGTCCCCTACTGACCGTGGGCAGGGCGGGGAATTTTGCGGAGATAAATCTCAACGCTGACCCAGCTGGGACTCGAACCTGGGAACTACAGATTACGAGCCTGGCGCGCTACCGACTGAGCCACCCTCGCCCCCATTTTCTGGGAAAGGCTTATTTTTTCACGGTTTAATTTCCTTTTTACATTTTGATTAGAGGAAAAGCTAAAGACATCAGTGTTTTGCAAGTGATGTTTTGGGTTGTTTTATCTCTAAGCGGCAAATTTATTGCTCACAATGGGCTAAATGGTCAGGTCACAAGGGCCCTGAAGATTCAGAGAAGTTTCGGGGAGGGGATCCACTTGTACAGCTGTTGGGAGCAGATGGTAGTTTCCTCTCAAGGCCAATCAGTGTGTTCTTTAACGTGCATAAGGTATGGCTCTCCCACACATGGGGCCACGGCTTAACGACCATCCGACGGACGGTGGACTTTCCAAGTCCATCGGTGTCCCCTACTGACTGTGGACAGGGCGAGGAATTTTGCAGAGATAAATCTCAACGCTGACCCAGCTGGGACTCGAACCTGGGATCTGCAGATTACGAGACTGGCACGCTACCAACTGAGCCACCCCCGCCCCAAATGGTCAGGACACAAGATCCCTGAAGGTTCAGAGAAGGTTGGGGGATGGGACTCACTAAATAGCTGTTGGGAGCAGATGGTAGCTTCCTATCAAGGCCAATCAGTGTGTTCTTTAACGTGCATAGGGTATCGCTCTCCCACACACGGGGCCACGGCTTAGTCTCATCCGACGGACGGCGGACTTTCCAAGCCCATCGGTGTCCCCTACTGACCGTGGGCAGGGCGGGGAATTTTGCAGAGATAAATCTCAACGCTGACCCAGCTGGGACTCGAACCTGGGAACTGCAGATTACGAGACTGGCGAGCTAACAACAAAGCCACCGAAAAATAGAATTTCTAGCATAAATATATCGTTTGGAATATTACTTCAAGTTTTCCATTTTTCTGCATTTATCGCCCTTTAATGATGGTTAATTTAGGCCATTTGGAGGATTTGAAAACTGTAAATCACGATATTTCGTTAGTGCTTATTCAACTCAATAAGAAGTTTTCATAATTCTGTCAAAACAAATAACTATCTATTGCCACCCACCCTGGGGTGAAGAGACAAATTGTTGCTGCCAATGTAAACCCCTTGATCATCACACGTCACCACTAAAATATCAGATTTCTGGCCGAAATTGATCGTTTGCAATATTCATTTAAAATTTCCTCACCGTTAGAGGGAGCAATGAAACCTGTTGAAAGATTTAAAAAGTGTATTGTAATAGTTTATCAATACCTATCGAACCCGAAAAGAATTTCAAACTGATCTTTATAAACAAACAATTATCGCATAAAACAAAGGTGCGTTTCTCCCCACCCCCTGGGGCAGGGGGTGGGGAGCGCGCCAGGCTCGTAACCGCTCAGTCGGTAGCGTGCCAGGCTCGTAATCTGTAGTTCACAGGTTCGAGTCCCAGCTGGGTCAGCGTTGAGATTTATCTCCGCAAAAATTCCCCGCCCTGCCCACGGTCAGTAGGGGACACCGATGGGCTTGGAAAGGCCGCCGTCCGTCGGATGGGACGTTAAGCCGTGGCCCCGTGTGTGGGAGAGCCATACCCTGTGCACGTTAAAGAACACGCTGGATGGCCTTGACGGGAGGCTACCATCTGTCTCCCAACAGCTGTTCCAGTGGGTCCCCTCCCCCAACCTTCTCTGAGCCTTCGGGGTCCTTGTGGCCTGGCCATTTAGCCCATGGTTTGCAAAAAAGTGCCGCTCAGAGGTAAAACAACCCAACGTTAAAGAACACGCTGGATGGCCTTGACGGGAGGCTACCATCTGTCTCTCAACAGTTGTTCCAGTGGGTCCACTCTCCCAACCTTCTCTGAGCCTTCGGGGTCCTTGTGGCCTGGCCATTTAGCCCATGGTGTGCAAAAAAGTGCCGCTCAGAGGTAAAACAACCCAACGTTAAAGAACACGCTGGATGGCCTTGACGGGAGGCTACCATCTGTCTCCCAACAGCTGTTCCAGTGGGTCCCCTCCCCCAACCTTCTCTGAGCCTTCGGGGTCCTTGTGGCCTGGCCATTTAGCCCATGGTTTGCAAAAAAGTGCCGCTCAGAGGTAAAACAACCCAACGTTAAAGAACACGCTGGATGGCCTTGACGGGAGGCTACCATCTGTCTCCCAACAGCTGTTCCAGTGGGTCCCCTCTCCCAACCTTCTCTGAGCCTTCGGGGTCCTTGTGGCCTGGCCATTTAGCCCATGGTGTGCAAAAAAGTGCCGCTCAGAGGTAAAACAACCCAACGTTAAAGAACACGCTGGATGGCCTTGACGGGAGGCTACCATCTGTCTCCCAACAGCTGTTCCAGTGGGTCCACTCTCCCAACCTTCTCTGAGCCTTCGGGGTCCTTGTGGCCTGGCCATTTAGCCCATGGTGTGCAAAAAAGTGCCGCTCAGAGGTAAAACAACCCAACGTTAAAGAACACGCTGGATGGCCTTGACGGGAGGCTACCATCTGTCTCCCAACAGCTGTTCCAGTGGGTCCCCTCCCCCAACCTTCTCTGAGCCTTCGGGGTCCTTGTGGCCTGGCCATTTAGCCCATGGTTTGCAAAAAAGTGCCGCTCAGAGGTAAAACAACCCAACGTTAAAGAACACGCTGGATGGCCTTGACGGGAGGCTACCATCTGTCTCTCAACAGTTGTTCCAGTGGGTCCCCTCCCCCAACCTTCTCTGAGCTTTCGGGGTCCTTGTGGCCTGGCCATTTAGCCCATGGTTTGCAAAAAAGTGCCTCTCAGAGGTAAAACAATCCAATCCAATCCCCATCCCCACCCCCTGGGGGTAAAAGTGAAAAAGCACTGTTGCCAACTTACGTTATCCATATTTCACAACCAAAATTGAAAATTTCTAACAAAATTATATCGCTTGCAATATTAGTCTGAAGTTTCGCAATTTTAAAAATTTTCCGCCGTTAGAGGGCGCAGTTATAGCAATAGGAAGATCCCGGAAATGCGATTCGTAATATTTCCAGAATACCTTTCGAACACAAAAAGAATTTTTAATCAATCTTTAAAAACAAAAAAGTTCGATACCTACTGACAGACGACAAAGCGAAAAAAATAACCTTTTTTTAGTTTTTTTTTTCTGAAAATAATATAAGAGATATAATACCAGGATTAACGACAAAGTTTAATTTAAAAAGTTTTATTAAAGATAAAAATTAACAAAAAAAAATAAAATGGAAGGAAAAAAATGTTATATTTCAATCAGATGCAATTTGCGGGGGCTTTGTGGCCAGATACAGTCGCTCAAAAAAATATTCGAACCCTATGATTGATTACAGAATTCAGAAAAAATTTCTGGCAACGATTTTTTTTATAAATTAGTGATCTGGGAACCTTCGTGTCACGTGACACGAAGTATGTATGTAATATTGAGACCTTCAACCATAGTGTTCGGATACGCACTTTTTTGCACACCATGGGCTAAATGGCCAGGTCACATGGGCCCCGAAGGATCAGAGAAGGTTGGGGGAGGGGACCCACTGGAACAGCTGTTGGGAGGCAGATGGTAGCCTCCCGTCAAGGCCATCCAGCGTGTTCTTTAACGTGCACAGGGTATGGCTCTCCCGCACACGGGGCCACGGCTTAACGTCCCATCCGACGGGCGGCGGCCTTTCCAAGCCCATCGGTGTCCCCTACTGACCGTGGGCAGGGCGGGGAATTTTGCGGAGATAAATCTCAACTCTGACCCAGCTGGGACTCGAACCTGGGAACTACAGATTACGAGTCTGGCGCGCTACCGACTGAGCCCCCCCCCCCGCCCCCCTGGTATACAGTACCACAGTCTCGTCTTCACTATTTGCACGTGTTCGTTCCGTTTCGGTATCTTATCCCTCGAGATGTTTCCCAAATTAAAATGCTGATGATAAATGCTCTGCTATTTTTATGTTTCCTCTGTGTTAATTTCCCTGTGTTGTTTTAATTCTGCGTTATTTTAATTCATTATTCAATAGAGAACCTTGCCAAATCAAATAGAATTAAAATAACGCAATTTAATTTTCGTTAAAATTAAAGAGAATTAAAATAACACAGCGTTTATCATCAGTATTTTAATTTGGCAACCAGAATATTATGGCTATATTACTTTTAGGCAACCAGTATATTATGCAGTAGAGAAAATTACATGTAATGTATAGTCGCTCAAAAAAGTATCCGAACACTATGGTTGATTACAGAATTCAGAAAAAACATCTGGAGCGTGTACAGCAACTGTACAATATATGTGTGAACGGTACCTGGAGTGTGTACAGCAACTGTACACGCTCCAGTTACCGTTCACAGCAAACTGGAGCATGTGCAGTTACTGCACACGCTCCATTTGCTGTGAACGGTAACTGCACACGCTCCAGTTTGCTGTGAACGGTAACTGCACACGCTCCAGTTTGCTGTGAACGGTAACTGCACACGCTCCAGTTTGCTGTGAACGGTAACTGCACACGCTCAATATTACTGTGAGTGGACCCACACGATCCAGGTGTAGAAATTAGCGATCTGGCAACCTTCGTGTCGAAAAACTATCCGAACACTATGGTTGATTACAGAATTCAGAAAAAATATCTGGCAACGATTTTTTTTTAGAAATTAGCAATCTGGCAACCTTCGTGTCACGTTCACAGCAAACTGGAGCGTGTGCAGTAACTGCACACGCTCCAGTTTGCTGTGAACGGTAACTGGAGCGTGTACAGTTGCTGTACACGCTCCAGATATTTTTCCTGAATTCTGTAATCACGTGACACGACGTTGCCAGATCACTAATTTCTAAAAAAATCGTTACCAGATATTTTTTCTGAATTCTATAATCAACCATAGTGTTCGGATACTTTTTTGAGCGACTGTACGTGTAAATATCTAACCCACACGATCTACTATCAAAATAATATGACCACCTACAGTCGCTCAAAAAAGTATCCGAACACTGTGGTTGATTACAGAATTCAGAAAAAATATCTGGCAACGATTTTCACGTGACACGAAGGTTGCCAGATCACTGATTTCTAAAAAAAATCGTTGCCAGATATTTTTTCTGAATTCTGTAATCAACCATAGTGTTCGGATACTTTTTAATATATATATAATACATATGAATATATAATGCAATGAATTCCATATTCATTGCATTATATGCGTGTGCAATTACCGTTCACAGCAAACTGGAGCGGTTGCGGTTAATGTTCACAGCACATTGGATCGTGTGAGCTCACAAAAACCTGGATCGTGTGGGCCCACTCACAGAAATATTGAGCGTGTGCAGTTACCGTTCACAGCAAACTGGAGCGGTTGCGGTTAATGTTCACAGCACATTGGATCGTGTGAGCTCACAAAAACCTGGATCGTGTGGGCCCACTCACAGAAATATTGAGCGTGTGCAGTTACCGTTCACAGCAAACTGGAGCGTGTGCAGTAACTGCACACGCTCCAGTTTGAAGTGAACGGTAACTGGAGCGTGTACAGTTGCTGTACACGCTCCAGATATTTTTCCAGAATTCTGTAATCACGTGACACGAAGGTTGCCACATCACTAATTTCTAAAAAAATCGTTACCAGATATTTTTTCTGAATTCTATAATCAACCATAGTGTTCGGATACTTTTTTGAGCGACTGTACGTGTAAATATCTAACTCACGTTATCAGAAGAACATGGGTTTGTATGCTATTCGAGGCGAAATAGTTTTCTAAAGAAAAAGTTTCAGCATTGTATTAGAATTTGTGATTTAACTACTTTTGCTAAATCTTTTGCTAAATCTAACTACTTTTGCTAACAAAAATATCACATTTTCAAAATCCACTCAGTATTCAATTCTCATGTTGTTTTCCACTGCCTTTATTCATCCAATCCAATTTCTTTTCTTATATAATGTATCCTCCGGATATTTTTTCTTTCCAGAAAATTTTCTTTTCCGTTATTTACAGTTTATCATATTTCATGTAACAGTGAAGGTTTGTAGCGGAAACTATTTTAGCGGCAATCGAAAATCGACTCACCTGTTCTGTCAGTTGACCATTTGGGCAATCCTTTAGAAAACCCTTGTACCTATAATAAAAACACACAAAAAATAACCATTTATTTTAGTGATTTGTTACTTGAATAAAACTGACACTTAACCCTATAACAATTCACTCAAACCACAGAGTTATAATATCTCTTGAAAGTTGGTTTTTTTTACTTATGAGAAAATCTCTGTTTGCTTTTGAAGGACACGCCAGAGGTCAAATTTCAGATTTCATCTCCGACCCGAATTTGGTTCTTTCTAAGGTTAGTTATGGTAGCGAAACATGGACCCTTTGTAAGCAGGATAACAAGAAACTTGATGCCTTTGATTGTAAATGCTTGTGCAATATCTTGGGCATCACGTGGTTTGACTTTGTAAATTGGGTTGTTTTACCTCTCAGCGGCACTTTTTTGTACACCATGGGCTAAATGGCCAGGTCGCATGGACCCAGGAGGCTCAGAGAATGTTGGGGGAGAGGATCCACTGGAACAGCTGTTGGGAGACAGATGGTAGCCTCCCGACAAGGCCATCCAGCGTGTTCTTTAACGTGCACAGGGTATGGCTCTCCCGCACACGGGCCCACGGCTTAACGTCCCATCCGACGGACAGCGGCCGTTCCAAGCCCATAGGTGTCCCCTACTGACCGTGGACAGGGCGGGTAGTTTTGCGGAGATAAATCTCAATGCTGATCCAGCTGGGACTCGAACCTGGGAAGTACAGATTACGAGCCTGGCGCGCTATCGACTGAGCCACTCCCGCCCCTACTTTGTAAGTAATGATGATGTTAGAAGGAGTCATCAACCTCTTTTGAGCTGCATATTTTGCAGAGAGAGACTGCATTGGCTTGGCCATATTGCCCGTATACATAGCTGCAGATTAGCAAACAGGATTATGAACAGTCTACCTAAGGGTTTTAGAAAAAGGGGGAGACCTAGGATGTGATGGGCAGACAATGTCAAACAGGACCTTGCTAGAATTGGACTAGAGTGGCCAAAGGCAGCAGCTGTAGCTCAAAAGAGACACGTCTGGAGAGGAAAATTGCATAGTCTGGTTCGATCTCCGTAGCCTAAGGCTGCATGGGATTTTGTATGTATGTATGTATGTATACCATTTCTGCTTAGGGGCGGGGGTGGCTCAGTCGGAAGTGCGCCAGGCTCGTAATCTGTAGTTCCCAGATTCGAGTCCCAGCTGGGTCAGCGTTGAGATTTATCTCCGCGGAACTCCCCGCCCTGCCTACGGTCAGTAGGGGACACCGATGGGCTTGGAAAGGACGCCGTCCGTCGGATGGGACGTTAAGCCGTGGCCCGTGTGTGGGAGAGCCATATCCAGTGCACGTTAAAGAACACGCTGGATGGCCTTGACGGGAGGCTACCATCTGTCTCCCAACAGCTGTTCCAGTGGGTCCCCTCCCGCAACTTTCTCTGAGCCTTCGGGGTCCATGTGACCTGGCCATTTAGCCCATGGTGTACAGAAAGTTCCGCTCAGAGATAAAACAACCCAAATCACTGTTAAAGGGTGCTAAATGCGGAAATTGGGAACTGCGAAACTTTATTTTCTTTGAAAAGGGTTGGGTTGTTTTACCTCTGAGCGGCACTTTTTTGCCATGGGCTAAATGGGCAGGTCACATGGACCCCGAAGGCTCAGAGAAGGTTGGGGGAGGGGACCCACTGGAACAGCTGTTTGGAGACAGATGGTAGCCTCCCGTCAAGGCCATCCAGCGTGTTCTTTAACGTGCACAGGGTATGGCTCTCCCGCACACGGGGCCACGGTTTAACGTCCCATCCGACGGACGGCGGCCTTTCCAAGCCCATCGGTGTCCTCTACTGACCGTGGGCAGGGCGGGGAATTTTGCGGAGATAAATCTCAATGCTGACCCAGCTGGGACTAGAACCTGGGAACTACAGATTATGAGCCTGGCGCGCTACCGACTGAGCCACCAACGCCCCTTTCTTTGAAAAGGAGCGTCCCATTGTCTCAAAAGGTGATATGTTATCTTTTCTAATTTTATACACAAAATAGAAGGTACACCGTCGGGCTAAATTATTATGAACACCTAATACTTCGCAGTATATATCGTGAAACAGTTCCCACGTTTGAAAGACTTAGAATTATCTGCATATAGTTATCGTTGAAATGGATTTTGAAGTATTACTAGCATTCATCGCTGATGAATGCTAGTAATACTTCAAAATAGCTCTCTTTTCCTGTACAGTTTGTGCCAGCAAAGGTCTATCGAGTTCAAACTCCGTTGGGTTGTTTCACCTCTGAGCAGCACTTTTTTGCACACCATGGGCTAAATGGCCAGGTCACATGGACCCCGAAGGCTCAGAGAAGGTTGGGGGAGGGGACCCACTGGAACAGTTGTTGGGAGACAGATGGTAGCCTCCCGTCAAGGCCATCCATTGTGTTCTTTAACCTGCACAGGGTATGGCTCTCCCGCTCAAGGGGTCACGGCTTAACGTCCTATCCGACGGACGGCGGCCTTTCCAAGCCCATCGGTGTCCCCTACTGACCGTGGACAGGGCGGGGAATTTTTGCGGAGATAAATCTCAACGCTGACCCAGCTGGGACTCGAACCTGGGAACTACAGATTACGAGCCTGGCGCGCTACCGACTGAGCCACCCCCGCCCCAGTAGTAAGGGTGACAGAGGCAAAAATTGTTAAACATATTTATATTTCATGCATTTTGAAGAAACTTTCTAAAGACCTGTGAATCGGAAGGAGAAATGTTATACTGCATGGAGAATCCAATCTCCTGCCCCCCCCCCCTTTTTACATTTTTCTGGCTCGATTGTGTTTCTTGCACCCCCCTTCCCTCGATATTTTTCCAGATACGGACCTGTATATATGTATATTTCGAAAATTTGGGGTTTCTTAAATTTGTATAGTTTAGGGCTCCCGTTTTTGCCATAGCTTAGGACCTCTAAAATTTGCCACAGCTTAGGACCTCTAAAATTTTCTATAGCTTAGGACCCCTAAAATTTGCCATAGCTTAGGACTTGTAAAATTTACCACAGCTTAGGACCTATAAAATTTGCCACAGCTTAGGACCTGTAAAATTTGCTATAGCCTAGGACATCTAAAATTTGCCATAGCCTAGGACATCTAAAATTTGCCACAGCTTAGGACCTGTAAAATTTGCCACAGCTTAGGACCTCTAAAATTTGATATAGCTTAGCACCCCTAATATTTGCCACAGCTTAGGACCTCTAAAATTTGCCACAGCTTAGGACCTCTAAAATTTGGCACAGCTTAGGACGTCTAAAATTTGCTACAGCTTAGGACCTCTAAAATTTGCCACAGCTTAGGACCTCTAAAATTTGCCACAGCTTAGGACCTCTAAAATTTGCCACAGCTTAGGACCCCTAAAATTTGCCATAGCTTAAGACCTGTAAAATTTGCCATAGCTTAGGACCTGTAAAATTTGCCACAGCTTAGGACCTGTAAAATTTGACATAGCTTAGAACTTCTAAAATTTGACATAGCTTAGGACCTCCAAAATTTCACATAGCTTAGGATCTCTAAAATTTTCCATAGTTTAGGTCCTCGGAAGGTCAAAGTCCGACCCTGATTGTATGTTGTCGAAAGGTCAAAGTCCGACCCTGATTGTGTGAAAATATGCCGTTCATAAGTAAACCACTCCAAGAACCATAGTTCGATTCAGTATTGAGATCATAGTTCGATTCCATATTGAGATCATATACTGCTCACAAAAATTAGGGGATATTTCATCGCTTCATATTCATTTTGAAATATCCCCTAATTTTTGTGAGCAGTGTAGTTCGATTCAGTATTGAGATCATAGTTCGATTCCATAGGTCGATTCAGTATTGAGATCATATTCGATTCCATTGTTCGATAGAGTATTGAGATCATAGTTCGATTCCATAGTTCGATACAGTATTGAGATCATAGTTCGATTCAATAGTTCGATTCAGTATTGAGATCATATTCGATTCCATAGTTCGATTCAGTATTGAAATCATATATTCGATTCAATAGTTCGATACAGTATTGAGATCATAGTTCGATTCAGTATTGAGATCATAGTTCGATTCAGTATTGAGATCATAGTTCGATTCGGTATTGAGATCATATTTCGATTCTATAGTTCGATTCAGTATTGAGATCATAGTTCGATTCAGTATTGAGATCATATTTCGATTCCATAGTTCGATTCAGCATTGAGATCATAGTTCGATTCAATATTGAGATCATAGTTCGATTCAGTATTGAGATCATATTTCGATTCCATAGTTCGATTCAGTATTGAGATCATAGTTCTATCCAGTATTGAGATCATAGTTCGATTCAGTATTGAGATCAGAGTTCGATTTAATATTGAGATCAGAGTTCAATTCAGTATTGAGATCATAGTTCGATTCCACAGTTCGATTCAGTATTGAGATCATATTTCGATTCCATAGTTCGATTCAGTATTGAGATCATAGTTCGATTCAATATTGAGATCATAGTTCGATCATAGTTCTATCCAGTATTGAGATCATAGTTCGATTCAGTATTGAGATCAGAGTTCGATTCAATATTGAGATCATAGTTTGATTCCATAGTTCGATTCAGTATTGAGATCATAGTTCGATTCCATAGTTGGATTATTGAGGTTACACAAATCTTTATGCAAAAACTTTTGGGATCTGTTCATAAATTACAATAATGTTCGTTGAATTCTGCGCACAATAAAAATCTTCAAATTGACTGAAATAAAAACAACAAAAAAATACGGAGTTTTCCAGTAAATGCCAACAAAGGAACAAATCCTTTTGGCGTCTGCTAAGTTCAAACTAGAACTTCTTCTGTTTCTTCCGCTGCTGCGCAAAACGAAAATAAGGATCCGACGTTGTATACCACTTCTATCGGAATTAATGAGGGGTCTTGGAAATGGCAGTTATCTTGTAGTGGCCTCAAGAGAGCTTTCAACGATTCTGAATGGATGTCGAGAGAGAAGAGGAAGAAATAGCAGAGAGCCTTCTTGATGCGGATGCTAAGGATCAGCCTCCTAGCAGAAGAAATCGGGATCTCTGCTAAATGCAAACGTTATGGGTAAAGCAGTCTTTGCAAATGCACTGAAAGGACAAATATCTTTTCTGCTTTAACAAATATCCCATATATTGGTTCGTTTCATCTCTGGGGGGAGGGAAATACTCCCCGCTCTCGGTCAGTAGCGGACACTGATGAGTACAATCGGATGAGACGTCAAGCCGTGGCCTCGTGTGCGGGAGACCCATACTCAATGCACGTTACAGAACAAGCTGGATGGCCTTGACGGTAGACTACTATCTGTCTCTCGACAGCTCTGAGCCCCAACTGTTCTGACCCTCGGGGTCCTTGTGACCTGGCCATTTAAACCCATTGTGTGCAAAAAAAGTGCCACTCAGAGGTAAAACAACCCAACCTTGTCTGAATCCTAGTGATCTGGCCATTTATCCCATTGTGTGCAAAAAAAGTGCCACTCAGAGGTAAAACAACCCAACCTTGTCTGAACCCTTGTGATCAGCCTATTTATCCCATTGTGTGCAAAAAAAGTGCCACTCAGAGGTAAAACAATCGAACATTCTGTGAGTCCTTGTGACCTGGCCATTTAGCCCATTGTGTGCAAAAAAAAGTGTCACTCAGAGGTAAAACAATCCAACATTCTGTGAGTCCTTGTGACCTGGCCATTTAACCCATTGTGTGCAAAAAAAGTGCCACTCAGAGGCAAAACAACCCAACCTTGTCTGAACCTTTGTGATCAGCCTATTTATCCCATTGTGTGCAAAAAAAAGTGCCACTCAGAGGTAAAATAATCCAACATTCTGCGAGTCCTTGTGATCTGCCTATTTATCCCATTGTGTGCAAAAAAAAGTGCCACTCAGAGGTAAAACAATCCAACATTCTGTGAGTCCTTTGGGTCCTTGTGACCTGGCCATTTAGCCCATTGTGTGCAAAAAAAGTGCCACTCAGAGGTAAACAACCCAACCTTTTCTGAACCCTAGTGATCTGGCCATTTATCCCATTGTGTGCAAAAAAAGTGCCACTCAGAGGTAAAACAATCCAACATTCTGTGAGTCCTTGTGACCTGGCCATTTAACCCATTGTGTGCAAAAAAAAGTGCCACTCAGAGGTAAAATAATCCAACATTCTGCGAGTCCTTGTGATCTGCTTATTTATCCCATTGTGTGCAAAAAAAAGTGCCACTCAGAGGTAAAACAATCCAACATTCTGTGAGTCCTTGTGACCTGGCCATTTAGCCCATTGTGTGCAAAAAAAGTGCCACTCAGAGGCAAAACAACCCAACCTTCTCTGAACCCTAGTGACCTGGCCATTTAACCCATTGTGTGCAAAAAAAGTGCCACTCAGAGGCAAAACAACCCAACCTTGTCTGAACCCTTGTGATCAGCCTATTTATCCCATTGTGTGCAAAAAAAAGTGCCACTCAGAGGTAAAATAATCCAACATTCTGCGAGTCCTTGTGATCTGCCTATTTATCCCATTGTGTGCAAAAAAAAAGTGCCACTCAGAGGTAAAACAATCCAACATTCTGTGAGTCCTTTGGGTCCTTGTGACCTGGCCATTTAGCCCATTGTGTGCAAAAAAAGTGCCACTCAGAGGTAAACAACCCAACCTTTTCTGAACCCTAGTGATCTGGCCATTTATCCCATTGTGTGCAAAAAAAGTGCCACTCAGAGGTAAAACATTCCAACATTCTGTGAGTCCTTGTGACCTGGCCATTTAACCCATTGTGTGCAAAAAAAAGTGCCACTCAGAGGTAAAATAATCCAACATTCTGCGAGTCCTTGTGATCTGCTTATTTATCCCATTGTGTGCAAAAAAAAGTGCCACTCAGAGGTAAAACAATCCAACATTCTGTGAGTCCTTGTGACCTGGCCATTTAGCCCATTGTGTGCAAAAAAAAGTGCCACTCAGAGGCAAAACAACCCAACCTTCTCTGAACCCTAGTGATCTGGCCATTTATCCCATTGTGTGCAAAAAAAGTGCCGCTCAGAGGTAAAACAACCCAATCTTGTCTGAACCCTTGTGATCAGCCTATATATCCCATTGTGTGCAAAAAAAAGTGCCACTCAGAGGTAAAGTAATCCAACATTCTGCGAGTTCTTGTGATCTGCCTATTTATCCCATTGTGTGCAAAAAAAAGTGCCACTCAGAGGTAAAACAATCCAACATTCTGTGAGTTCTTGTGACCTGGCCATTTAGCCCATTGTGTGCAAAAAAAAGTGCCACTCAGAGGCAAAACAACCCAACCTTCTCTGAACCCTAGTGATCTGGCCATTTATCCCAATGTGTGCAAAAAAAGTGCCGCTCAGAGGTAAAACAACCCAACCTTGTCTGAACCCTTGTGATCAGCCTATATATCCCATTGTGTGCAAAAAAAGTGCCACTCAGAGGTAAAATAATCCAACATTCTGCGAGTTCTTGTGATCTGCCTATTTATCCCATTGTGTGCAAAAAAAAGTGCCACTCAGAGGTAAAACAATCCAACATTCTGTGAGTCCTTGTGACCTGGCCATTTAGCCCATTGTGTGCAAAAAAAGTGCCACTCAGAGGCAAAACAACCCAACCTCCTCTGAACCCTAGTGATCTGGCCATTTATCCCATTGTGTGCAAAAAAAGTGCCGCTCAGAGGTAAAACAACCCAACCTTGTCTGAACCCTTGTGATCAGCCTATATATCCCATTGTGTGCAAAAAAAAGTGCCACTCAGAGGTAAAATAATCCAACATTCTGCGAGTCCTTGTGATCTGCTTATTTATCCCATTGTGTGCAAAAAAAAAGTGCCACTCAGAGGTAAAACAATCCAACATTCTGTGAGTCCTTGTGACCTGGCCATTTAGCCCATTGTGTGCAAAAAAAAGTGCCACTCAGAGGCAAAACAACCCAACCTTCTCTGAACCCTAGTGATCTGGCCATTTATCCCATTGTGTGCAAAAAAAGTGCCGCTCAGAGGTAAAACAACCCAACCTTGTCTGAACCCTTGTGATCAGCCTATATATCCCATTGTGTGCAAAAAAAAGTGCCACTCAGAGGTAAAATAATCCAACATTCTGCGAGTTCTTGTGATCTGCCTATTTATCCCATTGTGTGCAAAAAAAAGTGCCAGTCAGAGGTAAAACAATCCAACATTCCGTGAGTCCTTTGGGTCCTTGTGACCTGGCCATTTAGCCCATTGTGTGCAAAAAAAGTGCCACTCAGAGGTAAACAACCCAACCTTTTCTGAACCCTAGTGATCTGGCCATTTATCCCATTGTGCGCAAAAAAAGTGCCACTCAGAGGTAAAACAATCCAACATTCTATGAGTCCTTGTGACCTGGCCATTTAACCCATTGTGTGCAAAAAAAAGTGCCACTCAAAGGTAAAATAATCCAACATTCTGTGAGTCCTTGTGACCTGGCCATTTAGCCCATTGTGTGCAAAAAAAAGTGCCACTCAGAGGCAAAACAACCCAACCTTCTCTGAACCCTAGTGATCTGGCCATTTATCCCATTGTGTGCAAAAAAAGTGCCGCTCAGAGGTAAAACAACCCAACCTTGTCTGAACACTTGTGATCAGCCTATATATCCCATTGTGTGCAAAAAAAGTGCCACTCAGAGGTAAAATAATCCAACAATCTGCGAGTTCTTGTGATCTGCCTATTTATCCCATTGTGTGCAAAAAAAGTGCCGCTCAGAGGTAAAACAATCCAACATTCTGTGAGTCCTTGTGACCTGGCCATTTAGCCCATTGTGTGCAAAAAAAAGTGCCACTCAGAGGCAAAACAACCCAACCTTGTCTGAACCCTTGTGATCAGCCTATTTATCCCATTGTGTGCAAAAAAAAGTGCCACTCAGAGGTAAAACAATCCAACATTCTGTGAGTCCTTGTGACCTGGCCATTTAGCCCATTGTGTGCAAAAAAAAGTGCCACTCAGAGGCAAAACAACCCAACCTTCTCTGAACCCTAGTGATCTGGCCATTTATCCCATTGTGTGCAAAAAAAGTGCCACTCAGAGGCAAAACAACCCAACGTTGTCTGAACCCTTGTGATCAGCCTATTTATCCCATTGTGTGCAAAAAAAACGTGCCGCTCAGAGGTAAAACAATCGAACATTCTGTGAGTCCTTGGGGGTCCTTGTGACCTGGCCATTTAGCCCATTGTGTGCAAAAAAAGTGCCGCTCAGAGGTAAAACAATCCAACATTCTGAGAGTCCTTGTGACCTGTCCATTTAGCCCATTGTGTGCAAAAAAAGTGCCGTTCAAAGGTAAAACAACCCGACCATATTAAAAATCAGCATAAATGATCCTATGACATGCTTTTTGTGATTATATTTTACCTTTCTAGTTACTATATTTGATTGTTCTGAATTAAGCGCTCTTCATTTTTGTATGCAAAATGAACTCTCACCTCTTCATTAGTTACTTCAAAATAAAGTTTAAAATATGCTTGCTCTTAAAAAAAATGTCACTTAAATGGCCAAAGAGAAAAAAAATTTATAGGTGTTGGGTTGGGTTGTTTTACCTCTGAGCGGCACTTTTTTGCACACCATGGGCTAAATGGCCAGGTCACATGGACCCCGAAGGCTCAGAGAAGGTTGGGGGAAGGGACCCATTGGAACAGCTGTTGGGAGACAGATGGTAGCCTCCCGTCAAGGCCATCCAGCGTGTTCTTTAACGTGCACAGGGTATGGCTCTCCCGCACACGGGGCCACGGCTTAACGTCCCATCCGACGGATGGCGGACTTTCCAAGCCCATCGGTGTCCCCTACTGACCATGGGCAGGGCGGGGAATTTTGCGGAGATAAATCTCAACGCTGACCCAGCTGGGACTCGAATCTGGTAACTGCAGATTACGAGCCTGGCGCGCTACCGACTGAGCCACCCCCGCCCCGCATCAGACAGTAAACGAGGTCAAGCGCCACCTGGGCGATCAGAACATGCCCAGGGTCTCCTTCTCCTGAATCAAGGCACATGCACGTCATGAAGGGAACGAGAGGGCAGACCAACTGGCCAGCTCAGCAGGTAGTGACACCCAACCTGAGATAGCGGTCAAGACTTCTAAAAATACCCTGAAATCTATATTAAGCAAAAGAATTATGGACGAGTGGCAGAGGCTCTGGGATACGACCGAGTTGTGGGTTGTTTTACCTCTGTTTTACTTCTGAGCGGCACTTTTTTGCACACCATGGCTACAAGGCCAGGACACATGGACCCCGAAGGCTCAGAGAAGCGGTCAAGACTTCTAAAAATACCCTGAAATCTATATTAAGCAAAAGAATTATGGACGAGTGGCAGAGGCTCTGGGATACGACCGAGTTGTGGGTTGTTTTACCTCTGAGCGGCACTTTTTTGCACACCATGGCTACATGGCCAGGACACATGGACCCCGAAAGGCTCAGAGAAGGTTGGGGGAGGGGACCCACTGGAAAAGCTGTTGGAAGACAGATGGTAGCCTCCCGTCAAGGCCATTCAGCGTGTTCTTTAACGTGCACAGGGTATGGCTCTCCACACACGGGGCCACGCCTTAACGTCCCATCCGACGGACGGCGGCCTTTCTAAGCCCATCGGTGTCCCCTACTGACCGTGGGCAAGGCGGGGAATTTTGCGGAGATAAATCTCAACGCTGACCCAGCTGGGACTCGAACCTGGGAACTACAGATTACGAGCCTGGCGCGCTACCGACTGAGCTACCCCCGCCCCAAGGATACGACCGAGAATGGTCTCCAAACGAAGACATTCTTGCAAAGGGTCGGCCTATTTTTAATGTCCTCAGACCACTACCTAACGCCCAGCATATCTGGAGCGTTTTAAGATCGCTGCCCACAGTAAGTGTGGATGTGGGGTTCCAGATGCAGACATCAGGCATTACATTCTCTGGTGCCTGATCACAGAAGGATTCGCTAACGAACTCCGAAGTTCCCAAGCAATCAGCGAGGTAACAGGCGGGGAGGTCACGGTGTCCATCAGGAGTGCCCGAGTTAGGGCACACCTGATGGATATGGGCGGATATGGGAGGGATATCGGCGGGCTCGTCTGCCGGCTCTGGGACTCACTTCTCTGAGACTGAAGATGCTTTTCCTCTTCTGCTTATTTTCCCACTTGTAGCCGGGCTGCGCTCCGCAACCCCTATAACGCCACTGGGGCGGGGTGGCTCAGTCGGTAGCGCGCCAGGCTCGTAATCTGTAGTTCCCAGGTTCGAGTCCCAGCTGGGTCAGCGTTGAGATTTATCTCCGCAAAATTCTCCGCCCTGCCCACGGTCAGTAGGGGACACCGATGGGCTTGGAAAGTGTGCCATCCGTCGGATGGGACGTTAAGCCGTGGCCCCCTGTGTGGGAGAGCCATACCCTGTGCACGTTAAAGAACACGCTGGATGGCCTTGACGGGAGGCTACCATCTGTCTCCCAACAGCTGTTCCAGTAGGTACCCTCCCCCAACCTTCTCTGAGCCTTCGGGGTCCATGTGACCTGGCCATTTAGCCCATGGTGTGCAAAAAAGTGCCGCTCAGAGGTAAAACAACCCAACCCAATCTACTTCCAGGTTTCTCATGCCACTCGTATAGTGTCGTAAACGGAATAAGAGTTTCCCCATGGGGGGTGGGGGTCCCAAAGACCCGCCTCCACTCCAATTATTGAGAGGTACCTCAATGTAAGCTCCTACACATTCATCGTCAATAATCACCCGCAAAAGTTTACTTCAAGCATAAAATTTTTCATTTTTAAAAAATGAAATCGCTTCAATAAAGCATTCATATTTTAAATTGTTTTTCAAAAGCAGAGAAATTTATTTAAAAACGCATATAATGCTAAGTAAATCTACCTTTTTTAAATACACACCATTAAAAGTGCAACACCAGGAAGAACTCATCAGATTGTCCCGAAATATGCAAGATGGGTAGCCCGTGATAGAACATGTAAATGATTCAAAGCGCAGCACATGCGCACATCATGTGTGACAGTAACGCCCCCTGGAAGTTGCGTAAGAGTAGATGCTCGCAGTTCTTGCGCACTAAAGGATCAAGTATGCCCCGTCGAAGAACACGGCATCCATGTGACCAGGTTTCCGACTTTGATCGAGGGATAATTGTGGGATTACGGGAAGGCGGATTACACTAGGAAGCAAATTTTCATAAAAGTCACGCCTCTGAGATAAAAGTAGCCATTTCTTAAAGATTTCAAGGTGCTGAACACGAATATGACAATGAAAATGCAAAATTGGCAACGATTTCTGAGAAATCCTCAATAGTTTCTTCTGTAATAGAGTAATACGTGCGTATGATATGTATTGATAAAACTTCGCTTCTACTTCCCCGACATCGCTTGTACAGCTGCTCAGGATCATCTATGGAGAGCGTTCAACAGCAGTCAGCCAACATTGAAGTGGACCAGCTTCACTGGTATCGTTTATCCATCGTTGCAATGTCCTGGTGAAAACTTTCACCGTGCTCATCACTAACCATGGGAAAGAATTCTTGGGGAAGAAATCTAAATGGGAATGAAGAAAGTGGATCTTTAAGAACATGTTGCAGCCAAGTTTGTGATACAGAGACAACATGTCTTTAACCAATTTCTTGTCCCGAGAAATTTAGCTGACACCAAAAGCAACGTGTCCCAAGCCTTTTCTCGTCACCCTGAAGCAGGTTGTCGAACATTTTGTCTCTAAAACGCTCGCGGATCTGAGGAGCAACAAAAATTCCCTCTTTAATTTTCGCTTCGCTGAGTCGAGGGAATTTGTCAGCCAAGTACTTGAAAGCTGATGCAGTCCGATCCATGGCTTTTACGAAGTTTTTCATCAAACCGATTTTCATGTGTATGGAAGGTAGCAGGATTTTGTGCGTTTCTGCCAGAGCTGGATGTTCCACATTCTTCTCTCTGACCTACAGAGATTTCCTCTGAGGCCAGTTTCTCTTCATATAGTGCAAAGTCATTGCTCGGCTGTCCCATTCACATAAGAAACAGCAGTACCTCGTATATTCCAGGTGCAGACCCATCAACAGAGCCACTACCTTCAAGTCACTTGCAGTATTGAAAACAGTTCAACAACTGTTTTAGGTTGTCGTAGGTTTCTTTCATGTAGACAACATGTCAGACCGGAATGGATGGAAGTCGATTTCCATTATGCAGCAACATCGCCTTGGGACTCAATTTCTAGGAGTCTATGAATAGTCGCCATTCTTGAGGGTCATGTTTGATTCCGAGGGCATTCATCAGGCCATCTACATCGGAGCAGAACACAAGATCATCTTCCTTTCTGAAGTAAAGTGCAAACTGGTCATGATGAGTTCGAAATGAAGTCATTTTCCTTGAGAAGATTCCATTGTTTAAGTCTTGATCCAAGTAACTCTGCTTTGGCCTTGGACAGTTCCAGATCGCGAACAAGATCATTCAGTTCTTCTTCTGTGAGAATGTGTGGCACTGATGACGCACTGTGTCAAATGTATGGATCATCATTAGACACCGAAGACTGTATAGAACCCGATGTCGGTTCACCTCATCGTCTGAATCGATGGAAAATTCTTTTGGAGGTTTGGGAACGGGAAGCTTTCACCGTGCGGAACTGGTCGGAGAGCAGATTGTATATTCTGGTACGCTATTGTCCACTTCTTTTTCCTTGTGATGCCGCCAGAAACAGGGTTGGGTTGTTTTACCTCTGAGCGGCACTTTTTTGCACACCATGGGCTAAATGACCAGGTCACATGGACTCCTAAGGCTCAGAGAAGGTTGGGGGAGGGGACCCACTGGAACAGCTGTTGGGAGACAGATAATAACCTCCCGTCAAGGCCATCCAGCGTGTTCTTTAACGTGCACAGGGTATGGCTCTCCCACACACGGGGCCATGGCTTAACGTCCCATCCGACAGACGGTGGACTTTCCAAGCCCATCGGTGTCCCCTACTGACCGTGAGCAGGGCGGGGAATTTTTGCGGAGATAAATCTCAACGCTGACCCAGCTGGGACTCGAACCTGGGAACTACAGATTACGAGCCTGGCGCGCTACCGACTGAGCCACCATCGCCCCCCAGAAACAGGTGGACCCGTGCAGAAGTAGCAGTCATTTGAGTGATTGCTTGGCCATCTCCAAATCACAGGAACAGCAAAACGGTATCGCCACTTTTTCGCCTTTCAGTCCCCTTCTGGTCCTCGATCGCCTTCTGGTCCCCGATCTTGTATCCAAAATAAAACTCATACGCAGCTTTCAGTTTTCGAGTGATTGCACTTTTGTGGCTTGCAAATGTAACAAAATGTATCTGAACTAGTAACACAGTTACAAGGCATCACTACTGCTGGATTAAAACTGCAAGGATCACTTATGTTGTATTTATGACTCAGGGGTAAATGGGAGTCACTCAAAAGACTTGCTCACCCTACGAGACGAGACGTCGCTTACAACTAACGATTGCATCTTTTGTCCGCGATCGTAAAGCTGCGATGTCATGACTCAACAACTACATTGCATAAGACAATGATGCAATACCTCCGGGGGTTGTGTGTATGGCGGGCTGATGCAATGCAAAACAATATATTGCAATCTGGAATTTAAAATGCAGCGTTGCGAAATGGTTACCTATGTACTCAAGTGGACTGAGTCGCTTATGCATGACCATCTCTGTCTCTCCTAAACAAGAGCCAATCGACAAATTTTATTGTCATTTTCGTGTTCAGCACTTCGAGATTAGTTAAGATTGACTATTTTCATTTCAAAGACTTTTTGTATGTTGCCCAGTGTTATCACACCGAGACATCGGTGCTCGTGTTGAACGGAATGCTGCCACAATGATGAGAATATGGCGTCAATATGTAGAGGAGGAAAGAACTCACCGACATGACGGATCTCAACAGCCCTGTTACACAAACGAACGAGAAGACTGATATCTCGTGCGCATGGCTATGAATGATCGTACAGCCACATCAAACACCTTAGCTCACCAGTTAGGGTGTGTTGCATATCAACCAGTGTCTGCAAGTATGGTTCAATGTCATCTGTGGGGCGGGGGTGGCTCAGTCGGTAGCGCGCCAGGCTCGTAATCTGTAGTTCCCAGGTTCAAGTCCCAGCTGGGTCAGCGTTGAGATTTATCTCCGCAAAATTCCCCGCCCTGCCCACGGTCAGTAGGGGACACCGATGGGCTTGGAAAGGCCGCCGTACGTCGGATGGGACGTTAAGCCGTGGCCCCGTGTGTGGGAGAGCCATACCCTGTGCATGTTAAAGAACACGCTGGATGGCCTTGACGGGAGGCTACCATCTGTCTCCCAACAGCTGTTCCAGTGGGTTCCCTCCCCCAACATTCTCTGAGCCTTCGGGGTCCATGTGACCTGGCCATTTAGCCCATGGTGTGCAAAAAAGTGCCACTCAGAGGTAAAACAAGCCAACGTTAAAGAACACGCTGGATGGCCTTGGGAGGCTACCATCTGTCTCCCAACAGCTGTTCCAGTAGGTTCCCTCCCCCAACCTTCTCTGAGCCTTCGGGGTCCATGTGACCTGGCCATTTAGCCCATGGTGTGCAAAAAAGTGCAGCTCAGAGGTAAAACAACCCAACCCAAGGGACATATTTGCTAGGCGGCCATTGCTTCGACTACCATTGACTCTACAATACAGATGTATACGACTGCAGTGGTGCCAAGAAGGTCGCACACGGATGTGCGAATGGCATCGCATCGTCTTTTCAGACGAATCCCGCTTCAGTATGCAGCACCATGATGACGAATCCGTATCTGGCGGTACCGCTGCAACAGGCTCAGTGAGACATGCATGATGCAGCACAATACAGGTCTAGCCTCTGGTGTTATGGTATGGGATGCCATTGGACTCCACTCACGCACGTGCCTTACATGCATTACCAGTACTTTGAATAGCCAGCGTTATATTACTGAGAGGTTGGAGCCTGTAGTCGTACCTTATCTTCAAGGGCTCTCTGGTGCCATTTACCAACAGGACAATGGCCGACCACATGTGGCATGCATCGTCCAACAATTCCTGAATAGCCACCACGTGACACTTCTGCCTCAGCCTGCACGTTCACTGGGTTGGGTTGTTTTACCTCTGAGCGGCACTTTTTTTGCACACTATGGGCTAAATGGCCAGGTCACATGGACCCCGAAGGCTCAGAGAAGGTTGGGGGATGGGGACCCACTGAAACAGCTGTTGGGAGACATGGTAGCCTCCCGTCAAGGCCATCCAGCGTGTTCTTTAACGTGCACAGGGTATGGCTCTCCCACACACGGGGCCACGGCTTAACGTCCCATCCGACGGACGGCGGCCTTTCCAAGCCTCATCGGTGTCCCCTACTGACTGTGGGCAGGGCGGGGAATTTTGCGGAGATAAATCTCAACGCTGACCCAGCTGGGACTCGAACCTGGGAACTACAGATTATGAGCCTGGCGTGCTACCGACTGAGCCACTCCCGCCCCACACGTTCACTGGATTTGGGTTGTTTTACCTCTGAGCGGCACTTTTTTGCACACCATGGGCTAAATGGCCAGATCACATGGACCCCGAAGGCTCAGAGAAGGTTGGGGGAGGGGACCCACTGGAACAGCTGTTGGGAGACAGATGGTAGCCTCCCGTCAAGGCCATCCAGCGTGTTCTTTAACGTGCACAGGGTATGGCTCTCCCGCACACGGGGCCACGGCTTAACGTCCCATCCGACGGACGGCGGCCTTTCCAAGCCTCATCGGTGTCCCCTACTGACTGTGGGCAGGGCGGGGAATTTTGCGGAGATAAATCTCAACGCTGACCCAGCTGGGACTCGAACCTGGGAACTACCGATTATGAGCCTGGCGTGCTACCGACTGAGCCACTCCCGCCCCACACGTTCACTGGATTTGGGTTGTTTTACCTCTGAGCGGCACTTTTTTGCACACCATGGGCTAAATGGCCAGATCACATGGACCCCGAAGGCTCAGAGAAGGTTGGGGGAGGGGACCCACTGGAACAGCTGTTGGGAGACAGATGGTAGCCTCCCGTCAAGGCCATCCAGCGTGTTCTTTAACGTGCACAGGGTATGGCTCTCCCGCACACGGGGCCACGGCTTAACGTCCCATCCGACGGACGGCGGCCTTTCCAAGCCCATCGGTGTCCCCTACTGACTGTGGGCAGGGCGGGGAATTTTGCGGAGATAAATCTCAACGCTGACCCAGCTGGGACTCGAACCTGGGAACTACAGATTACGAGCCTGGCGCGCTACCGACTGAGCCACCTCCGCCCCATTTGCAATGTCAAGAAATTAACTTTCTTTATATCTTATGGAAAACCTACGTAATCAGCATTCAGCTGCTATGCAAATTACTTTTGATGTTTTTGGTAGAGATAATGAAAAGTGATCATATTGTTACGACACATGAACGTGCAACAAGACCATGATGCGACATGTCATTTCTGATGCTCGCGTGTAGTACAGCGTCATTAACTGATTGGAACGGTGAAACTCGAAAAAAATAATGGTATTTTTACGAAGGATTTGTGAAGAGCTAAATTGATTCAGTCTGTGCAGTTGTCTAAAGAAGAATCTTTATTGCAGTGTGCGCGGGAGGTGAAAAAAAATTGTTTAATAAGGCGATAAAAAAATCATGAAGAAGATTCGAGCCTAATTACCACGAAGAAATCCAATTCAAGTGATAATAATGTGTCCATGAAGTCTTCTTGTAGAAAAGCGAAGCAGAATTAGTGTCAAAGAGGTTGGATTGGGTTGTTTTACCTCTGAGCGGCACTTTTTTTTGCACACCATTTGCTAAATGGCCAGATCACATGAACCCCGAAGGCTCAGAGAAGGTTGGGGGAGGGGACCCACTGGAACATCTGTTGGGAGACAGATGGTAGCCCCCCGTCAAGGCCATCTAGCGTGTTCTTTAACGTTGGGTTGTTTTACCTCTGAGCGGCACTTTTTTGCACACCATTTGCTAAATGGCCAGATCACATGAACCCCGAAGGCTCAGAGAAGGTTGGGGGAGGGGACCCACTGGAACAGCTGTTGGGAGACAGATGGTAGTCTCCCGTCAAGGCCATCTAGCGTGTTCTTTAACGTTGGGTTGTTTTACCTCTGAGCGGCACTTTTTTTGCACACCATGGACTAAATGGCCAGGTCACATGGACCCCGAAGGCTCAGAGAAGGTTGGGGGAAGGGACCCCCTGAAACAGCTGTTGGGAGACGGAAGGTAACCTCTCGTCAAGGCCGTACAGTGTGCACAGGGTATGGCTCTCCGCACACGGGGCCACGGCTTAACGTCCCATCCGACGGACGGCGGTCTTTCCAAGCCCATCGGTGTCCCCTACTGACCGTGGGTAGGGCGAGGAATTTTGTGGAGATAAATATCAACGCTGACCCAACTGGGACTCGAACCTGGGAACTACAGATTAAGAACCTGGCGCTCTACCGACTGAGCCACCCCGCCCAACTTTAGAAGGACACACTACAGGTATATACGTCCATTTCTCCACACTAACCATGACATATCGCGAAACTAACCATCGTCTGTTCATCTCATGACGCACATCACCAGTATCTGTTACATAGCTTCCAAGATAATTAAACTGAGACACCTGCTCAAAGGTGCAACCATTGAAAACAACTGAACTACAACCTGCTTATTTGTTATATAGCATAATTTTAGTCGTAGTTATATCCAATTATTAAATAAATTTAAAATGCACTTTATTTCGATATTGGTAGAAAACTTTGTTTATTCAAACTAGTTCATTTGATAATAAATCAGGTCACATGGACCCCGAAGACTGAGAGAAGGTTGGGGGAGGGGACCCACTGGAACAGCTGTTGGGAGACAGATGGTAGCCTCCCGTCAAGGCCATCCAGCGTGTTCTTTAACGTGCACAGGGTATGGCTCTCCCGCACACGGGTCGCGGCTTAACGTTCCATACGACGGACGGTGACCTTTCCAAGCCCATCGGTGTGTCCTACTGACGGTGGGCAGGGCGGGGAATTTTGCGGAGATAAATCTCAACTTAAATTACACTGTCTGTTTGGACGTCCGTGGCCTATTGCTGCTTGAGGATGATGATGATGAAATCTCAACGCTGACCCAGCTGGGACCTATTGACCATGGGCAGGGCGGCGGATGGAACGTAAAGCCGTGGTCTCAAGTGCGGAGACAGGACCTGACTTTGTCCTTCTGAGGCCCTGAGATAAGGCATGTTTAAGAGACCCTAAGCTATTCAAATTTAAGAAGCCCCAAAAATTCGAAAGTCAAAATATGCAAACCGGCCACTGAATTAGAAACCTTTTATGCAGATGTACCTAAACGTCACTTGCGCAGGGTATATGCAAAATTCGTGGTCATGTGCATCACCACGTGATCTAGACAGCTATTTAACACTGCTCCTCGTCAATTAATTGTCAGTAGTGCTCATCACAATGGGAAAAACAAAGAATCTTTCGGAGTTTGATAAAGGGCTTATTGTAGGTCCCTGTAATGGCTGGAGCGACGATTTTAAAAACAATACAGTTTACCAGTTTCTTAAAAGGTACGATATTTAGGGTTTTTAATCAGTGGAAAAATAACCCACATTGCTTGTCGAAGAGGTGTAAGTGTTGCACGACGACAATCTGTCGGGGTTGGGTTGTTTTACCTCTGAGCGGCACTTTTTTGCATACCATGGGCTAAATGGCCAGGCCACATGGATTTTGGGTTGGGTTGTTTTACCTCTGAGCGGCACTTTTTTGCACACCATGGGCTAAATGGCCAGGTCACATGGACCCCGAAGGCTCAGAGAAGGTTGGGGGTGGAGACCCACTGGAACAGCTGTTGGGAGACAGATGGTAGCCTCCCGTCAAGGCCATCCAGAGTGTTCTTTAACGTGCACAGGGTATGGCTCTCCCGCACACGGGGCCACGGTTTAACGTCCCATCCGACGGACGGCGACCCTTCCAAGCCCATCGGTGTCCCTTAATGACCGTGGGCAGGGCGGGGAATTTTGCGGAGATAAATCTCAACGCTGACCCAGCTGGGACTCGAACCTGGGAACTACAGATTACGAGTCTGGCGCGCTACCGACTGAGCCACCCCCGCCCCGACAGTCTGTCAGGAACGAGATCGCCGTCATCTGAGAAGGCTTGTACGGAGAAACAGGACTTCCCGTGTGCAGCAATTGACCAAAGCATTCAATGAATGCTGTTCCTGACCCATATCTCAGCGAACTATGCGCAGGGAATTGAAAAGGATCGATATTAGCAGTCGCATGCCTACAGGAAACCACTGATTTCTGCGAAGAACCGGAAAGTTCGTTTACAGTGGTGTCAGGAACACCGTGACTGGACAAAAGTCATGTGGTCTGACGAGTCGCGGTACACCTTGTTCTGTACCGACGGTCGGCAGAGTTTGATGGGAGCCCCATGAAGCAATGGACTCAGCTTGCCTTGTAAACACAACTCAAGGTATACGAGTCGCGGTACACCTTGTTCTGTACCGGCGGTCGGCAGAGTTTGATGGGAGCCCCATGAAGCAATTGACTCAGCTTGCGTTGTAAACACAACTCAAGGTATACGAGTCGCGGTACACCTTGTTCTGTACCGATGGTCGGCAGAGTTTGATGGGAGCTCCATGAAGCAATGGACTCAGCTTGCCTTGTAAACACAACTCAAGGTATACGAGTCGCGGTACACCTTGTTCTGTACCGACGGTCGGCAGAGTTTGATGGGAGCCCCATGAAGCAATGGACTCAGCTTGCCTTGTAAACACAACTCAAGGTATACGAGTCGCGGTACACCTTGTTCTGTACCGACGGTCGACAGAGTTTGATGGGAGCCCCATGAAGCAATTGACTCAGCTTGCCTTGTAAACACAACTCAAGGTATACGAGTCGCGGTACACCTTGTTCTGTACCGATGGTCGGCAGAGTTTGATGGGAGCTCCATGAAGCAATGGACTCAGCTTGCCTTGTAAACACAACTCAAGGTATACGAGTCGCGGTACACCTTGTTCTGTACCGACGGTCGGCAGAGTTTGATGGGAGCCCCATGAAGCAATTGACTCAGCTTGCCTTGTAAACACAACTCAAGGTATACGAGTCGCGGTACACCTTGTTCTGTACTGACGGTCGGCAGAGTTTGATGGGAGCCCCATGAAGCAATTGACTCAGCTTGCCTTGTAAACACAACTCAAGGTATACGAGTCGCGGTACACCTTGTTCTGTACCGATGGTCGGCAGAGTTTGATGGGAGCTCCATGAAGCAATGGACTCAGCTTGCCTTGTAAACACAACTCAAGGTATACGAGTCGCGGTACACCTTGTTCTGTACCGACGGTCGGCAGAGTTTGATGGGAACCCCATGAAGCAATTGACTCAGCTTGCCTTGTAAACACAACTCAAGGTATACGAGTCGCGGTACACCTTGTTCTGTACTGACGGTCGGCAGAGTTTGATGGGAGCCCCATGAAGCAATTGACTCAGCTTGTCTTGTAAACACAACTCAAGGTATACGAGTCGCGGTACACCTTGTTCTGTACCGATGGTCGGCAGAGTTTGATGGGAGCTCCATGAAGCAATGGACTCAGCTTGCCTTGTAAACACAACTCAAGGTATACGAGTCGCGGTACACCTTGTTCTGTACCGATGGTCGGCAGAGTTTGATGGGAACCCCATGAAGCAATTGACTCAGCTTGCCTTGTAAACACAACTCAAGGTATACGAGTCGCGGTACACCTTGTTCTGTACCGACGGTCGGCAGAGTTTGATGGGAACCCCATGAAGCAATTGACTCAGCTTGCCTTGTAAACACAACTCAAGGTATACGAGTCGCGGTACACCTTGTTCTGTACTGACGGTCGGCAGAGTTTGATGGGAGCCCCATGAAGCAATTGACTCAGCTTGTCTTGTAAACACAACTCAAGGTATACGAGTCGCGGTACACCTTGTTCTGTACCGATGGTCGGCAGAGTTTGATGGGAGCTCCATGAAGCAATGGACTCAGCTTGCCTTGTAAACACAACTCAAGGTATACGAGTCGCGGTACACCTTGTTCTGTACCGACGGTCGGCAGAGTTTGATGGGAACCCCATGAAGCAATTGACTCAGCTTGCCTTGTAAACACAACTCAAGGTATACGAGTCGCGGTACACCTTGTTCTGTACTGACGGTCGGCAGAGTTTGATGGGAGCCCCATGAAGCAATTGACTCAGCTTGCCTTGTAAACACAACTCAAGGTATACGAGTCGCGGTACACCTTGTTCTGTACCGATGGTCGGCAGAGTTTGATGGGAGCTCCATGAAGCAATGGACTCAGCTTGCCTTGTAAACACAACTCAAGGTATACGAGTCGCGGTACACCTTGTTCTGTACCGACGGTCGGCAGAGTTTGATGGGAGCCCCATGAAGCAATTGACTCAGCTTGCCTTGTAAACACAACTCAAGGTTCTGGAGGCGGTGTCATGGTGTGGGGCATGTTCTGTTGGTACGGAACTGGTCCCCTGATATTGCTGGAAGGTCGATTATCGGAACTGGTCCCCTGATATTGCTGGAAGGTCGGATGTCCTCCAAGGATAATTTGAACATTGTTGCCGATCAATTTCCATCCTGCAATGTTCACTTTTTATCCAGCAGGTGACGACTGTTTCATGGACGACAATGCTAATGGCGCAAGATGTGTTCAGCGAGCATGACAGCGACTTCACCATCTTCCGTGGACACCACAAAGCCCGAATCTGAACCCCATTGAGAATGTATGGGGCACCTTAGAAAAACACATCCGGGAGCAAAGTCCTCTTCCGTCAAATCTGAGCCAGTTAAATTACTGTCTGATGAACCCCCGGGTATGAGGGGCGGGGGTGGCTCAGTCGGTAGCGCGCCAGGCTCGTAATCTGTAGTTCCCAGGTTCGAGTCCCAGCTGGGTCAGCGTTGAGGTTTATCTCCCCAAAATTCCCCGCTCTTACCACGGTCAGTAGACCGATGGGCTTGGAAAGGCCGCCGTCCGTCAGATGGGACGTTAAGCCGTTGTCCGTGTGTGGGAGAGCCATACCCTGTGCACGTTAAAGAACACGCTGGATGGCTTTGACGGGAGGCTACCATCTGTCTCCCAAAAGCTGTTCCAGTGGGTCCCCTCCCCCAACCTTCTCTGAGCCTTCGGGTCCATGTGACCTGGCCATTTAGCCCATGGTGTGCAAAAAAAGTGCCGCTCAGAGGTAAAACAACCCAACCCCGGGTATGTTGGAGATGTAAACGCACCCCAACACCTTGTGGAAGCTATGCCAAACCGCATACGTGCTGTAATTCGGGCTAAAGGTGGTCCAACACGGTATTGAATAAAGGTTTCTAATTAAGTGGCTGCTATGCATATATATAGTTATTTTGATTCAAGGGATCATTGAAAAATTAACACGAAACTGATGTGGTAAAAACATTGCTTACCAATTCTAAAGATGAACTGTGTTTACACAATAGAATGAATACTAAAATTTTTTTCGTAACGCAGCAAAACCTGAAATACAGTCGCTCAAAAAAATATCCAAACGCTATGGTTGATTAATAGAATTCAGAAAAAAAAACAATTCAGAATTACCTTCGTATCACGTGACACGAAGATTACCAGATCACTAATTTCTAAAAAAAATCGTTGCCAGATATTTTGTCTGAATTCCGTAATCAACCATAGTGTTCGGATACTTTTTTGAGTGACTGTAGGTGGTCATGTTATTTTGATATTAGATCGTGTGGGCTCACTCACGGAAATATTGAGCGTGTGCAGTTACCGTTCACAGCAAACTGGAGCGTGTGCAGTTACCGTTCACAGCAAACTGGAGCGTGTGCAGTAACTGCACAGCTGCAGTTTGCTGGGAACGGTAACTGGAGCGTGTACAGTTGCCAGATCACTAATTTCTAAAAATCGTCGCCAAATATTTTGTCTGAATTCTGTAATCAGCCAATAGTGTTCGGATATTTGTTTGAGCGACTGTACATTTCTTTGAGGCCCTAAGCTGTAGCTTAGTTAGCTAAGCGTAAGTTCTATCCTGGCTGGAGAGCCATTTCTTGTGCACGTTAAAGAACACGCTGGGTGTCTTTGACGGGGGAATTCCATGATGGGTCCCCTTCCCCCAACCTTCTATCAGCCCTTCGGGTCCTTGTGACCTGGCTATATGGCCCATTGTGGGAAAAAAAATGCCGCTCACAGGTAAAACATCCCCCCCCCCCAAAAAAAAAAAAAAAAAAAAAAACTATTAAGCACAACTTTCATCACTTCTTCGAAGAGCATCTATCTTGAAGACAAATTACTTTGCACAGAGGGGCAGTGGTGATTCGTCAGTAGCGGGTCAGACTTGTAATCTGTAGTTCCCAGGTTCGAGTCCCAGCTGGGTCAGCGTTGAGATTTATCTTCGCAAAACTCCCCGCCCTGCCCACGATCAGTAGGGGACACCGATGGGCTTGGAAAGGCCGCCGTCCGTCGGATGGGACGTTAAGCCGCTGTCCTGTCTGCGGGAGAGCCATACCCTGTGCACGTTAAAGAACACGCTGGATGGCCTTGACGGGAAGCTACCATCTGTCTCCCAACAGCTGTTCCAGTGGGTCCTCTCCCCCAACCTTCTCTGAGCCTTCGGGGTCCATGTGACCTGGTCATTTAGCCCATGGTGAGCAAAACAGTGTCGCTCAGAGGTAAAACAACCCCCTCTCCCCCCAAAAAAATATTAAGTATAACTTTGATCACTTCTTCTAAAAACATCTATATAGAAGACAAATTACTTTGAACACATTATAGAACATTTCTTAACAACCTTTTTTATTTCCTTTTACAGGTAAGTAGTAAAAAAAAACATTCAAATGCCCAAATAAACATAATTATAAGACGCTTTTGTAATTCTGCGATAGAAAAATTTAAACTACCGCAATTTAATGGTTTAACATAAAAAGAATAAACCTAACATTTCATCTCCTGATTACGAAAACAACTTTTCATGCAACTCGAAAGATAAATCAAACGAGGAATATCTTTCCATACATCCATTATTTTTTTCTCTCTACAAATAGAACGCATCCTCCTCTTCTTCCTCCCATCATCCTTTGGGGAGTTTCATCCGCACATCATTCGTTCAATCGTAAAAAGCCCTGTCCACCAGAGATCAGCTGGCGCTCGTGAAGGCGAGGTAACATCTGCATCCTCAATCCGTTGCCATGGGAGACAAGGAAACACATCCTCTATGTATCTCCGTCATATTGCGCAACTTTTTCTCCCCTCCTCTTCCTTGACCCCCCCACTCCCTTTCGAGACAAGGAGCTACTTTGCAGACGAGACTTCATGAGATAAGATGCCGCAGTTCAAAACAAACTGCATGTATCAATAAATGTCTGCCTCTTTATTTTGAATTCGTTCTTATATCGATTTCCTTGCATTATGGGTTATTCTTTCTTATCGTATTGTTACACACGCACAAAAAAAAAAAGCAAAACAAATTCTGCTTCCTTGACGTCATTTCCGGGACGTTGTTAGGTTGGGTTGTTTTACCTCTGAGCGGCACTTTTTTGCACACCATGGGCTAAATGGCCAGGTCACAAGGATCCCGAAGGCTCAGAGAAGGTTGGGGGAGGGGACCCACTGGAACAACTGTTGGGAGACAGATGGTAGCCTCCCGTCAAGGCCACCCAGCGTGTTCTTTAAAGTGCACAGGGTATGGCTCTCCCACACACGTGGCCACGGCTTAACGTCCAATCCGACGGACGGCGGCCTTTCCAAGCCCATTGGTGTCCCCTACTGACCGTGGGCAGGGCGGGGAATTTTGCGGAGATAAATCTCAACGCTGACCAAGCTGGGACTCGAACCTGGGAACTACAGATTACGAGCCTGGCTCGCTACCGACTGAGCCACCCCCGCCCCTTTCCGGGACGAATGACTACTCCACAACAAATGCTGAAGGTGTTTTCTTTTTCGATGCATTGTAATCTATGTTGTCAGTGCTCCATAAAATAAAAAAAAATATATACCACCTCAAGCAGCTGCTTGCTACAGAGGTCTGACAGGAGTCTGTCAGTTTATATGCCACAGTAGAAGATCTGAGAGGATGGCAGGACCTCAGCAGAAAAACGACACAAACATCCATGCCTTACCTGGGGCTTGAACCCAGGTCCCGTAGATCAGTAACCAAGCGTGCTAACCATTCGGCCATGGGACGGACAAAAATAAATACCTCCTGAAGCCTCTGCTTGCCACAGAGGTCTGACAGGAGCCTGTCAGTTTATATGCCATAGCAAAAGGTCTGAGATGATGGCAGGCCCTCAGCAGAAAAATGACACAAACAGCCATGCCTTACCCGGGGCTCGAACCCAGGTCCCTTAGATCAGTAGCCAAGCGCGCTATCCACTCGGCCATGGGATATAATGATAAAAGCAACACATATTTAATAAATCCTTCTCCAGAAATCCATATGAAGGAGAGATGCATGAAAAATACAACTGTGTTCAGAACTTTTTGCCACATACTATCAGCGTTGAGACTTATCTCCGCAAAACTCCCCGCCCTGCCCACGGTCAGTAGGGAACACCGATGGGCATAGAAGGGCCGCCGTCCGTCGGATGGGACGTTAATCAGTGACCCATATGAACGTGCACGTTAAAGAACACGCTTGATAGCCTTGACGGGAGGCTACCATCTGTCTCCCAACAACTGTTCCAGTGGGTCCCCTCCCCCAACCTTCTCCGAGCCTTCGGGGTCCTTATGACCTGGCCATTTAGCCCATGGTGTGCAAAAAAGTGCCGCTCAGTGAAAAAACAATCCACTCCACCATATTAAACATTATTACCTTTACTGTTAGGGCGGGGGTGGCTCAGTAGGTAGCGCGCCAGGCTCGTAATCTGCAGTTCCTAGGTTCGAGTCCCAGCTGGGTCAGCGTTGAGATTTATCTCCGCAAAATTCCCGCCCTGCCCACGGTCAGTAGGGGACACCGATGGGCTTGGAAAGGTCGCCGTCCGTCGGATGGGACGTTAAGCCGTGACCCCGTGTGTGGGAAAGCCATACCCTGTGCACGTTAAAGAACACGCTGCATGGCCTTGACGGGAGGCTACCATCTGTCTCCCAACAGCTATTCCAGTGGGTCCCCTCCCCCAACCTTCTCTGAACCTTCGGGGTCCATGTGACCTGGCCATTTAGCCCATGGTGTGCAAAAAAGTGCCGCTCAGAGGTAAAACAACCCAACCCAACCTTTACTGTCACCATCTAGTTAGAGCGCTTGTCCACTGATCAAAGAGATCCGGGATCCATGCGTGGATTACGAATAGATGTTTCCTTAGAAGATTTATGGATATGTCTGTGAAGACCATATTGAGACTCTATATACAAAATTTGAATCCGATAGGTTCTAGAAGTGGATGATGTACAGAGAGTTACAATGATAAGGAACAACAGCCAGCATAAGCATTTACGGATTTTATCAGCCTTTGTCTCCGACTGATCAGATCGTCAGCTTTTATATCCGTCGAATCGAAACAACGCAAATGAAATCAACAGAGGAAACTCATCACAAAGTGGAAACATCGAAGTGATGAACGAAACAACGACCGCCAGGAGATAAACACACAACGGCCCCTTACACGATTTTATTTACGACAGCGATGACGTCACCCAGCTTTAACGAAAGTCACGTGATTGGTGGAGACCGGCGTTATCGACTTGGAGGGCTGCTGCGAGGGATTTGAGCCCGGCCTCGTTGTAATGGATTCTGCGAATCGGCTAGGAATCTTTTCCCTAGTGGCTGCCTACATGCTGTGCCGGAAAAACAACTCCTTCTCTTATCCCACTTCAACTCTCCTCTCGAGACTTAATCAACAGGAAGGGGGTAATGGTGTCCTATTATGATGATTCAGGGTTTTATTCTTGTCTTTTTTCTTTTTGAGAAATTATTTCTCCATTTCGTTAATGGAACAAGACGACGTCTAGCGGGAACAATGAATTGATAATTTAGGTGATATATGAATCCAGGTATTAGAAATTATATCTAAGCGTTCTGGGACCAAGGGCGAATTCTCCAGAAAATGTCTTTAGGGGGAGGGGGAGATATACGAGATAGCATTGCTTTTTGAATTAAGAAGTCCGCTGGGAAAATTGGACTTTGAAAGGAAATTGGATTTCGCAACTATATTATTTCATTTGGCCGAAAAACCGTCGATTCTTTTTCTTTTCGAGACAAAAGCATCATCATCATCCTCCTCCTCCTCAAACAGCCATGGGCTACGGAGGTCCAACCAGACCGTGCAATTTAGTTCTCCAAGCAAGTCTATCCTGAGCTACATCTACTGCATCTGGTCACTGCACACCAATTCTAACAAGGTCCTGTTTGACATTGTCTGCCCACCACATCCTAGGTCTCCCCTTCTTTCTGAGGCCTTTAGGCACACTGTTCATAACCCTATTCGCCAATCTATAATTATTCATACGGGCAACATGACCAAACCAACGGAGTCTCTCTCTGCACAATATGCTGCTTAAAGGAGGTTGCAAACTCCTTTGCCTAACCTCATCATTAGTTACAAAGTTGAACCACCTAATGCCCAAGATACTGCGTAAGCATCTGGAATCAAAAGCATCTAGTTTCCTGTTATCTTGTTTACAAAGTGTCCACGTTTCACTACCATAACTAACCCTAGAAAGAACCAAACTATTATACAGTCTAATTTTAGTCTTTAGATGTATACGCCTATTTCTCCACACACTCCATAGATTCTTGAAAGTCCCGGCAGCAATCCCTATTCGTCTGTTAATCTCATGCCGCACATCACCATTATCTGTTACATAGCTCCCAAGAAAATTAAACTCTGACACCTGCTCAAGACTGCAACCATTCAGATTAACTGAATCACAGCCTGCCTGACCAATTTTCATCACTTTAGTTTTCTCTCTGTTTATAACCAAACCTACTCTACTACCAGTCTCATCAACAGCTCGAATGAAAGAGTTCATCTCATCAACATCATTTGCCAAAAGGGCTAATTCATTAACATAATCTAAATCAGAAATTTTCGTATCTCCAGTCCATTTAAGGCCAAAATCTTTCCCTTGAAGTGAATTTCGCATAACATAATCAATAACCAAACTAAAGAGAAAAGGAGACAAAATGCACCCTTGTCGAACACCAGAAGTAATATGAAACCAATGGCTACAAGCCTTACCAACTCTCACACACGACTCAGTGTTATTACAGAGAGCTTTCATTATGTTAACTAACTTGTCTGGTATACCATATGATTTCACAATCAACCACAAATTATGACGATCAACAGAGTCGAAAGCCTTTTTGAAATCAACAAAGCTAGCAACCAAAGGTTTCTGAAACTCGAAACATTTCTCAAGAATCTGCCTAAGTGAAAATATCTGATCCACACATCCCCTACCACTGCTGAATCCACCTTGCTCATCACGTAATTGACTGTCAACCAGATTCTTAATTCTATTAAGCACAATCATGGAAAGAACTTTACCTGGAACAGAGAGTAGGCTGATACCCCTATAGTTATCACAAGAACTGCGATCACCTTTTTTGAAAATAGGGATAACAATAGCTCTGGTAGAATCTTTAGGAACCATGCCTTTATCATAAAAGATATTCAGAATTTCAGTCATCCAAGTGGTAACCGAAACATTCCCAGCTCTCAGCATTTCTGTAGTAATTTCATCTTCCCCTGGGGATTTATGAAGTTTAAGTTTAGAAACAGCCAAAATAACTTCAGATTGTGTTATAGGGCCAACATTAAAGCCACCAATGCATCTATCTACCAACAATGGGAGTAGAGCTAACCACATTGTTTAGAACATCACTGAAATGCTCAGCCCACCTAGCCATGACAGAATCCTCACCTTCTATATAACCTTACCTTGTTTATCCTTCAATACCTGTATACCTGTCCGTTTTCTACCACACAAAACATTAACTATCTGGTACAGCTCTCTGCTGTTGTACTGTCTAACTGCTTCCTCGGCTTTGTCAGCCAAACCATCAAGACAAAGATTGTTATCAGCAGCTAACTGATCTTTTACAAGTTTATTAAGGTCTCTGTAATGCTTTTTATTAGGACTAGTAGGGTATTGATTAAGGCCATTCCTGCAGTTTTTTCTTTCCGAAATAAGCTCAAATGCCTTATCACTCAGATAATTCTGCCTCTTCTGCTCCTTTTTCCCTACAAGAGTACTGTTAGTGTCCAAAAACGCCTGTTTAAAATGATCCCATTCTTCCTCAACTTCAGTAGTAAGCATACAATGACTGTCATAATGACTAAGTAACCTATGATGGTAAGCTTTGGCTATAACTGGGTCTTTCTGAGCTTCAGTATTAAAAGCAAATTTTTTAACCCTAGCACAACACTTTTTAAGTTTAAGTTGCAAGACACTTTTAACACGGTAATGGTCAGATCCAATTTCAGCTCCCCTATATGCCCTGGTATTTCTAACAGAACTAGCCCATTTGCTGTTAATTAATATATAATCAATCATATTCTTATGCAGCCCATCAGGTGAAACCCATGTGTACTTATGTATGTCGCGGTGTTTGTAATAAGTGTTAGTTATTCTAAATCCATTGAGTTTACTTACCTGTAGGAGACGTTGTCCATTGTCATTGCAGCTACCAATACCAAAAGGGCCTATTACTCCTGCCCAAAGGTCAGAGTCAGTACCAACTTTGGCATTGAAGTCACCCAGAACAAGGGTAATATCTCCTTTCTTGACAGAATTCAAAATATCCTGAAGTTGTTCATAAAACCTATCCTTCTCATCCTCATCGGCATCCTCAGTGGGGGCATAACAGCAGATAACATTCAAGTCTTTAACGCTTGTCTGAAATTTTGCTGTAAGAAACCTTTCATTAATGCACTCATATCCTAGAAGAGCATCACTAGCGTGTCTGCTGAGAAGCAGACCCACGCCTTGGTGATGCTTATTGTCGTCCCTACCTGAAAAGAGAAATTTAAGATTATTTTTAAGAATCTGACCTTTATCTGTCCATCTGGTCTCTTGCAAGCCAAGAATATCTAAATTATAACGGTGGAATTCTTGTGTGAGGACATCAAGAGAAAAAGCTCTGTGCAGAGTCCTCACATTCCAACTACCTATGGAGAGAAAATGGTTAGTGGGATGTTTAAAGAAACTATGTTTATTGAGAGAGGGAATGCCGACAATATCAAACAGCCCCCTAATCGCAGACATGGGGCAAAGACCAGTTCCCCACCACTAAAGGCTGAAGCAATTTAATAAAATAAGATTATACCTTATCTATAAGTTCGTTACATTGTAGATAGGTACCGGGATATCCCCATTAAATCGAAACCAACAACGTACGGAAAATCTCTTATGAATAAAACGTAAACTAAAAGTGTTATTTATACGTATTCATCTCAGATCCATCTTTATTTTCAATCTTAGGTCTAATTTTATCATCAATAGAGGAAAGAGTTTCATTATATTCCCCTACTAGCTGAACATACCCGGCGGTGCCCCGATGTAAGTTTCAATATGCATATTCCTACTTTCACTGCCTTAAAGGTCATTCTGTAAGTACCCCCTCCTTCGCCCCCGACATTTCAGCACAGATTTTCAACAGGAAGAAATTTGTACAGTGTTGACTTGGATCGTTGTTGAAGTCAGCGAGCACTCCTCGTAGCCCGTGGCTTAGGTTCTGCGTAAGCTATCGAGATTTTTTTTCCGTTATCACAGATTTCATCGCCCTATGGCTCCCGTGATATTCTTCCGCACGGTCCAAATTTCCTACACGGCGTCCCCGTGTGTCCCAGTGATTGGTTCCAGGCTCGTAATCTGTAGTTCCCTGGTTCGAGTCCCAGCTGGGTCAGCGTTGAGATTTATCTCCGCAAACTCCCTCCCTGTCCACGGTCAGTAGGGGACACCGATGGGCTTGGAAAGGCCGCCGTCCGTCGGATGGGACGTTAAGCCGTGGCCCCGTGTGCGGGAGAGCCATACCCTGTCATGTTAAAGAACACACTGGATGGCCTTGACGGGAGGCTACCATCTGTCTCCCAACAGCTGTTCCAGTGGGTCCCCTCCCCCAACCTTCTCTGAGCCTTCGGGGTCCATGTGACCTGGCCATTTAGCCCATGGCGTGCAAAAAAGTGCGGCTCAGAGGTAAAACAACCCAACCTTGACGGGAGGCTACCATCTGTCTCCCAACAGCTGTTCCAGTGGATCTCCAACCCAACCTTCTCTGAGCCTTCGAGGTCCTTGTAACCTGGCCATTTAGCCCACGGTGCGCAAAAAAGTGCCCGCTCAGAAGTAAAACAACCCAACCTTGACGGGAGGCTACCATCTGTCTCCCAACAGCTGTTCCAGTGGGTCTCCACCCCCAACCTTCTCTGAGCCTTCGGGGTCCTTGTGACCTGGCCATTTAGCCCACGGTGCGCAAAAAAGTGCCGCTCAGAGGTAAAACAACCCAACCTTGACGGGAGGCTACCATCTGTCTCCCAACAGCTGTTCCAGTGGGTCCCCTCCCCCAACCTTCTCTGAGCCTTCGGGGTCCATATGACCTGGCCATTTAGCCCATGGTGTGCAAAAAAGTGCCGCTCAGAGGTAAAACAACTCAACCCAATTCCTCATGTACCTCATCTTTAGTTCATTACGATATTCCACTGCTGCTAATACATCACCTACAGTTTTGCAAATCGCCGGTCCTTCTGTTGACAGCACACATTTAAGGATTAACCGTTGGATTCTTCAATTTCTATAGCTGGCAGAGCATAATAAGCGAATTACCACTCTCTTAAACAAAGAAAGGGAGGTGCAGGCTCTCGCGTTGAAAGAATTTAGGCTTAGCAACACTGGTTTCCATAAATTAAGGAAAACTTAAAAAAAAGTATGATCAATAAAAAACGATATGAATGATTTTTAATGAAATTTGATGAATACATGAATTACAATGCTAGTTTCAGAATGGCATGGATTAGTTTACACTAGAAACATTTTTCGTTAAAAAATAACACTTACAGGAACTTGTCCAAAAATGAGGAGTCAGAATGTAATGGGCAAAGTTTTTTTAATAAGGATTGTGGTCACCCCTTACAGCAATGTAGGCACGCCAGCGATGTTCCGTTCATGATGTTGTGAATCAGCTCAATAGCGGAATAACAACCATTGTTCCTTTAAAGCAGTTGGGTTGGGTTGTTTTACCTCTGAGCGGCACTTTTTTGCCCACCATGGGCTAAATGGCCAGGTCACATGGACCCCGAAAGCTCAGAGAAGGTTGGGGGAGGGGACCCACTGGAACAGCTGTTGGGAGACAGATGGTAGCCTCCCGTCAAGGCCATCCAGTGTGTTCTTTAACGTGCACAGGGTATGGCTCTCCCGTACACGGGGCCACGGCTTAACGTCCCATCCGACGGACGGCGGCATTTCCAAGCCCATCGGTGTTCCCTACTGACCGTGGGCAGGGCGGGGAATTTTGCGGAGATAAATCTCAACGCTGACCCAGCTGGGACTCGAACCTGGGAACTACAGATTACGAGCCTGGCGCGCTACCGACTGAGCCACCCCGCCCGCCCTTTAAAGCAGTAATAAGCTCCCCCTTTGTTTCAGGTGGCTGGTTGAGGACAGTAACACGTCTCCCTAGAGCATCCCACACGTGTTCAATCGGATTTAGGTCGGGAGATTGAGCTAGCCACTCCATGCGCATAATGGTCTCCTCTTGACCATTATGCGCATATTGGTCTTGGTATTGTTCCACTAGTCGAGCTCTGTTAGGAGGAGCGTTATTGTCTTGTAAGATGAATGTTTCACCTATTGCACCAGCATAAGGAGGTACATATGGGTCCAGGATGCCATCTCTGTACCTTTGAGCATTGAGGATCCCATTCGTCAACACATAGAGGTCTGTGCGTCCACCTAAGGAAATGCCACCCCAAACACACACACTACCTCCGCCATAAGCGGGTACCTCGTTCTCTCCATATCAAACAATGTCCGGAATCACTCTGCAAGCAATATCTGGACTCATCTGTGAAGACTCTTCTTCTGTCCAGTTAACATGCCCAACTCACCCGCTCTCTCCCGTGACGTTGATGTGACGGGTATGCAAATTACTGGCCTTCTAGCATTACAGACCTCCCTCCATGAAGTCTTCTACGCACAGTAGAAGATGATACAACCCTCCCAGTGGCTGCTACAAGAGAGGGAGTAGACGCCCTGCTCTTTCGTGCCATTAATCGCAGATATCGATATTGTACAGCGATCGTAACTGTAGCCCTTCCTCGGCTAAACCTCCGAGACGCGGAATCCGCGTTAAGAAATCGATTCCACAGTCTATGGACCACAGAAAGATTCACATTCAGCCATCGTGCCACTTCTGACTGACTTTGGGCTGCTTCGAGCCGGCCAATAGCTCTCCGCCGCAGTTCATTTGGCAAATGATGTCTCGAGGTCATTCCTACAAAATGGCTATTTCGAATGTCTTGACTCACATTTACAACACAAAATAAAGATCCACTCCAAAACACCCGTTTTTATGACGCTATCCGATTATGCAAATTGACGCAACCTAGATTAATTTGCATACGATATGCTCATTCGGCATTACTGGTTACATGAACAAATTTGGTGAAAATCGCACAATTTTTTGGCGAATTATCGCGATTTTTTTCATTTTTCCTTAAAATATGGAAACCAGCCGGGCTAGCTCAGTCGGTAGAGCACGAGACTCTTAATCTCGGGGTCGTGGGTTCGTGTCCCACGTTGGGCGAAACAAAATTTTTTAGCCGTCCCGTGGCCGAGTGGTTAGCGCGCTTGGCTACTGATATAAGGACCTGGGTTCGAGCCCTGGGTAAGGCATGAACGTTTGTATTGTTTTTCTGCTGAGGTCCTGCCATCCTCACAGACCTTCACTATGGCATATAAACTGACAGGCTACTGTCAGACATTTGTGGCAAGCAGCTGCTTGAGGGGGTAATTATTTTTTTTATTTTTAGTGTAGCAAGCAAAGAAATGCCGTCTAGGAATCTCCCTTTTCAACTGTAATTGACATCTCTGGAACAGTTGCTGATCAGTGAAACGTGCGCACCGGCGGTAATCGTATGATTCCAAGAGAACAACCCGGACCAAGTTACCTTTATCGGCTCGGAGGTCGATTTCCCAACCTAAATCCGATTAAGCATGTGTGAGATGCTCTAGGGAGACGTGTTGCTGTCCTCAACCCGTCACCTGAAACAAAGGGGGGGGGGGGAGCTTATTACTGCTTTAAAGGAACAATGGTCTTTATTTCCCATTGAGCTGATTCACAACATCATAAACAGCATGGAACATCGCTGTAGTGCCTGCATTGCTGTAAGGATTGGGTTGGGTTGTTTTTACCTCTGAGCGGCACTTTTTTTCATACCATAAGCTAAAAGGACAGGTCACAAGGATCCCGAAGGCTCAGAGAAGGTTGGGGAAGGGGACCCACTGGAAGAACTGTTGGGAGACAAATGGTAGCCTCCCGTCAAGGCCATCCAGCGTGTTTTCAACGTGCACAGGGTGTGACTCTCCCGCATACGGGACCACGGCTTAACGTCCCATCCGACGGACGGCGGCCTTTCCAAGCCCATCGGTGTCCCCTACTAACCGTGGGCAGGGGGGGGGGTGAATTTTGCGAAGATAAATCTCAACGCTGACCCAGCTGGGACTGGAACCTGGGAACTACAGATTACGAGCCTAGTGCGCTACCGACTGAGCCACCCCCGCCCCTCATTGCTGTAAGGGGTGGCCACACTCCTTATTAAAGACTTTCGCCCATTGCATTCTTACACCTCATTTTTGGACAAGTTCCTGTAAGTGTTATTTTTTGACGAAAAATGTTTCTAGTATAAAATATTTTAAGCTATTCTGTGGGTAACAGTTCAGTAGTTTTAGTGATCGACATTTATTGTCAGTGGTGAAGGTTGATTATATTTCATACCGGTACTCTTCGAAGCACAGCTATGTGTGGAAAATCACTCACAAGTGGCCATTCCACTGAAGTCATATTACATTCCACTGAAGTCATATTACATATTACTCCACTGAAGTCATATTACTGAAGTCATCATATTATTTATGGGGTAATAATGAGAATTATATGGTAAAAAAATACAGTGGTCAGAATTTCTATTTCTCCCTATGTTTTCCGAAAAGAGTGAATGATTTAGGGATTTTTAATGTGAAAAAAATATTAATATACCTGAATGTTTGGGGGCGGAGGTGGCTCAGTCGGTAGCTCGCCATCTTTAGTTCCCAGGTTCGAGTCCCAGATAGGCTAGTGTTCAGATTTAACTCCGCAAAACTCCCCCGCCTTGCCCACGTTCAGTATGGGACACCGATGGGCTTGGAAAGGCTCCGTTCCTCTGATGGGACGTTAAGCCGTGGCCCCGTGTGCACGTTAAAGAAAACGCTGGATGGTCTTGACGGGAGTCTACCATCTGTCCCTCAACAGCTGTTCCAGTGGGTTCCCTCCCCCAATCTTCTCCGAACCTTCGGGGTCCATGTGACCTGACCATTTAGCCCATGGTATGCAAAAAAGTGCCGCTCAGAAGTAAAACAACCCAACCGGCCCATGGTCAGTAGGGGACATCAACGGGCTTGTAAAGGCCGTCCGTCCGTCCGTCAGATGGGACGTTAAGCCATGGTTTCTTGTTAGGGACAGTTAAACCGTGGCCCCGTGTGCGGGAGAGCCATATCCTGTGAACGTTAAAGAACACGCTGTATGGCCTTGACAGGAGTCTACCATCTGTCTCTCAACAGCTGTTCCAGTGGGTCCCCTCCCTCAACCCTCTCTGAGCCTTCGGGGTCCATGTGACCTGGCCATTAACCCATGGTGTGCGAAAAAGTGCCGCTCAGAGGTAAAACAACCCAAAACAAAAAAATTAAAGAACACGCTGGATGGCCTTGACGGGAGTCTACCATCTGTCTCTCAACAGCTGTTCCAGTGGGTCCCCTCCCCCAATCTTCTCCGAACCTTCGGGGTCCATGTGACCTGGCCATTTAGCCCATTGTGTTCAAAAAAAAGTGCCGCTCGGAGGTAAAACAACCCAACCCAACATAAATGTCTGTTGATTCCATTGTATTCGCGAGTTACGGGATTATTGGTTAAAAATAAAAACAAATTCTTAGCAACGGTTGCTATGTAATGTGTTTTTTAACTAATTTATGTTCTTAAAATTAAGCAAATTTTGAAGGAAGAAAAATAAACTTTTCATTTATATTTTAATTTTTATCGTTCAGCTTGCAAATTCTGAACCCAGAGTGCAAGCTGAAGCATTTTTTTTTTAAATAACATAAATTGGAGATTCAGAGTAACTTATAAAATTTGTCAAGTGTAATCAATGATTACAAGAGGTACGGAAATTTCCTAAGTGTGATATCCACGACATGAAATGCAAAATTTCTGGGTTCCGCATCCAAAATGTGGATAGGATTTCTGAAAAACACAAAGAATGACTTTTGCCAAAGTCACAAAATCTGAAATATCTGGATCTTTGAGACTTTTAGTGTTAAAAGTAATTTTCTTAAGCTTCAGTTGCAAGATACTTTTGGCCAGGTAATGGTCAGACTCAATTTCAGTTCCCATCTATGATTTGGCATTCCTAACTGAACCAGCCCATTTGCTGTTAATTAAAATTTAATCTATCATATTCCTGTGCAATCCATCAGGTGAAACCCATGTTGTTTCATTCTGCAAATCGCGTTGTTTTAACAGGAAAAGAACTGTGTACAGTCGCTCAAAAAAGTATCCGAACACTATGGTGATTGCAGAATTCAGGAAAAATATCTGGAGCGTGTACAGCAACTGTACACGCTCCAGTTACCGTTCACAGCAAACTGGAGCGTGTGCAGTTACTGAACACGTTCCAGTTTGCTGTGAACGGTAACTGCACACGCTCAATATTTCCGTGAGTGAGCCCACACGATCTAGTGTCAAAATAATATGACCACCTACAGTCGCTCAAAAAAGTATCCGAACACTATGGTTGATTACAGAATTCAGGAAAAATATCTGGAGTGTGTACAGCAACTGTACACGCTCCAGTTACCGTTCACAGCAAACTGGAGCGTGTGCAGTTACTGCACACGCTACAGTTTGCTGTGAACGGTAACTGCACACGCTCAATATTTCCGTGAGTGAGCCCACACGATCTAGTGTCAAAATAATATGACCACCTACAGTCGCTCAAAAAAGTATCCGAACACTATGGTTGATTACAGAATTCAGGAAAAATATCTGAAGCGTGTACAGCAACTGTACACGCTCCAGTTACCGTTCACAGTAAACTGGAGCGTGTGCAGTTACTGCACACGTTCCAGTTTGCTGTGAACGGTACTGCACACGCTCAATATTTCTGTGAGTGGGCCCACACGATCCAGGTTTTTGTGAGCTGACACGATCCAATGTGCTGTGAACATTAACCGCTCCAGTTTGCTGTGAATAGTAACTGCACACGCTCAATATTTCTGTGAGTGGGCCCACACGATCCAGGATTAGAAATTAGCGATCTGACAACCTTCGTGTCGAAAAAAAGTATCCGAACACTATGGTTGATTACAGAATTCAGAAAAAATACCTGGAGCGTGTACAGCAACTGTACACACTCCAGTTACCGTTCACAGCAAACTGGAGCGTGTGCAGTTACTGCACACGCTCAACATTACTGTGAGTGGGCCCACACGATCCAGGTTTAGAAATTAGCAATCTGGCAACCTTCGTATCGAAAAAGTATCCACGTGACATGAAGGTTGACAGATCACTAATTTCTGAAAAATTTAAGTGTCCAGCATGTTCTTTAACGTGCACAGCGTTAAAGAACACGCTGGATGGCCTTGACGGGAGGCTACCATCTGTCTCCCAACAGCTGTTCCAGTGGGTCCCCTCCCCCAACCTTCTCTGAGCCTTCGGGGTCCTTGTGACCTGGTAATTTAGCCCATGGTGTGCATAAAAGTGCCGCTCAGAGGTAAAACAATCCAACCCTTAGGGCACGACTCGACAAACCCACAAGCCTTTGAAGACCAAATAATAAATTTCTTTCTGTTGACGTCACATGTACGTTTTCTCATTTCTGTTCGTTAGGTATTGAGACGACTGCTGCCATAGCAACGTCAGAGGGCAGTCTAGTTACTTATATCCACAAGAAGCAAAAGCGAGATGAAGGGAAAAGTGGGGCATCATAATGGATCAACTTGTGAGACGTTTACGGGCGAATGCGAAGTTTAGGATATTGCAATGCTCAGGGGATGACGACGTATTGGCATCTGTAGCCCAACATTGGACAACGCCCTAAATCGGATCGTTATCTTTTAGCGAAAGCAAATGAACTCTAATAGTCGACAATAAGGATAATGCGATTGTCTGTTTCTTACTTTCTACGGAATGAATCATTCCAAAAAGAGAAAAATTATCCTTCATGAAACATCATAAAGAAGAAAACTGTCCTACGTCAATCGTCAACAAACGGTTTTCCGTAAATTGTCATAAGCAACAAACCGTCATCCATGAATCGCAAAACAATTGTCGTCCATGAATCGGAAAACAATTGTCGTCCATGAATCGTCATGAGCAACAAAAATCCCCCCGTGAATCGTCGCGAGCAACAAAACTATCCCTCCAAGAAGAATCGTCGTGAGCAACAAAATTGTCCCTCCGTGAAAAGTCGTAAGCAATTGAACTGCCCTCCATGAATCGTCGTGAGCAACAAAACTGTCCATCAGTAAAACGTGGTAAGCAACTGAACTGCCCTCCATGAATCATCGTGAGCAACAAAACTGTCCCTTAGTGAAACGTCGTAAGCAACTGAACTGCCCTCCATGAATCGTCGTGAGCAACAAAACTGTCCCTCCAAGAAGAATCGTCGTGAGCAATAAAACTGTCCTTTAGTGAAACGTCGTAAGCAACTGAATTGCCCTCCAAGAATCGTCGTGAGCAACAAAACTGTCACTCCAAAAAGAATCGTCCTGAGCAACAAAACTGTCCCTCAGTGAAACGTGGTAAGCAACTGAACTGCCCTCCATGAATCGTCGTGAGCAACAAAACTCCCTCAGTGCACATCGTAAGCAACAGAACTGTCCCTTAGTGAACCTTTGTAAGCAACAGAACTGTCCCTTAGTGAACCTTTGTAAGCAACAGAACTGTCCCTCAGTGAACGTCGTAAACAAAAGAACTGCCCTCCATGAATCGTCGAAAGCAACAAAACTGTCTCTCAGTGAAACGTTGTAAGCAACAAAACTGTCCCTCCATGAAGAATCGTCGTGAGCAACAAAACTGTCCCTCCGTGAAACGTTTAAAGCAACTGAACTACGCTTCATGAGTGGCGGGGTGGCTCAGTTAGTAGCGCGCCGGGGCGGGGGTGGCTCAGTCGGTAGCGCGCCAGGCTCGTAATCTGTAGTTCCTAGGTTCGAGTCCCATCTGGGTCAGCGTTGAGATTTATCTCCGCAAAATTCCCCGACCTGCCCACGGTCAATAGGGGACACCGATAGGCTTGGAAAGGCCGCCGTCCGTCGGATGGGACGTTAAGCCGTGGCCCCGTGTGCGGGAGAGCCATACCCTGTGCACGTTAAAGAACACACTGGATGGCCTTGACGGCAGGCAACCATCTGTCTCCCAACAGCTGTTCCAGTGGGTCCCCACCCCCAACCTTCTATGAGCCATCGGGGTCCATGTGACCTGGCCATTTAGCCCATTGTGTGCAAAAAAGTGCCGCTCAGAGGTAAAACAACCCAACCCTCCATGAATCGTCATGAGCACAAAACTGTCCCTCCGTGAAACGTCGTAAGCAACTGAACTGTCCTTCATGAATCGTCATGAGCAACAAAACTGTCCCTCCCAGAAGAATCGTCGTGAACAACGAAACTGTACCTCCAAGAAGAATCGTAGTGAGCAACAAAATTGTCCCTCAGTGAAACGTCGTAAGCAACTGAACTGCCCTCCATGAATCGTCACGAGCAACAAAACTGTCCCTTAGTGAAACGTGGTAAGCAACTGATCTGCCCTCCATGAATCGTCGCGAGCAACAAAACTGTCCCTCCAAGAAGAATGGTCGTGAGCAACAAAACTGTCCCTTCATGAAGAATTGTCGCGAGCAACAAAGTTGTCCCTCCATGAAGAATCGTCGTGAGCAACAAAACTGTCCCTCCGTGAAACGTTTTAAGCAACAGAACTGCCCACCATGAATCGTCACGAGCAACAAAACTGTCCCTCCAAGAAGAATGGTCGCGAGCAACAAAACTGTCCCTCCATGAAGAATCGTCATGAGCAACAAAACTGTCCCTCCGTGAAACGTCTTAACAGAACTGCCCTCCATGAATCGTCACGAGCAACAAAACTGTCCCTCCGTGAAACGTCTTAAGCAACAGAACTGCCCTCCACGAATCGTCACGAGCAACAAAACTGTCCCTTAGTGAAACGTCGTAAGCAACTGATCTGTCCTCCATGAATCGTCGCGAGCAACAAAACTGTCCCTCCAAGAAGAATGGTCGCGAGCAACAAAACTGTCCCTCCATGAAGAATCGTCATGAGCAACAAAACTGTCCCTCCGTGAAACGTCTTAAGCAACAGAACTGCCCTCCATGAATCGTCACGAGCAACAAAACTGTACCCTTAGTGAAACGTCGTAAGCAACTGATCTACCCTCCATGAATCGTCGCGAGCAACAAAACTGTACCTCCAAGAAGAATGGTCGTGAGCAAGAAAACTGTCCCTCCATGAAGAATTGTCGCGAGCAACAAAACTGTCCCTCCATGAAGAATCGTCGTGAGCAACAAAACTGTCCCTCCGTGAAACGTCTTAAGCAACAGACCTGCCCTCCATGAATCGTCACGAGCAACAAAACTGTCCCTTAGTGAAACGTCGTAAGCAACTGATCTGCCCTCCATGAATCGTCACGAGGAACAAAACTGTCCCTCCAAGAAGAATGGTCGTGAGCAAGAAAACTGTCCCTCCATGAAGAATCGTCGTGAGCAATAAAACTGTCCCTCCGCGAAACGTCTTAAGCAACAGAACTGCCCTCCATGAATCGTCACGAGCAACAAAACTGTCCCTTAGTGAAACGTCGTAAGCAACTGATCTGTCCTCCATGAATCGTCGCGAGCAACAAAACTGTCCTTCCAAGAAGAATGGTCACGAGCAACAAAACTGTCCCTTCATGAAGAATCGTCGTGAGCAACAAAACTGTCCCTCCGTGAAACGTCTTAAGCAACAGAACTGCCCTCCATGAATCGTCACGAGCAACAAAACTGTCCCTTAGTGAAACGTCGTAAGCAACTGATCTGTCCTCCATGAATCGTCGCGAGCAAGAAAACTGTCCCTCCAAGAAGAATTGTCGCGAGCAAGAAAACTGTCCCTCCAAGAAGAATTGTCGCGAGCAAGAAAACTGTCCCTCCATGAAGAATCGTCGTGAGCAACAAAACTGTCCCTCCGTGAAACGTCTTAAGCAACAGAACTGCCCTCCATGAATCGTCACGAGCAACAAAACTGTCCCTTAGTGAAACGTCGTAAGCAACTGATCTGCCCTCCATGAATCGTCTCGAGCAACAAAACTGTCCCTCCAAGAAGAATGGTCGTGAGCAAGAAAACTGTCCCTCCATGAAGAATTGTCGCGAGCAACAAAACTGTCCCTCCATGAACAATCGTCGTGAGCAACAAAACTGTCCCTCCGTGAAACGTCTTAAGCAACAGAACTGCCCTCCATGAATAGTCACGAGCAACAAAACTGTCCCTTAGTGAAAACGTCGTAAGCAACTGATCTGTCCTCCATGAATCGTCGCGAGCAACAAAACTGTCCCTCCAAGAAGAATTGTCGCGAGCAACAAAACTGTCCCTCCATGAAGAATCGTCGTGAGCAACAAAACTGTCCCTCCGTGAAACGTCTTAAGCAACAGAACTGCCCTCCATGAACGTCACGAGCAACAAAACTGTCCCTTAGTGAAACGTCGTAAGCAACTGATCTGTCCTCCATGAATCGTCGCGAGCAAGAAAACTGTCCCTCCAAGAAGAATTGTCGCGAGCAAGAAAACTGTCCCTCCATGAAGAATCATCGTGAGCAACAAAACTGTCCCTCCGTGAAACGTCTTAAGCAACAGAACTGCCCTCCATGAATCGTCACGAGCAACAAAACTGTCCCTTAGTGAAACGTCGTAAGCAACTGATCTGCCCTCCATGAATCGTCTCGAGCAACAAAACTGTCCCTCCAAGAAGAATGGTCGTGAGCAACAAAACTGTCCCTCCATGAAGAATCGTCGTGAGCAACAAAACTGTCAATCCGTGAAACGTCTTAAGCAACAGAACTGCCCTCCATGAATCGTCACGAGCAACAAAACTGTCCCTTAGTGAAACGTCGTAAGCAACTGATCTGCCCTCCATGAATCGTCACGAGCAACAAAACTGTCCCTCCATGAAGAATCGTCGTGAGCAACAAAACTGTCCCTCCGTGAAACGTCTTAAGCAACAGAACTGCCCTCCATGAATCGTCACGAGCAACAAAACTGTCCCTTAGTGAAACGTCGTAAGCAACTGATCTGTCCTCCATGAATCGTCGCGAGCAACAAAACTGTCCCTCCAAGAAGAATGGTCGTGAGCAACAAAACTGTCCCTCCATGAAGAATCGTCGTGAGCAACAAAACTGTCCCTCCGTGAAACTTCTTAAGAGAACTGCCCTCCATGAATCGTCACGAGCAACAAAACTGTCCCTTAGTGAAACGTCGTAAGCAACTGATCTGTCCTCCATGAATCGTCGCGAGCAACAAAACTTTCCCTCCAAGAAGAATGGTTGCGAGCAACAAAACTGTCCCTCCATGAAGAATCGTCGTGAGCAACAAAACTGTCCCTCCGTGAAACTTCTTAACAGAACTGCCCTCCATGAATCGTCACGAGCAACAAAACTGTCCCTTAGTGAAACGTCGTAAGCAACTGATCTGCCCTCCATGAATCGTCACGAGCAACAAAACTGTCCCTCCATGAAGAATCGTCGTGAGCAACAAAACTGTCCCTCCGTGAAACGTCTTAAGCAACAGAACTGCCCTCCATGAATCGTCACGAGCAACAAAACTGTCCCTTAGTGAAACGTCGTAAGCAACTGATCTGTCCTCCATGAATCGTCGCGAGCAACAAAACTGTCCCTCCAAGAAGAATGGTCGCGAGCAACAAAACTGTCCCTCCATGAAGAATCGTCGTGAGCAACAAAACTGTCCCTCCGTGAAACTTCTTAAGAGAACTGCCCTCCATGAATCGTCACGAGCAACAAAACTGTCCCTTAGTGAAACGTCGTAAGCAACTGATCTGTCCTCCATGAATCGTCGCGAGCAACAAAACTTTCCCTCCAAGAAGAATGGTTGCGAGCAACAAAACTGTCCCTCCATGAAGAATCGTCGTGAGCAACAAAACTGTCCCTCCGTGAAACTTCTTAACAGAACTGCCCTCCATGAATCGTCACGAGCAACAAAACTGTCCCTCCATGAAGAATCGTCGTGAGCAACAAAACTGTCCCTCCGTGAAACGTCTTAAGCAACAGAACTGCCCTCTATGAATCGTCACGAGCAACAAAACTGTCCCTTAGTGAAACGTCGTAAGCAACTGATCTGTCCTCCATGAATCGTCGCGAGCAACAAAACTGTCCCTCCAAGAAGAATGGTCGCGAGCAACAAAACTGTCCCTCCATGAAGAATCGTCGTGAGCAACAAAACTGTCCCTCCGTGAAACTTCTTAACAGAACTGCCCTCCATGAATCGTCACGAGCAACAAAACTGTCCCTTGGTGAAACGTCGTAAGCAACTGATCTGTCCTCCATGAATCGTCGCGAGCAACAAAACTTTCCCTCCAAGAAGAATGGTTGCGAGCAACAAAACTGTCCCTCCATGAAGAATCGTCGTGAGCAACAAAACTGTCCCTCCATGAAGAATCGTCGTGAGCAACAAAACTGTCCCTCCATGAAGAATCGTCGTGAGCAACGAAACTGTCGCTCCGTGAAACGTCTTAAGCAACAGAACTGCCCTCCATGAATCGTCACGAGCAACAAAACTGTCCCTTAGTGAAACGTCGTAAGCAACTGATCTGCCCTCCATGAATCGTCACGAGCAACAAAACTGTCCCTCCATGAAGAATAGTCGTGAGCAACAAAACTGTCACTCCATGAAGAATAGTCGTGAGCAACAAAACTGTCACTCCGTGAAACGTCTTAAGCAACAGAACTGCCCTCCATGAATCGTCACGAGCAACAAAACTGTCCCTTAGTGAAACGTCGTAAGCAACTGATCTGTCCTCCATGAATCGTCGCGAGCAACAAAACTGTCCCTCCAAGAAGAATGGTCGCGAGCAACAAAACTGTTCCTCCATGAAGAATCGTCGTGAGCAACAAAACTGTCCCTCCGTGAAACTTCTTAACAGAACTGCCCTCCATGAATCGTCACGAGCAACAAAACTGTCCCTTAGTGAAACGTCGTAAGCAACTGATCTGTCCTCCATGAATCGTCGCGAGCAACAAAACTTTCCCTCCAAGAAGAATGGTTGCGAGCAACAAAACTGTCCCTTCATGAAGAATCGTCGTGAGCAACAAAACTGTCCCTCCATGAAGAATCGTCGTGAGCAACGAAACTGTCCCTCCGTGAAACGTCTTAAGCAACAGAACTGCCCTCCATGAATCGTCACGAGCAACAAAACTGTCCCTCAGTGAAACGTCGTAAGCAACTGATCTGCCCTCCATGAATCGTCGCGAGCAAGAAAACTGTCCCTCCAAGAAGAATGGTCATGAGCAAGAAAACTGTCCCTCCATGAAGAATTGTCGCGAGCAACAAAACTGTCCCTCCATGAAGAATCGTCGTGAGCAACAAAACTGTCCTTCTGTGAAACGTCTTAAGCAACAGAACTGCCCTCCATGAATCGTCACGAGCAACAAAACTGTCCCTTAGTGAAACGTCGTAAGCAACTGATCTGCCCTCCATGAATCGTCACGAGCAAGAAAACTGTCCCTCCAAGAAGAATGGTCGTGAGCAAGAAAACTGTCCCTCCATGAAGAATTGTCGCGAGCAACAAAACTGTCCCTCCATGAAGAATCGTCGTGAGCAACAAAACTGTCCCTCCGTGAAACGTCTTAAGCAACAGAATTGCCCTCCATGAATCGTCACGAGCAACAAAACTGTCCCTTAGTGAAACGTCGTAGGCAACTGATCTGCCCTCCATGAATCGTCGCGAGCAACAAAACTGTCCCTCCAAGAAGAATGGTCGCGAGTAAGAAAACTATCCCTCCATGAAGAATCGTCGTGAGCAACAAAACTGTCCCTCCGTGAAACGTCTTAAGCAACAGAACTGCCCTCCATGAATCGTCACGAGCAACAAAACTGTCCCTTAGTGAAACGTCGTAAGCAACTGATCTGCCCTCCATTAATCGTCTCGAGCAACAAAACTGTCCCTCCAAGAAGAATGGTCGTGAGCAACAAAACTGTCCCTCCATGAAGAATTGTCGGGAGCAACAAAACTGTCCCTCCATGAAGAATTGTCGGGAGCAACAAAACTGTCCCTCCATGAAGAATCGTCGTGAGCAACAAAACTGTCCCTCCCTGAAACGTCTTAAGCAACAGAACTGCCCTCCGTGAATCGTCACGAGTAACAAAACTGTCCCTTAGTGAAACGTCGTAAGCAACTGATCTGCCCTCCATGAATCGTCACGAGGAACAAAACTGTCCCTCCAAGAAGAATGGTCGTGAGCAAGAAAACTGTCCCTCCATGAAGAATCGTCGTGAGCAACAAAACTGTCCCTCCGTGAAACGTCTTAAGCAACAGAACTGCCCTCCATGAATCGTCACGAGCAACAAAACTGTCCCTTAGTGAAACGTCGTAAGCAACTGATCTGCCCTCCATGAATCGTCGCGAGCAAGAAAACTGTCCCTCCAAGTAGAATGATCGTGAGCAAGAAAACTGTCCCTCCATGAAGAATTGTCGCGAGCAACAAAACTGTCCCTCCATGAAAAATCGTCATGAGCAACAAAATTGTCCCTCCGTGAAACGTCTTAAGCAACATTACTGCCCTCCATGAATCGTCACGAGCAACAAAACTGTCCCTTAGTGAAACGTCTTAAGCAACAGAACTGCCCTCCATGAATCGTCACGAGCAACAAAATTGTCCCTCCAGGAAGAATCGTCATGAGCAAGAAAACTGTCCCTCCGTGAAACGTCGTAAGCAACAGAACTGCCCTCCATGAATCGTCACGAGCAACAAAACTGTCCCTTAGTGAAACGTCTTAAGCAACAGAACTGCCCTCCATTAATCGTCACGAGCAACAAAATTGTCCCTCCAGGAAGAATCGTCGTGAGCAAGAAATCTGTCCCCCCATGAAACGTCGTAAGCAATAGAACTGCCCTCCATGAATCGTCACGAGCAACAAAACTGTCCCTTAGTGAAACGTCTTAAGCAACAGAACTGCCCTCCATGAATCGTCACGAGCAACAATATTGTCCCTCCAGGAAGAATTGTCGTGAGCAAGAAAACTGTCCCTCCATGAAACGTCGTAAGCAACAGAACTGCCCTCCATGAATCGTCACGAGCAACAAAACTGTCCCTTAGTGAAACGTCTTAAGCAACAGAACTGCCCTCCATGAATCGTCACGAGCAACAAAATTGTCCCTCCAGGAAGAATCGTCGTGAGCAAGAAAACTGTCCCTCCGTGAAACGTCGTAAGCAGCAGAACTGCCCTCCATGAATCGTCACGTGCAACAAAACTGTCCCTTAGTGAAACGTCTTAAGCAACCGAACTGCTCTCCGTGAATCGTTGTATGCACCAGAATTTTCCTGCACGAATCGTATGAACGACAGATGAATCGTAATTGGCAGAGAGCAAGAAGAAAAATTGCTCTGTCATTAATTCACAAGTTTCTTAGCTTGATATTTCAAAGTTTAGCTGCTTTGAAAATAATAATATTTTTGATATAATTTACACTATTATCTTGGAGTGTGTCGAGTTCGGTACTACCTTTCGCCCTATATATTTATGTACATATACACTGAAGAGCCAAAACATTATGACCAAGGCGTCTTTATCCAAATAAAAGCAACTGCAGGTAAACGACAGCGCGTGTGAAGGTCATTAAACGGTATAACACCTGATACTGAGATCTGTTAATCAGAGCTCAGTAATCAGTGTTATTCAATCGTAATATTATATCAGTTAATCAGTGTTATTCTTGTTCTTCAGATGGGAAAGGCAGCGGACTTAAGTGAGTTTGACAATGGCCAGACGACTGGGTCAGAGCATTTCCGAGACAGCAAGGCTTATGGGGTGTCATGGTCAGCCGTGGTTAGTACCTTCAAAAAGTGGTCCGAGGAGGGAAAAACCACGAACCTCCAGCAAGGTGTGGGCCGACCACGGTTCATTGATGCTAGAGGTGAGCGAAGGCTATCTTGTATCGTACGAGCCAACAGAAGGGATACTGTGGAGCAACTCGATCGTAATTTGAATGCTGGTGACGGGAGTAACGTGTAACGTATCAAACCCTGCTAAAAATGGAGCTGTGCAGCCGCAGGTCCTCCGAGTGCCCATGCTAACCTCGGTTCACCATCGAAAGCGCCTGCAATGGGCATGTGAGCATCAAAACTGGACCTTGAATGATTAGAAGAAGGTCGTCTGGTCCGACGAATCTCGTTTCCTGTTGCACCATGTGGATGGCCGGGTACATGTGCATCGTTTATCTGGAGAAGTGTTGGCATCAGGATACATGGTGGGACGAAAACACGCCGGTGGAGGAAGTGTAATGCTTTGGGCAATGTTCTACTGGGAAACCAGTCATTCATGTGCAAGAAACTATGATGTCTACCACGTACCTAAACATCATTGCAGACTAGGTACATCCTTTCACGGCAACGGTATTCCCCTCTAGTAGTGCCTTCTTTCAGCAGGATATGCGCCATGCCACACTGACCGGATTGTTCGAGAATAGTTCGCGGAAGATGAGTAAGATTTCCAGGTATTGCCCTGGCCTTTAAATTCCCGAGACATTAATCCAATTGAGCATCAGTGGTTCGTGTGGGAACAGTTGTTGGGTTGTTTTACCTCTGAGCGGCACTTTTTTGCACACCATGGGCTAAATGGCCAGGTCACATGGACCCCGAAGGCTCAGAGAAGGTTGGGGGAGGGGACCCACTGGAACAGCTGTTGGGAGACAGATGGTAGCCTCCCGTCAAGGCCATCCAGCGTGTTCTTTAACGTGCACAGGGTATGGCTCTCCCGCACACGGGGCCACGGCTTAACGTCCCATCGGACGGACGGCGGCCTTTCCAAGCCCATCGGTGTTCCCTACTAACCGTGGGCAGGGCGGGGAATTTTTGCGGAGATAAATCTCAACGCTGACCCAGCTGGGACTCGAACCTGGGAACTACAGATTACGAGCCTGGCGCGCTACCGACTGAGCCACCCCCGCCCCTCGTGTGGGAACAGCATATCCGATCTACGATGGCTCAATCACAAAACTTACAAGAATTAAAGGATCTGCTGGTAACATGTTGGTACCAGGTACCACAAGACACCTTTACAATGGAATAAGCCGCCGTCCGTCGGATGGGACGTTAAGCCGTGGCCCTGTGTGCGGGAGAGCCATACCCAGTTGCACATTAAAGAACACGCTGGAAGGCCTTGACGGGAGGCTACCATCTATCTCCCAACAGCTGTTCCAGTGGGTCCCCTCCCCCAACCTTCTCTGAGCCTTCGGGGTCCATGTGACCTGGCCATTTAGCCCATGGTGTGCAAAAAAGTGCCGCTCAGAGGTAAAACAACCCAACCCAACACCTTTAGAAACCTTGTAGCGTCCATGTCTGGCAGGCTAACAGCTGTTTTGGCAGCACGTGGAGGACCAACATCATATTTGGTCCAACAGCTGTTCCAGTGGGTCCCCTCCCCCAACCTTCTCTGAGCCTTCGGGGTCCATGTGACCTGGCCATTTAGCCCATGGTGTGCAAAAAAGTGCCGCTCAGAGGTAAAACAACCCAACACCTTTAGAAACCTTGTAGCGTCCATGTCTGGCAGGCTAACAGCTGTTTTGGCAGCACGTGGAGGACCAACATCATATTTGGTGGTCATAATGTTTTGGCTCTTCGGTTCTTTATGTATTCATCTATTTCTATATTCTTATAAAGAGAATGTAAGTGGCCTCGTACAATTTCTTGAATAGATCAAGAAATTAGGAATCAAGATAATGGAAGGCCATTTAATCAAAGACCAAAAGTGATATATCCTGTTAACCTAGGTAGTCCGTCCAGCATTGTGCTAGCAATAGCAGCATCAATTATGTGCATCAGTTGGAGTGTTATAGTTCAGTTCCATGAAACGTTTCCTATTTCCTTTGTATTTTAGTCTTATTGTAGTGTTTTATATTTGTTTAGTGAGTTAAGTCGTGTAGAGTCGCTGTAAAAAAAGTATCCGAACATATGGTTGATTGCAGAATTCAGAAAAATATCCCTTTAATGAGTTTAAAACCGCGAACGACGTGGCGTGTCGTCGAAAATTTGGAGTTCCGTGTTTCTTGGAATTTCAACGACATCCACCCTTCCATAGCCTTGTGGGAAGTTTGACGTTTGAATCAGGACCATCTGGTGTCTCCGGTTGATAAGCACATGCGCAATGAGAACATTGTTTGGCATCTGGAATGGTGACAAATGAAGTGTGGAGGCAATTAGTGTTCACATGCCATGAGAGCAATTCGTCATGGGCTCGTCTGAGGCATTATGTGTTTCACGTTCGTCTGAGGCATTATGTGTTTCACGTTCGTCTGAGGCATTATGTGTTTCACGTTCGTCTGGGGCATTATGTGTTTCACGTTCGTCTGGGGCATTATGTGTTTCACGCTCGTCTGGGGCATTATGTGTTTCACATTCTTCTGGGGCATTATGTGTTTCACTTCGTCTGAGGCATTATGTGTTTCACGTTCGTCTGGGGCATTATGTGTTTCACGCTCGTCTGGGGCATTATGTGTCTCACGTTCGTCTGAGGCATTATGTGTTTCACGTTCGTCTGAGGCATTATGTGTTTTATGTTCCTTTGAGGCATTATGTGTTTCATGTTCATCTGAGGTGCTATGTGTTTCATGTTCCTCTGAGGCATTATGTGTTTCATGTTTATCTGAGGTGCTATGTGTTTCACGTTCGTCTGAGGCATTATGTGTTTCACGTTTGTCTGAGGCATTATGTGTTTCACGTTTGTCTGAGCATTATGTGTTTCACGTTTGTCTGAGCATTATGTGTTTCACGTTCGTCTGAGGCATTATGTGTTTCACATTCCTCTGGGGCATTATGTGTTTCACGTTCGTCTGGGGCATTATGTGTTTCATGTTTGTCTGAGGCATTATGTGTTTCACGTTCGTCTGGGGCATTATGTGTTTCATGTTCGTCTGAGGCATTATGTGTTTCACGTTCATCTGAGGCATTATGTGTTTCACGTTTGTCTGAGGCATTATGTGTTTCACGTTCATCTGGGGCATTATGTGTTTTATGTTCCTTTGAGGCATTATGTGTTTCATGTTCATCTGAGGTGCTATGTGTTTCACGTCCATCTGAGGCATTATGTGTTTCACGTTCATCTGAGGCATTTTGTGTTTTATGTTCCTTTGAGGCATTATGTGTTTCATGTTCATCTGAGGTGCTATGTGTTTCACGTTCATCTGAGGCATTATGTGTTTCACATTTGTCTGAGGCATTATGTGTTTCACGTTCGTCTGGGGCATTATGTGTTTTATGTTCCTTTGAGGCATTATGTGTTTCATGTTCATCTGAGGTGCTATGTGTTTCACGTTCATCTGAGGCATTATGTGTTTCACATTTGTCTGAGGCATTATGTGTTTCACGTTCGTCTGGGGCATTATGTGTTTTATGTTCCTTTGAGGCATTATGTGTTTCATGTTCATCTGAGGTGCTATGTGTTTCACGTTCGTCTGAGGCATTATGTGTTTCATGTTCCTCTGAGGCATTATGTGTTTCATGTTTATCTGAGGTGCTATGTGTTTCCCGTTCGTCTGAGGCATTATGTGTTTCATGTTCGTCTGAGGTGCTATGTGTTTCACATTGGTCTGAGGCATTATATGTTTCACGTTCATCTGAGGCATTATGTGTTTTATGTTGCTTTGAGGCATTATGTGTTTCATGTTCATCTGAGGTGCTATGTGTTTCACGTTCGTCTGAGGCATTACGTGTTTCATGTTCCTCTGAGGCATTATGTGTTTTATGTTCGTCTGAGGCATTATGTGTTTCATGTTCGTCTGAGGTGCTATGTGTTTCACGTTCGTCTGAGGTGCTATGTGTTTCACGTTCGTCTGAGGCATTATGTGTTTCACGTTCGTCTGAGGCATTTTGTGTTTCATGTTCGTCTGAGGTGCTATGTGTTTCACGTTCGTCTGAGGCATTATGTGTTTCATGTTCCTCTGAGGCATTATGTGTTTCATGTTCATCAGAGACATTTTATGCTTCATGTTAATCTGAGGCATTATGTGTTTCACGTTCGTCTGAGGTGTGTCGTTCACCTCCGTTCTGCTTTCATATTTGTGAGATGAGCTATGTTTACGTTCTAGTTAAATGATGTTATAGAGATGCAGACATAATTAATTACAGGTTTAAGAAGATATGGAAAAGAAGTTTGCTTACCATTGTCTAACCTCTTTCTCGGTAACTGCAAAGAGAAAAGGAAGATCCTCTGAGAAACAATTTATTTGGAAAACAATAATTAAAGCAGTAAACATTTTTAAAAATAATCTAATTCTTAATACATGCCTGGTAAGTTTTCTTTTTTAGGCTCTTCTTGACAAATAAAAATTCACATTACACGTCAAATACAGTGAAAGAATAATCTTAATGTGCTATATTTCAATAAAAAATGTGCCAAAAATATCAAGAAACTCTCGTCTTTGTTATGACGTCGTGGAGTTAGTACAGTCGATCAAAAAAGTATCCGAACACTATGGTGATTGCAGAATTTTTTTATGGGGGGTGGCACACATTAAAAACATCCTTTATTCAGAAAAAAATTAAGAATTACAACACAAAGGAAAGAAATCATGCAGCTCTTGGAAGTGTTATATCAGGCTTGTTGAGTTAAGTATGTATGGAAATTTCTTCAGATTATATTGATATTTTATATATACAGCTATTTTTGTTAATTATTTAACTGAAATATACACTTTGAAATATGACTATTATTTTATAAGGACCGTCTTATTATAGCTTGGACGAAAGGTTGGGTTGTTTTACCTCTGAGCAGCATTTTTTTGCACACAATGGGCTAAATGGCCAGGTCACATGGACCCCGAAGGGTCAGAGAAGATTGGGGGAGGGGACCCACTGGAACAGCTGTTGGGAGACAGATGGTATAGCCTCCCGTCAAGGCCATACATCGTGTTCTTTAACGTGCACAGGGTATGGCTCTCCCGCACACGGGCCACGGCTTAACGTCCCATCCGACGGACGGCGGTTTTTCCAAGCCCATCGGTGTCCCCTACTGACCGTGGAGTTTTGCAGAGATAGCTTGGACGAGAAGCTTAGATATATACACTTACAGCAGGTACCGTGGAATCACAGCGAAACTGGAATTCCAACCACCAGTGGAATATTTCCTAAGTTGGCCCAACGTTGGCATAATATATTGGGCCATCATTGAGCATTTATTAGTTGACAGTGATTAAGGCCAGTGATTGGGTAGTGGCGAATTACGATGGAGACGATCGGCTAAAGCCTCTATATTCATGGGAAGTCTCAAAACAATTCAATAAAAATGTTCGAAAAAAAAATGATTTTTGAGTTAAATATTTCTCAATCAGTATCTGCCATACTGAAAGACCTTCTACTCTGACATGTAACTGACAGACTTCTGTGGCAAGCAGCTGCTTGAGAAGTTATTTATATTTTATTTTCACTAAAATTAATACATATCTGTTTTGGCTTATAGTTAAATTTTTGTTCATTTTTCAGTGTGTGAAAATTTATATATATATAAATAAATAAATAAATACTCCCTCAAGCAGCTGCTTCTCACTGAAGTCTTCTGACACACTATGGCGTTTAAACAGACAAGCCATCCAACTCTGTGAGGCTACGGATATAATACATTTTAAATTTTCTGAAAATCAGTTTAACCTTTTGCATTTTCCTCATTCATAAGTTACAAACTTTTTGTAGAATGAGTAACTTCCCCCCCCCCCCCCTCCAAACATACCCACCCGCTCCCGGACAGCTGGGGGGCGGACTTAGTTGGTAGCTTGCCAGGCTCGTAATCTGCAGTTCCCAGGTTCGAGTCTCAGCTGGGCTAGTGTTGAGATTTATCTCCGCAAAACTCCCTGCCCTCGGTCAGCAGGGGACACCGGTGGCCTTGGAAATGGCCGTCGTCCGTCGGATGGGACGTTAAGTCGTGGCCCCGTTTGCATGGATGGCCTTGACGGGAGGCTACCATCTGTCTCCCAACAGCTGTTCCAGTGGATCCTCTCCCCCAACCTTCTATGAGCCTCGGGGTCCTTGTGACCTGGCCATTTAGCACATGGTCTGCAAAAAAAAAGTGCCACTCAGGGTAAAACAACCCAACTCGGACAGTTGGGAACTCTCACGTCTTTTGCCCCTTTGCGCCTTCAGTTATTTCAATCTGCCGATGGGAACAGAATACGTCTAACGTTTGGGAAGTGGGAAAATTAATGGCAAAATGTAGACCAAATATTTGTGGAACGTATAGCGAACATTGTGGGATGTTTACCTAACATTTGGCAAATGACTGCCATAATTTTAGGCCAAAGTTGTCAAATGTCTAGCTTAATGCTGTCTGCATTCTCTCAATATCTTGTTAGCCATTAAACATGCAGTTAGAAACACCAGTGTTGCCATCTAGTGGCAGTCTTTTACAAAAAATATTAAGTATTTAAAAAAAAAATCCGAGAATAATTTTTCTATTGAATTATTTTTTTAAATACCTTGTAACGCAGTAATTGGAATCCAGCACACTGAATATATTTTAAACAGTGAAAATTAGTCCTGGAATTTTCGTTTGACATCTCTTCAAGCGGGGCGGGGGTGACACAGTCGGTAGCGCGCCAGGCTAATATGCAGTTCTCAGGTTCGAGTCCCAGCTGGGTCAGCGTTGAGATTTATCTCCGAAAAACTCCCAGTCCTGCCCACGGTCAGTAGGGGATACCGATCGGCTTGGAAAGTCCGCCATCCGTCGGATGGGACGTTAAGCCGTGGCCCCGTGTGCGGGAAGACAAACCCTCTGCAAAACACGCTGGATGGCAAGAACACGCTGGATGGCCTTGACGGGAGGCTACCATCTGTCTCCCAACAACTGTTCTAGTGGGTCTTCTTCCCCAACCTTCTCTGAGCCTTCGGGGTCCTTGTGATCTGGCCATTTAGCCAATGGTGTGCAAAAAAAAAGTGTCTCTCGGAGGTAAAATAATCTAACCCAACTCTCCTCAAGCAGCTGCTTGCCGTAGATGTCTGACAGGAGCCAGTAAGTTTATATGCCAAAATAGAAGGTCTGTGAGAATGGCGAGCCCTTAATATCATCCATATCAAACCCGGGGCTCGAATCCAGGTCCCTTTGTTCACGCGCCAAGCTCGCTAACCACTTACAAAGGGCGTACTATTTAAATTAGAACCCAAAGAACACAACTGTTTAAATTGCGAAATAAAACAAAAAACAACATTATGCTTTTTAGAAGAAAGTTAGTAACAATGCTAGGTTTCAGTACGATGGGACGACTGTCCATACTGCGAACGTCGTTGACAAATTATTTAAAAAGTCTTAAAAAACTTATAATTGGTGGATGCTTGTCTTCCAGAGGGTGGTGAACATTTTCAACATGTGCTGCAATTGTACTGAAACTTATTTTTTTACATGTATATCCCCAGCAACTTTAAAAATATGTGGTGCACAGTCAGTGGGCTGAGTTTTAAATGGTACATCCTTTACTATCCAATAGTCGAAGTCGACGAAGACGAAGTCTTAGCATACTCTGCTACAATTCAACAATCATTACATTACTAAATGACATTAGAAAAATTAGGCTGGGATTCATCCCTAAGTTGAAATTTTTTAACAAAATGGGCGAAATGGGGGAACGTATGGCTCTTTGGTAAATGGGCGAACGTGAGAAACTTTTAATTATGTCCAATATTAAAGTTTAATTATGTCCAATATTATGTCCAAAAAAATTGGGACATCATTGAGCAGTTATTAGTTGACTGCTTTAGAGCCAGTGATTGGGTAGTGGCGAATTACCATGGAGACGATCGACTAAAGCCTCTATACTCATGGGAGGTCTCAAAACAATCAATAAAAATGTTCGAAAAAAAATTAATTTTTGAGTTAAATATTTCACAATCAGTATCTGCCATACTGAAAGACCTTCTACTCTGACATATAACTGACAGACTACTCTGACATATAACTGACAGACTTCTGTGGTCTACTTCTGAGGTCTAATCTGACAGGTCACAAGAACCCCGAGGTATCAAAGGGTTGGGTTGTTTTATCTCTGAACGGCACTTTTTTGCACACCATGGGCTAAATGGCCAGGTCACAAGGACCCCGAAGACTCAGAGAAGGCTGGGGGAGGGGATCCACTGGAACAGCTGTTGGGAGACAGATGGTAGTCTCCCGTCAAGGCCATCCAGCGTGTTCTTTAGCGTGCACAAGGTATGGCTCTCACGCACACGGCCACGGGGCCACGGCTTATTACCACGGTTTATCCAATAAAACGGAGGAGTGGGGGTGGCTCAGCTGGTAGCGCGCCAGGCCCGAAATCTGCAATTCGCAGATTCGAGTCTCGCCTAGGCTAGGGTTGAGATTAATCTCCGAAAAATTACTTGCTTGCCCTCTGTCATTAGGGTTGGGTTGTTTTATCTCTGAGCGGCACTTTTTTGCACACCATGGGCTAAATGGCCAGGTCACATGGACCCCGAAGGCTCAGAGAAGGTTGGGGGAGGGGACCCACTGGAACAGCTGTTGGGAGACAGATGGTAGCCTCCCGTCAAGGCCATCCAGCGTGTTCTTTAACGTGCACAGGGTATGTCTCTCCCGCACACGGGGCCACGGCTTAACGTCCCATCCGACGGACGGCGGCCTTTCCAAGTCCATCGGTGTCCCCTACTGACCGTGGGCAGGGCTGTCATTAGGGGACACCGATGGTCTTGGAAAAGCCGCCGTCTGTCGGATAAATGTTATGCTGTCCGACATGACGATCGGTGGTTTCGTGTACGAAAGAGCCATCATACCACGTGTACGTTAAAAAAAGACTCTGGAAGGCGGGGGATAGGAGGCTACCATCTGTCTCCTAACAGTTGTTCAGTAAGTCCCCTCCGCCTCAACCTTCCTTGAGCCCTCTGGGTCTTTGTGACCTGTCATTTAGCCCATTGTGTTCAAAAAAGTGCCACTCAGAGGTAAAACAACCCAACCCTATATAGACATGATATCGTCTATATAACCTTGCCCACGGTCAGTAGGGGACACCGATGGTCTAGGAAAGGCCGCCGTCCGTCGGATGGGACGTTACGCCGTGGCCACGTGTGCGGGAGAGACATAGTCTGTGCACGTTAAAGAACACGCTGGATGGCCTTGACGGGAGACTACCATCTGTCTCCCAACAGCTATTCCAGTGGGTCCCCTCCCCCAACCTTCTCTGAGCCTTCGGGCTCCATGTGACCTGGCCATTTAGCCCATGGTGTGCAAAAAAAGTGCCGCTCAGAGGTAAAACAACCCAACCTATATAACCTTGAGAAATACAGTGTATGTAATTTCTTTATAGCTCCAACGATGTAGAATAAGGGCCTAAGATACAACAATGAAACAAGGAAAAAAAAAATGTTAAAAGAAAGAATTTTATTGGACATAATTAAAAGTGGCTTCAGTTTCTTTGTCAGTGCTTTGAACCGTAATGATCAGAGAAATATCGAAACATCTCTCGCTCCATTTCAGCAGTTAATCATCTTCCTTTTATGCAAAAAAGAACCACATGGAGTGTGACGCAACGCACGTAGGAGAAATGTGCTGTTGCCATGCCAACAGGGAAATCAGTCCATTCCCGGTTGAATTTCCAGCGCAGCAGAGGAAGACTTTCGGATCTTTTGCGAAATCGACTTTTGCTGCCTCTGTTATTATTACTTCGCTTACAAACCCAATATCAGAAGAAGAAAAAATGAAATCGTGGAAAATGGAAGATGGATTTCTTTTTTTTATATAAATATATAAACTTTTTTGTAATCATTCAGCAAATGACAAATATCTCTTACGAATCAGTTTGAATGCAAACTGACACATCGCACGTTCTGTGATTTACGAAACGCAGATAATTTACTTGAAAAAGAGATTTGTGGTTTCTGTCGATTATTCGTTTCTCTGTAAATACAGAGACACAGAAGAGGGGCTAAGAGAGAAATGATTAGATTGGATTGGATTGTTTTACCTCTGAGCGGCACTTTTTTGCACACCATGGGCTAAATGGCCAGGTCACATGGACCCCGAAGGCTCAGAGAAGGTTGGGGGAGGGGACCCACTGGAACAACTGTTGGGAGACAGATGGTAGTCTCCCGTTGGGTTGGATTGTTTTACCTCTGAGCGGCACTTTTTTGCACACCATGGGCTAAATGCCCAGGTCACATGGACCCCGAAGGCTCAGAGAAGGTTGGGGGAGGGGACCCACTGGAACAACTGTTGGGAGACAGATGGTAGTCTCCCGTTGGGTTGGATTGTTTTACCTCTGAGCGGCACTTTTTTGCACACCATGGGCTAAATGGCCAGGTCACATGGACCCCGAAGGCTCAGAGAAGGTTGGGGGAGGGGACCCACTGGAACAGCTGTTGGGAGACAGATGGTAGTCTCCCGTTGGGTTGGATTGTTTTACCTCTGAGCGGCACTTTTTTGCACACCATGGGCTAAATGGCCAGGTCACATGGACCCCGAAGGTTGGGGGAGGGGATCCACTGGAACAGCTGTTGGGAGACAGATGGTAGTCTCCCGTTGGGTTGGATTGTTTTACCTCTGAGCGGCACTTTTTTGCACACCATGGGCTAAATGGTCAGGTCACATGGACCCCGAAGGTTGGGGGAGGGGACCCGCTGGAACAGCTGTTGGGAGACAGATGGTAGTCTCCCATTGGGTTGGATTGTTTTACCTTTGAGCGGCACTTTTTTGCACACCATGGGCTAAAAGGCCAGGTCACACCTAAAGGCTAAAAGGCCTTTAGGTGTGACCTGGCCTTTTAGCCCATATTTTGCACACCATGGGCTTAAAGCCAGGTCCACCTAAAGGCTAAAAGGCCACTGGAACAGCTGTTGGGAGACAGATGGTAGTCTCCCGTCAAGGCCATCCAGCGTGTTCTTTAACGTGCACAAGGTATGTCTCTCCCGCACACGGGGCCACGGATTAACGTCCCATCCGACGGACGGCGGTCTTTCCAAGCCCATCGGTGTCCCCTACTGACCGTGGGCAGGGCGGGGAATTTTGCGGAGATAAATCTCAACGCTGACCCAGCTGAGTCTCGAACCTGGGAACTACAGATTACGAGCCTGTGGGAAATGATTAGATTCTGCAATCACACCAGTTGGAAAAATTTTTATGCGAAAAAATTTTGGACTTGTTCAATTCAAAAGACTAAATTTGCTGCGATGACAACAAGCAAAGGGTGAGGCTAACAATGAGTTTAGAGAAATTTGAAACCGATTCAGGGAGAAAGTTTATTCTGTTGGGTGAGACTGGAACTGTATCTTGTTCTCATGATGATTATATTTTCTGATTGAATTTATTCATTCATTTGAATATTTGAATTCTGCTGAATTTAATACGGTGTATTTAAAAGGAAAGTCAAACATGGGATTGTTTCGTTTAATTTATTATTCCATTTCTCCACATGCTGTTTCATGGTATACACCATTAGCACCTTTCAAATAAGTTCTGTTTTATCACTGGGCGGCAGTTTTCTTACGCATCTTAATGGCCAGGTTGCAAGGACCCTAGGGTCTCGCAGAAGGTTGGGGCAGGGGATCTGGTACTAGGCGTCTAATAACCGATCGGTCCAAAGTGAATTCGTCTAATGGAGACAATTCGTTTTTAAAGGAGAATTGGTCCAAAGAGACGATTCGCCCAACGAGTCAACTCCTCCAAAGTCGATTCATCCAATGAGATAACTCGTCCAAAGCTCATTGGTCGAAAAATGCCAATGACAGCAAAATAATTTTATCAAGGAATGCACTTGAAAAAAAAGGAGGGATTGGGTTACCTACCAGCGACACTCCTTTCGCACACAATAGACTAAATGGCCAGATCACAAGGACCCAGAAGTCTCAGAGGTCTGGGGAAAGGGCCGAATGTACGGCTGTTAGGGGACAGATGGCATCCCGTTAAGGCCATCCAGCGTATTCTTTAATGTGCACAGCGTATGGCTCTCCCGAACACGGGGCGACGGATTAACGTTCCATCTGACGGACGGCAGTCTTCAGGAGGATGGAGAAGAAACCCTTACTTTTCCCCACGACTCGAATGAGATTTATGTTCCCCCTCCCCCTTATTTTTTTCTAGATCCGGGCCTGCATGTTATATTCATGGGTATTATTGTGTATCATGAATTGTTTTAATGTATTTCTTAACACTGTTTCTTGAAAACAAAATTGGCTTATGTTATCGCCAGTTCAGGCTGTCCGTCCGCCTGTACAAGTAATATCTCCGGAACCAATCAATTGATTTCGATGCTTCTCCTTGCATTGGATCGATGGAGGAGAGGATTCTATTCACACACGGACATTTTTATATCTGTCTGTCTGTCTCTTCAAGCAAAATGTCTCCGGAACCAATCAATTGATTTGGATGCTTTTTCTTGCATTGGATCGATGGAAGAGAGGATTCTATTTACACCTGGACATTTTTATATCCGTCTGTCTTTGCAAGCAATATCTCCTGAACCAAGATTTCGATGCTTCTCCTTCCATTGGATCGATGGAGGAGAGGATTCTTATTCACACACGGACATTTTTTATATCTGTCTGTCTGTCTCTTCAAGCATTGTCTCTGGAACCAATCAATTGATTTGGATGCTTCTTCTTGCATTGGATCGATGGAAGAGAGGATTCTATTTACACCTGGACATTTTTATATCCGTCTGCCTTTGCAAGCAATATCACCGGAACCAATCGATTTCGATGATTCTCCTTGCATTGGATCGATGGAGGAGAGGATTCATATTCACACACTTCTTATTCACACACATACATTGCAGAGACACTTGCACAGACAGACAGACTTTGCAACTGACTTGCATAGACAGACATTGCACAGACACTTGCACAGACAGACAGACAGATATAAATCTGTCTGTCTCTTCAGCAATGTCTCCGGAACCAATCAATTGATTTGGATGCTCCTTCTTGCATTGGATCGATGGAAGAGAGGATTCTATTTACACCTGGACATTTTTATATCCGTCTGTCTTTGCAACCAATATCACCGGAAACAATCGATTTCGATGCTTCTCCTTGTATTGGATCGATGGAGGAGAGGATTCTATTCACACACGGACATTTTTATATCTGTCTGTCTGTCTGTCTCTTCAAGCAATGTCTCCGGAACCAATCAATTGATTTGGATGCTTCTTCTTGCATTGGATCGATGGAAGAGAGAATTCTATTTACACCTGGACATTTTTATATCCGTCTGTCTTTGCAAGCAATATCACCGGAACCAATCGATTTCGATGCTTCTCCTTGCATTGGATCGATGGAGGAGAGGATTCTATTCACACACGGACATTTTTATATCTTTCTCTCTGTCTCTTCAAGCAAAATGTCTCCGGAACCAATCAATTGATTTGGATGCTTCTTCTTGCATTGGATCGATGGAAGAGAGAATTCTATTTACACCTGGACATTTTCATATCCGTCTGTCTTTGCAAGCAATATCTCCGGAATCAATCGATTTCGATGCTTCTCCTTGCATTGGATCGATGGAGGAGAGGATTCTATTCACACACGGACATTTTTATATCTGTCTGTCTATCTGTCTGTCTCTTCAAGCAATGTCTCCGGAACCAATCAATTGATTTGGATGCTTCTTCTTGCATTGGATCGATGGAAGAGAGGATTCTACTTACACCTGGACATTTTTATATCCTTCTGACTTTGCAAGCAATATCTCCAGAATCAATCGATTTCGATGCTTCTCCTTGCATTGGATCGATGGAGGAGAGGATTCTATTCACACACGGACATTTTAATATCTGTCTCTCTGTTTCTTCAAGCAATGTTCTCGGAACCAATCAATTGATTTGGATGCTTCTTCTTGCATTGGATCGATGGAATAGAGAATTCTATTTACACCTGGACATTTTTATATCGGTCTGTCTTTGCAAGCAATATCACCGGAACCAATCGATTTCGATGCTTCTCCTTGTATTGGATCGATGGAGGAGAGGATTCTATTCACACACGGACATTTGTATATCTTTCTCTCTGTCTCTTCAAGCAAAATGTCTCCGGAACCAATCAATTGATTTGGATGCTTCTTCTTGCATTGGATCGATGGAAGAGAGAATTCTATTTACACCTGGACATTTTTATATCCGTCTGTCTTTGCAAGCAATAACTCCGGAACCAATCGATTTCGATGCTTCTCCTTGCATTGGATCGATGGAGGAGAGGATTCTTATTCACACACGGACATTTTTATACCTGTCTGTCTGTCTCTTCAAGCAATGTCTCCGGAACCAATCAATTGATTTGGATGCTTCTTCTTGCATTGGATCGATGGAATAGAGGATTCTATTTACACCTGGACATTTTCATATCCGTCTGTCTTTGCAAGCAATATCTCCGGAATCAATCGATTTCGATGCTTCTCCTTGCATTGGATCGATGGAGGAGAGGATTCTATTCACACACGAACATTTTTATATCTGTCTGTCTATCTGTCTGTCTCTTCAAGCAATGTCTCCGGAACCAATCAATTGATTTGGATGCTTCTTCTTGCATTGGATCGATGGAAGAGAGGATTCTACTTACACCTGGACATTTTTATATCCTTCTGACTTTGCAAGCAATATCTCCGGAATCAATCGATTTCGATGCTTCTCCTTGCATTGGATCGATGGAGGAGAGGATTCTATTCACACACGGACATTTTTATATCTGTCTCTCTGTTTCTTCAAGCAATGTTCTCGGAACCAATCAATTGATTTGGATGCTTCTTCTTGCATTGGATCGATGGAATAGAGAATTCTATTTACACCTGGACATTTTTATATCGGTCTGTCTTTGCAAGCAATATCACCGGAACCAATCGATTTCGATGCTTCTCCTTGTATTGGATCGATGGAGGAGAGGATTCTATTCACACACGGACATTTTTATATCTGTCTCTCTGTCTCTTCAAGCAATGTTCTCGGAACCAATCAATTGATTTGGATGCTTCTCCTTGCATTGGATCGATGGAGGAGAGGATTCTTATTCACACACGGACATTTTTATACCTGTCTGTCTGTCTCTTCAAGCAATGTCTCCGGAACCAATCAATTGATTTGGATGCTTCTTCTTGCATTGGATCGATGGAATAGAGAATTCTATTTACACCTGGACATTTTTATATCATTCTGTCTTTGCAAGCAATATCACCGGAACCAATCGATTTCGATGCTTCTCCTTGTATTGGATCGATGGAGGAGAGGATTCTATTCACACACGGACATTTTTATATCTGTCTCTCTGTCTCTTCAAGCAATGTTCTCGGAACCAATCAATTGATTTGGATGCTTCTTCTTGCATTGGATCGATGCAATAGAGAATTCTATTTACACCTGGACATTTTTATATCCGTCTGTCTTTGCAAGCAATATCACCGGAACCAATCGATTTCGATGCTTCTCCTTGCATTGGATCGATGGAGGAGAGGATTCTTATTCACACACGGACATTTTTATACCTGTTTGTCTGTCTCTTCAAGCAATGTCTCCGGAACCAATCAATTGATTTGGATGCTTCTTTTTGCATTGGATCGATGGAATAGAGAATTCTATTTACACCTGGACATTTTTATATCCGTCTGTCTTTGCAAGCAATATCAGCGGAACCAATCGATTTCGATGCTTCTCCTTGCATTGGATCGATGGAGGAGAGGATTCTTATTCACACACGGACATTTTTATACCTGTCTGTCTGTCTCTTCAAGCAATGTCTCCGGAACCAATCAATTGATTTGGATGCTTCTTCTTGCATTGGATCGATGCAATAGAGAATTCTATTTACACCTGGACATTTTTATATCCGTCAGTCTTTGCAAGCAATATCACCGGAACCAATCGATTTCGATGCTTCTCCTTGCATTGGATCGATGGAGGAGAGGATTCTATTCACACACGGACATTTTTATACCTGTCTCTCTGTCTCTTCAAGCAATGTTCTCGGAACCAATCAATTGATTTGGATGCTTCTTCTTGCATTGGATCGATGCAATAGAGAATTCTATTTACACCTGGACATTTTTATATCCGTCTGTCTTTGCAAGCAATATCACCGGAACAAATCGATTTCGATGCTTCTCCTCGCATTTGATCGATGGAGCAGAGGATTCTATTCACACACGGACATTTTTATATCTGTCTCTCTGTCTCTTCAAGCAATGTTCTCGGAACCAATCAATTGATTTGGATGCTTCTTCTTGCATTGGATCGATGGAATAGAGAATTCTATTCACACACGGACATTTTTATATCTGTCTCTCTGTCTCTTCAAGCAATGTTCTCGGAACCAATCAATTGATTTGGATGCTTCTCCTTGCATTGGATCGATGGAGGAGAGGATTCTTATTCACACACGGACATTTTTATACCTGTCTGTCTGTCTCTTCAAGCAATGTCTCCGGAACCAATCAATTGATTTGGATGCTTCTTCTTGCATTGGATCGATGGAATAGAGAATTCTATTTACACCTGGACATTTTTATATCATTCTGTCTTTGCAAGCAATATCACCGGAACCAATCGATTTCGATGCTTCTCCTTGTATTGGATCGATTGAGGAGAGGATTCTATTCACACACGGACATTTTTATATCTGTCTCTCTGTCTCTTCAAGCAATGTTCTCGGAACCAATCAATTGATTTGGATGCTTCTTCTTGCATTGGATCGATGCAATAGAGAATTCTATTTACACCTGGACATTTTTATATCCGTCTGTCTTTGCAAGCAATATCACCGGAACCAATCGATTTCGATGCTTCTCCTTGCATTGGATCGATGGAGGAGAGGATTCTTATTCACACACGGACATTTTTATACCTGTTTGTCTGTCTCTTCAAGCAATGTCTCCGGAACCAATCAATTGATTTGGATGCTTCTTTTTGCATTGGATCGATGGAATAGAGAATTCTATTTACACCTGGACATTTTTATATCCGTCTGTCTTTGCAAGCAATATCACCGGAACCAATCGATTTCGATGCTTCTCCTTGCATTGGATCGATGGAGGAGAGGATTCTTATTCACACACGGACATTTTTATACCTGTCTGTCTGTCTCTTCAAGCAATGTCTCCGGAACCAATCAATTGATTTGGATGCTTCTTCTTGCATTGGATCGATGCAATAGAGAATTCTATTTACACCTGGACATTTTTATATCCGTCTGTCTTTGCAAGCAATATCACCGGAACCAATCGATTTCGATGCTTCTCCTCGCATTTGATCGATGGAGCAGAGGATTCTATTCACACACGGACATTTTTATATCTGTCTCTCTGTCTCTTCAAGCAATGTTCTCGGAACCAATCAATTGATTTGGATGCTTCTTCTTGCATTGGATCGATGGAATAGAGAATTCTATTCACACACGGACATTTTTATATCTGTCTCTCTGTCTCTTCAAGCAATGTTCTCGGAACCAATCAATTGATTTGGATGCTTCTCCTTGCATTGGATCGATGGAGGAGAGTTTTCTTATTCACACACGGACATTTTTATATCCGTCTGTCTTTGCAAGCAATATCACCGGAACCAATCGATTGATTTGGAAGCTTCTTCTTGCATTGGATCGATGGAATAGAGAATTCTATTTACACCTGGACATTTTTATATCATTCTGTCTTTGCAAGCAATATCACCGGAACCAATCGATTTCGATGCTTCTCCTTGTATTGGATCGATGGAGGAGAGGATTCTATTCACACACGGACATTTTTATATCTGTCTCTCTGTCTCTTCAAGCAATGTTCTCGGAACCAATCAATTGATTTGGATGCTTCTTCTTGCATTGGATCGATGAATAGAGAATTCTATTTACACCTGGACATTTTTATATCCGTTTGTCTTTGCAAGCAATATCACCGGAACCAATCGATTTCGATGCTTCTCCTTGCATTGGATCGATGGAGGAGAGGATTCTTATTCACACACGGACATTTTTATATCTGTCTCTCTGTTTCTTCAAGCAATGTTCTCGGAACCAATCAATTGATTTGGATGCTTCTTCTTGCATTGGATAGATGGATTAAAGGATTCTGTTTACACCTGGACATATTTATATCCGTCTGTCTTTGCAAGCAATATCACCGGAACTAATCGATTTCGATGCTTCTCCTCGCATTTGATCGATGGAGCAGAGGATTCTATTCACACACGGACATTTTTATATCTGTCTGTCTGTCTCTTCAAGCAAAATGTCTCCGGAACCAATCAATTGATTTGGATGCTTCTTCTTGCATTGGATCGATGGAATAGAGAATTCTATTTACACCTGGACATTTTTATATCGGTCTGTCTTTGCAAGCAATAACTCCTGAACCAATCGATTTCGATGCTTCTCCTTGCATTGGATCGATGGAGGAGAGGATTCTTATTCACACACGGACATTTTTATATCTGTCTGTTTGTCTCTTCAAGCAATGTCTCCGGAACCAATCAATTGATTTGGATGCTTCTTCTTGCATTGGATCGATGGAATAGAGAATTCTATTTACACCTGGACATTTTTATATCCGTCTGCCTTTGCAAGCAATATCTCCTGAACCAATCGATTTCGATGCTTCTCCTTGTATTGGATCGATGGAGGAGAGGATTCTATTCACACACGGACATTTTTTATATCTGTCTGTCTGTCTCTTCAAGCAATGTCTCCGGAACCAATCAATTGATTTGGATGCTACTTCTTGCATTGGATAGATGGAAGAGAGGATTCTATTTACACCCGAACATTTTTATATCCGTCTGTCTTTGCAAGCAATATCTCCGGAACCAATCGATTTCGATGCTTCTTCTCGCATTGGATCGATGGAGGAGAGGATTCGTATTCACACACGGACATTTTTATGTCTGTCTGTCTGTCTCTTCAAGCAATGTCTCCGGAACCAATCAATTGATTTGGATGCTTATTCTTGCATTGGATCGATGGAATAGAGGATTCTATTTACACCTGGACATTTTTATAACCGTCTGTCTTTGCAAGCAATATCTCCTGAACCAATCGATTTCGATGCTTGTCCTAGCATTGGATCGATGGAGGAGAGGATTCTATTCACACACGGACATTTTTTATATCTGTCTGTCTGTCTCTTCAAGCAATGTCTCCGGAACCAATCAATTGATTTGGATGCTTCTTCTTGCATTGGATAGATGGAAGAGAGGATTCTATTTACACCTGGACATTTTTATATCCGTCTGTCTTTGCAAGCAATATCACCGGAACCAATCGATTTCGATGCTTCTCCTTGCATTGGATCGATGGAGGAGAGGATTCTAATTCACACACGGACATTTTTTATACCTGTCTCTCTGTCTCTTCAAGCAATGTTCTCGGAACCAATCAATTGATTTGGATGCTTCTTCTTGCATTGGATCGATGCAATAGAGAATTCTATTTACACCTGGACATTTTTATATCCGTCTGTCTTTGCAAGCAATATCACCGGAACCAATCGATTTCGATGCTTCTCCTCGCATTTGATCGATGGAGCAGAGGATTCTATTCACACACGGACATTTTTATATCTGTCTGTCTGTCTCTTCAAGCAAAATGTCTCCGGAACCAATCAATTGATTTGGATGCTTCTTCTTGCATTGGATGGATAGAATAGAGGATTCTATTTACACCCGAACATTTTTATATCCGTCTGTCTTTGCAAGCAATATCACCGGAACCAATCGATTTCGATGCTTCTCTTTGTATTGGATCGATGGAGGAGAGGATTCTATTCACACACGGACATTTTTATATCTGTCTGTCTGTCTCTTCAAGCAAAATGTCTCCGGAACCAATCAATTGATTTGGATGCTTCTTCTTGCATTGGATCGATGGAAGAGAGGATTTTATTTATACCTGGACATTTTTATATCCGTCTGTCTTTGCAAGCAATATCTCCGGAACCAATCGATTTCGATGCTTCTCCTTGCATTGGATCGATGGAGGAGAGGATTCTTATTCACACATGGACATTTTTTATATCTGTCTGTCTGTCTCTTCAAGCAATGTCTCCGGAACCAATCAATTGATTTGGATGCTTCTTCTTGCATTGGATAGATGGAAGAGAGGATTCTATTTACACCCGAACATTTTTATATCCGTCTGTCTTTGCAAGCAATATCACCGGAACCAATCGATTTCGATGCTTCTCCTTGTATTGGATCGATGGAGGAGAGGATTCTATTCACACACGGACATTTTTTATATCTGTCTGTCTGTCTCTTCAAGCAATGTCTCCGGAACCAATCAATTGATTTGGATGCTTCTTCTTGCATTGGATAGATGGAAGAGAGGATTCTATTTACACCCGAACATTTTTATATCCGTCTGGCTTTGAAAGCAATATCACCGGAACCAATCGATTTCGATGCTTCTCCTTGTATTGGATCGATGGAGGAGAGGATTCTTATTCACACACGGACATTTTTTATATCTGTCTGTCTGTCTCTTCAAGCAATGTCTCCGGAACCAATCAATTGATTTGGATGCTTCTTCTTGCATTGGATAGATGGAAGAGAGGATTCTATTTACACCCGAACATTTTTATATCCGTCTGTCTTTGCAAGCAATATCACCGGAACCAATCGATTTCGATGCTTCTCCTTGTATTGGATCGATGGAGGAGAGGATTCTATTCACACACGGACATTTTTTATATCTGTCTGTCTGTCTCTTCAAGCAATGTCTCCGGAACCAATCAATTGATTTGGATGCTTCTTCTTGCATTGGATCGATGGAAGAGAGAATTCTATTTACACCTGGACATTTTTATATCCGTCTGTCTTTGCAAGCAATATCTCCGGAACCAATCGATTTCGATGCTTCTCCTTGCATTGGATCGATGGGTTGGGTTGTGTTACCTGTGAGCAGCACTCTTTTGCACACTATGGGCTAAATGGACAGGTCACATGGACCCCGAAGGCTAAGAGAAGGTTGGGGGAGGGGACCCACTGGATCAGCTGTTGGGAGACAGATGGTGGCTTCCCATCAAGGCCATCCAGCGTGTTCTTTAACGTGCTAAGGTTATGGCTCTCCCATACACGGGACCGCGGGTTAACGTCCTATCCGACGGACGGCGGCCTTTCCAAGCCCATTGGTGTCCCCTACTGACCGTGGAGGGGTCGATGAATTTTGCGGAGACCCAGCTGGGACTCGAACATGGGAACTACAGATTACGAGCCTGGCGCGTGGATCGATGGATGAGAGGATTCTCTTTACACACGGACATTTTTGTATCCGTCTGTCTGTGTACGTAATTTCTCTGGGACTAATCAAACGATTTCGGTATACTCTTTTGTGTTTTAACAGAAGAAATGATATAATTTCGCACACGCATATTTTCAGTTCCCAATAAGGGAGCACCTAAAAATCAAAACTGCTGCATCTTTAGAGAAAGGTTCTCAACGTGGGGTACTCCGTGAGAGCTCAAATGTCGATTATCCAATAAAATGTTTATAATTTTATAAGATTTGTTAAATGTTTGTCATTTTTTGTGTTTATCGATATATGTAATTTGAATACAAAATTTAATGTGTGTGAATATATATATATGTTTTATGTTATTTCCATTGTTATACTATACCTATAGTTTTCTCTATCTATTCAAGGGGTACGCTAGTTACATACACATTTCCAGTAAAGCATAAAAGGCATCTCAAGCAGCCATGGGCTACGGAGGTCCAACCAGATCGTGCAATTTAGTTCTCCAAGAAAGTCTATCCTGAGCTACATCTACTGCATCAGGCCACTGCACACCAATTCTAACAAGGTCCTGTTTGACATTGTCTGCCCACCGCATCCTAAGTCTCCCCTTCTTTCTGAGGCCTTTAGGCACACTGTTCATAACCCTATTCGCCAATCTATAATTATTCATACGGGCAACATGGCCAAACCAACGGAGTTTCTCTCTGCACAATATGCTGCTTAAAGGAGGTTGCAGACTCCTTTGCCTAACCTCATCATTAGTTACAAAGTTGAACCACCTAATGCCCAAGATACTACGTAAGCATCTAGAATCAAAAGCATCTAGTTTCCTGTTATCTTGTTTACAAAGTGTCCAAGTTTCACTACCATAACTAACCCTAGAAAGAACCAAACTATTATACAGTCTAATTTTAGTCTTTAGGTGTATACGCCTATTTCTCCACACTCTCCATAGATTCTTAAATGTCCCGGCAGCAATCCCTATTCGTCTGTTAATCTCATGCCACACAACACCATTATCTGTTACATAACTCCCAAGATAATTAAACTGTGACACCTGCTCAAGACTGCAACCATTCAGATTAACTGAATCACAGCCTGCCTGACCAATTTTCATCACTTTAGTTTTCTCTCTGTTTATAACCAAACCTACTCTACTACCAGTCTCATCAACAGCTCGAATGAAAGAGTTCATCTCATCAACATCATTTGCCAAAAGGGCTAAATCATCAGCATAATCTAAATCAGAAATTTTCGTATCTCCAGCCCATTTAGGGACAAAATCTTTCCTTGCAGTGAATTTCGCATAACATAATCAATAACCAAACTGAAGAGAAAAGGAGACAAAATGCACCCTTGTCGAACATCAGAAGCAATGCTAAACCAATTGCTACAAGCCTTACGATCTCTCAAAAACGACTCAGTGTTATTATAAAGAGCTTTCATAATGTTAACTAACTTGTCAGGTATACCATATGATTTCACAATCAACCACAAATTATGACGATCAACAGAGTCGAAAGCCTTTTTGAAATCAACAAAGCTAACAACCAAAGGTTTCTGAAACTCTAAACATTTCTCAAGAATCTGCCTAAGTGAAAATATTTGATCCACACATCCCCTACCAGTTCTGAATCCACATTGCTCATCACGCAATTGACTGTCAACCAGATTCTTAATTCTATTAAGCACAATCATGGAAAGAACTTTACCTGGAACGGAGAGTAGGCTGATACCCCTATAGTTATCACAAGAACTGCGATCACCTTTTTTGAAAATAGGGATAACAATAGCTCTGGTAAAATCTTTAGGAACCATGGGTTTTATCATAAAAGAGATTCAGAATTTCAGTCATCCAAGTCGTAACCGAAAATTCCCAGCTCTAAGCATTTCCGTAGTAATTTCCTCTTCCCCTGGGGATTTGTGAAGTTTAAGTTTAGAAACAGCCAAAATAATTTCAGATTGCATTATAGGGCCAACATTAAAGCCACCAATGCATCTATCATCATTGCAAACAATGGGAATAGAACTAACCGCATTGTTTAGAATATCACTGAAATGCTCAGTCCACCTAGCCATGACAGAATCCTCCCCTTCTATAACCTTGCCTTGTTTATCCTTCAATCCCTGTATACCTGCCCGTTTTCTACCACACAAAACATTAACTATCTGGTACAGCTCTCTGCTGTTGTGCTGTCTAACTGCTTCCTCGGCTTTGTCAGCCAAACCATCAAGCCAAAGATTCTTATCAGCAGCTAACTGATCTTTTACACGTTTATTAAGTTCTCTGTAATGCTTTCTATTAGGACTAGTAGGGTATTGATTAAGGACATTCCTGCAGTTCTTTCTTTCCGAAATAAGCTGAAGTGCCTTATCACTCAGATAATTCTGTCTCCTCTGCTCCTTTTTTCCTAAAAGAGTACTGTTAGTGTCCAAAAAAGCCTGTTTAAGATAATCCCATTCTTCCTCAACTTCAGTAGTAAGCATACCATGACCGTCATAATGATTAAATAACCTATCATGGTAAGCTTTGGCTATAACTGGGTCTTTCAGAGCTTCAGTATTAAAAGTAAATTTTTTAACCCTAGCACAACACTTTTTAAGTTTAAGTTGCAAGACACTTTTAACAAGGTAATGGTCAGATCCAATTTCAGCTCTCCTATGTGCTCTGGTATTCCTAACAGAACTAGCCCATTTGCTGTTAATTAATATGTAATCAATCATATCCTTATGCAGCCCATCAGGTGAAACCCATGTGTACTTATGCATGTCACGTTGTATGTAATAAGTGTTAATTATTCTGATACCATTGAGTTTACTTACCTGTAGGAGACGTTGCCCATTGCAGCTACCAATACCAAAAGGGCCTATTATTCCTGCCCAAAGGTCAGAGTCAGTACCAACTTTGGCATTGAAATAACCAAGAACAAGGGTAATATCTCCCTTCTTGACATTCAAAATATCCTGAAGTTGTCCATAAAACGTATCCTTCTCATCCTCATCGGCATCCTCAGTGGGGGCATAACAGCAGATAACATTCAAGTCTTTAATGCTTGTCTGAAATTTTGCTGTAAGAAACCTTTCATTAATGCACTCGTATCCTAGAAGAGCATCGCTAGCGTGTCTGCTGAGAAGCAGACCCACGCCTTGGTGATGCTTTTTGTCGTCCCTCCCTGAAAAGGGAAATTTAAGATTATTTTTAAGAATCTGACCTTTATCTGTCCATCTGGTCTCTTGCAAGCCGAGAATATCTAAATTATAACGGTGGAATTCTTGTGTGAGGACATCAAGAGAAAAAGCTCTGTGCAGAGTCCTCACATTCCAACTATCTATGGAGAGAAAATGGTTAGTAGGATGTTTAAAGAAACTATGTTTATTGAGAGAGGGAATGCCGACAATATCAAACAGCTCCCTAATCGCAGACATGGGGCAAAGACCCGTTCCCCCACCACTAAAGGCTGAATCCATCTACACTGGAAGACTTCCTCCAATGTAGAATTTGACGATGCCAGTAGAAGCAAAGAATTCAGGTGCCTACGATGACCCCTGCTCAAGATTATCCACCAGCTGATAAACATATCCTGTGAATCTATTCACTTGGGGCTGTCAACCCACAAACAAACAGAAAACACAGCGGAAGATTTTCCCTCCACAGAAGCCCACCAGTGCAGCAAATTCAGATCCATAATCAATCTCAGAGCCATAAATCCGTTTAGGTTGGTATATATGGTCAGTGCAAGGACCCTGTGTGGTTGACCACTCCTCACCAGGGTAGAAAAAAAAGAAAAGTAGCCAGAGTTGTCCAAGATCAGTAGGCCACACTAATCTGGCAGCCCTCCCCTTCCGTTCACTTCCACAAGAGAGTATCTCTTTTGAAAGGTACTAATGGTCTGCACCACGAGAAGGCGGGGTCGGACATTAGGTACTAGGCCTGGCCGGTTCTATGCATCATCACAGGGGATTGGTGCATAGCTCTCCTTCGAGTGACTACCTAGCTACCATTTACAGACCATTTAGACCATTAGAAGCTCAATATATCAAGGACATTTGCCCTTTCAACCGCCCTGAGAGAATGAAAATTTCACTTTTTTGTGTAAACTGTTTTATTTTATTAACTATTCATTGCAATTGAAATATGCTAATCGAATGAATTAAAAAACATTCTGTGGAACGGAAAAAACCACACAGTTTTTATTAATGTGCTTCAAGATATTATTTGTTAATCTTGATAAGGAAACCTAGAGAACTTTACGATTAATATGGTTTCTCGGATATATTTATAATTCCTTGAATAATTTCTTTTTCAGTTTTGATATAGGGTCAAAAATCGGTTTTGTAGTTCACTATTAAAATGTATGCATTACGTTGCCATACACTAACAGTTCTATTTCATAAGAAACGTAACCGCGGTATTGCATTGCCACGCGTTTTCCGTTAAATACTAGAAATATTGCACCTCATAAAAAAAATTGCCTAACACATAATTTCGATTCGTTTTTGAACCGTGGAATTTAGATTGTACTAAAAAGGGACGATGTAAAACAGAGTCCCTGGAAAGGAAAAGAAAAGACTGGATCTTTTTCGTTTCCAAGGGGGGGGGGGGGGGGGCAGTAAATTTCACGATTTCACATTCTACCATCAAAATTTCAAACTTCTATCATGAACACTTCGGGTGCAATTTAAACTTTTAAGTGATTGAGAAAATGCAAATCGCCCCAGCTGGGACAAAAAAAGTCCCAGCTGGGTCAGCGTCGAGATTTATCTCCGCAAAATTTCCCCGCCCTGCCCACAGTCAGTAGGGGACACCGATGGGCTTGAAAAGGCCGCCGTCCGTTTTTTTTTTGTTAAGCCGTGGCCCCGTGTGCGGGAGAGCCATACCTTGTGCACGTTAAAGAACACGCTGGATGGCCTTGACGGGAGGCTACCATCTGTCTCCCAACAGCTGTTCCAGTGGGTCCCCTCTCCCAACCTTCTCTGAGCCTTCGGGGTCCATGTGACCTGGTGGGGCGGGGGTGGCTCAGTCGGTAGCGCGCCAGGCTCGTAATCTGTAGTTCCCAGGTTCGAGTCCCAGCTGGGTCAGCGTTCAGATTTATCTCCGCAAAAATTCCCCGCCCTGCCCACGGTCAGTAGGGGATACCTATGGGCTTGGAAAGGCCGCCGTCCGTCGGATGGGACGTTAAGCCGTTGCCCCGTGTGCGGGAGAGCCATACCCTGTGCACGTTAAAGAACACGCTGGATGGCCTTGACGGGAGGGTACCATCTGTCTCCCAACAGCTGTTCCAGTGGGTCCCCTCTCCCAACCTTCTCTGAGCCTTCGGGGTCCATGTGATCTGGCCATTTAGCCCATGGTGTGCAAAAAAGTGCCGCTCAGAGGTTCCAATCCAACCGAAAGAGAAATTTTTATTTCTAACAGCATAAAATTTCAATCTACAGACGGACGGACAGACTATTAAGACAACATTAGCTGGTTCCTTTTGAAAAAGAAATACGAAAAATTAACCTGTTTTGCTTTTCAACTTCAACAGCGTACTTTATAACCAAATGAGAAGTCTGATAAAGATTTCTACATATTAAGTCCCACCTTTCAAGCGGCAAACATTTTAAACAATGCATTTCGGCGAAAAGTTTTCTTCCATATATGCGCGAAGTTTGTTCTTTCAACAAAAGGAAGGAGTGCTTTCAATAAGTCCGTTTCTTGACTTTGAGTTGGATGCTGACTGCATTGCTGCGAAGTGGTTACTGATTTTAAGTGGGGAGGGGGTGGCTCAGTCGGTAGCGTGCCAGGCTCGTAATATGTCTGATTTTCTAAAAAAGTCCTGATTTTCGGGGGTGGGGGGGAAGCTTAACGAGTTATATCTGAATTTGGAGCTTGTGATGCGTCCAATGTCATGGGCTACTTTAAATACCACTCCTAAAGCACGAAGGGGCGGCTCAGTCAGTATTGCGCCAAGCTCGTAATCTGTAGTTCCCAAGTTCGAGTCTCAGCTTGCTCAGTTTTGAGATTTATCTCCATAAAACTCCCGCCCTGCCCACGATCAGTAGGGGAACCGATGAGCTTAGAAAGGCCGCCGTCCATCGGATGGACGTTAAGCCGTGGTCCCGTGTGCGGGAGAGAGCCATACCCTGTGCACGTTAAAGAACACGTTGGATGGCCTTGACAGGAGGCTACCATCTGTCTCCCAACAGCTGTTCCAGTGGGTTCCCCCCAACCTTGTTTGAACCTTCGAGGTCCATGTGACCTGGCCATTTAGCCCATGGTGTGCAAAAAAATGTCCCTCAGAGGTAAAACAACCCAACCGTTTGCATAGCTTTGGGTTGGCGAAATATCGCTCCAACAGATTTATCGAAAGATTAATCGACCCAGACTAACATCCTTCAAAACTCAAATAAAGATTTTGACAGTCTATCGCCCAGCTTTATGAAGAGTACACGATCCCCTTGAGTGGAAAATCATTATATATAAAGCGAGCCAAATATTTATCACTTCTCCCAGAATAAAAGACAACGCAGAAAATGACACTAATTTTTAAATAAGCGAGGAACTCGAATTTTTCCATGAATCATCCGTAGAGAGAGAGAGAGGCATTACCGGGCTCGAAAGCAGTGATTTACGGATGTTGCACTTCCTGCGAAGATAAATATCTCTTACATGAACCATGTCTGCTGATGGGACAAATATTTTCATTGGCGGAATCATTCAATATAATGACTTCTTATTTTCAAAAGGGTGCTAATTTAAAAGTGAAAAAAATCCGCTTTTTCTTCCAATACGATAAACTATGATTTTTTTGTGTTTGAAATTTTGTTGGGTTGTTTTACCTATGAGCGGCTCTTTTTTTGCACATCTTGGGCTAAACGGTGAGGTCACAAGAACCCCGAAGGCTCAGAGAAGGTTGGGGGAGAAGACCCACTGGAATAGCTGTTGGGAGACAGATGGTAGCCTCCCGTCAAGGCCATCCAGCGTGTTCTTTAACGTGCACAGGGTATGGCTCTCCCGCACACGGGGCCACGATTTAACGTCCCAGCCGACGGACGGCGGCCTTTCCAAGCCCATCGGTGTCCCCTACTGACCGTGGGCAGGTCGGGGAGTTTTGCGGAGATAAATCTCAACGCTGACCCAGCTGGTACTCGAACCTGGGTTGGGTTGTTTTACCTCTGAGCGGCACTTTTTTGCACACCATGTGCTAAATGGCCAGGTCACATGGACCCCGAAGGCTCAGAGAAGGTTGGGGAGGGGACCCACTGGAACAGCTGTTGGGAGACAGATGGTAGTCTCCCGTCAAGGCCATCCAGCGTGCTCTTTAACGTGCACAGGGTATGGCTCTCCCGCACACGGGGCCACGGCTTAACGTCCCATCCGACGGACGGCGGCCTTTCCAAGCCCATCGGTGTCCCCTACTGACCGTGGGGAGTGCGAGGAAATTGTAAATTTGTTGTGTCTCTGAAATCTTACTAAGACAGTAGTTTATTTAAAAAAAGCATGGAATCCATTTTTAAATTTTATAGATTATTTTTTCATGACAGTTTATGGATATCATGGTTTATTATTTACACTCAATGGCAACTTTAATAGACACAGTTCCACGCGGGGCCAAAATCTGGGGAGGGCGCATGTCCCACCCCCTTTCAGAATGTCTATTTCTAGTCAAGGCAATAGACAATAAACGTTATCTTTAGTTAACTTGACTAACTCTTCTAAGAGTACCGTTAGCAGTTCACGTAAAAATATTAATTTCTGCTAATTTTGAAGGAATTATTTGCACAACGAGGTTACTTGCTAAAGGTTTCAGCTCCCATAACTCTTTAAATACTGAACGCATATTGTTGGAAATCGAGATTTAAATGGATTTGATTCCGATCTTTAAATTACATTCAGTAACATTTTTTTCATAAAAAGCTAATTTAAGAAATTAATGAGTTCTGCATTTGAGTTAGTTACTACTGACATAACATGGATCTGTACCCAAAAAAGTGGGTTATGTTGGGTTGTTTTACCTCTGAGCGGCACTTTTTTTGCACACCATGGGCTAAATGGCCAGGTCACATAGACCCCGAAGGCTCAGAGAAGGGGACCCACTGGAACAGCTGTTGGGAGACAGATGGTAGCCCCCCGTCAAGGCCATCCAGCGTGTTCTTTAACGTGCACAGGGTATGGCCGTATACGGGGTCACGGCTTAACGTCACATCTTGGACGGCAGCCTTTCCAAGCCCGTCGGTGTCCCCTACTGACCGTGGACATGGCGGGGAGTTTTGCAGAGATAAATCTCAACGCTGACCCAGCTGGGACTTGAACCTAGGAACTACAGATTACGAGCCTACCATGCTACCGACTGAGCCACCGACAGCTATCCAGTGGGTTCACTCCTCCAAACCTGCGGCGGGGGTGGCTCAGTCGGTAGCGCGCCAGGCTCGTAATCTGTAGTTCCCAGGTTCGAGTCCCAGCTGGGTCAGCGTTGAGATTTATCTCCGCAAAATTCCCCGCCCTGCCCACGGTCAGTAGGGAACACCGATGGGCTTGGAAAGGCCGCCGTTCGTCGGATGGGACGTTAAGCCGTGGCCCCGTGTGTGGGAGAGCCATAACCTGTGCACGTTAAAGAACACGCTGGATGGCCTTGACGGGAGGTTACCATCTGTCTCCTAACAGCTGTTCCAGTGGGTCCCCTCCCCCAACCTTCTCTGAGCCTTCGGGGTCCATGTGACCTGGCCATTTCGCCTATGGTGTGCAAAAAAGTGCCGCTCAGAGGTAAAACAACCCAACCCAACCTCCAAACCTCCTGAGGCCTTTGGTTCCTCGTGACCTGGCCATATAGCCATTCGCTGGGAGAAAAAAAAATGCGACTCAGAGGTAAAACGCAACCCTTACTTATATATAAAACGAGATTCAGAATCTCAAGTTGCTTTCCCCCCGTTTTAAAAATTCAATAATTAAAATTTTTCATTTAATACTTTTGTTTCCCCCTCCACGTAATTACCCAAAAATATCGTATTCCAGTCCAAAATTTCTCCTGAAGATTTCTTAATTAACATTTAAACATTCTTTGTTTAACATTCATGCATTATCTGAGAATTTGAGGTACATCCACGCCTTATCTGAATGCATCATTGAGAATACGATCGAGATACATCCGTGCATTAAAACACCAAATCTCTAAGTATGAAAAATCAGTTGAATTTCTACAGAAAATTAGTCGAATTAAGAAACTTCGACTCCTTCTCCCATAATATAACCTGATTTCTAAACCTGGCACCAATTTATTTTCTTCCTCTATTCTTTTCAGTTCGCCATTTCAAAATTTTAAGTTTTTGCGAATCAGATTTCAACAGGCTATACTTTAGCGTCAAAATACACCGAAAAGGCAAAATATTTTGATCAGTGCGTCTTTCTACAAATCGAAGCAAATGCAGGTAAACGACAGCGTTTGTGAGTCATGAAAAGGTATAAATAACACCTGATATATTATAAATAACACACGATGCTGAGCTCTGTTAATCAAGTTATTCTTGTTCTTCAGATCGGAAAGGCAGTGGACTTAAGCGAGTTTGACAAAGGTTGGGTTGGGTTGTTTTACCTCTGAGCGGCACTTTTTTGCACACCATGGGCGAAATGGCCAGGTCACATGGACCCCGAAGGCTCAGAGAAGGTTGGGGGAGGGGACCCACTGGAACAGCTGTGGGGAGACAGATGGTAGCCTCCCGTCAAGGCCATCCAGCGTGTTCTTTAACGTGCACATGGTATGGCTCTCCCGCACACGGAACCACGGCTTAACGTCCCATCCGACGGACGGCGGCCTTTCCAAGCCCATCGGTGTCCCCTATTGACCGTGGGCAGGACGGAGGAATTTTACGGAGATAAATCTCAACGCTGACCCAGCTGGGACTCGAACCTGGGAACTACAGATTACGAGCCTGGCGCGCTACCGACTGAGCCACCCCCGCCCCAAAGAGTTTGACAAAGGCCAAATTGTAATGGCCAGACGACTGGGTCAGAGCATTTCCGAGGCGGCAATGCTTGTGAGGTGTTCATTATCAGCTGTGGTACCTTCTAAAAGTGGTCTGAGGAGGGGAAAAACCACGAACCGCCGGCAAGGTGTGGGCCGACCACGGCTCATTGATGCTAGAGGTGAGCGAAGGCTATCCTGTTTGGTACGAGCCAACGGAAGGGATACTGTGGCACAACTGGCTAATTGAAGAGAGATTCCATCATCACATGAAGGCACAGTTCTGTCTGAATTCGTTTCTCTGATGATGATGATGAGCCAGCCAAATTAAAGTAATTTGAATGCTGGTGATGGGAGTAATGTGTAATACATCGAACCCTGATGAAAACGGGGTTCCATAACCGCAGGCTGCTCCGAGTGCAAATGCTAACCTCGGTCCACCGTCAAAAGCACCTACAATGTGCACGTGAGCATCAAAACTGGACCTTGAATGATTGGAAGGTCGTCTGATCCAATGATTCCCATTTCCTGTTGCACCATGTGTCGTTAACCTGGGGAAATGTTGGCACCAGGATGCACCGTGGGACGAAAACAAGCCGGTGGAGGAAGTGTAATGCTTTGGACAAAGTTCTGCTGGGAAACCCTTGGTCCAGTCATTCATGTGCAGGAAACTATAAAGTCTACCACGTACCTAAACATCATTGCAGACTAGGTACATCCTTTCACGGCAACGGTATTCCCCTCTAGTAGTGCCTTCTTTCAGCAAGATAATGCGCCGTACCACACTGCCCGGATTGTTCGAGAATGGTTCGCCGAACATGAGGAAGACTTCCAGGTATTGCCCTGTCCTCCAAATTTCCCAGACATCAATCCAATCGAGCATCTGTGGTTTGTGTTGGAACAGCATATCCGATCTGCGGCGGCTCAACCAAGTAACTTACAAGAGTTAAAGTATCTGCCAGTAACATGTTGGTATCCAGATACCACAAGACCCCTTTAGAAATCTTATAGCATCTATGCCTCGCTGGGTGTTGTGGCACGTGGAGGACTAACATCATATTAGGCAGGTGGTCATAATGTTTTGGTCTTCGGTGTATATACGTAACGGTTATAATGTATTTTCTGAATTTCACGTCATTTTCACGCATCCAATAGAAATTAAATTGAAATTCAGATTTGCAAGAATATTATTAATCTAACATTGAAAGAATTAAATAAAAATTCCATGGCCGAGTGGTTAGCACGCTTGGCTACTGATCTAAGGGACCTGGGTTCGAGCCCCGGGTAAGGCATGGATGTATGTGTTGTTTTTCTGCAGAGGTCCTGCCATCCTCTCAGACCTTCTACTATGGCATATAAACTGACAGGCTCCTGTCAGACCTCTGTGGCAAGCAGCTGCTTGAGGGGGTATTTATTATTATTTATTTACATGCTTGCCACAGAGGTATAACTGGAGTGTGTCAGTTTAATAGCAATGAAAAAGATTGCGAAGAGTTGGGTTGTGTTACCTCTGAGGACACTTTTTCGCACACTTTCGGCTAAATGGCCAGGTTACAAGGACACCGAAGGCTCAGAGAAGGTTGGAACAGCTGTTGGGAGACATGATAGCCTCCCGTCAAAGCCATCCAGTGTGTTCTTTAACGTGCATAGATTAACGTGCATGATATAGCTTTCCCACATACAGGGCCACGGCGTAACGTCCTACCCGACGGACGGTGGCTTTTCCAAGCCCATCGGTGTCCCCTTCTGACCGTGGCCAGGATGAGGAATTTTGCGGAGATAAATCTCAACGCTGACCCAGCTGGGACTCGAACCTGGAAACTGCAGATTACAAGCCCGGCGCGCTACCGACTGAGCCACCCCCGCTGTAGATTGTGAAGAACGCGACCACTTAGTAAAAGGACAAGATCATGGGCGTCCGCAGAAAATTTTCCAGGGGGTGGCAAAACTTGGAGACAAATAATTACATCAATAAATTTTTATTTAATTATTTAATTTTTTAAGTTTTCTTTTCACAAGTAGATTATAAATACAGTATTGAATCAATACAAAAACACATACACAATGTAAATAAATTAATTACGTTTAAATTGTTACGATTATAATTTGTGGAATTTTTTAGTCGATCCCCGTTTGCCCCCTCTTTGGACGCCCATGGACAAGATCCTTGTCTTATTTGGGATTCTGATTAAGAAAAATCCACGACTTATTTTGGAGTTGGATTGAATAACATCCACGTGCTATTTCGAAATGTGATTGAGTAACATCGACGCCGGGGCGGGAGTAGCTCATTTGGTAGAGCGCCAGGCTCATAATCTGCAGCTCACTGGTTCGAGTGGAGTGGGGGTGGCTCAGTCGGTAGCGCGTTAGGCTCGTAATCTGTAGTTCCCGGGTTCGAGTCCCAGCTGGGTCAGCGTTGAGATTTATCTCCGCAAATATTCCCCGCCCTGCCCACGGTCAGTAGGGGACACCGATGGGCTTGGAAAGGCCGCCGTACGTCGGATGAAACGTTAAGCCGTGGCCCCGTGTGCGGGAGAGCCATACCTGTGCACGTTAAAGAACACGCTGGATGGCCTTGACGGGAGGCTACCATCTGTCTCCCAACAGCTGTACCAGTGGGTCCCCTCTCCTAACCTTCTCTGAGCCTTCGGGATCCATGTGACCTGGCCATTTAGCCCATGGTGTGCAAAAATTGCCGCTCAGAGGTAAAACAACCCAAAATCCCGTATCTTTGTTCGATACACGATATCTTTAACATAACCCCATAGAAAGAAGTCCAGGGGAGTGATATCTGATGAACAAGGTGACAAGGGAATTGGGACATCCCTTCCAATCCACCGGTCTGGAAATGTTTGATTTAGGAACCCACGGACTTGCAGTCCCCAATGTGGTGGTGCACCATCTTGCTGGAAAATGATGGTTTTTTGAAGGTCATCTAGTTGTGATGCCACATATTCAGTCAAAAGGCCAAAGTAAACATTTGCAGTAATTGATGCCTCGTTGAAGAAAAATGGACCAAGGATTCGATTGCACATGATCCCACACCACACATTAACCTTTGGACTATCTCGGTGAAGTTCACTAGTCACATGGGGGTGTTCTGATCCCCAGATTCTCACATCATGTGTCTTCAGTTTCCCTGAGACATGAAAGGTTGCCTCTAAACCACTAAAACAAACTCGGGTGAGGAATGTTTCATCCTCAGAAATTCGTTCCAGCATGTTAACTGCAAACTCTTTTCGTCTTGGTTTATCATTTGGCTCGATTGCCTGTACGAGTTGCACTTTGTTAGCGTACAATCGCAAGTTCTTGTGTAGGACTTTGTGCACTGTTGAACGTGGTAGTTCTAATTGTCTGGCAGCAGTACGGATGGATGTTGTGGGAGATCGACTAAAGGCTTGTCTTACACGATCGATGTTTTCCTCAGATGTTCTTGGTCGTCCACTCCTCCCTTTATCCAACACTGTCCCTGTCTCCATAAATTTCTTATGCCATGCACGAATTGACGGACGTGACGGTGGAGCTCTTCCATACTTAGTTCTGTAGTTTCGCTGAGTCTGCGTATTCGATTTCGTTTCAATAAACCATGATACACATTGTGCCTTCTCTTGAGGAGTAGCCATTTTTTAGAGTTTCTTTAAAAAATACCTCTTTCATCAACGTGGTACCTGAAATACACAAATGCAATGTGATTAAAAACTTTAATAACCACTTAGTATATAGAAGAAATTTGATTAAGATATCTCATCAATTGCCTTTGTAATAAATTTTTTAAATTGTGAAGAGACTTTATGGACACCCTATATATCTCCGCAAAATATATCCCCGCCTTGCCCTCAGGCAGTAGGGGACACCGATGGGTTTGGAAAGGCCACCGTCCGTCGGATGGGACGTTAAGCAGTAAGTTGTAGACGTTAAAGAACACGCCGGATGATGGCTCTGTCTCTGTCCAGTGGGTCCACTTCACCAAACTCTCTTCTCTTGGGGTCCTTTTAACCTGGCCATTTAGCCCATTGTGCACATAAAACTGCCAGTCAGTATTAAAAACAACCCAATATTTAAAGTTATGGCATTTTTTCATTCCTCCACCAGTAGAGGGCGCAAATAAAGATATCGGAAGATTCTGGAAATGTGAATCGAAAGAGTAAATCAATACCTGCTCAACCAAAAAGGAATTATTCATTTCTAAAAACAAACAAAAAGGAGACGGATAGAAAGACAAAGTGAAAAGTCGTTTTCTACGAAAAAAATGTCTTTTTATCCCTCCTTATGAAAAAGATTGCCTTTCTATCCCTCCTTATGAAAAAGATTGCCTTTCTATCCCTCCGTCCGTCTGTCAAAGGGAAAACATTAACTTTTTGTAAGAAAAATGGACGGATGGATAAAAAGACAAAGTGAAAACAGCTTCTTTTTAAAGAAAAATATGGAAGGATAGATAGAAAGAGAAAGTGAAAAAATATTTATTAAAGAAAAGGACAGATGAATGGATAGAGAGAGAAAGCGAAAACATTGTTTATTAAAAGAATAGACAGACGGATAGAAAGAGAAAGTGAAAAAACATTTTATTAAAGAAAAGGATAGACAGACGGATGAAAGTGAGAGTGAAAAAAAATTCTTTAAGAAAAGGATAGATGGACGGATAGAAAGAGAAAGTGAAAAAATAATTTATTAAAGAAAACAATAGACCGACGGATAGAAAGAGAAGGTGAAAAAATTTTATTGAAGAAAAGGATAGACGAACGGATAGAGAAAGGTGAAAAGTTTTATATTAAAGGAATAGACGGACGGATAGAAAGGTGAAAAAAAATTATTACAGAAAGGGATAGACGAACGGATAGAGAGAGAAAGGTGAAAAAAATTTTATTAAAGAAAAGAATAGACGGACGGATAGAAAGAGAAGGTGAAAAAATTTATTAAAGAGGAGAGGCGGACGGATAGAAAGAGAAAGTGAAAAATATTTTATTAAAGGGAAGGAGAGATGGACGGAGAGAAAGTAAAAATATTTTATGAAAGAGAAGGATAGACGGACGGATAAAAAGATAAAGTGAAAAAATATTAAAGGATAGACAGATAGAAAGAGAAAGTGAAAAATATTTTATTAAAGAAAAGAATAGATGGACGGATAGAAAGATTAAGTGAAAAAAATATTAAAGAAATGGATAGACGGATGGATAGAAAGAGAAAGTGAAAAAAATTTATTAAAGAAAAGGATAGACGGACTGATAGAAAGAGAAAGTGAAAAAATATTTTATTAAAGAAAAGGATAGACGGACGGATAGAAAGCGAAAACATTGTTTTTTTTTTCAAACTGTCTAAAACCTAAAGTAAAAAACGAAAAATTCGATGAGCGGTAGATATTGAATACTTTCCTTGTATTCCAGTGAAACTATTTCTGTTTCGTTGTCACAAAAGGCAGAGTAGTCTCTCATTAATCCCAAAGGTATAATTTCCCCAGTTCGGCTGAATCAGTTGTCCTTAAAATGGAATGAAACTATATTATGCACGATGATAAAAATAAGATTACTTTTCCATTAGTAATATTACAGCAATCGCAATCATGTAGAACTGAAATCCATTTGCTGAACAGTAATTACATCTCATAGCAATTATACCTCACAAAATTTCGTTAGAAATGCAGAAATGTAAAGGAGTATAAATCAAGTATTCGAAGATATCTTATCCAGGGTTTTAAGTCGTCCTGAAGTTTAAATTTCAGGAAAGAAATTATTTTGAATTAAATACTGTATTGTTCATGAGGATATTCCACTTTTAGTAGAGAGGATGGGATCTTGGCTCAGTCACCGAAGCGACAGGCTTGTAATCCACAGTTCCCAGGTTCTAGTGCCAGAGTTCAGATTTATCTCGCAAAACCCCCAGCCCACAGTCAGTAGGGGGCATCGACGGGCTTGGAAAGGTCACCGTCTGTTAGATGGGACGTTAAGCTGTGGCCCTGTGTGCAGGAGAGCCACATTCTGTGCACGTTAAAGAACACGCTGGATCGCATTGACAGGAGGCTACCATCCGTGTCCCAACAGCTGTTCCAGTAGGTCCCCACCCACAACCATCTCTGAGCCTTCGGACCTGGCGATTTAGTCCATTGTATGGGGGAAAAAAATGCAACTCAGAGGTAAGATAACTCTAGTCTTAAAAAATATACATTCAGCACAGTTTATTAGGTACAGTTCCATTATGTACAGATAAAAAACTCAGTAAATATTTTCATTTAAAAAAGTGGCTGAAGATAATTTAAAGATCCGAATCAAAAAACTATTTAAATCTCGATTTTCAAACAATATTCGTTCGGTATTTAGAGAGTTACCCAAACTGAAATATTTTAACGAACAGCAACAATACTTTAAAACTGCCCTTAAAAATTTTATAAAAACCGGTTAAAAGAAAAGCAATAATCGTTATATTAAACTTTACTAACAGCTGTAATAGTAATTTTAGTATTTCGTATAATAATTATGTTAATTTTTCTCCATTTTTTATTTTTCTTTTATTTTTTCCAGGATGGATTGATTTGACCTCTGAGCGGCACTTTTTTTGCACACAATGGGCTAAATGGCCAGGTCACAAGGACCCCGAAGGCTCAGAGAAGGTTGGGGGAGGGGACCCACTGGAACAGCTGTTGGGAGACAGATGGTAGCCTCCCGTCTAGGCCATCCAGTGTGTTCTTTAACGTGCACAGGGTACGCTCTCCCGCACACGAGGCCATGGCTTAACGTCCCATCCGACGGACGGCGGCCTTTACCAAGCCCATCGGTGTCCCCTACTGACCGTGGGCAGGACGGAGGAATTTTGCGGAGATAAATCTCAACGCTGACCCAGCTGGGACTCGAACCTGAGGACTGCAGATTACGAGCCTGGCGCGCTACCGACTGAGCCACCCCGCCGCTATTTTTTACAGAACCAGTTAACTTGTTAAACGTTTCAGCTTCCGTAACTATTTAAATTACTGCACAGAAACAGTTGAAAATCGCAATTTAAATAGTTTTGACTGAGATCTTTAAATTATTTTCTCTCACAGATTTTCATAAAAATATTATTAAAGAAGTAACTGAGTTCTACCTCTCAGTTACTATTAACCCTTTCAGGACCATAAGGTTTCTAAGAGTAAATATTAGTATGTAACTGTTTATTTTAGTTTGTTTAGACGTAAAATAAATAAAAATCATAAGAAAAATACATAACAATGTGTAGTTTTTTTGGAATTTTATGAGAAATATTTTTCCCAATGGACACAAATTATAGTTAGGCTTATTATGCAATGTCTTTTATTTATTGGTTTATTAGAACAAAATGTTAACTAAAATAATACAAAATTATGAAATAAAATTACTATACAAAATGATGTGCTAATTATGATATTCGGCGAAGCAATTTCTTTTGGTAGTGAGGCAAAGATGGACATTGCACATAGTACATATATTATGCGTCCTGACAGTTCTGTTTTTGTTTCTAAACGTTCCCGTTTACGTAATTGCGTTCGGCATACGTTCTATTTTGACATTCTGTATAAAAATGCAGATAAGGTTTTAATTAAATACGACAATCACCAATTTTAAAATGGGAAAAATGTTTCCCTTGGTCGTGAAAGAGTTAAAATCGATTTCTATTTCATAAAGTGGCCACTTAAAATTGAAAAAACGCAACTTTATGAATAAATTATTTTTTTCTGTGGGGCTGGGATGGCTCAATCGGCAGCGCACCATGTTATTCATCTGTAATTCCCAGGTTCATTAGTTGGGTTGTTTTACTTCAGAGTGGCAGTTTTTTGCATATCATGGGCTAAATGGCCAGGTCACAAGGAATCCGACGGCTCAGAGAATGTTGGGGGAGGGGGACCCACTGGAACGGCTGTTGGGAGAAAGATGGTACCCTACCGTCAAGAGGGAGGCTACCATCTGTCTCCCAACAGCTGTCATCCAGCGTGTTCTTTAACATGCACAGGGTATGGTTCTCCGTGCACGGCGGTCTTTCCAAGCCCATCGGTGTCCCCTACTGATGGGGCGGGGGTGGCTCAATCGGTAGCGCGCCAGGCTCGTAATCTGTAGTTCCCAGGTTCGAGTCATAGCTGGGTCAACGTTGAGATTTATCTCTGCAAAATTCCCCGCCCTGTCCACGGTCAGTAGGGGACACCGATGGGCTTGGAAACAACGCCGTCCGTCGGATGGGACATTAAGCCGTGGCCCCGTATGCGGGAGAGCCATACCCTGTGCACGTTAAAGAACACGCTGGATGGCCTTGACGGGAGGCTACCGTCTGTCTCCCAACAGCTGTTCCAGTGAGTCCCCTCCCCCAACCTTCTCTGAGCCTTCGAGGTCCATGTGACCTGGCCATTTCACCCATTGTGTGCAAAAACGTGCCGCTCAGAGGTAAAACAACCCAACAACAACTCCTACTGACTGTGGGAAGGGGGGGGGGGTTATGCCGAGATAAATCTCAATGTTGACCCTGCTGGGCAGGGGGACCTTACCACGTCAGTAGGGAATACCGATTGACCCTGCCGAGACTCGAACCAGGGAACTGCAGGTTACGAGCCTGGCGCGCTGCCGATTGAACTTGTTCTACTTGGTCTCCTCCGATCCCCAGTTTTCAGTCGAGATTTTTTTCGTTCGAAACAGTTTGAAGAGTCGAGGTTATTTGTCTGACACTGAAGCCACAGGTAACAGTGAGAAAACATTTTTCTTTCAGTGGGTGATTAACAGGGAACTAAACAAAAACTAAACGATACGAAAAGAGAAGTTTTTAAAATTCGCAATAACCTCAACTTTTCCTCTCAATTCACTCCTTAATTGCCATTTTTGTTTTTGGTAGATATTTGTCAAAATAAGGTTACTGAGTTTATTTAGATACAGAATATTTCGGATCAGTTGATAGCACTCCAGGCTCGCAATCTGTAGTTCACAGGTTCGAGTCCGTATTTGGGCCAGCGTTGCGATTTACCTCTGCAAAACTCACCGCCGTGCCCTCGGTCAGTTGGGGACACCGATGGGCTTGGAAAGGCCGCCGTCCGTCGGATGGGACGTTAAGCCGTGGCCCCGTGTGCGGGAGAGCCATACCCTGTGCACGTTAAAGAACACGCTGGATGGCCATGACGGGAGGCTACCATCTGTCTCCCAACAGCTGTTCCAGTGGGTCCCCTCCCCCAACCTTCTCCGAGTCTTCGGGGTCCTTGTGACCTGGCCATTTAGCCTATGGTGTGCAAAAAAGTGCCGCTCAGAGCTAAAACAACCCAACTTTGTTTTCTGACTGAAATCGCAGCAACTGGTTGGGGAATTTGTCATTTTATCCAGTGTACTCCACAGCCCCACTCGGGTATTTGAATGCAACACGAAGAATAATGCAGCCAACGTATCGATTTTCGGCCAGCTCTACAACCAATTCCTTTGCTTATCGCTCGACACTTGCGCGGCTGTAATTACAGATCCGAATTGGTTTCGTTACACTTGGCGATCGTTTGCACTAAAGGGCGATCTTTAACACGGCGCTTTACTCAGTTGTTGACACATTTTCTCTCGCACATTCCGCGCCAATGGGGAAACTTAAGCCCTCGTGGAGGTATCTCTTGCAAAGTAATAAAACGCTGATCTCTTTGAAAAAAGTTATTTGCTCTGTTCAGTTTAAGTGAATTCAGTCTGAGCCTCTTGATTTATTGATTGTCATTCTGAACCGCATTCGACCTTGAAAACCACCTAGGATCTAGTTGGATTGTTTTATCTCTGAGCGGCAGTTTTTTTGCACACAATGGGCTAAATGGCCAGGTTACAAGGACCCCGAAGGCTCAGAGAAGGTTGGGGGAGGGGACCCACTGGAACAGCTGTTGGGAGACAGATGGTAGTCTCCCGTTGGGTTGGATTGTTTTACCTCTGAGAGGAACTTTTTTGCACACCATGGGCTAAATGGCCAGGTCACAAGGACCCCGAAGGCTCAGAGAAGGTTGGGGGAGGGAACCCACTGGAACGGCTGTTGGGAGACAGATGGTAGCTTCCCGTCAAGGCCATCCAATGCGTTCTTTAACGTGCATAGGGTATGGCTCTCCCGCACACGGGGCCACGGCTTAACGTCCCATCCGACGGACGGCGGCCATTCCAAGTCCATCGGTGTCCCCTACTGACCGTGGGCAGGGCGGAGTGTTTTGCGGAGATAAATCTCAATGCTGATTGGTTGTTTGTTTGGGGTTTCATGGCGCATGAGCTACTGAGGTTATAATGTGCCAAACAAGGTAAAAATATGCTAAAAAATAAATACCCCTCAACCAAAGTTAAAAACAAATGCTGTAAAAGACAAACACAAAACCAACAAGATATATATATATAACAGAAACAACAAATGTTTATATAAATACAACAGAGACAATGGATAAAACTATGTGTTGTGTTACCTCTGAGCGGCACTTTTTTGCACACCATGGGCTAAATGGCCAGGTCACATGGACCCCGAAGGCTCAGAGAAGGTTGGGGGAGGGGCCCCACTGGAACAGCTATTGGGAGACAGGTGGTAGCCTCCCGTCAAGGCCATCCAGCGTGTTCTTTAACATGCACAGGGTATGGCTCTCCCACACACGGGGCCACGGCTTAACGTCCCATCCGACGGACGGCGGCCATTCCAAGCCCATCGGTGTCCCCTACTGACCGTGGGCAGGGCGGGGAATTTTACGGAGATAAATCTCAACGCTGACCCAGCTGGGACTCGAACCTGGGAACTACAGATTACGAGCCTGGCGCGCTACCGACTGAGCCACCTCCGCCCAGCAAAAACTGGAGGTAAAAAAAGTATTATCAAATAAAAGATGTCCGAGTGTAAGTGATTCGGACGTAAAATCGCGAAAAGTAAAAAACAAACGACGTTGTAGGTTAAAACTTTGACATTCAATTAAAATATGTTTGATTGTTAAAATGGTGTTACAAAACTCGCACTTAGGTAGGTCGTCCGCCCGTAGAAGAAACGAATGACCTAAGTGGAGCGGAGCAAGTACATCTACCTCCTTGCGATTCCCGCAATAACAAGACTGCCATGGTTTGATGATAGGTTTGATCTCAAATAGCTTGTTCGCAAGCTGTTCTGACCAAGATCTCTGCCACCGTGCCCGGAGCTCGATAGGGAAACGCTGCCGGAAATCCAGATATGGAAGCGGCAACGGAGAGTCGGGCAGGGGCGTGGCTGACCTGGCAGCAGCATCTGCCAAATCATTGACCCCGATTTCGACGGGACCGGGCACCCAACAGAAATGGATGGTGGGTGGTGGCAGCCAGACGATGGAGCTGCTGGCGGATCGTAGAACTGGATGAGGTCGATGGCTCATAGAGATCAAAGCCTGTAGCGAGCTAAGTGACTCGGTGCAGAGGACACACCGATGATGATGCTTAGCCACCATGTGGTCCAAGGCGAGGATGATAGCGTGCAACTCTGCAGTGAAGATGGAACACTGCAGTGGGATCTGGTCTGCATGGATTCTGGTCTGCATCGGTGGGATCGGCCATGGTCTGCATAGCAGACCATGGCCGATCCCACCGATGTGGGGACGCGGGTGGCTCAGTCGGTAGCGCGCCAGGCTCGTAATCTGTAGTTCCCATGTTCGAGTCCCAGCTGGGTCAGCGTTGAGATTTATCTCCGCAAAATTTCCCGCCCTGTCCACGGTCAGTAGGGGACACCGATGGGCTTGGAAAGGCCGCCGTCCGTCGGATGGGACGTTAAGCCGTGGCACCGAGTGCGTGAGAGGCGTACCCTGTGCAGTTAAAGAACACGCTGGATGGCCTTGACGGGAGGCTACCATCTGTCTCCCAACAGCTGTTCCAGTGGGTCTCCTCCCCCAACCTTCTCTGAGCCTTCGGGGTCCATGTGACCTGGCCATTTAGCCGATGGTGTGCAAAAAAGCGCCGCTCAGAGGTAAAACAACCCAACCCACCGATGTGCCGGACTTCGAACCATCTGTGAAGACAGGCAAGAAGTGCGCGTGCGCAGCTCGATGGCTGGCAAAGAGTTGCCGGTACACACAATCGGGTGTGAAGGCCTTCCCCGACCTGCACAGGGAAAAATCATAGGAAAACAGCGAGCCGAGGTGGAAGTGGCTCGGCTGTCGACTGTGTGACGCTATCGAGACTGGTGTCGATGTCTCTTAAGTAGCCTCGGACTCGCAAACCGAAAGGCAGTCTGCCGATTTGTGTAAAGCATTTCCCACTTTGGACTGAAAACGCAGTCCCAAGTGGGATGGCCAAGCAGGGATCGCAATTTAGATGCATATTGGAGTGATAATTGCTGACGGGGAGGAGATAAAGAGGGTTTGTCGGTCTCCACGTAGAGACTCTGGACCAGTGAGGTACGGATCTCAACGCTGACTCAGCTGGGACTGGAACCTGGGAACTGCAGATTTCGAGCCTTGCGCGCTACCGACTGAGCCACCCCGCCCAAGGATTCTTGTGACTTTGTCATTTAGTTCATTATTTACACAAAAACCCTCTGGAACAGTTGTTGGGAGACAGATGGTAGCCTCCCGTCAAGGTCATCCAGCATGTTCTTTAACGTGCACATGGTATGGCTCTCCCGCACACGGGGCAACGAATTAACGTCCCATCCGACGGACGGCGGCCTTTCCAAGCCCATCGGTGTCCCCTACTGACCGTGGGCAGGGCGGGGAGTTTTGCGGAGATAAATCTCAACGCTGACCCAGCTGGGACTCGAACCTGGGAACTGCAGATTACGAGCCTGGCGCGCTACCGACTGAGCCACCCCGCCCAGGGATTCTTGTGACTTTGTCATTTAATTCATTATTTACACAAAAAGTGCCGTTGAGAGCTAAAACAACTGGGACAAAAATCCAATAGTCACAAGAGCGAATTCATTAATTTGATTGATGTAATTTCTTCTATGCACAAATCCTAATAGATAGTATTAGTAAAGACATTCCTTATCGACCATCAAAACACAGAAAAAAATAAGAAGTTTAAAAAGCACACATACCCACACAAAAGTACTTATTTTAAAGCACGCGCAGCATAATAATCGATCGATCCTTTTCCCCATTTGCCCCATCATCTGTTTTGCGCCAGCCACGATAACAATTTCTCCTCATTACAGCAAATCCCGCTTTTACTAAGCTGTCTCCATCTTCCTTTGCGGGGGAGGCTGTTACTTTCATCAGTTCCCTTTTATCCCTGAGCATCGCACACATCCAATGCCTTCAAACGACAGCAGAGACAGCCCTTCTACAGACACACTGATCTCGTTTATAATTGGCTACTCAAGCGTTAAGCTTAATGTGATCCTTTTTTTTTTACATTCTTTCGAGTGCGACAGGCCATCCGGTGTGTTCCTTAACGTACACAGGGTATGGCTCTCTCCCGCACACGGTGCCACGGCTTAACGTCCCATCCGAAGGACGGCGGCCTTTCCAAGCTCATCGGTGTCCCCTACTGACCGTGGGCAGGGCGGGGAATTTTACGGAGATAAGTCTTAAGCCCCAGCTGAGATTCGAACCTGCTACGAGATTGGAGGAAGTGACCCACTGGACAACTGTTAGGAGACAGATGGTAGCCTATCATCAAGTCCATCCAGCGTGCACAGGGTATAGCTCTCCGACACATGGGACACGGCTTAACGTCCTTTCTGACGGCGGCGGTCTTTCCGAGCCCATCGGCGTCACCTACTAACCATGAGCAGGGCGGCGAGATTTGATGAGATTAATCTCAAAGCTGGTCCAGCTGGGACTCGAACTAGGACATGCAGATCACGAACCCAATTCAGATGTACCTCAACGTAAGATTCTACAGTCATCGTACTATATTGGGATATACACTACATTGCAAAAAGTAACCCGACGTTTATTTAAAAGCTCCATAATTCTAAAACTCAGTTTATAAAAAAATGTCCCTAGAGATTAAAAGTTAAAAAATTTAATTTTTAATCTTCAATTTATATACAGTCGCTCAAAAATGCATCCGAACATTATGGTTGATTACAGAATTCAGAAAAAAAATCTGGGAACGATTTTTTTCAGAATATAGTGATCTGCGAACGATTTTTTTTTTTCAGAATATAGTGATCTGCCAACCTTCGCCAGCTGAATGTGTTAATCTTCATTCAATCTTGTACAGACAGACAAAACTATAGTTATAGTATAACAATGGGAATAAAATAAAACATATATATCAGTGGTTCTCAACCTTTAATGTTTCACGTACCCCCTGGAAATGTGTATGTAACTGGCGTACCCCTTGTGTAGATAGATAAAACTATAGTTATAGTATAACAATGGGAATAAAATAAAATATATATATCAGTGGTTCTCAACCTTTTATGCTTCACGTACCCCCTGGAAATGTGTATGTAACTGGCGTACCCCTTGTGTAGATAGATAAAACTATAGTTATAGTATAACAATGGGAATAAAATAAAACATATATATCAGTGGTTCTCAACCTTTAATGTTTCACGTACCCCCTGGAAATGTGTATGTAACTGGCGTACCCCTTGTGTAGATAGATAAAACTATAGTTATAGTATAACAATGGGAATAAAATAAAACATATATATAAGTGGTTCTCAACCTTTAATGTTTCACGTACCCCCTGGAAATGTGTATGTAACTGGCGTACCCCTTGTGTAGATAGATAAAACTATAGTTATAGTATAACAATGGGAATAAAATAAAACAGATATATCAGTGGTTCTCAACCTTTAGTGTTTCACGTACCCCCTGGAAATGTGTATGTAACTGGCGTACCCCTTGTGTAGACAGATAAAACTATAGTTATAGTATAACAATGGGAATAAAATAAAACATATATATCAGTGGTTCTCAACCTTTTATGCTTCACGTACCCCCTGGAAATGTGTATGTAACTGGCGTACCCCTTGTGTAGATAGATAAAACTATAGTTATAGTATAACAATGGGAATAAAATAAAACATATATATCAGTGGTTCTCAACCTTTTATGCTTCACGTACCCCCTGGAAATGTGTATGTAACTGGCGTACCCCTTGTGTAGATAGATAAAACTATAGTTATAGTATAACAATGGGAATAAAATAAAATATATATATCAGTGGTTCTCAACCTTTTCTGCTTCACGTACCCCCTGGAAATGTGTATGTAACTGGCGTACCCCTTGTGTAGATAGATAAAACTATAGTTATAGTATAACAATGGGAATAAAATAAAACATATATATCAGTGGTTCTCAACCCTTTTATGCTTCACGTACCCCCTGGAAATGTGTATGTAACTGGCGTACCCCTTGTGTAGATAGATAAAACTATAGTTATAGTATAACAATGGGAATAAAATAAAGTATATATATCAGTGGTTCTCAACCTTTAATGTTTCACGTACCCCCTGGAAATGTGTATGTAACTGGCGTACCCCTTGTGTAGATAAATAAAACTATAGTTATAGTATAACAATGGGAATAAAATAAAACATATATATCAGTGGTTCTCAACCTTTAGTGTTTCACGTACCCCCTGGAAATGTGTATGTAACTGGCGTACCCCTTGTGTAGACAGATAAAACTACAGTTATAGTATAACAATGGGAATAAAATAAAATATATATATCAGTGGTTCTCAACCTTTTATGCTTCACGTACCCCTTGGAAATGTGTATGTAACTGGCGTACCCCTTGTGTAGATAGATAAAACTATAGTTATAGTATAACAATGGGAATAAAACATATATATCAGTGGTTCTCAACCTTTTATGCTTCACGTACCCCCTGGAAATGTGTATGTAACTGGCGTACCCCTTGTATAGATAGATAAAACTATAGTTATAGTATAACAATGGGAATAAAATAAAATATATGTATCAGTGGTTCTCAACCTTTTATGCTTCACGTACCCCCTGGAAATGTGCATGTAACTGGCGTACCCCTTGTATAGATAGATAAATCTATAGTTATAGTATAACAATGGGAATAAAATAAAACATATATATCAGTGGTTCTCAACCTTTTAATGCTTCACGTACACCCTGGAAATGTGTATGTAACTGGCGTACCCCTTGTATAGATAGATAAAACTATAGTTATAGTATAACAATGGGAATAAAATAAAACATATATATCAGTGGTTCTCAACCTTTTATGATTCACGTACCCCCTGGAAATGTGTATAACTGGCGTACCCCTTGTGTAGATAGATAAAATTATAGTTATAGTATAACAATGGGAATAAAATAAAACATATATATCAGTGGTTCTCAACCTTTTATGCTTCACGTACCCTCTGGAAATGTGTATGTAACTGGCGTACCCCTTGTATAGATAGATAAAACTATAGTTATAGTATAACAATGGGAATAAAATAAAACATATATATCAGTGGTTCTCAACCTTTTATGCTTCACGTACCCCCTGGAAATGTGTATGTAACTGGCGTACCCCTTGTATAGATAGGTTAAACTATAGTTATAGTGTATCAATGGGAATAAAATAAAACTTTTAAGTTGTTTTCAAACAAATCATATCAAAATCTTCAATTAAATCTTTATTTGATTTTTATTCATTTAAATATATTTTTTATTTTATTAACTTAAAGAGATAATTATATGTACATATATAAAGTAAATTATTCTTCATAACGAAAATAATATGTCATTAGTTCAAGAATACAAAAGTGGAAAAAAACATGACTTACATATGCTTATTAACTAGATTGTATTCGTTGTCATTTTCTGACAATAGACGCATTTGTGTGCGTAAGACTGGCATTAAATCACTTCCATTGCTTGAAACATTTTGGCCGTCCTGTTCATACGCCAATGGTGAAATGCTCTCTGTGGCTTGGGGAACCAAATTATCACGTTTCCAGTGATTCTGAAGTTTGATTAGTTTTGACAACGAACTCTGAAATCAATCGTTGAGATCCTGCTTTGACTAGATCTTTGTATAATTCTTGATAACGCGCCATACATGACTTCAGTTCACATTTAAACTGCTCAGCCCGTTCGACAATGGGATCTTGTGTAAGAAAATAACTTTCCATTTTACTAGCCATTTGAAGCCCTTTAATTAAACCTGCAGTGAGTGGTACCTTTTCATCACCATCACTTTTTTCTTTCTCATCAGGAGTCTCAAGGACAACTTCTATTATTTCATCTTCGCTAAGAGCTTTGTCAACCAGCAATTCATCAATATCCGCACACGATAAATCATCAAATCCTTCTCCACCAACTGCATGTGATAAAGTGACGATATTAGGATATTCAGTCATATTTGGGGGTACAGAATTTTGCTTTTTACACATTCTGGCCAGATAGCTTCCCAGAATGCGTTTAAAGTTGATGGTTTTAATTCTGATACCGTCAATCCAGCATGTCTGATACAATCTAAAATAGAAAATTTCTTCCACACATCAATAACTGTTAGTGTTCTATCCTTATATGATTTATCCAAAATGTATTGATATGTTCGTCTTACGTAGTAAGTTTTAAATATGGCAATTATACCCTGGCCTAGTGGTTGTATTAAGGATGCTAATGTTAGGCAGCAAAATCAAAATTATACATTTGGGTGTTCCAAAACAGGATGGCCAGGCGCATTGTCTATAATCAATAGAACTTTAAATTCGAGATTTTTTCCCTTCAAATAGCGTTTAACTTCTGGAACAAAACATTTATGAACCATTCATTAAAAAAAATTTTTGTAGCCTAGGCTTTTTTGTTTCTCATCCAATACACTGGCCATTTGTCCAAATCTACACCTTTCATTGACCATGATCTTAGGAGTCGATTGATGAGCAGCGATTGATGAGATCTCCTGAAGTGTTGCTGCAAAATAGAAAGGTCACACGATCCTTAGCTGCTTTAAAGCCACCAACAGTTTTTTGTGATTTTGCTATGTAGGTTCTACTTGGCATTTCCCCCCCAAAAAAGACAAGTTTCATCTGCATTCCAAATTTGATCAGGAGTGTATCCACCATCTTCTATGATTTGGGTCAAATTTTGACAAAATTCTTTAGCAGCCGGCTCACCTGCAGATGTAACTTCACCTTTTATCTTTACATTATGAAACGCGTGTCTTCGAAGAAATCCTGCAAGCCAACCTGTACTTGCAGGAAAATTCATAATTTTTGTTTAACTCAGCTGATGTGGTTAGTTCCATTTCTTGTATCTGCTTATATATTCGTAATGCCATCTGTTTGATGGTATTTCCGTTTAGAGGTATTTCTTTTTTTGTGAGTTATCTTCTATCCACATTACTGGTGCCTTTTCCATCTTCACTTTTACAATATCTCTCGTGTAAGATGACGACGTAGCGCTCAATTTTGTTCCTGAAATTACAGATTTTCTAATAGCATCTTCATTTTTCTTGATGGTTCTTACGGTAGCTTCGTTCAAACCAAAATATTTACCTATGGATGTTGAACCTTCTCCAGTTGCAAGACGATCTAAAATTTGGATCTTAATATCCAAAGAAATAGCTTTCCTCTTCCGCTTTTGTATAGTTGAGTTATCCGACTTCGTGGTAACGCTTACGAAAAATATTTGAATTGTAGTTAATAAATCGGATGATGAAAAATTGTAAATTACCTATCAGCAAAATTTGATAAATTTATATTACGCACACAAAACTTGGCAAACAAATAAAAAAAAAAATTTTTTTTGTTTCTTCTCTTAAACATTTAAACACTTCTAACTTTAAACACGAAATGAGAGACCAATACTAAAGTATGTATTGAAGATAAATCGAGGGGAATTCCCGGAACTCATTGTTGCCACTTTATTCCGAATGAAGTAGGTTCTGTACAATTTTTCCATAAAACAGAGAATAAAATAGAGAAAACTTGTTATGTAGTTACGTTAGTGTAGTTTTTATTTTGGGGATTTTAGTGCACAAAATGTTTATCTATAGTACATTTTCAAAGTTAAAACTACTTCGAAAAATGTGACCATAAATAAAAGCAGCATCTTTGTATAAATGTAATTTCTAGGAATTTTTTCTTGAATAGGAATATTTTTTCAGAATTAAATTCAAATGGAGATATTTAAAGGGCGCCGTTTGAACAGTGTTAGATCAAAATAAATCGTGTAAAAAGAGAATTGGAATTTTTTTTTCGAAACAGTGATAAATCAAAATCGTGTAAAAAAAAAAAACGGTGTAAAAACAGAATTTGGTGTATATTATTTCTATTAAGTATTAGAAATATGAGAATTATAATATTTCATTAATACCAATCAAATTAAAGGGTAGCGCGCCAGGCTCGTAATCTGCAGTTCTCAGATTCGAGTCCCAGCTGAGTCAGCGTCGAGATTTATCTGCGCAAAATTCCCCGCCCTTCCCACGGTCAGTGGGGGACACCGATAGGCTTGGAAAGGCCGCCGTCCGTCGGATGGGACGTTAAGCCGTGGCTCCGTGTGCGGGAGAGCCATACCCTGTGCACGTTAAAGAACACACTGGATGGCCTTGACGGGAGGCTACCATCTGTCTCCCAACAGCTGTTCCAGTGGGTCCCCTCCCCCAACCTTCTCTGAGCCTTCGGGGTCCATGTGACCTGGCCATTTAGCCCATGGTGTGCAAAAAAGTGCCACTCAGAGGTAAAACAACCCAACGTTAAAGAACACGCTGGATGGCCTTGACGGGAGGCTACCATCTGTCTCCCAACAGCTGTTCCAGTGGGTCCCCTCCCCCAACCTTCTCTGAGCCTTCGGGGTTCTTGCGACTTAATGGTTGGCCATTTAGCCCACGATGGGTTGAGTTGTTTTACCTCTGAGCGGCACTTTTTTGCACACCATGGGCTAACTGGCCAGGTAACATGGATCCCGAAGGTTCAGAGAAGATTGGGGGAGGAGACCCACTGGACAGCTGTTGGGAGACAGATGGTAGCCTCCCGTCAAGGCCATCCAGCGTGTTCTTTAACGTGCACAGGGTATGTCTCTCCCGCACACGGGACCACGGCTTAACGTCCCATCCGACGGACGGCGGCCTTTCCAAGCCCATCGGTGTCCCCTACTGACCGTGGGCAGGGCGGGGAAATACCCACGATGTGAAACAAAGTGTCGCTCAGAGGTAAAACAACCCAACTCAACCCAATCAAATTAAGAGTTTTCTAATTATCATTTTCGTTGTTTCCAATGTAAACTTCGTGACGTTCACATTCCATCACCAGAATTTCGTATTTCTATCATTTATACAATGTTGCAATATTCGTTTGAAAATTTTTAATTTTCAATCTTTTTCACCGTTAGATGGTGCAATATAGTGATCGAAGATCTAAAAAGTGTAAATCATATTTTATCATTCGCATCTAACTCAAAAAGAATTTTTCATTTATCTCTAAAAACAATTATCTGCTAAAACTAAATAGGTGTGTTTTACCACCCTCTCTGTGTCTAAGGGGTCAACTCATTGTTGGCAATGGAAACTTTGTGGACTTCACATTCCACCACCAAAATTTCAAATTTCTGCCATAAATACATCGTTCGAAATACTCGTTTGAAATTTTGGAATTTTCAAAATTTTCCACCGCTAGAGGGGGTAATTATAGCTTTAGAGCGATTCGGAAAGTGCATATCGTAATATTTCACCAATACCTATCCAACACAAAAACATTTTTAATTTATCTCTGTAAACACAGATTTGGGTTGGGTTGTTTTACCTCTGAGCGGCACGTTTTTGCACACCAAGGGATAAAACCCTACCTTTGTACCCCTAAAGTGGTTAAAACAACAGAAAAGAAATGCCTGAGAAACCCCCGCCCCTATTCCGCCTAAAAATATAATTCCGCCTGTAGAAACCGCCGCTCCTATTCCGCATTTACTCGTCAAGAGGACCACGAAGGCTCAGAGAAGGTTGGGGGAGGGGATCCACTGGAACGGCTGTTGGGAGACAGATGGGAGCCTTCCGTCAAGGCCATCCAGCGTGTTCTTTAACGTGCACAGGGTATGGCTCTCCCGCACACGGGGCCACGGCTTAACGTCCCATCCGACGGACGGTGGCCTTTCCAAGCCCATCGGTGTTCCCTACTGACCGTGGGCAGGGCGGGGAATTTTGCGGAGATAAATCTCAACGCTGACCCAGCTGGGACTCGAACCTGGGAACTACAGATTACGAGCATGACGCGCTCGTAATCTGTAGAAACCCTCGCCCCTATTCCGCATTTACTCTTCCGATTATTATTCTTGGTAAAGATCTTTTTGTGATTGATGCGCAATTTACTCCGCTTTTCCGTTGAAGCATAAAAATCGATGCTTGAATATTTGTGCTGGACCCGACGCAAACCTTTCTTCCGCGGAACAGAAGAAACGGGAAAAAATATGCTGTCACGTGATCTCTTTTCTGTTGTTTTAACAACAGCAGTTTCATTCCTGCAATTATGCCTATCGATTTATCTGGAAACTAACATTGTTCTCTCTTTTTTTTTTCCAAGACGTGAGAAGCATGAACGTAAAATAATTGAAATCCTGTTTAACTGTTATTCTTAGTTACTAAAGTATTGTTACAGATTTTTAAGTTGTATTACATTTGATCACCGTGCGTGAATTCGCAATAAACAATTGGGTTGGGTTGTTTTACCTCTGAGCGGCACTTTTTTGCACACCATGGGCTAAATGGCCAGGTCACATGGACCCCGAAGGCTCAGAGAAGGTTGGGGGAGGGGACCCACTGGAACAGCTGTTGGGAGACAGATGGTCGCCTCCCGTCAAGGCCATCCAGCGTGTTCTTTAACGTGCACAGGGTATGGCTCTCCCGCACACGGGGCCACGGCTTAACGTCCCATCTGACGGACGGCGGCCTTTCCAAGCCCATCGGTGTCCCCTACTGACCGTGGGCAGGGCGGGGAATTTTGCGGAAATAAATCTCAACGCTGACCCAGCTGGGACTCGAACCTGGGAACTGCAGATTACGAGCCTGGCGCGCTACCGACTGAGCCACCCCCGCCCCTCAATAAACAATTGACAACAACGATTTGAGAGCTAAGACATTAAAACGCATATCGATAACAATAATATTCCAATTAGTTACAGTCGCTCAACAAAATATTCGAACACTATGGTCGATTACAGAATTCAGAAAAAATATCTGGCAACGTTTTTTTTTTAGAAATTAGTGATCTGGCAACCCTCGTGTCACGTGACACGATCCTCGTGACTTTAGACCCGTGACACGAGGGTTGCCAGATCCTCGTGTCACGTGACACAAAGGTTGCCAGATCACTAATTTCTAAAAAAATCGTTGCCAGATATTTTTTCTGAATTCTGTAATCAACCATAGTGTTGGAATATTTTTTTGAGCGACTGTACTTGAAAAACTAATTAATCATCAAATATAACGAATGGCCACCTACCGTCGGATGGGACGTTAAGCCGTGGCCCCGTGTGCGGGAGAGCCATACCCTGTGCACGTTAAAGAACATTCTGGATGGCCTTGACGGGAGGCTACCATCTGTCTCCCAACAGCTGTTCCAGTGGGTCCCCTCCCCCAACCTTCTCTGAGCCTTCGGGGTCCTTGTGGCTTGGCCATTTAGCCCATGGTGTGCAAAAAAGTGCCGCTCAGAGGTAAAACAATCCAATCCAATCTCCCACTAAAGTTTTGAATGAAAAAAAAAAATTTCTTCATTCTTCCCCCTTAAAAAAAAATAATGAATAAAAACTAGAAAAAAAAGATTAAGTATCCGGTCCAAGTTTCTGTCCGAAACATCCCTTTCCGTTCCGAAACTTAGCAGACTTCTCTCTCGACAATGCAACATTTCATAGATTAAACCCATTCTTGTGAGGGAAGTGCGTGAGAATTTCCCTCAAGAGAAAGAGATAACGAGTTTTGTTTCCAATTCCTTTCCTCACCGAGTCTGAATAGAATCCTTTTCCCTTCTGTCTGTACAAAGCTGACAAAGTATCTAATGGCATGACGTAGACAGAATTTGCTAAGAAAACGAAATCCCTGATGTGCAAACGGAAGTTTCCACGAGTGTAAAATTCCATTATTATTTTTGAGTTTCTTTAAACACAACAAAAAAGAATGGACATCAATAAACGCTGCTCTTTGGATTAAAGTGAATTACTTTTAAGAGGATAGTGTTTTTAGCTCTGAGCGGTACATTTTTTTGCACACAATGGTCTAAATGGTCAGGTCACAAGGACCCCAACGTCCGCCAGGCTCGTAATCTGTAGTTCCCAGGAACGGGTCCCAGATTGGCAAGTTGGGTTGGGTTGTTTTACCTCTGAGCGGCACTTTTTTGCACACCATGGGCTAAATGGCCAGGTCACATGGACCCCGAAGGCTCAGAGAAGGTTGGGGGAAGGGACCCACTGGAACAGCTGTTGGGAGACAGATGGTAGCCTTCTGTCAAGGCCATCCAGCGTGTTCTTTAACGTGCACAGGGTATGGCTCTTCCGCACACGGTGCCACGGCTTAACGCCCCATCCGACGGACGGTGTCCCCTACTGACCGCTACCATCGGTGTCCCCTACTGACCGTGGGCAGGGCTGGGAATTTTGCGGAGATAAATCTCAACGCTGACCAAGCTGGGACTCGAACCTGGGAACTACAGATTACGAGCTTGGCGCGCTACCGACTGAGCCACCGCCGTCCCAGATTGGCAAGTGTTAAGATTTATCTTCCAAAACTCCCCTACAATCTGTCAGTAGGGGACACCGATGGCTAGAAAAGGCCGCCGTCCATTGAATGGGACGTTAAGCCGTGGTCACAGCCATATCCTGTGCTCGTTAAAGAACACGCTAGATGGCCTTGACCGGAAGCTACCATCTGTCTCCCAAAAGCTGTCCAGTGGGTCCCCTCCTCTTAACCGTCTCTGAGCATTCGGGGTCCTTGTGGCCTGTCCATTTAGCCCATTGTGTGCAAAAAAGGGCCTCTCAGAGATAAAACAAATCCAACCTATTTCCCTATTGTCTTTCGCTCATTTATCGCTTTATGTGTTGGTCAAAACAGATGTTCCACATCTTTCGAATGCCAGTGTCAAACACAAGCTTTCATTTGACAAACAAATTATTATGTCATAGGTTATAACAAATGGATCCCGAGGCTTTCTTCCCCCTATAAAAGGGGCGGGGGTGACTCAGTCGGTAGCGCGCCAGGCTCGTAATCTGTAGTTCTCAGGTTCGAGTCCCAGCTGGGTCAGCGTTGAGATTTATCTCCGCAAAATTTCCCCGCCCTGCCCACGGTCAGTAAGGGACACCGATGGGCTTGGAAAGACCGCCGTCCGTCGGATGGGACGTTAAGCCGTGGTCCCGTGTGCGGGAGAGCCATACCCTCTGCACGTTAAAGAACACGCTGGATAGCCTTGACGGGAGGCTACCATCTGTCTCCCAACAGCTGTTCCAGTGGGTCCCCTCCCCCAACCTTCTCTGAGCGTACGGGGTCCATGTACGGGGTCCATTTAGTCCACACCGTGGGCTAAATGGCCAGGTGGCCATTTAGCCCACGGTGTGCAAAAAAGTGCCGCTCAGAGGTAAAACAACAACAACTCATCATCGATATGCTTCAATTTTATTTTCTGCTTTTTAGAGTACATATGTTTCTTAATTTTTATTTTTTTTCGTGGTTTAATTGGCAACGATTTCGCACCATAGAGAAATATAAAATTAGATGTTAGTTAATATTAATAACCATAATATTAACTAACTTCTAATTTTATTAACACCATAGAGAAAATAAATAATAATATAAATATAAATAATATAAGAAAAATAGTTAATATTAACACCATAGAGAAAAATAAAATTAGAAGTTAGTTAATTTAATCTTAACGAACAAGAAGGGCATATTAATTCAGAACCTGTGAATAAATTGCATTGGATTTTTCAGTTGCGCATGACAGGGTTAAGTGTCTACTTCCTAAATCAGAACATGTAACCTAGTTGATAGAAAAATTTCCAGGAGCTATGAAACTTGGGTTGGGTTGTTTTACCTCTGAGCGGCACTTTTTTGCACACCATGGGCTAAATGGCCAGGTCACATGGACCCCGAAGGCTCAGAGAAGGTTGGGGGAGGGGACCCACTGGAACAGTTGTTGGGAGACAGATGGTAGCCTCCCGTCAAGGCCATCCAGCGTGTTCTTTAACGTGCACAGGGTATGGCCCTCCCGCACACGGGACCACGGCTTAACGTCCCATCCGACGGACGGCGGCCTTTCCAAGCCCATCGGTGTCCCTACTGACCGCGAAAGGGCAGGGCGGGGAGTTTTGCGGAGATAAATCTAAACGCTGACCCAGCTGGGACTCGAACCTGGGAACTGCAGATTACGAGCCTGGCGCGCTACCGACTGAGCCACCCCCGCCCCTATGAAACTTGGGATTGAAGAATATACTTGAAGGCTTTAGCGAGTTAATCAAGGCATCCTTCTATATTTAAGAAAAATTTTTACTTAATAATTTGAATACTTTAGTATTTATTAATGATAACATTGGTGTACATTGACTATAGAAATCTCAAATCCATCTACACCAATCTATTTCTTTGATCAAATACGTTGATTTATTATGATATTAAGCGGTAATTTTTTGACAACAATGGGCTAAATGGCCAGGCCTCAACCATCCAAGGGCTCACTGAAGGTTGGGAGGGGAATGTAATCCAACAGAAGGTTTGGGGGGGGGGGGTCGGATCCACGTAAGATTGGAGGGATCGGACCCACATAAGGTTGGGAGTGGTTCGGACCCACATGAAGTTGGGGTGGTTTCGGACCCACATAAGGTTGGGGATGGGACCGAACCCACGCAAGGTTGGGGGGAGATCAGACCCACGTAAGGTTTGGGATGGTATCGGACCCACGTAACGTTGGGGGGATCGGACCCACATAAGGTTGGGAGAATCGGACCACTGAAATTTGGGGAAATCTGATCCAACAGAAGATTGAGGGGGGTTGGAAATCGGACCCACAGAAGATTGGTGAATCTGACCACAGAGGGCTGAGGGATCTGACCCCACCACACACAGAGATTGGGGGAATCGGACCCACAGAAGGTTGTGGGGGGTAGGAAATCGGATCACAGAAGATTGGGGAATTTGACCACAGAGAGTTGGGGATGTCATCCCACCACACACAGAGAGATTGGGTGAATCTGATCCACAGAAGGTTGAGGGGGGGGGTAGGAAATCGGACCCACAGAAAATTGGTGAATCTGACCACAGAGGTTTGAGGGATCTGACCCCACCATACACAGAGATTGGGGGAATCGGACCCACAGAAGGTTGAGGGAGTAGGAAATCGGACCCACAGAAGATTGGGGAATCTGACCCCACCACACACAGAGATTGGGGGAATCTGATCCACAGAAGGTTGAGGGGGGTAGGAAATCGGACCCACAGAAGATTGGGGAATTTGACCACAGAGAGTTGGGGGATGTGATCCCACCACACACAGAGAGATTGGGGCAATCTTATCCACAGAAGGTTGAGGGGGGTAGGAAATCGGACTCACAAAAGATTGGGGAATCTGACCACAGAGGGTTGAGGGATCTGACCCCCCCCCCACACACACAGAGGTTGGGAAAATCTGATCCAGAGAAGGTTGAGGGGGTACGAAATCGGACCACAGAAGATTGGGGAATCTGACCACAGAGGTTTGGGGGATATGACCTAACCACACACAGAGATTGGGGGAATCTGATCCACAGAAGGTTGAGGGGGTAGGAAATCGGACCCACAGAAGATTGGGAAATCCGACCACAGAAGGTTGGGGGATCTGACTCCACCACACACAGAGATTGGGGGAATCTGATCCACAGAAGGTTGAGGGGGGTAGGAAATCGGACCCACAGAAGATTGGGAAATCCGACCACAGAAGGTTGAGGGATCTGACCCACCACACACAGAGATTGGGGGAATCTGATCCACAGAAGGTTGAGGGGGGTAGGAAATCGGACCCACAGAAGATTGGGAAATCCGACCACAGAAGGTTGAGGGATCTGACCCACCACACACAGAGATTGGGGGAATCTGATCCACAGAAGGTTCAGGGGGGTAGCAAATCGGACCCACAGAAGATTGGGGAATTTGACCACAGAAGGTTGGGGATCTTACCCCACCATACACAGAGATTGGGGGAATCTGATCCACAGAAGGTTGAGGGGGGTAGGAAATCGGACCAACAGAAGATTGGGGAATCTGACCACAGAGGGTTGGGGGATCTGACCCCACCACACACAGAGATTCGGACCCACAGAAGGTTGAGGGAATCATACCCACATAACAACTGTTAGGAGACAGATGTAAGTCAAGGTCAAATCAGAGTGGCCTTTAACATTCACAAGTACGACTCTCTTGCAGACGGGGACGACTCAGCTGGTAGAGGGCCAAGCTCTTAATCTGAGGTTTCCAGGTTCGAGTCTCACCTGTACCAGCACCGAGATTTATCGTCGCTAACACCCACTCTGTCCTGGGTCAGAACGGAACACCGATGAGCTTGGAAAGGGAGCCTCTGTCGCATGGGGCGTTAAGCCGTGTCCAGTGTGCGGGTTGGGTTGTTTTACCTCTGAGCGGCACTATTTTGCACACAATGGGCTAAATGGCCAGGTCACATTGACCCCGAAGGCTCAGAGAAGGTTGGGGGAGGGGACCCACTGGAACAGCTGTTGGGAGACAGATGGTAGCCTCCCGTCAAGGCCATCCAGCATGTTCTTTAACGTGCACAGGGTATGGCTCTCCCGCACACGGTGCCACGGCTTAACGTCCCATCAGACGGACGGCGGGCTTTCCAAGACCATCGGTGTCCCCTACTGACCGTGGGCAGGTCGGGGAATTTTGCAGAGATAAATCTCAACGCTGACCCAGCTGGGACTCGAACCTGGGAAGATTACGAGCCTGGCGCGCTACCGACTGAGCCACCCCCGCCCTATCTCGTAGTTTCGCGGAGATAAATCTCAACGTTGGCATAGATTTCTCGAATTTGCGAACCAAAAATTACGAGCCTGGTGTGCTACAGACTGAATCACCACTGCCCCTGGAGTAGAGTTTATTACGAAAGGTGCTCAATTAGCAGATTTAATGATGTCTTATGGACGCATTTGTCGACGCAATGATGCAAATATAACTAAAAAAAAGAATACCGGAAATGGTGGCTCAGTCGGTAGCACGCCAGGCACGTAATCTGCAGTTCCCAGGTTCGAGTCCCAGCTGGATCAGCGTTGAGATTTATCTCCGCAAAATTCCCCGCCCTGCCCACGGTCAGTAGGGGACACCGATGGGCTTGGAAAGACCGTCGTCCGTCTGATGGGAAGTTAAGCCGTGGCTCCGTGTGCGGGAGAGTCATACCATGTGCACGTTAAAGAACACGCTGGATGGCCTTGACGGGAGGCTACCATCTGTCTCGCAACATCCGTTCTAGTGGATCCCCTCCCCCAACCTTCTCTGAGCCTTCGGGGTCCATGCGACCTGGCCATTTAGCCCATGGTGTGCAAAAAAGTGCCGCTCAGAGATAAAAAACCCAATCCGTGTGACGAAGATCATACTTTGGATGACCTTGACGGGAGGCTACTATCTGTCTCCCAACAGCTGTTCCAGTGGATCTCCTCCCCCAACCTTCTCTTAGACTTCGGGGTCCATGTGACCTGGCCATTTAGCCCATGGTGTGCAAAAAAGTGCCGCTCAGAGGTAAAACAACCCAACCCTTCCCCCAACCTTATCTGAACACTTCTGATCCTTGTAACCTTGTCAGCCCGCACCAGCTTAAAGCGATTTCACAAACAGTAAAGCACCAGAACGAATCTTTTTCATCTAGCCATACCACCGATTGACCCCCCTTTCAAAAAATAAATCAAAATTATATTCCCTACTCTCCCTTATTGCTCCTTTGTGTTTCCCCTTTTCATTATTCTCCGTGTCTTGTTGAAGTTTTAAAAGCCTTCTTCCTGGTTTTTATTTTCAGTTTCCAAGGTGGTTAATCAACGGCTTCCTTCCCGCATAACTTAATTGCAGCTTGAAGGATTTAAGAGGAAAGGAGATCTGAATTAGCTCATGAATAATTCAAATGATGTCTTATTTTTTTCTCATTCTGTCTTCCTTACCGCAGGGATATGAATTATTCAGAGAGATATTCGTGGGTTCTCTTCGTGATAGAAAATACCCTAATCAATCTCCAGAAACCAGCTACGAAATGTAAATAATGGTTCGTGTCCACATGATACCTTTTGCCTCACATATACGTTCTTACTAAAATGGGGCGGGGGTGGCTCGGTCGGTAGCGCTCCAGGCTCGTAATCTGCAGTTCCCAGGTTCGAGTCCCAGCTGGGTCAGCGTTGAGATTTATCTCCGCAAAATTCCCCGCCCTGCCCACGGTCAGTAGGGGACACGATGGGCTTGTAAAGGCCGCCGTCCGTCGGATGGACGTTAAGTCGTGGCCTCGTGTGCGGGAGAGCCATACCCTGTGCACGTTAAAGAACACGCTGGATGGCCTTGACGGGAGGCTACCATCTGTCTCCCAACAGCTGTTCCAGTGGGTCCCCTCCCCCAACCTTCTCTGAGCCTTCGGGGTCCATGTGACCTGGCCATTTAGCCCATGGTGTGCAAAAAAGTGCCGCTCAGAGTTGAAACAACCCAACCTACTAAAATGTTAGAGCTTTGAGTTGGGTTGTTTTACGTCTGAGAGACACTTTTTGGAACACATTAGGTTAAATGGCCAGGTCACATGGACCCAGAAGGTTCAGAGAAGGTTGGGGGAGGGGACCCACTGGGTTGGGTTGTTTTACCTCTGAGCGGCACTTTTTTTGCACACCATGGGCTAAATGGCCAGGTCACATGGACCCCGAAGGCTCAGAGAAGGTTGGGGGAGGGGACCCACTGGAACAGCTGTTGGGAGACAGATGGTAGCCTCCCGTCAAGGCCATCCAGGAGTTCTTTAACGTGCACAGGGTATGGCTCTCCCGCACACGGGGCCACGGCTTAACGTCACATCCGACGGACGGCGGCCTTTCCAAGCCCATCGGTGTCCCCTACTGACCGTGGGCAGGGTGGGGAATTTTGTGGAGATAAATCTCAACGCTGACCCAGCTGGGACTCGAACCTGGGAACTACAGATTACGAGCCTGGCGCGCTACCGACTGAGCCACCCCCGCCCCATTGTTATTAAGTAATAACGCAAAAGTGATCAGTATTCTTGAAAGTAGCCAAAAGATGAATAAAGCACATACCAAATATATCCTAGCAGTACTTTGTCAACCATTTTAAAGAACAAAGATACGGTATCGAAACAGATGGATTGCGATGAATTTGCTGATGTTGGGCAATCAAGTTACCAAAATGTTTTTCTTAATTCAGGAACAAAAACATTCCATCAGTTGGGAATCTTTTTCCAGCACGTGGTAATCCTATAACTATTTTTTAAACTGCTTAAATCTATTTTTTTTCATCCGAGATTCGATAGCTCGATGGTTTTTTGCTTCTATCGAGTCATAAAAAAATAAGAAATTGGAGTATGCTGAATATTAAATTTTTTACAAAATACGAGATTATACAGAGACTTCTGTTTTACGGTTCCCTATTAGGCAAAAAATTTACTCAATAATAATAAAAATCTGCAGATTACGATACGAAGGATTGTTTTTTAAAAAGCTCCGAAAGTGAAAATATTTTATAATCTAAAATTTCTTATTAGGTTCTATTATTTTTGATAAATATTTCAGTCGCATTCTAGATTGTGTTTTTAAAGCGTTTTTTATTCATTCCACCTATGAACACTTTCTCGAGTAGGTGCATTTCGAAATATTATTCATTTGCATTTCTCTGCTAAATTGGGCCGGGGGTGGCTCATTCGGTAGCGCGCCAGGCTCGTAATCTGCAGTTGGGAGAGAGATGGTAGCCTCCCGTCAAGGCCATCCAGCGTGTTCTTTAACGTGCACAGGGTATGGCTCTCCCGCACACGGGGAGACGAATTAAGGTCCCATCCGACGGACGGCGGCCTTCGAATCCCAGCTGGGTCAGCATTGAGATTTATCTTCGCAAAATTACCCGCCCTGCCCACGATCAGTAGGGGACACCGATGAGCTTCGAAAGGTCGCCGTCCGTCGGATGGGACGTTAAGCCGTGGCCCCGTGTGCGGGAGAGCCATACCATGTGCACGTTAAAGAACACGCTGGATGGCCTTGACGGGAGGCTATCATCTGTCTCCCAACAGCTTTTCCAGTAGATCCCCTCCCCCAACCTTCTCTGAGCCATCGGGGTCGATGTGATCGGGGCCATTAGGCCATGGTGTGCAAAAAAGTGCCGCTCAGAGGTAAAACAACTCAACCCAAATCCTACTAAATTTATTTCAAGACATTTATAAACGGTAAACAAAAATTCCGTTTCCTTTGAGCTTTCAGTTTAACGTGAGTTTATTGTATTATGGTCCGGAATTTCAGTAATTATTTCATGTCTAAACAAATTAATATTTAATATATTAAATAATTTCATTTAATAAGATGTTGGTTACAAGAATTCATTATGTCAATTTGAATAATTTGCGTGATGAATAAATGATCAAATTACACTCACATAAAATCACTAACCGATTAACTTACGTGATACACTTGGGCATACAAGATAATTATTCTTTGTTGACTTTTTTTACCTCTTTGTTTTTTGCACACAAAGTGCCACTATGGTCTAAATAGCCAGGTCACAAGGACCCTGAGGTCTCAGGGAAGGTTTTGGGGAGGAGATTGGGTTGTTTTACCTCTGAGCGGCACTTTTTTGCACACCATGGGCTAAATGGCCAGGTCACATGGCCAACGAAGGCTCGGAGAAGGTTGGGGGAGGGGACCCACTGGAACAGCTGTTGGGAGACAGATGGTAGCCTCCCGTCAAGGCCATCCAGCGTGTTCTTTAACGTGCACAGGGTATGTCTCTCCGGCACAAGGGGCTACGGCTTAACGTCCCATCCAATGGACGGCGGCCTTTCCAAGCCCATCGGTGTCCCCTACTGACCGTGGGCAGGGCGCGGAATTTTGCGGAGATAAATCTCAACGCTGACCCAGCTGGGACTCGAACCTGGGAACTACAGATTATGAGCCTGGAGCGCTACCGACTGAGCCACCCCCGCCCCTTGGGGAGGAGATCTACTGCAAGGCTGTTAGGAGACAGATGGTAGCCTCCCATCAAGGCCATCCAGGATGTTCTTTATCGCGCACAGGGTATGGCTCTCCTGCACGGTGCCACGGTTTAAAGTACCATCCGACGGGGGATGACCTTTCCAAGCCCATCGGTGTTCCCTACTGACGTAGGGCAGGGCGTTTTGCAGAGATGATTCTCGAACATGGGAGCGCATTGCTTGCTTGGCGCGCTACCGACTGAGCATCCCAATGGCTAACTGGAAAATTGTAAACAGTAATATTTTATTAGCAGCTATAAAACAAAAAAAAAAAAAATTATTTACCTCCTAAAACAAAAAATGTACAGTCGCTCAAAAAAGTTTCCGAACACTATGGTTGATTACAGAATTCAGAAAAAGTATCTAGCAACGATTTTTTTAGAGTTGGGTTGTTTTACCTCTGAGCGGCACTTTTTTGCACACAATGGGCTAAATGGCCAGGTCACATGGACCCCGAAGGCTCAGAGAAGGTTGGGGGAGGGGACCCACTGGAACAGCTGTTGGGAGACAGATGGTAGCCTCCCGTCAAGGTCATCCAGCGTGTTCTTTAAAGTGCACAGGGTATGGCTCTCCCGCACACGGTGCAACGGTTTAACGTCCCATCTGACGGACGGCGGCCTTTCCAAGCCCAGAATCGGATGTTAAACCACAGTGCCGTATGAGAGAGAGAGCCATACCCTAACTTTAATGAACACGCTGGATGGCCTTTACGGAAGGCTATCATAAATCTAACTGTTGTACAGTTGATCCTTTATACTGAACCTTCTCTGAACCCTCGGGATCGTTGTGACCTGGCCATTTAGCTGTGTGCAAAAATGCCTCTTGAATGTAAAATAATCGGAAAACCCTCCACTATGAAAATTTTGAAATTCTAGTACAAAACTGGAAAATTGCAAACAATTTGCATGTTCAAACTTTTTCCCAACGCCACTATTAAAGCTGTTCGGAGATTTGGAAATGCTAAACGTAGCAAGTGGATACAGGGGGAATTTATTATTTATATGTTTAATAATTCAACAATACCTATACAACACTAAATTAACTTAAATCTATAAGCAAAAAAATTGCGTGCCATAAATAGACAGAAGATAGTTGTGTTACCTCTGAGCGGCACTTTTGTGCGTGGCTAAATGGCCAGGTCACAAGGACCCCGAAGGCTCAGAGAAAGTTGGGGGAGGGGACCCACTGGAACAGCTGTTGGGAGACAGATGGTAGCCTTCCGTCAAGGGTTATGGGTTGGGCTGTTTTACCTGTGAGTGGCACTTTTTTGCACACCATGGGCTAAATGGCCAGGTCACAAGGACCCCGAAGGCTCAGAGAAGGTTGGGGGAGGGGACCCACTGGAACAGCTGTTGGGAGACAGATGGTAGCCTCCCGTCAAGGGTTATGGGTTGGGCTGTTTTACCTGTGAGTGGCACTTTTTTGCACACCATGGGCTAAATGGCAAGGTCACAAGGACCCCGAAGGCTCAGAGAAGGTTGGGGGAGGGGATCCACTAGAACGGATGTTGCGAGACAGATGGTAGCCTCCCGTCAAGGGTTGGGCTGTTTTACCTGTGAGTGGCACTTTTTTGCACACCATGGGCTAAATGGCCAGGTCACAAGGACCCCGAAGGCTCAGAGAAAGTTGGGGAAGGGGACCCACTGGAACAGCTGTTGGGAGACAGAGGGTAGCCTCCCGTCAAGGCCATCCAGAGTGTTCTTTAATGTGCACAGGGAACGCCTCTTCTGCACACGGGCCACGGCTTAACGTCCCATCCGACGGACGGAGGCCTTTCCAAGCCCATCGATGTCCTCTACTGACCGTGGGCAGGTAGGGGAATTTTGCAGAGATAAATCTCAATGCTGACCCAGCTGGGACTCGAACCTGGGAAGATTACGAGCCTGGCGCGCTACCGACTGAGCCACCCCCGCCCCAAAGATATGGTGGAACAACAATTTTGGTAAAAACACAAACCGACAAATATCAAGCGAAAAGCAATTAGAAGATTGGTAAAAAGAGAGACAGCAGAAAAAAAAATGATTTTCCTATACAAAGTTATTTTGCAATTGAACTTTGTGAACGTTTATCTGCAAACACGGAATCGGAAGTGAAATATCAACGCCACGTGCATCAAAGTACCCAAGTAGGGTGTTCTTCAGTGACGTAACACAGTGATCCATTAGGATAGATGACGTGCACGGAACACACACGTACGTTTTGTCCTTTATATAAAAAAAAGGGACTCCTCACGCAACGGTCGGAAGTCGTTTCCACGTGGTATATTAATAGTTCTATTACATTAAGACCAGGACATGACATTTCGCTATTGGCAGTGGTCTTGTCCCATTATGGAAGTTTTCAAAGACGGTGTTACAAAGGAAAATGGCAGGAGCTTTATCTGCAAAGCCTAATTCTTTCTGTACACGAATTAGGTGGGGTTTTTTTTTATCTCTGAGCGGCATTTGTACAAACAATGGACTAAACGACACGGTCACAATGACAACAAAGGTTGGGTTATTTTTATCTTTTAACAGTGCTTCTGTAGGAACAATGGGCAAATTGTCAGGTCACAATGACCCCGAGGGTTAGGTTATTTTATCTCTTATGGCACTTTGTAGGAACAATGGGACTGTCAGATAAATTGTCAGATTGCAATGACCACAAGGGTTAGGTTATTTAATCTGTTAACGGCACTTTTTTAGGAACAATGGGCTAAATTGTCAGGTCACAATGCCCCCCAAGGGTTACGTTATTTTACCTCTTAACGGCACTTTTGTAGAAACAATGGGCTAAATTGTCAGGTCATAATGACCCCCAAGGGTTATTTTACCTCTTAACGACACTTTTGTAGGAATAATGGGCTAAATTGTCAGGTCACAATGATCCCCAAAGGTTACGTTATTTTACCTCTTAACGACACTTTTGTAGGAACAATATGCTAAATTGTCAGGTCACAATGACCCCCAAGGTTTACGTTATTTTACCTCTTAACGGCACTTTTGGATGAACAATGGGCTAAATAGTCAGGTCACAATGACCCCCAAGGTTTACGTTATTTTACCTCTTAACGGCACTTTTGTATGAACAATGGGCTAAATTATCAGGTCACAATGACCCCCATGGGTTACGTTATTTTACCTCTTAACGACACTTTTGTAGGAACAATGTGCTAAATTGTCAGGTCACAATGACCCCAAGGGTTACGTTATTTTACCTCTTAACGACACTTTTGTAGGAACAATATGCTAAATTGTCAGGTCACAATGACCCCCAAGGGTTACGTTATTTTACCTCTTAACGACACTTTGTTCCTACAAATGTGCTAAATTGTCAGGTCACAATGACCCCCAAGGATTACGTTATTTTACCTCTTAACGGCACTTTTGTATGAACAATGGGCTAAATTATCAGGTCACAATGACCCCCAAGGGTTACGTTATTTTACCTCTTAACGACACTTTTGTATGAACAATGGGCTAAATTGTCAGGTCGTAAGGACCGCCCGAAGGTTCAAAGGTTGGGGTAAGGGGACCCACTGGACAGCTGTTAAAAGAAAGATGGTAGCCTCTCATTAATTCTATCTGAAACTGTGTACAGAAGAACCATACCTTGTGTTCTTTACCATACGCAGGGTATCATTCTTCCGCACACATCGGACAATGTCTTCCTAAACTCATCGGTGTAATCTACTGAGCAAGGGCAGGGGGGGGGGGTTCAGAGGTTGGGTTGTTTTACCTCTGAGCGGCACTTTTTTGCACACCATGGGCTAAATGGCCAGGTCACAAGGACCCCGAAGGCTCAGAGAAGGTTGGGGGAGGGGACCCACTGGAACAGCTGTTGGGAGACAGATGGTAGCCTCCCGTCAAGGCCATCCAGCGTGTTCTTTAACGTGCACAGGGTATGGCTCTCCCGCACACGGGGCCACGGCTTAACGTCCCATCCGACGGACGGCGGCCTTTCCAAGCCCATCGGTGTCCCCTACTGACCGTGGGCAGGGCGGGGAATTTTGATCCCCAAAGGTTACGTTATTTTACCTCTTAACGACACTTTTGTAGGAACAATATGCTAAATTGTCAGGTCACAATGACCCCCAAGGTTTACGTTATTTTACCTCTTAACGGCACTTTTGGATGAACAATGGGCTAAATAGTCAGGTCACAATGACCCCCAAGGTTTACGTTATTTTACCTCTTAACGGCACTTTTGTATGAACAATGGGCTAAATTATCAGGTCACAATGACCCCCATGGGTTACGTTATTTTACCTCTTAACGACACTTTTGTAGGAACAATGTGCTAAATTGTCAGGTCACAATGACCCCAAGGGTTACGTTATTTTACCTCTTAACGACACTTTTGTAGGAACAATATGCTAAATTGTCAGGTCACAATGACCCCCAAGGGTTACGTTATTTTACCTCTTAACGACACTTTGTTCCTACAAATGTGCTAAATTGTCAGGTCACAATGACCCCCAAGGATTACGTTATTTTACCTCTTAACGGCACTTTTGTATGAACAATGGGCTAAATTATCAGGTCACAATGACCCCCAAGGGTTACGTTATTTTACCTCTTAACGACACTTTTGTATGAACAATGGGCTAAATTGTCAGGTCGTAAGGACCGCCCGAAGGTTCAAAGGTTGGGGTAAGGGGACCCACTGGACAGCTGTTAAAAGAAAGATGGTAGCCTCTCATTAATTCTATCTGAAACTGTGTACAGAAGAACCATACCTTGTGTTCTTTACCATACGCAGGGTATCATTCTTCCGCACACATCGGACAATGTCTTCCTAAACTCATCGGTGTAATCTACTGAGCAAGGGCAGGGGGGGGGGGGTTCAGAGGTTGGGTTGTTTTACCTCTGAGCGGCACTTTTTTGCACACCATGGGCTAAATGGCCAGGTCACAAGGACCCCGAAGGCTCAGAGAAGGTTGGGGGAGGGGACCCACTGGAACAGCTGTTGGGAGACAGATGGTAGCCTCCCGTCTAGGCCATCCAGCGTGTTCTTTAACGTGCACAGGGTATGGCTCTCCCGCACACGGGGCCACGGCTTAACGTCCCATCCGACGGACGGCGGCCTTTCCAAGCCCATCAGTGTCCCCTACTGACCGTGGGCAGGGCGGGGAATTTTGCGGAGATAAATCTCAACGCTGACCCAGCTGGGACTCGAACCTGGGAACTACAGATTACGAGCCTGGCGCGCTACCGACTGAGCCACCCCCGCCCCGGGGTTCAGAGGTAAATGTTAATGTTGGTCCAGGTACGACTTGAACTAGAGAACTGCAGAATACGTGTGTTCCGCTACCGGCTGAGTTCCCCTCCTCAGAGAGAACAGAACACACTTGGATAAAAAGCTGCATGTTTTAAACTCACAGTGTAGACACCCCTTAATAAATTTCTGAAAGGTGGTAGTTCATATTGTTAATGACTATTAGCGATATCAAAACCAACAATTAATCTAGCAGCTAATAACAATCTAAAAATTAATTGCTCAATTACCCTAGGTAGCTCAACAGTTAATAATTTCATTAAGTAATAAATTACCTTGAATAATAGAGCAATTGACAGCCTTTTAGTTAATTATGATTCAATTAATTGTGTGTTAAAATAGGACAGGAAGTGCATGACCATATCACTAACTTCATAAACTTACCTAAGGAATAGGTGAATCATTACAACTGGTAAAGAGGGGGTGGCTCAGTCGGAAGCACGCCAGGCTCGTAATCTGTAGTTCCCAGGTTCGAGTCTCAGCTGGGTCAGCATTGAGATTTATCTCCGCAAAATTCCCCGCCGTGCCCACGGTCAGTAGGGGACAAGGCTTGGAAAGGCCGCCGTCTGGGACGTTAAGCCGTGTCTCCTTGTGCGGGAGAGCCATACCCTGTGCATGTTAAAGAACACACTGGATGGCCTTGACGGGAGGCAACCATCTGTCTCCCAACAGCTGTTCCAGTGGGTCCCCTCCCTCAACCTTCTCTGAGCCTTCGGAGTCCTTGTGCCCTGGCCATTTAGCCCATTGCATGCAAAAACTACAACTGGTAAAGAGGGAGAGAGGGTGGTTGGGGGTTTATTGGCGCATTAGCAACAAGGCTATAATGCGCCAAACGAATGTCCAAAAAGTAAAAAGATAAAAGTCAGGTTATCCCTCAACCAAGTTTAAAAATATACTACGAAGTCAACAAGAACAATGTAAAACAATAAAATGAAACGTTGAAGACAACAAAAACAAATGTATAAATATGTTCAATACAAATATTGTATTGAACTGGATTTCCGGCTCGGTCCGTCCTGGGATCCATCGTTATCTGCTGGGGGCGTTCTTCGATCAGGGTTGGGTTGTTTTACCTCTGAGCGACACTTTTTTGCACACCATGGGCTAAATGGCCAGGTCACATGGACCCCGAAGGCTCAGAGAAGGTTGGGGGAGGGGACCCACTGGAACAGCTGTTGGGAGACAGATGGTAGTCTCCCGTCAAGGCCATCCAGTGTGTTCTTTAACGTGCACAGGGTATGGCTCTCCCGCACACGGGGCCACGGCTTAACGTCCCATCCGACGGACGGCGGCCTTTCCAAGCCCATCGGTGTCCCCTACTGACCGTGGGCAGGGCGGGGAATTTTGCGGAGATAAATCTCAACGCTGACCCAGCTGGGACTCGAACTTGGGAACTACAGATTACGAGCCTGGCGCACTACCGACTGAGCCACCCCCGCCCCTCTTCGATCAGGTGTAAGCGACCTGGGTTATATATAAAACGTTCTAAAGGTGGTAAACTCAAAGTCGAGTAAAATATCCAGTGTATTCTAAAATTTTAAAGACAGATCTAAAACAACGGTGATCAGATAACAATTGTCCGAGTGTAAGGGGTTCGGACATAAAATTATGAAAGTTAAAAATCATATGTCTTTCAAAGGTAACAGCGGGACATTCAATTAAAATATGAAGCTTTGTGACTCTTAAAATGGTGTCACAAAACTCACACTTAGGTACGCCTTCTGCCAGTAGAAGAAGTACCCCCTCAAGCAGCTGCTGGCCACAAAGGTGTGACAGGAGCCTGTCAGTTTCTATACCATAGTAGAAGTTCTGAGAGGATGGCAGGACCTCAGCAGAAAAACGACACAAACAGCAATGCCTTACCCGGGGCTCGAACCCAGGTCCCTTAGATCAGTAGCCAAGCGTGCTAACCACTCGGCCACGGGAAAGAATGAGTAAAAAACGAGAGAACTAAGTGGAGCGGAGCAAGTACATCTACCTCCTTGCGATTCCTGTAATAACAAGACTGCCATGGTTTGATGATAGGTTTGATCTCAAAGAGCTTGTTCTGACCAAGGTCTCTGCCACAGTGCCTGGAACTCGATCGTAAAATGCTGCCGGAAATCCAGATATGGAACCGGCAGCGGAGAGTTGGACAGGGGTGTGGCTGACCTGGTAGCAGCATCTGCCAGATCATTGCCCCTGATTCCAACATGACCGGGCACCCAACAGAAATAAATGGTGGTGGTGGCTGCCAGACGATGGCGCTGCTGGCGGATCTTAGAAAGAACAGGGTGAGGCCGATGCCTCACCGAGATCAAAGCCTGTAGTGAGTTAAGCGAGTCGGTGTAAAGCACACACTGACGATGATGCTGCTTAGCCACCACATGGTCCAACGCAAGACTGATAGCATGAAACTCCACAGTGAAGATGGAAGACTGCAATGGGATCTGGTCTGCAATGATTACATCACAGCAAACCATTGACGATCCCACCGATGTGCCGGACTTCAGGCCATCTGTGAAGACAGGGAAGTAGTCCAGATGCTCAGCATGATGGCTGACAAAGAGTTGCCGATACACACAGTTGGGTGTAAAGGCCTTCCCTGTCCTGCATAGGGAAAAATCACAGGAAGGGGAAACAGCGAGCCAAGGTGGAAGTGTCTCAGCTGTCGACTGTGTGATGCTATCGAGACTGGTGTTGATGTCTCTGAGGTAGCCTCGGACACGCAAACCAAAAGGACGAATGGCAGTTGGCAGATTTGTGCAAAGCATTTCCCCCTTTGGACTGAAAACGCAGTCCCAAGTGGGTTGGCCAGGCAGGGATCGAAATTTAGATGTGTATTGTAGGGACAACTGCTGACGGCGAAGGGATAAACAGGGTTTGTTGGTCTTGACGTAGACTCTCTGGACCGGTGAGGTGTGGAAGGCTCCCGTGCAAACACGGAGAGCCTGGTGATGGAGAGGTCCAGCACCTTCACCACAGAATCCCGGGTGGAGTTGTACACCTGGGATCCGTAGTCCAGTTTCGATCGGACAAGTGCACAGTAGAGGCAGAGCAAAGAACATCGGTCCGCCCCCCAAGAAAGGGAGGACCTTGACGATGTTCAATGCCCACGTGCACTTGGACCTGAGATGACGAATATGAGGTAATAAGGTCAATTTCCGATCGAATACGAGACCCAGAAACTTGGTCTCCGCCACAACTTGAATGATGTTATCCCAGAGCTGAAGCTCGGAATCCAGGTGAAGATTACACTTGCGGCAAAAGTGCACACTAGCGGTCTTCTGTGGGGAGAACCGAAACCCGTTTGCCATCGCCCAAACCGAAAGATTGTTCAGGGCAATTTGGAGTTGTCTTTCAATGACCCTCATGCTGGACGAAGAGCAAAAGATGCTGAAGTCATCAACATAGAGGGCATTGCCTACTGATGGAGGAAGTTGTCTAGTAATAGAATTAATCTTGACAGCGAAAGGCGTAACACTCAGAATGTAGCCTTGTGGCACCCCCTGTTATTGGGGGTATGGCGGCAACAGAGTGTTGCCGACATGGTCACGAAAAGAGCGTGTCGATAAGAAGTTGGAGATGAAGATCAGCATGTGACCTCTCAAGCCGAAGTGGTGGAGGTCACGAAGAATGCCGAATCTCCAAGCCATGTCGTACGCTTTTCCGATGTCGAAGAAAATTGACACCAGGTGCTCTCTACGTAAAATTGCATTTTTGATAGCCAATTCGAGGCGTATCAGGTGATCAAGAGTTGACCTTGCCTGCGAAAGCCACACTGGGTGTTGGAAAGAAGGTTGTGGTGTTTTTAGTACCAGATGAGTCTGGCATTTACCATTCTTTCCAACACCTTGCACACGCAGCTCATCAGTGCAATGGGACAATTTGAAGGAATCTTGGAATAATTTCCTGGCTTCGGGAAGGCCAAGATGATGGCCTCCTGCCAGGAGTCTGGAAACTGCTCCTCTAGAAAAATGCGATTGAAAAGATGGAGCAGCCGATCCTTACTCGATGGTGAGAGATGTTGGAGCACGGCATAATGGACTGTCCCCGGCTCTACAGCAGATGCGCAAGAGGAGTGCAGAGCAAGGTGAAGCTCCTCCGCTGTGAATGGCCTGTTGTAAACCTCCAGGCCATTCGAGTTGAAGGACAGCACAGAGCGTCCCGCCCTGCTCTTCTAGGCCAGAAACTCGGGGGAGTACGAAGACTAAGAAGAGATGGAGGAGAATGACTCCCCCAAGAGTGTTGGCAATTGCTTTGGGATCAGCAGTTGCCTGTCCATTATGCTCCAGGATCGATAACGAGTGGGACGTGTAGTTCCCACCCATCTTCCAGACTTTTTCCCACACAACCTTAGAACTGGTCATGTGGGTGATAGACGTATATTTGATCCAAGATTCCTTCTGGCTCTGGCGTCGGACGAAACGAGCTTTTGCCCTGGCGTTTGAACTTTTCGAGGTTGGGGGAGTCGGATATCTCCGAAACACCCCCCAAGCCTTGTTCTGAGCCTTACGAACTATGGTGCAAACTGGATTCCATCACGGTTTTGGAAAGCGAGAAAACTGTGTCGAAGTTTGAGGAATTGTGATGCAGCTGCATATACGATACAGTCCGTTGTCTCTGCTACTGCCACATTGATTGGCTCCTGGCTGACTGAGTGGTCATCGAGCTCAGAGAGCAGCTCGAACCCACCCCAGTCAGCCCGATCGAGCCTCCACCATGAGACGCATGATGGGTTGCAAGGCCCCACCACAGGAGATGGTGCGTACCACGGGGAGGTGATCGCTTCTGTAAGGGTTGTCCTTGACCTCCCGTGTAAAGAGTGGAAGGATCGAGGAGGAGCAGATGGTAAGGTCAATGGAAGTGAAAGTGCGGGTTGGGGAGTGAAAGTAAGTACCGACACCGGTGTTCAACAGGGAGAGAGAAGGATCCAGGACCCCGCCCCTCTCGTTGGTGTCAGCACTGCCCCAAAGTGGACTGTGTCCATTGAGGTCCCCCATTATGAGGGAGGGGGACGGCAGCTGTGAGACGAGATCATCAAGGTCTTCCTTAAAGACGATGCTCCCAAGTGGAAGATACACACAGTCAGCGAAAACCCTACGAAGAGGGGGATGGCTACCACCTCTAAGTTGGTGGTGAGTAGTACGACCTGGAATGGAGAATGGTTGCTCACAAGGATTGCGACACCCCAGCGAGCTGGACCATCTCCATTCCGGTCCCGGCAAACTATGGAAAAGTGTCAAATCGTGGGATCTGCGACTGTCTGCAAGTAAGTCTCCTGCTGGCACACACAGATGGGCTGGTGTGCCTGAAGGAGGGCCTTGATGTCGTCAAGATTACTCTGGAATCCACGACAATTCCATTGTAGGAGTGTGGCCATCTCAGGACTTTGAAGAGTGGGCGAACGACAAATTACTATTCAGCTTAACCGCCGCCCAGGACGGTTTAGTGAATAGGGGGCAGTCAGTATCCATGTCCTCGGAATCGTCCGAGGGGCATGGATCGGTGATCGCCCTTTGTAGAGGAGTGAGCCCATTTTTTTGTCCATTTGGTTATTGGTTGTTTTACCTTTGAGGAGCACTTTTTTTGCACACAATGGGCTAAATGACTAGGCCACAAGGACCCCGAAGGCTCAGAGAAGTTTGGGGGAGGGAATCTGCTGGAACGGCTCTTGGGAAACATATGGTAGTCTCTCATCAAGCCCATCAGGTGTGTTCTTTAACGTGTACAGGGTATGGCTCTCCCGCACACGGGGCCACAGCTTAATATGCCATCCGATGGACGGCGGTCTTTCCAAGTCCATCGGTGTCCTCTACTGATCATGTGCAGGGTGGGGAGTTTTGCAAGAAAAATCTCAATGCTGACCCAGCTAGGACTCGAACCTGGGAACTACAGATTACGAGCTTGGCGAGCTACCGACTCCCAACCATTTTGGGAAAAACAATGTTGGTGTACTATTGGCCATTTATAGTTCTTTTTTCAGGTAAGGTGTGAACAGCTACCACTCCTTGGGGTTTGAAAAAAATCGTGAACATCCTCTTCCTTGAGCGAACGTCTTGTCGGCATGGTTCATCTTTCGCAACACAAACATGTTTGTCAATCTTTTTGGGAGTTGTATAATAATAAAACCACGGTAGCATGCCAGGCTCCTCTACCTGCAGTTTCCAAGTTCGAGTCCCAGCTGGGTCAGCGTTGAGATTTCTCTTTGCAAAACTCCCCGTCCTGCCCATGGTCAGTAGGGGACACAGATGGGCTTGTAAATGCCGCCGTCCATCAGATGGAACATTAATCCGTGGCCCGTGTGTGGGAGAGCCACATCCTGTGCACGCTGGATGGCCTTGACGGGAGGCTACCATCAGTCTCCCAACAGCTGTTCCAGTGGGTCCCCCCCCCCAACCTTCTCTTAGCCTTCAGGGTCCTTGTGACCTGACGATTTAAGCCCATGGTATGCAAAAAAAAATTGCCGCTAAAGGTAAAACAACAAATCACCTGTGACAATGTCTGTCAATCATTTGGGGTCACTAGGTTCAAACATTGCCCGCATCTCCTTGCCCGAGCCGACTCTAGCCCTTTTTAGCTGTTCTATCAGTTTGTGGGGTACCCATTTGACTCAGAACTTTCAGAACTTTAAATATTGATGAATTATTGTTTCCACACTGCCAATCGAAACACTGACATCTAACCTTATTTCCTGTACTGTTATATTAGGGTTTTCCTCTATGAGTTCACGAACAGCAGAGATGGTTCTCTTGTTCACGGCTTTCTTCCGTTTTCCTGTACAAGAGAAGTCTTCAAATCTCTGTCGTCCTTCTCTGAATTTGCGCATCCATCCCGTAACAGTGTCATACAGCCGTAACAGTGCTCTCATACAGTGCCATATGAACACCTCTCATATATGGGGGGAGGGGATCCCGAAGGACACGCCTCCCTAGGGAGAAAACTTGTGCTCAGTCTACAAGACACTTCACGAGCGGCATTGAGAAGCCTGGAAGTAGATGATGAAGGTTTGTCTCAGAGGAGACCAGTAGGGACTTGGAGTATGGTGGGCATTAAAGGGGGTGCGGAGTGCAGTCTGGCTAGAAAAATGTGGAAGAGCGAAAGCAGCTTCGATCCAAAAGGAGGGAGTCCCGGAGCCAGCAGACGAGCCAGCCCATGACCCTCAGGTGCAACCTGACTCGGGCACTCCTGATGGACATCGTGACTTCCTTGCTTGCTACTTCTCTGATCGCATGGGAACTTGTAAGTTGGTTAGTGAACCCTTCTGTGATCAGGCACCATAGGATGTAGTGCCCGACATCTGTATCTGGAGCCCCATAGCCATAGTTACTTGTGGGCAGAGACCGTAAAATGCTCCAGATACACTGGGAAGCTCCCATGACCTGTCAGTACCTGAGTGAAATAGTGGTCCGAGGACATCAAGGATAGGCCGACCCTTTGTAAGAATGTCTTTGTTCGAAAACCATTCTCGGTCGTATCGCAGAGCCTGTACCACTGGTCCATAACTCTTTTATCTACAATAAACTTCAAGGTAGTTTTAGAAGTCTTGACCGCTATCTCAGGTTGGGTGTCAGTACCTGCTGAGAGGGCCAGTTGGTCTGCCCGCTCATTCCTTTCATGACCTACCAGGAGCCTTTATCCAGGAGAAAGAGATCCTTGGCATGTTCCGAGTGCCTAGAAGGCGCTTGACCTCATAAACCGTTTGCTGCCTGTTTTTCGCATCCTCAACCACTTGCAGAGCTGCTGGTATACAGCAGGATGTCGTTATTATGACTGCCATCATTGAGGGCCCATTTAATGGCTTCTCTGATGGCAAGCAGCTCTGCTTGGAAGGGCGAGTCATTAGCAGAGACCTTCCTCTTAAAATCGTACACTTTGGCTCCTTGATTGTAGACAGTGTAGGCTAAGCCCACACCATCCTTGCTCTTAAGAACCGTCTGTGTAGATTTCTACTCCTTGACCTGAGGGTAACTCCACAGACCATGACACATGCAGTCTCTTAGTGGGATTAGTATCCCACTTAGCAGTCTGAGCCTCATAAACCTCAGGGTCATACTGGACTCTGAGGAATGTTGCCTTTTCCCTAGCCTGAAGGACTCTAAATATGGCCGCTTCTTTGCCAACCATTAAATACAGAGGTGGGGATCCCTGCTATTACTATGAGAGCATCCATTGATGTGGTCCTATAAGCCCTGGTGATTCGCAGTAAAGCTGGTCTCTGGGCTGAAAGCAGCTTTCTGCACATGGAGTGGTCCGTCAGTCACCACTCCATGTCTCCCTTTTCCCCTTAAATTTCTTTGAGGACCTGCCTTCAGAGTCCCCATGAGATGCGAGCCATACGCCCCAGTTTACACATAACTTTAGTGCATTTTACCTTAAGTTCCTGCAGGTGTGGGATCCAGAGCTCTCATCCAGAGTGATCCCCAAGTATTTCAAAGTCGTCATATGGTAGATATTATAGCCGTTCAATTTAAAGATCGGGTACCTCTTATTGAAAACACCCTCTTTAGCCACTGTCATTGATGTAGTCTTTGTACAGCTGAACCCAAGCTTGTAGCATAGACTCCATCCATCGAGCACCGACAGTTCTGCATTGCCGGCAATCTCCAGTCTCGTTCTGGAGGAGGTCGATACAACAAGCAGTATGTCATCTGCATAAGCCTGAAGCCCGACACCCTCAGGTAAGGTCAACTCGAGAGCCATGTCTGCAACTAAGTTCCAGAGAAACGGGCCACTGCACGAACCTTGTGGGCGGCCCCTGTCCAATTTCTTGAGACTGTCTCACTGGCATGGAAAAAAGTGACCATTCTCTCACCGAGATAGTTAGATACCAGATTAAATATGATCCTGGATAGGAACAATCCTTAAGTCTGCCTAGGATTGCAGGCCATCAGACATTATGAAATGCACCCGTCACATCCAAGGCGATGAGGGAGGTGTGCAATTTGTTGGCTTTATTTACCTTGATAATGTCCACCACCTGTTTGATAGTGGCAGTGGTGAACTGGTCTGTCCTGAATCCCTATTTCCTGTTATTCAAGAAATCATTCTTAGTACAGTGGTAATACACCCTGTTTGTGAGAAGCTTGTCTGAAATCTTTCCCATCACCGGCAGCAGACATATCGGTCTGTAAGATCTCTCGTCTGCCGGATCTCTACCTGCCTTATTGAATAGGACTAGGTCGGCCTGTTTCCAGGCCTTCGGGAAGTTTCCCAGCTTAAGACAGTTGTTAAAGAGCTGGGTGAACAGATATCCATGTTCCTTAAACAGCTGCATCACAATCTCCACTATCAGACCATCGTGGCCAGGGGTAAAGCCCCTGGCCATTACGCTGATCACATCTCCTCTTCCGCAAACAGAATATCATCTTTTGTGTCTGGTGGAATCTTGCTATCCTCTCTCTAGAGATGATGTTGGGCATCATCAGAGTTCCTGTCATCGTCAGGGAATAATTCCTCGAGTAGTGTCTGGATAGTTTCGTGAAAAGGGGTGGTACTGGATCCATCCTCTTCGTGTACGTACTCGATATCCAGGGGTGTAGGTCTTTCCCTGCTGCCAACTGCGTTCTGTGCAGTTAGCCACTTGGCAAAAATACTGTAGTGAGGTAACTGGGCTTTGCAGATGGCGAGCTTGTACTCAGCCTGTGCCTTCTTATACATCTCTGGAACTTCTATCCTCATTGCAGCACCTTTGATACCCCCCGTCTGAGAGCTCAGGCTTGCTTTCTTTCGATACCAAGCTCTGGTGTCCACCAAGGTACAAACTTTCTGAGAGATTTCCCTTGAATCAGAACGTTTTCGCACAACCAGAGCCTATACACTCGGTTATTTCCCTGACGATGTTGTACAGAAAATCACTATCATTAATTCTGATAATGCGCTGACGGATCTTAGCCAGGCCCAGCGCTACACCGCACATGAGCTTGCACCAGTCAGGGTTGGGTTGTTTTACCTCTGAGCAGCACTTTTTTGCACACCATGGGCTAAATGGCCAGGTCACATGGACCCTGAAGGCACAGAGAAGGTTGGGAGAGGGGACACACTGGAACAGCTGTTGGGAGACAGATGGTAACCTCCCGTCAAGGCCATCCAGCGTGTTCTTTAACGTGCACAGGGTATGGCTCTCCCGCACATGGGGCCACGGCTTAACGTCCCATCCGACGGACGGCTGCCTTTTCAAGCCCATCGGTGTCCCCTACTGACCGTGGGCAGGGCGGGGAATTTTTGCGGAGATAAATCTCAACGCTGACCCAGCTGGGACTCGAACCTGGGAACTACAGATTACGAGCCTGGCGCGCTACTGACTGAGCCACCCCCACCCCACCAGTCAGGGTTTTGCCAATTGCAAACCTTCTGGTGTTGTGTGGGGGCGGTGTTGTGCCACCTACAAGGAACGTTAGTTAGTTGTGGTCGCTGTTAGTGACCTTATCGCTAACACGCCACCCTGAATCAGTGGTATGGTCCGTGGTGTAGCCAGGGTCAAGTCAATCCAGCTCTGGCCTCTAGGGCCATGAAAGGTAGCTGGTGCATCGAAATCGTTTAATAATATTAAATCAGAAGAATTGATATGCTCTAGAGTCATATCTCCTCCGACATCTTGTCTATTCGAGCCCCAAAGGGGGTGCTTTGCGTTGAAGTCACCCCCACCACTAAGCTCTTATATTTGATCTGAGCTAAGACATTTTGTAGCTCAGTCAACCAGTCTTCGATGTTGCGACTCGGTGGACAGTAGATGGAGATGGCGTGTATATTTATACTCCCATAGCCAATCTCCACTACCACCACTGTGGTGGAGTGATATGCCAGGATGGCATTCACTTTGAGGTTCGAAACGACAATTCCAGCTTTTGGCTTGGCTCCTTCAGTGGAAAATAGCCTGCTGGTCAGAGAGAAATCCCCTTACGATGTTTTCTGTGCAGTAGGGTTCTTGCACTAGAGTAACATCGATTCCTTCCTCTATTATCTCCTGGCTGAGTAGGGCCATTGCGGCCCGTGCCCCTTTTAAAATTATTTGAAGGAATTTTAACCTTGCTCCGCTGCCACCATCTAGACTCCTACTGTCCATAATCGGTGAGCTTCTTTAGCAGCTTAATCTCATGAATATACGACGGACAGTTACTATCCATCGCATTGTAGCCAAGATCGTATTTGGCCCTATTCCTCGTTTGACTTTTGCAAACACACTTTGGTTTGGGTTTTTGGCACCCCCTAAAAGAGTGCTTACCCCCGCACTGAGAGCACCATTGAGTTTTCGCGGTGTATGCCTTTTGCATATGATCGAAGCACTTATAGCATCAGAGCACTTTAACGTACTCCTTTACTTGGCACCGAGACCAGCGCACATTAAGCTTATCTACTGTTAGTAACTTTCTATGTGAGGCACTGTCGGCCTTCAGAACCCAATGTACGGTGTTATCGTCCCTCCCCTTCAAGGAGAACAGTGGGGTAAGGTCCTCATGCACGTGTGAGAGGGCGTTTTGTGTCTGGATGACCTTCTGGAAATGGTTGCGGTGGATCTCCTTGTCAACACTGTAGCCCAGTGGTTCTCAACCTTTTGTGCTTCACGTACGCTCTGGAAATGTATAGGTAACTGGCCCTTATATAGATAGATAAAACTATAGTTATAGTATAATAATGCCAACTTAGCGACTTTAATAATTTTCCGCGTACCCCAAGTTGAGAACCCCTGATTTCGGGTATGGTTTCCCGCACACGGACCATGGATTAAAATACCATCCAATGGATGACGGCATTTCGAAGCCCATCGGTGTCTCCTAATGACGGAGGGCAGGACGGGAAGTAGCTTCTTCCTTCTGAGATTGGGGTGGGGGTGGCTCAGTCGGTAGCGCGCCAGGCTCGTAATCTGCAGTTCCCAGGTTCGAGTCACAGCTGGGTCAGCGTTGAGATTTATCTCCGCAAAACTCCCCGCCCTGCCCACGGTCAGTAGGGAACACCGATGGGTTTGGAAAGGCCGCAGTCCGTCGGATGGGACGTTAAGCCGTGGCCCCGTGTGCGGGAGAGCCATACCCTGTGCACGTTAAAGAACACGCTGGATGGCCTTGACGGGAGGCTGCCATCTGTTCCAGTGGGTCCCTCCCCCAACCTTCTCTGAGCCTTCGGGGTCCATGTGACCTGGCCATTTAGCCCATGGTGTGCAAAAAAGTGCCGCTCAGAGGTAAAACGACCCAACCTTCCTTCTGAGTGATATTTGTTGTGGGAGGGTGTCTATGGGACTTCCTCCACTTCCACAGTAGGATCGGCAGCCTCCTTGGTCTTACCGTCCTTCTTGCCTGTCCTTTTCTTTAAAACCGTATATGATGACCCCCGATATATGTGACGAAGTTTTTGTGTCCATAGTAATTTCTTGTGTTCCATCCAGGCGTTCTCCACCCACTACCGAACCCAACAAGGGAAGGCCTCCGAGTTCAATTAGCAGAGTTCTGAACAGCCATCTGAACAGGCATGATCCCTATATACTAGTTGTAGGTCGTTAACTTCGGAATAACGAGTGCAAATCTATACACACGTATCAAGAACATTTAATGCCCTCCGTAGTGTTCGATTGCAAAAAAGTGCCACTCAGAGGTAAACCTCTGAGCGGCATTTTTTTGCATATCATGGGCTAAATGGCCAGGTCACAAGGACCCCGAAGGCTCAGAGAAGGTTGGGGGAGGAGACCCACTCGACCAGCTGTTGGGAGACAGATGGTAGCTCCTCTCAAGGCCATCCAGCGTGTTCTTTAACGTGTACAGGGTATGCTCTCCCGCACACGGGGCCACGGCTTAACGTCCCATCCGACGGACTTTCCAAGCCCATCGGTGTCCCCTACTGACCGTGGGCAGGGCGGGGAGTTTTGCGGAGATAACTCTCCATATTGTTGATCTTTCGTGCCAGTTAGAATTGTATTGTGTAGTGTAATGTAACCTGAACTGTTATTATTTTGGTGCTCTTTCTATCAGCAGATGTTTTATTCTGTAAATAAAGTAGGTTTTATCCTAGAGGACCTTCTTAACTAATTCAAATTTATTTCACACTTTTGATACATTACAAACATGTAATTTAAAACTTATAATAACTAAAGGAATAAATGCTTTTCTTTTACAAAGTAAACTAATAACATGTAGCTGCAATATTTTAACAGTTCTATACTTAACGGAATAATGTACCAACGACCACAGTGTTGGATATTTATCAGAAGAATGTTGGCACGATTTTCGATGCTGATAAGATCCGCTCTTTTTGTCTTTTAACCAGTGGGTTGGGATCGTTTACCTCTGAGCATCATTTTTTGTATACAGTCAGATAATTAGCAAGGTCATAAGGACCCCGAGGGCTTGGTTTGTTTTACCTTTGAGCGGCCTTTTTTTCACACAATGGGCTAAATGGCCAGGTTGGGTTGGGTTGTTTTACCTCTGAGCGGCACTTTTTTGCACACCATGGGCTAAATGGCCAGGTCACATGGACCCCAAAGTCTCAGAGAAGGTTGGGTGAGGGAACCCACTGGAACAGCTGTTGGGAGACAGATGGTAGCCTCCCGTCAAGGCCATCCAGTGTGTTCTTTAACGTGCACAGGGTATGGCTCTCCCACACACGGGGCCACGGCTTAACGTCCCATCCGACGGACGGAGGCCTTTCCAAGCCCATCGGTGTCCCCTACTGACCGTGGGCAGGGCGGGGAATTTTGCGGAGATAAATCTCAACGCTGACCCAGCTGGGACTCGAACCTGCGAACTACAGATTACGAACCTGGCGCGCTACCGACTAAGCCATCCCCGCCCCTAAATGGCCAGGTCACAAGGTCCCCGAGAGTTGGGTTGGGTTGTTTTACCTCTTAGCGGCCCCTTTTTTTGCACACCATGGGCTAAATGGCCAGGTTACAAGGACCCCGAAGGCTCAGAGAAGGTTGGGAAAGGAGACCCACTGGAATCGCTATTGGGAGACAGATGGGATCCCCGAGGGCTTAGAAAATGTGGGGGGAGGGGACCCACTGGAACTACTGTTGGGAGACATATGGTAGGCTCTCGTCGAGGTCATCCAGTGTGTTCTTTAATGTGCACAGAGTATGACTCTCCCGCACATGGTCAATGACAACGTCCCATCCGACGGATGGTGACTTTTCCAAGCCAATCAGTATTCCATACTGACCAAGATCATGTGGGGAGTTTTGCGAAGATAAATCTCAACGTTGGCCCATGGGGACTGCGTTGAGATTTATCCCTGCTTTTCCAGATGGGCTGGGACTCGAATCTGGGAACTACAGTTTACCTTCCTGGAGTGCTACCGACTGAGCCACGTTAACGAACACGCCGAATGGTCTTACCATCTGTCTCCAAACCGCGTCTAATGAATCCCCTTCCTCCAACCTTCTCAGAGCTCTTAAGATCCAGCCATTTAGCCCATTGTGTACAAAAAAAGTGCTGCTCAGAGACAACCCAACACTACTGACCCATTATTTCTGGTTGTCAGTAGGTGCGGTGGCTAAGTCGGTAGCGCGCCAGCTCGTAATCTGTAGTTTCCAGGTTCGAGTCCCTGCTGGGTCAGCGTCGAGATTTATCTCCGCAAAATTCCCCGCCCTGCCCACGGTCAGTAGGGGACACCAATGGGCTTGGAAAGACCGCCGTCCGTCGGATGGGACGTTAATCCGTGGCTTCGTATGCTGGAGAGACACCTGTGCACATTAAAGAACACACTGGATGGCCTTAATGGGAGGCTACCATCTACCTCCCAACAGCTGTTCCAGTGGGACCCTTCCCCAACCTCCTCTGAGCCTTCGGGGTCCATGTGACCTGGCCATTTAGCCCATGGTGTGCAAAAAAGTTCCCCTCAGAGGTAAAACAACCCAACAGCCCATTATTTCTATTTTCAAAATCTTCAAAACTCACCATCAACGACATTTGCTGTAACAGAAAATATTTACCATTTTTTTTTCACCAATCCAAGACCATCAGCAGTTCTAGTGGCAAGAAAATGCAGACAGTTTTGTAAGTCCCCCTTTTTCGGTCGCTACCTTAATGCAATTCTTCGCACTGTCAATCGCTTCATTAGGAGGCGATTACTCTTAAGATAGGTCCACCTCGAATGTACTCGGAAGAAAGGTGCTGGAGTCTAGTCCATAGAACCCAATTACACGGCGACCACTCGTAACCACGTCTCATTACGAAGAATTAACCAGACCGCGACGTGTTTGCCTTTCTTGGCCTCAACACGTGGAGGAGAAACACGTGTAGATTTTTTTTTTTGTGTGTTTTTGCGCACGAACAAAGGCGAGTAGATAAATTAAGAGCGAAGCTGCATCACTGAGATGAGGGGTAGAGGTGGCTAAGACCTTTTCTCTTTGTTTCCTTCCCCCGCTTGAGGAATGTAGCTGTCAATCGAAAAGGACTTCTCTGCCACATTAGAAAGAGTCTCGGCTCTACTTGTTCAGTCTGGTTTGCTTTTAGTGTCTGTGCTGGCGTTTAGGGAATCTAGTAGCGAACGTTAGACATACGAGGGTAAGTAAGAAAGTAAGGCTCCTAGATTGATATCCGCTAAATTAACAAACATCTGATGCTCATGCACTAATAAACTTTAATGAATTGATTTATAAGGGCTGGGTTGGGTTGTTTCACCTCTTAGCGGCCCTTTTTTGCACACCATGGGCTAAATGGCCAGGTCACATGGACCCCGAAGGCTCAGAGAAGGTTGGGGGAGGGGACCCACTGGAACAAGCTGTTGGGAGACAGATGGTAGCCTCCCGTCAAGGCCATCCAGCGTGTTCTTTAACGTGCACAGGGTATGGCTCTCCCGCACACGGCTGTTGGGAGACAGATGGTAGCCTCCCGTCAAGGCCATCCAGCGTGTTCTTTAACGTGCACAGGGTATGGTTCTCCCGCACACGGAGCCACGGTTTAACGTCCCATCCGACGGACGGCGGCCTTTCCAGGCCTTTCCAAGCTCGTCGGTGTCCCCTACTGACCGTGGGCAGGGCGGGGAATTTTGCGGAGATAAATCTCAACGCTGACCCAGCTGGGACTCGAACCTGGGAAGTGCAGATTACGAGCCTGGCGCGCTACCGACTGAACCACCCCCGCCCCAGAGATAATCAGAAAACGGTTTTTAGTTGGAATGGTACTAGTGAAGTGTTATAATTAGCATATTTCAAATACTTAGGAAATTTTAATTTATTTCGTTAGAGATCACTAAATATGCACTAACTGCAAAACTTTTAGCGAATGTTTCAAGACGAAGGATGTTTATAGCAGAAATGCAAGAATGTTTATAGAAATTTTAAATTTCGGTGATAGATTGTCAAGAGATATTCCGGCAACAATATGCTCGCTCTTCTCAAATGGGTGTGACAAAAAAGCTTTTTAAATTTAAGGAATAAGAGAAATATTTTTGAAATAATTAGTTGAAAAAAACTGTTTCCTGACTGGGATACTTTTTTTGTCTACAGGACGTTTTCCTGTGATAAAAAAAGTATTTCTCGTAATAAATTATGCTGAATAATTACTAATAAAATACTACTATTTGGGGAGGTCTATATGAGACAAATCTAAAACCATTATAAGGTTCTCAAAATTACATAATAAGATGTATGCTAAAGAAAAAGAAATTTGATAGTATAAAAAAAATTATAAAAACTTAAATATCTTACCAGTTAGAAAATTATATATTTATCACCTATTAGTATACAATATTAAAAATTTGGATGAGTCTAATGTTAATATCTTTCCCAAATATACACGTACGTTTATCATCGACTATGCATTTATCCATACCGTTTCCTAAAAAAACCATCATCCAAAAAAACTATGTTTATCTGGCAGCAAAACTTTTTATTGCTCTGAGTTGGGTTGTTTTACCTCTGAGCTGCACTTTTTTTGCACACCATGGGCTAAATGGCCAGGTCACATGGACCCCGAAGGCTCAGAGAAGGTTGGGGGAGGGGACCCACTGGAACAGCTGTTAGGAGACAGATGGTAGCCTCCCGTCAAGGCCATCCAGCGTGTTCTTTAACGTGCACAGGGTATGGCTCTCCCGCACACGAGACCACGGCTTAACGTCCCATCCGACGGACGGCGGCCTTTCCAAGCCCATCGGTGTCCCCTACTGACCGTGGGCAGGGCGGGGAATTTTGCGGAGATAAATCTCAACGCTGACCCAGCTGGGACTCGAACCTGGGAACTACAGATTACGAGCATGGCGCGCTACCGACTGAGCCACCCCCGCCCCTTATTGCTCTGCCGGCTAACATTAGAAATGAAAGAATCATTTATGCTTTTAAAAGATTAATAACGAGATTGGTTTGTGGACTGTGATGATGTAGAGAAATATCTATAGAGATATAAAAATTAAATATTGAAGCTAAAGTTATAACACTGTTGCAACTGATTCTGTAAACGTTATATTCGTGAACTTCTCCAACACACGAGCTCAGACTCAAGTGGAGTTCTCTTATTTATTTACTTCTTTCAATATTGATCAGTTTGTTTGTTTAAAAAAACTACCTATAAAATAGATTATAATTTATACTTTACAATATAATTTGTGTTAATCAGTTCATGTGTATGAATTTTTGAACTGGAAAAATTTATGTAAAAGTACGTTTTTTGTTGGGGATTTTGTATTGAACTGTACTGGTGTTGAGAGTAGTGAATAAAAAATTTATCTATCTATCTTTTCCTCCCCATCAACAATTACCTAAATTAAAACTTTTAAGGGAAATGGATACTCGAGCAAAAGATAGAAAATTTGTTATAGTAATTATGCCTTGCATGATTATAGTGTCTAAATACACATTTTGAGTCATAATGTTAACAAGTTTATTTATTATATGTCAGTGTTAAATAAGTTGGTAATGTTGGTTTACAATATTTTATGTTTTCTTAATCTAATATCCCAACAAACGAGCTTTGGCTCACGTGGAATTTGGAATTTTACACTTTCAAAATTGTCTATGTACTTTGGAAAAGAAAAACATTTATTCCTTTTGTTATTATAAGTTTTAAATTACGTATTTGTAACGTATCAAAAGTGTGCAATAAATTTGAATTGAATCGAAATTGAAAATTGAGTGAAAAAGTAGGTAAAGACATCCTTTTCCTCGAAAACGTGATTTCAAAACGCACCACAGGCAATGCACCTTCTTCCAAAATGCCCCACAGGCAATGCGCGATCTTCCAAAATGCCCCACATGCAATGCGCGATCTTCCAAAACGCACCACAGGCAATGCGCGATCTTCCAAAACGCACCACAGGCAATGCACCTTCTTACAAAAAGCCCCACAGGCAATGCGCGATCTTCCAAAACGCACCACAGGCAATGCACCTTCTTCCAAAATGCACCACAGGCAATGCACCTTCTTCCAAAATGCACCACAGGCAATGCGCGATCTTCCAAAACGCACCACAGGCAATGCACCTTCTTCCAAAATGCCCCACAGGCAATGCGCGATCTTCCAAAACGCACCACAGGCAATGTGCGTTCTTCCAAAATGCCCCACAGGCAATGCGCGATCTTCCAAAACGCACCACAGGCAATGTGCGTTCTTCCAAAATGCCCCACAGGCAATGCGCATTTTTTTTTCGTCCAATGTTATATAAGGGTGACATTGAAGTAGCCATGAATGGATATATACTTCTTTGGATTGAGTGTGAGTGCAGAGCGAACCATTCTAATGAACAGTACAGAAGATGTAGTTGACGTCAAAAGACCAAATTGGTGGGAAAATCAGATTCATTCACGAGAATCCTCTTCAACACTCGCTTGTAGATATAAGAACCAAATCTTAATAACATTACGAAGCAACAGTGTGGACAGTAATATCTTATCCTGAAGGTACTGATAAAATACTACCGAAATCTTAGGAGTTGCCCATCTTTTCAAGCCCATCGGAGTCCACTACTGAACGAGGGTTGGGTTGTTTTACCTCTGAGCGGCACGTTTCTGCACACCATGGGCTAAATGGCCAGGTCACATGGACCCCGAAGGCTCAGAGAAGGTTGGGGGAGGGGACCCACTGGAACAGCTGTTGGGAGACAGATGGTAGCCTCCCGTCAAGGCCATCCAGCGTGTTCTTTAACGTGCACAGGGTATGGCTCTCCCGAACACGGGGCCACGGCTTAACGTCCCATCCGACGGACGGCGGCCTTTCCAAGCCCATCGGTGTCCCCTACTGACCGTGGACAAGGCGGGGAATTTTGCGGAGATAAATCTCAACGCTGACCCAGCTGGGACTCGAACCTGGGAACTACAGATTACGAGCCTGGCGCGCTACCGACTGAGCCACCCCCGCCCCACTGAACGAGGGCAGAGCGGAGAGTTCTGTGGAGATAAATCTCTTTGCTGGCCCAGGCGGGATTATGAGCCAAGCTTACTACTCACTGAGCCACCCCCGCCCTCATTTTTAAGTAAGGAGTTAGCTATTTCTTACTCTTATTTCTACAATTTTTTTTTATCATAAAAAGATTTCGGAACGGGATTTGGCTGATAAACTGCTCGATTTCCTCTGAGAAACACCTTTTACACACAATGGGCTAAATGGCCAGGTCACAAACACGTCAAAAGCTCAGAGAAGGTTTGGGGAGATGACCCACTAGACAGCTGTTAGGACACAGATTATAACATTCCGTGAAGACCACTCAGCGTGTTCTTTGATGTGCAGAGGGTGTGGCTTTCTCTCCCTTCCCCCTTGCATTGGAACCACGGCTTTACGTCCCATCCCCCTTGCATTGGAACCACGGCTTTACGTCCCATCCGACAGACGGTGGCGTTCCAAAGACCATCGGTGTCCCCTTTCTTCTGAAGGATTATTTTCAACACTTGGATGGGAGGTGAATCTGGGACCTACAGATTAAGAGCCTGACGTTGGGTTGTTTAACCTCTGAGCGGCACTTTTTTCCACACCATGAGCTAAATGGCCAGGTCTCAAGGACCTCGAAGGCTCAGAGAAGGTTGGGGGAGAGGACCCACTGGAACAGCTGTTGGGAGACAGATGGTAGCCTCCCGTCAAGGACATCTATCATGTTCTTTAACGTGCACAGGGTATGGCTCTCCCTTACACATATGGGGCGGGGGTGGCTCAGTCGATAGCGTGTCAGGCTCGTAATCTGTAGTTCCCAGGTTCGAGTCCCAGCTGGGTCAGCGTTGAGATTTATCTCCGCAAAATTCCTCGCCCTGCCCACGGTCAGTAGGGGACACCGATGGGCTTGGAAATGCCGCCGTCCGTCGGATGGGACGTTAAGCCGTGGCCCCGTGTGTGGGAGAGAGACCCTGTGCACGTTAAAGAACACGCTGGATGGCCTTGACGGGAGGCTACCATCTATCTCCCAACAGCTGTTCCAGTGGGTCCCCTCCCCCAGCCTTCTCTGAGCCTTCGGGATCCATGTGACCTGGCCATTTAGCCCATTGTGTGCAAAAAAGTGCCGCTCAGAGGTAAAACAACCCAACCCACAACTCTCCCTTACACGAAGCCGCGGCTTAACGTCCCATCCGATGGGTTGGGTTGTTTTTCCTCTGAGCGGCACTTTTTTGCACACCATGGGCTAAATGGCTAAGTCACAAGGGCCCCCCCCCCAAGGCTCAGAGAAGGTTGGGAGAGGAGACCCACTGGAACAGCTGTTGGGAGACAGATGGTAGCCTCCCGTCAAGGCCATCCAGCGTGTTCTTTAACGTTCACAGGGTATAGATATCCCGCACAGGGGACCACGGCTTAACGTCGCATCCGACGGACGGCGGCCTTTCCAAGCCCATCGGTGTCCCCTACTGACCGTGGGCAGGACGGGGAATTTTTCGGAGATAAATCTCAACGCTGACCCAGTTGGGAACTGAAGTTTACGAGCCTGGCGCGCTTACTGACTTAGCCAAACCCGCAATGGAGTCAACTGTAATTTAAGGAGCATGTGGCGTGAGCATTTTAAAACATCCATTATTTTAACATTTCTATGGTAAACATTTACATCAAACAATTCGAACGCGATCATTTTTCTTGCTATTTAATCCTTAAATAAATGAGGTAACGATTTTTAAAATTTCATGAAACATGCAAAAGCTTCTCAATTACAGCCCTCATGGCATTTTACATCATCTCTGTGTGTGTTGGTTCGCTGCACGTAGTTCTCCTCTCAAACTCATCAGTCATTCATTAAAAACATTTTATTTACTCTATTGAAACGCATTAGTGGATATTTATTACCTCATCCGTTACTATTTACAGTAGGGCGTTTCATTTAAAGTATCTTCTCACAAAACACATCATTATGACGTTGTCGTTAAAAGAGTTGCGTTTAATCGCATTCTACTTACGAAACCAGGCAGCAGCTAATGGTCACAAATGTCGACGTGTTAACAAGGAAACAGGCAAGGCAAGTTTTATGTCCTATAATTCTATTTTAATGTCGTTCAGTTCCATATGGAAATGATTAATATTTTTCCTGTCACCTACTCGAAGCTAAAAGGCAAATGAACAAAACTCGTTATCAGAACTACTTTTTTAAAGCGGTTTCTGACCAATCTCGTGAAGTGACTACGCAGTTGGGTTGTTTTACCTCTGAGCGTCACCTTTCGCACACAATGGGTTGGGTTGTTTTACCTCTGAGCGGCACTTTTTTGCACACCATGGGCTAAATGGCCAGGTCACATGGACCCCGAAGGCTCAGAGAAGGTTGGGGGAGGGGACCCACTGGCACAGCTGTTGGGAGACAGATGGTAACCTCCCGTCAAGGCCATCCAGCGTGTTCTTTAACGTGCACAGGGTATGGCTTTCCCGCAGACGGGACCACGGCTTAACGTCCCATCCGACGGACGGCGGCCTTTCCAAGCCCATCGGTGTCGCCTACTGACCGTGTTCAGGGCGGGGAATTTTGCGGATATATATCTCAACGCTGATCCAGCTGGGACTGGAACCTGGGAACTACAGATTACGAGTCTGGCGCGCTACCGACTGAGCCACCCCCGCCCCTCGCACACAATGGGATAAAAGGCTAGGTCACAAGGATTTGGGTTGTTTTACCTCTGAGCGGCCTTTTTTTGCACATCATGGGCTAAATGGCCAGGTCTCAACGACCCCGATGGCTCAGAGAAGGTTGGGGGAAGGGACCTACTGGAACAGCTGTTGGGAGACAGATGGTAGCCTCCCATCAAGGCCATCCAGCGTGTTCTTTAACGTGAACAGGGTATAGATATCCCGCACAGGGGGCCACGGCTTAATGTCCCATCCGGCGGACGGCGGTCTTTCCAACTAAATGGCCAGGTTACAAAGACCTCAAAGGCTCAGAGAAGGTTTGGGGAATGATCCACTGGACAGCTGTTAGGAAACAGATTATAGCATCCCGTCAAGACCATCCAGAGTGTTCTTTAATGTGCAGAGGTTGTATCTCTCTCTTCCCCCCCCCTGCACTGGACCATGGCTTTACGTCTCATCCAACGAACGGCGGCCCCTTCCTTCTGAAGGATTATTTTCAACACTGGTACAGTTATGAGACGAACCTGGGACCTACAGATTAAGAGCTTGACGTACTAGCTACTAAGTTAACTCCCTCCCCAATGGAGTTGGGTTGTTTTACCTCTGAGCGGCACTTTTTTGCACACCATGGGCTAAATGGCCAGGTCACGAGGACCTCGAAGGCTCAGAGAAGGTTGGGGAAGGGACCCACTGGAACCGCTGTTGGGTGACGGATGGTAGCTTCCTGTCAAGGCCATCCAGCGTGTTCTTTAACGTGCACAGGGCATGAATCTCCCGCACACGGAGCCACGGCTTAACGTCCCATCAGACGGACGGCGGGCTTTCCAAGCCCATCGGTTTGTTTGTTTTGTTTGTTTGTTTTACCTCTGAGCGGCACTTTTTTGCACACCATGGGCTAAATGGCCAGGTCACACGGACCCCAAAGGTTCATAGAAGGTTGGGGGAGGGGACCCACTGGAACAACTGTTGGGAGACAGATGGTAGCTTCCTGTCAAGGCCAATCAGTGTGTTCTTTAACGTACATAGAGTATGGCTCTCCTGCACACGGAGCCACGGCTAAACGTCCCATCAGACGGACGGCGGCCTTTCCAAGCCCATCGGTGTCCTCTACTGACCGTGGGCAGGGCGGGAATTTTTTGTGGAGATAAGCCCCGGTGTCCCCCGTTTCTGACTAAAGGCAGGGTGAGGTTTTAACGGAGATAAATCTGAACGCTTGTACAGCTGGGACTAGAACCTTGGAACTGTAGATTATGAGCCTGGTGCGCTAGCAAGAAAGTTCCACGTAATGCTTAAAAATTTCACGTCGTTACCTATAGCAGATTTAGAACAGGATATTCATTTTTGAATTGTATTTAATGCAATATTTTGTGCTCAAAACCCAATGGGTGGCATTGGGGGCGGGGATGGCTCAGTCGGTAGTGCACCAGGTTTGTAATCTGTAGTTCACAGGTTCGAGTCTCATCTGGGTCAGGGTTGAGATTTATCTCCGCTGAACTCTCTCCTGCTCTCAGTAAGTATGGGACACTTGGAATGGAAATCGAATAGTCTTGGAAAGGCTGTCATCCGTCGGATGGGACATTAAGGCGTGACCCGTGTGCGAGAGAGAGCAATACCCTGTGAACGTTGAAGAATACGCTGGATGACCTTGACGAGAGACTACATCTGTATCATTATAGGTGTCCAATGGGTCCCTACTCCCAACCTTCTGAGAGCTTGGAGCCTTTATGCCCTGGCCATTTAGGCCACTGTGTGCAAAAAAGTGCCGCTCAGAGTTAAAACAACCCAACATTAAAGAACACGCTGGATGGCCTTGACGGGAGACTACCACCTGTCTCCCAACAGCTATTTCAGTGTGTCCTCTTCCCCCAACCTTCTCTGAGCCTCGGGGTCTTCGTGACCTGGCCATTTAGTCCACTGTGTGCAAAAAAAAAAGTGCCGTTCAAAGTTAAAACAACCCAACATTAAAGAACACGCTGGATGGCCTTGACGGGAGGCCTTGACCTTCGATTTCTTTGTGACCTGGCCATTTAGTCCAATGTGTGCAAAAAAAGTGGCGCTCAGAGTTAAAACAACCCATCCAACTTTACGCAGGTCCATTTCATATAGAAGATGCATGTACCAAACATATTAAAGATGTTACATTTGATTAATTTCACTGTTTTAAACATCTTTCTAGTAACCCTTTCTAATGAAAATTCAGTGTATTATAAATAACAGTGAACAAACCAGATGAGGACATCCCATTTTGACGTAGTGGAGACACGCAGCCTCTAATAATCAACCATCCGAGAAAGAAGGACATAGATAATGATGGATATAGCGACTGGAACATGGAATCAAAAGAGAGAACAAAAAAATAACACACGAACAGTCGTAGTGCGACTATGGCATGCAAACGAAGCAAAAATAATACACAGGAATGCACTCTTGAAGAACAATGGCTCTTCCTAGCAATGCAAACGACAAATTACTTTTCATGTTATTGTTTGTTCGAAGGACAGGGAAAGCGACTGACAAGAGAATGTGGAGAGAAGCAGCTGCTTGTATGAGAGGAAAGAAGGAATTATTAATTTGAAATGTAATTAAAAGCGTTGTCTTCATTGTGTCGTGGCAAAAAAGAAATGCGGGGGGATTATGCGATCAAATGTCGAGTGCAGGAATTGATGAAGGGAATAAGAAGAGTAAGATCGAGGAGGAGGGAACGCGAACTCTCATCCAATTTAGTTCGCTATGTTTGCAGGAGTAGAAACTGGATAAAAAATAGTGTATTTATCGTCTTGAAGCTGTGTCAGCGGGTGAATGGAAAGAGAGGACCTTGAAACCTATGGCTGAGTTGAATAAATATTATTGCTTTGAAAACGCAACTGTTGAATCTAAATACAACTGCTGTTCAATGTAAATATTTGGATTAAACTGGCTGAAATTAAGACGTGGTTTAAAAGAGCTTCTTTTCACAATTTTATTGGAGAAGAAATCTAACGCACCTACGTAATGCGCAGTTAATTTGGTCTAATGAGAGTTAAAGCCAATTTTGAGTTCTATGGGAGGATTCTGAGAGCGCTTTCTTGCACAAAATGGGATAAATTGGAGAAATATATAAAAAAATATATTTATTATTTAATGTATTATTTTGTGGCCGAGTGGTTAGCGCGCTTGGCTACTGATCTAAGGGACCTGGGTTCGAGCCCCCGATAAGGCATGGATGTGTGTTTTGTTTTTCTACTGAGGTCCTGCCATCCTCTCAGACCTTCTACTATGGCATATAAACTGACAGGCTCCTGACCTCTGTGGCAAGCAGCTGCTTGAGGGGGTATTTATTTATTTATATTTTTTATGTTTGCAGGAGTAGAAACTTGAAAAAAAGAGGATTCGTGAAAAAATAAAAGGAAACGTAAAAGAAATTATGTTAAACAAGGTCTTAGTTTCAGCCAGTTTAATCCAAATATTTGCAATGAACAGCAGTTGTATTTAGATTTAATAGTGGCGCTATATGTTCTTTAAAATGCATGGGGCGGGGGTGGTTCAGTTGGTAGCGCACCAGATTCGTAATCTGCAGTTCCCAGGTTAGTGTCCTAGCTGTGTCAGCGTTGAGATTTATCTCCGCAAAATTCCCCGCCCTGCCCACGGTCAGTAGGGGACACCGATGGGCTTGGAAAGACCACCATTCCATCCGTGGTGTCCCTCACACGGGGTCATTGCTTAACATCCCATCCGATGGCGGTCTTTCCAAGACCGCCATCGGATGGGACGTTAAGCAGTGGCCCCGTGTGAGGGAGAGCCATACTCTGTGCACGTTAAAGAACACGCTGGATGGCCTGGACGGGAGGCTACCATCTGTCTCCCAACAGCTGTTCCAGTGGGTCCCCTCCTCCAACCTTCTCTGAGTCTTCGGGGTCCTTGCGACCTGGCCATTTAGCTCATGGTGTGCAAAAAAGTGCTGCTCAGAGGACAGACAACCCACAACAATCCAACCCTGCACACTGCGTCAGTAAGGGAACACCGATGGGCTTGGAAAGGACTCCGTCCGTCGGATGGGACGTTAAGACATGGCTCTGTATGTGGGAGAACCATACCCTGTGTACATTAAAGATCATGCTAAATGGCCTTGACGGGGTTGGGTTGTTTTACCTCTGAGCGGCACGTTTCTGCACACCATGGGCTAAATGGCCAGGTCACATGAACCCCGAAAGCTCAGAGAAGGTTGGGGGAGGGGATCCACTGGAACAGCTGTTGGGAGATAGATGGTAGCCTCCCGTCAAGGCCATTCAGCGTGTTTTTTAACGTGCACAGAGTATGGCTCTCCCTCACACGGGGCCACGGCTTAACGTCCCATCCGACGGACGGCGGCCTTTCCAAGCCCATCGGTATCCCCTACTGACCGTGGGCAGGGCGGGGAATTTTCCGGAGATAAATCTCAACGCTGACCCAGCTGGGACTCGAACCTGGGAACTACAGATTACGAGCCTGGCGCGCTACCGACTGAGCCACCCCTGCCCCGCCTTGACGGGGAGGCTACCTTCTGTTTCAGTTCCCCAAACCTTCCATGAGCCCTAGGGGTCCTTGGGGACTGGCTATTTGGACCTTTATGTGCACAACAGTGCCGTTCAGAGGTAAAACAACCCAACCTGCACACGGGGGAACGGTTTAATGTCCCATCCGTGACCTCTCCAAACCCAGTCATTCCTGACCAGAAACAGGGTGGAGGTTTGGCAAAGATAAATCTCCATGCTGGCATAGCTGGGATTCGAACCTGCAGATTACGAGCCTGGCGCGCTAGCGGTTGAGCCTAGCCACTGATAGATATCCATCTAAGGTCAAATATACATATTTAAAAATCGTTTTTCAGAAGCTGAGCTTTTTATAACCTAGAAGAGCTCGAAAGCTCTTTGGTTGTTCACCTATTATTTATTGACGATTTTACTTGGGTTTGTGCTTTTATTTTCTCTCTGTTCTTTGTAAATTGTTGTATTGATAATGCATTGGACAAAGGGTTGTGCATTGTTTGTTTATTGTCCTCATGTATTTATGTCATAATAAATTTGAATTTGAGGCGAATTTTTATTTTCCGTGAAAAGAAGCTATTAGAATCTACAGAATCCTTACATAGAAATTCCAGGCAAATTTTTGCTTAATCTGAAGAAGGTTGGGTTGTTTTACCTCTGAGCGGCACTTTTTTGCACACCATGGGCTAAATGGCCACGTCAGAGCAACCCCGAAGGCTCAGAGAAGGTTGGGGGAGGGGACCCACTGGAACAGCTGTTAGGAGACAGATGGTAGCCTCCCGTCAAGGCCATCCAGCGTGTTCTTTAACGTGCACAGGGCATGACTCTCCCGCACACGGGGTCACGGCTTAACGTCCCATCCGACGGACGGCGGTCTTTCCAAGCCCATCGATGTTCCCTAGTGACCGTTGGCAGGACGGTGAGTTTTGCGGAGATGAATCTCATCGCTGAGCAAGCTAGGACTCGAATCTGGGAAATGCAGATTACGAGGCTGGCGCGCTACAGACTGATCCACCCCGACCCATCGTGGAATGTAATATAAACACTGCGTTAAAAAATAAAAACGGAAAAATCTATTAAAATATGTTTTATGGATAAAACGGTTTCACAAAACTCGTACTTAGGTTCATTGTCCGTCAGTAGAAGAAATGAATGAGTAAGAAACGAATGACTTAAGCAGAGCCGAGCAAGTACAACTTGCGATTCTTGTAGAAACGTGTTTGTCATGGTTTGGGTTGGGTTGTTTTACCTCTGAGCGGCACTTTTTGCACACCATGGGCTAAATGGCCAGGTCACAAGGACCCCGAAGGCTCAGAGAAGGTTGGGGGAGGGGACCCACTGGAACAGCTGTTGGGAGACAGATGGTAGCCTCCCGTCAAGGCCATCCAGCGTGTTCTTTAACGTGCACAGGGTATGGCTCTCCCGCACACGGAGCCACGGCTTAACGTCCCATCCGACGGACGGCGGCCTTTCCAAGCCCATCGGTGTCCCCTACTGACCGTGGGCAGGGCGGGGAAATTTGCGGAGATAAATCTCAACGCTGACCCAGCTGGGACTCGAACCTGGGAACTACAGATTACGAGCCTGGCGCGCTACCGACTGAGCCACCCCCGCCCCATTGTCATGGTTTGATAATAGACATTATTTCAAAGAACTTGTTCATAACCTGTTCCGATCAAGATCTCTGCCTCTGTGACCGGAGCTCAATGGTAAAACGCTTCCGAAAATCTGATCAAAGAACTGGCAGTGGAGAGCCTGACAGGGTCGTGGGCTGACCTAGCAGCATCTGCCAAATCATTGCCCAATCAATTTTCGGTGACTGCCAGAAGATGCGGTTGCTGCTGATTGAGTGGAATCTAGTTTGGTTTGTTTTACCTCTGAGCAGCACTTTTTTGCACACCATGGGCTAAATGGCCAGGTCACATGGACCCCGAAGGCTCAGAGAAGGTTGGGGAAGAGGACCCACTGGAATAGCTGTTGGAAGACAGATGGTAGCCTCCCGTCAAGGCCATCCAGTGTGTTCTTTAACGTTGGGTTGTTTTACCTCTGAGCAGCACTTTTTTTGCACACCATGGGCTAAATGGCCAGGTCACATGGACCCCGAAGGCTCAGAGAAGGTTGGGGAAGGGGACCCACTGGAAGAGCTGTTGGGAGACAGATGGTAGCCTCCCGTCAAGGCCATCCAGTGTGTTCTTTAACGTTGGGTTGTTTTACCTCTGAGCAGCACTTTTTTGCACACCATGGGCTAAATGGCCAGGTCACATGGACCCTGAAGGCTCAGAGAAGGTTGGGGAAGGGGACCCACTGGAAGAGCTGTTGGGAGACAGATGGTAGCCTCCCGTCAAGGCCATCCAGTGTGTTCTTTAACGTTGGATTGTTTTACCTCTGAGCGGCACTTTTTTGCACACAATGGGCTAAATGGCCAGGTCACAAGGATCCCGAAGGCTCAGAGAAGGTTGGGGAGAAGACCCACTGGAAAAGCTGTTGGGAGACAGATGGTAGCCTCCCGTCAAGGCTATCAGCATGTTCCTTAACGTGCACAGGGTACGGCTCTCATAAACACGGAACCACGGTTTAACGTCCCATCCGATGGACGGCAGCGTTTCTAAGCCCATCGGTGTTCCCAACTGACCGTGGAGAGGGCTGGGAGTTTTGCGAAGATAAATCTCAACGCTGACCCAGCTGGGACTCGAACCTGGGAACTGCAGATTACGAGCCTCGCGCGCTACCGACTGAGCCACCCCCGCCCCAGTGGGATCTGGTCTGAAATAATTACGTCACAGCAAACTGGGAATAGACCATGGCAGTTCCCACTGCTGTGCCGGACTTCGAGCTATCTGTGAAGACAGGCAAGAAGTCCGGATGCTCAGCACGGTGGCATGAACCACAGATACAAGTTATTATCTTCTGGGCAAAATCAGCTCCACGTGCAAAGATTCCGAGCTAGAGTCCGATTTAGATCGCCACGAGCCAAACTGAGAATACAAGGGAGAAAAACTACAAAAGGTGACTCAAGAAAACTCGTAAATTTAGTAGAACAAACCCCAGACACGTTTTAGATAAGAAAACAGAGACAATATGCTTCTAAAGAATAACGAACGTGCATCACCTTCTCCGACATCAAATGCTAACACTGACTACAGCCAGGAGAGGGGTCGGGGGTGGCTGAGTCGGAAGCGCGCCAGGCTCGCAATCTGTAATTCCCAAGTTCGAGTCCCAGCTGGGTCAGCGTTGAGATTTATCTCCGCAAAATTCCCCGCGATGGGCTTGGAAAGGTCGCCGTCCGTCGGATGGGACGTTAAGCCGTGGCCCCGTGTGCGGGAGAGCCATACCCTGTGCACGTTAAAGAACACGCTGGATGACCTTGACGGGAGGCTACCATCTGTCTCCCAACAGCTGTTCCAGTGAGTCCCCTCCCCCAACCTTCTCTGAGACTTCGGGGTCCATGTGACCTGGCCATTTAGCCCATGGTGTGCAAAAAAGTGCCGCTCAGAGGTAAAACAATCCAACCTAACAGCCAGGAGACATCTTTGGGTCACCGCTCGTGCAATACACTGGGAGAAGGCTTTCATCCTAGTATACGACCCCCATTTTCAAAACCAAGCCAGAAACTTTCAAACGTTACTAAATGAAATATCGCATTTAAGAAAAGAAATTAGACTTAAGGCATTTGGTGGAATTTTTCTCATCGCAATTCGATACACTATCGAATAAATTTCACGACTATGAAGCGACGCAACTAGACTATGAGTAAGCTGGCTACCATTGAAACTGCCTGTGCTGATCTTTTGGGAAGAATTCGACGAACTGTCACGAATTTCGGTGAATTTTAAATGAGAAATATCTTACTTATGTGCTCCACCATATTTTTTTTTTTGCAATGCCGACTTTTCATTTTGATGACTTATCAACATCTGATCACAACGAAAATGTTTTGTGCGACTATGAAGACGTTAAGAAATGGTTCTTGACTAGTAAATTGTTCTATGAATCTGATGAACATTTTAAGTTTTCTACATGTGAATATTCGAAGTCTGAAAAAAAGTAGGAGGATACTCTGTGTTTATCTTAAAGTTACTTAGAATTTGGGTTGTTTTACCTCTGAGCGGCACTTTTTTTTGACACAATGGACTAAATGGCCAGGTCACAAGGACCCCGAAGGTTCAGAGAAAGTTGGGGGAGGGGACTCATTGGAACAGCTATTGGGAGACAGATGGTAGCCTCCCGTCAAGGCCATGCAGCGTGTTCTCTAACGTGTACAGGTGTGGCTCTCCCGCACACGGGGCCACAGCTTAACGTCCCATCCGACGGACGGCGGCCTTTCCAAGCCCAGCGGGTGTCCCCTACTAACCATGGGCACGGCGGGGAGTTAAGTCTCAACGCTGACCCAGCTGGAACTCGAACATGGGAACTGCAGATTACGAACCTGGCGCGCTACCGACTGAACCGCCCGTAGTTACTTAAAAATTTTTACATATTATATTCACAGAAACTAACATTCTCAGCACGGACGCTCCATTGTTCAATTTAGAAAATTTTAATCAACTTTTTACGAGAACTCCTGGTCCGTTTGAACATGGGATTCTACTTTTCTTCCGCGACACATTATTAGTGAAAAAGATACTTTCGCTTGTGATTCCTGCTGAATAAATATCTACAAGGGTAATTTAACTTTCAATTTACTTGCTATTTATAGATCATCAAGCTCGGACTTTTCTAACCTCGAAAACTGGCTCCAAACAACTGATGAACATCGCAATCAAATACTAGTTGGAGACTTTAGATATCAAAAAATAAAAAAAAAACACGGATTACTGTTTGCTAACCGAGTTTGGTTTCTCACTCATCATTGCTGGCATCACCAGGGAAGACATCATTGGTGACTCTCTCTCTCAGATAGATCACCTTAACGTCTGACCTGACATTCAAACTCGTTGCAAAGTCAATGATATTTTATAGTAAGATCGCAGAACACAACTTAATTCCGTAAACCTTTGGGGAAAAAAAACTTGGGAATTCGTCCAATCACTCCAAAAGTAGACAGCAGTTTTGATATGAAAACATATGCAAAGAAATAAGCCTAACAAACTGGCTGGATATGGATAGAGACTTTAGAAACGAAACCCCAAATTCAGAACCAATAGACGTATGAAGAATTTATAAAAAAAATATACGGCGATTGTTAACTAACAAAATTAATAAACATTCGGATGGCTCAAAATTAAACAACGCAATTGTAGCAAAACCTGGAGAAATCAGTAAATAATAAACTTAATAAGAAAAAGGCACTCGGATTGGATTGATTACAAAAGTAACAAGAGAAACAGAAATTTTAATTACACAAACTTAAGAAACACAGTCATGTCCCTTGTTAGACAGGAAAAGAAAAAATATTACTTCAAACAATCCCAAGCAAAATTGGGAACTCAACCAAATTATCAATAATAAACCTAAAACTACCACTGATTAATTTATTATAAAGAATATGCCACAAGGTATGTCTGAAACTCAAGCAGCAGAGAAATTTAACTACACCTTTGCAGACATTATAATCAATCTTAGAGACAATAACCATATGCAGATTTTCCTATAGTTCCTAAATTATTCCCTCAATTTTTATACCTCCCATTTCAAAACAAGAAACTTTCAAAATTTTAAGTGACTTAAATGAAAGAAAATCACGTGGATACGATCAGGTAAACGTGAAGCACATTACAGCAAGCAAAAACTCCTTAGCTGATCTCGTGATGAACGGCTCAGTCGGTAGCGCGCCAGGCTCGTAAACTGTAGTTCCCAGGTTCGAGTCCCTGCTGGGTCAGCGTTGAGATTTATCTCCGCAAAATTCACCGCCCTGCCCACGGTTATAGGGGACACTGATGGGCTTGAAAAGGCCGCCGTCCGTCGGATGGGACGTTAAGCCGTGGCCCCGTGTGCGGGAGAGCCATACCCTGTGCACGTTAAAGAACACGCTGGATGGCCTTGACGGGAGGCTACCATCTGTCTCCCAACAGCTGTTCCAGTGGGTCCCCTCCCCCAACCTTCTCTGAGCCTTCGGGGTCCTTGTGACCTGGCCATTTAGCCTATGGTGTGCAAAAAAAGTGCCGCTCAGAGGTAAAACAACCCAACGAAACCTCGTGATGAACTTTATCAATGAAGCATATCTACAGGAAACATCCCTAAAAAAAACTCAAAATTGCTATTTTATGGCAAATTTTGGCTAACTTGCTAAGGCCAATTTAGGGAAGTGGAACCAAATCCGATTGTACTAATTATAGGCCATTGCCATCTTACCTGTTCTGCACAAAATCCTTGAAAGACATAAAGCTAATGTTCTAGCCAATTTCTTGAAAAAAAAAAACATAACATTATTAGTGAAAAGCAATATGGTTTCCAAAAAAGTAAAAATACAATTACACTTTTAACGGAGTTTTCTGACGTCATTAACGGAACTTTAAACAACGGAAAAAAAGCAGTTGCTCTCTTTCTAGACTTTCGTAAGGCATTTGATACGTTAGATCACGATTTTCTACTTCAAAAATTGTATACCTGTGGTATCCGAGGTATTACCCTTAAATGGTTTGAAAAATCATTTAAAAAACAGAGTGCATGTTACTAAAATTAATGGCGTTTTTAGTGAGAAGAGAACAGTGTACACTGGTGTTCCACAAGGTTCAGTTTAAGTCCGCTCTTATTCATTATTTATATTAATGATCTAACAAATCTCAATTTGATGGGCTCTCCTTATACACGCTGATGACACCGCCTGGATTAACGTGAATCACAATATAGGAGACGCAGTCCGAGATACACAGGATGATTTTAACAAAATTATTAACTGGTTTAACATTAATCGTATTTACATAAACTCAGATAAAACCAAATGGATGAGCTTTCATTCACCAGGATATTATTATCTTTCATCTTATGCAATAAAAAACCACGAACCCTTGTGTCCTAAATAACATAATTATTGATCCTGACTGTTACGACTGTGATGTTATTGATCATGTTGAGAGCCATAAATATTTTGGATTTTACATGGATACAACCTTCCGATGGAATATACATTCAAAATTTTGGGTTGTTTTACCTCTGAGCGGCCCTTTTTTGCACACCATTGGCTAAATGGCCAGGTCACATGGACCCCGAAGGCTCGGAGAAGGTTGGGGGAGGGGACCCACTGGAATAGCTGTTGGGAGACAGATGGTAGCCTCCCGTCAAGGCCATCCAGCGTGTTCTTTAACGTGCACAGGGTATGACTCTCCCGCACACGGAGTCACGGCTTAACGTCCCATCCGACGGACGGCGGCCTTTCCAAGCCCATCGGTGTCGCCTACTGACCGTGGGCAGGGCGGGGAATTTTGCGGAGATAAATCTCAACGCTGACCCAGCTGGGACTCGAACCTGGGAACTACAGATTACGAGCCTGGCGCGCTACCGACAGCCACCCCCGCCCCATACATTCAAAAACTACAAGGGAAATTGTGTCTATGTGCATCTACTTTAGAAACTGGAATTTGCTGCAAGTACACATATTTGTACACTGGTTTCCATAAATTAAGGAAAATCCCAATGTTAAGTCAATGTGAAGCTAACGTCAAAGCTCTATAACTTCAAAAATAAGCTTTTTTGTTTCGAAAAATGTGATTGCAGATAAAGATCTCAATCAAATAAATCAATATCTCGTTTTTCAACAATATCCGTTCAGTATTTAATGAGTTATGGAAGTTTGAATATTTAGCGATAACAATGCCAGCCACAAAAATTGACTTCAGAAGTTGATTTAAATTTAGTAATAAGTATTGTATCAAAACCGTCCCTGGCCGACTGGTTAGCACGCTTGGCTTGTGATATACGGGACCTGGGTTCGAGCTCCGGATAAGGCATGGATGTGTTTTTGGTTTTCTGCTGAGGTCCTGCCATCCTCTCCCATCCTCTCAGACCTTCTACTATGACATATAAAGTGACAGGCTCCTGTCAGACCTCTGTGGCAAGCAGCTGCTTGAGGGGGGTATTTATATTTATTATTGTATCAAAGTGTTTAATAAAATAAGTTTGTATTTTAGAACTTTGTGTAAAGAATTCTTTCACTATTCTTCAGTTTTGTAAAAGTTTCTTAAGACTGGCATTGCTGTTGTTAAATATTCAAAATTCCATAACTCATTAAATACTGAATATTGAATATTGATTTATTTAATTGAGATCTTTATCTGCAATCACATATTTCAAAAACAAAAAAAATACTTATTTTAGCTTCTCATTGACTTAACATTGGTTTCCATAAATTAAGGAAAATCCCTGTGCGATTCAGTAGCTACTTTGTATAGCCATGAATTTGGGTTGTTTTTCCTCTGAGCGGCACTTTTTTTGCACACATTGGGCTAAATGGTCAGGTTACAAAGACCCCGAAGGCTCAGAAGAAGGTTGGGGAGGAAACCCACTGGAACAGCTGTTGGGAGACAGATGGTAGCCTGCCCGTCAAGGCCATCCAGCTTGTTCTTTAACGTGCACAGGGTATGGCTCTCCCGCAAAAGGGGTCACGGCTTTACGTCCCATCCGACGGACGACTGCCTTTCTAAGCCCATCGGTGTCCCCTACTGACCGTGGGCAGGGCGGGGAATTTTGCGGAGATAAATCTCAACGCTGACCCAGCTGGGACTCGAACCTGGGAACTACAGATTACGAGCCTGGCGCGCTACCGACAGCCACCCCCGCCCCATACATTCAAAAACTACCAGGGAAATTGTGTCTATGTGCATCTACTTTAGAAACTGGAATTTGCTGCAAGTACACATACTTGTACACTGGTTTCCATAAATTAAGGCAAATCCCTCTGTTAAGTCATTGTGAAGCTAACGTCAAAGCTCTATACCTTCAAAAATAAGTTTTTTTGTTTTGAAAAATGTGATTGATTTATTTGATTGAGATCTTTATCTGCAATGTCTCGATTTTCAACAATATTCGTTCAGTATTTAATGAGTTATGGAAGTTTGAATATTTAGCGATTACAATGCCAGCCACAAAAATTGACTTCAGAAGTTGATTAAAACTTAGTAATAAGTATTTTATTAAACACTTTGATATGATAAGTTTGTATTTTAGAACTTTGTGTAAAGAATTCTTTCACTATTCTTCAGTTTTGTATAAGTTTCTTAAGACTGGCATTGTTATCGCTAAATATTCAAACTTCCATAACTCATTAAATACTGAACGAATATTGCTGAAAATCGAGATATTGATTTATTTGATTGAGATCTTTATCGGAAATCAGATTTTTCAAAACAAAAAAATTATTTTAGAAGTTATAGAGTTTTGACGTTAGCTTGTCATTGACTTAACATAGGGATTTTCCTTAATTTATGGAAACCAGTGTAATTGTATTTCAATTGCCATGCAAATTTTTTTTTTTGTAACGTGCAGAGGGTATCTGCTGAGTAGTGGTCGACTTCACAGGGTTCTGGTGCTGACCATTTATACCTACTAGACTGGACTTGTTTATGGATTTGAGCTTGATTATGGATCCTGGACTTGCTGCACTGGTGGGCCTCTGTTGAGGGAGAATCTGCCGCTGTGTTTTCTGTTTGCTTCTGGGTTGCCAGCTCTAAGTGAACAGAGGCATGGGATACCTTATATCAGCTGGTGGATAATCCTAATCAGAGGCCATCGCAGGTACCTGAACCTTACTTAGCTAGTTGGGCATCGTCAAGCCTAAACTGGAGTAATGTGTCTCAGGCAGACCATGTGGCTCTTGAAAAAGTCCACTTGAAAAGGTGGTGCCTGATGTTCCTACCAGCATCGGTGACTAGAGCCTTTAGCAGAGGAGGAACAGGTCTTTGCCCCATGCCTGCGATCAGGGGGCTGTTTGATATTGTTGGCCCTACCAATCTCAATAAACCTAATTTCTTTAAAAATCCTACTAATCATTTTCTCTCTGCAGGAACGTCGAACGTGAGGACATTACATAGAGATTATTCTCTTGATGTCCTCATGCAGGAATTCCAGCGCTATAACCTAGATATTCTAGGCTTGCAAGAGACCAGATGGACAGGTAAAGGTGAGATACTTAAAAATAACTTTAAATTTCTCTTTACAGGGAGGGAGGATGGAAAGCATCACCAAGGCGTGGGTCTGCTGCTCAGCAGACATGCTAGTGATGCTCTTCTAGGATATGAGTGCATTAATGAAAGGTTTCTTACAGCAAAATTTCAGACAAGCATTAAAGACTTGAATGTTATCTGCTGTTATGCCCCCACTGAGGATGCTGATGAGGATGAGAAGGATAGGTTTTACGGACAACTTCAGGATATTTTGAATTCTGTCAAGAAAGGAGATATTACCCTTGTTCTTGGTGACTTCAATGCCAAAGTTGGTACTGACTCTGACCTTTGGGGAGGGGTGATAGGCCCTTTTGGTATTGGTAGCTGCAATGGCAATGGGCAACGTCTCCTACAGGTAAGTAAACTCAATGGTTTCAGAATAACTAACACATATTACAAACACCGCGACATACATAAATACACATGGGTTTCACCTGATGGGCTGCATAGGAATATGATAGATTATATATTAATTAACAGCAAATGGGCTAGTTCTGTTAGAAATACCAGGGCATATAGGGGAGCTGAAATTGGATCTGACCATTACCTTGTTAAAAGTGTCTTGCAACTTAAACTTAAAAAAGTGTTGTGCTAGGGTTAAAAAATTTACCTTTAATACTGAAGCTCTGAAAGACCCAGTTATAGCTAAAGCTTACCATGATAGGTTACTTAGTCATTATGACAGTCATAGTTTGCTTAATACTGAAGTTGAGGAAGAATGGGGCCATTTTAAACAGGCTTTTTTGGAAACTAACAGTACTCTTTTAGGAAAAAAGGAGCAGAGGAGGCAGAATTATTTAAGTCATAAGGCACTTGAGCTTATTTCAGAAAGAAGTAACTGCAGTAATGTCCTTAATCAGTACCCTACTAGTCCTAATAGAAAGGATTACAGAGAGCTTAATAAACGTGTAAAGGATCAGTTAGCTGCTGATAAGAATCTTTGGCTTGATGGTTTGGCTGACAAAACTGAGGAAGCAGTTAGGCAGCGCAACAGCAGAGAGCTGTACCAGATAGTTAATGTTTTGTGTGGTAGAAAACGGACAGGCATACAAGGATTGAAGGATAAACAAGGTAAGGTTATAGAAGGTGAGGATTCTGTCATGGCTAGGTGGGCTGAGCATTTCAGTGATGTTCTAAACAATGTGGTTAGTTCTACTCCCATTGTTTGCAATGATGATAGATGCATTGGCAGCTTTAATGTTGGCCCTATAACACAATCTGAAGTTATTTTGGCTATCTCTAAACTTAAACTTCATAAATCCTCAGGGGTGGATGAAATTACTACAGAAATGCTCAGAGCTGGGAATGTTTCGGTTACCACTTGGATGACTGAAATTTTGAATAACTTTTATGATAAAGGCATGGTTCCTAAGGATTTTACCAGAGCTATTATTATCCCTATTTTCAAAAAAGGTGATCGCAGTTATTGTGATAACTATAGGGGTATCAGCCTACTCTCTGTTCCAGGTAAAGTTCTTTCCATGATTGTGCTTAATAGAATTAAAAATCTGGTTGACAGGCAATTGCGTGATGAGCAATGTGGATTCAGAAGTGGTAGGGGATGTGTGGATCAGATATTTTCACTTAGGCAGATTCTTGAGAAATGTTTAGAGTTTCAGAAACCTTTGGTTGCTAGCTTTGTTGATTTCAAAAAGGCTTTCGACTCTGTTGATCGTCAAAATTTGTGGTTGATTGTGAGATCATATGGTATACCAGACAAGTTAGTTAACATAATGAAAGCGCTCTATAATAACACTGAGTCGTGTGTGAGAGTTGGTAAGGCTTGTAGCAATTGGTTTAGCATTACTTCTGGTGTTCGACAAGGGTGCATTTTGTCTCCTTTTCTTTTTAGCTTGGTTATTGATTATGTTATGCGAAATTCACTTCAAGGGAAAGATTTTGGCCTTAAATGGGCTGGAGATACGAAAATTTCTGATTTAGATTATGCTGATGATTTAGCCCTTTTGGCAAATGATGTTGATGAGATGAACTCTTTCATTCGAGCTGTTGATGAGACTGGTAGTAGAGTAGGTTTGGTTATAAACAGAGAGAAAACTAAAGTGATGAAAATTGGTCAGGCAGGCTGTGATTCAGTTAATCTGAATGGTTGCAGTCTTGAGCAGGTGTCACAGTTTAATTATCTTGGGAGCTATGTAACAGATACTGGTGATGTGCGGCATGAGATTAACAGACGAATAGGGATTGTTGCCGGGACTTTTAAGAATCTATGGAGAGTGTGGAGAAATAGGCGTATACACCTAAAGACTAAAATTAGACTGTATAATAGTTTGGTTCTTTCTAGGGTTAGTTATGGTAGTGAAACTTGGACGCTGTGTAAACAAGATAACAGGAAACTAGATGCTTTTGATTCTAGATGCTTACGCAGTATCTTGGGTATTAGGTGGTTTAACTTTGTAACTAATGATGAGGTTAGGGAAAGAAGTCTGCAACCTCCTTTAAGCAGCATATTGTGCAGAGAGAGACTCCGCTGGTTTGGCCATGTTGCCCGTATGGATAATTATAGATTGGCGAATAGGGTTATGAACAGTGTTCCTAGAGGCCTCAGAAGGAGGGGGAGACCTAGGATGCGGTGGGCAGACAATGTCAAACAGGACCTTGTTAGAATTGGTGTGCAGTGGCCGGATGTAGCAGATGTAGCTCAGGACAGATATGCTTGGAGAATTAAACTGCGTGGTCTGGTTGGACCTCCGTAGCCCATGGCTGCTTGAGGATGATGATGATGATGCACAGGGTATTGCTTTCACACACACGGCGCCACGGATTTATGTCCCATCCTAAATGAAATGCCTGGTAATAATAATCTTTGTTGCAAAAAGCTCTTCCAATAATACGTTTTTGGATAATCTAATATTAACTGCAAAGGCTCTGATATTTTGTTCATTCCAAGTTCACTTCACATGTTTGATCACATTAAAAATATAGTTTTCTCACTTGCAAGATGTCGAATATTCGATAATCCTGAATTATATTTTCTCTTCTTCTCTTTCTTAGCATGCACCTAATTATATGGTTTTGGATTCCCTCTAGCGGATTAACATTGTCTCTCATAAGCTCCCCTCAACTCTGTCGTCTGTCTGTCTGTCCATTTGTAGATATCCAACTTTCTCTTTGTTTTTAGAGATAAAATAAAAATTATTTTAGTGTTCGACAGGTATCGATGAAAATTACGAATCGCACTGCCGAAACTCCCAAAAGTTTAAATTGCGCCCTCTAACGGTGAAAAAATTTTAAAATTACCAAAATATTAAAGCAATGCTGCAAACGATGTATTTATGTTAGATATTTGAAATTTTGGGGGCGAAATGTGAAGGTCACGAGTCTAGCATTGGTAACAATGAGTTGACCCCTTACCCCCAGGGGTGGGTGGAAAATTTTTACGTTTTTTTCTTTTTTTTGTTTTAAGAGATATTTCGACAGTTGGGTGGTTTTACCTCTGAGCGGCACTTTTTTGTACACCATGGGCTAAATGGCCAGGTCACATGGACCCCGAAGGATCAGAGAAGGTTGGGGGAGAGGACCCACTGGAAGAGTTGTTGGGAGACAGATGGTAGCCTCCCGTCAAGGCCATCCAGCATGTTATTTAACATGCACAGGGTATGGCTCTCCCAGTTAAGGGCCACGGCTTAACGTCCCATGCGACGGACGGCGGCCTTTCCAAGCCCATCGGTGTCCCCTACTGACTATGGGCAGGGAGTTTTACGGAGATAAATCTCAACGCTGACCCAGCTGGGACTCGAACCTGGGAATTGCACATTACGAGCCTGGCGCGCTACCGACTGAGCCACCCCCGCCCCTATATGCGCCAGAGGCGATATGCGTTCTTCTAGCTGTAATAGTCGATACTTTGGGGATAGAGACTAGTAAAATGCGAAGTTAAGAACAAAAACGATACATAGAGAATAATTTTTCCCTTCGTAAGGAAAACTCGCAAAAAAATATTGACATCTTTCCTTCATGAAATAAAACACTGTGACCATAAAACTGTGGACATTTTCGAAGCGAATTCTTCCTCCTTTGAGAATGCAGGAATTAATGTAAATAAGAGCACGTGATCCGTGACGTGCGTGGTCAACAATAGAATGATCTAGGGACACGAACTAATGCACAAGTTGCAACGCAAATCCTACAAACACACATTTCTATAATCCTTATTTGTGTAATTTGATAGTATTAAACGTATTCTCCCAAGGACGTATGAACATAAAGAACTGGGACAGTAGCATATTTTCAAAATATGTTTGTTAGGGGGTTTTACAGAAGATTAAAGCATAGGTAATCAATATATTATTATATAAAAAAAAATAATAAATAAATAAAAGCAGTGGTTCATTTTGACTCAATGCTTAATAGTTGGTAAATGCTTCAAAAGCATAGAGGCAAAATAATATTTTTAATTTCTACATTTTGGGGTAAACCCCCAATCCTCCCCCTTAAATACACTCAAGGAGAAGAAACTCACTATTAAGGAAAGAAATATTTAAAATTTTTGAGAAAGATCCCAATAAAAGACAGGCCGGTGTGGCTCTTACCATAGCGGCCAGGCTCGTAATCTGGGTTGGGTTGTTTTACCTCTGAGCGGCACCTTTTCGCACACAATGGGCTAAATGGCCAGGTCACAAGGACACCAAAGACTCAGAGGAGGTTGGGGAGGGGATCCACTGGAACAGCTGTTGGGAGACAGATGGTAGCCTCCCGTCAAGGCTATCAAGCGTGTTTTTAACGTGCACAGGGTATGGCTCTCCCTCATACGGGGCCACGGCGTAATGTCCCATCCCAAGGACGACAGCCTTTACAAGTCCATCGGTGTCCCCTACTGACCGTGGACAGGGTGGGGAGTTTTGCGGAGATAAGTCTCAATGCCGGCACATCTGGGACTCGAACCTGGGAACTACAGATTACGTGCCTGGCGCGCTACTGACTGAGCCACTCCCGTCCCATAGTGAGGATGAAAGAAGATAAATCTCAACATTGGCACAATAGGGACTCGAACCTGGAAACGGATGGTTAGACTTGGCGCGCTACCGACTGAGTCAAGCCCTGCTCCCACAGCAGTGGTTTTGACTCAGTTGATAGTACACCAAGGTCGTAAACTCATAATCCCAGGTTCGAGTCCTATCCTATATCAATGATATTTTTTTCCCAACTCCCAATCGGCGAGGTCGGGTGTACCCCAGTCGGTAGCGCGCTAGGCTCTTAATCTGCAGTTCACAGATTCGAGTCCCACCTGACCCAGCTCACAGATTGTCTCCGCTCTGCCCTTTGTTAGTATTGGACACCGATGGGCTCGGAAATGCCGCCGTCCGTCGGATGGGACGTTAAGCCGTGGTCCCGTGTGCGGGAGAGCCATACCCTGTGCACGTTAAAGAACACGCTGGATGGTATTGACGGGACGCCATCATCTGTCTCCCAACAGCTGTTCTAATGGGTCCTCTCCTCGAACCTTCTCTGAACCTTTGGGGCCCATGTACAGTCGCTCAAAAAAGTATCCGAACACTATGGTTGATTACAGAATTCAGAAAAAATATCTGGCAACGATTTTTTTAGAAATTAGTGATCTGGCAACCTTCTTGTCACGTGACACGAAGGTTGCCAGATCACTAATTTCTAAAAAAAACTGTTGCCAGATATTTTTTATTAATTCTGTAAACAACCATAGTGTTTGGATACTTTTTTGAGCGATGGTAACCTGGCCATTTAGCCCATGGTGTGCAAAAAAAAGTGCCGGTCAGTGGCAAAACAACCCAACCCAACAGTTGTACAATGGCTCCCTTCCTTGAAACCTTCTCCGAGCCCAAGGGGGGTCTTTGTGACCTGGCTCAGTAGCCCATTGTGCGCAAAAAAGTGCAGCTCAGAAGTAACACAACAGATCTCCCACTCTGCCCCAAAAGTCTGCCATCCGTCCGATGGGGCCATCAAGCTGCGGTCCCGTGTGTATTAGAGCCATGCCCTGTGCACATTAGAAAACACGCTGGATTGCCCTGACGGGAGGCCTGTCTCTTAACAGATGTCCAGTGGATCCACTTCCCCCAACCTTCTCCGAACCCTTGGGGTCTTTGTGACTTGACCATTTAGCCTATTGTGTGCACAAAGATGCTGCTCAGAGGTAAAACATATTAAATTCAACCTTTCCCCTTTTTCGCATCGTTTTCATTAAAAAAAAAGCGAGATGATAATGTCTTCTGTCTGTATACATGAAACTTTTTTTACAGCTAAATTAAAAAATCTTTTAAGGTTGGATAAGTATTGATGTGAAATATTACGATTCTTTCTGAATCTCCCAAAAGTTATAACTTCGCGCTCAAATATTGGTAAATTTTTAAAATTGCAAATTTTGAAACGAATATTGAAAGCGTTAATTTATGCTTATGATGTTTGCATCTACAACATTAATTTGCCCCTTATGCCCACGGGGGGGGGGGGGGGGGGTGAGGAACTCATCAGCTTTGTTTTAATAGACAATTAGGGTACTCTTCCTAGTTATACTAGGGGCGGGGGTGGCTCAGTCGGTAATGTGCCAAGTCATAATCTGTAGTTCCCAGGTTCGAGTCCCAGCTAAGCCAGCGTTGAGATTTATCTGCGCAAAACTCTCAGCCCTGCCCAAGGTCAGTAGGGGACACCGATAGGCTTGGTAAGGCCACCGTCCGTCGGATGGGACGTTAATCCGTGGCCCCGTGTGCTGGAGAGCCATAACCTGTGCTCGTTAAAGAACACGCTGGATGGCCTTGACGGGAGGCTACCATCTATCTCCCAACAGCTATTTCCAGTGGGTCGCCTCCCCCAACCTTCTCTGAGCCCTCGGGGTCCTTGTGACCTGGCCATTTAGCCCATGGTGTGCAAAAAAGTGCCGCTTACAGGTCCCAACCCTCTCCCGCAACCTTCTCTGAGCCATCGGGGCCCTTGTGACCTGACCATTTAGCCCATGGTGTGCAAAAAAGTGCCGCTCAGAGGTAAAACAACCCAACCTAGTTATACTATACATAGTACTAATGAACTGTTATAATTCGTATTTTCCAAATCTTTATAAATAAATAAATACCCCCTCAAGAAGCTGCTTGCCACAGAAGTCTGACAGGAGCCTCTCAAATTATATGTCATCGTAGAAGGCCTGAGAGGATGGCAGGACCTCACCAGAAATTCCAAATCTTTGGGGGGTGTTAATTTATATTGTTAGATCACGAAATATGGAAACGGCGAAACTCTTAACGAATGTTGTAAGTGATCTGTTAGAAATTTCCGTGGTGGATTAATCCAGAGATATTCCACTGACAGTTGTATTCTGATCCCTTTTTTCAGAGTGTTGTGTGAAAAGCAACTTTTTAATTTTAAGGAATAATGGATAAATAATACTTTTCTTTTCTGTTATATAAGTATTAATAAAATACTGCTCTTTGCGTTTTTCCCGTCATCCATTAGTTCGAATTAAAACTATTAAGAAGTGAAAAAGTAAGAAAATGAAAAACTTCATTCTCTTTGTAAAGGAGATTTCCATATGCGCTGGTGGCGATAAGTGTTCTTCAAGTTTAAATATTCAAGGAATTAAAATCGTTGTTGGTTTGTCTTAACCTCTGAACGGCACTTTTTTGCGCACAATGGGCTAAATGGCCAGGTCACAAGGACCCCGAAGGCTCAGAAAAGGTTGGGGGAGGGGACCCACTGGAACAGCTGTTGGGAGACAGATGGTAGCCTTCCGTTAAAGCCATCCAGCGTGTTCTTTAACGTGCACAGGGTCTGACTCTCCCGCACACGGTGCCATGGCTTAACGTCCCATCCGACGGACGGCGGCCTTTCCAAGCCCATCGGTGTTCCCTACTGACCGTGGGCAGGGCGGAGTGTTTTGCGGAGATAAATCTCAAAGCTGATCTAGCTGGGACTCGAACCTGGGAACTACAGATTACGAGCCTGGCGCGCTACCGACTGAGACACCCACGCGCCCATTATAGAGAGCCGATGCAAATTAAAATGGTATATAACAGGAGAAAGAGGGAACAGCTCCCCCCTGAAAATTCTGTCTTCTTACATGAAATATGAAACTCGTCTATCTGTTTTGAAACTTTTAAATTCAAAACAGGTGTTCTTGTATAATTTTATTTTAACCTCATAATATATGTTCGACACTAAAAATAGATTTAAAGAAAAATAATAATAAAATTTTATTTCATAACGGATATATAATTTTAAACTTTCATGTCCGTTGGAATATTTTAGTACTTGGGGAAACCTTACCTAAGTCTTATTCCTAGATCCCTCCCCGAAACGTAATGCTGCGAATATGTCTGAAAATATTATTCTCTCATTCCAAACTAAAATGCTCTATCTTAGGTGATAATTTTAGCGAATGTTTTTCTTTATAATATTGGGCGGGGGTGGCTCAGTCGGTAGCGCGCCAGGCTCGTAATCTGCAGTTCCCAGGTACGAGTCCCAGCTGGGTCAGAGTTGAGATTTTATCTCCGCAAACCTCTCCGCCCTGCCCACGGTCAGTAGGGGACACCAATGGGCTTGGAAAGGCGCCATCCATCGGATGGGACGTTAAGCCGTGGTTCGGTGTCCTGGAGAGCCATACCCTATCCACGTTAAATAACACGCTGGATGGCCTTGAGGGGAGTCTACCATCTGTCTCTTAACAGCTGTTCCAGTGGATCCCAACCTTCTCTGAGCCTTCGGGGTCCTTGTGACCTGGCCGTTTATTCTATTATGTGCAAAAAATGCCACTCAGAGATAAAACAATCCAAGCTCTTTGCAAAATCACAGACACACCCAAATAGTTTGTTGACACAAATCACCAAGAAGGAAGTCACACACTCCTCTTATTTTGTCCCTGTGGGTGCGTCTTGGCAATTTCTCAGAAAATTCCCGATTCTGATAAAACGCGGCGACTTGGTAACCTCTCCTTCTATTTCTCTTTTGACGAAAGGATACACTGCGAAGTGCAAGACGCAACCTGAGGATGATGTTAGCCAAATGGTGTGCAATGCAGGACATGACTGATTCACTATTACAGCAATAGAAGTACAGATGTCCCCTCTGATGCGTATGGTGATTTCATTTACAAAGGAGGTGGGTGTGGCTCAGTCGGTAGCGTGCCAGGCTCGTAATCTGTAGTTCCCAGGTTCGAGTCCCAGCTGGGTCAGCGTTGATATTTATCTCTGCAAAATTTCCCGCCCTGCCCACGGTCAGTAGGGGACACCGATGGGCTTGGAAAGGCCTCCATCCGTCGGATGGGACGTTAAGCCGTGGCCCCGTGTGTGGGAGAGCCATACCCTGTGCACGTTATAGAACACGCTGGATGGCCTTGACGGGAAGCTACCATCTGTCTCCCAACAGCTGTTCCAGTGGGTCCCCTCCCCCAACCTTCTATGAGCCTTCGGGGTCCATGTGACCTGGCCATTTAGCCCATGGTGTGCAAAAAAGTGCCGCTCAGAGGTAAAACAACCGAACCCAACTTTTGATTCCATGTTCCAGTCCCTATATCCATCATTATCTATGTCCTTCTTTCTCGGATGGTTGATTATTAGAGGCTGCGTGTCTCCACTATGTCAAAATGGGAAGTCCTCATCTGGTAATGGATGGGTACTAATGAAATTTAATTTGCATTTTTCAAATCCTTAGGTAGTTTTGACTTTCAACGATAGAGGGCACTAAATATGGAAACGCGAATTTTTTTAACGAATGTTGCAAGTGATCTCTTTATGGTAGAAATTTCCCTGGTGGAGGGTTAAGAGATATTCCACTTAGAGCAAAAAATCTGCCCCGTTTCTCATAGGGGTGTAAGAAAAGCAACATTTTAAATTTAAGGAATAAAAGACAAATACTTTTTGTGTTGTATAATAACTAATAAAATATTATTAGCATTTTCCCCATCACCCATGGTCGTGGGTGGCTCAGTCGGTAGCGCGCCAGGTTCGTAATCTATAGTTTCCAGGTTCGAGTCCCAGCTGGGTCAGCGTTAAGATTTATCTGCGCAAAACTCCCCGCCCTTGTCGCGGTCAATAGGGGACACCGATGGGCTTGGAAAGGCCGCCGTCCGTCGGATGGGACGTTAAGACGCGGCTCCGTGTGGGGGAGAGCCATACCCTGTGCACGTTAAAGAACACGCTGGATGGCCTTGACGGGAGGCTACCATCTGTCTCCCAACAGCTTTTCCAGTGGGTCCCCAACCTTCTCTGAGCCTTCGGGGTCCTTGTGACCTGGCCATTTAGCCCATGGTGTGCAAAAAAATGCCACTCAGAGGTAAAACAACCCATCAGCTCGAATTCAACCTTTTAAGGAGTGAAAAAAGTAGATAAACGAAAAACTTCATTCTCTTTGAAAACGAGATTCTCATTGAATGCCCCAGAGGCGATATGCGTTCCTATAAATTTGATATTAATTTTTGTTACCTCTCAAACAATTTGTAATTATTTGTAACTATTTGTAATTAGCGTGTATTTTGCCATTTTGTTGTTTAATCAAGATATTTTCTTGACTCCTGAAAAATATTTCTTCATTATTCATTTTTTAAGTAGAGAATTTTTCTTATTGTTGAAAAATGATTTAATTCAGTTGGGTTGTTTTACCTCTGAGCGGCACTTTTTTGCACACCATGGGCTAAATGGCCAGGTCACATGGACCCTGAAGGCACAGAGAAGGTTGGGGGAGGGGACCCACTGGAACAGCTGTTGGGAGACAGATGGTAGCCTCCCGTCAAGGCCATCCAGCGTGTTCTTTAACGTGCACAGGGTATGACTCTCCCGCACACGGGGCCACGGCTTAACGTCCCATCCGACGGACGGCGGCCTTTCCTAGCCAGTCGGTGTCCCCTACTGACCGTGGGCAGGGCGGGGAATTTTGCGGAGATAAATCTCCACGCTGACCCAACTGGGACTCGAACCTGGGAACTACAGATTACGAGCCTGGCGCGCTACCGACTGAGCCACCCCCGCCCCATTTAATTCAGTTTTTTTAATTATCGCCAGTTACATAAAAAGCTTATTTTAAAATTTCCGCAAACTTTGAAGATGCCTTTTCTTTGGCACAAAATGCGAGCAACTTATTTTGAATATCTATGATTACCATTCAGTACAGTAGCTCAAAAAAATATCCGAACATTATGGTTGATTTCAGAATTCAGAAAAATTATCTGGCAACGATTTTTTTAGAAATGAGTGATCTAGCACGAAGGTTGCCAGATCTCTCATTTCTAAAAAAATCGTTGCCAGATATTTTTTTCTGAATTCTCAAATCAACCGTAGTGTTCGGATATTTTTTCGAGCGACTGTACATGGGCATCAGCATAAATATTTCCAGGGGAGGGAATTGTTTCGGAGGAGTGGGATTAAAATTTCCATTCTTCAAAACAGAAATATTTAAATCGTGTTGTTGATTATTTAGCAGAGTTGCGAATCCATATATCCTAATATATATATCCCATATATCCTAATATATATTATAATATAATACGACTATGAATGTCGAAAAACAAAGCACACACAAAAAAGGAACTTATTATTGAAAATATATGTATAAAAATGTTTTAACATGTATTTTTAGAAATAAAAAGAAATTAAATACCTCTGAAAGGAAGCGAAAACCAAAAAAATTCAAGATTACATTTTATTACGGAAACAATATTTATTTTTGGTTCACCTATAATAAATAATATAAATTTTTGGTTCACCTATAATAAAGAATATAAATTTTTGGATCAGTTTTAGCACGCGAACCTCTCTCCCTGATGATACTACAATTGAATATTGACTATTTTTTATAAGCATAGATTTTAAAAATTTAACATCATTACAAATCTTTCGATTTTTTTTATAAGCATAGATTAAAAAATTTTAATGTCATTACAAATCGTATCTTTTTTTACAAGCATAGATTAAAAAAATTTAATATCAGTACAAATTGTATCAGTTTTTTTGTGAGCGTAGATTAAAAAATTATGTTATTACAAATCGTATGAATTTTTTATATGCATAGATTAAAAATTTTTAATTTCAGTACAAATCGTATCAAAATTTTTATACCCAAAGACTAAAAAATTGCAATGTCATTACAAATCTCATCGTTTTTTTTATAAGCATAGATTAAAAAATTTATTATCAGTATAAATCGTATGGTCCTGCCATCCTCTCAGACCTTCTATGGCATATAAACTGACAGGCTCCTGTCAGACCTCTGTGGCAAGCAGCTGCTTGAGGGGGTATTTATTTTTTAATGTTATTGCAAATCGTACGAATTTTTTATATGCATAAATTAAAATTTTTAATTTCAGTACAAATCGTATCAATTGTTTTATACCAATAGACTAAAAAATTTTAATGTGTTTACAAATCGTATCTTTTTTCATAAGCATAGATTAAAAAAATTTAATATAAGTACAAATTGTATCAGTTTTTTGTGAGCGTAGATTAAAAAATTTTAACTTCTGTACAAATCGTATCAATTTTTTTATACCCAGAGACTAAAAAATTGCGATATCATTATAAATCTCATCGTTTTTTATTCTGTTTTCTTGGAAAGCGCAAATTAAATAATTTTAATATCAATACAAAACAATGTAGATTCAAGCCTTAAAACAAAAACGAAATTTGCCTAATTTTCTTTATTTCGACTGTCTGACACACAAAATTTAAACCCAAGACAGTTAAGGAACATTCTTTTTTTCAATGCTTTGGCAGACGAAATTGTCACATTTATATTTAATCATTTTTCATTATTACTCACCACGGACACCACAATGTGATCTCTTGCAGCAAAAGCAAAAGCAATTGATTAAATCGCATCACTTTACATTCAACGTAGTTTTCAAGCAACAGACATTCCTTTGCCTTCGATCCTTCTGGCAAGATCACTTATCAAATCACGGTAACTCAGCGAATGCAAATTCTTCGCCAGTAAGTGCAGCATGAACCAATCCCCCACTTTGCATTTCTCTAAGACTGTTTCAAGATGTTCTGGTCTAACATTACCCCTCGATTTCAAGGAGGTGTGACGAGCTTTCACAGACACAAAAAGGAGCACCCGATACGCGACGGCGAGACACGACAGGACTGCAAGAATCACAAACCAGAACCACAAGAACACGTAGATTTTCTCATTGATGATGTTAATGGGGAGGATGCACATCGCGTCGTGACGTTGGACATCACCAGACGACCCATAGCGATGGAAAGTGCATTTGGTGAGGCGAGGAAACACTCGGATCATAGGGTCATACCTTACTGACCAATCCCAGTCTGTAAACTGGATCACTTTAGCTCCGTAAGATGAGAATTCGCCGCCTAAAAACTTATCCATGAGATACATTTGTCCGATGACGTTAACGACATTCAAAACCTCACTAAAAAAATAATAATACGAGTACAGATTGTGGTGATTCAAATTCTGAACGAAATACTCCACTAGAAGGTGCAGATTGGCGCTCCTTTTTTCTGGAGTTAACACGGGACTGTTGAGGTTCATCACCAAAGACCTGGTGCGTCCACCTTCCAAAACTTTCCAGCAATATCGAGGCAGATAGAAAAGGAGTGCTTGTAAAAAAAGGACAAAACACACCCACTGGTAATAAGCATGGTACACTTTTCTTTGTCCTGGAACGTATTTTTCGACACCAGGATAAGGAACTTCTTGTCCAACCTTCTTGAACCATGCGTCCTCTACACTGAACGTCGTGTGTATCCAACAGTACGTATCCAACAGCTTTAGAGGAAAATCGTCTTTGGAGATGCAATCAATAGGATCGCCAATATACTGACGGCTCGTGACCAGCAGACTGAAGGCTACGAGAATAGGAACAGTTACTTTATAGTGCAGTCGAAACACATTATTATCGATGACAATACTCTGAACTTTCACCAAACTCTTTAGTGATCCAAATAACTTATCCATTGTGTACCTGCCGCAAACAAGTGAACACGCAACAAACTTTACCTCGTGTGCTTCTGTACGGACCCAGAAAACTTGAGGATCCAGACAGACAACTTTTTAAAGGAAGAAATCGCGTCTGATGGAGAAGTAATAGTGTCACGTGTCAGAGACGATGACTTCTGACTGGTGGAATCAGTTGACTAATAGGGATCGTTATGCGGTGGTAGGTTTATGATCCAGTTCTTGTTTAGCAGGGTATTGCTTTCTATCCTTCAACCTAAGGTCATCTGAAATGAGCTTTTGTGTTTATAAACATAGAGTTTCGGTGCAAGATAGGGTCAAAGGTTAGCCGAACGAGTATCACAGTTGGTTGCATAAGTTTTGTAACCGTTCGGGAAAACTTGAAATATTTAACATTGATTTCAGAGCCACGCTCACAATCTGCAGTTTCCAGGTTGGATAAATCCCAACTGCTGTCAGCATTAAGTAGGGAACACCGATGGTCTTGGAAAGTCCGCCGTCCGTTGGATGGGACATTAAGCCGTGGTCCCCTTGTGCAGGAGAGCCATACCCTGTGCACGTTAAAGAACACACTGGATGGCCTTGACGAGAGGAGGCTACCATTTGTCTCTTTAACAGCTGTCCAGTGGGTCCCCTTCCACTAAACTTCTGAGTCCTTGGCGTCCTTGTGACTTGGCATTTAGCCCATGGTGCGCAAAAAAGTGCCGTTCAGAGGTAAAACACTCCCACTCCAAATTGACAAAAACTGAAAATAATCGCTGCACAAACATCAAATATTACATTTATGTTAGTGAAAGTTTTGTTTTGACAGTTGTGTTTGATCTTTTGAATTAAATTTTCGTTACTAGCAAAAGTTACGTTTAAATGTTTTAGCTTCCATAATTCTTACGTATTAAACGAATATTATTGAAAATAGATATTTAGATTGATTTGAGTTAGATCTTCATTTTATCTGAAGTGATATTTTTCTTAGAAAATCTTATTTTTTATGTTAGGAAGCTTTGAATGTGACTTTTCATTTATGTAACATGGAACTGACCGGGAACTCATTTTCATCTCTTTTTTTTTTAAAGTAAGTAAGTTTATTTTCTGTGTTTTGTACATATACAATGTACTGTCGCTATAAAGCAAGAGCGTAGCAGAAAAGTTTCTTTGGGGAAGCATAAATTGTTGATAAACAGTCATTAATTCATTCATCATTCTGAAGCAACCATGGGCTAGGAGGTCCAACCACACCGTGCAATTTAGTTCTCCAAGCAAGTCTATCCTGAGCTACATCTACTGCATCTGGCCACTGCAAACCAATTCTAACAAGGTCCTGTTTGACATTGTCCCACCGCATCCTAGGTCTCCCCTTCTTTCTGAGGCCTTTAGGCACACTGTTCATAACCCTATTCGCCAATCTATAATTATTCATACGGGCAACATGGCCAAACCAACGGAGTCTCTGCACAATATGCTGCTTAAAGGAGGTTGCAAACTCCTTTGCCTAACCTCATCATTAGTTACAAAGTTGAACCACCTAATGCCCAAGATAGTGCGTAAGCATCTAGAATCAAAAGCATCTAGTTTCCTGTTATCTTGTTTACATAGCGTCCAAGTTTCACCACCATAACTAACCCTTGAAAGAACCAAACTATTATACAGTCTAATTTTAGTGTTTAGGTGTATACGCCTATTTCACCACAATCTCCATAGATTCTTAAAAGTCCCAGCAGTGTTACCTCGATTAACCGATCTTCGATAATTCAATCATCATATTAACCAGTCAGTCTGTTGAGCGTCGAATTTTATACAGGTACCACTTAGTTATAAAGTTACATTTCCTAGCGCACCCCCCCCCCCCCCCCACCAACACCACACATACACTCCTTCAAGAATGTGTTAAAAACCTCTTACAGGAAAAACAGTAGATTATAGTCACCAAATATTCCAATTTTAGAATTAAGTTTTTCAGTTAAATTTTAAATAAGACTAACTTTCGTAATGATGCCCTCCTCCTTTTTTCCTAATTAATGTACCCAAAAATGTTTTTTAGAAGCTTTAATCAGGACGGAAAATTTTTTCATAATACACTGGTTTCCATAAATTAAGGAAAATCCTTATGTTAAGTCAATGGGAAGCTAACGTCGAAGCTCTATAGCATATAAAATAAGTTTTCTTATTTCGAAAAATGTAATAGCAGCAAAAGATCTCAATCAAATAAATCAATATCTCGATTTTCAACAATATCCGTTCAGTATTTAATGAGTTATGGAGGTTTGAATATTTAGCGATAACAATGCCAGTAACAAAAATTGACTTCAGAAGTTAATTAAAACTTCTTCATCTCAAAGTGTTTAATAAAATAAGTTTGTATTTTAGAACTTTGTGTAATGAATTCTTTCACTATTCTTCGGTTTTGTATAAGTTTCTTAAGAATGGCATTTCTGTTGTTAAATATTCAAACTTCCATAACTCATTAAATACTGAACGAATATTGTTGAAAATCGAGATATTGATTTATTTGAGATCTTTATCTGCAATCACATATTTCAAAACCAAAAAAAATCTTATTTTAGAAGTTATAAAGCTTTGACGTTAGCTTCCCATTGACTTAAAATTGGGATTTTCCTTAATTTATGAAAATCACTGTATTTTGGTTTACAAAGCTATCCGTGAATCTATATTGACTTCTGGTTTGACAATATGCTGCTCAACTAACTTCACAAATAAAAATAGAAACTATACAATCTTCCATTGCTAAAAATATAATTCCATACAGCCTAACAAATTCATTACATCATAGTGAAGAAAGACTAAATTATTTAGGAATACTTTTCTCATTTGTAAAGGTTGTGAAAAGAATCACTTTAAAATTCTTTTCACAATCAATTTAAATCTAAAATCTCTCATGAGAAAAACACAAGGTTACAATCCAATAATTAATTCCATCTTCCAAAAAATATTAAACAATTACGGGAAATGTACGAGAACATATACAGTACCTTACATATTTAAGTTAATACAGTACCTTACGTGTTTAAGTTAATACAGTACCTTACGTGTTTAAGTTAATACAGTACCTTACGTGTTTAAGTTAATACAGTACCTTACGTGTTTAAGTTAATACAGTACCTTACGTGTTTAAGTTAATACAGTACCTTACGTGTTTAAGTTAATACAGTACCTTACGTGAATTACTAGATTTACGTGATTACGTTTAGAAAATTACTAGATTACGTGATTTACTTTTAGAAATTTACTTTATTAGACAGATTTAAAGAAATCAAAAATAAGACTAAAATTTTTCTTCTAGGCATAAAAATCAATATAAAAAATTGAACCACCGCAATAGAGCTTCCACAGAAATTTCACATACGTATTCGATGACATATAATTTTAAAACTATGCATTTTCATGTAGCATTATTATTCCTCTCTCCAGCAGATAAGCAGATGCTTTGCAGGTCATTTGCTTAAACTTTTGTATAACTAACATGAATATGAGTAAATATTAAAAGATTACTAAAGAAAAATGTTCTGCTCGATTTTCGCATAAACGCAGAACGATATCAAAAGTGCTTCATAATAATTTGCTCCGCATTGTCGGTACAGGGCTCAAAAGACTTGCGAGCCATTCCGGCAAATTCTAGGTGACGGCGCCAGCTGCTAACCCGCCTGCGGAAAACGTGGCTCGAGGAAGAGCCTCACCTATTGCTACTGCATAGAAGACTTCAACTAAACGGTGATGACCTCCCCAGAGACTAGAAATGAGCGGCAACTTCCTCTGTGTCTCCATGTGCAACGACACTCCTATAATCTGATGAATCTCCAGGGAGGCAATCAGGACCATAACAGGGTCTCTGGGAACGGAAGCCAGCCATGTGGTAGAGAGGGCGAGATCAAGTCTCAAGCCCCACCAATATTTGCTCCTCCTGATTGGTTGATGCTGACCAACGAAAGGGTCAGGGGAGGAAGAGAATTGTGTATACAGACAGTGAGAGAGTCTTAAAGTGTGACAGAGTCCTAGAGAGTCAAAGTGTGACAGAGTCCTAGAGAGTCTAAAAGTGTGACAGAATCTTGAGTCAAAATGTGACAGAGTTCTAGAAAGTTGGGTTGTTTTACCTCTGAGCGGCACATTTTTGCACACCATGGGCTAAATGGCCAGGTCACATGGACCCCGAAGGCTCAGAGAAGGTTGGGAGAGGGTTAATTGGGGGGGCCCACTGGAATAGCTGTTAAGAGACAGATGGTAACCTCCCGTCAAGGCCATCCAGCGTGTTCTTCAACGTGCATATGGATGGCTCTCTCCCGCATACGGGACCACGGCTTAAAGTCCCATCCGACGGACGGCGGCCTTTCCAAGCATATCGTTGTTCCCTACTGACCGTGGACAGGGCGGGGAGTTTTGCGGAGATAAGTCTCAACACTGACTCAGCTGGGACTCGAACCTGGGAACTGTAGATTACGAGCCTGACGCGCTACCGACTGAGCCACCCCCGTCCCATCCTAGAGGATCAAAGTGTGACAGAGACCTAGAGAGTCCTAGAATGCTACAGTAGTCTCATTCACGAAATGTTTGCCTCCACTTCACCGATTGTTTAATATAAGTGAAAGCCATGTTGATCGTAAAATATAACCTGAAACTGCTTGTGGGCCAATATTGTAATAAATGCTAATAATTCAATTTTTAAAGCTGATTGCATAATTAAGATAAAAAAAAACAAAAAACAACGCGATGTACAGAGTCCAGCGAGGGAAAATATAAAAAACCCGTGGAATCATAGACCCGCTTCTAGAGCTTCAACCAGGTTTAAGACACAGCCATTTATTTTGGTCTCTGAACACTTGTGAGCTACAAATGCATGCTATTCTCTTCTGAGCAAACCGAACTTCACATGCACAAAGATTCCGAGCTTCTAATACGATTTAGATCGCCACAGGCGTAACAGAAAATAGATCTGTTCATGGAGTTTGCTTTCTATTTAAGCACCATTTTCCCCTTTCGCTATCTCAAGACTCGTGGGCCAGAACTGAGAAAAACCGAGCTTCACGTCACACAGATCTCCAGCTCCTTCATACCTGCGCATCAACCTTGCATCCCCACACCTGCACACAGCCTCAACTATGTGCTCATCTCGTTGCTATGACAACAGCATCTCTAGCCGCAGCAACAACCGAGGCACCTGGCACATATTGTCGCTTGCCTTTCTTACGATCATGTCTGCGTAGATTTATTATACTTAAACACATTCTGAAACCTATTGATGGAAGGCCTTCGCAGTTCCAGAATTTCTCGTTGCCACGGCAACCGGAGGATGCGGATAACCAGTGCTCTAAAGGGAGTCCTAGGAGCAGAAAACATCGAGGTAAAGAAAAATATGCTCCAATGGCGGTAGGAATCGGAAGTAATCGTAGAAAGAGAACTTTATTCTGTAAAATTTTCAAGAAATTATCCGTAGACATTTCATGATTCTAGCTTCGAAAATTTTTAAGTACAAAGCAACATAAAGGGAAGAAAATTGGGAATATATTCAAAATCAAAAATTAGACAACGATTGTTAAATATGAACATTATTGAGTCATTACTTCACATTGTTAAGTAAATTACCGTATTTACCGGCGTATAGGATGCACCGGCGTATAAGACGCACCCCCTTTTTAAGGGAAATTTACATTTTTAAGGGAAAAAAAATTTCCGCATTGTTTCATGAATTTCCATAAAGATTTACTGTACTCATTTTAGAGTTATTTATGTATACAAAAAATGTAACTAGGGAACATTGTAGTTAGGTACCTTTTAATGTTCATCCTCAAAACCCAGAAATTCATCTCCAGAACTAAATGAAAAACCACGGTGAAATGTGATCATGCATGCGCATATTGGATGAATCATCACCTTGAGGTGTCAGTGGATCTGAACTCTATTTTACTGGAATGCTCCCTCTATCAGTAGCGAAACATAAAATACATCACGCAACTTATTATTTTTACAGAACAAAAAAAAATATGGAAACGATTTATTTGAAAAAACTCTTTCACAAAAGGACAAAATGCAAAAGAATACTTATATATGTATATTGATATAAACCAAAAGTTTTAGACTGAAATTTCAACTCATAATTTTGATTACCGGCGCATAAGACGCACCCCATATTTTAGGGCGTATTTTGAGGGGAAAAAAGTGCGTCCTATACGCCGGCAAATACGGTACCTCATTTTATGTATCATTATAGACAAATCTGAATTTTTAAAATTTTATTTCCACTCAAACTTTTGAATGAATGTCAATAGTGTAAAATAACAATGCATATCAATAACAAATAATGTAATTTATCATCCTGTGTTTAAATCTGGTTGGTTGTTTTTTTTATGGCTTCCATTTTGATGCATTTCATTTCGCAATGAATTTCTTCATGTGTTGATTTTTATTTATGTTGAATTGTATACATTTGTTCGTTTTGAATTGTCCATATGCACGGAGTGGATAAATTATTATATACACCTATCTAATTTTCGGTTGGGTTGTTTTACCTCTGAGTGGCACTTTTTTGCTCACCATTTGTTAATTGGCCAGGTCACATGGACCCCGAAGGCTCAGAGAAGGTTGGGGGAGGCGACCCACTGGAACAGCTGTTGGGAGACAGATGGTAGCCTCCTGTCAAGGCCATCCAGCGTGTTCTTTAACGTGCACAGGGTATGGCCCTCCCACACACGGAGTCACTGCTTAACGTCCCATCCGACGGACGGTGGCCTTTCCAAGCCCATCAGTGTTCCCTACTGACCGTGGGCAGGGCGGGGAGTTTTGCGGAGATAAGTCTCAACGCTGACCCAGCTGGGACTCGAATCTGGGTTGGGTTGTTTTACCTCTGAGCGGCACTTTTTTTGCACACCATGGGCTAAATGGCCAGGTCACAAGGACCTCGAAGGCTCAGAGAAGGTTGGGGGAAGGGACCCACTGGAACAGCTGTTGGTGATAGATGGTAGCCTCCCGTCAAAGCCATCCAGCGTGTTCTTTAACGTTCACAGGTTATGGCTCTCCCACACACGGGACCACGGCTTAACGTCCCATCCGACGGACGGCGGTCTTTCCAAGCCCATCGGTGTCCCCCTACTGACCTGGGCAGGGCGGGGAATTTTGCGGAGATAAATCTCAACGCTGACCCAGCTGGGACTCGAACCTGGGAACTGCAGATTACAAGCCTAGCACGCTACCGACTGAGTACACGGAGATAAACGGAAGTAGTAGAAGAGAACCGAAATAGTAGACGGAGTAGACTGACGGAGATAAATCTAAACGCTGACCCAGCTGGGGCACCTATCTCATGTTACTCCACCTTTTGCCCTTACAACAGCAGCCAGACGTCTTGGTAAGGACTCAATGAGGTGGTATTGCCGCCCGTGAAGCGAAGATCGCCTGTCGTAGAGAATCCACAGTTGTTGATGGAGGTGGGCGGGGTCGAAGAGAACTGATTCAATTCGTCCCACAATTTCTCAATGGGGTTGAGTTGGGTTGTTTTACCTCTGAGTGGCACTTTTTTGCACACCATGGACTAAATGACCAGGTCACATGGACCCCGAAGGCTCAGAGAAGGTTGGGGTAGGGGACCCACTGGAACAGCTGTTGGGAGACAGATGGTAGCCCCCCCCCCTTCAAGGCCATCCAGCGTGTTCTTTAACGTGCACAGGGTATGGCTCTCCCGCACACGGGGCCACGGCTTAACGTCCCATCCGACGGACGGCGGCCTTTCCAAGCCCATCGGTGTCCCCTACTGACCGTGGGCAGGGCGGGGAATTTTGCGGAGATAAATCTCAACGCTGACCCAGCTGGGACTCGAACCTGGGAACTACAGATTACGAGCCTGGCGCGCTACCGACGGAGCCACCCCCGCCCCAATGGGGTTGAGATTCGGCGATGGAGAGGGCCATCGGATGCTCCTGGAGCCAATTGTTCGCCACTCGGGAAGTATGGTGCGAGTTGCCCTGTTAAATATGGCGTCATGGCGCGGAAAGATGATCGTTATGAATGGGTGTAGATGGTTGGCGAGGATATTCAAATACTTTCTGCTAATGATAGAGGTCTCGATGGGTATGAGGGGCTCCAAAGAAGACCATGTAATCGCACCCCAAACTGGTACACCGCCTCCACCTACCTGTATGACCCCAACTTGGCAAGCTGGGTCCATCGCTCCGTGTGGTTTACGCTACACGCGTACCCACCCATCGGTGTGATAGAGTTGAAACCGTAATTCGTCAGACCAGGGGACGGTTCAGTCGGTAGAGCGCCAGGCTCGTAATTTGTAGTTCCCAGGTTCGAGTTCCAACTGGATCAGCGTTGAGATTTATCTCCGCAAAAATTCCCGCCCTGCCCACGGTCAGTAGGGGACACCGATGGGTTTGGAAAGGCCGCCGTCCGTCGGATGGGACGTTAATCCGTGGTCCCTTGTGCGGGAGAGACATACCCTGTGCACGTTAAAGAACACGCTGGATGGCCTTGACGGGAGGCTACCATCTGTCTTCCAACAGCTGTTCCAGTGGGTCCCCTCCCCCAACCTTCTCCGAGCCTTCGGGGTCCAAAAATAGTAGTCTCCATAAAAAGTGCCGCTCAGAGGTAAAACAACCCAACTCGTCAGACCAGATGATATGTTTCCAGTTCTCTGCATTCCAATTGAGAAAGGCCTTTGCAAACTGCAGCCTAATCTTTCGATGCCTTGAAGTCAACAAGAGGATACGATGTGGACGTAGACTACCATAGACTATTTTTTCCACGATACGACAGATAGTCTTTGTGCATAAGCTTGTGGACGTGAGTAATAGTCCCCCACTTTCGCGGCAAACGACCTTTGACCACGAGCCACGGAAAGTCCCACTCGTGACCACACATTCCTCTCAGAAAAGTCGGACGACCTTCAGCCACAGAAAGTCATCGATAATGCCACGCTCCCTCCTCTTCCCGTTTTTTATTCCTTGTAAATCACATTGATATTTAATTTTTTTATTCCTTGTAAATGGCACTTAGACATAAATTTATAAGTACCTCAACTCCCCATCCTGTGGACCACGTTTTACTGACGGGAACAGAATTTACAATCTGAAAACTCCTGCGAAACAGACCGGTGTTATATAAAAAAAAAATCCTTATATATTTTTGGAGAAGATGATTAACACGTTGAGGACACGCTCATGACACGTAGGTTGATATTGGACACACAGATAATTTATCATTTTAACAAAAAGCATTTTGGAGTTCTAGAAAATTATATTTGCATTTTTAATTCTTCAGTATTATTTCTACGTATTGTATAAATCTCTTGGTTTCAAAAGATTTTTTTTACAAATTTAAAAATTTTGTACTACAAAATAATATATTTCAGTTGTAAGTTTTAAAATTTTTACGTTTTTCCCATTTTTAAAATATTTTTATTACATAATTTTTTCAATTTTGTTTTTAATTTTTACTCTTTAAAAATTTTTGTACTACATAATGTTTTTTAATTTTACGTTTTAAAGTTTTTTTCCCTATTTTAAAATAATTTGTGCTGCATAATTTTCTGTTTTAAAGTATTTTACGTTTTGCAAAGAATTTTGTAGTATAAATTTTTTTCAATTTTATAAGTTTTTATTTTTTAAAAGTACGTTTGAAAACTCTTACTTCAATTTATTTTTTCATTTTAAAAATTTTTAATGCGTAACTTTTTTAAATTTTTACCCTTATTTTTTCCCCTTTCAGAAATTTTGTACTACGTATTATTTATTTCAATTTTGAGTTTTAATATTTTGGACCTTTAAACTATTTTTCAATTCTTCCATATATATATATTTTCAGTTCTTAAGTTTGGCATGACACCAAGGCTGATATTGGACATAGGACCCTTAAAGATAGAAATCAAAGCGTCCTATGTTGGCGGAGATGATTCACACGTTGATGAATCAGCACGTTTATCCATGACATGAAGGATGATTCACACGTTGATGAGTCAGCGCGTTTATCCATGACAGGGTGATATTGGACCCTTAAAGACAGATCAAAGCGACCTATGTTTGCGGAGAGGACGATTCACACGTTGATGAATCAATGCCTTTAGCAATGATGCTAAGCATGATATTGGACTTTGATTCTTAAAGATGGTATACAACCCTAAAAGTTTTGTTTTCCTCTCTGAATATCTTAATAAAACTACTCTTAATATTAAACAATTTTTTTTTCCTTCCATACCCTGGAATAATCACGGTCTTAATTCATCCCACTGATTTTAATGCTTAATTCTTTAACTTGCTAGTGTTTCGCAAATGTGCAGACATTGTTTTTTCTTCAATGTCTCTCCTTCATCTGTGTTTATCAAACCTTATTGACCCTGGAGAAATAAATGTTTTATATCGGTATACAGTATTTTACACTACGAGTCGTACTTCTTGAATCAAAAAAAATCCTAATAGTGTAAGTACTATATTCCACTAGTAAAACTATAAGCCGAACACATTTTAGGGTCCTATTCAACACCATGAGAATTTTCTTTGGAGTAAAAAGTTTACATAATCGTGTCATACACATTGAACCCTGGATACGTCTTACTTATTGGCTAACTACCTCACTCATTCATTCATTTACTATGTAAAACACTGACTGACTGACTTACTCATTTACTTACATTCTAAATCGCTTACTGACTGCCTTACTCACTTTTTTACTTACTGACAAACTTACCCACACACTTACTGAATTATTTACTGACACACATATTACTGACCTATTCACCGACAGATTGACCTATTTACTTACAGGGCTTAGTTTGTTACCTACTCACTAAAACACTAACTTCTCAAACGGAATTATCACTCATTAAATAACTTACTGCCTTATACTTACTTTCTTACACATTTTCTTACTAATTTCCCCACTTACTGAATTATTTATTCACACTCTTATTGAATTATTTATTCACTCTTACTGAAATATTGACTTACTCACTGAATTACTTACTCACACACTTACTGAATGATTACACACTGACCGACTCACTTTCTTTTATTACACTCTTCCTTACTCACTTTCTTTTATTACACTCTTCCTTACTCACTTTCTTTTATTACACTCTTCCTTACTCACTTTCTTTTATTACACTCTCCCTTACTCACTTTCTTTTATTACACTCTCCCTTACTCACTTTCTTTTATTAAACTCTTCCATACTCACTTTCTTTCATTACACTCTTCCATACTCACTTTCTTTCATTACACTCTTCCATACTCACTTTCTTTCATTACACTCTTCCATACTCACTTTCTTTTATTACACTTTTCCTTACTCACCACCTTACACTCGTACCTATTTACTTACACCCTGACTGACTCACTAAACCACACACTTATTGAATTATTTATATATATATACACACACTTACTGACTTATTTACTCACACTCTTACTGACACATATACTGAATTACTTACTGACACACTTACTTTCTTATCTCACTCACTCAGTAAAGCACTTACAGACTTCGAAAACGGAATTATCACTCACTAAATTATTTACTGATTGACTGACTGACACTTTCTTACTTACTCACTAAACATTTACTGAATTATTTACTCACACTCTTACTGAATTATTCATTCACATTCTTACTGCCTTATCGACTAACCAATACACTTATTGTCTTATACAGTTGTTACCTATTTACTCGCACACTTACTGACTTACTTTCTTACTCGCTTAGTAAAACACTTGCTGATTTCGAAAACGGAATTATCACTCACTAAATTGCTTACTGACTTACATACTCACTTACTTAGAGAAGGGAGAAAATAAAATAGCTTACGAAATAAAATAAGCTATGTGACCAAATGAATGATATAACAATTATGGAAAAAGAATAGCAAGTACTCATGGACTTAAACGATATATTTTTTGGAATATTTGAACATCTGTTTCGTGGCCTTTTGCATGGTGAGCAGAAATCGCTCCTCTTGTAAAACCTAAATATTCTCAGCTTACTGATCTTCAACTCGCTGTGAAATCACGATTTGAATATTTTGCACCGAAACAAATTGTTAAAAAAATCGCTAAATTTCAAAGGTTGTAATAGAAAAACAAGAATAAATCAAAATTCTTTAATGCTGTTTTCTTCCTTACGATAGATTTCTCTTATGGATTGTACACTTTTCCTATCAGACTCGCGTATTTAAAATGAAAAATATCCACAGAGGGAAGAAAATTCAATAATTAGAAAGAGGATCTCAGCTTCTACACTTATCTGCCTAACCTCTCATATGTATCATAGAACAGCTTCAATGAGACTATTTTTTATAAAGCTGATGGACTGCAATCACGACGATTACTTGGTACAGATACATAGAAATATACTGGGCATTTGGACAGATAATTTGAGTTGTTTTTTCATTAAAAATAATAATAATCAAAATCACACTCAGACGTATACAATTCATTTTTCAAAGTGATTCATTCTTGATTGAATCACTTTTGACGTTGAAATAAAATCGCAGACTTTATCCGCTTTTAGCCGATAATTCTCGAAATTCGGTACCCGCACATGAAAGTTCGTTTAGACCATAGATTCCCAACGGGGGCGATACCGCCCCCCCCCCCAGTGGGCGCTGGAGCCTTCCATGGGGGCGGTATTATGATTTTTAATAGATAAATAAACAGATAAATTAGGTACAGATAATATGCAACAATATTTTAATTCATATAAAATTAACTATTATTGACTAGGGGGGGCGTTGAAATTTTTGTTCTCTTCTAAAGGGGGCGGTGGTCCAGAAAAGGTTGGGAATCACTGGTTTAGACTCTGTATAAACATTGTCCCTCCCCATTCACATGAATGGATCACTTAGAAATTACTTCAATATTTATTTCAAAAGTTTTGATCTATTCTTCGGAACAGCATCCGTCTTACGAATATTTATTACTAATCGAACATTAAGTTTATTTACGATAGAGAAGAAAGCTATTTCTAGCTTTTGCATGCCTCCTAACACAAGTGCTACTAAACCCAAAGTCACTGCTGACCACAATCTTAGTTAGAGCTAACATACATTTCCCCTGCTGGACCAGTGGCCCTAACCAATATGTCAAGATTCGTCGCTAAGCCTATGCGTTTGATTATATATACGTGTCATTCAGATGTAAAAACTAAATTTTTTATAAAGTATGGATTTGCACTTAGAATGTGATTCGTGTTTGCATACGAATATCTGGATTTAAACTTACTATCAGCAAACATTCCTTTCACACAAACTCGACGTGCTAAAGTACAGTATATACTGTCTTAGCATTCACTAGTTGCACGAAAATAGTGTACAGGTGTCTCTCGCTTTACGCGATTGATTCTACGAAATAATCACGTAAAGGATAAGAAATGAAAACTTTACATCTGTGAGAAAAAGGAATTTTAATGAATGAATTATTTAAACTTATATAAAAAAAACACATTTTAATGAATGAATGAATTTCATAAACACCTAAACACTACATTCTGACAGTCTTCAATTGGATGATGAATGGACTGGGTCTGGTGAGTCTGGATCATCACTATTGCTCTCTTAAAGTCCCTGGGATGAGGGTTGGGTTGTTTTTACCTCTGAGCGGCACCTTTTTGCACATCATGGGCTAAATGGCCAGGTCACAAGGACCCCGAAGGCTCAGAGAAGGTTGGGGGAGGGGACCCACTGGAACAGCTGTTGGGAGACAGATGGTATCCTCCCGTCAAAGCCATCCAGCGTGTTCTTTAACGTGCACAGGGTATGGCTCTCCCGCACACGGGGCCACGGCTTAACGTCCCATCCGACGGACGTCGGCCTTTCCAAGCCCATCGGTGTCCCCTACTGACCGTGGGCAGGGCTGGGAATTTTGCGGAGATAAATCTCAACGCTGACCCAGCTGGGACTGGAACCTGGGAACTACAGATTACGAGCCTGGCGCGCTACCGACTGAGCCCCCCCCCCCCCCCGCCCCCCTGGGATGATAGGCTGATGATCTTCAACTTTTTTAATGAAACAGTCGAGACTCAGCTGACTGGCAGCATTCTTCCTCTCTCTATAAAGTTCTTTGTAGCAAACCAAAGAATTCTGAATATCTCTCGCAACTTTGGCGCTTCTAGTCTGATAGTTCTATCTCTCATATCATCTTCTAGTTCTCATCTCATTTTCTTCAATTATTCTGATGGCATTGTCAATGTGTTCAAAAAATTCAGTCATTTGTTTTGTTGAAAGCTGTTTGATGGGCGAAGCAACAAAGGGCTCCCGACTTTCATCATTCATGTTGTTTCCCATTTCCAAACGTTCTTCATTAGTGAGCTCTGATGTGTGGGACTCGAGCAGTTCATCCACATTTGTCTCATCTACATCCTCAAATCCAACAAATTTTGCCATTTTAACTATGTCATGTCTTGAGTTGGCAAGCTCACTTTCAGGATCAAAATTAGAATCAAACTCCAGGCCAAATTTTCTTCCAAACTCCCTTCATGCAAGACTGCTTAACTTCTACCCATGCGTCTCCAATGTTGTCAATTGTCATTTTTATATCCTATTTCTTCCAAAACTTTCACAGAAATCTTATCTTCACTGTCGGTAGCTTGAACTAGCTGCAAAAATGTTCTGAGGAGATAATAACTCCTGAAAGTTGCAATAACACCCTGATCCATGGGTTGAATGAGAGATGTGTTTGGTGGCAGAAAATTAACTTTGATATTCTCATCAATTTCAGTGATGCTTGTAGGATGTCCTGGTGCATTATCCAAAAAGCAGAATTTTGAAGGGTACATTTATCCTGTCACAATAAGCTTTCAATTCACGACGCAATTCATCGCAAAAGTAGGACTCAAACACAGCTCCGGTAATCCACGCTCTTTTATTTGACCGCCATACAACGGACAAATCCTCCTTTGTTTGGGTTGTTTCTGAGCGGCACTATTTTGCACACGATGGGCTAAATGGCCACGTCACAAGGACCCCGAAGGCTCAGAGAAGGTTGGGGGAGGGGATCCACTGGAACAGCTGTTGCGAGACAGATGGTAACCTCCCGTCAAGGCCATCCAGCGCGTTCTTTAATGTGCACAGGGTATGGCTCTCTCGCATACGGGGCCACGGCTTAACGTCCCATCCGACGGACGGCGACCTTTCCAAGCCCATCGGTGTCCCCTACTGACCGTGGGCAGGGCGGGGAATTTTGCGGAGATAAATCTCAACGCTGACCCAGCTGGGACTCGAACCTGGGAACTACATATTACGAGCCTGGCGCGCTACCGACTGAGCCACCCCCGCCGCAATTCTCCTTTGAGTAACCCTTGAGTGCGCGAGGGTTTTCGGAGTGATAACCATCAGTGGTTTAGTTTTATGATCACCAGATGCATTTCCTCCTAACAGCAAAGTAAGACTGTCCTTGGAAACTTTGAAACCTGGGGCCATCTTTTCTTGCACCGATATATATGTTCTACTAGGCATACGCTTCCAGAACAACCCCGTTTCGGCGAGATTGAACACTTGCTGAGGCAAATAACCATGTTCCTGAAATAAACTTATAAATTTTGCTGGAAAGTTTTTGGCAGCAACATCAGCTCACGCAGCCTCGCCAGTCAGCTCGAGTTTGTGGAATCCATGTCGCACCTTGAAACGTTCAAACCACCCAGCACTTGCAGAAAAAGATTGCACTTTAGGATCAGAATCTATAACATTCAAATCATCAAACAAACTTTTCGCTTTAGCCTGAATAATCAAGGTGGATAACGGAACAGCACGTTGATTTTCATCTTCAATCCATTGGGCCAACATCCTTTCCAATTTCTCCATAATTGATGCCCTTATCTGTGTTATCTTAGTTGTCGACATTCTCACGCACTTTTACAACTTTCTTTTAATTTCTCTGCTTGATTTTTATTGTTCTTAAAGTTGATTCTGAAATTCCTGTAGCTCTGACTATGTCGACTGTGCGCTCATTACGTTCACACCTCTTTAAAACTTCTAATTTTTCCTCCAGTGTTATAGCTTTTCTGTTTTTTAGTCTTGGAAGTATTTTGATTACAATTACCTCTTTTACCCATAACGTTTGGGTTGCCGAAGACTAACAATGGGGCTTACTAGTTCTAAACCTTCTGTTTGATTGACATGCAGCACGATGCCGCCTTCTCAAAGAGGTGCGCGCACAAAGTCACGCGCTCAAGCACGTGGTGACTTCGAATAGGCTACTGGTTGCGATTTTTTAATCTAACTTTTTAAAATCGCATTATAGCGAAAACGCGTAAAGCGAGGGGCACCTGTATTAATTAGTCAAGCAGTTATTTGAAGAATTTAACTATGCGACTTTCTCTGTATACCTCACTTGATTGAAATAGCTTTAGGATAAGAATGGTTGGATGAAACAGGACAATCGACAGACGGAATTACTACATTTTGACTTTCTATGGAATATATATATATACATTTGAACTTCGGTTTAAATTGCAATACACTGATTTATTTCTAAATTTATTTTCACGTGTAAAATTGTAGTTGAAGTTTCGTGTAAACTCCAGCTGAGAAACACTATACAGAGCGGTTCTGAAACGTTAACGAAAAAAACTTTTATTGAAAAGATATGCAGAGGGTTGGGTTGTTTTACCTCTGAACGGCACTTTTTTGTACACCATGGGCTAAATGGCCAGGTAACATGGACCCCGAAGGCTCAGAGAAAGTTAGGGGAGGGGACCCACTGGAACAGCTGTTGGGAGACAGATGGTAGCCTCCCGTCAAGGCCATCCAGCGTGTTCTTTAACGTGCACAGGGTATGGCTCTCCTGCACACGGGGCCACGGCTCAACGTCCCATCCGACTGACGGCGGGCATTCCAAGTCCATCGTTGCCCCCTACTGACCGAGGGCAGGGCGGGGAATTTTGCGGAGATAAATCTCAACGCTGACCCAGCTGGGACTCGACCTGGGAACTACAGATTACGAGCCTGGCGCGCTACCGACTGAGCCACCCCCGCCCCTATTAAGAGTAGTTTTATTAAGATATTCAGAGAGGAAAACAAAACTTCTAGGGTTGTATCCCTAGAAGGTTATAAGAATCAAAGTCCAATATCATGCTTAGCATCATTGCTAAAGGCATTGATTCATCAACGTGTGAATCATCCTATCATGGATAAATGGATTGACTCATCAACGTGTGAATCATCCTTCGTGAGAGGGGGAGGCGCCCTTACCATCTCTTAGCATGGGTCGCTAGTGTAGCTGCAGAGAACGGCGGAAGCCATGTTGTTCCTACTCAGAAAGCCGCGCGCTGCACGTGAGTTGCAATATATCTGAATGTTTTATACGAATACTGCTCAATAAAATCGCAATTGTTTCATGTACGAAAAATATTCTTAAACATTTAAAGGTTTTTATATATTGCTTTTGTAGTAATAGTGATTGAAACCCTTTGATTAAATTAGCAGGGCGGGGGTGGCTCAGTCGGTAACGCGCCAGGCTCGTAATCTGTAGTTCCCAGGTTCGAGTCCCAGCTGGGTCAGCGTTGAGATTTATCTCCGCAAAAATTCCCCGCCCGCCCTGCCCACGGTCAGTAGGGGACACCGATGGGCTTGGAAAGGCCGCCGCCCGTCGGATGGGACGTTAAGCCGTGGTCCCGTGTGCGGGAGAGTCATACCCTGTGCACGTTAAAGAACACGCTTGATGTCCTTGACGGGAGGTTACCATCTGTCTCCCAACAGCTGTTCCAGTGGGTCCCCTCCCCCAACCTTCTCTGAGCCTTCGGGGTCCTTGTGGCCTGGCCATTTAGCCCATGGTGTGCAAAAAAGTGCCGCTCAGAGGTAAAACAATCCAATCCAATTAAATTAGCAGACTATTTCGACAATTATTGCTAAATGAAATCTTTTTTTTTGGAATGTAAATTTTTTTTTTTATCAAAAAACTTCTTTCGGCTTTGCATTCACTTTAGTTTTTTAACAGTTTTTTAATCTCACTTAAGGTTAGTCAACAAATTACATATCAAATGAAAGCTACGCAGCTTATTTATCGTAAATTGGGATTAATTGTAGAACTATAACCAATGCAGGGCCGGATCTAGGAAGTCCCCACCCCCTTTCAGAATGCTAGTAAGGGTAATAGGGACAAAAAATTATTAAACTTATTTACATTTCATGCTATTGAATAATAAACTTATGCTTCATTTTTTTTAAAGACCCGTAAAACGGGGACAAAAATGTTATACTGCATTGGATTATAAGGTCGATTGAGTTTTATTCTTTTTCTCCCACCACTTTACCTCGATTCTTTTTCTAGATTCAGTCCTTATTCAGCGAAACTTTGGGAAGGAAATTCTCTCTAGGGAAAAGTTCAAAATGCAAATTCTTGGAATATGTCAACTGACATCTCATCTTATATTAGCTATGTAAAACTAATTTAAAATTTGAAGCAAATCCACCAAATGAAAACGCGTGTGGTGCCTCATATAGAATATGTGAAATTCTCTCCTCCCCCATAGTAATTCAAAGTGTATCATTGTTTAATCCATAGATTCCCAACGGGGGAGATACCGCCCCCCAGTGGGCGCTGGAGCCTTCCATGGGGGCGGTAGCGGATCCAGAGGCAAATGGGGGGCGTTGAGGCAGTCAAGAGGGGCGGTCAAATAAATAAATAAATTTAATGGAATTTTCTGTGACAACCTTTTTATCTCTTCTATTCTGTGGTGTCTTCCTGGTGATTCTGGTCATCCACTACCTCATCCGTCATGTACAGCTGTTCAACTGCAGCTTGGACAATAAGTTCCCTGCTACCGCCTACTACCGTACTGGTACGTCTGAAGTCGACTGAGATGCTCTCAAAAGTTCTCTTCTAGATCACAGATTGGATATAAGCTTCAATATGTTTTCCCACTCCAAGTTGCTTTGAGTATGCTTTATGGTACGTAGTTACAATACCATCCCACGTCAGAACATAAGGTATAATATTAACATTACACTTGTGAATTAGGCTCAACTCATTAGCCAGCAGATCATACTTCCTCTTCTTTTCAACCTCTACTGTCTGCAGGTTATCCTGAGATGTTATTCCTACTTCAATAATTGTAATCTCATTCAATACCTTAACATACACTACATATCAGGCTTATTATGTTGGACATGTGTGTCCATCCTGATAGGCAAATCAACCTTGATGCAATAATAATATAATAATAAATTTATTATATTTAATATTTATTTATAATAATTTTTAATATAATAAAATACTTATAAAATACCTGTTTTCATGAATAAATATTTTATCTAGCTATGTAAATTATCTTATTGTTATCGCGTTAATAAGTATTTTTAAATTAGCATTAGGTATACCTATACCTAATTTGTTTTAGTTTAGAATAGATTGACGGTGACAAGTCCTTGCAAGTTGGTAGGCAAACACGCGGTTCATGCAATTTAACGTGTTTCGACAAGAATATGGGAGCTTGAAATGACTTGTTTACGGAGCAAGTGCGCCGGCATCGCAAACATACAAGTTAATGCGTGCACAAAATCAAATCTATAAAAGCGATAGCTCTAGGAATGTTTTATTATTTTTATGTGCTTCGCCGTGATAAATAGTCGTGAGTGATAAGTGTTAGAATTTATTATTTATATTTTATTTTTATTATAAACATTATTTTTATAACTATCTATAAATCTGTTGAGAAGTTAATTTGTATTTGAAAATGTCTGAATCTACATCTAAAAAGAAATGCCGGCAGTACAGTGTTGAGTATTTGAAATATGGATTTATGTACTCTCCTACAAACCAATCATTACCTACGAGTTTAATTTGCCGAAAAGTTTTTTCAAATGAAGCTATGAAACCTTCTCGGCTACAAGAGCATTTAAATAAAATGCATGCTGATAAGAAGAACAAAGATTTATCCTATTTTCAAGAACTGGAAAAGCAATATTTAAAACAGCCAACTATGTCAAACCTTTTTGCGTCGTCTTCTAAACAAGATGATGATGGACTACGAGCCTCATATAACGTTTCATTGTTAATCGCAAAAGCAGGAAAACCACACACAATTGGCGAGGAATTAATTTTGCCGGCAGTCAAAGAGATATTAAAAACTGTTCTTCATCATAAGACACCGTCAGATATCATCAAAAAATTCCTCTCAATAATAATTCAGTGCAAAGAAGAATAGATGAAATGGCAAAAGACGTTGAAATATCATTATGTGATTACTTAAAGACTTGCAAATTTTCCATTCAACTCGATGAATCAACTCTACCAAATAACGAAGCTCTACTCTTATCATACGTACGATTTATAAAAAGAAAAAAAATCATGAAGAGTTATTATTTGCTAAAAATTTGGAATCTGATATAAAGGGAGAATCTATATTTAATACCATGCAAAAGTTTTTTCAAGAGAAAGAAATTCCTATTTGCAATATTTTGTCTGCTGCTACTGATGGTGCTCCAGCAATGACAGGGCGTCATAAGGGTTTCATAGCGCATTTGAAACAAGCAGTACCAAATGTACTCGCTGTACATTGTATTATTCATCATCAGCATTTGGTTGCAAAAAAATTGAATGAACGTCTGCATACGTCGCTCCATTACGTTATTAAAGCAATCAATAAGATTAGAAGCAATTCATTGAATGACCGATTATTTGGTAAGCTTTGTAATGAAAATGATGAAGATTACAATCGCTTGCTGCTGCACACAGAAGTACGTTGGCTCTCTAAAGGTGTTTGTCTGAATCGTTTTTTCAATCTATTTGACTCAGTACTGGACTTTCTTGAAGACAGACGAAAAATTGCGCGAAAACCTGATTACGTCAAAAAATGATATCGCTTATTTGACAGACCTGTTTAAAATATTTAATCAAGTTAATTTACAATTGCAAGGTGATGAGTTGAATTTAATTAAAACAAAAAACGTCATAGCTGCTTTTGTGGGAAAACTTCTATTCAAACGAAATCTAGGTAAAGGTGAATACAACCACTTTCCCACATTATCAGCAGTCTCTGCAAAACCGGAAGATTTACTTACTGCCAACACTTGGAAGTTCTTCATGTTGATTTTACAAAGCGTTTCCAAGATATTTTAAACATGAATATACCGAGTTGGGTTTTAGATCCTTTCGCAAACACAGATACTGAAGAATCATCAAATTTGGAAGAGGAACTCTTAGAACTCACGTCTAACGAAGCACTCAAAGTAAAATTCAAACATGGATACCAAGAGTTCTGGTTTCAAAAATCAATACCAGTTCTCTACCCTGGATTGTGGACAATTGTATAGAAGTTTTTAATCGCATTTCCTTTGTCCTATATGGCTGAGCGTGGATTCAGTGCAGTAGCTAATTTACTGTCAAAGAAGAGGAACAGACTACACATCACTGAACGTGGCGATCTGCGATTGATGTTAACGAAATTGGAACCCGACATTAACAAATTGTTAACACTCCACCAGCCTCAACCATCTCATTTTTTTATTTATTATTAATTTTGTGTTTATCTCATTATTTTTATTTCTTATTGATTCTGTGTTTATTCTTAAAATTTTAATAAACAATTTTATTGTACATTTGGTTGTCGTTTTATTAATTTCTGCTTTATGATTTTTAAGCGATAAATAAAGAGATAATTTTATATGAAATATTATCTGTACCTAATTTAACTATTATGGACTAGGGGAGCGTTGAAATTTTTGTTCTCTTCTAAAGGGGGCGATGGTCCAGAAAAGTTTGGGAATCACTGGTTTAATCAAAAGTTTCTCATGTTAAAAATGGGTATTTAAATAGATTTGATTATGATCTTTAATTTATCTTCAGTCACATTTTTCCATTAAATGCATGTTTTAGAAGTTATAAAGCTTCAAAGTTAGGTTCTCACTGGCATAACAGGGTTGGGTTGTTTTACCTCTGAGCGGCACTTTTTTTGCACACCATAGGCTAAATGGCCAGGTCACATGGACCCCGAAGGCTCAGAGAAGGTTGGGGGAGGGAACCCACTGGAATAGCTGTTGGGAGACAGATGGTAGCCTCCCGTCAAGGCCATCCAGCGTGTTCTTTAACGTTCACAGGGTATGGCTCTCCTGCACACGGGGCCACAGCTTAACGTCCCATCCGACGGACGGCGGCATTTCCAAGCCCATCGGTGTCCCCTACTGACCGTGGGCAGGGTAGGGAATTTTGTGGAGATAAATCTCAACGGTGACCCAGCTGGGACTCGAACCTGGGAACTACAGATTACGAACCAGGCGCGCTACCGACAGAGCCACCCCCGCCCCAGGCATAACAGGGAAATTCTGTAGCGTTTCAGTAAGGTACATCAAAAGCGTAAGAAATAAATAATATGGGTATTACATTCTCTCCTATTTCTTGGATTTATTATTTCTTTCTCTGAATTTAAAATAAACTTTTATTTAATCAGTTGACATTTGAAACAGTGAAAAATATCCCAATCCCCACCTCCCCTACCCGCTTTTGCAGGCCTTAACTACGCTACTATCATAAATAGTTAAAAATAACAAAAAAGTTTTCAATTTACAAAGCAAAACTTTAGCATTTACTGCCTATGAAATGTTATCCCTTTGATCGGTTACGCAGCCTTATTGAGACATCCATATACTACGCACGTGCCCATTTTTCAAACACATTCTGTCATTTGTTAGAACAGTGATAGCACGCTTACGAGTAGGAGCAATATGGCGACGTTCGTTTACTGAAAAATATTATTTTGCAGTACAAGATTTTTAAATTTGTGAAAAAAAAAAATCTTTTGAAACCAAGAGATTTATACAATACGTAGAAACAATAGTGAAGAATTAAAAATGAAATATAATTTTCTAGAACTCCAAAATGCTTTTCGTTAAAATGATAAAGTATCTGTGTGTCCAATATCACCTTCGTGTCGTGCGCTGACTCATCAACCGTGTGAATCATCCTCTCTGAAAATATAAGGAATTTTTTTTAGAAGTTTCTATTTTTAACTTTATAAGATAAAGATAATTTTTATTTCAGATAATGTTTAACAGCATACAAAAACTTTTGAGGTCTCACAAGAGTAGGCTCGTTCATGAGATCTCCATACAGAAACAATTTCAATTGAAAACATCAGTGGCACATTGAATATAATACACAAAAAATAAAAACAACTCGAAACAAGGGGCGGAGGAGCTCAGTCGGTAGCGCACCAGGCTCGTAATCTGTAGTTCCCAGGTTCGAGTCCCAGCTGGGTCAGCGTTGAGATTTATCTCCGCAAAACTCCCCGCCCTGCCCACGGTCAGTAGGGGACACCGATGGGCTTGGAAAGGCCGCCGTCCGTCGGATGGGACGTTAAGCCGTGGCCCCGTGTGCGGGAGAGCCATACCCTGTGCACGTTAAAGAACACGCTGGATTGCCTTGACGGGAGGATACCATCTGTCTCCCAGCAACTATCCAGTGGATCCCCTTCCTCAACCTTCTGAGCCATCGGGGTCCTTGTGACCTGGCCATTTAGACCATTGTGTGCAAAAAAATGTCGCTCAGAGGTAAAACAACCTAACTAAACGAAATTTCTTAAACACTTCCCCCAAAATCATTTTCCAATAAAATCACCAGATCCTTGCAACAGCTAAAAGAGAAAGAACTTCCAAGAGAAATCTCACGTCATTTTTTCACTATTCATCTACTCGCTCTCCAGACTTTCCTTTTTCAATCCCGGTCGATTACATTGCCACAAGAGAAGAGTGTTATCGAACCCAGAGGAAGCAGACCACTCCTATTAGGCCTATCCAATTTCCGCCATACACCTCGAAAGAGCCGCACTATGGAGACGACCCCTTTCGCCGTTTAGTTAACTGCACCAGGTAGGGATGCGAGCTCCCCGACAGCCTTAGGTCTCAAGCTCCGCCATGCAGCCTCAACGCCAGGTAGAAAATTGACAGCTCGCGGGGAAAACGGGAGACCACGAGATGCGCGTGTTAATTTACAGCGCAGGCGCACTTCGGCTTTTGTGGATGCAGCCGGGGAAAAAGACGCTCGTGCATCTGTGCAGAAATGGATGTCAGGAAATTTGGATGTTGGAGAGATTTTCTTTCACGTTTTGCTCCGTGTTCTCGAGATGCTGTGAAAAAGGTTATTTATAGATGCCTTCCTTGGGGATGTTTGTAGATTTAAAAGGAAATTTAACTCGACGGTAAGAAGAAGGAAGCATATTAGAACAATCTGGAGATGGGTTGGGTTGTTTTACCTCTGAGTGGCACTTTTTTGCACACCATGGACTAAATGGCCAGGTCACAAGGACCCCGAAGACTCGGAGAAGGTTGGGGGAGGGGACCCAGATGGTAGCCTCCCATCTAGGCCATCCAGCGTGTTCTTTAACATGTCCCGCACACGGGGCCACAGTTTAACATCCCATCCGACGGACGGCGGTCTTTCCAAGCCTATCGGTATCCCCTACTGACCGTGGGCAGGGCAGGGTGTTTTGCAGAGATAAGTCTCAACACTGACCCAGCTGGGACTCGAACCTGGGAACTCAATCTGGAGATGCTAATGGTTTTAGAGGCGAGTTGCTTTACCTCTGAGCGGCGCTTTTTTGCACACAGATAGCTAAATGGCTATGTCACAAGTATCCCGAGGGCTCAGAGAAGGTTGTGGGAGGGGACCCACTGGAATAGCTGTAAAAAGACAGATGGTAGCCTTCCGTCAAGGCCATCCAGTGTGTTCTTTAACGTGCACAGGGTATGTCTCTCCCGTACACAGAGGCCACGGCTTAATGTCCCATCCGACGGACGGCGGTCTTTTCAAGCCAATCGGTGTCCCCTACTGACAATGGGCAGGGCGGGGAATTTTGTGGAGATGTCTCAAAGCTGACTCAGCTGGGACTCGAACCTGTGAACTGCAGATTATGAGCGTCACACGCCACCGACTGTTCCACCCCCGCCCCCCAAGTATAAAGTAAAACAACTTGAGAAATACAAGATACAAAAATCCCAGGTGTAAAAGACCTGGGTTAGATATACAAAATACAAGGTAAGATCAAAGTCTAGTAAAATAGCCACAATGTTTTAAAAACTGGCGGTAAAATGCATTGACCAGTTAAAAAATGTCGGAGTGTAAGAGGCTCGGACATAAAATTATGAAAGCTAAAATATAATTGACATTCGATATTAAAACATGGACATTCGATTAAAATATGTTTAATAGTTAAAATGGTGTCACAAAATTCGCACTTAGTTTCGTCGTCTGCCCGTAGAAGAAACGAATGACCTAAACGGAGCCGAACTAGTACAACTTACGCCTTGCGATTCCTGTGGTAACAAGACTGCCATAGTTTGATGATAGGTTTGATGTCAAAGATCTTGTTGGTAAGCTGTTCTCACCAAGATCTCTGCCACAGTGCCCCGAGCTCCATGGTTGGGTTGGGTTGTTTCACCTCTGAGCGGCACTTTTTTGCACACCATGGGCTAAATGGCCAGGTCACATGGACCCCGAAGGCTCAGAGAAGGTTGGGGGAGGGGACCCACTGGAACAGCTGTTGGGAGACAGATGGTTTTTAACGTGCACAGGGTATGGCTCTCCCATACACGGGGGCCAGGGCTTAACGTCCCATCCGACGGACGGCGGCCTTTCCAAACCCATCGGTGTCCCCTACTGACCGTGGGTAGGGCGGGGAATTTGGCGGAGATAAATCTCAACGCTGACCCAGCTGGGACTCGAACCTGGGAACTACAGATTACGAGCCTGGCGCGCTACCGACTGAGCCACTCCGCCCCACTAAATCACAAGGTCCCAAGGGCTAGGAGAAGGTTGAGGTAAAAGACCCATTGGACAGCGTTTAGGAGACAAATGGTAGCCTCCCATCAAGACCATCCAGAACATTCCTTAAAGTGCAGAGGGTAAGGTTCTCCCTGTACACCGTTTAACCTCCCATCCGATGGACGGCGGTCTTTTTCAAGGCCAAGCTTTTCAGCCCCATTTCATTCAACCATACTGACAGAGGGCTTCGGAGTTTTGAGGAGATAAATCTCAATGCTGGCCCAGGTGGGGCTAGAACCTGGGAACTGCAGTTTACGAGTCTGTAGTGCTACAGACTCGGGAACTGCAGTTTACGAGTCTGTAGTGCTACAGACTGAGCTAACCCCATCCCCAAGGAAAGTGGTGAAATTATGAGATTGAAAGTTGAGACTTGGATAGTTACGAGACTAGAAAGATTTTGGCCATTTTTCTCAAACCCGAAACTCACACGAGGCATCCGAAATCAACCAGTAATATTCAAGGTTTTATCATAAAAATGGTGACGAACTGTAATTTATCAGCTTACAACACTAAGATGGTCTCGTGCTAGTATATGTAGAATATGATTAAGTTCTGAAGAAGCAATTAGAAATAAAATTGATATTTGTCGATATTAAAAAAGTGGGCAATATTTAAATAATAAAACATCAATATAGACAATCAACTAGAAAACAACACGACATCAACTAGAAAAATTAACAGTTTCATTGCTCGAGTTTCGAATAATACAAGGAAATTAAAAGGCTAACAAAAGTGATTTACAATTAACATTTCGCATACCAAAAAAAAAATATAATTAAAAGAGATCTGTTAATTGTCAGTAATATAATAAAAATATTGACAAAGACAAAACCTTGTGGTACAGAAGTCTCCACACTGTTCTATTCAGAATAACAACTATTGACAAAAAATTCTCTTCCTCTAACTCTTTCTGCTTACAAGACTTTGTTTGGCTCAATAATAATAATTAAACATATAAATTGTCCAAGAAATACCTAAACTTGCAAGTAAGATCTATATATAATTTTTCTGCAAGAAGATTTTCCAGTTTTTGATTGTAAGAAGGAAAAACTAGATTTCATTAGAAATATTCGCATTTGAAAATATTTAACACTAGATAAGATACATTTTGTCACTCATTTTGATATACATAAAAAATTATGGGTATTAAGGTTATTAACCTTAAATATAAAGGTTATGTTTCTACAGCCGTCCCGTGGCCGAGTCGTTAGCGCGCTTTGGCTATTGATCTAAGGGACCTGGGTTCGAGCCCCGGGTAAGGCATGGATGTTCGTGTTGTTTTTCTGCTGAGGGGGGTGGCTCAGTCGGTAGCGCGCCTGGCTCGTAATCTGCAGTTACCAGGTTCGAGTCCCAGCTGGGTCAACGTTGAGATTTATCTCCGCAAAATTCCCCGCCCTGCCCACGGTCAGTAGGGGACACCGATGGGCTTGGAAAGGCCGCCGTCAGTCGGATGGGACGTTAAGCCGTGTCCCCGTGTGCGGGAGAGACATACCCTGTGCACGTTAAAGAACACGCTGGATGGCCTTGACGGGAGGCTACCATCTGTCTCCCAACAGCTGTTCCAGTGGGTCCCCTCCCCCAACCTTCTCTGAGCCTTCGGGGTCCATGTGACCTGGCCATTTAGCCCATGGTGTGCAAAAAAGTGCCGCTCAGAGGTAAAACAACCCAACTTTCTGCTGAGGTCCTGCCATCCTCACAGACCTTCTACTATGGCATATAAACTGACAGGCTCCTGTCAGACCTCTGTCGCAAGCAGCTGCTTGAGGGAGTATTTTTTTTTTTATGTTTCTTCATGAGCTCTGTAACTTCTGAAGTCAAATATTTTGCATAGCTATTCAGTGACGAAATGTAAAATATCCATATATCTTAACTCATGACTATTAACATTAATATTTCACTGTTTAACATATAATAGAAGTTGAAACATATAATAACATTGATTATTTTTTTTTTTTTTCAAATTTACTTCCAAATTGGAAACCAAAAATATCTTGACATAAGCTATTTAAACGTTACTTCAGAATAGTACACTGATTGAATATTTATGCTTTAACTGCATTCGTATTAGTAGAAATACTATATAATTCTAAAATACTTGAAAATAATTACTGGAAATGTTTAAAATTTATGTTTTTTTCATATCTTATTTTCCCGTAAAACTTTCTTTAAAAGATTGCGCTTAAAATTTGCTCCATTATCGATACAATGAGCAATGTTCAGTACACTTTCACCATCCTATATATTTAAGGACCTCTCGCTAAACTTTGCAGCGATTATTTCAAAACTAATTATCGAGTAATAGCCATAAAACATTTGTGTTTTTTTATCCTATAAATATTTTCTAAAAAAGTAGCTAAAAAAACAACGCTAAACTTTCATCATAGCTACATGAACAAGCATTGTACGACATCAATCATACTCAATGAATATTCATTAAAATTATATGAAACATACATAATTTCATGAAACAAAATATCTTACAACTACCCAAATATAAAATATATTGAATTACCTGAATATCTTGGAGTTATATCCTTGAATTCTTCTTGAGAGAAAGGGTATCCAGCAGAGAAGTGTTACTCTAAACACTTCTTTTAAGGCGACACATGCACCGAGCAAGCTATAAATGGCTACCAACTGATTCTAGCCTCCCTCCTTTAGAAAGTTGGTGTGTTTTACCTCTGAGCGGCACTTTTTTGCACACCATGGGCTAAATGGCCTGGTCACAATGACCCCGAAGACTCAGAGAAAGTTTGGGGAGGGGGCCCACTCGAACAGCTGTTGGGAGACAGATGGTAGCCTCCCGTCAAGGTCATCCAGTGTGTTTTTTAACGTGCACAGGGTATGGCTCTCCCGCACACGGGGCCACGACTTAACGTCCCATCCGACGGACGGCGGCCTTTCCAAGCCCATCGGTATCCCCTATTGACCGTGGGCAGGGTGGGGATTTTTGTGGAAATAAATCTCAACGCTGACCCAGCTGGGACTCGAACCTGGGAACTGCAGATTACGAGCCAGGCGCGCTACCCACTGAGCCACCCCGCTCCTTCTTTAGAAAGTGAGCAATCCCACGATTCCCTAGCCGTCGAGGCCCGTTCCTATCTAGGAGGCTCTGGCCATCCCCACCCCTAATTGAATGCTAGACACGAGACAGTTTATGCTATAATGCACGACAAGGATGATATATACTTTCAAAATGAGGTGCATTGGCTACGCTCTTTACCAAAATATCTTTCCTTTTTGATGGAATCAGAAAACTTGTCAGCCTTTGCACTAAATATATTTTGATGCTGTGTTTAAATTATCCCTATTTATTGACTTACCTTCGTAGTTTTCATTTCGGATATAACTCGGCTCTGAAATAGTTTGCGTAATTATCCTTTGTTTTTCGGTGAAGAAGTTCAGAAGATTCCTTTAACATGCCCCTTGAGCATCAATGTAAACAAATTTTTAGTTAAAAAAAACAGAAAGACAGTTACACTGTCATGAACATATAAAGTGATTTCCTCCGAAACATTAGGATGAGCAATGTAGCATGTATAAAAAAAAATACAACTACTATATATCTAGATAAGTGGTTCTCAACCTTTTATGCTTCACGTACCCCTTGGAAATGTGTATGTAACTGGCGTACCCTTTGTATAGATAGATCAAACTATAGTTATAGTATAACAATGGGAATAAAATAAAACATATATATCAGCTGTGCTCAACCTTTTATGCTTCACGTACCCCCTGGAAATGTGTATGTAACTGGCGTACCCTTTGTATAGATATACTATAACTATAGTTTGATCTAACAATGGGAATAAAATAAAACATATATATCAGCTGTGCTCAACCTTTTGTGCTTCACGTACCCCCTGGAAATGTGTATGTAACTGGCGTACCCTTTGTATAGATAGATCAAACTATAGTTATAGTATAACAATGGGAATAAAATAAAACATATATATCAGCTGTGCTCAACCTTTTATGCTTCACGTACCCCCTGGAAATGTGTATGTAACTGGCGTACCCTTTGTATAGATAGATCAAACTATAGTTATAGTATAACAATGGGAATAAAATAAAACATATATATCAGCTGTGCTCAACCTTTTATGCTTCACGTACCCCCTGGAAATGTGTATGTAACTGGCGTACCCTTTGTATAGATAGATCAAACTATAGCTATAGTATAACAATGGGAATAAAATAAAACATATATATCAGCTGTGCTCAAGCTTTTATGCTTCACGTACCCCCTGGAAATGTGTATGTAACTGGCGTACCCTTTGTATAGATAGATCAAACTATAGTTATAGTATAACAATGGGAATAAAATAAAACATATATATCAGTGGTTCTCAACCTTTTATGCTTCACGTACCCCCTGGAAATGTGTATATAACTGGCGTACCCCTTGTATAGATAGATTATATATCTATACAAGTATATATATATTTAGAGTATAACAATGGTTATTTTTACTTTGTTACTAGATCTAACGACTTTTGAGCTGTCACGGCGTACCCCACAAAATTTTACCGCGTACCCCACGTTGAGAACCCCTACTTTAGATTAATAGCAGAAAGGGGCATGTTCGAAATCTGCTTCTGCTGCAGGTAAGAGCTTTATTTTGGTTAATGCAACACGGAATTTAAAAAGGGAAAAAAACACTTTACGCAGAATTTGTAACCAAATATTCAAGTAGGTTGTTGCAAATGAAACTACCGAATTGTTAGTAAAACATTCAACAGCTAAAACTTTATTAAAAATGACTGTCATCCTCCTCCTTTCTCAAGCAGCCATAGGATACGGAGGTCCAACCAGAATGTGCAATTTAGTTTTCCAAACACATTTCTCCACTACCGACCAATTCTAACAAGGTCCTGTTTGATATTGCCTGCCCATCGCATCCTAGGTCTCCCCCTCTTCTTTCTGAGGACTTCAGATACCCCCTTTCACATCCGTATTGAGTTCACAAAAATCAAGCTCCTGCCTAAAATACAAGTAGATTTCGAACATTATGCTTCTTTCTGCTATAAATCTATACAAATGTTAGTTGTATTTTTTTAACGGGCTACATTGCTTATCCTAATGCTTGGGTGGCTTTGTTGGGTTGTTTTACCTCTTAGCGGCACTTTTTTGCACACCATGGGCTAAATGGCCAGGTCACATGGACCCCGAAGGTTCAGAGAAGATTGGGGGAGGGGACCCACTGGAACAGCTGTAGGGAGACAGATGATAGCCCCCCCCCCCCCCGTCAAGGCATCCAGCGTGTTCTTTAACGTGCACAGGATATGGTTCTCTCCCGCATACGGGGACACGCTTAACGTCACATCCGATGGACGGCGACCTTTCCTAGCTCATCGGTGTCCACTACTGACCGTGAGCAGAGCGGGGAGTTTTGCAGAGATAAATTTCAACGCTGACCCAGCTGGGACTCGAACCTGGGAACTGCAGATTACGAGCCTGGCGCGCTACCGACTGAGCCCCCCCCCCCCCCCGCCCCCAATACTTGAAGAAGTGGTAGTCAGTTGGCAATAGGTCTGATGAATATGCTGTGTGAGCAAGAGTCTCATACTGCAACTAATGAAGTTTCCGGTCCACTATTTGTTAGATATGAGGTCGAGTGTTATGAGACAGCAGCAGGACGCCATGTCTATTGACCAATGCCCTGCTTCTTGCGTAATTTGTCATGCATTTTTTGAGTTCTGAACAACATATCTCTGTATCTATTGTTTCACCCAGTTTTAGGAGAAAACAACGGATAACTCAAACTGCAGACCACCAAACGGGGAGCGGGAGTGGCTCAGTCGGTAGCGTGCCAGGCTGGTAATCTGCAGTTCCCAGGTTCGAGTGTCAGCTGGATCAGCGTTGAGATTTATCTCCGCAAAACTCCCCGCCTTGCCCACGGTCAGTAGGGGACACCGATGGGCTTGGAAATACCGCCATCCGTCGGATGGGACATTAAGCCATGGCCCCGTATCCGGGAGAGCCTTACCCTGTGCCCGTTAAAGAACACGCTGAATGGCCTTGTCGGGAGGCTACCATCTATCTCTCAACAGCTGTTCCAGTGGGTTTCCTCCCCCAACCTTCTCCGAGCCATCGGGGTCGTTGTGACCTGGCCACTTAGCCCATGGTGTGCAAAAAAAGTGCCGCTCAGAGCTAAAACAACCAACCACCAAACGGTCACTATAACATCTTCGGGGGAAGATTAGGTTTGAGAATGTTCGGATTCTTCTGCGACGTCCAGTCATTATGCAGGAAGTCGACTATTGTCGTAGAGGATCCATTTTTCATCACAAATTACAATTCTATGCAAAAACTGATCCTTCTAGTTTCGTGAGAGAAGCGAAGTCCCCACTTCAATTCGACGTGCTTTACGAGTGTCTGTTAATTTAGGCGCAACCCATTGATCTAACTTCTTCACTTTCCCAGTGGCTTCCAGGTGCCGTGAAACTGTTGAATAATGCACACCTAATTTCCCAGCGATGTCTCGTACAATTTGGCGTGTTTCGGGTTCAATTAAAGCCTTCAATCGATCTTCATCAATTGCTTCTTCGGGTCGACCACGTGGCTAATTTTGAAGGCTGATGTTGTCCGATCGAAGTTTTTCAAATCAACGTGGTGTTCTCCATTCACCAGCTGTGTCTTCCCCAAAATGCTGCGCTGATGTTTGCCTCCGCGGCTTTGTGTCCCAGTTTAAACTCGTATATGAAAAGAATATGTTATTTTGACTCTGATCCATTATTCCCTTTAAGGTATTACAATTCACTTACCAGAAAATGTACTGGCGAAATGGTTGCTGTGTTATCATAAGCAGGTTTCATGATTTTATATAGCATATTACAAGCGCCATCTCGTAGCTTTGGGTTGGGTTGTTTTACCTCTGAGCGGCACTTTTTTGCACACTATGAGCTAAATGGCCCAGTCACATGGACCCCGAAGGCTCAGAGAAGGTTGGGGGAGAGGACCCACTGGAACAGTTGTTGGGAGACAGATGGTAGCCTCCCGTCAAGGCCATCCAGCGTGTTCTTTAACGTTCACAGGGTATGGCTCTCCCGCACACGGGGCCACGGCTTAACGTCCCATACATACGGAGTCTCAAACATGGCAGAAATCTGATTTTTCTAACATTTCCGATATAGGTCATAACTAAGGAGTTAAATGACGTCATTTTCATATGAACAAGGTTGATTGAAATATTTGTCGAAAATAGGTATTTTTTTTTCTTATCTATTCGGCAGAAAATTTGACGTTAAACGTAACGATGAGAGTACGCGAGAGGACGAAATTATGATACAGAAAAGATACACGTAGATATGCAAATGAAGAGCAAACAAATAACATCAACCAGAAACGAAAGGTTGGTTTCACTACATGACACACATCAAGCAGGGAACAATTTGGGTTGTTTTACCTCTGAGCGGCACTTTTTTACACACCATGGGCTAAATGGCCAGGTCACATGGACCCCGAAGGCTCAGAGAAGGTTGGGGAAGGGGACCCACTGGAACAGCTGTTGGGAGACAGATGGTAGCCTCCCGTCAAGGCCATCCAGCGTGTTCTTTAACGTGCACAGGGTATGGCTCTCCCGCACACGGGGCCACGGCTTAACGTCCCATCCGACGGACGGCTGCCTTTCCAAGCCCATCGGTGTCCCCTACTGACCGTGGGCAGAGCGGGGAATTTTTGTGGAGATAAATCTCAACGCTGACCCAGCTGGGACTCGAACCTGGGAACTACAGATTACGAGCCTGGCGCGCTACCGACTGAGCCACCCCCGCCCCAAGCAGGGAACAAACTAGCAAATGGTACCTTTAGAATGCACCGCCACAATACACAAGGTGAACCTGACCAGAACCATTTAGGTTGGGTTGTTTTACCTCTGAGAAGCACTTTTTTGCACACCATGGGCTAAATGGCCAGGTCACATGGACCCCGAAGGCTCAGAGAAGGTTGGGGGAGGGGACCCACTGGAACAGCTGTTGGGAGACAGATGGTAGCCTCCCGTCAAGGCCATCCAGCGTGTTCTTTAACGTGCACAGGGTATGGCTCTCCCGCACACGGGGCCACGGCTTAACGTCCCATCCGACGGACGGCGGCCTTTCCAAGCCCATCGGTGTCCCCTACTGACTGTGGGCAGGGCAGGGAAGTTTGCGGAGATAAATCTCAACGCTGACCCAGCTGGGACTCGAACCTGGGAACTACAGATTACGAGCCTGGCGCGCTACCGACTGAGCCACCCCCGCCCCACCACCATTTAGGTAAAGTCATTCTCTCTCTTAAAGTGTAGCTAAACCATAGGAAACAAAGTTGTGACAATTTCCGTTGCAACGATGCGTTAAACAAGGGCTCGACTTTTTCATTGGGATTTTTTCCTGGGGGAAAATTCTCTTATGCCGTCACTGCAAGTCAATTAAAGCGATTTAATTCTTCCATGCATCAGCGAGTCATTTTAACTTCATCAGACAATTATTCGACGTCAGGTTATGTTTGCTGAGAAAATTAGCAGGAATTTTAAATTCTGCCGTGAATAAATCGTGGTCTCTTTTAGTTCTTCAGCAGCCGCCCTTGGATAGGAAGATGCTTAGCCTTCGCTCCGTGTGCATTAGAGCCATTCTGTATTCACTAGGCCTTGATAAAAAAGATTAATAACTGTCCAGAGGATTTCCTTCCCAAACTCTCGAGACATTGGAGGTCTTTGTGACATAGCCATTTATCCCAGTGTGTGCGAAAAAGTACCACTCAGAAGAAAAACAACTCTTTTGACTGCATATTGTATCAATAATTACGTTAAGCCGTGGCCCCGTGTGCGGGAGAGCCATACCTTGTGCACGTTAAAGAACACGTTGGATGGCTTTGATGGTAGGCTACCATCAGTCTCCCAACAGCTGTTCCAGTGGGTCCCCTCCCCAACCTTCTCTGAAACTTCGGAGTCCATGTGACCTGGACATTTAGCCCATGGTGTGCAAAAAAAGTGCCGCTCAGAGGTAAAACTACCCAATTATTTGTTCTGTATTCTTTTTTTTCCAGTAAATAAGAGTATTGCCCAAAGATATAAGTGGCTTAAATGTTGGCTCGTCATTTGCGCGACAGATTCGTAATCTGCAGTTCAAAGGTACTAGTCCTTCCTTTACCAGCGTTGAGATTTACCTCTTAAAAAACATCCCAATCCTGTTCTCTGGTAGTAGGGGACACCGATGGGCTTAGAAAGGCCGCAGCCCGTCAGATAGGAAGTTACTTTCCTTCTGAATCAATATCAGAGTCTGATTCTTCTGAGCAGTCTTTATCTTCATCATCCCATAATATATCGTCTTCTGAACCATTGAGAGCTTTGTGATGGAACTTTTTTAAATGAGTACTGCACTATTCTTTCTGAGATTAGCTTCCAAGCTATTCCGCCAATTTTGATGCCGGGGCTTTCTTAATTTTTCTGGAAGGTGTCGTGAGAAAGATTGTCAGTCAACAGCCAGGTTTCGTATTCCTTTATCAAGTAATCCTTAAATGGTTTGTTGACTGAAACGTCGAGTGGCTGCAGTTGGCTATTGATGCCACCAGGAATCACAACCAAGTCACCACGTTTTTGCACGATTTCATTTTTGACTTGCTCGGACAAATGTTCACGAAATGCATCAAGTACTAGCATTCTAGGTGGGTTACGAAAACTTCCAGGACGTCTATTCCAGACACAACATTTAGCCAGTCTTCCATAATCTCTGCCGTCCTCCATCTATTTTTTTGTGCACTAACAATAACATCTTTGGGGAAAATTTCATTCTTCGGTATGGTTTTTCGATTTAAAATTAAATATGGTGACAACTTTCGACCGTCAGTGGTGATGCATAGCATCACTTTTTTAATTTAATTTGATCACATGTCGCTGAAAGTTAACCAGCTTCTGTTGAAAGTCTGCAGGAATTTTTTGACAGATGTTCGGCGCCTTAACGATAACCCGCTACGACCCAAGCAGTCGCGGCTGGTTCGACAGACTCCTGTCTGTCGAACCAGCGGCGACTGCCTTCAAAAATTATTTCTTCTATTCCGAAGGACTTGACAATTTCTCCGGCTTTCAATTGCATGGCTTGTCGAGTGATGGATAATCCTTTTGAGTGTGTCACCGTAACAAAACGCATCGCAGTGTCATCGACATGTGGAAATTTTCCTTTCTTAGGCCCTGTAAAAAACTTGGTTGTTGCTCTGCACAAAAATGGGTTGGGTTGTTTTATTTCTGAACGGCACTCTTTTGCACACCATTAGCTAAATGGCCAGGCCACAAGAACCCCGAAGGCTCAGAGAAGGTTGGGGGAGGGGACCCACTGGAACAGCTGTTGGGAGACAGATGGTATCCTCCCGTCAAGGCCATCCAACGTGTTCTTGCACAGGATATGGCTCTCCCGCACACGGGGCCACGGCTTAACGTCCCATCCGACGGACTGCGTTCTTTCCAAGCCCATCGGTGTCCCCTACTGACCGTATGCAGGGCGGGGAATTTTGCAGAGATAAATCTCAACGTTGACCCAGCTGGGACTCGAACCTGGGAACTACAGATTACGAGCCTGGCAAGCTACCGACTGAGCCACCTCAGCCCCCCGCAAAAGTACGGAATTGCGATCATTTCTCCAACGACGACCATTTACTTCACTAATGTCAAAATGTCGACCCGCAGTTCTATTTCCATGTTCAATAACTTTACGCTTCAATGCGGCTTCGTACTGCAATCTTTTTGACAACATTTTGATGTACAATAAGGGATCAAAATGAACGAAATGCAGAGTAACTCAACTTCTTACGTACTTTCGAAGATACAACCAAAACTTCCTATTGTCACTGAGTGAGCTCCACTATAATGAAATAACGGTGGCTTCACATTTGGAAAGCGCGGGAAAACACCCACGCCACTTTATCCTCCAATGGAATTGGAGAATGCGATACCGGTCGAACTTAGAGGCGGGGTTTCCGCGTAAAGACAAAACGTGTGGTGCCGTGTGCAAAACGCGGGAAAGTTCGAAAAAAACTGCGATTCTACGACTCACCCCGTTTTAAAAACGTTTATATGGGGGAAAAAGATCTTCTCAGAATCGAATACGGTAGTATATGATTTCATTAAATCACTCAGGCTAAATTTTTGAGAATATTTCCTCACTTTAAACTAGTTCCCAGGTTCGAGTCCCAGCTGGGTCAGCGTTGAGATTTATCTCCGCAAAATTCCCCGCCCTGCCCACGGTCAGTAGGGGACACCGCTGGGCTTGGAAAGGCAGCCGTCCGTCGGATGGGACGTTAAGCCGTGGCCCCGTGTGCGGGAGAGACATACCCTGTGCACGTTAAAGAACACTCTGGATGGCCTTGACGGGAGGCTACTATCTGTCTCCCAACAGCTGTTCCAGTGGGTCTCCTTCCCCAACCTTCTCTGAGCCTTCGGGGTCCATGTGACCTGGCCATTTAGCCCATGGTGTGCAAAAAAGTGCCGCTCAGAGGTAAAACAACCCAACCCAACCCTCACTTTAAAGCTTTATGCATTTCTGCATTAGGTTTATTGCATATATAGATTAATTGAATCAATCCCAATTTTGTGCAATATTAACATTTTTCCACTTCTCTTTGGGAAATTTATGTATTTCTTCAGTTGGTTTACTATGTAATGAATTAATTTATTTACTCCTAGTTTTGCGAAATTCTCAATATTTTTTCCCCTCACCCTCTAGGAGATTTATGCATTTCTTCAATTGGTTTAGTGTATATCATTTCATGATTTACTTCTAAATATTTTGTAATTTTTAATATTCACTTCCTCACCTTTAGAAGCTTTATGAATTTCTTCAATGTGATTTAGCATATATGTTAAAACTAGTAAAATGAGTGATTCATTTATATGTATTTCTTTTCCAGGTATAGTTGCTAATCGCGCTGATTATTTTTTATGTAAATGTTTATGAAAAATTACTTAAAGTTGTAATAGTTGATAATTTTCACACTATTGTAATTTTGGCTTGTTTGAAATCGCGAAAGATACATTGTTTTTACCCGAGATTTTATTTGTTTTCAGTGAAAAAATGTTATTTCAGGAGAAATTTGAATAACTATGTCCACATCAGAATATTCCAAAAGTTCCTTATTGTTTTCTGAAATTATTATCAGAAATGATACAGCGATTGAATTTTAATTACGTTTGTTTTACTTTAATGCAAAATTCGGCAGATGTATTTTCCTTTTTTTTACAATTTTATCGAGGAACTATTTTATTCAAAGATTGACAAATTGCATCGGCGTTAAAATTTGGTTTATTTGAAACCATCGTCAAAAATTTCCCTTTCAACTTCATTCAAATGAAGCGAGGTTGTGGATTGTTTTACCTCTGAGCGGCATTTTTTTGCACACCATGGGCTAAATGGCCATGGTCACATGGACCCCGAAGGATGGACCCCTAAATGGATACTAGATGGACTCCACATGGACCCCTAAATGGCCATGGTCACATGGACCCCGAAGGCTCAGAAGGTTGGGGGAGGGGACCCACTGGAACAGCTGTTGGGAGACAGATTGTAACCTCCCGTCAAAGCCATCCAGCGTGTTCTTTAATGTGCACAGGGTATGGCTCTCCCACACACGGGGCCACGGCTTAACGTCCCATCCGACGGACGGCGGTCTTTCCAAGCCCATCGGTGTCCCCTACTGACCGTGGGCAGGACGGGGAATTTTGCGGAGATAAATCTCAACGCTGACCAAGCTGGGACTCGAACCTGGGAACTACAGATTACGAGCCTGGCGCGCTACCGACTATCCGCCCCATGAAGCGAGGTGCGGAAATAACCAGCAGCGAGGAAACTCATCTATAGCCCAGTGTGTGTGACGTCAAAAACAGGTTGGTGGGCTTGTTCAAGAACATGCTAAATGATCTTAAAGGGAGGATTTTATATCTCCTAACAACTGTCCAGTGGGTCCCTTTCTTGCCGAACTGTGAGCCCTTGGGGTACTTGTAACCTGGCGATTTAACCGATTATTGCAAATAACTCATTCGGCAGCCGTTGCTGATGATTTGATTTGAATGTAGTCATTCGGTAATCATTAATAAGGATGATTGAAATGTGCTCATTTGATAATAACCGGTGTAATCTTCCATATTTTCCTTTTGGAAGATTGCATCGGTTATCATCAAATCATCTCGGATCCTTTCCAAAGGTTAAAATCCGGGGTTGAATTTTAAAATATAAATTTTCTCATTTCGTAGTGAAATAATAGAGAATTCCCTGCTCAATTTACAAACCGTTTTACTGCAGTGGGGCCATTTTTTTTCTTTCGCCAATATTTCGCGGGCCAAAAAAAAAAAATGTATAGAACAGGATAGGTAACTGAAAAGTCAGTTCATGTCTCCTCAAAAAATAATTTTATTTACACCAAAAATAATAAGACCACTGGAACAGCTGTTGGGAGACAGATGGTAGTCTCCCTTTAAGGCCATCCAGCGTGTTCTTTAACGTGCACAGGGTATGCTCTCCCGCACACGGGGCCACGGCTTAACGTCCCATCCGACGGACGGCGGGCTTTCCAAGCCCATCGGTCTACTGACCGTGGGCAAGGCGGGGAATTTTGCGGAGATAAATCTCAACGCTGAACGTACCACTTGTATAGATAGATAATATAATATATATACTTGTATAGATTTATATAGAGTATAACAATGGCTATTTTTACTTTGTTACTAGATCTAGCGACTTTTGAGCTCTCACGGCGTACCCCAAAAATTTTTGCCGTGTACCACACGTTGAGAACCCCTACTCTATACTACAAACAAACTTGAATATATATTTTACATACATATATAATTTTAAATTATGCATTCCATCTCTTACAATCAAAAAGTTATTTGGTGTTGTGCATTTTTCTCTTGTATTTTTGTTATTAAGCAACATTGCCACATACATCTATATAATAAAAGGTGTCTGTATGTGGCAATGATAACCCATAGGGTATTCAACGTAGAAGTTTCAAATTTTCAGAGAATGTTTCTGATTCTGGTCCTGATTGCAGTGCCAAATATCAGGTTGGAAGTCCAAGAGGGGGCTTGCTAGAAGCAAAAATATTTGCCATGCTATTCCTACGAGAAACGAAAATCGCTGTCAAATTTACTGTTGCCATTTATTGCTGCCTAACTGTGAAAGAGTTAAAATAGCATTTAAATCTGCTACCATTGCCAGATTTCCCACATTTCCAAAGGCGTTCCATTACAGCTACGGACCTGAATTTCTAACCCAACATGGGATCTGGCAGGGGGAACCTGCCTACGAAATTTGGGACCTTTCGGTGAAGTACGTCGGGAATTACAGAATGCCAAAATCTGACGAAATAAATATCTCGATCGTTTGCCACGGGCTCCGAGAGCGCGCGCCGAGTCAGCAATGGCCTTTGCAACACCGGGACATTCGTGTTCAAACTGTGATAAAATGTCGGGGGGGGGGGGGGGGGGGGGCGGATACTCACAAAACTAACCATTAATGCAGGAAACAACACAATATGTAGATTAAAAGTGAAACACGAGCTGTCACAATTTATGTAGAAACGAAGTCACGGGTCAAATGGGAAACTGATTTTTAAACCAATCACCTGGGCACACAAAGGGCACTGTGCAGTATATTTGGTCGTTACGGTCGAGTAACACGGGAGCCATAGAGCAGAGGAAATAGGAAAGAATAGGAAAAAGACGAAAGCCATAGGAATGATCTCGATAGTTTAAGCAGAAACTAAGCCACGGGCTATGAGAGAGCTCGCTGATGTCAACTACCACCAAACAAACACCGGGAAATTTTCTTAGTGTTGAAAATCTGTGCTAAAGTGCGGGGTGGCGTGTGGGGGAGGGGGGAATAATTTACAAAATTTGCCTTTAGTGCAGTGAAAATAAGAATATGTAGATTAAAATTGACACCAGGGAGCGCCGGGTGGCGTTCAGCTATTTATAACACGAGTAAAACTCGGTTGCGGAGTTTATAAATAAAAAGATTTTCATAATTTGGCATGATCTTTAACATTTCAAAAATAATTTTCCTTCTAATGTCTCCATTTCGTGCATTTTTTTTTATAAAAAAATTTTAAGTTTAGCTCCAATATGCATTTTCTAAATTCTTTAACAAATTCATTTACGTTTCATAAATCCTTTATATAATTTGGAATTGAATTAAATAATCTTGGGGATATATAAATGAAATGCCTGCTAATATTACACTTTGTTGTATAAAGCTCTTCCAATAATAATTTTCTGGATAATCTAGTATTAACCGCAAAGGCTCCGATGTTTTGTTCATTCCAAGTTTTCTTTACATGTTGGATTACATTAAAAATGTAGTTTTCTCACTTGCAAGATGCCCAATATTTGATAATCCTTAATTATAATTTCTCTTCTCTTTCTTAGCATGCACCTAATTATATGGTTTTGGACTCCATCTAGCGGTTTAACATATAGCCCCCCCCCCTCATGACAAAAAAGTAGAGCTTTTATCCGAGATTAATACATAATTTTTAATAATGATCGGTAAAATAATAATTAAGTCTGTAAAATTCCTGGTAGAGTATATTTTAGGGATTACTGCATTTTTTTTTTACAGATATTTTTTATTTTCAAATTCCAAGTTAATTTTCTGTCCGTAATTATTCCTGAAAAGCAATAACTACCCCTTCAATACTTTCACGTCTACATGTATCACCACTACAGATCTTTGATGATAATTTAGCTTCTCTTTAAAATAATGTTTCATTTTCCCTAATTCTAATGTTCATATACTTTGTTTTCTTGATGTTTAACACTAATATATTCTACGGAACCAGTCCTCTATTTTATATAAATCATCGCTTATTTGGTTAATTTGTATGTCTTCTCTACCAGAAAAAACAATCTGCATAAGCAATTATTTTACCATTTAACCGTAAATCACACAAGTCATTAATATAAATTAAAAATCGCACTGGACCCAATATAGATTCCTGGGGCACTTCAAATTGTAATTTAACTTCATCACTTATTTTATTTTTTACTTCTTAATCTTTGTTTCCTGTCAATTAAATAGCTTTGAAACCATTTCAACATAATCCCCCTAAACCCAGGCTGTTTGTAATTTGCATAATAAAATTTCATGTGAAACAGCATGGAAGACTTTTTTTATATCTGGAAATAAAATTACAGGTTTTTGTTTACTCTTATACCTCATGGAATCAATACTGACATTTTCTCTTCCTTTACTTTTCTTGAATTCAAACTGATTATGAGAGATAAAGACATTTTTATCTAAGAAATATATTTTTTGCTTTGCAACTTTTCATATATTTCAGAGAATATAGACAACAGCGATATTGGTCTATAATTTTCCAAACGTTTTGCCTCCCCTCCCTTACGAATCGGTACAATAATTGCTATTTTCAAAACTGTTGGGAAAAATATCTTACTGAAAAGATTTATTCAGTTACAAAATATTTTTTATTTCTGGATAAATTTCCTTAACAATTTTTGCAGTAATGCCATCAAAACCACTTGATTTTCCGTTTTCTAGGCTATATATAAACTTCGTTAATTCGTGGTTCCGCAATTTAGTCCACAAAAAAAAAAATGCATTTTTAAGTGTCCCTGTATATCACAGATAAAAGTATCATCACTACTTTCAGAAGTACCTAATGTTTCAACAATGTCTTTAAAACAGTTATTAAATCTGTTTGCTAGCAAAGGAGGATTCCTATTCACAGAGCATACTTCCCCACATCATTAATTTCTAGATTTAAATTATATTTTTAGATTAAATTATTCTCTTTATGTCATTCCTACATAATTCGTTTATAATATTCCAGTTTTTCTTTGAGTCTGATTTCCTATAAATCTATTTCTATAATATAGATTTCTTGCATCCCAAAATAATGATGCGAGTAAATTTCTATAAACCTTATATTTTGTTCAGACATTAAATTTAGTTTATATCGTTTTCCCAATTTTTTCCTTCTCATTATAGAATTAACAATTCCATTTGTGATCCATGTTTTTTGTTTTTTGGTATTTCTATGCGTCACCATTTCTTTTGAAGTTTCTATTTCATTCTGAATTATCGATATGAAGCTGTAAAACCCATCATCTATATTCTGATCATTAATTTGACTGCAATTTATATTTATGAAACATTTTGCCAACTTTGAATTTTTCTATTTCTCTACTTCATAAGTTTTTTAGAACATTCACACTAATGTCACAACATAGATTTAGCGACAAACCTATATAAAAATGACCAGTTTAACATAATTTAAGTTTTACAACTTTTGTATTAAATGTTTTTAATAAACACGTACCTATTTGTGACCTAGTAATTTCTTCGCGATTTGATATAAAACCACATCCTGTTAATATCTTAAACTATGGTTACAAATACGCAGTAATATGTTATCATATCAAGATTGAAATATTCTAACTTTACCACATATGTCATAATATTAATCGATTTATTTTCCAGTTCAATAAATTCCTTAATTGAATACTTTTGCATTCTATAGACAGCTAACAAATATAATTTAACCCTATTAAACATAACTTTAATTTGTAAAGCAGCTGCAGTATTATATTATTATATAGCAGCTGTATTTATATTTAAAATTTTTGAACTAATGTATTTATTTGTCCTAATATTGTTAAGACAGATGGACGTGCTACAGTGAATTTATGATAAACCTATCATGAACGCTCGCGTATGCTTCTGCGTGAGAATTACGTAGCCAACGTTGTTGTTGTACGTTTGTAGTTGTTTTTTCCCTCTGAGCGACACTTTTTTGCACACCATGGGCTAAATGGACGGCACTAAATGGACAGGTCACAAAGACCCCGAAGGCTCAGAGAAGGTTGGGGGAGGCGACCCACTGGAACAGCTGTTGGGAGACAGATGGTAGCCTCCCGTCAAGGTCATCCAGCATGTTCTTTAACGTGCACAGGGTATGTCTCTCCCGCACACGGGGCCACGGCTTAACGTCCCATCCGACGGACGGCGGCCTTTCCAAGCCAATCGGTGTCCCCTACTGACCGTGGCAGGGCGGGGAATTTTTGCGGAGATAAATCTCAACGCTGACCCAGCTGGGACTCGAACCTGGGAACTACAGATTACGAGCCTGGCGCGCTACCGACTGAGCCACCCCCACCCCTTATACGTTCTGGTGTTCATCCTTATATAGATGTTCGCGTCTATTACCTACACAAATTTGTAGCCCCTTTGGTTTGCTTTTACTTCGTAGAGTGACTGTTTATCCTCTGGTGCGAGGTTCTCAATGTACATTTTGCCTTTCTCAAAATCCTAATTTTCTTCCTACTTAAATTCTCTGATTTTCCATTTTTTAACCCATGTTTCCTTTATTTTTTTGATCGAAACTGGACAACTATTGATCAGATTCTATTTCTGTTCCTTGTGGGAATTTTTGCGCTCCTTGAATATCCCTGTCGTTTTTGCCAATGCTTAGACTTCAATCCTTTGCTTGCACTTAATATCTTCAATTATGATCAGATTTTCTAGTAAATAGATGTCAATTCTGAATGCAATATTTCTCAAGTTGGGTTGTATTGTTTTACCTCTGAGCGGCACCTTTTTTGCAAACAATGGGCGAAATCGTCAAGTCACAAGGACCCCAAGGACTACGAGAAGGTTGAGAAAAAAGGACTACTTCCCCCCCCCCCCCCCCCCTTGAAGGCCATCCAGCATGTTCTTTAGCTTCACTCTACTTCACACGGGTATATGGCTTAACGTCCTACACCATCATGTCTCCTGCTGACAGATCAGTTTGGGGGTTGGATCGGGTTGTTTTACCTCTCAGCGGCACTTTTTTGCACTCCATGAGCTACATGGTCAGGTCACAAGGACCCCGAAGGCTCAGAGAAGGGATCCACTGGAACAGCTGTTGGGAGACAGATGGTAGCCTCCCGTCAAGGCCATCCAGCATATTCTTTAACGCACACAGGGTATGGCTCTCCTGCACACGGGGCCACGGCTTAACGTCCCATCCGACGGACGGCGGCCTTTCCAAGCCCATCGGTGTCCCCTACTGACCGTGGGCAGGGCGGGGAATTTTTCGGAGATAAATCTCAACGCTGACCCAGCTGGGACTCGAACCTGGAAACTACAGATTACGAGCCTGGAGCGCTACCGACTGAGCACCCCCGCCCCCCAAACAGTGCCACAAATAGACTCGAAATTGGTAACTGCGCATTATGAGCATGGCATGCTACCCACTGAGCCGTCCCCAATATTTCTCAATCACCGCATTTATCAAACACTTGTGCCAATCTTGATCGCTCTTCAACTGTTTCATCACATCACGAGGGATATACTCAAGTTTCTGACTTTCCTAATTAGGATGACTAAGATATTTTGCTTTTTTATAATGGGAAAAAAATAACTTCATTCAAAAAGATTTTAATAAAATTTTAAAACTGTTAAATTACAACAAATATATTTTAAATAATAAACAAAGTGCTCTCCTTCAGGTTATAGCTAAAAAAAATAAATACCCCCTCAAGCATCTGCTTGCCACAAGAGGTCTGACAGGAGCCTGTCAGTTTATTGTCTGTTTATATGCCATAGTAGAAGATCTGAGAGGATGGCAGGACCTAAATAGAAAGAACCCTAGCTAAAATTTATTTAATTATAGTTATTTCGTTTTCATGATTGTATTTCCTAAATTTTGAAATTTAAAATTATGAAAATGTCTGAAAAAATGCGTAGTTCTATAATAAGTAATATATACTAAAAATAATTTTAAAAAACCGTTATCAAAAATTTCGTAATTTCACAAATTTAGAAAGTTTTAATTTCATTAATGCGACGTTATGAAGGAACTGCATTGTTCGAAAATAATTTCTTAAATTGCATTTGCCATTTGATTTTCTTGAATAGCTTAACACGTTTTAATCAAATCAAACTATGATCATCGCTTATTGTCAAATGAGCACATTCCAAACAGCAACGGTTGCCGAATGAGTACGATCCAATCATCTTGATTGACCACTGGAAAATGAGCACATTCGGATCAAATCACTATCGACCATTTTCGAATATTTCAATCATTACTAAACGTTGCCGAATGAGTAGTTTCCGATCATCATCAATCATTACAAAATGAGTAGTTTCCGATCATCATCATCAATCATTACAGAATGATGATGATCGGAAACTACTCATTCTGTAATGATTGATGAGGATGATCGGAAACCTACTCATTCTGTAATGATTGATGAGGATGATCGGAAACTACTCAAATCATTACAGAATGATGATGATCGGAAACTATTCATTCAGTAATGATTGTTGAGGATGATCGGAAACTATTCATTCAGTAATGATTGTTGAGGATGATCGGAAACTACTCATTCTGTAATGATTGATGAGGATGATCGGAAACTACTCATTCTGTAATGATTGATGAGGATGATCGGAAACTACTCGTTCTGTAATGATTGATGAGGATGATCGGAAACTACTCATTCTGTAATGATTGATGAGGATGATCGGAAACTACTCATTCTGTAATGATTGATGAGGATGATCGGAAACTACTCAATCATTACAGAATGAGAACATTCTGATAATCAATCATTATCGAATCGGTAGTTTTTGATCAGTCATTACCGAGTGAGCACATTCCTATCAAATCATAATTATCAACTATATTTCAAGATGAGCACGTTCCAGTCGTCATTAACGACCACTACCGAATGAGCACGTTCCAATAATTTTTCTACTCCAACTAAGTTGCGAAAAGAGATCAGCGTGTTACAAGAAAAATCAAATTTAATTTGCAAAAACGGTCTTGTCTTCGAAAAATAAGTGCAAAAGAAAAATAGTCTTCTCTCTTCTGCACTCGCTTCCGGTTCCTTCTCGAATCAATAATGAGCAGCCACAAGCCGAGAGCGTAATGCCGTAATTACTGGGCCGGGCGGATACGACTGCTGATAGTGAGCCCTAAACTGGAATGAAGGCCTCACAGCTTATTGACTGGTGGCGTTGGAGGATTAGGCAGATTCTGAATTAAGGCAGAAGCGATAAGAAGAAGCAGCGATTACTGACGCAGCATGCTTACAGGAATGAAAAAGAAATGGGGGGGGGGGGGGAGGAAGCAATATCAATCACAATGCTCTTTAGGTCAAAGGTCACATCTATGCGCTTGGAGACAAGTCTGTATATTTATTAGTAGTTCTTTCCCTCCTGAGTGAGGGCGCTGGCGAGAGGTTTCCAATTTGGGTTCTTTTATCTATGAGTGGTGCTTTTGTGCACAAAATGGGATGTGGCCAGGTAACAAGGACCCAAAGCGTTCAGAGAAAGTTTGAAGCATCCCGTCATGGACATCCAGCGTGTCTCTAATGTGAATAGAGTTGAATGAGCGGGGTGACTCAGTCGGTAGCGCACCAGCCTCGTAATTTGTAGTTCCCAGGTTCGAGTTCCACCTGGGTCAGCGTTGAGATTTATCTCCGCAAAACTCCCGCCTTGCTCTCAGTCAATAGGCGACAACGATGTTCTTGGAAAACCGCCGTCCGCCGGATGGGACATTAAGCCGTGGCCCCGTCTGCGGAAGAGCCATACCCCGTGCACGTTAAAGAACTCGCTGGATGGCCTTGACGGGAGGCTACCATCTGTCTCCCAACAGCTGTTCCAGTGGGTCCCCTCCCCCAACCTTCTCTGAGCCTTCGGGGTCCATGTGACCTGGCCATTTAGCCCATGGTGTGCAAAAAAGTGCCGCTCAGAGGTAAAACAACCCAACCCTGCACACGGACCCACGCCTTAACATTCCATTCGACGTACGGCGGTATTTCCAAGCCCTCTGTGTCCCCTACTGACCGAGGTCAGGGAGACTGAGCGGCACTCTTTTGCACAACATGAGCTAAATGGCTAGGTCACAAGGACCCCGAAGGCTCAGAGAAGGTTGGGGGAGGGGACCCACTGGAACAGTTGTTGGGAGACAGATGGTTTTTAACGTGCACAGGGTATGGCTCTCCCATACACGGGGGCCACGGCTTAACGTCCCATCCGACGGACGGCGGCCTTTACAAGCCCATCGGTGTCCGTGGGCAGGGCGGGGAGTTTTGCGGAGATAAATCTCAACTCTGATCCAGCTGGGACTCGAACCTGGCAACTACAGATTACGAGCCTGGCGAGCTACCGACTGAGCCACCCCCGCTCCCAGCAAATCTTGATAAATCGTATTCATAGCAAATCATGTAAACCGTAAAAAGAATCATAATGAGTTAAGAATACTAAATCACAATAAACCATAAATTTTAAACTGAGCTGTTAATATAAAATTTTAACCTTTCAAATACTCTGGTTATTTGAATAAAATAACGAAATGGAAAAATATTTGAATATATATTTTAAAAAATATTTGAATGAACCAGACAATGGTGACATGTCAGAAAAATATCCTCATCAAAAACAACTTTTATTCTAAGAAACAAATGTACAAAACATTTTTCACAATTTGGAAACGAAGAATAAAACAAACGTTATTTCCTTACAAGCCCTCTCGAAGAAGCAGAAATTGAGGACACAGAATTTTAACCTCTTCAAAACTAAAAGGTTGGGTTGTTTTACCTCTAAGCGGCACTTTTTTGCACACCATGGGCTAAATGGCCAGGTCACATGGACCACGAAGGCTCAGAGAAGGTTGGGGAAGGGGACCCACTGGAACAGCTGTTGGGAGACAGATTGTAGCCTCCCGTCAAGGCCATCCAGCGTGTTCTTTAACGTGCACAGGGTATGGCTCTCCCGCACACGGGGCCACGGCTTAACGTCCCATCCGACGGACGGCGGCCTTTCCAAGCCCATCGGTGTCCCCTACTGACCGTGGGCAGGGTGGGGAATTTTGCGGAGATAAATCTCAACGCTAACCCAGCTGGGACTCGAATCTGGGAATTACAGATTACGAGCCTGGCGCGCTACCACTGAGCCACCCCCTTCCCGTCAAGGCCATCCAGCGTGTTCTTTAACGTGCACAGGGTATGGCTCTCCCGCACACGGGGCCACGGCTTAACGTCCCATCCGACGGACGGCGGCCTTTCCAAGCACATCGGTGTCCCCTACTGACCGTGGGCAGGGCGGGGAATTTTGCGGAGATAAATCTCAACGCTGACCCAGCTGGGACTCGAACCTGGGAACTACAGATTAAGAGCCTGGCGCGCTACCGACTGAGCCACCCCCGCCCCGAGTATCATGGGACAACATAAATATTCATCATTAAATGTCAACTGACAGGTCGAGCTCTACGAGGGCGAGGTACATAAGCATTGCTCCTCGTAACTGTTCAATTTCGCGGTCTCCATGTCCATGCCAGTGGCCGTTACGTGAAATGTCAAAAACTTGAAGTATCCGGGTAATAACGGTTTACCAAGTTCTTTCAAAAGAGAAAAAAATATTGAGTGATGGTTTAATTCTGATTTGTATAATCTCTCCAGAGTTACTCTAATCTTTTCTTACGACCCAATCAGAAATTTCTCAGATGTACAGTCGCTCAAAAAAAATCCGAACACTATGGTTGATTATAGAATTCAGAAAAAATATCCGGCAATGATTTTTGCAGAAATTAGTGATCTTCGTGTCACGTGACACGAAGGTTGCCAGATCACTAATTTCTAAAAAAATCGTTGCCAGATATTTTTTCTGAATTGTGTAATCAACCATTGTGTTCGTATACTTTTTTGAGCGACTGTAGGTGGTCATATTATTTTGATACTAGATCGTGTGGGCTCACTCACGGAAACATTGAGCGTGTGCAGTTACCGTTCACAGCAAACTGGAGCGTGTGCAGTAACTGCACACGCTCTAGTTTGCTGTGAACGGTAACTGGAGCGTGTACAGTTGTTGTACACGCTCCAGATATTTTTCCTGAATTCTGTAATCAACCATAGTGTTCGGATACTTTTTTGAGCGACTGTAGGTGATCATATTATTTTGATACTAGATCGTGTGGGCTCACTCACGGAAATATTGAGCGTGTGCAGTTACCGTTCACAGCAAACTGGAGCGTGTGCAGTTGCTGTACACGCTCGATATTTTTCCTGAATTCTGTAATCACGTGACAAGAAGGTTGCCAGATCACTAATTTCTAAAAAAATCGTTGCCAGATATTTTTTCGGAATTCTGCAATCAACCATAGTGTTGGGATATTTTTTTGAGCGACTGTACCATGTCTGCTAAACACGGTACATCTGAATAATTCAAATTACAGAGTTGTGATAAACAGCAAAATTACAGGGGTGTGAAAAAATGAAAAATTACGGCAGTTTTTTAAATTCTGAACCGATTTTTTCTTTGGTTCGTGGATATGATTTCGAAAGAAATATTCTCCTGAAATCTTGGCAGAAAAAAAATCCAATGAATTATTTCGAAATGGAATTCTGAAAATGTTTACAGCGATATAGAATATGAAACAATATATTAGTAAATATATAAAATAGGTTGTAATAGTTTAACCAATGATTAAAAACATACGAAGTAGGAGTGGTGATAAAAAGTAGAGTTGTTTTACCTCTGAGCGGCTCTTTTTTTGCACACCATGGGCTAAATGGCCAGGTCACAAGAACCCCAATGGCTCAGAGAAGGTTGTGGGAGGGAATTCACTAAAACAGCTGTTAGGAGACAGATGGTAGCCTCCCGTCAAGGCCATCCAGCGTGTTCTTCCGTGTAGGGTACGGCTCTCTCCAACACAAGGGGCCATGGCTTATTGTCGCATCTGATGGATGGCTGTCTTTCCAAGCCCATCGGGGCCCCCTACTGACCAAGGACAGGACGGGGAGTTTAGCGGAGATTAATCTTAACGTTGGCCAGATTACGAGCCTGGACGCGCTCCCGACTGAGCAATCCCTACCCCATGATAAAGGGTAATAATAGGTGTAAATAACATAGAAATATGAAGTTGGATCGTTTTCATTTTGAGCAGCACTTTTCGCACACAATGGATTGGGCTGTTTTAGTTCAGGACGGCACATTTTCCCACACACTGACCTTAGTCACAACGCCTCAGACGAGATCGGGGGAAAGTAACCCTCTGGACAGCTGTTAGGGTTGGGTTGTTTTACCTCTGAGCGGCACTTTTTTGCACACCATGGGCTAAATGTTACCAGGTCACATGGACTCCGAAGTTTCAGAGAAGGTTGGGGGAGGAGACCCACTGGAATAGCTGTTGGGAGACTGATGGTAGCCTACCATAAAAGCCATCCAACGTGTTCTTTAACGTGCACAAGGTATGGCTCTCCCGCACACGGGGCCACGGCTTAACGTAATTATTGATACAATATGCAGTCAAAAGAGTTTTCTTCTGAGTGGTACTTTTTCGCACACACACTGGGATAAATGGCCATGTCACAAAGACCTCCAATGTCTCGAGAGTTTGGGAAGGAAATCCTCTGGACAGTTATTAATCTTTTTTTATCAAGGCCTAGTGAATACAGAATGACTCTAATGCACACGGAGCGAAGGCTAAGCATCTTCCTATCCAAGGGCGGCTGATGAAGAACTAAAAGAGATCACGATTTATTGACGGCAGAATTTAAAAATCCTGCTAATTTTCTCAGCAAGCATAACTTGACGTCGAATAATTGTCTGATGAAGTTAAAATGACTCGCTGATGCATGGAAGAATTAAATCGCTTTAATTGACTTGCAGTGACGGCATAAGAGAATTTCCCCCCAGGAAAAAATCCCAATGAAAAAGTCGAGCACTTGTTTAACGCATCGTTGCAACGGAAATTCTCACAACTTTGTTTCTTATGGTTTAGCTACACTTTGAGAGAGAGAATGACTTTACCTAAATGGTGCTGGTCAGGTTCACCTGGTACACCGTCAAGCTCGCAATCTGCAGTTCTCGGGTTCGAGTCCCAGCTGGGTCAGCGTTGAGATTTATCCCCGCAAAATTACCCGCCCTGCCCACGGTCAGTAGGGGACACCGATGGGCTTGGAAAGGCCGTCGTCGTCGGGTGGAACGTTAAGCCATGGCCCCCGTGTGTGGGAGAGCCACACCTTGCACACTTTAAAGAACACGCTGGATGGCTGTGACGGGAGGCTACCATCTGTCTCCCCTTCCCCAACCTTCTCGGAGCCTTCGGGGTCCTTGTGACCTGGATATTTAGCCCATGGTGTGCAAAAAAGTACCGCTCATAGGTAAAACAATCCAACCCAACTCAGGTTTACCTGGTTCACTATCAGTCTAGCAATCTGCAGTTCCCAGGTTCGAGTTTCAGGTGGGTAAACATTGAGATTTATCTCCGTAAAACTTTTCGCCCTGCCCTCGGTCAGTAAGGTACATCCGATGGGCTTGGAAAATCCGCCGCCATCGGATGGGTCTATAGGCCGTGGTCCCTTGTGCTGGACAACCTACCCTGTGTACGTTGAAAAGCATGCTGGATGGTCTTCACGGAAGGCTGCCATCTGTCTCCCAACAGCTGTTCAGTGAGTCTTCCGCCAACCATCTGAGTCCTCAGAGTCCTTGTGGCCTGGCCATATAGCTTACTGTGTGCAAAAGAAGTGCAACTAAGTTGTAAAATAACCGAAGTTTGACACTTAGTGTTCTTATGACCTTGCATTCATTAACGTATTTTGGGTTGGGTTGTTTTAGCTCCGAGCAGCATTTTTTAGAACACCATGGACTAAATGGCCAGGTCACAAGGACCCCGAAGACTCAGAGGAGGTTGTGGTGGAAACGCACTGGAACAGCTGTTGGGAGACAGGCCATCCAATGTGTTTTTTAACGTGCAGATTCACGGCTTAACATGCCATCCGACGGACGGCGGCCTTTCCAAGCCCATCGGTGTCTCGTACTGACCATGGGCAGGGCGGGGAGTTTTGCGGAGATAAATCTCAATGCTGACCCAGCTGTGGCTCGAACCTGGGAACTGCAGATTACGTGCCTGGCGCGCTACCGACTGAGTCACCCCAGCCCCAAACTTCCCTTTACCTAGCAAGGAACAACAGTGCGTGAAGCTAGCGTATTTTGGGCAAAAAAAAGCCCCACTGAGACGAGAAACAACTCAACTAGAAGAAATGAGGTTTTATAGAATCAAAGTCGGGTGCAATTGATTTAACAGATCCGCGAAGCACATTTCTTTCCTTAAACGAAAATATAGAAACAAGACGAAATAAAAAATGTCCTCACGTGATACCACTGATACCAAATGTAACTTTTATAGCTCTTACACATAATTTTCCTCGTTTTTTTGAGCAACTGTACAATTAAAACATCCGAACACTATGGTTGATTACAGAATTCAGAAAAAATATCTGGCAACGATTTTTTTAGAAATTAATGATCTGGCAACCTTCGTGTCACGTGACATGAATAGGTCCGTCCGTCGGATTGGACACCAAGCCGTGCCCCCATGTGCGGTTTGGGTTGTTTTGCTTCTATGAGGCCATATTTACAACACACAATGGGCTAAATGGTCAGATCATAAGATTGGGTTGTTTTACCTCTGAGCGGCACTTTTTTACCCACCATGGGCTAAATGGCCAGATCACAAGGACCCCGAAGCCTCAGAGATAGTTGGTAGAGGGAATCCACTGGAACAGCTGTTGCGAGACAGATGGTAGCCTCCCGTCAAGGCCATCCAGTGTGTTCTTTAACGTGCACAGGGTATGGCTCTCCCGCACACGGGGCCACGGTTTAACATCCAATCCGACGGATGGCGGCATTTCCAAGTCGGTGTCCCCTACTGACCGTGGGCAGGGCGGGGATGTTTTGCGGAGATAAAATGGCGACCCACTTAGATAATTAAAATGGAATGGTGGTCCACAGGGAAAATCGAAATGGAATGGCAGATAGTCAATGAAATATCTAATGAATAACGTATGAATAACCAACACAAAAAAACATATTTATTAAAATAAATTATTTTAATGAGAATTTGCTTACTCGAAGTTGCACTTCTTTTCTTCCACACACGTTTTTTTTTCTCTTTTACTTATTTGTGATCAGCAGTTCGCAGGTCGCAGTGGCGGGCCGCAGTTTGTCCATGCCTGCTCTAATTATTACGATTATCTTACACTGACGATTACAGAAAGTAGTTATTGATTTTTTTTCGATATTTTCCTGCTTTAAAATAGTCACTCTTTTCGGGGTATTCACACGGTTAATTGCTTCTATCAGTCTCCAGGGACATGTGGGAGCAACGGCAGCTCGGCAATATGACGGAAACATTCATCATCCTACGGTCGATTACGACTCAAAACGCTTTGGCCTGCCCAGGATATGTACAGTCGCTCAAAAAACTATCCCAACACCATGGTTGATTACAGAATTCAGAATTCTAATTTCTAAAAAAAAAAATCGTTGCCAGATATTTTTTCTGAATTCTGTAATCAACCATGGTGTTCGGACACTTTTTTGAGCGACTGTAGGTGGTCATATTATTTTGATACTAGATCGTGTGGGCTCACTCACGGAAATATTGAGCGTGTGCAGTTACCGTTCACAGCAAACTGGAGCGTGTGCAGTAACTGCACACGCTCCAGTTTGCTGTGAACGGTAACTGGAACGTGTACAGTTGCTGTACATGCTCCAGATATATTCCTGAATTCTGTAATCAACCATGGTGTTCGGACACTTTTTTGAGCGACTGTACTTTGTTCGTAGCTCACTGGATCACCTGGATGAAGTGATGAAGTGTAATTCTCTGGGAAGAGCAGTTGGAGTCAGGGTGGAATCATCTTAATCTGGCCAACAATATTGAAGGGCTTAGCAGCAAAAGTGTCCCTTTCTGAGAGGGACGTTGGCTCAGTCGGTAGTTTTCGTTGGCTCATAATCTGCAGTACCCAGGGTTCGAGTCCTATTTGTGCAAGAGTTGAGATTTAACTCCGCTAACCCCCCCCCCCCCCTCATCCTGCCCTCCGTCAGAAAGAGAATACCAATGAGCTTGGAAAGGCAGCAGTCCATCGGATTGGACACAAAGCCGTGCCCCCATGTGCGGTTTGGTTAGTTTTACCTCTCAGAGGCCATTTTTCAACACACAATGGGCTAAATGGTCAGATCATAAGATTGAGTTGTTTACCTCTGAGTGGCATTTTTTGCACGCAATGGGCTAAATGGCCAAGGCACAAGGACCTTGAAGGACTCAGAACGTTGGGGAAAGGGGACCCACTGGACAGTTGTTGGGAGACAGATGGTAGCCTCTTGTCAAGGTTGGGTTAGTTTCATTCCATCCAGCGTGTTCTTTAACAAGCACAGGATACGGCTGTCCTGCACACAGAACCGCTGCTTAACGTCTCATCTAATGGACGGCGGCATTTCCAAGCCCATCGAAATTCAGAAAAAATATCTGGCAACGATTTTTTTAGAAATTAGTGATCTGGCAACCTTCGTGTCACGTGACACGAATAGGTCCGTCCGTCGGATTGGACACAAAGCCGTGCCCCCATGTGCGGTTTGGGTTGTTTTACTTCTATGAGGCCATTTTTTCAACACACAATGGGCTAATGGTCAGATCATAAGATTGTGTTGTTTTACCTCTGAGTGACTTTGGGTTGGGTTGTTTTACCTATGAGCGGCACCTTTTTGCACACCATGGGCTAAATGGCCAGGTCACAAGGACCCGGAAGGCTCAAAGAAGGTTGGGGGAGGAGACCCACTGGAACAGCTGTTGGGAGACAGATGGTAGCCTCCCGTCAAGGCCATCCAGCGTGTTCTTCAACAAGCACAGGATACGACTGTCCTGCACACAGAACCGCTGTTTAACGTCTCATCTAATGGACGGCGGCATTTCCAAGCCCATCGGAAATTCAGAAAAAATATGTGGCAACTTTTTTTAGAAATTAGTGGTCTGGCAACCTTCGTGTCACGTGACACGAATAGGTCCGTCCGTCGGATTGGACACAAAGCCGTGCCCCCATGTGCGGTTTGGGTTGTTTTACTTCTATGAGGCCATTTTTTCAACACACAATGGGCTAAATGGTCAGATCATACGATTGTGTTGTTTTACCTCTGAGCGGCACCTTTTTGCACACCATGGGCTAAATGGCCAGGTCACAAGGACCCCGAAGGCTCAGAGAAGGTTCGGGGAGGAGACCCAATGGAACAGCTGCTGGGAGACAGATAATAGCCTCCAGTCAAGACTTCCCCGGGGTATTCTTTAACGTGCGCAGGTACGGCTCTCCCGCACACGGGGCCACGGCTTAACGTCCCATCCGACGGACGGCGGTCTTTCCAAGACCATAGGTGTCCCCTACTGACCGTGGGCAGGGCGGGGAGTTTTTGCGGAGATAAATCTGAACTCTGACCCAGCTGGGACTCGAACCTGGACCGTAGGCAGGGGAAGGGATTTAGTGGAAATCAATCTGAACTCTTTAACAGGTAGAACTGGAATCTGGAAATATCAGATTAGCAATAAGGCACGCTACCGACTGACCCATCACGTACTCCAATTCCCTGCAATTGCTCTCCATTTTACCCTTCCTGAAAGAAAATTGCTCTCATCTTCAAGGAGTATTTTAACTACGACGTTGAAGATTTCTGTAATTCTCCTGAGGTATTGAAAACCATAAAACCTGCTTCCTTCCTCCAATTCCACTTTCCACCACACCAGACAAAACAAACAGGACATATTTCTCAGTTACATCTCGTCATTAATTTTTCACGCCAATATTACACTTCAAGAAAAAGAACTGCCCTTCCAAATACGTGACCATCTAAAGACTCTTAACAGCGAAGAAAATAAAAAACACATTTTTTTTTATTATCCCTGAAACATTGTTTACTCAACAGTGTTGCGTAAGTTTCAAAACACCACTGCACGCCATTCACGCTGCCACCCTATTGGCTGGTTATTGATTGTTGCCATTCCTGCCACACGCCATCTGAGAGAGAGAGCCATCCCTAACTCTCTCAAACGCGGTTACGGCCTTTCGCCTCCATAGCAACTGTTGCTAAGGAGACAAGAGCTAACATCATCAGCCATTCTTTATTCGTAAAATATTAATACTGTGGTTCCGCGTTTTTGCCACTAGAAGTGGAGCTTTTATGCACCTTAAAGGTTTCTAGTGATCTATTCGAAATGTGGGGAATAAAATCGCATCATATAAGACGGGAATATTGGACACAGGACGAGTAACCTTTGCAGTGAATTGGGAGAGAAACGTTGCCTAGCAACACACCACAGATCTGGACTGTTGCTCTCTCTCTCTCTCTGCATAGTGACGTCATATAACTGTTTCGTATTAATTAGTTTCTTTAATAATCTGTGGACACGGCATATATGCATTATTGTATTTTGCCGTGAGTCGTTATTACAAAGATGGCATTTTTATGTTAACGAACATTAATTTACCGGACAGCAAGAATTTTTTTAAGAGTGCTTATGGGTGCAAATACTCGTGCATCAGTCCAAATGTTTTTTTAACCTCGCATTTCTTTTATGCCTTGGAAGGAAGCCGAAGTATTTTCACTTCAATACTGTAAATTTAATGAACACAGAACAGAATGGATGCGAATTGTTTATTGTTTTGTATATTGTGGTAAAATGAAATTGTTTGGTTTCTTGAAGAGTTTTTTGTAAATGCAAATTAATCTTAGTTTGGAGGAATGAGTTTGGACAGGAGAACAATATTAATGGTTTCAACCATTAATATTGTTCTCCTGTCCAAACTGGTTAAACGTATTTAAAACTTTCATAAGTTTAAGGACTTGATTAAACGTCATTAAATGAAAACTGTTGACTTTAATGGTTTTTTTAAAAACAAAATATTAGGTTTATCTAGTTGAAACACTCAAAAAAAAAAATACGTTTCATTAAATAAATTAGGAAATATAATTTTTTCCCCATTAAAAGGGAATGAACGTTGGTTTAGTAGGTAGTGCGCCAAGCTCGTAATCTGCAGTTCCCAGGTTCGAGTCCCAGCTGGGTCAGCGTTGAGATTTATCTCCGCAAAAATTTCCCGCCCTGCCCACGGTCAGTAGGGGACACCGATGGGCTTCGAAAGGCCGCCGTCCGTAGGATGGGACGTTAAGCCGCGGCCCCGTGTGCGGGAGAGCCATACCATGTGCACGTTAAAGAACACGCTGGATGGCCTTGACGGGAAGCTACCATCTGTCTCCCAACAGCTGTTCCAGTGGGTCCCCTCCCCCAACATTTTCTGAGCCTTCGATGTCCTTGTGACCTGGTCATTTAGCCCACTGTGTGCAAAAAAAGTGCCGTCAGAGGTAGAACAACCCAATTCACTGTCGGGTCAATAGGGAACAATCATTGTTTTTGGAATGCGGCGTTAAGCCGTGATGGCACTGTGTGAAGGAAGTTTGGTTATTTTACCTCTGAGCGACACTTTTTTGGCACAAAATGGGCTAAATGCCCAGGTCACAAAGACTCCGAGGGTTCAGAGAAGATTGGATGAAAGGGACACACTGAACAGCTGTCAAGAGAGAGATGGTCAAGGTCATCCAGCGTGTTCTTTAACGTGCACAGAGTATGGCTCTCTTACAAACACGGGCCGACGCCTTTATGTCCTATCCGACGGACGGCGGCCTTTCCAAGGCCATCAATGTCCCCTACTGAGCGAGGGCAGAACGGGGAGTTTTGCGGAGACAAATCTGAACGCTAACCCAGCCAGGACTCGAACCTGGGAAATACAGATTATGAGCCTGGCGCACTACCGACTGAGCCACCCCCGCCCCCAGCTTACAGTAACGCAACATAAGAATAAATTGAACAAAAACTGGTATCATTACGCGTAACGCTGTTGAGTCAGAAATGGAGATTACGAGCGAGGCGCGCTACCGACTAAGCCAAACCAGGTCGCTTTCCATGTTAATGAAAATCTAACTTCGAAGGTGTAGGTTTGTTTCTCAGCAGACATATCAGTGATGCTCTTCTAGGATATGAATGCAATAATGAAAGAATTCTTGAATATTTCATTTTTGCTTGAAATTTTGCTGTGAGAATGCCATCTGTTATGTTCCCACAGAAGACTGATAAGAACTAGAAGGTTTAGTTTTGTAGACAGCTTCAGGATATTTCACATTCTGTGAAAGAGATATTTCTCTTGTGCTAGGTAACTTCAATGCTAAAGTTGGTACTGACTCTGACCTTTGGGCATGAGTTTTAGGTCCCTTTGGTACCGTGGCCGAGTGGTTAGCGCGCTTGGTTACTGATCTAAGGGACCTGGGTTCGAGCCCCGGATAAGGCATGGATGTTCGTGTTGTTTTCTGCTGAGGTCCTGCCATCCTCTCAGATCTTCTACTGTGGCATATAAACTGACAGGCTCCTGTCAGACCTCTGTGGCAAGCAGCTGCTTGAGGGGGTATTTTTTTTTTGGTATTCGTAGTTCCAATGGCAATGGGGAACGTCTCCTACAGGTAAGTAAACTTAATGGTTTGCGAATAACTAACACATACTTCAAACACCGGGACATTTATAAATTTACATGGTTTCCCTTTCACCTGATAGGATGCACAGGATTGGGTTGTTTTACCTCTGAGCGGCATTTTTTGCACACCATGGGCTAAATGGCCAGGTCACAAGGACCCCGAAGGCTCAGAGAAGGTTGGGGGAGGGGACCCACTAGAACAGCTGTTGGGAGACAGATGGTAGCCTCCCGTCAAGGCCATCCAGCGTGTTCTTTAACGTGCACAGAGTATGGCTCTACCGCACACGGGGCCACGGCTTAACGTCACATCCGACGGACGGCGGCCTTTCCAAGCCCATCGGTGTCCCCTACTGACCGTGGGAAGGGCGGGGAATTTTGCGGAGATAAATCTTAACGCTGACCCAGTTGGGACTCGAACCTGGGAACTACAGATTACGAGCCTGGCGCGCTACCGACTGAGCCACCCCCGCCCCGGGATGCACAGGAATATGATAGATATTTTAATTAACAGCAATTGGACTAGTTCGGTTAAGAATATCAGATCATACAGGGAAGCCGAAATAGGGTCTAACCATTACCTGGTCAAAAGTGTCTTTCAGCTGAAGCTTAAGAAATGTTGCGTTAAGGTTATTACCTTCAACGCTGAAGGTCTGTAAGATCCTGATATAGCCAAAGCATACCATGACAGGCTACTTAGTCATTATGACAATCCTGGTTTACTTACTGCTGAAGTCGAGAAGGAATGGGATCAGTTTAAACATGATTTTCTTAAACCAACAGTACTCTTTTGGGTAACAGAGGAAACAAAATTGTTTGAGTGATAAGGCTATGTAACTTATTTCTGAAAGAAGATGGTACAGGATTAATATGAATCAACACCCTACTAGTCTCAACAGGGAAGGCTTTACAGCGATCTTAATAAATGTGTAAAGGATCAGTTAGATAATATAATAAATATTCAAATGATAATATAATAAATGTGTAAGATCAGTTAGATAATAGCTGATAAGAATCTTTGGCTTGATAGCTTGGCTGACAAAGCGGAGGAAGCAGTTAGACAGCACAACAGCAAGGGGTCGTACCAGATTGTTAATGTTTATGTGGGAAGAAACAGACAGTACACAGCGATTGAGGGATAAACATGGCAAGGTGGTGAGGATTTTTTGATGGCTAGGTGGGCTGAACATTTCAGAGATGTTTTAAACAACGTGATTATTTCTATTCCCATTTGTATGAGGATAGTGCATTACTGGCTTTTATGATGGCCCCATATCAGATTCCGAAGTAGCTTTGGCTATCTCTTAAATTAAAACTGCATAAATCCCCAGGGGTAGATGAAATCACCAATGAAATGCTTAGAGCTGGAAATACTTTTGTTGGCGTTTGGCTGAATGAAATTTTGAGTATTTGTGATAATTAGAGGGGAATTAGTTTACTTTCTGTTCCAGATAATTTTTTTGCATGATTATACTCAATAGAATTAAGAATTTGGTTGATGCACAACTGCGTGATGAACAGTGTGTGGATTCAGAAGTGGTAGAGGATGTATTGGTCACATATTTTCACTTAGACAGATTCTTGAGAAATGTTTAGAGTTTCAGAAACCTTTAGTTGCTAGCTTTATAGATTTCAAAAAGGCTTTTGATTCTGTTGATCGACATAATTTGTGGTTGATTGTTAGATCATATGGAATACCTGATAAGTTAGTGTTATTATAGAGAGCTCTCATTACACTGAGTCGTGTGTGAGAATTGGTACGTTGGTTTAGCATTGCTAGTGGAGTTAGACAAAGGTGAATTTTTGTCTCCTTTTCTCTTTAGTTTGGTTAATGATTATGTTATGCGAAATTCACTTCAAGGGAAAGATTTTGGCCTTAAATTGGGCTGGAGATAAGAAAATTTCTGATTTAGATTATGCAGATGATTTGGCCCTGTTGGCTAATGATGTTGATGAGATGAATTCTTTCATTAGTGCTGGTGGTAAGACTGATAATAGAGTAGGTTTGGTAATAAACAAGAAAAAACTAAAGTGATGAAAATTGGTCAGGCAGATGGTGCTTCAGTTGCTTTGAATGGATGTACTATTGAGTAAGTATCTCAGTTTAATTATTTTAGGAGCTTTACAGATACTGGTGATGTGCGGCATAAGATAAATAGATTTTGGGTTGTTTTACCTCTGAGCGGCACTTTTTTGCACACCATGGGCTAAATGGCCAGGTCACATGGACCCCGAAGGCTCAGAGAAGGTTGGGGGAGGGGACCCACTGGAACAGCTGTTGGGAGACAGTGGTAGCCTCCCGTCAAGGCCATCCAGCGTGTTCTTTAACGTGCACAGGGTATGGCTCTCCCGCACACGGGGCCACGGCTTAACGTCCCATCCGACGGACGGCGGCCTTTCCAAGATAAATAGAAGAATAGGAATTGCCGTTGGGACTTTTAAGTATCTATGGAGAGTATGAAAAGATAGGTGTATACACCTAAAGACTAAAATTAGGCTCTAATAATAGTTTGGTTTTTTTTTAGGCATGATAGCGAAACATGGACCCTTTGTAAGTAGGATAACAAGAAACGATGTATTTGATTCTAGATTCTTGAGTAGTATCTTGGGCATTAGGTGGTTTGACTTTGTAAGTAATGATGTGGTTAGAAGAAGGAGTCATCAACCTCTTTTGAACAGCATATTGTGCAAAGAGAGAGATTACGTTGGTTTGGCCATGTTGCCCGTATGCACAGCTTCAGATTGACAAACAGGATTGTGAACAGTGCGCCTAAAGGCTTCAGGAAAAGGGTGGAGACCTAGAATGCGATGGGCAGACAATGCCAAAAAGGACCTTGCTAGAATTAGCCTAGAGTGGTCAAATGCAATAGCTATAACTCGGGACAGACAGATCTGGAGAGCAAAATTACAGTGTGGTAGCATCTCCATAGCTGCATGAGGATTGTATGCATGTAATTTAATAATGATCTCAATAAAATATACCAATATCTCCATTTTCAACAATATTCTTTAAGTATTTAATGAGTTATGGAAATTTGAATATTTAACAACAACGATGCCAGTCTTAAGGAACTTATACAATCTGAGTTGGGTTGTGTTGTTTTACCTCTGAGCGGCACTTTTTTGCACACCATGGGCTAAATGGCCAGGTAACAAGGACCGCGAAGGCTCAGAGAAGGTTGGGGGAAGGGACCCACTTTAACAGCTGTTGGGGGACAGATGGTAACCTCCCGTCAAGGCTATCCAGAGTGTTCTTTAACGTCCACAGAGTATGACTCTGGCGGCCACGGCTTAACGTCCCATCCGACGGACGGCGGGCTTTTCAAGCCCATCGGTGTCCCGTACTGACCGTGGGAAGTTATGCGGAGATAAATCTCAACACTGACCTAGCTGGGACTCGAACCTGGGAACTGAAGTTTACAAGCCTGGCACGCTACCGACTGTGCCACCCCCGCCCCCATACAATCTGAAAGAATTCTTTACACAAAGTTCTAAAATACAAACTTATTTTATTAAACACTTTGATATAATGCTAATTAAACTAAATTTTAATTAACTTCTGAAGTCAATTTTGCGGCTGGCATTGTTATCGCTAAATATTCAAACTTCCATAACTCATTAAATACGAAAGAGAATATTGTTTAAAATGGAGATATTTATTTATTTGATTGAGATATTCAACTGCTACCACATTTTTCATTAAAAATCATTTTAGAAGTTACAGAGCTGTGACGTTAGCTTCCCATTGACATAACATAAGGTTGTTCCTATGTCATGGAGTTTGGATTATCATCTGAATTTTATCCCTTTCCTCTTTGAATGAATGTTTAAGAGAACTAATCAGTGAACAGAAACGAACTTTCCACTACACAGTTTTCAATTATTTTGACCTTAAGAGATTTCGTGTTGACTGACGTAAGCCAACTAGTCCAGTGGCGAATGCAAAATTCGTTTACCGAATGAAGTCTCATTTCGTGATCTCTTACACATCAACTCTCTCTCTGGCACTCTTCCAACGATCTGTCTGTCTGTCTCTGCATCTCATCCCATTTTCCCTACTCGTGCCACGTAAACAACGCATCACGCTAACTCGAGAAGTAATTAACAAGCCGTGAAACAGCTTGATGTACAGAATCATGGCGCCTCAACCAGCATATATCGGACGACCATATTACAATTCATCCGCTCCCCTGCCAGAAAAAGGAATCGCCGACGAGCTTTGAGGGCCGACATTCGTTTCGATGGGAAGCGGGATTGACTCGGGTGGTAGAACGGCTTAGTCGATAGAATTACAGATTACAAGCGTGGCGCTCTAAGGCCCGAGTCCCAACTGTGTCAGCGTTGAGATTTATTTACGCAACCTCCCACACTAATCTCGGTCAGAAAGGGGTTGAGTTGGGGGTTGTTTTACTTCTGAGCGGCACTTTTTTGCACACCATGGGCTAAATGGCCAGGTCACAAGGACACTGAAGGCTCAGAGAAGGTTGGGGGAGGTGATCCACTGGAACAGCTGTTGGGAGACAGATGGTAGCCACCCGTCAAGACCATCCAGCGTGTTCTTTAACATCCACAAGGTATGGCTCTACCGCATATGGGGCCACGGCTTAAGGTCCCATCCGACAGACGGCGGCCTTTCCAAGCCCATCGGTGCCCCCTACTGACCGTGGGCAGGGTGGGGAATATCGCGGAGATAAACCTCAACGCTGACCCAGCTGGGACTCGAACCTGGGAGCTACAGATTACGAGCCTTGCACGCTACCGACTGAGTCACCCCCGCCCCTACGCAGTATCTTGAGGATTAGGTGTTTCAACTTTGGAAGTAATGATGAGGTTAGGCAAAAGAGTCGGCAACCTCTTTTAAGGAGCATATTGTGCAGGGAGAGACTCCGCTGGTTTGGCCATGTTGCCCGTAGGAATAATTATAGATTGGTGAATAGGGTTATGAACATTGTGCCTAAAGGCCTCAGAAAGAGGGGGAGACAATGTCAAACAGGACCTTGTTAGAATTGGTGTGCAGTGGCCAGATGTTGCTCAGGACAGACTTGCTTGGATAACTAAATTGCACGGTCTGGTTGGACCTCCGTAGCCCATGGCTGCTTGAGGCTGATGATGGAACTTTTAAAATAAACGTTTTATGAAAATATTTATATATATATAAGATCTAAATCATTTCTATCTAAATATCGATTTTCAACAATATTCCTTCAGTATTTAAAGAGTTGTGTGGAAGTTTGAACATAGATATCAGTTGTTCTAAATCTTTTATGTTTCACATATCCCATCGAAATGTGTATGTAACTGGCGTACCCTTTGTATAGATAAAACTATAAAATAAATACCCCCTCAAGCAGCTGCTTGTGACAGAGGTCTGACAGGAGCCTGTCAGTTTATATACCATAGTAGGTCTGAGAGGATGGCAGGACCTCAGCAGAAAAACAACACAAACATCCATGCCTTACCCGGGGCTCGAACCCAGGTCCCTTTGATCAGTAGCCAAGCGCGCTAACCACTCGGCCACAGTTATAGTCTAAAAATAGCAATAAAATTAAAGATATATATATATATACACATTAAATTTGTATTCATAAATTACATATATCGATAAACACAAAAAATTAAACAATTTAACATATCTTATAAATATTTTACTGGGTAATCAATGAAATGGTTGCCCTTGTTTACACTTGCACAGTTCATCAATGGTCGGGGTTATCTTGCTAAGGTAGAGTCGCAAGTCATCTTCAACATCCAGCTTGTTCCTATATTTATTTTTTAAAGCAGTCAAAGATGATAAACCAATTTCACATAAATAAGTTAGAATGGATGTTTTGACTGGGCGATCAACTGTTCGTCTCTCAGGTAGGGAAGGGAGGCTTGACAAACGTGTACAGACATGAACTACAGCGCCGCGCTTCGTCACTCAGTTCTCAGATATTAATCAGTAGCAGTGTTGCCAACTTAGCGACTTTGTTACTAGATCTAGCCACTTCTGAGCTCTCACGGCGTACCCCAAAAACTTTTATCGCACACCCCACGTTGAGAACCCCTAATATAAACAATATCGGCGGTAGACATCTAATATAATAATTGCAATTGAATTAGGAAATATTATTTCATTTTATAAGTAACTAAATGTTCTAAGAGCGTATGTAAATAATTCCTTAATATTATGGGGTGGAGGTGGCTCAGTCGGTAGCGCGCCAGGCTCGTAATCTGTAGTTCCCAGGTTCCAGTACCAGCTGGGTCAGCGTTGAGATTTATCTCCGCAAAATTCCCCGCCCTACCCACGGTCAGTAGGGGACACAGATAGGCTTGGAAAGGCCGCCGTCCGTCGGATGGGGCGTTAAGCCGTGGTCCGTGTGCAGGAGAGATACCCTGTGCACGTTGAAGAACACGCTGGATGGCCTTGACGGGAAGCTACCATCTGTCTCCCAACAGCTGTTCCAGTGGGTGCCCTCCCACAACCTTCTCTGAGCTTTCGGGGTCCATGTGACCTGGCCATTTAGCTCATGGTGTGCAAAAAAAAAGTGCCGCTCAGAGATATTAATTTTTTTAAGGGTTGGATTGTATTAACTCCCGCACACGGGGCCTCGGCTTAACGTCCCATCCGACGAACGGCGGCCTTTCCAAGTCCATCGGTGTCCCCTACAGACCGTGGGCAGGGCAGGGAGTTTTGTGGAGATAAATCTCAACGCTGACCCAGCTGGGACTCGAACCTGGGAACTGCAGATTACGAGCCTGGCGCGCTACCGACTGAGCCACCCCCAGTAATAAGGATGCGTTGGATTGTTTTACCTCTGAGCGGGGCGCTATCTTTGCACACAGTCGGCTAAATGACCAGGTCAAGAGTACCCCAGGGAAGGACATCCACTGAACAGCTGTTAGGAAGTTATCTAGCGTGTGCTTTAACGTATGGGGTATGTCCCTCGTGTACACGACGGGATCAAGGCTTAAGATCCCATCAGAAAAACGACGGCCTTTCCATGGCCATTGGTGTCCGCTTTCTGAAGAAGTATAGGTAAATATCAACCCAGGCATAATTGCAACTAGATCTAGAGTTTGGTTGATTTACCTCTGACCAATATTTGTTTACCCACAATGGGCTAAATGGCCAGGTCACAAAGACCCCGAAGTCACGGAGAAGGTTGGGGGAGGAAACCCACTGGATAGCTATTGGAAGACAGATGGTAGCCACCTGTCAAAGCCATCCAGCGCGTTCTTTAAACGTGCACAGGGTATGGACAGATGGACTTGGAAAGGCCGCCGTCTGTCGGATGGGGCTTAACGTCCCATTCCGACGGACGGCGGCCATTCCAAGCCCATCTGTCCTCTACTGACCGTGGGCCAGGCGGGGAGTTTTGCGGAGATAAATCTCCACGCTGATCCAGCTGGAACTCGAATCTGGGCACTGAAGATTACGAGCCTGGCGCGGTACCAATTGAGGCACCCAGCCTCCCGGATTTTCGGGGAAAGAAGTCCGGACACCCTTATCCCCTTTCTCTGGATACGTCCCCGTGTCCTCAGAATTTAACACATTGTATAAACCAAACTGCTGCTCAGAAGTATAAAAAAAAAACTAAATGGCTAGGTCACAAGGACTCCGAAGGCTCAGGAAGGTTGGGAGAGGGACCCACTGGAACAGCTGTTGGGAGACAGATGGTAGCCTCCCGTCAAGGCCATCCAGTGTGTTCTTTAACGTGCGCAGGGTATGGCTCCCCCGTCAAAGAGCCACGGCTCAACGTCCCATCCGACTGACGGCGGCCATTCCAAGTCCTCGGTGTCCCCTACTGATCGTGGGCAGGGCGGGGAGTTTTGCGGAAAAAAGTTTCAACGCTGACCCAGCTGGGACTCGAACCTGGGAACAGGAGATTAAACGAGCCTGGCGCGCTACCTGCTGAGAGAACCCTCACTAATTCACAAGAAACGAAATGGTGCGATAGAGTAACAACAAAATATGCCCCCCCCCCCATCAGACATCCGGGGTTTGAGCAGACAACAAAGGGAGAATGATGCAATCCCTGGAATAGAGTGTAATCCTCACATGAATGACGAAATAAAGGAATTTTCGCGTTGAGAACACGTGCCCCAACTGGCCCTAATCGAATGAGGAAACGAGATTTAAAAGATCTGTAGAACACGACAGACTTCTGAAGCTGGGAACAGACAAACCGGAAAGGATAGCAAGCGTTTCATTTCCTACGTTGCTTCCTGTATGGGATATACGATTTCTGATGTTGGCGCAAGCAAAATCTCGTGACTCATGACATTTTGCGATCGATTTCTTGTATAGCCAACTCGCTGATGTTCAAGATTATTAGCAATATAATCATAGGTATCTATAATACCACCTTGTGTAGATTTGCCATGTTGAAAACCATATTGTTCTGGTATAATTTGCTTTCTTTTTGATATAAATTTATATATACATTTATGCATTAATTTCTCGAAAATATTGGCGAAAACTGAGAGTAAAGAAATTGGTCTGTAATTCTTTATATCTTTCAGGTTTTTACTCTTGTGAATAGGTATTATTTTTGCTAGTTTCATTTCATTTGGAAAAATTTCCTTCTGAAGTGACAAGTTGAAAATATATGTGAGGGGATCTTAATTTCATTTTTAACATTTTTAATTTCGTTTATTGAGATATCATCAGGTCCACAAGAAGTATTAGGTTTCATTATACTTATGACATATCATCTTCAGAAAAAGGTTCAATATATAAACTATCTGGGAAAACTATCCATAATATTTATATTGTACTTGATTTTTTGTATTGAAATCAGCTGCTAGATCTTCTGCTATACTTTTAAAATACTGGTTGAAAGCAGTAGCGTTTTGCACATCGTCTGTTAGTACATTTTCAGCCATCTCAATGTCCCCAATTCTAAGATTTTTGTTTTTATTCCGAGACAATAGGTTATTTATCAGCCTCCATTTCTGTTTCAGCGAAGTATCACCTTATATATTAAATTTAGTTTCATGGTATTTTTGTTTAGCTTCTCTTATTAAACCAGTGACATAATTTCTGCAAATTTCTGTGCCTTTCCTTGTCCATTTCATCACTGGAATTCTTATATATTTCAGCAAGTCTGTTTCTTTTTCTAATCTGATATTTTATATAATTATTTATCCAAGGAGCATAACCAGGGTGTTGTGATCTCTTCTTTCGAATTCTAGGAAAGCATACATTATATATATTCATAAAGAGTGTAAGAAAGTGATCATATGCCTGGTTCACATCCGTAATCGGTAGTAAATCCTGCCAATTAATGCTTATTTTTTTCTGAAAATGTAAAACACACCTTTTTTTATTTTTATTTTTATTTTTTTTGATTTGCGACACATAGGACAGAGAAGAATCCTGGAAGCTACTCCTAGCTTAACTCTTTCAGGACCGTAAGGTTTCTAAGAGTAAATATTAGTATGTAACTGTTTATTTTAGTTTGTTTAGACGTAAAATAAATAAAAATCATAAGAAAAATACATAACAATGTGTAGTTTTTTTTGGAATTTTATGGGAAATATTTTTCCCAATGGACTGTAAAGGTAACACAAATTATAGTTAGGCTTATTATGCAATGTCTTTTATTTATTGGTTTATTAGAACAAAATGTTAACTAAAATAATACAAAATTATGAAATAAAATTACTATACAAAATGATGTGCTAATTATGATATTCTGCGAAGCAATTTCTTTTGGTAGTGAGGCAAAGATGGACATTGCACATAGTACATATATTATGCGTCCTGACAGTTCTGTTTTTGTTTTCTAAACGTTCCCGTTTACGTAATTGCGTTCGGCATACGTTCTATTTTGACATTCTGTATAAAAAAATGCAGATAAGATTATAATTAAATACGACAATCACCAATTTTAAAATGGGAAAAATGTTTCCCTTAGTCGTGAAAGGGTTAATACAGGCCTTCTCATACAAGGACATGCCCTACTAAGACCGAAGTCACTGCTGACCACTGCCTTAGTTAGAGCTAACACAGCACACAAAGTTAGCCTTGCTGGAACAGTCGCTAGCTGGCTAACCACTATGCCAGTTAAGGCTTATGTGTCATCTTGTAAGTTATATCATTTTTTAAATGTTTCCTTGAATCTTCAATAAAGTAAATTACGGGGTAGTGGTCAGTTAAATCAGATTGTAAAAATTTACTTTACCAAGACATATTAGTAATTGCATAATCAAGCAATGTGCCATTCACATTTGTTAATCTAGTTTGTTTGTCATTTGGTGTAATCATGTAAAAATACGAATTAATTAAATCTCTAAAATCCAAAACATTCTTATCTGTACAATTGAGTAGATCTAAATTGTAGTCTCCTACAATTATGAAACTCGAATTCATTTTCTGTAATTTATCAAAATTTGTTTCCATAACTTGTAAAAAATATTTAAAATTTCCATCTGGTGGTCGGTATACTACTCCTATCACCATTGTATCAGTCTTGATACAAATCATTTCAATACGGTTGTGAAGTATCATCAGGGAGTCACATATGTCATAATTAATTCCATTCAATGAATAGATTGCTACGCCTCCGCCTCTTCTGTTTATTCTTCCTAGATTGGCCGACTGATATCCTTCTATACGTAACGACTCACCATTTGCTAACCAAGTTTCTGAAAATGCCAAAAAATTTAACTGATGTCCCATGATTTCCAGTGTAGACAAAATTTCCATTTGAGTTTGCCTTTAAGCTTCTAGAATTCATGTAAAATAAAGTTGAGGTTCCTCTACAGAAGGTCATCACTCTATTACAATCATCCAAAGATATATACACATCATCCTGCATGTTGACAAGTTAGTCTTCACCAATTTACTTACTTATTTTTAAATCTTATCCAAGTCTGATGCGTTACTAATCTGGATACATTGGTCGCCTTCATTTTTTCTTAAAAATATTCGTCCGTTTCTTGTCCAGATGAACCTATATCCTTTAGCAAATTTTAGTTTCCTTGCTTTATGAAACAAAATAAAAAAAAATAAATACCCCCTCAAGCAGCTGCTTGCCAAAGAGGTCTGACAGGAACCTGTCAGTTTATATGCCACAGTAGAAGATCTGAGAGGATGGCAGGACCTCAGCAGAAAACAACACGAACATCCATGCCTTACCCGGGGCTCAAACCCAGGTCCCATAGATCAGTAGCCAAGCGCGCCTAACCACTCGGCCACGGGACAAAGCTCTATAAAATTGTGTAAGCTGTTCATTGATGCTTTTTTTCATCATTCATCATGCTTTTCATTAACTATGTATTTATTACTTCATATGTATTTAGTTTTTTCTAAGTTTCAAGTATTTTTTCAAGATTTTGTTTAGTAGATCATTTCTAATTCTTTGATTGCTAAAATTCACATCTATTGGGCGAGGTTTCTTATTCTGCCTGTCTTTATTATTACCCACTCTATAGTTAGAGCTCATATCATCAGGGCAAATTTTGACTTCTAAAGCTGTAGCAATTCTATTTACCAGCATAGAAGTATCTTCCATATGCAATTCTGAGACTCCCACAATCTCAACACTTCTTTTACAATTAAATTGTTCAAGATCGTTAATTCTAGTTGTTAGATTCTTAACTTCTAAATCCATTTCCCTGTTTTTGATTTTTAGGGTTTCATTTTCTTTTTTACAATCAGACAGCTCATTCAATATCAAATCCGTTTTCGTAATGATCCCATCATAATTTTTCCTCAAAAAATCGACACTTGGTTCAATATCCTTTATTAAAGCTGTGTCTTTTTTTTATATTGGCTATACTACTCAAAATTAAGTCAATATCCCTCATTACTTCAGGATTATCAGTTTATTGCTCTACCTCCGCAGACGTACTCTCATTAGACTTAACGTATTCTTGCCGGTCCAGGGGAGGGGGTGGCTCAGTCGGTAGCGCGCCAGGCTCGTAATCTGTAGTTCCCAGGTTCGAGTCCCAGCTGGGTTAGCGTTGAGATTTATCTCCGCAAAATTCCCCGCCCTGCCCACGGTCAGTAGGGGACACCAATGGGCTTGAAAAGGCCGCCGTCCGTCGGATGGGACGTTAAGCCGTGGCCCCGTGTGCCGGAGAGCCTTACCCTGTGCACGTTAAAGAACACGCTGGATGGCCTTGACGGAAGGCTACCATCTGTCTCCCAACAGCTGTTCCAGTGGGTCCCCTCCCCCAACCTTCTCTGAGCCTTCGGGGTCCATGTGACCTGGCCATTTAGCCCATGGTGTGCAAAAAAGTGCCGCTCAGAGGTAAAACAACCCAACCTTGCCGGTCCAAAGATTTTCGATTATTCGAGTTATTTTTTACAGTTTGTATGCATTTAATGCATTTCCATTTACTGACTCTTTCGGAAGACATCTTTCGAAAATTCGTTTCCAGTATGCCAGTACAGCCGTCCCGTGGCCGAGTGGTTAGCGCGCTTGGCTACTGATCTAAGGGACCTGGGTTCAATCCCCGGATAAGGCATGGATGTTCGTATTGTTTTTCTGCTGAGGTCCTGCCATCCTTTCAGACCTTCTACTATGGCATATAAACTGACAGGCTCCTGTCAGACCTCTGTGGCAAGCAGCTGCTTGAGGGGGTATTTATTTTTATTATTATTTATATGCCAGCACAAGCGTAATGAAATTTCTTGCCACAATCAGCAGTACATTTTATTTCATCAATAAGCACCATCCGATCAGCGCACTTTCCGCATGTGGCAGCCATCCCGCACTTCCGGATCTTAGCACGAGAATCTATTGTGCAGCTCCGGGAGGAACACTCCAAATTGCAGCGGGTGTCAAATGCTTTCTAGGGTGGGGGAGAGGTCGCAGTAGAGACAATGGTAGAGAGTCTCAGGTTCAAGGTCGTGTGCAGTGCTAAGCGTGGGTGATGTTGGATGCTGACTGCACAAAGGAAAACTAAATATCAAAAGTAACTGATCCAGCTGTAGATATCCGCCTTTAATTGATATAAAAAAACTTACCAACTGATAGTCCAGATGTTCATCAAGCTCTGTAGAAAATTCAAAGTCTGCACTCGAAATATATATTCAAAAACAAGGCAAAACTCAGGAGCTCAAAACTCTTCGTGTTTACTGACTACAAAAAAATAAATAAATACCCCTCAAGCAGCTGCTTGCCACAGAGGTCTGACAGGAGCCTGTCAGTTTATATGCCATAGTAGAAGGTCTGAGAGGATGGCAGGACCTCAGCAGAATAAACGACACATACATCCATGCCTTACCCGGGGCTCGAACCCAGGTTCCTTAGATCCGTAGCCAAGCGTGCTAACCACTCGACCACGGGACGGCGTTTACTGACTAGTTGCCACTATATATATGATATCTACGAAGACATGATGGTCTTTGGATCGGTCAGTGACAAAACGCAAAATGGTCGGCGCAAAATGCGTCTTGCAAAGACATTGGACAGTTTTCAGCGAAGACATCATGGAGGGTTTTAAATCTCAACTCTCATTATTGGGGCTCGATCCTAGGGAGTACAGATTGCGAAAATGGCGCGCTACCGACTGATCCCTTCGCATCTTCAAGGGAAAATTCTTATCATTTAGCATTTAATTCTTGCCAGCCGTATCATTCCGCAAGCTTTGCGTGACATCCTCTAACACAAAGAGAAAAAAAAAAATAAATACACAGCTGTTAGTTTCCCGAAGGTTCTGATTAATTTTGCCGCTGGTTTGAGTATTAAAAATTTATTTCACAACGGTAATATTGTGCGTAGTCTTTAGCTGCATAAACGACAAAAAAATTATTTAATTTAGGAAGTAGTTTTATTTTTTCAATGTCCATATTATAATGTCATAGTGTTAGGTTGGGTTGTTTTATCTCTGAGCGGCACTTTTTTGCACACCATGGGCTAAACGGCCAGGTCACATGGACCCCGAAGGCTCAGAGAAGGTTGGGGAAGGGGACCCACTGGAACAGCTGTTGGGAGACAGATGGTAGCCTCCCGTCAAGGCCATCCACGTGTTCTTTAACGTGCACAGGGTATGGCTCTCCCGCACACGGGGCCACGGCTTAACGTCCCATCCGACGGACGACGGAGTTTCCAAGCCCATCGGTGTCCCCTACTGACCGTGGGCAGGGCGGGTAATTTTGCGAAGATAAATCTCAGCGCTGACCCAGCTGGGACTAAATGGCAAAGTCACAAGGACCCCGGAGGCTCAGAGAAGATTGGGTGAGGGGACCCACTGGAACAACTGTTGGGAGACAGATGGTAGCCTCCCGTCAAGGCCATCCAGCGTGTTCTTTAACGTGCACAGGGTATGGCTCTCCCGCACACGGAGCCACGGCTAAACGTCCCATCCGACTGACGGCGGGCATTCCAAGTCTATCGGTGTCCCCTACTGACCGTGGGCAGGGCGGGGAGTTTTGCGGAGATAAGTCTCAACGCTGACCCAGCTGGGACTCGAACCTGGGAACTGCAGATTACGAGCCTGGCGCGCTACCGACTGAGTAACCCCGCCTCAATTCCACAGTGAGTAGTGAAACTGAAGCAATTTCTCCGTGCGCTTTCCATATTAAAGAGTACATTAAAAAAGAAAACGAAACTTGCTACCAAAAAATACAAAACACATTTATTTTGCAAGACTTAGATGTCATTAATTCACAAAATTGAAATTTTTCAGTAAAATAAGGATAATAAATAAATAGTTTGAGAATGATAAATGCTAAGAAGGAAGTCAATATTGACATCAATATCTAATTTAGAGGAAAAATTGTTTTCAGCCAGGTGAGGCACACACATTCGAGTTGTGTATTGCAGGATAAATAGTATTTTTTATTTAAAAAAATGAAAAAATACCCTCTCAAGCAGCTGCTTGCCACAGAGGTCTGACAGGAGCCTGTCAGTTTATATGCCATAGTAGAAGGTCTGAGAGGATGGCAGGCCCTCAGCAGAAAAACAACACGAACGTCCATGCCTTAACGGGGGCTCGAACCCAGGTCCTTTAGATCAGTAGCCAAGCGCGCTAACCACTCGGTCACAGGACAGCTTATCTTTATTACAAAAATAATTTTTGACATATTCGTTCTACACAATATACACCGATCAGCCAAAACATTAAAACCACCTATTTAACATGATGTAGGTCCTCGTGTCGCCACCAAAAGAGCTCTCATCCAACGAGATGTTGGTAGGTGTCACGTGATATTTGATACCATGACTGCAACAGAGGATCCCGTAGTTCCCGTAAATTACATGGTTAGGGTTATGCTGCTCGTACAGTCGCTCAAAAAAGGATCGGAACACTATGGTTGATTACAGAATTCAGGAAAAAAATCGTTGCCAGATATTTTTTTCTGAGTTCTGTAATCAACCATAGTGCTCGGATCCTTTTTTGAGCGACTGTAGGTGGTCATATTATTTTGATACTAGATCGTGTGGGCTCACTCACGGAAATATTGAGCGTGTGCAGTTACCGTTCACAGCAAACTGGAGCGTGTGCAGTAACTGCACACGCTCCAGTTTGCTGTGAACGGTAACTGGAGCGTGTACAGTTGCTGTACACGCTCCAGATATTTTTCCTGAATTCTGTAATCACGCGACACGAAGCTTGTCAGATCACTAATTTCTAAAACAATCGTTGCCAGATATTTTTTCTGAATTCTGTAATCAACCATAGCATTCGGATCCTTTTTTGAGCGACTGTACCCATTTCTCCAACTGCAACCACAAATGCTCAATAGGATTCATGTCCGACGAATTTAGGGGCCATGGCAATGAATGGAATTCCTAATCATGTTCTAGGAACCATTCCTGAAGCTCCTTTGCAGTGTAACATGGGTTGGGTTGTTTTACCTCCGAGCGGCACTTTTTTGCACACCATGGGCTAAATGGCCAGGTCACATGGACCCCGAAGGATCAGAGAAGGTTGGGGGAGAGGACCCACTGGAACAGCTGTTGGGAGACAGATGGTAGCCTCCCGTCAAGGCCATCCAGCGTGTTCTTTAACGTGCATAGGGTATGGCTCTCCCGCACACGGGGCCACGGCTTAACGTCCCATCCGACGGACGGCGGTGACCCCTACTGACCGTGGGCAAATGGGAAGTTTTGAGGAGATAAATCTCAAACCTGACTAAGCTGGGACTCGAACCTGGGAACTACAGATTACGAGCCTGGCGCGCTACCGACTAAGCATAGATGGGATTCGAACCTGGGAACTGCAGTCTACGAGTATGGCCGATTGAGCCTCCCCACTGGGGTGACATTTACCAGTTTATCCTGACACTGACGCACCGAATGCCAATTGCTTAATGTAGCATTATAGTGTTGTATGATGGCCTGACGTGATCATTGCTTTAAATCGTTTATTTTTCTAAACTTCCTTTTCTGGAAAAAAAATTAAAAAAAACTATAATTTTTTTTTTCTTTACAAGAGTTGCAATAATAATCCCTATTCATGTCCCAGACGAAATGTGACATGACCCCCACCCCAAATCTCAAAGACGTAAGATTCCAATTAGAATAGTTCAATGTTCCTCCATTACACTTAAAGACGCAATGTGGAACACTTATTACCAGGGAGGACTGAACGCATCTAACGATCCGCGACCCTCTCTGCGACAAAACAGAGGAGATACAAATGTGATTCATGAATCACAGCAGACAGCTCCAACTCTCCCTAGAAGGCGAGAGAAAAATTGCCATGGGCTCTAATTGCGGCAACTAAAATTCCCGCCCGTTTCCCAAAAGCTTAAGATACTTATAAATCAATACCTTCCATCAGTTTTCTATACTGCAGTAATGGCTCTTCTTGGATAGAGGCGTTATATAGCGGATGGCGAGACGTTTTCATTTGAATGCTCTCTAACGCCGCAGCGAACGACGGGATAGCGCTCCATGAAGACCTGGTTGGCAACAAGACACTTACATTATCATATGAATACCAAAGAGAGGCCGTTCGGGGAAAACGGATGGACTCGGGGATGCGAAAGAGTAAGGATGTTGCTGCTCCAGAAATCACCGACATGGCAATAAGCTGTTTGCACTTTACCAGGAAATGAATGAAGTCATTTAGAGGGTCATTACGGACGAGGTTAAGGGAGGCTTTGATTGAGTTTTGCAAATAACAAGAGGGATTAGTTAAGATGTATCTGGCAGTTCATCTTCATCTAGATAAACAAGACGACGCAGAAGAGATTGAAGATGAGGATGATAGGGATGACGACAGAAGGATCGTTCAAGGCCGTGTAGTGATTTACTAATTAACAGACGTTCATTTCAGCAGGATTGATGATTTGTGGCAAGATTCGTCGCAAGAATTTGTAATTGGTTGGATTGTTTTATCTCTGAGCGGCACGTTTTTGCAATTGCCGGGTCACAAAGACCCCAAAGGCTCAGAGAATGTTGGGGGGGGGGGGGAGTTGATATAATTGACGGCTGTTAGCAGAAAGATGGAAGCATTCTGTCAAGGCCATCCAGCGTGTTCTTTAACGAACAAGGCATGGCTCTCGTGCACAGTGGATGTGCGTTGGGTCAGTCGGTAGTGCGCCAGGCTCGTAATTTACAGTTTCTCCAGGTTCGAGTTTCACCACTGCCAGAGTTGAGATTTATCTCCGCAAAATCCCCCACTCTGTCCAAGGTCAGTCAGGGAACACTGATGGACTTCGAAAAAATGCTGTCCGCCGGATGGGTTACCTCTGAACGGCAGTTTTTTGCTCACCATGGGCTAAATGGCCAGGTCACCCCTGACGGCTCAGAGAAGGTTGGGGGAGGGGACCCACTGGAACAGCTGTTGCGAGACAGATGGTAGCTTCCCGTCAAGGTCATCCAGCGTGTTCTTTAATGTGCACAGGGTTGGGCTCTCCCCGCACACGGAGCCACGTCTTAACGTTCCATCCGACAGACGGCGGCCTTTCCAAGCCCATCGGTGTCCCCTACTGACCGTGGGCAGGGCGGGGAATTTTACGGAGATAAATCTCAACGCTGACCCAACTGGGACTCGAACATGGGAACTACAGATTACGATCCTGGCGAGCTACCAACTGATCCCCCCCCCCCCCCGGATTTTCGGGGGGAGAGGTCCGGACACTCTTGACCCATTTCTCTGGATACGTCCCAGTGTCCTCAGAATTTAACCCATTGTATAAACCAAAGTGCTGCTCAGAGGTATAAAAGAACCCCCAACCCAGAATGAATATTTACAGAGTTATTTCGGCACAGTGCGTAATAATTCTCCCCAAAAGCAATTAAAGTTAATCGTAAATATTTAAATTCCACCTCCGAATTGTCGTTTCAAAGTTCACGAAATTTCTTTCCCTTCCTAAATTCGATTTACTGCAGCGCTTCGCGATATTTAACTAATTTTTAACTCCAGACTACCAAAGAAATAACAGTTTATTTTCCTCGGTAGAGTAATAGATTGCCCTCACAGGAGACACGGCGGATCACTCTCTCCTAGTGAGCGAAAAGTGCACCAATAATCTAACTGCGCTTGATTCGAAAAGAGAATTGGCGAAAACATCGACGGCTAAAGTGTCCCGATACCTCAGTAAACAAAGAAAGAATAGATAGCGATGGAGGGACTTCTCCAAACAGAGGCTCTTCTTCCATCCACACCTCGGCAATATCGATCTGCTCCTGGCTGAGAGTTAGAAAAAAGAGGATGCTACACAAACTGAGGTGGAAAGAAACCCCATTTGGAAATCTTCATGCGCTGAGAGTGGATTGTCAGGTCTTCAATCATCCTGGAGATGAAACAGAGTAATGGAAGTCGTTAACGGACAACTTCTGGCAACACTAGAGAGGTGGGGAGGAAGATAAGACTCGCACACCTCATGACATTTTAGAGTTTTTGATATTTGAAGTGTTTGTATTTTGGTCGGTTGAAAATTAGAAGTTAAATATTGCATTCAATGCGGGATTTTTATTGTTTATTTTTAAATTCAGGTGCATAGCTTTAGGTAAGGGTTGGGTTGTACTACCTCTGAGCGGCACTTTTTTGCACACCATGGGCTAAATGGCCAGGTCACATGAACCCTGAAGGGTCAGAAGGTTGGGGGAGGAGACCCACTGGAACAGCTGTTGGGAGACAGATGGTAGCCTCCCGTCAAGGCCATCCATTGTGTTCTTTAACGTGCACAGGGTATGGCTTTCCCTACAAGGGGGAACGGCATAACGTCCCATCCGACGGACGGCGGCTTTTGAAACGCATCGGTGTCTCCTGACCATGGGCAGGGAGTTTTGCGGAGATAAATCTCAACGCTGACCCAGCTGGGACTCGAATCTGAGAACTGGAGATTGCGAGCCTGGTGCGCTACCGACTGAGCACCTCCGCCCCTTTATGTAAGGAGGAGGTTCTCAGTCGGTAGCGCGCCAGGCTCGTAATCTGTTGTTTCTAGGTTCGAGTCTTACCTCGCCAATTTTGAGATTCATCTCCGATAAATTCTCGCCTGTCAGAAAGGGAATGCCGATGGACTTGGAATGGGCCGTTAAGCCGTGGTCCCGAGTGCAGGAGAGCCATACCCTGTATAAGTTAAAGAACAAGCTGGATGTCCTTGGCAGGTAGCTGTCCAGTGGGAACCCTTTCCGAAGCCTTCTGGGAGTCCTTGTGACCTGGTCATTTGGTTCATCGTGGGCACACAAAAGTGCTGATGAGAGGTGAAACATCCCAAAACTAAGATGAGACGTAAAGCCTTACCTAATGCCCGTTAAAGAATAGGCTACTGTCTGTCTCCTAACAGTGAAGTCTTCTACGGTAAAACCTCTTCAAATTTTATCCTTAAATGCTCGAATGTATTTTATGGGTATATTTTCTCAAAAATAAGCGAAGTTTCGGGTATGTGTCGAAGCGAAGTTTAGTTATGGATCTATTAAATAATCTAAGGGCTATTCTATTAAGATAGATGTGCTTGCATTTTATATCCGTGTTAGAAACTCATGGATGCGAATTATTCGTAAATTTGTATTCACGGTAAATATTATTTCAACTAGTTTCAGAGAGGAAAATTTATGATGAATTCCATGAAAAGAGAGATAGCAAGTGTAACGGGATCGGATAGAAAGGGTGAAGGGTTAGAAATGAAGGGGGCATTAGAAATGATGAAGGGTTGGAATCGAAGAGAGGCGTTAGAAATGGTATAGGTTAGGAAACTAAGCGGAGCATTAGAAAAGGGTTGGGTTGTTTTACCTCTGAGCGGCACTTTTTTGCACACCATGGGCTAAATGGCCAGGTCACAAGGATCCCGAAGGCTCAGAGAAGGTTGGAGGAGGGGACCCACTGGAACAGCTGTTGGGAAACAGATGGTAGCCTCCCGTCAAGGCCATCCAGCGTGTTCTTTAACGTGCACAGGGTATGTCTCTCCCGTACACGAGGCCACGGCTTAACGTCCCATCCGACGGACGGCGGCCATTCCAAGCCCATCGGTGTCCCCTACTGACCGTGGGCAGGGCGGGGAATTTTGCGGAGATAAATCTCAACGCTGACCCAGCTGGGACTCGAACCTGGGAACTACAGATTACGAGCCTGGCGCGCTACCGACTGAGCCACCCCCGCCCCCATTAGAAAAGGTGAAGGGTTCGAAATGAAGAGGGCGTTAGAAACGGTGAAGGGTTAGAAACGAAGAGAGGCGTTAGAAATGGTGAAGGGTTAGAAACGAAAAAGAGAGGCGTTAGAAATGGTTTAGATTAGGAAACTAAGCGGAGCATTAGAAAAGGTGAAGGGTTCGAATTGAAGAGGGCGTTAGAAATGGTAAAGGTTAGGAAACTAAGCGGAGCATTAGAAAAGGTGACGGGTTGATTTGGAAATGAAGAGGATGTTAGAAATGGCGAAGGGGAAGAGTTTAAAAGAATGAAGAAGGGCGTTAGAAGTGAAGTGTACGTTAGAAAAGATGAAGGGAACGATAGACACAGTAAGCATTAGAAAGTGTGAAGGGGGCATGAAGGCGGATCTTTAGAAATTGGGAAGAGACGTTCATCAGAAGGGTGAAAGTCAGAAATGATGAAGGAAGCATTGGAAAGAGTAAAGGGGATGTTAGGGATAGCAAAGAAGGGGGAGGTTGAGAAAAGTTGAAGGGACGTTGAGAGACAGTCAAGAGAGCATTAGAAAGGGTGAAGGGTTGTCAGAAATTGCGGAAGAAATAAAGGGGAGCGTTAGAAAGGGTCAATACTCTTAATTTTCTGATATCGCTACTCCCAACTGAAAAAACATCGAGAAACTGATTAAGTAATAAAACTGATGAATCGTATTAAAATAGCGTGCCTAATTTCGCCTGTGGTCTCAACATTCCATCCTTTGATCATGCGCGTAATATTTCAAACAGACGAAATGAGAAGCTTGAAAAAACTCGTCGATTTCCCACACCAGAATAATTTATTTTAGCCACAGTCGGCAACAGCAACTAAAACGATTCAAAACACAGTGGGGTCCATTGATTAAAAATCTTGGCTACACGAAAACTATCGTAGAGTTATCGTTAATCGAATGAGTTGGGCTGTTTTTCCTCTGAGCGGCACTCTTTTGCACACCATGGGCTAAAAGGCCAGGTCAATGAATCCCGAAGGCTCAGAGAAGGTTGGGAGAGGGAACCCCCTGGAACAGCTGTTGGGAGACAGATGGTAGCCTCCCGTTAAGACAATCCAACGTGTTTAACGGGCACACGGACCCCGAAGGCTCAGAGAAGGTTGGGAGAGGGAACCCCCTGGAACAGCTGTTGGGAGACAGATGGTAGCCTCCCGTTAAGACAATCCAACGTGTTTAACGGGCACACGGACCCCGAAGGCTCAGAGAAGGTTGGGAGAGGGAACCCCCTGGAACAGCTGTTGGGAGACAGATGGTAGCCTCCCGTTAAGACAATCCAACGTGTTTAACGGGCACACGGACCCCGAAGGCTCAGAGAAGGTTGGGAGAGGGAACCCCCTGGAACAGCTGTTGGGAGACAGATGGTAGCCTCCCGTTAAGACAATCCAACGTGTTTAACGGGCACACGGACCCCGAAGGCTCAGAGAAGGTTGGGAGAGGGAACCCCCTGGAACAGCTGTTGGGAGACAGATGGTAGCCTCCCGTTAAGACAATCCAACGTGTTTAACGGGCACACGGACCCCGAAGGCTCAGAGAAGGTTGGGGGAAGGGACCCACTGAAACAGCTTTTGGAAGACAGATGGTAGCCCCCCGTCAAGGCCATCCAGCGTGTTCTTTAACGTGCACAGGGTATGGCTCTCTCCCACACACGGGGCCACGGCTTAAAATCCCATCCGACGGACGGCAGCCTTTCCAAGCCCATCGGTGTCCCTTACTGACCGTGAGCATAGCGGGGAGTTTTGAGGAGATAAATCTCAACGCTTACCCAGCTGGGACTCGAACTTGGGAACTGCAGATTACGAGTCTGGCGCACTACCTACTGAGCCACCCCCGCCCCGTTAAGGCGGCAATTGGTTAAATAACAGAATCAGTATCAGGCAGATAACTTATTCTTTTGCTGAGTAATATCGGGAATCATTGTCTACACGACTGTTAATATTTGTGACAGATGTTAGCGAAACTTTTTAGCCATCTCCGAGTGACAGACACCGATGCCAAGTTACTCACACAATCCCTAGAAACAAATAAATCCTTCCGGAGAAAACACCGAGAGCAACGGTACAAAGGATATCTAAAATTATCACCACCTACCTGACTGCTTCGCTTCCGAGACATCGACTTATGATGTCACGATGGTGACGTCAGCATGTGTTCCTCCTGTTCGACGACAACGTGGCACAGGCAATGCATCGCCATTCTGCAGAAACCACTAAGCAATAACTCAAACTTGGACGTTCTGTAAGACGGAAAAATTTTTGCGTTCGAAAACGGGATGAGGGGAATGTGGTCTTGGGTTGTTTTGCCTCTGAAAGACACTTTCTACACACAATCTAAATGGCCAGGTCATATGGACCCCGAAGGCTCAGAGAAGGTTGAGGGAGGGGACCCACTGGAACAGCTGTTGGGAGACAGATGATAGCCTCCCGTCAAGGCCATTCAGCGTGTTCTTTAACGTGCAAAGGGTATGGCTCTCCCGCATACGGGACCGCGGCTTAACGTCCCATCCGACGGACGGCGGTCTTTTTAATTCAATCGGTGACCCTGTACTGAACGATTGCAGGGTGGTGGTTTTTGGGTTGTTTTACCTCTGAACGGCACTTTTGGCACACCATGGGTTAAATGGCCAGGTCACAAGGATCCCGAAGGCTCAGAGAAGGTTGGGGGAGGGGACCCACTGGAACAGCTGTTGGGAGACAGATGGTAGCTCCCGTCAAGGCCATCCAGCGTGTTCTTTAACTTGCACAGGGTATGGCTCTCCCGCACGCGGAGCCATGGCTTAACATCCCATACGACGAACGGCGGTCTTTCCAAGCCCATCGGTGTCCCCTACTGACCGTGGCAGGGTGGGGAATTTTGCGGAGATAAATCTCAATGCTGGCCCAGCTGGGACTAGAACCTGGGTGACAAGGTTGGAGAGGGGGGGGGGGGACGACCCGGTGGACAGCTGCTGCGAGACAGTTGGAAGCCTACCATCAAGGATATCCAGCGTATTCTTTATCACGCTCAGGGTATGGCTCACACATGGTGAGCCACGCCTACGCCATGGCTTAACGTCCCATCCAACGGAGGGTGTCATTTCCAAACATATTGGCATCTCCTATTGACCGTGGGCAGGGCCGTGAGATTTGCGGAGATTAATCTCAACTCTGGCCCTGCTGGGAGACTTTTCAATACAATGTATCGTAATATCTGCTTACTGAAATATATTTCTCCACCTAATTCCTACAGACTTAGGTGTGGTTATACAAACGTCAAAGCTCTCTTCCAATTGTTCCTAACTAATCCCTTGCATCTTTAATGCGACCCTTTTCATTTCAGGGCGCGCCTCGCCGATCTGAATAAAACCGAGATATTTATCTTCTGGAAAAGAAAACCGGAATTCAACTTTGGAAAGGAAAAAAACGATCAGCCACAATGAAAGGGGGGGGGGGGGATAGAGGAGGCGGGGATTATTCTTCTATTCTTCGATCGTTTCCCTGGGCACATCGCCAAAAATATTGCATCCTGCGCCTCCAAACTGAAAGGGAGGATATCTGGGACTCACTGGCGTCTGCTAACTTCCAGTCAATAACGAAGCAACACGCATGGGCCAGTTTTTGACAGTCGTCCAAGTAGCGAATTCCATCGCCGTCCTTTTATGGTTCCTCAGGGATAAAGTCTGAGGGATTTCTTATCTTCACAAAGAAAAGGAAAATCGGCAGAAACATTTTAGTTCTAACAAAAAGAAGAGGGGAGATTAAAATTTGACTTGAAAATCTACTTGTTTTAAAATGGAGAGAAATTTTAACTCGCTGCATTTTAGAAGCAATTGTAAAAAAAATACCTTAGTAGAAAGAGAGTTGAGATGCGCTGGGTGATCTTCTGAGTAACATTTTTTGCACAATATAGGATAAATGGCCAGATCACAAGGACCCCGAAGATTCAGATTATTGGGGGACAGAGACCAACTGGACATCTGTTAGGAGAAGATGGTAGCCTCCGGTCAACGCCATCCAGTGTGTTGTTTAACGTGCGCAAAGTATGGCTCTCCAGCACACGAGACCATGGCTTTACGACCTATCCGGCGGACGACGATCATTTCAAGCCCATCAGTGTTCACTATTGACAGAAAGGGGTGTTTTGGGGAGATAAATCTCAACGCTGGCCTAGGTGGGACTCGAACCTATGAACTGCAGATTGAAAGCTTGATACGCTACCAGCTAAGCCACCCCCGCCCAATTTTTCCAGAAAATATTTTGCAAACCTCCAAAAAAGGGAAAATTGTTGTACTGCAATTGAAATCCATTGTCCTTTACTTATTTCCGGCTCGATTGGGGCGGGGGTGGCTCAGTCTGTAGCGCGCCAGGCTCGTAATCTGTAGTTCCCAGGTTCCAGTCCCAGCTGGCTCAGCGTTGAGATTTATCTCCGCAAAATTTCCCCGCCCTGCCCACGGTCAGTAGGGGACACCGATTGGGTTGAAAAGTCCGCCGTCCGTCGGATGGGACGTTAAGCCGTGGCCCCGTGTGCGGGAGAGCCATACCCTGTGCACGTTAAAGAACACGCTGGATGGCCTTGACGGGAGGTTACCATCTGTCTCCCAACAGCTGTTCCAGTGGGTCCCCTCCCCCAACCTTCTCTGAGCCTTCGGGGTCCTTGTGACCTGGCCATTTAGCCCATGGTGTGCAAAAAAGTGCCGCTCAGAGGTAAAACAACCCAACGTTAAAGAACACGCTGGATGGCCTTGACGGGAGGTTACCATCTGTCTCCCAACAGCTGTTCCAGTGGGTCCCCTCCCCCAACCTTCTCTGAGCCTTCGGGGTCAATGTGACCTGGCCATTTAACCCATGGTGTGCAAAAAAGTGCCGCTCAGAGGTAAAACAATCCAATCCAAATTCCGGCTCGATTACATCACTTGCCCATCCTTTTTCTTCTAGATGCCGGCCTGATAATACATCGCAGATATGTATGCCCTAAGAGGTTTTTAATTGATTCCAGAAGTGACGTCGCTTCAGAATAGACTGCGATACATGCCTACACCAAACAAAATGATGTTTTTATTCAATTATAACCCAATATCTAATAAATATATATATATATTCAGTGATCATTGAATTAGGACTACACCACCCTATGTTTTGTTGGGTTGTTTTACCTCTGAGCGGCACTTTTTTGAACACCATGGGCTAAATGGCCAGGTCACATGGACCCCGAAGGATCAGAGAAGGTTGGGGGAGGGGACCCACTGGAACAGCTGTTGGGAGACAGATGGTAGTCTCCCGTCAAGGCCATCCAGCGTGTTCTTTAACGTGCACAGGGTATGGCTCTCCCACACATGGGACCACGGCTTCACGTCCCATCCGACGGACGGCGGCCTTTCCAAGCCCATCGGTGTCCCCTACTGACCGTGGGCAGAGCGGGGAATTTTGCGGAGATAAATCTCAACGCTGACCCAGCTGGGACTCGAACCTGGGTTATATATTCAGTGATCATTGAATTAGGACTACACCACCCTATGTTTTGTTGGGTTGTTTTACCTCTGAGCGGCACTTTTTTTCACACCATGGGCTAAATGGCCAGGTCACAAGGACCCTGAAGGCTCAGAGAAGGTTGGGGGAGGAGACTCACTGGAAAAGCTGTTGGGAGAGAGAGGGTAGTCTCCCGTCAAAGCCATACAGCGTGTTCTTTAACGGGCACAGCACACCGAGCCACGGCTTAACGTCCCATCCGACGGACGGCGGCCTTTCCAAGCCCATCGGTGTCCCCTACTGACTGTGGGCAGGGCGGGGAATTTTGCGGAGATAAATCTCAACGCTGACCCAGCTGGGACTCGAACCTGTCAACTGCAGATTACAAGCCTGGCATGCTACCGACTGAGCCACCCCCGCCTCTATCACTCCAGCTGAAATTAGAGATTTAAATAGATTTGATTATGATCTTTATCTTGTCACAGTTTTCTATTAAATGTCTATTCTAGCTATAAATCTTCAAAGTTAGATTCCAATTCACAAAACATTGAAAGTAATATTTTGGTATTGAGAGTTTAACAAATAGATAAAACTGTAATCTTAGCAAATGCAATGCTTTGTTGACACTCTAATGTAACAAATACAATCACGGATTGGGAGAGGAGCGAGACTGAACTACCCAAGTATGGAAAAAAAACTTAAACTGCGCGATTACTTCACAGAATGTGCCACTCTGCTAGTTATGTGTTTTAAAAGAGGAGTTTTGAGTGTCACTCTCATAGTCACGGTGTTTACAAAATGACCTGTGGATGTCACCCTCTTATTGTGGTTTTACAATGAGCTTTGAGTGCCAGTGTGCTAGTTATTGTTTTAAAAATGAGCTCCGAGTGCCACTATGCTAGTTAGGGTTTTAAAACAATGAGGTTTCAGTGCCACTGTTTCAAAATTATAACTAGCAAAGTGGCACTGAAAGCTCGTTTTCAAACACGCACTGGCACTGAAAGCTCGTTTTCAAACACGCACTGGCACTGAAAGCTCGTTTTCAGAACACGCAGTGGCACAGAAAGCTCGTTTTCCAAACACGCAGAGTGGCACTGAAAGCTCGTTTCCGAAACACGTAGAGTGGCACTGAAAGCTCGTTTTCAAAACACGAAGAGTGGCACTGACAGCTCGTTTTCAAAACACGAAAAGTGGCACTGAAAGCTCCTTTACCAAACACGAAGAGTGGCACTGAAAGCTCCTTTACCAAACACGAAGAGTGGCACTGAAAGCTCCTTTACAAAACACGAAGAGTGGCATTGAACGCTCCTTTACAAAACACGAAGAGTGGCATCTCCTTTACAAAACACGAAGAGTGGCATTGAAAGCTCCTTTACAAAACACGAAGAGTGGCATTGAAAGCTCCTTTACAAAACACGAAGAGTGGCATTGAAAGCTCCTTTACAAAACACGAAGAGTGGCATTGAAAGCTCCTTTACAAAACACGAAGAGTGGCACTGAAAGCTCCTTTACCAAACACGAAGAGTGGCACTGAAAGCTCCTTTACCAAACACGAAGAGTGGCACTGAAAGCTCCTTTACCAAACACGAAGAGTGGCACTGAAAGCTCCTTTACCAAACACGAAGAGTGACACTGAAAGCTCCTTTACAAAACACGAAGAGTGGCATTGAAAGCTCCTTTACAAAACACGAAGAGTGGCATTGAAAGCTCCTTTACAAAACACGAAGAGTGGCACTGAAAGCTCCTTTACAAAACACGAAGAGTGGCACTGAAAGCTCCTTTACCAAACACGAAGAGTGGCACTGAAAGCTCCTTTACCAAACACGAAGAGTGGCACTGAAAGCTCCTTTACCAAACACGAAGAGTGGCACTGAAAGCTTGTTTTCAAAACATGCAGAGTGGCACTTAAAATTCATTGTTTTTAAACCACAACTAGTAATGAAGTTCGAGTTCCACACTACATGTTTTAAAAAATGAGGTCTGAGTGCAACTCTGCATATTTTGAAAAGGAGTTGTCAGTGCCACTCTGCATATTTTGAAAATGAGTTTTGAGTGCCACTCTGCATATTTTAAAAACGAGTTTTGAGTGCCACTCTGCATATTTTGAAATTGAGTTTTGAGTGCCACTCTGCATATTTTAAAAACGAGTTTTGAGTGCCACTCTGCATATTTTGAAATTGAGTTTTGAGTGCCACTCTGCTAGTAATGGTTTTAAATTGGTCTGAGCACCACTCTGCAAATTAACTTTTAAAGAATGAGCTTTCAAATCATTTTACCTGTTATCTCTTTCAAATAATTTGCTTTGAGTGCCACTCTGATTGTTACGTTAAAAAAACAACTAGCAGAGTTGTTTTCAAAGCTTATTTATCTCTTAACAAATCAGCTTTAAACTAACAAATTAGCTTAACAAATTTAGATTTAAGTTCCACTCAGTTACGGTTTTAAAAGACGAGCTTCGAATGCCACACTGCCAACTATCCTATTAAAAATGAGCTCTCAATTTCCGTCCCTTTATCCCAAAGAGGAGCTAACGATATCATTTCCTTGTTCCCATCATACAACCGAAGAAAGCTCCCATCAGCTCCTCACCATCATCCGATGTCTCCTTTTATGATTTCCACTATTTCCCTTTGCAGACAACGCGACTTCGTTAGCGACAGCCAGGTCTCCCTCCCATCTCATCCGTCTCCATCATCTTATCCTCCAGAGGTTCTCCTATCAGAACTCCCTGAAAGCAACGATAACCTCTCTTCATAGAGAAGGGAACCTCCAACGCGAATCCCTTCATGCAGCCTCCTCATCTAGCCAGCTCGTGAGCACCCTTCGTAATAGTCCCTTCTCTACTGCGGCATTATTATTTCTTCCTTTTATCAGTTTTTTTGTTTCTTTTACGGTCCTCAAGGAGAGAGGAACACAGGGGTTAACAAGATTTTGTTTCTGTTCTTGATTCTTACTCTTTCCTTAGTTGCTGACCGAGGATTTGTTCGGAGATTAGGGTAGCTCAGTAGGAAGAGTACCAAGTTTGTAATCTGCAGTTCCAAGGTTCGAGTCCCACATGTGTCACTGTTCAAACTTACATATCTAGGCTAAGACATATTGGGTTGTTTTACCACTGAGCGGCACTTTTTTGCACACCATGGGCTAAATGGCCAGGTCACAAGGTCCCCGAGGGCTCAGAGAAGGTTGGGGGAGGGAACCCACCGGAACAGCTATTGGGAGACAGATGGTAGCCTCCCATCAAGGCCATCCAGTGTGTTCTTTAACGTGCAGAGGGTATGGCTCTCCCGCACACGGAGCCACGACTTAACGTCCCATCCGACGGACGGTGGCCTTTCCAAGCTCATCAGTGTCCCCTACAGACCGTGGGCAGGGCGCGGAATTTTGCAGAGATAAATCTCAACGCTGACTCAGCTGGGACTCGAACCTGGGAACTACAGATTACGAGACTGGCGCGCTACCGACTGAGCCACCCCCACCCCAGGGTAAAACACACTTTGACCACGAGGATTGTGTTGCTTCACCTCTGAACCGCATTTTTTGCACACTATGGGATAAATGCCAGGTTATAAGAAATCTACGGCCAACGAAGGTTGGGAGAGGAGACCCAATGGATAGCTGTTAACGAGACAGATGATATCCTCCTTCAAGGCCATCTAGCGTGTTCCTTAACGTGCACAGGATATGGCTCTCTCACTCACACAGAGACATAGATTAGCGTCCCATCCGACGAACGCCATACAGGGATGGGGGTGGCTCAGTCGGTAGCGCGTCATGCTCGTAATATACAGTTCCCAGGTTCGAGTCCAAGCTGGGTCAGTGTTGAGATTTGGGTCCGGAAAACTCCACGTCCTGCCCTCTGTGAGTAAAGGACACCGATAGGCTTCGAAAGGCCGCGTTCGTCAAATTGTACATTAAGCCGTGACCACCGTATGCGGGAGAACCATACTCTGTTGAAGTTAAAGAACACATTGAATGGCCTTGACGGGAAGCTACCATCTGTCTTCCAACAGCTGTTCCAGCGGGTCTCCTCCCTCAACTTCCTCTATGTTTTCGGGGACCTTGTGATCTCTCCATTTAGCACATTGTGTGCAAAAAGTGCCGCTCAGATGTAAAACAACCCCTACCTTAACCTCTGTCAGTACGGGGATACTGATGGGATTGGAATGGCCATCATCCGTTGCTGTAGTTCTCGTGTTAGGATTGGTTGTTTTACCTCTGAGCGGCACTTTTTTGCACACCATGGACTAAATGGCCAGGTCTCAACGACCCTGAAGGCTCAGATAAGGTTGGGGGGGGGGGGTGACCCACTGGAACAGTTGTTGGGAGACAGATGGTAGTTTCCCGTCAATGTCATCCAGCGTGTTCTTTAACGTGCACATGGTATGACTCTCCGGCACACGGAGCCACTGCTTAACGTCCCATACGACGGACGGCGGCCTTTTCCAAGCCAATCGTTGTCCCCTACTGACCGTGGACAGGGCGGGGAGTTTTGCGGAGATAAATCTCAACGCTGACTCAGCTGGGAATCGAATCTAGGAACTGCAGATTACAAGCCTGGTGCACTACCGACTGAGCCACCCCCGCCCCCTCGTGTTAGGGAGTGCTATACCATGCGCACGTTAAAGAACACTCTGGATCCTAACAGTTATTCAGTGGGTCCTCTTCCCTAACCTTCTGAGTCATTGGGGTTCTTGTGACCTGGCCATTTAGCCCATTATGTGCAAAAAAGTGCCGCTCAGAGGTAAAACGACCCAACCTCAACACGGGCTCCCTTGGGACTCGAACCTAGAAACTGCAGATTTCGGACCTGGCTAGCTAGCCATTGAGCCAACCTCCGCACAAAGATTTCCTGTAAAAGCCACATAACGGAAATTACTATGGACACTACTATTTTCCAGTGTCCTAACAAAGATTATAAAAGAGAAATTCCTACAAAATCCGCTTATATATATATATCCATTTTGGAGCCATGATGGACTTAATCTTCTAAGGTTAACATTTATTTACTGACAGAAACAACGAACTAAAAAAAAAACGGTTTAATTAAATATCCGAATAAAAGAAGTAATCTCTAAAATACTTTGACGAGCGAGAGTAACAGAAAATCAAATCCCAGCAGTTACTAACGAAATCACGTGGGCAGAAAAGCACTAGTTGAGTTGACAGCAGTAGAAAAGAAAGTACAGCCAATTTCCGGTCATTAAGTTATTTTTTTTTATTCTGGAAGAATTGCCCACACACTGCCACACAGGGCAATAAAACGTTGTTGGGGGGTTGTTTGTGTTGTTTTACCTCTGAGCGGCACTTTTTTGCAAACCATGCGCTAAATGGCCAGGTCACATGGACCCTGAAAGCTAAGGGAAGGTTGTGGGAGGGGACCTACTGGAACAGCTGTTGGGAGACAGATGGTAGCCTCCCGTCAAGGCCATCCAGCGTGTTCTTTAACGTGCATAGGGTATGGCTCTCCCACACACGGAGCCACGGCTTTACGTTCCATCCGACGGACGGCGGCCTTTCCAAGCCCAATCGGTGTCCCCTTCTCACTTTGGGCAGGACGGGGAATTTTGCGGAAATAAATCTCAACCCTGACCCAGCTGGGATTCGAACTTGAGAACTAGATATTACGAGCCTGGCGCGCTCCCCACTGAGCCACCCCGTCCCACTGCAGATCACGCGCCTGACGCACTACGTCAGCGCGTCCGGCTCGCGACCCGCCCCACCGTAGATCGCGAGCCTGATGCACTACCACCCCCGCCCCACTGCAGATTACGAGCCTGATGCGTTACCGACTGAGCCACTCCCGCCCCACTGCAGATCACGAGCCTGACGCACTACGTCAGCGCGTCCGGCTCGCGACCAGCGCCACCGTAGATCGCGAGCCTGATGCACTACCACCCCCGCCCCACTGCAGATTACGAGCCTGATGCGTTACCGACTGAGCCACTCCCGCCCCACTGCAGATCACGAGCCTGACGCACTACGTCAGCGCGTCCGGCTCGCGACCAGCGCCACCGTAGATCGCGAGCCTGATGCGCTACCACCCCCGCCCCACTGCAGATTACGAGCCTGATGCGCTACCGACTGAGCCACTCCCACCCCACTGCAGATTACGAGCCGGGCGCACTGCGTCAGCGCGTCCGGCTCGCCACCGTAGATCGCGAGCCTCATGCGCTACCACCCCCGCCCCACTGCAGATTACGAGCCTGATGCGCTACCGACTGAGCCACTCCCGCCCCACTGCAGATTACGAGCCGGGCGCACTACCAACTGTTCCACCTGCATCCACAAATGTCTACAGAGTGGCACGCAAATGATAATAAAACGATGCAATGTTTTCACCTCGTTTTTTTTCTTCTGAAAACGAGATAGAATACTAAGTTATCACACGTTGATGCATTTTATCTGGAAATCATTTCACGGTTGTGAACATTTCAGACATCTCTCGCACTCGACAATCGATGCCAGTTTTTCTGTTCGTTCCTGCATTCGATTCAGGGGCCCTTTTGTGTCGGATGTAACTCAAAAGGAACAAGTACCGAAGCGTGAATTGTGCACAAATTCTGTCCACATGCTTTTTCCAATATCAGGCATATTTCGTGAATATTTCCCCAATTCACGTGTTTGCTTTAAAAGCACAGCCAAGATTTACCTTTAAAACTTCTAGTTGAAACTATTGTTCGCTCCGCAAAAGTAATTCTTCTATTCAACACATCAATCCCTTTTTTGCGCAACTATCAACCTCCCTAAAAAGGCCAAAGAAAAAAGGCCGACAGAAAGAGACGGAGAGACCAAATGCACATTGTTAACGTCGGCTTGTAAAAAGGTAAAGTCCCAGTTGGCAGGTAACTATTGTTGCTTCCGTAGCAACGTCTGTCATTTCTACGGAGCCCTTGGCGACCCAAAGAGGAAGAAGGCGCACCAAATGCACGTGAGATGTACTTCATCGACCGGGACTCTCTCTCAAGGAGGAAGGGGTTAGGGATAAGAATAAAGGGATGTTTAAGATGCGTAGACATGGTAACAGGGCAGGATTTAGCGTGTGTGCTTACACGAAATGCCACTATGTGATGTGCCGGGCGGAAAAGCAGCTCAAGTGGGAGGTGTTCAGGTGCGCAGATGCTCGGTGAATAGAAGAGGTTTTGAGTGAGGTGGAATCGATTGTTAAACGATCGTAAAAAAATGTTGTTGCGAGAACTGGGGTGAATTTGATCGACGGAGATAATATTTCCGTGTATGTCAGAAAGGTCACAGGAAGGGTTGGATTGTTTTACCTCAGAGCGGCACTTTTTTGCACACAATGGGCTAAATGGCCAGGTCACATGGATCCCGAATGCTCAGAGAAGGTTGGGGGAGAGGACCCACTGGAACAGCTGTTGGGAGATAGATGGTAGCCTCCCGTCAAGACCATCCAGGGTGCTCTTTAACGTGCACAGGGTATGGCTCTCACGCACGCAGCTCGCCAAGGCTTGTAATCTGCAGTTCCTAGATTCCCAGCTGAGTCAGTGTTGAGATTTATCTCTAGGAAACTCCCCGCCCTGCCCATGGTCAGTAGGGGACAATGACATGCATGGTCAGTAGGGGACAATGACATACGATGCCGCAGTCCGTCGTATGGGACGTTAAGCCGTGGCTCCGTGTACGGGAGAGTCATACGATGTGCACGTTAAAGAATACGCTGGATGACATTGACGGGAGACTACCATCTGTTCCAGTGGGTCACCTCCCCCAACTTATCCGAGCCTTCAGGGTCGTTGTGACCTGGCCATTTAGTCCATGGTGTGCAAAAAAGTGCCTCTCAGAGGTAAAACAACCCAACCCGCACACGGGGCCACGGTTTAACGTCCCATCCGACAGACGGCGGCCTTTTCAAGCCCATTGGTGTCCCCCTACTGACTTTGGGCAGGGCCGGGAAATTTGCGGAGATAAATCTCAACGCTGACCCAGCTGGGACTCGAACCTGGCAAAGGTCACAGGCAGGACAGGATCTAAAAAAACTGACTGGTTGGAATAGATTTAAACCAGACTGGTAATATGTAGTTCCAGGTACGAGTCCCACGTGTGCCAGCGTTGATATTATATCGGCTAACTCCTAATTGTCTTCCATAAAGGGAATACCGATGGTCTTGTCAAGAGTGCTCACCGTCTGATGGGACGTTAAGCCGTCGCTCCGTGTGAAGGAGAGCCATACCCGTGTTTTAAAAAGACAGCTGGATGGCAAGCTTCCGTGTATCTCCTAAAAGCTCTCCAGGGAGTCCCCTTCCAACCTTCTATGAGCCCTTGGAGTCTTTGTGATCTGGCCAGTTGTGCGCAACTGGCCAGATCACATCTTTAAGCAGAATATTGTGCAGAGAGAGACTCCGTTGGTTTAAAAATGTACCATACATTATCAGAGTTATCAACCGTGTAATAAAAAGTATCCCAAAAAGAACCAGAACTGTAATGTAATGGACAGATATTGTTAAACTGGAACTTTTAAGATTTGCCATCAGTGGTCAAATCAATAGCTGTAGCTTAAAATTAACTGAGGGCTAAATTAAATAATCCGGTTGGACCATCGTAGTTGATTGTTGTCTCTCAGTGGCACTTTTTTGCACAAAATGTCCGGATCCCAAGTGCTCAAAGAGGGATAGGGGGAAGCGGATCCTTCGTACAGCTGTTACGAAACACGGTGGGGTATGTATGTATCGTTTACCTGGGGAAATTTGGCACCAGGATGCACCGTGGGACGAAAACAAGCCGGTGGAAGAAGTGTAATGCTTTGGGCAATGTTCTGCTGGGAAACCCTTATTCCAGTCATTCATGTGCAAGAAACTATGACGTCTACCACGTACCTAAACATTATTGCAGACCAGGTACATCCTTTCTTGGCAACGGTATTCCCCCCTCTAGTAGTGCCTTCTTTCAGCAGGATAAAACGCCATGCCACATTGCCCGGATTGTTCGAGAATGGTTCGTGGAAGATGAGGAAGACTTCCAGGTAATACCCTGGCCTCCAATTTCCTCATGCATCAATCCAATCAAGCATCTGTGGTTTGTGTTAGAACAGCATATCCGATCTGAGGCGGTCCAGCAATGCAACTTACAAGAATTAAAGGATCTGCTGGTAACATGTTGGTACCAGATACCACAAGACACCTTTTGAAACTCGTAGCGTCCATGCCTCGCCGGGTAAGAGCTGTTTTGGCGGCACGTGGAGAACGAATATCATATTAGACAGGTGGTCATAGTGTTTTGGCTCTTCGGTGTATGTTCTTTATCAAATTTATTTTCGTCGTAAACATAGGTCAGTCAGTTTTCATAAAACTCATCTATACACACAGTGAAAAATCTGCGGAAGTTTTTTAATCTTCGCAATGACCGAATTAAATAACTACTTTCCATGTTATATTCAATCATTTTGTTTTTAGAGATTAAATTCGTTAAAAAGAGTCACTACGATCCGTTTTTTGACTTTAATACTGGTTTGATTTTTCAATCCTTTGAAGAATTGCGAAAATAGGAAATATATTAAATTATCGAAATAGGGAAGAAATATAGTTTCAAAACCTCAATTGGATTGTTGTCGAAAAATATATTGATATTGTAAGATAGAATCAACTGTTTAGTAAACAATATTTCAGATACGACATTTAAATTTCGAAATCTAGCCATAACTACTATGTTGCAAGGAATTAGTTTTAAGTGTTGCAAACGGATATTCCACTTTATAATGAGACCTGTGTGTTAGCTTCTCTGTACGTTGAATGTTAAAGCAGTAAAACGCGCTCTACAGGAGTGAAATAATAAGATATATTGAAACCACATGCTAACCTCCAACAATTGTTCATGACGTGTGCATTGTACAGTTGCATTGTTTTTACCTCTGAGCGGCACTTTTTTGCACACCATGGGCTAATCACATGGACCCCGAAGGCTCAAAGAAAGTTGTGAGAGGGGACCCATTGGAACAGCTGTTGGGAGACAAATGATAGCCTCCCGTCAAGGTCATCCAGCGTGTTTTTTAACGTTCACAGGGTATGGCTCTCCCGCACACGGGGCCACGGCTTAACGTCCCATCCGACGGACGGCGGCCTTTCCAAGCCCATCGGCGTCCCCTATTGACCGTGGGCAAGGCGCGGAGTTGCATTGTACAGTATCACGATTGTACAATATCTATGTGATGCGAAGAATACAGGCATACCTCGTTAACCGCGGGAGGTGTGTTTCGGGAAGACCCCCGTTAAACGGTGTGGTTTTTTTATTTCCTTTTTTTGCATATCTTATTTATCTTTGTCTTTATATTATAATAGATGTTATATTGTAGCAAAAATTATTATATTAAGAAAATTACCTAAATAATTACATAAATGCGTACATATAAAATTGATTAGCTAATTTTACAATTCATTTCTTAATTAAGAAATAATCAAGCTTGGATTGTGTCCATTTCGTGCCTAACATTTGTCTACCCCCCATTTCGTGCCTAACATATGTCTACCCCCCATTTCGTGCCTAACATATGTCTACCCCCCATTTCGTGCCTAACATTTGTATACCCCCCATTTCGTGCCTAACATTTGTCTACCCCCATTTCGTGCCTAACATTTGTCTACCCCCATTTCGTGCCTAACATTTGTCTACCTCCATTTCGTGCCTAACATTTGTCTACCCCCATTTCGTGCCTAACATCTGTCTACCCCCTATTTCGTGCCTAACATTTGTCTACCCCCATTTCGTGCCTAACATTTGTCTACCCCCCCATTTCGTGCCTAACATTTGTCTACCCCCCATTTCGTGCCTAACATTTGTCTACCCCCCATTTCGTGCCTAACATTTGTCTACCCCCCATTTCGTGCCTAACATTTGTCTACCCCCCCATTTCGTGCCTAACATTTGTCTACCCCCATTTCGTGCCTGACAAATGTTTACCTACATTTCGTGCCTAACAATTGTTTACTTCCATTTCGTGCTTAACATTTGCTTGTCTTCCTTTTGCGCGTCATATTTATAACATTTACACCTTAGTCACAACCTAATCTTACCTCATTCACGCGTGAAAAATCTTTATCATCCTCCTCCAATCAAATCCATGCATTTCATGTACAGTGAAATGGCTTCCTTTGAAACTTTATCAGCATGCTTTCTGGCTCAGATTCTTGTTTTTCTTGAAAAGCAGCGTTGAATTCTGCACACTGCATTATGACTAACTTCGGTAAAAATTGCAAATATTTATTTACAGTTTACAACAAACGGACGAAAAAACAACAAATATTTCGCGTTCAATCTATTCTAGGAACACGATTTTAATATTCCTTTTTAAAGATGGTGCACTGTAAAAAAAAAAGGTAAAAGAAACCACGTTATAACGAATTCGGATTAGATTATTTTACTTCTGTGGTACACTTTTGCATACAATGGGCTAAATGGTAGACCACAAGGTCCCCGAGGACTTAGAATGTTGAGGGGACCCACTGTATGGCTCTTTAGAGACAAATGGTAGCCTCCCGTCAAAACCATCCAGCGTGTTCTTTAACGTGCACATGGTATGGCTCTCCCACACACGGAGCAACGACGTAACGTCCATTCCGACAGACGACTGCCTTTTCAAGAGTCATCAGTGTCCCCTCTGACCGAGGGTAGAGTCACAGATGTGGCCCAAGCGTGAATCGAACCTAGAAACTGCAGATTACGAGCATGGTGCGCTACCGACTGAGCCGCCCCATAACTAATCCATGTTAAACGGGGGTTGTTTGGGTTGTTTTACCTCTGGGGGACACTTTTTTGCACACCAGGGCTAAATGGCCAGGTCACATGGCCCCCGAAGACTCAGAAGGTTGGGGGAGGGGACCCACTGGAACAGCTGATGAGACGGATGGTAGCCTCTTGTCAAGGCCATCCAGCGTTTCTACACAAATTGTGACAGCTCGTGTCTCACTTTTAATCTGCATATTCTGTTGTTTCCTACACTAAAAATTAGTTTGTGAGTATCCCCTCGCCGACATTTTATCACAGTTTGAACACGAAAAATTTCCCGGTGTTAGAAAGGTAATTGCTGACTCGGCGCGCGCTCTCAGAGCCTATGGCAAACGATCAAGATATTTATTTCGTCAGATTATGGCATTCTGTAATTCCCAACGTACTTCACCGAAAGGTCCCAAATTTCGGAGGCGGGTTTCCCGTGCCTGACCCCATGTTTGGTTACAAAATCAAGTCCCTAGCTGCAATGGAACGCCTAAATAATGCATTTGGAGATTTGGGGAATCTGGCAACGGCATCAGATTTGCAGCAGAATATTTAAATGTTCTTTTAACATTTTACTTTCACAGTTAGGGAGCAGAAAATGGCAACAGTAAATCTGACAGCGATTCTCGTTTCCCATTGAAAGAGAATGGTAAATATTTTTGGTTTTAGCAAGCCTCCCTTTTGGACTTTCGACCTTAAATTTGGCATTGCAATCCGGACTACAACCTGAGACGTTCTCTGAAAATTTAGAGTGTGTACGTTGATTTCTCGATGAGTTATGTCTGCCACAGACAGACACACAGACAGACAGACAGACAGACATCTTTTATTATATAGACTAGCTGAACTTCCCGGCGTTGTCCGGATCTCCCTTTTAAGACGAAATCGGTATATTCATATTTTCACTATATTAAAGGTTAGCTTTGTGAATACCACGTCCTGGCACTACCCCCAAAAGCTTAGCACAGATTCAACACATATAATTCCTTATTATCGATGACATATCTAGATATATCCTAATTATTGATGGCAGATATCTTCTCGAGTTTATTCATTTCACATATACGTTGTATATAGGTTTTTGTAAATATCTATGTATATAATGCAATTCATATGACAATACAATATATAGGACCTTCTATTCTAAGGCATGAAACGCATTCCATATTATTGAGTTATGAATTTACACATGCTAAAATTAAACAGTTTATTTATTTATAAACTTGCAGTAAATAAAGCTTCTTAAGCCCTAGAAAAACATTTTCCTCGCAACACATGAATGTATCAAAACTTTCATTCAACTAATAAGTTCATAATACCTCTTTATAAACTACGTTAGTCGTCTTTTCATTAGGTGCTAAAATATACAATTGTTTTTTTTATCTCCCACCTCGGAATATCCCAGGCTCGCAATCTGTAGTTCCCAGGTTCGAGTCCCAGCTGGGTCAGCGTTGAGATTTATCTCCGCAAAATTCCCTGCCCTGCCCACGGTCAGTAGGGGACACCGATGGGCTTAGAAAGACAGCCGTCCGTCGGTTGGGACGTTAAGCCGTGGCCCCTTGTGCGGGAGAGCCATACCCTGTACACGTCCAAGAACACGCTGGATGGCCTTGACGGGAGGCTACCATCTGTCTCCCAACAGCTGTTCCAGTGGGTCCCCTCCCCCAACTTTCTCTGAGCCTTCGGGGTCAATGTGACCTGGCCATTTAGCCCATGGTGTGCAAAAAAGTGCCGCTCAGAGGTAAAACAACCCACCCTGGAATATCCCACATAAAGTTGGCCATGAGCAAGCAGCGAACTCTGAGATCCAGTCCAACCACCTTTAAACGATTGGCCTTGAGCTCTATTAATTGTCCTCGCGACACTGAGCGAAATCGGAAACTGCAGTCTTTTAAATCGAAACGGGTTGTTGGGTTGTTTTACCTCTGAGCGGCACTTCTTTGCACACCGTGGGTTAAATGGCCAGGTCACATGGACCCCGAAGGCTCAGAGAAGGTTGGGGGAGGGGACCCACTGGAACAGCTGTTGGGAGACAGATGGTAGTCTCCCGTCAAGGCCATCCAGCGTGTTCTTTTACGTGCACAGGGTATGGCTCTCCCTCACACGGGGCCACGGCTTAACGTCCCATCCGACGGACGACGGCATTTCCAAGCCTATAGGTGTCCCCTACTGACCGTGGACAGGGCGGAGAAATTTGCGGAGATAAATCTCAACGCTGACCCAGCTGGGACTCGAACCTGGAAACTACAGATTACGAGCCTGGCGCGCTACCGACTGAGCCACCCCCGCCCCATCGAAACGGGAAATCTGTTGGTATCACAGGGATTCTAGCTATGATCACATCTTGTCCAGCAGCATGGCCTGTAATTACAGTGGCTACAATGACAAAATTAAATAGTTGTTTTACAACCAGTCTTGTTCCATTGCAAATTATTGGCGGATTTAAAGTTGATACAAATAATTGGGGCACCTATTTTGAGTTTTAATAGATGAGGTGGTAATCCTGATGTTTCTAAAGAATTCAAAAATTCGGTCGGATAATTAAATTTAATCATCTTTTGCCATTATATCTACGGACTTATATTCTTTTTCAATTCCTGGAATTTTTGCTAGTAACTCTTTATTAATTGCTTCGACTTGGATTGGATTGTTTTACCTCTGAGCGGCACTTTTTTGCACACCATGGGCTAAATGGCCAGGCCACAAGGACCCCGAAGGCTCAGAGAAGGTTGGGGGAGGGGACCCACTGGAACAGCTGTTGGGAGACAGATGGTAGCCTCCCGTCAATTGGATTGTTTTACCTCTGAGCGGCACTTTTTTGCACACCATGGGCTAAATGGCCAGGTCACATGGACCCCGAAGGCTCACAGAAGGTTGGAGGAGGGGACCCACTGGAACAGCTGTTGGGAGACAGATGGTAGCCTCCCGTCAAGGCCATCCAGCGTGTTCTTTAACGTGCACAGGGTATGGCTCTCCCACACACTGCGCCACGGCTTAACGTCCCATTCGACGGACGGCGGCCTTTCCAAGCCCATCGGTGTCCCCTACTGACCGTGGGCAGGGCGGGGAATTTTTGCGGAGATAAATCTCAACGCTGACCCAGCTGGGACTCGAAACTGGGAACTACAGATTACGAGCCTGGCGTGCTACCGAGTGAGCCACCCCCGCCCCAATTACTTCGACACCATCATTTCTAGGTCATAATGGTCCAATGGTATTAGCACGTTGGACTGGAATAATTTTCTGCTATGTGAGGAAATACAGATTTCTGAAGATCCTGTAAATTCCTCATTATATCGGCTATGTTTCCAAAATCGATATATCCATCTTTGTCCGGACTAATGGTTCCGTTTCCTATGCTTGGAAGATCTTCTGCAAACTCACCGAGAAGTCATTTAAAAGTCTTAGGCGCATATTTGTTGTCAAGTATCTTTTTTTGACTATCCCAGATGTGGGAAGATTTGATACATGCGTGCAATTCATCGGCTTTTGTTGACAGGAAGTGCTTGTCAACAACTGTGACCCCTCCCATTAATAAATTATTCTTTCTTAAATCTTGTAAAGTCCGATCCAAAGCTTCTAGGGCAATGTTGTGGGACATAGTATATTCATCCCATACTGTGAGCTTGCATTGCTGCGAAAGTTAGCTTTGGCAGTACAGTCGCTCAAAAAAGTATCCGAACACCATGGTCGATTACAGAATTCAGAAAAAATATCTGGCAACGATTTTTTTTTAGAAATTAGTGATCTGGCAACCTTCGTGTCACGTGACACGAAGGTTACCTGATCGCTAATTTCTAAACCTGGATCGTGTGGGCCCACTCACGGAAATATTGAGCGTGTGCAGTTACCGTTCACAGCAAACTGGAGCGTGTGCAGTAACTGCACACGCTCCAGTTTGCTGTGAACGGAGCGTGTGCAGTAACTGCACACGCTCCAGTTTGCTGTGAACGGTAACTGGAGCGTGTACAGTTGCTGTACACGCTCCAGATATTTTTCCTGAATTCTGTAATCACGTGACACGAAGGTTGCCAGATATTTTTTCTGAATTCTGTAATCAACCATAGTGTTCGGATACTTTTTTGAGCGACTGTACTTCTGGCTATATTGCAAGTTGGTTGATCGGTTGATGACATTTAATGGCAGTTTGAATGTGGAATGCGCAGTTCTGCATCCTTGCAACAGTGGATGCTTTTTTGAACAACGGGACACTACGAGACAATCATTTCGCCATGGCACAGTCAGAAGAGGGATAACTTCGACGCTGCACATCTAGTAGGTGGGATATATTTTAAAAAATAAACTCGCCTACATATAGAAGAACAGAATCGTCCTCATTCGTGGAACACCAGTGCCCCGCCTAAGATCAATTAAGAACGCCAGTAATAATTATTTTAAAATTCAGCCACTGAATTAAAACAATATTTTTGTTAATGAACCACAACTAACCCATAATCTACTAATACTTGCTTTATATATTGTACACATTCGATATACACCTAAAACTTCTATCATTTTAGACTTTTTCGCACGAATGTCGCGGCACAGTGCTGGAGAAATGGCTTCCGTAAAGGTTATGCCCGATCTAATTTGCATCGGTGGCAAATTTATGCGTCGCCTGACTGTACGCCTCACCGCGATACGACACCCATTCCTTCATTGCCGTTCCCGTCGCCCGCTCGCGTGACTTTTCGAGCCTTCCCCCCTCTTTTACGAAGTGTCGTCGCCTCGACCGACGATACATCTGGATCTGAAACAGAAAAATCAAAACTCTTCGCCATCGTTAACTATTCCGAAGAGAGAAACCGTTACATTTGTCGTAACTCCCCCCCCCCGCCCGCGACAATCCAGTTGCCTCAAGGCAGTTACACTTAATCAGATATAATTATGGAGGCGCCTTTGCTGAGCCAACGCCCATGACGTGCTTCTGCCGCTTCCAACATCACCTGGAGGACGGAATTTATTGTGGGATATGAGAATTAATAGCTCGGAACGGTTTAAACCTTTAAAAGTTGGGATGTTTTATTTCTGAGCGACACTTTTTCTGCACACGAGGTTACAAGGACCCCGTGAACAGGGTCAGCATTGAGATTTATCTCCGCAAAATTCCCCGCCCTGCCCCACGATCAGTATTGGACACCGATAGGCATGGAAAGGCCGCCGTCCGTCGAATGAGACGTTAAGCCGTGGCCCCGTGTGCGGGAGAGCCACACCCTCTGCACGTTAAAGAACACACTGGATGGCCTTGATAGGAGGCTTCCATCTGTCTCCCAACAGCACTTCCAGTGGGTCCCCTCCCCTAACCTTCTCTGAGCCTTCGGGTCCTTGTGACCTGGCCATTTAGCCCGTTGTGTGCCCAAAAAATGCCGCTCAGAGGTAAAACAACCCAATCCATGAACTGAATTCTTTGGATAGCTATTAGAGGGCAACATCGTTCAGTTTAACATCACACACGAATGCATAAGACTGACCTTCGAAATATAAAGGGCCGGGGGGAGTAAAAATGGGGATAAGGAACAGACTGGATATTCATTGCAGTACAGTCTCAAAAAAACACCCGAACACTATAGTCGATTACAGAATTCAGGAAAAATATCTGGCAACGATATTTTCAGAAATTAGCGATCTGGCAATTGCTCTTATTTGCATTTTTCCGGGTTTGGGGGCCGTGTTCGCTTGACCCCCCCTAAAACCAGTACTTTTAAACTATATTAGAAAAAGTAACAAGACACTTCCACGTTTTGTGAATGATAAGCCACATTCAAAGCTCCCTAACTGGAAGTAATTTTTTTTATAGAAAAATGCCATTATAGAAAAACAGAAAAGCTCACTCCAATCTCAATTTTCAAACAACATTCGATTAATATTTGAAAAAATTATTTAAGCTGGAATATTCACAACAGCAGACGCTGTTGTCTTACTTTCCTTAAATATTTGCTCACCTAAATTGATCATAGGGCGTGGGTGACTCACTTGGTAACGCGCCAGGTTCGGAGTCCCAGCTGGGTCAGCGTGGAGATTTATCTCCGCAAAACTTTCCGCCATGCTTTCAGTCAGTAAGGGTTGGGTGGTTTTACCTCTGAGCGGCACTTTTTTGCACACTATGGGCTAAGTGGCCAGGTCACAAGGACCCCAAAGGCGCAGAGAAGGTTGGGGACCCACTGGAACAGCTGTTGGGAGACAGATGGTAGCCTCCCGTCAAGGCCACCCAGCGTGTTCTTTAACGTGCACAGGGTATTACTCTCCAGCACACGGCCACGGCTTAACGTCCCATCCGACGGATGGCGGCCTTTCGAAGCCCATCGGTGTCCCCTACTGACCGTGGGCAGGGCGGGGAGTTATGCGGAGATAAATCTCAACGCTGACCCAGATGGGACTCGAATCTGGGAAGTGCAGATTTCGAGAATGGCGCGCGACCGACTGAGCCCCCCCCCCCCCCCTCCTACTAGATGCCAGAAGTAGTATCATTATTGAAATTTGCATATCATTTTGAAGTATGTCATTTTGAAAATATGTTTGTGGGAAGATTTGCTTTTATTTTCAAAATATTAAAACGTAGATAATCGTTACGTAAATGTTATAAAGGGAAAATAATAAGTAAATAAAAATCAGTGGTACATTTTGCATCAATGCTTAACAGTTGGCAAGTGTTTCAGAAGCACAAAATAATTTTTTAAACGTATAAATTTTTTTGGGGGGGGTGGGTCATACTCTATACACCCGTCCTTTCAATACGCCACTGGCAGCCAGAGGTGTGCTCTGATGTCAGAGGCTGCGAATTGATTTAAACTCCCTGACGAGTTTCATATTCCCGAAGAATCTTAACGATTTCAGCAGATTCGTCTGGCGCTTCTTTCTGCGGCATCTGCTGAAATCGAAATTCTGTTCAGAGAATCGTGCCGGGAATAGGAAAAGCGACCAAAACACAGAAACTGGCGAAGCAGCACGAGAGAAAAGACGAATCCGTTATAGAAGTGACGCAGTGAAGTCCGAATCCACCACAGATTGGGAGCAACAACGTCAGGCCGAGACAGGATTCTTCACAAATCCTTTGATGCCGTGGTTCATGTTGACTTTACACTCGTGCAAGTGCTTCTTCTTCACTGGAGTAATTTTCATCAATCATCAGTGTGGGGGATTAAATTCGTTATGCGGGAGTTCACTATACAGTCACTCAAAAAAAAATATCCGAACACTATGGTTGATTACAGAATTCAGAAAAAATATCTGGCAACGATTTTTTTTTAGAAATTAGTGATCTGGCAACCTTCGTGCCACGAAGGTTGCCAGATCACTAATTTCTAAAAAAAAATCGTTGCCAGATATTTTTTCTGAATTCTGCAATCTATATAAATAGCTAAATTTTTATAGTCAATGTTCTTCGTAACTTGAAAGATAAAATGACCAAACGATTCTAAAAGGAAGACAATTTTGTCTTCCTTTTAGTCTCCTTCAGAATTTCTTCCTAGCTTCGACTTCTCCCTTTGTTTGTGCTATTTCAGACCCACTAGTTCTGAACCTCTTTTCATAAAATCCACAACTCTAACATTACAATTCTATCCTTCTTAAATTTCAGATCGGTTTTATGTTCCAATCCGTTTGTTACATAAATCTCACGCAGAAGCATAGGCGAGCGTTCATGTCACGTATTTCATAAAGTCACTGTTTGGGATGTTTTACCTCTGAACGGCACTTTTTTGCACACCATGGGCTAAATGGCCAGGTCACAAAGACCCTGAAGGCTCAGCGAAGGTTGGGAGAGGGGACCCACTGGAACAGCTGTTGGGAGACAGATGGTAGCCTCCCGTCAAAGCCATCCAGCGTGTTCTTTAACGTGCACAGGGTATGGCTCTCCCGCACACGGGGCCACGGCTTAACGTCCTATCCGACGGACGGTGGCCTTTTCCAAGTCCATCGGTGTCCCCTACTGACCGTGGGCAGGGCGGGGAGTTTTTGCGGAGATAAATCTCAACGCTGACCCAGCTCGGACTCGAACCTGGGAACTACAGATTACGAGCCTGGCGCGCTACCGACTGAGCCATCGTCGCCCCCATAAAGTCACTGCAGTTCATCTGTCGTAACAATAACATAAAACTGATAGTAATTGTTTTGACTGAACGAGAAACAGCGATGAACTTTGAAATACCACTGTCGGTCGAGTGGAAAGTTAAGCTGTGGCAACCGTATGTGGCAGAGAGTCATCCCCTATGCAAATTAAATAAATTTCAATTTTTTAACAGCTGTTCAATGCGTTCCCTTCTCCAAACTTTCTCCGAGCCCTCGGAGTCCTTGTGACCTGGCCATTTACCCTAGTGCGTGCAATAAAATACCGCTCAGAGATAAAACAACCCTTAATCAATGTCTCCATCATCCTGCTGTTTTTCTGAAAGGGAGGGTCGAAAACCTTTTTCCTGAGTGGTTGCCAGAAAGAATGGGAGAAAACGAGGGCACAATCGCGTGACTCCCTTAACATGCTTCGTAAACATCACCTGCCTTCTAACTAAACATTTATGCTTGAAATAAGGCTAAAAGTGTGTTGATTGGTTGATGTCTACTTTTTATACGATGGCTGATTGGTCAGGTCAGCGGCAATGAAGGTTCGCGTGCACCAAACCCACAGACAACGAGCGATGTGCAAAGGGTTCGCAACTATCCCATAACTCGTAATTATCTCAGTGTTGTTTTAACTCTGAGGAGTTTTTTTTTATACACATTGACCTAAATGGTCTGCTTACAAAAATCCGTTGACGTGTAGAGAGTATGGTTCTTTTGCACACGAGACTACGACTTAACGTCCCATAAGAGGGCGGTGGTCTTTGCACGTCCGTCGGTGTCCCTTTTTCTCACAGAGAATAGGGTGTAGGTTAGCAGAGACTTTGGAGTTTTACCTCTGAGCGGCACTTTTTTGCACACCATGGGATAAATGGTCAGGTCACAAGGACCCCAAAGGCTCATAGAAGGTTGGGGGAGGGGACCCACTGGAACAGCTGTTGGGAGACAGATGGTAGCCTCCAGTCAAGGCCATCCAGCGTTTTCTTTAACGTGCACAGGGTATGACTCTCCCGCACACGGGGCCACGGCTTAACGTCCCATCCGACGGACGGCGGCCTTTCCAAGCCCATCAGTGTCCCCTACTGACCGTGGGCAGGGCGGGGAGTTTTGCGGAGATAAATCTCAACGCTGACCCAGCTGGGACTCGAACCACCGAGAATAGGGTGTAGGTTAGGAAAGATAAAACTGAACGCTGACACAGCTGAATTTGGGTTGTTTTACCTCTGAGCAGCACTATTTTGCACACAACGGGCTAAATGGCCAGGTAACAAGGACCCCGAAGGCTCAGAGAAGGTTTGAGGTAGGGACCCAATGGCTGCTGTTGACAGACAGATGATAGCCACCAGTCAAGGCCATTAAGAGTGTTCTTTAACGTGTACAGGGCATGGCTCTCATACACACGGGAGATGCATATTTGCATAAAAAAACCGCTTCCCTTTCGTATTGATTTCATTTCGATATTTGCATAAAACTCCCTCTTGTCACTTTTTTCAATCACAAACTTTTTACCTAGGATAAATAAACACCGAAGGGCCAAAACATTATGACCAGCGCGTCTTTATGCAAATCGAAGCAACTGCAGCTAAACGACGGCGCGTATGAGTCAGGAAATTGTATAAATAATCCCTGATACTGAGCTCTGTTAATTAGTGTTCTTATTGTTCTTCAGATGGGAAAGGCAGCGGACTTAAATGAGTTTGACAAAGGCCAAATTGTAATGGTCAGACGGGGTCAGAGCATTTCCGAGACGGCAAGGCTTGTGGAGGTGCTCACGATCAGCCGTGGTTAGTACATTCAAAAAATGTTCCGAGGAAGGGAAAAACCACGAACCGCAGGCAAGGTGTGAGCCGACCATGGTTCATCGATACTAGAGGTGAACGAAGGTTATCAAGTATGGTACGAGCCAACAGAAGGGACACTGTGGCGCAATTCGCCCGTAATTTGAATGCTGGTCACGTGAGTAACGTGTCACAATACATCGAACCCTGCTGAAAATGGAGCTGCATAGCCGAAGGTCGCTCCGAGTGCCCATGCTAACCTCGGTTCATTCTCGAAAGCGCCTACAATGGGCACTTGAGCATCAAAACTGGACCTTGAATGATTGGAAGAAAGTAGTCTTGTCCGATGAATCTCGTTCCCTGTTGCACCATGTGGCTGGCTGGTGCGTGTGCATCGATTACCTGAGGAAGTGTAGGGCAAAAACAAGCCGGTGGAGGAAGTGTAATACTTTGGGCAATGTTCTACTGGGAAACCCTGGGTCGAGTCATTCATGTGCAGGAAACTATGACGTCTACCACCTACCTAAATATCATTGCAGACCAGGTACATCCTTTCATGGCAAAGGTATGAAATATATAAATATATATATATCATGGCATCCGAACTCCCCAGATATCAATCCAATTGAGCATCTGTGGGTTTGTTTTGGAACAGCATATTCGATCTACGGCTCAACCACTTAACTTACAAGAGTTAAAAAATTTGCTAGTAACGTGTTGGTACTAGATACCAGAAGGCACATTTAGAAATCTTGTGGCGTCCATGCCTTGCCGGGCAAGAACAGTTTTGGGGGCACGTGGTGGATCAACGTCATATTAGGCAGCTGGTCATAATGTTTTGGCTATTCAGTGTATCACATTTTTCATAGAAAAATTCCACTTTCATTTCGTTCCTCAGTCATACTTTACGTAAATATGGTCTTGAATTGTGGAGATGTGTCTCTTTTTCATAAATTTCGGGCATGCCTTGGGGAGATGTCACATGTTTCACAAATATCGATCTTGCCTGGTTTAGATGTATCATTTTCACATGAAAACAACCCACTTTCATACCTCTATCACGTTTTACGTAAGTGTCGTATTACTCTGTGGAGAATTGTTCCCTTTTCATAAATATCGCCCCTGCCTTGGGGAAATGTTATTTATTTTTCGAAAATTCATGCTTCAGTTGTATAGATGTGTCATACTTTGCATAAAAATCTTTCAGCGTATATCAAAAAATTACTGGCAAAAGTATCGGCTATTATTAAATAAAATACTGATCAAAATGATGAACTCTGTTGGGTTGTTTTACCTCTGAGAGGCACTTTTTTGCACACCATGGGCTAAATGGCCAGGTCATATGGACCCCGAAGGCTCAGAGAAAGTTGGGGGAGGGAACCCACTGGAACAGCTGTTGGGAGACAGATGGTAGCCTCCCGTCAAGGCCATCCAGCGTGTTCTTTAATGTACGTAGGGTATGGCTTTCCCGCACACGGGGTCACGGCTTAACGTCCCATCCGACGGACGGCGGCCTTTCCAAGCCCGTCGGTGTCCCCTACTGACCGTGGGGAATTTTCCGGAGATAAATCTCAACGCTGATCCAACTGGGACTCGAACCTGGGAACTACAGATTACGAGCCTGGCGCGCTACCGACTGAGCCACCCCCGCCCCTAAACAACTCTGTAGAACACTAATTTGCTTTGAAATCGAAGAGTTTTAATTTGAGGAAAAATTTAATTATTAAACTGGTAAATTAAAAACGTCTAAAAAATAGCTAATGGAAAATCTTTGCGTGGTTTATTCAAATTACAGTTCGTAACACAAACTAAATGTTTTTACCATTGTATATCTATGGATAAAACAACAATTGGATTGTACAGTTAGTTGAATAACGTAATATTACGTCACTTTCATACAACATTTGAGAGACATACTTCGGAGATAATGATCACGTGATACTGACGATTGTCGTTTTTACCATGACAATGATAAAATATTGACCTTACAAACAACATATATTGTAAACTCTTATTAACCCAAGAGCACTAAGCTCATGTAGGTTAATTTACAAATTATTTAAATACATAATTTTGGCAACACTGACACTCAACTTTACATAAAGAAAAAATATATATATACAAAACCAATACATAATTTATAAAAACGAATTAATTTTTTTTTACTTTAACACTGAAAACAGGCTGTCAGCATTTGTAATGGTCATTAGATAATTAGCAGTGAGAGATCTGAAATGCATAAAATTAGTTTCATTTCGAAATATAATCGGTAAAGAATAAGTAAATTTAAGCAATTTTTTTCTATCAGTTGTAACATCATTATTAGTAGCATCATTTGTCAAAAATGTTAACTCGTAGTGTTGAATTCACACTCATAACAAATGGCGGATAATTAAAACAATAGAAGATTAAAAATTTGGATTTACTTTAATATGAACTTCAGAGATATATTTGAAAGATTTGGATTGGGTTGTTTTACCTTTGAGCGGCACTTTTTTGCACACAATGGACTAAATGGTCAGGTCACATTGACCCCGAAGGTACAGAGAAAGTTGGAGGAGGGGACCCACTGGAACAGCTGTTGGGTGACAGATGGTAGCCTCCCGTCAAGGCCATCCAGCGTGTTCTTTAACGTACGTAGGGTATGGCCCTCCCGCACACGGGGTCATGGCTTAACGTCCCATCCGACGGACGGCGGCCTTTTCAAGCCCATCGGTGTTCCCTACTGACCGTGAGCAGGGCGGGGAGTTTTGCGGAGATAAATCTCAACGCTGACCCAGCTGGGACTCGAACCACCGAGAATAGGGTGTAGGTTAGGAAAGATAAAACTGAACGCTGACACAGCTGAATTTGGGTTGTTTTACCTCTGAGCAGCACTATTTTGCACACAACGGGCTAAATGGCCAGGTAACAAGGACCCCGAAGGCTCAGAGAAGGTTTGAGGTAGGGACCCAATGGCTGCTGTTGACAGACAGATGATAGCCACCAGTCAAGGCCATTAAGAGTGTTCTTTAACGTGTACAGGGCATGGCTCTCATACACACGGGAGATGCATATTTGCATAAAAAAACCGCTTCCCTTTCGTATTGATTTCATTTCGATATTTGCATAAAACTCCCTCTTGTCACTTTTTTCAATCACAAACTTTTTACCTAGGATAAATAAACACCGAAGGGCCAAAACATTATGACCAGCGCGTCTTTATGCAAATCGAAGCAACTGCAGCTAAACGACGGCGCGTATGAGTCAGGAAATTGTATAAATAATCCCTGATACTGAGCTCTGTTAATCAGTGTTCTTATTGTTCTTCAGATGGGAAAGGCAGTGGACTTAAACGAGTTTGAAAAAGGCCAAATTGTATTGGTCAGATGACTGGGTCAGAGCATTTCCGAGATGGCAAGGCTTGTGGAGGTGCTCACGATCAACCGTGGTTAGTACATTCAAAAAATGGTCCGAGGAAGGGAAAAAACCACGAACCGCCTGCAAGGTGTGGGCCGACCATGGTTCATCGATACTAGAGGTGAACGAAGGTTATCCAGTATGGTACGAGCCAAGAGAAGGGATACTGTGGCGCATCGCACCCGTAATTTCAATGCTGGTGACTGGAGTAACGTGTCACAATACATCGAACCCTGCTGAAAATGGAGCTGCATAGCCGAAGGTCGCTCCGAGTGCCCATGCTAACCTCGGTTCATTCTTGAAAGCGCCTATAATGGGCACTTGAGCATTAAAACTGGACCTTGAATGATTGGAAGAAAGTAGTCTTGTCCGATGAATCTCGTTCCCTGTTGCACCAGGGGCGGGGGTGGCTCAGTCGGTAGCGCGCCAGGCTCGTAATCTGTAGTTCCCAGGTTCGAGTCCCAGCTGGGTCAGCGTTGAGATTTATCTCCGCAAAATTCCCCGCCCTGCCCACGGTCAGTAGGGGACGCCGATGGGCTAGGAAAGGCTGCCGTCCGTCGGTTGGGACGTTAAGCCGTGGTCCCGTGTGCGGAGAGTCATACCCTATGCACGTTAAAGAACACGCTGGATGGCCTTGACGGGAGGCTACCATCTGTCTCCCAACATCTGTTCCAGTGGGTCCCCTCCCCCAACCTTCTCTGAGCCTTCGGGGTCTGTGACCTGGCATTTAGCCGATGGTGTGCAAAAAAGTGCCGCTCAGAGGTGAAACAACCCAACCCGTGTGCGGGAGAGTCATACCCTATGCACGTTAAAGAACACGCTGGATGGCCTTGACGGGAGGCTACCATCTGTCTCCCAACAACTCTTCCAGTGGGTCCCCTCCCCCAACCTTCTCTGAGCCTTCGGGGTCCATGTGACCTGGCCATTTAGCCCATGGTGTGCAAAAAAGTGCCGCTCAGAGGTAAAACAACCCAACCCTGTTGCACCATGTGGCTGGCTGGTATGTATGCATCGATTACCTGAGGAAGTGTAGGGCAAAAACAAGCCGGTGGAGGAAGTGTAATGCTTTGGGCAATATTCTACTGGGAAACCAGTCATTCATGTGCAGGAAACTATGACGTCTACCACCTACCTAAACATCATTGCAGACCAGGTACATCCTTTCATGGTAACGGTATGAAATATATAAATATATATATATATATCATGGCATCCGAACTCCCCAGATATCAATCCAATTGAGCATCTGTGGGTTTGTTTTGGAACAGCATATTCGATCTACGGCTCAACCACTTAACTTACAAGAGTTAAAAAATTTGCTAGTAACGTGTTGGTACTAGATACCAGAAGGCACATTTAGAAATCTTGTGGCGTCCATGCCTTGCCGGGCAAGAACAGTTTTGGGGGCACGTGGTGGATCAACGTCATATTAGGCAGCTGGTCATAATGTTTTGGCTATTCGGTGTATCACATTTTTCATAGAAAAATTCTACTTTCATTTCGTTCCTCAGTCATACTTTACGTAAATATGGTCTTGAATTGTGGAGATGTGTCTCTTTTTCATAAATTTCGGGCGTGCCTTGGGGAGATGTCACATGTTTCACAAATATTGATTTGGCCTTGGTTTAGATGTATCATTTTCACATGAAAACAACCCACTTTCATACCTCTATCACGTTTTACGTAAGTGTCGTATTACTCTGTGGAGAATTGTTCCCTTTTCATAAATATCGCCCCTGCCTTGGGGAAATGTTATTTATTTTTCGAAAATTCATGCTTCAGTTGTATAGATGTGTCATACTTTGAATAAAAATCTTTCAGCGTATATCAAAAAATTACTGGCAAAAATATCGGCTATTATTAAATAAAATACTGATCAAAATGATGAACTCTGTTGGGTTGTTTTACCTCTGAGCGGCACTTTTTTGCACACCATGGGCTAAATGGCCAAGTCACATGGACCCCGAAGGCTCAGAGAAGGTTGGGGGAGGGGACCCACTGGAACAGCTGTTGGGAAACAGATGGTAGCCTCCCGTCAAGGCCATCCAGCGTGTTCTGTAACGTGCACAGGGTATGGCTCTCTCCCGCACACGGGGTCACGGCTTAACGTCCCATCCGACGGACGGCGGCCTTTCCAAACCCATCGGTGTCCCCTACTGACCGTGGGCAGGGTGGGGAATTTTGCGGAGATAAATCTCAACGCTGACCCAGCTGGGACTCGAACCTGGGAACTACAGATTACGAGCCTGGCGCGCTACCGACTGAGCCACCCTCGCCCCTAAACAACTCTGTAGAACACTAATTTACTTTGAAATCGAAGAGTTTTAATATGAGGAAAAATTTAATTATTAAACTGGTAAATTAAAAACGTCTAAAAAATAGCTAATAGAAAATCTTTGCGTGGTTTAATTATATTACAGTTCGTAACACAAACTAAATGTTTTTACCATTGTATATCTATGGATAAAACAACAATTGGATTTTACAGTTAGTTGAGTAACGTAATATTACATCACTTTCATACATTTGAGAGACATACTTCGGAGATAATGATCACGTGCTACTGACGATTGTCGTTTTTACCATGACAACGATATAATTGTTTAAGCAATTTTTTTCTATCAGTTGTAACATCATTATTAGTAGCATTATTTGTCAAAAATGTTAACTCGTAGTGTTGAATTCAGACTCATAACAAATGGCGGATAATTAAAACAATAGAAGATTAAAAATTTGGATTTACTTTAATATGAACTTCAGAGATATATCTGAAAGATTTGGATTGGGTTGTTTTACCTTTGAGCGGCACTTTTTTGTACACAATGGACTAAATGGCCAGGTCACATTGATCCCGAAGGTTCAGAGAAAGTTGGAGGAGGGGACCCACTGGAACAGCTGTTGGGAGACAGATGGTAGCCTCCCGTCAAGGCCATCCAGCGTGTTCTTTAACATGCACAGGGAACGGCTCTCCCGCACACGGGCCCACGGCTTAACGTCCCATCCGACGGACGGCGGCCTTTCCAAGCCCATCGATGTCCCTTACTGACCGTGGGCAGGGTGGGGAATTTTGCGGAGATAAATCTCAACGCTGACCCAGCTGAGACTCGAACCTGGGTACTACAGATTACGAGCCTGGCGCGTTACCGACTGAGCCACCCCCGCCCCATATATATATATATCTGAAAGAGAAGAACGGCAATCAATGAAATTCTTGGTAAAGTTGATATAAGAATTGTCTATAGGTCTGTCTATCTTACTTCCGGTCGTTTCCTATATGTTCCTTCTAACGTTTTTCGAAAAAGAATACTTATAAGAAAATGCGTACTATGCTTGTACACTGTAGTGCCATTGAATTAGGGATGACGTTATCCAAATTCAGTACCGCAAGTCCCTCATTTGCGCGCATGCGTGGCTGAAACTCTGATTTTTTTCTTTAAAGGCAGCGTTAAAATAACCAATCTCTTCCAATAGCTCAATATGCTATTCAAAATAATCTTACTTTAAATGAAACAGCAGAATTGTTTGCTCAAAATTTAAATATTGTAAAACCTACTCCAGTCTTAGATAATAAGCAAATATCTTACTTAAAAACCCAACTTAAAAAATTAAAATCTATTAACACAGAAATTAATTTACCTTTTACTTCTTCAGAATTAGACATAGCTATTCATGCATCAAATCTAAAATCTGCTCCTGGAGCAGATTTAATATCAAACAAATTTTTTAAAAACTTACCGACATTTTGGAAGGAAAAATTACTTAATATTTTTAACTATATTTGGTCTACACATGATATTCCCCAATCTTGGGAAGAGATATTAATAATATTTATTTTAAAACCTAATAAAATACGTACTGAAATTAATTCATATAGACCTATCTCATTATTATCAAATTCCCTTAAATTATTTGAAAAAATTTTATTTAAAAGACTTGTCTGGCAAATAGATAAAGATAATATACTTCCAAAAAACTTTTTTGGTTTCAGGAAAAACAGATCATCCAAAGAGTGTATTTCCCTACTATTGTCTGACATTTATGTGGCAAACAAAAAGCAAAAAATTTTACTAGCAGTTTCCATAGACCTTTCACAGGCATTTGATACTGTTTCTATTGATTACCTTCTATTAAAATTAACTAAAGCAAAAATTGATTACAACTTAATTATTTTTTTATCTAAATACTTAAAAAATAGAAAATTTAAAGTCAAAATAAACACAAACTACTCTAATACTCATAAGGTAACACAAGGACTAGCTCAAGGATCCACCTTATCACCCATCTTATTCAATTTATATTTATATGACATTCATAAAATATTTGATAAAAACTTTAACTATACAAGCTACGCTGATGACTTGACATTCTGGACTTCTGATAAAAATGAGTATGATATTCAACAAAAAACTCAAAAACAACTCAACAAACTTATCCAATTTTGCATTAAATGGAACTTAAAGATTAATATTCAAAAAACTTATTGTATTCATTTTTACAGAAACAGGTATATTTATCCAAAATTTAAAAATTAATAATATTATCACACAAGTTAATCAATGCAAACTGCTTGGATTCCATTTAGACTCTAAACTCAATTGGAATTCACACCTAGAACATGCTTTTAACTCAGGTCAAATGCTTTGCATTTAAAAAAGTTGGTACTTCTCCACAAACTTTAATAACTCTATACAAAAACTTAATTAGAACTAAAATAGAATATGGTTTAGAATTAATTGATTTTCCTAGTCCACCTAAACTTAAAAAATTAAATATTATTCAAAATAAATGTTTAAAGATTGCCTTGATTCTTCCCAGTTTCTGCCCCACACTTGCACTTTTGGCAGAAACTGCTTTTTCAAATTTTGAGATTAGACATTCCATTTTAACTTTAAAATACTATATTAGACTTCATCTTAAATTACCAGATCATCCATTTTACCTAAAATACAAAAGATTACCATTTTACAAAATTTTAAAAGACAACCCCATCTTATTTAATTATTTTAATCAATTTAAAAAAGGAGATCTTAAAGGAGATTGTTCGGAAAACTTTGCATTCTGGTGTTCTTTTTTCACCCAACTTTTACACTGAGATTCCCCTTTTAAATGCTAAAAATGACACCTCAACTGAGGCTATTTTACAACTTTTTTATAATTTTAAACAAGAAAACTTTAATAATTTTTTAGAAATTTTTACAGCTGGATCTTTCATCCAAGACTCTGGATCAGCTACAGCTGCAGTTTATATTCCTTCACTAAATACATCTTTGAGCTTTAAATTACCAAACCACACTCCTATTTTACACGCAGAAATTTATGCTATTCTTGCTGCATTTCACTGGCTTTTAGTAAATATTAAAAATCAATCTATTGTTATATATATTGACTCAAAGGGAGCAATACAAACTTTAAAACAACATCCTTCTAATACAGACTATCCTTATTACATTAATACACTTCTAAAATTAAATACTGAAAACTTGAATAGAAATAACAACAAAATTACTCTAAGCTGGATTCCAGGACATTCTGGAATCAAAGAAAATGAAGAAGTGGACAATATTGCAAAATCTGCTCATAATTTAAATATTTATACTCCAATTCATAATTTTTATGCTCGAACTAAAAGAGAGATAAAAAACTTAGAATTTATCATTTTGGAAAAATACTTTCAAATAAATTCATTTCTAAAACCAAACTTTAGATATTTTCTTTCCAATAAAATTAATCATTCTTTAAATTTTCCATTCAAAAGACAAGAAATTAGAGCTCTTATGCGTCTAAGAACAGATTCCATTATGCTAAACAAATCTAAATTTTTATTAAAAATAAGTAATAGTCCAAATTGTTCTCTATGCAATCTAAAAGAAAATTCTACTCATTTGATATTAAATTGCGATAAATTTAACATACAAAGAAACAAATTTTTTAGGGAGCTTGAAAATATAGGAATTAATGATTTTAATTTAAATTCAATTCTAAACTATCCAAAATTTTCTACACAAATAAAAATTTATCGCCTCTTACTTGATTTCCTTTAAGATACAGATATATGGTTCAAGTTATAAAAAAAAATATATATATATATTAAAAAATATATATAAATATAAAAAGTATAAAAATAACAAAAATATGAAAAAAATAAAAAAAAATATGGAAAAAATAATAAAAACATGAAAAATATATATATATATGAAAAAATATGGAAAAAAAAATACAAAATATGAAAAAAATATAAAAAAATATATATATGAAAAAAAAATGTATTAAAAATGTGTAAATAAATATAGCTTATCAAAAAAAAGAGTGAGAAAACAGAGGAATATAGAAAACTAAAATAACTAAGTGAAACATATTTTTCCTGGGAAAGCCTGTATAAGGACCTCCCAATTTTTGTGACGTTACTACTACTTCCCCAAGCATTCGTTGTGAGAAGCGTAATGGGAAATTTGGGTTGTTTTACCTCTGAGCGGCACTTTTTTGCACACCATGGGCTAAATGGCCAGGTCACATGGACCCCGAAGGCTCAGAGAAGGTTGGGGGAGGGGACCCACTGGAACAACTGTTGGGAGACAGATGGTAGCCTCCCCGTCAAGGCCATCCAGCGTGTTCTTTAACGTGCACAGGGTATGGCTCTCCCGCACACGGGGCCACGGCTTAACGTCCCATCCGACGGACGGCGGACTTTCCAAGCCTATCGGTGTCCCCTACTGACCGTGGACAGGGCGGGGAGTTTTGCGGAGATAAATCTCAACGCTGACCCAACTGGGACTCGAACCTGGGAACTACAGATTACGAGCCTGGCGCGCTACCGACTAAGCCACCCCGCCCCTCGTAATGAGAAAGGAGCGGGATTTAGATGCATTTGACAGAGGGCAAATCGTAGGTGCCCGACGGATGGGACACTCGATCTCCGAAATTGTCAAAGAACTTGGATTTTCACGTACGACAGTTTCAAGAGTGTTCCGGGAATATGAAAATTTCGGCAAAAATGTACCCGGACAAACTGCAAAGGACAACCAGCCTTGAATGATCGCAGGCTTCGCCGTCTGACCCGCATCGTACGGACCGATAGGGACAGACATTATCTGAAATCACCTCCCATCTGAACGCGGGTTCCAGCCGGGAAGTCAGTGCATGGACCATGCAAAGCTCACTTAATCGTCTCGGCTTCGGGAGCCGTCAACCTACGAGAGTCCCACTTCTAACGGCATGACACCGGGCTCAACGTCTTGGCTGGGCTAAAGAACATCGAAAATTGGCAACGGATAGCCTGGAGTGATGAATCCCGAATTAAGCTTCATCACACCAATGGGAGACTGAGGGTATGGCGCCAACTCCATGAAGCCATGGATCCTGCATGTCAGGTCGCAACAGTACAAGCTGGTGGTGGCTCAGTAATGGCCTGGGGTGTCTTCAGTTGGACGTCTGTGGGACCTTTGGTACGTGTACTGATGACTCTAAATGCATCCCGGTATGTAGAACTCATGGTTGACCATTTACACCCATATATGGCCATCATGCATCCCAATGGAGATGGTGTCTACCAGCAAGAAAACTGTTCATCTCACAGGTCCAGGTTGGCTACTGTATGGTTGCAGCAGCATTCTGCTGACTTTGAAATAATGAATTGGCCACCTAGAAGCCCAGATTTAAATCCCATCGAAAATTTTTGATGTTCGGGTTCGTGTCCCATCAGCGACGACCTTGAGAGAATTGTGGACAGCTCTGGAGGATGCCTGGGTCGCCATACCTGTGGAACATTTACGCAAGATTGTGGAGTCCTTGCCTCGTCGTGTGGCGGCCTTATCAGGGCCAGAGGGGATTTTGGGTTGTTTTACCTCTGAGCGGCACTTTTTTGCGCACCATGGGCTAAATTGCAGGTCACAAGGACCCCGTAGGCTCAGAGAAGGGTGGGGGAGGGGACCCACTGGAACAGCTGTTGGGAGACAGATTGTAGCCTCCCGTCAAGGCTATTAAGCATGTTCTTTAACGTGCACAGGGTATGGCTCTCCCGCACACGGAGCCACGGCTTAACATCCCATCCGACGGACGGCGACCTTTCCAAGCCCATCGGTGTTCCCTACTGATCGTGGGCAGGGCGGGGAATTTTGCGGAGATAAATCTCAACGCTGACCCAACTGGGACTCGAACCTGGGAACTGCAGATTACGAGCCTGGCGCGCTACCGACTGAGCCATCCCCACCCCCCAGAGGGGATTCAACACGTTACTAGGTTGCTATCACTAATTCAATGGCACTTCAGTGTGTATGGTTACTGTATTTTTATGCCTCTTTTCAGGTACAGTCGCTCAAAAAAGTATCCGAACATTATGGTTGATTACAGAATTCAGAAAAAAATATCTGGCAACGTTTTTTTAGTAATTAGTCATCTGGCAACCTTCGTGTCACGTGACACAGGGAGATGTGCCAGATATTTTTTCTGAATTCTGTAATCAACCATAGTGTTCGGATACTTTTTTGAGCGACTACGTATAATTCTCCATGTGCTCTTGCAAGTGATTAGACCGAATCGGAACAGATAAGAACGTTGCTACACTTTATTTTTGGGGGAAAATAATTCTCATCTAATGAGAGACAAAAAACAGTGCCGATACCAGTAGTCCGAAATATATTTCTGCAATATATAGTTTACTAGAAATAATTTGCTGGGGGGGAAAATTGGCATTCAAGACGAAAAGAAATTTGTCAGCAAATTATTTCAAACTCTTTTTTTCAACAGGGTTGTTTTACCTCAGCGGTACGTTTTTGCACACATTGAGTTAAATGGCCAGGTCACAAGGACCCCGAAGGCTCAGAGAATATTTGGTGGGGGGGAGTGGACTCATTGAACGACTGTTAGTAGACAGATGGTAGCCTCCCGTCAAGACCATGCAGCGTGTTCTTTAACGTGCACAGGGTATGGCTCTCACACACACTGAGCCACGACTTAACGTCCCATCCGACGGACGGCGGTCTTTCCAATATCATCGGTGTACCCTACTGACCGTGTGCAAGGCGAGGAGTTTTACGGAGATAAATCTCAACGCTGGCCCATCTGGGACTCAAATGTGGTAACTGCAGATTACGAGTTTGACGCGCTACCAACTGAGCCACCCCGCCCCAAGAGCTTAAGGAGGTCGACTTAACATCTATTTGGGAACAGATGGAAGTCTCCCTCCAAGACCATCCAGTGTGTTTTTTAAAGTTTGCAGTGTTGTTCCCCTGCACGTATGGCCATTATCATCATCCGCCAGACAGGGGCTTTTCCAACCCATCTGTGTTTACCCTTCTCGTCAAGGACAGGGTGACGTTACAAGGACGGGTTTAGCGGAGATAAAATCGCAACGCTCGCCCAGTTGGGACTCGAAACTGGTAACTGCAGATTACTAGTCTTTCGCGTTATTGGCTAAGCCAAATGGGAACCCCGTTACTATTTTTTAAGTCTTAAATTTCTCCAGAAGATGGCGGTTGGCAAATTAATGTACAGAACCGGAATGAGCCAGTACACTATCCCATTTATATGCATGCATTTTTTTTTTCAAAAATTATTCTAGATTTTTCGATTCTTGTACTTCTTCATTCTATAGATATGTTTACAATTCCTTTCACCTCAATTTCGTTTCTCAAATTCTCTCAGCGCAGTAGGGGGGGGGGGAGATATTCCTAACCACTCCCCCCCCAGTAAAAGCAGCTCTTCTGAAAAACCCTCTACCATCTTCTTTGTTATTGGATCGTCTTCCCCGTCCTATTTCCTACTGCAACAGAATTCTCCCTTTGAATCGAGAGGTCTGGAGAGAGAGGCCCATCCCTCCACAGCGTCACAACACGTCATGAATAGTTAATGCTCCACTTGAAACGCTACGACTGAATAATTCATTTTCTTTTGCTCCTTGTGCAAAGGGCTCAGGAGGATGCGCGAAAAATGAAAGGGAAGTTACCGGCGAAAAAGAAGGCAAAGTTCTCCTACGATGATTTGTCAAGTGGACGATCAGAATGTTACACTTTTTTTCAATTTCTTCTCCAATTCTATAGAAATTGATGCTCTGAATTGGGATGTTTTTGCCTGGCACTTTCGTGCATACAATAGGGGTAAAGGTACATGTTGCAAGGGAAGGGGAACCATTAGTTATCTGTTGGGTTGTTTTATCTCTGAGCGGCACTTTTTCGCACACAATGAGCTAAATGGTCAGGTCACAAGGATCCCGAAAGCTCGGAGAAGGTTGGAAAAGAGGAAACACTTGACAGCTGTTAGAAGACAGATGGTAGCCAACCGTGAAGGCCATTCAGAGTGTTCTTTAACTTGCGGATGGGTTGGGTTGTTTTACCTCTGAGCGACACTTTTTTTGCACACAATGGGTTAAATGGCCAAGTCACATAGACCCCCGAAGGTTCAGAAAAGGTTGGGTGAGGGCACCCACTGGAACAGCTGTTGGGAGACAGATGGGACCACGGATTAATGTCCCATCCTACGGACGGGGGCTTTTCCAAACCCATCGGTGTCCTCTACTGACTGTAGATAGGGCGGGGAATTTTGCGGAGATAAATCTCAACGCTGATCCAGCTGGGACTCGAACCTGGGAACTAGAGATTACGAGCCTGGCGCGCTACTGACTGAGCCATCCCCTCCCCCTTGCAGACGGGGATACCATATATAGGATATGTCTCTCCTGCACATGGGACTACGGATTATCGTCCCATATGATGAATGGCGGATTTTTCAAGCGCCTGCTGACCGAGGACCACGAGTTTAGAGGAGATAAATCACAACGCTAGCGTAGGAGGGATTTGAACTTGAGAACCGAAAATTACGAGCCTGGCGTGCTACCGACTGTGCCTACCCCGTCAAGGAAACGAGAAGTGCGCCGAGTTGTTTTACCTCTGAGTGACACTTTTTTTAAAACAATGGGCTAAAAGTCCAATTCACAAAGACCCCGAGAGTTCAGAGAAGGTTGGAGGAAGGGGACGCACTGGAATAGCTGTTGGGAGACAGATGATAGCCTCCCTTAAAGGCCATCCAGCGTATTTTTAACGTGTACAGGCCATGGCGCGCTCCCCACACGGGACCACGGCTCAACGTCCCATACGATGGACGGCGGCCTTTCCAAGCCCATCGGTGTTCCCTACTGACCGTGGGCAGGGCGGGGAATTTTGCGGAGATAAATATCAACGCTGACCCAGCTGGGTTGGGTTGTTTTACCTCTAAGCGGCACTTTTTTTGCACACCATGGGCTAAATGGCCAGGTCACATGGACCCCGAAGGCTCAGAGGTTGGGTGAGGGGACCTATTGGAGCAGCTGTTGGGAGACAGATGGTAGCTTCCCGTCAAGTCCATCCAGCGTATTCCTTAACGTGCACAGGGTATGGCTCTCCCACACATGGGGCCACGACTTAACGTTCCATCCTACGGACGGCGGCCTTTCCAAGCCCATCGGTGTCCCCTACTGACCGGGGGCAGGGCGGAGAATTTTGCGGAGATAAATCTCAACGCTGACCCAGCTGGGACTCGAACCTGGGAACTACAGATTACGAGCCTTGGGCGCTACCGACTGAGCCACTCCCCGCCCTGTATATAGACTGGAAAGGTAATAGCATAGACAAAGCGAAAATCATCCTGAACTCGCTGTTATTTTTCTAGAGCCTCAAGGAATTGGACTCCATGTACCTGGGCAATTATACACAGAGCCCTGCCTCGATGACGAAAGTTCTATCTGCACCCACCTCTGCAAATCTTTACCAGCATACGCGTACATTGGCAACTTAATGACGATCAGGTTTTGCAAATGGTTGGGGTCCGATATATGTCTGCGAGTATAAGAACTTAGTCTAATGGTTTATTAATGACTAATAATCAAGTGAAAATAATTCTGATAAAAAAATTCAAAATATGCCTTACTATTAGATAAACATTTACCAGAAAGAAATTTTCTAAACTCTTCAGCTATTTTTCCTCTTTTAAACTCGTTAGACAAATTCTTGTCAGAGAAAAAAAAGTTTCCCTTTCAATGTGCTTTATTTACGTCCAAAGCAACAATAATATGCTAACATTTGTTTTTAATATCATTTAACTGATATTCAGTATCTACATTATAGAGACCGTTCCAAACGTTGCAAAATTTTGAAATAGCAAGAAAGCAGTAAAAGTGAATATGAAAAGTTTGGTTGTTTTATTTCTGAACTGCACTTTTTTGTACACCATGTGCTAAATGACCAGGTCACAAGGACCCCGAAGGGTCAGAGGAGGTTGGGGGAGGGAACCCACTGGAACAGCTGTTGGGAGACAGATGGTAGCCTCCCGTCAAGGCGATCCAGCGTGTTCTTTAACATGCACAGGGAACAGCTCTCCCGCACACGTGGCCACGGCTTAACGTCCCATCCGACGGACGGCGGCCTTTACAAGTCCATCGGTGTCCCCTAATGACCGTGGGCAGGGTGGTGAGTTTTGCGGAGATAAATCTCAACGCTGTCCCAGCTGGGACTCGAACCTGGGAACTACAGATTACGAGCCTGGCGCGCTACCGACTGAGCCACCCCCGCCCCCGGTGCACATGGCAAATCTCGTTTTCAAAGAGAATGAAGTTTTCCTTCTACCTACGTTTTCACTCCTTAAAAGTTTTAATTTGAGCTAACGTATGGTGTGAAAATGCAAATAGTATTTAATTAATAATTATACAATATATGAAGAATTTGTATATTATTTCTTAAATATAAAAATTTGCATTTACTACACCTCTCTGAGAAAAGTGGGTACGTTATTACTGTCAGTGGACTATATCCATTGAAAACTACCACCGGAATGTCAAATTTCTGTTATATACATATATTGTTTTCAAAAGTTGTTAGTAATATTGCTGCTGCTACATGTATTGATCTGTAACGTTAAGAATTTAAATTACCTAAGATTTTAAAATGTTAATTATATTTCATTAGTACCGCTCCAAGTAAATGACTTTTCCAATTGTCACTTTAATTTTTAGAATGAAAATGTATCAACCTTCACATTCCACTACCAAAATTTCAAATTTCTAACGTAATAAATACATCGTTTAACAACAGTCATTTAAAATTTTGGAATTTAAAATTTTCCACCATTAGAGGCGCAATTATAGTTTTCGAAAGATTTAAAAGTGTGAATCATAATATTTCATCAATTCCAATTTAACCCAAAATTAATTTTTATCTCTAAAATTAATATTTATCTCTAAAATTAATATTTATCACTAAAAACAATCTGCTAAAACTAAAAAGTTGTTTCTCCACCCCCTCTGGGTCTAAGGAGTGAACTCATTGTTAGCAATGGAAACCTCGTAACCTTCACTTTCCACCAGCAAAATTCCTTACGTACATAAATACATCGTTTGCATTGTTGGTTTAAATTTTTTTAAATTTCCACCGTTAAAGGGCGCAATTATAGCTTTAGGGAGATTCAGAAAGTGCATATCGTAATATTTCCTCATTACCTATCCAACACAAATATAATTTTAAATTTATCTCTGCAAACAAAAAAGTTCGGAATCTACAGGCAAACGAAAAGATGAAACTTTTTTTTTGAAAACTATAACAGATTCCCACATTTCAAATATCACTCCCTAAACATTAAACTTTTTATCGATTAGCAACGATTTGCACACATTTGTATATCAGAACCCTGAGTAGATGCGAATATACTTGATATCCACTTATACAATACACAGATGCTTTGGGTTGGGTTGTTTTACCTCTGAGAGGCACTTTTTTGCACACCATGGGCTAAATGGCCAGGTCACAAGGACCCCGAAGGCTCAGAGAAGGTTGGGGGAGGGGACCCAGTGGAACAGCTGTTGAGAAACAGATGGTAGCCTCCCGTCAAGGCTATTAAGCATGTTCTTTAACGTGCACAGGGTAGGCTCTCTCCCGCACACGGAGCCACGGCTTAACGTCCCATCCGACGGACGGTGGTCTTTCCAAGCCCATCGGTGTCCCCTACTGACCGTGGGCAGGGCTGGGAATTTTGCGGAGATAAATCTCAACGCTGACCCAGCTGGGACTCGAACCTGGGAACTACAGATTACGAGCCTGGCGCGCTACCGACTGAGCCACCCCCGCCCCCTCAGATCACAAGAAACCCGGAGGCTCAGAGAAGGTTGGGGGAGGGGACCCACTGGAACAGCTGTTGAGAGACAGATGGTAGCCTCCCGTCAAGGCTATTAAGCATGTTCTTTAACGTGCATATGGTATGGCTCTCCCGCACACGGCGCCACGGCTTAACGTTCCATCCGACGGACGGTGGTCTTTCCAAACCCATCGGTGTCCCCTACTGACCGTGAGCAGGGAGTTTTGCGGAGATAAATCTCAACGCTGACCCAGCTGGGACTCGAACCTGGGGTCTGCGAGGGAGCCATACTGTATACGTTAAAGAACACGCTGGATTTCTGACCTGAGCATGTATCACCAAAATCAGCTTTTCCGAGGGCACGAAATCATGTCCCTTTGATCAGTAGCCAAGCACGCTAACTGCTGTCAACGAGCTAAATAGGCAATACCAGAAATAATAACTTTTCAGGTTGCATTTGAAATGTATATATGTCCCATCTTTTCACAAATCAGTTCAGAAAGCCGAAGATTTATTAGATTGATAATATCGCTTCGTCAATAGTATTAGAGTGACGAAAGAGTACTCGCGCACGAGTGGGTCCCATTATTTCCGTTAACACGCAATATTTGCGAATGGCGCTTTTTCAAAAATGAAAACGTATTCTGAAGGACTCGACCAACCATTATTTACAATCGATTGTTCACATGTTGTAAACAAGAAAGACAATGCGAAACAATGAAACGCAATTGTTGTCAACATGCGTAATTATCGCTTATTACTTTACAGTATTGTTTTTTGTTCTGATGGATAGCAGCCACAGTTTTGCCTCAAAGGCCTGTCCATTTCAATAGTTTATACTGCTAATACTCAAGGGTTGGGTTGTTTTAACCTTTGAGAGGCATTTTTTTGCACACCATTGGCTAAATGGTCAGGTCACAAGGACCCTGAAGGCTCAGAGAAGGTTGGAGGAGGGAACCCACTGGAACAGCTGTTGGGAACAAATGGTAGCCTCTCGTCAAGCCCATCCAGCGTGTTCTGTAACGTGCACAGAATATGGCTCTCCGTCACACGGGGCCACGGCTTAAAGTCCCGTCCGACGGACGGTGACCTTTCCAAGCCCATCGGTGTTCCCTACTGACGTGGGCAGGGCGGGGAATTTTGCGGAGATAAATCTAAACGCTGACCCAGCTGGGACTCGAACCTGGGAACTACAGATGACGAGCCTGGCGCGCTACCGACTGAGCACCCCGTCTCTTTTTTTTTGGGGGGGGGGGGGGAATAAGGTTATATTCCTTTTATGAAAATGATCCAAGGGGGTTTAAAAATTCAATTTGAACGATTGACTAGACATAGCAGGAAAATTGGGACGTAGATTCACTGTAAAATTGATTTCATGGGTTCTCGTTTTTTAAAAAGTTTTTAATATTTAGCAAACTTTTTACATTCAATATAATCTACTACTTGCAAAAACATCTCGTATGTCAATTTAGATTATAAGCATGGTCGGCCTTGATATTAATGTAAGAAAGCTACAGCTTGGGGTTTCACGATATAAGGGGCATCAAAGAAATATATTTCAAGTTTTGTTATGACAGGCAATTTTTTTAAACATTTAATTTATTATGCAAACACTCTTCACCTTAGCTTTACAAGTCATCATTGCACTGTATATCATTTCTTGTGTAATACTTTCATCACATCAGTGTCGTGCTTATTTCCCCTTCAATCAGAATAATAAGTATATATTTCGATTTTCGAATTTTTTAGAGCCTCAGAAAGTCAAAGTCCTGCCCTGGTTAACACCAAATACGAAATTTTTGTAAAATACACTACAGATAACTTTTTTTCCTATTTCACTACTTGCAGGTTTATATAATATATATTAAGTTTCGCAATTACTTACGGTATTATAACTGCCGCTGCGTAAGAAAGTTTTCTTTTTAAGAAATTAGTCTGTGAAAGTAAGACCCTTTTCCTCCATTATAATCTCTAAACCAAAGTACTAACTACACCAGCGCCATGTACAGAAATTTGTTTTCAGAATAAAAAAAAAAGTATTTGGTATTATACAGAAGTGTTTTATCAATTGGATTATATAAGTCCATGGGGCTTATTAAGTACGGAGACAGTACATTTTTCAAATTTTGTTTTGTCATGGCATGTTTAATTTCGTTTTATGGTGTAACGGAATTAACTTTATGGATTATTTTATTGCAGAATTTATTAGTTATATAAAGCGATATATTCACAATAATCTTGAGCTCACGTTCCGCAGATAACTCGTTGATCGATTTTGGAGGGTTTCAGAAAAGTGACGTAACGAGATTACGAGCGAATTTTTGGATTCCATACTATATTGATCCCTCTGAATATATATATATACTCCCTCTTATATTTTTGGTGGCTTTTTCATAATGCCGCAGTCAATTCATACGATACGAGAATTCATGACTATACGAATCAATATTTATAAAGTTTTGATGTAGGGCGAGGAGAGAAAAAGAGCCAGAGGCGTAGGAAAATTCTGTCTCGACGATTGACTGTGTTCACGATTTCTGAATACTATAATAACTATATACTATGAATACTATTAACTGAATACTATGATAACTAAGGAATTTACATTCAAAGATCAACTGGGACACCAGAATTTGATAAAAAGAAAATATACTTTTAAATTCATTTTACAATTTTTAAAGGATACTAATTTGATTGACAGAATTTGATTTAGTGCCTAAATAGTGCCACGATGTTTATGCATTAGGAGATTGAACACTCTTAAAATTTTAATAATGTTAATCAAGAACTTTCAGTTTCTACTGAACTACCTCCTTCCTTCAGAAAACTCTGGAATGTTTATGGAATGTTTATTTGACAGCCATTCTAAGATTATTGGCAATTTTATGGTTTTGTTGTTTGAAATTTTGGTTTTACAGGTTGGGTTGTTTTACCTCTGAGCGGCACTTTTTTGCCCACCATGGGCAAATGGCCAGGTCACATGGACCCCGAAGGCTCAGAGAAGGTTGGGGGAGGGGACCCACTGGAACAGCTGTTGGGAGACAGATGGTAACCTCCCGTCAAGGCCATCCAGTGTGTTCTTTAACGTTGGGCTGTTTTACCTCTGAGCGGCACTTTTTTGCCCACCATGGGCTAAATGGCCAGGGCACAAGGACCCCGAAGGTTCACAGGTTGGGGGAGGGGACCCACTGGAACAGCTGTTGGGAGACAGATGGTAGCCTCCCGTCAAGGCCATCCAGCGTGTTCTTTAATGTGCACAGAGTATGGCTCTCCCGCACACGGGGCCACGGCTTAACGTCCCATCCGACGGACGGCGGTCTTTCCAAGCCCATCGGTTTCCCCTACTGACCCTGGGCAGGGCGGGGAATTTTGCAGAGAGTGATTTCCGGAATAATATAGTTTAAGCTGAAGGAGGACTACCTATGGTGACGTTATAACTTGATTCACCGGCCTTCTGTTATAGATGTTGTTGACTAAAAGGCACCGAAATCTGTTAAAACAGAAAAAACTTAAAAACTTGCGTAATAAAACATCAGTAACCTAAGGCACGTGATGGTGTCATCAAGTAAACGACAAGCATTCTCCACTTGTCCTCAAGAATGCCACTATTATTTACAGTGATTGGTCTATAATTATTACAACTCTTTGATCCACTTTTATATATCGGATGAATAATTCTAATTTTCATAGCTATTGGGATTTGATAGTTTTCAAAAATGATTTTATAAGAACTGTTATTTCAGGCACAATAGTGCATTTACATTCAAGTATTTTGGTTTAATGTTGTCAAATACAGGAGATGAGTTATATTTTAAGTGATCTATAATATTAGCAATATCGAAGTTTATCGATCTATAATATTAGCAATATCGAAGTTTATCGATCTATAATATTAGCAATATCGAAGTTACTAGGAGGGGTTATCGAGGTTACTACTACATAGTGGTAAATGCATAAAATTCTTATTCATCTAACATGATTCATAAACTTTATCTGGTATAGTATTTGTCGTCGCAAACTCTTTTTGCATCTCACTAATAGTTGTTACAAAAAATTTATCAAAATTACTTAAAATTTCTTTCCAAGCTTTTTCTCAATCAAGTGTCACATTTTCATCGATTGACATTTTTTTTTTATCAAAAATATCATTATTTCCCAGATTCTCATTTTTTAAAACGAAACTAAATGGAACTGCGCAATGGTTTAAATCCCTGCTCTTAACCTTTGGAGGAGGAGTCAGTGAGACCGCCACTGGGTAAAACCTTATTCAATACACACCTTTATAGCACAACACTCTTACAAAATCAATGGCATTCGGAGGTAAGTTTTCCAGGGAGGGGGGTAATTTGGAGTGGCAGAACATTTCCATCCTCCTCCTCAAGCAGCCATGGGCTACGGAGGTCCAACCAGACCGTGCTATTTAGTTCTCCAAACAAGTCTGTCCTGAGCTACATCTACTGCATCTGGCCACTGCACACCAATTCTAACAAGGTCCTGTTTGACATTGTCTGCCCACCACATCCTAGGCCGCCCCCTCTTTCTGAGGCCTTTAGGCACACTGTTCATAACCCTATTCGCTAATCTATAATTATCCATACGGCCAACATGGCCAAACCAACGGAGTCTCTGCACAATATGCTGCTTAAAGGAGGTTGCCGACTCCTTTGCCTAACCTCATCATTAGTTACAAAGTTGAATCACCTAATGCCCAAGATACTGCGAAAGCATGTGGAATCAAAAGTATCTAGTTTCCTGTTATCTTGTTTACAAAGTGTCCAAGTTTCACTACCATAACTAACCTTAGAAAGAACCAAACTATTATACAGTGTAATTTTAGTCTTTAGGTGTATACGCCTATTTCTCCACAATCTCCATAGATTCTTAAAAGTACCAGCAGCAATCTCTATTCGTCTGTTAATCTCATGCCGCACATCACCATTATCTGTTACATAGCTCCCAAAGCAATTAAAACTGTGACATCAGCTCAAGACTGCAACCATTCGGATTAACTGAATCACAGCCTGCCACAGGTTGTGATTCAGTTAACCGGGAGGCAAAAAAAAAATGTTTCAAGATAGAAATGTTTGCGATGAGCCTTTCATTAATGAGTGTGTTTCAAATACAGCAATCATGAACACATCATATCATACTTCAACGAAGGATGTCGAAAGTAAAAGGGATATTTATTATTGAAAATGAATGTAAAAATGATCTTTCATAGTAGTAAATAAAAATAGAAATTTCCGACAACATGAAAAAAATTTACATTTCTTTAACTTAAAAAAAAAATAAATTATTGCATACTCGATGTTATTTAACAAATTATTTTTCGGCAATTTTTTACGGGGGGAGGGGGATTGCCTTCTTGCCCACCACCCCGCCGGAGCTCATATAATCAATATGTTGGAGCGAATATTAAATACAATACTGCAAATTCTTATTTTACTCATCATAATAGTAATTCAAAATCTTAAACTCATTTAGTATTTTTGAAGAAAAAGAAACTACTGGTATTGTAATAATTCTTTCTTCTATTTAATAAATTCATATCCCTCTCTAGTTAACACTTGTCTCTGAGATACTATCATTAAATATTTTAATAGCAAAATTTTCTTTTTTTTTAACGCAGTGTAAATCTGTAAGTTAGGATTGTCTTCAGTGTTAGGTATGCCAGAATTTGGGTTGTTTTACCCCTGAGCGGCACTTTTTTTGCACACCATGGGCTAAATTGTCAGGTCACCTGAACCCCGAAGTCTCAGAGAAGGTTGGGGGAGGGGACCCACTGGAACAGCTGTTGGGAGACAGATGGTAGTCTCCCGTCAAGGCCATCCAGCGTGTTCTTTAACGTGCACAGGGTATGGCTCTCCTGCACACGGAGCCACGGCTTAACGTCACATCTTGGATGACGGCCTTTCCAAGCCCATCAGTGTGCCCTACTGACCGTGGCAGAGAGTTTTGCGGAAGGTATGCCAGGAGTATTACCTTTTTTTACCCAAAAATTCAAGTTAAATTTCTATTTTAAATAATATCGGTAGTCTTTATATACACTGTCCTATCACAATATTACAGAATTTCCCTGTTGTGTGAATGGAAATCTAAATTTCAATGCTAGATATCATCTAAAATATGAATTTAATATAAAGGTGTAACTGAAGAATAATGAAGTTATTGAAATCTCGATTTTCAACAATATTCGTTTAATATTTAAAGAGTTATGGATGCTGGAATATTTCCCAACAGTAAAGCATCATAAGAATTCACCTTAGAAATTAATAGAACTTTAATAAGCATTGTTTCAAAATATTTAAAAAAAATATAAGAAACATTTTAGAAGTTTGCGTAATGATTATTTCAATATTGGACAATTACAAACGATTTTTATAAAATAATTTATTGTTAAATATTCCAGCTTTCATAACTCCTTAAATATCGAAAGAATATTACGGAAAAATCGAGATTTAAATAAATTAAAGATCATGAACAAATCTATCTTCAGTCATATGTTTCCATTAAATTAAGAATTTAGAAGTTATAGAGCTTCGATATTAAATTGACAAATATGAAAATTCTAGGGGCGGCTCAGTCGGTAGTGCGCCGGGTTCGTAATCTGTAGTTCCCAAGTTCGACTCCGAGCTGGGTCAGCGTTGAGATTTATCTCCGCAAAGCTCCCCGCCCTGCTCATGGTCAGTAGGGGACACCGATGGGCTTGGAAAGGCCACCGTCAGTCGGATGAGACGTTAAGCCATGGTTCCGTGTGTGGGAGAGCCATACCCTGTGCACGTTAAAAAACACGTGGATGGCCTTGACGGGAGGCTACCATCTGTCTCCCAACAGCTGTTCCAGTGGTTCCTCCCCCAACCTTTTCTGAGCCTTCGGGGTCTATGTGACCTAGACATTTAGCCCATGGTGTGCAAAAAAGTGCCGCTCAGAGGTAAAACAACCCAACCAAATGAAAATTCTCTAATATTTCGTTATTTTCGTGTATTTGTGTCAAATATTTCTCCTCATGATTACTACTACAAAGCAACAGATGTTAAAATCCATTTTGTAAAATTTTACTATCGGGTTTCTGTTAAACATCTTTAAAATGGATTGGATTATCTTTTTCTGAGAGAAAATTTACAAGACAAACGTGAGGTCAATAACACCACAAACCCAAGCAATAAAATCGATTGCGATCTTACTGCGCACAAAACTTTCAGTATCATCAACATCAAACTGTTCTCACATTAACGCAATCGACTTTATTAAAATGTTCTCAAAATCCCCCTAAGATATTTCAAAATCTCGAGACACTTGCGAAATGTAATAAAGACTAGCTCGTGCTGTGACGCAAAGAAACACTGCAATGGAACTGCGAATCGATCGACGCTAAACCTGTTTTAGAATCGCAGTTCCCCGAGCTGCGAGGACCAACATCAGAGATTTAGTTTATAATGCGCACTAGTTAAGGTACAGTTCCCAAATTGCAATGCAAATTTCCGTGCGACGTACGCCAATGGATCACGTAGAATCACCTGAAGGTCGTTCAAATCTCAGCAGTCGGCAAGATGTCAATCTTGGATGCGTTTATAAACATAATTATTTGGCAAGATGACCACTTAGATTGTAAAGCTGCACAACTATCCATTTCAGTAGATGTAAAGATTAAGTTAAGGCCCATTACGATGCAATACCACGTTTCCTAACCATATTTAACTAAGCTTGTACCGCAACAAGAATTGGCATTTCTACAACCGCATAACCTCTAAGGGCGCATTTGTACAGCATGCCTTAGAGGCAAGGATATGTTATGATAAAATCATGGACAAAGCTCGTAAGAAAATCTTATATTCCCTAGAATATAAGAATTTTGGTTGTTTTACAGCTGAACATTTTTTTGCACAAAATGGGTTAAATAGCTAGGTCACAAGGACACGAAGGCTCAAAAGGTTGTGAGCAGGGAACGCACTGGACAGCTCTTGGGAGACGGATGGTAGTCTACTGTCAAGGCCATCCAGCGTGTTCTTTAACGTGCACAAGGTATGGCTCTCCCGAATATGGGGACACCGGCTTAACGTCCCATCCGATGGATGGCGGCCTTTCCAAGTCCATAGGTGTCCCCCTACTGTCCCACGGCAGGGTGGGAAGTTTTGCAGAGATAAACCTGAACGCTGGCCCAGCTGGTACTCGAACTTGGGAACTGCATATTAGGAGCCTGGCGCGCTACCTACTGAACCATCCCCCACCCCTCAGGTGGTAGCATCCCATTGTCTCAGAGAGTTGGGTTGTTTTACCTCTGAGCGGCACTTTTTTGCACACCATGGGCTAAATGGCCAGGTCACATGGACCCCGAAGGCTCAGAGAAGGTTGGGGGAGGGGACCCACTGGAACAGCTGTTGGGAGACAGATGGTAGCCTCCCGTCAAGGCCATCCAGCGTGTTCTTTAACGTGCACAGAGTATGGCTCTCCCGCACACGGGGCTACGGCTTAACGTCCCATCCGACGGACGGCGGCCTTTCCAAGCCCATCGGTGTCCCCTACTGACCGTGGGCAGGGCGGGGAAATTTTTGCGGAGATAAATCTCAACGCTGACCCAGCTGGGGCTCGAACCTGGGAACTACAGATTACGAGCCTGGCGCGCTACCGACTGAGCCCCCCCCCGCCCCCCCCATTGTCTCAGAAGATTAGAGGAGACCACTGGACAGCTGTTAGAAAACAGATGGAAATCTCCTGTTAAAGCCATCCAGCGTGTTCTTTAATGTGCACAGGGTATGGCTCTCCAGCACACGGACCACGGCTTTATGCTCCATTCGATGGCCTTTCCAAGCACATCGATGTCCCCTTCTTCAGCAAGGGTAGAACGGATGTTAGCGTAGATAAATAGAAAAAAGATAAATTGCTGGGACGCTAGCCTAGAAACTGCAGATTATGAGTCTTGGGTGCTACAGACTGACTGAACCCCTCCTCGATATTAGGGGCAGCAGTACAAGGAGTATTAGGAGCATATAAGCTGGAAAAAATCTTCATCCAATCAATTCACAACTTCAGTATAATCTGCTGTTCTTAGCTCACTTATTCGGCATATTTTTAAATGCCATGTAAAAAACATTTATCTCATTCACAGAAATGTCTGCTATACAGCAATGAAATCGTTATTTTTAAGAAATATGCTTCTTGTTACCTTCGCTTTACACGTATCTTGATCACAAAAATCTATTTTAGACTCCAGTTATTCCGTTAGAAGGAGGACTGTAACTCTACTGGCAAATTTATAATATTTTCTGCACCACATGGTTTAGATGACAAATATATTCATTGACGAACTGGCGCTATTTTCTTTCTCCTTATTATAGTGCTATATCTAAAGGCAGTATTTCAGATTCGCTACCCTGTGCACGTTAAGAGCGTGTCTATTGTGGTACAGTCGCTCAAAAAAACATCCGAACACTATGGTTGATTACAGAATTTAGAAAAAATATCTGGCAACGATTTTTTTTAGAAATTAGTGATCTGGCAACCTTCGTGTCACGTGACACGATGATTGGATTGTTTTACCTCTGAGCGGCACTTTTTTGCACACCATGGGCTAAATGGCCAGGTCACAAGGACCCCGAAGGCTCAGAGAAGGTTGGGGGAGGGGACCCACTGGAACAGCTGTTGGGAGACAGATGGTAGCCTCCCGTCAAGGCCATCCAGCGTGTTCTTTAACGTGCACAGGGTATGGCTCTCCCGCACACGGGGACACGGCTTAACGTCCCATCCGACGGACGGATGCCTTTTCAAGCCCATCGGTGTCCCCTACTGACCGTGGGCAGGGCGGGGGAAATTTTGCGGAGATAAATCTCAACGCTGACCCAGCTGGGACTCGAACCTGGGAACTACAGATTACGAGCCTGGCGCGCTACCGACTGAGCCACCCCCGCCCCCGTGACACTATGAGCAATGCTTTCGGAACGGACCATAAATGCCCTCATAACATAACGCGCGCGTCTTCAGAAACAGCCTCGGGAGTGGCAACTTTGTCATCCTCTGCGACTCCATGTCAGCCTTTTGCAAGCCCTCCAGAAGAGCAAGAGCTGAATAAGGAAGGGGTTCCAAGTGTTGCAACCCCTTATTCAAGAAGATCATGGAGACATGCTCCAAGCTCACTTCTGGCGATATCACGATCCACTTACAGTGGATCCCCTCCAATGATGGGATACCTAGCAACGAGCTTGCTGATCGGACCGCTAAAGAGGCGTTTGAGATTCAGAGGTATGTTACGAATTTCTCTCTCTCAGCGAGTGCAAGATTTTTGTCTCAGAACTGATGAGCCAATATCGTCTTGCCCAGTGGCCGACGGACTCCAGTTATTCCTCATTAAGGTACCTCGTAGATCCCTCACTCATTGCTCCTGACCTCTGTGACCTCAACCGATCTGAGGAGACCGTCTTACATAGTCTCCGAGTCAGAGTCATCTAAAGCAACTATTCTTCACTCTCTCAACAGAGTCTACAGTCCTAACTGTGACACATGCAGCACACTTGAGACTGTTTCTCACATTCTACGTAACTGCTCCCGCTACAGTACTGAAAGAGAAGTTTTGCTTCGGTAACTTCATGCTATCGGAACCACGGACTACATCACTACCCCCCCCCCCCCCACTTTCTTGGCACTCACCAGAACAAGCGGCTGCTGCGAACGCGCATGCGACTTTTCACTGATTTCTTTCAGAACATCGGCCTTTTCTGCAGAGTCTAATGTCTTTGATTTTGTCTCTACATTTTTCCTTATCATATTTTTCTACTGACCTACATGATATAGCAGAGATGTAGTATTTTCTGCTTCTGCTATCTCGCCCTTTTCTTGTGACTGGTGCAATGGTAGCCCCTCACTGGAGTCTAATTGCACCATGATCTTACAACACTTTGAACCTTCAGAACAAAACGTGTGCCTTCAGAACATGTGTCATCAGAACACACACGTACCTCCAAAACACAACACGTGCCTTCAGAACAGATAACAAATGCCTTCAGAGTGGAACATCAGTGCTTTCAGGATGGGGTACGACTACCACGTAAAATATTCATGAGTATATCGAGGGTGAGAACGTAATAATCACTCCTGCACCCTTCTAGCTAGAGAAGTCTGGGGGTACGTGAAGAGAAATAAAACGATGCAAAACTTTTTAAAAAATTCAGTTATTTTATAATTTTTACACTTTTTACGTCCAAAAACAACCATCTACGGGTTGGGTTGTTTTACCTCTGAGCGGCACTTTTTTGCACACCATGGGCTAAATAACCAGGTCACATGGACCCCGAAGGCTCAGAGAAAGTTGGGGGAGGGGACCCACTGGAACAGCTGTTAGGAGACAGATGGTAGCCTCCCGTCAAGGCCATCCAGCGTGTTCTTTAACGTGCACAGGGTATGGCTCTCCCACACACGGGGCCACGGCTTAACGTCCCATCCGACGGACGGCGGCCTTTCCAAGCCCATCGGTGTCCCCTACTGACCGTGGGCAGGGCGGGGAATAACAACCAGCTACGATTAAATTACTTAAACTAGGTGTTCTCAACGTGGAGTACGTGGTAAAAGTTTTTGGGGTACGCCATGAGAGCTCAAAAGTCGCTAAATCAAATCAGTGTTTTATTCCCATTGTTATACTATAACTGTAGTTTTATCTATCTATACAAGGGGTACGCCAGTTACATACACATTTCCAGGGGGTACGTGAAGCATAAAAGGTTGAGAACCACTGATATATATGTTTTATTTTATTCCCATTGTTATACTATAACTATAGTTTTATCTATCTATACAAGGGGTACGCCAGTTACATACACATTTCCAGGGGATACGTGAAGCATAAAAAGTTGAGAACCACTGATATATATGCTTTATTTTATTCCCATTGTTATACTATAACTACAGTTTTATCTATCTATACAAGGGGTACGTCAGTTACATACACATTTCCAGGGGGTACGTGAAGCGTAAAAGGTTGAGAACCACTGATATATATGTTTTATTTTATTCCCATTGTTATACTATAACTATAGTTTTATCTATCTATACAAGAGGTACACCAGTTACATACACATTTCCAGGGAGTACGTGAAGCGTAAAAGGTCGAGAACCACTGATATATGTTTTATTTTATTCCCATTGTTATACTATAACTACAGTTTTATCTATCTATACAAGGGGTACGCCAGTTACATACACATTTCCAGGGGATACGTGAAGCATAAAAGGTTGAGAACCACTGATATATATGTTTTATTTTATTCCCATTGTTATACTATAACTATAGTTTTATCTATCTATACAAGGGGTACGCCAGTTACATACACATTTCCAGGGGATACGTGAAGCATAAAAGGTTGAGAACCACTGATATATGTTTTATTTTATTCCCATTGTTATACTATAACTATAGTTTTATCTATCTATACAAGGGGTACGTCAGTTACATACACATTTCCAGGGGGTACGTGAAGCGTAAAAGGTTGAGAACCACTGATATATATGTTTTATTTTATTCCCATTGTTATACTATAACTATAGTTTTATCTATTTATACAAGGGGTACGCCAGTTACATACACATTTCCAGGGGGTACGTGAAGCATAAAAGGTTGAGAACCACTGATATATATGTTTTATTCCCATTGTTATACAATAACTATAGTTTTATCTATCTATATAAATGGTACGACAGTTACATACACATTTCCAGGGGGTACGTGAAGCATAAAAGGTTGAGAACCACTGATATATATGTTTTATTTTATTCCCATTGTTATACTATAACTATAGTTTTATCTATCTATACAAGGGGTACGCCAGTTACATACACATTTCCAGGGGATACGTGAAGCATAAAAGGTTGAGAACCACTGATATATATGCTTTATTTTATTCCCATTGTTATACTATAACTACAGTTTTATCTATCTATACAAGGGGTACGTCAGTTACATACACATTTCCAGGGGGTACGTGAAGCGTAAAAGGTTGAGAACCACTGATATATATGTTTTATTTTATTCCCATTGTTATACTATAACTATAGTTTTATCTATTTATACAAGGGGTACGCCAGTTACATACACATTTCCAGGGGGTACGTGAAGCATAAAAGGTTGAGAACCACTGATATATATATTTTATTCCCATTGTTATGCTATAACTATAGTTTTATCGATCTATACAAGGGGTACGCCAGTTACATACCCATTTCCAGGGGGTACGTAAAGCATAAAAGGTCGAGAACCACTGGTTTAAACAATTATGTTTCAATGCCGGAAAAACTGTTTGGAAATTTTAAGTAGTTCGGTACCTAAAAAGAGTTTTTAAAAAGGGGTATTTTATAGGAAGTTCTTTCATTTAAAAAGATTATTTTCATTTTATAGAAAGTCATTTTCTTTTGTATAAAAAAAGGCTGGCAAACACTTAGAGTTTACAAATTTTTTTAAATATCGCGATTTACTATTCAGAAAGTAGAATAGTATATCGCAAAATACTATTCTACTTTTCAAAATAAATAATTTTAACGCTTTGCGGAGATTCAGTCTTTCAATCTCCCGTGACACCATGATACTGTTCCACATGAGCTACCATCTTTGTGCATTATCAGAAGGATTAACTTTGTCTATGTGACTTTTGCTGCCTGAGGAGTACACAGTCGTATCATAATAATATGGCCACCTAGCATAGTATATGTATGGTAGGTGGTCATATTATTCTGATACGACTGTGTATAGATATCAGAGAACGGGCTAGAAATTTTAAAAGGGACACATTAATAACGATCCTATATTGAACCTTCTGACACTGTTATAAAGAATAAGTAACAAAATATTTACATGTTATATAAACTGAAGTACCACTGGTATGTGTGTGTGTGTGTGGGGGGGGGGGGGCACAAGCAATTATACCGAGGTGTAGTACAGACAATTTCATGGACAAGTGCAAGCAATTCCAGAATGTGGCACAAGCAATTCCGTTATGGTCTACAAGTATTCCAAGGTGGTGTACAAACAAATCCAAGGTGTGGCATATGAAATTCCAATATGGTGTATAAGCAATTCCAGAGTTCGTAGCAGCATTCCAAGGTGGTGTACATCTCCAGGGCACTGTATAAACAAATCCAGGATGGTATACATGCAAATCCAAAGTGGTGGTAGGAGCAAATCCAAGATGATGTACAAGTAAATCCAACAAGGGTGGTGTACAAACAATTCCAGGTGATGTATAAAGCATTCCAGGGTGGTATACAAGCAATTCCAGGTCGCACAGAAGCAATTTCACAAGCGAGTCCAAGTTGGTATGTAAGCAATTGCAAGGTGGACCACAAACAATTCCAGGGTGGGGCACAGCACAAGCAATTCGAGGGCGTGGCACCATCTTGTTGGTGAGTCATAACCGAATTATCGTTTCTGCCCTCCCGCCTTTATTTTTACAGTAATAGTTACAAATATTAGTGATTTGTAGAATTGAATGGGATAGTAACCCCTCCACACTTTTGCCAACACGTGAATTTCCATTGAAGTCCGCATGGCTAAGAAACGTAAATTTCATTTCAAATTCAGCAAAGACCTTAAAAGATGAATCTTTCTGGAATAAGAAACGGTTAGCACACACAAACTAATTTAGGTTCAAGTGTTGGGTTATTTTACCTCGGAGTCACTTTTTGCAAAAAAAAGGCCAGGTCATATGGGTCCCGAAGGGACCCACTGGACAGTTATTAAGACACAAATGGTAGCTTTCCGTCGTCCATCCAGTGTGTTCTTTGTCATGAATAGTTACGGCTCTCTCGCACACGGAGCCACGGTTTAACGTCCCATCCGTCGGACGGCGGAAATGCAAACCCTAGGTATCCCCTAATGACCGAGGGCAGGGATTTTTGCAGAGATAAATCTCGATGCTGGCGCAGCTGGGATTCGAACTTGCGGGACTGCAGATTACGAGGTTGGCACGCTACCTACTGAGCCACACCCGCCCCACAAGAAAAGGGAAAAAAATTGATACCGGAACAGCGTTCGGGTTTCAAGTTTTTTTTTTAGAATATTCTTAGACTGTATGGGTGAGGGGGTTGAGAGAAAGGTTTAGATGCTTTGCTTCTAACCGGTCACAAAGAGCCCAGAGAAGGTTGGGGGAGGGGATCCACTAGACCAATGGGGGGAGGAACATATGGCACGAGAGGCTATTTTTGTTGGCCAATTTTTGTGTTCGGATATATTTTTGGAGCGACTGTACTTCTAGCAATTCAATACATATTTATGAAAGAACTATTGGAGACTGTTCACTGTCTCGGCACCAATGGTTGTTGTGGATTGTTTGACTTCTGAGCGGCACTTTTTTGCATACAATAGGCTAAATGGCCAGGTCACAAGTACCCCGAAGGCTCAGAGAAGGTTGGGGGAGGGGACCCACTGGAACAGCTGTTGGGAGACAGATGGTAGCCTCCCGTCAAGGCCATCCAGTGTGTTCTTTAACGTGCACGGATCCACGGCTTAACGTCCCATCGACGGACGGTGGCCTTTCCAAGTCCATCGGTGTCCCCTACTGACCGTGGGCAGGGCGGGGAATTTTGCGGAGATAAATCTCAACGCTGACCCAGCTGGGACTCGAACCTGGGAACTAGAGATTACGAGCCTGACGCGCTACCAACTGAGCCACCCCCGCCCCTATTTTTGTTACGGTGGCAGACGAGCTCGGAAAAGGTTAACCACCCCTGAACTAGACAGATGGTAGTCTCCCGTCAAGGCAATCCAGGGTGTTAAATGTGCACAGGGTATGACTACCACATGGAAGCCGCGGCTTAACGTCTCATCCGACGGACGGTGGCCTTTCCAAGCCCATCGGTGTTCACTACTGACCGTGGGCAGAGCGGGGAGTTTTGCGGAGAGAAGTCTCAACGGTGGGACTAGAACCTGGGAACTACAGATTACGAGCTTGGCGCTACCGACTGAGCCACCTCCGCCGCATCCACTGTATGCAAAAAAAGTGCAGTTCAGAGGCAAAAAAACCCAAACCTATTAATTAGATTACCCTTTTTACAAGTATATCCATCCCTCATTTTTTTCATAACTCCCTATCCTCCCTCATTGACACTCAGCCTTCAACAAACAAATCTTTCGTTTCCATTCCAAATACAAAAAAATCTCCGGAAAAATCCCAAAGCTACGACACAGCCAAACACCCCCCTCCCCTAAAAAAAAAGATCACATTTTGTTAAGGAATAAACGACATTAATTTTTAGTATCTTGTCTTTTTGCTGAGGTCTCGCCATCCTCAGAGACCTACTCTGGCGTATAAACAGACAGGCTCCTGTCAGACCTCTGTGGCATGCAGCTGCTTGAGGGAATATTTATTTCGATACTAGTTAACACAAAGTTATCCATTTCCATGGATGGGCCATTGCTCCCACACACCCACCTGTTGACAAATGATCCAGTATATCTCTACAACCAACGTACCGAATTTAATTTTCTAAAATATGAGAAATTTTGCCGAAATTCAAAGAAAAAAAATTGAAAATCATTTTATATACTAGAAATTTTATGTTTATAAATTTACTTTGCAAAACAAACGATCAATATGCTTCATTTTCTTGAAATTACGGTACGATTTAGAAGACCTACATCTACGAAAAAAAAATAGATTGGGGGGGGGGGGGGCTTGGGTTGTATTACCTCTGAGCGGCACATTTTTTGCACGCAATGGTCTAAATGTCCAGTCACAAAGGCCCCGAAGGCTAAGGTAGGGGAGGGCACCCACTGGGCAGCTCTTTGGTGATAGATGGTAGCCTTCCGTCAAAGCCAACCAGCGTATTCTTTAATGCACACAGCGTATGCCTCTCGCGCATACGAAACCACGGCTTAACGTCCCATCCAACGGACGGCGGCCTTTCCAAGCCCATCGGCGTCCCCTACTGACTGAGGACAGCGCGAAGAGTTTTGCGGGGATAAATCTCAACGCTGGCTCAGCTGGGACTCGAACCTAGGAACTACAGATTACGAGCCTGGCGCGCTACCGACTGAGCCACCCCTAAAGGGGATGATAACTGGGTTTTCATTGCAGTGTAACATTTTCTCTTTCGTTTCACAGCTTTTTTAATTTTGAAAAATTCATGAAATATGTTTTTTGTCCTCCATTATCCTTACTAGCATTTTCGAAGAGTGGGGCGCAGCGTTCTCCTCCCCTTTGCCCTACCCCAAGATCCAGTGCTACGAGTTAGCAAAGTACAAAAATTGCGGCTCTTTAAAATTTTGAACACACATGACCTAAACATAATCTCCAACAGCCCTCGCTGTCAACCTTAATCAGTCTGAAATGTAGAATTCAGCCATGAAATTCGCTTAACCTGCAATCCTATCTTGAATTCCTTGAAAAGCGTTAAAAATCCAATCACAACAATATTGAACCTCTCATTTTCATTATCACTACAGTTCATTTATAACTTCCCCCCCAATGCATCTCACAATTGATCCCCAATCCGTCCCTAAACCAATTCGCAAACGTTCCCAATCCCCACCACTTGAAAACAAACCTTCAGAAGGCTTCAGTATAAAAAAAAATCCTATAAAATCACTAAACCTTCACACAATGCAATGAACCAATTAAGAAGTACTCACAGTAAGTCTCCTTAGCCAATTTAGACACAACTTCGCTCTTCAGTTTACTATTTCCTTTTCCCATGTTGGATGTTGGAAGTGAAGAACAGCCGCTCGTGATCCACCTGCCAAGGTTTGCATTCCTCTGACGGTCGGCAGCTTCCTTCCGTCACCACGCGCTCCGCAGGCGCTACCTGCAGCTCGGTCCTTCCCAGGGTTCCATGCGCGAAACTCTCCTCTTCGCTACTGCGTTGGCAACACGGCTCGTGCGAGCGTCATGTCCGCTGCGGTGGCTGCGACGAATGGATTTGCGCGATGGCTTTCCGGAAGAGGCGAAAAAAATATGGAAAGTGTCGTAGAGGTGGGATTTTTCCGGAGGGGTTTTTTTATTTTTGGACTGGAAATGAAGGATTTGTTTGTGAAGTTGAAGGCTGAGTTTCAATGAGGAAGGATAGGGCGTTAAAAAAAAATAGGTTGGGTTCTTTTACCTCTGAGCGGCACTTTTTTGCACACCATGGGCTAAATGGCCAGGTCACAAGGACCCCGAAGGCTCAGAGAAGGTTGGGGGAGGGGGCCCACTGGAACAGCTGTTGGGAGACAGATGGTAACCTCTCGTCAAGGCCATCCAGTGTGTTCTTTAACATGCACAGGGTATGGCTCTCCCACACATGGGGCCACGATTTAACGTTCCATCCGACGGACGGCGGCCTTTCCAAGCCCATCGGTGTCCCCTACTGACCGTGGGCAAGGCGGGGAATTTTGCGGAGTTAAATCTTAACGCTGACCCAGCTGGGACTCGAACCTGGGAACTACAGATTACGACCCTGGCGCGCTACCGACTGTTACCGACTTAGTTCATTTTGCTGAATCAGATGAGGCTCGTCTAACTTTTTAGGAGTGTATGTAGGATCAGGATCTGTATATGTTTCAAAGTCTTCCTTTGATGAATGTGAATCCATCTCTTCTCAGTTGGTTGGAGGTGTTGGTATAGGAAGATCTTCTTCATGAGGAACTGGCCTTATGGCTGAAGGCACATTTGGATATTGTATTTTGCTTTTGTTCTTTTTTGAAAAGCCCGACACTTTAGTTACACAAAAATAGCAATCATACAAGTGACTAGTTGGGTGACGCCAAACCATTGGAACTGCAAAGGGCATGGATTTTATCTTACCTTTCAAACATTCACTCAGGCCACAAAGCACGAAATGCAGCACACATGTGGAGCCCATGTTTTGCCCTGATCTCCAACATGACATCCAAAATTCAAGTTAAAGGCTTTCTTCACAATCTTTATCAAAAGACGACCCTGGGATTTTTAAATATAATTTCCACACACATAACAAAACTTATCTGGCACATTAACACATCCGCGACGCTGCCTTTGTGCCATTTAAACGCAAAATTCACTCTTCAACGTACAGCACGTGTTCCTCCAACAATGAACTCAACAAGAATGGTGGTCTGAGGTTAGATTACTGTTGCATGTTTTATCCCACTTGGCAGCCACAAAAAGTAAAATATCTAGTTTCCTCCTAGTTGGCTGGAGGCGTTGGTATAGGAAGATCTTAAGAGGAGTCAAAATGGCCAAATAACATAAAAACGTGACATGCTAGCCATTTTTTAAGGCCAGATATGAAATCAGCACCTGAAAAATTGTTAAAGGTAGCTACAGTATTCATGTTATAAAAACCTTGAAAACCAGCCATTAGTTAGTGCATTTCTTCATAAAGTTAATAATTAAATTTTTACTTATTTCTTCTAAATAAATTGCCTTTCTATTAAATAAGTTCGTTTTTTCGTTTATTATCTGTTATCACAGATAACGTTCTGAACACACGCTTATTTCAATATCTGGAAACAAGAAACGTTTCCAGATATTGAAAGATTAATCGAGTTCTGCGTCCATGGGCATTGGGGAGGGGGGAGGGGGGGCTCAGTCGGTAGCGCACCAGGCTCGTAATCTGCAGTTTCCAAGTTCGAGTCCCAGCTGGGTCAGCGTTGATATTTATCTCCGCAAAACTCCCCGCCCTGCCCACGGTCAGTAGGGGACACCGATGGGCTTGGAAAGGTCACCGTCCGTCGGATGGGACGTTAAGCCGTGGCCCCGTGTGCGGGAGAGTCGTACCCTGTGCACGTTAAAGAACACTCTGGATGGCCTTGAAGGGAGGCTACCATCTTTCTCCCAACAGCGGTTTCAGTGGGTCCCCTCCCCCAACCTTCTCTGAGCCTTGGTTGGTTGGTTGTTTAGGGTTTAATGGCGCATTAGCAACTACGGCTATAATGCGCCAAACGAATGTCCAAGATGTAAAAAGATAAAAGTCATGGAACCCTCAACCAATTATTAAAAATAAACTAGGAATTGAACGAGACAAATGTAGAATAATAAAATAACAAGCAGTGAATAACAATAAACAGATGTAGAAATATTTTGTAAAAATAAAAGTAATCAGGTGTAAACAATCAGTAGAGTAAAATTATAGACGAGTAAAATAACCTGTAAATTGTAAAAATTTAAAGACAGCGTTAAAACAACAATGATCAGCTAACAAATGTCCGAGTGTAAGGGGCTTTTTCTGAGCCTTCAGGGTCCTTGTGACCTGGCCATTTAACCCATGGTGTGCAAAAAAGTGCCGCTCAGAGGTAAACCAACGAACAACCAACACAATGGTCTGTATAAATTAGATACGTGATCAGTGAAAAATAAACAGAGCATAATTTCTACTAGAACTGTAGAAATTATAGAGAGTAAAATATACTATAATAATAATAACAAGAACTTAAATATTTACCACAGCAGAAAAATAATCTAAAGTAAAATGAACCATAGAGATAAAAACACGAACTTTAATATTTACCACAACTGGAAAAATTGTCGAAATGAATATCAACTATAGTGCTAAAAATAAAGACTTCAATCTTTAATGTAATTTCCCATTAAAAAGATTATCGCCAGTATAATTATCTACGGCAGCACGAACATTAGTATTGGCCACAGTGTGAAAATTATCGGAAATGAAATTCCCCAGCGATGACAACAGAAACTGCAAAATATATCACAGCAAATGCATCACAAATATATCCTTCCATTGATTAGGGGTAAAGGATTGTAAATGGACTCCTGCACACATCTGACACTGAACTCATTTGATGTATTGCTGTGAATGCCTGCTACATATTTTGCAGAATGTAAATGGAAACTTGTTACACTATTGATAAGTGCTGATAGACGTTGAAATTAGAGATTATTTATTTCTAACAGAAATGAATTGTTCGGCCGAATTGATTTTATTTTTCATTTCTTTATTTTAATCCTTCTCATTCTTATAAATTTAATTCCTGAAGTTTCTAAACTTAAATCTTATAAGTTTAGAAACTTCAGGAATTAAATTTATAAGAGTCTAGAACTTTTAGTAAGGAGATTGTAGATAAAGGCAATATGATGTAAACTGTTACATCATAAAAATATTTTAAATTATTTTCTGATTAAAAATACTTAAGACAGAAAATATGCAACAGTGCAAAATTATCAAAGTAAAATTAATCACAGAGAGAAAAAAAGGGAAGGCAAATATTTACCTCAGAGAGAAAAAGTATCGTAAGTGAAATTTGACTTAGTGATCAAAATAGAAACTATAAAGTAGAAAAAGTATTTGGTAGTAAAATTAATCACAGTTATGAGAAAAGAAAAATGTAAAGAACTGCTATAGAGGAAAAAGTATCCAAAGTAGAAAAAAATTATAGTGATGAAAGTATAGTAACTGTAAAGATTTATCACAAAGGAAAAAGTATAGAAAGTAAAATTAGAGTGATAATACCAGGACTCGCTGAATATTTACCACACTGGAAAAGTATCGCAACTAAAATTAATGAACGGTGATGAAAAATGAAATTGTAAGTATTTGCCAAATGGGAAAAATTATCAAAAGTAAAATTAATGAGAATGATAACAACAGGAACTCTAAATGTATACGTCACTGGAGATGTACCGGATTTAAAATAAACAACAGTAATGAAAAAAGAACTATAAATATTTACTACAGCTTAAAAAGTAGCGAATGTAAAATTAATGAATGTGATAAGTACAGGAACTCTGCACATGTACCACATTGGAGATGTATGAGAACTATAAATAACAACAGTGATGACAACGAGAACTATAAATATTTATTAGAGAGCAAAAAGTATCGAAAATAAAATTAATGATAGCTATATCAACAGGATATCTGAATATGAACCGCAACAGAGTACTATTGGAACTAAACTTAACAACAGTGATGACAACATGAGCTGTGAATACTATTTACTATAGTGTGAAAAGTATCGAATATAAATTTAATGATAGTGATACCAGCAGGATATTTGAATATATACCACACCTGAGCAGTATCGTAACTATAATTAACAACAGTGATGATAACATGAACCATGAATATTAACCATAGTGTAAAAAGTATCGAATGTAAAATTAGTGATAGTGATAATAACAGGATCACTGAATATGTACCACACGAGAGCACTATTGGAACTAAACTTAACAACAGTGATGACAACATGAACCATGAATATTTATCATAGTGTAAAAAATATTGAATGTAAAATTAATGATAGGGATAATAACAGGCACTTTAAATATGTTCCACACCAGAGCAGTACCAGAACCAAATGAGCGGGGTGGCTCAGTCGGTAGCGCGCCAGGCTCGTAATCTGTAGTTCCCAGGTTCGAGTCCCAGCTGGGTCAGCGTTGAGATTTATCTGCGCATTATTCCCCGCCGTGCCCACGGTCAGTAGGGGACACCGAAGGGCTTGGAAAGGCCGCCGTCCGTCGCATTGGACGTTAAGCCGTGGACCCGTGTGCGGGAGAGCCATACCCTGTGCACGTTAAAGAACACGCTGGGTGGCCTTGACGGGAGACTACCATCTGTGTCCCAACAGCTGTTCCAGTGGGTCCCCTCCCCCAACCTTCTCTGAGCCTTCGGGGTCCATGTGACCTGGCTATTTAGCCCATGGTGTGCAAAAAAGGCCGCTCAGAGGTAAAACAACCCAACCCAACCAGAACCAAAATTAACAACAATAATTACAACATGAACTATGAATATTTTCCATAGTATAAAAAGAATCGAATGTAAAATTATTGATAGCGATAATAATAACAGGATCTCTGAATATGTATTACACTATCGGAACTAATATCCGAACTAAAATTAACAACACTGATGACAACATGAACTATGAATATTTTCCGCAGCAGCAAAAGTATTGTAAGTAAAATTAACAACAGTGAAGAAAATAGGAAGAAAATAATACACCTACTATAATAATAACAATTAAAGTTTCTTAAAGACATTTTCAATATCATTAAAATCAATATAATTTAATTTTTTCAATATCATTAAATTTAGAGATTTAGATTTTCCATTTTTATTTAAAAGAGTGAAAGTTTTTCATCTTTAGATTTTCTGGCAAATAATTAAATATTTCTGGTGCTAAATATACACATATTTATCACCAGAACTTAATTTAATTCCTTACCTAAAGAAATTATAAATGAACGTTCATATAGTGTTTTTAAATCGAAAGTGAAAAATGTTATTTTTACTTCTTCAAATATTGATTACTACTTTAAAGCTATACAATAATATTTTGCTTTTAACATTATGACACATTTTTTTTTTGTTACTAAAGACATTACTCTGAATGTAATAATTCATTTTGGCATCCTAAATGAGCAAATCGCTCAAAGGTCTGCTAATATGTAACTTTAATTTTATTTATTTTGTTTATATTTCATTCTTTTTTTTTTGACTTGCGCTAATATTGTTTTCTGTTTGTATATGCAAGTCTTTGTATTATATTGTTATTTTGTTCTAATTAAATTAAATTAAAAAAATATAATGATTTTGCATAACGGCTTTTTTAGGAAGAAATAAAATACATGCTTAACAATTCTTGTATTATAATTAATATGTCTAATATCACTTAAAAACCAGTGTTATTTAAAATATAAAACGATACTGTATATGTAAAATGTTCTTAAAGGTAACATATGTAATTCATTATAAAAATGTCTAACACTAATCATACCTTATTTTTTCCTAAAATACTTCTAATTACTCTATTTTGAGTTCTAATTAATGATTATAATAAATTAGTTGTTAATAATTAATTGCTGTAATAAACAACACATCCAGAAATTAATCCATATGTTAACTAATATTTTACCCATGCATTATTAATCAGTTTTAAAAGTGTAATATTTACAAAATTTCTGATAATAATAAACTTAATCACAATTATTTTATAAGGAATCAATGTGTTTATTCCTAGTTTATTATGAATATATAGTGCTAAGTATGTACTGAACACTTTCTAGTGGTTTACATGAATAACTGTTACAAATGCATTTAAGCGTATGATAAAATAATTTGGTTTTCAAGTTATCTATTTGGAGCAGGGGGGTGGCTCTGTCGGTAGTGCGCCAGGCTCGTAATCTGTAGTTCCCAGGTTCGAGTCCCAGCTGGGTCAGCGTTGAGATTTATCTCCGCAAACTCCTCGCACGGTCAGAAGGGGACACCGATGTGCTTGGAAAGGACGCCTTCCGTCGGATGGGAGGTTAAGCCGTGGCTCCGTGTGCGGGAGAGCCATACCCTGTGCACGTTAAAGAACACGCTGGATGGCCTTGACGGGAGGCTACCATCTGTCTCCCAACAGCTGTTCAGTGGGTCCTCTCCCCCAACCTTCTCTGAGCCTTCGGGGTTCATGTGACCTGGCCATTTAGCCCATGGTGTGCAAAAATGCAAAAAAGTGCCGTTCAGAGGTAAACCAACCCAACCGAAGTTATCTATTCGATTTTGTCTCAGTCGAAAATTACATATTTCGTTTTCTCTACATTTAAAAACAACTTATTTTCCACAAACCAATTTCTGATATTCCATAAATCTTGATTTTTCTTTTTATTGAAAATATTTTCAGCACTTGCTGTGCTATTCAGAGCACTATCGTCAGCAAGTGCTATTATTTTCTTTTTAGTTCCAGGTTACAGAGATCATTTATAAAAATATTAAATTATGTCCGGCCTAATACAAATCCTTGTAGAACACCAGATTTAATTTTTAATTTTTTTTTAAAATTAAACTGAAAGTTGATATCTGTTTTACCTTAAAGACATCATCAGATGTCAAATTTCAGACTTATTTTCTGAATTTGCTCTAGGTTCAAGTTTCGGAGCTCCACCACTTCTGCGTTATAGTTAGAATTAACATTATTTTCTGTCAATGTCACTCACTCCCAATAAGCTCTATATCTTAGCGGTAATGGTTTGGTTTGGATTGTTTTACCTCTGAGCGGCACTTTTTTGCACACCATGGGCTAAATGGCCAGGTCACATGGACCCCGAAGGCTCAGAGAAGGTCGGGGGAGGGGACCCATTGGAACAGCTGTTGGGAGATAGATGGTAGCCTCCCGTCAAGGCCATCCAGCGTGTTCTTTAACGTTGGGTTGTTTTACCTCTGAGCGGCACTTTTTTGCACACCATGGGCTAAATGGCCAGGTCACATGGACCCCGAAGGCTCAGAGAAGGTTGGGGGAGGGGACCCACTGGAACAGCTGTTGGGAGATAGATGGTAGCCTCCCGTCAAGGCCATCCAGCGTGTTCTTTAACGTGCACAGGGTATGACTCTCCCGCCCACGGCGCCACGGCTTAACGTCCCATCCGACGGACGGCGGTCTTTAACAGCCCATCGGTGTCCCCTACTGATCGTGAGCAGGGCGGGGAATTTTACGGAGATAAATCTCAACACTGACCCAGCTGGGACTCGAACCTGTTAGCGGGAATGAAAAATCATTATAAGCCAAAAAAGCATTGACACAACTAAACTATAAAATTATATTTCTGATCATTTCGCAAACAGGCATGGAATTTTAAAACGCACTATTTACTCTATATTATCGTCACTGTCCCTAGGAGTGGGAATTGAGTCAGTGCGTACAATATCAGGCCCGCAATCTGCAGTTCCTAGGTTCGAGTCGAAACACTGGAGGCTAACATTAAGAATTATTCCAGATGAGCCTCCCTCCCACTTTGACTTCTGTTAGTACGGGATAAAGATGGGCTTGGAAAGACTACCGTCCATCGAATGGGACGTTAAGCCGTGGCCCTGTGCACAGGAGAGTCATACCCTCTGTAGATAGGTCTTGACGGGAGGCTATTATCTCTCTACTGAGAGCTGTCCATGGGTCTACTTATCTGAGTCATTGGTGACCTTGTGACCTGGCCATTTAGCTCAGTATGGCCACAAAAGAGCGTCTCAGGGGAAATCACAAACTCAGCATCTCAAACATCTATCTCTGGTTAATATTTTCTAAACATCGTTACAAGCTAAACCCAATAGTAAAGTTCCCAGGTTCGAGTCCCAGCTGGGTCTATCTCCGCAAAATTCCCCGCCCTGCCCACGGTCAGTAGGGGACACCGATGGGCTTGGAAAGGCCGCCGTCCGTCGGATGGGAAGTTAAGCCGTGGCCCCGTGTGCGGGAGAGCCATACCCTGTGCACGTTAAAGAACACGCTGGATGGCCTTGACCGCAGGCTACCATCTGTCTCCTAACAGCTGTTATAGTGGGTCCCCTCCCCCAACCTTCTCTGAGCCTTCGGGGTCCATGTGACCTGGCCATTTAGCCCATGGTGTGCAAAAAAGTGCCGCTCAGAGGTAAAACAAATCAAACAACCCAACCCAGTTGGGTCAGCGTTGAGATTTACCTCCGCAAAATTCCGCGCCCTGTCCACGGTCAGTAGGGGACACCGATGGGCTTGGAAAGGCCGTCGTCCATCGGATGGGACGTTATGCCGTGGCTCTGTGTGCGGGAGAGCCATACCCTGTGCACGTTAAAGAACACGCTGGATGGTCTTGACGGGAGGCTACCATCTGCGTCCCTACAGCTGTTCCTGTGGGTACCCTCCCCAACCTTCTCTGAGTCTTCGGGGTCCATGTGACCTCGCCATTTAGCCCATGGTGTGCAACAAAGTACCGCTCAGAGGTAAAACAACCCAACCCAACAGCAAAGAAAAAAAATACAAATTTCACCTGAATCACCAGGTGGCTTTCGTCAAGGTCTTTAGACCGACATAAATGTGGTTTAATCGTTCTAGTGAATGGCATAAGGAATCTAATGAGTGAATTGAGACGCATAAGGTTAAAGGTCATACAAATTCAGAGCTCGGCTCACATCACGATATCAGATATCGGATAACTTTACTTTGGGGTCTTTCAGTGACAGGATCTCATGTACTCTCCGCCCCAGTTGAAATTAAACGCTCCTTTGGCCTATACATATACACTGTGTTGAGAAAAATATCGACCCTTTCGTGCTATTTGAATCGATGGTCAGATTCAAAGCTCCTTATTTTGGGTTGGGTTGTTTTACCTCTGAGCGGCATTATTGTGCACACCATGGGCTAAATGGCCAGGTCACAAGAACGCCGAAGCCTCAGAGAAGGTTGGGGGAAGGTACCCACTGGAACAGCTGTTGGGAGACAGATGGCAGTCTCCGGTCAAGGCCATCCAGCGTGTTCTTTGACGTGAACAGGGTATGGCTCTCCCGCACACGGAGCCACGGCTTAACGTCCCATCCGACGGACGGCGGCTTTTCCAAGCCCATCGGTGTCCCCTACTGACCTTGGGCAGGGCGGGGAGTTTTGCGCAAATAAATCTCAATGCTGACCCAGCTGGGACTCGAACCTGGGAACTACATATTACGAGTCTCAACGCTGACCCAGTTGAGACTCGAACCTGGGAACTACAGATTACGAGCCTCAGCGCTGACCCAGCTGGGACTCGAACCTGGGAACTACAGATTACGAGTCTCAACGCTGACCCAGCTGAGACTCGAACCTGGGAACTACAGATTACGAGCCTCAGCGCTGACCCAGCTGGGACTCGAACCTGGGAACTACAGATTACGAGCCTCACCGCTGACCCAGCTGGGACTCGAATCTGGGAACTACAGATTACGAGCCTCACCGCTGACCCAGCTGGGACTCGAACCTGGGAACTACAGATTACGAGCCTCAACGCTGACCCAGCTGAGAATCGAACCTGGGAACTACAGATTTCGAGCCTCAACGCTGACCCAGCTGAGACTTGAACCTGGGAACTAAGATTACGAGCCTCAGCGCTAACCCAGATGGGACTCGAACCTGGGAATTACAGATTACGAGCCTCACCGCTGACCCAGCTGGGACTCGAACCTGGGAACTACAGATTACGAGCCTCACCGCTGACCCAGCTGGGACTCGAACCTGGGAACTACAGATTACGAGCTTCAACGCTGACCAGCTGAGAATCGAACCTGGGGACTACAGATTACGAGCCTCAACGCTGACCCAGCTGAGACTCGAACCTGGAACTACAGATTACGAGCCTCAGTGCTGACCCAGCTGGGACTCGAACCTGGGAACTACAGATTACGAGCCTCGACGCTGACCCAGCTGAGACTCGAACCTGGGAACTACAGATTAAGAGCCTCAACGCTGACCCAGCTGAGACTCGAACCTGGGAACTACAGATTACGAGCCTCAGCGCTGACCCAACTGAGACTCGAACCTGGGAACTACAGATTACGAGCCTTAACGCTGACCCAGCTGAGACTCGAACCTGGGAACTACAGATTACGAGCCTTAACGCTGACCCAGCTGAGACTCGAACCTGGGAACTACAGATTACGAGCCTGGCGCGCTGCCGACTGAGCCACCCCCGCCCCTCACGTTAAAGAACACGCTGGACAGCCTTGACGGGAGGCTCCCATATGTCTACTAACAACTGCCCAGTGGATCCCCTCCGCAACCTTCTCTGAGCCTTCGGGGTCCTTGTGCAGTCGCCATTTAGCCCATTGTGTGCAAAAAAAAGCGCCACTCAGATGTAAAACAACGCCAACAAAACTTTTAACAATAAAATTGAGACAGAAATATTTATATTTTCACTGGACATTTCCGCGAGACTAATCTCAAATCAAAACCATCTTTTTCTATTCCCTCCAAAGAGTAAAGAACATTACTCTCCATTTTTCGAGAAACAACTCCTCACAGAACCGTCAGAAAGCAATATTGCAAATAGAATTAGAAAGCTACGGCGTAAAGAGACTCCGTTGTGTCTCCCTCTGCTAAGTTTAATAAATTTCTGCCTATTCTTGGACTCATTTCTTCAACGTTGATTTTGATAAATGGTGTTTTCGGGAAAAAAAAAGGGTAAGAAACGGAACGAGGACTTCAGATGTCGTCTTGATCTTTGATAAATGGAGTCTTCTTCATGGAATGACATCTGCTTGCATTCCCTGCATTTCTTGCGAGTGGAACTGGTTAGAGAAGCGCTTTAACATTCGTCACAGATATAAATGATTTATTTCCTGCTGCCATTCTTTTCCCAACGGGAATATCTTTCCAATATCCGTCTTCGCTGTCATTTGTGAACGCCATTGCTTCGACGATGCAGGATTTAACAATACATTCCGCATCGTTATTGCAAGGGCTACAGCAGTGTTGCTGATGACAATGTTACTGTAGTCACACCTTAGAGCACTTGCTGCTCGTGTTCTTGAACTCCCAAAGAATCTGTTAGCGATGTAATAATACATTCATCATCATTCTTGTAGGAAGCAACAAATCCTTCTTTCTCAACGCTTTTGATATACATAAATGCTAATGGGTTGTTTTACCTCTGAGTGGCACTTTTTTGCACACCATGGGCTAAATGGCCAGGTCACATGGACCCCGAAGGATCTGAGAAGGTTGGGGGAGTGGATCCACTGGAACAGCTGTTGGGAGACAGATGGTAGCCTCCCGTCAAGGCCATCCAGTGTGTTCTTTAACGTGCACAAGGTATGACTCTCCCGCACACGGGGCCACGGCTTAAAGTCCCATCCGACGAACGGCGGCCTTTCCAAGCCCATCGGTATCCCCTACTGACCGTGGGCAGGGCGGAGAGTTTTTCGGAGATAAATCTCAACGCTGACCCAGCTGGGACTCGAACCTGGGAACTACTGATTACGTGCCTGGCGCGCTACCGACTGAGCCACCCCTTTCAGGAAGCAACAAATCTTGCCTTCTCAACGCTTTGGAAACATGTAAATGCTAATGTATTTATACAATAGAGCGCCTGCTGCATATATTCTCGAGTTGGATTGTTTTATCATTTTTTTCACAAAATGGGCCAAATGAAAGGTCACAAGTACCCCGAGGGTTCAAAGAAAATTGGTGGAAGGAGACCCAATGGACAGCCGTTAAGACACAGGTGGTAGCGTCCTGTCAAGGTCATCCAGGGTGTTCTTTAACGTGAACAAGGTATGGCTCTCTCTGTCAGACACGGAGACTCGGCTTAAGTCCCCTTCCGACTTACGATGGCCTTTCCAAGGTCATCGGAGTTTCCTATTGGCCAAGGGCAGGGCGGGGAATTTAGCGGAGATAAGTATCGAAGATGATCCAGGTGAGACTCGAACTTGGGAACTGTAGATTACGATCTTTACACGTTACAGGTCTGAGCCAATCCCGAAGAGACATTTTGAAACAACGATTTGTGACCCCTCCCCACTTTTTACAGAAACGATAGAATACATTGTTTCCTCACTGACAGGTCCTTTGACATCCTGAGAACACGTGCTGTGCGATGTGAAATCAATAATACGAGGGCCGTTCGAAAAGTACTTGACGTGCATCTGAAAAACAAAAACAATTGCACTTACCTCAAAGAAATTTTCACTGTCCTTCAAGTGGCGGGGATGGCTCAGTCGGTAGCGCGCTAGGCTCGTAATCTGCAGTTCCCAGATTCGAGTCCCAACTGGGTCAGCGTTGAGATTTATCTCCGAAAACTCCTCGCATGGTCAGTAGGGGACACCGACGGGCTTGGAAAGGTCGCCGTCCGTCGGATGGGACGTTAAGCCGTGGCCCCTTGTGCGGGAGAGCCATACCTTGTGCACGTTAAAGAACACGCTCGATGGCCTTGACGGGAGGCTACCATCTGTCTCCCAACAACTGTTCCAGTGGGTCGTCTCCCTCAACCTTCTCTGAGCCTTCGGGGTCCTTGTGACCTGGCCATTTAGTCCATGGTGTGAAAAAAGTGCAGCTCAGAGGTGAAACAACCTAACGTTAAAGAACACACTGGATGGCCTTGACGGGAGGCTACCATCTGTCTCCCAACAGCTGTTCCAGTGGGTCCCCTCCCTCAACCCTCTCTGAGCCTTCGGGGTCCATGTGACCTGGCCATTTAGCCCATGGTGTGCAAAAAATTGCCGCTCAGAGGTAAAACAACCCAACCCAACTGTCCTCCAGCATCTATGCAGAGTTGCATACGTCTATGCCAATTGTGGAACGCTTGGTGCTACTGTTTCTCCAATTCTGCAACGTTTGGGTCTTAAATCCTTGAAAAAGGCTTCCCAACAAGTTCCTTTTAGCATCTTGGAAACAAACAAAAATCGCATGGTGCAAGATCGGTTATATTTGCAGTTGGTTATATTTGCAGGTTGCATCTTCCATTTTATCCTCTTCCAGATAGGCAGTAACTTGTCGGGTTTGTGAGTTGGGTTGGGTTGTTTTACCTCTGAGCGGCACTTTTTTTCACACCATGGGCTAAATGGCCAGGTCACATGGACCCCGAAGGCTCAGAGAAGGTTGGGGGAGGGGACCCACTGGAACAGCTGTTGGGAGACAGATGGTAGCCTCCCGTCAAGGCCATCCAGCGTGTTCTTTAACGTGCACAGGGTATGGCTCTCCCGCACACGGGGCCACGGCTTAACGTCCCATCCGACGGACGACGGCCTTTCCAAGCCCATCGGTGTCCCCTACTGACCGTGGGCAGGGCGGGGAATTTTGTGGAGATAAATCTCGACGCTGACCCAGCTGGGACTCGAACCTGGGAACTACAGATTACGAGCCTGGCGCGCTACCGACTGAGCCACCCCCCGCCCCGGGTTTGTGAGCATTGGCATTGTCATGAAGTAGGAAAGCCCTTGACACACCTGTTGTTCATAAACTCCTTAACCATTTTTGGTAAAACAATGTTAGTCACATTCGCCATTTATAGTCATTTTTTTTAAATAAGGTGTCAAAAGCTACCAGTCCATGAGAATTGAAAAAAAATTGCAAAAATATTCTTCCTGGAGCAAAAGTCTTGTCGGAGGATTCAGGTACGCGGTTCATCTTCTGAAACTCAAACAGAGTTGTCGATCTTTCTGGGAGTTGTATAGTAATAAAACCTCTTCTCATCACCTATGACAATGTCCGTTAACGATTTCGGGACATTAGGTTCAAACATTTCCATATATATATATCCCCATATACTTGTGATAATCGACATGAATTTTTCTCGCATCATCCCCAAGCCGCATCCTTGTGAAATTTTAAAATCTTTCCGTCTTCAGTAGGCTCCGTAGCAAAAACGCACAGATATTGTAGACTGAACTTGACGCACTGCCACCGAAGAGAGGGTTGGGTTGTTTTACCTCTGATGGGCACTATTTTGCACACCATAGGCTAAATGGCCAGGTCACAAGGACCCCGAAGGCTCAGAGAAGATTGAGGGAGACGACCCACTGGAATAGCTGTTGGGAGACAGATGCCAGCCTCCCGTCCAGGCCATCCAGCGTGTTCTTTAACGTTGGGTTGTTTCACCTCTGAGCCGCACTTTTTTGCACACCATGGGCTAAATGGCCAGGTCACAAGGACCCCGAAGGCTCAGAAAAGGTTCGTGAAGGAGTCCCACTGGAACAGCTGTTGGGAGACAGATGGTAGCCTCACGTCAAGGCCATCCAGCGTGTTCTTTAACGCTGGGTTGTTTCACCTCTGAGCAGCACTTTTTTGCACACCATGGGCTAAATGGCCAGGTCACAAGGACCCGAAGGCTCAGAGAAGGTTGGGGGAGGCGACCCACTGGAACAGCTGTTGGGAGACAGATGATAGCCTCCCGTCAAGGCTATCTAGCGTGTTCTTTAACGTTGGATTGTTTCACCTCTGAGCAGCACTTTTTTTGCACACCATGGGCTAAATGGCCAAGTTACAAGGACCCCGAAGGCTCAGAGAAGGTTGGGGGAGGCGACCCACTGGGACAGCTGTTGGGAGACAGATAGTAGTCTCCCGTCAAAGCCATCCAGCGTGTTCTTTAACGTGCACAGGGTATGGCTCTCCTGCACAAGGGGCCACGGCCTAACGTCCCATCCGACGGACGGTGAACTTTCCAATCCCATCCGTGTCCCCTACTGACCCCGAGCTGGGACTCGAACCTACGAAGAGAGAAATGATGGTATGGTCTTTGTGTTTAACACGTAATGACAAGCTTAAGCAAGCTTACAAAAAGTCGTAGCTCATAAAATAATAAGCTGAAAGGAAATTGGTTTTGCCGTCAGTGAGATTCGAACCCACGTGTCCTGGAAACATGCCAGTTATGCTAACGACTACACCATCATCAGGTAACATTTTTTCTTCAGCTAGTGTGACAAACTTTCCAGGTTTTTTATTTGATTCGTACAGTGGCGCCATGCGAATGAAATAAAAAACCCGGAAAGTTTATAAATCACCCGAGATGAGAAAAAAGAAGATTAGCCGATCATGGTGTAGTGGTTAGTATAAGTGGCAAATTTTCAGGAGACGTGGGTTCGAGTCTCACTCACGGCAAAGCCAATTTTCTTTCATCTTATTATTTCAAGATTTCCATGTCTAGAGGACTCATCCTGTGATTCTTTACTACTGAAGTCGTTGCTCGTTAACTTCGGGGAGACTCAGTTGGTAGTGTGCCAGGCTAGTAACCTGCAATTTTCAGGTTCGGGTTCCAACTGGGCAAGTGTAGAGATTTTTCTCTGCCAAACTCCCCGCCCTGCCCACAGTGAATAGGGGTCACTGCTGGGCTTGGAAAGGCCGCCGTCCGTCGGATGGGACGTTAAGCCGTGGTCCCGTGTGTGGAAGAGTCACACCCACGCACGTTAAAGAACACGCTGGATGGCCTTCACGGGAGGCTGACACCCTTCTCCCAACAGCTGTCCAGTGGGTCCCCTCACCCAACCATCACGAAACAACGAGAGCTTCGAACTTGGACACGGTTTCCTCCTCTCCAAAAATCTCGTCGTCTTGTAAGAAACCGCAAAGTTGTCTATGTGCTTTAGTATCAAAATCTAAACCACATACCATTTTAATCACGACTTGCAAGTACTTGAAACCATACAATTCTAATCACTGCTGAACGCATTATAGCCAATATCAACTCAAGTTTAATCACCATTAAGACACTTTTGTACTCTAGCAGATATGTTACGGGACGAGACGGTCCTGGAATCTCTTTCAGTATGTACACTTCCTTCCTTGATATTCGCTGTTGTCCTTACAGGCATTGTCGAGGTGGAAAAGAACGGTTGGTTGCAGACATTCTTTAAGTTCACCAACTTCTTATATTGCCACGTGACACGAGGTAACTAGCAACAGCGACCTCGTGTTCTCCTCCTTCCAAGCTCAACGTGCACTCTCGTTCTATTCAACTCTTCGCTCCTTTCTCCTTATCGATATCAACTCCAGATCATATCTCTAGTCTCGTTTTTTCATTCTCTTTTCAGCCCCATTTTATTGGCGGAGCTTAACCTTCGGCTGCGTAGGTAAATATGATTAGAGAAAAGAGGGCGCATGCCGTGAAATTCTCTGGCCAACTCCCTAAGATTTACAGGGGCGGGGGTGGCTCAGTCGGTAGCGCGCCAGACTCCTAATCTGTAGTTCCCAGGTTCGAGTCTCAGCTGGGTCAGCGTTAAGGCTCGTAACTGTAGTACCCAGGTTCGAGTCTCAGCTGGGTCAGCGTTGAGACTCGTAATCTGTAGTTCCCAGGTTCGAGTTTCAGCTGGGACAGCGTTGAGGCTCGTAAAATGTAGTTTCCAGGTTCGAGTCCCAGCTGGGTCAGCGTTGAGATTTATCTCCACAAAATTCCCCGCCCTGTCCACGGTCAGTAGGGGACACCGATGGGCTTGGAAAGGCCGCCGTCCGTCGAGTGGGACGTTAAGCCGTGGCCCCGTGTGCGGGAGAGCCATACCCTGTGCACGTTAAAGAACACGCTGGATGGCCTTGACGGGGGGCTACCATCTGTCTCCCAACAGCTGTTCCAGTGGGTCCCCTCCCCCAAACTTCTCTGAGCCTTCGGGGTCATTGTGACCTGGCCATTTAGCCCATGGTGTGCAAAAAAGTGCCGCTCAGAGGTAAAACAACCCAACAACCCTAAGATTTACCAAGTTGCATCGATTTTGCCAACTTTCCTTAATTTCACAAAAATAATCACAATTTTCACAACTCACTGGATTTTACCAAGTGGTTTGAAATTTTGCCAACTCCCATATATTTTGCCAACTTGCCTCGATTTTTTTTCCCAGGTTCCAGTCCCAGCTGGGTTAGCGTTGAGATTTATCTCCGCAAAATTTCCCGCCTTGACCACGGTCAGTACGGACATAGACGTCCCATCCGACGTCCGTCGGATGGGACGTTAAGCCGTGACCCCCGTGTGCGGGAGAGCCATACCCTGTGCACGTTAAAGAACACGCTGGATGGCCTTGACGGGAAGCTACCATCTGTCTCCCAACAGCTGTTCCAGTGGGTCCCCTCCCCCAACCTTCTCTGAACCTTCGGGGTTCATGTGACCTGGCCATTTAGCCTAATGTGTGGAAAAAAAAAGTGCCGCTCAGAGGTAAAACAACCGAAAGCCTCGATTTTGCCAACTCTCCTTAATTTCACAAAAAATCCCATTTTCACAACTCACCAGGAGGTTGCCAAGTGGCTTGTAATTTTGCCAACTCCCTTAGATTTTGCCAACTCTCCTAAATTTCGCAAAAAATTTCCAATTTTCACAACTGACCTGGATTTTACCAAGTGGTTAAGAATTTTGCCAACCCCCATAGATTTTGCCAACTCTCTTTAATTTCACAAAAACAATCCCGATTTTCCCAACTCAACTGGATTTTACGAAGTGGCTTCGAAGTTTGCCACTTCACTAGATTTTTGCCAACTCGCCTTAATTTTCGAAAAAAAAAAATCCTTACTGTTACTTCTCACCTGGATTTTACCAAGTCGCTTCGAATTTTGCAGAACTCTGATACATATACTTTTGGTGTCGCCGCCAAAGCTACCCCCCCCCCCGCCCCTGGCTCCCAGGTAAAGCAACCCGACCCTCAAATACGTAGCAGATTAATGAAATGCGAAATTGTTCAGGATTATCTGTCACCAAAAATAAAAACTTACTGCCCAATGGACTGTTATGCATTTCATTTTAGATCAAAAGATTTTAATTCGCATCTGAGGAAAATATCCCCTGAAAGTTACGATAACGGGAGTGAGTACACCAAATCGAATGGCTCGTTAAGGGTGTAACGAAACTCTTGAAGAGCACTAGTTCGATGGATGCTCGGTAGGAGCGCTAGCGTCGATTTTCCGTTATAATGGGCATATTTAGAGGTCGTTTATCTGTGACTTCCCTCAAACTTCTTTTAGCCCTTGGGACCTGCTCATTTAGCCCATTACGTGCCGAAAAATATTGTTTAAATATTAGTTTGATTGTTTTACCACTGAGCCGCACTTTTTTCCACACAACGGGCTAAATGGCCAGGTCACAAGGATCCCGAAGGCTCAGAGAAGGTTGGGGGAGGGGACCCACTGGAACAGCTGTTGGGAGACAGATGGTAGCCTTCCGTCAAGGTCATCCAGCGTGTTCTTTAACGTGCATAGGGTATGGCTCTCCCGCACACGGGCCACGGCTTAACTCCCATCCGATGGACGGCGGCCTTTCCAAGCCCATCGGTGTCCCCTACTGACCGTGGGCAGGGCAGGGAATTTTGTGGAGATAAATCTCAACGCTGACCCAGCTGGGACTCGAACCTGGGAACTACAGATTACGAGCCTGGCGCGCTACCGACTGAACCACCCCCGCCCATTAGCCCACGGTAGTATGCAAAAAAGTGCCGTTCAAAGGTAAAACAACCCAACCAAAATCTCTGTCCTATGTGTCGCAAATGAAAAAAAAAAAAAGATGGCATTATCCTAACTCTTCCACTGGCGTGTGGTTAGCGCGCTTCGCTACTGATCAAAGGGACCTGGGTTCGAATCTTGGAAAAGTCATGGATGTTTGTGTTGCTTTTCTGCTGGGTTCCCGCCATCCTCTCAGACCTTCTACTATGGCATATAAACTGACAGGCTCTTGTCAGACCTCTGTGGCAAGCAGCTGCTTGAGGGGGTATTTTTTTTCATTACCCTAATCCATTACACTTCCAACGATCCTTATTTTCATAATTCAAGGATCAGTTTTTAAACCGAAATCTTCCCTTATGCATACTTTTCTTCAAAACGCTAATTCCGTTCATTAAGCTCATATTTGCTTAGAAGCTTTTCTGACTCATCAATCATCTGCTTGGCATTGCTTAATGTCGTTTCGCTAGAATTTAATTTAATTAATTTCTTCAACGCTTCATCGCGAAACATCAGATCTCCCAATTAGCATACGCTGCCAACGGGGAAAAATTCGCGCGCAGAATCATATTTTAATTTTTGCCGCATTTTGAAAATTTGATTATGCCGCCATGTTACGTTATAGCGAAGAGAGCAGCTTGCATAATTGGTTAAGGAATAGAGACTCCGTTGGATGCAGAATGTTAAGATGGCCTTTTTAATTAATTTACTCAACGTATCAGTTACTACTGAACCTAGCCTTATTTTTTCTAATTCGAATTTAAATCCAGGACACCTTTTAATTTGTTAAAGACACAAGAAATCTTGAAATGCAACGAAATATGTCAAACGGTTCTCAAAAACGTTCTCTTTAAAAATCAGTGGTAGTTGGATTTGTTTTACCTCTGAGAGCCACTTTTTTGGCACAGAATGGACTAAATGGTCAGGTCACAAGGGCCCTGATGACTCAGAGTTGGGGGAAGAGGACCCACTAGACAGCTGTTAGGAGACAGATGGTAGACTCCCGTCAAGGGTTGGGTTTTACCTCTGAGCGGCACTTTTTTGCCCACCATGGGCTAAATGGCCAAGTCACATCGACCCCGAAGGCTCAGAGAAGGTTGGGGAAGGGGACATACTGGAACAGCTGTTGGGAAACAGATGGTAGCCTCCCGTCAAGGCCATCCAGCGTGTTATTTAACGTGCACAGGGTATGGCTCTCCCGTATACGGTTGAACGTCCTATCCGACGGACGGCGTCCTTTCTAAGCCCATCGGTGTCCCCTACTGACCGTGGGCAGGGCGAGGAATTTTGCGGAGAAAAATTTCAACGCTGACCCGCCCGTCAAGGACATCCATAGTATACTTTAACATTCACAGGGTATGGCTCTCCCTCACACGGGAGCGGAGGTGTCTCGAGTCCCTGCTCAATCACGTTGAGATTTATTCCCGAAAAACTCCCCGCCCTGCCAATGGTTAGTAAGGGGACACCGATAGGTTGGAAAGGCCGCCTTCTGTCTGATGGGACTTTAAGTCGTGACCCATGTGCGGGAGAGCAAAATTCCCCTCCCTGCCCACGGTCAGTAGGGGACACCGATGGGTTTGGAAAGGCCACCGTCCGTCGGATGGGACGTTAAGCCGTGGCCCCGTGTGCGAGAGAGAGCCATACACTGTGCACGTTAAAGTACACGCTGGATGGCCTTGACGGGAGGCTACCATCTGTCTCCCAACAGCTGTTCCAGTGAGTCCCCTCCCCAACCTTCTCTGAGCCTTCGGGGTCCATGTGACCTGGCCATTTAGCCCATTGTGCGCAAAAAAGTGCCGCTCAGAGGTAAAACAACCCAACCCAACCCGGGAGAGCCATACCATTAAAGAATACGCTGGATGGCATTGAGGGGAGGCTACCATCTGTCGCCCAACAGCTATTTCAGTGGGTCCCCTCCCCCAACCTTCTCTGAACCTTCGGCGTCTTTGTGACCTGGCCATTTAGCCCATTGTGTGCAAAAAATTGCGGCTCAGATTATGAACAATTCAAAACAACTTCGGCACAAGAGCAACGGATTAACGTTCCATCCGACGGACGGGGCATTTCCAAGCCCATCGGTGTCCCCCCTACTGATCAGGGGGAGGGTTGGGGAGACAGATGGTAGCCTCCCATCAAGTTCATCTACTGTGTTCTATAACTTGCACAGGGTATGGCTATCCCGCACAGGGACCACGGCTTAACTTCCCATCCGACGGACGGTGGCCTTCCCAAACGCATCGGTGTCGCATACTGACCGAAGGGAAGTCTGGTAGTTTTACTGAGATAAATCACAAAGCTGGCCTAGGAAGGACTTCAAGCTGGGAAGTACAGTTTAGGAGATTGCCGCGCTACAGACCTACAGGCTATCATCTGTCTCTTAATAGGTATCCTGTGGGTCTTCTTCCCCCCACCTTATCTGAGCCTTTGGGGTCCTTGTGACCTGACCATTTAGCCCATTGTGTGGAAAAAAAGCGCTGCTCAGAGTTAAAACAACGAAACCGACATTTCTTATTCTGGCTTTCAAATCCCCAAAGTCTTGAAATGTGTCTATGTAAACATACTTTTTTACAAAGCCCCACAAGAGAATGATCAATGGTGTGTCAAACCAGAGTTCATTGGTAGCCACAGAATTCGACTACCCCTGTCAACCAATCTGTCAGGAAAGATTGCATTAAAAACTTCTGTAACATCTCTTGACAAATATAGCAGTGCGCCGTCTTGTCTAATGGCAGCACGTTAAAGTGCTTGAGTGGAATTACGTACAGCTACAACAATCAACGTGATGCCTTTGGTGTATTTGAGGAGAGTGCTTCCGGAATCCCCATGATTATTTTGCGGACACCCGGTGTTACAAATCCTGAGATTCGACATGACTTTCAAGGTGAAACAGATATCAAATTCTGAACTAACAATGATCTACATGTAGAGTTCTGTGAAAATTGGTGCATAAGTATAATTTCTAGCGTATTTCTGTGGAAAGAAAAATGTAAGAAAGTTTCCATAATATTTGCAGGAATAAATAGATATTGAATTACGATTGATTCCTAGGAAAATTCTTAACTCTCTTCTATGGGGAAGGAAAATGGAAATATAATTTGAAATGGCTCGTGCTACACGGCAATCATTGACGCATTTTACTTATTTTTTTTTTCTTTTATGAAGGACGGGGGAGAGGAATTAATGGTGAAATCCTTACCATCTTCTAAATTATAAGTGGATCTATATACCGAGTCTGAATTTGATAGTCCTAGCTGTTTTGATATTTTAAAAGCTATTGATCCTTTTACCAGATGAATAATCATCAGTTCCCAGGTTCGAGTCCAACTTGTGCGTGTGTCCAGATCATTTTCAGCTAATCCTCACTCAGATTTCCCTTGGGGAAAAAGAGGAGTCGATGTCTTTGAAAACTCTGCCATCCATAGGATGGGCCATTAAACAGTCGTCCGATGTGCAACAGAGGCGTACCCTGTGCAGGTTAAAAACGCGTTGGATGTCTCTGATAGGAGGTTTCCTTGGGTTGGGTTGTTTTACCTCTGAGCGGCACTTTTTTACACACCATGCACATAAATGGCCAGGTCACATGGACCCCGAAGGCTCAGAGAAGGTTGGGGGGAGAGGACCAACTGGAACAGCTGTTGGGAGACAGATGGTAGCCTCCCGTCAAGGCCAGCCAGCGTGTTCTTTAACGTGCACAGGGTATGGCTCTCCCGCACACGGGGCCACGGCTTAACGTCCCATCCGACGGACGACGGCCTTTCCAAGCCCATCGGTGTCCCCTACTGACCGTGGGCAGGGCGGGGAATTTTGCGGAGATAAATCTCAACGCTGACCCAGCTGGGACTCGAACCTGGGAACTATAGATTACGAGCCTGGCGCGCTACCGACTGAGCCACCCCCGCCCCAGAGGAGGTTTCCATTCTTACCAATTGTGCAATGGGACCCAATGCGCCTTGGCCACTTAGCCTGTTGTTTATGAATAAAGCATTGCTCTGAAGTAAAACACAGAACCCAAATCTGCATCCATTTTGGGACAGGGAATAATTCTCTGCCAAAGGATCTTTGCAACTCCTTTTGGGGTAAAGTTGGGAAGCCAAAAAGAGTAGGAAAAATTCTTCGCACCTATCTTTTTATTTATTTATATATAAATAAATGTATATTTTGAGGGATAAGTACATTTGGAACTTCATATCGTTATACATTGAGATGTCAGTTTATTAAGTACATTTACCTAGTAGCGTGTTGTGTCTCCTTTGGCATTCAGAACAGTCCGAATTCGTTGGAGTATGGAACTTTCAAGATGCTGGATGACTTGTGCTAGAATGTTCGACCAAGCGGTAATGACTGTGTCCAGCAGTTGCTGTAAATTGGACGGTGGCATAATCTCTAACCACCTCATCCCAAAGATGACCGATAGGGTTTAGATCTGGCGAATGTGCAGGCCATTGAAGCAAGGAAAACTCGTCGGCATGGTTACCATTCGGTGACGATACGGGCCTTGTGAGCAGGTGCATATCATGCTGAAGGTCTATACGAGTGGGAATTGTTGGGTTGGGTTGTTTTACCTCTGAGCGGCACTTTTTTCCACACCATGGGCTACATGTCCATGTCACATGGACCCCGAAGGCTCAGAGAAGGTTGGGGGAGGGGTTTGGTTGGGTTGTTTTACCTCTGAGCGGCACTTTTTTGCACACCAAGGGCTAAATGGCCAGGTCACATGGACCCCGAAGGTTCAGAGAAGATTGGGGGAGGGGACCCACTGGAACAGCTGTTGGGAGACAGATGATAGCCTCCCGTCAAGGCCATCCAGCGTGTTCTTTAACGTGCACAGGGTATGGCTCTCCCGCACACGGGGCCACGGCTTAACGTCCCATCCGACGGACGGTGACCTTTCCAAGCCCATTGGTGTCCCCTACTGACCGTGGGCAGGGCGGGGAATTTTGCGGAGATAAATCTCAACGCTGACCCAGCTGGGACTCGAACCTGGAAACTACAGATTACGAGCCTGGCGCGCTACCGACTGAGCCACCCCCGCCCCACCGAGTGGGAATAAACTATAGCCATGAAGGAATGAACTTGGCCAGCAACGATGTTCAAATACGCTGTGGCGTTAAGATATCCTTCGATGGGTATCAGAGAGACTAATTTGTGCCAGGAAATTCGATGGGTATCAGAGAGACTAAACTGTACTGTTGACACCAGACAAGATGGCTCCATGGCCTCACGTTGCTTGCGCCAAATTCTGATCCATCAACATGATGCAAAAGGAAACTTCATTCGTCCTACCAGGCTATCTTTTCTCAGTCCTCAATTGTCCAGTGTCGAATCTCCTGCGCCCACTGGAGACGCGCTTTTGAGTTCTTCGCTGACAACATCCGCATGCGACATGGTTGGCGGCAGTTGTATGCGTTTTGTAGCCCATTCGCGACAAGGTCAGATACAGTTGCTCAAAAAAGTATCCGAATACTATGGTTGATTGCAGAATTCAGAAAAAATATCTGGCAACGATTTTTTCAGGAATTAGTGATCTGGGAACCTTCGTGTCACGTGACACGAAGGTTGCCAAATCACTAATTTCTAAAAAAAATGGTTTTCAGAGATTCTCGCTAGTCTCCTTTGATTTTTCCCTGAAAAATTCATTTTCAGATTCTCGCCAGTCTCCTTTGACTCCTTTGATCCACAAGCAGTTTTCCTCCACAACTGTCCCGATCAGTAGTAGGCTTTTGCTTTTCTCACCATTCTCGGTGAATTTTCCATTTGTGAAAACAATTCATTTACCACGAAACACATTTCAAGTAGTCCAGTTAACGCCACATATTTCCGAAATAATCCATTTACCGCGATATATGCTCGTAATCTGTAGTTCCCAGGTTCTAGTCCCAGCTGGGTCAGCATTCAGATTCATCTCCGATAAATTCCCCGCCCACGGTCAGTAGTGGACACCGATGGGCTTGGAAAGGCCGCCGTCCGTCGGATGGGACGTTAAGCATTTGCCCCGTGTATGGGAGAGCCATACTCTGTGCACGTTAAAGAACACACTGGATGGCCTTGACGGGAGACTACCATCTGTCTCCCAACAGCTGTTCCAGTGAGTCCCCTCCCCCAACCTTCTCTGAGCTTTCAGGGTTCATGTGACCTGCCCATTTAGACCATGTTGTGCAAGAAAGTGCCGCTGAAAGGTAAAACAACACAATCCATGGACACATTTCGACTTTGGTGATTTGAAAGCCAGAATAAGAAATGTTGGTTTTGTTGTTTCAACTCTGGGCAGCACTTTTTTTGCACACAATGGGCTAAATGATCAGGTCACAAGGACCCCAAGGGCTCAGAAAAGTTTGGGGGAGAAGACTCACTGTGCAGATGTTAAGAGACAGATGGTAGCCTCTCGTTAAGACCATCCAGTGTGTGCTTTAACGTTCACACACGGGGACATGACTTAACGTTCCATCAAATAGACATGTGCCTGCCGTTATCTGCACGTACTTTATGTTGACGTTTTCGTCGATTCTTTGTTCAATTAGGCCAATTTGTGTCCAATATGTTTCACTGTCTTCATTGTAAAATTTATTTTTCTATGCATTATAAAATAAGGAATCCTTGATACCACTTAGATCATCATTCCTGAATACCCATTTTCAGCATCACTTATCATTTTTGCTTCTTTTATATCCACATTCAAGTAATCCTCTGATTTTTATTCGAATGCTTGCTCTGAAATATCGTCAATATATTTTTTTTACGATTTGTTGAAAATGTGATGAAAAGTAACCAAAAAGTTCTTTTAATCATAAGATTTTAGAAGAAATTGCAATTATTTTATTCTCTATTTTGTGGTATAAATTTATTTCAATATCTTACCTAATTATTTTCGTTATTCCTGACATAATTTCCAAAAAGTGAAACTGATAACAGGTTCTTTGTCTCCAGGAATGTACCATGTTCAGTGAGGCAAAGCAGGAGACACAGCTGCAGCTAATTGGTGATATACATTTGTATGTGTATCTTCACAGAGGAAAAAGGCCTGTGATTTACACTTTGTTCGATGAAACTTATAATTACTCAGTAAATAAAATTTCCTTTTTACTTAGGGGCGGGGTGGCTCAGTCGGTAGCGCGCCAGGCTCGTAATCTGTAATTCCCAGGTTCGAGTCCCAGCTGGGTCAGCGTTGAGATTTATCTCCGCAAAATTCCCCGCTCTGCCCACGGTCAGTAGGGGACACCGATGGGCTTGGAAAGGCCGTCGTCCGTCGGATGGGACGTAAGCCGTGGCCCCGTGTGCGGGAGAGCATACCCTGTGCACGTTAAAGAACACGCTGGATGTCCTTGACGGGAGGCTACCATCTGTCTCCCAACAGCAGTTCCAGTGGGTCCCCTCCCCCAACCTTCTCTGAATCTTCGGGGTCCATGTGACCTGGCCATTTAGCCCATGGTGTGCAAAAAAGTGCCGCTCAGAGGCAAAACAACCCAACCCTTTTTACTTAGCCATCCCGTTGGCCGAGTGCTTGGCTACTGATCAAAGGGGACTGGGTTCGACTCCCGGGTAAGTCATGGATGTTTGTTTTGTCTTTCTGATTAAGTCCCGCCATCCTAACAGACGTTTTACTATGGCTAATAAACTTTATAGGCTCCTGTGAGACCTCTGTGGCAAGCAGTTGCTTGAGGGATATTTATTTTTTATTATCCCTTAAAATTTCAGGGTTCTCATTAAGAATGCATTTATGGACAATATGTCTTTAAATGTTTTCTCAGTGGAAAAACAAATGTACTTTAGAACCTCATCTGAAATAATTAACGCATATACATAAATCATGTTGCAAAAAAAAAATGAAAGAAATTTCATCTTTAATTATTTTTTAATTCTGAACATTAAGATTGTATAAATTTAAATCAAAATGAAGTCCACATAAGGTTAATTTAAAAAAAAACAGTTAACTAACTTTGGACACTTGAAGAGTAAAACTTTTGTTTTTATTTCCATCGATTTATCTGTCTTTAGTACACTTGACTAATGATCCAAGGCACCTAGGTGTTAGTCACGAAAAAAGTATGGATGGTTATTTCCCTTTATTTTCTGCTGAATTCTCACCCTCCTCACAGATCTCCTCTATATATTATATTAGTGCCTATTACATTGTGTGACAAGCAGTTGCTTGAGGAGTAAATTGGTCGATCTTTTAGAGTTACGGTCACATTTTCTCTCATTCTTCATGATAAAGAAGTCTTGAAACTTATTGCTATGATTTGTTTTAAAGTTTATTAGGTTATTTATCAATTTCATTATTATTTTTGATTTTACAAAATAAACTCCACTCTTTTGTCATTTTCTGCGAATGGAGATCTGATATGGGATGAAAAGATTTCCTTGACTGAAAAATCAGTCCCCTTGCAGCAATGGGAAGTCAGTTGGGGAAATATAATGCAATTTCATCAAGAGAATTGCAAATATATAATGCAATTTCATCAAGAGAATTGCAAATATATAATGCAATTTCATCAAGAGAATTGCAAATATATAATGCAATTTCATCAAGAGAATTGCAAATATATAATGCAATTTCATCACGAGAATTGCAAATATATAATGCAATTTCATCAAGAGAATTGCAAATATATAATGCAATTTCATCAAGAGAATTGCAAATATATAATGCAATTTCATCAAGAGAATTGTAAATATATAATGCAATTTCATCAAGAGAATTGTAAATATATAATGCAATTTCATCAAGATAAGTGTAACTCCTCTCTTCTTTATGCTGAGAAGTTTAAACTCTCTCCCCTTCGATTTCAAAACCTTTTATTTTAAAGAAATTAAAAATTGGGACATTTATATTGAATTGTTTAAAAATGCTTAACCTTTCTCCATCATATCTCAGCTATGCTACTCTGAATATTTTTAACATTTTTTTAGTCTTCATGTACTTAACTGCACCTACTTTTTTAGCACTACTGGAAATGGGTGGACGACAGTAAATGGATTCACTATATACACAGTCGTATCAGAATAATATGACCACCTACCATACATATACTATGGCAGGTGATCATATTATTCTGATACGACTGTATATATATATGACCACTCCTTTACAATATTTTTGTTCATAATCACCTGAGCTTTTCAGCAGATTTTGTATGCATTTCTCAACTTTACCATGCCAACTAAGGATTCTCTTTCCAATTGATTCTAGAGTTTCCACTTAATTTTGAAGACTCATTTCTACCACTGTTTGTCGGGAAAAATTCTCAAAGTATAACAGCAAAACCTAAAATGTGCAATGTGTATTGCAAAAGAACAAAAACATCAGCCATGAAGAAATTGCAATTTGTACTCCAATCTTTCATGAGTTTCAACAGTTCAAAATCACCTTTTTGCAATTCCAGCTTTTGTTTTTAAGCTGATTCAAGTAGAGAAAGTTTACAATAAGCAATGAGACTTCTCTTTCATAATTTTTAAATTATATAATTCAGAAACATATTGAAAAATAAAGAAAAAAATCAATATTTACCATTTTTAGAAAATTTTTGTTGTCTCCTGCTTTTAACACTAGGAAAGCCGAAATTGCTCCTATTAAATATGGTCCAATCCTGCAGTAAGGCTTGAAATAAATCGTGTTCGCTGATTCAAAGAACCTACAAAATATAAAAACAGATGAACACTTTTATAATCTACCTTAAAACTACAACCATTAATATAAGGATTGTGATTACCTCTTGCTTACTATTGTTAAGTTACATTTTGTAAACAATCGAAATAATTTCTTAGAAACAAAAGAAAGACTGCAGTTGTACCTGATAATAGTAACTTAAATATACACCAAACAGTCAAAACGTTATGACCACTTGCTTAATATGATGTTGGTCCTCCACGTGCCACCAAAACAGCTCTTACCCGGTGAGGCATGGATGCTACAAGATTTCTAACGGTGTCTTGTGGTATCTGGTACCAACATGTTACCAGCAAATCCTTTAACATTTGTAAGTTACTTGGTTGAGCCGCCGCAGATCGGATATGCTGTTCCAACACAAACCACAGATGCTCGATTGGATTGATGTCTGGGAAATTTGGAGGACAGGGCAATACCTGGAAGTCTTCCTCATGTTCCACAAATCATTCTTGAACAATCCGGGCAGTGTGACATGGCTCATTATCCTGTTCAAAGAAGGCACTACTAGAGGGTAATACCGTTGCCGTGAAAAGATGTACCTGGTTTGCAATGATGTTTAGGTAGATGGCAGACGTCATAGTTTCCTGCACATGAGTGACTGGACCCAGGGTTTCCCAGCAGAACATTGCCCAAAGCATTACACTTCCTCCACCGGCTTGTTTTTGTCCCACATTGCATCCTGGTGCCAACACTTCCCCAGGTAAAATGATGCACACGCACTAGCCGTCCACGTGGTGCAACAGGAAACGAGATTCATCGGATCAGACGACCTTCTTCCAATAATTCAAGGTTCAGTTTTGATGCTCAAGTGGCCGTTGTAGATGCTTTCGACGGTGAACTGAGGCTAGCATGGGCACTCGGAGTGCCCTATGGCTACGCAGCCACATTTTAAGTAGGATTCAATGTACTGAGTGTTGTGACACATTACTCCCGTCACCAGCATTCAAAAATTCGGGCGAGTTGCGCTATACTGTCCATTCTGTTGGCTCGTACCATACGTCATATCCTTCGCTCACCTCTAGCATCATTGAGCCGTGGTCAGCCCACCCTTACCGGCGATTTGTGGTTTTTTCCTCCACGGACCACTTTTTGAAGGTACTAGCCACTGCTGACCGTGAGCACCCCACAAGCCTTGCTGTCTCAAAAATGCTGTGACCAGTCGTCTGGCCATTACAATTTGGCCTTTGTCAAACTCACTTAAGTCAGCTGCCTTTCCCATCTGAAGAACAAGAATAACACTAATTAGCAGAGCTCAGTATCCAGTGTTATTTATAACATTTCATGACCTTCACACGTGCCGTCGTTTACCTGCAGCTGTTTCGATTTGCATAAAGACACGCTGGTCATAATGTTTTGTCTCTTCTGTGTATTAGTAAATAATATGAATTCAGATTTTATATATAGTGAATTTTATGGAGATGAGGAAATAGATATTTCACCTCCATATCAAAAATACTGTTACGACAGAAGGAATCTGGCAACCGAAAGCAAAAAGTTTCAGCCAACGAATAAGAACGTTGGGAGAATTTGGAGAAGAAGAGTGGAGCGTTAACGGTCGTTGTGTGGTAACGGTCGAAGAGTTCGAAAATGGACGGTGAGCTGTTCTGAGACAGTGTGCGTAAGTATCAAGAAGTAACTTGATGTGTTGTGTATACGCGGAAGGATAAAAGTGGGATCTTTTATCGTTAAGTATCAAGAAGTAACTTGATGTGTTGTGTATACGTGGAAGTATAAAAGTGGGAACTTTTATGGCTAACTTCGAATGTCTACACGGACTGTCTTTTTGTTCGGCTAGTGTGTGAAAAGTTATTAGCACAGGACGAGAATTGGTTTACGAGTGAAGATCTTCGGGTGACCTGGTAAATCAAGTAAAAGGTAGTATTTAGTAAAATACACAGAGCTGATGTTGTGTGCTCACGCAGGAAGATTGATGACTTGTGCATGTTAATAGTTGATTTGTTAATAAGATACTTCATCCATATTTCCTTTGTAACAATTTACCTTGTATTGAATTTGGTTTTGAAATATAGCTTTTAATACTCACGCTCAGTGGCTATCCATTTTTGTGATCCGCAACAATACTTAAAGTAGGTTTCTCCTTCTATATCTGTGAAATGTCAAACAGGACCTTGTTAGAATTGGTGTGCAGTGGCCGGATGCAGTAGATGTAGCTCAGGACAGATATGCTTGGAGAATTAAACTGCGCGGTCTGGTTGGACCTCCGTAGCCCATGGCTGCTTGAGGATGATGATGATGATGATGGATGTGCTGACATATTTAGTTAATGTATCTTTAGAAAATGGGATCTTCCATGATGAACTCAAGCTTGTTAAAATAATTCCTATTTACAAATCAGGGGATAAAAACTTTATAATGAATTATAGACCAATTTCAATTTTGACAATTTTTACTAAAGTCTTGAAAATTATTAAACTTTTTGATTTTTATAAAAAAAATTTTTTTTTTCATGTCAAAATTTGGATTTAGAAGGAAACTAAATTCTGAGCAAACAGTTTTAGATTTAACAGGCAAAAGTTTAAATATGCTAATGATAACAAAAAATAAACTATTGCAGCTTTCATAGATATAAAAAAAGCATTTGACTCTATTGATCACTCTACACTCATGGCTAAACTATATGCAAGTGGAATAAGAGATAATTGCCATTTATGGTTCAAAAGTTATTTAGAAAGATGAAACAGGCAGTTCAAATTGAAATTTTTATAGGTGATTTTCGTGTTGTTGGAAAGGGAGTTCCTCAGGGATCAGCATTAGAATCTATACTGTTTTTGATATATTTGAATGATTTTTGCCGTTTAAATATAAAGGGATCCATTACATGTCATGCTGAACATGCAGAAATTGTATACTCTGGTCAAAAAGTTTAAATTAAATGACATTTTAAAAGAAATTGAATATTATCTACAACTGATCCATAATTGATTTCCAGCAAATAAATTAACTTTAAATATACAGAAAACTAAATTCATATGTTTTGAGCTAAATAATATTAACATCCTGGTACATAACAAATATTTTAACCAAAACTGTCATTTCTTCCAAAACTGCAACTCTCCTGTTTTAGATAGAGTTGTTGCTGTAAATACTTAGGTGTGCATCTGGATTCCAACTTGAAAAGCATTACTCATGCAAACATTTTGATAAAAAAAATTAAGATGTATTTTATTTAAATTTTATTATTTAAAAACTATTGTACTAAAAATTTAATTGGATTCTACTACACATGGGTTTATTCTGCTATTTGGTATGGAATTTGCAGCTAAGGAGGAAGATATGAAAATAATCTTCATAATTCGATTTTAATTCATAAAAAATATATAAACTAGTCTTTAATATTTCTTTCTACTCTAATATCCATACCTTAAACACGATACATTTTTACAGCATTAGACAAAAATACATACGTAAAATTATCTTATTTGTATATTTAAACAGATATTGGTTCCTATCCTTCACGGTCCCTTATAATTCTAAACAAGTTGGTTGCCACACAGGATTCCATTTCCACATAAAAATATAATAACATAAAAATATAATAAAAAATATATTTTGTTTTTCTAGTCCCTAAAATTTACAATAGTTTAGACTTAAATATTAGAAATGAAATTTGCTAGTTCGCTTTAATAAAAGAAAAAAAAAATTTTGATATTGATAATTTGGAACATTTTTTGAAAATCTGAATATCTATTTCCTTTTCTTACTCTTGTGTTTGTTGGGTGTCACTTTGAAATGGTTTTAAAGTTATGATTTCAAATTTAATATTAATGGATATAATTCTCAAATTCGAAACATTGTTTATTACAAGAGATAAATCAGCTTATGTTTGCCACATATTATAATACATACTTTACTCGCTTTCGAAATCTTGACGGAAATAAGGTGCTCCTTGGATCTCGACATTGCTAAGTCAAAAACGTTTTTTTCTTTCCTTTCTTTTTTTATCATTACTCTATTCTTTGTTTATTGGTAATTAGTGTTATTGTTATTATTTTTTTTGTTCTTTATAAGTATTTTTGTTTCCTAAAATCTATATAGCTTTAGGGGAATTATGCCATAAGATTTTGTAAACGAATAAAAATAAAAACATTTAAATAAAAAAAATTAATAGCTGCATTTGCTTGATCCACAAATATTTAATGTTTAAACTAGGGTTTGGTGTAATTTCATTTGAATTTTCTTATATTTTATTTTAATAGATATATTTACTTGATTCAAATATATTTAATGTTCAAACTAGGTCTTGATATTTTGGGATGAGGGTGGATCAGTCGGTAGCACGCCAGGCTCGTAATTTTTCTGTTCCCAGGTTCGAGTCCCAACTGTACGAGCGTTGATATTTATCTCCGCAAAACTTCCTATTCTATCCTCGGTCAGTCGGGAACACCAATGGGCTTGGAAAGGCCGCTGTCCGTCGGATGCGACGTTAAGCCATTGTCTGGAAGAGTCATACCCTGTGCACTTTAAAGAATACACTGGGTGGCCTTGACGGGAGGCTACCATCTGCCTCCTAACATCTGTCCAGTGGGTCCTCTCCTTCCAACTTCCTCTGATCCCTCAGTGTCCTTGTGACCTGTCCATTGTTCGGAAAAAGGTGACGCTCATAGGTAAAACAACTCAACCCATTATGATCGGACAGCAAATTGGGAAGATATGAGAAAATAATACACAAACTGACAGAATTCACAAAAGAAAACAAACTGGACCACATAAACTGACAAAATCCACGATGAAATCATGAATGAATTGAATTTTAAAACAACTTAAAATCATTTCATCTCATACTTCTGCTAAAAAAATTATCAATAAAGTGATTAAAAAGTAGAATTTTTGCAATGTGATTAAAACAGTTATCATTTAGTGTGAATTTCCCCTTATCAAAATGCTTTGTTGTAATGACGAGTAAAAATACTTAATACCTTATACATTTGTGTACTATATACCCCTGTGTAAGGTACGCACCCTATTTTTTGAGGAAAGAAAGGTTAGGAGGAAGTGATGTAAAAAATCCAACATTATCGCATCATCATAATATTGGTGCTGTTTGTACGTTCCTAGAGTTTACACTGACCTCATGTCGTGCAGTTACGTTGTTGCTACAGCAAACAGTGCCATTTGACTAGGGATAAAAAAATTCTCGCGTAAGGCACACACACATTATCTAGGTGCTACACTCAGGAAAAAGTATTCGCAAGATACACAAAAATATACTTTACTAAAAAATCATTTTTTTGTAAACTGACCTACAAGAACTAATATAAATGTAGTTTTATGTAACATATATTTTGAGATAAAATACACTATTAAAACGAAAACCTCAATTCAAACATATACATAATAAAAAGAACTGAACGCTTACAGCTTTTTGTATTCTTCAGGGTTTACAACTTTTTGGACATTGAGGAAAAGTTGCACGGCTTCATATTTTGCACTTATCCAACCAGTAATAATCCAACTAAGTCCTAATAGACCTGATATAACACTTAATCCAATTTTTGGACACCTAAAAATGAAACCCAGAGTTAAAAAAAAAACAATCAGTAGTCTATTTAACTACTCATACAAAACACAGATGGCCGAGTGGATAGCGTGCTTGGCTACTGATCAAAAGTTCCTGGATTCGAGCCCCCCGTTAAGGTATGCATGAATGTTTGTGTTGTCTTTTCTCTGAGTTCTCGTCTTCATCCCAGATCTTCTCAATGATGTATAAACTGACAGGTGCTGTCAGACTCTGTTGGAAGCAGTTGCTTGAGGAGGTATTGTTTTATTTACAACTCAGAGCTCATAAAGAGTTATTTCAATTTAATTCATATACACTATTAAATTCTTGATAAGACTTTTTCAGGTGTTGAGAGCACTACAATCTAATACCAGAGAAGTACTGATAGACATAGCATTCTCCGCTATACGGAGTTGGGGGGGGGGGGGGTTCTGCAAAAATATTTCTACAAAATATACGGGGAAACTTGATATATAGCTATTTATTTATTTATTTATTTATTTAAATTTTGCAGTGGTGCAGGCCGTTATTACCTTTCAAAAGAGATATTGTCTTTTGGAAGGGAACGGAAGAATGGCTATACTGAAGAAGTTCAGTATGGCCTACTGATCTAGTCATCTATGGCCATTTTTTTTTCTTATTTTTCAACCCTGCTGAGGAGTAACTTCAGAGGGTCCTGGTGCTAATCATTTATACCTAATGAACTGGTTTATGGATTTGAGCTTGATTATGGATCCTGAACTTGCTGCAGTGGTGGGCCTCTGTTGAGGGAGAATCTGCCGCTATGTTTTCTCTTTGTTTCTGGGTTGCCCGCCCTAAGTGAACAGAGGCATGGGATATCTTATATCTGGTGAATAATCCTGATCAGAGGCCATCGCAGGTACCTGAACGTCACTTAGCTAGTTGGGCATCGTCAATCCTAAACTGGAGTAATGTGTCTCAGGGCAGGCCATATGGCTCTAGAAAAAGTCCACTTGAAAAGGTGATGCCCGAAGTTCCTACCATTATCGATGGCTTCAGCCTTTAGCGGTGGAGGAACAGGTCTTTGCCCCATGCTTGCGATCAGGGAGCTGTTTAATATTGTTGGCCCTACCTATCTCAATAAACCTAGTTTCTTTAAAAATCCTACTAATCATTTTCTCTCTGCAGGAACGTGGAACGAGAGGACATTACATAGATATTATTCTCTTGATGTCCTTACGCAGGAATTCCAGCGCTATAACCTAGATATTCTAGGCTTGCAAGATGGACAGGTAAAGGTGAGATACTTAAAAATAACTTTAAATTTCTCTTTTTAGGGTGGGAGGATGGAAAGCATCTTCAAGGTGTAGGTTTGCTTCTCAGAAGATACGCCAGTGATGCTCTTCTAGGATATGACTGCATTAATGAAAGATTTCTTAGAGTATAGGTACTCTGATGAGAACGAGAAGGATACGTTTTACAGCCAGCTTCAGGATATTTTGAATTCTGTGAAGAAAGGAGATATTTCTCTTGTGCTAGGTGACTTCAATGCTAAAGTTGGTACCGACTCTGACCGTTGGGCAGGAGTTTTAGGTCCCTTTGGCATTGGTAGTTCCAATGGCAATGGGGAACGTCTCCTATAGGTAAGTAAACTTAATCGTTTACAAATAACTAATACATACTTCAAACACCGGGACATTTATAAATATACATGGGTTTCACATGATGGGTTGCACAGGAATATGATAAATTATATTTCAATTAACAGCAAATGCGCCAGTTCAGTTAGGAATACCAGATGATACAGGGGAGCAGAAATTTAGTCTGACCATTACCTGGTCAAAAGTGTCTTGCAGCTGAAGTTTAAGAAATGTTGTGCTAAGGTTAAGAAAATTACCTTCAACACTTATGGTCTGAAAGATCCAGATATAGCCAAAGCATACCATGATAGGCTACTTGGTCATTATGACAATCGTGGTTTGCTTACTGGTGAAGTTGAGAAAGAATGGGATCAATTTAAACAAGCTTTTCTTCAAACCAAAAGTACTCTTTTGGGTAAAAGGGAACAGAGGAAACAAAATTATTTGAGTGATAAGGCTATGCAACTTATTTCTGAAAGAAGGAAGTGCAGGATTAATATGAATCAATACCCTACTAGTCCTAACAAAAGGCATTACAACGAGCTTAATAAACATGTAAAGGATCAATTAACAGCTGATAAGAATCTTTGGCTTTGATAGCTTGGCTGACAAGGCAGAGGAAGCAGTTTGACAGCACAACAGCAGTGGGTTGCACCCGATTGTTAATGTTTTGTGTGGTAGAAGAGGTATACAGGGATTGAAGGATAAACAAGGTAAGGTTATATAAGATGAGGATTCTGTGATGGCTAGGTGTTCAGAGATTTCAGAGATGTTCTAAATAATGTGATTATTTCTACTCCCATCGTTTGTAATGAGGATAGATGCATTAATGGCTTTAATGATGGCCCTATATCACATTCCAAAGTCACTTTGGCTATCTCTAAATTAAAACTGCATAAATCCCCAGGGGTGGACGAAATCACCACTGAAATGCTTAGAGCTGGGAACATTTGCGTTGTCACATGGCTGACTGAAATTTTGAATATTTTTAATGATAAAGGTATTGTTCCTAAGGATTTTACTATAGCTATTATTATCGCAATTTTTAGAAAAGGTGATCGCAGTTCTTGTGATAACTACAGGGGTATCAGCTACTCTCTGTTCCATGATTGTGCTTAACAGAATTAAGAATCTGATTGACAGTCAATTGCGTGATGAGCAAATGTGGATTCAGAAGTAATAAGGGATGTGTGAATCAGATATTTTCTCTTAGGCAGATTCGTGAGAAATATTTAGAGTTTCAGAAATCTTTGGTTGCTAGCTTTGTTGATTTCAGAAAGGCTTTCGACTTTGTTGATCGTCATAATTTGTGGTTGATTGTGAGATCGTATGGCATACCAGGCAAGTTAGTTAACATAATGAAAGCTCTCTATAATAACACTGAATCATATGTGAGAGTTGTTAAGGCTTATAGCAATTGGTTTAGCATTGCCTCTGGTGTTCGACAAAGGTGCATTTGTCCCCTTTTCTCTTCTGTTTGGTTATTGATTATGTTATGCGAAATTCTTTGCAAGGGAAAGATTTTGGTCTTAAATGGTCTAGAGATTTCAAAATTTCTGATTTAGATTATGCAGATGATTTGGCCTTGTTGGCTAATGATGTTGATAAGATTAATTCGTTCATTAGGGTTGTTGATGAGATTGGTAATAGAGTAGGTTTGGTGATAAACAGAGAAAAAACTAAAGTGATGAAAATTGGCCAGGCAGATAGTGCTTTAGTAGTTTTGAATGGCTGTACTCTTGATCAAGTGACTAAGTTTAATTATCTTGGGAGCTATATAACAGATACTGGTGATGTGCGGCATGAGATAAATAGAAGAATAGGGATTGCCACTGGGACTTTTAAGAATCTATGGAGAGTATGAAAAAATATACAACTAAACCGTATACATTCAAAGGTCCGTATTTTAGATGTATACGGTCATCTAAAACCGTAAACATCTAAAGACTAAAATTAGGCTTAATAATAGTTTGATTCTTTCTAAGGTTAGTTATGGTAGTGAAACATGACCCTTTGTAAGTAGGATAACAAGAAACTTGACGCCTTTGATTCTAACAACTAATGCCCAAGATTACGTAGTATTTGGGCATTAGTTGGTTTGACTTTGTAAGTAATGATGAGGTTAGAAGAAGAAGTCATCAACCTCTTTTGAGCGGCATATTGTGCAGAGAGAGACTGCGTTGGTTTGGCCATGTTTCCCGTATGCATAGCTACAGATTGGCAAACAGGATTATGAACAGTATGTCTAAGTGTTTGAGAAAAAGGGGGAGACCTAGGATGCGACGGGCAGACAATGTCAAACAGGACCTTGCTAGAATTGGCCTAGAATGCCAAATGCAGCAGCTGTAGCTCAGAAGAGACACGTCTTAGAAGAAAATTACACAGTCTGGTTGGACCTCCGTAGCCCAAGGCTGCACGAGGATTTGTACGTATGTATGTATAGTGCCCACAACAGACCGAGATCCAATAATAGTGAACACATACATTTTATACATTTCAAATCATCTTTCTTAGTACAACATAAAACCAGAAAACCAAAACCAAAGCAAAAACCGTGACTCACTTTTAAGTATTTAATAATGCTAAACACTTCATTCTAAACTCGTTAATTGACATGTTTAACAAATCCAGACTACTATAATGCTCATTATACAAAACCATAAATCATGACACACCAAATCTTTGCATAACACTAGTCGAAAATACAGCCGTTTTGAAAAATATTCTTTTCCTTATAATTGTCTTTTGAATATTAACACATATCAACGAAAGTAAACGTAAACAATCTACTCCATCGTTAAGCAATTTAAAAATAATAATCATAATAAAGCTCTTCGAATATTTAAAGGTACATTTTGAAACCTCTTTCCAAGTGTTTTTATTGGTATATCACATACAGATACACTTGTCACTTTATATTCTAAGAACCTCACAAATCTATTCTGAATCTTTTCAAGAAATTACGTATAATTTTCATAATAAGGATTCCAAATTAAAGATCGAACTTTGATCTGACCAGGTGAATTAAATACAACCTTAATCGGATTAATATCAGTAAAATCTCTTGTTTTTCGGAAAATATAAATGAAATTACGAGAAGCAGAATTGGCAATTTCCTGTATGTGCAAACTAAAACTAAATTTGGAAGTGAACCAAATTCCCAGATCACATACCTCATTTTTATGCTGCAGTATATCATTGTTAACATCAAAAGAAAATTGAATTATAGTTTTCTTACGAGAGTAGGTTTCACTACAACATTTAGAATTGTTTAAACAAACAGTTATTAATAGACCAACTATAAAGATAATTTAAAACCATTCGTAATTTCAAACAATCATGGTAAGATTTAATTTGCTTATATAATTTCACATCATCTGTAAATATCAAATAACAATGGGAGGAAATGGCTAGTTTTATCTCAGAGGCATGACTTTTATGAAAATTTGTTGCCCAGTGTAATTTGAATATTTAAATTTTACGAAAATCATTTAATAATATAATATAAAGGAAAAGTCCTAAATTCGATCCTTGCGGTACACGTGAATTGTTACTAAAACCCCTAGAATAAGAATTGGTATAACGAAAAGGTTTTGAAATGAAAATAGCCAATCTTTACTAATTTTTAAGTGATGAACACGAAAATGACAATAAAATTTGTCGATTGGCTCTTGTTTAGGAGAGACAGAGATGGTCATGTATAAACGACTCAGTCTACTTGAGTACATAGGTAACTATTTCGCAACGCTGCATTTTAAACTCCAGATTGCAATATATTGTTTTGCCTTGCATCAGCCCGCCATACACACAACCCCCGGAGGTATTGCATCATTGTCTGATGCAATGTAGTTGAGTCATGATATCGCGGCTTTATGATCGCGGACAAAAGATGATGCAATCCTTAGTTGTAAGCGAGGTCTCGTAGTGTGAGCGACTCTTTTAAACGACTCCCATTCACCCCTGAGTCATAAGTGCAACACAAGTGATCCTTCGACTTTTAATCCAGCAGTAGTGATGCCTCGTAACTGTGTTAATAGTGCAGATACATTTTTGTTACATTTGCGGGAAGTGACGTTTGCAAGCCAGAAAAGGACAGTAACTCCAATAGTAAAAACGGCACATGAGTTTTATTTTATGTGCAAGAACGGGACCAGAACAAGGCCTGGGCCCCACACCTAAGCTGCAGGACATGTGCAAGAAATCTTCCGAAGTGGCTGAAAGGCGAAAAAGTGGCAATGTCGTTTACTGTTCCTATGGTTTGGAGAGAGCCAAGCAATTACGCATATGACTGCTACTTCTACACGGTTCCATCTGTTTCTGGAGGCATCACAAGGAAAAAGAAGTGGAGAATAATGTACCCAAATATACAATCTGCTCTCTGACCAGTTCCGCACGGCGAAGGCCTTCCCATTCCCGAACCTCCAAAAGAATTTTCCATCGATTCAGACGATGAGAGAGGCGAACCGATGTCGGGTTCTCATTGCCTTTGATGTCTAATGATGATCCATAAGTCCGCCATGGTGCATCATCTGTGCCACACATTCTCACCGAAGAAAAAATAAACTATCTTGTTTAGCGATCTGTAGCTGTCCAAGGCCAAAGCAGAGTTACTTGGATCAAGACTTAAACAATGGAATCTTCTCAAGGAAAATGTCCGAGAGACTTCGTTTCGAACTCGTCATGAGCACTTTACTCCTTACTTCAGAAAGGAAGATGATCTTGTGTTCTGCTCAGATGTAGATGGTCTGACGAATGTCCTCGGAATCAAAGGTGACCCTCAAGAATGGCGACCATTCATAGACTCCTCAAAATTGAGTTTCAAGGCGGTGTTGCTGCATAATGAAAATAGACTTCCATCCATTCCATCGGATACGCTGTCTACATGAAAGAAACCTACGACAGCCTAAACAGCTGTTGAACTCTCTTCATATACGGCAAGTAGGCTGGCATCTATTGTGACTTTAAGGTAATGTCTCTGTTGATGAGTCTGCAGCTGGGATATACGAAGTACTGCTGTTTCTTATGTGAATGGGCCAACCGAGCAAAGACTTTGCACTATATGAAGAGAAACTGGCCTCAGAGGAAATCTCTGTAGGTCAGAGAGAAGAATGTGGAACATCCAGCACTGGCAGAAACGCACAAAATCCTGCTACCTTCCATACACATCAAACTCGGTTTGATGAAAAACTTCGTAAAAGCCATGGATCGGACTGCATCAGCTTTCAAGTACTTGGCTGACAAATTCCCTCGACTCAGCGAAGCGAAAATTAAAGAGGGAATTTTTGTTGCTCCTCAAATCCGCGAGCGTTTCAGAGACAAATGTTCGACAACCTGCTTCAGGGTGACGAGAAAAGGCTTGGGACACGTTTCTTTTGATATCAGCTAAATTCGTCGGGAATGTCAGGGCAGACAACTACAAGAAACTGGTTAAAGACATGTTGTCTCTGTATCACAAACTTGGCTGCAACATGTTCTTAAAGATCCACTTTCTCCATTCCCATTTAGATTTCTTCCCCAAGAATTCTTTCCCATGGTTAGTGATGAGCACGGTGAAAGTTTTCACCAGGACATTGCATCGATGGATAAACGATACCAGTGAAGCTGGTCCACTTCAATGTCGGCTGACTGCTGTTGAACGCTCTCCATAGATGATCCAGAGCAGCTGTACAAGCGACGTCGGAAGTAGAAGCGGAGTTTTATCAATACATGTCATATGCACGTATTACTCTATTATATAAGAAACTATTACGAATTTCTCAGAAATCGCAGCCAATTTTGCATTTTTTTTGTCATATTCGTGTTCAGCACCTTGAAATCTTTAAGAAATGGCTTGTTTTATCTCGTAGACATGACTTTTATGAAAATTTGCTGCCCAGTGTAATTTGAATATTTGATATTTTCGGAAAATCATTTATAAATATAATATAAAGGAAAGGTTCTAAATTCGATCCCTGCGGTACACATGAAATATTACTAAAACCCCTAGAATACGAATTGGCAGAATCCCCGTAAAGTACTCTGTCAATTAAATATGAATATATCCGTTCTATTAAACGTAAATTAAAATCAATTCTTGCCCATGTTTTAGTCAAGATTCCAAAATCTCTACGATCAAATGCCTTTGAAAAATCTGTATGTAAAACATCCAGTTGACTGTTTTGATCAAGAGCAACTGAAATATTGTTAGAAACTAACAGTAGATTAGTTATTGTAGAACGTTTCGGTAAAAATCCATTTCTGATCTTTATGAAAATAATTTAGTAATTGAGTATAAATCTTCTTATAAATTATAGATTCAAATATCTTGGCAAAAGATGAATTAATAGCAATTGGTCAATAATCTAAATCAATGATCTCTTTCCCTTTTTAAATATTGGTATTATTTTTGATTCTTTCCAGAAAGAAGGAACTATTTTTAATTTTAATGACATGTTATATGTTATCATGAGAGGATACAGGAAACACTCAGAACAACCTTTAACCACATATGCAGGTGTTAAATCCAAACCCAATGTACATGAAACCTATAGTTGTTTTATGGCTTTAACAATATCCATGAAGTCAATCACATTTTGTTCTTTATTCAAAAGCTAATATTCATTTATATCAAATTTTGAACGAGCAATATAAATTGAGCTAAAATAATCTGCAAAAGCATTTACCGCATCCAAACTATCAAATATCTGAGTTCTCTTATATTCCAAGAATTGCAAGCTTCTTTTATACTTTTCGTCCTTCTTAGAAAAGTGCCAAAATGTTTTTGGATTAACTAATAAATCCTGTTCAACTTCCTTAATGTAATTCTTATAGGCAGATTTAATTTTACTTTTCACTAACATTCGATAATATTTAAAATTTTCAATACCTCCAGATCTGTTATATTTTTTCATTGTTTTACGGAATTTATTTTTTTATTGTAATGTCATGAATATCACTTGTGAACCATTTTGGGTAATCTCATTGCTGTTCTTGAAAATCGGTATATATTGATTAACGACCTCATCATACAAACATGATACAATTTTATCGATATTATAAAATGATTTAAGTCATTCCAATTTATATTGTTAAGAAAACTATACAATAACATGCAATTACCTTTTCTGAAGTTATACCTCCAAAATGTTTCATTTTTTTAAATCCTGGATAAATCAGAATGCATAGTAATTTCAATTGCAGGATGGTATATATCCTCAGGAAGTAATATTTCAATAGCTCACCTTTCAATAGCACCGTTTTCGAACATTCCAATTGGACGAACAGAAACCTAATATATTTATATTAACATTGGAAATTAAATTAAATTGGCTTAAATTAATGTAATAAAATTAGAGAATATAAGTTCTTTTTCCGTCATTTCCATTAACGAAGCTTCATAATTATTCCACCTAAACACAGGAATGTTGAAATCACCGATAATCAAAATACCATGATGAGATAGCTCAGATATAAACTCCAAACTATTATAAAAGTTTCCATTATATTCCAACAAACCGTCTATTGCAGTAGGACTGTGGTGTAAAATATTCCACACAAAATAAACACCATTCCGTCAGTTAAACCAATTTTGACCCACAAATACTCATTATTAAAATTCGCATCAATAATCTCTGTTACCACAATTGTCTTTTTCACAGCAATCAGTACTCCATCCCCCCAACTTAAGTTCGTAACTGAATCATCTCTATCCCTTAAAAAATTCCTAAGTATCTGTCATCAAATAATTCAGTAGTATCTATACCCTATGCCAACCGTGTCTCAGTAAAACATATGTTGTAATCACATGTTAACACTGTATTATACGTATAAAGTTACAGTCTGTTTTCAAACCTCTTACATTTTGATAATTTTAATGCCTCCAAATTATAATTAATTTGGAAGCAATGTGACAGTGTCGTCAGCTGTTAAATGGCCCCGCTTCAATGACTCTTTAAATATTGATCGAAGATTGTAGAAAATTGTCCTCCATTCGGACCCCCAAATTGATGAAATCTTAAAAAATCATCATATAAACTTCAGATATTTAATTTATGTTAGTGAACAAATTGTTACAAGAGTTGTGTTTTATCTATTGAAGTATTTTTTTCACAAGTGTCAAAAGTTGAAGATAAATGCTTCAGCTTCCATTCATTCTTTAAATATTAAACAAATATTGCGGAAAATATATTCAGAGAGATTTGAGAGACATCTACAATTTATCGCCAATAACAGTTTTTGCGTAAAAGGTTTATTTTCAATGTTAGGGAGCTTTGAAACTGGCTTTCCATTCACATAACATGGAAATGTACGGACACTTTTTTTTCAACATGGTGTATTTCATCTCGGTCATATCTATGAATAAACTTTACAACAATAGAGCTCGTTTTTTGAACCTGCTCTTTTGGGTATCTATGAATGGCATTGTGATTGCAATAATCATATTTCAATCAGATCAGAAACAAGTGTACTGCTCATTCTCTTAATTACATCCAGATGATCCTCATTTTCCTCCTCTGGAAAGCCACAAATTTCCAAAGTGTTGCTGCGCATATATTGACACTCTATTATTTTATCTTTAAGCTTAGTTTATAAAATTTCAATATCTCCTTGGCATCTAGTGATTTTTTTGGTCTGGTAACGTTTACCCAATACCATTTAATTCATCTTCACAATACTCCACTGATCTAACAATTTTCTCCTGTTCATTTCTTAATTCCATGAATTGATTCGTGATCTCATCTCTAAAGGCATTAAACAATTCCACCAGAAATGTCCTGCAAGATTCATTGAAATTAACACTAGCTTCCTTTAATTGCTTAGTAACAGATAAATCACAGATTGAATTACCTTCTCTTTCGTCTTCTTTTGTTTCAATGTTAAGTAAATCATCGGAGTAATTTATTAAAACTGAAAATCGGCTCTGAGTGCTCAATCGATCCACATTATTCTGTCTCCTTACTAACTTCTTACTCAAGTGATCAATAGATGGCTGCACCTCCTCAACATCTGTTAAGGTAGGAGCATATTCAGAAGATAGATTAGGCACCCCCATTGACTTTTTCTTCTTACAAACTTCACAAACCATCTGCTCCTTGTATCCATTGACATATTTTTGAAGACTTCAGTTCTCATACCAATACAACTAATACGAAATTTACACTTATATTGCCCGTAGCATTGAATATAATCAGAATTTACATTAGGAAGAATGAATATGAATGTTTAAAAAAACAATCTAGAATTTTTTTCCCTGGCTGTAAATGAATAATAAGAGACAATGAACAATCAGCTTCATTTTCCTCACTAGAGGAAATCTTGAGCTTGGTCCTCAACTTCGTTAACATAAGCAGAGCCCTGCACGGGTAGCAAAAGTCTTATACGCATTTTCCTCTGCAAGGTTTCTTCCGGACAGCATCCGAGAGCTCTGATCCACATCCCAGAAACTGAATCAGCATCCGAGAGCTCTGATCCACATCCGCAAAACTGAATCACTATCCACGTACGTATATTGGCAACGTAACAACGATCGAGATTTTTTAAATGATTCAGGTCTCATGTACTTTTGCGAATAAAAAAAATCAGTCTAAAGTTTTATTAATCACAAATTAACCGAAGAAATGTGCTGTTATAAAAATGCCTTTAATTCGTAAAAAGTGCTTTATTAAAATATTGGACAAAAATTTTGCAAATTCTCCCTGAGTTAATTTTGACCTTTTAAATACAGTTATCGGCGATTATGGGAAGACGCTTCTTTTCATTACGCAGTAACATTGCAAACTTCGTGATCTGCACTACTGAAATTTTCACAAATTTACACTTCAGTAGTTTTTTGAATTTATAATCTTCTTTGCCAGCAAAAAAAAATGCTTCTTTCACAGAGGACAAGTTCCTTTTTCAATTTGTGGCTTTATCCCAATGCATATTTTTTCTTTTTAAAGTGAAAATCATCATTGAATTTTCAAATCAAGTTTCCTTTGCAATTATCTCAAGTTTTTTTACTCATGTCAGCCATAAAAAAGGCATTAATGCTTTTTCATGCACTTCTGTATATCTTTTTCAAATCCAAGATTTTTATGCGCTCACCGAATTAAGATAAATTTTTACCCGCTATTAAATTTTTTATCTGTATATATGTCCCTTATAAGCATAAAGGCATGACAGTTGTTGGTGACGTCACTTTTGGCATGAGACTACCGATTGCTCGTGATAAGTGCAACCACCTGTTTAACCCTTAACATTAGAAATGTTTCTACCCTTATTAATATTTTTTTCGAATTTTTCCTCTTTTCTTTTGTTGCTTTTATATCATTTTTTGCCACAGAGGGGAAAATGAATCATAATAAAAATAATTTAGTTGAAACTATGTAAGCTCTTCAATGCAAAGTTTGCTTATGCTCATCTGAAAAAATTGCATTATTTCGTGAAGTTGTAAAAATAATTCACTCTAAAATGTCGAATTATATTTTATGAAAACCGAAATATGAAATTTTCATTATGTATATTTTCAAGTGTATGATGGTGCACATTATATGAAATGGAAGCCCCTCCCTGACATATTTCTTGAGTCGGGAAGAGATTTACCGGTACGCCACTGAAGAACACATTGAAAATATTTTGAATAAATAAGGATATATCCTGGTTTATTGGATGCCATTATTAGCAAATATGTCTTGGTAATGTTCCCTATAAGGTACTCATCATGTATGATATATCATCTTAACCTATAAGGTACTCATCATGTATGATATATCATCTTTACCTATAAGGTACTCATCATGTATGATGTATATGTATCGTACGTTGTTTTGGAGGTTATATGGAATGTTTCCTGCATGCATGTGCTTGACTCACTAGGGGGCGGGGGGGATCAGTCGGTAGCGCACCAGGCTCGTAATCTGCAGTTCCCAGGTTCCAGTCCCAGCTGGGTCAGCGTTGAGATTTATCTCCGCAAAATTCCTCGCCCTGCCCACGGTCAGTAGGGGACACCGATGGACTTGGAAATACCACCGTCCGTCGGATGGGACGTTAAGCCGTGGTCCGTATGCGGGAGAGCCATACCCTGTGCACGTTAAAGAACACGCTGGGTGGCCTTGACGGGAGGTTACCAACTGTCTCCCAACAGCTGTTCCACTGGGTCCCCTCCCCCAACTTTCTCTGAGCCTTCGGGGTCCATGTGACCTGGCCATTTAGCCCATGGTGTGCAAAAAAAGTGTCATTCAGAGGTAAATCAACCAACCAACCAACTTGACTCACTGGTGTGTCCCTAGTTATCATAGTGCTGGCAGGGGTGAGCGTTTGCTCAGTCGGTAGAACACCAGGCTTGTAATCTGTAATTCATAGGTTCGAGTCCCACCTGAACAAGCGTTGAGATTCATCTCCGCTAAACCCCCCACCCTGCCCTTCTGTCAGAAAGGGATCAACGAATGAGACATAGCCATACCCTGTTCACGTTAAAGAACACACTAGACGGCCTTGGTAGGAGGCTTCCAAAAGTCTCCTAATAGCTGTCCATTGAGTTCCCTTCCTGCAGTCTTTTCTTAGCCATTGAGTTCCCTTCCTGCAGTCTTTTCTTAGCCATTGAGTTCCCTTCCTGCAGTCTTTTCTTAGCCATTGAGTTCCCTTCCTGCAGTCTTTTCTTAGCCATTGAGTTCCCTTCCTGCAGTCTTTTCTTAGCCATTGAGTTCCCTTCCTGCAGTATTTTCTTAGCCATTGAGTTCCCTTCCTGCAGTCTTTTCTTAGCCATTGAGTTCCTTGTGACCTGACTACTTAGTTCATTGTGTGCACTAAAAGTACCACTGAAGAACCCACGCAATCCTGGAAAATCTCAAGTTGCCCTGAAGGTGGGGTTGCTTTTTGAACTTGTATATGTTGCTTCTTTTAAGTACTTTTACTGGAATAGGTGAATCATGGATCTCTTTATTGAAACAATAGGCTCTTTTTCATTTTCCATATTCCAAAACATTTCTGGACACTTCAATATCATGTTAATGGACAGTCCTATTCTGAGCTGCTGAACTTTGAAAATAAGCTTCTTAGATAATAATTTCATTAGGGATAAATTGAAGATCTCATTTAAATATTTCTTCTGATTTTCGATTTTCAACGACATTGGTGTGATATTTAAAGGGCTAGGGAGCATGAAGCATTTAAAAACACTGAACATTAATTTATTGTCACTGATTATAACAGTTTACTTCAAAAGACAACTAGAACCCAAATTATAATTGATACAACAAACCGCCTATTAAAATAAATGCAAATTTAGAAGCCGGTGTAACGATTCTTTCAAATTGTTTTTTGATATGTTTGGAATGAATGTAACAGCAGCATTTTCTTTTAAATGTTTCCAACTTAAATAACTCTAAAGATTAAAAGAATATTGTTTAAAATTAGATTTCACTGAGATCTTCAATTTATCTCGAGTGACATTTTTCCATTATTTTCAAAGTTGGAGAACTTTGAATATGACTTTACTTCACATAACATGGAAATGTCCGGAAACATTTTGTAATGATGCCTAATTGATATTGTGGAGGAAAGACCCTGTCAACCTCTGTTTTATTAAATGGTAGTTGATATTTTTCCCACTAGTGTATGTTTGATATGGATGTTCTATCATATTGATGGTCATTAATTTGAGTATTTCATGTTTTCTTCATTTTCCATAGTAAGATCTGTTTCGCTGGTGTTGTGGCAGTATAAAGATTTCTATATAGCTGTGTTTTCTTTTTTCTCAGCTCTATCTGTTTTAGCTACAATTTTGCTGTTATTACTTGCTGAAACTGATACTTTACAATGAAATTTTATTAAGTTATTTATGGTTATTACAAAACAAGGACACACTTTTAATCTCTACTTGTTTCATTTGTACATTTTGTACAGTGTTAGTTTGATAAATTTTTCTCCCTTACTTTTTTTCTGGTTTTCATTTCCATTTTCTTTACTGCTATATATCGAAAAATCTGTATTCTTCGTTGTAGCATTTTCAATACATTTTACTTTTCATAATTCAATTTTGCAAACCTATCATTTTAAAAGAAAATTAGGTGCATTGTGTTTCTACATGATATTACGTGATTTGAGCCATAGAGATTTAGGACTGATGGCAACTAAATTATAATTTGGCCGGACCTCGTAGCCCATGGTGTCTGAAGAATCTTATTTGTGTATGCAAATCTTATCTATACTTATTACTCTTTATCTATTTTACTTACTTACACAAATATAAATTTAGTTTTAGAATGAAGTTACAAACGATATGAAAATATACTACTTTTTAGGGATTGTATTTAGATTTTTAGACATATTTGTTTCATTTTTAGCAGCATAAAGGATGCATAGGTCCCCTTGTTTTTGTTCATGCTTTACCGCTGCTATGTCAAAATGTTATATGTTTTAAAAAAAGATGTTTTAGAAGTATTAAACGCTCACTTTTCACTATCAGAATTTTTTTTACATAATTGAAGCAAGTTTAAATAATACTTATATATAGCATTTATAAAAGCATGGGAAAAACATTTGCAAAAATATATTTTTTTAACTGAAACCTACCTACAGAGAAAATATAAAAAGAGTGGACTAATTACATAGAACTGCATATCAGTAGCCAAATACCAGCTCCATTGTACACACTACAGGGGAAGAAATATATATATAAGTGATGAATATTTTAACATTTTCAGAATTTTACTTCAGAAATTAAACAATTTTTTGTGCTTTGTAGTTCACAAATATCAGCTTTTATTAGGGAACCATTATAAGGGCCAAAAGAGAAACTTAAAACATGACGTTATTGCAAATTTTAAATTAATTTCTTATGAAGAAAAATTAAATATTCCATCTTTGAAACTAAACTGAAGTGCAAAAACTGTTATATTTTTCCATAATATTATTAATTTCCCAAGGAAGCTAAATAAAAAGAAGAAAACAAATATATGACCAGTGTAATTATTTCTACTTAATTTACAAAATATCGCGAAGCCCTGCAAAGCGGCCTGGGGTATTCTATATTTTTTTGAGCCCCCCGCCCACTCACTCATATCTGTCGCATATTCTGGAGTTACACGTCCCGCTTTTCCCAAAAGGATACAGGAATCTGTGGATTTTCCTCCCAAAAGAAATGGCGTTCAGTACCAATGAAGTTGAAAGCCATAAAGAGGGACAATTTGTCGTATAGAGAAGATGCACAAAACTTCTCAGGGTGATGACACAATGGCACGGAGCAGGAAGAAAATAACCACTACCGCAGTCCAAGCACTTTATTCCTTACAGGGAGGAACGGATAGCAAGAAAATACTTTCAGTTCTGTTAGTAGTATAGCACTGATTTGATCATTATATTGGTCAATCAATTAGTGAATGATTATTAGTTACGAATATTTGAATTTTTTTTTTTAATTTGATTAATATCACAGAGCATGCTGACACGGTCTTTGGTCGTACGCCTGGTGCAAACCACCATTTTCCTTGAGGCATGATGAGGTCCACTACATCCAGTAACTACAGCCACTCTCTCAGAAAAGCTTGGGAGGGTGAAGTGTGAAAATTATGTTTCGTACATTTAAATCATGCAATATATAGAATAAATAATTATTAATGGGTGATTGTTGCCTACTGGTTGAAAAACAAAAAAAAATTCCTTTTCTAAGTAAGAATTGTGTGATTCTTAAATGTTTTTTACTGCAGATTTCAGATCTGTGCTTAGATGTTTTTTTTTTATCAGGGATAGTTTTCCAGTTAGACGATTTTTAATTTTTCATTTTATTCCTAGATTTACAATGAATAATAATAGAGAAAAAAGAGATTATTCTTAGCTTCCTTAGTATTAAAATAATTATAGATTCATACAGAAAATTTTACAGAATATTATGCAGAAATAAATTGAATACAGAATAATTAAATAACAAAAATACCAAACGTAAATCGTTTTTTTCTTTTTTGTTTATCTTTGCTGTCTCTTTTGAGATTTCATCAAAAATCGGCTAACATTGTAGGCATCCACTTCCCTTCATGTCTCTTTTCAATTGTCGAAATTTTGTGAAACCTCTCACCGTGTTCATCGGAGACGTCACTGCAGCTTTCCGGAAAGTAGTCCAGCTGTAATGCAGGAAGTGCACTTTCAAACACATGTTACATCCTAAATCCCGATATGCATGTAGCATCTGGCATGTAGCATATCTGCATATAGCTGTATAGTATGGATCTGCATGTAGCATATCTGCATATAGCTGTATAGTATGGATCTGCATGTAGCATATCTGCATATAGCTGTATAGTATGGATCTGCATGTAGCATATCTGCATATAGCTGTATAGTATGGATCTGCATGTAGCATATCTGCATATAGCTGTATAGTATGGATCTGCATGTAGCATATCTGCATATAGCTGTATAGTATGGATCTGCATGTAGCATATCTGCATATAGCTGTATAGTATGGATCTGCATGTAGCATATCTGCATATAGCTGTATAGTATGGATCTGCATGTAACATATCTGCATATAGCTGTATAGTATGGATCTGCATGTAGCATATCTGCATATAGCTGTATAGTATGGATCTGCATGTAGCATATCTGCATATAGCTGTATAGTATGGATCTGCATGTAGCATATCTGCATATAGCTGTATAGTATGGATCTGCATGTAGCATATCTGCATATAGCTGTATAGTATGGATCTGCATGTAGCATATCTGCATATAGCTGTATAGTATGGATCTGCATGTAGCATATCTGCATATAGCTGTATAGTATGGATCTGCATGTAGCATATCTGCATATAGCTGTATAGTATGGATCTGCATGTAACATATCTGCATATAGCTGTATAGTATGGATCTGCATGTAGCATATCTGCATATAGCTGTATAGTATGGATCTGCATGTAGCATATCTGCATATAGCTGTATAGTATGGATCTGCATGTAGCATATCTGCATATACTATTTCTTTATAATCTTTAGACCTCTTTTTTCCAAGAAAATTGTCTGTAACTTTCTTAAAACATGTCCAAGCAAGTTTCTCTTTCTCTGTTAGAGATTCGTCAAATTTCACATCTTTCTTCAACTGTCTTATTTGAAGGCCAACAAACACGCCCTCTTTTATCTTTGCTTCTGAAAGACGTGGGAATTTTTTTTGTTAGGTAGGTAAATCTTCTACAATATTTATCCACTGCCTTGAGAAATTGCTTCATAAGTCCCAGTTTTATATGAAGGGGAGGAAGGATCACGTCCTCATAAATTATAAGTCTCTGCTTCTGTAAAACTTTTGCTCCCACTTTCCAATTACGTATTGGCCAAGTTTTCTTCAAGTAATGGGATGCTCTGCCAGGACTGTCGTGTTCCCTTGTTGCATTCCCAATATCATGACAATGATTTTTAAATCCCCACATATTTTCCAATTGAAATCCGTATATTTAATGGATTTGAGCATTATATCTAGACATATGATCCTTTTGCCATACTAGCATAGGCATCCGGAACAGAAGGCATTAAATTACCATTATGTAATAAAACAGCCTTCAAGCTAATTTTGGATGCATCTATAAAGAGCCTCCAATTTTGTGGGTCATGAATAAAGCCTAAGGCTGTCATCAAACCGGCAATATCGTTACAGAAAATCAATCAGCCATCATTTGAGAAGAATGCAACAAAATTCTTTCCTATTCCTATATAAAGTTTTTTTTTGTACTAGGTTGGAGAAGAATTCATTCTTGCAACCTAGAGCCCAGCAGTTCAGCATTTTGTTTACTTAGCCATAGATCACGAACCAAATCGTTGAGATCTCCCTGCGTTAAAAAAAATGTGTAGTTGAATCCATGGTAGCCTCGTAGGAAGGATCACTTCTTTCTGGAGGTGATTCATGTGCCTCACTCTCTTCACAAGTACTTTCTTCCTCTTCTGTTTCCTGACTTGGAGTTAGTGGAACTGATAAAGTTTAAGAATGTGGTACTGGTCGTATTGCAGATGTTGGTATAATCGATATGTTCTTTGTTTTTTTTTTTTTTGCTGGTAAAGCTCTGGATACTTGTCAAACAGAAGCAGCAATCTGTGGAATGGTCTTTTGGTTCCCTCCATATCATGGGTGCAAGAAATAGCATGGAGCTACCTTTACCCTTCTACCAGTTTATTAATTTCACAAGCAAGTTTCACAACATATGTGAGAGCCCCACATCTTATCCTGATCTCCTATTTTACATCCAAAGTAATGATTGTATGTTCTCTTTATTATAGGTGACATTTATTTTTCTTGTGTCTTGCAAAGGTAAACTCTCCGCAAATATAACAGAAGTTGTATGCCTTTTGACATTTTCGGTGGGGCATTTTCTGGAATACAAAACAAAAATAACAGAATATAAGTATTTGCAAACCTGTCATGTTAACTACAGAAATATTGTCATAAAATATCTTTACAAACCCTAAAACAGTGGTTTTCAACCTTTTATGCTTCACGTACCCCTGGAAATGTGTATGTAACCGCGTACCCCTTGTATAGATAGACAAAACTATAGTTATATTATAACAATGGGAATAAAAAAACACACACACATATATATAACACGTATCTAGCAACTTTTGAGCTCTCACGGCGTACCCCAAAAAATTCTACTGCGTACCCCACCTTGAGAACCCCTCCCTACTCTAGAATACAGTTTGAAAAAACTGATGTTAATTCCACAAATACTTGTCACTTATACGTTTTTAAAATAAGCTTTACAGAGGCAGACTAGTAGTTATCTAAATTATGAATAGAATAACCCTGTTGCCAACATGTGAGTATAAACTATTGCAAACAAGTCAGTGTTGCCAACCTTTTTGATGTAATATTTCCAGATTTTTCATTCCCCAAGTAATAGGGGCGGGGGTGGCTCAATCGGTAGCGCGCCAGGCTCGTAATCTGTAGTTCCCAGGTTCGAGTCCCAACTGGGTCAGCGTTGAGATTTATCTCCGCAAAATTCCCCGCCCTGCCCACGGTCAGCAGGGGACACTGATGGGCTTGGAAAGGCCGCCGTCCGTCGGATGGGACGTTAAGCCGTGGCCCCGTGTGCGGGAGAGCCATACCCTGTGCACGTTAAAGAACACGCTGGATGGCCTTGACGGGAGGCTACCATCTGTCTCCCAACAGCTGTTCCAGTGGGTCCCCTCCCCCAACCTTCTCTGAGCCTTCGGGGTCCATGTGACCTGGCCATTTAGCCCATGGTGTGCAAAAAAGTGCCGCTCAGAGGTAAAACAACCCAACCAACCCCAAGTAATACGTATGAAACTGATGTGTTATATCTCAATAACTCTAAAAATAGCCCTGATAGGCCAATTCTGATCCCAGATTTCAATTTCCCACACCAAAATACTTTAAGAACACATCAGTTAACCAAAGAAAATTTTCTCTTGTAGAACGATGTTATTAGTTACTGATTATTAATAATTACGTTCATGTTCGATCATAGCATAAGAATGCCATGGACTTGGATCATGCACCTGCCCATTCCATTGCGAGAGAATCCAAAATTAGCCTCTCCGTTTCCACAGAGATGATCGAATTTCAATGACAGATGATCATTTTGCGGCTCTCACTGGCGGATTATCAATGAAACTTTTTCCTGATAAAATGGACTGGGTTGGGTTGTTTTACCTCTGAGCGGCATTTTTTTGCACACCATGGGCTAAATGGCCAGGCCTCAAGGACCCCGAAAGCTCAGAGAAGATTGGGGGAGGGGACCCACTGGAAAAGCTGTTGGGAGACAGATGGTAGCCTCCCGTCAAGGCCATCCAGCGTGTTCTTTAACGGGCACAGGGTATGGCTCTCCCGCACACGGGGCCACGGATTGATGTCCCATCCGACGGACGGCGGCCTTTCCAAGCCCATCAGTGTCTCCTACTGACCGTGGGCAGGGAATTTTGCGGAGATAAATCTCAACGCTTACCCAGCTGGGACTCGAACCTGGGAACTACAGATTACGAGTCTGGCGCGCTACCGACTGAGCCACCCCCGCCCCTGATAAAATGGAAAATGAATCCATTTATCTGCATTTCTGCAATAAATAACCATTTGTTCTCCCATTATATTCAGTGGCAGATTAAGGACTGTAGAAGAATTGTGAAAGTTGCCTCATATTTTAAGTTCTTCCTCTTGTGATTCCGAAGCAAGAATTAAATACGTTAAACTTGAACTGAGTTGCATTAGTTGCATAATGACACTTAAGTGGCAACAGTGCGCTGAAACGGCAGAAGTACTGTTGTTTCTTATGTGAATGGGACAGCCGAGCAAAGACTTTGCACTACGTGAAGAGAAACTGGCCTCAGAGGAAATCTCTGAAGGTCGGAGAGTAGAATGTGGAACACCCAGCATTTGGCAGAAAGGCCCGAAATCCTGCTACAGTCCCTACACATCAAACTCGGTGTGATGAAAAACTTCATAAATGTCATGGACCGGACTGCATCAGCTTTCAAGTACTTGGCTGACAAATTCCCTCGACTCAGCGAAGTGAAAATTAAAGAGGGAATTTTTGTGGGTCCTCAGATCCGCGAGCTTTACAGAGACCATATGTTCGACAACCTGCTTCAGGGTGACGAGAGAAAGGCCTGTGACACATTTCTTTTGGTGCCAACTAAATTTCTCGGGACAAGAAATTGGTTAAGGATATGTTGTCTCTGTATCACAAACTTGGCTGCAACATGTTCTTAAAGATCCACTTTCTCCATTCCCATTTAGATTTCTTCCCCAAGAATTCTTTCCCATGGTTAGTGATGAGCACGGTGAAAGTTTTCACCAGGACATTGCAACGATGTATAAACGATACCAGTGAAACTGGTACACTTCAATGTTGGCTGACTTCTGTTGGACGCTCTCCAGAGATGATCCTGAGCAGCTGTACAAGCGAAGTCGGAAGTAGAAGCGGAATTTTACCGATACATGTCATATGTACGTATTACTGTATTATATTAAAACCTATTGCGAATTTCTCAGAAATTATAGCCAATTTTGCATTTTTACTGTCATTTTCGTGTTCAGCACCTTGAAGTCTATAGGAAATGGCTATTTGTTATTTATCTCAGAGGCATGACGTTTATGAAAATTTGTTGCCCAGTGTAATCAGTGTTGCAACTTGGCTACTTTGTAGCTATATTTAGCGACTTCAAGTACCACAGAGATATTAAAATTTTATAATGGCAACTGGCTCTTACACTTTTTTTTTGGAAACTGGTTCCAGTGTGCATGAGGCCTTGGAGGTAATCACATCCAAGTCCTCGTCTACGCTGGGACGGTGCATCTTCCAGCCAAATACGTTTCAATTGCATTATTGCATCCCATATACGATTGCTCAGATGCAGCAACTTAGTACTAAAGGAATTAATCTGTAATGGGGGAGAAAATACACTTAAGTGTTTAAACTATATGTACCCCTACCTTCTCCCCCTAGTTTCCTTATCATTCATAAGGTTACCAACAGCCTCTGACAAAGTCAAGATGAGGGAGTATAAACAAACATTTTTATGACTGATCTGAGATTGTTGCTTTCTGTATTATGCTCGATAAAAAGAAATCTTTCTAAATTATCTTTAAAAACAGTGAAATACATTAAGCACACTATATAAGAGTACTCAGTACAAATTTTACACTTATATGTTTCAATCTACAACAATTTATATTATTCTGTTTTTAATATTTAATTACTTTCACATACATAGTTAAGAAGGATATTAAAATATAAATGAATTTATTTACCATTTCGGAAACATCAAGGAAATTGTTTATGTATAGCAGATTCCACCACCAATTTTTACGACAAATGACACTCTGTGTTGCTTCATAATCCCAGAAAGGACCAAAGCCTAGATATCTATAAATTGCAGCGTTGAATTCAAGCACAAGCATATAAACTGGTGTTAGCCTGTAAACAGAATAGACATATGTACATTTCCATCAATCTAAAACATACTAAATCTATTATAATTGATCAAAAGTAATTTCTTTTTGAAAAACTTAAATCAACTATTCCAATTATAAAGTTTAATACAATTATCAATGTTCTTTGCTACATATAGGTTAAAAGGTATCTTGGTAAAAGGCTATGATATGGAAATACATGTAGGTTTTATGAAAACTGAAAAGTATGTATAAAATAGCAAGGTGTTCATGCAGCCCTCTCCCAGTTACACACTTTTATCATTTAGAACGTCAGTTTCTTGTGGAAGATTTTATGCACTATACCTAAAGGCACATGTAGTCCTAAACAACTACTTAAATGATTTACATGGAGCTTACTCTGGCTTCCTTTGCACTGAGGTATTTGACACAGGACTCCCGGAATGTGGTCTATCAGCTATAATAATTGGATTGAAATTTTGGACACCACCAAAGGAACCTTTAGATGATGGATGATTTTGGAGGCAACTTTCTCATTGCAACTGATGCTCCTCCATTTTGCATATAAAATCATGTACCATGCTGTTCTCTTGGAGATATAACTGTTTACTAATTTCACTTTATTTTTCTATCTACAATCTCATATGCGTCTTAAAATTCAGAATTCAGGGGGATTATTTTATATTTTCTAATGTTAGCCTAATTCTGGGAGCTGTGCTGAAGGATTTTCATCAAACAGTTAAGTTTAATAACTTCATAATTGTTACATACGTATGTAGAGTAAAAGAGTAGTAGAGTAAAAAGGTTGGAATTATAGTAAAAATGTAGGTATGTAGAGTAAAAAGGTAGAGAAGGTGTAGTCTGAATTAGTAAAAAGTATAAAACATAGTTATATAGTTTCAAGTTGTAGTTCATAAAAACAGGCAAATGTATCTATAATCCAACAATAAATATTAACGTGATGGTATTCGGACAAAAATATGACGATAGGAAAGCCAATATTTTATGAAAATATGCATTCCAAACAAAATTGAATGTAAAAAAAAGGATGAAGAGTAACCTAACAACATCCCGACTTTCACGACGCTTTTCCATATCTTTCAGCAGAAGTATGCATTGCTTTCATTTATACATTCGTAACACAAGGACTAAAAATTTCGTTGCAATGGAGTCATTTAACAAAAAATTTATTTTTACTTTTCACACATTTCGCTTGCTTAATGTATCCCTCTAAATTTATTAGAACATTTATTGAATAAAGACTTTTCATGTTTGAAAAATAATTTTTTTGGTGGAAAGATAGAGGTAGTAAGTTTTTTAAAAGGTTCTATATTAATGCATTATATTTATCATATTCTTAAATTACTCGATAATGAGGCGGGATCATAATCTGACGTTTCCAGGTTCGAGTCTCCACTGCGTCTACGTTGAAATTTTCACCACCATCTCCTTCTCTCCCTGCTGTGAGAATTTATATACCGATGATGACGGCCGCACGTCCCACTTAATGTGTTAAGCCGTGGTTCAGTGTGCATGTTAAGAAACATGCTGGATGGCCTTGACGAGAGTCTCCAGTGGATCCCTTTTCCTTATCGAGCTCTGATTTCACTTCCCTCTATGTGAAAATTAAAGTGTACAGAAGCATTAGTACTTTATCTAAAAAGTAACCTTATGGAACAAAGTAGTACAATCACTAACCCTATCCTCTTCTTGAGGTGTTAGGTAATGTATGGGAGACCATTTAGCCTTATCGCAATGAAGGAAAAGAGTTGGGTTGGGTTGTTTTACCTCTGAGCGGCACTTTTTTGCACACCATGGGTTAAATCGCCATGTCACATGGACCCCGAAGGCTCAGAGAAAGTTGGGGGAGGGGACCACTGGAACAGCTGTTGGGAGACAGATGGTAGCCTCCCGTCAAGGCCATCCAGCGTGTTCTTTAACGTGCACAGGGTATGGCTCTCCCGCACACGGGGCCACGGCTTAACGTCCAATGCGACGGACGGCGGCCTTTCCAAGCCCTTCGGTGTCCCCTACTGACCGTGGGCACGGCGGGGAATAATGCGCAGATAAATCTCAACGCTGACTCAGCTGGGACTCGAACCTGGGAACAACAGATTACGAACCTGGCGCGCTACCGACTGAGCCATCCCCGCCCCTGAAGGAAAAGAAATATCTATTCCTGCCACAAACCATTTCGCCAATATCGGTAACTTTTTAACTGAGGAAGACAATGAGACCATTCAAAAACCAATACGAAGCTCAAAATATTCTCTATTATTTGTGATGAGGCAGACTACTTTAAGTAAATTATTCGAAATATTAGGGGTCAAATTTTATTTTCTGTAACAGGTTTTAATTTTTATATTTGTATTCCGTAATTTCTCGAGAACTAAATAAAATCAAAGCACTAAATTGCTTTCGCAAATTCAATGCTTCCACGTGAAATTTTTAATATTTAATCTGGGTCATTTAAATGAAAAAAAGAAACATCTAGAACTACATGTAAAATATATATATAAAAGTCATTTTTACTCCAAATTTTCAGCAAAACTTTTATTTATGTGTTTAACCTCGAAATAGATATTTATATAAAAAACTTGCAAGAAGATTTATAAGTCGGAAAATGTGTTGCATCAAGGTGCCCAGGTATAACCAGCCCACCGAGATATTACCGGGGGGAGTGCCATATCATGGCATTCCTTAGTGCCATTAGTTATTCTGCAAGGTCGTGTCACATTCGCAAACGTACGAATCCATTCTCGGGGACCACCTGCACCAAATGTTGCGGGCACTGTTCCCTAATGACCGTTCCTGGTTTCAAGCGGATAATGCAGCCGTGCATTGTGCGAAACGTGTAAGTTGTGGTTTGCTTGCACAGCATGAGGATGAAATACAGCAGCTACTCTTTCCACCTCAATCTCTAGTCCTCAATATTATTGACCATTTGTGGGAATATCTGGAACGCGAAGTCAGATCAAACTTTCCACTGTTCATCACTGGCCACAGTTGGGCCATATTTTCCAGGAACAATGATCCCACATTCCATTACCGTATGTGCATGGCTTGTATAAGTCTATTCCACATCGAATTGCTTCTGTTCTGAACGCCCGAGTAGGCCTACAGCTTATTAATAAAACGTTCTCCACAAATAATACGTGTTTCCATTATTTTCATAAACCCTGTAACTCTGCTAAGACATTTTGTAAAATTAATTTGATCTGTTTCTATACTGAAAAACACAAAAACTTTCCTCTCAAATTTCTAAAATGTCTCCTTTGGAAACAACTGATTTAGGTAGATATTTGTTTCAATCATATTGGATTGGAGGTAAGGAGATAGGTTTCAAAGCTCGATTTTTATCTCTTTTCTACCTAAATTGGCATCTTCTCTATCAAGTAGTGCAACAGATATATCTATGCAATAATTTAGAACTATTTCCTGGTTAATTTCTCGAATTTGTAGTCAACATCTTCATCATCCACAAGCAGCCATGGGCTACGGAGGTCCAACCAGATTGTGCAATTTAGTTCCCCAAACATATCTATCCTGAGCTACGTCTACTTTATACAATATTTGTAAAATACTACTGTTTGTTTAGAAGTTAAAACCGAATTTCTAAAGATCGTTCTTCTTGTAAAACCGTACGTAAGATAGCATCACCGCCTTACACATGGAAAATTTGATGTTGCATTTAAAGTTTAACCAAGAAATATTTTATGACATACTGCATTGTTTTTGATAATAGTGAGAATAATGCGACTGAAATTTCAATGGTACTTTATCCGGAATTTTGGCGCTTTTCAAAGATTACGTCCTGAGGCACTCAAGTAGTTTAGTCACAACCGAGGGATTCCCTTTGCACAGTGCTTTCCCCATATGACGTCATCGACCACGCCCCCTATGACGTAACAGGCCACGCCCCATGATGTAACATGACGTAACATGACGTAATCATTACATAATCATTACGTAACATGCCACGCCCCTTTATTAATAATTAATAATTCCTCCCCCTTTATTAAACCCCCTTTCACCCCCCTTTCCCCCTCAGTGGCGCCATCTGTCGACAATGAGAAGTACTATTTTCCCAAAAACCCCTTTATTTTAAGTCTAATTTCTGGTTTTCGGACCCCCCGGTCGACCTACCTATATTTTAAGCCCTCCCCCTTATTAAAAACCCTCCTGGCGCCATCTGTTGACAGGGAGAAGTACTATTTTCCCAAAAAACCCTTTATTTTCACTCTAATTTCTCGTTTTCGGACCCCACGGTCGACCTACCTATATTTTAAGCCCTCCCCCTTATGAAAAACCCTCTGGTTGACCATTTTAAGGCCCCACTCCTTCACTCGGCTGATGCAAGTCTCAGAATAATTGCATGGAACGATTGACTGGTGTTAGAATAATTGTACAGAAAGGAATGATACAAAAATGCTTAGTAATTAAACACTCATCAAAATTCCCTTACCTCTATTAAAAATCGTCCTACAGTTGAAACTCATTTTACTCTTACTGTTTCCATAAAAAATACCATAGGGTGAAATTAATAATGGTTTAAATTATTCGTAGGGATGACATGTTAAATCTGCTTTTAGAACACACGTCTGCAGTGGAAAAATTTTCAAACTCCGTTAATCAACTCCCTAGTAATTAAACACTCGTCAAAATATTCCTCACCTTTATTAAAATCAGTTTTCTGTAGATGTGTTTCACCGGAAAAAAAAAAAAAAAATCGTCCCTCGCTGGGTGGATTCCAGGACTATGCCATGTACTAGCTGTGGCTTAGATGCGTGTCGAACGGGTCGGACATTTCAAATTATTTATAACCTAGCATTCTTTATAACTAGCTTTTTCTATGTATTTCTTACATCAAAACCAACACTACCACTGAACGCTTTTGAATGCGGATCTCAAATTGTAAATCAAACTCGCAAAGCTGTATTTATTCCACCAAGACGGTTAAACGATTTTCTTATAATTAAAATTCCCGGCTATTAAACTCCCTAGTAATTAAACACTCGTCAAAATATTCCTCACCTTTATTAAAATCACTCCACGGTCGAAATAAAAATCAGTTTTCTGTAGATGTGTTTCACCGGAAAAAAAAAAAATTCGTCCCTCGCTCTGTGGATTCCAGGACTATACCGTGTACTTGCTGTGGCTTAGATGCGGGCCAGACATTTCAGATATTAACCTAGCATTCTTTATAACTAGCTTTCTCTATGTATTTCTTACATCAAAACCAACACTACCACTGAACTCTTTTGAATGAGGATCTCAAATTGTAAATCAAACTCACAAAGCTGTATTTATTCCACCAAGACGGTTAAACGATTTTCTTATAATTAAAATTCCCGGCTATTAAACTCCCTAGTAATTAAGCACTGGTTAAAATTCGCACATTCAAAATCGTCCTATAGTCCGGGGCGAATAGTTGTGGAATAGTGCCGTGTTATGATCTGCTCTCAGAAAATTCAAACTCCTTATCGCAAGCGGTATTCCTTTCAAGTGCTTATCGGGGCTAGCAACAGGACTTTCAAAAACATCACGCGACGTGGTCCGATCGGTGAGGGGTCGAGAGGACAGTGTCCAGCGCTCGCTTTGTTTACATGTGATACTGATAAGGATTCAAAATAGAAGTTGTCAACATCTCTTGTTTTTCTCTAGAGCGTATGACGGCTCACCCCAGCACATGTCATGATCAAAGTCGAGTACACAAGGCACGTCAAATAGTGGGAGGAGGGTATATACATGAGGAACAGTCAAAGAGTTGATATCCTGTGTTGTGTCATAGTTTTGAAGTCTCTGGTAGCTATGGAGGTAACCTACCAAACATTTTATGAAACAGTTCTTTTTATACATTCGTCTACAGATGTCCTCTCACATCAGAAGGATATAACGTATGAGGAATGCCTAGAGACACTGTTGAATGTTTTAACGGCGAAAATGGTGCACGGGTTGTGTGTTATACGTGACGGTCGTGATTTTGTAATAGAACCATATGAAGTGGCCAAGGAGTTTCTATGCCGTGTATGCGGTGCTGAAGTAGCAGCATTAAACCACATCGAAAGAATGGATTACCGAATGGTGATTGAGGATGCCATAGCCTTAATAGAGATGGTCACCACTGCAGAAGCTATGGAATAACTAAAAACAACAAAAGGTTCTTTTCAGAACAACTTCATTTGTGTAGAAAGGATTATCGATCGTACAATTTCTGTTCACAACCCTTCTCTATCACACCCGTTAACAGAGTAAATTTTATAGGAATGTTTAACCTTCTGTATAATTTTTCACAGTGTGTTAGGATTAACAACTCTTATAGCATAGTTATTGGCAGTAGGATCCCTCTCCACTTTTAAAATTTAGATCTTACACCGACAGTCTTTTCATGTACGTATTTTTTATAACCAACACTTATTTCTTTTAGCCCTAGCGATTACTGGTTGTTTCATTTTTTACTAGAAGAAACCCTACCCCGCAGTAACAGCTCCGCAGAAAATAAAAAATGTCGATGGGTAAAAGAAAACAAAAAATCTGATTTTATTCGTCATGATGAAAAATATTGAGGACCCCGGACAACTTTTCACTGACAAACGGTTAAGCCCTACGAAATTATTCCAAACGGGGAAGCACAGACTTTTATTGACGAATGAATCTTGGATCTGTACTGCTTCAGGAGCGCTGCCTTTACATTGTGAAAACCCGCTCACACCCTTGATCCGTGTTTAAGTACTCGAAATTTTTAAAGTCCAGAGGCGGCCCCCACCATTCCCAATTTACTAGTGAAAAAAATATTTTTTGTACGAGGTAGAAAGTAAGAATGTTAAAAGTACGTTGCGTAAAAACTTTAGTTCCATCGCTAATACACGTTGATGTGGTAGGGGGACATTAGTTTTAGCAAATACTTCAACTATAAAAAAAATAAGTCTCACTTGAGCGCATCGCTCCCAACTTGTCTACGCTAATCCGCTGAAATTTTATTTGCAACGGGAGTGATAGACGAAAATACTTCTTCCCTATGTGCTCTGACCAGCGCCTGAAATGTTCGCCCCCCACCCTACTGCTTCAACCCTCGTTTCGACACTCCCGCTCTATGTGATCTGCACGACGCGCTGATAACGTACAAAGGCCACTGGAGGAGCGGTGGAATGCCTGACCAGTCAGCCCCTGTTGAATGCTATCTTTTTTTTTTATTTCCAGCCGCAATAATACACCGTTTCTGTGGAACACTGGTGACTTCGCCGCAAAGGGTGATCCACACTAAAAAACAAATCCCATTGACAATAAAGAACTAAAAAAGTCATTAAAACAGTGAATGGACTTATGTACAGAGATTGACAACGGTAATATAGACAGGAACCCATCGCTCACTATCATAGCCCCCGAGAAATTATCAAATCTGTAAAGGTCTGGCCACACAATCTTCTGAGTTAATTCTGGACGGATCACAAGGACTTTTTCTCACATTCGTTAATCAAAGTGTCTACGCATCAGACTTGTCATTACCCCGACAAACTATCCATAGACTGAGTAAGCATTTAGAATGAAAAATTCAGTTTGCTTCAGTGTCACAGCTTTAATTTTCAGATGCACTCCACAGATTCGTAAAACACTCATTAGGTATGCGTTAACAAGAGAGTTCATCACGGATTCATCTTCCCTATCTTTCTAATAAATCATACGCCCAAAGTAGATAATTATATTACGAAAATAAAATCGATTTTAAGTGATTCCGTATTCGTAATTTATTAATGCTAAAGAATCACGACGAAAATCTCACAATATTCTACCCAATACTTTACCATATCCGATACAGTCACAAGTTACAATGGTCGGCATCTGCTCCCATAGACCAGGGACGGGTGAATAGCGACCCGTGGGTCGCATTGGCTCACTAAGAGTTTTTTGTTGCCCGCCAAGACAGAAAAATCCTCCACGTGCGCAACCGAAGATTCGTCTCGTATTTTCCATTAGGATGGAAACGTCAATATGCATACGAAGTGTATGAAAACAATTGCCCACTCCGGCCATAGACAGTAGGTTAGTTATTTCTAACAAAGTCAAGGTTTGAGATCCATAGTAAGACACGAATGTTACCGAACGCCTATGTCGTGTGAATGATAACTGTTAAAACAGCTAGTTGCATATTTTTTTAAAGATATGTCGAATGCACTTTTACATGAACGAAGCTTCCATTTCCTAAAGTGTGAGGGGGAAAGCGTGAACAGTCAATGCTGACTGCATGAAATATGACTCGAACGAAAGACAATCTGAACAGGTGCTTTTGTTTAAAAACTGAAAACTCACTGTTTATAGTATTTCCGTGAAAAGTTGGGGAAGCCAGATGCGACTTAGCTTTGCGTTCACTGACTTCCCGCCTACCCCCTTTGCAATTAGGAAAAAACTCTCGAGAGCAAATTATATCTAAAACCAGTTTCACTTGAGTTTTTCGTAACCCTCTTGTGCCGTCGAACTAAGATTCAGACACTCAGCTGTCGGACATAAGGTTAAACTAATTTCTCACCAAGGTACGTTTGAATAAGCGCACGCTGCAAACACAAGTCTTTCGACAAAAGATAAGTGTTTCGCTACAACATAACACGGAGATGTCTGCTTAGTTATTTTTCCCTATTTCAACACTGTCTATGGAGCATTACGCCTCTACACACCATAATGCCTCGCGATTCTAAGCGTTCCCCGAACCGATATTAATCTTATTTTTGTAGTTCAACGGAGTGCTTTGAGCTTGCTCAACCTATGTCAAGGGTTGGACCAGTGCTTGCACCGATGGGGGGCGGACCAGCAGCGATGTTATTGCTCGTACTAGCAGAACCGGTACAAGGCGAATGCAAATCGGTTCATATCTCTATTCTTTCGAACACATATGTTAAAAGATTTCATGTAGCAGCTAAGAAACAGTAAAAAAGTGATTTTCCGCATTTAACCATCTATCGGGTAGAGGAATCCTCAAAACTAAGTAACAATACTAGAAAAATCACTGTCCATAACATTTACATTCATGTATTTCATTTTCTTGTTGCGAGGCATCTGACCGAAACGTTAGCATTCATTACCTCAAAACAGATAAGACAGAATGCGGCGTCTTGAAAAACACCAAGAAGGCTAGTAACCACGGTTTAACCATTCATTTTTTAAGTATTAGGACGTTCATGTTACAATTTCTTGCAACAACGTTCATTTCTGGTAAAGATGCATGTCAGCACATTCACTTTACGTGTGTGATTTCAATCGTGTGTGAACCAGGCATTCAGTTGAGAAGAGTATGTGAATCAGTCACTTCAGAATACTAACACCTTTGCGCGCTCACTGAAACTACCTCCTTCTTGTGTCTCTCCATATACTATTCTTATGAGCACAAAAGATAGGATGTTTCACTACAATCTAACACGGAGATGTCTGTTTAGTTATTTTTTCCTCCTATTTCTATACCAGTGTGGAAGTCTTAGAACAAGTGGTTAGCACACGTTTTTAATATGTATCTTGTTTAGAAATCTGAAAGAACACTGTCTATGGAACATTACCCCCTTGCAAGCTAGTACTAATTACTTCACGATTCTGAGGGACGAAGGTTGTAATCGTTGGCGGATATTTTTCAGAAATATGTAATCAACCATAGTGTTCGGATATTTGATCCATAGTAAGACATGAACGTTGTTTACCTCCCATCGACAATCCCTTCTACGGATCGTATGAGAGATGACTGTTACGACAATTAGCAGGGTGAAGTCGTATTTGTTTCTAAAAGCAGAGACACACTAATTACCGACTAGCTAGAGAACGATATATTAACCTGCTAAAGTTTGATTTTAACGATCAGATATACCATCACTTTTTTAGTTCATACTAATATTCCAACTTTTAAAGGAAATACTGTCTCGTTATAAGCGATTACATGCACACTCTATACTTTAAATCTATAGAGACAGCGATCACTAACCATGGAACACATCTGTGAAATATCACAACATTTTTGTTTTTAACGCACGTTTGAATCGTTCTACGATGCTAGCTTTGGTTTCCCATCCCTTTCTTTTACACCCACCCGATATAAAACATTCGACCCAACATAGCTTGCTAGCTGTGCGAGGTCTTGATACAGAGAACAATATTAACACTTCTAAGGCTGACCTTAAAATCCCCGTTAACTATACAAAAGAAATCACATTGACAAAAATATCAGAGACATTCATATTTATTTCCATTAAGGTCACATTAATATTTAGTTCGTACATACCAGTTCACCGTGCACCTCTTTTAGTACTGTTGCAAAGTTCAATTTAGACATAAACGCGACATTAGCAGGACGATTTAGTTCGATACATGATTCTTCCACAAAACTTACGGCAATATCAGTTAGATTAACGTTTCTTACCACTTCGGGGAAATAATCGTAAGCTGATTCAGCGTTTATGGTGAGGCACGAATGGCGAAGTTGACTCGGATGATCCACTTCACACCCGTAACAGTTCTTACGTAGCAGTGTAAAAAGTTCTTTTCGGAGAATTAATTTCAAAGTCTGCTTTAAACAGTCCATAAGTTTTACGGAATCACTGCTGTCTTGTTCAAGGGGTCGGTCGTTAGATGGGGCTCTTCGCGGAAGATTTGCAGATAATTCGGCCTTCCGCACGGCATTCCAAAATTTACCGTTTTCAAACTTCAGAGCCATCAAGCTGTAGGTGATTGGATCACATAAATCTGTCAACCGCTGCCACTGTTCGACGCTGAGCCGAACCGATGACGAAAATACAAGTCCTCCGTCACGTTGGATGCTTTTTTTAATGACCACGCCGTGTCCACCTTTGAGCACGACGAGGCAAACCATAGCGTCCAGTTCATACTCGCCGTATTCGACATCTTCGAACGCTTCGACGATTGTAGATGCATACGAAACCAGTCCATGCCACTGCTCTTCAGACAGCATCACACCGTCCTTTGTAGGATATAGTTTTAACGAGTCATCACTCTGGAACACCCGTATGTGCACTTTAGGATATGTCCGATATTCACAAACGCTCGCAAACAAATCCGATCCGAGTTAAAACATATGGCTATCATCATCTCTAACAGCAAGTCGCTTTGCAGGAAGATCACCATCGGTCAGGGAACGTTTAGCACAAGCCATAGCAAGTCGATACTGGAAAAAATAATGCCTTACAGCCCGTCGAAGGGTAATACTTATACCTTAAACCTGTGACGTGTCCCTGTAACTCCATCCCATTGGTCGAGATCTGGTAGATTTGCCATATCTTAGTAAACATGATGACGTCTACAAATATTTACGAGCCTGTATAGACGTGCTTTCGAAATATGCATGTGGTGCTCCTTTAAAACGGAAATCGTGAGAGCTTTTGATCACAAAAACCTTTCAGAATACCTCTGAAATTACCAACAGATAAGGGGGGTTGAATTCACTAACAGAGTATTTCAAAAGTATCTTAAAAAAACACACTCATAATGAAACCAAAGCTAGCATCGTAGAACGATTCAAACGTGCGTTAAAAACAAAAATGTTGTGATATTTCACAGATGTGTTCCATGTTTAGTGATTGCTGTCTCTATAGATTTAAAGTATAGAGTGTGCATGTAATCGCTTATAACGAGACAATATTTCCTTTAAAAGTTGGAATATTAGTATGAACTAAAAAAGTGATGGTATATCTGATCGTTAAAATCAAACTTTAGCAGGTTAATATATCGTTCTCTAGCTAGTCGGTAATTAGTGTGTCTCTGCTTTTAGAAACAAATACGACTTCACCCTGCTAATTGTCGTAACAGTCATCTCTCATACGATCCGTAGAAGGGATTGTCGATGGGAGGTAAACAACGTTCATGTCTTACTATGGATCAAATATCCGAACACTATGGTTGATTACATATTTCTGAAAAATATCCGCCAACGATTACAACCTTCGTCCCTCAGAATCGTGAAGTAATTAGTACTAGCTTGCAAGGGGGTAATGTTCCATAGACAGTGTTCTTTCAGATTTCTAAACAAGATACATATTAAAAACGTGTGCTAACCACTTGTTCTAAGACTTCCACACTGGTGTAGAAATAGGAGGAAAAAATAACTAAACAGACATCTCCGTGTTAGATTGTAGTGAAACATCCTATCTTTTGTGCTCATAAGAATAGTATATGGAGAGACACAAAAAGGAGGTAGTTTCAGTGAGCGCGCAAAGGTGTTAGTATTCTGAAGTGACTGATTCACATACTCTTCTCAACTGAATGCCTGGTTCACACACGATTGAAATCACACACGTAAAGTGAATGTGCTGACATGCATCTTTACCAGAAATGAACGTTGTTGCAAGAAATTGTAACATGAACGTCCTAATACTTAAAAAATGAATGGTTAAACCGTGGTTACTAGCCTTCTTGGTGTTTTTCAAGACGCCGCATTCTGTCTTATCTGTTTTGAGGTAATGAATGCTAACGTTTCGGTCAGATGCCTCGCAACAAGAAAATGAAATACATGAATGTAAATGTTATGGACAGTGATTTTTCTAGTATTGTTACTTAGTTTTGAGGATTCCTCTACCCGATAGATGGTTAAATGCGGAAAATCACTTTTTTACTGTTTCTTAGCTGCTACATGAAATCTTTTAACATTTGTGTTCGAAAGAATAGAGATATGAACTGATTTGCATTCGCCTTGTACCGGTTCTGCTAGTACGAGCAATAACATCGCTGCTGGTCCGCCCCCCATCGGTGCAAGCACTGGTCCAACCCTTGACATAGGTTGAGCAAGCTCAAAGCACTCCGTTGAACTACAAAAATAAGATTAATATCGGTTCGGGGAACGCTTAGAATCGCGAGGCATTATGGTGTGTAGAGGCGTAATGTTCCATAGACAGTGTTGAAATAGGGAAAAATAACTAAGCAGACATCTCCGTGTTATGTTGTAGCGAAACACTTATCTTTTGTCGAAAGACTTGTGTTTGCAGCGTGCGCTTATTCAAACGTACCTTGGTGAGAAATTAGTTTAACCTTATGTCCGACAGCTGAGTGTCTGAATCTTAGTTCGACGGCACAAGAGGGTTACGAAAAACTCAAGTGAAACTGGTTATAGATATAATTTGCTCTCGAGAGTTTTTTCCTAATTACAAAGGGGGTAGGCGGGAAGTCAGTGAACGCAAAGCTAAGTCGCGAATCTGGCTCCCCCAACTTTTCACGGAAATACTATAAACAGTGAGTTTTCAGTTTTTAAACAAAAGCACCTGTTCAGATTGTTTTTTGTTCGAGTCATATTTCATGCAGTCAGCATTGACTGTTCACGCTTTCCCCCTCACACATTAGGAAATGGAAGCTTCGTGCATGTAAGAGTGCATTCGACGTATATTTAAAAAAATATGCAACTAGCTGTCTTAACAGTTATCATTCACACGACATAGGCGTTCGGTAACATTCGTGTCTTACTATGGATCTCAAACCTTGACTTTGTTAGAAATAACTAACCTACTGTCTATGGCCGGAGTGGGCAATTGTTTTCATACACTTCGTATGCACATTGACGTGGCCGTCCTAATGGAAAATACGAGACGAATCTTCGGTTGCGCACGTGGAGGATTTTTCTGTCTTGGCGGGCAACAAAAAACTCTTAGCGGGCCGAATGCGACCCACGGGTCGCTATTCACCCGTCCCTGGTCTATGGGAGTAGATGCCGACCATCGTAACTTGTGACTGCATCGGATATGGTAAAGTATTGGGTAGAATATTGAGAGATTTTCGTCGTGATTCTTTAGCATTAATAAATTATGAATACGGAATCACTTAAAATCGATTTTATTTTCGTAATATAATTATCTACTTTGGGCGTATGATTTATTAGAAAGATAGGGAAGATGAATCCGTGATGAACTCTCTTGTGAACGCATACCTAATGAGTGTTTTACGAATCTGTGGAGTGCATCTGAAAATTAAAGCTGTGACACTGAAGCAAACTGAATTTTTCATTCTAAATGCTTACTCAGTCTGTGGATAGTTTGTCGGGGAAATGACAACTTTGATTAACGAATGTGAGAAAAAGTCCTTGTGATCCGTCCAGAATTAACTCAGAAGATTGTGTGGCCAGACCTTTACAGATTTGATAATTTCTCGGGGGCTATGATAGTGAGCGATGGGTTCCTGTCTATATTACCGTTGTCAATCTCTGTACATAAGTCCATTCACTGTTTTAATGACTTTTTTAGTTCTTTATTGTCAATGGGATTTGTTTATTAGTGTGGATCACCCTTTGCGGCGAAGTCACCAGTGTTCCACAGAAACGGTGTATTATTGCGGCTGGAAATAAAAAAAAAGATAGCATTCAACAGGGGCTGACTGGTCAGGCATTCCACCGCTCCTCCAGTGGCCTTTGTACGTTATCAGCGCGTCGTGCAGATCACATAGAGCGGGAGTGTCGAAACGAGGGTTGAAGCAGTAGGGTGGGGGGCGAACATTTCAGGCGCTGGTCAGAGCACATAGGGAAGAAGTATTTTCGTCTATCACTCCCGTTGCAAATAAAATTTCAGCGGATTAGCGTAGACAAGTTGGGAGCGATGCGCTCAAGTGAGACTTATTTTTTTTATAGTTCAAGTATTTGCTAAAACTAATGTCCCCCTACCCCATCAACGTGTATTAGCGATGGAACTAAAGTTTTTTACACAACGTACTTTTAACATTCTTACTTTCTACCTCGTACAAAAAATATTTTTTCACTAGTAAATTGGGAATGGTGAGGGCCGCCTCTGGACTTTAAAAATTTCGAGTACTTAAACACGGATCAAGGGTGTGAGCGGGTTTTCACAATGTAAAGGCAGCGCTCCTGAAGCAGTACAGATCCAAGATTCATTCGTCAATAAAAGTCTGTGCTTCCCCGTTTGGAATAATTTCGTAGGGCTTAACCGTTTGTCAGTGAAAAGTTGTCCGGGGTCCTCAATATTTTTCATCATGACGAATAAAATCAGATTTTTTGTTTTCTTTTACCCATCGACATTTTTTATTTTCTGCGGAGCTGTTACTGCGGGGTAGGGTTTCTTCTAGTAAAAAATGAAACAACCAGTAATCGCTAGGGCTAAAAGAAATAAGTGTTGGTTATAAAAAATACGTACATGAAAAGACTGTCGGTGTAAGATCTAAATTTTAAAAGTGGAGAGGGATCCTGCCAGAATTAGACATCTACAGTAAAATGAACTCCGAAGATTGTACATTCAGACCTCTGTTCATCTTTGATAATTTTCGCAAGCATCGAGGGTTATGATAGAGAAAGCAAGCTTGAAGTGAGAACGTATAAGGATGTTAATACTATCGCCTAGCAAAGGACGCCTGGGATATTGCTAAAGATTTTCGTATTTTTCCACGGAATTATACGGTGCACATCTTTTCTAATGTCCGAGGTCGAATCCTATTTTTCCTGAGTCGAACCATAACCTTTTAACTCATATTGGAACTAAAGTTTTTTACGGAAACGTATGAATTCTATTTTTAGCATTCCGTCACATAGATTTAGCACTTCTCCGAGGAGTCGGTCATAAGGTGTGTCAACTCAATTTTAAGTGATCTAATAAGGTTCCAGTTATATTTCATAACCTAAAGGACATCTGCAGAGAATCGGTATTAATTGTAATCCCAATAATATGGAAAAAACAACAATCTCCCTTTGAATTTCATAGATTCCTATTTTTAAGTGCGTCTATCAGCAGAAGAATTCCTTCTGTATTTCGAGAGGAAACAGTAATTATTTAACTTTCCCATTAGGTTTTCGGACGGACCCACCACTCTTCTCAAAGACGCAGCATTCCACCGTTGACCTTTGCACACCATCCCACTTGTTGCTATGGTTCACCAGATCACATGGGGATGAGTGTACAAGTTGTCGAAACGGGTTAGAAGGTCGTCTCTCTTGTAAGCAGTAGGCGCTATCAGAGCATACATGTCAGTTAAGCGGTTTCGTTTGCTAAATTTTGGCTATCAGCCCCGTTGCAAATATAATTTCAGTGGATTAGTGGAGGTAAGTTGAGAGGGTGCGTGAAGCAATGTATTATTTTTATAGTCGAAGTTTTAAACTAATGTTCCCCTACTCCGTTAATATGCATTCATGATGAAAGTTTTTTAGCATTCTTACTTTCTATAACATTCTACCTCGTACAAAAAGTTATTTTTTACCCGATTTCATCAGCGTGATGAGACATACGCTCGCACGCGAACGATGGGAGAGACGATTTTTCTTCGGTGTTGCGTTACTGCATGGAAACACAGATATCTGACGGCACCAACCCGATGGAGACTAATACGCACAACTCTTGAAGGTTTAGGACGTGTCATTTCAAAAGTATACATGGGGTGCATTGAAACCTATCATAAAGGGTTGTGCAGAGAACCGTCTCCGGACTTGGGGAAAATATCGAGTCTGAAATCCACGATAAAGAGTGCCCGTGAGTTTTCAGGATGTAAGACAGCGCGCCTAATGCGGGAGCAGCACAGATTCATTCGTCAATTTGATCCCACGTTTGGAATTTTTTATTTTCGTAGGACTTAACCATCTGTCAGTGAAACGTTGTCCAGGGGTGAGGATCCGAACACAGGGTATATTAGGTCGATCCTATCACTCCTCAATATTTTTCGTCACGACGAATAAAATCAGATTTTTTACTCATCGGCATTTTCTGCGGGACAGTCTTTTAAAAACAGTTACTGTGGATAGATCTAGTAAGCGACAGTCATGGAGTTAAAAGAAATAAGTGTTACTGAAACTGACTTAAAATACATATATTAATGTGAAAGGACTATCGGGTTTTGGTGTAAGAAATACATAGAAAAAGATAGTTATGAAGACTGCTGGGTTAATATCTGAAATGTCTGACCCGCATCTAAGCCACAGCACGTACACGGTATAGTCCTGGAATCCACAGAGCGAGGGACGAATTTTTTTTTTTCCGGTGAAACACATCTACAGAAAACTGATTTTTATTTCGACCGTGGAGTGATTTTAATAAAGGTGAGGAATATTTTGACGAGAGTTTAATTACTAGGGAGTTTAATAGCCGGGAATTTTAATTATAAGAAAATCGTTTAACCGTCTTGGTGGAATAAATACAGCTTTGCGAGTTTGATTTACAATTTGAGATCCGCATTCAAAAGCGTTCAGTGGTAGTGTTGGTTTTGATGTAAGAAATACATAGAAAAAGCTAGTTATAAAGAATGCTAGGTTAATGTCTGACCCGTTCGACACGTATCTAAGCCACAGCTAGTACACGGCATAGTCCTGGAATCCACCCAACGAGAGACGATTTTTTATTTTTTTTCCGGTGAAACACATCTACAGAAAACTGATTTTAATAAAGGTGAGGAATATTTTGACGAGTGTTTAATTACTAGGGAGTTGATTAACGGAGTTTGAAAATTTTTCCACTGCAGACGTGTGTTCTAAAAGCCGATTTAACATGTCATCCCTACGAATAATTTAAACCATTATTAATTTCACCCTATGGTATTTTCTATGGAAACGGTAAGAGTAAAATGAGTTTCAACTGTAGGACGATTTTTAATAGAGGTAAGGGAATTTTGATGAGTGTTTAATTACTGAGCAATTTTGTATCATTCCTTTCTGTACAATTATTCTAAGACCAGTCAATCGTTCCATGCAATTATTCTGAGACTTGCATCAGCCGAGTGAAGGAGTGGGGCCTTAAAATGGTCAACCAGAGGGTTTTTCATAAGGGGGAGGGCTTAAAATATAGGTAGGTCGACCGTGGGGTCCGAAAACGAGAAATTAGACTTAAAATAAAGGGGTTTTTGGGAAAATAGTACTTCTCCCTGTCAACAGATGGCGCCAGGAGGGTTTTTAATAAGGGGGAGGGCTTAAAATATAGGTAGGTCGACCGTGGGGTCCGAAAACGAGAAATTAGACTTAAAATAAAGGGGTTTTTGGGAAAATAGTACTTCTCCCTGTCAACAGACGGCGCCAGGAGGGTTTTTAATAAGGGGGAGGGCTTAAAATATAGGTAGGTCGACCGTGGGGTCCAAAAACGAGAAATTATAGTGAAAATAAAGGGTTTTTGGGAAAATAGTACTTCTCCCGGTCAACAGATGGCGCCACTGTGGGGAAAAAGGGGGGTTTAATAAAGGGGAGGAATTATTAATTATTAATAAAGGGGCGTGGCCTGTTATGTAATGATTATGTCATGTTATGTAATGTTACGTCATAGGGGGGCGTGGTCTGCTACGTCATAGGGGTGTGGTCGATGACGGCATAGGGCGTGGCCTGTTTACGTCATAGGGGGCGTGGTCGGTAACGTCATAGGGGGGAAAGCACTGTGCAAAGGGGAATCCCTCGGTTGTGACTAAACTACTCACTCACCTCGCAGACTCACCTACCGGCCCGGCTCTGTTTCGTGCGCATGCGATATACACATTAGTGATTATTTGCATCTGGAAACACGTGAGCTAATATAATACATACTGACGTCATACAGCTGATTCATTCAATATGGAATTGTGTAAACGTAAGAGCAATTCTGCTTAGTTATGTATAAAGGCATCACATTTAGTGCTATTAGAGCTAAAGTATCACCCTGCATAAGTGTACTGAAAAAGATGGAATATTGCGGGTATATTTCAGTTACATTTTTATTTTTGCTGATTTCATTATGTGTCGTTGATAAAACTACTGGGAATAATCAAACAGTGTTTGAAGAATTTAGTAATATACATGCACATTTGCTTCAAATAATCTCAAATCCTGACATTGCTCTTATGTTGAGGAAGAATCTCTTTTCGTATGGATTATCTGAATCGACGAATACTACACCTGTAAGTGCCTATCGTACACAGAAATTAAACAGTAGCAATGATGCAGTGTTAAATTTGAATTCATCATCGCTTCTTTCCAGAAGTAAATGTGCAATTGACATTTTGTATACTGTAGGAAATTTGGATAAACAATGGGCTCTTCAAAGTACGTAGTTTTGGTCTGTATGTAATAGTTTATTTGTATCTTGCTCATTTAAGTAGTTTTCATAATGTTCATGTAATTACCTTTAGCTGTTGTACTTGTGTTTAAATATTTTTAAATAGTCAATGATTTTAATAGCCATACAGCCAAATTTCTGTTTTTTGGTCTGAACATTCAAGTTGGACAAAGTCGACTGAACCGTATTCCTCTTAACTATTAAACATTGAATCACAAAATCCATAAATTAATTAGGTACTCTACCTATAAACTGTTTGTTTGCCTTTGAAATTTCTGTGTTAGCCAGGTTAAAATTATAGACTAAGAATTGGGTTGTTTTATTTCTGAGCGGTACTTATTTTGCACACAATGCACTAAATGACTAGGTCACAAAGACCCAGACGGCTCAGAGAAGGTTGGGGGAGGAGATCCACTGGACAGCTGTTAGTGGAAGACAGATAGTAGAATCCCTTCTAGGGCCATCCATCGTATTCTTTAACGTTCACAGGGGATATCTCTCCCACACACGGTGTCATGTCTTAACGTTCCATCCGATGGACGGCGGCCTTTCCAATCCCATTGGTGTCCCCAACTGACCGACGGCAGGACGGGGAGTTTTGCGCGCACAGACTGAGGAACTTTATAGTTTTCAGCCGCATCTCAAGACTCGTTAAATAAACTTTTTAAAGGTGATAATTGGTTAGATGCTACAGCATTATTCTGGAAAGAGTTTTTGAACTAATGCCTTTAGATAATAAAAAATCTAATTCATATTGTAATCAAAAAGTGAATTTTGACAACTTGAGTGTACTGTAATTTAATGGAATATGCAAGAGAATGTTTTTAGGGGTGGACACTGGTTAAAAACCCCTCTGTTACTTAACTTTATGGAAAGGGGACAAAAATAGGAGCTAAATGCTCTGTCTATTGCCCTGCCTTTCACCAACATTTGCATGTGCCACTGATGCCATTTAATAATTTGTTTTAGTAAAAAACTAAATTTCTTTCCATATGGAGAAAAAAATGTAATTAAAGAGAAGTGAAATGTATCTATAAATGTAGGAGAAATAATAAAGGACTGTATTTCTAGTGAATCCAAAAAAAATCATTTTAAATCATCACAATCAAGTTCATGAATTACATAATTTTCCTTTCCATTTAGGAAAACGTAATCCTAATATATCAATATTCAGTCTTAAACTCAATGAGAGTTGGAAACATAGGGGATTTTTCTATATTCTAATTTTACCCCTTAATAATGCCAGAAGACACTGTAGTTCCGGAGAAATTCGATGCATATTTTTATATTTTTGTTAAAAGACATTTACCCATCAAACTTTTTTTTTTACATTAAACATGAAAATTAACAAATTACATTGTGCGCAATAATGTAACCAAGTTCTGCCCATAACTTACTTCAGGCTACAATTCTACAGCTCTTTAAATTTCCATGTTGGTAATATGTTTTGTAATCAGAAATGATCATTAATTCTGCTCTTTAAGGGTTAATTTCGATAGTTCAGTGAGGAAATATTTCATATATTATCAGAGTATTGTCGTTTTATAGTCCTCTGGGATATTCTAGAGTAAGGTTTGCTTTATTATTTTTATTACATCTTTCATTAAAAAATCTTTCATTTTCCAATGAAACCAGAAAAAATATTTTCATTTGCTTTAAATATGTATTATAATTACCATCTTTTATATTATTTACCAATACTGTCGTTTCCGTTATTATTTTAAGTTTGAGTTTTGCTTCTTATTGAGTTTTGCTTCATCTTTCAGTGTTAGATTCTGCTGGGAAAATACCTAGTGCTATATTTAAGGGCAATTTGTTATGGACAGGTAATTATAGAGAATGTCTGGAGATCTATGCACCACCAGAATCTGTTTTAAATATCACATTTGGAAACTTTCGTGGACAATATTGTATTGCATCATGGACTACCAACATTTCATCTAGTGTAAGTATACATATTTTACATTGTTTCTTTTCTTCATTGGATAATTATTTTTCATTGAGAATTAAACTTTTTGAACACTTATATCTTATAAATATTAATAAGTATTTAAAAATATTTGGATAACAGAGAACAACTCATGTTTCATCACATCATTAAACTTTCAATATAAACCAATAATTCTCATTACAATCTAGTCACCTTAATCAGACAGCAGATGTGTGCTGAACTGGGGAGAGGTTGGAACCTGCAATCCCCCCCCCCCCCATAACGTTATTGAGAGTACTGCGTTTGATGGTGAAGGTCTGATTGTGTGGGCTGGGTTTGTATTTGGTGGTTCTTCCATCTCTTGGATGGAGATTCTGTGAATGCTCTGAGATATTGGGATGAGATCCCTAATCCCTATAACAAGCAATATGATGGCGAGTTCCTCAAATGGATGATAATGCTATACCACATAACAAGATAGATTTTCTTGAGGAAGAAAATATTCACCCAATGAAGTGGTCTGCGTTATCTGAAAATCAACCCAATTTAACATCTGTGACATGTCCTGTGGAACCGTATTTCTGCTCTTAAACCTCCTCCCCAAACCCTCCATCACTTTATGACTGCTGTTATTGTCCTCCCATTCTCTGGATTATCATATAGATGAAAATACACTACAGGAAAAAAATTTCAACACATGGAAGGATTAATGCCATTTTATTGAAACATAGGCAGCTGTTTAGCATACACTGAGATGTGCGACTGATTACATTATCAAAATAAATGTGGAAAATTACCACTTTATCTACCCGGTAAAGTGGTATAATTAGAATTATGTTGAACCGCCCAGCCTAGCAATGCATTCAAGAACCTGGCGGGGAAGGCTATCGCACAGCTCTATAATGTCCTCCTGAGGGATAGAACGCCAAATATCGAAAAGTCGCTGTTCCATTTCAGCGACAGTGGTTGGCGCATCTCTTGGGTGTTGTTAGAGGTTCGGACCATCATGCCCCAGACATATTCAATAGGTGAAAGGTCCGGTGAGTGTGCTTGCCATGGTAGTACCTGAACGTTTTGCTCCTATATATACTGCAGACTAATGCGGGTTGTGTGGAGATGGGCGTTATCTTGCTGGTAAAAGATTCCATGCTGCTGAATAAATGGGACAGACACTGTCTGCAAAATATTGGTGACATATCGTTGGGCAGTTAGAGATTTCCTTATCAAGACCAGTTGTGACCGAGATGTCCGACTAATGGCACCCCACACCAATACACCAGGTTCTGGAGCTGTGTGACGATATCACATGCACAGCATGGCATTCTTTTCCCTTGGATGACGGCGAACACGTTGTCTACCGTCGTGCTGACCAAGACAAAAACAAGATTCGCCACTAAACACCACGGTACTCCACTCTTGTTCGTTCCAATTCTATCTGAGGCGACACCACTGCAGACGTGCTTGCATGTGGGCAGATGTCGCGGGCAAACACAGTGCCGGACATCTTCTTTGTAAATTTTTCCACTATACTCGCAATGAAAACTGTTAAAGCCTGTTGTTTACTGTCCGCCTGGTAGGTATTCGATGTGTTATTTGTTGTCAGTCCCTTTGCAGCTGCGTTGTAATCACGAATCTGTCACACAATGCCATGCGTCGCAAATGGCTGTCCTGTCGCTCTGTGGTATACGCCGTCTTCCTGATCCTTGTCGGCGTGTGCTGTATCCTTCTTGAAACCACTGGCAGGTTGGCCACATATCTGTACGACAAACCAGCTTCTCTAAGGCCGATGATTCTTTTATGCTCAAAGTCTGTTAACTGTTTGAACCGGCTGTCGACTTCTGCCTAAGAACATCTTTAGCGCTTTAGAAAATTTTCCACAACGTTTTGGCAACCAGGGAGTTTCGGTTATCTTAATCAATGTTTGACTGCTCCGCACCTATGACATCAGTCGCGCCAGTCCAATCGTTTCGATCGTCCTGCAAACCTAATCATTTCCATATGCTACAACCTCCTTCAATTTCGTTACATTTGCATAACTTCTTGCAAGTGCTGCATTTTTTTATTTCCTGTAGTGTAGTTAAAAACACCTTTAAATATTGATATAAATTCCAATAAGATGTAAATTTAATTGTATGCAAAAGTGCAATACAAAGTCGATTGCACTTCGTCGACAAAATAAGAAAATATTTGACAAGAATCCAATTTCGTTTCATTAGAGATTAATTTTATTTCCCTTCTTTGTAAATTTTGCTACTAATGCAGTTCTGAAGAGTAGATAAAGAAGAACACATCCTTGATGAATAAACTCGATAGCATTGTTTGGAAATGCCGAATTTATGAATTTATGATTCACGATGAATAATTATTTCATGAATTCATGATGGATTATAGCAGACTTTTAGCTTAAGTTTGAATTATTTTTTAATTTTTCCCTCTTCCCAGTTGCTTAGTGGTTAGTCTGCTTAACTATAAAGCAAAAAGAACCTCGGTTGAAATTGCAGATAGAGTAGATAATTTTTCAGATGATGTCTTTCTGCTCTGGCCTCACAGATGTGGGGCAAGGACGGCTCAGTTAGCAGAGCGCCAAGCTCGTAATCTGCAGTCTCATATTGAAGTCCTTCCTGGGCCAGCGTTGAGATTTATCTCCGCAAAACTCTCAACCCCTGCCCTCGGTCAGTATCCTTAGAAAGGGCGCCGTCCACAGCATGGGACGTTAAGCCATGGCACCATGTGCGAGAGATCCATACACTGTGAAAGTTACAGAATACGTTGGATGGCCTTGATGGGAGGCTACCATCTGTCTTCCAACTGCTGTTCAGTGGGTTCCAAACCTTTTCTGAGCCTTCGGGGTCTTTGTGACCTGGACATTTAACCCATTGTGTGCAAAAAAGTGTGCCGCTCAGAGGTAAAACAACACAATCCTCACATACGTATATTGTAATTGAATATAGTTAGACTCAGGTATGTATCCACGATTTACATTCGGTAGGGGGGATGTCAGATAATAATAAACTCCATCAGATAGGAAAGGTTAAAATGATATTCTGTATGGAATAACCTTTTAGAGTTGTGTATTTTTTTCAAATCTATTTTAGTATCGTCCATATAACATTGAGGCTAAAATAAAATTATATAAAAACACCTCTTTCAGATTGCCAAGCATGTAGACAAAAGTTCGTCAATTCGTAAAAGACGAAGTAATATCGGGAGCGGGTGTAAAGTTTCACATGAGATGGCATACTGAATGTTACTGAATTATCATTCACCATTTTTGAGAAAAATAGTTTCATTTTTGAGTCGAAATTTGTACATTTATACTGATTTAATTTATAACCTTTTAAAGTTTATGACATGAGAAGGAGACCCGCAGCAGCAAGTTTCACCAAGCCCTGCAAAAACAAACACCTGCTGTGGCTTTAAGTCATGATGGAGTGGAAGGTATAGACAGATTAAAGGACCAAATACCTGTATTGATTTATGAGAGGGGGAAGCTGTAAACGGGTTTTGATTATATTTCTTGCCATTTTAAAGCTCTCCCCTCGACTCTGTTTAGTGTGGGGGTTTGCCCCAAATCCCCCCTCCCATTTTAATATATAATTATAAGTCATTCTAAACCATTTGACATTCTAAAGTGTTGAGAATATTTCATAATACATGAAGTTACAAGAACCCCGTTCTCCCTTCCCCCAATATCCCTGGTTAGTTCTGTATGTCAAGTAGTCTGTTGAGAAGTCATTTTTTTTTGTCTCTAAATCAGTGGATCTAAATTAGGGGACTCTTGAAAATTCAATTTGAAGGATTCATGAGATATCCCTGGAAAATGTGGACATAAGGTCACGTTAGTTCGATAGCTCAATATTAATAACTTTAGTAATAAAATTCTAGCCTGTTTTTTGGATACCTGCATTAGTAACCAAACTTTTTCATAACTTCGTTTTCACTACTATTCTACAGTAAAAAATCTGTTCATGCTGCACGATTAATTTAATATTAAAAAAATAAAACAATTTCCGGGGAATGAGCTTTTTATCTAAAGATTGTCCTCGGAAAAACGGGGAATTCTGGCCATCCGATGCATGAGGTTTCAAAGCAATTTTGGTGTGGCCACAAAAAATTTCAATTAATGAAATGAAGAAAAGATATGAGTGGAATTTTTATTTATCATACAGATCCCACGCAAAAAAAGGTCATTTGCAAAAAATTGCATCCTTATATATATATATCCAAACTTATAGTAGGAACGGGGGTGGCTCAGTCGGTAGCGCGCCAGGATCGTAATCTGCCAGTTCCCAGGATCTTGAGATTTATCTCCTCAAAATTCCCCGCCCTGTCCACCGTCAGTAGGGGACACCGGTTGGCTTAGAAATGCCGTTCTCAGTCTGATGGGACGTTAAGAGGACGTTGAGAGTGCCGCTCAGAGGTAAAACAACCCAAACTTATAACATTCGCTATTTCATTACTAAAGCCTTTATTAGAACCAAAGCCATATACAGTTGTGTTATGTATATTTGATGATTGACTTAATTATGCGTTAATAATGAAATTTTTTATTCTCAAAGAGCAAATCCTTTTCTATCCTAATTTACTTATAAATCTGTGCATATGTGCCATTTTATTTGATTTTACTTTTCTTAATGCAACCAAAATTAGCCACAGAAATTTTGACACAGAAATTTTGACACACAAATTTTACACAAAAATTTGACATCAAGCTGCCAATTTTAGTAAGCCATAGAGAATCCGTGAGGAAGACGAGACCTCTACAGAAAGACAACACTCAAAAAGAAACATCCTTACGTTATCCGAGGCTCAGACCTAGGTTCCTTTGATCAAAATATATAAAGCTTGATTTAACGAAAGGAAGGCCTTTTTCATGTTGATACTCCACAGTTAATTACAAAGCATATTGAAACAGAATCTAGACGCTCAACAATGAAAACAAGACTGTGGTATTGGAACACAGTGGATTTAAAAAATTTATTACAGGATAAGGAGTGATAGTTTTGTCGTCTGTAAAGAAAAACGATTTCGTTTCGTGTTGTGCGCGGTGATAAATTACTGATATTTGAGTGGTAAAAAGCAGTTTTATTTGGAACTATAACAAAAGTGTATCTTTATTTATCGTAGATAAGGTTATTTCTTTCACACTTGTTCTTTAACCAATGAAATATGAATAGTAAGATTTCTGCCAATGCTTTAATTTGGGATTCCGTTTTCGAATGTGCTTTTCGATTATCAATTGTAGTTTTTGGTCACTTAAAATTTTAATGTTATTGATGCAAGTTTATTGTCTCAGTTATTAAATCAGTTGATTTACTATCTGTCTGCTTATTAGGAATTCACGCACGGTTGCCGAATATATAATTACAACTGAAAAATCAATAAAAATATTTTGTTGCCTGTAAATAATAATTCTTGAAAATTTTATAAATATTTGATTTTCAGCGGTGAATGAGCATTTATGTATGTGAAAATTTCATGCTTGTGCTTGATTCATCTTTTTTTATTATCAAACATAATAAATATTTTCTTAAAATTTTATTTCGTCGTTCATTTTTGCAGGGATATCCACCAATACCAATAAAATCAAGTTTGTGCCTTCCTGATACGTGTAATGCGTCTTCAATAGAAAAAGATTTTAGATTTCTTTCCAGCTTTCTTGGTAAGTCTTCTTGTGTAAAGTATGTAATGCTTTCTTGATAAGTCTTCTTGTGTAAAGTATGTAATGCTTTCTTGATAAGTCTTCTTGTGTAAAGTATGTAATGCTTTCTTGATAAGTCTTCATGTTGCAAAGTATGTAACGAATTTCACCACACTATCGTTGTTCAAAATTTCAGTGAAATAATGTTTTTCTATATTTCAGATCTGCGGCCATATGTAGAAAAATATACTTCTATGTTGAGCTTGACTTCATTTACTTGTAAACCACGATCAATTCCATTGGATCGACCAGCAATTTATTTATTGTAAGTGATATTTAAATTGAGCATCTAGTGTTGTTTTTGTTTTTTCAGTTGATTAGCATAGTACAGTACTGTGCAAATTAGTTGGGACAATAGGAAAATGCAGTAACAAAGACACAACTAAAATATTTATCTGTTTAATAGTGTACATATTTAATAGTGAATGTGACCACCCCCCTTAGCTTTAATTACTTCTTTCATCCTCTCAACCATTGATGCCACTAGCTTTCCACACATCTTTTTCATTTCAGGGTCGTGGTACCACACTTTCATGACACTTTCTATCATTTAGGTTTCAATAATGGCCCACAAATTTTCAATGGGGTTTAGATCGGGTGAATTTTCTGGCCACTCCAATACCTTCAAATGTTGCTGGGTAAAGAAGCTCTTAGTAAGCTTAGAATTGTGGCATGGAGCTAGATCCTGTTGAAATACACCATCGCCGTTAGGAAACAGCTTCTGCAGTGTTGGGACCATTTTCGCTTTCAGAACGCCTATGTACATTTTGCTGTCCATCATTCCTTCAATGGGGTGAAGCGTCTGTGGCCCAGAAGCTGTGAAACATCTCCAAAACATGACCTTCGGTGGGTGTTTGGGGGATTGCTGGATGTGGCCGGATCGAAGAGGTTCTTCAGGCGAGCGGCGGACGAAATTTGACCTGTAGCCATGCACCTCAAAGTGGGTTTGTCGAAAAATATCACTTTTTCCCAATTCTCCACAGTCCGATCTCGACGTTTCTTTGCCCAGAAGAGACTTTTTTGCTTCATAGCGGGTGTCAAAAGCTGATTTTTGGACGGGCGTCGAGCCCGGCGGCAACACTCCAGAAGGCGACGTCGTACGGTGGAAGCATCTATATTAACCCCATGAGACGCAGTCTCCCTTTTGATGTCTCCACTGGTCTTCTTCGTGTCTATGATACTAATTCTTCGAAATAGACTATCATCTGCAGGGGTGGTTTTTCTTTTTCTTCCACAATGTCCTTTAAGGGACGTGTCCACGAACCCAGTCTCCTTATGTAGCTTCATGATCCGTGAAACGCTGGATTTCCCGACGCCAACTGCTTTTACTATCTGCCTAGCAGTAAGTGAAGTGTTTTCGCCTAAAGCGATTATTTTAGCTCGTTTACGAGGTGTGATGTCCATGATGTATTTAATAAAAAAAGTTTCCAATGAAAATTGTGAACTACTTACATAATCACGTCCTCAGCCTTTGAAATATCAATTCCGACTAAAGTGGAAGTGTAAATAATAGCAGAGTAACACGACAAACAATCCTATACTTGCAGATATCGCTCTGCTGCAAGTCTAAACTTGCGCGTGTCCATTGTAGGGACACGCGTAAGTTTAGACTTGCAGCAGAAGGTTACGAATAAGTTAGACTTGCAGCAATTTAGACTCTGCAGCGGAAGGGACTTAGCGTTCCTTCACTTGTTCCAACTAATTCTCACAGTACTGTATCTTTGGTTACTTTTGATTTCTGAGCAGAGGCGTAGCTATGGGGGTATGGGGAGGGGAGGATCCCCCAAAGTTAATCGTAGATGGAAAAAACTTGGAGGTTGGAAAAATTCGAAGTGATTTGGTAAAATTCAGGTGGTATGTAAAAATTGGCTTTTTTTTGGGGGGGGGGGGGCAAAATCGTGGTGAGTTGGCAAAATCTTGGAAAGTTGGCTAAATTCGAAGCAACTTGGTAAAATACAGGTGAGCTGTAAAAATGTGGATTGTTTTTGTAAAATTAAGGAGAGTTGGCAAAATCTTGGAAAGTTGGCAAAATTTGAAGTGATTGATAAAATTAAGGTGAATGTAAAAATTTGAATTTTTTTCTGCAAAATTAGGCGAGTTGGCGAAATTCGAAGTCACTTGGTAAAATGCAGGTGACGTGGTTCTGAGTTGGCATAATATGATTTCTGAGTTGGAAAATTTTCGGTCCCCCCAACCATAGTCCCTAAGATACGCTCCTATTTCTCAGCCGTGATATATGTTTCTGTTTTCATTTATAGAGTAATGCATAAATATGCTATTACCTATCCTAGTAGAATATATTTGAAATATGAAGTAAATAACATTTAACATGATGGTATTCAAAACAAGTAATTACTGTTTGGAAATTAGATTCAAAAGTTATAACGATTAGGAGCAATTTACAGTGGTGGCAAAATTTTGATTTTATTAATTAAGTTCTAAAATATTTTCTCAGTAAGTCTAAATGTGGAATATTTGCAGAAGAATATTTCTTTCCTTTGTCATTTTGGAGCCATTTCTAATGACAGCTGATTGAATTTTTTGAAAATTTGTAGAAATGTTGTTTAATGGTTGAATAATTTATATATTTGTTACTATGCTGCTCGATATGAGTGTTTTCATTTGTAAGTTACAGAATTTCACAGATCTAATATGTTCTGTGAGTATTACAATGTATCGTAATATAGTTTATTGAATATTTTTTATTTCATGGTTGTGTGCTCATATTACTTGGATATTAAGCCCTTGATTAAAAGGTTTCTTACCTTTGGAAAAAGTGTACAGTTCCACAGCTTATGCAAAATTATATAAAACCAGTTTTGTCAGATTTGAAATCTTATTGAGCAAAACAAAAATCAATCTTATATTGTCCAAGCTCAGTAGTGAAGCGTGACGTTTTGAACTAGAATGTTATTAAAGTACCTGATGAGCTTGGAGAGAGGCTACCATCTTTTCCTAATTGTTGTCCAGTTCTTGCAACAGTTGTCCAATTCTGAAAACCTTCTCTGAGTCCTTAAGACATGGCCGTTTAGCCCATAGGGAAGGTCTATGTTTTAAAACAAATATTCTCTGATATTAGTATTATACAGGGTGAATCTGAAAAAGTGGGCAAAACTTTACGGGGTGGTAGAACGCAGCTATACGAGCAATATTCGTCATAGAATGTATGGTCGGAACGCAAACGGCGAGCCGCTAAGTGGCGTTGGAAATGGTATAAAAGGGTCGGTCCTCGCACCCAACGGCACCCAACGGTCCCTAGCCCGCAGGTGTGAAGCCTGCATTACAGTTGGCGGCAGTTCTTTTGAGCAATTTCTTTGAGCATGTACCTCAATTACATTCCTGTTAATAAAATGTTTTCTGAAGTATCTCCTCTCCTTCTTGTGTTCATTCTTTAAATGTGACAGTGGAAAACTACCTTTTAACTTCTCACCGCTTGCGTTCCGACCATACATTCTATGACGAATATTGCTCGTATAGCTGCGTTCTATCACCCGGTGTTCGGTAGCTGCCCTCTACCACCCGGGTTTTGCCCACTTTTTCAGATTCACCCTGTATATACATATATATATGTAAATATAGCTCTCTAGTGTAGTTGCCAGATTGGAGGTGTCAAGACTTAATCCCACTCGACTCTTGCAATTCTTTTTTAAGAAACCATTTATTTATCTTGGCAGTTATTCGGCAAATGCTGCTGCAACCAGGTAGCACACAAATGCTGATTCAACATGTGATGTTCCAGCTACCTTTTACCACCATACTTCAGCCACTAGCAGGTATCTTGGTCATAATAGGCTAACCGACAATTGTCCTAATCATAAATCAAGCCTATTATCAGACTATGGCTTTTGTTTTTAATCACAAGTAAGAAATTATTCGTTTTCAGTTCTGCATATGTGACGGGTTTTTGTATTTTTTAATGCATGGATTGCTCTGCTGTCTCGTGGTCAAGTGGTTAGCACGCTAGGATAGTGATCTATGGGACCTGGGTTCGAGCCCCAGGTAAGGCATGGATGCCGTATTGTTTTTTCTGCTGAAAATTTAAAAATCATCACAGACTTATACTATGGCGTATAAACTGACAGGCTCTCTGTCAGACCTCTGTGGCAAGCAGCTGCTTGAGGAGGCCTTATTTTATTTATTATTTATGGCTGACTAATCTGTACATAGGTTTTATGACTCCACTTTAATCATTTATCACAGATTATTACAATATCTCTCTTTCAACTTTTGCATACATGCACGTGCATTTAAGTTACGTATGTACAACTCATGGGCAAAAAAATTGCAACAGCCATAAATGATGATGCAGTGACACCTAATCATTACTAGGGGTGGCTCAGTAGGTAGCGCGCCAGCTCGTAATCTCTAGTTCACAAGATCGAGTTCCACCTGGACCAGTGTTGAGATTTATGTCTGCAAAACCTTGACCCTGTCCACAGTCAGTAGGGGACAACGATAGGCTTGAAAAGGCCGCCGATGTCGGATGAGATGTAAAGCAGTAGTCTCCTAAGTGAGAGAGATAGGTTGGGTTGTTTTACCTCTTAGCACAATGGGCTAAATGGCCAGATCACAAGGACTCCGAAGGCTCAGAGAAAGTTAGGGGAGGGGACTCACTGGAACAGCTATTGAGAGACAGATGGCAGTCTCCGTCAACTCCATAAAACGTGCTCTTTAAAGTGCACAGGGTAGTGCTCGGCCGCACACGGAACCACGTCTTAAGGTCGCAATCGACGGAGTGTGGCCTTTCCAAGCTCATCGGTGTCTCCTAGTAACTATCGGAAGGGGAGATAAATCTCAAAGCTGGCCGAGGTGGGACTCGAACGTGGAAACTGCAGATTACCAGCCTGGTGCGCTACCAGCTGAGCCACCCCTAGGTAGGAGAGCCATACTGTGCACGGTAAAGAAGACACTGAACGGGATTGAAGGGAGGCTACCCTCTGTTTCCTAAAAGTTTCCCAGTGAGTCCCCTTTTTACAAACTTCTCTGAGCCTTCATTGTCCTTGTGATCTGGCTATTTTACCCATTGTGTGCAAAAACCTTGGTGCTAAGAGATAAATCAACCCAATCTAGATCATTACCACAAATAGTATCCAAGGTCCTATGCAAATGATTCCAGTGACGTTAGTATGACATCACATGGAACCGGAAATAGAGGCGACCTGTCGGTCCCGAGAGTCCAATAAGAAACATCGTAGCAGACAGCACGTAAGTCAATGGAAATAAAACAGTACATGTGGGAGTCAATTATGCCAAGGCAACGAATATGAGCAGGTTATTGGCAGCTAGACTCATTTGAAAGAGGCTGTATCATGGGAATGCATGAGACAAGTTGATCTGCCTGTCATATAGCCGACCAATGTGATTGCACAGTGAACACTGCAATGCATTGTTTTCAGCAGTGGACGATGACAGGTATTGCTTTTCATTTTCATGGCTCATGTCCCCAGAGGTTCCACACCACAAGAAGATCGCCTCATCCTCCGGCGACAACCTCCGAATCCTGTGCCCCATCTACAGCAAAATGTGGCATCTACAGTAAATGCACCAGTATCCACAGAACCATTCAATGATGTTTCAATGAAGCTGAATTATCACCCGGTACATTGCATAGCATTGTACAAGCATAGCATTCTGCACAGATTGCCTCTGATTTCTAATCATCGCCAAGAATGTCATCTGTGGTACATCGAGCATATGTTGTGGGAGGGGGAATGGCGCCGCAATGTCTTCTCTGTGTATAACAATCCAATTTTTCGGTGACCTCAAAATGATAGGTGGAATTTTCCCAGCATTGCTTTTGAAGGAACACCACCAGTTTCCATTTCCGAGACCTGTGGGTCAAAGAATTCCTCCTCTAAAACCGAAAAACGCGTTTCGGAGGCATATGTATAGTTGACAGTAGAAGAAAGGGAACGCTTGTGTCTTTTCTTTGTCTTGGTTTTGCTAATAGCCTTTCCCTTGGGCTTTTTAGCAATTTCGGGGGCAACGGATTTTGAATAAATATCCATTCCGTGCATAGTATCTGAAGACCTGTCTTGGAGAACCTCCAAAGGAATGGTCTGACTGGAGCATTTTTCCGAGCAGACATGTTCGTTAATGTCCTTCTCGAGATAAACTTCTCGAGAATTGCATCATTAAAGCTGATGCGAACTTCTGGCAACAAGCCAGGAATGTCCTTCGTAGAAGGCAAATCAATCAGGTTAGTATTTACCTCAAAAAGAAGTTTGTTTTTGTCGGACAAGAACGTGTAAATTTGCACGCGATAGCTGGTTTCAGTATTGACTTGAAAATCAAAGGTCTCTGTGAGGTCCGGAAAAAAATTTCCGGAACAGCTCTCTGAGCGGGCCGCGATAGAGAAATCAATAATCTCAGAACTAGACATATTGTATCAATCAAAGTGAAGTTTTAAATACAAAAAACAGATAATAAAAGTGTAAAACGATGATAATAAGATACTAAGCAAGTAAATAGAATAGAATAACTTAAATATTATTCAAAATTCAAATTTATTCAAAATTCGAATTATTCAAAATTTCAAAAGTCAAAGTGCGCAGTTAGTAATGGAAAAAACCGGTACAATCCGGATTTGAAAAAGATTGATTTCTGTAAAGTACCAGAAATCAATCAAAAACAACTGGAATTAGAAAACGGAGAATAAAATAAACGAATTAAATATGTAAAATTACAAATTTAATAAGAATAAAACTAAAAACAGTAAGAATAGCGATAAACTAATAATAAAAATTCCAGTAACGATTGGAAGGAAATACTAAACTTGCAAATTAGAATACCTGAACGGAGGATTTTGAGCTTACTTGGAGACTAGAAATTATATGTATATTTCCAAACAAATAAAGGCCAACTCTAGGTCGGCTATTGGCTTGTACTTATACTAATTGAAAGGATGTATTGAATATCCAAAGATGACTAAGCTTTATTAGAACTGAATTGTGAAATTTAGTCTGAAAAACCCTAACTAAAAACCTATTAGTTTAAGATATAAAATTAGCTACATCTAACTAACCTTCCCGCCAAAGGCTACATCGGGGTTTTCACCCGACCACGCATAAGTGGAAATGGGAAATTTAAGTAAAATAATAGCTAATCAAGTTTACTAAAATAATCCAGGAACGAATCAAAAGTACGTCTTCACTCTTCAGGGTCTGAATTTCAAGTCCACACATATCTTCAGCTGTTATCGATCGTAGATCGTATAATCATATTCAATGTACCGGGTAATAATTTTACCCCTAACCATCTCCATCATAAAGATATGCCTATTTGGCATGAGTAAGAACAAAATATATAAGTAAACCACCCTTAGGTGGCCCCTAAGGGCAAACATAAGAAAAGCTAAAAAAAGCAGCAAAATTGTATAAGAAACCTAAAACGGGTAGGTCTCCTCAGAGAACGCTACCTTTTTAGACCTCTTGTACTTGTTCAAAACAGCATGATCGTAAAGAATCAGAAGAAATAATCTCATTTGGATTATTGCTTACAGCCTTAAAAAGTTTTTTTGTTATCGAGTTTTTACAAATAACATGTATTGAACAGAAATTTGAAAAAAAATAGTGGTAAGTTCTAAGAGAAATTCCACTGACGGCAATAATTTACCCACTTTTCTGAAGGAGTTGTATGAAATGCAACTTTTTAGATTTAAGAATTAAAAGACGAATACTTTTATGATGTATAATTAGTAATGAAATACTTTTTGCATTTTTTCCCATCATTCGCTACCTCAAATTAAAACTTTTACGGAATGAAACAATAAGTAAACGAAAAACTTCTTTCTCTTTGAAAACGAGATTCTCATATGCGCAAGAAACGATATATGCGTCTTTGTAGTTGGGGGAAGAAACCATGGGAGGTCAGTTTTGTATCATCTATGATACTCCTCGCGTCATAAACTGTTTTTTGACGTATAGCTGGTTACTTTTGGCACTCGCGCTCTGTAGATATAAAGGAACAATCGCATTCACATTTCCCCTTTCTTGGGGAATAGAGCATGGGAGGTCAATTTTTGATACCTATGACACTCCCTGCGTCCCTGTGCACGTTAAAGAACACGCTGGATGGCCTTGACAGGAGGCTACCATTTGTCTCCCAACAGCTGTTCCAGTGGGTCCCCTCCCCCAACCTTCTCTGAGCCTTCGGGGTCAATGTGACCTGGCCATTTAGCCCATGGTGTGCAAAAAAGTGCCGCTCAGAGGTAAAACAACCCAACGTTAAAGAACACGCTGGATGGCCTTGACGGGAGGCTACCATCTGTCTCCCAACAGCTGTTCCAGTGGGTCCCCTCCCCCAACCTTCTCTGAGCCTTCGGGGTCAATGTGACCTGGCCATTTAGCCCATGGTGTGCAAAAAAGTGCCGCTCAGAGGTAAAACAACCCAACGTTAAAGAACACGCTGGATGGCCTTGACGGGAGGCTACCATCTGTCTCCCAACAGCTGTTCCAGTGGGTCCCCTCCCCCAACCTTCTCTGAGCCTTCGGGGTCAATGTGACCTGGCCATTTAGCCCATGGTGTGCAAAAAAGTGCCGCTCAGAGGTAAAACAACCCAACTTCGTGAACAATGCCTTTATGCCAGGACACCTGTTATTTGTGTCCCTCTAACTCCTGCCCTCCGGTCAGCTCGTTTAACGTAGAGTCGCCAACATTTCACTTCATTCATTTTGCCTGAACACTCCCTACATATTAGAAAAGTAGGTTGAGAAAGTTCATAACATCAGTTAGAGGAGATCTTGATCGGCGGCCGGTAGCTCAGTGGTCCAGAACACCTGACATGTTATCAGGAGATCGTAGATTCGTATAACACCCGGCTCAAGAGAATTTTTTCTCTAAATATTCGAATCAATTTGCAGAGTGGAAATTATTAGTAGATACTTAATATGTTGAGTTTAATAATAATTATTTGAACAAACACTTTATTTACTTTGTCCTGAGAAAGTAAATAATGAAAAAGTGGTACAACAAATTATCCTGCCAGAGATTACTATTTTCTCCGCAGGTTTCTCGTTATTTTTCTACTTTTTACAAACAATGCCTCGTGCCCGTACATATGATCGCCAGCGCTGACCTCGCTGAGCACGACTACTCCGCAGACTCAACTTCAAGTTTTTTTTTTCATTGAACATCTACGGATTTTTTCCTTGTCCCTCCTGCCTCGCTATCAGGCCTGTCCAGCTCTGCTTGTACAATCAGTACGGCAGAACTAATACTCGTGGAATACAGGTAGGGCACGACCTTCCTTGCTCCTGTAAAACGAAAAGAAAGGTGGGGGGGGGGGGAGAGACGCATTGTCCCAGCTGATCTGGTCGATCATGACACCCAATTTTGGGGACCACTAAACACACCTTTAAGGTGCACACTGGTGCACATTAAACAGTGGTAGATCATGCTACAAGGTGATAATGATTAATCACACAATCACCCGTGTGATTAATCATTATCACCTTGTAACATGCTCTACCACTCTGCTCAGTTTCAACAAACTTCGAGACTTGCTTCATGGTATTGCACTTTTTGTGTCCTTCAATGTATATGTACTCGCTCCCACCCGGAAGAAACCAAGGACTGTAATATACCACTCCAAATATCTATGTCTTTAATATTCTACAGCTGTTGCATTTAGCCATTGCAGGTCAATTGAAATAAGTTCCCATTTGGCATCTTTTATCCACCACATCCCAAGTCTCGCATTTTTTATGAAGCCTTTAAGCAATCATTTCATAACAAGATACTAATCTGTAGTATTTCATGTTGGCGACATGGGGCGGGAGTGGCTCAGTCGACAGTGCGCCAGGCTTGATTTTAGCAGTTTCAGATTTTTTTTTTATTTTTGCAATTTCTAGATTTGAGTCCCACCTGAGCCAGTTTTGAGATTTATCTTCGCAAAACTCCAGCTCTCTCTACATTCAGCAGGGGACAACAATGGGCTTGGAAAGATTACAAAGCATTGGATGGGACGTAAAGCCGTGGCCACATTTGCGGGATAGCCATACCTTGTGCACGTTAAACAACATGCTAGATGGCTTTGACGGGAGATATCCGTCTCCTAACAGCTGTCCATTGGGTTCACTCCTCCAAACCTTCTCTAAGCTATCGGGATCCTTGTGAACTGGCCATTTAGCCCGTTTTATGCAAAAAAGTGCCGCTCACAGATAAAACAACCCAACCCATGCAGGCGACATGCCCAAACCTAGGAACAACTCTCTGCACAAAGATGATGCTCAAACACCGTTCTGGCTCCATGTAATCTCATCATTACTAAAATATACAAACCACATAATGCCCAGAATATTGTGTAAGCATCTATAATCAAAGAGAAGTCTCCTGTTATCTTTATTATAAAGAAGCCAAGGATCAAACTCGTACAGCCTGATTTCATTCTTTAACTTTATTCTCTATTTTCCTGCAATCTCCATATATTCTTAATAATCCGAGCAACTATGTTAATTCTTTTATCTTGTGTCATACATCACTAATATCTGCTATACAACTCCTGAGATAATTGAACTGAGAAATGTTCTCACGGATGCAACCTTTCCGAAGAACTGAAGCACCACCTTCCTGACTAATTTTCATCGTTTTAATTTTCTCACTTTTTTGTTACAACCCGTATCATTAAGAGATTTAAGCATTCATGTTGCCATCAGCATTTTTCTCAAAGGGCCAAATCATCATCGTAATCTTTAATCAGAAGTTTTCGCATTTTTAGACCACCTGAGGCTTCAATCTCACCCTTGCACTGTTCCACATAATTTTTACCGAGCTAAAGAGAAAGAGAGACAAAATGCAGCATTGTTCAACTCCAGTGGTAATTCTGAGATAATCAGTAGAAATTCCGCCAGCTCTAAGTGTTGTATCAAGCCGTCGTTACATTAACTAACTTATTAACAGGTCTGGAAATAGGGGTGGACGCTGTTCCACTAGTCTAAGAATTTTTTTTTTATATTCCATATATTTAATAAGAGGAAACTGATCCATTGCATTTGTGGTCAAAATTCCTGGGCTTTTAAACATATTTGTTTATGTTTTGCTCAACATCACCGTATCAGTTAGACTCTTTCCAAGAGATTCTGGGGGTTTCACCTAGTTCTGTAAAATCATTTCCACCCCTGTTTTCAGGTAAGTCATACGATCTCGTGATCAAACAAAATTATGACAACCAACAGAGCGAAACGCTTTTATGAATTCGTCAAACCAACAACCACGGATTTCAGAAACTAAACATTTCTGAAGAATTGCTTAAATGATAATAGGTTTATACCGTAGCCATCCCGTGGCCGAGTGGTTAGCGCGCTTGGCTACTGATCTGCGGGACCTGGGTTCGAGCCCCGGCTAAGGCATGGATGTTCGTGTCGTTTTTCTGCTGAGGTCCTGCCATCCTCTCAGACCTTCTACTATGGCATATAAACTGACAGGCTCCTGTCAGACCTCTGTGGCAAGCAGCTGCTTGAGGGGTATTTATTTTTATTTATACCGCATCCGTTACAATTTCTGAACACAATGTTCATAACAAAGTTTCCATCAACCACATTTTTAATTCTATAAAAAATAATTCAAAGAACTTCATCTGGAATAGGAAATAAATTGCTCCCCCCCTGTAATATTATTATATGAATTTATGATATAAACTGTGATTACATTTCTTCAAAAATGTAAATAACAATAGCTCTAGTACAATATTTACTATGAAAAGTATACGAAATTTCAGTCAATCATATGACAACAGAAATATTTCCAGCTATAATTATTCGAGAAGGAATTTCATCTACGCTTGAAAATTTTTGTATCCATTCCTCTCCAGAAGAAAATATCTCCTTTGATAGTTACTGATGGCCTTCACCACGAGAAGAGGGGATCAGTCGTTTAGATACTTGCTGCACCCAGTTATACATCCTTAAATGAGACCGATACAGTGGTCTCCTTTTAGTATTTGTCTAACTTCGTTTATAGTCCTTAAAACAGCGGTTCCCAACCTTTTCGAGCCGCGACCCCATTTTATAGAGACAAAGTGACCCGCTACACCGATACATTAAAAATAGGCTTTTTAATAGGGTAAATGAAAACACATCGAAAATAGATTTTTCAGTATAATATAATTCAAAATAATATTAACTTACGACATATTTAATGCGATGACTGAAATTGTAACTCATTAACAAGCTTAAAAATTCGCGGTTGAGTTTCGTTAATGCCAACCTCATGTCATTCTCTACATTTATTCTGTTTCTTGTTTTGGTTTTCAATTGAAGAAGCGTTGAAAATCCACCGTTGCCGCCCGCAAGAAACATGACTAGGCACTCAGCGCGCATGTATCACTAAGAATCGACCAATCACCAGCCGAGCCCGCATTCCGCAGAGCCAATCACCGAACTGCGCATGAACCTGGACCTCACAACAAGTTAACCCGACAAACGAAAGATCGTTACACGTTTACGCAAACAAATCTCTGTGCAGGACGCCATGACGTGATTTTTTGTTTTCCCATTCTAAAATTTTCATAGCTCACCACTGCCCGGCGACCCCACAAAAAACCCTTCGCGACCCCATTTGGGGTCGCGGCCCATGGGTTGGGAACCATTGCTTTAAAATATATAATATAATTTTTATATTTCATTCGTCTTTGTTTACTGTATGAGTCCAAACATTCGGATGACTGTTATTTAATTGCTTTACCACCAATTTTTTCATCTTTTATACTTAACTCTGTTTAATTTATTTCAATTGTCTATTATTTATTATCGCTCTTCTACTGTTCTTTACACTCAGCTAATGTCTTCTCTAACTTTTAGAGAATATGTGTAGAAAACATTTCTCATGAAAACAGAAAGGTTTATTGTAGTACACATGTTCTATTTTCATTTACCCTCTGTTATATGCATATGTTTATATAATTTATATTCGGTTCTTGTGCTTTGTCTCATTTATATTTATGTATATTTTTGGCTACTATAGTCTATACTGTAAGTGCACCATAAAACCCCAATTAACCAACTACTTTCCACAACAATTAAGGGTAATCACAGAAATAACAGTGGAATTTCTTTCTGCATTCCAGGATTGTTCTTGGCATATTTGGTATTATTATATTGCTTGGAAGTTTTATAACTGTTATAGAATTCTTCATGCTATCAACAAAAGAAAAACAATATATTAAATTTGAAGATGATAACAAGGAGACATCGGTGGAGGAAGGCACTTTTGAAGAGCCACAGACCACAAGTTGTGAGGAATCTCTGATTGCCGTTGGAAAAAGGGAGAATGCTAATGATGATAAAACTACATTTTATGAGGGTCAGAAACGTAAAATGTCATTTCAAAAATATTCCATTTTTCCTATCCCAAATTCTTGCATAGGTAAGTCATTAAGATATAAAGTCACTTTCTATTGATTTTTTTAGAATAAAATGCAAAATTTTTATATGATTTTCCTTATTAAAATTTCAAGAGAAATAGACATTCCCATTATATAGGTGCTATCTATCGGCTGAGGACCGTAACCACTACACGGGCCTAGTTTTTTTTAATGTACTATTATAAGTTTTTTTATTTTGTCATTGTAAATACGGAGCAGGAGTGATTCGGTACGTACCAGGCTCAAAATTTCAGTTCTCTAGGTTTGAGTTCCAACTGTGCCAGTAGTGAGACCTATCTCTGCTATCGGCGTGAAAAAGCTGCTATCTGTCAGATGGGATGTTAAGATGTGGCCTCATATTCAGGATAAGCATACCTTGTGCATGTGTAAAGGACGCCTGGATGACCTTGATGAGAGGCTGCCATATGTATCTTAACAGCTGCCCAGTATGTCCCTTTCCCCCAACCTTCTTTAAACCCTTAGGGTCCTTGTGACAGTCTTTTAGCCCAATGAGTGCAAAAAGTGTCACTCAGAATTAAAACAACCTAACGCTTTTCAGATTGAATTTGGCATTAACTATAGACCATTTTATCAAATATATGTTATAATCAAATTTAATTTATAAATAATTTTTTACACATCTAATTTTACACTTTGCAGTTATGAATATTGACTGTGATGTGTGACTTCTGACACATCCTGTAGAATTGAAAACTTGATGGTCGAAGTGTAAGAATGATGTCAAATATCAAACAGAGGAGTCATCATAATTTGGCTTCTTTTAAAATATTTTATATCATTGATTTCTTTTAACTGTGAATTGTTTATTTTTAGCATAATTCTTCAAGTATCACATTATTTGGTATATTTATTCAGAAGATAACTGGAAGAAGGATACATGACTGAGTTGATAAGACAATATTATCTCAGATATCTACAACAATTAACTTTTCCAGGGTCCATGTGGATTATACATGTTGGTAGAATCCGAAATGAAAGGCCGAAGACGGCTATATCCGTTTTTAGTGCAACTTATAAAACTTCAAATTTTTTTTGAAAATCGAAATTGCAGTTTGAAATTTTTTATATATCTTATAAAAAATACATTATGATTGAAAAATAATACTTTCTCTATATGATGATTATTTTATTTATGAATATAGTGGAAAAATAGCTTGACTTAAGATGTAAAACAATGTTTCAGGCTTGACCTGGATGCCCCTTGAAAATAACACTATTCTCTGCCATCTGATGACGGAATCGTTACCAGCACCATATGATGAAATATGAACTGCTAGTACCTATGCAAATTTAATGTATACCCTTCACTTATATATACCTCTACGAAGGACCCAACTTAGCGAAATTGCATCACGTTTGTTTTCACCAAATCAGTAGTATTCGTTTTCATCTGAAAATGGAAAATATCTATATTTGTGTCAGTGTTGCTACCCAGAATACAATTATAGTATTTGTAAAGCAAATTTCATGCCCATGTACTGTAAAGGCCAGGGCACATTTAGGGGTTTTAGTAAATTATGGTACATAAAAGTACCATAATTTACTAATACTTTCTATAAAATGTGATATAATCTGAAAAAATAATTATTATAATTATGAATCAAATGCTCAAATGTTAAAAATAAAAATACAATATATATTAATTGAATAAAATAACATTAAATCCGAAGAGTTCTGCTTTCTCTAAGAAATCAACAAGTCAATGCAGAAGCATGAATTTAGGCACCCTGAGTTTATCGAACTGTTTCCCAGGTGAGAATACCCTGACCACTTTTCCAATTGGGGCATATTGTAATATCCTCTACGCAACTGGTCTTTTTCCTCTGGCAACTTTAAATTTTAGCTGGCTACCAAATATTCAAAACATTTTAGAGCAATGCTTGTTATCTAATGGCAGTTATTAAGGACTCTGTGCACAGGAAAATCCTATCCTGCACATGTTAAGGAACATGCTGGATGGCCTTGATGAGAGGTGTTACCTAGCAGCTGTCCAATTCTCCTACGCAACACCGAACCCCTGCATTACTTGTGGCAGGTCATTTAGTCCATATTGCACATAAAATTGCCGCTCAGAGATAAACAAACATAATTCTGGTAATTTCTCAGCTTCATAAATTTATGCTTTTAATAACACTGTAGAACACTAAAAATATTTCAGAAACGTAAACAGCCAATTTTTCCACTAATTTCGAGGAGATAACACAATTATAACATTGAAAATTGGTGATTGGCTCTTGTTTTTCAAATACAGAAGGTTGCATCCATATGCAGTGTATACTGATTTGAGTCTTGATCGCTGAGGTGACACAATACCTGGTATCTATTGCATCATTCGAGGCAACGCAATACCTGGAAACTATTGCATCATTCGCGGCAATGAAATACCAGGGAGCTATTGCATCATTCGCGGCAATGCAATACCAGGGAGCTATTGCTCCCTGGTATTGCATTGCCGCGAATATGTTATATTGCATTGGAATATCAGGTCGATTGAGTTTTAATTTTTTCCCCACCACTTTACCTCGATTCTTTTCTAGATCCGGTCCTGATTCAGCAGAACTTTGGGAAGGAAATTCTCCCTAGGGAAAAGTTCAAAATTCAAATTCTTGGAATATGTCAACTGACACCTTATATTTTATATAAGCTATATAAAACTAATTTAAAGTTTGTAGCAAATACACCATATGAAAAAACGTATGGTGCCTCATATAGAACATGTTAAATCCCCCCTTTCCCGCATAACATTTTAAAGTTGTATCATTGTTTAATCAAAAATTTCTAGTGTTAAAAATGGATATTTAAATAGATTTGATTATGATCTTTAATTTACCTTCAGTCACATTTTTCCATTAAATGCTTATTTTAGAAGTTATAGAGCTTCAAAGTTAGATTCTCACTGGCATAACAGGGAAATTCTAGCGTTTCAGTAAGGTACATCAAAAGCGTAAGAAATAAATAATGTGGGTATTACATTCTCTCGCATTTCTTGATTTTTTATTTCTTTCTTTGAATTTATAATAAATCTTTATTTAATCAATTTACATTTAAAACCCTGGAAAATTTCACATCCCCTTCCTCACGTTTTCGCAATCCACTCTCCTCTACCCGCTTCCGCAGGCCCCAACTACGCTACTTTCATAAAAAGTTGAAATAATAAAAAAGTTATCAATTTACAAAGAAAAACTTTAGCATTACTTATTACCTATGTATTGTTATCCCTCTGATCATTTTCACAGGCTTATTGACGCATCCATATACTACGCACGTACCCATTTTTTAAACACATTTTGTCGTTCGTTAGAACATTCATAGCACGCAATAAGGCGACGCTCGATTACAGTTTTGAAGCGATAGGGCGCCTTCCCCTCTTCCTACCTCCATGGAGTCTAGTAGGCCATGCTGTTAATATGAAGGTAACTTATGACAATATGAAACAATTACGTCAATACATAAATTATGACAAATTCAAGTGCCATATTTGTGCGGACTTAAAAGTCATTGATCATTTTCTTCGACTACAGCTCGAATATACAAAGATCTATTGCTCGAATGGAATAGTAGAGACAAAGCACATACTGCAGATTGTAAGAAATCAACTGAAGAGGATTTGGCCTTCTCGGCAATCACTGAAGCCAGGGAAGAAGAATAAACAGCATCATCCGCTGGTACAATACACGAAGATTTTGTTGCCACCTTTGCCCAGAAAATTGGGCCTAATGAAGAATTTTGTCCAGGCTATGGATCAGAGTTGGGTTGGGTTGTTTTACCTCTGAGCGGCACTTTTTTGCACACCATGGGCTAAATGGCCAGGTCACATGGACCCCGAAGGCTCAGAGAAGGTTGGGGGAGGGGACCCACTGGAACAGCTGTTGGGAAACAGATGGTAGCCTCCCGTCAAGGCCATCCAGCGTGTTCTTTAACGTGCACAGGGTATGGCTCTCCCGCACACGGGGCCACGGCTTAACGTCACATCCGACGGACGGCGGCATTTCTAAGCCCATCGCTGTTCCCTACTGACCGTGGGCAGGGCGGGGAATTTTGCGGAGATAAATCTCAACACTGACCCAGCTGGGACTCGAACCTGGGAACTACAGATTACGAGCCTGGCGCGCTACCGACTGAGCCACCCCCGCCCCTATGGATAAGACGCAAACTACCTTTCTGTACCTTCGGAAGAAATTTCCAAGCCTTAGTGATACAAAGGCAAAAGAAGGTGTTCTTACAGTCCATTTATTCGCTTACTGCTTGATGATAAGGTATTTGATCGTATATTCACTGATGATGAACGGAGAGCATGACATGCCTTCCGACAGGTGGCAAGGGCTTCTTAGGAAATAGAAAAGGAGAAAATTACAAGGACCTTATGGGGGAACTACTCTCCTCATATCACAAACTGGGATGTAGTATGTCTTTGAAGGTACATTTCTGAAGTTCTCATTTGAATTTCCCGAAAACTGTGGTGAGTGATGAGAACTGGGAACTTTTTCATTAGGAAATTGCTACAATGGAAAAGAGATATCGAGGAAGATGGAGCCCATCAATGTTAGCAGATTACTGCTGGAAAGGGCTGGAGATTCTCAAGATTTGGTATATAAGCGCTAGCGAAGAGACGGCGGTTTGCTGTAGACCGATATACAACCTTCAGCGAATGACGTAATACAGGTAAGTGACTGTTTCTCGAAAACAGTAACCAATCAAAGAGTTCTGTTGTCATTTTCGTATTCAGCACGATTTACATAAGAAACGGCTGTTTGCATTTCCGAAACACACACAAAAGTTCAAAATTTGCTGTTCAGTGTAATCAAATAAATATCCTGAGGAATATTAATATTTAAACTATTCTTACAAACCAAAGTGTTGTTTTTGTTTAACATTGTGTACAAATTTGCACCTCTACCGAGATTTCGTAACAGTTTTTGAATTATATTTCAAAGGAATATTTTGTTGGATAAAAAGAATTCTGAAGTGTTTCTGTGTGTTCACCAATGGTTCCAAGATTTTCAGTACTAGTTCTTCTCAACAACAGTTTCTCTGTATTCATGGTATTCGTTTCTAAGCATGATGTGGGTCATTCTTATCCATAGCGGCATATTTTCTATAAAAGATGTTGGTAAGTTAATTTATTTTAGTTTTGATTTATCAAAGATTTTAATAGAAATGCAATTCACAGAAACAATGTATAATTCATAGGGGCATTTACAAGGAGTAAGAATGTAATTTTGTGTTCATTGCATGCCAATAATATGAGGACTATTCAATAAATGACAGCTAAGGATATGAAATGAATTAGTTTAAACACAGTGAGAATTACGTTACATCTTAGATTTAATCTCATGCATTGTAAATATGTAAAAGAATTGTCACACAAAGTGTTTAATAATTAAGAGTTCAACTATAGAACGTTTATTCTAACATTTAGTTTAACAAACATACTCTTAGACAGGAACTTACCCAGGAATTTGTTTTGCGGAATGGGAGGGTGGACTGATAATGTAGTTTCGGGTTGGGTTCGAGAATTTAGTTTCAAGTGTTAGGTCTGCGAAGTTTGCTTGGGGGGATGTCTGAGAATAAGACTTGAGTAGGGTTCCCAATTACTAAAATATTGTACCGGATCGAAAGAAAGGAATAGTTGAAATGGTAAAAATGATATTCTATACATCCTATATTACATTTCGAGAAAAATTTATAGTTGTTTTTAAAATCTATCTTTACTATCGGACGTATACTATTTGGCTAAAACAGAATTTGCAAAGACAACTGTTTTGGTTTTTCAAAGCAGGTTGATAAGTTTGGGATTTCGTATAAGACGACCAGATTTTCGGGGAAGGGGGGGGGGGGGTCAGACTCACCTATCCTAGTCCCCCTGCGCCCTCCGGTACGGTCCTGCCCTTAGGTATTGAAGACTGTTAATACAGGGATGAAGTAAGTGCCTTTAATTTATAGTATCAACCGTAGATAAACATTTAAGTCCAGAATTTCATGATTTAAATATTGTTTGTGTATACAGGGTGATTCAGAATTCATCATAAATATTTAGTGGGGAGGAAGGGAATAAGAAAAGAAAGAGATTTCACATAGGAAAGTATGGGGGCAGACGAACGCATGGTGGTGTAGAGGGCGCTGTGTGTACACACCTCTCATACAGAAGCACAGCTGTTTGACGCGTGCAGTCAGTTGTCATTCGACAAGGTGAATTTGCAGAAGTAACATGAACCGGTATACGTGGAATGAATGTGCAGATATGCATGTAACTTACGGTGCGGCAGGAGAAAGATGTCTTCGAGCCAGGCAATTGTATGCAGCGCGCTTCCCAAACCGCCGTGTGCCACAGCATCAAATGTTTTCACGTATTCATCGCCAACTGCGTGAAACAGGATCGTTTGCTGCTAGTAATGTTAATCGAGGGAGGCGCAGATCGGCACGGCGAGTAGCAGTAGAGGAAGCTGTCCTACAGGAAATCGAGGAACAACCTGGTGCTAGCACACGAGGTATGGCTAGGCAGTTTGGAATTTCGCAAGCAACAGCGTGGCGGATATTACACGATGATGGGTTACATCCGTTTCATCTGCAAAGAGTGCAATTATTGGCAGCAGACGACCATTCCAAGCGTGTTATTTTTTGTCAGTGGTTCATGCAGAGAACAGCCGTTGATCCCAATTTCCCAACGTATGTTCTTTTCACCGATGAGGCGTTGTTCACTCGAGAGGGTGTCTTCAACACACACAATTGGCATGTGTGGGCTCATCAGAACCCACACGGTACAAGACCTGGAGCTGCGCAACAACGTTTTGCTGTCAATGTGTGGACTGGGATTGTCGGTGACTGTTTGTTGGGCCCGTATTTACTACCATCCCGTTTGGACGGTGCCAAGTACCTAACATTTCTTCAGACTGTGTTACCGGATCTTCTGAACGAGGTTCCTGATGGTAGTCTCCGGCGAATGTGGTTCCAGCATGACGGCGCTCCTGCACATTTCGCAAATGCTGTGCGTGCTTACCTACGCAGACAGTTTGGTGGTCAATGGATTGGCCGCGGTGGACCGGTTTCTTGGCCACCACGTTCACCGGATTTATCTCCAATCGATTTCTTTGTATGGGGTGCTATGAAAAACATGGTGTACCAGACCCCTGTTGATAGTGTAATGGATCTTGTAGCACGCATATCAGTTGCTGCCTCAAACATCCGGGAAATGCCAGGCATCTTCCACAGGGTCCGGCTGTCCATGCAACGCCGTTGTGAGTCATGCATTCTAGCACATGGTCGGCAGTTCGAGCACCTCTTGTAAGTCTGTACAACCAATGCAAAGAAATGTTACATGTAAGATAATAAATGTTTTTTCCTTACCACTTCCTTCTTATGTGTTCTTTCCATCATTGAACTGGGGTCATTTTGCCCTACTACATGGCATATGCGCCCATGCTTTCCTATGTGAAATCTCCTTCGTTTCTTATTACCTACCTCCCCACCAAATATTGATGATGAATTCTGAATCACCCTGTATGTATGATCCTATTTCTTGTTAAGTTTCTTGTTAAGAGAAATATGAATCCACAATGTTGTGCATCTCATGCACTGATGGTGATTGATAGAAGTTAAGAGATTAATATTGACATTGCCTAGCAGACTCAAATGTCCACAGTATCAGCAGAGGTAATAGCTAATGCCAATAAGGTACTTCTATTAGGAAACTGATGCACTCACTTTAATGAGCTTGACTAACATAAGCTTTTACAAAGATCTGAAACCTTACTTGTTAATTAAGGTTATTAAGCAAGAACTGCATTCAATTTTTGTAAAAACAAATCGTAACAGGGTAGTACTATCCATTGCATGAGTCAGTGGTAGAATTCATATTTTCTTGTTTCGTAGTAATGTTCATTATTACACAAATACTAAACAGCACTGCTTTTGCAGGAGGAATAAATCAAACACAGCTGTCATTATAGGAAGAACAGAACATACATCGTTGGAATTGAGCCTCAAATAGAACAAGATTTGGTCACTGCTCCTGTAGACAAGGCATAATAAACTATGCTGTATTTAAGTTGACTACAATACTCAGTCGAGATTATTATTCAGGATTGCTCTCTGGTTCTATAACAGTGAATGATGTACACTGCCTCGCAAAATTATTATACGTGAAGAAAGTACCATGAAAGCCAGTGTATCCGAAATTTCTTAGTGACGTAAGTATTCCAGGTTTATTATTTTGTTTTGTAGCAAGTTGAAGAATAAAATGAAAAGGGAGCTGTGCTTTTTCCCTTCAGAATGCTTGAAAGAGTAATGAAGACAAAGAAATTATTAAAACTTATGGTGTCACGACCCCGATAATCAGGTTCATTGCATATATGGCCATGAATCGTAAACTCTGTCATTAGTACCACAAAAAAGTTAGTCCAAAATTTAATATTTTAAAAACAAAATAAACTCTCGTACTTTTATAAATATTTAAAGCAAAATTTCAGAGCTCACAAAAAATGCTAAATTTTTCAATTTATTCCTCAACTTGATACTGCAGAGAGTAAACAAAAAACCTTTGCACTTCTTAAAAGTACCATTAGTATAGATTGCGGTTTCTCTGTTCAATGTTAAAATATTCCCCCACTAGCTGGCTGTCAACCTGGAAAGCAAGTGGAGTTGATAAATAAAAATACATCCATTCCTTTCGTTCATTCGGTCAGGTGTTCGGCCCTTACGGGACCGGTCCCCTGACCGGATGAACGAAAGGCCGGTTAATCCGAAAATTGTGTCAGAAAATGAATAAAACCGGCAAATGACAAAAACACTAACTTTAATTAATAATTTGTTGTACAATATTGTTACGACAGATGAATGAGCCACAGTGACTTCATGACTTAACGTGACTTGAACACTCGTGTGTGCTTCTACGTGAGATTCAATTTAGCCAACGAATTGGAACTTTGAACGATTCGGAAGAATAAAAAAAGATAGCAGTGCAGTGTGTAAAAGTTGTAAGATCTGAAAGGACGTTCAGATAGTATGAGTCAGTGAGCGTTAAGTGAAAATAATTAGTATATTTATTAGTGTGTGTGCGGGTGTTTGTTTTCTGTTGTTAGTAATAAAAGTTTAGTGAACTAGCACAGGACGAGAGTTTGTTTACGTCTGAAGGTATTCAAGGGACATGGTAAACAAAGTGAAGAGGTAGTATTTTAGTAGAATAGACCGAGCTGATATTGTATACACTGTACAAAAAGGTTAATAACTTATGTATGACAGTAGTTAATTTGTTTATAAAATACTTCATCCATATTTTTGTAACAATTTGCATTGTATTGTAATTAGTTTTAAAATATAGTTATTAATACTCACGCTCAGTACCTATCCATTTTAAAAATCGCAACATTTGGTGTCTAGGAGTGTAGATAATTTATTGAATGCCGTTAACTAGAAGTATGGATAAGTTAGTAAAATTAATAACTGACCTTAAAAGTGAACTTGTTAGACAAAATAATGAGTTGAGAACTGAGATAGTTTCTCAAAAAGATGACTTGAAAGCCGAAATGGCCGCAAAAAATAATGAGTTAAGAGCCGAAATGGCTTCTCAAATTGATAAGATTACTGATCAGTGTAAGGACATTAAAACCGAACTTAATGGACAATGTGATAATTTAAAGGTTGAAACTGACAGTGTAAAATATTGTTACGACAGATGAACGAGCAACAGTGACTTCATGACTTAACGTGACTTAAACCCTCGTGTGTGCTTCTACGAGAGATTTGATTAGCCAACGAATTGGAACTTAGAACGATTCAGAAGAATAAAAAAAAGAACAGTGCAGTGTGTTAAAAGTTGTGAGATCTGAAAGGACGTTCAAATGGTCTGATTAGTGCGCGTTAAGTAAAAATAATTAGTATATTTATTAGTGTGTGTGCGGGTGTTTGTTTTCTGTTGTTAGTAATAAAAGTTTAGTGAACTACAGGATGACAGTTTGTTTACGTCTGAAGATATTCAAGTGACATGGTAAACAAAGTGAAGAGGTAGTATTTAGTAGAATAGACAGAGCTGATATTGTACACTCTGTACAAAAAGGTTAATGACTTATGCATGATAGTAGTTAATTTGTTTATGATACTTCATCCATATTTCTTTTTTTGTAACAATTTGCATTGTATTGTAATTGGTTTTAAAATATAGTTATTAATACTCACGCTCAGTGCCTATCCATTTTGTAATTCGCAACATTTGGTGTCTAGAAGTGTAGATAATTTATTGAATGCCGTTAACTAGAAGAATGGATGAATTAGTAAAGTTGATGAATGACATTAAAGGAGAAATAGGTGACCTGGCCGCACAAAATAATGAGTTGAGAACTGAGATAGTTTCTCAAAAAGATGACTTGAAAGCCGATATGGCTATACAGATGACTGATATTAAAGGTGAAATAGCTGCCCAAAGCAACAAAATTGGTGACCTTGTTAGACAAAACGATGACTTGAAAGCCGAAATGGCCGCACAAAATAATGAGATGAGAGCCGAAGTGCTTCTCAAATTGGTAAGATTTCTGATAAGGTAAAATCAAATTGGTAAAGAAAGTATCAAATTGGTAAGATTTCTGATAAGGACATTATGACCGAACTAAATAGTGTAAAAGATGATCTTGATAGTGTTAAATTAGATTATAAACATGAAATTGAAATTGTAAAAACTGATTGTGAACGCCAGTTTCAGATTTTGAGAAATGAAATGTTACCTTCTGCTTGTGATAATAGAATTTCTAGTGAAAATAATGTTATTACACATATCGCTAGAAATACAACTAAACCTTCTACATATGATGGTCAATCATCTTGGACAGTATTTAAAACACAATTTGAAGTTATCGCTAGAGCCAATGAGTGGAATGAATTCCAAAAGGCCAGTTTTCTTGCAGCTTCCTTAAGAAATTCTGCTGCGGAAGTTTTGCAGTCAGTTCCAGAAGAAAAACGACTTGATTATCAAAGTCTAGTTTCTGCATTAGAACTTAGGTTTGGTGATAGTTATTTAAAACAATATTACGTGACTCAATTTAAACATCGCATGCAGAAAAGTGGTGAAACTTTGCAAGAGCTTGCTAGTGATATCTAGCGTCTAGCTAGATTGGCTTATAGTAACTGTTCACCAGAAATCCAAGATAACAGCTCAATTACAATTTATTGATGCTATTGCTGACCTTGACACTCAACAATCTCTGAGGATGTTTGAAGGTGAATCCTTAAAATCAGCTGTGGTACATGCTATGAAATACGATATATTTCCTCCTGAGCGAACAAACGTACAGTGAGATTTGTGAGTGTAGATGAAACTGTAGAAAAGGATAATGAAGTGAAAGAACTAACCAAAGCCATGCTATCCGTTTTGAAAGATACAAGAGGTTCTTCTTCAAAAACTACCACAGACCTTCAATATTGGAATTGTGGCAAGACCGGACACATTCGTACCAACTGTAATAGGAAGCGAATGAGGAGTCCGAGTCCATCTACTAGAAAACAGGATCAGGGAAACAGAAAATTCGTCAATCTTGCGAGGCAAAGGCTGGCTGTTGGTTGGTTGGCCCTAGGGGATGTTGCCCACGTTTCAACATTACATGGTGATAATAATGGATTAGTAGCTGATGGAGCCATAAACGGAATACCTTGTCGTATGATAGTCGACACTGGTGCAAATGTAACTTTACTCAGAACGGACATAATAAAGAAAATAATACCTCATCCAAACTTGAATACACAGTCAAAAATAAGCCTACAAGCAGCCACTGGAGATCGTTCAAAAGTCCATGGAAAAATAGAACTTAACATCCGAGTTGGTAGTTGTTTGGTACACCATCCTGTTTACATCGCTGACATCTACGATGAATGCATATTAGGCCTTGATTTTCTTAAGAAACATGGATTCAACATTAGACCCAGTGATAACCTACTCATCTATGAGACAGAAGAGATTCCTCTGCTTAGTCAGACATCCGATTCTTTATCAAACGTGACTCCAATATTAGTGACGGAAGACACAGAGATCCCAGCACAAAGTGAAATTATAGTCCGTGGACATCAGGCGGAGAATTCTGGGGCCTTCAGATTGGCAGTCACTGATGCCTCTGGTAAAGGAGCTTTGGCTCATGGTATCCTGGTTGCAAGGACTTTAGTCAGAATAGATAAAGAACAGATTCCTATCAGAGTGATGAATTGTAACAAATCCAATAGAATGTTGAAAAAAAGGTGAAGAATTAGCAATATGTGAAGCTGTTACCTGTGTAACAAAAAAAAATAAAAATAAATACCCCCTCAAGCAGCTGCTTGCCACAGAGGTCTGACAGGAGCCTGTCAGTTTATATGCCACAGTAGGAGATCTGAGAGGATGGCAGGACCTCAGCAGAAAACAACACGAACATCCATGCCTTAACCCGGGGCTGAAACCCAAGTCCCGTAGATCAGTAGCCAAGCGCGCTAACCACTCGGCCACGGGACGGCCTCTGTGTAACAAGTATAAATAAAATAGAAGTTACTGATTTAAACCAAATTCATACAGACATCCCATCACATCTTACTGACTTATGGAGAGAAACAAGACGAATATTAACTAAAAACCAAGCTGCTGAGGCCGAGAACCTATTAAAAGAATTTTCTGACATTTTTTCTGACACATCGATGTGTCAGAAAAAATGTCAGAAAAATTCTTTTAATAGTAATGATTATGGTCGTACTAACCTGTGTTAATTAATACAGTTATTAATTAAAAATTTTTTAAAATTTTTAAATAATTACAGATTATGGTCGTACTAACCTGTAATTATTTAATATTAAATGATTATGGCCGTACTAACCTGACGGAACATAAGATCAACACTGGTGATTCTCCTCCAGTCCATCTGCCGGCAAGAAGGCTTCCATTGGCAAAAAAAGAGGAGATGGAACAACTCATAAGGGACATGGAAGCTCAAAGCATTATAGAACCATCACAGAGTCCCTGGACATCACCAGTAGTTCTTGTCAAGGAAAAGGATGGATCTACACGATTTTGTGTAGATTATCGCAGATTAAATGACGTAACAAAGAAAGACTCCTTTCCTTTACCCAGGATTGATGATACACTGGACACTTTATCTGGGTCAGAATGGTTCTCAACATTACACTTAAAGAGCGGCTATTGGCAAGTTGGTATACGTCCTGAAGACCGTGAGAAAACAACTTTCACTATAGGGAATGGACTTTTGCAGTTTAAGGTGATGCCATTTGGACTTTGTAACGCAACTGCCACATTTGAACGACTAATGGAGTCGGTGCTCAAAGGTTTGTTTTGGGAGGTCTGCCTGGTTTACTTGGACGATATCATGGTTCTTGGAAGAACTTTGGAAGAACATTTGAGAAGTCTTCGTCAAGTATTTGAAAAACTTAAGGCAGCCAAGTTAAAATTGGGACCGACAAAGTGTAAACTGTTCCAGCAAGAAGTTCATTACCTTGGTCATGTGATCACTACATCAGGGATTAAGACTGATCCTAGTAAGATAGAAGCTGTAAGAGACTGGCCTCCACCACAAGATGTTCATCAACTTCGTAGTTTATTGGACTTTGCACCTACTATAGAAGATTTGTCAAAGGTTTCTCCAACATCGCAAGGCCATTACATCGTCTGACAGAAGAGGGCCAGAGGTTTATGTGGACCACCGAATGCGATATAGCCTTTCAACAGCTAAAGAAAACTCTTTCCACAGCACCAGTGCTAGCGTACCCACAAACTGGGAAACAATTCGTAATAGATACTGACGCAAGTAACACAGGAGTTGGTGCTGTATTTTCACAAGAACAACACGGACAAGAGAAAGTTATTGCATACTTTAGTAAAACTTTATCCAAACCAGAGCGGAATTATTGTGTAACATGCAAAGAACTGTTAGCAATAGTAAAAGCAATAGAACATTTTCGTCATTTTCTCTATGGCCAGAAATTCCTTATACGTACTGATCATTCTGTACTTAAATGGTTATTAAACTTCAAAAACCTGAAGGACAAATCGCTAGGTGGATACAAGGGTTACAAGAATACGATTTGTCCATCGAACATCGAAGTGGTAAAATGCATAAGAATGCAGATGCTCTTTCCAGACGCCCATGTATTGACAACTGTAAACATTGCTATAATGCAGAATTGAAATTTGGAACTAGAGATAATTCCTATAAGACAAATATTATCTACACAAGAAAACAATGATACCCCTAACATCTGGAGTCCAATTGAAATCAGAAAGGCCCAACTAGATGATGAAGATATAAAACCAATAATAGAATTGATTGAAAAATCTGATGTAAGACCTAATTGGGAGCAAATCTCGAGGTATAGTCCAACTACTAAGAGTTACTGGGCACAATGGGACTCCTTAAAAATGAAAGACGGTGTATTATACAGAAGATGGGAGAATCCCACTGGACGGCTGATCCGTTGGCAGATAATCTTTCCTCACTCCTGAGTGGAACTAGCAATGAAAGATGTACATGATAGTGCCACTGGAGGACACTTCGGTGTTAATAAGACATTAGCCAAAGCCAGAGAACGATTTCATTGGTTGAAAAGTAGGGCAGACGTTGAAAAATGGTGCAGGCAATGTGAAGCCTGTGCAGCAAAGAAAGGACCTAAGACTAGGAGTCAGGGTCAGCTGCAGACGTATAATGTTGGTATCCCTTTTGAAAGAATAGCCATTGATGTAATGGGTCCGTTTCCTAGAACTGCTGATGGAAATCGTTATTTATTAGTGGAAATGGATTATTTCACAAAGTGGCTTGAGGTATATCCCATCCAAGACCTGGAAGCAACAACAGTGGCAGAGATGATAGTTAATAACTTCATTAGTAGGTATGGAGTACCTTTACAACTCCACTCTGATCAAGGACGGAATTTTGAATCCAATGTATTTAAAGGCATCTGCCAACTATTAGGCATTCAGAAAACCAGAACAACTCCCTTACACCCTCTATCGGATGGTATGGTTGAAGATTCAATAGAACAATTGCTCAGCATTTAGCATTATTTGTGAACGACCACCAACGTGACTGGGATCGCCATATACCACTCCTTTTGCTGGCATATAGACCGGCAGTGCATGAGACAACTTGACAGACACCTTCCATGATGCTCTTTGGAAGAGAGTTACATCTTCCCTGTGACCTTTTATATGGTCAGCCCCGAAGCAATGCCTGTATCCGCTCCACAATACGTACAAGAATTACAACAACGACTAGAAGAAATCCATCACTCTGTTAGACATAACATCAAGATAGCCAGTGACAGAACCAAAACAAGATATGACAGTAAAATAAATGGAACTGTTTTCAATCAAGGAGATCTTGTCTGGCTATACAATCCACATAGATAGAGGAGACTATCTCCAAAACTTCAGAAACCTTGGGCAGGGTTGGTTGGGTTGTTTTACCTCTGAGCGGCACTTTTTTGCACACCATGGGCTAAATGGCCAGGTCACATGGACCCCGAAGGCTCAGAGAAGGTTGGGGGAGGGGACCCACTGGAACAGCTGTTGGGAAACAGATGGTAGCCTCCCGTCAAGGTCATCCAGCGTATTCTTTAACGTGCACAGGGTATGGCTCTCCCGCACACGGGGCCACGGCTTAACGTCCCATCCGACGGACGGCGGCCTTTCCAAGCCCATCGGTGTCCCCTACTGACTGTGGGCAGGGCGGGGAATTTTGCGGAGATAAATCTCAACGCTGACCCAGCTGGGACTCGAACCTGGGAACTACAGATTACGAGCCTGGCGCGCTACCGACTGAGCCACCCCCGCCCCCCTTGGGCAGGTCCATATACAATAGTTAACAGGATTAACGACGTGGTATATCGCATTCGTCGACGTCCAGCTACAAAATGCAAGGTGATTCACATGGATCGTTTGGCCCCGTTTCATTGAAGAACTGAAGAAGCTTCGGAATCCAGAATTGTTTGGGACGAACAAGACCTAAGAAGGGGGCAGTGTTACGACAGATGAACGAGCAACAGTGACTTCATGACTTAACGTGACTTAAACCTTCGTGTGTGCTTCTACGAGAGATTTAATTAGCCAACGAATTGGAATTTAGAACGATTCAGAAGAATTAAAAAAAAAGAACAGTGCAATGTGTTAAAAGTTGTGAGATCTGAAAGGACGTTCAGATGATCTGATTCAGTGAGCGTTAAGTGAAAATAATTAGTATATTTATTAGTGTGTGCGCGGGTGTTTGTTTTCTGTTGTTAATAATAAAAGTTTAGTGAACTAGCACAGGACGAGAGTTTGTTTACGTCTGAAGGTATTCAAGTGACATGGTAAACAAAGTGAAGAGGTAGTATTTTAGTAGAACAGAGAGAGCTGATATTGTATACTCTGTACAAAAAGGTTAATGACTTATGTATGATAGTAGATAATTTGTTTATAAAATACTTCATCCATATTTTTGCAACAATTTGCATTGTATTGTAATTGGTTTTAAAATATAGTTATTAATGCTCACGCTCAGTGCCTATCTATTTTAAAATTCGCAACAATATTAACAATTTACTCACACCCACTTGAAAAAGTCCGTGATTTTCTTTTGTTTCTTTGAACTTAACACCTTTTTACCTGCAAAGTCTCGCTACGTTTTTAATAAACATCACATTAATCGCAGATGAGGCCTGTTGTTGTTCAATGTATCTTACTGCAACATCCAAAGCTTCTTTTCCTTCAATATGGCTAACTTTCCCTTCTTCCTCTTCTTCTTCATTCTCCGCTTCTTCTCCGTTCCCTTCTTGGCAGACTGCATTGATAATTTCGTCATCATTCAGTATTTCATTTCCCAACTGTTCAACACCTTTTAACCATTTTTCAATGTCATCTTCTTCAAGTGTGTTACATCCAGGCAACAGTTTAAAGTCATTAAGCAGCGAAATATTGTCATTATCTGTCATATCTTCGGCAGGAGCAGTCTCATTCGATACTTTCTTGTTCTCGCCTTTGTTACTTTCTACACAGTTTTTAACTTCGGGCCAAAGATTTCTCCATGACTTCGCAAAAGTTGTACGAGGCATTTCTTCAAAAGCTTTTGCCAACGTATAGATGACATCCATGATATTTATTGTTTTCAAAGCATTTAAAAGTCCTATTCTGTCATTTTAGGTTCGCTGTAGAATTTCTGAAAGAAGCTTTCTCCTGTATCGCCTTTTTAAGCTTACAAGCACGCCTTGATCCATTGGTTGCACTAAAGATGTTACATTAGGTGGCAAAAAAAATTATTTAAGTTGTCAGAAATGAGTTCCTTTGAGTGTCTTGGGGCATCGTCGAGAATGAGTAGGGCCTTTACAGGCATTTTAAGACTAGTCAAGTGGTTTTTTGCTTTTGGAAAAAATTCTGTTAAGAACCACTCTTTAAACACTCTCCAAGTAGACTTTTGAGTTTTGTAGTAAATTGGAAGAGCTGCTAAATTTAAATGCTTGAATGCTCGGGATTTTGCTAATTTCCCTATTCAAAAAGAGGAAGTTTGTGCGTACCTGCAGCATCTGTACACACAGCCACAGTGATTCCTTTTTTGTTTGTTTTGAATGCTGATGCTGAGGTTTCTTGCGCTGTCACAAATGTTTTCGTTGAAGAAGTTTAAAATTTAAAACAGTCTCATCTACATTTAAATTTGTTCTGCGCATAGGCCTTCTTCTTCAATAAGCACTAAAAGTTTTTCTGAAAATTCCTTTACTGCTAAAGGATCAGCTGACAATTTCTCACCACAAACACCAAGGTAATGAGCACCATGCGTTTTTTCCAGCGAGAAAGCCATCCCAAGCTTGCTGAAAAATCTCCCCCATTATCGATTTTAGAATGAAGGATTAATGTTTTTTCTTTCAAAATTGGCCCACTGATTGGCGTTCCTTTTCGACGCTCTTGTAAGAACCATAACCAAAGTATATCTTCAACAATTTCATTTTTCGGCTTTTTAAGAGTTCATCCAGAAGAAAGCGTTTTTTCGGACTCGACTTGAGTGCAAAAATCTTGTAAAGATTTTCTATTCCTTCTCCAATCATTTACCGTGCTTTTACCAACACCTAGTTCATCACAAATATGTTTTACTGGATCACATTTGTCAATACGTTCTAACGCTTTTAATTTCATCTCCATCGGAACGACATAACGCTTACGTTTGCACCCATTCATTTTGTACTACACAATAATTAATAGATCACAACACCCACTCCTGTATACATACAGTACACTGTAATGTTCACAAACAGGAACTGAAGCTAATATATACTGTACTATAAACAAAACACGCGGCGATTTGCTTCCGCTTCTTGAAACTAAAGCAAATAAACAAAACAAGATGCGACTTGCTTCCACTTCTTGGAACGACCGGTTAAAGCGGAGGCCGGTTGAGCCGAGACTGGATAAGACAGAGTCTACTGTACTTCGAAAAATGTGACCATAAAAGCGGCATCTTTGTTAGAAATGTCAATTCTAGGAATATTTTCTTGAATAGGAATATTTTTTCAGAATTAAATTCAAATATATTTTTTTAATAAACAGTGTTAGATCAAAATAAATCGTGTAAAGAGAAAATTGGAATTTTTTTTCTAAACCGTATTAAATCAAAAACGTGTAAAAACAGAATTAGGTGTATAGTTTTTAAAAAACAAATGGGTATTCACCAACTACTCTAATGGATATTATCAAGTTGAACTGGAAAATTATGAGATATTTTTGTTAGATATTTTATTGACTCTGATATTGATTCAAATCAATTGTGACTTTTTCTGATTCCATTACTTCTAGAATTATTTATATTTCTTCACAAATATATGCTGCAGTTAGAAAGAATAATTATTTCAAACGGAAATTTTAATCATTAGATGTATGTGACCTCAAAAAATAGCTATATTAAGAGACATCTCATTAGGGCATTCTAAAGAAAAATTCAATTTTTTAAAACAATAGGACTTAATTTAGTACTGTTTTCAATTAAATAGAAGTAATTTCATAACTACAGTACTGTGCAAATTAGTTGGGACAATAGGAAAATGCAGTAACAAAGACACAACTAAAATATTTACTTGTTTAATAGTGTAGTTAATAGTGAATGTGACCCCCCTTAGCTTTAATTACTTCTTTCACCCTCTCAACCGTTGATGCCACTAGCTTTCCACAAATCTCCTTCACTTCAGGGTCGAGGTACCACACTTTCATGACACTTTCTATCATTTTGAGTTTTCGTCGTGCAATCCATCTTAGACATGCGCGCTTTAATAATGGACCACAAATTTTCAAAGGGGCTTAGATCTGGTGAATTTCCTGGCCACTCCAATACCTTCAAATGTTGCTGGGTAAAGAAGCTCTTATTATTAGAATCTATCTTATTTAAAGAAGCTTAGAATTGTGGCATGGAACCAGATCCTGTTGAAATACCCCATCGCAGTTAGGAAACAGCTTCTGCAGTGTTGGGACCATTTTCGCCTACAGAACCGCCTATGTACTTTTTACTGTCATCAATGGGTTGAAGCGTCTGTGGCCCGGAAACTGTGAAACATCCCTAAAACATGACCTTGGGTGGGTATTTTGGAGATTGCTGGATGTGGCCGGATCGAAGAGGTTCTCCAGGTGAGCGGCGGACGAAATTTGACTTGTAGCCACGCACCTCAAAGTGGGTTTCGTCGGAAAATATCACTTTTTCGCAATTCTCCACAGTCCAGTCTCGATGTTTCTTTGCTCAGGATAGCGTTTTTTCTTCATAGCAGGTGTCAAAAGCTGCGTTTTGGAGGGACGTCGAGGCCGGCGGCCACACTCCAGAAGGCGACGACGTACGGTGGAAGCATCTATATTAACTCCATGAGACACAGTCTCCCTTTTGATGTCTCCACTGGTCTTCTTAGGGTCTATGATACTAATTCTTCGAATTAGACTATCATTTCTAGGAGTGGTTTTTCTTTTTCTTCCACAATGTTCTTTACGGGACGTGTCCACAGACCGTGTCTCCTTATGCAGCTTCATGATCCGTGAAACGCTGGATTTCCCGACGCCAACTGCTTTTGTTATCTGCCTAGCAGTAAGTGAAGTGTTTTCGCCTAAAGCCATTATTTTAGCTCGTTTACGAGGCGTGATGTCCATGATGTATTTAATAAAAATTTCCAATGAAAATTGTGAGCTACTTACATAATCACGTCCTCAGTCTATGAAATATCAATTCCGACTAAAGTGGAAGTGTAAATAATAGAGTAACACAGACAATTCTGGACTTGCAGCAGAAGGTTACGAACATTGGATTGTTGGATTGTTTACCTCTGAGCAGCACTTTTTTGCACACCATGGGCTAAATGGCCAGGCCACAAGGACCCCGAAGGCTCTGAGAAGGTTGGGGGAGGGGACCCACTGGAACAGCTGTTGGGAGACAGATGGTAGCCTCCCGTCAAGGCCATCCAGCGTGTTCTTTAACGTGCACAGGGTATGGCTCTCCAGCACACGGGGCCACGGCTCAACGTCCCATCCGACGGACGGCGGCCTTTTCAAGCCCATCGGTGTCCCCTACTGACCGTGGGCAGGACGGGGAAATTTTGCGGAGATAAATCTCAACGCTGACCCAGCTGGGACTCGAACCTGGGAACTACAGATTACGAGCCTGGCGCGCTACCGACTGAGCCACCCCCGCCCCACGCACGAACAAGTTTAGACTTGCAGCAGTTTAGACTCTGCAGCGGAATGGACTTAGCGTTCCTTCACTTGTCCCAACTAATTCGCACAGTGCTCTAGCATTCAGAATTTGCTATTTGAAGTCAAGGTTTTGCTGTTGTCAAGTCAAAAGTCAAACTTTTCTGTAGCAGTCGGTATCTGATGCAAATTGATCTTGAAGGGTTTAATCTCAATTTCAGTGATTAAAATAAACTGTATTTGCTTTGATTTTTTTTCATTTTTTCACCCTTTATATCAGTTTCCAGTTATATAAATATTTTTCAGTTTCAATTTAAATTATATTGTTTTTAAAGCAAAATAAATTTTTGTAATTCTACTACCGTCTTTGGGCATGCCAATCGCCATTACACGTTGTTTGCATAAATGACCAAATAATTTGGGAAAAATTAAATAAATGAAATATTTAAGTAATGATAGAAATATTATGAATTATTTATTCCTCTCGTTAAGCTCCAAATTCAAATCGGTGATTTGTATAACTGTTCAGTCCTACATTTTTCAATTGAAAAAAATATTCTCAGAATGAGTACTGCAAGTAAAGGAGAGAAGTCAATCAAAAAATAAAGAATATTAATGTAAAAGACAGTAACGAATTAGAATTTTCTTGTGATGAATCTAATGGTGTTATTAAATTAAATCCACCAACGACTTTAAAAGAGGACATGTCGGTTCAAGTGAAAAATGCAAGACGAAGTTCATGCCAGAAATAACCGAGTACAAGAGATGTGCGCAATACAGCTCTAACAAATTAGATGACTTTATGAAAATCATTACCGGAATAAACAGAGAAGTGAGAGAGGTTAATAAGCAGAATGAAATATTTAAGGAAACCAATCAGTTATTTTATAAGGAATTAAAGAAATGAGAACGAGAGTAAACGATTTAGAACAAGTCAGCAGAAACAGAAACATAGAAATAGTTGGTGTGCTTGAAACACCAAATGAAAATGTCCAAGAAATCATCCAGCAGATAGCTAAGGTGTTAAAAATTGATCAGAATGACTGGGACATTCAAGAAGCACATCAAGTACCAACAAGAAGCAAAAAGAAATGCAGATCAATAGCAGTTCCACTTAATTCGAGAAAAAAATATAAAATTGGATCGTACGTTCAAGAGAAAGTCATATAAGGCATCTTGTTCAGGTTCAAAATCATATTGTGAGATGTATCGCCAAAAAAGAAAATATGACGGCACTAGAAATATTTATAAAGAGTTCGATATATTATCAGTAAGAATATTGTGTGCAACTGGGATAAACGAAGTGGGATAAACTTTGATGAATAAATTTTAGAATTATTTAATCCTAAAATTTATTTATTTTAGGGGGAAAATGGGATAAACAAATTTTAGTAACATCAGTTTACGAAAGTGGAAGTAGCAAACACCCAAATATTAATATTTCTAAGCCTACAGAAATCCCTCATTCAGAAGCATTTAGCCTACAGACCCTCCTATATATTCGAGAAATGCCAGAATGTATTAAAACTGAAAGAAATCTTCATAAATTTTGGAAAAAAACTGAGCAATTGGTTGCATAATATACATGATATAGAAGTTTTACTGTGACCATTGCTGTATATATTTCTATTACTTATGTTTAGATTGCAATTTCATTACTAAATAGAGTAATAGCACTTAAGAAAATATTTTTGTGCCTTTTATAATATATATGTATATTTCTTATCTACAGACCAGTTTGTAAATCTTGTGAATAGTTTTTTTTCACCTCATCTATCAAAATGTAAAAGTGTTGTTTTTCTTTTGACATATATTTATCTGGAAATAAGTTAATTGATATTACGGTAATGAAATACTTTTAAAAAAATACTGCGTAATTATTTCTAATTTTTTATTGAAGTTAAAATTAAAAAAAAAACTGCAGTAAAGTTTTGCAATTTTTTTTAAATAAATGCTTATAAAAATTTTTCCTGTGCATATTTTTTTTCAATTTTCATCATTTTCTTAAGCTCAATTAAATGCTCTTTCTTTTGGTATAGAGTTTTTGGTATTTTCTTTTGGTCACAAATGTCGTGACATTTGTCCGTGTATAAATGAAAAAAAAAATACAGAACAGACTAAATTGCTTGAAGTGAAAATTTTATTTTTCTGTTGTTCAGAAATAATTGACTTTTTTTATTCGTATGCAGTGTAATTATTTTTGTCTAATAGTTTTTAATAGATTCTTATTTGCCTTACCAGATGCATTTTTTATTACACGATTCTTAAAAAGTCCTATTAAAATAAAACTTCTCATTTCTTTGTTAAATATTAATATTCAGAATAATCTAGATTAATTGCTGAATAATTTGGCATATAACATGCCACAAATCCTTTCCCTATTTATTTAGCAAAAATCTTCTAAATTTCACTTTTTTCTGACTGAACACGGTTGAAAAACACTTGACTAAAGCTATAATTCAGTTTTTCAAACCTGGCATGACAGGGGTGGCGGTGGCTCATAATTTGCAGTTGCCAGGTTTGAGTCCAATGTATGCCAGCGTTGAGATTTATCACCGCAAAACTCCCCGCCCTGCCCTCGGTCAGTAGGGAACACCGATGGGCTTGGAAGGGCCGCCGTGTCGTCAGATGGGACTTTAAGCCGTAGCTCCGGGTGCGGGAGAGCCATACCCTGTGCATGTTCAAAAAACACACTGGATTGCCTTGATGGGAGGTATCCATCTGTATCCTAACAGCTGTCCAGTGGGTCCCCTTCATCCAACTTTCTCTGAGCTCTCGGGGTCCTTATGACCTGCCCATTGTGTGGAAAAGTGTGGCTCAGACATAAAACAACCCAATCACTGGCATGGTAAGAGTTAAAACTGGGAATACTTTACACATGTTTCAAGAACTTTTATGAATACCTCAAAAAAGGAGGAAATATATTACAATGAAAATTGAGTCTCTTGGCACCCTCTTTTCCTTTTTGCTGGCTCCATCATTTGTATCCCCCCATCCCTCTTCCCCTGTATTGTTTCTTAGATTTCCTCATTCTGATGACAGTTTCGGCAGCTACAAATCATGCTCTAACAAGTAAATACAATCAACTCATGTATCCTTATTATCTCATGTATCACTTATCTTTGTCTATAAAGTATCTGGGCTCAGTAGTACATTACGCTCATAATCTACAGTTCCCGGATTTGGTTTCAACTGTGCTAGCACATTATTTTTATCTCCAATAATCCTCAATCTTCCCTTCGTTAGGGGGGGAAAGGATACCGATGGGTGTGGAAAGCCACCTTTCTTGACAGGAGGCTACCATCTGTCTCCTAACAACTGTCTAGTGGGTCTCTTTCCCCATTACTCTGAGCCCTTGGTTTCCTTGTGACCTGGCCCTTGTGCCCCACTGTGCACAAAAAAAGTTCTGAGCGGCTCTCAGTTACCGCTCAGAGTTGAAACAACCCAATAAGAGTAGCGATTCATTCTATTGTCAGTAGGATGTTGTGATTCCAACAGTCCGTCCAGCAGTTCTGTTGATTGTGCATGGTGGTGTCTGTGTTTTGCGTCATTCAATTTTGCACAAAATCAGTTCACTGTTGCTTGAAAAACAAACATTACTATTAAATAAGAAATTACGGATTTTGCCTTTGAATCATGCAATGATTAATATTATACAGGATGAGATCTGGGGAAGCAATAGGGTCATACCCCCCACCTTCTTGATAATTCTAATAAGGCTAATGGAGGGGAAAAAACGTGAAACTTGTGCATATTTCATGCATTTTTCGAACAATTTTAAAGACCTCTAAAATAGGGAAAATGTTTTACTTCAATGTAAATCTAGTGTCTTGCTTCCGCCCAGCTCTAATTTGTTTATTTTTTTCAAGATTAGATAGATAGCCTGCTGATATTCAAATATGATTTTTTTATGTATTGTTGTAAACCGATTGCAACTCTTGCTATTCTGATTTACAGTGTTAATAAATAAATAACAGTTCTTTTTATTCTTAGGTAAACTTAGGTTCATTTTTTTAACATAGTGTGAGTAAACATTTATATGACCATTTACATTGTTATATACCTTTCAAGGTAGTGAATTAGGCAGCTCACACATAATAATTCAGTACTAGTTAAATTTGTTAAAAACTGATTTGATAAGCTAGACGTTTTGTGGATCTCATCATATTCTGAAAAGAAAGAACGAGATCTCTGCAAAAGTAATCAGTAGTACGAATTTAGTAGGTACTAAATATATTTATTTTTTGCATGGTTGTTATAGCATGTTGCTTTGTCAATGCAATTTTATTTGAGTCTCTGATTTTTCATAACAGAAAATATTGTCGATTTTGCACATGATGTTGACTATTGGCCTTACGAATTTGCGTTGCAAGGTAGCTTTGCAGTCGATTCCTTTTTTGTTTTGAGGTAAGTTGATTTCACATAAAAATAAATGAAATCAAGTATCAGTATTTTTCAATATGTGCATTCACAGTGCCTAGGTAAAAATATGGAAAATTTTCATGCTGTAAAAAGACAAATTAGAAAATATGTTGGAGGATGAAACTACTTATGAGAATAAAGATAAAGATCTAAATGAAGTCAATCTAAAGATTGAATTTCAGTATTTTCAGATGGAAACTGGAATATTTAACAGCAAAAACTGTCATTTATGAGTATAAGGACATAATGCGAATATTGCATTAATGTGACTTTACATGAAGGCTGGCTGATGTAAGCAATCAGAAATGGGCAAAACATCTCCATCGGTGTATTTCCTCGTTGATTTCATGTGAAGACTAGAAATCAGTGAAATGATTTGCTTGATTTAATCAGAAAATGATTTGCAAAAAAAAAAAAGATTCATAAGGAACTGAAATGAAAGGATTTAAAACTAATGCAATCGATTGTTGAGGTCCAGCCTTTTTGTACTGTCTTGGCCAAGACCTTTAGCAGAGACTTTTCAGCACATTTATGCTGACGTGGTCCTTATTTGAAGAGAAGGACCCCGATTGGCAGAGAAGTTTCAATGAATTAGGTAGTTCTGAATAATTAATAGAGTTCTGAATAATTCAGAAATGTTTGTTCTAAATAACTGGAAAGAAACGATAAAGAATGCAAATCGGATCTCCTTAAACAAATTCTTTAATGTGGGACAAGACCAACTGATGATGATTCACAAGCAATCAATAATATAATAATAATATTTATTTATTAACACATAATACATTGGTCTAGTCCAGTAGGCACAAATATTTCAATTGAAACTTACCAAAATCCACAAGAATTTTTTCAGTCAATAAATAATAGTTTCAATTTCCTTTTCATGCAAATGCTTTTTAATAAAATGGTTTGAATTGCAACAAAACAAATAGAAATCCGCAATGGCTCTTTGGAATGCAAGTATCATATAAATCAAGGAATACTTAGATTTCCGTCTCAATGAAGATATTTTGTTTTTATCTCTTAATTTACATCAGTTGCTGCATAGAAATAGAATTATTTTACGGTTAAATGATTCATATTTGAAAGTAGAGCAGAATTTTTTTTTCAATTCTAGTTTCAAGTAATAACACTTTGACTGCCGTATGAATCATATATGATTCACACTTAATTTGCTCCTGGGGCCGCGTGAATCATCCGTGCTTCACATACAAAGTTTGTTTTTAAGGAACAAATTCATAAAAATTATATAAACTTATATTGTATAACAATTTACGACCAATTTTAGTTGATTTAACAAAAAAAATTACATGTGGCCCCAGGACTCAAAAAAATTTTAACATTGCGGCAGTCAAGTATTAATATATATATACACTAAACTCTTCATTATCTGGAGTCAGATCAACTGGTTTGCGAATTAGCCATGGTAAAATAATAATGCTAGACCATGTAATGAGGTGATGCTTTATGTTCTTGAACTAATATACTCAGTGGCGAATTACCGCAAAGGCACATCAGGCCCTCGTCTAGGGCTTCGACACTCATGGTGGCCTCAAAATAGTCAAAACTCGTTTTTTTCGAGCATTTTATTGAGCAACATGAGGAGAGTTCAAAATGTTCTTGACATGCATCAAAACTTTTTACTGTCCCACACAGTACTCCCCTCCAGCATCTGTTCAAAGTTGCAAATTTTACGCTAATTATGCGTACTCCTTTTGGAGAATACTCCGCAACTCTGAATGAACGCATTTTGCAACGACTTGCAGACTTGCAAAAAGTCTTTCCAGCAAGTTCCTTTTTAATTTTTGGAAACAAAAAACGTATGGCGCAAGAACGAGTGAATATGCAGGATGGGGTAGCTACTTGATTTTATCCTGCTCCAGATATGCCATAACTTGCCGGGTTTTGTGAGCACTGGCATTATCATGAAGAAGAAGAACCCTTGACACGCCTGTTGTTCGACGATGTTCCTTCATCTCCTTAACCACTTTGGGAAAAACAATGTTGGTGTACTGTTGGCCATTTATAATTATTTTTTCAGGTAAGCTACTACTCCTTGGGAATTGAAAAGAAATTGTGAACATCCTCTTCCTTAGCGAAAGTCTTGTCAGAAGATTTGGGGGCGTGGTTCACCTTCAGCAAACCAAAGCATAGTTGTCGATCTTTCTGGGACTTTGTACTAAAACGATGTCTCCTCACTTGTCAAAATATCTGTTAAGCATTTGGGGCCACGAGGTTCAGTTTGTGCAAATTGAACCTAGTGTCCCGATAAATATTTCAGTATGTGCAAATATATGTACAGTAATATTGTCAGAGTCGACTTTAGCCCTTTTGTGCTGTTCTTTCAGTTTGTGAGGAACCCATTTGGCACAGATTTTTCGAAACTGTAAATGTTGATGAATAATTATTTTCACACTGAAATATAAATTTATTTCCTGAACGGTGATGTGTGTGTGGGTTTTCCTTAATGAGTTCACGAACAGCAGCAGTGGTTTTCTCGTTCATGGCCTCCTTCGGTCTTCCTACAAGAGGAGAGTTTTAGAAGCTCTGACGTCCTTCTCTGAATTTGCATATCGATCCCGTAACAGTTCCATACGAACAGGCATGATATCCATTTACTTGCAATAAATCAACATGTATTTGTTTCGTGTCGTCCCCAAGCTGCATGTTGGTGGAAAATCTTTCCTCGTCTTTAATATGCTCCATAGGAACAAAACACACATTTCGCAGATCGAAATTTACTCTCCGCCACCGAAGAGAGTAGTGATAATACTGTCTTTGTTTTAAACACGTAATGACAAGTTTAGAGAAGCTTTCAAACAAGTCATAGCTCGTTAACTTCGGAGGAACGAGTGCAAATCTACAGACAATGTGTCAAGAACCTTTTTGAACGCTTTCCGTATATTTCACAATCAGTGTAATTTACTGTTTACATACACATCTCGTGTTTTTGCTTGATTTAATATAAGATATGATTTGACTTTTGTTAAATACACTAAAATGAACAGATATTTATTTTGGTTTGCAATTAAGTTTTCGTTTATTTTTCAGTATGTGTAAATTTATATAATACATATTTAACTTTTTGTATATGTATTTCTTCAATTTATTTAACCTGCTGTAAGCATTTTTTCCATTCGTAAGTTGCAATTTATTTTTTTTTTGTAGAATTCCCCCTATCCCCACAACCAATACTGAAGGACAGCTGAAGTCTCTCAAATCTTTTGCACCTAGGACTAAAGAATGCCTTTTTTGCCTGAGCATCTCAATGTTTTGCGCCTGACGCCACTCGATTCTTTTGCTCCTAGGGCAACTTGAATGTTTTGAGTACGAGGCCTCTCGAATGTTTTACTCCTAGGAACTCTCCAAAGTTTTGCGCCTGGGACCTCTCGAATGTTATATTCCTAGGGCCTCTCGAATTTTTTTCTCCTAGGTCGTCACGAAAATCATTGCTCCTAGGGCCTCTCGAATGTTTTGCTCCCAGGGCTCCACACAACTTAATGCACTTCTGGCTGTATTTGCATTATTTTGACACTTTTGGATGACGTTTGTAGAATGATAAATTGGTTCTTAAATATTCAGGTAATTTTAACTAAATAAGTTTACATTAAATTAATACTGTACCATTTCTTGGCTAGTTTAGTTTTAACCTTGATTTTGGATTATACGCCTGGGACCTCTCGAATGTTATATTCCTAGGGCCTCTCGAATTTTTTTCTCCTAGGTCGTCACGAAAATCATTGCTCTTAGGGCCTCTCGAATGTTTTGCTCCCAGGGCTCCACACAACTTAATGCACTTCTGGCTGTATTTGCATTATTTTGACACTTTTGGATGACGTTTGTAGAATGATAAATTGGTTCTTAAATATTCAGGTAATTTTAACTAAATAAGTTTACATTAAATTAATACTGTACCATTTCTTGGCTAGTTTAGTTTTAACCTTGATTTTGGATTATACGTGACCTCCTTTCCCCTAGTTAATCGGGAGTTGACTGTAATTATTTTTGCTTATTAAGAAAAACATCTCAATAATTTATCCCTGCCTGTGAACTCACTCAGAGTATTAATTTTTACACTTGTCTGTTCTAAAAATATTCTGTTCATCATTGCTTGAATTACTAGATAACCATTTTTGTAGACTGTTGTATATAAACATTTGAAGTGAAAATCAGCAAAACGTTTCAAAATAAAATGAGTTTTTTAAACATATTTTTTAACTTCTTTAAATAAAAATTATTATATATATTATCCTTTGTAAATTTTCTTTACTCGTTTCAGTGGCTTTTTGGTGACTTACCAGTTTTTGGCAAAAGCTAAGAGTTCGAAAAGAAAGATGAATTGGCTCTATTTTTATATTCATCGCTATTGGAGGTAACATAGGACTGAAAAAAAATTATGTCATTTTTACATTTATTTCATTATTTTCAAACTCCTTCCATTGTGGTGAGCATATGAAAGTAATAAAAGGTGAAATTTGTGAGTTTTAAAAATTTGAAATGATATATGAGACAAAAGATATGAAATAACATACCTAAGTATGATGAGCTGAAAAAAAATTTGGTTTTGCCATGAGTGGAATTTGAACCCACGTCTCCAGGAAACATACATGTTATGCTAACCACTACACCATCAATGGCTAATATTTTCTCAGCTTATGTGACCTTTTAAACCTTCCGGATTTTATTTATTTGATTCGCACTAGTGGCGCCATCTATCCAGGAAGTGGACAACTCTGTTGCCTCATTAGAGATGGAATTAATATTTGTCACTCACGCTCAGGACTTACAGGATTATTTACTACTGATTTTTTGATTTAACGCCCTCAGCGTGAGTGACAAATATTAATTCCATCTCTAATGAGGCAACAGATTTGTCCACTTCCTGGATAGATGGCGCCACTAGTGCGAATCAAATAAATAAAATCCGGAAGGTTTATAAGGTCACATAAACTGAGAGAAGATTAGCCATTGATGGTGTAGTGGTTAGCATAACAGACATGTTCCCTTGGAGACGTGGGTTCGAATCCCACTCATGGCAAAACCAAATTTTTTTCAGCTCATCATTTCATGAGTTCCATATCTACATGACTTATCCTGTGATTATTTACTACTGATACCTAAGTATATTTTTAGAATTTAGAATATAAAAGTTCTAATATTTTTCATAAATTAATAGGCAGGTCCTAAATTGCAAAATTTTTTCTCGTGATGGATTATCATTTTCATGTATTAGTAAGATAATCAGTTAAATGAAAAGAATAAAGTGTCTTGTCAAATATACCCATTGAGAAGAATGGGCTCCCTAAAACAAACCAACCATATTGCTTTGTGGCATAGTGCAAGTTTTATGGCTGCCACATGAAAGAATGAATGCTCTTTCCTATTCCATTCAGATTTGTATCATCGATAATTTCTTAATAAATCGTTAATTTTTCATTTTCTTTAAAACGCATATGTTATAAACAAATCAAAATAGAAAATTTCCTTTCGGTGATTTTTTTTATATGCCGTAATAGGAAAAATCCTCCATACTTCCTTAACCTCTGCAGACTTATGACTGCCCCTGAGCAGTAGGAGCATAGAATCAGCTCTATGTAAGAGCTCGTTGATGTATGTGTACTAGCCTGTTTCGTTACGATTGATTCGTGTCAGCCTTTCTTGACCTGTATTTTAGTGAGTCTGACTTCAATAAGCATTTATTGTTTTGATACATTTTTTTTTTCTTAAACAGAGTTAAGAGTTAACTAAGTTTAGTTGTGTTTATGATTGTATTTTAGTGGACTTTTACTATTTAGTATAAAGCTATATTTATCAATAGTTACACTCAAACATAACATCGAACTCAAATTCTTGGCAAGTAGATTATTGCCTGGCGCTTGAATTCCTAAGCTATCCGGCTTTTAAATTGATTGATTATTAGGAGCGTTACAGAGTGTTTAGATTTATCTCTGTAAAACCCCGACCCTGCCATCAGTCAGTAGATGACACAAAGGGGCTTAGAAGAGCCGCCATCCGTCATATCGCATATTAAGCCGTGACTCTGTGTGCGAGACAACCATACCATATACACATTAAAGAACACGGTGGATGGCGTTGACAGGAAGCAACCATCTGTCTTCTAACATCTGTTCAGTGGGTTTCCTTCCCCCAATCTTCTCTGAGACTTAGGAGTAAATAATATAACAAATAATTTTTTTACAGAAAATAAAGTAACTAGTTTTAAATTTAATATTAAGAAAGCAAAATTCAAAAATTTATCATCGGCAATTAGCATGCTCGAATGATTGATTACTTACCTATTTAGCAATAGCCACCTTAGAGAGTTCGTTTGTATCATAAAAATGTTTCATCCCTTGTATACTTAACTGTTTGATGAATATCTTCAGCGGACCTCCCAGAATTAGGCTAACATTATAAAATATAAAATAATCCCCCTGAATTCTGAATTTTAAGAAGCATATGAGACTGTAGATAGCAAAATAAAATGGAATTAGTAAACAGCTATATCTCCAAAAGAACAGCATGGTACATGATTTTGTATACAAAATGGAGGAGCATTAGGTGCAGTGAAAATACAGTTTGTCCTCCAAAATCTCCCATCATCTAAAGGTTCCTTTGATGGTATCCAAAATTTAAATCCAATTAGCATAGCTGATAGACCACATTCCGGGAGTCCCGTGTAAAGTACTTCAGTGTAATGTGCAAAAGAAGCCAGATTAAACTCCATGTAAATCATTTTTGTAGTTGTTCAGAATTATATGTACCTTTAGGTATGTGCACAAAATCTTCCAAAAGAAACTGAAGTTCTAAATCAGCGGTTCTCAACCTTTTATGCTTCACGTACCCCTGTAAACTCAATGTAACTGGCGTACCCCTTATATAGATAGATAAAACTACAGTTAGAGTATAATAATGCCAACTTAGCGACTTTGTTAGATTTGCTACTTTGCTATTAGATCTAGCGACTTTTGAGCTCTCATGGCGTACCACCAAATTTTTTACCACGTTGAGAACCCCTATTCTAAATGCTAAAAATGTGTTACTGGGAGAGGGCTGCATGAACACCTTGCTATTTTATAGATACCTTTCAGTTTTCATAAAACCTAAATTTATTTCCACCTCATAGCCTTTTCCCAAGATACCTTTTAACCTATATGTAGCAAAGAACATTGATAATTGTATTAAAGTTTAAAATTGGAATAGTTGATTTAAGGTTTTCAATAAGAAATTACTTTAGTTCAATTGTAATAGATTTAATATGTTTTAGATTGATGGAAATGTACATATGCCTATTCTGTTTACAGGCTAACACCAGTTTATATGCTTGTGCTTGGATTCAACACTGCAATTTATAGATATCTAGGCTTTGGTCCTTTCTGGGATTATGAAGCATCAGAGCGTGCCAATTGTCGTAAAAGTTGGTGGTGGAATCTGCTATACATAAACAATTTCCTTGACTTTTCCGAAATGGTAAATAAATTCATTTATATTTTAATACTATAGTTAACTATGTATATGAAAGTAGTTAAATATTAAAAACAGAATAATATAAATTGTTGTAGATTGAAACATATAAGTGTAAAATTTGTACTGAGTACTCTTATATAGTGTGCTTAATGTATTTCACTGTTTTACTCCAATATAAAGATAATTTAGAAAGATTTCTTTTCATCGAGCATAGTACAGAAAACAACAATCTCAGATCAGTCATAAAAATGTTTGTTTATACTCCCTCATCTTGACTTTGTCAGAGGCTGGGTCAGAACCTTATGGGTTGGGTTGTTTTACCTCTGAGCGGCACTTTTTTGCACACCATGGGCTAAATGGCCAGGTCACATGAACCCCGAAGGCTCAGAGGTTGGGGGAGGAGACCCACTGGAACAGCTGTTGGGAGACAGGTGGTAGCCTCCCGTCAAGGCCATCCAGCGTGTTCTTTAACGTGCACAGGGTATGGCTCTCCCGCACACGGGACCACGGCTTAACGTCCCATCCGACGGACGGCGGCATTTCCAAGCCCATCGGTGTCCCTACTGACCGTGGGCAGGGCGGAGAATTTTACGGAGATAAGGTAAACTTATGAATGATAGGGAAACTAGGGAGAGAAGGTAAGGTACATAGTTTAAACACTTAAGTGTATTTTCTACTCCATTACAGATTAACTGTACCTTCCCAGCGTACACGAGGACTTGGATATGACTACCTCCAAAACCTCACGCTCACTGGAACCAGTTTCCAAAAGAAATGCAAGAGCCAATCATCATAATAAAATTTTAATATCTCTGTGGTAATTGAAGTTGTTAAATATAACTACAAAGTAGCCAAATTCCAACACACTGGACATGAAATTTTCACCTGTGAGATAAAAGTAGCCATTTCTTAAAAACTTCAAGTTGCTGAACATGAATATGACAATGAAAATGCAAAATTGGCTACGATTTCTGACAAATCCGCAATAGTTTCTTATATAATAGAGTACTACGTACATATGATATGTCATTATGCAACTAATGCAACCTTGTTCATGTTTAATGTATTTAATTCTTGCTTCTGAATCACAAGAGGAAGAATTTAAAATATGAGGTAACTTTCAACATTCTTCTACAGTTCTTAATCTGCCACTGAATATAATGAGAGATCATGTTGAAGGAAAAAAAGTGGTTATTTATTGCAAAAACGCAGATAAATGGATTCATTTTCCATTTTATCAGGTAAAAGTTTCATTGATAATCCCCAATGAGAGCCGTAAAATGATCATCCATCATTTAAATCCGATCATCTCTGTGAAAACGGAGAGGCTAATTTTGGATTTTCTCGCAATGGAATTGGCAGGTGTGTTATCCAATCTGTGGCATGCTTAGCTATGATCGAACTTGAACGTAATCATTAATAATCAGTAACTAATAACATCGTTCTACAAGGGAAAATTTTCTTTAATTAACTGGTGTGTTCCTAAAGTACTTTGGTGTGCGAAATTGAAATCTGAGATCAGAATTGGTCTATAAGAGCTAATTTTAGAGTTATGGAGATATAACACATCAATTTCATACATATTACTTGGGGAATGAAAAATCAGGAAATGTTAAATCAAAAATGTTGGCAACACTGATTTGTTTCCAATAGTTTATACTCACATATTGGCAACAATGTTATTCTATTCATAGTTTAGATAACTACTAGTCTGCCCCTGTAAAGTTTATTTTAAAAATGTATAAGTGACAAGATATTTGTGGAATTAATATCAGTTGTTTCGAACTGCATTCTAGAACACTTTTATGCTTCACGTACCCCCTGGAAATGTGTATGTAACTGGCGTACCCTTTGTATAGATAGATAAAACTAGTTATAACAATGGGAATAAAATAAAACCTATATATATATACACACATTAAATTTTGTATTCATAAATTACATATATCGATAAGCATAAAAAATTACATTTTTGCACAGCAGTGTTACCAACTTAGCGTCTTTGTTACTAGATCTAGGGACTTTTGAGCTCTCACGGCGTACCCAAAAATCTTTTACCGCGTACCCCAAGTTGGTATTTTATGACAATATTTGCGTAATTAACCTGACGGGTTTGTATATACTTCTATTCTGTTATTTATTTTCTTTTGTATTCCAGAAAATGCCCCGCCGAAAATGTCAAATAAGGCACACAACTTCTGTTATATTTGCGGAGAGATCACCTTTGCAAGACACAAGAAAAAAATGTCACCTATAATAAAGAGAACATACAATCATTACTTTGGATGTAAAATAGGAGATCAGGTTAAGCAGTGGGCCCCTCACATATGTTGTGAAACTTGCTTGTGAAATTAATAAACTGGTAGAAGGGTAAAGTTAGCTCCATGTTATTTGTTGCACCCATGATATGGAGGGAACCAAAAGACCATTCCATAGATTGCTACTTCTGTATGACTTGTATCCAGGGCTTTACCAGCAGAAAATCAAAGAGACATATCGATTATCCCAACTTATCTTCTGCAATACGACCAGTGCCACATTCTTAAACTTTGCCAGTTCCACTAACTCCAAGTCATGAAGCAGAAGAATAAGAAAGTACTGGTGAAGAGAGTGTGGCACGTGAATCACCTCTAGAAAGAAGTGATCCTTCCTACGAGGCTACCATGGATTCAACTACACATTTTTTAACGCAGGGAGATCTCAACGATTTGGTTCGTGATCTATGGCTAAGTAAACAAAATGCTCAACTGCTGGACTCTAGGTTGCAAGAATGAATTCTTCTCCAACCTAGTACAAATAAAACTTTATATAGAAATAGAGAAAGAATTTTGTTGCATTCTTCTCAAATGATGGCTGATTGACTTTCTGTAACGATATTGCCGGTTTGATGACAGCCTTAGGCTTTATTCATGACCCACAAAATTGGAGGCTCTTTATAGATGCATCCAAAATTAGCTTGAAGGCTGTTTTATTACATAATGGTAATTTAATGCCTTCTGTTCCGGATGCCTATGCTAGTATGGCAAAAGGATCATATGTCTGGATATAATGCTCGAATCCATTAAATATACGGATTTCAATTGGAAAATATGTGGGGATTTAAAATTCATTGTCATGATATTGGGAATGCAACACGGGAACACGACAGTCCTGGCAGAGCATCCCATTACTTGAAGAAAACTTGGCCAATACGTAATTGGAAAGTGGGAGCAAAAGTTTTACAGAAGCAGAGACTTATAATTTATGAGGACGTGATCCTTCCTCCCCTTCATATAAAACTGGGACTTATGAAGCAATTTCTCAAGGCAGTGGATAAATATTGTAGAAGATTTACCTACCTAACCAAAAAAATTCCCACGTCTTTCAGAAGCAAAGATAAAAGAGGGCGTGTTTGTTGGCCTTCAAATAAGACAGTTGAAGAAAGTTGTGAAATTTGACGAATCTCTAACAGAGAAAGAGAAACTTGCTTGGACATGTTTTAAGAAAGTTACAGACAATTTTCTTGGAAAAAAGAGGTCTAAAGATTATAAAGAAATAGTATATGCAGATATGCAGATATGCTACATGCAGATCCATACTATACAGCTATATGCAGATATGCTACATGCCAGATGCTACATACATATCGGGATTTAGGATGTAACATGTGTTTGAAAGTGCACTTCCTGCATTACAGCTGGACTACTTTCCGGAAAGCTGCAGTGACGTCTCCGATGAACACGGTGAGAGGTTTCACAAAATTTCGACAATTGAAAAGAGACATGAAAGGAAGTGGATGCCTACAATGTTAGCCGATTTTTGATGAAATCTCAAAAGAGACAGCAAAGATAAACAAAAAAGAAAAAAACGATTTACGTTTGGTATTTTTGTTATTTAATTATTCTGTATTCAATTTATTTCTGCATAATATTCTGTAAAATTTTCTGTATGAATCTATAATTATTTTAATACTAAGGAAGCTAAGAATAATCTCTTTTTTCTCTATTATTATTCATTGTAAATCTAGGAATAAAATGAAAAATTAAAAATCGTCTAACTGGAAAACTATCCCTGATAAAAAAAAAAAACATCTAAGCACAGATCTGAAATCTGCAGTAAAAAACCTTTAAGAATCACACAATTCTTACTTAGAAAAGGAATTTTTTTTGTTTTTCAACCAGTAGGCAACAATCACCCATTAATAATTATTTATTCTATATATTGCATGATTTAAATGTACGAAACATAATTTTCACACTTCACCCTCCCAAGCTTTTCTGAGAGAGTGGCTATAGTGGACCTCATCATGCCTCAAGGAAAATGGTGGTTTGCACCAGGCGTACGACCAAAGACCGTGTCAGCATGCTCTGTGATATTAATCAAATTTTAAAAAAATTCAAATATTCGTAACTAATAATCATTCACTAATTGATTGACCAATATAATGATCAAATCAGTGCTATACTACTAACAGAACTGAAAGTATTTTCTTGCTATCCGTTCCTCCCTGTAAGGAATAAAGTGCTTGGACTGCGGTAGTGGTTATTTTCTTCCTGCTCCGTGCCATTGTGTCATCACCCTGAGAAGTTTTGTGCATCTTCTCTATACGACAAATTGTCCCTCTTTATGGCTTTCAACTTCATTGGTACTGAACGCCATTTCTTTTGGGAGGAAAATCCACAGATTCCTTTATCCTTTTGGGAAAAGCGGGACGTGTAACTCCAGAATATGCGACAGATATGAGTGAGTGGGCGGGGGGCTCAAAAAAATATAGAATACCCCAGGCCGCTTTGCAGGGCTTCGCGATATTTTGTAAATTAAGTAGAAATAATTACACTGGTCATATATTTGTTTTCTTCTTTTTATTTAGCTTCCTTGGGAAATTAATAATATTATGGAAAAATAGAACAGTTTTTGCACTTCCGTTTAGTTTCAAAGATGGAATATTTAATTTTTCTTCATAAGAAATTAATTTAAAATTTGCAATAACGTCATGTTTTAAGTTTCTCTTTTGGCCCTTATAATGGTTCCCTAATAAAAGCTGATATTTGTGAACTACAAAGCACAAAAAATTGTTTAATTTCTGAAGTAAAATTCTGAAAATGTTAAAATATTCATCACTTATATATATATTTCTTCCCCTGTAGTGTGTACAATGGAGCTGGTATTTGGCTACTGATATGCAGTTCTATGTAATTAGTCCACTCTTTTTATATTTTCTCTGTAGGTAGGTTTAAGTTAAAAAATTATATTTTTGCAAATGTTTTTCCCATGCTTTTATAAATGCTATATATAAGTATTATTCAAACTTGCTTCAATTATGTAAAAAAAATTCTGATAGTGAAAAGTGAGCATTTAATACTTCTAAAACACCTTTTTTTAAAACATATAACATTTTGACATAGCAGCGGTAAAGCATGAACAAAAACAAGGGGACCTATGCATCCTTTATGCTGCTAAAATGAAATAAATATGTCTAAAAAACTAAATACAATCCCTAAAAAGTAGTATATTTTCATATCGTTTGTAACTTCATTCTAAAACTAAATTTATATTTGTGTAAGTAAGTAAAATAGATAAAGAGTAATAAGTATAGATAAGATTTGCATACACAAATAAGATCCTTCAGACACCATGGGCTACGAGGTCCGGCCAAATTATAATTTAGTTGCCATCAGTCCTAAATCTCTATGGCTGAAATCATGCAATATCATGTAGAAACCCAATGCACCTAATTTTCGTTTATAATGAGAAGTTTGCAAACACTTAATTATGAAAACTAAAATGATTGATATATATGTACTACAACGAAGAAGGCAGATTTTTCATATATAATAATAAAGAAAGTTTAAAAGGAAACCAAAAAATGTGTAAGGGGGAAAAATCTACCAAACTAACACTGTTCAAAATGTACTAATGAAACAAATAGAGATTAAAAATGTGCCATGTTTTTTAACAATCATGAATAACTTATTCAAATTAAACTATAATGTATTAGTTTCAACAACTAATGGCAAAATTGCAGCTAAAACAGATACAGCTAAGAAAAAAGAAACAGAGGTATATAAAAATCTTCTTTATACTGCCTCAACACCAGCAAAACAGATCTTACTATGGAAAATGAAGAAAACATGAAATACTCAAATTAATGACCATCAATATGATAGAACATCCATATCAAAGATACCCTAGTGGAAGAATATCAACTGCCATTCAATAAAACAGAGGATGCCACGGTCTTTCCACCACAATATCAATTAGGCATCATTACAAAATGTTTCCAGACATTTCCATGTTATTATGTGAACGTAAAGTCACTTTCACCGTTCTCTAACTTTGAAAATACTTATTATGTAAAAATGCCACTCGAGATAAACTGAAGATCTCACTCAAATCTTATTCTAAACAATATTCTTTTAATGTTTAGTTATTAAGTTGGAAACATTTAAAAGAAAATGCTGCTGATACACTCATTCTAAACATATTAAAAATAAATTGAAAGAATCGTTACACCTGCTTCTAAATTTGCATTTATTTTAATAGGCGGTTTGTTGTAATAATTATAATTTGGGGTCTAGTTGTCTTTTCGAACTAAATTGTTATAATCAGTGACACTGTTTCTAAATGTTTCATGCTCCATAGTCCTTTAAATATCACACCAATAATGTTGAAAATCGAAACTCAGAAGAAATATTTAAATGAGATGTTCAATTTATCCGTAGTGAAATTATTCTCCAAGAAGCTTATTTTCAAAGTTCAGCAGCTCAGAGTGGGACTGTCCATTCACATGATTTAGAAGTGTCCAGAAATGTTTTGGAATATGAAAAATAAAAAAGAGCCGATTGTTTCAATAAAGATTATCCATGATTCACCTATTCCATTAAAACTACTTAAAAGGAGCAGCATATACAAGTGCAAAAAGCAATCCCACTTTCAGGGCAACTTGAGATTTTCCAGCATTGTGTGGGTTTTCAGTGGTAATTTTAATGCACACAATGAGCTAAATAGTCAGGTCACAAGGATCTCAATGACTAAGAAAAGACTGCAGGAAGGGGACTAACTAAACAGCTATTAGGAGATATTTGGAAGCCTCCCATTAAGACCATCCAGTGTGTTCTTTGATACGAAGAGGGTATAGCTATGTTCCCATTTGTTGATCCCTTTCTGACAGAAGGGCAAGTTGGGGTTTAGCGGAGATGAATCTCAACGCTTGTCCAGGTGGGATTGGAATCTATGAATTACAGATTACAATCCTGGTAGATTACAGATTACAATCCTGCTACCTACTGACAATTCTCATCCCTGCCAGCATTATGAGAAACAAAAGTGAGTCAAGCACATGCATATAGGAAACATTCCATATAATCTCCAAAGCAACATACGATATATATACATCACACATGATGAGTACACTATACGGGCTGACTCTTCAATAGGAAATATTACCAAGATATACTTGCTAATAATGGCATCCAATAAACCAGGATATATCCTTATTTATTCAAAATATTTCCAATGTATTCTTCAGTGGCGTAACGCAAAATCTCTTCTCTCCCCCTCAAGAAATATGCCAGGGAGGGTCTTTCGTTTCATATAATATGCACCATCATACACTTGGAAACATACATAATGAATATTCCATGTTTCGGTTTTCATAAAATACAATTCGACATTCTGGAGTGAATTATTTTTACAACTTCAAGAAATAATACCATTTTTTCCGATGAGTATAAGCAAAATTTGCATTAAAGAGCTTAAATAGTTTCAACTAAATTATTTTTATTATGATTCATTTTCCCCTCTGTGGAAAAAATTATATAAAAGCAACAAAAGAAAAGGGAAATTTGAAAAAAAAAATTAATAAAGATAGAAACATTTTTAGTGTTAAGGGATAAACAGGAGGTTGGACTTATCACCAGCAATCGATAGTCTCATGCCAAAAGTGACGTCACCCATAACGGCCATACCCTTATGCTTATAAGGGATATATATATATACGGATAAAAAAAATTTAATGTTAAAGCCGATAAAACAGCGGGTGAAAAATTTATCTTAATACGGAGAGCGCATAAAAATCTTGGATTTCAAAAGATACAGGAACATGAACAAATATTAATGCATTTTTTATGGCTGACATGAGTAAAAAAAAACTTGAGATAACGGCAAAGGAAACTTCACCTGAAATTTCAATGATGATTTCAACTTTAAAGAGAAAAAATATGCATTGGGATAAAGCAACAAATTGAAAAAGAAACTTATCCTCTGTGAAAGAAGCACTTTTTCTTTGTTGCCAGAAGAGATTATAAATTCAAAAAACTACTGAAGTGTAAATTTGTGAAAATTTAAATAGTGGAGATCACGAATTTTGCAATGTTACTGGTAATGAAAAGAAGCGTCTTCCCATAATCGCCCATAACTGCATTCAAAAGATCAAAATTAACTCAGAAGAATTTGCAAACTTTTTATCCAATATTTTAATAAAGCACATTTTCACGAATTAAAGGCATTTTTTATAACAGTATATTTCTTCGATTAATAATTTGTGATTAATAAGACAGACTGATTTTTTTTTATTCGCAAAAGTACATGAGACCTGAATCATTGAAAAATCTCGACGGTTATTACATTGCCAATATATGTACGTGGATACTGATTCAGTTTCGCGGATGTGGATCAGAGCTCTCAGATGCAGTTTCGGATGAGACCTTGCAGGGGAGAATGCGTACAGGACTTTTGCTGTCCGTGCAGGGCTCCACTTACGTTAACGAAGTTCAGGGCCAAGCTCAGGCTTTAAGACAATAGCTCTGGCCGACAGGTAGCAAGGAAAGAAATTTCTAGTGAAGAAAATGATTCTGATTATTCACCGTCTGTTATTAATCATTCACAGATATGGAAAACAATTCTAGGTTATTTCTTTAAACATTGAGATTCATTCTTCGTAATGTGAAATCTGATTATATTCAATGCTACGGACAACATAAGAGTTAATATAAGAGTATAAGTTTTTGTATCAGTTGTATTGGTATGAGAACTGAAGTCTTCAAAAATATGTCAATGGATACAAGGAGTAGATGATGATGTTTGTAAGAAGAAAAAGTCAATGGGGGTGCCTAATCTATCTTCTGATAATGCTCCTACCTTAACAGATGTTGAGGGGGTGCAGCCATCTATTGATCACTTGAGCAAGAAGTTAATAAGGAGAGAGAATAATACGGATCAATTGAGCACTCAGAGCCGATTTTCAATTTTAAGAAATTATTGCGATGATTTACTTAACATTGAAACCAACGGAGATGAAAGAGAAGGTAATTCAATCTGTGGTCTGTCTGTTACTTAACAAATATAGGAAGCTAGTGTTAATTTGAATGAATCTTGAAGGACATTTCTGGTGGAATTGTTCAATGCCTTTAGAGATGAGATCACGAATCAATTCATGGAATTAAGAAATGAACAAGAGAAAATTGTTTGATCAGTGGAATATTGTGAAAATGAATTAAATGGTATTGGATAAACGTAAGCAGACCAAAAAATCACTAGATGTCAATGAGATATTTAAATTTCACAAACTAAGTTTAAAGATAAAAAGATAGAGGTAGAAGATTTTGAAGAATAAATTTCACGAAATGTGTCAATGTATGCGCAGCAACACTTTGGAAATTTGTGGGTTTCCAGAGGAGGAAAATGAGGATCTTCTGGAAGCAATGAAGAGAATGAGCAGCGCACTTGGTCATCTGATTGAAAAATCAAGCATTAATGCCATTCATAGAACCCAAAAGACCAGGTTCAAAAGCGATCTCTATTGTTGTAAAGTTTACTCATAGATCGAGATGAAATACACTATGTTGAAAAAAGTGTTCGGACACTTCCATGTTATGTGAAGAGAAATCAACTTTCAAAGCTCCCTAACATTGAAAATAAACATTTTACGCAGAATCTGTCAGTGCTGGATGTTCCACATTCTTCTCTCTGACCTACAGAGATTTCCTCTGAGGCCAGTTTCTCTTCATTTAATGCAAAGTCTTTGCTCGGCTGGCCCATTCACATAAGAAACATCAGTACTTCGTATATCCCAGCTGCAGACCCATCCAACGCAGAAACTGTTATTGGCGATAAATTGTAGATGCCACTCAAATCTCTCTAAATATATTTCCGCAATATTCGTTTAATATTTAAAGAATGAATGGAAGCTGAAGCATTTATCTTCAACTTTTGACACTTGTGAAAAAATACTTCAATAGATAAAACACAACTCTTGTAACAATTTGTTCACTAGCATAAATTAAATATCTGAAGTTTGTATGACGATTTTTTAAGATTTCATCAATTTGGGGGTCAATCGAATGGAGGTCAATTTTCTGCAATCTTCGATCAATATTTAAAGAGTCATTGAAGCGGGGCAATTTAACAGCTGACGACACTGTCACATTGCCTCCAAATTAATTATAATTTGGAGGCATTAAAATTATATTATCAAAATGTAAGAGGTTTGAAAACAGACTGTAACTTTATACGTATAATACAGTGTTAACATGTGATTACAACATATGTTTTACTGAGACACGGTTGGCATAGGGTATAGATACTACTGAATTATTTGATGACAGATACTTAAAAAATTTTTAAGGGATAGAGATGATTCAGTTACGAACTTAAGTTGGGGGATGGAATACTGATTGCTGTGAAAAAGACAATTGTGGTAACAGAGATTACTGATGCGAATTTTAATAATGAGATTTTGTGGGCCAAAATTGGTTTAACTGACGGAATGATGTTTCTTTTGTGTGGAATATTTTACACCACAGTCCTGCTGTAATAGACGGTTTGTTGGAATATAATGGAAACTTTTATAATAGTTTGGAGTTTATATCTGAGATATCTCATCATGGTATTTTGATTATCGGTGATTTCAACATTCCTGTGTTTAGGTGGAATAATTATGAAGCTTCGTTAATGGAAATGACGGAAAAAGAACTTAATTCCCTAATTTTATTACATTAATTTAAACCAATTTAATGGAATTACCAATGTTAATATAAATATATTAGATTTCTGTTTGTCCAATTGGAATATCCGAAAACGGTGCTATTGAAAGGTGAGCTATTGAAATATTAGTTCCTGAGGATATATACCATCCTGCAATTGAAATTACTATGCATTCTGATTTATCCAGGATTTAAAAAAATGAAACGTTTTGGAGGTATAACTTCAGAAAAGGTAACTGCAGTGTTATTGTATAGTTTTCTTAAGAATATAAATTGGAATGACTTAAATCATTTTAATGATATCGATAAAATTGTATCATGTTTGTATGATAAATTATATGAGGTCATTAATCAATATATACCGATTTTCAAGAACAGCAATGAGAGTTACCCAAAATGATTCACAAGTGATATTATTCATGACATTACAATAAAAAAATAAATTCCGTAAAACAATGAAAAAATATAACAGATATGGAGGTATTGAAATTTTTAAATATTATCGAATGTTAATGAAAAGTAAAATTAAATCTGTCTATAAGAATTACATTAAGGAAGTTGAACAGGATTTATTAGTTAATCCAAAAAGATTTTGGCACTTTTCTAAGAAGGACGAAAAATATAAAAGAAGCTTGCAATTCTTGGAATATAATAGAACTGAGATATTTGATAGTTTAGATGCGATAAATGCTTTTGTAGATTATTTTAGCTCAATTTATATTGCTCGTTCAAAATCTGATATAAATGAATATTAGCTTTTGGTTAAAGAACAAAATGTGATTGACTTGATGGATATTAAAGTAGCTATTGATGATATTGTTAAAGCCATAAAACAACTATAGGTTTCATGTACATTGGGTTTGGATTTAACACCTGCATATGTGGTTAAAGGTTGTTCTGAGTGTTTCCTGTATCCTCTCATGATAACATATAACATGTCATTAAAATTAAAAATAGTCCCTTCTTTCTGGAAAGAATCAAAAATAATACCAATATTTAAAAAGGGAAAGAGATCATTGATTTAGAATTATTGACCAATTGCTATTAATTCATCTTTTGCCAAGATATTTGAATCTATAATTTATAAGAAGATTTATACTCAATTACTAAATTATTTTCATAAAGATCAGAAATGGATTTTTGCCGAAACGTTCTACAATAACTAATCTACTGTTAGTTTCTAACAATATTTCAGTTGCTCTTGATCAAAACAGTCAACTGGATGTTTTACATACAGATTTTTCAAAGGCATTTGATCGTAGAGATTTTGGAATCTTGACTAAAACATGGGCAAGAATTGATTTTAATTTACGTTTAATAGAACGGATATATTCATATTTAATTGACAGAGTACTTTACGGGGATTATGCCAATTCGTATTCTAGGGGTTTTAGTAATATTTCATGTGTACCGCAGGGATCGAATTTAGAACCTTTCCTTTTGTATTATATTTATAAATGATTTTCCTAAAATATCAAATATTCAAATTACACTGGGCAGCAAATTTTCATAAAAGCCATGTCTCTGAGATAAAACAACCCATTTCTTAAAGATTTCAAGGTGCTGAACACGAATATGACAAAAAAAAATGCAAAATTGGCTGCGATTTCTGAGAAATTCGTAATAGTTTCTTATATAATAGAGTAATACATGCATATGACATGTATTGATAAAACTCCGCTTCTACTTCCGACGTCGCTTGTACAGCTGCTCTGGATCATCTATGGAGAGCGTTCAACAGCAGTCAGCCGACATTGAAGTGGACCAGCTTCACTGGTATCGTTTATCCATCGATGTAATGTCCTGGTGAAAACTTTCACCGTGCTCATCACTAACCATGGGAAAGAATTCTTGGGGAAGAAATCTAAATGGGAATGGAGAAAGTGGATCTTTAAGAACATGTTGCAGCCAAGTTTGTGATACAGAGACATGTCTTTAACCAGTTTCTTGTAGTTGTCTGCCCTGACATTCCCGAGGAATTTAGCTGACACCAAAAGAAACGTGTCCCAAGCCTTTTCTCGTCACCCTGAAGCAGGTTGTCGAACATTTATCTCTGAAACGCTCGCGGATCTGAGAAGCAACAAAAATTCCCTCTTTAATTTTCGCTTCGCTGAGTCGAGAGAATTTGTCAGCTAAGTACTTGAAAGCTGATGCAGTCCGATCTATGGCTTTTACGAAGTTTTTCATCAAACCGAGTTTGATGTGTAGGAAAGGTAGCAGGATTTTGTGCGTTTCTGCCAGTGCTGGATGTTCCACATTCTTCTCTCTGACCTACAGAGATTTCCTCTGAGGCCAGTTTCTCTTCATGTAGTGCAAAGTCTTTGCTCAGCTGGCCCATTCACATAAGAAACAGCAGTACTTCGTATATCCCAGCTGCAGACTCATCAACAGAGACATTACCTTAAAGTCACAATAGATGCCAGCCATACTTGCTGTATATGAAGAGAGTTCAACAGCTGTTTTAGGTTGTCGTAGGTTTCTTTCACGTAGACAGCGTGTCAGATGGAATGGATGAAAGTCTATTTTCATTATGCAGCAACACCGCCTTGAAACTCAATTTTGAGGAGTCTATGAATGGTCGCCATTCTTGAGGGTCATGTTTGATTCTGAGGGCATTCGTCAGACCATCTACATCTGAGCAGAACACAAGATCATCTTCCTTTCTGAAGTAAGGAGTAAAGTGCTCATGACGAGTTCGAAACGAAGTCTCTCGGACATTTTCCTTGAGAAGATTCCATTGTTTAAGTCTTGATCCAGGTAACTCTGCTTTGGCTTGGACAGCTCCAGATCGCTAAACAAGATAGTTCATTTTTTCTTCGGTGAGAATGTGTGGCACAATGGCAGACTTATGGATCATCATTTAGACACCAAAGGCACTGAGAACCTGACATCGGTTCGCCTCTCTCATCGTCTGAATCAATGGAAAATTCTTTTGGAGGTTCAGGAACGGGAAGACCTTCGCCGTGCCGAACTGGTCAGAGACCAGATTGTATATTCGGGTACGCTATTGTCCACTTCTTTTTCCTTGTGATGCCTCCTGAAACAGGTGGAATCATGTAGAAATAGCAGTCATTTGCGTGATTGTTTGGCTTTCTCCAAACCATAGGAACCGCAAACAACATCGCCACTTTTTGCCTTTCAACTACTTCGAAAGATTTCTTGCACATGTACTGCAGCACAGTGTTGGACTCAGGTTTTGTCCTGGTCACCGATCATACATCCAAAATAAAACTTATACGCCGCTTTCACTATTGGAATGATGTTCTTTTCTGGCTTGCAAACGTCACTTATCCGCAAATGTAAAAAAATGTATCTGCACTATTAACACTGTGTTGTATTTATGACTCAGGGGTAAATGGGAGTCACTCAAAAGACTTGCTTACCCTATTTGACGTCGCATACAACTAACGATTGCATCATCTTTTGTCCGCGATGTCACGACTCAACTACATTGCATCAGCCAATGGTGCAATACCGACGGGGGTTGTGTGTATGGTGGGCTGATGCAATACAACACAATATGTTGCAATCTGGAGTTTAAAATCCAGCGTTGCGAAATGGTTACCTATGTACTCAATGCGGACTGAGTCGTTTATACATGACCATCTCTGTCTCTCCTAAACAAGAGCCAATCGAGAAATTTTATTGTCATTTTCGTGTTCAGTACCTCAAAATTAGTAAAGATTTGCTATTTTAATTTCAAAACCTTTTCGTTATGTCAATTCTTATTCTAGGGGTTTTAGTAACAATTCATGTGTACCGCAAGGATCGAATTTAGGACCTTTCCTTTGTATTATATTTATAAATGATTTTCGTAAAATTTTAAATATTCAAATTACACTGGGCAACAAATTTTCATAAAAGTCATGCCTCTGAGATAAAACTAGCCATTTCCTCCCAGTGTTATTTGATATTTACAGATGATGTGAAATTATATAAATAAAAAAATAAATACCCCCTCAAGCAGCTGCTTGCCACAGAGGTCTGACAGGAGCCTGTCAGTTTATATGCCACAGTAGAAGATCTGAGAGGATGGCAGGACCTCAGCAGAAAAACAACACACACATCCATGCCTTACCCGGGGCTCGAACCCAGGTCCCTTATAAGCAAATTAAATCTTACCATGATTGTTTGAAATTACGAATGGTTTTAAATTATCTTTATAGTTGGTCTATTAATAACTGTTTGTTTAAACAATTCTAAATGTTGTAGTGAAACCTACTCTCGTAAGAAAACTATAATTCAATTTTCTTTTGATGTTAACAATGATATACTGCAGCATAAAAATGAGGTATGTGATCTGGGAATTTGGTTCACTTCCAAATTTAGTTTTAGTTTGCACATACAGGAAATTGCCAATTTTGCTTCTCGTAATTTCATTTATATTTTCCGAAAAACAAGAGATTTTACTGATATTAATCCGATTAAGGTTGTATTTAATTCACCTGGTCAGATCAAAGTTCGATCTTTAATTTGGAATCCTTATTGTGAAAATTATACGTAATTTCTTCAAAAGATTCAGAATAGATTTGTGAGGTTCTTAGAATATAAAGTGACAAGTGTATCTGTATGTGATATACCAATAAAAATACTTGGAAAGAGGTTTCAAAATGTACCTTTAAATATTCGAAGAGCTTTATTATGCTTATTATTTTTAAATTGCTTAACGATGGAGTGGATTGTTTACGTTTACTTTCGTTGATATGTGTTAATATCCAAAAGACAATTATAAGGAAAAGAATATTTTTCAAAATTCTACTATAATGATCATTATAGTAGTCTGGATTTGTTAAACATCTCAATTAAGGAGTTTAGAATGAAGTGTTTAGCATTATTAAATAGTTAAAAGTTAGTCACGGTTTTTGCTTTTGTTTTGGGTTTCTGAATTTTTTACATATTTTTTCTGTTTTTATATTGTACTAAGAAAGATAATTTGAAATATATAAAACGTATGTGTCCACTATTATTGGATCTCGGTCTGTTGTGGGCACTGCAAATTTAAATAAATATATAAATAAATGGTTATATATCAAGTTTCCTCGTAAATTTCGTAGAAATATTTTTGCAGACCCTCTACCACGTATAGCGGAGAATGCTGGGCCTATCAGTTTAAAAAAATAAGATACGCACCCTATTTTTTGAGGAAAGAAAATATACTTTGATGATGATGAGAACTCAGAGGAAAGACAACACGAACATTCATGCATACCTTACCCGGGGCTCGAATCCAAGAACTTTTGATCAGTAGCCAAGCACGCTATCCACTCGGCCAGCCGTGTTTTGTAAGAGTAATTAAATAAACTACTGATTGTTTTTTTCTAACTCTGTTTCATTTTTAGGTGGATAGAAATTGGATTAAGTATTATATCAGGTCTATTAGGACTTAGTTGGATTATTACTGGTTGGATAAGTGCAAAATATGAAGCCGTGACAATTATCTTATATGTCCAAAAAGATGTAAACCCTGTAGAATATATAAAGCGGTAAGCGTTCAGTTCTTTTCATTACATATATATTTTTTAGCTTTGAATTGTGGTTTTCATTTTAATAGTGTATTTTATCTGAAAATATACTATTATATAAAACTACATTTATATTTAGTTCTTGTAGGTCAGTTTACAAAAAATATTTTTTTAATAAAGTATATTTTTGTATATCTTGCGCATATTTTTTCCTGAATGTCATCATCATCATCATCATCATCCTCAAGCAGCCATGGGCTACGGAGGTCCAACCAGACCGTGCAATTTAGTTCTCCAAGCAAGTCTATCCTGAGCTACATCTACTGCATCTGGCCACTGCACACCAATTCTAACAAGGTCCTGTTTGACATTGTCTGCCCACCGCATCCTAGGTCTCCCCTTCTTTCTGAGGCCTTTAGGCACACTGTTCATAACCCTATTCGCCAATCTATAATTATTCATACGGGCAACATGGCCAAACCAACGGAGTCTCTCTCTGCACAATATGCTGCTTAAAGGAGGTTGCAAACTCCTTTTCCTAATCTCATCATTAGTTACAAAGTTGAACCACCTAATGCCCAAGATACTGCGTAAGCATCTGGAATCAAAAGCATCTAGTTTCCTGTTATCTTGTTTACAAAATATAATGAATGTAGCACCCAGATAATATGTGTGTGTGTGCCTTATGCGAGAAAATTTTTTTATGCCTAGCCATATGGCACTGTTTGCTGTGGCAACAGCAAACAGTGCCATACATGTTTGCTGTGGCAACAGCAAACAACACAACATAAGAAGGCCGGTGTAAAATCCAGGAACCTAAGAACTGCACCAGTATTTTGATGATGCGATAATGTTGGATTTTTACATCACTTCCTCCTAACCTTTCTTTCCTCAAAACATAGGGTGCGCATATTACACAGAGGTAGATATAGTACACAAATGTATAAGGTATTAAGCTTAAAGTTCTTTTATAAACTATTTTTACTCGTTGTTACAACAAAGCATTGTAACAAGAGAAATTTCACACTAAAGGATAATTGTTTTAATCACAGTGCAAAAATCCTACTTTTTAATCACTTTATTGATAATTTTATTATCAGAAGTATGATATGAAATGATTTCAAGTTGTTTTCAAATTATTCTTTTCTTGACATTCATGATTTCATCGTGGATTTTGTCAGTTTATGTGGTCCAGTTTGTTTTCTGTTGTGAATCCTGTCAGTTTGTGTATTATTCTCCCATATCTTCCCAATTTGCTGTCTGATCATAAGGGTTGGGTTGTTTTACCTATGAGCGTCACCTTTTTCCTGACAAGGTCACAAGGATCTTGAGGGATCAGAGGAAGTTGGAGGGAGAGGACCCACTGGACAGGTGTTAGGAGACAGATGGTAGCCTCCCGTCAAGGCCACCCAGTGTATTCTTTAAAGTGCACAGGGTATGGCTCTTCCAAGCAATGGCTTAATGTCCCATCCGACGGACAGCGGCCTTTCCAAGCCATTGGTGTTCCCTACTGACCAAGGCAGGATGGGAATTTATGCGGAGATAAATATCAACGCTCGCACAGTTCGGACCTGAACCTGGGAACAGAAAAATTACGAGCCTGGCGTGCTACCGACTGATCCATTCATTTATTTTGGTATGAGTCCCAAAATACCAAGACCTAATTTGAACATTAAATATTTTTGAATCAAGTAAATGCATCTATTAAAGTAAAATATAAAAAAAATTCAAGTGACATTAACACTAAACCCTAGTTTAAACTTTAAATATTTGTGAATCAAATAAATGCAGCTATTAATTTTTTTATTTAATTGTTTTTATTTATTTTTATTGGTTCCCAAAATCGTATTACATAACACCTATATATGGTATTTTAAGAAACAAAAATATTTATAAAAGAACAGGAAAAATAATAAGAATAACACCAATTACCAATAGACAGAAAAAAGAGTAATGATAAAAAAAGAAAGGAAAAAAATGTTTTTTCTTAGCAATGTCGAGATCCAAGGGGCACCTTATTCCCGTCAAGATTTCCAGAACGAGTAAAGTATGTATTATAATATGTGGCAATGTCTATTAATATTTAATTGAAAATCGTAACTTAAAAACCATTTCAAAGCGACATCCAACAAACACAATAGTAAGAAAAGGAAATGTATATTTAAATTTTCAAAAAATGTTCCAAATTATCAATATCAAAAATATTTATTTTTATTTTATTAAAGCTAACTAAACCAATTTCATTTCTAATATTTACGTCTAAACTATTGAAAATTTTAGAGGCTAGAAAAACAAAATATCTTTTTTATTATATCTTTATGTGGAAATGGAACCCTGTATGACAACCAACTCGTCTAGAATTGTAAGGCTTCACGAAGAATAGGAAGCAATATCTGTTTAAATAAAGAAATAAGAGAATATTGTATATGTATATTTGTCTAATGCTATAAAAATGTATCGTGTTTAAAATATGAATTAATATCCATACCTTAATTTTTTTATGAATTAAAATCAAATTATGAAGACTATTTTCGTATCCACCTCCCCAGCTGCATATTCCGTATTGAATAACAAAGCATAGTATAATCCAATTAAATAATTTTTGTACAATAGTTTTTAAATAATAAAATCTAAATAGAATACATCTTAATTTTTTATCAAAATGTTTCCATGAGTAATGCTTTTGAAATTGGAATCCAGATGCACGCCTAAGTATTTATAGTTACAAACTACATCTAAAACAGGGGAGTTGCAGTTTTGGAGGAAATGACAGTTTTGTTTATAATATATGATATGTACCGGGATTTTAAAATATATGAATTTAGTTTTCTGCATATTCAAAGTTAATTTATTTGCTGAAAAACAATTATGGATCAATTGTAGATAATATTCAATTTCTTTTAAATGCTATTTAATTAGAGTTTTTTAAATTTTTCACCAGAGTATACAATTGCTGCATGTTCAGCATGACATGTAAGAGATCCCTTTATATTTAAATGGCAAAAATCATTCAAATATATCAAAAACAGTGTAGGTCCTAATACTGATCCCTGAGGAACTCCCTTTCCAACAACACGAAAATCACTTATAAAATTTTCAATTTGAACTGCCTGTTTTCTTCTTTCTAAATAACCTTTGAACCATAAATAGCAATTACCTTTTATTCCACTTGCATATAGTTTAGCCACAGTGTACAGTGATCAATAGAGTCAAATGCTTTTATTATATCTATGAAAGTTGCAATAGTTTATTTTTTGTTATCATTAACATATTTAAACTTTTGCCTGTTAAATCTAAAATTGTTTGCTCAGAATTTAGTTTCCTTCTAAATCCAAATTTTGACATGGAAAAAAAATTTTTTTTCATAAAAATCAAAAAGTTTCAAGACTTTAGAAAAAATTCTCAAAATTGAAATTGGTCTCTAATTCATTATTAAGTTTTTATCCCCTGATTTGTAAATAGGAATTATTTTAGCAAGCTTGAGTTCATCATGGAAGTTCCCATTTTCTAAAGATACATTAACTAAATATGTCAGCACATCCATCATCATCATCATCATCCTCAAGTAGCCATGGGCTACGGAGGTCCAACCAGACCGCACAGTTTAATTCTCCAAGCATATCTGTCCTGAGCTACATCTGCTGCATCCGGCCACTGCACACCAATTCTAACAAGGTCCTGTTTGACATTTCACAGATATAGAAGGAGAAACCTACTTTAAGTATTTTTGATATGGAGGTGAAATATCTATTTCCTCATCTCCATAAAATTCACTATACAGGGTGATTCAAAACTTATCGTTCAAATTTCGTGGGGGGGTAGGTAATACGTCAGGAAACTGATTTCACATAGGAAAGTATGTCCGCAAACGTCATCTACATGAACAAAATGGACAAGTAAAGTGAACACAAGGAAACAGTACAGTTAAGTGGTAACGAATGTGATTTTTATTCCAACAAGGTAAAGTACAGGTTCACAGTAGGTGCTCAAAATTGCGACCATTTACACGGACACAGGATTCACAGCGCCGTTGCATTGACCGCTGAACATTTTCAAAAACGCCTCGCATATCACGGACAATGCCTGCGGCGGCCACTATTCGTGCAACAAGGTCCATTTCACTGTCGACGGGGGTCTCGTACACATGGTATTTCATGGACCCGCACAAAAAAGAAATCCATGGGCGATAAATCAGGTGACCTGGGTGGCCAAGCGATCGGTCCACCTCTACCGATCCATCGAGCTCCGAATGTTCGGTTCAGGTAATCACGCGCAACAATTATGCTATGGGCTGGAGCCCCGCCATGTTGATACCACATATCTCGGCGGATATGCGCAGGAACAGCGCCCAGAAAAGTCGGTAACACTGTCTCGAGAAATATTAGGTATTTCCGGCCGTCCAATCGGGGCGGTAGCAAGTAAGGTCCCAACAAACAGTCACCAATGATTCCAGCCCACACATTTACGGCAAAACGATGTTGCGCAGCGTGACTTCTCGTACCATGCGAGTTGTCGTAAGCCCTCACATGTGAATTGTGTGTATTGAACACACCTTCACGACTGAATGAAGCTTCATCTGTAAAAAGGACAGAAGCTGGAAAACTGGGGTCCACGGCACCTTTCTGCATGAACCATTGTGCAAATTCCACACGCTTCGGATAATCGTCAGGATGCAGTAACTGCACCCTTTGCAGATGGTAAGGATGCACACGTTCCTCGTGCAGTATCCGCCACACTGCTGACTGAGAGACCCCAAGCTGCTGAGCAATAGCTCGTGTGCTGGTATTCGGATTATCTTCGATGGACTGTAGGACTTGTTCTGCGACGTTGACAGTCTGCGTCAGTCGTCTTCTCCCTGTATCCTGCATGTTGCTGTGCAGTGAACCACGTTTGCGCAGATTGCGATGCACACGTGCAAACATTTCATGCTGCAGTATTCTTCTGTTGGGGTATCGATCTTCGTAAACTTGCCTAGCTCGGCGGCAGCTTTCGCCAGCTGCCCCATATGCCAGCTGCATATCCGCTAGCTCTTGATGCGTAAAACGATTCATCTTATCACTAGTAAGTCAGCTCGTACACTGATGACAGCGGGAGTGGTCGGGCGAGCTGTACACTGGTTGGGTACACACAGCGCCCTCTACATACGCATGCGTACATTTGCGGACATACTTTCCTATGTGAAATCGGTTTCCTGACGTATTCCCTACCTCCCCACGAAATTTGAACGATAAGTTTTGAATCACCCTGTATATAAAATCTGAATTCATATTATTTACTAATACACAGAAGAGACAAAACATTATGACCAGCGTGTCTTTATGCAAATCGAAACAGCTGCAGGTAAACGACGGCACGTGTGAAGGTCATGAAATGTTATAAATAACACTGGATACTGAGCTCTGCTAATCAGCGTTATTCTTGTTCTTCAGATGGGAAAGGCAGCTGACTTAAGTGAGTTTGACAAAGGTCAAATTATAATGGCCAGACGACTGGTCACAGCATTTTTGAGACAGCAAGGCTTGTGAGGTGCTCATGGTCAGCAGTAGCTAGTACCTTCTAAAAGTGGTCCGTGGAGGAAAAAAACCACAAACCGCCGGTAAGGGTGGGCTGACCACTGCTCAATGATGCTAGAGGTGAGCGAAGGATATGACGTATGGTACGAACCAACAGAATGGACACTATAGCGCAACTCGCCCGTATTTTTCAATGCTGCTGACGGAAGTAATATGCCACAACACACAGTACATTGAATCGTACTGAAAATGAAGGTGCGTAGCCGTAGGTCGCTCCGAGTGCCCATGCTAGCCAGAGTTCACTGTCAAAAACATCCGCAATGGTCACTTGAGCATCAAACCTGGACCTTGAATGATTGGAAGGCTGTCGTCTGGTCCGATGAATCTCGTTTCCTGTTGCACCATGTGGACGGCACGGTATGTGTGCATCGTTTACTTATGGAAGTGTTGGCACCAGGATGCACCGTGGGACGAAAATAAGCTGGTGGAGGAAGTGTAATGCTTTGGGCAATGTTCTGCTGGGAAACTCTGGGTCCAGTCATTCATGTGCAGGAAACAATGACGTCTGCCACCTACCTAAACATCATTGCAGACTAGGTACATCCTTTCATGGCAACGGTATTCCCCTCTAGTAGTGCCTTCTTTCAGCAAGATAATGCGCCGTACCACACTGCCCGGATTGTTCGAGAATGGTTCGCCGAACATGAGGAAGACTTCCAGGTATTGCCCTGTCCTCCAAATTTCCCAGACATCAATCCAATCGAGTATCTGTGGTTTGTGTTGGAACAGCATATCCGATCTGCGGCGGCTCAACCAAGTAACTTACAAGAGTTAAAGGATTTGCTGGTAACATGTTGGCACCAGATACCACAAGACACCGTTAGAAATCTTGTAGCATCCATGCCTCACCGGGTAAGAGCTGTTTTGGTGGCACGTGGAGGACCAACATCATATTAAGCAGGTGGTCATAACGTTTTGACTGTTTGGTGTATATTTAAGTTACTATTATCAGGTACAACTGCAGTCTTTCTTTTGTTTCTAAGAAATTAATTCGATTGTTTACAAAATGTAACTTAACAATAGTAAGCAAGAGGTAATCACAATCCTTATATTAATGGTTGTAGTTTTAAGGTTGGTTATAAAAGTGTTCATCCGTTTCTATATTTTGTAGGTTCTTTGATTCAGTGAACACGATTTATTTCAAGCCTTACTGCAGGATTGGACCATATTTAATAGGAGCAATTTCGGCTTTCCTAGTGTTAAAAGCAGGAGACAACAAAAATTTTCTAAAAATGGTAAATATTGATTTTTTTCTTTATTTTTTAATATGTTCCTGAATTATATAATTAAAAAATTATGAAAGAGAAGTCTCATTGCTTATTGTAAACTTTCTCTACATGAATCAGCTTAAAAACAAAAGCTGGAATTGCAAAACGGTGATTTTGAACTGTTGAAACTCATGAAAGATTGGAGTACAAATTGCAATTTCTTCATGGCTGATGTTTTTGTTCTTTTGCAATACACATTGCACATTTTAGGTTTTGCTGTTATACTTTGAGAATTTTTCCCGACAAACAGTGGTAGAAATGAGTCTTCAAAATTAAGTGGAAACTCTAGAATCAATTGGAAAGAGAATCCTTAGTTGGCATGGTAAAGTTAAGAAATGCATACAAAATCTGCTGAAAAGCCCAGGTGATTATGAACAAAAATATTGTAAAGGAGTGGTCATATATATATATAGTGGATCCATTTAGTGTCGTCCACCCATTTCCAGTAGTGCTGAAAAGATACCTACAATTATGTATATGAAGACTAAAAAATATTCAAATCTTTGAGCATTTTTAAACAATTCAATATAAATGCCTCAATTTTTAATTTCTTTAAAATAAAAGTTTTTGAAATCGGAGGTGAGTTAGTTTAAACTCCTCAGTATAAAGCAGAGAGGAATTATACCTCTCTTGATGAAATTGCATTATCAACCCCTCCAACTCACCTCCCATCACTGCAAGGAGACTGATTTTTCAGTCAAGGAAATCTTTTGATCCCATATCTGAGATCTCCATTCGCAGAAATTGACAAAACAGTGGAGTTTATCTTGTAAAAACCGAAAATAATAATGAAATTTATAAATAACCTAAATCAAGTTTTAAACAAATCATAACAATAAGTTTCAAGACTTATTTATCATGAAGAATGAGAGAAAATGTAACCTTAACTCTAAAACAGCGATCAATTTACTCTTCAAGCAACTGCTGGCTACAGAGTGTGACTTATATATATATAGAATATAATATATAGAGATCTGTGAGGTGGGTGAGACTTCAGGAGAAAAATAAAAGGAAATAACCATCCATACTTTTTTCGTGACTAACATCTAGGTGCCTTTGATCATTAGTCAAGTGTACTAAAGACAGATAAATCGATGGAAATGAAAACAAAAGTTTTATCCTTCAAGTGTCCAACGTTAGTTAACTGTTTTTTTTTTAAATTAGCCTTATGTGGACTTCATTTTGATTTAAATTTTTACAATCTTAATGTTCAGAAATAGAAGTTCTTTCATTTATTTTGCAACATGATTTATGTATATGTGTTAATTATTTCAGATGAGGTTCTAAAGTACAGTTGTTTTTACACTGAGAAAACGTTTAAAAATATATTGGCCTTAATTGGCTTAATGAGAACCCTGAAATTTTAAGGGATAATAAAAAAAAATATCCCTCAATCTACTGCTTGCGACAGAGGTCTCACAGGAGCCTATAAAGTTTAAACGCCATGGTAAAACGTCTGTGAGGATGGCGGGACCTGAGCAGAAAGACAAAACAAACATCCATGACATACAGGAGTCGAACCCAGGCCCCTTTGATCAGTAGCCAAGCACGCTAACCACTAGACCAACGGGATGGCTAAGTAAAAAGGAAATTTTATTTATTGAGCAACTGTTTCATCGAATAAAGTTTAAATCACAGGCCTTTTTCCTCTGTGAAGATATACATACAAATGTATATCACCAATTAGCTGCAGCTGTGTCTGCTGCTTTGCCTCACTGAACATGGTACATTCCTGGAGCCAAAGAACCTGTTATCAGTTTCACGTTTTGCAAATTATGTCAGGAATAACGAAAATAATTAGGTAAGATATTGAAATAAATTTATACCACAAAATAGAGAATAAAATAATTACCATTTCTTCTAAAATCTTATAATTAAAATAACTTTTTCGGTTGTTTTTCATCATAATTTCAACAATTCACACAAAAAAATAAATTGACAATATTTTTTGCATTAAGAGCAAGCATTCGAATAAAAATCAGAGGATTACTTGAATGTGGATGTAAAAGAAACAAAAATGATAAATGATTCTGAAAATGGGTATTCAGGAATGATGATCTAAACAGTATCAAGGATTCCTTATGTTATAGTGTATCGAAAAATAAACTTTACAGTGAAGCAGGAGAATTTATCTTCTATAGACTTACAATCTACCGTACTTAGACATTCCTACTGCGATGATTTTTTTCTACAAATCATAAAGACATTGGGATTATATATTTAATTTTTGGGGTATGATCTGCTATGGCTGGGACCGCTTTAAGAATAATCATCCGAACAGAATTAGGACAGCCAGGTTCACTAATTGGTGATGATCAAACATACAATGTTATTGTTACTGCTCATGCTTTCATTATAATTTTTTTTATAGTTATACCTATTATAATCGGAGGATTTGGAAACTGACTAGTCCCTCTAATACTAGGGGCTCCAGATATAGTTTTCCCCCGTCTTAATAACCTTAGATTTAGACATTGAAGCATAGTGGACAAAAATCGACTATATTGAACAAACAATCGACGAAAACGTCAACATAAATTACGTGTACATAACGGCAGGCACATGCAGCTGTGGGAGTAATGATGCAATAGCATGTGACCACCTATAATTTGTAAAAGAGACAAACTACAAATCTGTAATGGTATAAAAAACGGAACAGAAATGAAAAACTTTATTTCTTGTCACCATAACATTCTGTTTGTTTTCGAATCGATTTGTTGCTGTAACATTATGTCACATAGCCAGCATATGGATGTCCTTATACTCCGAATGCAACTCCATATCTCTTCTGGAGGAATTTTGACAGGCCTTAGATATAGAGAAGAAATCCTCGAACCCTATGAGAGTTTTGTTTTGGGGGGAGGGGTGCTGTTTGTCCAAAATTCCATTTATGGACGATAATGCGCATGCACATAGGGCTGCTTTAGTGGATGATTTTTTCAAAAATTTAAAACATCCAGGCAAGGCCATGACCAGCATATTCTCCGGACCCAATAGAGAATGTGTGGGATAATATAATAATAATAATAATTTATTTCATGCAGGGTGTTACAGTAAAGCCAAGGTACAGATAGTTTTGGATATTAACAGTACATTTGAATATAACCAGCACATTTGAGAAATTAAAAAGAAATATTGATGAAAAAAAATAAAAACAACTTTTGATGAACAGAAATATTGATAGCACAAAAATACAAACATATTTACAGGAATTGCATTATTTTATACATATAAACAAAATGACAAGTTGTACAGACAAAGTCAAAAATATAGTATGAAATATGGTAAAAAAAATAGTAATCTTAGGGGGAAGAAAAAGAAGGTTTAAGAAAACAGAGAGTAATATTAAATGAATGAACAGGAAAAGAAAAGGACTGCGAATAATCCGGACAAAGGGCAAAGATGGGGATTGGGAATAGGGGTGAAGAGATGTTGTTGGTCAAAAGTTTCAATATTCTATAGGAATATAGTTTTTGAATTTTAATTTAAAGAAGTGATATCGTTCGGTAGAGAGTTTAAAGTTGAGGTTGCTTGAAAGGCAAAAGAAATTTCACCATATTTGCTTTGAAAATCTTGAGAGTAGAAAACATTTTATTATCAGAGCGAAGGATGTGGCGATATCGTAATCGAATATAGGTGTAAGAATCGAATGAAGGAGATGAGACTTGATATAAATAGTGTCGTGAATAAGGGTAATAAACCGCAGCTTTCTTCTAGATTCAAGAGTGAGAATTTGGTAGTTGGAACGAATATCAGTAAGTGTTAGAGATTCTCGTTTGTTAAAATAGATTTTGCTGATGATTTTGAGAGCTTCATTTTGAAGTTTTTCTAAATTATAAGAGTTCTTTTATTAACCAAAAAGAGTGGAAGCATAGCAAATCGAGTTTTGGTAGGATGTAAATTTTGTAGAACATTGGGGCAGAGCAGGATATATAGTTTCAAATGTACCTCAATATGTATATAATTTAGTTTAGAAGCGACGGTTTTATTGATGTGAATTCCAAAGTCAAGGTTATTATCTATTATCATACCTAAGTTCTTCAGGGAAGTGGAAACTGTAATATGGGTGTTATTAATTTTAATGTTTGTGTCATGCTGAGGGAGAATTTAAGTTGAAAGGAAAACAATATTGGTTTTCTTGATATTGACGGTGAATCCATTTTTAGTATACCAATGAAGCACATCATGAATATTATTTTCTATTTCTTGTTTTAGAGAAATGAAAGAAGTTGAGGTAAAAGAAAGAAGAAATCATCTGCATATATAAAAATATTCCAGTTGGTGGAGGATTTTGGAAGATCATTAACAGAGTTTAAAGAGAAGTGGGCTAAGAACGGTTCCTTCAGGTACTCCCCGATTGTTTTAAGAGGTGTAGAAATCTCATTTGTGATTAATTTAGTTCGGAAAACACGGTCGTTGATATATTTTTTAAACCACGAAAGAGCTGAGGGAGATACATTAAGATTATAGCAGAGTTTTTGCAAGATACGTTTGTGTTCAACTGAATCAAATGCTTTCGAGGTGTCAAGGGAAACCAGTCCCACAAACCGTTTTCACTTTGCTGTCTAAAGCCAATCTCTTGATCTCTTGATTAACAATTCTCAATAGATTAACAAGAAGTGTCATCAGAGTTTCAGTTGACCGATTTTTCCTTAATCCCAATTGTCGGCACTAAAATAAATTAAATTTTTAAACAAAAGTCGATAATTGTCTCTCAACGGCCTTTCCTAAAATTCTGCTTAGGGCACATGTAACTGAAATAAGTCGACAGTCCAGATGATTACAAGGATTTGAAATTTTAGGTATAGGTGAGATTTTAGGTATTGGTCCGTAAATGGTAGCTAGGTAGTCACTGGAAAGAGAGCTATGCACCAATCCCCTGTGATGATGCATAGAACCGGCCAGGCCTAGCACCTAATGTCCGACCCCGCCTTCTCGTGGTGCAGACCGTTAGTACCTTTCAAAAGACTCTTGTGGAAGTGAACGGAAGGGGAGGACTGCCAGATTAGTGTGGCCTACTGATCTGGACAACTATGGCTACTTTTCTTTTTTTTCTACCCTGCTGAGGAGTGGTCAACCACACAGGGTCCTGGTGCTGACCATATAAACCCACTGGACTGGAGAGATATATGGCTCTGAGCTTGATTATGGATCCTGATTTTTCTGCACTGGTGGGTTTCTGTGGAGGGAAAATCTTCCGCTGTGTTTTCTGTTTGTTTGTGGGTTGACAGCCCCAAGTGAATAGATTCACAGGATATGTTTATCAGCTGGTGGATAATCCTGAGCAGAGGTCATCGCAGGCACCTGAACTCTTTGCTTCTATTGGCATCGTCAAATTCTATATTGGAGGAAGTCTTCCAATGTAGATGGCTTCAGCCTTTATTGGTGGGGGAACGGGTCTTTGCCCCATGTCTGCGATTAGGGGGCTGTTTGATATTGTCGGCATTCCCTCTCTCAATAAACATAGTTTCTTTAAACATCCCACTAACCATTTTCTCTCCATAGGTAGTTGGAATGTGAGGACTCTGCACAGAGCTTTTTCTCTTGATGTCCTCACACAAGAATTCCACCATTATAATTTAGATATTCTCGGCTTGCAAGAGACCAGATGGACAGATAAAGGTCAGATTCTTAAAAATAATCTTAAATTTCTCTTTTCAGGGAGGGACGACAATAAGCATCACCAAGGCGTGGGTCTGCTTCTCAGCAGACACGCTAGTGATGCTCTTCTAGGATATGAGTGCATTAATGAAAGGTTTTTTACAGCAAAATTTCAGACAAGCGTTAAAGACCTGAATGTTATCTGCTGTTATGCCCCCACTGAGGATGCCGATGAGGATGAGAAGGATACGTTTTATGAACAACTTCAGGATATTTTGAATTCTGTCAAGAAAGGAGATATTACCCTTGTTCTTGGTGACTTCAAAGCCAAAGTTGGTACTGACTCTACCTTTGGGGAGGGGTGATTGGCCCTTTTGGTATTGGTAGCTGCAACGGCAATGGGCAACGTCTCCTGCAGGTAAGTAAACTCAATGGTTTCAGAATAACTAACACATATTACAAACACCGCGACATACATAAGTACACATGGGTTTCACCTGATGGGCTGCATAGGAATATGATTGATTATATATTAATTAACAGCAAATGGGCTAGTTCTGTTAGAAATACCAGGGCATATAGGGGAGCTGAAATTGGATCTGACCATTACCTTGTTAAAAGTGTCTTGCAACTTAAACTTAAAAAGTGTTGTGCTAGGGTTAAAAAATTTGCTTTTAATACTGAAGCTCTGAAAGACCCAGTTATAGCCAAAGCTTACCATGATAGGTTACTTAGTCATTATGACAGTCATGGTATGCTTACTACTGAAGTTGAGGATGAATGGGATCATTTTAAACAGTCTTTTTTGGACACTAACAGTACTCTTTTAGGAAAAAAGGAGCAGAAGAGACGGAATTATCTGAGTGATAAGGCACTTGAGCTTATTTTGGAAAGAAAGAACTGCAGGAATGTCCTTAATCAATACCCTACTAGTCCTAATAGAAAGCATTACAGAGAACTTAATAAACGTGTAAAAGATCAGTTAGCTGCTGATAAGAATCTTTGGCTTGATGGTTTGGCTGACAAAGCCGAGGAAGCAGTTAGACAGCACAACAGCAGAGAGCTGTACCAGATAGTTAATGTTCTGTGTGGTAGAAAACGGACAGGTATACAGGGATTGAAGGATAAACAAGGTAAGGTTATAGAAGGTGAGGATTCTGTCATGGCTAGGTGGGCTGAGCATTTCAGTGATATTCTAAACAATGCGGTTAGTTCTATTCCCATTGTTTGCAATGATGATAGATGCATTAGTGGCTTTAATGTTGGCCCTATAAAGCAATCTGAAGTTATTTTGGCTGTTTCTAAACTTAAACTTCATAAATCCCCAGGGGTAGATGAAATTACTGCAGAAATGCTTAGATCTGGAAATGTTTCGGTTACCACTTGGATGACTGAAATTCTGAACATCTTTTATGATAAAGGCATGGTTCCTAAGGATTTTACCAGAGCTATTGTTATCCCTATTTTCAAAAAAAGGTGATCGCAGTTCTTGTGATAACTATAGGGGTATCAGCCTACTCTCTGTTCCAGGTAAAGTTCTTTCCATGATTGTGCTTAATAGAATTAAGAATCTGGTTGACAGTCAATTGCGTGATGAGCAATGTGGATTCAGAACTGGTAGGGGATGTGTGGATCAGATATTTTCACTTAGGCAGATTCTTGAGAAATGTTTAGAGTTTCAGAAACCTTTGGTTGTTAGCTTTGTTGATTTCAAAAAGGCTTTCGACTCTGTTGATCGTCATAATTTGTGGTTGATTGTGAAATCATATGGTATACCAGACAAGTTAGTTAACATAATGAAAGCTCTCTATAATAACACTGAGTCGTGTGTGAGAGTTGGTAAGGCTTGTAGCAATTGGTTTAGCATTACTTCTGGTGTTCGACAAGGGTGCATTTTGTCTCCTTTTCTCTTTAGCTTGGTTATTGATTATGTTATGCGAAATTCACTTCAAGGGAAAGATTTTGGCCTTAAATGGCCTGGAGATTCGAAAATTTCTGATTTAGATTATGCTGATGATTTAGCCCTTTTGGCAGATGATGTTGATGAGATGAACTCTTTCATTCGAACTGTTGATGAGACTGGTAGTAGAGTAGGTTTGGTTATAAACAGAGAGAAAACTAAAGTGATGAAAATTGGTCAGGCAGGCTGTGATTCAGTTAATCTGAATGGTTGCAGTCTTGAGCAGGTGTCACAGTTTAATTATCTTGGGAGCTATGTAACAGATAATGGTGATGTGCGGCATGGATTAACAGACGAATAGGGATTGCTGCCGGGACTTTTAAGAATCTATGGAGAGTGTGGAGAAATAGGCGTATACACCTAAACACTAAAATTAGACTGTATAATAGTTTAGTTCTTTCTAGGGTTAGTTATGGTAGTGAAACGTGGACACTTTGTAAACAAGATAACATGAAACTAGATGCTTACGTAGTATCTTGGGTATTAAGTGGTTTAACTTTGTAACTAATGATGAGGTTAGGCAAAGGAGTCTGCAACCTCCTTTAAGCAGCATATTTTGCAGAGAGAGACTCCGCCGGTTTGGCCATGTTGCCCGTATGGATAATTATAGATTGGCGAATAGGGTTATGAACAGTATGCATAAAGGCCTCAGAAAGAAGGGGAGACTTAGGATGCGGTGGGCAGACAATGTCAAACAGGACCTTGTTAGAATTGGTGTGCAGTGGCCAGATGCAGATGTAGGTCAGGATAGACTTGCTTGGAGAACTAAATTGCATGGTCTGGTTGGACCTCCGTAGCCCATGGCTGCTTGATGACGATGATGACGATGATGACGACGATGACGACGACGACGATGATGATGATGATGATGATGATGATGATGATGATGGCTTCTTTCCACGGAACTGGGAATTCATTAGAGTTAAATGAACAATTAATTAGATCACAAAGGGGTGCAGAAATTAGTGTGGAAATAATTTTTTGAATGAAGACAATGATTCCATCTGGTCCGAGACTGCGAGTGTTTTTAGCGAATTTATAAGGTTAAGAACTTCGATTCGGTAACATTTTTGAGATTAAAATTTGCCGATTATTAAATGATTTATTGGAATAAGGCAATGACTCATATGCATTTGCATGATTTCCTGTAGAAGTGCAGGATTCAAAACATTAGCAATATCTTTAGGATCATAGAAGGAATTGTCATTGTAAACGATCTTATTAATTTTGATTTTGTTTCTTAAGTTACTAGAAATAGAATCAAAAATTCGAAATATTTCATTACCATTTGGATTAATAACGGAAAGTCGATTAAGAAAACATAAACACTTGGCATTTTTAACACGAAACCAGATTACGAAAAGTTTTCTAGTTGTCGCATATGTATGGGTGATTAGTATTAATAGCATTCTTAAAGTGTTTTTTTAATATGATCATTTTCAGAAGCTATTTTGTAATCCAAGGCTTTCGAGAAGGGCGAACTCTGAAAGTTTTATAAGGAGCATAGGTATCAAGTGCAAAATTGATTAAACAGGACAGATCTTATGCCTTTGATTTAGGAGTTGTGCATTCGGAAATACTCTTGTGGAAAGGGAGATATTTTGCAAACTAAAAAAACTCATATTTGTTGAAATTTTTAAAAGATCTTTTTGAAATTAAAACTTTAGGTGCACGAGGTGAATAATACAATACAGATGTGCTAATAATAAAATGATCACTAATGTCTTGAAAGAGAGTGAGTGTATGCTTGTGAAGTGAAAATCTATTGGAGAAAATCATATCAATGAGAGATTCACTGTGATCAGTAATGCGAGTGGGCAATTTGATTAAACGTATATGTCCGAATGTTTTCAGGCAGATTTCAAGCTTGGAATACGCAGAATTATGTTTTAGAGCATCGATATTAAAATATCCCGTAAGAATGGAAGTAATGTTGCAAGGAAAGCTTTCAAGGACTGAGTACAATGAATTAATAAAATCTTCAATATTGCTGTTCGGAGGACGGTAAAGTGTGTCGATAATCAGAGCAGGATTTTGTTTATTGATAGGGGAGATTTTGACCCAGAGACCTTCGAAACAAGAGTAGGAAGGAATAGGCATTACTTCGACATTAAATGTTTCCCTCACATGTAATGCAAGTCCTCCTCCTGTTGCACTAGATCTATCGATGTGGAATAGTTGACCTTCGAAACAAGAGTAGGAAGGAATAGGCATTACTTCGACATTAAATGTTTCCCTCACATGTAATGCAAGTCCTCCTCCTGTTCCACTAGATCTATCGATGTGGAATAGTTGACCTTCGAAACAAGACTAGGAAGGATTAGGCATTACTTCGACATTAAATGTTTCCCTCACATGTAATGCAAGTCCTCCTCCTGTTCCACTAGATCTATCGATGTGGAATAGTTCACCTTCGAAACAAGAGTAGGAAGGAATAGGCATTACTTCGACATTAAATGTTTCCCTCACATGTAATGCAAGTCCTCCTCCTGTTCCACTAGATCTATCGATGTGGAAAGTTGACCTTCGAAACAAGAGTAGGAAGGAATAGGCATTACTTCGACATTAAATGTTTCCCTCACATGTAATGCAAGTCCTCCTCCTGTTCCACTAGATCTATCGATGTGGAATAGTTCACCTTCGAAACAAGAGTAGGAAGGAATAGGCATTACTTCGACATTAAATGTTTCCCTCACATGTAATGCAAGTCCTCCTCCTGTTCCACTAGATCTATCGATGTGGAAAGTTGACCTTCGAAACAAGAGTAGGAAGGAATAGGCATTACTTCGACATTAAATGTTTCCCTCACATGTAATGCAAGTCCTCCTCCTGTTCCACTAGATCTATCGATGTGGAATAGTTGACCTTCGAAACAAGAGTAGGAAGGAATAGGCATTACTTCGACATTAAATGTTTCCCTCACATGTAATGCAAGTCCTCCTCCTGTTCCACTAGATCTATCGATGTGGAATAGTTGACCTTCAAAACAAGAGTAGGAAGGAATAGGCATTACTTCGACATTAAATGTTTCCCTCACATGTAATGCAAGTCCTCGTCCTGTTCCACTAGATCTATCGATGTGGAAAGTTGACCTTCGAAACAAGAGTAAGAAGGAATAGGCATTACTTCGACATTAAATGTTTCCCTCACATGTAATGCAAGTCCTCCTCCTGTTCCACTAGATCTATCGATGTGGAATAGTTGACCTTCGAAACAAGAGTAGGAAGGAATAGGCATTACTTCGACATTAAATGTTTCCCTCACATGTAATGCAAGTCCTCCTCCTGTTCCACTAGATCTATCGATGTGGAATAGTTGACCTTCGAAACAAGAGTAGGAAGGAATAGGCATTACTTCGACATTAAATGTTTCCCTCACATGTAATGCAAGTCCTCCTCCTGTTCCACTAGATCTATCGATGTGGAATAGTTCACCTTCGAAACAAGAGTAGGAAGGAATAGGCATTACTTCGACATTAAATGTTTCCCTCACATGTAATGCAAGTCCTCGTCCTGTTCCACTAGATCTATCGATGTGGAAAGTTGACCTTCGAAACAAGAGTAAGAAGGAATAGGCATTACTTCGACATTAAATGTTTCCCTCACATGTAATGCAAGTCCTCCTCCTGTTCCACTAGATCTATCGATGTGGAATAGTTGACCTTCGAAACAAGAGTAGGAAGGAATAGGCATTACTTCGACATTAAATGTTTCCCTCACATGTAATGCAAGTCCTCCTCCTGTTCCACTAGATCTATCGATGTGGAATAGTTGACCTTCGAAACAAGAGTAGGAAGGAATAGGCATTACTTCGACATTAAATGTTTCCCTCACATGTAATGCAAGTCCTCCTCCTGTTCCACTAGATCTATCGATGTGGAATAGTTCACCTTCGAAACAAGAGTAGGAAGGAATAGGCATTACTTCGACATTAAATGTTTCCCTCACATGTAATGCAAGTCCTCCTCCTGTTCCACTAGATCTATCGATGTGGAAAGTTGACCTTCGAAACAAGAGTAGGAAGGAATAGGCATTACTTCGACATTAAATGTTTCCCTCACATGTAATGCAAGTCCTCCTCCTGTTGCACTAGATCTATCGATGTGGAATAGTTGACCTTCGAAACAAGAGTAGGAAGGAATAGGCATTACTTCGACATTAAATGTTTCCCTCACATGTAATGCAAGTCCTCCTCCTGTTCCACTAGATCTATCGATGTGGAATAGTTGACCTTCGAAACAAGAGTAGGAAGGAATAGGCATTACTTCGACATTAAATGTTTCCCTCACATGTAATGCAAGTCCTCCTCCTGTTCCACTAGATCTATCGATGTGGAATAGTTGACCTTCGAAACAAGAGTAGGAAGGAATAGGCATTACTTCGACATTAAATGTTTCCCTCACATGTAATGCAAGTCCTCCTCCTGTTCCACTAGATCTATCGATGTGGAATAGTTTATATCCTTCGAGTTCAAAAAGATCATCTGGAAGGGAGATATTGAGCCATGTCTCTGTAAGAGCAATTACATCAAATTTCAAAATGTCAGAACTCAGTAGATAGGAATGTTTAGATTTAAGAGAACGAATATTGAGATGACAAAGGTTTAACCAACAGTGATCTTGGGGAAGAGATATATCTGAGAGAGTTGAATATAAGTTAAGAAAGGATTAATGGGTTTCTGTTAGACTAATGGGTTTCTAAAAGTCGTAAACTCGTAGTAGGAGAGTTTTTATTTAAGAGTTTTTATTCATACATCTCATTGATATACGTTTAATCAAATTGCCCACTCGCATTACTGATCACAGTGAATCTCTCATTGATATGATTTTCTCCAATAGATTTTCACTTCACAAGCATACACTTACTCTCTTTCAAGACAAACTATGTGCAGTTTAGCACAATAGAAGTTGATAGAGACAGGATTGTGTAAAGTGTATTAGAGATTTCGGTTGTTTGGGTTGTTTTACCTCTGAGCGACACTTTTTTGCATACCATGGGCTAAATGGCCAGGTCACATGGACCCCGAAGGCTCAGAGAAGGTTGGGGGGAGGGAACACACTGAAACAACTGTTGGGAGACAGATGGTAGCCTCCCGTCAAGGCCACCCAGCGTGTTCTTTAACATGCACAGGGCATGGCTCTCCTGCACAAGGAGCCACGGCTTAACGTCCCATCCGACGGACGGCGGTCTTTCCAAGCCCATCGGTGTCCCCTATTGACCGTGGGCAGGGCGGGGAATTTTGCGGAGATAAATCTCAACGCTGACCTACCTGGGACTCGAACCTGGCTGTACAGATTACGAGCCTGGCGTGCTACCGACTGAGCACCCTGCCACAATTCGTTACAGATCACATATATGTAAACATGGGTAAAAATATATATAAATATACAGGTACACAAAGTAATTTTTTAAAACTAATTTTCAAGTTCATTTAACTCATTCTTTGCTTTAATAAAGCGCTTGTTACCGTTTTTCGTTTTTACCACTATTGATCCATCTTGAGTTCAAACATTGCACTGACCAAATTTCTCAATAGCCGAATGAAGAACTTTAACCTTTTCTGACGTTAGATCTTCATGAATAGTGATTCCACTGCCTTTAAGTTTATTTTTAGCACGGACACAGCATTTCTTTTCCGATACGAACAGAATATTACAATGATCGGTCGGGGCTTGCCGTTCCGACCAATTCCCACACGATGACTGCGGTCAATGTCATTTACGGAAATGTCAATGTTTAATTTTTCATTGACAATTTTAATGGCAAGGCCATCAGTAAGTGCATCTACTTTTTGCACTCCAAAAATCATGCTAGAGCTTTTGCGTTGATACCGTTCAAATTCATTGCACTTTAAAGAAATCTCAGAACGTAGTTGAAGCACATTCTTGCAGAACAGCAGAAGTAACTGCTTCCGTGAGTAATGAGACAATTGGTGACATATAGTACTCATTGTATTGAACAGAGTCTTGGGATTTGAAGATAGTTCAACACATTTAGAGACTGACGCCAACAGATCGTCGTCCGAAAGCGACAAACCAGCGCTATGCGCAGGGGGTGACCTTGGAGGGCTGCTTCTACCCACTGGCGACCCGCTTTGCTAGCGAGAACAGCATTCTTTAGCGAGGTTGTCATCTTACTTTTAGGCGCCATGATCTTAACAATAAATGCAAGGAGATATGATTAAAGTAAAATACCTGAAGTGTTTCAAAGAGAGACACGAAACTTACGAGGAAGGAACACAGCTTTTCAAGACACTAGAAACTGGCAAACGCTTACAAAATACAATAACTGTAAGAAGTACAATCGAACCAGATTTACATTACCGCTTTGTGGTTACGAATCAGGAAAGACTGATTTCAACTCATCAGCCTCCTCTCAGAACTCTCCTGGAGCTCTGATCTGCTCTTGTACAGTAGTAGGATTTAATGCCACAGGACCTTCTCACTGCCCTGATCACAGCATGCAACTCGAAGTGACATTTGTCATTTGTATCACTGTCAGGAGTCATCAGAGACCTTACTGAACTCTCGTGCAGGAACGAATGCATATCCAGTTAACTTTATCAATTTCCACTCCATTGAACCATCTATTCATTGCTCCAGTTTATCCTGTATTTTATGCCAGTTATATCACTCATTTCTTTCTTTCTTTCATATTCCATTTGCACTAGAACATCCATGTCATTCTATCGTCTCGTATTTTTTCATTTTATCCATTTTGTCACCTACTTAGCTTATCAATACCAGTGTACATAAAAATTTTAAAATAATTCAGTTTTTCTCATTTCAATTCTTATCAGAACTGACACAGTGTAGATGTGCCATTTTGAAATGATCTCCACTACTGTTGCAATGGTCTTATTAATTTTCGACCTTAAAATTATCATTGCTATGACACAATATTTTACCCTTAGTGCATCTATCATGTCGACCTATCATGAATATCACCTAACAAAGTGCAATAGTGTATTTTGCACTCTAATGCACACACGTGATAGAAATGCACCGTGAGTGGAAACAGTGCAAAAATACTTTGCTTTGGTTTGGATTGGTTTTATCTCTGAGCGGTACTTTTTTGCCCACAATGAGTTAAATGTTCAAGTCATAAGGAACCGAGGACTCAGAGAAGTTGTAGGGGTGAACCCACTGGACAATTGTTAGGAGACCGATGGTAGCCTCCCTGTCAATTCCATCCAGCATGTTCTTTAACATACACAAAGTGTGGTTCTACGGCACACGTGGTCATGTCTTAACGACCCATCCAATGGACGGTGGTTTTTCCAAGCCCATCGGTATTCCTTACTGACTGAGGGCAAGGTAGGGGTTTTGCAGAGATAAATCTCGATGTTGACCCAGGCTGGACTCAAACCTGGGAACTGTAGATTTTAAGCATCACTTTAAAACTAAAGCCAGGAATGCAAAAAGCGATGCTTATAATCTGCAGTTCCCAGGTTTGAGTCCAGCCTGGGTCAGCATTGAGATATATCTCTGTGGTACAATTTAAAACTAAAGCCAGGAATGCACAAATTGTACCATACAGAGAAAATGTTATATTGAACAATGACACTTCTGTTCAGGATTTTATATTATTCAGAAATTTATTTGCTTTTATGTTGAAATGTAATATAACTACTGTGGATCTCCGCATAACGAAGTCATCAGATAACAAATTTTCGCTTAACGAACTGCCTCCTATACTTTCCCATTGAATCGCGTAGCGAATTTTTCCTGCGTAATGAATTACTTACGAAGTTAGAAGAAAAGCAATTTCGGCCAATCGCAACACTCCTAAGCAGACTCAACCAATTAGCGATATCTGTTAATGAGCATTTGGAGCTATATTGTGGAAAGAGCTCTCTTGAAGACCTAGCGCTTTTATTCAATCTTTTTCATTTAAAGTGAATTAAAAGTGATTGTAATGGCCGTGGACACAATTCACAAAAGGATAAGAGTACGAAAGGCATAACATTTGAAGAAAAGTAATAGGTCATTGAGAAGTCTAGAAAGGGATGGAAATAAGTGTGCTTACTACGCAGTATAGCTTGTCTCAATCCAAGCTCCTGCTAATTAAGGACAAAATAAAAAATGCCAAATTCAGTGATGTCTTTACTGTACAAGTTTTTAACTATGTTTTTAAAGTCAAAAATGTAAATCTAAGATGGCCTTGGAACAAAATTAGGCTTTTAACATATATTTCCCAAAGTCGGGTAACGAATTTTTCGCATAAAGTTCTCATGGAAGGAATTAAATTCGTTAATCAGTGATCCACTGTATTTTTTGCTCCTGTTTTCAAGAATAAACCTTAATTACTTTTATCAGCGCTTTTCCCTCTTTTTTTACCCTTAAAATAACAAACTTTCAAATTAATACATTTCTCATTTTGGGTAGAATTTTTATTTTCATAAAATTCAGAATTAATTCCTTTTTTTATATATATATATAAGTTCAAGTTTATTATCATAGAAATTCTACATTAAAATCTATCAACATATAATAACCCAAAAGCAATAGCTTGACTAGGTTGTTGTAGTACATATAAATAGCCCTGTAATTTAATATAGTACATAATCAATGTCTGTTGATTACGTGTTTGACAAAATAATTCAAAAGTTAATATTGTTTTCTTGGTTGAGCACAGTGAATAAACGCATGGGCCTCCAAGGATCACGACATTTCATTCCACATTGGAACTTCCAAAGCCATTTTGCGCATTAGGTTAATTCCAACAGTGTTCAATATCTGCATCATTTCATTCCATTGAGATATTTTATCTCAATGGAATGTATCTCACCATTAGAAGGTATGGCTTCTAGTATTTTGAGCACATAAATTTAAAATTACATTACATTTTAAATATCAGGAAATTTTGTTTCCTATTTTTACCTTATTTACTGCTATAAAAAGGCAACAAATTCCTACTAAGAATTTATAATTTAAACTCCTTTAATATTTTATGTACGGATAACGTAAAGATTTTTTATCACTTTAAGCCCTTGTTATTTTTTATTAACTTGGGTTACACAATTTTTATATACTATATATCAATTATTAACATATTGTAGTGTTACTCTGACTTTTTTTTAAATATAATTATCATTTATCAAACATTTTTTTTCGAAAATCTCTTTAATATGTTGAATATATTATTGCACCAGCCAAAATTTTAGGGAACGAAGGATAATTGGAAAAGTGGAATGTCCAATTGGAAGAAGAACCATAAAACAAGTAATTACTGCAGAGTTATATGTAGCAACAAATCGCTATTATCAATACTTGAACTAGTGCTAATTTTGATTTCCCATTTACGAATGATATACGGAAATATTCTGTGCCAAATTATGGAAAGCATTAATTCAGGAGGATTATCATGAAACTTAAGATACCATTGCAAAATGGAAAAATAGTGAGGATTTAAAAAATAATTCCGTTTTATTAATATCCTTTTTCATTAGTTTTATTATTGGTAATTATAAATTTCATAAGAAGTGAATTAAAATCAACAACTCTCTGTGTCATTCTTTTCCTTTAGCTCCACTAGTATTTAACATTTCACTCCCCTCACCCCTAATAAAAAATATTTTCTGACTCACATACCAATTTAGGTTCAAGGATTGGCGACACTGATTTGCAGCCACACATGAATAAAACTATGGCTGGTGCAAGCATCACACTCTTCCACACATTATTACTAAAGTTTTCATTCTTGGTAAATCTTTTAACCCAGCAAGAGGTGAAAGCTGGTTCATATCTAAAGAAAGAAAAGGTGGGAGGGGCGAGATCGAACCATAATGCATTCCAATATGTAGATTTTATGGGAATCTATCATACTATTTATATATAAGTACTTGTGACTTTGATTTACTACACAAGATCCTCTAGCAGATCAATGCTTTTAGACTATGAAATACATACTGAAACAGTAGAACACGTCTTTTCTGCTATCCATTGACATATGCTTCTGATGTTATCAAATTTCTACCACGTTTTAAAACTTTATTAAGTAATTCAATAGTTGAAAATAAAACGCATTTCCATTGCCATCTATAACAACTGTGTTGCCACTACATATTCCACAGCCCTTGTATATTTATCATTTACTTAAATTTTTAGCTTTAAAATTTCCCACAGTAAGAACCTGTCACCTTAATGTTCCACAGAGAAAGTTTGTGAGAAAGTGAGACCTCAGCAGAACGACAACACAAGAAAGAAAACAGCCATACATCATTAGGTGCTCAAATCGAAGCTCCTTTGATCAGTATCCAAGCATGTTAACCACTCAACCACGTATAAAGATAGTTAATGTATTAATTAAGTAATAATATTTTAATAATTATTATTACGCATATGTCATGTCCCTCTAATTTATTTATTTTTATTTATTGTTGCATTTTATTGTATTTTTGTTATTGTAAATATTTTTATGTATTGTGTTCGCTGAAGTGCTATTGTGGGGATGTGACTCATAGATGTTGTTTTTGGGGCTGAGCTGGCTGCCTGCATGGACGTGTCCGAGAAGCCTTTTTACAACTAGCCTTGGGCGCGAGTGTCAGCGCAGGAGAGAAGCCAAGTAATAAGGAAACAACAGTTTTGAGCGTATCTGTCGAGAGGGAAGGACGTTTGGACACACATTAAGGGACGCCGCTCTTACTCAAACGAAACCCTTAAAGAAAGAGTTCGATTCTCTGTGTGAGAATGACAGTCTTGAGTGTAGCTGTCGTGCAGGAAGGACGTTTGGACACGTGTCAAGCCGCTCTTACTCAAATAAAACCCTTAACGAGAGGGTTCGATTCTCTGTGTGAGAATCACAGTCTTGAAGGTAGCTATCAGACAGGCAGGACGTTTGAACACGCGTCAAGGAATGCCGCTCATACTGAAAGAAAAATCCATGAGGAGAGGGTTCGATTCTATGTGAGAATCAAGATTCTTGGTGTATCAGATAGTTCTGTGGATTCTGTGTGAACTACATTGTAGGCAAAGGTTAAATATCCTTTGGCCGAGTTTGAGGTCGGTAAAGCGAGAACCTACAAAGTGTGCGGTTTTCCACCTCATTGCGTACTGTTTGCAGCAGCAAAGCACCAAAGCCTACGGAGTTCACAGCATCCCCAGCACCTAATTGTATATAGTGCGAATAAATTGTGTGTCCCTATACAATTCTCGTGCGTCAATTGTTGGACATATTTCTGTACATCACTTGGCGCAGCAAATCTGAGGCATACGTCGGTACGGGTGTAACACCCGCGAACCTGTTGTTTCACCGAAATAAGGGTGAAGGTAATCAAGGGACCTTCACCCTTATTTCGGTAGGTTATGAACATCGTCCGATCTACTATCTTGCGGTTAGTAATCGTTTCTCCTACCGGACTGGTCACGACATCATAGATAAGCACGGATTTAGATCTCAAAGAATAAAAATAAATGGGTGGGTAAGCTATACAACTGAGCCATAAAAAACGTAAAAGTGACGGGAGAGACCGTATTTCCATCGCAATGCAACATTTTCCCCATCATTTCAGAGGTTTTAAAAAGTTTCTTGAAAATACGTGAAATATGCCCAAGTTTAATCATCTTTGAACTCCATTACTTTTACTAGTATTCTCAAAGTGACTGGGGGGTGGCCCTCTTGCCTTGCCACCACCCTGCTTATAGTTTTAAATGGCGTAAAAAAATAGCTAATGTCCTAGTAGGTACATTTTGTGTGCTGTGTTAGCTCTAACTGAGACAACGGTTAACAAACATCACTTCAGTCTCAATAGGGCATGTCCTTGTATAAAGCTGTAAAAGCTACAAGTAGTTTCTAATGTTCTTTTCTGTCCTGTATTTAAATATGTGAAAACAAAAATTTATTTTGAAATATTTCTTTACAGTGGCAACAAGTTCTTGGATGGTGTTCTGCTGCTTTCTTTTCACTAAGTGTAATTTTTGGCTTGTATCATGTAAAACCGAACAGGACCCTCTTTGACTTTTATAATGCTCTCAGTCGAAGTTCATTTAGTTTATGTCCTGCATGGATAATTTTTGCTTGCCTTACTGGACATGGAGGTATGAAATTAAACCTATTTACCTTAATATTGCTATTTACCTTAATATTGTACTTAAAAAAATTTAATCACTTTTTTCATACTTTCATAAATGAAAATTATTTTTTCTACAATGGAACCGTACAAAGAATCTGCAACTAGTTTTAATAAAAAAATAACTTACTGTACATGGATGTGCTTTCATGAAGAAATTCATCCTTATGGCTATTGGAGGCATCAATATTTCCAATTTTATAGTTTATTAGAGAAATATTTACCCACTAGTAAAATAGGGTTATGAACAGCGTGCCTAAAGGCCTCAGAAAGAAGGAGAGACCTGGGATGCGGTGGGCAGACAATATCAAACAGGACCTTTTTAGAATTGGTGTGCAGTGACCGGATGCAGTAGATGTAGCTCAGGACAGACAGACATGCTTGGAGAACTAAATTGCACAGTCTGGTTGGACCTCCGTACCTCATGGCTGCTTGAGGATGATGATGATGATGATGAATGAATCATTCAGAATATATATAATCAAACAAAGAATATGATTTTATGTCACAGTAAATGGATAGATTTTTTAGACAGCTTGAAAGTTGGTAAATCACTAATTATACATGGCGACAAAATTTCAAGAATGAAATGTGCTTTAAAGTGTTTAGTATGGAAAGAATTTAAAGAAAAAATTTAATAGCTCTTTTCAAATATAATTGGTGATTCTAGTTGATGACAAAGGTGTCCAAATTAAAAGTAACATATCTTACAACGAGGGATCATTTCTTTAAAAGTGCTGAAATATTATCCTGTTTTATTTTGGTGTCAGTGACTCGAAGAATTTAGCTCTCTGAAGTGCTGAAGTCAATCGCTGTCCTGTCTTTATGCATTCCTTTAGCAGTGATTTTCATCAGTCCTAGTTTCATGTGTAGAAGATGCAAGGGAATATTTTGTTTGGAAACCACTAATGGATATCGTACAAACTTCTTTTACATAGGAATTAGGGCTTGAAAAAGTGGTTGATCCTTAACAGCATAATGAGATTTTTGCTCTGATCTCCCATTGAAAAGGAAAGTAACAATATTCTCTGTATACACTGCAAATCGAGTAGCAAACTAATGACTTTGAAGTTTCACACTTATGACTTTTTTTAGCTTTCTATGTTATTAAAGAGACTTTGAACTTTCATATGGCTCAGTTACGTGCACAGCATCTGCAATTGAAACTGATATTTTTATTTCAAATGCCACATAATACCCTACAAACCTAAGCTTTAAGGACCATTCATGATAATTGTGACGTTTCCAAAAGTCATCATCAAATGATTAATATCATAGCAAAAGCAAAGATCGCCAGCCGTAGGAAAAAGTTGCTAAATTATTTCCCAATCGCGAAAAATAGAAATTTTAATATTAACTGCAAGAAAATTCCATTATTGTATTCAAAATCCTACTAGTTCTGTTTTTGTTGTTTCACAGTTTTCAACTAATAAAATTAAATCCTGTTATAAATGGTCTATATTCTTCATCAGGTGACACTTCCATTCTTTTAATTGCAGCTGTTATATCATCATTTTCTGAGGTTCATGATTTACGACACATCAAAATTCAAAAGACTTCCTAATGTTACTTTTGTTGTGTCTGATAGGTTATAATGTCACTAGTCTAATTTAAGAATCGCATCAACCTATGTCTGTTAAAACATTTCCTGTTGGATTACTGCATAATGAACAGATTACGAAACAGTAATTGTCATCAACAGAAATCAATGCTGTAACAACAAAACTGATCACTTCCTCTACCGTGGAAACAAGCTCAACAAACATAGAGGGTAAAACGAAAAACTCAGAATTCTACAGTAAGCAATTAGAAACCTCTATCGTTAATGAAAATAAAACGTGAATCAATAGCAGACAACGTTCCCATCATGGTACAGAATGGCATAAAATAATATTCCTTCAAGCAGTTGTTTGCCACAGAGGTCTGACAGGAGCCTGTCAGTTTATACGCCATAGTATCAATGATCAATGAGGATGGCGGAACATAATTTGACAAAATACCAGTAGACAGTGAAAGGAAGTAATACAAAAGTGCTGTGTTATTACTAACTCTGTAGTAAATACCCTGAAAAAACAGAAATTACTACTCCTGTAGTGACTTACCTGTCAGCCCACTAAGTGATATTTTCAATTAAGCCCAGATACGAAAAAAAAAACAAGAGCAGACTGATATTTAAAAAAAAACTTTTTGTCCAGTAGTAAAATAAACTGGACAAAATGCTGTGCAAAAGCACGATAAAAAGAAATTGCCCTTATACACCGAAGAGTCAAAATATTATGGCCAGCGCGTCCTTATGCAAATCGAAGCAACTGCAGGTAAAGGGTACGGCGCGTGTGAAAGTCATGAAACGGTATAAATAACACCTGATACTGAGCTCTGTTAATCAGTGTTATTCTTGCTCTTCAGATGGGAAAGGCAGCAGACTTAAGTGAGTTTGACAATGGCCAAACGACTGGGTCAGAGCATTTCTGAGACGGCAAGGCTTATGGGGTGCTCACGGTCAGCCGTGGTTAGTACCTTCAAAAAGTGGTCTGAGGAGGGAAAAAACCATGACCACCGGCAAGGTGTGGGCCGACCATGGTTCATCGATACTAGAGGTGAACGAAGGTTATCCAGTATGGTACGAGCCAACAGAAGGGATACTGTGGCGTATCGCACCCGTAATTTCAATGCTGGTGACTGGAGTAATGTGTCACAACACACAGTACATCTAACTCTGCTGAAAATGGGACTGCGTAGCCGCAGGCCGCTCCCAGTGCCCATGGTAACCCATTTCCATTCGCTCAACACCAGTGGAGACTGCTTAACTGATGATGTCGCCGCAAAGGCAGATGCCAGACTGGGCGTCTCGCCTTCATTCCTCATGGTGCCAACGTTGGCTAATGGTTTGCATGGTGACCAAGGTACCCGTAGCGGTCTGTAAATCACTCTGCAGCATAGTCGCTGTTGTGAAAAGGTTGCAAATGGTCGTCCAACAGAGCATGCGATCTTCACGTCCTGTGGTGGAGTGTGCTGGTCCCATACCTGTTTTTCATGTCATTTGGTGCTCCATGATGTTGTGTGATATGCATCGCTTAACTGTGCTCACACTGCACCCAAGCATGCGGTGATCGCTGGAAGGCTCAATCCGAGCTCGCACATATAGACGATTCGCGATTTCTCATACAGCGTCAGTTGCACATTGGGGTCCTGTTGGCGTCTCCAAGGCATGTTCTGAAGATTTTCGCAGCATCTACTTCAACCTCACTATCTGTCGTGTTATGTATGATACGAGCTCATGGGCTCCTGATATTTATCCACGCCTCAGATAGATGACAGGTGTCCATTCGCTGCAGAACTCTGATCATTTCTTATCTCCGATGGCCGATTGCCTCCTGTAATTCACATATCTCTACCTCCATTCCTTATTAGTGTTGTGATTTCCACTTTGAGCAGTGTATTTTATTGTGGAAGTGTGTGGGAGTGCATCTTTTAGATGTTGATCTTTGAGGGTTTTCACCATCAAAATTCGGATCATGTCCTCGTAAACATTTCCAGTCACTGTCATCTCAGCGGCGGGGGTGGCGGCTCAGTCGGTAGTGCGCCAGGCTCATAATTTCTAGTTCCCAGGTTCGAGTCTCAGCTGAGTCAGTGTTGAGATTTATCTCCGCAAAATTCCCCGCCCTGCCCACGGTCAGTAGGGGACACCGATGGGCTTAGAAAGGCCACCGTCTGTTGGATGGGACGTCTGTTGGAAGCCGTGGTCGATGTGTGCGGGAGAGCCACACCGTGTGCATGTTAAAGAACACGTGGATGGCCTTAACGGGAGGCTACCATCTATCTCCCAACAGCTGTTCCAGTAGGTCCCCTTTCCCAAACTTTCTCTGAAACTTCGGGGTCCATGTGACCTGGACATTTTGCCCATGGTGTGCAAAAAAGTGCCACTCATAGGTAAAACAACCCAACAGTCATCTCATGGAAGAAGGAGAGAACAAAGACATTTTTTTCATTAATTCACACCAAACATTCAGTTTTGGTGTGTCTCTTTTAAACGAGTGCACGAAGCTCCAGAATCAATAACTTAGACAGTTTCTTCATTATACCTTGCAAGTTGTATACTACAGTAATACTTCCTATTTGATTGCAAATATAGTACAGAATAATCATAACTTCTTTCGAGTGCTGGGTAAGGCACAGATGTTTGTATTGCTTTACTGCTTGTGTCCAGCTATACTCACATACCTTCTACTACGGCATATTAAACTGGCAGGTTCCTATCAAAACTTTGAGGCAAACAGCTGTTTGAGGGAATATTTTTTTAGTAGTCTTTAGGAACAGCATCTCTGCTATTAGTCTTCAGTCAACCATATGTATCTCTTGTATCCCATTGTATCTCTTTGTCTTCATTAGATTATGAATAAATTCAAATAAAGATAATAATAAAAGTAATATTATTATTATTATATGATTCTTCTTTAAACACTTAAATATGTTTTTTCATGTTTCTGTTTCGACAGGTTTTGTAAACAAAATATTATCATTGAAACTTTGGATTCCTCTCAGTCGTCTGACTTATTGTGCATATCTTGTACATACGCTAATCTTGAATTATTACTACCAAACTTTGAAAATACCTATTTACTTCACCCCCATAACCATGGTAAGTGGTCAGCTTTTCTGATGATGTGGAAAATGTTATTTTACATTTTTATGTTGGTTTTTGCTGTTTCTCTTCTTTTATATTCATACGAAAATGGAGTATTTTTTACTTTAATTGCCCTGGATTAGTAAAGCGGTAAAATCTGTTTGCTTAGTACTATGGTAGATATAATTTTGTTTGGGCATCATTTGCCGACGTTGATTGTTGTTTTTCATAACATTAGTGAAATGTAAGCAATTCCTCGTAATCTGCAGCTCTAATCGGTAGGCTCGTAATCTGCAGTTCTCAGCTCTAAACCATATCCCAGCTGGGATATGGTTGAGATTTATCTCCACAAAATTCACGACATGGTCAGTAGGAAACACCGATGGGCTTGAAAAGGCTGCCATCCATCTGATGGGATATTAAGCCGTGGCTCCTTGTGCGGGTGTCATATCTTCATATATTAAAGAACAAACTGGATGGCCTTGACAGGAGGCTACCCTCTGTCTCGTAACAGCTGTCCAGTGGGTCTCCTCCCCCAACCTTCTTGGGGTCCTTGTGACCTGGCGATTTAGGCTATTGTGTTAAAATAATGCCGCTCAGAAGTAAACGAACCTTAATAATGGCCTAACACAAAGAACTTTGGAAGAAAGAAAAATAATCTGTCACATTAAAATCGCAAGAAGCAACCATCTCACCCATCATCAGGCCTGTGAAAGATTGGTCAGGTCAAAACATTTTCTCTCCCAATATCATAAAATATTCATTTAATATAAAACAGCCACCAAATGAAAATTGTAGTCAAGTATTGCCTACCATCGGCAAGTAATGTCATAAAAGCTGTAAATTTCAAAGAAATTTTACCTCAGGCTATTCATCTATTCTTCAGCTTTCAAACACTGGTGACCAGATGTCCTCCGAAATTGGGAACACTTGATTATCCTAGTTTAAATTTCGGAACTAAATTTTTAAAGTCCCCAGATCTTATTCTGTAAATCTCGTCACTAGTATGGTTTCAAATATATTGTTGCCAACTGGATCTCAGAAAAATACCTTCTAATTCAGATATCCCAAACATGTAGGCCACATACAGCAGGATCCCACAAGCCATACGTTTTATCATAATCATGATGAGAACTGTGATTACTAGCTTGGCTTCGCAAAGATATCAAACGAGTATGGAGATATAGTTGTGTTCAGCCAAAGGTGAAGCCACTACAACATTTTGTTTTATATTTCGGTATAAATGGCATGTAACATTTAAGCACTAAAATTACATTACAATAATGTTTTGTTTATTATTGCTTTAAATGCTGCCCACATTGATTGTGTATGAGAAAATGCTTTTATCACATATTGAAAAGTAAATTGATTTGGCCCCTGTATGATTTGCCCTGTTTAAATATATCTTCTTTTATCCTAATATTTTAAAATTCGGGCATTGTAAGTGATGAATTAGCAGTACGGCTGCAACTTCCAACTAAAAATTATTGTTTTTCAAAACCGGAATATAATTAATGTTAATTATTAATGTTGAATTGCTGATTCATAAATGCTTGGATAGTATTAGTAGCTATAAAAGTAAAATTTTTCTAGAAAGACATTTCATGTAGACTTTGTTTCTGATTCATGCATAAGACCACGTGGTGACTGTTGTCAATCATAATTCATTACAATTATCCATGAGTAATAGTGACGTACACCCCCCTTTCTTATTAGGGCAGTCCATCACTTTCTCTCTGGCCGAGATCCGTCTACGCTGCCCAGGCTAAGTCAGCCCCTTAACTCAAGATTCAAAGTAATTAACATTCAACACATAGAAAACGGAGATAATCCGTATTTAGCAATTAAACACAATATTTATTACCAAATTACTATTTTTGACATTTTCTCATACAAATTCCTCCCATCTTTGGGGTATTTTCCAGATACGCCGCTCTTTTGAGCAAGGGTAACCTTTATAATGGTGGAAACGAAAAATGTTCATCAAAGTCCGTAATATAAGTACAAGCCACCAGCTCTAAAAGTCCTTACAGTCCGTGGTTCCGATTTGGGGCACCGTGGCGGCGGCTGGTAGAAGCGCATACATGTGGAATAACACAGATTTAATGGAGAGAATGACCCCTACCTGCTTTCATGTTGCCGTTGCTGAAGCATCGTCCTTAGGCCACTTGGCCGGTGATTGAGGCATTGTAGAATTTGCACACTATCTGCAAAACGTTGACTCTTGTCTCTCAAGGTTCAGACAAGAAGAAAGGAGGAACGCACGTCCTCGCCGCTGAGAGTTCCGACCAGAAGTAGAAAGAACACGTCTTTTCCCAAACAGTTCACTCTTCCAACCTTGCTTACCGCCGCGACATCTAGCGGAGGTCAGCGCGTAAGCTGACGCGGACGACGTTCATTGGTCAAGGGCGGCCGAAGCAGGGGAGATACACCTTCCCTGTGGCCTTTGATGCTGACCGCGACTCTCAAGTCGCGAAGTTTCCATGCCGGAAGCGAAAACGCGTCCTCTGTTGCAAACAGCGTCAGGGAAATTCGTAGAACTGGATGGCAAAACAAGAGTCTTTGTTTCCATCATGTAAATTGAATATACTAGAGCCTTTCGGCCCTCAGTCGTGTCCACAGGATAAATCTCTGTGGTCACGACAATAGCTGCACAGCTTAGGGTACTTGTTATATCATCATAGAAGATTCTGAGATTAAAATATTTCTTAATATTGGCTTTTCTGCTAAGAAAACTTTTAATAAGGAAGTTGGATTGATTTATTAATGCTAAAATCTTTTTTATGGAAGAAACGTGTACTCTTTCCCATAACATTGTGAATTTATCAACCATAAAATTAATTTGATCAATAGTAAATAGACAGTGTTACCTGTTGACACAGAATAAATAGCTTTGTAGGGAAGAATTAGTTTTGCCGATGCAAGGGATTTGAATCCAAGCCTCCATGATCGATATCAAAGTGTTCTAACCACTAAACTATCATCGCTCCATCATTTATCCACAAATGTGACTAGTCAAAAAGTAAAACTTATTTCTATTATTCATTTTTATTTTTTGTGGTTTAGTGCATAATCGAATATGTAAAAAAGAAACTAAATTTTATTCGGTGAGAAATATTTTTCTAAATTAGAAGAGTTTATTAAAACTATTTTTTATTTAGTAACAGCTTGAAGCTATATTTTTTATAATATCTGTTTACTAAATTTGGTGTCATTGTGTTTTCATAACAAGAGAATTCACGTAGCAATTATTATTTATTATTATATTTATTTTGATGTTTTCTTGTCATATTGATGGAAAAACAATTTGGATACGCTGTAACATCTTTGTAAGTAATGATGTGGTTAGAAGAAGGAGTCATCAACCTCCTTTGAGTAGCATATTATGCAGAGAGACTGTGTTGTTTTGACCATGTTGCCCTTATACTACGCTATATTTTTATACTACAGATTAGCAAACAGCTATAAACAGACAGCCTAAACAGCTACAGATTGGCAAACAGAATTATGAACAGTGTACCTAAGGGTTTCAGAAAAAGGGAGACCTAGATTGCGATGGGCTGAAAATGTCAAACAGGACCTTGCTAGAATTGGTCTAAAGTGGCCAAATGTAGCAGCAGCAGTAGTTCAGAACAGACACGTCTGGAGAGGAAAATTACAGTCTAGTTGGACCTCCATAGCCCATGGCTGCATGAGGATTTTTATGTATGTATTAACATCTGAAACATCTAATGAAAACATTTTATTTGAAATAATGTATAAAGATATATGTGAATTTGGACTTCCATTAATATTCATTCACTATTTAGAAAGTTTTGGAAGTTAAAAGAGGAATTTAAAACTTTGATGTTACCCTAGCTGAGGACTCTGATGAACATAACACATTTGCTGAAAACTTTATGATTTTTCGAAATTTGCCATTCTGCAGCAGTTGACTTGTCCTAAGAACGTTTGTTATGCAAAATCAATCTTAACTAATATATATAGACAGAAAGAGGTTGTGAGTGATTGACGGCTGATGACCGACGACTGACATCGGATCACGCCAATTAAAACTATGATGCAGAAGTGGTGGATCTTTAAAAATTTACATCTAAGGATAATCCAGATTTTTGATTTCGGGAAATATCCGAAATCTGACCGAAGACCTTTCCTTTAAAGTAAAATTGTGGTCACTAAGAGGTAAAACCAAGATCTACGATTGCTAGAAACGTGAGAATTGACGTTTACGGGTGTTTCGGGTTATTGATGTAGGAAACGTTGCAAATTTTGGATCTGGAGGGTCCTTCGAAACTCAAATTTTGATCTATCGGTACTAGAGAGCTAAACATCAGCTCCTGTGGATATTTCGAGTCGTATATCCCAGAAATGTTGCTACATTTTGGATGCGATGGATTCTTTGACGACAGAGATCGACTATAGATCTACCAGTGTTAGAAGGCTAACCATTTGCACTTGAGGGTAATTTGAGTTATAGATCTCAGAAATTATGATAAATTTCGGATGCGATGCATCCTTTGGGGTTAAAGGTCGATTTCGATATACTGGTCCTCGAGAGCTAAAAATTGAATAGGGCTATATCAGGCAGTAGAACTCACAAACAAGAGTAATTTTCAGATCCAATGTCGTAATCAAGGTCAAATAGGGGTTAAGAGCTGTCGAAGGCATCGATTGATTTCTAGTATATACGTATACAGAATCATCAAGCAGCTACATGCTAAGGAGGCAGAATAAACTCTGTCATGTTATACTCCCCATATATGACTTTACTGTGGTACGGCTGTTGGATTTTTGAGGGACGGGAGTGGCTCAGTCGGTAGAATGCCACACTCGTAATCTGTAGTTCCCAGGTTTCAGTTCCAGCTGGAACAGCGTTGAGATTTATCTCTGCAAAATTCCCCGCCCTGTCCAGGTCAGAAGGGGACACTGATAGGCTTAGAAAGACCGCCATCCATCAGATGGGAAGTTAAGCTGTGGCCACTTGTGCAGAAGAGCCATAGCTTATGCACGTTAAAAAAACACGCTGAACGGCCTTAACAAGAGGCTACCATCAGTCTCCCAAAAGCTGTTCCATGGCATCCCCTCCCTCAATCTTCTCTGAGCCTTCCAGGTTCTTGTGACTTGGCCATTTAGCCCATTGTGTGCAAAAGAAATGCAGCTCAGAGATAAAACAGCCTAACCCAAGCGTTACTCAAGCGTTGGAAAGGAGATTTGGCTAATTTAGGCTAATTTTAAAAAGGTGTTTGGCATTATTTACCAATCACATTCTATCTAGGTTCACTCCTTTTTCTAAGAGGGAGAGTTAGTAACAAGTAGGTAGTCTAAGAGGGATAAGTGGGTTTAGCCAATAACACATTAGGCTTTCCATCTGCATACACTGTCTTTCCTGGAGTACAGGAATCACGGATAAGAGCTGGATAAAACCACAGTAATAGGCACCTTTTATGATACACCGCACTGGACCAATTAAGTGTAGCCTCCTCAAAGAAGATTAGCCCAATGATGAAGTCTGCATCCGTTCGTGCACAGAAGACAGAGGTGTCACTCCCCATATGTGACAGTTCTCTGTGTTGACTGCACCAGCGACGGTGAAGTGCACCTTGTTTGTCCACAGAACCGTCATGTTGTCCACCTCGACCATGCCAGAAAATGGAAAACAAGTCATGAGCAAAAGCCATGAGGTTGCAGTTCCTGCAACATACGGCTCCTGTATGGGTACCGTCGCACAACATACGTTAGCACTTTGCGGACTGTTGCCCATTGAAAGTCCAACTGTCGTGACACCACTCTGGCATTGCTGACTGACAGCATGTCACTTCCCTCACAGGCTGTTATGTCACCTCGTCCACCACATCGTTTGCAATAGGCAGCCGTCTTCTTCCTGGTGCCACTCCCATTCACCGGTTGCCTAAAACTTCTTCACCATCTTCCTTATCGCCACTGACATCAAAAATACTCTCCGCAGACTTTTCAGACGCCCATACTCTTGTAGTGAAGCATTTGTGTTGCTTTGATTTTGATACAATAACTGGATATATAGCGCACATTCCTTCTTCGTGAGAGCCATACAACTGTTTGCTTTCAATATGGGAATTTCTGTAATTCCACAATAATATGGAAGTCCTGTAAAAGCTAGGAGTAGCTTCAAGAATTCTTCTCTGTCCTATGTGTCATAAACGAAAAAAAAAAGTATATTTCATATTTTCCCTGTAAATTTTGTGCCATATATGGTTATGTAAATTCAAGTGATTTTATTGTTTTTACAGATGATATACTTTTCAGCTTTTTTGATGTGGAGCTATGTGTTGGCCATCTTCCTATCCGTTGCATTTGAGTCTCCCATGATGAACTTGGAAAAACTGATAGTTAATCACAATTCTTAGGAAGAATGAAACTAAAATCTATCAAACATTTTTAAGGTCTTGCTATATTTCCCACACAGAATGTTATGTTTCATTTTGCTTAAAATAATAAGGGGTGTGGAATCAAAATGCTATATATATGTTTGTATTAATATAATGGATATTTAAATGAATTTTTAAAGTAGGAAAAATTGTATAAAATATGTCAGAATACACTACATAAACTTCTCTTGCACTTATAGGTATATTATGTATACAGTGAAATCGCATCTTACATGGGGGGGATTAGGTTCTAAAGTCAGCGCATAACGCGAAAATCACGTATTGTCAAAATTACTCATGCATAAATGTATAATGTACACAGTAATGTAGGAGAATAAAATAAAGAGTAAATAAACAAAATCGAAATATAATTTCAAGGTATTTTTAATTCCAGAAGAGAGAGAGGGAGATGGAAGAATGAAAGAATAAATAAGGATTTTTTTTTTTGTAGTTGGAGTTCCTAAAACTCCTAAGCCTGCCAACTTTGAATTCCTTCTCATCAGAATGCTGTCCCTCAAAGGCAGGAGGTTTGAACCATAGAGGTAACTTTGAACAGCTAAGAGCTTTTTCCACAAAGTGTTGACATCGATAGGTACACATTTACAGTTTGTTTCCCAGCCACATGTTTAATACCTTTTCAGTCTTCACTACAGTATTATCAAACACTTGTCACCTTTGCAGTTATTGGAGCACTTGATGCCACAGCTTGTTGAATTTCTCTCTCTCGAAACTTGATGGCACGGATGTTGAATTCGTGGCCATATTTACGTACCATATTGGAGACTGACATTTCAAAAGTTCAACACAGCCAGTTTTTCATTCGCGTTCGAACAGATCTCTCTTTCTTGGCACCAGATGAAGCACTAGATGAAGCAGATTTTTCTGAACACCAGATGAAGCAGTTGGTTGCCGCTTAGGGGACATATTGCAAGGAAAATGCGTATTTTTAAACACCAGAATCACACTCAGCACGGCGACCTGCTATAACACTAGAAGATGCCAATAGCAATTGAGGTTGACTGAGGGAACACTAGATTCAAGTCTCTCATCTCACTCCGGGGTCACTCATTGAGTGGAATGGGGAGCGGAATTGCTCGCACTAAAATTGTTATTTCTCTGTTATTTTTTCTTTGCCGAGCACGTACAGTTGAATTCACATAAGTTAAATATTTGTATGATGCAATTCCACTGTGCATGAAAAGTTCATCCAGCTGTCTCGAATTTAAAATATAATCTGGATGTCTTGATGCCCTAATTATGTGTTATGAGAGGTGAGGTCATATTATAATTTCTGTCGGGCATTATATATAAATATCATTTTGAAATAACTCACTTGGTTATTATCCTTCTATCAGTTTTAAATGGTGCAATTAGTGGTTGAGATTGAATCACATTGGTAAGACTTGAAAGTGCAAAAAGTTACCATATTATGATAACTGGCAGAGCATACATAGGAAAAATTACTCATTGTAATAATTGCTAACATTAATACGAAAAAACTTAATTTTTTTCTCCTTCAAAGTTTTATGACTCTAGATGTAGTATTCTTTTGTTCCACTCATATACCAGTCTTTTATTGCAAGACAAGCCATTAGGATTTATTGAAATTTCCAATCACTAAGTAAGGATAAGATTTTCACTCTTATTCCCCCAAAAGCACGTCAACTACAGTGCCATATTTGGCACCGATATGCAATATCGAATATATCATATGAATTTGATAATGGTTAATCAGTTGCTAAGTATAATAAGGAATATTATGGTTCTCTTTACATCGTGTCAGTCATCCGTTGGTTGCTTTAAACTTTTTTTCATTTTCTTCCTAAACTCACTGGCTTTTGTAAAATAATTACTGCAATTTATAGCAGCATTAAATGACTTGGCTACAATGAAATCAACTGGGTTTCACCTACGACATCGCTTTTTCCCTTCAAGCTTTGTTTTTTTATACTACTCGCACTACTGTTTAATGTGTCACTAAATTTCAATAATTTGGATAAAGCTTACTATGGTATTCTTGAACTAGAAGCCTTTCTCTTTACTTGTCATATTTGTCTGTAAGGTACAACTTTCAAACTCAGATCTTTTCTATTTCACTGGTACTTTAAATAGAATAAAAATGATTCAAATATAAAGCAATGAAACGCTCAGCCACCGATTAATGATATTCCACGAATTTTGCCTTACCTTGTAATGAGTAACAGACAATGTAATATTTGTTTCTTAGCTTACAATGAGTTGAAGGTAATGCAAGACGGTGCTAGTGAATACACTTGTGTGGAGGTTTTAAAGTCACACACACATACATGCTCATTTTGTCTTAAAGCCTATCCTGAAGTTCCTCAGATAATCCTTTCTGACACCTTCTGCAAACGGCTAAGCACATCTGTAATTTCACCTTGTTGGAAATCGAATATGCTGCATTGTCCTAAGGCTACGACCAACTCTTTGGCTATTCCTCTCTGTGTGTTATTCATCTGACATCACTAGGAAAGAATTTTATTGATGGATTAAAGAAGTGTCCTTTATTACAAAACGCACTGAATGCTACTGAAAATTGTTTTGCTTCTTGAACTTTTATGGCATCTTTATAAAAGTGTACTTTGCTAAATGCAAACCTTGTTTGAAAACTGCGAATTAGTGCAATATTGAGGCTAATAACCTAAAACTGTGATTCCAATAAATGATGACAATGCATTTTAATTATTTTGAATCTGTTCTTTGAAATTTGATTCTATAATGATTGATGGATTAAAGAAGGGACCTTTATTACAAAACCCACTGAATGCTACTGAAAATTGTTTTGCTTCTTGAACTTTGATGACATGCTTATAAAAGAGTACTTTGTTAAATGCAAACCTTGTTTGAAAACTGCGAATTAGAGGAACATTGAGGCTAATAACCTAAAACTGTGATTCCAATAAATGATGACAATGCATTTTACATGTAAACTGTTTTACATGTGTACTGCTCGCCCGACCACTCCCGCTGTCATCAGCGATCGCTTGGCCACCCAGGTCACCTGATTTATCGCCCATGGATTTCTTTTTGTGGGGGGCCATGAAATACCATGTGTACGAGACCCCCGTCGACTGTGAAATGGACCTTGTTGCACGAATAGTGGCCGCAGCAGGCAATGTCCGTGATATGCCAGGCGTTTTTGAAAATGTTCGGCGGTCAATGCAACGGCGCTGTGAATCCTGTGTCCGTATAAATGGTCGCAATTTTGAGCACCTACTGTGAACCTGTACTTTACCTTGTTGGAATAAAAGTCACATTCGCTACCACTTAACTATACTGTTTCCTTGTGTTCACTTTACTTGTCCATTTTGTTCATGTAGATGACGTTTGCGGACATACTTTCCTATGTGAAATCGGTTTCCTGACGTATTCCCTACCTCCCCACGAAATTTGAACGATAAGTTTTGAATCACCCTGTATACACTGTTGAAAATAATTAGATAATATTGTTACAAATTTTAAATAGAAAACTGAGCGTGAGTTCAAAAAAAATTATTACAGACCAAACGATGTTAAAAAAAAAGGTAAATTAGAACCTTTGTTATACATATATTGATCTCTATGTTGCGATCTTGTGCAACCACGGCAATTCCCGGTTCCGCCTGACAGCACTACCTGGTTTAAGAAAAGCCATGACTCTCTAGAGCCGGGGGCAAGGAATACGCCCTATAGGCGCACCTCAACCCCGGCCTCACATGGCAGCAGTCCTATAGAAGGAAAGCTAACCACGGAAGAAACCTAACTTTAATCTATTCCCCGGTTTGCAAATGTGCAAGGATATAAAGATCCAAGCTCGATCGGCACCCGGGGTGGAGACTCTTAGTAAGACCCAGACTTTTTGGACAGCTCGTGCCTACTAGGCAGGAGGAACCTTTCGACCGGGCCGTCGAACTGACCACCCAAGGTCCCTGAAAGGTGAGGTCTCCGACGCCGTCACCACCCGACCGGCAATCAAGCCGGCCAGCAGCGTCTTCAACCTCGGTTGGCCTTGGCCATGTCCAACCGGCGCCCAACCCGGTCGGCACAGCCTTCAGCCGGGTTGCTGGGCCCTAGGCCCCCCCACCACGACAAGGTGGTCCCCTATTGGGGGGGTGTTATACATATATTATGAAATTGTTATATATGTGATCTAATTACCAAAGGTAATTAGATCACATATCAGATAACACCTGTTCCATTTTACTGTTGCTCGTTTTCTTCTCATAACAATATTATACGGTTATGTCAGTGGATATACACAATCAAAACTCCTTTGAAATTAAACTTATTAATGAAAAAGGTTTACTGGAGATAAAGAACTCAAGCCTTATCATCAAATATTTGACTTTAATGAATATATGGTTAGATACAGAAGAAATTTATTGAAGTAACTCTAATGATCAATCCAGAGTAAAGAAGTGTAAAAAAAGTTACTTCAGCTATCTCTCGTTGCTCTAGAAGGAAGGTCTCATTGCTACAATGAAAAGAGTATGGATGCTGAAACAGTAACCCTAGCCAATTTCTTGTTAAGTCTACTTACAGTACGTTTTCGCGAAAACAAAATGGAAATTAGTTTAAATGCCATCTTAGCAGGATTTATTAGCACTGATACTTTTGGTTTTCCCTCTGAGTGACACTTTTTTTTTGCACACAAATGGTCAGGTCTCAAGGGCTAGGTGGGGAAGGGGACCCACTTGAGAGCTGTTAAGAGCCGATCGAATTTTCCATGAAGGCCATCCAGTGTGCTCTTTAATGTACACAGGATGTGGCTTTCGTGCACATGGGAGTGGATTTATGTCCCATCCGACGGACTTTCCAAGCTCACTGGTATCTCCTTTCCGACTGAAGGCATGGTGAGGGTTTAGTAGAGATAAACCTTAACTCTGGCAATGATGGGACTAACCTGGGAATGACAGATTACGAGCCTGGCAAACTAACAACTGAACCAACTTTTGCCCAAATTTCCCAAGGGAATCAAATATGATGAACCATAGGAAAGGCAAGGGAGGAAAAAAAAAGATTTGGAGAGAAGAAGGTAAGTGTCACATTCCTGTTGCCACATAGGGCAAGTTAATAAATTGATCCTTTTTCATGGCATAACAAATGGTAGAACTGCGATAGGATGATTAGTTTGAAGTGGTACTTTTTATGCACTCAGTATACTCCGTCACCTGTGGCAGTATTAAGATTTTTCTCTGCTAAACCACACACCCTGCCCGCGATCAGCAGAGACACCAATGGGCTTGTAAAGGCTGCTGTCCTATGGATGGAGGCATTAAGCTCTGGCACAGTGTGCCGAAGAGCTATGTCCTGCGCAATTAATGAACATGCAGGATGGCCTTCACAGAACTTTATCATATCTCCTAACAGCTGTACAATGAATATCTTTTGTTGCGATCTTATGCAACCACGGCAATTCCCGGTTCCGCTTGTACAGCACTACCTGGTTATGAAGAGCCGTGCTTATCTAAAGACGGGGGCAAGGAATACGCCCTATAGGCGCACCTCAACCCCAGCCTCACATGGCAGCAGTCCTATAAAAGGAAAGCTAACCACCGGAAGAAAAATTACTTTAATCTATTCCCCGGTTTGCAAATGTACAAGGATATATAGATCCAAGTTCGATCGGCACCCGGGGTGGAGACTCTTAGTAAGACCCAGACTTTTTTGAGGGCTCGTGCCTACAAGGCGGGGCAAGACCTTTCAGCAGAGCCCTCGAACAGCTCCCCAGAGCTCCTGATAGGTGAGGCCTCGGACACCGTCACCATCCAACCGGTCTTCCGACCGGTCAGCGGCGTCTCCAGCCTCGGTTGGCCTTAGCCATGTCCAACCGGGGCACCAATTCGGTCGGCACAGCCTTCAGCCGGGTTGCTGGGACCTAGGCCCCCCCACCACGACAAGGTGGTCCCCTATCGGGGGGGGGGGGGGGCTAACAGCTGTACAGTGGGTCACCTTCCCCCAACCTTTTCTAAGCCATAGAGGACTTCCTGACCTCGCCATTTGGCCCATTGTGTGTGAAAAAAAATGTCGCTCATAGGTAAAACAATCCAAAAAAAATTTTTTTTGGCAGTCACGAAATCTTGCTAGAGACAGGATGCACAAATATGTTTGGTTTAAAAATAATGAAATATTCATAAGAAAAGATGATAAAGATGAAGTAGTGATAATCAAGAGCTCACAGGATTTGGTTGAATTGTGGCCAAATGAAATATATTTATTTCATCTTTCACTTTTTGTATCTTTGTTTGATTTTTATGGCAGATAACCTTTTGGATTGTTTTAATGATACTGATGCGGACGAATATTGTGACGATATTAATAGTGTTAGAACATGCTATAAAACTTTCAGATAATAGTAGTAGTAAGAAAAGCAAGCTGTGGATGTGGTGAATGAAATAATTGACATGAAAAAAAAAAGGCTTCCATTGATGATACAATTAAAATAAAATAATTATATATATTATAAATTACTATATAAACGGAAAGGGGTTAATATAATAATAAAAATTTTATACTATAACTTCGTTCATTTAGGAAATACTGGGAAAATTGTTTATTTGGCCTCAGTGAGGTTCAAATGAATATTATTCTTTTTTGTGGAAACAATGATGGAGAAGGAGGAAACTCTGTTGTGTAATATTGGAAATTACGAAAAAAATTGTTTTAGAATGTACTAAATAAACGTGGTATTTTGATTTTTAGCTTAAAAACTATTGATGTTAATATTATGTAGGAGGAGATTTTTACTGAGTCTGCAGAGATAATATCTGCGAATATTAAAATTAATTTTCTTGAAATTAGATTAGTAGATACAGATCTCCTAGTAACAGTGTTAGGTTTTTAGAGGATTTGTCTTTTTATTTCGAGAAAGTAATAGAAGTTAAAAATATAATTATATCACGAGATATAAATATTGATGTTGCAAATTTGCAGAAATTCGGATGTCACGAATATTTGAATATATTAGTGGATCACGAATATGAATAAATTGTAAAGGGTTTACAAGAGAGGAAGAAACAATTACAAGAGACTCAAAAACACTAATCGATCATGCCTTGATTAAAATGAAATTATTTAACGTAACAAACATAGTATTAAGGAATAAGATAGCAGATCATTATGGATTGATGATCAAAGTTAATAAATTTTTAAATCTGATTCTGACGTGAATTGCACAAAACAAGATGGGTCTCTGGGCGTTCCTGAACAAAGAAAGTTGTTAATGATTACTACATAATAAATAGTTTGAGAGCGGTTTCGTGGAATGAAATTTTTAATGAGAAGGAGGTAACAATTTAAAATATAGGTAGATCATTATATAATAAAAGAGTAGAAAAAAGGTAGTTAATAGAATAAGAATGGATAACGCATGAAATAATCCAGTTCATAGTTTACCAGGAATAAAATGTAGAAAAAAATATAAAGAAAATACTCATAATCAAATAAACTATGATTTATATAAGAAAGAAATTAATAGGGTGAATATATGAATTTGAAAACGAAGAGAGAAATACTATACTATAAAACTTTCAGATAATAGTAGTAGTAAGAAAAGCAAGCTGTGGGATGTGGTGAATGAAATAATTGACATGAAAAAAAAAAGGCTTCCATTGATGATACAATTAAAATAAAAATTGGAGATAAAAAATACAAAGGAAGTACTGAACGATTTTGTTTAATACTTCTCTGATTTAACTATTACAAAGAATGCAGTTATACCAGAAAATAATTCTATAAGTAATAAGGTTTTTGTGATTATGTTTTGTCAAACATAACTCTATATTATACCTGAGATAACAGAATTAGACGTTACGAGAATCATTGATTCTTTAAAAATAAAATCTTCTACGTGAATTGATAAAAATCAAACCAATTTATATTAAAGAAAATAAAGAGACATTTAAGAAAGTTCTTGCATTTTTAATTAATTTTTGAGTAGGGTACTGTTCCTGACCAAATGAAGATTGGTGTTATTAGATCCATTGATAACAAATGTTCAAAGATATATTTTGAAAATTACAGACCGATTACAATTTAACTGTTTTGGATAAAAATTATGGAGAAATTCATGGGGAATGTTTTAAGGGATTGCATGGATAAGATTATATTTTTAACCAAAAGACAATATGGATTTCGTAAAGGAACTGGAACAATTAACTTGTTAGAAGATTTTTGCAATTTATTAAATCAGAATTTAAACCAAGACAGGAAATGTGTCGTGATGCTCATGGATTTAAATAAAGCTTTTGATTCCATTGATAGAAAGATTTTATTACATAAATTATATTCAATATGGATTTGAGGTCAAACTTATACATGGTTTGAAAGTTATTTATTAAATAGGGAGATAATAATGAGAATCAACGAATTATACAGTGACAATTTTCCAGTTCATGTTGGGGTTCCACCAGACTCGATATTGGGATCATTACTTTTCCAAATTTATATAAATGACGTATCTAATGTTAAATTTAATGGAAAAATTTTTATGAATGCAGCTGATGTTATACTATTGAACTCTCATAAACATTTGCAATGTGCAATTAATAATTTTCAAAGAGATTTTAATGAAGCAGTACATAGATTTCATATAACAGATTATTTGTAAATATTTAAAAAACTAAATTTATGTGCATGAGCTCAAGAACTATGGTTCAAGATGCTACAATTTAAAAATATGTTGAAAACTGCTTAATAAGAAACAATGAACTACAGAATGTGTGTCATTGTGGTAACATAGAAGACGTTAATGAATTTATTTATGTAGGAATGAAATTTTCTTCCAATGTTAAATGGAACTGTCATATTGACTTCAGGGGCGGTAGTGGCTCAGTCGGTAACGTGCCAGGCTCGTAATCTGCAGTTCCCAGCTGGGTTAGCATTGAGATTTATCTCCACTTAACTCCCCGCCCTGCCCACGGTCAGCGCGGGACACCAATGGGCTTGGAACGGCCGCCGTCCGTCGAATGGGACGTTAAGCTGTGGCCCCATGTTAAGGAGAGCCATACCTTGTGCACGTTAAAGAACAAGCCGGATGGCCTTGAAGGAAGGCTACCGTCTGTCTCTCAACAGCTGTTCCAGTGGGTCCCCCCCAACCTTCTCTGAGCCTTCGGGGTCCTTTTCACCTGGCCATTTAGCCCATTGTGTGCAAAAAAGTGCCGCTCAGAGGTAAAACAACCCAAACCATATTGACTTGCTATGTAAAAAACTGCTATTCACGGCTTATGAAATTAAAAAATTACAAATGGTAGTTAGTCAAAACAACTGTTCTTTTTAGTATATAAAGCATAGTTTGAGTCAATTATTAGGTACGGAATTTCTCTGTATGGAATGACTTATAAAACTCAGTTAAATAAGATTAAAAAATACAAGTCAGTTTGCATAGAAGTATGTCATCCTTATGTTAAAAATAATCTAATTAAAATGATATTTTTAGTCACTTTGGTGGGTTATCGGTTGAAAATTTATATATATATAATTGTATGATAAAGAATTTTTATAATAGTGAATATAAGAAATACACAATCGTATCAGAATAATATGACCACCTACCTAATAATGGGAATAACCACCCTTGGCCCAGATGACAGCAGGGAGACGGCGTGGCATGGACGCAATGAGCCTCTGGAAGGTTGTCAGAGGTACACGTTCCCATTCAGACTCCAGCAGAGCATGGAGGTTACAGAGATGGCATGGTTGTGGGTCCGCACGTCGAACCTGTCGATCCAAAGGGTCCCACAAGTGCTCTATGGGATTGTCAGGCGATTTCGCCGGTCAAGAGAGAACAGAGACTTCGCTGTCATGTTCCTGAAACCAGTCATGCACCAACTTAGCGACATGGCAGGGCGTATTGTCCTATTGGTAGACACCATCACCACCAGGGTAAACGTTCAACATGAAGCGATGCATGTTGTCAGCGAAGATCGACAGGTAGCCAGTAGCGTTCAGGGACCCATCCAGTGGTACAAGCGGTCCCAGGTCATCACCAGGAAAACATCCCACAAACATGCACACTGCCACCCTGTACTTGACAAACAAGCGTGTCCGGGTGTTGGTTCTCGTGTGTCTGATACAGTATCCACCACCGCCCGTCACCTAGGTGGAGTAGAAACCTCGATTCTTCGGAGAAGGAAACCTTTTTTCACTCTTCCACTGTCCAATGACGGTAGTCCCGTGCGAACTGCAGGCGTCGTTGCCGATGGACCTTGGTTAACATGGGCGCCTTTACGCAGCGTCGACTCTGGAGACCCATACGCAATAAGGTTCACTCTACTGTTATCCGGGAAACGTACCTGGGTGTCCCAGCGCTCATTTGAGTGGTTAATTGTTGCACTGTTGCGCGTCGATTGCCCTTTACCAGTCGACGGAAGCGACGTTCTCCTCTGGGGTCGATGGCCTTTGAGGCTCCACAGTTATGATGTTTGGAGGTACTACATCTTGCAAACAGCTCACAAAGTCTGCTATTTCCGAAATGCTTGTACCCTTGGTGCAGTTTCCGATGATCATTCCTTTTTGAACATCCGTCAAATCAATACCTCTGCTCATTATTCTCACGTTATGCACTATGGCTCATCTGTCCTGGCCGGCCGCTTATATCTCCATGTGGTCGATCTTGTCATGTGTACTCTGTGATGCGCCTAAGCGGGTACACTGTTATTCCGTGGGTGGTCATATTATTCTGATATGACTGTGTGTATTTCATATGATAAATTAACAAGAAGTAAAACGTTAGGTGTTCTGAGAAAAGAAAAAATATTAATAATTATGGACGATGAGTTAAATAATTTCAAGTCCCACACGTGTTCAACCAAAATAAATTTTGAAGCTATCTAAAATTTCCCAAATTGAAAGGGAATTGATTATGTGATTAAAATAATATATACATAAAAATACGAAAAATAAGATGAATCATTTTGTAAATTGCAATGGAATTAATTTTATTAGTTACTATAATTTATGTTAAATATTGTTTAAAAACATATATATATTACATGTTAATCATATTTCACTGTGAAAAGGGGATTCGCTTGGCTCATTTGTATTTGAATATGGACCTGCTGATAAGCCTTTGGTTTAGCAGGATCAAATTTATGTATATATAGACAAAATTGAGTAAATAAACTTGGACTTTGATCCAAGGACTGCAAGTGTTCAGCTCTAAGGCAAGATGCACAGATTGAAGCTGAACGTCACCATCCAGACTGTTTAACATGAACAAGGTGCGATTTAAATGTTCTATCAGGCTGTATTATTTCCAAAACGAATGTTCTATTTCTCACAAATGATAGAACAATGATTAGTGGAAAATATCTCAATGTAGGCAAAGTGTAGACTTTAGCCTGATAGTATCAAATTACAAACCTTGTATGCAACTGGGTGGGAAAGCCTCTATCCTTCCGCACTAGCAATGGAATGCCATAAAAAGATCTTTGAGCCTAAAGAGAGCCATAAAAAGATCTATGAAGTCCTGGGATAATTGCAACTTTTTTCACACAATTTTAGTGTTATGAAGGAAGTCATGTTGTTTGCCATTTGTGAACTTTAGGAAAATTATAAATTTTCGGCATGAAATTCAGTATATATATATAAGCACAGCTTCATGTTTCTGTTGGGTATATATTTAAAAAAAACATTTTTGCACATGCGTATTGTTCCAAGAATGCAGAAGTAAAGCTGCAGCTAAACAGAGGTGGCGCCGCCTGCCGCATTTTTGACGAACCTGATCATGGCAACTTCGAGCTTTACAAAGGAAAACAACAGTTAGGCGCTTTGAGCGTTTTTTAATAATATTAGAGTGTTTTATAGAAAAACAGTATATTAGTATATAAACTGGTAGCCCGTTTTAAAATATAAAAACCGTTTACTAGATATATTAGAAAGCAATGTAGCGTTTTCATAACCTAATTGTTTTGTTTCGTTTTAGTACTCTAATTAATTCTTCTGCACTATATATCATATGAAAAACGAAAATACAGGAGGATACCATCTGTCTCCTAAAGCTGTCCAAATGGGTCCTCTTCCTTAAATCTCTGAGCCCTTGGAGGGGTCCTTGTGATCTGGACATTTAGCCGATTGTATGCAAAAAAGTATTGCTCAGGGATTAAACAACCCAACATAATTCATCAAATAAAAATGAAGGAAATTTTTTTCCTGTTATGACACGATGGCTTCACTGCAATGCAGGAATTTACCATATCTAGAGGGCGCTGCAGTTGCATAGTTTATATTGCGTCAATGGCTTCTTGCCTTCTTCTTCCTTATACACTCCTTGGTTCACGAAATGCAATTGGTACAAAAATAATTTGCTGTATTTATATATATTTAAATCAGTTTTTCACATTTCATTTTCATCTTTTTTATATCTTTATCTGTGTATCAATATATGAATGGTTGTCAGTGCTGGTCTTAGCTAATAATAACCAATTTAAACAAATCAAGATTTTAAGTCATGTTAGAGTCATATACGTTTCTGTTTTAAAAATAATTTTGATAACGTTATATTTTTTCAAAAATAAATTTTAAATAAACTACGAGTTGCCTCTCAAGTATCTAAACCAGCTTCAATCATTGTTAGATATTTTTAGCATTATATGAGTAGGTTATGGGACATAACATTTGCAATGTTTTTTATACGCGTATACCAGTGTATCCATTTTTTGTTGATGTAGAATTATGTATTATAATAAATGAATAATGTGAAAAAATTCCATCAACTTTTTAAGAGTATGTACTTTTATTTATTGTAACTTCACTAAACTCTGAAAGGTTGAAATCTTGAAATACTATATCAAATAGTAAATATGAAAACTTATTTTTTAATATAAAACAATGAATTTTATGGAACTTTTTTTTCTCTTTTAATAAGTCAAAATTTTTCCTAAATTGAATATTTTCTTGCTCCATTCATGATCTGAGTTGTCGAAGCTTTGGTATAGTTTTAAGTACTATTTGTAAAACGTTTAATCAATTGTATAGTATTAAAGTTTATTGCGCATAAAAACAAAATGAACAATATATAAATAGCAAAGGATATACAGTGTGATTCAAAAGGTCTTAGACAAACTATAAAGGTAGGTCAGGAATACAAAAAAAACCATTTTTATGTAGGAAGATATAGCCGCAAACGACACCCGAGTGTGCTAGAGGGCGTTATTTGCCAGAAATTGAGTTGGGCAGCGCGAGTCATCATCATTTGAGTCGTTGACGTTGCGGGAGTAGGATGCATCGTTACAGTAATACTGAGATGGCAGATATGCACTTAACTTATGGGACAGCGAATGGAAATGGGCAAGCCGCGGTGGGATTGTATCGTGAACGGTTCCCAAACAGACGCATGGCCCATCATCAAACATTAGCGGGTTTGCACCACAGATTGTGTGAAACTGGATCTTTCAAAGTAAACAGCCATTATGGTCGGGATCGAACGACGCACACACCTGTCATGGAAGAAGCAATCCAAGTACAAGTACACGAGCTATTTCGCATCAATTCGTGTACCTCAACCCAGCGTGTGGCGAGTATTACACGAGGAGTTGTTACAGTCTTTTCACATACATCGGGTCCAGTTATTGGAAGCAGGAAATGACCACCGCGTCTGGAATCCGCACGTTGGTTTTTGCAAAAATGTGTCGGAATTTCCAACGTTGGTTCTCTTCACCGATGAAGCTACCGTCTCACGTGAGAGTGTTGTTAATGTTCATAATTTGCATGTGTGGGCACATGATAATACACGAGTTACACGCCCCCGTGTTGCACAACATCACTTCACCATAAATGTTTGGGCGGGCATTGTTGGAGACTGTTTGCTTGGATCATACCTTCTCCCATCACGATTAGATGGGCGTAGTTATCGGATATTCCTGGAGGAGGTCTTGCCGGAAATACTGCATGATATTCCTGTATCTGTGCGCCGAAGCATGTGGTTTCAGCATGACAGGGCGCCCGCACCTTTCACCTTGGTTGTGCCCCAGTATCTCAACAGCACCTTTCCTGCACGATGGGTTGGCCGGGGCGGACCCGTCACTTGGCCACCAAGATCACCCGACTTGTTGTCCCCCATTGATTTCTTCCTCTGGGGTTACCTCAAAGGCCTTGTATACGAAACCCCCGTAGCCTCTGAAGCTGACCTCATCGCAAGAGTCGTTGAGGCATGAGCACGTGTATGCGAGAGGCCTGGCATTTTTAAACACGTTCGCCGATCCATGTGTCGAAGTTGCGAGGCATGTATTGCTGCGGATGGAAAGAACCTTGAGCACTTACTCTGAAATTGCAAGCACGATGTCTAATAAACATTTTGTTATACCTTACTTGTATTCCTTTATTTTTTATTCTTCCTGTACCTCTAGGACACTCGGGTAGCGTTTGCGGCTATGAAAAATGGTTTGTTTTTTTTTATTCCTGACCTACCTTTACAGTTTGTGTACGACCTTTTGAATCACCCTGTATACACTACCCCGTCAAATGATGATGAAAACCTACCAAATATTTCGTCAGGCTCCCACAGGTAGAGTTCGCAAATTTCAAAGTTTTCAATTCTATGTGCATAACTCTAATTGAAAGGGGCTTTGAGTACTGCTAGTAATCTTCTCTCTCAGCTGATGAACTATATATAGCATCTCTGTTTTGCCATTCACTCTGTATGCCTGTGTGTCAGGCCTTTTTCCTCATACATTTGCCAGACTTGGTGGACGTTTTTGAGACCGTTACTATTCTCCATACACTTATGATATTGTATCCCATGACTTTCCACTGACTTCCATCACCTCAAGTACAGATGTTGTTGCCCATCGTGCTCTAACAATGACTTCCCCGCTTTCGAAGTGGGGGGGTCTCAGTTGGCAGCACTCTAGGCTCATAATCTGCAGTTTCCAGGTTCGAATCCCAGCTGGGCCAGGATTGAGATTTATATCAGCAAAACATCCATCCCAGCCCTGCCCTCGGTCAGAAAGGCGACAAAAATAGGCTTCGAAAGATCACCGTCTGTTTGATGGAACGTTAAGCCATGCCCCCTGTGTGAACGTTAAAGAACACGCTGGATGGTCTTGATGAGAGGCTACCATTTGTCTCTTAACATCTTCCCAGTGAGTCTTCTTCCCCCACCTTTTTTGAGCCTTTGGGGTCCTTGTGACCTGACCATTCAGCTCATTGTTTGTAAAAAAAAAAAAGCGCTGCTCAGAGTTAAAACAACGAAACCAACATTTCTTATTCTGGCTTTCAAATCCCCAAAGTCTTGAAATGTGTCTATGTAAACATACTTTTTTACAAAGCCCCACAAGAGAATGATCAATGGTGTGTCAAACCAGAGTTCATTGGTAGCCACAGAATTCGACTACCCCTGTCAACCAATCTGTCAGGAAAGATTGCATTAAAAACTTCTGTAACATCTCTTGATAAATATAGCAGTGCGCCGTCTTGTCTAATGGCAGCACGTTAAAGTGCTTGAGTGGAATTACGTACAGATACAACAATCAACATGATGCCTTTGGTGTATTTGAGGAGAGTGCTTTCGGAATCCCCATGATTATTTTACGGACACCCGGTGTTACAAATCCTGAGATTCGACATGACTTTCAAGGTGAAACAGATATCAAATTCTGAACTAACAATGATCTACATGTAGAGTTCTGTGAAAATTGGTGCATAAGTATAATTTCTAGCGTATTTCTGTGGAAAGAAAAATGTAAGAAAGTTTCCATAATATTTGCAGGAATAAATAGATATTGAATTACGATTGATTCCTAGGAAAATTCTTAACTCTCTTCTATGGGGAAGGAAAATGGAAATATAATTTGAAATGGCTCGTGCTACACGGCAATCATTGACGCATTTCCCTTATTGTTTTTTCATTTATGAAGGACGGGGGAGAGGAATTAATGGTGAAATCCTTACCTCACCATGACTCCCACATTAAAGGAATTATTCCACAACTTCAAACTGTTGTGGAAGTCTGTGATGGGATAGAAGTGGCTCAAGAGATTTCAAAAACTGTGTCTATCTTCACCATGATTTCCCTGGAAGCAGCAGAAAAGTTTCTTCTTTGGCAGTCTTCTATGATTGGAAACGAAGAGATCGAGATTCACCACCTGGGATCTACAATGAAAAAAGATATTTATCTCAGAATTACCCTTTTACATCGCGAATGAGGAAATAGAAAAAGAGTTTGTAATTCTGCACGAAATCATTAGCGAAACATTACGAAAAAGTTTTCAAAAATAACCTCACCGGCAACAGAATCGCCAAAGTGGAAATGGAGCTCGAATTCTCGAACTTTTTAAGCGTTTCGGATTTTACAGCTACTATCTCGTATTCTGGAATGACTAAATTATAACTATAAAATGTAGCTACCTGGCCATTTTGCTGATTGCTGTCCTAAAAATTCATCTAGGCGAAAAACCTTTGCGAGCATTGTTTCTGTGATACCAGAGAAACCTGAACTAGCAAATGAAATTTCTTTGACTACTGAAGAAAAAAGCATTTCTATAGATAGTGAAGAGACTCTAGAAGGAGACCAAATCCTCGACGACGACATGACAATGAAGACGACATGAAAGTGAAGAAAAAATTGTGAAAAGCACTCCTTCTAAACTCTGCAAATCCCCGGAAAAGTCATCAAAAATTAGAACGCTTGCTGATTCAGAAAAAGACAACCAAAAAGCAACAAACTGTAGAAGAAAAAATCTGTTACCTTACAGCTTAAAAAGTTTTTTTAAAGCAGTGGCTGCAGGTAAGCAGAATGACTGACTCTACAGTTGAAATGCACGAGAAGTTAGTGTTCTGAAAAGATTAGTGGACTCAAATGGAGATCTTAAGGCAGAATTCTCAGAATATGTCCGCGAGCTACATGGAACATTCTACAAATTTATTGCAGAAATGCTTCTTACGTTTTTACCGGACTCGACGATTTTGGCATTGAGTTCGTCAAGTGTGCTACGAGTCCGCTTGTCTAAATGGTTGACGCAATATTTTGCTCTCTTTCTCTTCCTTTCGCCCCTCCCCCTACTTCTTTCCTTTCGCCCCTCTCCCCTATTGTTCTCTTTGCCCGTTTTCGTCTTTACATTTCTCGCTGTTTTTCTCTTTTCCCGTTAGCTTACCAAGATATCCGAGGTCTTCGTAAGCAGTTCGTTGTAGCCCTATGGGCTCCAGCTTTAGCCGATTTATTCAAATATTCTCTTATCCTCTTTTAGACAATTCAGATTTTGAGGTATGAGCTTTCGGCTCCGGTACTCATTTCGTCACGCATGATCTTTCATCTTGTCGGCTATCACGTAGCAGTGCCACAGGCGCAGGTGAAACAGCTGTTGTGGTGTAATTGTCGACAATGTCAGATACCAGTGACCTCTAAAAAAGCATTATCATTGGTGCGCGTCTTGCAGGAGCTCCAGTAACCAGAACGGCGGAAATAATAGGTGTAACACGAGGAACTGTATCGAAGATTTTGACTACCTGTCAAAAAGGACAGGGTATTGCCTCCAAATGTGCAAATTGTGGACACCATACGAAGTTGTCAGGTAGGGATATGCGAACGTTGGCACGTATTGTACAACAGAAGCACAAGATCACAGCAACGCAAATAGTAGCAGAGTTGAACACCAGTCGGAATGATCCCGTTTCCGTCATAACAGTTCGTGGGAACTTCATCGTGCCGGGATTTACGGCAGGGCTGCAATCCACAAACTTCTGATTACCAACATCAATGCAACAAAACATGTAAAGATGCAGAAAAACACATAAAAACTGGGATGCTAAAGACTAGCAACGTGTTATCTGGTCTGATGAATCCTGCTCAACTTTGCTTCCCATCACTGGCAGAGTGTACGTCTGGCGAAAACCTGCAGAAGCGTACCACCCCGACTGTTTGTTTCCGATTGTGAAGCATGGAGGTGGATCTCTGATGCTGTGGAGTGCCATATCATGGCATTCCTTAGGGCCATTAGTTATTCTGCAAGGTCGTGTCACATTCGCAACGTACGAATCCATTCTCGGGACCACCTGCATCAAATGTTGCGGGCACTGATCCCTAATGACCGTCCCTGGTTTCAAGCGGATAATGTACCCGTGCATTCAGCGAAACGTGTAAGTTGTGGTTTGCTTGCACAGCATGAGGATGAAATACAGCTGCTACCCTGGCCACCTCAATCTGCAGTCCTCAATATTATTGACCATTTGTGGGAATATCTGGAACGCGAAGTCAGATCAAACTTTCCACTGTTCATCACTGGCACAGTTGGGTCATATTTTCCAGGAACAATGATCCCACATTCCATTACCGTATGTGCATGGCTTGTATAAGTCTATTCCACATCGAACTGTTTCTGTTCTAAACGCCCGAGTAGGCCTACGGCTTATTAATAAAACGTTCTCCACAAATAATACGTGTTTCCATTATTTTCATAAACCCTGTAACTCTGCTAAGACATTTTGTAAAATTAATTTGATCTGTTTCTATACTGAAAAACACAAAAACTTTCCTCTCAAATTTCTAAAATGTCTCCTTTGCGAACAACTGATTTAGGTAGATATTTGTTTCAATCATATTGGATTGGAGGTAAGGAGATAGGTTTCAAAGCTCGATTTTTATCTCTTTTCTACCTAAATTGGCATCTTCTCTATCAAGTAGTGCAACAGGTATATTTATGCAATAATTTAGAACTATTTCCTGGTTAATTTCTCGAATTTGTAGTCAACATCTTCATCATCCACAAGCAGCCATGGGCTACGGAGGTCCAACCAGATTGTGAAATTTAGTTCCCCAAACATATCTATCCTGAGCTACGTCTACTTTATACAGTATTTGTAAAATACTACTGTTTGTTTAGAAGTTAAAACAGAATTTCTAAAGATCGTTCTTCTTGTAAAACCGTACGTAAGATAGCATCACCGCCTTACACATGCAAAATTTGATGTTGCATTTAAAGTTTAACCAAGAAATATTTTATGACATACTGCATTGTTTTTGATAATAGTGAGAATAATGCGACTGAAATTTCAATGGTACTTTATTCGGAATTTTGGCGCTTTTCAAAGATTACGTCCTGAGGCACTCACCTCGCAGACTCACCTACCGGCCCGGCTCTATTTCGTGCGCTTGCGATATACACATTAGTGATTATTTGCATCTGGAAACACGTGAGCTAATATAATACATACTGACGTCATACAGCTGAATCATTCACTATGGGATTGTGTAAACGTAAGAGCAGTTCTGCGCAGTTATGTATAAAGGTATCACATTTAGTGCTATTAGAGCTAAAGTATCACCCTGCATAAGTGTACTGAAAAAGATGGAATATTGCGGGTATATTTCAGTTACATTTTTATTTTTGCTGATTTCATTATGTGTCGTTGATAAAACTACTGGGAATAATCAAACAGTGTTTGAAGAATTTAGTAATATATATGCACATTTGCTTCAAATAATCTCAAATCCTGACATTGCTCTTATGTTGAGGAAGAATCTCTTTTCGTATGGACTTCCCGAATCGACGAATACTACACTAGTAAATGCCTATCGTACACAGAAATTAAACAATAGCACTAATCCAGTGTTAAGTTTGAATTCACCATCGCTTTCTTCCAGAAGTAAATGTACAATTGACATTTTATATACCGTAGGAAATTTGGAGAAACAGTGGGCTCTTCAAAGTAAGTAGTTTTGGGCTCTTTATAACGGTTTTATTTGTACCTTGCTCATTTAAGTAGTTTTTATACTGTTCAAGTGATTACCTTTTGCTGCTGTACTTGTGTTTAAACATTTTTTGAATAATCAACGTTTTTAATAGCCATACAGCCAAGTTCCTGTTTTTTGGTCTCAACATTCACGTCTGACAAAGTCGACTGAACCATATTCCTCTTAACTATTAAACATTGAATCACGAAATCCATAAATTAATTAGGTACTCTACCTATAAGCTGTTTGTTTGCCTTTGAAATTTCTGTATTAGTCGGGATATAATTATTGACTAAGAATTGGGTTGTTTTATTCCTGAGTGGTACTTATTTTGCACACAATGCGCTAAGTGGCCAGGTCACAAGGACCCAGAGGGCTCAGAGAAAATTGGAGGAGGGGACCTACTGGATAACTGTTAATGGAAGACAGATGGTAGCCTCCAGTCATAGCCCATCTATCGTGTCCTTTAACGTTCACAGGGGATGTCTCTCCCACACACGGTGTCATGTCCATCGTTCCATCCGATGGACGGCGGCCTTTCCAATCCCATCGGTGTCCGCTATTGACCAAGGGCAAGAGGGGGGGGGGGGAGGATTTTTGTGGAGCACAGAACGAGGAAGTTTACAGTTTTCAGCCGCATCTCAAGACTCGTCAAATAAACTTTTTAAAGGTGATAATTGGTTAGATGCTACAGCATGATTTTGGAAAGAGTTTTTGAACTAATGCCTTTAGACAATAAAAAATCGAATTCATATTTTAATTAAAAAGTGTATTTTGACAACTTGAGGGTAGTGTAATTTAATGGCATACGCAAGGGAATGTTTTTAAGAATAAGCACTGGTTTCAAAAACCCTCTTTTACTTAACTTTATGGAAAGGGGACAAAAATAGGAGCTAAATGCTCTGTCTATTGCCCTACCCTTCATTAACATATGCATGTCCCACTGAGTTGTTGTTTGGGTTGTTTTACCTCTGAGCGGCACTTTTTTGCACACCATGGGCTAAATGGCCAGGTCACATGGACCCCGAAGGCTCAGAGAAGGTTGGGGGAGGGGACCCACTGGAACAGCTGTTGGGAGACAGATGGTAGCTTCCCGTCAAGGCCATCCAGCGTGTTCTTTAACGTGCACAGGGTATGGCTCTCCCGCACACGGGGCCACGGCTTAACGTCCCATCCGACGGACGGCGGCCTTTCCAAGCCCATCGGTGTCCCCTACTGACCGTGGGCAGGGCGGGGAATTTTGCGGAGATAAATCTCAACGCTGACCCAGCTGGGACTCGAACCTGGGAACTACAGATTACGAGCCTGGCGCGCTACCGACTGAGCCACCTCCGCCCCGTCCCACTGAGGCCATTTAATAATTTGTTTTAGTATAAAATTATATTGTCTTCCGTATGGAGGAAAAAGGTAATTTAAGAGAAGTGTAATGTATCTTTAAATGTAGGAGAAATAATAAAGAACTGTATTTCTAGTGAATCCAAACAAAAATTTAAATCATAATAATCAAGTTCATGGATTACATAATTTTCATTTTCCTCTCCATTTAGGAAGACATAATCCGAATATATTAATATTAGCAGTCTTAAACTCAATGAGAGTTGGAAACATAGGATTCTAGATTCTACTGTTTACCCCTTAATAGTATAGTTAATAAGTACTAAAAATATTAATATACACTGTATTTCCGGAGAAATTTGATACAAGATTTATATTTCTGTTAAAAACATTTACCCATCAAACTTTTTTTTTTTTAAATTAAACTTGAAAATTAGCAAATTACATTGTGGTTTGCCCATTACTTACTTCAGGCTACAATTCTACAGTTCTTTACATTTCCATGTTGGTAATATGTTTTGTAATCAGAAATGAGTACTAATTCTGCACTTTAAGAGTTAATTTGGATATTTCAATGGAGAAATATTTCATTTATTATCAGAGTATAGTCGTTTATAGGTTTCTGGGATATTCTTGAGTAAGGTTTGCTTTATTATTTTTATTAGGTCCTTTATTATAAAATCTTTTATTTCCCAATGAACGCAGAAAGAATATTTTCATGTAGCTTTAAAAATGTATTATAATTACCTTCTTTTATGTTATATACTAATACTGTTGTTTCCGTTATTATTTAAAGTTTGCATTTATTGAGTTTTGCTTCATCTTTCAGTGTTAGATTCTGCTGGGAAAATACCTAGTGCTATATTTAAGGCCAATTTGTTATGGACAGGTAATTATAGAGAATGTCTGGAGATCTATGCACCACCAGAATCTGTTTTAAATATCACATTTGGAAACTTTCGTGGACAATATTGTATTGCAACATGGACTACCAACATTTCATCTGGTGTAAGTATACATATTTTACATTGTTTCTTTTCTTCATTGGATAATTATTTTTCATTGAAATTAAACTTTTTGAACACTTATATCTTATAAATATTAATAAGTATTTCAAAATATTTGGATAACAGAGAACAACTCATGTTTTATCCCATCATTAAACTTTCAATATAAACCAATAATTCTCATTACAATCTAGTCACCTTAATCAGACAGCAGATGTGTGCTGAACTGGGGAGAGGTTGGAACCTGCAATCACCCCCATAACGTTATTGAGAGTACTGCGTTTGATGGTGAAGGTCTGATTGTGTGGGCTGGGTTTGTATTTGGTGGTTCTTCCATCTCTTGGATGGAAATTCTGTGAATGCTCTGAGATATTGGGATGAGATCCCTAATCCCTATGCCAAGCAATATGATGATGAGTAGGCAATGATTTCCTCAAATGGATGATAATACTATTCCACATAACAAGATAGATTTTCTTGAGGAAGAAAATATCCAATCAATGGAGTGGCCTGCATTAACTGGATCTCAATCCAATATAACATCTATGACATGCCCTGGGGAAACGTATTGCTGCCTTTACACCTCCTCCCCAAACCCTCCATCACTGACTGCTGTTATTTAACTGACTGCTGTTATTATCCTCCCATTCTCTGAATTATAGCTGAAAATAATTAAAAACACCTTTAAACACTGGTATAAATTCATATACGATGTAAATCAATTCTAATGCAAAAGTGCGGTACAAAGTCAATGAAAATGAATATATTGGCCAGAAGTCCAATTTAATGTCATTAGTAATGCACTAACACTTCTGAACAATATAAAATGAAGATCCTTAATGAAGAAACTTGATAGTATTCAAGAAATAATTTTGTGGTAAAAATGATTCGCTGATGAGTGGAATTCGAACCCACACCTCCCAGTTACATGTCAGGTGCTCTAACCACTAAGGTATCACCAGCTCTGTCATTAATCCAATCGTTACGACTTTTAAATCTCACTGTTCTTGTTGCTCATGTCGTCATCTGTAATCCGGAAAGTCACAACTAATTGAATGAATGACAGAACAGAGTGGGTTCGAATCCCACTCATCGGCGAAATCATTTTTACCACAAAATCATTTATTGAATTATATGTCAACAGGTAATCTGTGAATTAATTATTCATTAAATCTTGATACTATTGTTTGGAAATGCCGAAATATAACATAATGAAATCATAAAATAATTCTTCATCATGAATCGTAAGTTCATAAATTCCGCATTACCAAACAATGCTATCGAGTTTGTTCATCAACGATGTGCTCATCTTGATTCCTACTATTCAGAACTGTAAGTACATCTAATACAAAATAATAATAAATCCCCTCTAAAGCAGTTGCTTGCAACAGAGGTCTGACAGAAGCCTGTCAGTTTATATGCCATAGTAGAAGGTCTATGAAGATGGCAGGCCCTCAGCAGAAAAGCAACACATACATCCATGCCTTACCCTTTGCTCGAACCAGATCCCTTAGATCAGTAGCCAAGTGTGCTAACCACTCGATCTAACGACATTAAATTGGACTTTTGGCAAATATTTTCAGCTTCGTTGACTTTGTGTAGCACCTTTGCATACAGTTGTTCTATATCGTTTACGAATTTATACGTGTTTAAAGTTTCTTTTTAATATTTACGTCTATTTTATACACACTGAGATTTTCAACCACTGGATTATCATATTTAGTACACGACTCAATATTGTCAGTTCTGTCCAAGGTGGGTCACACACCACAATGACCATGTATTTCTTCTTTAATTTTCTGTGGTATATGTAAATCTTTTTGAGCCCATGTTTCCATGACTTATCCCAATATTTTCTTTTTATCTTCCTGTGAAATTTAATTATATTTGGAGAAATATATATATATTTTTATCTGTAATTAACTTTTGATTAGTATTGTATTTTACTCAGTAAATGAAATTCACCTTTATCGTAGATCGTATAATCATATTCGATGAGTTTATCTCTAAGATTGTATGACAGTGAAACAAACTTGCAATCGGTCTTTCATTCTAAATGCTTGTTGCTTGACGTGCTAAAACGATTCACTGAAATTCCCCCTCATATGCCTCACGATTTAGCACTTCTCCGAGGAGCCGGTCATAATATGTGTCATCTCAAGTTTAAGTGTTCTAATAAGATTCCAGTTATATTTCATAACCTAAAGGAGAGCCATCTGCAAGGAACTGGTATTAATTGCAATCCCAATAATATGGAAAACAACAATCTCCCCTTGAATTTCATAGATTCTTATTTTTAAGTGCGTCTATCAGCAGAAGAATTCCTTCTGTATTTCGGCAGAAAACGAGTAATTATTTAATTTTGTCCAAAAGATAAAACACGGAGTGACTGTTCTTCTCAAAGTAAGCCGAAGCATTCTTTTATCTGTTTCCACCACTGTCCCATAGGTCAGCATTAGTGGTGTGAGCGAGTGTTCCATGACTTTTGTACGTCACCAGTTGGCCAGCTTGTTGCTATGGTGTGTCTGCCATTTCAGTAGATCACATGGCGAGAAAGGTGCAGCAGGGTGTAGAAAGTTTTGTAACAGAGTCGAAACGGGAGAGAAGGTCGCTTCTTGTAAGCTCTACGTGAGAACATCGGCATAAGTACAGAATTTTCAGGCCTGATCAGAACATCTATGTCAAAGCATAGTTAGGCGGATTCGAAGAAGTATTTGCTAAATTTTGACTATCAGTCCAGTTGCAAATAAAATTTCCGTGGATTAGTGCAGGTAAGTTGAGAGGGTACGCTCGAGTGAGACAATGTATTATTTTTTATAGTTGTAATATTTGCTAAAACTAATGTCCCCCTACTCCATTAACATGCATTCATGATGGAACTAAAGTTTTTTATGCAAGGGTAACCGCAACGTACTTTTAGCATTCTTACTTTCTATAACATTCTACCTCGTACAAAAAAAAGTTATTTTTTACCCGATTCGCACGCAAACGGTGGGAGGGACGATTTTTAAAACTGTTTTAACTGATTTTATTTCGGAGTTGCGTTACTACGCAGAAACACAGATATCTGGCGGGTAAGAAAGGGGGACTTTTTAATGATTAATGAGTTTATCGAAGAAGATCGTCAAAGGTAATCCATCAGTAAATCGTTGTCCCCTTGTGATTCACCATTTAATATTTTTTAATAACGCAGGACTTAACCATCAGTCAGTAAAACGTGATCCGGTGCTGAACACTTGTTCTAAAGCGGTACTTTTATGACACCCATGCAGGTCACCATATTACCCCTTTTTACATAATGACGAATAAGTTTTTAAATCAGATTTTTTCCTTTTATTAATTTTTTACCCATCGGCATTTTCTGTTCGACAGTCATTTAAAACAGTTACTGCGGGATAATCCTTCTTCTAGTAAAAATGCGACAACCAACAGTCACGGAGTTAAAAGAAATAAGTGTTACTGAAAAGGACTTAAAATACGACGATTATAAAAACGTATATTAATGTGAAAGGACTATCAAGGTTCATTATAAGAAATACGTAGAAAAAGCTAGTTATAAAGAATAGGAAGGTTGTTAAAACGTACTAGGTTAATACACGAAATATAAAACTCAAGCTATAATAAAGAGATACGTAATTTATATGGTTATACCCGTTCGACACACATCTAAGCCACATCATCAAGTACAAGCCATAGTCGAGTTCGATAACATCCGGCTATCGACACCGAGGTAGAGAGGTCGAATCACGCGGTCGGAATGAATTTTTTTTTTTAAATACAGGAGACGTACCAAAGTTATAGGTCACCATATTACCCCTTTTTACATAATGACGAATAAAATCAAATTTTTTTTTATTAATTTTTTTACCCAATGGCATTTTTTATTTTCTGCGGGACAGTTACTGTGGGATAGTCCTTCTTCTAGTGAAGGTCGAACTCGCAAAATACGGGGACTTTGTTCAAGGATTGCATCAACCATTCAACGAGGGTTTTTTAGCGGGACTTGTCAAATTTCAGATGAACGTGGACACCAAGGTAGCGGGTTCAAATCACTGTGTCGGAAGGATTTTTTTTTAATACAGGACGCTGGATGACACCGATTAAACGCGTCTAGAGAAAACTGATTTACAATGTTTTATTTCGACAGTGGGGTTTTTAATGATGAGGAACAGAGTTTTTGATAAGCGTTTAATTACTAAGGAATAAAAATGGGTAATACAACTTTGGGAGTTGATTTTCTACGTTTAGGGGACTTGGAAAATTTCAGATGAACGTGAATACCAAAGGAGTGTGTGAAGTTTTAATAGAGGTACCCTTTGATATTTAATAAAGGGGAGAGAATTTTGATAAGTGTTTAATTACTAGGGAATTGGGAGTTGATTAGCGGACTTGGCAAAATGAATGTGGATAACAAGAGTTTGTGAAGTTTTAATAGAGGTAACTTTTGATTTTTAATAAAGGGGGGGGGGGATTTTGATAAGTGTTTAATTACTAGGGAATTGGGAGTTGATTAGCAGACTTGGCAAAGTGAATGTGGATAACAAGAGAGTTTGTGAAGTTTTAATAGAGGTAACTTTTGATTTTTAATAAAGGGGGGGGGGATTTTGATATGTGTTTAATTACTAGGGGGGTTGATTAGCGGACTTGGCAAAATGAATGTGGATAACATGAGAGTTTTCTGAAGTTTATTAGAGGGAGGGGTTAATAAAGGGAAGGGAATTTTGATAAGTGATTAATTACTAGGGGGGTTGATTAGCGGACTTGGCAAAATGAATGTGGATAACAAGAGAGTTTGTGAAGTTTAATAAAGGGGGGGTTTAATAAAGGGAAGGGGGGGGGGTTAATGAGTGTTTAATTAATAAGGAGTAAAAATGGGTAATACAACTTTGGGAGTTGATTTTCTGTGAGTGACTGCTATCGAAGGTTTTGCAATTATTTAGAGACTTGTATCATCCCTTTCTGTGTGAGATTGCCACCCATACAATTATTCTGAGGCTTGCATCAGCCGATCGTTGCCATTCCGAAGTTTAGTTGGTAAGGAATTTATTCGGAGATTAAGGGGGCTTAAAATATAGGTGGGTCAACCAGGGGGCTTTAATGATGGGTTGGCTGAAAAATTAGAGTTAAAATAGGGGCTTTTCCGAAAATAGTACTCCTCATAGTCACCAGATGGCGCCAGGGGTTTTTTTTAAATAAGGGGGAAGAATTTTTAATAAAGGGGGAGTCAAAAAACGGGAAATTAGAGCTAAAATTGGGTTTTTTCCGAAAATAGTACTCCTCATAGTCACCAGGGTTTTTTAATAAAGGGGGCGCCAGGGGCGCCCCCTTTATTAAAAAATTTTTAATAAAGGGGGAGTCAAAAAACGGGAAATTAGAGCTAAAATAGGGGTTTTTCCGAAAATAGTACTCCTCATAGTCACCAGATGGCTAAAAAATGACGGGTTAAAAAAAAGGGGGAGGGTTTTTTTAAAAATGAGGGAGGAATTAATTGTGAATTATTAATATTAATAAGGGGGATCTCTATGTTGCGATCTTGTGCAACCACGGCAATTCCCGGTTCCGCCTGACAGCACTACCTGGTTAAGAAAAGCCATGACTACCTAGAGCCGGGGGCAAGGAATACGCCCTATAGGCGCACCTCAACCCCGGCCTCACATGGCAGCAGTCCTATAGAAGGAAAGCTGACCACCGGAAGAAACCTTACTTTAATCTATTCCCCGGTTTGCAAATGTGCAAGGATATAAAGATCCAAGCTCGATCGGCACCCGGGGTGGAGACTCTTAGTAAGACCCAGACTTTTTGAACAGCTCTTGCCTACTAGGCCGGGGGTACCTTTCGGCAGAGCCGTTGAACTGACCACACAGGTCCCTGAGAGGTGAGGTCTCCGACGCCGTCACCATCCGACCGACAATCAAGCCGGCCGGCAGCATCTTCGACCTCGGTTGGCTTTAGCCATGTCCAACCGGTACCCTAATCCGGCTGGCACAGCCTTCAGCCGGGTTGCTGGGCCCTAGGCCCCCCCACCACGACAAGGTGGTCCCCTATTGGGGGGGATTAATAAGGGGGAGTGATCAGTTACGTCATGGGGGTGGTTACGTCATAGGGGCGCGGTCAGTGACGTCATAGGGGGAAAGCACTGTGCATGGGGGTACGCCAGGGTGGGACTATACTACTTTCTACTCGTTAATCTAATCTAAATAAAAAAAAAAATTTTTTTCCATTATAATATAATTATAAGTCTCTGCGTGTGGCATTTCATAACTCTACTCACTAATCTAATTATGCATACGGGCAACGTGGCCAAACCAACAGAGTCTCTCTCTGCACAATATGCTGCATAAAGGAGGTTGTCGACTCATTTGCCTAACCTCTTCATTACTTCCGAAATTGAACCACCTAATGCCCAAAATACTGCATAAGCATCTAGAATCAAAGGCATCAAATTTCCTGTTATGTTGTTTACAAAGCGATCAAGTTTCACCAAAGAGAACCAAACTATTCAAGAGAACCAAACTATTATACAGTCTAAGTTTAGTCTTTAGATGCGCAAAAAATACCCCTATTTCTCCACACCCTCCATAGATTCTTAAAAGTCCCGGCAGCTTAACCTATTCGTCTGTTAATCTCAAGCGGCACATCACCAGTATCTGTTACATAGCTCCGAATAAAATTAAACTGAGACACTTGCTCAAGGATGCAACCATTCAGATTAGTTTTAGTGAAACAAATAAACGCAACCTGTTTTTTTATTATGAAACAATTTCTAATTTGTCCTTTATTTTCTCCAAAAAAATATTGTCACAGTACTTATAACAGATATGAGAGCTGAAATGACCACTCAGAGTTATCTTATGAGGACTGAATTGCTATTCAGAATAATGCTACGAGGGTTGAAATAGTTATTCAAAATGATGATTTGAAAGACGAAATGGCTGCTCAAAGCAGTAAAATCAGTGAAATAATTGAGCAGTGTAAAGAGATAAAGAACGAACTCAATAGACAGCATGACTGTTTAAAAGATGAAATGGATGGTGTGAAAAATTAAAATGATGGTATAAAGTGTAAAGTTAATGAAATCACTTGTGGCTTCAACGCTAGATTTCATACTGTTAAGTTAGATTTTGAACGTCAGTTTCAATTTCTAAATACCGAATTGTTTTCTTCTAGTTATAATAGTAATGTTACTGACAATATTCTGCATATACCTGTTACAAGAAGTATAATCCAGCCTTCCCTTTATGAGAGTCAATTATCTTGGGCAGTGTTTGAAAGCCAATTCGAAGTTATCGATAGAACCAATGGGTGGAATGAACTTAGTAAGGCCAGATTTCTTTCAGCTTCTCTACGAACACTGTAGCATAAGTTTTACAGACTATCCCAGAAGAGAAACGGCTTGATTGCCACAGTCTAGTATTTGCTTCAGAATTAGGATTTGGTGAGAGTTATTTGAAACAATGCTATGTGTAGAGACTCGGCAGCTGGTGTGGAAGGAGCGAAGGCAAGAATCGCCATTTTGGCAGCAAGGCTTTCTCGTTTAGCGACAGAGCGATGGCGGCGGATCCAGTTTGGGTAGCCGGACGAAGAAAGGCGACAAGAGTCAGCGTGGCACTGCGACCGTGTCCGTTCCCTATTGGCCGAGACACCCTAACATCCCCGAAGGACATGTGACCTCATCCGGTGGGGTGGTTGAAACTGGGACTTGTGCGTGAACCACGAGGCTGTCCGGATGTCAGACTGTTTGTTTGCAGCTCGTTTAAGCTTTGTATCTAACGGCGGGACCGCTGAGGCTCATTATAGCCTGTGTCGAATTTGGGCAGTGACTGTACCAGGTGGGCAGTCACTGTATGTATATAATTAAATGTAAATAAATGTATATTTTAGAAAACACCTGAGTTTGTGTACATCGGCCACCTAGATAGATTATCCTAACAAGAAAGGGACAGGTACCCTTCTACAAAAGCTCTCACACACATAGTTAGAAAAAGAACTCAGCCCAGACAGGCAGAGAAGAGTGCTGTCTACACTATGTAACGCAGTTCAAACATGGAATACAGAAGAGTAGTGAGACTCTACAAGAACTAGGCAGTGATATTGAACCCCTGGCTAGATTATCTTATAGTAACTGTCCGCCAGGTATCCAGGATAGCTTAGCCCAGCAGCAGTTTATTGATGTTATTATCGAGCCTTCAAATCAACAACATTCTCAGGGATTACTTTAGTGATGACAATCTTTGAAGTCAGCTGTATGCATGTAATGAAATATGAGTACTCCTGACTTTGTTCCCAAGCGAACAAACGCAGAGTAAGATTTTTAAATGCTGGAGAAACGACAGAAAAAATAGTGAAATACAAGAATTAACCAAAGCCATACTATCTTTTAAAAGAGGTAAAAGTTGCTCCTCAAGGACTTCCACAGATCTTCAGTGTTTTAATTGTGGCAAGACTAGACATATTCGATGCAACTGCAACAAGACGTAGGTGCGAAGTTCAAGTTAGCTAAGAGACAGCAAAAGCAGTGTAAGCAATGTGAAGGATAAAGGTTGACTTTGATTGGTTGGCCCAAGCGAAGTCGCCTACCTTTCAGCACTGCATGCTTGAGACAACGGATTGGTAGTTGATGATACAGCGAACCAAATACTTTGTCGCATGATAGCAGACACTAGTGCGAAGTGACCTTACTCAGACCTGATATAACAAAGAAGATAACATCTCAACGTAATTGAAATTCTAAATGCCAAATATTACTCTAAAAATATGCACAGGCGATCATAGAAAATCAATGAAAGAATAGAACTCAACATCAGAGTTGGTAGCTTCCTTGTAAGCCATCCTGTTTACATCGCTGACATCTACGATGAATTCCTATTAGCCTTTAACTTCCTCAAAAAGACATGGATTTAGTATTAGACCAAGTGACAGTCTACTGATCTTTAATATAGAAGAGATTCCTCTGATTAGTCAAACATCTGTCTCTTTATCAACTGTGACCAGAGTATTAGTTATTATTAGTTACACGGAAGACACCGAGATTCCAGCACGAAGTGAAGTTGTAGTCCATGTGTATCGCTCCAAAATATGTCATTATTTTATTTACTGGATAGCTAAACATGGGCACCAGGCAATTAATCTTGCCAAGTAATCAAATAAGGGTTCTTTTTCTAAAGAGTATAAGACAAAAAAAGAACTTAAAGTTAAATCTTTAACTTAAATATCTTTAAATAAGTATCGTTAAACAAAGCTCTGCTCATGAAAAAAATTTTTTCGAAAGAAGTCAAATACAAATTTCGTAAAATTAAATAGAGTTTATTCGATTCTAGACTCACCAATAAACTTTCATAAACAGATTGCACAAAAAGCAAAAGGTCTACTCCTCACATCAACCAATAATTACACAACAAATAAGCAAGATGCTTATTGGTTGGTGTGATCAGCCACTTTACTTAAGCTAACAGGCACGTGCCGTATCACATATGAACCACATTGGAATGCGACGATAGGGCGATGATGACGCCGTATCGGCAGGACCCTAAACCTCATGTCATCCTGGTTGCAAGGATTCTAGTCAAAGTAGATCAAAAATGGATTCTTGTTAGTGTGATGAACTGCAAACAAAACCAGTAGATTATTGAAAAGAGGTGAAGAATTAGCAATATGTGAACCTGTTACATGGGTAACTCGTGAAAATGCAATAGAAATTACTGACTTAGACCAACATCAGACAAATATCCCATTGCATCTTGATGAATTGTGGAAAGAAACAAGAAAGTTATAAACCCAAGACCAAACTGCTGAGGCCAAGGGCATTTTCTCAGCAATGTCAAATGACTGCGGCCGGACTAACTTGATAGAACATAAGATCAATACTGGTGATACTCCTCCCATCCATCTATCAACAAGAAACCTTCTATTAGCAAAACGGTAGGAAACAAAACAGCTAACAAGGGATATGAAAGTCCAAGACATTAGAGAACCATCATCCAGTCCCCAAACATCATCAGTAGTTCTAGTTAAGGAAAAGGACGGATCCACTTGAATTTGTATGGATTATGGAAAGCTAAATAATATAGCGAAGAAGAATTGCTTTCCCTTACCCAGAATTGATGACAAACTAGACACTCTCTCTGGGTCAGAATGGTTCTCGACCTTAGACTTGAAGAGTGGTTATTTGCAAGTTGGTACATATACATATACGAGAGAAGACAGCTTTCGCTACAGGAAATGGACTTTAGCAGTTTAAAGTGATCCCATTTGGACTACTAATGGGGTCGGTGCTCAAAGGTTGTCTTGGGAAGTCTCCCTGGTATTTTTGGACGAAATCATTATCCTTGGAAAGACTTTTGAGGGACATCTGAAGAATCTTCATCAAGTGTTTGAGAAACTCAGGGCAACTAAGCTAAAACTGGGACCGACTAGGTGTAAGTTGTTCCAACAAGAAGGCCATTACCTCTGTTATGGTATCACTATGTCAGGGATCAAGACTAACCCTAGTAAGACAGCAGCTCTACGAGACTGGCCTCCACCCCAGGATGTTCATCAACTTCGAAGCTTCATTGGACTCTGCACATACTATAGAAGATTAGTCAAGGGTTTCACCAACATTGCAAAGCCTTTACATCGACTAACGGAGGAGGGCCAGCGGTTCATGTGGACCACCGAATGTGAAGTAGTCTACGAATAACTGAAGCAAGCTCTTTCCATTGTACCAGTGTTGGCATATCCACAAGCTAGTAAACAATTCACGTTAGATACTGACACGAGTAACACAGGCATTGGTGCTGTACTTTCACAACAAGACCGACAAGAAAGAGTCATTGCATACTTCAGTAAATCATTATCAAACCTGAACGAAATTATTCTGTTACACGAAAAGAACTATTGGAAAAAGTGAAAGACATAGAACGTTTCCATCATTACCTTTACGTTCAAAAGTTTCTTATTCGCACTGATAATGCTGCTGTCAGTTGGTTGCTAAATTTCAAACATCCTAAAGGGCATATGGCCAGGTGGATACAGCGGTTGCAAGAGTATTGTTCCATTGAGCATTGTACTGGCAAGCTACACAGGAATACAGATGAACACTCTAGACTTCCATGTAATGCTACATTTGCTGTAATAGAGTTGAGATATGGCACTCACGAAATAAAGCCTATTCGACAGAAAACATCAACACGATAAAACAGTGATACACCTGATATTTGGAGTCTGGCAGAAATCAGAAAGGCCCAACTGGATAATTAAAACAAACTGCCAACATATAATGTTGGTGCCCCTTTTGAAAGAGTAGCCATAGATGCTATCCATTCCCTAGGATTGATGATGGAAAACGCTATTTGTTGGTGGCAATGGATCATTTCATGAAGTGGCCTGAAATTTATCCCATCAAGGATCAGAAGATAACAACAGTTGCATAGATGACAGTGAATAACTTAATCAGTAGGTGTGGAGTACCTTTGCAACTCCACTTGGATCAAAGACAGAATTTTGAGTACAATGTATTTCAGGGCATATTCAACTGCTAGGCATTCAGAAAACCATAACAACTCCCCTAAACACTCAGTGCGATCGTATGACGGGACGACTGCACAACATCTAGTAGCATTGTTTGTGGACGATCATCAACGTGACTGGAATCGCCATATTACACTCTTTTTGTTGGCATACAGAACAGCAGTGCACGAAACAACTGGACAGACACCTTCCATGATGCTCTTTGGAAGAGAACTTTTTATATGGTCAGCCTGAAGAAAAGACTATATCCACACCATAATATGTACAAGATCTGTAACAACGACTAACAGAAATTCACTTGTCATTCATAACATCAGGCGAGCCAGAGAGCAAAAACGAGGTACGACAATAAAACAAATGGAACTGTCTTCAATGAAGGAGATGTTGTCTGGCTATAAAATCCACACAAAAGGAAGAGACTTTCGCCAAAACTTCAGAAACCTTGGTAAAGTTAACGTACAGTAGTTGCAGGATTAACGACATAGTGTATCGCATTCATCGACGTCAGACTACAATATGTATGATGGTTCACGTGAATCGTTTGGCAGTATTCATGGAAGAAACCAAGGACCTTCGGATTCGAGGACTATTCGAGATGAACAAAACCTAAGGATGAGGCATTGAAACATATCTACACCTGATATTGTCTAGATTTCATACGAGTGTCTCGTAGTACCACACATTGAAACAGTATCTATAGGAGGAGCATTGAAATAGTATCTACATATGATACTGTCTCGATTTCATACCAGTTTTGATTTCATGAAATCGAGACTGGTAGTTCGAGACACTCGAGATACAGCACGACAGCATGGAGTGTGAATTATGTCATGAATGGATTTGATCACGATGGATTTAAAAAATTTATTACAGGAGAAGGAGTAGAAAGTTTTGAAATGAGTAAAGGTAATTACGTTTTGTGTTGTGCGCGGTGATAAATTATCCATATTTGAGTGGTAAGAATAGTTTTGTATGGTAGTACAACAACAATGTATCTTTATTTAACATGGTTAAGATTATTTCTTCCACAAGTATTCTATAACCAGTGATTTATTATTGATAAGATTTCTGCCTATCCTTTGATTTGTGATTCCGTTTTCCAATGTTCTTTTCGATTATCAATTGGAGTTTTAAGTGACTGAAATTTTATTGTTATTGATATGTCTATTGCTTAGTTATTAAATCTGTATTTACTATCTGTCTGTTTATTACGAATTCATGCACGGTTGTTAAATATAAAAATACAGGTTTAAAATTTATAACAACATTTTACTGAGTGGTTACCGAGCTTGGCTACTGATCAGAGGGACCTCGGTCCGAACCCCGGATAAGGCATGGATGTCTGTGTTGTTTTTCTGCTGAGGTCCCGCCATCCTCACAGACCTTCTGCTATGGCGTATTAAACTGACACTCCTGTCAGACCTCTATGGCAAGCAAATTGCTTCAGAAGATATTTTATTTAAGCAATAATTCTTGAAAAGTTTATAATCATCTGGTTTTCAGTGGTGAGCAAATAGTGGTAAATTTTAAATGATGTGAGATAATTTTCTTGTTGATTTAATAATTGTCCAACAATGACATTTCAGTCCATGCTTGATTCATCTTTTCTGTTTTTAAACATAATAGACGTTTATTAAAATTTTATTTCATTTTTCATTGTTGTAGAAAATGTCACAACTACCATTAATATCAAGTTTTTGCCTTCCTGACACATGCAATGCATCTGAAATGGAAAAGGATTATAGATTTCTTTCCAGGTTTCTTGGTAAGTCTTCTTGGGTACAGAAGTTTCATAATATACTATGTAACTACGTTTTTAATGAATTTTTGTTAGGTATTCATAGTTTTATTTATTGAATGTATTTCAAAAAGTTAAGCTCATTAATAAAATAGTTTTGATTTTCAAACACATACATATATAAAAAATCTTCATGCAGTTATGGGCTACGGAGGTCCAACCAGATTGTATAATTTTCCTCTCCAGATGTGTCTCTTCCGAGCTACAGCTGCTGCATTTGGCCACTCTAGGCCAATTCTAACAAGGCCCTGTTTGACATTGTCTGCCCATCGCATTCTAGGTCTCCCCCTTTTTCTCAAACCCTTAAGCATACTGTTCATAATCCTGTTTGCCAATCTGCAGTTATGCATACGGGCAACATGGTCAAACCAACGTAGTCTCTCTCTGCACAATATGCCGCTCAAAAGAGGTTGCTGACTCCTTCTAACCTCATCATTACTTACAACGTCAAACCACCTAATGCCCAAGATACTGATAAGCATCTAGAATCAAATGCATCAAGTTTTTGTTATCCTGAACAACTCCCCTACACCCTCAGTCCGATGGATCTCAGGACCTGATCAAGATCAAACAATGATAGATGATGTGTAGTCGTCCTGAGGATGTCCTACACCCTCAGTACGATTGCACAACATCTAGCATTGCTCGTCGATGATCATCAACGTGACTGGGATGGCCATATTACACTCTTAATAACTCTGCATACAAAGTGTCCATGTTTTACTACCATAACTAACCTTAGAAAGAACCAAACTATTATACAGCCTAATTTTAGTCTTTAGGTGTATAGGCCTATTTTTCCACACTCTTCTTAGATTCTTGAAAGTCCCCGTGGCAATCCCTATTCTTCTATTTATATCATGCCGCACATCATCAGTATCTGTTATATAGCTCCCAAAATAATTAAACTGAGTCACTTGATCAAGAGTGCAGCCATTTGAAGCAACTGAAGCACCATCTGCCTGACCAATTTTCATCACTTTAGTTTTTTCTCTGTTTATCACCAAACCAACTCTATTACAAGTCTCATTAACAGTCCTAATGAAAAAATTCATCTCATCAACGTCATTAGCCAAACAAGGCCAAATCATCTGCATAATCTAAATCAAAATTTTAAATATTTGCAAAGAATTTTCCATAACATAATCAATAACCAAACTAAAAAGAAAAGGAGATAAAATGCATTCTTGTCTAACTCCACTAGCGATGCTAAACCAATCGCTGCAAGACGTACCAACTCTCACACACAACTCAGAGTTATTATAGAGAGCTCTCATTACATTAACTAACTTTTTAGGTATTCCATATGATCTAACAATCAACCAAAAATTATGTCGATCAACAGAGTCAAAAGCCTTTTTGAAATCAATAAAGCTAGTAACCACAGATTTCTGGAACTCTAAACATTTCTCAAGAATCTGCCAAAGTGAAAATATATGATCAATACATCCCCTACCACTTCTGAATCCACACTGTATCTCACGCAGTTATCCATCAACCAAATTCTTAATTCTATTAATTATAATCATGCAAAGAGCTTTACCTGGAACAGAAAGTAAACTAATTCCCCTATAATTTCTCACAAGAACTGCGATCACCTTTTTTAAAATTGGAACAATGATAGCTTTAGTAAACTCCTTAGGAACAATACCTTTATCATAAAAAATATTGAAAATTTCAGTCAGCCATGTGGCATCAAAAATGTTTTCAGCTCTAAGCATTTCAGTGGTGATTTCGTCCTCCCCTGGGGATTTATACAGTTTCAATTTAGAGATAGCCAATGCGACATGGGAATGTGATATAGGGGCATCATTAAAGCCAGTAATGCATCTATCCTCATTACAATAGGAGTAGAAATAATCACGTTATTTAGAACATCTCAGAAATGCTCAGTCCACCTAGCCATCCCAGAATCTTCACCTTCAACCACCTTGCCATATTTATCCCTCAATCTCTGTGTACCTGTCTGTTTCTTCCCACATAAAACATTAACAATCTGGTACAACCCCCTGATGTTGTGCTGTCTAACTGCTACCTCTGCTTTGTCAGCCAAGCTATCAAGCCAAAGATTCTTATCAGCTGTTAACTGATCCTAAACATGTTTATTAACCTCGTTGTAATGCCTTCTGTTAGGACTTGTAGGGTGTTGATTCATATTAATCCTGCACTTCCTTCTTTCAGACATAAGCTCCATAGCCTTATCACTCAAATAATTTTGTTTCCTCTGTTCCCTTTTACCCAAAAGAGTACTTTTGGTTTCAAGAAAAGCCTGTTTAAACTGATCCCATTCTTACTCAATTTCACCAGTAAGCAAACCACGATTGTCATAATGACCAAGTAGCCTATCATGGTATGCTTTTGCTATATCTGGATTTTTCAGATCTTCAGTGTTGAAGGTAATTTTCTTAACCTTAGCACATTTCTTAAGCTTCAGCTGCAAGACACTTTTAACTAGGTAATGGTCAGACTAAATTTCTGCTCCCCTGTATCATCTAGTATTCCTAACTGAACTGGCGCATTTGCTGTTAATTAAAATATTATTTATCATTTTCCCGTGCAACCCATCAGGTGAAACCCAAGTATATTTATAAATGTCCCGATGTTTGCAGTATGTGTTAGTTATTCGTAAGTCATTAAGTTTACTTACCTGTAGGAGACGTTCCCCATTGCCATTGGAACTACCAATGACAAAGGGATCTAAAACTCCTGCCCAAAGGTCAGAATCAGTACCAAATTTAGCACTGAAGTCACCTAGCACAAGAGAAACATCTCCTTTCTTCACAGAATTCAAAATATCCTGAAGCTGGCTGTAAAACCTATCCTTCTCGTTTTCATCAAAGTCCTCTGTGGGGACATAACAACAGATGACATTCGAGCCTTTAATTTTTGTTTTAAATTTTGCTCTTAGAAATCTTTCATTAATGCAGTCATATCCTAGAAGAGCATCACTGGTGTGTCTTCTGAGAAGCAAACCTACACCTTGAAGATGCTTTCCATCCTTCCACCCTAAAAAGAGAAATTTAAAGTTATTTTTAAGTATCTCACCTTTACCTGTCCATCTGGTCTCTTGCAAGCCTAGAATATCTAGGTTATAGCGCTGGAATTCCTGCGTGAGGACATCAAGAGAATAATATCTATGCAATGTCCTCTCGTTCCACGCTCCTGCAGAAAGAAAATGATTAGTAGGATTCTTAAAGAAACTAGGTTTATTGAGATAGGTAGGGCCAACAATATTAAACAGCTCCCTGATCGCAGGCATGGGGCAAAGACCTGTTCCTCCTCCGCTAAAGGCTGAAGTCACCGATGCTGGTAGGAACTTCAGGCACCACCTTTTCAAGTGGACGTTTTCAAGAGCCATGTGGCTCGCCTGAGACACATTATTCCAGTTTAGGATTGACGATGTCCAATTAGCTAAGTGAGGTTCGGGTACCTGCGATGGCCTCTGATCAGGATTATTCACCAGATATAAAGTATCCCATGCCTCTGTTCACTTAGGGCGGGCAACCCAGAAACAAAGAGAAAACATAGCGGCAGATTCTTCCTCAACAGAGGCCCACCACTGCAGCAAGTTCGGGATCCATAATCAAGCTCAAATCCATAAACCAGTTCAGTAGGTTAATGTAATTTTCAAATACATTAAATTTTTTCCTTATTGTTTAAATTAAGCATTTAAAATGCTTCAATAAATAAACTTTATTACATGCTAATTTGAAAAGATAATAATACCATGGAGGAAAACATTATTGCTCAAAATCTTCCAGCAGGAAGTTCAAGCGTGAAGCTCACACCTTCAGAATTAAACCAATAACTTTCTAAATTGATGACAATATTTCTTAAGATATGGAGTTGAAATAACCTCCTCCCCAACAAGCACAACACGCACATACAGACACAAAAAGAGAAAACTGTGGTAGTTAAAAAAAAAGTACACAGAATTTATCATAAAATTTTATTTCTATCTTGAAAACGTTTATTTTACATAAATTGTTGTTTTCCAATTCCACAATTTAATTGACAAATAGTAATATTAATTGATAATTTTATTGTCAGATTTCTCAATTTGTGAAGTTGTTTGTTCCTAGTAACTCTAAAACATTGCACAGATCATTACTTTTTCACATACTCGCATTCGACGCAGAAAATGCTACGCCATGAAGGAATGCACAAAATGAGACAAAACTTATCACACATGAAGACAAGTAGATGGGAAAGAAGTGGTATAATTTCTGAGGAATTGCATAAATGCGATGGGCCTTACTACTAAACTGCCTTACTGCTAGGTAATACAAAACCGCATACGGTGAACGTGACCCAGAATACAATTCACGACTTTGAATTGGAAACTTTATATCATCCACCTTATTCTCCAGATCTGTCCCCATCATACTATCACCTGTTTGTGCTATTAGATCATCATTTGCATAATATGCAGTTCAGATGCCAAGAAGACATGAAAAGTTAGATTGTTTTTTACACTCTAAAAACCATGGATTTAACAGGAACAGGATCTGTAAGTTCTTTTCTCATTGGCAGAAGAGTCCTACATTGTGATGGTGGTACATTATTGCATAACAGTTTTTGTTTAAAAGTTTGAATTCACTACACCAAAACTGCACGAGATTATTGGACACCCAATAGGTGTCAAGTGACAAATGTTTGGAAAGTATGAAAAACTTAAACTCATACTACTAATACAGTTCCACAATTATATTTAAAAATGTGTGCTGAGTGTTTTCACCCTTGATAAGAAACTTATTGAAAAGCAGTTGAGATCATTTATGTTGAACTTACTTCTGTTCTTTTTCCTTATAAATTTTAACTATTCTCGTTCTTGTCAGTAACAGATCAGAAATACTGTATATTTGAAATCTTAGGTATAAACTGCACTTTAGAGCTGTTGCAATCTATGCATCAAACAGAAGTTGGATTATATCTCAATTTGAAATAAAATAGCCCATAAGCTTGATATTTTATGTCAACATTATTTCTACACTGGTTTCCATAAATTAAGGAAAATTTCTGTGTTAAGTCAATGGAAAGCTAACATCAAAGCTCTATAACTTCAAAAATAAGTTTTTTTGTTTTGAAAAATATGATTGCAGATAAAGATCTCAATTAAATAAATCAATATCTCCTTTTTCAAAAATATTTGTTTAGTATTTAATGAGTTACGGAAGTTTGAATATTTAGCGATAACAATGCCAGTCTTAAGGAACTTATACAAAACTGAAGAATAGTGAAAGAATTCTTTATACAAAGTTCTAAAATACAAATTTATTTTATTAAACACTTTGATACAATACTTATTACTAAGTTTTAATTAACTTCTGAAGGTCAATTTTTGTGGCTGGCATTGTTATCGCTAAATATTCAAATTCCATAACTCATTAAATACTGAACGAATATTGTTGGAAATCGAGATATTGATTTATTTGATTGAGATATTTATCTGCAATCACCTTTTTCAAAACCGAAAAAAAACTTATTTTAGAATATCTGACGTTTCACAGGTCTTTGTGAGCCTGTGTCTCATGGATGCATACATATATTACGGAAACATTCATAATAATCATGCACAGGGACCTAGCGAAGGATTACGGTTGCCCCCCTCCCTAACCACAGTCGTTAGCTACACTTCTTCGCTAGTTGGACACAACGAAGGTTTCCCAACTCGGAAATAAAATTTTTCCAACTTACATAACTATATCTGTTACATCATAACTTATGTTATGATGTAAGAGACAGAGTTATGTAATTTATATCTTTACATCACTTATGTCTCTGGCGTGGGCGTACCCAGAATTTCGCTACGTGGAAGGGCAGCTACTCAAACAACACAATTCCACAATTTTTCAAAGTTGTCAACTCCCCATAATTTTACAGAAAAATAATTCCATTTTTTACATCTCCCCTGAATTTTCAAGTCACTTTCTCTTCAAAATTTTCCAACTCTCCTAGTTTTCATCAACTATCCTTAATTGCACAAAAACAATCATAATTTTCACAACTTGCCTGTATTTTACCAAGTGGATTCAAATTTTGCCAACTGCCCTAGATTTTGCCCAGTTACCTTGATTTGGCCAACCCCGTAGAGTTTGTCAAGCTTCGATTTTGCCAACTCGCCCTATAGCTTTTTGAGAAAAAATACTAATTTTTACATCTCCCATGAATTTGCCAAGTCACTTGGAATTTTATCAACTTTCCTACATTGTACAAAAACAATCCCAATTTTCACAACTAACCTGTATTTTACCAAGTGGCTTCGAATTTTGCTCACTTTCCTAGATTTTGCTAACTTGTCATAATTTTACCGAAAAAATCGCGATTTTTAAATCTTACTTGAATTTCACCAACTTCCCAAGATTTTGCCAAGTTGTCTCGATTTTACCAAATCTCCATAATTTCAAAAAACCAGTCCAAATTTTCGCAACTCACCTGTATTTTATTAAGTAGCTTCGGTTTAGCAACCACCCTAAGTTTTGCTAACTCCTCATAATTTTACCAAAAAATTCCAATTTTCAGAATTCACCTAGAATTACGAAGTCGCTTCGAATTTTGCCAGCGCCGATTAAGTTTTGGGGGGATCTCCCTATCCCCTCCTCTAGCTACACCCCTGATCGTGCATATTTAACATCCATGATTTATGGAATTTAGAGCTGTTTCCATCTGAACTTTACAGCATAATATTAAATTTAAATATAATAAGAATATATACACCTAATTATTAATCATCTTATATGATTTTTAACAATTACTTATCCAAATTTTCAACAATTTATAATCTGCTCTACAAAAAGAATGCAGAAAATAAAGTTCATTCTTTTACCTCATTCTTGTTTACAACTAAAAATTCAGTTTTTCATTCTTAATATTGAATGCATTAACAGTGCTTCCATAGTTTTTTTGGAATATGAAATTTGCACTTATCACCCTTGTGTTTGTTAATATTTACTGCAAATATGCATTCTTCTTCAGTGAGATTTCCCCACCGTAAATGATGAATGCATTTTCCATTACGATGTTCTTAATCAATCAATAATAACAGTGGTAAACGTTTTCACTCTGGTAAGTCATATTAGAAGCCGTGTTCACGTGCATTTGTACCTTAACAATGTGTAGCCTACTATGTAATGATTAATCCTACCTCTGTTAGATTCCTATTAAAGACATTCAGTTTTCATGATGTATCATTAGTTATGACAAATGTTACTCTTTTGTTTCATGAATATCTGAGTATCCACAAGTATTTTGATAATATACTATATTTTGATATTAATATGTCGCACTGATATTCCATGAGTGCACATTGAGTTTTATCTTCAAACAAATTACACTACGAAACTTTTCAGAGCTCCACATACTATTAACATCTTCACAGAGTGTCTCATTGAAATTGACACATTTCTTGGCCTTCTAGTCATCTAATTTGTTTACCTATAAATCATGATGGAATTTGATTTATCAGCTTCCTGAACTGACAGAAATTGTTACCAATATTTTTTAAAGGGAAGATGTTATTCCCCTTCACAAAAGAGGAGAAAACCTAAAAACTGTATCATGCTTGTCCTGGTTTCTCATACGAGATATAAACACTTACGCAAACACACAAACATGTCATTCATTCATGAATTGCATTCCAACCATTCAAGAATCCAGCGTGTGACATTCTGCAATACAATGTCTTTGAAATATCCTTATCAAAATGATGACTTAATATATACGTGTATCACTGTTTATCATTACTCTTAATCATCACTGCAAAAGTATCACTGTTAACTAGGGTCATTCCTTGTTATGATTTGTTTGCGGATATTACGGGATATTTTTTATTTTGTTCTGAATCTGTAATCATGTCTCATTCCTATGACTATAAATATATACAGGGTTCAAAGAAAAGTCCTAAAACACACCAAATAACTATTTAACGAAGGGTCCTAGAGGTGCAAATGTTAGGTTACCTAGAGGAAAGTGGCAATGCCTGATCGAATAACAGTGACTGTAAGCACACCTAGCTGCAAACGTAGGAAGTTAATAAACTTAACTGGGCAACATAGAGTGAGACAGAGAAAAATGCAAATTACAAAGTTATAGAATATCTTTGAATTAGTAGAAAATGGCATATGGTACACACGACATGAATGGATGGAAGATTATATAAACGTTGATCATTTGAAACATCACAGCAAAATGTTGCGACAACCCCCAAACCGTGGAGACACGTACAAAAAAAGGGAGGGAGAAAATAGTGACGAAGCCATTTATTGCATAGATTAATGATTCCATACCAGTTCAGGAATGGTATAAACAAAACTGATCAGCAGAGAAGTCTAACATAGAGCCTGTTCGATATGCACACTTTCGGTTGCAATTCACATCTGAATGCTAGAAAGAATAGCTTGTTGTACAGCAACCACATTGCAGATCTCACTTTATCAGAGGCATCGACGATCCAACATCGTAGATCTTGCAGACTTCCCGGTTTTCTGGTAAACACTTATTCTTTCAGGGATTACCCAGAAGAAGAAATTATGGGAGTTAAATTCTGTGACTGTGAAGGCCATCCACAGGATCACCATGCCCCATGATCTGGTTTCTGAATGTGTCAGACAAGAGAGAATGTACGTTTGGTGAGTGGTGCATGCAGTGCGCCATTCGTACCACTTGCATATTACATCCCTAAAGGGAAGGGTCATCCAACCAGTCAGGTATCACGTTTCTGAAACTTTCTGTGGCATAACACTGTATTTTGCTGTGGCTAATCATAGAGCATGCGAGTTTGAATGATCAGCGTTAATATCCTTTCATCTGATCATTTCGTGAATACCAAATATCGTTTCCTACTAATTCTAAGATGCTCTACAAATTTGCAATTTACATTTTCTTCTCTCTTTATTACCAAGTTAGGTTTGTCAACTCCTTAAGTTTTTCCTCTAGAGACACTACAGTTGCTGTCATTGGATCGGTCATGGTTACTTTTCTATAGGTAGACCTTACATTTCCACTTTTAGGATCCCTTGTTAAAACGTTTATGGGTATTTTAGGAATACCTTTAAACTCTGTATATATATATATATAAATATAATGTTGCCGCGTATATAACAAATCTCACCATACTATCGTAGTTCAGCAATTTTAGTGAAACATAGTTTGCCTATATTTCAGATCTGCTGCCATTTGTAAGAAAATATAATTCTATGATGAACTTTGAATCAATTACTTGCAAACCACGATCAACTACTTTGGATAGCACAGCAATTTATTTCTTGTAAGTAATATTTATATTTATAATACTGTGAAGTAACTGATATTTGAGTCAAAAATGGCAACAATGGATTCAAAATGTCTAATGTGTGATAAACTGTGTGGTTTAAAAGATAAGGTTTTAGAATGTTATGAACAACGCAGAAGTTATTTTCACATCACCTGTACAGGTGATGTGAAAAAACATCTAGAACCATGTGATGCCTCCAAAAACAGGTAGAACCATACAGAAGTAGCAGTCATTTGCGTAATTGCTTAGCTCTCTCCAAACCATAGGAACAGCAAACGACATCGTCACTTTCTCGCCTTTCAGCCACTTCGGAAGATTTTTTGCACAGGTACTGCAGCATATGTGTGGGGCCCAGGCCTTGTCCTGGTACCCGATCTTGCATCCAAACTAAAACTCATATGCCACTTTCACTATTGGAGTGATGGCCCTTTTCTGGATTGCAAACGTCACTTCCCCGCAAATGTAACAAAATGTATCTGCACTATTAACCGTTATTGTTTTTACAGGAAACTTTGACAGCTCAATGATAGTCGATGACATTCTGGTACCCTATTGTCTGCCTTTACTACAGAATTCTCCTGGTGCCATTTTTCAACAGGATAACACACGCCCCATATGGCACGCATTGTCCGATCCTACCTTGGACTGCTGTGTCCTAGATTTCTTCTCTGTCAATGTCTCCAACGTTGTTCACAGCCAACACACAGTGCATCTCCATTTGAAGGAATAACGGGGAAGGTATCTCAGGACACTATTAGGGATCTATATGCATTAATGCTTCGACATCTGGCTGCATGCATCGTTGCCAATAGAAGTCATACCCCACCTTGGAGGCCCCTAAACACACCCTTAATATGCACACAAGTGATTATGAGATTAATCGTTACTACCTTGTAACATGCTCCATCACCCTCTCTGTTTCACCGAGAATCAAGGCTTGCTTCATGATGTTCCAGTTTTTGTGTCCATGAGTGTATATGTACCGACTCCCTTCCTGAAGAAACCAGACTATAGAGGTCAAACTGGCCTGTAATTTAATATTCCAAATATCTATATCCTGAATGACCTACCGCCTTTGCATTTAGCCACTGCTTTTACTTACCATATCTCAGGTCTCTACTTTTATCTTTAGCCTATTTCATAAATATAGAGGAAAATTGCCATTAGCCGGGTGGGATCTGAACCCAGAACCTGCTGATAACATGTCAGGTGCTCTGACTGCTGAGCTACCGGCCACTGAACAATCTGAATTTACCAATCTGTAGTACTTTGTGCGGATGACACAGGGCATGGGTGGTTCAATCGGTAGAGCTCCAGGCTCGTAATCCGCAACACCTGAGTCAGAGCCCCATCTGGGTGCGTTAAGATTTATCTCCACAGAACTCTTCGCTCTGCCCTCGGTAGTAAGCGGCACCGATGGAGCTCGAAAGGTCACCATCCTTCGGATCGGACATAAATAAGCCGTGACCCTTTTGTACGGGAGAATCATACCTAGTGAACATTAAAGAGCATATTGGATTACCTTGACAGGAGGCTGCCAACTGTCTCGTAACAGCTGTCCAGTGGGTTCCCTCCTCCAAACTTGTCTTTTAGCCCATTGTGTGCAAACAAAAATGCTGCTCAGAGGTAAAACAATCCAACCCATGCACGCAACATGACCAAACCTAAGCACAACTCTATACTAAGATGGTATCGTTACTAACCAGTGTTGGCAAAGAAAAAACGTTTCGTTACGTTTTTCGTTGCAGCCAAAAATTTAATGTCGTTTTTACGTGTTTCGTTATAGCGAAATTAAAATTTCGTTATAACGTTACGTTAACGTTATCGAGAAATATTTCTAGTAGAAATGCAAAATAATAAAATATACGTTATCATTTTATTATATATGTATGCAATTGCGTTGTCCAACGGTTCGCACCAGTTCAAACAATCCAGTTGTTAAAAACATATATAAAAATTTGGAAAAAGAAAAATTATCAATATTAATAAACTATTATCAGTAACGAAATAAATTCATGAATGCATTTGCTTTTTCTGTTACTTCTTAAAAATTGTGGTTTAAAAAATAACGAAATAAAAATTGCAATTAGGAGACCCAATTATGAATAAATAGGATTACATCATTCTATGTGTTCTAATAATGCATCTAAGTCATACAATCGAATCTGCTGAAGAGATTTACACGAAATTTCTAGGAATTGTTCAGCACAGTGTTTAAAATGGTTAGAATTGTTTATAATTGCAAAGAAACAATAAAAATTTTATTCTTCTTGGTTCTTTAGTTGTAAAATTTTTATACAATAAACTGGAACATTATTTATAAAAATTTCTGAACATAAGTATGCGTTTACATATGGCTGCATGCATCGTCTTATTATAATTCTTATTACTTTAATGATTTTTGTGCCCAAATTAATATTTCTAAAACTATTTGCTAAAAGGATTCTAGGAAATTTTTAATAAAGTGAAATTTTCTTCAGAAATATATCATAATGCAGTCGAGAAAATAAAAAAAAGAAATTCATTCAAAAAATATTGATATTATAAAGCAATAAATGTTACTCTACTATTTTATTCAGCACTATAAGCAAAATATCTCCTAATAATTTTGAATCCAAATTATTTCCTTTTGTGAGAGAGCACAGAAAAAACTCTCTGCATATACATGAGTTGCAGGTACTGCTGGAACAATCATTGTAAGTCTTTACAATAATTCGATAATATCGCAATAATTCATTAATCGATATAATTCGATCGCAATAATTCATCAATCGATAATTAGATTGATGATAATCATTGATTTTTTCAGTAGTGAAAAACATTTTCCTTGTAGAAATTCTCTTTGCTCTCTCAAATTCATTTAATAAAATTGAAATTTTACTTTCTTCCGTTTCCAGTTTTTCGATTTCATCAAGATATGTTTCCAGCAAATCATTTATCGAGGCGTTCGATGACACTGAACTATTCTTATCGATGCTTCCTGCGGTTTTTAATATACTCATGCAAATTAATTGTTTTCTCCGAAAGAGACTTCAAATAGCATAGAAATAATCTAATGGATAAGTACATAAATTGAAAACATTATTTATTTATCTTTTCTAATTTTATGCAGTCTGTTCTTAGAGGAGTTGCAGAGAAGTACAAGACACGCTTCGTCGCTATTCAATTGAAACATCAGAATTACCTCCTTTATTTTTTTCAACGTATGTACAAGGCGAGTCTGATTGCTCAGAAATTTGGAAATATTTCGGGTGGGCTTGAAGAGATGTCGAAGAAAGATGGTAGAAAGACCCAAAAGTTTCGACTATTGTCAATGGCCTTTTCCTCCAATTCTCTATCCTATACCCAAATTATCACACCTACATAGTTCCTTCTCTAAGTGTTTAAGCGGATCACAGGGAATTATAATATACCTGGGACTTTTACCCGGTTCTAATTACCGTTTTTCTTTTCCATGAATGGATACTTTTTCTTTCCCCTGCAGCTCTTATCTGGCTATCACAAAGCACTTTCTCTGACCTCCAATTGTGACGAAGCGTGGCCAAGTGACGAAGGAAGCTAAGACAGGTGTTTTCCCAAATTCTTTGGCAGTGTGCCAATAAAGGCCTTGTTTGCTGATAATAAAAGTAAATTCTACTTCTGTTTCCCACAAGTTTCTAAGTATATTTTATAAAGAAACAATCTGAAATGCATCAAAACACAATAACAGGAAAATAACGTAATTATTTTTTTCGCTATTTGTTTTATCGTTAAAATTATTTTGATATTTCATTAATGTTATTCATAATGTTATTCAAAAATCATTTCATTATTTCTTTACCTTACAATAACGTTTTCCAACACCGTTACTAACATAAACAAATCACATAATGCCCAAGATATTGCAAAAACGTGTATAATCAAAGAGAAGTCTCGTGTTAACTTGCTTATAAAGAAGCCAAGTTTCATTATCATGACAAACTTTAAAAGGGACAAAACTCATATAGCCTGATTTCATTCTTTAACTTTGTATTATATTTCGTGCAATCTCCTTAGATTCTTAAAACCCCCAGCATCCATGATGATTCTTTTGTTTATCTTGTGTTACACATCACTAACATCTGCTACACAACTCTTGAGATAAACTGAGAAATGTTCTCACGGATTCAGAAGAACTGAAGCATCACCTTCCTGACTAATTGACATAAATCATATTTTAGCTTTCTCTCTTTTTATTACAAATCGTATTTAGTGGTCTCATCAATAGATTTAAATATTCATCTTTCCCAAAGGGCAAAATCATCATCATAATCTTTAATCAGAAGTTTTCGCATTTTTAGATCATCTAAGGTTCCAATGTTACACATGCACTGTTCCACAAAACATAATTGTTTAAGGAGAAAGGGAGACAAAATGCGGCACTGTTGAACTCCATTGTTAATTCTAAGCTAATCACTACAAACTCTGCTGTGGGGTTCATAGTGTTGTATTGAGCCATCATTATATTAACTAACTTATTAGCAGGTCTGGAAATAGGGGTGAACACTGTTCCTCTAATCTCAGAATTTTTTTTATCCTGTATATTTAATGACAAGAAATAGATCCATTATATTTATATAATGATAAATAAAAAAATAAATATTCTCTCAAGCAGATGCTTGCCACAGAGGTGTGACAGGAGCCTGTCAGTTTATATGCCGTAGTAGAAGGTCTATGAGGATGGGGGAACCTCAACAGAAAAACAACACGAATATCCATGCCTGGATACAATGCGAACCCAATTCCCTTAGATCAGTAGCCAAGCGCGCTAACCACTTTGCCACGGGACGGCTTATATTTATATACACTCCTTTATTTTATTTGTGGTCTAATTCCTGGGCTTTTAAACGTATTTTTATGTTTTGTTTAACTTCACCGTGTGAGCTGTGGGGACTCTTTCCAACTGCTCCTGGAGCATCCACCTAATTCTGTTAAACGATTTTCACTTTTACTTATTAGAGAAGCCATACGCTCTCATGATCAACCAAAATTATGACAACCGACAGAGTGAAAAGTTTTTTGAAATCGACAAAGTAGCAACCACAGGTTCTTGAAACTAAACATTTCTGAAGCATTTCATAAATGATATTATGTTATCTATGCATCTCTTACAATTTCTAAACACGTTGTTCAATACAAAGCTGTCCATCAACCAAATTTTGAATTCTATTTTTAAAAAAATGCAAAGAACTTCAGCCGAATAGAAAATACGTTGATCGCCCAGTAATTATCATATGAACTGTGATCACATTTCTTCAAAAGCGTAAATAATAGCTCTAGTATAATATTTAGGAATAATACCATTATCGTACAAAAAATACATTTCAGTCAATAATATGACAACAGAAATATTTCCACGTATAAGAATTTCAGAGGTAATTTCATCTACCTGAGAATTTATGTATCCATTCCCCTCCAGAAGAAAATATCTCCTTTGATAACTACTGATGGAATTCACCACGAGAAGAGAGGATCAGTCGTTTAGATGCTTAATGTACGCAGTTGTAATCATCACATAGAACTGATAAAATGGTTTCCTTTTAATACATAGGTCATCATCATTATCCTCAAGCAGCCATGGGCTACGGAGGTCCAACCAGACCGTGCAATTTAGTTCTCCAAGCAAGTCTATCCTGAGCTACATCTACTGCATCTGGCCACTGCACACCAATTCTAACAAGGTCCTGTTTGGCATTGTCTGCCCACCGCATCCTAGGTCTCCCCTTCTTTCTGAGGCCTTTAGGCACACTCTTCATAACCCTATTCGCCAATCTATAATTATTCATACGGGAAACATGGCCAAACCAACGGAGTCTATCTCTGCACAATATGCTGCTTAAAGGAGATTGCAAACTCCTTTCCCTAACCTCATCATTAGTTACAAAGTTGAACCACCTAATGCCCAAGACACTGCGTAAAGATCTGGAATCAAAAGCATCTAGTTTCCTGTTATCTTGTTTACAAAGTGTCCACGTTTCACTACCATAACTAATCCTTGAAAGAACCAAACTATTATACAGTATAATTTTAAACTTTAGGTGTATACGCCTATTTCTCCACACTCTCCATAGATTCTTAAAAGTCCCGGCAGCAATCAATATTCGTCTGTTAATCTCATGCCACATATCCCATTATCTGTTACATAGTTCCCAAGATAATTAAACTGTGACACCTGCTCAAGACTGCAACCATTCAGATTAACTGAATCAGAACCTGCCTGACCAATATTCATCACTTTAGTTTTCTCTCTGTTTATAACTAAACCTACTCTACTACCAGTCTCATCAAGAGCTCGAATGAAAGAGTTCATCTCATCAACATCATTTGCCAAAAGGGCTAAATCACCAGCATAATCTAAATCAGAAATTTTCGTATCTCCAGTCCATTTAAGGCCAAAATCTTTCCCTTGAAGTGAATTTCGTATAACTTAATCAATAACCAAGCTAAAGAGAAAAGGGGACAAAATGCACCCTTGTCGAACACCAGAAGTAATGCTAAACCAATTGCTACAAGCCTTACCAACTCTCACACACGACTCAGTGCTATTATAGAGAGCTTTCATTATGTTAACTAACTTATCTAGTATACCATATGATTTCACAATCAACCACAAATTATGACGATCAACAGAGTCGAAAGCCTTTTTGAAATCAACAAATCTAACAACCAAAGGTTTCTGAAACTCTAAACATTTCTCAAGAATCTGCCTAAGTGAAAATATCTGATCCACACGTCCCCTACCACTTCTGAATCCACATTGCTCATCACGCAATTGGCTGTCAACCAGATTTTTAATTCTATTAAGCACAATCATGGAAAGAACTTTACCTGGATCAGAGAGTAGGCTGATACCTATATAGTTATCACAAGAACTGCGATCAACTTTTTTGAAAATAGGGATAACAATAGCTCTGGTAAAATCCTTAGGAACCATGCCTTTATCATAAAAGATATTCAGAATTTCAGTCATCCAAGTGGTAACCGAAACATTCCAGCTCTAAGCATTTCTGTAGTAATTTCATCTACCCCTGGGGATTTATGAAGATTAAGACCCTGGGGATTTATGAAGTTTATGTTTAGAAACAGCCAAAATAACTTCAGATTGTGTTATAGAGCCAACATTAAAGCCACCAATGCATCTATCATCATTGCAAACAATGGGAATAGAACTAACCGCATTGTTTAGAATATCACTGAAATGCTCAGCCCACCTAGCCATGACAGAATCCCCACCTTCTATAACCTTACCTGGTTTATCCTTCAATCCCTGTATACCTGTCCGTTTTCTACCACACAAAACATTAACTATCTGGTACAGCTCTCTGCTGTTGTGCTGTCTAACTGCTTCCTCAGCTTTGTCAGCCAAACCATCAAGCCAAAGATTCTTATCAGCAGCTAACTGATCTTTTACACGTTTATTAAGTTCTCTGTAATGCTTTCTATTAGGACTAGTAGGGTATTGATTAAGGACATTCCTGCAGTTCTTTCTTTCCGAAATAAGCTCAAGTGCTTTATCACTCAGAAAATTCTGTCTCTTCTGCTCGTTTTTTCCTAAAAGAGTACTATTAGCGTCCAAAAAAGCCCATTCTTCCTCAACTTCAGTAGTAAGCATACCATGACTGCCATAATGACTAAGTAACCTATCATGGTAAGCTTTGGCAATAACTGGGTCTTTCAGAGCTTCAGTATTAAAAGCAAATTTTTTAACCCTAGCACAACACTTGTTAAGTTTAAGTTGCAAGACACTTTTAACAAGATAATGGTCAGATCCAATCTCAGCTCCCCTATATGACCTGGTATTCCTAACAGAACTATCCCATTTGCTGTTAATTAATATATAATCAATCATATTCTTATGCAGCCCATCGGGTGAAACCAATGTGTATTTATGTATGTTGTGGTGTTTGTAATATGTGTTAGATATTCTGAATCCATTCAGTTTACTTACCTGCAGGAGATGTTGCCCATTGCCATTGCAGCTACCAATACCAAAAGAGTCTATTACTCCTCCCCAAATGTCAGAGTCAGTACCAACTTTGGCATTGAAGTCACCAAGAACAAGGGTAATATCTCCTTTCTTGACAGAATTCTGGGTTCGGTTGTTTTACCTCTGAGCGGCACTTTTTTGCACAACATGGGCTAAATGGCAAGGTCACAAGGACCCTGAAGGCTCAGAGAAGGGTTAGGGGAGGGGACCCACTGAAACAGCTGTTGGGAGACAGATGGTAGCCTCCCGTCAAGGCCATCCAGCGTGTTCTTTAACGTGCACAGGGTATGGCTCTCCCGCACACGGGAGGGCGGGGTGGCTCAGTCGGTAGCGCACCAGGCTCGTAATCTGTAGTTCCCAGGTTCGAGTCCCAGCTGGGTCAGCGTTGAGATTTATCTCCGCAAAATTTCCCGCCCTGCCCACGGTCAGTAGGGGACACCGATGGGCTTGGAAAGGCCACCGTCCGTCGGATGGGACGTTAAGCCGTGGCCCCGTGTGCGGGAGAGCCATACCCTGTGCACGTTAAAGAACACGCTGGATGGCCTTGACTGGAGGCTACCATCTGTCTCCCAACAGCTGTTCCAGTGAGTCCCCTCCCCCAACCTTCTCTGAGTCTTCGGGGTCCATGTGACCTGGCCATTTAGCCCATGGTGTGCAAAAAAGTGCCGCTCAGAGGTAAAACAACCCAACCCAACCCAAATCCCGCACACGGGGCCACGGCTTAACGTCCCATCCGACGGACGGCGGTCTTTCCAAGCCCATCGGTGTCCCCTACTGACCGTGGGCAGGGCGGGGAATTTTGCGGAGATAAATCTCAACGCTGACCCAGGTGGGACTCGAACCTGGGAACTGCAGATTACGAGCCTGGCGTGCTACCGACTGAGCCACCCCCGCCCCACTTGACAGAATTCAAAATATCCTGAAGTTGTTCATAAAACCTATCCTTCTCATCCTCATCGGCATCCTCAGTGGGGGCATAACAGCATATAACATTCAGGTCTTTAACGCGTCTGAAATTTTGCTGTAAGAAACCTTTCATTAATGTACTCATATCCTAGAAGAGCATCACTAGCGTGTCTGTTGAGAAGCAGACCCACGCTTTGGTGATGTTTATTGTCGTCCCTCCCTGAAAAGAGAAATTTAAGATTATTTTTAAGAATCTGACCTTTATCTGTCCATCTGGTCTCTTGCAAGCCGAGAATATCTAAATTATAATGGTGGAAGTCTTGTGTGAGGACATCAAGAGAAAAAGATCTGTGCAGAGTCCTCACATTCCAACTACCTATTAAAAGAAAATGGTTAGTGGAATGTTTAAAGAAACTATGTTTATTGAGAGAGGGAATGCCGAAAATATCAAACAGCCCCCTAATCGCAGACATGGGGCAAAGACCCGTTCCCCCCACCACTAAAGGCTGAAGCCATCTACACTGGAAGACTTCCTCCAATGTAGAAAATGACGATGCCAATAGAAGCAAAGAGTTCAGGTGCCGGCGATGACCTCTGATCAGGATTATCCACCAACTGATAAACATATCCTGTGAATCTATTCACTTGGGGCTGTCAACCCACAAACAAACAGAAAACACAGCGGAAGATTTTCCCTCCACAGAAGTCCACCAGTGCAGCAAAATCAGGATCCATAATCAAGCTCAGAGCCATATATCTGTCCAGTCCAGTGGGTTTATATGGTCAGCACCAGGACCCTGTCTGGTTGACCACTCCTCAGCAGGGTAGAAAAAAAAGAAAAGTAGCCATAGTTGTCCAGATCAGTAGGCCACACTAATCTGGCAGCCCTGCCCTTCCGTTCACTTCCACAAGAGAGTATCTCTTTTGAAAGGTACCAACGGTCTGCACCACGAGAAGGCGGGTTCGGACATTAGGTGCTAGGCCTTGCCGGTTCTATGCATCATCACAGGGGATTGGTACATAGCTCTCCTTCCAGTGAATACCTAGCTACCATATACGTAGCTTCTATTAAAGCCCTTAAAATATATATAATACAATTTTATATTTCATCCCTCGTTGTTTATGTATGAGCCGTAGATTCAAATGACCGTTATTTAATTTTTTTTTACCACCAATTTTTTAAATTTTTTATACTTAACTCTGTTTAATCTATTTCAATTGTCTTTTATTTATTACAGTTTTTCCACTGTTTTTTATACTCAGCTAATGTCCTCTCTAAAATTTAGAGTTATGTAACAAAAACATTTTTCATGCAAACAGAAAGGTTTCAGGTTCATTGTAATACACGTCCTATTCTAATTTAACCTGTGTTATATGTATATTGTTACGACAGATGAACGTGCTACAATGAACCCATAATAGATATGTCGTTGACGCTCGTATATGCTTCAGAGTGACATTAAGTCATCAATTGATTGGAACAGAGAGAGACTTTGAACAATGGAAAATGAGGAGGAGAACGGAAGTTCTTGTTTAGTTGTAAAAAGGACGTATTGTGTAGATGTTGTTAAACTAGTGTTATGTGATTCTCAGTGAAAAGGTTGTTTATATTTGGTTCAAGATGAAGCCTCACTCCACTGGAGAAAAGAAGCCAACGGGAAAAGTCTGTCTTCTTTAAGGAGAGATCATCATCTGATGCCTCGTATAAATATGGTGCAAGAATTGTCAAGGTAACCATGGTATCACAAAGGAATTTCAGTAGATATTTGAGTTGTTTGTTAAATGTATGAAAAAAAGGTTCTATTTTATACTAGGAGTAAATATTGAAAACACTGTAAACATTAGAAAATTAGTTAAGCATAATAAATAATTTTTATGGTTTGTCTTGATACTAATGAAGACAAAAACTGAAATTAGTTAAGATTGTTTTATTTGTATGGTTTTATACCTTTGTAGTAAATATTACTTCACTTATATTGATTCTGTAAGCATACTTTTGAATTCACGCTCAGTTTATTAACATTTGGTAACAGAACTCATACATATATAAGCCATTCACTAGAAGTATGGATGAGTTAGTAAAACTTATAACTGATATAAGAAGTGATATTGCTACTCAAAACGATGACTTAAAAGTCAAACTAGAAGTTCAAATTGATGATTTAAAAGCCAAACTAGAGGCTCAAAGTGATGAAAGCCGTAATGGCTACACAAAATAATGAAGTGAGAGCTGAAATGACACCTCAAAGACGTGAAGTAACTGACCAGTAAAAAGACATAAAGACCGAACTCAATAGACAGTGTAATAGTTTAAAAGTTGAAATTGATGGTAAAAAAATGATATTGATGATGTAAATTGTAATGTGATTTTAACATTAAATTGATAGTATAAAAACAGATTGTGAACGCCAGTTTCAGATTTTAAGAAGTGAAATGTTACCCTCCTTTGTGATAATGGTAATCTTTCGAGCAGTAGCAGTCGTTGCTATCGGACGTTCCTTCTAGAGCTCCTGCCATCAGGGTGTGTCCGCTACACTCCCGTAACCTCGACCAGCGCCAGTTCACCTTCTGGGTGTCATCAGACTAGTAAGTGTCATAAACTTTATTGCTCCTATGCGTCCTTTCCGCCGTGCATCAGTCCGTCGTGTTTTACTCATTGCCTTGTGTAGAGTGAAACTGGCACAACGGAGAGAAACTACAAAAAGATGATCCACGAGAAGGAAAAAATGTGGCTCTGTAATGACTGTAAATTAAGCAGAACAAACAACAGACTCGTTTCAGATAAGAAAAACAGAGATAATACGCCTCTAAAGAATAACACATGTGTATCACCCTCGCCGACATGGAATGACAACATTGACTACAGCTAGGAGTTATCCTTGGATCACCGCTCCTCTAAGGCGCTTGGAGAAGCCTGTAACTCTAGTATACGACCCCCGTCTACCGCACAACAAGAAGTTAGAAACTTTCAAACGTTACTAAATGAAATAACGTACTTAAGAAACGAAATCAAAGACTTAAGGCATTCATTAAAATTTTTCTCATCTCAATATGATACACAATTGAATAAATTTCACGACTATGAAGCGACGCAACTAGACACTATGAGTAAGCTGGCTACCATTGAAACTACATGTGCAAATCTCACTCAAGAAAATACGGCTCTAGAGTTGCAAATTAATGATCTTGAACAATACGGTAGAAATCGAAATATCGAGATACATGGCATTCCAATGGACGACCAAGATGAGAAAGAAAACCAAAATCAGATAATGATCAATGTTGTAAAAGCACTACATATAAACAATTTTAGCATTTCTCAACTTGAAGCCTTACACAGACTGCCAACAAGGAACAAGAACAAAACACCTGCGATTATTTCCCAATTTAAATCTAGAAACGAACGTGAACAATGGATGTCAAAAAAGAAATAGAAAATCTTTGCCAGTAACATTAACGATGACGATAAAAAAACGCCAGTCTATCTAAATGAAAATTTAACTCCAATGAACAGAGAATTTTTCTGGAAAGCGATGTGCCTGTCCAAATCGAAAACTTTTAAATACGTCTGGTTTCGGAACGGAAAAATCATGATGAGAAAATCTGACGGTGACAACATAATTCGAATTGATATGCTCACGAATTTCAATAAATTTTAAATGGAAAATATCTTACTTATGTGCTCCACCATATTTGTTTTACCATGGCGACTTTTCATTTCGATGGCTTACCGACATTTGATCACAACGAAAATGTTTTGTGCGACTATGAAGAAGTTAAGAAATGGTTCTTGACTAGTAAACTGTGTTATTAATCTGATGAACATTTTAAGTTTTCTACATGTGAACATTCGAAGTCCGAAAAAACAACTGGAATACTCTCTGTGTGTATCTTAAAGATATTTCGAAATTTTTAGATATTATTATATTGACAGAAACTAACATCCTCAGCACGGACACTACATTGTTCAATTTAGAAAATTTTAATCAACTTTTTACGAGAACTCCTGGTTCGTTTGAACATGGGATTCTACTTTTCTCCTCGACACATTATTAGTCAGAACGATATCTTCGCTTGTGATTCCTGCTGAAACATTGAACATAAATATCTACAAATACAATTTAACTTTCAATTTACTTGCTATTTACAGATCACCAAGTTCGGACATTAACACTTTTCTTTCTAATCTCAAAAATTGGTTCCAAACAACTGATAAACATTGCAATCAAATACCAGTTGGAGTTTTTAATTCAGATATCAAAAATATAAAAAAACTCGGACTTTCCAAACAAGTAGAGTTCCTAACCGAATTTGGTTTCTCACCTATCATTACTGGTATCACCAGGGAAGACATCATTGGTGACTCTCTCTCTCTTAGACATGCATTGATCACATTAACGTCCGACTTGACATTAAACTCGACACAAATTCAATGATTTTTTGCAGTAGGATCGCAGACCACTACTTAATTGCGTCAACTTGCGGGGAAAAAAACTTGGAAATTCGTCCAATCACACTAAAAAGCAAGACAACAATTTTAACACAAAAACTATTTTAGTTCATAAAATCATATGCAAAGAAATAACCCTAACAAACTGGCTGGACCGAGGCACTGGAAACGAAACCCCAAATTCAGAACCAATAGACATACTTTATGAAGCATTCATTAAAAAATATACGGCGATTGTTAACAATAACAAAATTAATAAACTATCGGATGGCTCAAAAATTAAACAACGCAATTGTAGCAAAGACTGGATAAATCAGGAAATAATAAACTTAATGAGAAAAAGACACTCGGCTTGGATTGACTATAAAAATAACAAGAGGAACAGAAATTTTAAATTACTCTACACAAACTTAAGAAACACAGTCATGTCCCTTATTAGACAGGAAAAGAAAAAATATTACTTCAAACAATTTGAGTCTTGTAAAAATAATCCAAAGCAAAATTGGAAACTCATCAACCAAATTATCAACAATAAACCTAAAACTGCCATTAACGATTTTAGCATGAAGAATATGCCACAAGGTAGTCTGAAACTCAAGCAGCAGAAAAATTTAACACCTATGCAGATATTATTGTCAATCTTAGTGACGATAACTGCGTACAGAATCTCTCTACAGTTCCTAAACATATCCAACCTTCTATTCCCTCAATTTTTATTCTTCTCATCTCAAAACAAGAAACTTTCAAAATTCTAAGTGACTTAAATGAAAGAAAATTATGTGGATAAGATCAGGTACACATAAAGCACATTAGAGCATGCAAAATCTCCTTAACTGATCTCGTGACGAACTTTATCAATGACAGCATATCTACAGGAAACATCCCTAAAAAACTCAAAATTGCTATTTTAAGGCCAATTTACAAAAGTGGAACTAAATCCGATTGCACTTACTATAGGCCCATTGCCATCTTGCCCGTTCTTCACAAAATCCTTGAAAGATATGTAGCTAATGTTCGAGCCAATTTCTTGAAAAAATATAACATTATTAGTGAAAAGCAATATTGGTTTCCAAAAAGGAAAAAATCCAATTACACTTTTAATGGAGTTTCCTGACGTCAGTAACGGAATTTTAAACAACGAAAAAAGCAGTTGCTGTCTTTTTGGACTTTCGTAAGGCATTTGATACGTTAGATCACGATATTTTACTTCAAAAATTGTATACCTGTGGTATCCGAATTATTACCCTTAAATGGTTTGAAAATTATTTAAAAAACAGAGTACATGTTACTAAAATTAATGGCGTTTTTAGTGAGAAGAGAACAGTGTACATGATGTCCCACAAGGTTCAATTTTAGGTCCGCTCTTATTCATTATTTATATTAATGACCTAGCAAACCTGAAATTAAAGGGCTCTTCTTATATATAACGCTGATGACACCGCCTTGATTAACGTGAATCACAACATAGGAGACGCAGTCCGAGATACACAGGATGATTTTAGCAAAATTATTCACTGGTCTCGTATTAACCGTATTTGCATAAACTCAGATAAAACCAAATGTATGAGCTTTAATTCCCCAGAATATTATGATCATTCATTTTATGCAATTAAAAACCCCGAACCCTTATGTCCTCATAACATGATAACTCATGACCCTGACTGCTGCGCTGTGATGTTATTGAGCGTATTGAGAGCCATAAATATCTTGGACTTTACACAACCTTCCGATGGAATACACATATTCAAAAGTTAGCAGTGAAATTGCGTCTATGTGCATCTAAACTTTACAAATTACAATTTGTTGCAGGCACACATACATGTATTTTGGTTTACGAAGCTATCTGTGAATCTATATTGACTATTCAATAATCCATTACTAAAAATATAATCCCATACAACTTAAAAAAATTCATTTCATCATAGCGAAGAAAGACTAAATTATCTAGGCATACTTTCTTTTCACAACCTTTACAAATACAGCATCACTTTTAAATATTTTTTGACAATCAATATGTAAAATCTCTCATGGGAAAAACACAAGGTTACAATCCAAAAATAATTTCCGACTTCCAAAAATATGAAACAATTACGGGAAATGTACAAGGGTATATACGGTACGTTACGTGTTCAATCAATTACCAAGGGAAATTATTTTATTAAACAAATTTAAAGAAATCAAAAATAATAAATGTTTTCTTCTAGGCACTAAAATCAATATAAAAATTTGAACTACAACAATGGAGTAATACTGTAATTCACATAATTCGATAACATTGTTTTAAACTATATCTTATGTATTTTCATGTAACGTTATTATTCTTCTCTCCTGCAGATAAACAGATGTTTTGCGGGTCATTTGTTTAACCTCTTCTATAACTAACATGAATATGAATAATGATTATTATTATTATTATTAGTGACAATAATGAGTTTACACATATCGCTAGGAAAACAACTAAACTTTCTACATATGATGGCCAGTCATCTTGAACAGTGTTTAAAACACAATTCGAGGTCATCGCTAGAGCTAATGAGTGGAATGAGTTTGAGAATCACAGTTTTCTTGCAGCTAGTCTGTTCCAGAGGAAAAGCGACTTAATTATCACAGTTTAATATCTGCATTAGAACAAAGATTCGGTGATAGTTTTTTCAAACAATACTATATGACTCAATTAAAACATCGCATGCAGAAGAGTGGTGAAACTTTGCAAAAAATAGTCAGTGATATTGAGCGCCTATCTACATTAGCTTACAGTAACTGTTCACCAGATATCCAGGATAGCTAACCTCAACAACAATTTATTGATGATATTGCCGACCCTGAGATTCAACAATCCCTGAGAATTTGGAAGGTGAATCCTTGAAGTCAGCACTGGGACAAGCTATGAAGTATGAGTGCTCCAGGCTTAACTCCCAAACAAACAGAGGATGGTGAGATTTGTGAATGCAGAAGAAACTGTGGGGAAGAATACTGAAATGCGAGAATTAACCAAAGCAATACTAACTCAGTAGTAAGGAATCACAGGATAGGTCCTTAGAAATGGAACTCATGAGGTAATGAGCTGAAACAAAATTTGGTTTTGCCATGAGTGGGATTCGAACCCATGTCTCCAGGAAGCATGCCTGTTATGCTACCACTACACCACCAATGGCTAACCTTTTCTGAGCTTGTGTGACGTTATAAACTTTCCAGATTTTTTTATTTGATTCGCACAGTGGCGCCATATTTTTTCTCTTTTTTTTTCAGCTCATCAATATTAACACTTTTAAAAGAAATTAAAGGTTAATCCCCAAGGACTTCCACAGACCTTCAGTGTTTCAATTGTGGCAATGCTGGACATATTTGAACCAACTGCAAAAAGTAGTGGATGCAAAGTTCGAGCACGTCTAACAGAGAGCAAAATCAGTGTAAGCAACGTGAAGGACAATGGCTGGCTGTTCATTGGTTGGCCCCAGGGAAAGTCGCCCACGTTACAGCACTGCATGGTGGAGATAACGGATTGGTAGCTGATGGAACCATGAATGGAGTGGAGTGCCTTGCCTAATGATAGTAGACACTGGTGCGAATGTGACATTACTCAGATCAAAGAAGATAATACTTCACCCAAACTCCAATGCTAGACAGTCTCATATAACCTTACAAAAAGCCACTGGAGATCGTGCTAAATTCCATGGAAAGACAGAACTCAACTGAAGATAACTGATACTTCAACTGAAGGTAACTGAAGATACAGAGATCCCAGCACAAAGTAAAGTTATAGTCCGTGGACATCGGGCGGAGACTTCTGGGGTCTTTTGATTAGAGGTCACTGATGCCCCTGGTAAAGGAGCTTTCGCTCATGGTATCCTGGTTGCAAGGACTCTAGTCAAAGAAGATAGAGAACAGATTCCTAACAGAGTGATGAACTGTAACAAATTCAATAGATCATTGAAAAAGGGTGAAGAATTAGCAATATGTGAACCTGTTACATGGGTAACTAGTATAAACACAATAGAAGTTACTGATTCAAACCAACACTACACAGACATCCCCTCTCATCTCGCTGCCTTGTGGAGAGAAACAAGGAAGTTATTAACTGAAGACCATCTGCTAAGATCGAGAACATTCTCCTCCAATCCATCTAGCAGCAAGAAGGTTTCCATTCGCAAAAAGAGAGAAAATAGAACAACTTATTAGGTAAATGGAAGCTCAAGACATTATAGAACCATCATCGAGTCCCTGGACATCACCAGTGGTTCTTTATAAGAAAAAGGATGGGTCCACCCGATGTGGACTAGCACAGATTGAATGATATACCAAAGAAGAACTGCTTTCCCTTACCCAGGATTGATGATACACTTGACACTCTATCTGGGTCAGAATGGTTCTCGACGTTAGATTTGAAGAATGAACTATTGGCAAATTGATATACATCCTGAAGACCGTGAGAAAACAGCTTGCACTACAGGAAATGGACTTTGGCAGTTTAAAGTGATGCCATTTAGACTTTGCAACGCATCTGCAACGCTTGAATTACTAATCTTTTTTAGTCGGTGCTCAAAGGTTTTCTTGGGAGGTCTGCCTGGTTTACTTTTGGACGACATCATTGCTCTTGGAAAGACTTTTGAGAAACATTTGAGAAATCTTGATTTTTTTTATTCATCAGGAACAAAAACGTAGGGCAGCCAAGCTAAAATTGGGATCGACTAAGTATAAACTGCTCCAACAAGAAGTCCATTACCTTAGTCATGTCATCACTACATAAGGGATTAAGACTGATCCCAGTAGGATAGAAGCTATAAGAGACTGGCCTCCACCACATGCTGTTCATCAACTTCATAGCTTTAATGGACTTTGCACACATTACACAAGATTTGTCAAGGGTTTCTCAACATCGCAAGGCCATTACATCGTCTGACGGAGGAGAGCCAGCGATTCATGTGGACCACCGAATGTGAAGTGGCCTTCCAACATTGAAGCAAGCTCTTTAAACGGCACAAGTGTTAGCATATCCTCAGTTCATATTAGATACTAACGCAAGTATCACAGGACTTTACTTTCACTATACTTTCACAAAAACAAGACACAAGAAAGAGTTATTGCATATTTTGGCAAAATTCTATACGAACCAGAACGAAATTATTGCGTCACACGAAAACAATTCTTAGCAATAATAAAAGCAATAGAACATTTTCATCATTATCTCTATGGCCAGAAATTTCCTATTTGTACTGATCATGCTGCTCTCAGCTGCCTACTAAACTTTAAAAAACCTGAAGGACAAATTGTCAGATAGATACAGCAGTTCCAAGAGTATAATTTTTTCCACTGAGCATCGTAATGAAAAGCTACACAAGAATGCAGATGCCCTTTTCAGACGTCCCATGTATTGACAACTGTAAGAGCATTGCTATAATGCAGAGTTGAAATATGATACTATATATATAATGCCAATAAGACAATTAACATCGACACAAGGAAGCAATGATACTCCTAACACTGAATTCCAATAAAAATTAGAAAGGCCCGAAGCAATGCCTGTGTCCACTCCACAATACGTATAAGAATTACAACAACAACTAGAAGAAATCCATTCACTCCATCAGACATAACATCAACTATGCGAGCGAGATATCCAAAACGAGGTACGACAATAATACAAAGTGGAAATGTTTTCAATCAAGATCTTGCTGGCTATACAATTCACATATAAAGAAAAGACTATCTCCAAAACTTCAGAAACCTTGGTAAGATTTATATATGTTAGTTAACAGGATTAACGACGTGGTCTGTCGACTTCCGAATGCAAAGTTCAAAGTGATTCACGAGGATCGTTTGACCCGTTATATCAAAGAACTGAAGAAGCTTCGGAATCCAGAACTATTCGGGACGACCAACACCTAAGGAAGAGGCAGTGTCACAACAGATGAACGTGCTACAATGAACCCATAATAGATATGTCGTTGACGCTCGTATATGCTTCAGAGTGACATTAGTCATCAATTGATTGGAACAGAGAGAGACTTTGAACAATGGAAAATGAGGAGGAGAACGGAAGTTCTTGTTTAGTTGTAAAAAGGACGTATTGTGTAGATGTTAAACTAGTGTTATGTGATTCTCAGTGAAAAGGTTGTTTATATTTGGTTCAAGATGAAGCCTCACTCCACTGGAGAAAAGAAGCCAACGGGAAAAGTCTGTCTTCTTTAAGGAGAGATCATCATCTGATGCCTCGTATAAATATGTTGCAAAGAATTGTCAAGGTAACCATGGTATCACAAAGGAATTTCAGCAGATATTTGAGTTGTTTGTTAAATGTTATGAAAAGAAAGGTCCTATTTTGTACTAGGAGTAAATATTGAAAACACTGTAAACATTAGAAAATTAGTTAAGCATAATAAATAATTTTTATGGTTTGTCTTGATACTAATGAAGACAAAAACTTGTGTTTCGATAAGATTGTTTTATTTCTATGGTTTTATACTTTTGTAGTAAATTACTTCACTTATATTTATGTTTGGTAAGCATACTTTTGAACTTACTCTATTTTCATCTATTAAATTTATAGCAATATGCTTATGTAAAATCCATGTTCTTTGTTTCATTCATACTTATATTAATTTGATTACTATAGTCATAGTTGTTAGTGTACCATAGAACACCAACTAACCAACCACTTTCTTGAGCAATTAAGGGGAATCACATAAATAACAATGGAATTTCTTTATGTATTCTAGGATTCTGCTTGGCATACTTGGAATTATTATATTACTTGGAAGTCTTATAACTGTTATAGAATTTTACATGCTGTCCACAAAAGATAAATATAGTTTTAAACATGAATATGGTATTAAGGAGACTTCGGTGGAGGAAGGCACTTTTGCAGAGCCACAGACCACGAGTTGTGAGGGACATCTGACTGCCATTGGAAAAAAGGAGAAAGCTAAGGGTGATAAAACTTCATTGTTGTCTGACGTTCTGAAACGTAGAATTTCTTTTCAAAAACATTCCATTTTTCCTATCCCAAATTATTGCACAGGTAAGTCATAAAGATATGAAGTTACTTTCTATTGATTTTTAGAATAAAAAGGCAAGTTTTTTTTCATGATATTCCTCTTTAAAATATCAAGAGAAATAGACATTACCGTGTATATAGTGTGTAAGGAGAAGTCCTACATCTCAGGTAAATATAACTTTCTAAAAAATAATTTATTTAATGTAATATTTGAACTCGTTTTTTTTTTTTGCTTTGCTCTTGCAGACAAGTGACACGAATGATTCGGTACGTACCAGGCTTAAAATTTTCAGTTCTCTAGGTTTGAGTCCCAACTGTGCCAGCAGTGAGACGTATCTCTGCTAACACCCAACCAGCGCTCGGTGAAAAAGGGGGAAACCAATGGGCTTGAAAAAAACTGCTCTCTGTCAGATGGGATATTCAGCTGTGGATATATTCAGGATAGGCATACCTTGTGCAAGTTAAAGGACACCTGGTCTTGATGAGAGGTTGCCATTTGTATTCTAATAGCTGTCCAGTGGATCCCTTTCCCCCAACTTTCTCTGAGCCCTTGGGACCGTTGTAACAGCCATTTAGCCCACTGAGTATAAAAAGTGCAACTCAGAATTAAAACACTCCAACCCTTTTCAATCGCATGTGGCATTAATTATAGACCATTATATCAGCTATATGTTATAATTAAACATAATTTAAAATAACCTTTTAAACTTAAAAAGTAATGCTTTGAAATTCAGAATATTGTCTATGATGTGCGGCTTCTGAGACATCTTATAGAAATGAAAATTTGATGATACTAAGTATAAGAATGACCTCAAGAACATCTAATGATTATGATGATTCCTCTAACAGAGGAATCATCATAATCATTAGATGTTCCTCTAACGATTATGATGATTCTTCAATGTATGATGATTCCTCTAACAGAGGAATCATCATAATTTGGCTACTTTTAAAATATTCTACATCATTGATTTCTTTTAACTGTGAATTGTTAAATTTTTTATGTAATCGTTTAGGTATCACATTTGGAGCATTTATTAACAAAATAACAAGGGGTAAAGAGGATCAAACTGAGTTGATAAGAGAGCATAATGTCATATATCTAAAACAAATGACCCTTCAAGGGTCCACATCCATTATATACGTTGAGAGAATTCGAAATGAGAAGCCAAAAACTGCTATAGCCGTTTTTAGTACAACACGTGAGACTTTAAATTTTTTTTCAAAAAGAAATTGCAGTCATCATCTTTTGCCAAAATAGCCACATCATCAGTATAATCTAAGTTCAATTAAATCTAATGCTAACGATTTGACTATTTTCTAGCCACATCTCTAACTAGAAATGGTCTAGAGCCGTGTTTTCCAACGTGGGGCCCACGCCCCACAGGGGGGCAATTTGATTATCAAGGGGGGCAATTCGAAAATGGACTCGTTCAGAGTTTAACCGTATGGCGGTTAAATTTTACATAGGGGGGGGGGGGACATAAGAATTTTAGAAAGGCTTAAGTGGGGCATGGCACAAAAAAGGTTGGGAAACACTGGTCTAGAGCTATATCTCTAGACAAGCTGAAGACCCAGTCTTTCCCTTCTAAAGAATTCTTGCTAGCATAATCAATAATCAAACTGAATGGAAAAGGTGACAAAATGCAGCCTTGTTTAACTCCAGTAGTAATGCTAAACCAATCACTACAATACTTACCTTTATAAACCATCATTATGCAAATCAACTTACTAGGTTGTTGGGTTGTTTTACCTCTGAGCGGCACTTTTTTGCACAACATGGGCTAAGTGGCCAGGTCACGAGGACCCCGAAGGCTCAGAGAAGGTTGGGGGAGGGGACCCACTGGAACAGCTGTTGGGAGACAGATGGTAGCCTCCCGTCAAGGCCATCCAGCGTGTTCTTTAACGTGCACAGGGTATGGCTTTCCCGCACACGGGGCCACGGCTTAACGTCCCATCTGACGGACGGCGACCTTTCCAAGCCCATCGGTGTCCCCTACTGACCGTTTGCAGGGCGGGGAATTTTGCGGAGATAAATCTCAACGCTGACCCAGCTGGGACTCGAACCTGGGAACTACAGATTACGAGCCTGGCGCGCTACCGACTGAGCCACCCCCGCCCCAACTTACTAGGAATGTGCTCAATCTCACAATTAGCCGCAAATTACGGTGGTCAGAAAGAATCAAAAGCCTTTTGAAATCTAAAAAGCAAGTTACCATAGGTTTTTGAAACTCTAGATATTTTTCAAGAATCTGTGTAAATGTAAGGATCTATGCACTCCCAAACTCCTCTAATCCCACACTGTTCACCCTGAAGCTTCCCATCAACCAAATTTTTAATTCTGTTAAAAACAATAATGGGCAGAATTTAAGTGGAACTGTGAACAGACTGATGCCCCTTGGAAATGAGGATTATAATGCTTTTAGTAAAATCCTTAGGAACAACTGTTGTATCGTAGAAAATATCTAACACTATTCTCTACCATCTGATGGCAGAATAGTTACCAGCACCAGATGATGAAATATGAAACCGCTAATGCCTTTGAAAATTTAATATATACCACGTCACTTATATACAGGGTGATTGTAAACTCTTTCAACAAAAAAAGAAGGGTGATAGTACACATCAAGACGCACAATTTTTGCAATGGAACCTAGGGTCGCATTCCACTCCTTCCGCCAGAAAGAGTACTTTCGAAAAATGCCATGCATGCACAAGTATTTACAACCGGTGCATGAAAAGCACAAGATGCAAATTAGGTGCGCCTGAGCAAGTGCGTAGACGATTAAGAACAAACATTTAAAAACGCAGCCGAACCCATTCATCGACATTACCGTGATAACGTCACATGATAAGTAACGTATTCGTGAAGTACATGGAAGACTACACATACGAGGAATTGGCGGATATACATCTGATGTACGGCCAAACAGGTGGTAATGGACGTGAAGCACAAAGGTTGTACCATGAGAGATTTCTGAATCGTCGTATTCCTTACCATTCGACCTTCGCCAGTGTTGATCGAAGACTGCGTGAAACGGGCTCGTTGGCTATCTCGTTCGCAAAGTGTGAGGACACCGAAAATGGAAGAACGTGTCTTGCAGCGATTTGCAGAAGTTCCTTCCACAAGTACGCGAGTGATGTCATCCGAAATGGGAGTTTATCAAACCTCGGTGTGGAATGTCCTACATGAGGCACGGATGCATCCCTTCCACATGCAGAAGGTCCAAGCTTTGAACGAAGATGACTATACCCACCAGGTAGAGTTTGTTAGGTGGATGCTCCAGATGAACAATGTTAATCCGCAATTTCCCGCATTAGTGTTATTTAGTGATGAGGCCTCGTTTACCCAGGAACGCATTTTCAACAATTACAACCAGCACGCTTGGGCTCAAGAAAATCCACACGTCACTGACCCTCGTAAACGCCAGCAGAAATTTGGCGTCAACATCTGGGCAGGTATCCTGGGTGATTGTCTGGTTTGACCTTACCTCTTGCCATAACGACTGACCGGCGCACTGTACCGTGTGTTCCTGAAGCAAGTGCTTCCCGATCTGTTGCAGGGTGTTCCACTCACTACACAGAGGGACATGTGGTTTATGCATGATGAGGCCTCAGTACACTTTTTCATCGAGGTCCGATACTTCCTAAATGCAACATATCCCGGGCGGTGGATTGGACATGGTGGACCTGTGGCTTGGCCTCCACGCTCCCCAGACCTCAATCCACTAGACTTCTTCTTCTGGGGGCACATGAAAACACTTGTGTACGAGACACCTGTGGACTCCCTGGAAGATCTCGTCGTGAGAATCGGTGTTGCAGCGGACAAGACCAACACCACACCAGGAGTCTACGAGAGGGTGCGACACTCCTTCATTCGCCGGTGTGGGCTGTGCAACAACGCCCTCGGACGCCACTTTGAGCAGCTACTTTGAGTCTTTCTCTGACGCGAATGTAATTAAGCAACTCATAAATTAGTTAAGTGCCTTTGTTTTCACTGCTGAAGGATCAACGTGAATATGTAACTTTACACTTCTCTGGCGGAAGGAGTGGAATGCGACCCTAGGTTCCATTGCAACAATTGTACGTCTTGATGTGTACTATCACCCCTCTTTTTTTGTTGAAAGAGTTTACAATCACCCTGTATACCTCTACGAAGGACAGCAAAACTGCATCACGTTTGTGTTCACCAAATCTGTTGTATTCGTGTTTATCTGATAATAGAGTGTATTCTGACAAATGCACATGCAAATATCTATTTTGTATCAGTGTTGCCAATCGTACTATAATTATAGTATTTGTAATGAAATTCCATGCTCATGTATTATAATCACCTAGTATAGTATGCAAAAGCACCATAATTTATTAATACTAACTATAAATGTGATATAAATTGAAAAATATAATAGTTAAAATTATAAATTCAAAGTCGAAAGCTTAAATGTTAAAAATATTATATATATATAAATTAAAAATAACATTAAATCCGAAGAGTTTTGCTTTCACTAAGAAACCATGAAGTCAATGCAGCAGCATGAATTGGCACCCTGAGCTTACATAACTGTTTCCCACGTGCGAACACCCTGAGCGCTTTTCTAACTGAGGCATATTGCAATACCCTCCAGACAATTGGTCTTTTTCTTCAGACAACAAGAGATTTTAGCTGCTTACCATCTTTTCAAACATTTTTCGGTAATTGTTTATTATTATCTAATGACAATTATTTATACTAGTTTGATGTATTGTAAAAATAAACTGTGGGTGTTATATATATCTAACAGTAACTAAAACCGATTGGTTAAGTTGTTAAGTGGTAGAATGAGTGCTGTTTGCAGATGAAATCATATTACTTTGGTAATTACTGTTTGGGTTATCTTCAGTTCGTATTGTGATTGTCTTAAAATCTGCAGTTCTCATATTTCAGTCCCAAATGTGCCAGTATTGCATTTTATCTCCACTAAACTTCCACCAGAAAGGATACATTAATGGGGCTTGGAAAAAATACTGTCTGTTCAATGGGATATTAAGCCATGATTCTGTGCTAGAGAGTCGTATCCTGTTTATGTTAAAGAACACAGCGGATGATCTTGATGAGAGTCTTCCATCTGTTGTCTAACAGTTATCCAATCCAATTTCCCTACCCAACTCTGAACCCCTGTATTATCGTATTTCTTCGATTCTAAGACGCACTTTTTTTTCCCACATAAACGTCTTTAAAAACGGGGTGCGTCTTAGAATATAAGAAATACGAGTATTTCTTTGATTCTAAGACGCACTTTTTTCCCATATAAACGTCTCTAAAAACGGGGTGCGTCTTAGAATCGAAGAAATACGGTACTTCTGACATGCCATTCAGTCCATTGTGTACATAAAAGTGCCACTCAAAGGTAAAACAACATATTCTGGTTAATTTTTCAGCTTCATAAAATCACACTTTTAATAATCTGATAAATATCTCGAGAAATATTAATATTTAAACCATTCTTACAAACCAAATTGTTTTTATTTTATATAGTATTAAAATTTAACCCACTTACTGAGATTTCATGACAATTTTCGAATTTTATTTCAAAGGAATATTTTGTTGGATAAAAAGAATTCTGAAGTGTTTCTGTTTGTTCACCAATGGTTCCAAAATTTTGAATGGCAGTTCTGAAGAGCCGTTACTTTGTATTCATGGTATTCGATTCCTAAGTATGACATGGATCATTCTTGGCCATACGTATGGACTTGTTTCATCAAAAATTGGTATGTAATTTTTTTTGCTTTCATTTATCAAAGATTTTAATGGAAATGCAATTCACAGGAATAATGTATAATTCATAGAGGCATTTACAAGGAGTAAGAATGTAATTTTGTGTTCATTGCATGCCAATAATATGAGGACTATTCAATAAATGACAGCTAAGGATATGAAATGAATTAGTTTAAACACAGTCAGAAATTACTTTACATATTAGATTTAACCTCATGCATTGTAAATATGTAAAAGAATTGTCATACAAAGTGTTAAATAATTCAAAGTTCAACTGTATATATCTAGCATTATTTAATTTAACACACATACCCTGGAATTCGTTTTGCTGGAGGGGAAGGATGTGAGGATGATTACGGTTCGCAATTGCTAAAATATTACACTGGATAGAAAGAAAGAAAAAAATTAAATGGTCAAAACGATACTCTATATAGTATTGTATATTCCATTCAAATTTCACAGTTATTTTCAGAATCTATCTTTAACATCACACATATACGATTTGATTAATATAGAATTATAAAAAAGACAACTGTTTTGGATTTCAAATCAACTTGATAAATTTGGGATTTCGTATTAGACGACCAGATTTTCGGGGGTGGGTCGGACTTCGTGGTCGGCATCCTCCCCCTTCGTACGTCCCTGCCCTTAAATATTAGAGATTGTTAATATATGGATGATATAAATACCTTTAATTTATGGTATAAAGAGCGAACAAGCATGCAACTCCAACATTTCGTAATTTAAGTATCGTTTGTGCATATATATGAATATAATTTCTTGCTAAGTTTCCTGTTAAGAGAAATATCAATGCACAATGTTGTGCATCTCATGCATTGATGGTGATTGGCAGAAGTTAAGAGATTAATATTAGCATTGTCTAACAGAGTCAAATGTCCACAGTATCAGCAGAGGTAATAGCTAATGCCAATTAAGGTACTTCTATTAGGAAACTGATGCACTCACTTTAATGAGCTTGACTAACATAAGCTTTTACAAAGATCTGAAACCTTACTTGTTAATTAAGGTTATTAAGCAAGAACTGCATTCAATTTTTGTAAAAACAAATCGTAACAGGATAGTACTTCCATTGCATGAGTCAGTGGTAGAATTCATATTTTCTTGTTTCGTAGTAATGTTCATTATTACACAAATACTAAACAGCACTGCTTTTGCAGGAGGAATAAAACAAACACAGCTGTCATAGGAAGAACAGAACATACATCGTTGGAATTGAAGCCTCAAAATAGAATAAAATTTGGTTACTGCTCCTGTAGACAAGGCATAATAAACTATGCTGTATTTAAGTTGACTACATTACTCAGTCGAGTATATTATTCAGGATTGCTCTCTGGTTCTCTAACAGTGAATGATATAACTGCCTCGCAAAATTATTATACGTGCACAAAGTACCATGAAAGCCAGTGTATGCGAAATTTCTTTGTGACGTAAGTATTCTAGGTTTATTATTTTGTGTTGTAGCAAGTTGAAGAATAAAATGAAAAGGGAGCTGTGCTTTTTCCTTCACAATTCTAGAAAGGGTAATGGAGACAAAAAAATTATTAAAACTTACGTGTCACGACCCTGATAATCAGGTTCATGAAGCCTGCATATATGGCCATGAATGGTAAACTCCGTCATTAGTACCAGAAAAAAAGTTAGTTCGAAATTTAATATATTTTTTAATCAACTTTTATACTTACTTAAATATTTAAAGTAAAATTTCAGAGCTCATAAAAAATGCTAATTTTTTCAATTTATTCCTGAACTTGATGCTTTAGAAAATAAAACAAAAACTTTTCCACTTCTTAAAAGTACCATTAGTACAATCTAGATTGCGGCTTCGCAGTTCAATGTTTAAAATATTCCACCCACTAGTTGGCTGACAACCTCGCAAGTGGAGTTGATAAATAAAAATATCAGTAGTAAATAATCACAGGATAAGTCCTGTAGACATGGAACTCATGAAATGATGAGCTGAAAAAAATTTGGTTTTGCCATGAGTGGGATTCGAACCCACGTCTCCAGAAAACATGCCTATTATGCTACCTCTACACCACCAATGGCTAACCTTCTCTCAACTTATGTGACCTTATAAACCTTCCGGATTTTATTTATTTGATTCGCACTAGTGGCGCCATCTATCCAGGAAGTGGACAACTCTGTTGCCTCAGTAGAGATAGAATTAATATTTGTCACTCACGCTCAGGGCGTTAAATCAATAAAACAGTAGTAAATAATCACAGGATAAGTCCTGTAGACATGGAACTCATGAAATGATGAGCTGAAAAAAATTGGTTTTCCCATGAGTGGAATTCGAACCCACGTCTCCAGGAAACATGCCTGTTATGCTACCTCTACACCACCAATGGCTAACCTTCTCTCAACTTATGTGACCTTATAAACCTTCGGGATTTTATTTATTTGATTCGAACTAGTGGCGCCATCTATGAAAATGACCTACGTCTCCAGGAAACATGCATAACAGGCATGTTTCCTGGAGACGTGGGTTCGAATCCCACTCATGGCAAAACCAAATTTTTTCAGCTCATCATTTCATGTCTACAGGACTTATCCTGTGATTAATTACTACTGATTTATTGATTTAATGCCCTGAGCGTGAGTGACAAATATTAATTCCATCTCTACTGAGGCAACAGAGTTGTCCACTTCCTGGATAGATGGCGCCACTAGTGCGAATCAAATAAATAAAATCCGGAAGGTTTATAAGGTCACATAAGTTGAGAAAAGGTTAGCCATTGGTGGTGTAGAGGTAGCATAATAGGCATGTTTCCTGGAGATGTGGGTTCGAATTCCACTCATGGCAAAACCAAATAAAAATATGTCCAACTCATGCAGTGTTCACATTGACTTTGATATTCCTTAACCAGTAAATTTATTTACATTATAATTATTATTTGGAGTCCTTACCTTTGCTTTGAACCATCAGCGATGCTCCTTTCTGTTAGCTCCAGTTGCTGATCAGCAACTTATTTGAACAGGCCACTAAGCACCCGCACAGTGTCAAGGTCACAACCACTTGCGACATCATGACGTACGATTACTTATGTAAATCTGGCTCACTGACGTGTTTGTGTTGTAGACACGTGCCAGCAATTGTCTTAAATCTGTGAGGCTAGTACAAGTTAGTTGAGGAAGTGAGTTGATGAAGCTGATAGTGAGTTGGTGGAGAGGGAAAGTAAGAGTCAGTAATTTGAGTCGAACTAAAAATTAAATCATTAAGTGTAATATGACCTTAAATGTTAGCTATGTTAGGAGGCATCTAATTAAGGTATTCTAAATAAAAATTAAATTTTTAAACAACAAGACTTATTTTAGTACTCTTTTCAATTAAATAGAAGTAATTTCATAACTATCATTCAGAATTTGTTAACCGGAAGTCAAGGTTATGCCAATGACGTAAACTTTAACTTTTCCATAGCAGTCAGTATCTAATGCATACTGATCTGGAAGTATTCTGTCTCAATTTCTGTGGGTTGGGTTATTTTTACTTCTGAGCGACACTTTTCTTGCATACAATGGGCTAAATGACCAAGTCACAAGGACCCCGAAGGTTCAGAGAAGATTGCGGGAGGGGACCCACTGGAACAGCTGTTGGGAGACCGATGGTAGCCCCCGTCAAGGCCATCCATAATGTGCTTTAACGTGCACAGGGTAAGGCTCTCCCGCACACGGAGTTACAGCTTAACGTCCCATCCGACGGATGAAGGCCTTTCAGTTTCCGTGGTTAAAAAAAATGTATTTGCTTTGAAATATTCTTTAAATTTCTTTCGCACCTTTTTATTTGTTTTTTAATTATACATTTTGTAATCCTTTTAATTATAATATTATTTACCGTATTTTAACGTGTATAAGGAACCCCCTGATTTTTCATCAAAGATATTTTTATTTTAAGATATAAAAAAGAAAGAAATTTTTTATTCATCACAGAAACCATAAAATTGCTCATCATTCTCATCTGATACATCACAATCAGCTACATCAACTATATTGCTCACAAAAATTAGGGGATATTTCAAAATGAATATGAAGCGATAATATTTTTGTGAGCAGTATAGTTCATTATCATCATCAGAGTAACTCTCATCAAGTTATGAAGATTTGAGTTTCGAGGAATTGAGTAATTTGTTAATATCTATAATACTATCCATGTATAAGAACCCCCCCCCCCCCCCTATATTTGGGACCCAATTTTTGGCAAAAAGGGGTTCCTTATACACGTTAAAATACGGTACATTTAATTATGCATTTTGTAATACTACTACTGCCTTAAGGTATGCCGCTCAGCATTACACGTGGTTTGCATAAATGACCGAAAATTTTCGAAAAAATTAAATAAATGAAACATTTAAGTAATGATAGAAATATTATGAGTTATTTATATTAAGGTAATAATTACTTTAAAAATACAGCATAATTATTTTTAAAACTTTCACTGAAATTAAAATGAGAAAAAAATGCAGTAAATCTTTGCAATTATTCAATAAATGCTTATAAAATTTTACTCCTGTGTATTTTTTTTAATTTTCGTTTTCTTAAACCTAAATAAATGTTCTTTCTTTTGGTATGAAGCATGACCTATTTCTGCTGATTTGATATTTGGCAAAAAAATTCCAATGTTGATTCTTTTAATTGACTAAGCAGAGTTCACAAATACCGTACTGTGCGAATTAGTTGGGACAAGCGAAGGAATGCTAAGTCCCTTCCGCTGTAGAGTCTAAACTGCTGCAAGTCTAAACTTGTTCGTAACCTTTTGCTGCAAGTCTAAACTAATCTAACAGACGCTTCACCCCATTGAAGGAATGATGGACAGCAAAAAGTACATACATAGGCGTTCTGGAAGCGAAAATGGTCCCAATACTGCAGAAGCTGTTTCCTAACTGCGATGGGGTATTTCAACGGGATCTTTCTCCATGCCACAATTCTAAGCTTGCTAAGAGTTTCTTTACCCAGCAACATTTGAAGGTATTGGAGTGGCCAGGAAATTCACCCGATCTAAATCCCATTGAAAATTTGTGGGCCATTATTCTAAGATGGATTGCACGACGAAAACTCAAAATGATAGAAAGTGTCATGAAAGTATGGTACCACGACCCTGAAGTGAAGGAGATTTGTGGAAAGCTAGTGTCATCAACGGTTGAGAGGGTGAAAGAAGTAATTAAAGCTAAGGGGGGTCACATTCACTATTAACTACACTATTAAACAAATAAATATTTTAGTTGTGTATTTGTTACTGCATTTTCCTATTGTCCCACCTAATTTGCACAGTACTGTATCTTGACATTATTCAAAGTCTATCACCAGAAAATAATTACAGAACAGACTAAATTGTTTCTACTAATAAAGTTATTTATAACTTTATTAGTTGATTTTCAGAAATAATTAGCTTTTTTATTCGTATGTGGTATAATTATTTTTGTCCCATAGTTATTTTAATAAATTCTTACCTGCCTTGACAGATGCATTTTTTACTACATAGCCCTTAAAAAACCTATTAAATAAAACTTGTCATATTTTTGTTAAATATTTTATTTTCAGAAAAATCCAGATTAAAATTTGATTAATTTGGCATGTAACATGCCATAAATCCTTTCACTATTTATTTAGCAAAAAAATTTTAAACTTCACTTTTTTTGACTGAACACAGTTGAAAAAAATGGCCAAAACGTATATTTCAGTTTTCCAAACCTGGCATGGTAAGGGTGAGGTACACATTGCATTCAAATATTTCAAACCTGAAATCAAAATTTCAGGTTTGAAACCTGATTCACACATTTCAAACCTGGCATGATAGGTTTGTTTCCACATTGGACTCAAACTTGGTAATTGCATAATCTGCACTTACCAGGTTTGAGTCCAATATACGCCACCGTTGAGATTTATCACCGCAAAACTCACCTCTCTGTCCTCGGTCAGGTAGGGACTACCGATGGGCTTGGAAGGGCCGTCGTGACATCAGACGGGACTTTTAAGCCGTGGCTCCGGGTGCGGGAAAGTCATACCCTGTGCATGTTCAAAAAACACACTGGATTGGCTTGATGGGAGGCTTCCATCTGTCTCCTAAGAGCTGTCCAGTGGATCACCTTCATCCAACTTTCTCTGAGCTCTCGGGGTCCTCATTGTGTGCAAAAGTGGGGCTCAGACAAAACACAACCCAATCCCTGTTATGGTAAGAGTTAAGGTTGGGAATACTTCACACATGTTTCAAGAACTTTTATGAATACCTCAAAAACGGAGGGAAAATAATATATTACAATTGGAAATTGAGTCTCTTGGCATCCTCTTTTACTTTTTTCTGGCTCCATCATTTGTATTCCTCCATCCCTCTTCCCCTGTATTGTTTCCTAGATCTGGTCATTCTGATGACAGTTTCGACAGCTACAAATCGTGCTCTGACAAGTAAATACAATCAACTCATGAATCATAATGTCACTTATGCTTTGTCTATAAGAGTAGCTGGGATTAGTAGCGCATCAGGCTCATAATCTACAGTTACCAGGTCCGATTCCCAACTGTGCCATTTTTGAGTTTTATCTCCATTAACTCCCATTGTTTCCTTTGTCAAGGGGGAATAGGTTTGGAAAGGCTACCATCTATCTCCCAACAGCTATTCCAGTGGGTCCTCTTTCCCAGCTTATTTGAGCCTTTGGTGTCCTTGTGACCTGGTCATTTAGCCCATTGTGCACAAAAAAGTGCCGCTCACAGATAAAGCAACCCAACACAAGTTGGATTCATTTTATTGTCAGTATGATGCTGTGGTTTCAACAATCTATCTAGCAGTTACGTTCTGTTATGGTCTGCGCTTTGCTTCACTCAATTTTGCAGAAAATCAGTTCACTGTTACTTAAAAAATGAACATTACAATCAAACAACCAAATTATGAATTTTGTCTTTGAATCATGCAATGATTAATATTATACAGGATGAGATCTGGGGGAGCAATAGGGCCATACCCCCCACCTTCTTGAGAATTCTAATAAGGATAATGGAAGGGAAAAAACGTTAAACTTATGCATACTTCATGCATTTTTCAAACAATTTTTAAATCTTCTAAAATAGGGGGAAATGTTTTACTTCAATGTAAATTCAGTGTCTTGCTTCCCCTTAGCTCTCCCTGTTTTTTTTTTCAAGTTAGATAGATATCCTGCTGATATCGAAATATGATTTTTTATGTATTGTAAACTGATTGCAACTCTTGATATTCTGATTTAGAGTGTTAATAAATAAATAACAGTTCTTTTTATTCTTAGGTAAACTTAGGTTCACTTTTTTTAAACAGTGTGAGTAAACGTTAGTTTGACCATTTACACCGTTATATACCTTTTAAGGTACTGAACTAGTGAGTGCACTCGTAAATAGTTAAATTTGCTAAAAACTGATCTGATAAGCTAGTAGTTTTGTGAGTCTGATCATATCCTAAAAAGAACGAGATCTCTGCAAAAATAAGCAATAATACAAATTTAGTAAATACTAAATATATTTGTCTTTTGCAGTTGTATAGCATGATGCTGGTTCAGTGTTATTTCATTTGAGTCTCTGATTTTTCATAATAGAAAACAATATCGATTTTGTAAACGAGATCTTATACAATTGGCGCTTCCAAGTTGTGTTGCAAGGTACCTTTGCAGTGGATTCCTTTTTTCTTTTGGGGTAAGTTTATTTCACATAAAAAAAAACAAATTTAAATCAAGTAACAGTATTTTTATCTCGTTTTCAAAATGAACGAAATAATAGTTTCGCTTTGTCGTCGGTCTTTCTGTTCGTCTACAGACAACGCACTTTTCTGTCTATAGAGATAAATTAAAAATTATTTTCGTGTTGGATAGGTATTAATAAAATATTATGATCAGTACTTTCAGTCTCTAAATATATAATTACGCCCTCTACCGGTAGAAAATTTTGTAAAAAAATTTTTACCGGTAGAGGGCGTTAAAAAATTTTTTGCAAACGATGTATTTATACTAGAAATTTCAAATTTTGATGGTGGAATAGGTCATGAAATTTTCATTGCAAACGAAGAATTGGTGCTTCAGACCCAGAAACACAACGTTTTTTTTTTTGTTTTAGCAGATAATTGTTTGTTTTTAGAGATAAATGAAAAATTCTTTTTTGGGTTAGATAGGAATTGAATAAATATTATCATTCGCTCCTTCGGAATCTTCCGACAGCTATATTGCGCCCTCTAACAGTCGATAAATTCCAAAATTTTACATGAATGTTGTAAACGACGTATTTACGCTAGATTAAAGTAAAAAAAAAATTAATTCGTTTTTATAAATTCTGTGTTGTTTTTGTATATATATATATTTTTTTTCTTTATGTAAAGTTGAGTGTCAGTGTTGCTAAAATTATGTATTTAAATAATTTGTAAATTAACCTATATGAGCTTAGATGATCTCGGGTTAATAAGAGTATTACAAATATATGTTGTTTGTAACCTTATTATTAAATAAAACTGAACTGAAAAATTGAAATTTTGGTGGTCAATTTTTTCAGTCACGAAATTTTCACTGGCAACAATGAGTTGGTTCCTCAGACCTAGGGGGTGGAAAAACACAACTTTTTAGTTTTAGAAGATAATTGCTAGTATTTAGATTAAATAAAAAAAAATTCCTTTTTGGGTAAAAAAAGTAATTTTCATATGTATTATTACAGATCACTAAATATGGAAACGATGTAGCTGTTAACATCTTTCGCAATGTGAATATCATGGAAAATTGAAATTTAGGTGGTAGCTTTTTTAAGGATATTCCACTATCAATAATCTACCCACTTCTCTACTACTTTATCTACCCACTTTTCTAAGAGAGGTGTGGGAAATGCAATATTTTAAATTAATAAAAGGATGAATGCCTTTCATCTTGTACAATTATTAATAAAATACTATTTTCATTTTCCGCATCATACGCTAGCTCAAATTAAACTTTTAAAGATTGAAAGAGTAGGTAAAGGAAAAACTTCATTCTCTTTGAAAACGAGATTCTCAGAGGCGATAATGCGTTCTTCTAGTTACCTGGGTACATTCACAGTACCAAGGCAAAAAGTTGGAAATTTTTCATGCTGATGGGAAGAGAAATTAGAAAATATCTTGAAGAATAAATTACTTATGAGGATGGGACTAAAGGTAAATTAATGATCTAATAAATGGAGTCCATTTAAAGATTGAATTTCAGTATTTCGAAATGGAAACTGGAATATTTAAAAGCAAAAGTTGTCAGTCATGAGATTTGTTCTCTTAGTATCATGAATAATACAATTGCCCCCCAACTTTTGAATTTGACATGCGAATTTTGCATTAATATGATTTCACATGAAAGCTAATCTAAGCAACCAGAAATGGGCAAAACAACTTGCTCACAATATTTCCTCGTTAATTTTTAAGACTACAAATCAACGAAATGATTTGTTTAATGAAAAAAAAAATAGATTCATAAGTAACTAAAATGAACGGATGGAAAATTAATGCAATCGATTGTTACGTGCAGCCTTTTTGAACTGTCTTGTCCAAGCCTTAGCAGAGGCTTTTCAGCATACTGATGCTGACATGGTCCAATTTGACGAGAAACACCCTGTATGGTACAGAAGTTTCAAAGTAGTAAGAATGCCATGGCTTGTTCTAAATAACTGGAAAGAAACGATAAAGAATGCAAATGGGATCTCCGTAAACAAATTCTTTAAATGTGGGATAAGACCAACTGATGATGATTTACAAGCATCAAATATCGTTCAAGAAATTCAGTCAAAAAACAATTGCTTCAATTTCCTTTTCATGCAAGTGCTTTTCAATAAAATGGTTTGAATTATAACAAAAAATAAAGAGAAATCCATTCATTCTTTCTTTTATTTATTCACAAGTTTTCATATCAATATTATTTCATAACGAAACTAAAATAACAGAAATAAGATATTTCATACAGAAAAGTGAATAGTTATATTTCCGTTCAAGGAATACTTATATTTCCGTTCAATGATCAGATTTAATTTTTTTATCTCTTAATTTGCATCAGTTGCTGCATAGTAATGGAATTCTTTTAAAGTTAAATTATATGTTTGTGAAAGTAGAGCAGTAATTTTTTTATCCTAGTTCCGAGTAAAATTAATATATTTACAGTCAACTCTCGATTATCTGGTGGCAGATCAACTGATTTGCGAATTAACCATTGTAAAAAATAATACTTTTTACAATGACTTTGACACTTTTGGATAAAATTTGTAGAATGATAAATTTGTTCCAGAACATTGGAAGTAATTTAACTAAATTTACATTATGTTCATTTTGTACCACTTCTCTACTAGTTTCATTTTAACCTTGATTTAGGATTATCCGTGACCTACTTTCCCAAATTTTCCCTGGTTAATCAAGAGTTTTCTGTAATTATATTCACTTATTAAGAAAAATATCTCAAGAATCTGTCCCTGCGTGGAAGCAGACTAGATGTCTTACTTTTTATACTTGTCTCTTCTAAAAATATTCAGATCATCATTGCTTGAAGTACTAGATAGCCCTGTTTGTAGGCTGATTTATTTACGTACTTGAAGTAAAATCAGAAAAACGTTTAAAAAACAAAGTGAGTTCTTTAAACATATTTTTTAACTTCTTGAAATGAAATATATTGTACATATTATACTTTGTAAACTTTCCCTTATTTGTTTCAGTGGCTTTTTAGTGACTTACCAATTTCTGAAAAGAACTAACAGTTCGAAAGGAAAGACGAATTGGCTCTATTTTTATGTCCATCGCTATTGGAGGTAACTTAAAACTGACAAAAATTATATATGTCACTTTTACATTTCATTCAAGCATTTCAAACTCTCCCCCATTTTGGTGAGCATATAAAAGTAATAAAATGAGAAATGTGAGTTTTAAAAATTAGAAATGGTATGTGAGACAAAAGATGTGATAGAACATATCTAATTATATTTAAGAATTTAGAATGTAAAAGTTCTAATATTTTTCTTAAACTAATAGACAGGTTCTAAATTGCAAACTTTTTACTGTGTCATAGATTATAAGTTTCAAATATTAGTAAGAAAATCAGTTAAATAAGTGTAAAAATAGAGTATCTTTGCCGCTATATCCCTTATGTGAGAAGAATGCACTTCCTAAAACAAACCAGCAACCATATTGCCTGTTTCTAGCACAACTTCAGAACAAAAGCCAAGCGATAAAAAAAGTTAACCTTTCAACTAACACGTAACTGTTTCGGTTCATGAGAGTGGGGCGGGGGTGGCTCAGTCGGTAGCGCGCCAGGCTCGTAATCTGTAGTTCCCAGGTTCGAGTCCCAGCTGGGTCAGCGTTGAGATTTATCTCCGCAAAATTCCCCACCCTGCCCACGGTCAGTAGGGGACACCGATGGGCTTGGAAAGGCCGCCGTCCGTCGGATGGGACGTTAAGCCGTGGCCCAGTGTGCGGGAGAGCCATACCCTGTGCACGTTAAAGAAAACGCTAGATGGCCTTGACGGGAGGCTACCACATGTCTCACAACAGCTGTTCCAGTGGGTCCCCTCCCCCAACCTTCTCTGAGCCTTGGGGTCCATGTGACCTGGCCATTTAGCCAATGGTGTGCAAAAAAGTGCCGCTCAGAGATAAAACAACCCAACCCAACGGTTCATGAGAAATCAAACTTTCAAGATTAAAAGCCTGCAATATTGTAAAGTTAGCATCTATTAAACAAACTTTCAATTATATTGTTCAGCTACATTTACCTGATTATACACAATTTAGAACCTGCATTAGAACAAAGAGTTATATTTTGTAGCATTATATAGTGATGTTGAAATATTTCCTAATGTAATATAACAAATGTAACGAAACACCACAACAAGTGAATTGAAACAACCACAACAAATGAATTGAAAGATGGACTAATTTGCACGGGCTTTTTGCAAAACTTTAAATGTGCTTAAAATTAGCCAAATTACAAAAGGAACTACAAAAAAACCTATTCCGATTTATCTTGTAGAACTTCCAAAAACTGAGAAAGGGAAAGAGATTTTTAATATAAAATTTTTGTTTAATTTTAGAATACATGTGAAATCATATAGGAAAAGACCTGGTCCATCTCAATGTTACAAATGCCAGCGCTTCAACCATACGCAGACATGTTCCTACTTGTGCAAACTGTAAATGAGAGCACACTGCGAACTACAAGGGTTGCTCAAAATATCCTAAGCCCCAGATAAATGGTGTGCCCACACCAGAATCTCAAGGGAAAGCAATTATCATACATAGAAAAGTTGTACCAAGTCAAACTTTTGCTGAAGTAGCCTCGCAGGCAGTTAAGCAAAATCAAACAACAAACACATTAGGAATTTCACAGAAAAACAAAAAAATTGATGCGGCACATGTTGAGGAAGGCAACATAGTGTGTTTTCTTGGTCTTGCTGGCCAATGTCAAGAACTCTTCTCGTTGTTTACTAACTTCAACTTCAGTGGTTTACTTATTTTTCTTAAAGAATTAATTAAAGAATTAATTTAGGAATTTAAAAAGGCTACAACAAGAGCTGACAAATGCGCACTAATATTTAAAGTGTTAGATTACGTCAACAAACTATTAAACAAAGATGGCAAATAAGACTACCAAAGACAAATTTTCAATGGCATATTGGAATGCCAATGGACTTAAGACCTAAATGAATTTAAAACATTTCTTTTTGATCATCAAGTTGAAATTGCGTTAATCCGTGAGACCCATCTTAAACCCTGCGATAAAATGAAAATCCCTAACTATAAATGTTTCCGGAGAGATCGGCTGCACAATAGAGGTGGAACGGCAGTATTCATTAAAAATACACTTGATCATTTTCAAGTCAAAATTCCTAACTTGAAACAACTGGAGGCAACAGCAATTATTCTTCCAAATACCGGATTTGGGAATCAAAGTTATCAGCATTTATAAACTCCCAAACTCACCATTAATTGAATAAGATTTGACCTCTCTCTTTCAAAAACGAGAACCCACCATTATTGCAGAGGATCTCAACTGCAAACACAGAGTTTGGAACTCTAGAAGGGTAAATAAAAATGGCAAAATTTTGCTAAAACACACCACGAAACATAATATAGTAGTAGATGCTCCTAATACACCTACGTACTATCCTGCCACACCTCACTACACACCTGACGTTCTGGATATAGTAATGCATAAAAATATATGCCATCATACGAACTACAGGCAATAAATGAACTCTCTTCAGACTATAACCCTATGATGTTCACTATGTTTCGCAACAGCATTTCTGTCGTTAGACAGCAGTTTACTGTTACCTGCGAAAAGTTCAAAATTTCACTTCATTAGAACATACATGGAGTGACAAATGCTCAGAGTAAATCCGAAATTTCGAGAGACATTAAACATCTCGCCGCAGAACAAATTCAGTCTGCGATACGTATCTCTAGCAGAGCCAATGAGCAGGCTTCATATGACACTCCGCTTCCACAGCGTCTGAAAAACGTGATTAAAGAAAAGAACTGCCTTCGACGAAACTGGCAACTGACTCGGAGTCGCCACAACAAAACTGCGTGTAACAGACTGCAATCAACATTTAGGAAGTCCCTAAATGAACCTAGACACGGTTGTTGGACAAAGAAGCTTACTACGCTGAACATCAAACTCCCTTTGGAGAATGGTAAAAACATTGAAAGGGTGCAAACCTACGCTGCCGCCATTGCATGGAAAAAATGGAACGGTGTATTCTGATATCGACAAAGCATAGGCTTTCGCTGATGTTTTAGAAACCCAGTTCACTCCTAATTATGATCATGTTGATGATATAGTCATTGAGCGTACAAATAAAAAGTGAACACATTCCTAAAAAAACAACCTACTTCCACACTAAAACATGTAAGTGTCGGCAAAATTAAACAAATTATCAAGACTGAAAACCTAGAAAGCGGCTGGTTATGATAAAAACACAAATACAGCTTTAAAAAATCTACCGAAGAAAGCACTTACATTGATCGTTTCCATGTTCAACCGACTTTTGCGTCTGTCAAGTTTTCCGAACGAATGGAAACACGCAGAAATTTCCATGATTCACAAATCACGCCAATTTCCCGTGTTTCCCCAAAACTACAGCCCCATCAGCCTGCTGTCCTGCCTTGCAAAATTATTTGAGAAAATTATTTTAAATAGAATTGACACTTTTTTGGACAACACAAATGTTATTCAGCCAGAAAAGTTTGGCTTTAAAAAATTTCACTCTACTGTCCATCAAATTCTGAGAGTGGTGGAAACAGTGTCAGAAGCACTGAATAAAGAAGAATCCTCTGCTATTGTGCTCTTGGATATTGCCAAAGCATTTGACCGGATCTGGACATAAGGTCTCATTAAAAAATTTATTGACGTAAAATTCCCAGATGGGTTGATTCATCTCATTTCAGATTATCTCAGAAACAGAACTTTCCAAGTCAGGGTTGGAGAATCATTTTCTATTTCAAAACAGATCTTAGCTGGAGTGCCTCAGGGCTCAATACTGGGGCCCACTCTTTTTAACATTTAAATATGACATCCCAACCATGTGTAATGTGAAGTTGGCTCTATACGCGGACGATACAGCTATGATTGCCTCATCACTGAACGTACATTTTGCTATTCACCGATTGCAACAGATGTTAACACTCTTTCAGATGTGGTGTACTAAATGGAGGATAAAACTAAACGCCAACAAAAGCTCAGCCCTTCTTTTCACCATGAAAAGAGTGCATATTCTCCCTCTTATTGAAATATTTGATACATATATCGACTGGTGCGACTCTGCAAAATATCTTGGGATTGTTTTGCACAAAACTGGTCAAACCACGTTAATGAAGTCATCACGAAAGCACAGTCGGTTAAGTACCAACTAAACTCACTGTTATGTCGAAAATCTGCACTGGCAATTGAAAACAAAATGCTCCTCTATAAACTTATTTTTTGACCTATCCTACTGTACGCAGCACCTGTATGGGGATACTGCAGTGAGGACAAGATCAAGAAATTGCAAGTGTTTAAAAACCGCTACCTCAGATCAGTTACTGCAGCACCAATATATGTTTGCAACTCAATATTACACTGCGACCTTAATATTCCATATGTGGAAGACTTTATCAAGGAACTATCTAGCCAGTTCTTCGAAAAGGTTGAAAACAATCCATTCCCTATTATTTCTGGCCTAGTAAGTACGAAGTAATCAAGGAACATAGATTCAAACGGCCCAAAGCAATTTTGATGTAACTGTAGCTTTCGGGCTCTGACGCTTACCAGTTTAACTTTTAATTTGAATTTTTTTTTTCCACATTTGTCAATGCTGAATAGGCATTATTTGTTCTCTACAAGTTCGAAGAAGGAGATTATGAGCATCAACAACTTGCCCTGTTCTCCGTATTGTAATTTTCTGGTCTCTGATTTTGTGGTTACAATGAGACCTGAAGGCAGAAATGAATAAATAACCCCTCTATTAACCTGAAGCCCAATATACTGACATTCTTCAGAGGTTGTAACTCTGGGATGCTCTAATTTAATTTGTAACTCTGGGATGCTATAATAATTTTCTGATCTCTGATCTTTTGGTTATAATAGATCTGAAGACAGAAATGAATAAATAACCTTCTATTAGCCAGAAACCCAATATGCTGACATTCTTCAGAGGTTGTAACTCTGGGATGCTCTTACATTCTGTCCCCCTCAACTCCGCCTTCATGAATTCTACACTAGTGTCCAAAAGTTATGCAAAGAAGACAAAATTGATAAAGTGAAAAATGTGAGACGATAGAATGTCATGGGCAACATACTGCAGATGAGATATGGAAGTAATAATTAAATACGTGATATAACTTACATAAAATGCAGAATAAACGGGCAGTGCACTGTAGTTCAATAGGGTGGACAATGGAGATGTTACCTGGAGACGCAGTCACCCGTGCACGATTGATGAGTTAGGTGTCAGTAGTTTCAAGTATGTCCAGGGATCCCCCTTTGCACAGTGCTTTCCCACCTATGACATCACCGGCCCCAAGTGTGGGCCATTTTGGACTTTGACCACTATGGTCCAACCGACTGGTCATATGGTCACATGATATGATGCACCCTTATTAATATTCATAATTATATCTTATTTCAAAACAAATTATTCGTAATTATGTAAAATATTGAGGGGTAATACGGTATGATGACCTGTATGGGTGACATAAAAGACCCACTTTAGAACACGCAACAAGTGTTCGGTATCGCACCCGAGACCACGTTTTATTGACGGATGAATCTCGGATCACGTCACCCCCCTGCGCTGCTTCCCTTGCTTCCACATCAGATGCACTGTCTTACAAAACGAAAACCCACTGGCACTCTTTATCGTAGTTTTTGGACTCGAAATTTTTCCAATCCAGAGACGTTTGACAACCCTTCTGACTAAACCCACACTGTTTCTCCCATTTCAATCCCCTTTTGTTTCAGGCCATCACAGGATATGGAAACAATGTTTTCGGTTTTCCATCTACCCTTTATTTTTGATTGAAGGATTGAAGGATGATGCCATCAGATATCTGTGTTTCTGCACTTTCCTTGTCAGGACTTGTTTTGGAAGGATAAAGTGGTTTTCGTTAAATTCTTATCTCTGCCATGTCTCAATTAATTACTCTCCGTAAGTATATCCGTTATGCGACATGGTTTAAAACTTTTTATTCCTAATACTTATTACCACTGTATCCTCAGTACATGATGTAAAATATTACTAGTTCTTAGGAAGTAACTCAGTAACAATCGATAACAATTTCTTCCTCCAAAGAAAAATCAGGTAATGGGAGTAAACAGTTTTTAAAAATCGTCTCTTCCACCGTTTACCGGCGAACGTATGTCTCGTCAAGCTGAGGAAATTTCATTACGTGTTGCGACGTTACTACATGCTTCTTCGCTTTACAAGGTCAGCTGTCTTTCATCGGGTAAATTCTGTAAAGAAACGCGGCAGAATGGATAGAAAGTAAGCCATGCTAAAAGTAGAAATCATACGTTTCCGCTTGTGTAAAAAAAACTTTAGTTACAACATGAATGCATGTTAATGGAGTAGGGGACATTAGTTTTAACAAATACACTAAGGTACTATAAAAAATAATACATAATTCTCACTCGAGCGTACCCTCTCAAACTTACCTGAGCTAATCCACTGAAATTTTATTTGCAACTGGACTGGTAGTCAAAATTTAGCAAATACATCGACTATAAAAAATAATGCATTGTCTCACTCGATCGTACCCTCTCAACCTACCTGAGCTAATCCACCGAAATTTTATTTGCAACTGCATTGATAGGCAAAATTTAGCAAATACTTCAATGAATCTGCCTAACTATGCTCTGACATATATGCTCTGATTGGGCCTCAGTAAAAGGAATACAAACTTAGAGCGTGAAAAATCCCTGCGATACCCTTCTCTCCATACACGCTCCCACTATCATTGTCATGTGATCTGCTGAAATGACAGAGACACACCACGCCATCAAGCTGTCCAACTGGTGACGTACAAAGGTCACGGGCCACTCGCGCACTGACTAAAGGAATAGTCCTTTTGTGAGCAGACTACCTGCTCCATGCTTTTATCTCCCTTAAGAATGTTTTGAACAAAGTTAAATAATTATCCGTTTCCTGCCGAAATGCAGCATTTCAAAATAAGGGATTCTCTGCCGATAGATTAGCTTCTCAAGAGATGCACTTAAAAATCGATAAGAATCTATGAAATTCAAAGTTCCAAGGGAGAATGCGGTGTATTTTTACATATTATTGGGAATGCAATTAATCTTCTTATTTTTGATCATACCGATTCCTTGCATAATAAGATGGCTGTCCTTTAGGTTATGACATATAACTGGAATCTTTTTTTGGGTGCTTAAATTTGAGATTACACGTATTATGAGTGGCTCCTATTATGGCTATTATGGTGGTATTATGAGCATGTGAATAAATATTTCAGTTGTATGTGAATATTTGATTCACATACAACTGAAATATATTATTCACATGCTTACACAAAAAGTGAATGTTTCTGACTTGCATCTTCACTAGAAGTGAACGTTGTTGTATGAAATTGTAACATTAATACCCTAATACTTAAAAAATGAAACTTGCGGTTAAACTATTGTTACTACTTGTATTCTTGCCGGCACAGGGCGCCCTCTGTCGGGCAGATCTGTCTGTTTCGAATGTTTGCGTTAACGTTTTTGATATTTTTTATTTAATGTGAGAATTCTGGGTAGCATGCTTTTCTTTTGCTTCCCTCTTTCAATCTTACTTCTGTAATCTGGCGATTGATTGTCTTGATGAGTGTTTGAAGTGTGAAAGACTTTACGCTTCACGCGTTAGGTGCGGAAAACGGTTGAAACGCAAAGTATTGTCTAACAGATCGGTTCTGGGAACCCTCAGAATCTAGAAGCATTTAGTACACACTTAAGGAATTTACAGGAGTAATGCTACTTTCTATAGGTAGTGTTATTTCAGATTTCCAAACAAGTGAAACACGAATACATATCTTTGTCCAAAAACTTGTGTTTGCAGTGAAAAATAGCCACCTTCATCCTTATGCACACACTTATGCACTTATTCAAACGTACCGGGGGGAAGACTGTAGAAATACACCAGGAACTCTGAAGAGAGCATCAGATCCTGTTTTAGCGCCTAGTCAGATTGTCTTCCGCTTATTCGGATTATATTTAATGCAGTCAACATTGACATTGTGAAAGAATTACTGTTCGTGGTATTGTATTAAAAACAGACAAACTTTCCTTTTCATACGTTAGGAGATGGAAGGTATAGATCGTATATCTATTGATTGCATCTAAGAATCTTAGTGAGTTCGAAATCAATGTATCTTTAAATACGGCTTTAAGCAACTATTTGTCTTAACGGTTAAAAATCCTTTCATACGACATAGGTGCTCAGTAGAAAAACAACACTCATGTGTTACCATGGATCTCTAGGTTTCTTATATCAGAAGCTGAGCGTGCTAACCTACTGTCTATGGGATAGATGTTGGCTATCATAACTTATATTTGTATCGTGGGTAAAGTACTGTCCATTTCAGACTATATGGAAAAAAAGCAGATATATGGAAAAAATAATAAGCTGACTCAGATGATGCTTGCGATTTACCTACTTTGGTCGTTAAAGTATGGCTTATTAGAAAGTAATTATACACATAGGGAAGATGAATCAATGTTTGAGCGAGTTACTTTAATTATCTTGTGAGATGTATGAGAAAATGCAAAGAATAGATATTGAGAGTTTACGATTCTATGGAGAAGCGTGCATCTGAAGAGTTAGTTTATTTCTAAGATTGTGTGACAGTGAACAAACTAGCAATCTGTTTGTCTTTCATTCTAACTGCTCGTTGCTTGCCGTGCTAAAACGATTCACTGAAATTCCCCCTCGTATGCTTTTTTCCAGGAAAAGGTACATTGTAGTTTATCAACTCTAGATTAATATTTGTCATCTTCAGATCTGAAGGCAGGAGCTGTGTAAACATGACAGGGATCAATTTCATAGTATCCAACACAAAGTTTTCTCAAACACATCAGCTAAGAGGAGCACATCTGTGTACAAGTCGTGATATTGGCCTAGGTTTTTTTATATCGAATGAGTTCCATACTTTCATTGCATGCATATAGTCTTCTCCCCTAGCGCTTCTCCGAGGAAGAAGACTATATACATGCAATGAAAGTATGGATATAGTCTTCTTTCCCTAGTGCTTCTCTGAGGAGTCACTCATAATACGTGTAATCTCAAATTAAAGCACCCAAATAAGATTCCAGTTATATTTCATAACCTAAAAAACAGCCATCTTATTATGCAAGGAATCGGTATGATCAAAAATAAGATTAATTGCATTCCCAATAATAAGTAAAAATACACTGCATTCTCCCTTGGAACTTTGAATTTCATAGATTCTTATCAATTTCTAAGTGCATCTCTTGAGAAGCTAATCTATCGGCAGAAGAATCCCTTATTTTGAAATGCTGCATTTCGGCAGGAAATGGATAATTATTTAACTTTGTTCAAAACATTCTTGAGGGAGGTAAAAGCATGGAGCAGGTAGTCTGCTCACGAAAGGACTATTCCTTTAGTCAGTGCGCGAGTGGCCCGTGACCTTTGTACGTCACCAGTTGGACAGCTTGATGGCGTGGTGTGTCTCTGTCATTTCAGCAGATCACGTGACAATGATAGTGGGAGCGTGTATGGAGAGAAGGGTATCGCAGGGATTTTTCACGCTCTAAGTTTGTATTCCTTTTACTGAGGCCCAATCAGAGCATATATGTCAGAGCATAGTTAGGCAGATTCATTGAAGTATTTGCTAAATTTTGCCTATCAATGCAGTTGCAAATAAAATTTCGGTGGATTAGCTCAGGTAGGTTGAGAGGGTACGATCGACCTAGATGACGTACCCTCTCAACCTACCTGAGACAATGCATTATTTTTTATACGTGAGACAATGCATTATTTTTTATAGTCGATGTATTTGCTAAATTTTGACTACCAGTCCAGTTGCAAATAAAATTTCAGTGGATTAGCTCAGGTAAGTTTGAGAGGGTACGCTCGAGTGAGAATTATGTATTATTTTTTATAGTACCTTAGTGTATTTGTTAAAACTAATGTCCCCTACTCCATTAACATGCATTCATGTTGTAACTAAAGTTTTTTTTACACAAGCGGAAACGTATGATTTCTACTTTTAGCATGGCTTACTTTCTATACCATTCTGCCGCGTTTCTTTACAGAATTTACCCGATGAAAGACAGCTGACCTTGTAAAGCGAAGAAGCATGTAGTAACGTCGCAACACGTAATGAAATTTCCTCAGCTTGACGAGACATACGTTCGCCGGTAAACGGTGGAAGAGACGATTTTTAAAAACTGTTTACTCCCATTACCTGATTTTTCTTTGGAGGAAGAAATTGTTATCGATTGTTACTGAGTTACTTCCTAAGAACTAGTAATATTTTACATCATGTACTGAGGATACAGTGGTAATAAGTATTAGGAATAAAAAGTTTTAAACCATGTTGCGTAACGGATATACTTACGGAGAGTAATTAATTGAGACATAGCAGAGATAAGAATTTTTACGTTAAATTCTTATCTCTGCCATGTCTTTATCCTTCCAAAACAAGTCCTGACGAGGAAAGTGCAGAAACACAGATATCTGATGGCATCATCCTTCAACCCGCTGGATACTAATTTTAATAAGAGAAGCTCAACTCTTGAAGGTTTAGGGGCTGGAAGGGAAATTCTTCTGAAGGGGTACATTGAAACGCTGACCTATCATAAAGGGATATGGAAAACCGAAAACATTGTTTCCATATCCTGTGATGGCCTGAAACAAAAGGGGATTGAAATGGGAGAAACAGTGTGGGTTTAGTCAGAAGGGTTGTCAAACGTCTCTGGACTTGGAAAAATTTCGAGTCCAAAAACTACGATAAAGAGTGCCAGTGGGTTTTCATTTTGTACGCATCTGATGTGGAAGCAAGGGAAACAGCGCAGGGGGGTGACGTGATCCGAGATTCATCTGTCAATAAAACGTGGTCTGGGGTGCGATACCGAACACTTGTTGCGTGTTCTAAAGTGGGTCTTTTATGTCACCAGTACAGGTCCATACCATATTACCGCTCAATACTTTACATAATTACGAATAATTTGTTTTGAAAACAGATATTTTTATTCGTCGTTTTCCTTTTATTAATTTTTTTACCCAATGGCATTTTTTCTTTTTCTGCGGGACAGTTTTTTAAATATAATGGTTACTGCGGGATAGTCCTTAAAAGGGGGCGGAACTGTTAATGAGGGGACACAACTTTTGATAAGAGTTTTAATTAAAGAAGGGTTTTTAAGAAAGGAGGAATGGGAGGAATTTTTGATGATTAACGAGTTTATCGAAGATGACCACCAAAGGGACGGTAAAACCATCAGTAAATCGTGGTGCCTTGTGATTCCTCATTTGGAATAACATTTTTTTTAATTTCGCAGGTTTTTTGTTAAAACCATCCGTCAGTAAAACGTGATCTGGGTTTTTCAAAAAGGGGGAAAAAATTTTAATAAAGGGGGTGGAACTTTTGATAAGAGGGGTTTTTAATGAGGATGGAGTCAAAATTGGAAAACTACGGTTAAAATAATAAATATAATAAATAAAAATAAATACCCCCTCAAGCAGCTGCTTGTCACAGAGGTCTGACAGGAGCCTGTCAGTTTATATGCCACAGTAGAAGATCTGAGAGGATAGCAGGACCTCAGCAGAAAAACGACACAAACAGCCATGCCTTACCCGGGGCTCGAACCTAGGTCCCGTAGATCAGTAGCCAAGCGCACTAACCACTCACACACATGATGATATAGACTAGATGGCGCCAGGGGTTTTTAAAAAAGGGGGGATTAAAAAATAAGGGGATTAATTATTAAGCATGAAACATTAATTATGAATTATGAATATTAATAAGGGTGCGTCATATCACGTGACCGGTCGGTTGCACCATAAGGGTCAAAGTCCAAATTGGCTCCGCACTTGGGGCTGGTGACGTCATAGGGGTTTCCCCCTATGACGTCACCACTGTGCAAAGGGGGATCCCTGGACATACTTGAAACTACTGGTGTCTGATGACCCCTTACAGCAATACAAATTCCACATCGATGTTGCATGAGAGTTATGGGAGGAGTTTGGCGAGCTGAAATCCATCTTCCCAATGTGTATCCCACAAATGCTCTATGGGGTAAGGACCCGTGAATATGCTGGCCATGTCATACGTTGGCTGTCTTCATTCTCCAGGAAATCATTCACTAGAGCAGCCCTATGTGGATGCGCATTATCGTCCATAAAGAGGAATTGTGGGCCAACATGATCCTGAAATATCCTCACATAGGCTTCGAAGATTTCGTCTCTGTAACCCAGTCCTGTCCAATTTCCTCTAGAAAAGACTCGAGCAGCGTGTGGCCATGTGACATAATGCCACTCCAGACCAGTAAACGACTACCTTTGTAATGTTGCATTTCTCTGACGTTTGAGGGGTGATAACGGGTTTCGGGTTCTCTCCAGATAACAACACAACGTCTATCTCTGCAAACTAAATTTGGATGTGTCACAGTAGAGAACATTGATTCATTGATTTGTGGCCCAGTCCTGTGTTGTCTGCACCACGACAACCTGCTTCTTCTCCCTGACCGAGTGAGTGGAATTCAAACTGTAAGTTGTCTAGTTTAGTCTTTATTCATGAAACTTTCTGTTTACCTTTTGTCTCGAAACTGTTCCTTCACGAGCCGCGGTAACCTTACAGCGACATTTCTTGATGACATGTGATTGCTACATCTTAGCCGTTAGTGACATGTAGTAATTATCCTGAGCCGTTGTATGTCATGGTCGACCGTGAATAGGCGGAAGACTAAAGTTTCTTGTCTCTTGGTACCTTCTCCACAGCATCTCTACCACGGATTACTGCACACCTGTTGCCCTGACAACATCACTCTGTGCTCGGCCTAATTCCAACAACCCTATAGCCCAACCACATATAAGGACATCCACATGCTGTCTGTGTGACATATTGTAACAGCAACAACTACTACTACTATCTACTGGTAATCACCATTCCACTTTCTTTACCTAATTAGTTATAATTATTTTTAGGGGCCTTATCGTTTTCCTTCAACCATTCAGTGTTTTCCTTACGACATCTTTAAGTTGTAACAACTCGTTTTGATTGTTTGACGCTAACCACTGACATCATCACAAGTGCCAAGGTCACAATTCCTTTGTGATCCACGACAATGCGATGTTTTGCAAATTCGGCACACTTACGTGATTGTAGGCACGTCTCAGCTAGCGTATATAACATTTCGGGGGGGGGGGGAATTAATGATTTCCTATCAAGGGACTCGATCTGCAGAATGCAATTAAAGGGACATTTTTTATAATACAATGGGGGTATTACTTAATCAAATCTCACAATTGGATATTCTAGATTACATGGGAGTATTTGCTAACATAATGAACTTATATCTATATAAAAGTACACAGGCCTGGGCACAGCCTCAATGCATTGCCCCTCCATGACAGTCAAGTCTAGGGGCAGATTGCGCTGCCAAGGCGCCCGGTAATATCTCGGTGGGCTGGGTATATCTGGACTAGTTGATACAAGACATTTTTCGGCTTATAAAAATTTCTTGCAAGTTTTTGATATAAATGTCTATTTTGAGATTAAACGAATAAAAAATGGTTTTACCGAAAATTTTGATGCAAAAATGACTTTTTTATATATTTTTTCCAAGTTCTAAATGAGTTTTTTTTTTCTTTTTTCATTTTAACGACCCAGATTAAATAATAAAATTTCGATGTGGAAGCATTGAATTTGCGAAAACAATTTAGTGCTTTGATTTTATTTATTTCCCAAGATATTAAGAAATACAAATGGAAAAATAAACTTTGACCCCTAATATTTCGAATAATTTACTTAGTCTGCCTCATGACAAATAATAGAGAATATTTTGAATTTCGTAAATGTTTTTGAATGGTCTCATTATCTCCCTCAGTTAAAAGTTACTGATATTGGCGAAATCGTTTGTGGCAGAAATAAGATAGATATTTCTTTTCCTTCATATCGATAAGGATTACTTCCATAAGGATTACCTAACACTTCAAGAAGAGGATAGGGTTAGTGATTGTACTACGTTTGTCCCATAAGGTACTCTTTAGGTAAAGTACTAATGCTTCTGTACATTTTAATTTTCACATAGAGGGAAGTGAAATCAGAGCTCGATAGGGAAAAAGGAATCCACTGGACAGCTGTTAGAAGACAGACGGTATCCTCTCGTCAAGGCCATCTAGCACGTTTTTTTGACATGTATACTGAACCATGGCTTAACACATCATTAAGTGGTCTGCAGGCATTCTCACAGCAGGCAGAGAAGGAACTAGTGGAGAAAATTTCAACGCAGACGCAGTGGAAACTCGAACCTGGAAACGTCAGATTACGATCCCGCCTCACTATCGAGTAATTTAAGAATGTGATAAATATAATACATTAATGTAGAGCATTTTAAAAAACTTACTACCTCTATCTTTCCACCAAAAATATTATTTTTCAAACATGAAAAGTCTCTATGCGATAAATGTTCTCCTAATAAATGTAGAGGGATATATTAAGCAAGCGAAATGTGTAAAAAGTATTAATTTTTTGTTAAATGACTCCATTGCAACGAAAATTTTAGTTGTTGTGATACGAATGTATAAATGAAAGCAATGCATACTTTTGCTGAGAAACATACGAGATGGAAAAGCTTCGTGAAAGTTCGGGTGTTGTTACGTCACTCCCCATCTCTTTTTTATATTCAATTTTGTTTTAAATACATATTTTCATAAAATATTGGCTTTCCTATCGTCATATTTTTGTCCGAATACCATCACGTTAATATTTATTGTTGGATTATAAAATAAATTTGCTTGTTTATATGAACTACAACTTGAAACTACAAAACTATGTTTTTTACTTTTTACTAATTCAGACACACCTTCTCTACCTTTTTACTCTATATATCTACCTTTTTACTCTAATTCCTACCTTTTTACTCCACTACTCTTTTACTCTACATATGTATTCAACAATTATGAAGATATTAAGTACATCTGTTACTTTTCCAATTAATGAAAACATAATAATTAAATGGAACAGAAATTTACAATTTATTCCATGGGCTGGTAAAGAATATATGCTACTGTGAAAAACTTTCTCATTAAAAATTAATCATTTAGATCAGTTGTCATCAAACGCCTTGAGGACAATGAATCCTTGTAACTAGTACTATTTTTTGAAACCCTAATAAAGAACTCTACAAAAGTAGTAGAAATTAAAAAAAAACAAAAATTATAACAAATAGCTTTTTTACAGAAAATAAAGCAATTAGTTTCAAATTTAATATTAAAAGAAAACAAAATTCAAAAATTTCTCATCGGCAAATTAGCATGATCGAATGATGATTGATTACTTACCTATTTAGCATTAGCTATCTTAGTGAGTTCGGTTGTATCATAAAAAATATTTCATCTCTTGTATACTTAACTGTTTGATTAAAATCCTTTAGCACAGCTCCCAGAATTAGGCTAACGTTATAAAATATAAACCTTGGAATTTTTTTCTACTGAACCTTCGGAAATGCTCTGTTGAACACTGATTTAAATCATCGATAATTTCTTAATAAATAGTTAATTTTTCATTTTCTTTAAAACGCATATGATGTTTAAAACAAATCAAAACAGGAAATTCCCTTTAGGTAACTTTTTTTTTATTATGCCGTAGATTTAGGGAAGTATGAAGGATATTGCTGTAATAGGCAAAATCCTTCATACTTCCCTAAATGAACCTCTGCAGACTTATGACTGCCCCTGAGCAGTAGGAGCATAGGATCAGCTCTATGTACAAGCTCCTTGATGTATGTGTACTAGCCTGTTTCGATACGATTGATTCGTGTCAGCCTTTCTTGACCTGTATTTTGGTGAGTCTGACTTCAATAAGCAGTTTATTGTTTTGATACATTTTTTTTTTACTTCAAGAGAGTTAAGAGTTAACTAAGTTTAGTTGTATTTAAGATTGTATTTGTGGACTTTCACTATTCAGTATAAACCTAAATTTATCAATAGTTACACTCAAACATACCATCGAACTCAAATTGTTGGCAAGTAGATTATTGCCTGGCGGTATTTAAATTGATTGATTATTAGGAGGTTACAGAGTGTTCTGATTTATCTTCGCAAAAACCTGACCCAGTCCTCAGTCAGTAGGGGAACACAGATAGGCTTTGAAAAGCCGCCATCCGTCAGATGGGATGTTAAGCCGTGACGCCGTGTTCAGGAGAGCCATACCCTATGCACATTAAAGAACACACTGGATGGCCTTGGCAGGAGTATACCATCTGTCATCTAACAGCTGTCCAGTGGGTTTCCTTCCCCCAACTTCTCTGAGACTTAGGAATCCTTGTGACCTGGCCATTTACCCATTATATGCAGAAAAAAGTCCTGTTCAGAGGTAAAACAAGCAAATCCATCTTTATTGGATAAAGAAGCATATGAGACTGTAGATAGCAAAATAAAGTGGAATTACTAAACAGTTATATCTCCAAAAGAATAGCATGGTACATGATTTTATATACAAAATGGAGAAGCTCTAGGTGCAATGAGAATAAAGTTTCTCCTCCAAAATCTCCCATCATCTAAAGGTTCCTTTTGGTGGTATCCAAAATTTAAATCCAATTAGCATAGCTGATAGACCACATTCCGGGACTTCTTCTGTGTCAAATACCTCAGTGCAATGTGCAAAAAAAGCCATAGTAACTCTTGTAAATCCCTTATGTAGTTTTTTAGAACTACATTTGCCTTTAGGTATGGTGCACAAAATCTTCCATAAGAAACTGAAGTTCTAAATGATAAAAATCTGTAACTGGGAAAGGACTTTGTGAACACCTTGTTATTTTATACATACCTTTCAGTTTGGATAAATTCTAGACTTATTTCTATCTCATATATTTCTTTCACATCTCATCTTTTCCCAAGACATCTTTTAACCTAAAGGCAGCAAAGAACATTGATAATTGTATTAAACTTTAAAATTGGAATAGTTGATTTAAGCTTTTCAAAAAGAAATTACTCTTGATCAATTATAATAGATTTAGTATGTTTTAGATTGATGGAAATTTACATATGTCTATTCTGTTTACAGGCTAACACCAGTTTATATGCTTGTGCTTGGATTCAACGCTGCAATTTATAGATATCTAGGCTTTGGTCCTTTCTGGGATTATGAAGCAACACAGAGTGTCATTTGTCGTAAAAATTGGTGGTGGAATCTGCTATACATAAACAATTTCCTTGACTTTTCCGAAATGGTAAATAAATTCATTTATATTTTAATATCCTTCTTAACTATGTATGTGAAAGTAATTAAATATTAAAAAGTTAATAATATAAATAGTTTTATATTGAAACATATAAATATAAAAATTTGAGTGACTATCTATAGTGTGCTTAATGTATTTCACTGTTTTACTACAGTACAAAGATAATTTAGGAAGATGATTTTTTTTTCGAGCATAGTACAGAAAGTAACAAGTTCAGATCAGACATAAAAAAGTGCGTGTTTGTACTCCCTCATCTTGACTTTGTCAGAGCTGTTGCTAAGCTTATGAATGATAGGGAAATTAGGGAGAGAAGGTCAGGGGTACATATGGTATAAATAACTAAGCATATTTCTCCTCCATGACACATTAACTCCTTTAACGCTATTTTAGTGTATCTCAGCAGTCCTGTATTTGATGCAGTAATGCAAATGAAAACTAATTGGTTGGAAGATGCACCGTCCCAATGTATATGAGGTCTTGAATATGATATGCAATTGCAGTTATAAAATTATATAGCTGTGTGGTTCTTGAAGTTGTTTTAGAGATAAAAGAAAATACTTTGTTTTGGTTAAATAGGAACTAATAAAATATTTTGATTCACACTTTTTAAATCTTAATTATTGCGTCCTCTAATGGTGGAAAAATTTGCAAATTCTAAAATTTCGAACAACTATTGCAAACGACGTATTTAAGCTAGAAATGTTTCATTTTCGTGGTGGAATGTTAACGCTATGATGTTTATATTGGAAACAATGAATTTTAGACCCAGGGGGGGAGAAACACACTTTTTTCGTTTTAGCAGATAATTGCTTGTATTTAGAGATAAATGCAAACATCTTTTTTATGGTTAGATAGGAATTGATAAAATATTATGATTCGCACTTTCGGAATCTTTCGAACACTATAACTGTGCCCCCCTAACGGAGAAAAAGATTGAAAATCCAAAAATACAAACCAATATTGCAAGGATGTATAGAAATATGAAATTTTGGTGGTGAAATTTGAACGTCATGAAGTTTCGTATGGAAACAATGAAAATGATAATTAAGAAAACTCTTTTCAGTTTGATTGGTACTAATGAATTATTATAATTCACATTTTTCAAGCACCTAAAGTTTTAATATATATATATTTACAGATCACTAAATATGAAACGGCAGAGCTGCTATAATTAGTGGTGGTTTTTAAAAAATATCCACTTTTCTGAGAAAGGTGTAGAAATGCAATATTTTAGATTTAAGTGTTAAAAAATAAATGCTTTCCTGTGGTATAATTGCTAATAAAATAATATATGCATTTTTCCCATCATCCACTAAAAAAAAAGGTAAAATTAAAACTGTTAAGGAACGAACGAAACAGTAGGTAAAGGAAAAACTACATTCTCTTTGAAACTGAGATTCTCATATGCGCCAGGGGCGATATGCGTTCTTCGAGTTATTATGCAAATGATAAAGTTCAGACAAAGCAAAGAGGCATGGTTACAGGGGCAGAGCCATTAGTTTTATTAGGTAAAAATTTCACTGATAATTCGCCAATGAGAGCCGTAAAATGATCATCTATCATTGAACTCCGATTATCTCTGTGGAAACTGAGAGGCTAATTTTGGATTCTCTCACAATGGAATGGCAGGTGCATGATCCAAGTCCATGGCATGATTATGCTATGATCGAACTTGGACATAGTCATTAATAATCGGTAACTAATAATCAACCAGTACGAAACAATCATCCATTCTTAATTCTTTAATCGATATGTTGTATGAATTAAATATACGAAAAATAATTTTCATTATGCTTTGAACAGTAGATAGATATTTTTTTAATTTACTACTCTCAATATTAATATACCTTACAAAAATCTGATGTAAAGAGCATAGTTTTATATAAAATTATTTTTATTGAAGACTTTACACCAACTTCATTAACATTAATTATAAAATATATATGAAAGCTTAATTTTAAAGTTACAAAATAAACAAAGTGAACAATTTGTACTCCATTTGAGTCAAGCTCACATGTGGAGAAGTTCAAAAATATATATATTTGCAAAATTAACTACACCAGTCTTATAAAAATTTAACCTTTAAACTAGTTTCCATTTTATAAATATTTCGCTACGTCATAAGAATCCATTAACCAATCCCATATTAACCTTTTGTAAGCGTAAATGTTTCTTTCATTTTTAATGTTAGCCGGTATAGAATTCAAACGTTTAGGTGCCAAATAAACATAATGCTTTTGGGGACTTTTTCAGGATTACACAGTTAATGATAAACGTGTAAATTTGGTAAAGATCTTAACTTTCGAATTATTCCAATTTTGTTTATTGTTTATTAATAGGTGATAAATATATAATTTTCTAACGGAAAATATATTTAACGTTTCATAATAAGTTTTTATATTTCTTTTTTAGAATGCATCTCAATTCCTAATTTTGAGAACATTGTAAAAATTTCAAACTTGCCTCATGTAGACAGACCTCCCCAAGATATAATACCATATTTAAAATAAGATTTTACTCATGAATTATATGCAATTTTTAACATTGACAAATTAATAAAATTCCTTTTGTAATAAATCCTTGAAACCATAATATTTAAGTTTTTAATTATATTATTATATGTGTTTTCCATGATAGTTTTTATCGAAGTAGATACCCAAATATCTAAAGCAATCAACACCCTGAATAACTACACATTTACAATGTATCTCATCACAATTTAAATCATAATAAAAAAACGTTTGTTGATAAAATCATTCGTGCGATTTTCTTGTAATCTGAATTTCTCTACTTTGACTTAGTAACGCTCAAAAGTAGTTTATTTTGAGTAAACCAACTTTTGATTTTTGTTTAGAATATCATTTATTTGCATAATTAGTTCTTCAGTTTGCCTGCATAAGTTAAAGATATACAATTTTATATCACAAAGGTCATTAAAATAAATCAAAATTAATAAAGGACCCAAAACAGATCCCTCACGAACACCAAAATCTATCTTAGCATTGGAACTATAACATTTTTTTTTTATTTTCACCATTTGGTTTCTGTCTGCCACATAACTAGACAGCCAAGATTGCATTACCTCTCATTCCAGCTGCTTCTAATTTATGACATAAAATTATATGTGAAACAGAATCAAATGTTTTTTAACATCAAGAAATAAAACCACAATCTTTAAATTTTTATTATACTATTATCTACATTTACTGTCATTTTTAAAATGGCATCTTCCGTTCTCATGTTTTTTTTTTAAATTAGATTCATTTTCAGAAATTATATTTATTCAAAACATTTACCATTTTAGATTTAGTTCTTTTCTATTATTTTAGAAAAAACAGACATGATAGATTTTGGGCGATAATTTTCAACTTTTTTATCACAGCCACCATAATATACTGGTATAATGCAGTTTTAAAACAATTTGGAAAACATCCTGAAGTCAAAAAATTATTATTTAAGATATTTATGATTCCTTTAAAAACTGAACCAATCATTTTAATAAAATATACTATACTATGTATCTGTATATAAATATATTATGTTCTGTGCCAGAGGTTTTTGTCCAATTTAGATTCTTAATTACATCTTCAACTTCATTCTCATGCATTTCTTCAATAAAAAAAAATAGCACTGGAAAATACCCCCAAGTTATGCAAACCATCGTAACTATTATTGGCAAATAATCTTATATTCTTTACAATACTATGTGAAACAGTCATAAAACACGTTTGCCAAACCAATTGGATCATCCTTAACAGTCATGATTCTTAAGTGATATTGCTATTGGATATTTGATCATTTAAATATTTACAGAAATGCTATTTATAATCTCCCACGGTTTTTTAAATTTTTTTTATAATATCATCACTGTTAAATCCTGACTTAGATTCTCTAATAACACTAGTTAACACATTTCTATATTTTTATAACATTGTACCAAATTTATATCAGAGTTATTATTTTTCTTTGATTTAAATAACACTAGATAACAAATTGTAACTATTTTTTATAACATTGGTCAAATAGGACGTTATGAATTAATTTTGGGGTGCTGAATTCAAATATGACAGTGAAAAATCTGCAGCACGTACATTTTTTTTAAATTATGGACTGAAATATTTCAAATTTCAATGAAGACGAATATCTGGAGAAATGAAAATAAATGCGACTATTTTATTAAATTGCAACTTAAAACTCATTAATTAATTACGTGATTAAAGTGAAAAAATTAGAAACATCATAGTTATAGACCACTGATCGAACAAGATCATTTAGTTCATTTTGCTGAATCAAATGAGGCTCGTCTAACTTTTGAGGGGTGTATGTAGCATCAGGATCTGTGTGTCTCAAAGCTTCCTCTGACGAATGTGAATCCATATCCTCCCAGTTTGAGGGAGGTGTAAGTACAGTGAAAGATGTTCTCCATGAGAAACTGACCTTATGGCTGAAGGCATATTTGGATACTGTATTTTGCTTTTGTTCCTTTTTGAAAAGCCCGACACTTTAGTTAAACAAAAATAGTAATCATGCAAGTGACTAGTTGGCTTACGCCAAACCATTGGAACTGCAAAGGGCATGGATTTTATCTTACCCTTCAGCCATTCACTCAAGCCAACAAAACACGAAATGCAGCACACATGTGAAGCCCATGTTTTGTCCTGATCTCTAACATGACATCCAAAATACAAGTTATAGGCTTTCTTCACAATCTTTGTCAAAGAACGACCGTGGGATTTTAAAATATAATTTCCACACACATAACGAAACATATCTGGCACATTAACACATCCGCGACGCTGCCTTTGTGCCATTTAAACGCTAAAATTTACTCTTCAATGTACAGTACGTGAGTAGTTACAATGCAGAATACGGTACCCCCACTAGTGTTTGACCCCTTATGACGTCACCGGTCCCAGGTGCGAGGCCACTTTGGACTTTGACCCGTATGCTGCAACCGCCCAGTCATGTGATATGGCACAACTGCCCTGTCTCATATGGCACCACCACATGGTCACGTGATATGACGTGCCTTATTCATAATTCATAATTAATATTTGGCTCCCCATTATTAAAAATTCCTTCCCTTTTATTAAAAAACCCTGGCGCCATCTAGTGTATACTTTAGTGCGTCTCCTGCATTTAAAACAAATTCCTTCCGAAGCAGTGATTTGAACCAGCTACCTTGGTGTCGATAGCTGGGCGTTATCGCAATCAACTATGGCTCGTTACTTGATGATGTGGCTTAGATGTGTCTCAAACGGGGTATAACCGATCGTTATAAATTACGTATCTCTTTATTACAGTTTAAAGAGAGTTTTAAATTTCAGGTATTTTCATTAATTTAGGTTTTTTATTATCTTACGTTTTTTTTTACAACCTTCGTATTTTTTTTTCTTTATAACTAGCGTTTTACTGCATAAATCAACCTTCGTTTATTTTTATAACCTATGTATTTTTATTTCTTATAATTAACCCCGATAGTCCTTTCCTATTAATATACGTTTTTTATAACCGCGTATTTTAAGTCCGTTTTAATCAACACTTATTTCTTCTAATTAACTCCGTGATTGTTGGTAGTCGCATTTTTACTAGAAGAAGGACTATCCTGCAGTAACTGTGTTAAAAGATTGTCCCGCAGAAAATGAAAAAATGCCATTGGGTAAAAATAAAATAAAAAATTAATAAAAGGAAAACGACAGAAAAAATTCTCTGTTTTAAAAATAGTAGATCACAAACTCCCGTCCCTTGACTTCTACCCTCATCTGAAATTTTCGAAGTCCACTAAACTTTTCTGGTGGCAAAGATCAGAATGGCTGATGCAATTCTTGAAAATTACCCATATTTTGCAAGTTCGACCTTTCATCAAGTCATGTGACGTGCATGTCGCAATTAGCGCGGTGTGTACGTGACAAGGTCGCTTTCTTAACGGGTGGGGGTCAACGGGTGATTGCAGACCCATATTTTGCTGTTACATGCTATCTGCACCGCAATATTTGCATTTCCTACTGATAAACGATTTCCTTCATTAAAAATAGAAACTAAGTAAATAATTCCGATGCATTCATTAAGAACACAAACTGATTTCGTGCTAAAACATCTTCTTTCACACCAGATTTCACCTTACTTGAAAAACTAATGTTAAAAATTTATGTGAACCAGTGACTTGACAGATGGAATCATTCAATTTCCATAAGAATATACTATTATGGTGCAGTGTCGGGAAGAAATATGTTTCACCAGTTCACAGAAGAAATGAAAAGGACCTTGTCAACACATAAGCTGATGGCAGCAGAAGAAACATCGGTTGACCTCACCTTTTTCCTCGAGTCCTCGTGGCAGTCACTCCGGACTCATCTGAAAGAAGAATTGATCCTGAAAAGGTAGCATTAAATAGTACCTTACCGTGCAAGTGCGCTTCAGGCGAAAAGTCTCCCCTTCTAGCTTTTGAACACAGCACCCCGTTTTTCCGAAGTAGGTAACTGCGTCGCAAGTCTTCCTATATCATCCCTAAACAGGGAATTGGATTCAGCGTGCAAGAAGTTCAAGACCTCATTTGAAGAATTTGAAGGAGCATATAGTGGATGGATACTGGATGCTGTACTCCATAGTGAAATGAACGTTGGAAAATATATCTCTCTTGCGGGGTCTAGTAATATCCCTACTCCATGAGAATTCAATTAAAACGTGCTATTGTTAATGTATATAATTCCGACCAAACATTTTTTCTCTGGTCTGTTTTAGCCACTTTGTATCCTGCAATAGGAAACACTGAACGCCTTAACAACTATATACATTTAGAAGAAAAATTAAACACATCTGGCCTAATTTTCCCTATAACAATAAATCAAATATCTAAATTCGAAAAAATGAACAACATTTCTGTCAATGTTTTTGGATACGATAAAGAGGTGTTCCCACTCTACATCACGCCATTCAGATTTAAAGCGCACGCAAATCTCTTACTGTTATCAGACGATGAAAAGCAGCATTATTGTTTCATTAAGAATTTGATAAGAATCTATGAAATTCAAAGTTCCAAGGGAGAATGCTGTGTATTTTTCCATATTATTGGGAACGTAATTAATCTTCTTATTTTTGATCATACCGTTTCCTTGCATAATAAGATGGCTGTCCTTTAGGTTATGAAATATAACTGGAATCTTATTTGGGTGCTTAAAATTGAGATCACACGTATTATGAACGGCTCCTCGGAGAAGCGTCATAACTGCACACCCACACAATGAAAGCATGGAACTCATTCGCCATAAAAAAAACCTAGACCAATATCACGTACACAGAAGTGGTCCTCTAAGCTGATGTATTTGAGAAAACTTTGTGTCGGATACTATGAAATTGATCCCTGTCATGTTTACACAGCTCCTACCTTCATACCTGAAGATGACAAATATTAATCTAGAGTTGATAAACTACAATGTACCTTTTCCTGGAAAAAAGCATACGAGGGGGAATTTCAGTGAATCGTTTTAGCACGGCAAGCAACGAGCAGTTAGAATGAAAGACAAACTGATTGCTAGTTTGTTCACTGTCACACAATCTTAGAAATAAACTAACTCTTCAGATGCACGTTTCTCCATAGAATCGTAAAGCTCTCAATATCTATTCTTTGCATTTCCTCATACATCTCACAAGATAATTAAAGTAACTCGCTCAAACACTGATACATCTTCCACCTATGTATATTTACTTTCTAATAAACCAAACAACCAAAGTAGATAAATCGCACGCATCATCTGAGTCAGATTATTTTTTTCCATATATCTGCTAATTCTTTACGTTGAAAATCTCACAATAGCCTGAAATGGACAGTACTTTAACCCACGATACAGAATCACCATGTGACTAGGTCGTTTAATCAAATTACATGCATAAACATTAGAAAAACAACGAAATGGTTGGTAAATTCAATGAGAATCACTAAAATGTAAAGGGTGTTGGAATATCTGTAAATTCGCACAAATTGCTGTGGTTGGTAGAATTGCTTGAAAGACACTAAATTACAATGAAATGGATGTATGTTTCAATGAGTTCACGGTGATAGTTTTGTCAATATTCTTCTCAAGTGACTGATTCACATACAGCTGAAATGTAAAATTCACATGCTTACACAAAACGTTTGCAGGAACAATAACCACTTTTACACTTATAAAATATAGAAATATACTAGTGCTGAAAAATTACTAAACCCACTCTTAAACACGAAACATGTATGTTAGATTCACACGTGTGCTGGTCTTCCAGCTGGCACAGGGCGCACTCTGACGGCCAGATCCGTCTCTTTCGAATGTTTGCGTTAACGTTTCTGATATTTTTTCTTTTAATGTGTGAATGTGTTAGGATACCTTTCTATCACTTCTCTTTTTCAATCTTTCTTTCTGAAATGTGATGATTGAGTTTCTTTGAATGTTCGAAGTGTGAAATAATCGTTGAAAGACTTAGCACCGTATGTGTTAGGTTCGGAAGTCGGTTGAAGTTTGAGTATTAATAGTTAAGTGAAGCCGTTACAATTCTGGGATCCCTCTCTTTCAGAAACGAGAAGTAATTAGTACTAGCTTACAGGGGTAATGCTGTTCTTTTTATAGACAGTATTATTTCAGATTTCCAAGCACTAGTGTCTTTCAATCATTTCTGCGGTTTTTACTGATGTTTTCTATATGCAAAATATCTTGTGATATTCATCCGTCCCGTGGCCGAGTGGTTAACGCGCTTGGCTACTGATCTACGGGACCTGGGTTCGAGCCCCGGGTAAGGCCTGAATGTGTGTATTGTTTTTCTGCTGAGGTCCTGCCATCCTCTCAGATCCTTCTACTATGGCATATAAACTGACAGGCTCCTGTCAGACCTCTGTGGCAAGCAGCTGCTTGAGGGGGTATTTATTTTATTTTATTATCCGTATATAATAATTTACGCAATGGACCGTGATTTACTAGAGTGAGACCTTAATATTTTATGATTTTCCTGTATTACTCCTTCTGCTAAAGAGTGACTTTTATCAGTTACTCCGTAGGTTGACTTATTTTACACACTAGATGGCGTTTGTTAATAGTCGTTTTTTCTATCTTACAGTATTTGCACTGTAATTTGCTGTTTTTAAGCAATTTTTACAGCCATCCCCCTGCATTTTTATACTTTTTTCTCTCTCTTGTCACAATTACAGTTATTGGGCTGTCCGATCCATATATTCATAGATATTTACTGATCTATTCCCATGTACTTTGTTGATTTTTTCCTGTCATCCATTCCAACATATGTTGAAGGTATTCTATCATCTCCAGTACACTATGTTTATTTGATTTTACAGTTATTGTGCCTTTGACTTCCAAAGAACTGTGAAAATATTCACCTATCCACAGCAATGTGTGCGAATATACAGATATTCCAAGACCCATTTCATTGTAATTTAGTGTCTTACAAGCAAATCTACCAACCACAGCAATGTGTGCGAATTTACAGATATTCCAACACCATTTACATTTTAGTGATTCTCGTTGAATTTACCAACCATTTCGTTGTTTTTCTAATGTTTATGCATGTAATTTGATTAAACGACCTAGTCACATGGTGATTCTGTATCGTGGGTTAAAGTACTGTCCATTTCAGACTATTATGAGATTTTCAACATAAAGAATTAGCAGATATATGGAAAAAAATAATCTGACTCAGATGATGCTTGCGATTTATCTGCTTTGGTAGTTTGGTTTATTAGAAAGTAAATATACATAGGTGGAAGATGTATCAGTGTTTGAGCGAATTACTTTAATTATCTTGTGAGATGTATGAGGAAATGCAAAGAACAGATATTGAGAGCTTTACGATTCTATGGAGAAACGTGCATCTGAAGAGTTAGTTTATCTCTAAGATTGCATGACAGAACAAACTTGCAATCAGTTTGTCTTTCATTCTAACTGCTCGTTGCTTGCCGTGCTAAAACGATTCACTGAAATTCCCCCTCGTGTGCTTTTTTCCAGGAAAAGGTACATTGTAGTTTATCAACTCTAGATTAATATTTGTCATCTTCAGGTATGAAGGTAGGAGCTGTGTAAACATGACAGGGATCAATTTCATAGTATCCGACACAAAGTTTTCTCAAACACATCAGCTTAGAGGACGACGTCTGTGTACTTGATATTGGTCTAGGTTTTTTTTTATGGCGAATCAGTTCCATGCTTTCATTGTGTGGGTGTGCAGTTATAACGCTTCTCCGAGGAGCCGCTCATAATACGTGTGATCTCAATTTTAAGCACCCATATAAGATTTAAGTTATATTTCATAACCTAAAGGACAGCCTTCTTATTATGCAAGGAAACGGTATGATCAAAAATAAGATTAATTGCGTTCCCAATAATATGGAAAAATACACAGCATTCTCCCTTGGAACTTTGAATTTCATAGATTCTTATCAAATTCTTAATGGAACAATAATGCTGCTTTTCATCATCTGATAACAGTAGGAGATTTGCATGCGCTTTAAATCTGAATGGCGTGATGTAGAGTGGGAACACCTCTTTCTCGTGTCCAAAAACATTGACAGAAATGTTAATTTTTTCGAATATAGATATTTGATTTATTGTTATAGGGAAAATTAGGCCAGATGTGTTTAATTTTTCTTCGAAATGTATATAGTTGTTAAGGCATTCAGTGTTTCCTATTGCAGGATACAAAGTGGCTAAAACAGACCAGAGAAAAAATGTTTGGTCGGAATTATATACATTAACAATAGCACGTTTTAATTGAATTCTCATGGAGTAGGGATATTACTAGATCCCGCAAGAGAGATATATTTTCCAACGTTCATTTCACTATGGATTACAGCATCCAGTATCCATCCACTATGTGCTCCTTCAAATTCTTCAAATGAGGTCTTGATCTTCTTGCACGCTGAATCCAATTCCCTGTTTAGGGATGATGTAGGAAGACTTGCAACACAGTTACTTCAGAAAAACGGGGTGCAGTGTTCAAAATCTAGAAGGGGAGACTTTTCCCTGAAGTGCACTTGCACAGTAAGGTACCATTTAATGCTAAATTTTCGGGATCAATTCTTCTTTCAGATGTGTCAGGATTGACTCCCGCAAGGTCTCGAGGAAAAAGGTGAGGTCAACCGATGTTTCTTCAGCTGCCATCAGCTTATGTGTTGACAGGGTCCTTTTCATTTCTTCTGTAAACTGGTGAAACATATTTCTTCCCGACACTGCGCCATAATAGTATATTCTTATGAAAATTGAGTGATCCCCTCTGTCAAGTCACTGGTTCACATAAATTTTTAACATTAGTTTTTCAAGTAAGGTGAAATCTGGTGTGAAAGAAGATGTTTTAGCACGAAATCAGTTTGTGTTCTTAATGAATGCATCGGAATTATTTACTTAGTTTCTATTTTTAATGAAGGAAATCGTTTATCAGTAGGAAATGCAAATATTGCGGTGCAGATAGCATGTAACAGCAAAATATGGGTCTGCAATCACCCATTGACCCCCACCCATTAAGAAAGCGACCTTGTCACGTACGCACCCTGCTAATTGCGACATGCACGTCACACGACTTGATGAAAGGTCGAACTTGCAAAATATGGGTAATTATTTTCAAGAATTGCATCAGCCATTCTGATCTTTGCCACCAAAAAAGTTTAGTGGACTTGGAAATTTTCAGATGAGGGTAGAAGTCAAGGGACGGGAGTTTGTGATCAACTATTTTTAAAACAGAGATTTTTTTCCGTCGTTTACTTTTACTAATTTTTTATTTTATTTTTACCCAATGGCATTTTTTCATTTTCTGCGGGACAGTCTTTTAAAACAGTTACTGTGGGATAGTCCTTCTAGTAAAAATGCGACAACCAACAGTCATGGAGTTAATTAAAAGAAATGTGTTGATTAAAACGGACTTAAATGCGACGGTTATAGAAAAAACGTATATTAATATGAAAGGACTATCGGGGTTAATTATAAGAAATAAAAATACATAGGTTATAAAAATAAACGAAATTTGATTTACGCAGAAAAACGCTAGTTATAAAGAAAAAAAAATACGAAAGTTGTAAAAAAAAACGTAAGATAATAAAAAACCTACATTAATTAAAATACCTGAAATATAAAACTCTCTTTAAACTGTAATAAAGAGATACGTAATTTATAACGATCAGTTATACCCCGTTTGAGACACATCTAAGCCACATCATCAAGTAACAAGGCATAGTCGAGTGCGATAACGCTCAGCTATCGACACCAAGGTAGCTGGTTCAAATCACTGCTTCGGAAGGAATTTGTTTTAAATACAGGAGACGCACTAAAGTATACACTAGATGGCGCCAGGTATTTTTAATAAAGAGGGAAGGAATTTTTAATAAGGGGGAGTCAAATATTAATTATGAATACTATTATGAACTAATGAATACTAATTATGAACAATAATATTTATGAATACGGCGTGTCATATCACGTGACCGGGTGGTGGTGCCATATGACATGACAGGGCAGTTGCGCCATATCACATGACTGGGCGGTTGCAACATACGGGTCAAAGTCCAAAGTGGCCTCGCACTTGGGTGCGCTGACGTCACATGGGAGAAAGCACTAGTGGGGGTACCGTATTCTGCACTGAAACCACTTACTTGTTCCTCCTACAATGAAAACAAAGGGTTCGAATGAAACGAGAAGGGGTTCTGAGGTTGGGTTACTGTTACATGTTCTCTCCCACTTGCCAATCAGTGTTGTCACCCACTAAAAGTAAAATATCTAGTATCCTCTCAGTTGCCTGAAGGTGTTGGTATAGGGAGATATTAATAGGAGTCAAAATGACATATTAACGTGACGTGCTAACCTTTATTTAAGGCCAGATGTGAAATCAGAACCTGAAAAATAGTTAAAGGCAGCGACAATTTTTCATGTTATAAAAACCTTCTAAACCAGTGTAATCTATTTCTTTCCTTAATCGAGCATAGTTATGCTTCCGTAATCCACGGTTTCAATTTTTTAACTGGTTTTCGGTTTCAAAGATCATAAGATGCTTCTTCAATCATCTTATGCAATTCATTTATAAAATATTCAAAAGAAACATATAAGTTAATTTCGTTATTAATAAAACAATCTTTGCCCCATAGAAATTCCTGTAATTTTTTTATACTTAATTTTTATTTTCGTTAAATATATTATCATTTTCATTACATAATGTAATGTCTTTATTCTTCGTATTTAATCCAACAAAATAATGGTCAGATATATATAATTTAATAATAAAAGCCTAAACTGATTCATATTTAAATTTCTCACAAATAAATGATCAAGGCTATTTTGGTAACTTCATCATGACAAGAAGAAAAACCATTTGCATTTGACAGTTGAACATATATATCTACAGTAGTATCGTGCACTTTTAAATCATTATTTAAATCATCCAATAACATTATATACTGCTCAAAAGATTCTTTAAGTTTCTCCTCTAATTCATTCATGAATTATATATAATAATCATAATATCTATAAAAACTGAATAAAATTAGAATAAAATTGTTAATTTTTAATCTACACGTAATAAATCAGCAGTTTTAAACTCTAAATTACAATGCAAAAACTGGATACAATCCTTTACATACATTATAATTCCACCGGATTTATTACTTTTTCTGCATTTATAATAAGCATCACAAAATAGCATTGAATATCATTATCATTGTCCCAAATTTGTGAAAGAATGATTATATCTTGAAAGAATCCAATAATATTTTTAAAAAAACTATAAAATTGTCAAAAATTTTCCATAAACTTCTCATACACTGAATGGACAAATTATTATATACCATAACCTATTTTTTCCTGGTACGACAGATAATCTTCGTGCATAAGCTTGTGGATGCACCCTCATTCAATTCTGACATTATCTGTTTCATGGTAGCTGTGCGATTCCTTGTAACGGTGCGGGACAGTCTGTGTTCACCTTGAGAGTCAATGGCACATTTATGTCCACATTTCTCCTGCTGGTTGGAAGTTTTGTTGTATTTCACATAGTCTTGGTATACACCTGCGATGGTCTGACATGAAAATCCCAACATTTCAGCAATTGCAGTGATTGAACAACTGGCCTTCTTCGCATCTACTATCTGGCCACGGCCAAACTCACTTATGTCGCTACCTTTACTCATGATAACTTTTCCGTGACTGGTTTCCAGTGCTTAGAAACCTGCTCTATTTATACGCATTGCCAGTTTCAGCGCCCCACGTGACTGTACGAGATACTTTTACTTTGTATATTGTTATTGTGAGTATATAATAATTCTCTATTCAGTGTATTACCTGCAAGTACCTTCATTCTATTTCCCTAATTTAAAGATACATTTTCATATACGCTTTCCGTATCAATTATTTTTCCCAACAATTTATTTCATCTCCACAAATATCATCAAGAACATTACTAAAATTTGTGTTAGTATTATTAGTAGAAGCTTGACTAGAATGCGAATAATCATCTGGTACCCCTAATAACTGTTAATAAAAAAATCTGCGACATCATCATCACGAGAAACATTTGACTAACATAATATAATTCAGAATATGCAATACTGTTTCTAATCTTTCTAATTTCATCACAGACAAAAAGGACAAAAACCCAAAGATATTTTACATTTATTTCAAATTAACCAGCTATTTAACAAATTTTTTCAAATTAACCAGCTCAAATTAACCAAATTAACCAGATCTTTATTATTCTTAATTCTAGTAGCACGAGACCGTCTGCTTTTCTCATGAATATTTTATCCTCTCGGACTCAGACATACTTATATGTCAAATCACGCTCTCTCCTTTGCCCTGAACAATAGCTGCTTATTTTCTAGTATAAGGTGTTTATTGATATACACTAGAGGTTCTCAAAGTGGAAGTACCCCTTAGGGGTACCCAGTAAAATATTTTGTGGTACGCCGTGTGAGCTCAAAAGTCGATTACCAAGTAAAATGTTTATAATTTTATAAGATTAGTAAAATTGTTTATGTCATTTTTTTTTGTGTTTATCGATATATATAATTTATGAATACAAAATTTAATGTGTGTGTGTATATATATGTGTTTTATTTTATTCCCATTGTTATATTATAACTATAGTTTTATCTATCTATACAAGGGGTTCGCCAAGTTACATACACATTTCCAGGGGGTACATGAAGCATAAAAGGTTGAGAACCACTGATATACACTTTACAATCACCATAAGATTCTTCAATTTCTTTAGATAATAATTACTTTTTTTTCATCTTTTAGTTCACATCTATTTAATTTTTTTTAGAGCCAAACTGAACGATGGTGGGTTTTATTTTATTCTTGTTCTTCACTGGAACCCTATGAACAGCTTGCACATCCAGACATTTTCTATCAGTTTTCAAAACGTTTGCCAGTCTTTCGACTACTTGAAGAGCGTTTTCTTGTTGTTTCTCAGGAATGCCCACTAGGTCCACATTTCTGATCCTGATGTACTCTTGCATACCATTCAACTTCCACTTTAATACAAAGACTTCTTCTTCCAACATTAGGCTGGTTTCCTTTAATTCATTATTCTCACTTTGTACTTCATTTATTTGTTTTGCAAGTTCCTTCATTATTTTTATCTGTTCATCGAGCTTAGTTGAGAAAAATGAAACACTTTTCCTAAATTCCTCCATTTCATGTAGTATTTCCTTTTTAAAATTTTCATTTGAAACTACGATCTCAGCTCCAAATACTGTATACGGAACAGTTTCTTCAAGATTCCTTCTAAGAAAGATTTTGTATCCACATCCAAATTCACACACACGCTCCAGTTTCATCACCAATAATCTCCTGTCCTACGTTTTCTACCTTTCCCCTAGCACAACTGTTACTTTTCATTTTTTTCTTACGATCTTGTGACATTTTCCTGAAATTTGATTCTAACAAACCAAGGCAGTTGTTGTTGTTGGGTTGTTTTACCTCTGAGCGGCACTTTTTTGCACATCATGGGCTAAATGGCCAGGTTACATGGACCCCGAAGGCTCAGAGAAGGTTGGGGGAGGGGACCCACTGGAACAGCTGTTGGGAGACAGATGGTAGCCTCCCGTCAAGGCCATCCAGCGTGTTCTTTAACGTGCACAGGGTATGGCTCTCCCGCACACGGGGCCACGGCTTAACGTCCCATCCGACGGACGGCGGCCTTTTCAAGCCCATCGGTGTCCCCTACTGACCGTGGGCAGGGCGGGGAATTCTGCGGAGATAAATCTCAACGCTGACCCAGCTGGGACTCGAACCTGGGAACTACAGATTACGAGCCTGGCGCGCTACCGACTGAGCCACCCCCGCCCCAACCAAGGCAGTAAAAGTGAAAACTGTTACCACATTTTGAGCATCTAACACAGTCAGATGTCCCCAGAAACTCCTTATTATAGCTACTACAAATCATCTTTGACAGAATAAATTCCTCTAACTATAAACAGAAACGAAAAGCAACTGAACACTGCAAAAGCCAGGTAGCAGATGAACCGAAAGAAGCCGCTCCAACAGGCGACAGTCTTCCATTTCCATCCACTGTTGCCAACCATATATTAATTAAATTGAAAAAGGCCAAATATTCATAACTAATAATCATTCACTAATTGATTGATGAATATAATGATCAAATTAGTGCTGAACTATTAACAGAACTGAAAGTATTATCTTACCACCCGTTCATCTTGTGCTTTTTCAAGAAAATATTGAACTGCGGTAGTCGTTATTTTCATCTTGCTCCGTGCCACTATGTCATCACCCTTAAGAGTTTTGTATACCTTCTCTGTACGACGAGTGGTCCCCTTTAGGGCTATGACTGTCAACCTCGTTAGTACTGAGACTCATATTTTTTGGGGGGGAGAAACTGGCAGATTCCGTTATCCTTTTGCGAAAAGGGGGACGGGTAACTCCAAAATGTATGGCAGCTATGAGTGGGGGGGAGTGCCTTAAAATTATAGAATGTCCCAGACGTCTTTGGAAGGCTTTGGTTGAGATATTTTATTAAAAAAATTACAAATTCACTGCTGGCCATTAAAAGTGCAACACCAGGAAAGACAAGAAATATAAAAGCTATATTTAGTGAATACATAGCCTATGTTACAAGGATCAAATGATTGCAAATACAACTCAGTTAGACTTGTGGAATACAAAGAAATCAGTATCTTGTGTAGTCACCATGAGCGGCAATAACTGCTGCTACACGGTCCAGCATTAAGAGGATGAGACATTGGATCTGTGTTTGGGGAATGTCAGTCCATGCAGTTTCGATACGTGGCCAAAGTTCATCTGTTCTAGCAGCTGCTGGTGTGCTAGTCGTCGTGAGATCATGGACCAGACATGTTCATTTGGAGACATCCAGTGAACGTGCAGGCTGAGGCAGAAGTGTCACGTGGTGGCTATTCAGGAATTGTTGGACGATGCATGCCACATGTGGTCGGCCATTGTCCTGTTGGTAAATGGCACCAGAGAGCCCTTGAAGATAAGGTACGACTACAGGCTCCAACCTCTCAGTAATATATATAACGCTGGCTATTCAAAGTACTGGTAATGCATGCAAGGCACGTGCGTGAGTGGAGTCCAATGGCATCCCATACCATAACACCAGAGGCTAGACCTGTATTGTGCTGCATCATGCATGTCTCACTGAGCCTGTTGCAGCGGTACCGCCAGATACGGATTCGTCATCATGGTGCTGCATACTGAAGCGGGATTCGTCTGAAAAGACGATGCGATGCCATTCGCACATCCGTGTGCGACGTTCTTGGCACCACTGCAGTCGCATAATCTGTATTGTAGAATCAATGGTAGTCGAAGCAATGGCCGCCTAGCAAATATGTCCCGATGCTGCAGATGACATCGAACTGTACGTGTGGACACTGGTTGATATGCAACACACCCTAATTGTTGAGCTAAGGTGTTGGATGTGGTTGTACGATCATTCAGAGCCATGTGCACTAAATGTCCGTCCTCTCGTTCGTTTGTGTGACAGGGCCGTTGAGATCCCTCACGTCGGTGAGTTCGTTCCTCAACTATCCACTGACTCCATATTCTCATCACTGTGACAGCATTCTGTCCAACATGAGCACCAATGTCCGAATGAATTACAGATTTTTGTAATCATATAATATATTGTTTGTGAAATGTTACGATAATCCGCCTTCCTGTAATCCCACAATTCTCCTTCGATCAAAGTCAGCACCTGGTCATATGGATGCCGTGTTCTTCGACAGGGCATACTTGATCCTTAGTATGCAAGAACTGCGAGCAAACACAATTCCAGTGCTTTGCACTGGCTCTTTGTAATCTCTTATACCACTTCCAGGGGGCGTTACTGTCACACATGATGTGCGTATGTGCTGCGCTTTGAACATTTACATGTTCTCCCATGGGCTACTCATCTTGCATATTTCGGAACAATCTGATGAGTTCTTCCTGGTGTTGCACTTTTAATGGCCAGCAGTGTACTTTAAACCGCATATTTATATTATTTAGCGTGTAGTTTTTGAAAATTTTAGTTCGCTAAATCGTTAATCCTTTTCTTCTAATTTCTGTTTACTTCCTTGGAAATTCAAGTTGTATATTTCTTATATTTTGGAAAATTTTAACTCTTTTTTTGCACTTCATTTTATTTTTAGAGATTGATTATTTTTCTTCATAAGTAATTAGTTAAAAATTTCAGTAAGTCTTTTATGGCTGTTACAAAGATAACCTAATAAAAGCTGGTATTACTGAGCTACAAAGCACAAAAAAATTTTGTACAATGAAATATTGAAAGTGTTAAAATATTTATAACTTATATACATATTTTTTCCTCTAGTGTATGCCTCGCAGCTGGTACTTGGCTAATGATATGCAGTTCTATGCAATTAGTCCACTCTTTTTATATTTTCTCTGGAGGTAAGTTTTAGTTAATAAATTATATTTTTGCAAATGTTGGCTTTCCCATACTTTTAGAAATGCAATATGTAAGAATTACTTAAGCATGCTTCAATTATATAAGGAAATTGGTTATGGCAAAAAGTAAGTGTTTCACCATCAGCTTCTAAAACTTTTTCTTTTAAACAAATGCATTTATTTTGACACAGCAGTGGTAAAGCATCCATGGAAACTAGAGCCCCTATATAACAGGCCGACCTATCCGCCATTTTTGTTCCAACTGATCACGTGTTTTTTGAATCATTAGTATATAAAAAAAATATTATTGGAAGATATTCAACTGTAAATTGTCTCAACAACTATAGGAACAATTGCACAGTGTTTAAATTTTAGGCTGATCCAATTAAATGGAAAAGAAGTGGGTTGAAAAAATTCGACCGAAAACGTGCATTAGACTTCCAGTGTTCTGTGCTATATCGATTAGTGATGGTGGCTACATTTAAGTTAGTAATCATTCATCGTTTACGATTAAGTTTAGTTTGTTAAAATCATAAAATATGCATGCGACAAACTTCGATCATGACGGCGGTAACCCTCCGTTTCCCATGCGGGCATACTGAGATCGGCGACTACCGTAGTCGCTAAACGCCGATCGTCGCTGGGAACGGAGAGGTCAATTTTGGATTCGTCTCGCATGGCGAATCCAAAATCCTCGTAGGGAGGATTTAAATTGAAAGCGTATGACTGTTTTAAAGTATTATCAAGATCTAAATTAATCGCTAATAAGTAATAACTATTCACCGCAGCTTTCTTTAAGGCAATATAGTGATGGAATAAGCATTTCATAAAATAATATGGTTAAAAAAAATCATGTCAAAATTATTTTGTCTCGCCTGAAAACTATAAAAATTGACGCTTTATATAGAAGTAAGCAATTTCTGAACAGTGGTCTTTAATAATCAATGAATTACAGATTTTTGTAATCATATAATATATTGTTTGTGAAATGTTTTCCTTCTATATGAAAGATTTTTCTTATCAGCACATTCTGCTACGTGTGTAGTAACTGTATAGCTAAGTATAAATGAATCCAAAATTGCCCTCACGTTAACAGCGAAAGATCGGCGTTTAACGACTACGGTAGTCGCCGATCTCGGTATGCCTGCCCGGGAGGCGGAGGGTTACGGCCGTCACGATCAAAGTTTGCCGCATGCAAATTTTGATATTAATAAAACTAAACTTAATCGTAAACGATGGATGACTACTAACCTAAATGTAGCCATCATTCATCTACATATTACTAATCGATATATCACATAAATTAACATTAAAATACCGAAGCAATAGTCAGAAGTATATGTATATCACAGAATGCTGGAAGCCTAATGTAAATTTTCGGTCGAATTTTTTTCAACCCACTTTTTTTCCATTTAATTGGAACGGCCTGGAATTTAAACACTGTACAATTATTCCTATAATTGTTTAGACAATTCGCAGCTGAATATCTTCCGATAATAATTGCTTTTTATAAACTAACGATTCGAAAAACTGCGGGGCACACGGCGGCTGCATTGACTATAACACTAAGTCAAGTGACCAGTTGGAACAAAAAAAAATGGCGGATAGGTCAGCTCCCCTTTTAGGAGCCTTAATGGAAACAAGGGGATTTATGCATCCTTTGTACCGCTAAAAATGAAAAAATATATCTAAAGATCTAATATATAACCCACAAATGGTAACATATTTTCATATATTTTATAACTTCACTCTGAAAAAAATTTTGTAATTGTGCAAATAAGTAAAATAGGTAAATAGTAATAAGTACAGATAACATTTGCATACACAAATAAGATTCTTCAGACGCCATGGGCTAAGGAGGTCTGACCAAATTGCAATTTAATGCCATCAATCCTAAATGGCTCAAATCATGTAATATCATGTAGAAACCCAATGCATCTAATTTTCGTTTATAATGAGAAGTTTGCAAACACTTAATTATGAAAAATAAAATGATTGATATATATGTACTACAACGAAGAATACAGATTTTTCTATATATAGTGGTAAAGAAAATGGAAATGAAAACCAGAAAAAAAGTAAGGGAGAAAAATCTACCAAACTAACACTGTGCAAAATGTACTAATGAAACAAATAGAGATTAAATATGTGCCCATGTTTTTTAACAATCATGAATATCTTATTCAAATTAAACTATAATGTATCAGTTTCAATAACTAATGGCAAAATTGTAGCTAAAACAGATAGAGCTAAGAAAAAAGAAACAGAGGTATATAAAAATCCTCTTTATACTGCCTCAACAGATCTTACTATGGAAAATGAAGAAAACATGAAATACTCAAATTAATGACCATCAATATGATAGAACATCCATATCAAAGATACCCTAGTGGAAGAATATCAACTGCCATTCAATAAAACAGAGGTTGCCACGGTCTTTCCACCACAATATCAATTAGGCATCATTACAAAATGTTTCCAGACATTTCCATGTTATGTGAACGTAAAGTCACTTTCACCGTTCTCTAACTTTCAAAATACTTATTTATGTAAAAATGCCACTCGAGATAAACTGAAGATCTCACTCAAATCTTATTCTAAACAATATTCTTTTAATGTTTAGTTATTAAGTTGGAAACATTTAAAAGAAAATGCTGCTGATACACTCATTCTAAACATATTAAAAATAAATTGAAAGAATCGTTACACCTGCTTCTAAATTTGCATTTATTTTAATAGGCGGTTTGTTGTAATAATTATAATTTGGGGTCTAGTTGTCTTTTCGAACTAAATTGTTATAATCAGTGACACTGTTTCTAAATGTTTCATGCTCCATAGCCCTTTAAACATCACACCAATATTGTTGAAAATTGAAAATCAGAAGAAATATTTAAATGAAATCTTCAATTTATTCTTAGCGAAATTATTCTCTAAGAAGCTTATTTTCAAAGTTCAGCAAGTCAGAATGTGACTGCATTCACATGATATAGAAGTGTCCAGAAATGTTTTGGAATATAGTGTATGTACTACCTAGCTACCATTTACATGGTCTGTAAATGGTAGCTAGGTAGTCACTGGAAGGAGAGCTATGCACCAATCCCCTGTGATGATGCATAGAACCGGCCAGGCCTAGCACGTAATGTCCGACCGCGCCTTCTCGTGGTGCGGACCGTTAGTAACTTTCAAAACAGATACTCTCTTGTGGAAGTGAATGGAAGGGGAGGGCTGCCAGATTAGTGTGGCCTACTGATCTGGACAACTATGGCTACTTTTCTTTTTTTTTACCCTGCTGAGGAGTGGTCAACCACACAGGGTCCTGGTGCTGACCATATAAACCTACTGGACTGGACAGATATATGGCTCTGAGCTTGATTATGGATCCTGATTCTGCTGCACTGGTGGGCTTCTGTGGAGGGAAAATCTTCCGCTGTGTTTTCTGTTTGTTTGTGGGTTGACAGCCCCAAATGAATAGATTCACAGGATATGTTTATCAGCTGGTGGATAATCCTGAGCAGAAGTCATCGCAGGCACCTGAACTCTTTGTTTCTATTGGCATCGTCAAATTCTACATTGGAGGAAGTCTTCCAGTGTAGATGGCTTCAGCCTTTAGTAGTGGGGGAACGGGTCTTTCCCCCTTGTCTGCGATTAGGGGGCTGTTTGATATTGTCGGCATTCCCTCTCTCAATAAACATAGTTTCTTTAAACATCCCACTAACCATTTTCTCTCCATAGGTAGTTGGAATGTGAGGACTCTGCACAGAGCTTTTTCTCTTGATGTCCTCACACAAGAATTCCACCATTATAATTTAGATATTCTCGGCTTGCAAGAGACCAGATGGACAGATAAAGGTCAGATTCTTAAAAATAATCTTAAATTTCTCTTTTCAGGGAGGGACGACAAAAAGCATCACCAAGGCGTGGGTCTGCTTCTCAGCAGACACACTAGCGATGCTTTTCTGGGATATGAGTGCATTAATGAAAGGTTTCTTACAGCAAAATTTCAGACAAGCATTAAAGACTTGAATGTTATCTGCTGTTATGCCCCCACTGAGGATGCCGATGAGGATGAGAAGGATAGGTTTTATGAACAACTTCAGGATATTTTGAATTCTGTCAAGAAAGGAGATATTTCCCTTGTTCTTGGTGACTTCAATGCCAAAGTTGGTACTGACTCTGACCTTTGGGGAGGAGTAATAGGCCCTTTTGGTATTGGTAGCTGCAATGGCAATGGGCAACGTCTCCTACAGGTAAGTAAACTCAATGGATTCAGAATAACTAACATATATTACAAACACCGCGACATACATAAGTACACATGGGTTTTACCTGATGGGCTGCATAAGAATATGATTGATTACATATTAATTAACAGCAAATGGGCTAGTTCTGTTAGGAATACCAGAACATATAGGGGAGCTGAAATTGGATCTGACCATTACCTTGTTAAAAGTGTGTTGCAACTTAAACTTAAAAAGTGTTGTGCTAGGGTTAAAAAATTTACTTTTAATACTGAAGCTCTGAAAGATCCAGTTATAGCCAAAGCTTACCATGATAGGTTACTTAGTCATTATGACAGTCATGGTTTGCTTACTACTGAAGTTGAGGAAGAATGGGATCATTTTAAACAGGCTTTTTTGGACAAAAAGGAGCAGAAGAGGCAGAATTATCTGAGTGATAAAGCACTTGAGCTTATTTCGGAAAGAAAGAACTGCAGGAATGTCTTTAATCAATACCCTACTAGTCCTAATAGAAAGCATTACAGAGAACTTAATAAACGTGTAAAAGATCAGTTAGCTGCTGATAAGAATCTTTGGCTTGATGGTTTGGCTGACAAAGCCGAGGAAGCAGTTAGACAGCACAACAGCAGAGAGCTGTACCAGATAGTTAATGTTTTGTGTGGTAGAAAACGGACAGGCATACAAGGATTGAAGGATAAACAAGGTAAGGTTATAGAAGGGGAGGATTCTGTCATGGCTAGATGGGCTGAGCATTTCAGTGATGTTCTAAACAATGTAGTTAGTTCTACTCCCATTGTTTGCAATGACGATAGATGCATTGGTGGCTTTAATGTTGGCCCTATAACACAATCTGAAGTTATTTTGGCTGTTTCTAAACTTAAACTTCATAAATCCCCAGGGGTAGATGAAATTACTACGGAAATGCTTAGAGCTGGGAATGTTTCGGTTACCACTTGGATGACTGAAATTCTGAATATCTTTTATGATAAAGGCATGGTTCCTAAGGATTTTACCAGAGCTATTGTTATCCTTGTTTTCAAAAAAGGTGATCACAGTTCTTGTGATAACTATAGGGGTATCAGCCTACTCTCTGTTCCAAGTAAAGTTCTTTCCATGATTGTGCTTAATAGAATTAAGAATCTGGCTGACAGTCAATTGCGTGATGAGCAATGTGGATTCAGAAGTGGTAGGGGATGTGTGGATCAGATATTTTCACTTAGGCAGATTCTTGAGAAATGTTTAGAGTTTCAGAAACCTTTGGTTGCTAGCTTTGTTGATTTCAAAAAGGCTTTTGACTCTGTTGATCGTCATAATTTGTGGTTGATTGTGAGATCATATGGTATACCAGACAAGTTAGTTAACATTATGAAAGCTCTCTATAATAACACTGAGTCGTAATTGATTGTAACACTGAGCGACACTGAGCGATTTGCGACACTGAGTCGCAATTTGCGACACTGAGTTTGCGACACTGAGCGATTTGCGACACTGAGTAACAATTGCGACACTGAGTCGCAATTGATTTAGCATTACTTCTGGTGTTCGACAAGGGTGCATTTTGTCTCCTTTTCTTTTTAGCTTGGTTATTAATTGTGTTATGCGAAATTCACTTCAAGGGAAAGATTTTGGCCTTAAATGGGCTGGAGATACGAAAATTTCTGATTTAGATTATGCTGATGATTTAGCCCTTTTGGCAAATGATGTTGATGAGATGAACTCTTTCATTCGATCTGTTGATGAGACTGGTAGTAGAGTAGGTTTGGTTATAAACAGAGAGAAAACTAAAGTGATGAAAATTGGTAAGGCAGGCTGTGATTCAGTTAATCTGATTGGTTGTAGTCTTGAGCAGGTGTCACAGTTTAATTATCTTGGGAGCTATGTAACAGATAATGGTGATGTGCGGCATGAGATTAACAGACGAATAGGGATTGCTGCCGGGACTTTTAAGAATCTATGGAGAGTGTGGAGAAATAGGCGTATACACCTAAAGACTAAAATTAGACTGTATAATAGTTTGGTTCTTTCTAGGGTTAATTATGGTAGTGAAACTTGGACACTTTGTAAACAAGATAACAGGAAACTAGATGCTTTTGATTCCAGATGCTTACGCAGTATCTTGGGCATTAGGTGGTTCAACTTTGTAACTAATGATGAGGTTAGGCAAAGGAGTTTGCAACCTCCTTTAAGCAGCATATTGTGCAGAGAGAGACTCCGTTGGTTTGGCCATGTTGCACGTATGAATAATTATAGATTGGCGAATAGGGTTATGAACAGTTTGCCTAAAGGCCTCAGAAAGAAGGGGAGACCTAGGATGCGGTGGGCAGACAATGTCAAACAGGACCTTGTTAGAATTGGTGTGCAGTGGCCAGATGCAGTAGATGTAGCTCAGGATAGACTTGCTTGGAGAACTAAATTGCACTGTCTGGTTGGACCTCCGTAGCCCATGGCTGCTTGATGATGATGATGATGATGATGATGATGATGATGATGATGATGATGATGATGATGATGATGATGATGATGATGATGATGATGATGACAACTTAAATAAAAACAGAAACCATTGTTTCAATAAAGAGATCAATGAATCACCTATTCCATTAAACAATTTAAAAGGAGCAACACATACAAGTGCAAAACACAACCCTTACCTTCATGGCAACTTGAGATTTTCCAGCATTGTGTGGGTTTTTCAGTGGTACTTTTAATGCACACAATGAACTAAATAGTCAGGTTACAGGGATCTCAACGGCTAGAAAAGATTTCAGGAAGGGGACTCACTGGACAGCTATTAGGAGACATTTGGAAGCATCCTATCAAGGCCATCCAGTGTGTTCTTTAACGTGAACAGGGTATGGCTATATCGCATTCATTGAAAGACAGCCTTTTCAAGACCATTGGTGTTCCCTTTCTGATGAAAGGGCAGGGTGGGGGATTTAGGGGAGATGAATCTCAACTCCTGTCCAGGTGGGACTCGAACTTATGAATTACAGATTACAATCCTGGTGTGCTGCCGACTGAGCAAACGCTTACCCCTGCCAGTACTATAACTATGGGCACACCAGTGAGTCAAGCACATGCATATAGGAAACATTCCATATAACCTCCAAAGCAACGCACGATTGCTTTACATGATGAGTCTTATAGAGGATAATTCTCCAATAGGGAGCATTGCCAAGATATATCTGCTAATAATGTCATCCAATAAATCAGGATATATTCTTATTTATTCAAAATATTTGCAACGTGTTCTTCAATGGCGTACAAGAAAACTAGTCCCCCCCCCCTCAAGAAATATGTCAGAGAGGGGCCTTGAAAATGTACATAATAAATATCTGATACATATTAAGTACATTTTCAAGTATCCATAGCCTTGATTTCGAATAGTACTGGCAGGATTGTTGCATGCAATAGGTTGTTTCATTAAGCTGTGATGTAACGGAAACAATACATTATAATATTTATTATAATATATTGTTTCGGTTTTCATAAAATATAATTCAGCATTTTGGAGGAAATTATTTTTTCCTATATTCCTATTGCTTTCGGCTTTGACAATTGTCAGTTGGTCGGTTGTGGATTTGACAAAACTTTGTTCCACCATATCTTTTCAACACGATGGAGAAACTTAATGATTTATGTGCCAAATGAAAGCTTGTGACGTGTGGAATATCATAGGCTATACAAAATTGACCCCCCATGTTTTCTATCCCCCTAACAAAAGGGAAATATTGAAACTATTCTTCCGCTATATCTTCAGAACCCGAGTTCCGAAAGAAACAAGCTATACGTCAAATGAAAGCTTTTGATGCGCGGATTGTTGTAGGCCAGTGGTTCTCAACCTTTTATGCTCCACGTACCCCCTGGAAATGTGTATGTAGCTGGCGTACCCCTTGTATAGGTCAAGCACACTTGAAGAAGCTCCTGCCGAAGAAGGGGCGAAACTGGTCGAGCCACCTGTACATACGACAGCCGTCAAAGGAAGAGGGGAACAGAAAGCATTGGAATCAACTCAGAGTAAGTGCTTCTTTCATCCCTTTGCAACACATCCTTTGGACGCTAATAACACCAGCGGCTGCTGTATATACGTATTTTTGCATGCAGCATTATAGTGAACATTTACGAATTATTAACATAGAAGAATTAGCAAAATCATAGTTAAGTAAATTATTTCCCAATATTTAGTAAAACATATTTTTACGAATTAAATGATTTTCTATAACCGTGTAGTTTTTGAGCTAATAATTTATCATTAATAAGGTACATGAGATCTGAATCATTTGTAAAATCTCGACAGTTGTTACATTGCTAATACAGGTACGTGGATGCTGATTCAGTTACGCGGATCATAGTTCTCGGATGCTGTTCCGGATGAAACCTTGCAGAGGAGAATGCGGATAGGACTTCTGCTCTCAGTGCAGGGCTCTACTTATGTTAACGAAGTTCAGAGCCAAGCTCAGGCTTTTAGACAACGAGCTCTGACCCACAGGTAACAAGGAAAAAAAATTTCTAGCGAGGAAAACGAAGCTAATTGTTCACTGTCTGTTATTATTCATTCACAGCTACGAAAAAAAATTCTTGTCTCTTCCTTTAAATCAGGGATGGGAAAACGATTTTCTCTGCAGGCCAGTAAAATGCTACCCCTGCTTATTAAAACATTTTTTTGTGGCTTCAACTTTGTAAATTCGCTCTTGATCTACTAATCTACAATAATTTCAGTGTTTTTTTAAACCTTTACTTACCTGCTGACCACAAAAAATCATCTCGAGGACCGCAAATGACCGGCAGGCCGAAGTTTCCTCATCCTTGTTTTAAATAGTTATACAGAGTATCCCAAAAGTCTTGATCCATAGGCAATTGTCCTTATTTGAAATATGATAATATTCTATTGTATTTCAGATCCAAGATGGATTCGAAACTAACAGTAGATGAAAGAATTGAACTCGCTCTCATGTACGCAAGACAGGATGCTTCACATAGAGGAATTGCTGCCGAATTCAATGGAAAGCATCCCAATAAGCATCCAATAACACATGCCACAGTTGGAAAAGTGTTTAAACGTTTTAGAGAAACAGGAAGCGTATATGATCGAAGGCGTAGTGGTCGTTCAAAAACTGTTACTGATGACCAAACCTCTGCAGTGGTATGCGAACATCTGCTGAGAAGCTAAAAAAAGTCAATACGCAGATTATCAGATGAAACAGATGTCACAAGGACCTCGACTCAACGAATTATTAGAAATCATCATCTCCATACCTGTAAAGTGCACGGTCCAGGAACTGCATGGCAATGACATAGACAGGCGTGTGGAATTTTGTGAGTGGTTCTTACAAGAGCGGGAATTTATGGCGTTTTACAGTGATGAAGTCTCATTTCATCGAAATGGTAGTGTCAACCGGCACAATACACGTTACTGGTCTAAAGACAACCCAAACTGGATGGAGAAAGGCCATTTCCACACTAATCCACGAATTACGGTATGGGCGGGAATATTTAGTGACAAATTAATTGGGCCATATTTTTTTATGGTAACGTAACAGGGGAAACTTATCATCGTATGCTACAAACATATCTTGTCTCTCAATTGGATGACATTACTTTGTTGGTACTACGTAAAATGTGATTTCAGGAAGACGGTTCCGCATCACATTTTGCTATTGATCTGAGGAAGTTTTTAAATGAAACGTTTCCAAACAGATGGATCGGAAGGCGAGGTCCAGTCGAATGGCCTCCTAGGTCTCCAGACCTAACACCACTTGACTTTTTCCTTTGGCGACATCTGAAGTTTATCAGAATCCGCGAAGAACAATCTCTACACTAAAGGAGGAAATCATCTCTGCATGTAACAACATCGGTTCTGATACTTTGAGAAACGTTCAACGTTATTCTATTCAGCGTATCCACAAGTGTTGCGAAGTGTAAGGCCGTCAATTTGACCATTTGCGGTAATATACCTTTTAAATTTATATTAAACAAATATACTTTTAAAGTTTTGCCTATGGATACAGACTTTTGGGACACCCTGTATATCAAGTTTCCCCATGAATTTTGGAAAAAATATTTTTTCTGACACCTCTCCCCCCATTCCACATAACAGGGGGTTTGGGGCCAATCAATACAACCCCTGGTATTTATTCCAGGTTTTTAGTTCTCTTAGCAGCTGAAAAGGTTTTATCAAGAATTTAATAGTGTATATGAATTAAATTGAAATAAGTCTTTACGAACTGTGTATTTTTTTCTTTTAGATGTGTAAATGTGTTGTAAATAAAAAAATACCTCCTCAAGCAACTGCTTCCAACAGAGTCTGACAGCACCTATCAGTTTATACATCATAGAGAAGATCGGGATAAAGGCGAGAACTCAGCGGAAAGACAACACAAACATTCATGCATACCTTACCCGGGGCTCGAATCCAGGCACTTTTGATCAGTAGACAAGCACGCTATCCACTTGGCCAGCGGGACGGCCTGTGTTTTGTATAAGCAGTTATATAGATTACTGATTTTTTTCTAACTCTGGGTTTCATTTTTAGGTGGCCAAAAATTGGATTAAGTGTTATATCAGGTCTATTAGGACTTAGTTGGATCATTACTGGTTGGATAAGTGCAAAATATGAAATCTTACCCTTTTTCGTGGGTATCTCAAGCACTGAAAACTATATGGAATATGTAAAGCGGTAAGTGTACAGTTGTTTTTATTATATATGCAAATTTTGAATTGAGGATGCTATATTAATGTCTTTTAGCTCAAATTTTATGTTATATGATACTATATTTATATTAATAAATAGGTTGACTTAGTGTCCAACATTTATATATAGATATATACACTTTTTCACTGATTTTTATACACATGAACATTCGACAACTACTATTATCAGTGAAAAAATATATATGTGTATATTTATATTAGTTCTTTTAGGTTTAGTGTGCAAAAAGATTCTTTCGTGTATCATGTGCATATTTTTTCTTGAATGTAGCACCCAGATAATGTGTGTGCGCCTTAAGCGAGAATAAATTTTTATCCATACCGAAATGGCACTGTTTGCTGTGGCAACAACGCAACTGCACAACATGAAAAGGTCGGTGTAAACTCTAGGAATCTGCAAACAGCATCATTATGATGATGTGATAATGTTGGAATTTTGCATCATTTCCTCCATTCTTTCCCAAACAATGGTCTCAAACTATGGCGCGATTATCTTACACAAGGGTAGATATGGTACACAAAAGTACACTGAATGATCAAATTATTATATACATCCCGATAGCAATATGAAAGCAAAAGTATCACGTCCAGTCACGTAGGATGCTGAAACTGGAAATGCTTATAGAGGTCTCTAAGCATTTGCAAACCAGCCACGGAAAAGTAAACAAGGGTAAAAGCACCAACGTAAGTGAGTTTCACCGTAGCAGATAGTAGGTGCGAGGAAAACCAGTTTTTCAATCGCTGCAACTGCTGAACTGTTGGGTTTACCATGTCAGACTGTCGCACGTGTATACCAAACGAGGTGAAATATGCAAAATTTCCGACCAGGGTGAGAAATGTAAATGCAAACGTGCAATTGACTATTGAGGAGCGCGCAGAATGTCCCGCAGCATTACAAGGAATTGAATGAGGGTGCGTTCACAAGCTTATGCACAAAGACTATCCATCGTACCATGGAAAAATTAGGATATGGCAGTCGACATCCACATAATGTCCCCTTATTGACTGCAAGGCACCGAAGGATTAGACTGCAGTTTGCAAAGACCTATCGGAAATGTAGTCTGGAGGACTGGAAAATGTAATCTGATCTGACAAATCACAGTTCTAACTCTATCACACCGATGGGTGGGTACGTGTGTAGCGTAAACCACACGAAGCGATGGACCCAGCTTGTCAAGTTGGGATCATACAAGCAGGTGTAGGCGATGTAAGAGTTTTGGGTGCATTTACTCGTACCCGTCGAGACCTCCATCACCGGCACTAGGTATGTGAACATCTTCGCCGACCATTTACACCCGTTCGTAACTATTCTCTTTCCGCATCATGACGCTATCTTTCAAAACACACGCCACACCACATACTTCCTGAGACCAATTGGCTCCTCGAGCATTCAAGTGTGTTTACACACTAGATGGCCCCTTCGATTGCCGGACCTCAACCCCATTGAGAATTTGTGGGACGAATTGGAAAGATCTGTTGGAGCCCGCCAATCCTCACCGGTTCCAGTGGGGGACCGGTGGGGGTTGGCGGGTGATTTTCGACAGGTGATCTACGATAGGTGATCCTCGCTTCATGGGCAGCAATACCACCTTCTTGATTTCAATACCTCATTGAGTCCTTACTAAAACGTCTGATTGCTGTTATGTGGCCAAAAGGTGGAACAATAGGTTACTAGGTAGGTAAATATAATTTTTCCATTCAGTTTATAAGGTATTATATTAAACTTACAGCTTTTTCATAAACTAATTTTACTCGTCGTTACAACAAAGCATTGTGACAAGGTGAAGTTGACACTAAATGATAATTATTTTAATCGCATTGCAAATATTCTATTTTTTATCACGTTATTGATAATTAAATTATCACGTTATTGACAATTTTAAATAGGTATGAGATAAAATGATTTTAAGTTAGATTCAAAATATTATTTTCTTGATATTCATGATTTCATTATGGATTTCGTCAGTTTATATGATCCAATTTGTTTTCTTTTATGAATCCTAGTTTGTATATTATTGTATCATATCTTCCAAATCTGGTGTCCGATCAAAATGGATTGTTTCATCTGAGCGGCAACTTTTTTCCAAACAATGGGCATGTCATAAGGACCCTGAGGGCTCAAAGAAGGATGGGGGAGAGAGGACCCACTGGACAATTATTGGAAGACAGATGGTAGCCTCCCGTCAAGGCCATCCAGCATGTTCTTTAACATGCACAAGATATGGCTCTCTTCCGCACACGAAGCCACGGCTTAACATCCCATCCTGGACAGTGACTTTTTGAAGCCCATCGGTGTTCCTTACTGACCGAGGGCAGGGCGGGGAGTTTTGCGGAGATAAATCTCAACGCCAACCCAGCTGGGACTCGAATCTGGGAACTACAGATTACGAGCCTGGCACGATACTGACTGAGCCACTCTCACCCCAAAATATTAAGTTCTCAAATATCAAGACCTAGTTTGAACACTCAACATTTTTGAATCAAGTAAATATATCTGTTAAAGTAAAATATAAAATAATTCCTAAGGAATCAACACCAAACCGTAGTTTAAACATTAAATATTTGTGTATCAAGCAAATGCAGCTATTAAAATAAAAAAAATTGCTTCGAAGAAATGAATTCGATTGTTTATTAAATGTAACTTAGCAATAGTATGCATGAGGTAAGCATAATTATTGTATTAATGGTATTAATTTTATGGTAGGTTATCAAAGTGTTTATCTCTTTTTGCATTTTGTAGGCAATTTGATTCAATGAACATAATTTATTTCAAGCCTTACTGCAAGATTGGACCATATTTAATAGGAGCAGTTTTGGCTTTCCTAGTGTTAAAAGCAGGAGACAACAAAAAATTTCTAAAGATGGTAAATATTGATTTTTTTCTTTATTTCTTTAATATGTTTCTGAATTATTTAATTAAAAAATTATGAAAGAGAAGTGTCATTGCTTATATTAAACTTTCTCTACATGAATTAGTTGAATTGCAAAAAGGTGATTTTGAACTGTTCACTCTCATTGAAAGATTGGAGTACAAATTCAATTTCTTCATGGCCTTTTATGTTTCTCTGTTCTACTTTGGGAATTTTCCTGATAAACAGGAGTGGAAATGGATTTTTAAAACTAGATTGACGCTCTAGAATCAGTTGAGAAGAGACAAATGAGAGAAAAGAGCATACAAAATCTGCTAAAAAGCCCAGGAATTATGAATGAAAAATATTGTAAAGGAGTGGGCATATATATATATTGAATCAACTTCCTGTCGTATAAATATATGAGATAAAAAAATCTGCAATTAGGAGAATGGCATGCTCCTTTGTTTCACCCCATTTCCAGCAGTGCTAACAAAGTATATGCAAATAAATACATGAAGACTAAAAAATGTTCAAGAATCTTTAGAGTAGCATAGCTAAGACATGATGGGGAAATATTCAGCATTTCTTAGAAATTCAATAAAAATGCTTCAACTATTAATTTCTTTACAATAAAAGTTGAAAAATCAAAAATAATAATTAAATCGATAAAAAACCTAAATCAAGTTTTAAAAAAAAATCATAACAATAAGTTTCAAGACTTCTTTATCATGAAGAATGAGAGAAAATGTAACCTTAACTCTAAAAGATCGATCAATTTACTCCTCAAGCAACTGCTTGTCACAGAGTGTGACAGGCACTAATATAATAAATCGAGATCTCTGAGGAGGGTGAGACTTCAGCAGAAAAATAAAGGGAAATAACCATCCATACTCTTTTCGTGACTAACATCTAGGTTCCTTTGATCATTAGTCAAGTGTACTAAAGACAGATAAATCGATGGAAATAAAAACAAAAGTTTTATCCTTCAAGTGTCCAAAGTTAGTTAACTGTTTTTTTTTTTAAATTAGACTTATGTGGACTTCATTTTGATTTAAATTTATACAATCTTAATGTTCAGAATAAAAATTCTTTCATTTATTTTGCAACATGATTTATGTATATGTGTTAATTATTTCAGATGAGATTCTAAAGTACATTTGTTTTTCACTGAGAGAATGTTTAAAAATACATTGGCCATAAATGCATGTTAAAGAGAACCCTGACATTTAAGGAAAAATAAAAAATAAATACCCTCCAAGAAACTGCTTGCTACAGAGGTCTGACACTAGCCTATCAAGTTTATACGCCGTAGTAGAGGATCTGTGAGGATGACGGAACCTCAGCAGAAAGACAACACAAACATCCATGCCTTATCCGGGGCTCGAACCCAGGTTCCTTTGAAAGAAGCTAAGCACGCTAACCACTCGGCCAAAGGGATGGCTAAGTAAAAATGAAAATATGAAATTGTACTTACCGAGCAATTGTAAGTTTTATCAAACAAAGTTTTAATCACAGGCCTGTCACCTACTTGAAGACACATGCAAACACATGTCACCAATTAGCTTCAGCTCTGTCTCCTGCTCTACCTCACTGAACATGGTAAATCCATTCCTGGAGCCAAAGAACCTGTTATCAGTTCCGCTTTTGCAAATTATATGATTGATGATAAAAATAATCATGGAAGATTCTGAAATAAGTTTATACTACAAAATGGAGAATGAAATAATAGCGATATCTTTTATAATCTTTTTTAATTATTTTTCATCAGAATTTCATCAACTCACAAAATTGACAATATTTTAGAGCAAGCTTTTGAGTAAAGATTAGAGGATTACTTGAATATGGTATAAAAGAAGCAAAAATGATAAGTGATTCTGAAAATGGATATTCAGGAATGATAATCTGAATAGTATCAGAATTCCTTATTTTATAGTATATCGAAAAATAAACTATACACTATATATATAATGTACACTGGTGTCTTAAAGTGAAGCATAGATGACAAAAATCGACTATATTGAACAAACAATCGACGAAAACGCAACATAAAGTAAGATAACCGCGGGCACATGCAACTGTGGGAGTAATGATCACATATAGAGACAAACTACAAACCTGTAATGGTATAAAAAACGGAAATAGATGTGGAAAACTTCCTTTCTTATCACCACAGCATTCTGTTTATGTTCGAACCTTACACTATGCATGCCACTCCATGTCTCTTCTGGAGGAACTTTGACAGGCCTCAGATAAAAAGAGGAAATCCTCGAACCCTATGTGAGACTTTTTTTGGGGTGCTGTTTGCCCACAATTCCTGTTTATGGATGATAAAGCATTTACACATAGGGTTGCTTTAATGGATGATTTCCTTGAGAAATGAAGACATTCAGAGTAGGCCATGACCAGCATATTCGCCGGATTTAATAGAGCATGTGTGGGATGACTTGGAAAGATGGATTTCAGCTCGTCAACCTCGTCCCAAACTCTCCTGGAGCTCTGATCTCCCCTCTTGTACAGGATGGGATTTAATGCCACAGGACTTTCTCACTGCCCTGGTAAACAGCATACAACATCGATGTGATATTTGTATCAGAGGTCAGCAGACAATTTAATGAACTCTCGTGAACGAGCGAATGCATCTCCAGGTAACTTCTCCAATTGCCACCCTATTAAACTACAATTCATTGCTACAGTTTATTCTGTACTTAATAACAGTTATATCATGCATTTGTTCCATATTCCATCTGCACTATATTGTCCATGTCATCTATGATCCCGTATTTTTGATTTTATCCATTTTGCCAACTACGCTTAACGTTTGGATACCAGTGTACATAAAAAATTTAAAAGAGTTCAGTTTCTTTCACTATACTACAATTTTCGTCAAGACTAACACAATGTCTAGATATACCATTTTAAAATGTTCTACCTTGCTGTTGCAGTGGGAAGATTAGCATTAGTTAGTGAACTTATTAACTTTTTGGCCCACCAAAATATCATGACTATCTATGCCACTCAATTTTTAAGCCTTAGTGCATCTATCATATCGGCCTATCATGTGTATCACCTGCCAAAGTGCAATAGACAATAAGAAAGTGTATTTTGCACTCCACTGCATACAAACATGATAGAAATACCCCATGAGTGGGAACAGTGCAAAGATATCTTGTTTTGTGTTGGGTTGGTTTTTCCTCTGAGCCACACTTTTTTGCCCACAATGGGCTAAATGTCCAGGTCACGAGGACCCGAGGACTCAAAGAAGTTGTGGGAGGTTGGGGTGATACTGGAACTGGTTCACAGGGCAACTGTTAGGAGACAGATGGTAGCCTACCGTCAAGGCCATCCAGTATATTCTTGAACGTGCGCAGTGTATGGATCTCCCGCACACGGGGCCACAGCTTTACATCCCATCCGACGGCCTTTAGAAGCCCATCAATGTCCCCTACTGACCGAGGGCAGGACGGGTAGTTTTTTGGAGATAAATCTCAATGCTGTCTCACTCGGGACTCGACCTGGGAACCGCAGATTATGAGCATTACTTTGTGCATGCCTGGCCTTTGTATTAAACTGTACCACACACAGAAAAATTGTATGAAAGAATGACATTTCTGTTCAGAATTTTATATTATTCAAAAATAAATTTGCTTTTCTGTTGATATGTAATATAACTACTGTGAATCTCCGCATAACAAAGTCATCAGATAACAAATTTTCGCTTAACGAACTGCCTCCTATACTTTCCCATTGACTCGCGTAACGAATTTTTCCTGCAAATTGAATTGCTTACGAAGTTAGACGGTAAGCAATTTCGGCCAATCGCAACACTCCTAAGCAGACTCAACCAATTAGCGATATTTGTTAATGAGCATTTGGAACTCTATTGTGGAAAGAGTTCTCTTGAAAACTTTGCGCTTTTATTCAATCTTTTTCATTTAAAAGTGAATTAAAAGTGATTGTAATGGCCATGAACACAATTCACAAAAGGATAAGAGTACGAAAGGCATAACATTTGAAGAAAAGTAATAGGTCATTGAGAAGTCTAGAAAAGGGTGGAAATAAGTGTGCTTATTACGTAGTATAGCTTGTCTCAATCCAAGCTCCTGCTAATTAAGGACAAAATAAAAAATGCCAAATTCAGTGATGTCTTTACTATACAATTTTTAACTATGTTTTTAAAGTCAAAAATGTAAATCTAAGTTGGCCTTGGAACAAAATTAGGCTTTTAACATAATATATCCCAAAGTCGCATAACGAATATTTCGCATAAAGTTCTCATGGAAGGAATTAAATTCGTTAATCAGTGATCCACTCTATTTTGTGCTCCTGTTTCCAAGAATAAACCTTAATTACTTTTATCAGATCTTTTCCCTCTTTTCTTACTCTTAAAATAACAAACTTTCAAATTAATACGTTTCTCATTTTGGGTAGAATTTTTATTTTCATAAAATTCAGAATTAATTCTTTTTTTATATATATGTTACCGCTAAAGTGCAGAAATCAGTTATTCTACAGATTATCTAGGTATTGTGCAGATTAACTTGGGTGATCCGTTAACGTGCCGAAAATTGTTTCATTTCTCAAATTACCTAGGTAATCTGCAAATTACCTGGATAATCTGCACATTACCTACTAGGCACTCGTTAAAGTGAAAATAAAATCTTTGCTGGAACAACAGCAACGTTTCTGTACGCTTAAATTAACATAATGTTATTTATTTATTTTTCGATATCTAAAGAATCAAGTTTATACAATCAAACAACCAACAAATTAGTTGATAGAATCAATCATCAATCAATTAAAAAACTATAATACAAAGAATCAAACGGTTTAAAATATTATTACAATTAAGGAAATGAATTTGCAAAACATAAGATAAAATTATGCTTACTTATTAGTGCAATGTAAAGATTGGTGACACTTTGAATTACACAGCAATTGGTTTTTGCGACAAGCACACCTATTTGTGGTACATTTAGATTTAGTCACATTTTCTGAAACCCTGCCCAGTACCAAGGGATTGTTTTATTGCTGTTTGACTAAAGATATTTCTACAGCAGGGACATCTCCTTTCGTTAAAAATCTCTCTTTGCAAACACTGAATTCAGATTTTGCATACAATTGTTTTAAAATACCCGTTTCAGTACCAAGTTTATAAAAGCCATCCTCTGTTTTACTAAGAACCACAGCTAAAATCGAGCGGGCATCAGTTTTTGCTGTCTACTTCCGGTACTTTAATTCTCACTCTAAGTGACACCTTCATCAACATTTGGGTGCTTGCATTAGAAACTGCTAACATTTTCTTTGCTTTCTTTTCGAAACCTTTCTTGGCTTCATCACGCTGTATTTTCTGATCCATATTCTTTTTACAGATGTTGCACAATACATTCTTACCATACCCTTCCTCTTTAGGATCTATTTCACCACAAATTACGTGAACAAACATGTCACACGATTTACACTTGTGAGCACCTGATGCTGCTTTTGAGCAAACAATACAGACCATTTCTTGTATAGTCCTCTTTACAGACTCTGTACGAAACTGTGATGGCGATTCTGCTGAAGTTGAGGATAATTCAGTGATGACTTCTTCAACATGCAGAGGTGATTCCTTGGAGGTGCAGGGTAACTGAATATTCTTCATAACTGTATCCTCAATCAACGGTATAGAAGGCAGTTTAAGATTACTATCGATAAATTCTTGTATTTCTATAGGTGATTCTGTAGAAGCAGGGGATAACGGAATGTCCTCTTGAGTAAGATTTGACTGTGATCCCATAATCACAGTTTCTTGTGAATCTTCTAATTTTTCAAGGTCTTCTTCAATATTTATCGAATGCAATACACTTTGTGGTATAATAGAAGAAGACAATCCCACTTTTGCGGGACAACCGAACATATCTTCGTATGGACTTCTTTTAATTGCAGAATGATAGGCACGTTCTTCATGAATTGTACAAATCGTACGCCCTCAGTCCACTTGTTAGTTTGGTTATCAGCCATCCAAGTAGTGAGCATGTTTTCAATGTCTTGATTCGCTCGTTCTCACTTCCTTGACTTTGGCTGTGTCTAGGTTTGCCATTAACCATTTTGATTTCTGGCCACAACTGTGTTACACATTCTAAGATTTTATTACAAAATTCGCGTCCGTTAGCTAGGTAATGTGCACATTAACGGCTTTCGAGCTTTAGCGGTAACATATATATATAAGTTCAAGTTTATTATCATAGAAATTCTACATTAAAATCTATCAACATATAACAACCCAAAAGCAAAAGCTTAACAAGGTTGTTGTAGAACATATCAATAGTACTGTAATATAATAAAGTCATAATCAATTTCTGTTGATTAAGTATTTGACAAAATGATTCAAAAGTTAATATTTTTTTCTTGGTTGAGCACAGTGAATAAACTCATGGGCCTCCAAGTATCACGACATTTCATTCCACATTGGAACTTCCAAAGCCATTTTACGGATTAAGTTCATTCCATCAGTGTTTAATATCTGCATCATTTCATTCCATTGACATATTTTGTACTCTGGCATTTTGGGCACATAAATTTAATTACACTACATTTTAAATATCACGAAGATTTGTTTCCTATTTTTACATTATTTTACTGCTACAAAAAGGCAACAAATTCTTACTAAAAATTTTAACTCATTTAATATTTTATGAGCTGTCCCATGGCCGAGTGGTTAGCGCGCTTGGCTACTGATCTAAGGGACCTGGGTTCGAGCCCCGGGTAAGGCATGGTTGTATGTGTTGTTTTTCTGCTGAGGTCCTGCCATCCTCTCAGATCTACTATGGCATATAAACTGACAGGTTCCTGTCAGACCTCTGTGGCAAGCAGCTGCTTGAGGGGGTATTTATTTACTTATTTATATTTAATATTTTATGTAGGGATAAGATAAAGGTTTTTATCACTCTAAGCAAGTGAGTTATTCAATCCCTTTCTTATTTCTTTTATAAGTTGGATTACACAATTGTTATATACTATATATCGATTATTAACATACTGTAGTGTTACTCTGACTTTTTTTAAATATAATTTTCATTTATCAAATATTTTTTTTCAAGAAACTCTTTAATATGTTGAATATATTATTGCACCAGCCAAAATTTTTGGGAACGAAGGATAATTGGAAAAGTGGAATGTCTGATTGGAAGAAGAATCATAAAACAAGTAATTACTGCAGAGTTATATGTAGCAACAAATCATTATTAACAATACTTGAACTTGTGCTAATTTTGATTTCCCATTTACCAATGATATATGCAAATATTCTGTGCCAGTTATTTGCTGGAAAGCATTAACCAGACGGATTATCAAGAAACTTAAAGATACAATTGCAAAGTGAAAAAATAGTGAAAATTTAAAATAATAATTTACTTGTATTAATATCCTTTTTCATTAGTTTTATTATTGGTAATTATAAATTTCATTAGAAGTGAATTAAAATCATCAACTCTCTGTGACATTCTTTTCCTTTAGCTCCACTAGTATTTAACATTTCATTTCCCCCCCCCCCCAAATAAAAATATTTTCTGATTAACATACCAATTTAGGATTTAGGTTCAAGGATTGACGATACTGATTTACAGCCACACACAGTGCTATCACCCAGCCTGTTAAAATTTACGCCGGTTTTCGGAAACGAACCTGCGCTGCTCATGAAATGTGGCCGCGCACTACACAGATTTCTTTGCGCATCATTCTGACAAAATAAATAAACATTAAAACATCTTCCAAAATTTCTCAGAAAGATTTATGACAGACACTTCACAAAAATAAACGAATTGTATCCAAGAATTTTAGGAGAGAAGGGTGATATGAAAGATAGAATGCAGCTTGATAAGGTTGCAGCTTGATAAGGTGACCGATTCTGTGGTGAATAAGCACGGTCAAATGATTAGATTTTGTAATCCTGAGGTAAAATGTGATCTTCCGACAGAAAGGAAATGTAACTTGGAAAGTAGGAGTGAATTTCCGTTGCACAAAGTGTCTGAATTAGATGTTAGAAATTTTTATCAGTCAGACGAGGACCCTAGTTCTAGAATAAAGATTGATGTCTGTGTTATAAAGGCAGAAGAAATTGGCCACGTAAGGCCGGATAAGAACAGTGGCGGACTGGGTCTAAAAATATTGGTTGCCAGGAGACAAAGGGGGTCCCCTCACAACTATAAGGCTATCATTTTTAATATATTGCCTAATGTTTAAGGGGGCCCACTTCATCAGGGCCATCACTTGCCATCGGGCAAGCTGACACCCTGGCCAGTCCGCCACTGTATAAGAAACAAATAGATGATGTATATAATTCTGAGGTAACACATAGTATAGAAGTATTGGATAACAATAAATCAGAGGAAATTAGACAATTAGTTAAAAGTGAGAATCTAACTGAGAAATTATGTAAGATCGCAAATGTAAATATCCAGCAATTAGGTTGTAAATGTAAGGACGACAGTAATATAGAGGATTATGTAAATTATACTGATAAGGAGAAAATGTTAAAAAGATAGGTGAGAGATTTTTAGACGGAAATGATCTTAAGGAAGTACATTCTTTAATCAAGGAGAGAGAAGAAGGGTTGAAGGGTTAGTTAATTGCGGCCGACGATATGAAAAGAAAAGAGAGGCGGTTTTGTCTAAATGACCGAAGTAGTGATGCTAAGGTTAAAAGATTTGGCCAAGGGGCAGATCTAACAGAAAAAGGTTCCGATGTTCATACAGTCATTGGACAAAAACTAGACAAATGTAGAAGAAAGTACAGAAGTAGACCTAAGTGGTCAGTAACTATTGATAAAGAGTGTATTAATAGTAGGAGTAAATTCGGTGTTAACAGGGACGAGGCAAAAGGATTTGTTTCCAAAATAAAGCATGGTATCTCGTTTAAGAATAATGTTTCATTTAAGCATGGAAGTTCAATAAGAAGTAATGATAGAAGAAATGGAAGATTTATGAGGAAAAGGTCGGAAGGCAAAGGAAACAAATCTATAGGAAAACAAGTGCGAATGAAGCTTGAAAATAATAGTACATTTGGATTCCGAATAAGGAGGAAGTATTGCAAAATGAAATATAAAGTGCGAGCAGTAGCCTTTAATTATGCAGGAAGTGAGAGATTTACAGATGCCCAGAAAATAAAAAGGGGAGTATTTTGGATGCGTCATTGTCCTCGATGCAGGACATCGACGAAGGTCAAATGCCGGCGAACCTGCAAAAGCTCTAAACGGTCAGAGTTGGGCCCATCCAACAGCACTGTGTCGTTAAGGAAGTTCCAGGGGGGGGGGGGGGTCGTTGGTAATTAGGCTAGGGGTTACAATGGAAAGGAATGAGCTGGCAACTCAAAGGAGTGTAAAAATGAGAAGGGACGGATTTCACCCCACTCGCTTATAGGGAGATGTTCTGTTCGAACAATCAAGGTCATCCGATCTGCGAGCACTAAGAGAAGTGAACTGAGTTAACTACTTCTGAGTGATAGAGACATTTTGTGCACAAGTAAATTAACTGACAGTCTTCGGGTGAGGACATTGCCTAGCCGAGTGTCATGGACATTAGAGAGACAAAAGGCATGAGTTTTACGAGTATGGTTATAAAGTACTATTAAGTAATCCAATAGTTAAAAATAAAACGCATTTCCATTGCCATCTATAACAACTGTGTTGTCACTACGTATTCCACAGCCCTTGAATATTTATCATTTACTTAGATTTTTGGCTTTTAAATTTCACACAGTAGGAACCTGTTAGCTTAATATTCCACAGAGAAGGATTGTGAGAAAGTGAGACCTCAGCAGAAGGACAACACAAGAAAGATAACAGCCATACATTATCAGGGGCTCAAATCCAAGTCCCTTTTGATCAGTTCCAATCATGCTAACCACTCAGCCAAGTATATACCGGGTGATCCAAAAGTAACAGAAAAAGTAAAAATGCAATAATTCGAAAAGTATAGACAGTAGCACGATGCGGTTTTCACAGAAATGCACAGAAAGACTTGGGATTTTGTTTAATAACGAAAAATTTTATTGCCAGAATAGTTACATTTGTCACCAACAGGTGGAGCTGTAGCGGTCCCGGAACTGCTGCCTATCGCTATTTAAACAGATCCGCCAACCGCCGCTCTTCAAACTGTGCGAGATTGCGAACATTGATCAATCTGACTTTGCCGTGAGCTATGTAAATTTCAGATGTTGTGAATATTGAAGTTAAACTTTCAGCATTTAACATTTATTACCGAAGTTAAACGTTCTGCTAAGGTGAGGCATGTTATCGTTATGAGATAAAGCACTTTTAGTTAAGCTGTATTATCAGAACTCCGAATGTGCAAGTGCGGCTTTGCACACCTATCATTTGATGCGGGGTATTAGAAGTGGAAAGGGACCGATGTCTTGTTCCTCACTGATAGCTGTGATGAAAAGGTTTGAGGACACTGGCAGTTTGGAAGCACGTGCAAGAAGCAGGAGACCCAAAAAAACTATTGCAATTGTGCATGAGGTCGAACACGAGGCTGACACACAATCGGCAGCTTCCGCTCATGGGGAATGCAGTGCAGCGCGTGAAATTTCAAGACGAACTAGCATTTCGTACGGGACTGTGTGGCGATCACTCAGGATCATCCTCAAGTGGTATCCTTACAAAATCCAACACGTACAGGAACCGAAACCAACCGATTTCGAGAGACGTCATGAATTTGCAAATTGGGCTTTTCAACAGATAGAAAACAATGTGGACTGGCAGTCAAATGTCCTGTGGACTGACGAGGTGCACTTTTTGCTTAATGGAAGTGTAAATGCACACAACTGCCGCATCTGGGAGAGAGAGGACCCACACATGATTGTGGAAACCCCTTTGCATCAGCCAAAGGTTACAGCATGGTGCGGGTTCACTGAGTCATTCATTATAGGCCCCTTTTTCTTTGAGGAAGTCCACAGAGGTAGATTTCGAACTGTTACTGTCACAGGCGAATGTTATGCAGCGCTTTTAAGAGACAGCATCATTCCCTCCTTGCAAGAGAGGCAAGCGCTCCATAGTGTAACATTCATGCAGGATGGAGCACCTCTGCACATCACAGGTGCTGTCCAGCACCTGCTGTGATCGACATTTGGCGATGACCGTGTCCTCGGTCGCTCCTTCCCGCACAAATGGCCACCAAGGTCTCCAGACCTTACACCTTGTGACTTTTGGTTATGGGGCTACTTGAAATCACAGGTGTACAGAGATTGGCCGACGTCATTGGTCATGTTGAAAAAAGCAATTCGCCATCATGTGACAGGAATTACAGCTGAAACCCTCTTCAATGCTGTGCAGAGTGTCGTGCCACATTTGACGGCCATTCTCATGAATGACAGCTGTCACATTGAACATTTGTAATCCTAGCTGCATTGCGAACTGTGCTGCGCCACTGTACAAACTACTGACACAACTGAAGCGCCACCTATCGGTGGCAAATGTAAGTATTCTGGCAATCAAAATTTTCGTTATTAAACAAAATTCCATGTCTTTCTGTGCATTTCTTTGAAAACCGCATCGTGCTACTGTCTATACTTTTCGAATTATTTCATTTTTAATTTTTCTATTACTTTTGGATCACCCGGTAGTTAATGTATTATTTAAGTGATGATATTTTCATAATAATTATTACTCATATGTCATGTCCCACTAATTTATTTATTTTTATTTATTGTTGCATTTTATTGTATTTTGTTATTGTAAATAGTATTTTTATGTATTAATTGTGTTCTTGGAAGTGCTATTGTGGGGATGTGACTAACAGATGCTGTTTTCGGATCTGAATTGACTGTCTGCATGGGTTGAAGTCCGAGAAGCCTTTTATGGCCTTTTTACAACTAGCCTGTGGCGTTAGTGTCAGCATGGGAGAGGAGCAGAATAATAAGGAACAAGTTTTGAGCATAGCTGTAGAGCGGGAAGGACATTTGGACACGCATCAAGTGACGCCGCTCTTACTCAAATAAAATCCTTAAGGAGAAGGTTCGATTCTCTGTGTGAGAATCACAGTCTGAGCTTAGCTGTCAGATGGGCAAGACGTTTGAACACGCATCAAGGGATGCCGCTCATACTCAAAGAAAAACCCATGAGGAGAGGGTTCGATTCTATGTGAGAATCAAGATTCTTGATGAATCAGATAGTTCTGTGGATTCTGTGTGAACCACATTGTAGGCAAAGGTTAAATATCCTTTGGCCGAGTTTGAGGTCGGTAAAGCGAGAACCTACAAAGTGTGCGGTTTTCCACCTCATTGCGTACTATTTGCAGCAGCAAAGTACCAAAAGCCTACGGAGTTAAGAGCATCCCCAGCACCTAATTGTATATAGTGTGAATAAATTGTGTCGTCCCTATACAACTCTCGTGCGTCAATTGTTGGACATATTTATGTACATCACTTGCCGCAGTAAATCTGAGGCATACGTCGGTACGGGTGTAACACCCGTGAACTTATTGTTTCACCGAAATAAGGTGAAGGTAAGCAAGGGACTAATTCATCGTCCGATCTACTATCTTGCAGTTAATAATCGTTTCTCCTACTGGACAGGTCACGACATCATAGATAAGCACGGATCTAGAATAAAAATAAATGGGTGGGTAAGCTATACAACTGAGCCATAAAAAACGTAAAAGTGGCGGGAGAGACCGTATTTCCATCGCAATGCACCATTTTCCCCATCATTTCAGAGGTTTTAAAAAGTTTCTTGAAAATACGTGAAATATGCCAAAGTTTAATCATTTTCGTCATCCATTACTTTTACTAGTATTCTCAAAGGGACTGGGTGGCTGGCCCTCTTGCCTTGCCCCCACCCTGCTTATAGTTTTAAATGGCGTAAGGAAATAGCTAATGTCCTAGTAGGTACATTTTGTGTGCTGTGTTAGCTCTAACTGAGACAACGGTTAACAAACCTGACTTCAGTCTCAATAGGGCATGTCCTTGTATGAAGCTGTAAAAGCTACAAGTAGTTTCTAATGTTCTTTTCTGTCCTGTATTTAATATGTGAAAACAAAAATTTATTTTGAAATATTTCTTTACAGTGGCAACAAGTTCTTGGATGGTGTTCTGCTGCTTTCTTTTCACTAAGTGTAATTTTTGGCTTGTATCATGTAGAAATGAACCAGACCCTCTTTGACTTTTACAATGCCCTCAGTCGAAGTTCATTTAGTTTAGGTCTTGCATGGGTAATGTTTTCTTGCATTACTGGACATGGAGGTATGAAATTAAAGTATACATTTTAGTATTTACCTTAATGTTCTATTTTAAAATTTTTCATAGTTTTTCATATTTTGGTAAACATTTCTCCAGTGTAATCTATATTAAATCACTTTATTCAATAACGAAAATTATTATATCTATAAACAATGGACCTGTACAAAGAACCTGAAACTATTGATAAATAAAAAAATTAAATACTTATTGTACATGGATGTGCTTTCCTGAACAGATTCATCTTCATGGCATAAAATTCTCCCTCCATGGCATAAATTCCTTCCAACTTAAAATTTATTATAGAAACATTGCCCAAAAAACGAAAATATATATATAAAGGAGGAAAGTACATCCCTACACAAAGGACGGAGATAATCTAGAAGCTATGTTAGGCTTGTCCTGATTTCTCATACAACATACAAACACTTACACAATTTGGTCTCAGTAGTCAGATACGCTAACCACTAGACCAGGTAAGCCTAATTTGCTAGTATGAATCTTTCAGAATATGTATAATCAAATAAACAATATGATTTTCCGTCACAGGGAGTGAATTCACTTCAGTTTAGACAACTTGAAGTTGGTGAATAACTAGTTATACACAGTGATAAACGTTTAAGAATAAAACGTGCTTTAAACGTTAGTATAGAAAGAATTTTTCAAAAATTTCAGTTGTTTGGAAATATAATTAATGATTCCAATTGTTGACAAAATAGGTGTTCAGTGAAAAGTAACATAATAACAATACTTATGACGAAAGACAATTTTTTTAAAGTGCTAAAATATTGTCTTATTTTATTTTGTTGTTGGTGATTGAAACATTTTTCTTTTATCTCAAGTGTTGAAGTCGATCTCTGTCTTTATGCTTTACTTTAGCAAAGATTTTCATCAGTCCTAGTTTCATACTGCACAAATTTCTTTTATCTAGGAATTAGAGTTTGAAAAGGTGGTTGATCTTGAGCAACATAATGAGATTTTTGCACTGATCTCCCATTGATAAAGAAAGTAACAATATTCTCTGCATACACTGCAAATCGAGTGGCAATTCTTCAAAGTTTCGACACATATGACTGCTATTTTTTTTGGATTTCTATGTTATTAATGAAATTTTATACTTTCATATGAGTCAGCTATGTGCACAGCATCTGCAATAGAAACTGATGACTATATATATTACAAATGCCAAATAACACTCTACAAACCTAAGTTTTGAGGAAGAAATAGAAAGTCACCATTCATGATGATTGTGCCCGTTTCCAAGAGTCATCACCAAATGATTAATATCATAGCAAAAGCAAAGATCGCCAGCCGTAGGAAAAAGTTGCTAAATTATTGCATAATCGTGAAAAATAGAAATTTTAGTATTAACTGCAAGAAAATTCCATTATTGTATTCAAAATCCTACTAGTTCTGTTTTTGTTGTTTTACAGTTTTCAAGTAATAAAATTAAATTCTGTTATAAATGGTCTATATTCTTCATCAGGTGACAGTTCCATTCTTTCAATTGCAGCTGTTATATCATCATTTTCTGAGGTTCATGATTTACGACACATCAAAATTCAAAAGACTTCCCAATGTTACTTTTGTTGTGTCTGATAGGTTATAATGTCACTAGTCTAGTTCACGAATCGCATCAACCTATGTCTGTTAAAACATTTCCTGTTGGATTACTGCATAATGAACAGATTACGAAACAGTAATTGTCATCAACAGAAATCAATGCTGTAACAACAAATTCGATCATCCTCTCTACCGTGGAAACAAGCTCAACGACATAGAGGGTAAAACGAAAAAAACTCAAAATCCAACAGTAAGCAATTAGAAACCTCTATCCTTAATGATAATAAAATCGAGAATCATAGTAGACGTTCCCATCATGGTACAGAATGACATAAAATAATATTCTTTCAAGCAGCTGCTTGCCGCAGAGGTCTAACAGCAGCTTGTTAGTTTATACGCCATAGTAGTCAATGAGGATGGCGGAGCATAATCTGACAAAATACCAGTAGACAATGAAAGGAAGTGCACGTGTTATCACTGACGTTTTGGTATAATTCTCTAAAATCCAGGAGCAACGACTGCTCCTGAAGTGGCTACATAGTAGCTGCATTATATCTGCCCACTAAGTGATATTTTCAATCAGGCACAGATATGAAGAACAAGGGCAGATTGATATTTCCCAGCAAGCTTCCCCCAAAAAACTTTTTGTCCGTTAAAATACTGTTTCATGCTGTGCAAAAGCACAATAAAAAAGAACTGCTCTTATATATGGATACAATAGCCCCTCTGAGGATCCAGACTATGGACGACGTCATTTAAACAAACTAGAGTGAAATAGCGAAAGAAATAGCCTAAAGATAATGAAGAAAAGTGTGAATTTTAACCAGTTATTAGAATAGATCTATTTTTATGCCATTTCATTTTCGTTTTCATGTTTATTCCCTTTATCAATAAGTATTTATTTGAGAAAATTCTTAAAACTCTGACATTTTGATTTCATTTCTATAATCAGCAAGCAAAACTATTATAAGATCAGCAGATTTCACTTACAATTTAAAACAATTAAATTTAATGTTCAGTTTATTGTTTCTTTGAAAAGGAGGAGAAGAAACAAATGAAGCAAACATGGTTTGGACAAGAACATGAGGTTTATGGGGGGGGGGGTTATTTCTGTCATGGCTTTCTAAGTTTTTATGACATTATATAGCAGTTTGTTGTGCATCTAGGAAGAAAAGGTAATGCAGAGTAAACTTAAAGGTCATTTACTATAAAATTTATATGGTATTATGATGGAACTCTCCAAGTTTGCAATTATATTTAGTGCAACTCAATATATGCATCTCTTGTTTCTTGGCAGATATTGGGGTCATATCCAAATTCCTTATGAGTATTTCCAACATGTTAAGCGTGATCTGTGCTACTGCATGCATGAGGAATTACTTTAACATTGTTACGACAGAAGGAATCTGGCAACCGAAAGCAAAAAGTATCAGCCAACGAATCAGAACTTTGGGAGAATTTGAAGTACAGTGGAGCGTGTAACGGTCGTGTTTCCAACGGTCGAGAATTCGAAAATGGACGGTTAGCTGTTCTGAGACAGTGCGCGTTAAGTATAAAGAATTATCTATGTGATGTGTACGCGGGAAGTATAAAAGTGGTATCTTTTATGTGACGTGTACGCGGACGGTCGTATGGTTCTGCTAGTGTGAGTTAGCGAACTAGCACAGGACGATTTTGTTGTGTATGAAGATGTTCAAGCGACATGGTAATCAGTAAAAAGGTAATATTTAGTGGAATAGACAGAGCTAATGTTGTGTGCTCTGCGCAGGAAGGTTGATGACTTGTGCACGTTAGTAGTTGATTTGTTAATAAGATATTTCATCCATATTTTCTTTGTAACAATTTATCTTGTATAGAATGTGGTTTTAAAATATAGTTTTTTAATACTCACGCTATCCATTTTTGTAATCCGCAACATTTGGTGTCAGAAGCGGGATAATTTATTGAATGCCGTTAACTAGAAGTATGGATGAATTAGTAAAGTTTATAAATAGCTTGAAAGCCGATATGGCTACGCATATGACTAATATGAAAGCCGATATGGCTACACAGATGAATGATATTAAAAGTCAAAATAATGAGTTGAGAACTGAGATAGTTTCTCAAAAAGATGATTTGAAAGCCGAAATGGCCGCACAAAATAATGAGTTGAGAACTGAGATAGTTTCTCAAAAAGATGACTTGAAAGCCGATATGGCTACGCAGATGACTGATATTAAAGGTGAAATTGCTACCCAAAGCAACAAAATAGGTGACCTTGTTAGACAAAGTGATGATTTGAAAGCCGAAATAGCCGCACAAAATACTGAGATGAGAGCTGAAGTGGCTTCTCAAATTGATAAGATTACTGATCAGTGTAAGGACATTACAACCGGACTTAATAAACAATGTGATTGTTTAAAGGTTGAAATTGACAGTGTAAAATATGATCTTGATAGTGTTAAGTTAGATTATAAACATGAAATTGAAATTGTAAAAACTGATTTTGAACGCCAGCTTCAGATTTTGAGAAATGAAATGTTACCTTCTGCTTGTGATAATAATAATTCTAGTGGAAATAATGTTATTACACATATCGCTAAAAATACAACTAAACCTTCTACATATGATGGTCAATCATCTTGGACAGTATTTAAAACACAATTCGAAGTTATCGCTACAGCCAATGAGTGGAATGAATTCCAAAAGGCCAGTTTTCTTGCAGCTTCCTTAAGAAATTCTGCTGCGGATGTTTTGCAGTCTGTTCCAGAAGAAAAACGACCTGATTATCAAAGTCTAGTTTCTGCATTAGAACTAAGGTTTGGTGATAGTTATTTAAAACAATATTACGTGACTGAATTTAAACATCGCATGCAGAAAAATGGTGAAACTTTGCAAGAGCTTGCTAGTGATATTGAGCGTCTAGCTAGATCGGTTTATAGTAACTGTCCACCAGAAATTCAAGATAATTTAGCTCAATTACAATTTATTGATGCTATTGCTGACCCTGACACTCAGCAATCTCTGAGGATGTTGGAAGGTGAATCCTTAAAGTCAGCTGTGGTACATGCTATGAAATACGAGTGCTCTAGGCTTTCCTCCCGAGCGAACAAACGTACAGTGAGATTTGTGAGTGCAGAAGAAACTGTAGAAAAGGATAATGAAATGAAAGAACTAACCAAAGCCATACTATCCGTTTTGAAAGATATAAAAGGTTCTTCTTCAAAAACTACAACAGACCTTCAGTGTTGGAATTGTGGCAAGACCGGACACATTCGTACCAACTATAATAGGAAACGAATGAGGAGTCCGAGTCCATCTACCAGAGAACAGGATTAGGAAAACAGAAAATCTGTCAATCTTGCGAGGCAAAGGCTGGCTGTTGATTGGTTGGCCCCAGGGGAAGTCGCCCACGTCTCAACATTACATGGTGATAATAATGGATTAGTAGCTGATGGAGCCATAAATGGAATACCTTGCCGTATGATAGTCGACACTGGTGCAAATGTAACTTTATTCAGAACGGATATAATAAAGAAAATAATACCTCACCCAAACTTGAATACTACACAGTCTAAAATAAGCCTACAAACAGCCACTGGAGATCGTGCAAAAGTCCATGGAAAAATAGAACTTAACATCCGAGTTGGTAGCTGTCTGGTACACCATCCTGTTTACATCGCTGACATCTACGATGAATGCATATTAGGCCTTGATTTTCTTAAGAAACATGGATTCAACATTAGACCCAGTGATAACCTACTCATCTATGAGACAGAAGAGAGTCCTCTGCTTAGCCGGAAGTCTGATTCTTTATCAAGCGTAACTTCAATATTAGTGACGGAAGACACAGAGATCCCAGCACAAAGTGAAGTTATAGTCCGTGGACATCGGGCGGAGACTTCTGGGGCCTTCCGATTGGCAGTTACTGATGCCTCTGGTAAAGGAGCTTTGGCTCATAATATCCTGGTTGCAAGGATTTTAGTCAGAATAGATAAAGAACAGATTCCTATCAGAGTGATGAACTGTAACAAATCCAATAGAATGTTAAAAAAAAAGGTGAAGAATTAGCAATATGTGAAGCTGTTATCTGTGTAACAAGTATAAATAAAATAGAAGTTACTGATTCAAATCAAAATCGTACAGTCATCCCATCTCATCTTACTGAATTATGGAGAGAAACAAGACGAATATTAACTGAAAACCAAGCTGTTAAGGCCGAGAACCTATTAGAGGAATTTTCTGACATTTTTCCTGCCACATCAAATGATTATGGCCGTACTAACCTGACAGAACATAAAATCAACACTGGTGATTCTCCTCCAGTCCATCTGCCGGCAAGAAGGCTTCCATTGGCAAAAAGAGAGGAGACGGAACAACTCATAAAGGACATGGAAGCTCAGAGCATTATAGAACCATCACAGAGTCCCTGGACTTCACCAGTAGTTCTTGTCAGGAAAAAGGATGGATCTACACGATTTTGTGTAGATTATCGCAGATTAAATGACGTAACAAAGGAAGACTCCTTTCCTTTACCCAGGATTGATGATACACTAGACACTTTATCTGGGTCAGAATGGTTCTCAACATTAGACTTAAAGAGCGGCTATTGGCAAGTTGGTATACGTCCTGAAGACCGTGAGAAAACAGCTTTTACCACAGGGAATGGACTTTGGCAGTTTAAAGTGATGCCATTTGGATTTTGTAACGCACCTGCCACATTTGAGCGACTAATGGAGTCAGTGCTCAAAGGTTTGTCTTTGGAGGTCTGCCTGGTTTACTTGGACGACATCATTGTTCTTGGAAGAACTTTTGAAAAACATTTGAGAAATCTTCGTCAAGTATTTGAAAAACTTAAGGCAGCCAAGTTAAAATTGGGACCGACAAAGTGTAAACTGTTCCAGCAAGAAGTTCATTACCTTGGTCATGTGATCACTACATCAGGGATTAAGACTGATCCTAGTAAGATAGAAGCTGTAAGAGACTGGCCTCCACCACAAGATGTTCATCAACTTCGTAGTTTTATTGGACTTTGCACCTACTATAGAAGATTTATCAAAGGTTTCTCCAACATCGCAAGGCCATTACATCGTCTGACAGAAGAGGGCCAGCGGTTTATGTGGACCACCGAATGCGATATAGCCTTTCAACAGCTAAAGAAAACTCTTTCCACAGCACCAGTGCTAGCGTACCCACAAACTGGAAAACAATTCGTAATAGTTACTGACGCAAGTAACACAGGAGTTGGTGCTGTACTTTCACAAGAACAAGACGGACAAGAGAAAGTTATTGCATACTTTAGTAAAACTTTATCCAAACCAGAGCGAAATTATTGTGTAACATGCAAAGAACTGTTAGCAATAGTAAAAGCAATAGAACATTTTCATCATTATCTCTATGGCCAGAAATTCCTTATATGTACTGATCATGCTGCACTTAGATGGTTATTAAACTTCAAAAACCCTGAAGGACAAATCACTAGGTGGATACAACGGTTACAAGAATACGATTTCTCCATCGAACATCGAAGTGGTAAAATGCATAAGAATGCAGATGCTCTTTCCAGGCGCCCATGTATTGACAACTGTAAACATTGATATAATGCAGAACTGAAATTTGGAACTAAAGAGATAATGCCCATAAGACAAATAGTATCGACACAAACAAACAGTGATACCCCTAACATCTGGAATCCAATTGAAATCAGGAAGGCACAACTAGATGATGAAGACATAAAACCAATATTAGAATTGATTGAAAAATCTGATGTAAGACCTAATTGGGAGCAAATCTCGAGGTATAGTCCAACTACTAAAAGTTACTGGTCACAGTGGGACTCCTTAAGAATGAAAGACGGAGTATTATACAGAAGATGGGAGAATCCCACTGGACGGTTGATCCGTTGGCAGATAATCCTTCCTCGCTCCCGAGTGGAACTTGTGATGAAAGATGTACATGATAGTGCCACTGGAGGACACTTCGGTGTTAATAAGACATTAGCCAAAGCCAGGGAACGATTTCATTGGTTGAAAAGTAGGGCAGACGTTGAAAGATGGTATAGGTAATGTGAAGCCTGTGCAGCAAAGAAAGGCCCTAAGACTAGGAGTCGGGGTAAGCTGCACACGTATAACGTTGGTGCCCCTTTTGAAAGAATAGCCATTGATGTAATGGGTCCGTTTCCTAGACTGATGATGGAAATCGATATTTATATTAGTGGTAATGGATTATTTCACAAAGTGGCCTGAGGTATATCCCATCCAAGACCAGGAAGCAACAACAGTGGCGGAGATGATAGTTAATAACTTCATTAGTAGGTATGGAGTACCTTTACAACTCCACTCTGATCAAGGACGGAATTTTGAATCCAATGTGTTTAAAGGCATCTGTCAACTATTAGGAAACCAGAACAACTCCCTTACACCCTCTATCGGATGGTATGGTTGAAAGATTCAATAGAACCATTGCTCAGCATTTAGCATTATTTGTGAACGACCACCAACGTGATTGGGATCGCCATGTACCACTCCTTTTGCTGGCATATAGGACGGCAGTGCATGAGACAACTGGGCAGACACCTTCCATGATGCTTTTTGGAAGAGAGTTACGTCTTCCCTATGACCTTTTATATGGTCGGCCCGAAGCAATGCCTGTGTCCACTCAACAATACGTACAAGAATTACAACAACGACTAGAAGAAATCCATCACTCCGTTAGACATAACATCGACATAGCAAGTGACAGAACCAAAACAAGATATGACAGTAAAATAAATGGAACTGCTTTCAATCAAGGAGATCTTGTCTGGCTATACAGTCCACATCGAAAGAAAGGACTATCTCCAAAACTTCAGAAACCTTGGGAAGGTCCATACACAATAGTTAACAGGATTAATGACGTGGTATATCGCATTCGTCGACGTCCAGCTACAAAGTGCAAGGTGATTCACGTGGATCGTTTGGCCCCGTTTCATCGAAGAACTGAAGAAGCTTTGGAATCCAGAATTGTTCGGGACGAACAAGACCTAGGAAGGGGGCAGTGTTACGACAGAAGGAATCTGGCAACCGAAAGCAGAAAGTATCAGCCAACGAATCAGAACTTTGGGAGAATTTGAAGTACAGTGGAGCGTGTAACGGTCGTGTTTCCAACGGTCGAGAATTCGAAAATGGACGGTTAGCTGTTCTGAGACAGTGCGCGTTAGTATAAAAATTATCTATGTGATGTGTACGCGGGAAGTATAAAAGTGGTATCTTTTATGTGACGTGTACGCGGACGATCGTATGGTTCTGCTAGTGTGAGTTAGCGAACTAGCACAGGACGATTTTGTTGTGTATGAAGATGTTCAAGCTACATGGTAATCAGTAAAAAGGTAATATTTAGTGGAATAGACAGAGCTAATGTTGTGTGCTCTGCGCAGGAAGGTTGATGACTTGTGCATGTTAGTAGTTGATTTGTTAATAAGATATTTCATCCATATTTTCTTTGTAACAATTTATCTTGTATTGAATTTGGTTTTAAAATATAGTTTTTTAATACTCACGCTCAGTGGCTATCCATTTTTGCAATCCGCAACAATATCTTGAAATTTCACACTTTCTCATGATGCACGATATCCTTCAGGAATCCACACTAAAAGACGTCGAGTGGGGATGAGGTCCAGCGAATTGTATAGCCATGCAAGGGGCCCATTTCTTCTTATCCATTAATCCAGAAATGTTCAATCATGAAAACACATATTTCATTGTGGAAGTGTGTGAAAATGTTATATAAATGTTGGTCCTTGAATGGTTTCGTCAACACCAAGAATCGGAGTCATGTCTATGAAAACATTTCCATTCACCGTTGTCTGATTAAAGAAAAAGGGATCAATGACGTGTTTTTTTCTTCATTAACTCAAACCAAACATTCACTTTGGTGTGTCTCTTTCTGCAAATGCGCTGGAAAACTCTAGGTTCAATAACTTGGAGAGTTTCTGTTTTACCATCCAAGTTGTATATTAATAATTCCTATTTGCAAATATAACATAGAATAATTATAATCTGTAGTAGTCTTTAGGAATAGTAACTTCACCAAAAGTTATTTCAATAACCATATGTGCATTGTATCTCTTCATTAGATTACGAATGAATTCGCAATATTATTATAAGATGTTGCAATATTATTATAAGAATCTTATTTAAACATTCTCATAAATATCGTGTTTTTCATGTTTTTGTTTCGACAGGTTTTGTAAATAAAATATTATCATTAAAACTTTGGATTCCTCTCAGTCGTGCAACGTATTGTGCATATCTTGTACATTCGTTAATCATGAAGTGGTGCTACGAAACTTTGCAAACAACTATGTACTTCGCCCACACAACCATGGTAAGTGGTCAGCTTTTCTGATGGTTTGGAAAGTTTTATTTAGAGTTTTTATGCTGTTTTTTACTGATTTTGTTCATTGATATTCTTATGAAAATGTAACATTTTCACTTTAACTGACCTTAATTAGTACTGCCTGAAAATTTGTTTGCTTAGTACTATGGTAGCTGAAATTTTGCTGGGGCATCATTTGCTAATGTTGATTGCTGTTTTTTGGTAACATTAGCGAAATACAAGAAATTTCTTACTAGTGTGGCGCGGAAGTGGCTCAGTCAATAACATGCCATACTTGTAATCTGAAGTTCTCAGGTTCGAGTTCCAGCTGCGCCAGCGTTGAGATTTTTCTCCGCAAAACTCACCACCCTGCCCTCGGTCAGTATGAGACACCGATGGGTTTGAAAAGCCTGCCGTCCGTCGATAGGACGTTAAACCATGGCCCCTGGTGCGGGACAGCCAATGGCTGGTGCGGACAAGTTGGATGGCCTTGATAGGAAGCTACTGTCTCCTAACAGCTGTCCAGTAGGTCATCTCCCCCCAAATTTCTCAAGGTCCTTGTGACCTGACCATTTAGCCAATTGTATTAAAAAAAAAGTGCGCTCAGAGGTAAAACTACCAACCAACCTTAGTAACACCCTAGAACAGAGAACTTTGAAAGCAAGGACAATAATATGTCTCACATTAAAATCGCAAGAGAAAGTCACTCAAACATCATCATTGAGAAAAATTTGTTAGGTCAAAATATTTGCTCTCACACTAACAAAATATCATAAAATATTCATTTAATATAATACAGCCACCAAATGAAAATTGTGAAGTATTGCCTACCGTTGACAAGTAATACATAAAAGCTGTAAATTTCAAAGAAATTATATGTCGGGATCTTCATCCGTTTTGTCAGCTTTCAAATACTGGTGACCAGATGTCCCCCGAAAATGGTCCTATTTGGCAGCATCCAACTAAATTTTTTCAAGTCCCCAGATCCTTTTATGTAAATCTCATCACCCTATTAATACTATGGTTTGAAATGTACTGTTGCCATTTGGATCTTAGCAAAGTACCCTTTAATTCATATATCCAAAACATGCTGTACAGCCCTTGAAATCATTTCGAGGTCATCTCAGGTGATTAAAAGTATGGTTGTGTTCAGCCAAAGATGAAGCCACTACAATAGAAATTTTATTTTATATTTCGGTGTTAAAGGCATGAAACATTTAAATACTAAAACAATAATACAAGCAATATTTTGCGTACTATTGCTTTAAATGCTGTTATCATTGATTGCATTGGAGAAATTGCTTTTGTCACATATTGAGAAGCAAACTGATTTGCGATCCCTGTTTTAATTCAACACTTTTTGCCCTGTTTCAATTTATCTTCTTTTATCCTAATATTTTAAAATTCAGGCATTCTAAGTGATGAATTAGCGGATAGGGTTACAGCTTCGAACTAAAAATTATTGTTGTTCAATACCAGAATAATTGCATTTCATCGTTATTAATGTTGAATTGCTGATTCATAATGCGTGGTTAGTATTATTAGCTATAAAAGTAAAATTTTTCTAGAAAGACATTGGATAGACTTTGTTTCTGATTCATGCATAAGGCCACGTGGTGACTATTGTCAATCAGAATTCATTATAATTGTCCATAAGTAATAGCTCCACACCTTAGAGCACTTTTCATATCATCACAGAAGATTCTGAGGTTTTCAGAACAGAGTTTATCATCGTAGAAGTTCAGAGTTTATCACAACAGAATTTATCATCATAGAAGATTCCGAGTTTATCATTATAGAAGATAACTGAGTGTTCCACCTTGCCTAATATTGGTTTTTCTGTTAAGAAACCTTTTAATAGGGAAGTGGAACTGTGACCTGTTAATGTTAAAAAGTTTAGTAGGAAAAATATGTATACCCTTTTACAGAAAGTTATGAAAATTAAAACCATAAAATTTTATCAATTTGATTTTTTTCTGGAAAACATGAGTTTTGCCGATGCACGGGACTCGAACCCAAGCCTCTTCAAATTCATGTCAAAGTGTTCTAACCACTAAACTGACATCGGCTCCATCATTTATTCAAAATTGTGACTAGTGAAAGAGTATAATTTATTTGTACTACTAATTTTTATTCTCTGTAGTTTAGTTCATAATGAAATATGTAAGAACAAGTAAATTTTATTCAGTCAGAAATGATTTTATAAATCACAAAAATTTATTCAAACTTTTCTGATTTAGTAGCAGCTTGAAACTATATTTTTTATAACATGTTGTTCAATTTGGTTCATTGTGATTTCATAATAAGCGAATTCATGTAAAAATTACTATTTATTATAAAATCTATTTTGATATTTTCATGCACTCTTGATGAAAAGACAATTTGGAAGCTCTGTAACAACTAAAAAAGTAATTTAAAAAATTTATTAGAAATAACATCTAAAGATATATGCTAATTGGGATTTCAATTAAGATACATTCACTATTTAGAAAGTTTGGAAGTTAAAAAGAAATAAAGACCTTGAATGTCATCTCGAGGATTCTGATGAGCACAAGAGACATTTACTGAAAACTTTATTATCTTTTGAATTCTGTCATTTTGAAGCAGATTCACTTGTCCTAAGAACATCCTGTGCGCGGAAGAGCAATGGTCATGTTTAACATTGTATGTTTCCTCCTTTTTCTAAAAGGGGCGGGGGTTGGGTCAGAGCGGTAATACATACTTGTCATCTGCAGTTTTCAGGTTCGAGTACCAACATTAAAATTTATTTTTGCTGAACTCTCACTCTGCCTTTAGTAAGCGGAACATTGATGGACTTGGAAAGCTTCCATTCCCTTGCATGGGACTTTAAGCCATGGCCTTGTGTACATTAAAGAGCACGTTGGATGCCTTGATAGGAAGTTTCCTTTTGTCTCCTAAAGCTGTCCAGTGGATTCCCTTCTTCCTAAACTTCTCTGAACTTCTGGGGTACTTGTATTTGGCCATTGTAAGAGTCTCACTAGCAGCTTGGAGGGATGGACAGCTGGTTGGCGTGAACATTTCTCCATCCCATGGCTTCCCCTCTCCTAATCACAACAGGGCGGCCATTACGACAAAGAGGATCAGGCGAAGCATTCCTATTTCGTGGAAATTAAGTCCTCAGCTTGGTCAGCAGTTCTGGGAATCGACGGTCAGCTGAGAGGCTGCCGGGTATTTGATACTCTACACGTGACGGAGTGGAGAGGGCCATTCTCTCGCCGGCCGTTGAAAGGGTAAGAAGGTCGTCTTGGAGATGAAGCAAGAAGTCAGACTGCCACCTCAGATCGAGCCTTAGCCTTCTTCTGTAGGTCCTTGTAATATAAATGTCTAAATAAATATAGATATTTATTACGTAAATGTAGTGTGGCACTAATGACACAAGGAGTCTTCCTCATCCTGACACTCGGCGGGCCCAGGGAAGGGCGTTTATAGCCCATTTAGCCCAATGTGTGCAAAAAAAGTATCACTCAGATGTAAAACATTTATATAACAAAACAACCTTTCCCTAAGAACTTGTGGCGAGGGTGGCTCAGTTGGTAGCACGCCAGACTTGTAATCTGCAGTCCTCAGGTTTGAGTCCCACCTGGGTCAGCAATAAGATTTATCTCTTCAAAATCCTCACCCTGTCCTCGTTCAGTGAGGTACACTGATGGGCTTGGAAAGGTCACCGTCCGTTGTATGGGATGTTAAGCTGTGGCCCCGTGTTGGGTAAACCATACCTATTGCACGTTAAAAGCATACTGGATGGCTTTACTATGGACACTGACGATTACCCTCTGTCTACTATCAGCTGTCCAATGGGTCTTCCACCCAACCATATCTGAGCCATCAGTGTCCTTGTGACCCTGCCATTTAGCCCATTGTTAGCAACAAAGTGTCATTCAAAGGTAAAACAACCGAACACTAAGAACTTTGGGTACCTTATTAATAATTCTTTTTGTTATTCCGTAAGAAATATTTTTGTGGAAAAAAAATGAGTTTCGCCTGCAGTTCATCATATGGGAAATATAGTCGAATGAAGTGCATCACTTTACACAAGATACTAACGTTTCTAATTTAAGTATTCAAGAAGTCTTATGTTTAAACAAGTCTTAACACCACAATATATATTAATTAACAAAATGTCTACTTTACCAAGAGATTATGGTTGGTTAAAAAAATTGTTACCACTATCAACATCCTAAAGCAGTTATGGGCTACGGAAGTCCAACCAGATTGTGAAATTTAGTTCTCCAAACATAGCAGCTAACAACACCACAGCTACATCTGCTGCATCTGGCCACTGTAAACTAATTCTAACAAGGTCCTGTTTGACATTGTCTGCCCACCGCATCCTTTCGGAGGCATTTAGACACACTATTCATAACCCTAGTCGCTAATCTCTAATTATTCATACGGACAATGGCCAAATCAAAAAAGTCTCTCTCTGCACAATATGCTGCTCAAAGGAGGTTGCCGACTCCTTTGCCTAACCTCAGCATTACTTATAAAGTTGAACCAGCTAATGATCAAAATACTGCGTAAGCATCTAGAATCAAAAGCATCATGTTTCCTGTTACCATATTCCCCCTCCCCGAAGTGGTACCACCTTGTCGAGGTGGGGGGGGGGGGGGTGGCTACGGTGCCTCTGAGAAGTTGGGTACGGATCGCTGGCTCTCTGGAGTTCACGATATCTTGTGGCCTCTGGTGGAGGGGGACTGTTGAGGGTCTGCAGACCGGTCTGGGGGCTTATTGACTTGTCCCCTGAGAAGTTCAGGTTTGCAGCTCCGGTTGAGGGGCCATACTTGAAGGTTCTGCGGACTGGGCTTGGAGCACCCGGTCCAGTAGGCTCCTCGATACGGTCTCAGTGATATCGTGGGTCGGAAGATTGTTCACTCGGGGGTCTTCGGCCCACTCACAGTGGAGAGGATGAGTTGAAGGCTCGCGACTTGGAGTAGCTAGCCCGGTTGACGGGCTTATCGATGGCTTTTCCATCGATAAGCCCGTCAACTAAGAGTCTCCACTAAGAGTCCCAAACTAAGAGTCTCCACATGACAACAAACTTTAGGCTGAACAGACAACTTTCGTGGTGGAGGGGCTTAGGTGCCTCTGTGAAGTAGGGTGGACTGGTGGTCCTTATGCATGCAGTTGCGCCGGCAACCTCCTGGAGATGCCTATAACGAGAGGGTCTGTTGAAAGGACTTGGACAACCCGATTAGGCAGACTCATCCTGCATCTGCGAAGGGCTCGATTGCGAGCCCCGAAGTGGGTGGAGCCATGTTTGCTGGGAGCCGCAAGTCGGCTCTATGGAGACGACAAAATTGAGGGTCATGCTGAAAGGGTTTTGGGGTTCCCGATTAGGCGTGGCTTATCGACGGGCCAGCCTGAGAGTCTTCCCCACGGAAGACTCCAGTTCTAAAAGTTAGGATTACCTTCTACAGTTTGGCAATCTAAATTCAAAAATTACCATCTGATATATGTTTGGCAAAAGAATTTGGACAAAATTCAGTGAGTTATTTGGCTTTTTCCTAGGCATGACAATGATCAAAATACAAAAAGACCACTCATTGCACCTCAATGATTATCTCATCAGACTTGTTTAAATAACCAAAGGTCTTTCTCTTCGCAGAGTCTCCACAGACAGAAGGCATAAAAACAGAAGGTTCTCTAGCGAGTGGATGATGGTTTCGTGGCAACTCCCACAAGATGTAGTGCTGTCCAAGTTTAGCGGAACATTGTGATTGCCACACATTACTAGTTGTTACCATATTCAAAAAATGGTCCAAACAAACTCTAGAAAAACCAAACTTTCAACAACTCAGAAAAACAAAACAAACAGATAACAAAGTCGAATTTTAGTCTTTAGGTGTATACGCTTACTTCTCCATACTCTCGACAGATTCTTAAAAGTTGCAGCAACATTCCCTTTTCGTATGTTAATCTCATGCCGCACATCACCAGTATATGTTACATACATAGCCAGGGTTGGTCATAAGTCTCGATCCGGGAGGGGGCCATTTAGGGGCATACGAAGGATTTTGTAGTGAAAATTGTCATTTCTGGAGTACATAATCCTTTATATGTTCTTACATTTCCCTTCATATGGGGTACTGAAGCCGAGAGGGGTTTCCCTTCTTGGAAAAGAAATTGCTGGCTGTTGTTGAAACGAAAAACTGAAACACTTGCGGGTCTCTTGGAGGGGGCCATGGCCCCCATTGCCCTCTCCTTATAATCGTCACGAGGTCGAAGGTGCTGCTGACCGGTTTGGGCCCCGGTTGGACAGGATACGACCTCAATCTCAGGAGAGTTGTTAGGGGCCCTGCTGATCGACTTGGTCCACTTGGTTGGACAGGGCCCCTAAAGTCGGGCCCGACTAATAGTTCCCACCACGGGATTCGAGGCAACTTGGATCTATATATCCTCGTTTGTGACTAACCGGGGTGCAGATTAAATTTAGGTTTTTTACCGATGAATGAGCTTTACTCCTATAGTACTGCTCACCATTAGGTAGTCAGGTATGAGCTGTATCTATATGGTACAGTCTTGCACCTGACCGTAGTTAGTGGTGAATATGGCAATTCGCTATACTGGTAGTGCTTTAGGCGGAAATAGTGGGTCTTGTTTCATAAATATATTTACCTGTACATAGTTCCCAAGATAATTAACCTAAGGCTCAAGTGTAGAACTATTCAGATTAACTGAACCACATCCTGCCTGACCAATTTTCATCACTTTAGTTTTCTCTCTGTTTATTACCAACCAACTCTACTACCAGTCTCATAAACAGCTCGGATGAAAGAGTTCATCTTATCTACATCATTTGCCAAAATGGCTAAATCATCAGCATAATCAAGAACAGAAATTTTCGTATCTCCAGACCATTTAAGGGCAAAATCTTTCCCTTGCAGTGAGTTTCGCAGAACGTAATCAATAACCAAACTAAACAGAAAAGGAGATAAAATGCACCCTTATCGAACACCAAAAGCAATGCTAAACCAATTGCTACAAGCCTTACCAACTCTTAAACACAACGCAATGTTATTATAGAGAGCTTTCATTAAGTTAATTAACTTGTCTGGTATGCCATACGATCGCGCGATTAACTACAAATTATGACGGTCAACAGAGTCAAAAGCCTTTTTGAAATCAACAAACTAATAACAAAAGTTTCTGAAACTCTACACGTTTCTCAAGAACCTGCCTGAGTGAAAAAATATGATCTACACATCCCCTACCACTTCTGAATTCACAATGCTCATCTCATCACGCAATTGCCTGTCAACATGATTCTTAATCCTATTAAGCGCAATTATGCAAAGAACTTTACCTGAAACAGAAAGTAAGCTGATGCCCCTATAGTTATCACGAAAACTTCGTTTTTTTAAAAATAGGGATAATAATAGCTCTGGTAAAATCTTTAGGAACAATGCCTTTATCATAAAAGATATTCAAAATTTCAGTCAGCCATGTGTTAACCGTAACATTCCCAGCTCTAAGGATTTCCGTAGTAATTTCATCTACTCCTAGGGATTTATATAGTTTAAGTTTAGAAAGCCAAAATAACTTCAGACTGTATTATAGGGCCAACATTAATGCCAGTAATGCATCAATCATCATTACAAACAATGGGAGTAGAACTAACCACATTGTTTAGAACATCACCGAAATGCTCAGCCCACATAGCCATGACAGAATTCACACGTTTTATAACCTTATCCTGTTTATCCTTCAATCCCTGTATACCTTCCGTTTCCTACCACACAAAACATTAACTATCAGGTACAGCTCTCTACTGTTGTGCTGTCTAACTGTTTCCTCGGTTTTGCCAGACAAGCCATTAAGCCAAAGATTCTTATCAGCTGCTAACTGATCCATTACATGTTTATTAATCTCTTTGTAATGCTATTAGGACTAATAGGGTGTCTATTAGGACGAAATAGCTCCCTCCAGGATTGAGACTTATGACCATCCCTGGCTATGCATGTAACATACACTGCTGATGTGCTGCATGAGATTAACATAAATCTTGTTGACAGGCAATTGAGATTAAAGACATTCGTACAGTTCTTTCGCTCCGAAATAAGCTCAAGTGTCTTATCACTCCAATAATTTTGCTTTCTCTGCGCCTTTCTACATAAAAAAAGTACTGTTAGTTTCAAGAAAAGCCTGTTTAAAATGGTCGCATATTTCCTCAACTTCCATAGTAAGCAAACCATGACGGTCATAATGACTAAGTAATCTATCATGGTAAGCTTCAGCTACAGCATGGGTGTTTCAGAGCTTCAGTGTTAAAGCTTTTTAGCATTAGCACAACTTCTTTATTTCTTTCTTATTTTCTTTCTCTCTTAGTTGTAAATAAACGATGATTGTCAAAGTGGCTGAATATGCTTTGGTTATCTTAGGGTTGTTAACACAACATTCTTTATCTAAAGTTGTATGACACGTTTAACAAAATAATGATTAAGTCCAATTTCAGTTCCATAAGCTTGTTTGCTTTGCTCATTACTCCACTATACAACCTATGCTAACAATTTGCTGTTAATACATAATTAATCATATTCCTGTGCAACCGGATACCTTTTGACAAAAAAATCTTAAAGTTTTCAGCAAATATGTCTTATTCTCCCTAGAGCAAAGCAGTTGGGGTAAGATTCAAGTCTTTAATCCCTGTTTTAAATTTAGCATTCATATCGTAAAAGGGCATCACTGGCATTCCTGCTGATGAGCATAGACACAACTTGTATGTTTTGCTATCATTACATTTTGAAAAGAGAAATACAAATCTATTTTGGGTTTGCAGGAAACTCGATGGATTAATGACGCCTTTACCTGTCCATCAAGTTTACTGCAAGCCGAAAATGAACTTATTATTCCTGTGTTATTATTCCTATGTGAGGACATCCAGATCTATTTTAAGTCTTAATGCTCTAGGTAGCTGTGGGAAAAATATTTAGATTGTTAAAGAAACTAGGTTTATTGAAATATATATCAAACAACTTCCTAATCACAGTGTTGAGGCGGAGAATAAGCATTTAAAGCATTTAATAAATCTGCAAGAGACTGTAGATCATTATTCCACTTGATTGCTGAAGCATTTAATAGATCTTGCAAGAGACTGCTAACTGCCCCGATAATCCGGTCCTTGAGATAGCCCCAAAGCCAGAAATCACAAGGATTTTAAGCTTGGTGCATGTTAATAGGAACTCAATACAATCAAAGTAATTGTTTTCCATGAGGCTCATTCAATCAGCAACAGTCTGGTACACATTTCTTCAGTTTAGGGTTGACTAGACTAAAATTAGTTTCAAGGGTTAAACACCTGTGATGACTTCTGTTTAGAATTATCTATTTGCTGATATGAAGTGACCCTTATATATATGGAGCTAACAGAAACACAGCAGTATATTCTCCTTCGAAATATTATTTCCCGCCCGTCAGAGTCCACTAATGCAAATATGCCCATAATCCAAAATCAAAATTATAACCAGCAGACAGTCTGGTTGGTATAAGTGGTTAGCATTGAGACCCTGTGAAAGTGACTACTCATCAGCATTGATGAAAAAAGAAAAGACAAAAGTGATCATAGATGACAAAATCATTAGCCAAACTTATCTGGAAGTCTTCCTCCAGTGTTCCTCTTTAAGGGTGAGAATATCTCCCTAAAAGGTACTAATGGTCTACAACGCAAGAATGCAGTGTCACCCATTATGTGCTGTTTCTGGTCAGTTCTGTGCATCGTTACAGGACATTTGTACACAGCTTTCCTTCCAGTGTATGACTACTACTATTTATAGGCTTCTTTGGGGGGAAGTTATAAAACTTGAACTTCATTGATATAACATTGAAGTGACTCAATGGTTTTTTTTAATATACAGGGTGGTTATAAAATAAATTTTCCTATTCCGGAGTCTCTGGAGTGGTGACGAATTGAAACAGCTCCACAAACATTGGTGGGTAGCTTAATGAAAACTTGAGGAAGCGATTTAGCGAAGAAAAAAATAGTTCCAACTGTCGCCACCAGGAGGAAAACGGCCGCTGCAAACACAAGAAAAAGGCACGGGTGAGAAAACAATGCTTATTTGTTTCACGCACATCTGTTATATAAACTGCTCAATATGATATCCATTGATGCAGAGGATGTACTGGAAGCGAATGACTATTGGTCCATGGTTGGTTGGAGCAAGTCGCTATGAATGTTGGTCACTTCCCACGTTATGCTGGTCTTCAGATCAGCAAGAGACTGTTCAATGCGACGATAACCCGGTCTTTGAGATAGCCCCAAAGCCACAAATCACAAGGATTTGAAGTCAGATGCGCATTAATGTCAGGTCTGAGAAAAGTCTTGAGAAACTGAATCTCAAAGCTGATCATTGTATGCAGCAACTGCTTTATATGCCGTCTAACATGTGGGGGGTGAACCATCTTGCATGAAAACTGTGGTGTCCAGACACTGATTTCCTGGAGGGCGGGAATATTCACCTGACCATTTGGCATAGCGTCCTCAAAGAACAGCCCAACAATGTTCAACAGCCCAACAGTCTGCACCAAAGCTACATCAAACTGTTATCTTGATGGCACCAGTTACTGGGAAGTGCATCTTGTCGGTCTAGAAGACCACCGTGTTGTCCATCTCCATCATGCCAGAAGATGGTGAAGTCAGAGTTATGTTGCAAGTGATGTAGTGGCGGGTTCCTATAACATATGGCTCTTGTATGGGTACCATCGCCCAACTTCCTTACTACTTTGCAGACCACTGCCCATTGAAGGTCCAACTGTCGTGACACTGCAAACTGACCACATATCATTTCCCTCACGGGTTGTCATGACAAGTGGCACCTCATCTACCACATCTTCAGCAATGGGCAGCTGTTTCATCCTGCGCCACTCCCAATTCACCAGTTGCCTGAAACTTCTTCACCATATTCCTTAACGCCACTGACATCAGGAATATCCTCTGCAGACTTTTCAGACGCCGATACTCTCATAGTATGGCACTAGTGTTGATCTGATTCTGGTAGAATAACTTGATTACTAGCGCACTTTCCTTCTTCGTGAGAGCCATACAGCTGTTTCCACTTTTATACAACGTCTTTTGCGTCAGAAACGTTAAAACGAACGTGATTAACATTTGTGAAGTGCTCATTTCTGCCTTAATGGCGACAGTTAGAACCAATCTTTTTTTTTAAAGTCATTTCCATATATGTATATCTTATTAAGCTAACTACCAATTTTCATGGCACTATCTCCGTTCGTCATCGCTCCAGAGACTTCAGAATAAGGAAACTTATTTTATAATCTTCCTGTACATGCACAAAAAAGTTTTAAATGGGAATATTTTAAAGCAAAAATGTTTTCCCTAGGGAGCAAAATAGAATATTTTTGTACAGTACATTATGCTACTTGTTTAAAAATTTTGCAGGTGTATAGTTCATATTTTCCCTGTACATTTTGTGCCATATGGTTATGTAAATTCAAGAGATTTCAGTAATAATTAATTTACAATACGCTAATTTGTTTACAGTGATTTTATTGTTTTTACAGGTGATATACTTTTTAGGTTTTTTGATTTGGACCTATGGGTTTGCCTTCATCCTATCCATTGCATTTGAATGTCCCATGATGAACTTGGAAAAACTGATAGTTAATCACAATTCTTAGGTAGAATGAAACTAAAATCTGTCAAATAGCATTGTTAAGGTCTTGCTATATTTCCTATACAGAATGTTATGTTTTATTTTACTTAAAATAATAGAGGGTGTGGAATCAAAATGCTATATATATATGTTTTATTAATATAATGGATATTTAAATGAATTTTTTAAAGTTGGAAAAATTGTATAAAATATGTCAGAATACACTACATTAAACTTCTTTTGCAATTATAACATGTGTATTAGGTATACAGTGTAATTGCAACTTACATGGGGGGGGGGGGGGATTAGGTTCTAAAGTCAGCGCATAAAGTGAAAAATCATGTATAGTCAAAATTACCTTGAAAAATCCCTTAAATCTCCCATAAAGTACATTATACGTGACTTTGTGTATAAAACCCTGTAAGGTAATATATACATAAAATATATAATATATACAACAATGTACAGCATATAATGAAGAGTAAATATGCAAAAAATAACTTCGAGGTATTTTTAATTGCAGGAGAGAGAGAGAGATGGAAGAATGAAAGAATAAATAATAACTTTTTAAGGTTCAAGCAACATCTATCATGATTACAAATAATGGGAGTAGAACTAACCACATGGTTTAACCATGCACTTACCCAGGATTTATTTTCGGGGAGAGAATTTTGCTTTGGGTGGGAGAGTTTAAGAATACGATTTCATTACGATTTCCCAGTTACTAGAATTTTCCACCAAACAGAAAAGGTTAAAATAATATTCTATATAGAATGAGATTTTATTGTTTCCTATACATACACTTTTTTTATTATTACCTATCTTCCTATTGCTTTTCGCTTGCCGTTTGTCGGTTTGTCAAAACAGTTGTTCCACCATAGCTTTCGAACACGATGGAGACACTTTATGATTTACGTGTCAAATGAACGCTTGTGACGCGGGAGTATCATAGACTATAAAAAATTCACCTCCAAGGTTTCCCCCCCTAAAAAACGGATAAATATCAAAATTTTGATCCATTATATCTCCTAAATGCTAGTATGGAACGTAACAAGCTGTACGTCAAATGAAAGCTTGTGATGCGGGAGTATATAGGTACCTATAGTTCCCCTATATCTCCAGAACGCGAGTACCGAAAGTAACAATTATATCAAATGAAAGTTTACGACGTGGGCAGTGTTGTGGATAACAAAAATATTGCTCCTTGGCTTCTTCCCCCCTAAAAAAAGGGAAATGTGAAAGTCATTCTACTATATTTTCCGAATATGAGGGTCTACATTTACGAGTTAGGTGTCAAATAAAAGCTCATATACTGAAAGAGGTAAACTATTTTGAATTTTGCCCCCACCATTCTCCCCTTCCCCGATAAAGAGGGTGTCTACCTTCTTCTTCTTCTTCTTCTTCTTCTTCTTCTTCATCATCATCATCAAGTGGCCATGGGCTACGGAGGTCTAACCAGACCGTAATTATATAGCCATATCTTAATTTAGTTCTCCAAGCAAGTCTGTCCTGAGCTACTTCAGCTGCATATAGCCACTGCACACCAATTCTAACAAGGTACTGTTTGACATTGTCTGACCACCGCATCCTAGGTCTCCCCCTCTTTCTGAGGCCTTTAAACACACGGTTCATAAACCTATTCGCCAATCTATAATTATCCATACGGCCAACAGGGCCAAACCAACAGAGTCTATCTCTGCACAATACGTTTCTTAAAGGAGATTGCCGACTCCTTTGCCTAATCCCATCATTAGTTACAAAGTTGAACCACCTAATACCCAAGATATTGCGTAAGCATCTAGAATCAAAAGCATCTAGTTTCCTGTTATCTTGCTTATAAAGCGTCCACGTTTCACTACCATAACTAACCCTAGAAAGAACCAAACTATTATACAGTCTAATTTTAGTATTTAGGTGTATACGCCTATTTCTCCACACTCTCCATAGATTCTTAAAAGTCCCAGCAGCAATCCCTATCCGTCTGTTAATCTCATGCCGCACATCACCAGCATCTGTTACGTAGCTCCCAAGATAATTAAACTGTGACACCTGCTCAAGACTGCAACCATTCAGATTAACTGAATCACAGCCTGCCTGACCCATTTTCATCACTTTAGTTTTCTCTATGTTTATAACCAAACCTACTCTACTACCAGTTCATCAACAGCTCGAATGAAAGAGTTCATCTCATCAACATCATTTGCCAAAAGGGCTAAATCATCAGCATAATCTAAATCAGAAATTTTCCTATCTCCAGCCCATTTAAGGCCAAAATCTTTCCCTTGAAGTGAATTTCGCATAACATAATCAATAACCAAACTAAAGATAAAAGGAGACACAATGCACCCTTGTCGAACACCAGAAGTAATGCTAAACCAATTGCTACAAGCCTTAACAACTCTCACACACGACTCAGTGTTATTATAGAGAGCTTTCATTATGTTAACTAACTTGTCAGGTATACCATATGATCTCACAATCAACCACAAATTATGACGATCAACAGATTCGAAAGCCTTTTTGAAATCAACAAAGCTAGCAACCAAAGGTTTCTGAACAAACATTAACAACATTTCTCAAGAATCTGCCTAAGTGAAAATATCTGATCCACACATCCCCTACCACTTCTGATTCCACATTGCTCATCACGCAATTGACTGTCAATCAGATTCTTAATTCTATTAAGCACAATCATCCAAAGAACTTTCCCTGGAACAGAGAGTAGGCTGATACCCCTATAGTTATCACAATAACTGCAATCACATTTTTGGAAAATAGGGAAATAATTGCTCTGGTAAAATCCTTAGGGACCATGCCTTTATCATAAAAGATATTCAAAATTTCAGTCATCCAAGTGGTAACCGAAACATTCCCAGCTCTAATCATTTCCGTAGTAATTTCATCCACCGCTGGGGATTTATGATATTTAAGTTTAGAATTAGCCAAAATATCTTCAGATTGTGTTATAGGGCCAGCATTAAAGCCACCAATGCATCTATAATCATTACAAACAATGGGAGTAGAAAGAACCACGTTGTTCAGAAATCAATGAAATGCTCAGCCCACCTAGCCATGACTAAATCCTCACCTTCTATAACCTATCTTGTATCTTTCAATCCCTGTCCATTTTGTACCACACAAAACATTAACTATCTAGTTCAGCTCTCTCTGCACTTGTGCTGTCTAACTGCTTCCTCGGCTTTGTCAGTCAAGCCATCAAGCCATCAGTTTCCATAATGGTTTTCCATAATGGTGAAATTTTGTTTTTTCTTCCAATTGCTTATCACATCTGCGAAATAATCTTCAAGTATATAAGCTACCATTGAAGCATTGATACTCTTAGAACATCAAACAAGTAGCTTTGTCACTCCTTTGAAATATCTAGGAAATTTATTCTTGATCTTACTAAAGGCTTCTTGATTGTTCCTGTCATGTTGCCAATTAGCAGGATTGTAATTCTGTCCTTGATCTTCTTTCCTGAATAAGCAGAGATGTTTTTTAAATAGTGCAATTATCTGTGGTTCTCCTGTAATACATAGCCCATTTTCTTCTGAATTGAAGATATCTCATACGTATATTTTCTTCTGTATAGCCCATATCTTCTGTATTGAAGGAAGTGCTTAACCCAGTTTGTCAGGCACTTCTTTGCCAGTTTTCATTTCCTGAGCCTTCAGATTATAGATTTTCTCCATGGAGTTTTTAATAAACAATGCTATGCTTCTCCTTCCATCTTGTCAATCATCCATTGGTTGCTTTAAACTCATTTTCTAAAATAACTGGCTTTTGTAAAAAAAATTATTGCGATTTATAAAGCATTAAATGAGTTGGCCTGCAACCAAATCAACAGGGCTTCATCTACGAACGGCTTTTTCTTTCAAGCTTTTTTTTAATACTAGTCATATTGTTGTTTAATGTGTCACGAAATTTGAATAATTTTGATAATTACTACTGTGGTATCCTTGAGCTAGAAGCCACTTCTCTTTGCTTAAGTTTAGCTTGTCATATTTGTCTATAAATCCCAACTTTAACACTGAGATCTTTTCTTATTCACTGTCATTTTAAATACAATAAAAATGAATAAAATATAGAGCAACGAAAAACTCGGCCACCGATTAAAGATATACCACCGAAATTTTACCTTACCTTGTAATGAATAGCACAGAATGTGATATTATTTGTTTCTTAGCTTACGGTGAGATGAATATAATGAAAGAAAGTGCTGGTGAGTGCACCTGTGAAGAGGTTTTAAAGTCTCCCACATACATGATCATTTTGTTCTTAAAGCCGATCCTTAAGTGCCTCAGATAATTCTTTCTGACCCTTTTTTCTAACGACTAAGTACATTTGGCATTTCACCTTGTTGGAAACCCAATATGCTGCATTTCCTAAGGCTATGACCAATTCTTTGGCAATTCCTCTCTGCGTATTATGCATCTGACATCACTATGAAGGAATTTTACTGATGGATTTAAGAAGTGGCCTGAGAGCAAAAAGCGCATGTTCGAAGCCTTAAACGTTCCTTTATTATGAAACCCATTGAAATTGTTTTGCTTCCTGAGCTTTGATGCATGTTTATAAAAGCATATTTTGTCATATACAAACCTTGTTTAAAAACTCAGAATTGGTGCAATATTGAGTCTAATAACCTAAAATTGTGATTCCAATAAATGATGACAATGCATTTTAATTATTTGAATCTGTCCTTTGAAATTTGGTTCTATAAAGCGTCGTTTTTTCCGGTGATCACAATAACCAGCGCCTACTGACTAATGTAATCATCCATACTAGGAGGAGGATTCAGTATATCTTACATTCAGTGCTCATGCTCCTTTCCGTTTCCTTTCTCTTCTATCCAGTCCTCATAGCATCATAAGTTGCATAACATTTGTTATGGAATATTTGCATTTAAATGATCCTTCAACGCTTCTCACAGAGGTCTGACAGGAGCGTGTCGGTTTAATACGCTACAGAGATCATCTGTGGGGAAAGTGAGACATCAGCAGAAAAACAGAAATATCCACTTACCTTATAAGGGGATCGAACCCAGGTCTCTTTGATCAGTAGCCACGTTCAATAACCACTCGACTCTCAGGTCGGTATATACACTGTTGAAAATAATTAGATAACATTGTTACAAATTTTAAATAGAAAACTGAGCGTGAGTTAAAAAAATGATTACAAACCATACGATAAATGAACTAATATAATTACAAAGGTAATTTAGATCACATATATAACAATTTCAACTAAACACAAATTTGCCTACCGTTAGTATGAAGTTAAACCATCAAAAGAATGTTTCACAATTCTTAACTCTATTTCAAATAGTCGTATTACAAATCTTACAAACTCTACTCAAAGCATAAAGATAATTTTATTAAAACATACAATAAGCGACACAATTATCTTTGTCCATATACCTAAAAGTTATCAAAGTTTACCTTTCCAATTCTATATTTCACACTAAATACTCACCGACACCAAATCCCCTTTGCTTTTCCGCTAGCAGACTTCTTCGACACATTACTGCCACCAAAATTAGGTTTCATGATGCTAACTTTGCTCAAATCCTTTCAAAAACTATCGACTCAACTTTTCTCAAACAACAAACCACTCAACTCCACACAAATACCTTGTTTTCGAATACATAACACAAATCACCACTAAAAGAAATACAGGTCAACTCTTTACTGTAAACTTACAATGTTCACTCAACTCGTTATTATTCAGTTTCTGTCTGTTCCAACAAATTAGTGACGTAATTCTCTCGCTGAGACATAACACGAGCATCAGATGGCACCTACTCCAGTTTTACTGTTGCTCGTTTTCTTCTCATAACAATATTATATGGTTATGTCAGTGGATTTCCACATTCAAAATTCCTTTGAAATTGAACTTTTTAGGAAAAAGGTTTACTGGAGATAAAGAACTCAAGCCTTATCATCAAATATTTGACTTTAATGAATATGTGGTTAGATACAGACGAAATTTACTGAAGTAACTCTAATGATCAATCCAGAGTAAAGAAGTGTGAAAAAAGTTCCTTCAACTATCTCTCGTTGCTCTAGAAGGAAGGTCTCATTGCTACAATGAAAAGAGTATGGATGCTGAAACAGTAACCCTAGCCAATTTCATGTTAAGTCTACTTACAGTACGTTTTCGCGAAAACAAAATGGAAATTAGTTTAAATGCCATCTTAGCAGGATTTAGCACTGATACTTTTGGGGTTGGATTGTTTTCCCTCTGAGTGACACTTTTTTTTTGCACACAAATGGCCAGGTCTCAAGGGCTAGGTGGGGAAGGGGACCCACTTGAGAGCTGTTAAAAGCCGATCGAATCTTTCCATGAAGGGCATCCAGTGTGTTCTTTAATGTACACAGGATGTGGCTTTCGTGCATATGGGAGTGGATTTATGTCCCATCCGACGGACTTTCCAAGCTCACTGGTATCTTAACTTAACTGTGGCAACTTAACTCTGGCAATGATAGGACTAACCTGGGAATGGCAGATTACGAGCCTGGCAAACTACCAACTGAACCAACCTTTACCCAAATTTCCCAAGGGATTCAAATATGATGAACCATAGGAAAAGCAAGGGAGGAAAAAAAACAGATTTGGAGAGAAAAAGGTAAGTGTCACATTCTTGTTGCCACATAGGGCAAGTTAATAAATTGATCTTTTTTCATGGCATAATAAGTGATAGAACTGCGATAGGGTGATTAGTTTGAAGTGGAACTTTTTTTGCACTCAGTATACTCCCTCACCTGTGGCAGTATTAAGATTTTTCACTTCTAAACCCCACATCCTGTCTGTGATCAGCAGAGACACCAATGGGCTTGTAAAGGCTGCTGTCCTCTGGATGGAGGCATTAAGCTGTGGCACAGTGTGCCGAAGAACTATGTCCTGCGCACATTAAAGAACATGCTGGATGGCCTTCACATAACTTTATCATGTCTCCTAATAGCTGTATAGTGGGTCCCCTTCCCCCAACCTTCTCTGAGCCCTCAAGGTCTTTGTGACCTCGCCATTTGGCCCATTGTGGGCAAGAAGTACTGCTCAGAGATAAAACAATCCAACCCAAAGCCTCCCAAGTGTTGAGCTCTAAGGTAAGATGGGCAGATAGAAGCCTAGCGTCGCCATCCAGACTGTTATTTAATATGAACAAAGTGTGATTTTAATGCTTCATCAGACTGTGGTATTTCGAAAATGAACGTCCTATTTCTCCCAAATTATAGAGCAGTGGTTAGTGGAAAAAATCTCAGTGTAGACAAAGTATGGGCTTACAAGTGAGAACATCAAATTATAAACCCCTACTGCAATAATAATGGAATGCCGTAAATAGATCAGTCACTTTAAATATGAAGTCCTGTGAGAAATGCAAATTTTTTCATATAATTTTAGTGTTTTGAAAGACGCCATGTTGTTTACCATTTGTGAACTTTAGGAAAACTACAAATTTTTGGCATATCAATATATATACATAGGCACAGTTTCACTGTTTCTGTTGGGTATACAGGGTGTCCCTGAATTCATGGTCCAAACGTGAGGGGATGGTAGTACACACCGAACCCACCAATATTCGTCATAGAATATGCGGCCACAAATGCAGTGAGGAGTCGGAAATGAAGGACAGACACAGAGGTTTAAAGAGTGACATTTATTGGAGATCATTACAACAAATGCTCAAACGTCGGCCCAATAATGTTGATACAGGCAGCACAACGGCGGAGTAGTGATCTGCGTTACCTGCTTGTAAACACCGGGTTTGTCACACACATCGGCGGTCAGATGCTCAGCGGACTGCACAGGCGTCTCGTACACGACAGTCTTCAAATGTCCGCACAGAAAGAAATCGATACAAGAAAGATCTGGCGATCTGGGGGGGGGGGGGGGGGGGCACGGGATAGGACCCAAATATGGTATGAAGATGCTGACGCATGTCCATGCTGAAATGGGCGGGTGCCCCCATCGTGCTGGAACCAGATATGGGTGCGGATTGTGGCTGGAACATCCTGAAGCAATTCCGGCAAAACCTGTTACAGAAAATTATGGTACGTTCGTCCATCGAGGCGATCTGGTGGTAGGTAGGGTCCAATTAAGTAGTCATGCACGATCCCCGTCCAGACATTGACAGCGAACCATTGCTGGTTCGAATTTGGACGTGTAACATGGGGATTCCGGGCGGCCCACAAATGCACATTATGGACATTCACTACTCCTTCATGTGAGAATGTTGATTCATCCGTAAAGGGCACATGCATTGGGAAATCAGGATGTGTGGCACTTTGCTGCAGGAACCACTGGGAAAAATCCATGCACAGGGGATAATCAACAGCTGTCAATGCCTGCACTCGCTGCAAGTGATAGGGGTGTAGCCCTTCTTCATGCAGTACTCGCCAGACACTGTTACGATGCACACCCAGGCTCCGGATAGCATGCTTGTACCTGGGTTATCTGTCCCCATACGCAAAATGTTCTCGCTCATAGCTGGGGTTCTGACCATGCGTGTTTGTCTGGCATCATGCCGACTGATGTGGAAGGTGCCTGCCTGAGACAGCTGGCGGTGCAGTAGCACAAACATTTTATGATCAGGTACATGGCACATAGGATATCGCTCGCAGTAGAGTCTTTGCACCTCTCTACCATTGCCCTCGACTATGCCGTACATCAGGTGCATATCGGCTTTATCTGCGTTGATAAACTACTCCATCTCATGTCTAGTCGACGCTGAGAATTTGGCCAATCCAGCACTTTTAAGCTATGCTGCCTCGTCTGCGCCCCCTACCGGAACCTGGCTACGTTTGCAGCCGCATATTTTATGATGAATATTGGTGGGTTCAGTGTGTACTACCATCCCCTCACATTTGGGCCATGAATTTAGGGACACCCTGTATATTAAAAAAGCATTTTTGCACATGTGTATTGTTCAAAGAATGTATAAGAAGTAATGCTTCAGCTAAACATAGGTGGCGCCACCTGCCGTATTTTTGTCGAACCCGATTATGGCAAATTCAAGCTTTGCAAAGAAAAACAATAGTTAGGCGCTCTGAGAGTTATTTGATAACATAAAGTGTTTTATAGAAATACATTAGTATATAAACTGGTAGCCCGTTTTAAAACATAAAAACCATTTAATGGATATATTAAGAAGCACTTCAGTGTTTTCATAACCTAATTGTTTTGTTTCGTTTTAATACTTTCATTAATTCTTCTGCGCTATTTATCATATGAAAAACTAAAGTATCTAAACTTTTAACAGTTAAAGTTCGAGAATTACATTTCCTTCCATTGGAAATGAAATTTCTCCTATAGGCATACAAGGCTAATTCAGCATGGGGGCAGGGATAGAGCATCAGGCTCGTAATCTGCAGCTATCCAATTCGAGTCCCACCAGGGCCAGCTTTGAGATTTAGCTTCACAAAATCTCTCGATCTTCCCCTTGGTCAGTAGGGGAGTAGTATCAAGTACGATTGGCGATCCCCCACTAGTGCTTTCCCCCTATGACGTCACTGACAACGCTCACTTCCAGCCACGCCCCCTAATTAATAACCAATTAATAACCAATCTTTAATTAATAATTAATTAACAATTAATCCCCCCTTTATTTAAAAAAACCATTTATTAAAAATTCCTCCCCCCTTTATTAAAAAATCCTCCGCCTTTACTAAAAAATAATTCCCTTTTCCTCCTCCTCCCCCCCCTTTTAACCCGTGGTGCCATCTGGTGACTTTGAGGAGTACTATTTTCAAAAAAAAAACCCTATTTTAGCTCTAATTTCTCGATTTTGACTCCCCCTTTATTAAAACCCTTCCTTCCCTCCCTTTTAACCCGTGGCGCCATCTGGCGACTATGAGGAGTACTATTCTTAGAAAAAACCCTATTTTAGCTCTAATTTCCCGATTTTTTGACTCCCCCTTTATTAAAAACCCCCTTCCTTCCCCCCCCTTCCCCTTTTAACACCCTGGCGCCATCTAGTGACTATGAGGAGTACTATTCTTAGAAAAACCCTCTTTTTTAGTCGTAATTATTCCCAGACTCCCTCCTCATTAAAACCCCCTTATCAAAAGTTCTACCCCCCTTTATTAAAATTCCCTCCCCTTATCAAAAGCCCCCTTTATTAAACTTCACAAACTCCCACAGTATCCACATTCGTTTTCCAAGTCCAACTAAACTTTGGGATGGCAATGATCGGGTGATGCAAGCCTCAGAATAATTGCAAGGGTGGCAACCTCGCACAGAAAGGGATGATGCAGGTCTCTAAATAATTGCAAAACTTTCGATAGCAGTCACTCACAGAAAATCAACTCCCAAAGTTGTATATCCCCATGTATTTATTCCTTATTAATTAAACACTCATTAAAATTCCCCTCCCCTTTATTAAACCCTCTTATCAAAAGTTCACTCTATTAAAATTCACTGATCACAAACTCCTTTGGTATTCACGTTCATCTGAAATTTTACAAGTCCACTAAACTTAGAAAATCAACTCCCAAAGTTGTATATTCTCTGTATTCCTTATTAATTGAACACTTATCAAAATTCCCTCCCCTTTATTAAAAATCAAAAGTTCCCTCTATTAAAACTTCCCCAAACTCCTTTGGTATTCACGTTCATCTGAAATTTTACAAGTCCACTAAACTTAGAAAATCAACTCCCAAAGTTGTATATTCTCTGTATTCCTTATTAATTGAACACTTACCAAAATTCCCTCCCCTTTATTAAAAATCAAAAGTTCCCTCTATTAAAACTTCCCCAAACTCCTTTGGTATTCACGTTCATCTGAAATTTTCCCAGTCCACTAAACTTAGAAAATCAACTCCCAAAATTGTATATTACGAATTTTTATTACTTAGTAATTAAACACTTATCAAAAACTCTGTTCCTCCTCATTAAAAACACTCCTTATTAAAACTTCACAAACTCCCTCGTTATCCATGTTCATTTTTCCTAGTCCACTAAACGTTGGAATGGCAACATCTTTGGAATTCGACCTTCATCGAGTCATGCATGTAGCAACAAGCAAGTCAGCGTATGTGTCCAGGTCTCTTCTTATCGGGGGTGAGGGGTCAAGAGGAATTTCACCACACGCTATCTACAGCACAGTATTTGCATCTATTCCTGATTAATATCTACAAGCTTTATCTACGCTTGAGCGAGTGACGGCTCTTATCGCTACACCTTCAAAGAGTGTATGCCGATGGGTGGCTAGGTGTTTACATCTGCTACTGATAAACAGAAATATTTTGGATGACGCTTTAGCTCACGTGTTTACTCCGAACATGTCTCGCGAAGGTTGGCCTTGAACGTGTCAAAAGACGTATCAAAGGTCGCTTATCAGATAGCGATTGACAGTATATAAGCTCGCACCCCACTTGCGACGTCACTCATTGTTTGTTGGTCAGAAAGCCATCAGTCAGAGTTTTCGCTCCTCGTTTTCGAAGTCTGTCTTTGAGAGATGTCTAACATTACCGAGATGTTCACCGATGATGTCAGCACCGCATTTGAGGATCGTGTTGCCAGCGTGGATAGGCTGGAGGCCACTGCCAAGCGGGCATCATCACCTGTGGCACCCTCATCTAAGCGTGTGTGCCTGCAGCCATTACAGCGGTGTGGAAAGAGTTTATGCGCCGCAAAGCAGGTATCCGCTGCGAGAGGACAAGCATCCGGTAGCCGCACCTACATCCCGGCACATCCATTAGATGGTTCACGTGCAGGGTCTTCAACAGCTCATGACGTCAGCTCTGCAATGTCTGTTCCTGCTACGGGTTCTACACCTCATTACAGTATCACCAACTTTCGTCACTTCAACTCAACGAATTTCAAAACCCAGTTCGTGTCAACGAGTGTGCGACTTGGCGGAATGGACAGTGTCGAGGCCCACAATTTCTTGCGGTGCTACACACCATACATGCCAAAATGCTCCAGGATGTGGTCCCCACTGGCGATTATAGTCACATGCGGTTATGTTTCAGGTCGTCTGACCTGAAGAACCCAGTCAATTTGTCTCATAAGGCATAATGAACTGACAGTGGAACACTTTATGACAGCATTGGAGCATGTGGTCCAGTCCAACGAGACACTCGGTAGCCACAGTGATCTCGAGTTCGACTTCGTTTGTGCTAATTTGGAGCGTCAGGGGAGTGGACGTACCGCACCTGAGATGCATAGCCTCACCGACATCAAGTCGTTTGTCAGCAAGACGGGAAGTGTGTTAAAAATTGTTAACAACGATTCCATCTGTCTGGCAAGAGCTCTCGTCGTCGCACGAGAGCTCTGCTTAAAAAACAAAGGGCTACCTAACAGCTACGCTCAAATCCGAGATCATCGTCTCCGACTTCAGTCAATGGAAGCCGTTAAACTCCATCTGGATGCCGGGATCCCTGTCGCTCCCTGTAGTCTCCCGGAAGTTCAACAGTTTCAAATACACCTCACTCAGTTCAGGATTATTGTGTATTCTGCTGATGACGCCTTTCTCCCCATTTTCATCGGTTCTGAAGGTGAGGACAATCTTTATTTATTGTTTAATGCTGGGCATTATGATGTTATAACAAAACCATCGGGGTTTTGGGGGGTAGACCATTCTGCCCAAAGTATTTAAAAACTTATAATCATGAGCACGTTTGTTAGGGGGCCTGCAACAGATGCCTGTCAACCAATGTGCTTCATACCGGGCAGTTGTTGATCTGCGCTGTGTGTATTTTGCGCGGGGCAGAATGCTTTCAGGCGCACCTGGTGAAGGCATGTCACACGCGGCATCACTGTGTTAAGTGCATCAGCATTTACGATCCCCTGAAAGAGCACGTTTGCAAGGTTGACGCTTTAAAATTCGTCGAGCCCTGCAAAATTGACCCTGTCGGTCAGTCCTACCTCTACTTTGACGTAGAGACAGGGCAGTGTGCCGACGGATCATTGAAACCAGTACTGTGTGCCGTCAGAACCAGGTGGATGAAGAGTGGGTTTACGCCTCATTCCCGGAAACGGATGCCTTTATGGACTGGCTTCTGGCCGAAGAACGTCCCAGGGTTCAACAATTCAAGGACGTCACCATCGTTGCCCACAATCTGAAAGGCTTTGATGGCATGTTTATCATTAGTTACCTGTACAGAAAATTTTTAAAACCGGATCTCGTGTTCGATAGATCTAAAATTTTAGGTATCTTTTTATCTGGCCTTAAAATAAGGTTTATCGACATGTTATCCTTTATTCAGGCTCCTCTTTGCTCCTTTACAAAGACCTTCAACTTGGAGACAGTGAAAGGTTTTTTCCCCTTTAAATTCGTGAAGGAGGAAAATCTACAGTATGTAGGATCCATTCCGGATCGGCTTTTTTTCCAGCCCAAAGACATGGAGCCTGGGACTCTGTCAGCGTTCAACCAGTGGTATGCCACAGCAAGCCTTGAACCCTGGGACTTTCAACAACGCTTCTGTATTACTGCAAGGCAGATAGAGAGATGTTGGGGCGAGGCACCCAAGCTTTCCATGAGATATTTTTAAATCTCACATGCATAGACCCATTTGCACATGACCTCACCATTGCCTGCGCTTACCTTCGCATTTTCCATGGAAAGTTTTTGCAAAAGAATACCCTTGGCGTGTGCCCTGCCCAGGGGTATTCAGCAAGTAACGACCGGTAGTCCTTGAAAGCTCTCACGTGGTTGGAGAATGAGGCTTACAAGGGCAATATTGAAATTCAAACTGCGCAATCACCCGGAGGTGAATATAAAATTGGGCAGTACAAATTGGATGGCGTGTGCCATAGTACCCATTGTTTTTATGAGTTTTCAGGGTGTTGCTTTCATCATTGTTTGAAATGTTTCAACCCTGAAAAAATAGATCAGCGTATGAGAAAGCCATTTAGTTTGTTAAACACACGAACCATGGATCGCCTTGAGGCCTTGAAACTGCTGATGAACAGGTACACGTGCAAAATCATGTGGGAGCACGAATTCGATGAGTTAATGCGCAAAAACCAACCCCTCGCATTAATTTATAAATCCATCGAGCCTATTAGGTGTATAGGGGCCCGTGATTACCTCTACGGAGGGCGCGTGGAGGTGTTTTCCATTTTTGCATCGGCTGACCAAGGATGTAGCCTTAACTATGTTGATTACAACAGCTTGTACCCTTATGTTTGCAAGAAGGCTCCTTTCGGTAAAGGTCACCCAGTTCGAATCACCTCCGATTTCGCCACGGACCTCGACCACTATTTTGGCATTGCACACGCCACATTGTTAGCACCAGATGACTTGTTTATCCATGTACTGCCTTACAGGTGCAATGGGAAGCTGCTTTTCCCCCTTTGTAGGACCTGTGCAGATGGTCAACTGGCACCCCCTTGCCAGCACACTGTGAACCAGTGCGCGTTGACTGGTTCCTGGCCTATGTTCGAAATTCACACGGCTATGCGCGCTGGATACAAACTTCTCAAATTCCACGACATGTGGCATTTTAAGACCATTCTGCAGTACGATCCTGCAACAAAAAAGGGAGGTGTCTATGCGAGGTATATAGATACTTTTCTGGGGCTGAAGCAGCGTTACTCCGGGTTTCCCCCTGACGTCTGCACTTCAGGGGTTTCCCTGTGCAGACGTCAGGGGCTCCCCTGACGAGGAGCAAAAGGAAGCCTTTTGTGAGGCCTTCTTCCAGGCGGAAGGAGTTCGGATCCTACCCTTGGAAGTTGAAAAAAATAGCCTTAAACGTACTCTTTCCAAGGTCTCGCTTAATTCGTCATGGGGAAAACATTCACAGAACATGAGTCGAACTCAGACAACCATCGTGAGCTGTCCTGTCAAGTACATGGAGCTCTCGTCGGATGCCTCATTAGTTGTGACTGACGTCGCTGTCATCAGTGATCAGGCCGTGTTAGTCACACACAAGCCTGCGGAGTCTGCCACTGCTCCAAACACCCGTGGAAGCTTGACTCTCGCCGCAATGGTGATGAGTCACACCCAACTAAAACGGTACGAGCTTCTGTCAAAATTAGGAGCTCGTGCCCTGTATTCGGACACGTATTCGGTGATTTATTCTACATCTTCTACGGCACCTATACCCCTCCACAAAACCCCTTTCTCGGAGGTCTCGTTGACGAAATTACGTCAAAGCACGGCCCAGATGTGCATATCACCGATTACGTCAGTGGTGGGGCCAAGAGTTATTCCCTCCGTCTCAGCAACGGTGACGAAATTCTGCGTACCAAGGGTATATCTCTCACGAAGAAAAACTGCAGCAAATACAATTTTGAACCTCTAAAATCTATGGTATTAGAACAGTCCCCCTCCAACGAGACCTTCAATGTCCCCTTCAACTTAGTTCGCAATAAAGTGGATGGGTCACTCATGAATAAGCCCATGGTAAAAAGGTTTAAGGCCAACCTTGATAAGCACTCTCTCAGCTCGGGTTCAACTGTTACTGTACCCTACGGGTACAACGACCTGGGATTGGATACCCTTATTCAGCTCATGGATGAATAAATACAATGTTCATAGTAATTTATTCAATGTACATATTTCAATGACCTTAATTTATTATACCTTAACTTATTATTTCAATGTACATAGTGGATCACACGCATTTCAATGTCCTTAATTTATTATTTCAATGTACATAGTGGATCACACATATTTCAATGTCCTTAATTCATTATTTCAATGTTCCTAGTGAACATTAATTATTTCAGTATCTGTAGTAGATCTTGTATCCGTAGCAGACCTTTTTCATAACTTAATTTATTATTTCAATGTTCCTAGTGAACCTTAATTATTTCAGTATCTGTAGTGGATCTTGTACCCGTAGCAGATCTTTTTTTTATACCGTTAAATAGTTTCGTACTGCCCTCTTATAACACACGGCGTCGTCAGCAGCTTTTTTATAAGGATCTTATATGTGTATTTTTATACTTTTTTGAATTAACAACATCATTGTCTTTGAAACCTACAGTGTTTTTATATTGCTTTTCAGCAATGAATTTAAAATTGTCATGTGAATTATCACCACTGTTTTATAATTGTAACTGTTGATGTGTTTTAATAAAAAAAGTTTCAAAAAATCTGTCTCTTTATTTCCCAACACTGGAAAACAACTATGTGGGAGGGATAAAAGCAAGAAGTAACTTTGTTTTTTTACAGGTGATCTGGAGTCTTATCACGACAGCATTATCACCGTCATCCACGCTACAGAAACGAGCTCTCTAACTTGCTCTGTAGAGCGCATTGATTGGCTCTTCCCTGTTCGCTCTCTGCAAGCACTTCCGGATTTGAGTGTCAGAGTGAGTCAGTGCGCTCTAGCTGTATGCACTAGTGCTATCTATCTCATGGCTAAGGTTTCGCACTTGTTGTATACTCGAATTGTAAAGTGGGGTCAGCACGATGATGTTTCTATGGATAACATTTATAAAACCTAATGTTTCAGTGTTGTAAAGGAAAGAACGAACAAGAGGCATATATTTCAGTTTTACTTTCTTTTATTGGATATCACAAATTTTTAATACATTGTTTTACATTTTTAATACTTTGTTTTTTAATACAGAATTTTAATACCAGGGTGTTTTAATACAGAATTTTAATACAAGGGATTTTATCACAAATTTTTAACACAACTCTTCAGGTACACAAGTCTTGGAAATACAATGTTTTTTTTTTTACAGAAGTCTTCAGATATCTTCAATATGAAGTCCATTCAAATAACTTCCTTTTCTTATGTCGCAAGGGAGCAAAGTCGCTCATTGGAGGGTGAGCAAAAGTCTCTGCTATGGGTTGTCTGGGGATGTTGACCTTTACTTCATGGGTGATGCTGACCTTTACTTCATGGGGGGCTTCCAATTGCTGGTTAAATAACAGGTAATTTTTCAATACAGTCAGGTACTTTTCAGTTTTATCATCAACGTCAGATTCAAGTATTTTCTTCATCTCCATGTCTAAATCACGCACTTTTTTTCGTATGTTTCGTCTTTCAACAGCCTTCACTGAAATCATTTTCGAAATAGGGACCCCATCAGTGGTAAGGCCGCAGTAAGGAGAGGAAGTAGGAATCCCAATCCCTTTTGCAGGAAACGTTTCTTGTGATGGACAGATGAATGTTTGGAAGCTAAACTTCTTATGACAGTCTTGTGATTTCATAAATTCTTTAATACTCGATGGGAGACAGGTATTTTCCCTTTTAAGAAATTAGTGCACACTTCACATAGAGCATACATCTGAGGGTCAGAGATGTGCTTCAGCAGAGCTGCACGTTGCTTTCCCACAAGTTTTGGTAAACACTGAAGGAACGGGCCTTAAGATCTAACTTTCATTTGGGACGTAGAGTATCTCGGGTTCTTCAAAATGGAGGATCTTGGCATGGACCCTTTCAGTATCTAACGTTCTGGGATGAAGGTCCACGCACAAATAGCCACAGGGAGGGTGTGTAGCTAGTCTACAAGCATCGGTCAGGAGTTTGGATTGATGTGAAAATACTTGTCTTGCCAGATGCGTTATTTGTGAAGCATCCCAACAGTTGCAAAATAAAAACATATAGTGAGCATTGAGTGATATAGTTCTCGAATGTCTTCCCTTTAAAAACAGATTTTGCAAGATCAGGACAATCGTGATATTTTTATGATGCCCTTCACGAATAAACAATTGAGATATGCGTTCGATGGCCGCAGACTGTTCCATCAAGTCGTCCAGCACCAGAAGCGTAGGTCTGAGGGGGTCAAATTCCAGATCTACAGGTAGTCCTTCACAAAATTTCACAGTTTTCTTAAAGGGTTCAAAGGCAGGTTGCCACTCCCCATAGCAGTAAACGAAACATTGGGGCTCTGGTTCGAACATCTGAGTGGCTTCTTTGATGAGTTTCAGAGTGAAAGTCGTGTTTCCACACTTAGAAGGAGTGGCAATTAAAATATTTGAAGGAGTTCAGAGAGCCATCGTACCACCATGCAGTCGTTAAAGTCTACTCGACACATGTAATCGCGATGCAATACTGTGGGGTCAAAATGATCCACGTGCATTCCTTTCTTGTAAACAGCTATCCAGTGGGTTCCGGGCAGGGAGGCCGGATCAGTATTGCAGATAAACAAGGCTTCTGACTGGTCGATTCTGAGGGGTAGTCTGTCACGTGGGAACACACCTAGACTTGTAGGTAACATCGAGAGGATGGATTCTAACTGATAGGTATTCATGAGCTGTAGTCAAACAGGATTTTACGATCCAGTGGGATTTCCAGTAGATTCCGGTATTCTGCATACAGGATCACAGGACTGATGTGGGTAGTGGCTTGGCAAACTTTAATTCGACTCTCACACTACCACTCTTTATTAAAGAAAACACTTGATTACATTCATGTTGCTCTGGGGTCAATTGGAATCCAAACAGTGTAAAACCCTCGCCATAGGCTTTTCACGATAAGTTAATACCACTATCTGAATTCCATGCATCCACAGCTTCCAATAATCCTTGGTAACATCTAAGATAACGTCCATTCGTAAAGTCTGGGGTGTAGGACTGCTGATCACTATCAAAGTGAAGACTGATGTAGTTTAAGTCGAAATGTTGGAAGTTGAAGGGATTTTTTTCGTACGATCCATTCAGACTGGTACTTTCCACTATACCCAGTACCAGACGTACTGGAAGTTGACCAAGAAATAAATTGTCACGGTTCACACTCGTCAGGCCTGCAGCGATGGAGAACATACGTAAGTCCGTTCTTCGCAGAGGGTACTTGGCACTCTCTGAGCCCAGTACACGAGCATGTGCAAGGATGACACCGGAAGTGGGTTTGGCTTTGCGCACAAAAAATTCAGCTTCGTCAATCTGTACTTTGTAAGAGGGGTCCGCTTCACCTGTCACGAGACAGACTTCGGGCTTGGATCTTAACAGATGCAGTCTCAGATCGACCTGATTGAGTAGGCAACGTTCTTGGTTGAACAGCTCAGCATGGATCCAGGAGATGAGTTCGATACCTGTTGACTTGACGTACCCCTTGCGCTGATGACATCCCTCATTCTCCCGACTGGTCAGTTCCATTTTACCGGGGGTGTCGAGGTACCAGAGTGACGTACCGAGCTGACTTCGCGTGTCATCGGTACCTTAATTCAATAGAGTCTCCATGTACGCCCTGTAGGGGTACAGGGTGTGAGAAGCACTCACAAGGTGATCGTTGAGGAAGACGTCTACTTGACTGAAGAGGGCATGGAAGAAATGATTGCAGGGGGCAATCACTTCCGACGAGGCTGTACCGTCGGAAGTGATTGCAGGGAGCAATCACTTCTGATGGTACAGCCTCGTCGGTACAGCTCCGTTGGTACAGCCCCGTCGGAAGTGATTGCAGGCAGCAATCACTTCCGACAGGGCTGTACCATCAGATTTCACAATTTTCAAGATGAAGCGTAGGTGACAGCGGGATAGATCAATGTAATCGTCTGTTCCCTTCACGATGAATTCAAGTGGAGCATTACCTTCCAGCGAAGCCACAGGTAAATAATTTACATAGCAGCCTCCTTCCAGTTTAGAGACAATGGGAGGAACCAGAAACAGGTCCAGTTCGGAATTGGTACAGTCGCCAGAATCAGTGTGAATTTTCTGAATGCTCATGATGAAAACACGTCCTTCACAGTACAGAGTCTCTTCACTTTATGAACACTAGGACGACGACGACGGCGTTTTATCCCTTTTCCACCCTGCAACTTGGAACTGGCACGTTGCAATAGGTCTACACCAGCTTCACGCAACCCTGCTTTGGTGGGTGGTTTCAGAGATGCCCCTGGACCATCTCTGAAACGAACCATAGCCCACCTTTACGTAGAGCAGACAGTGCCGGTCGTACGAGAGGGCTGATGAAACGTCCAATAGTGGCAAAGTTGCTACCGAGCCCATCACCTCTCTGATAACGAGGGTCCCTGAACACACCCTGCCCCGTTTGGCTCTTGCAGTAGCTCACATAGGTGTCTGCAGAAGGGGGAATGAATTTAACCCTCATGACAGAAATGTAACTTGACTAAAACTTTACCGAATTTAAAATGCAGAGGTTCTCCTGTATCGGTACGAAGGATGATCTCACACTCTCAAAACTGTTTCTTGCCAGGGGGTAGTAATCAGGATGTTGATACACTGCAAAAATGGCTTCGTTATTACTGGTTCTGACGGCAGGATTCACAACGCGCAACAGTTCACCATGAGTATCACCTAACAACTGAGGTGCAATCAGGTCTGAATACAAATAAATACCATACATTCCTCTGTTCATATCGATGGGGTAATCACCCAGGGATTTATTCAGCAGAATATCTAATTTAGTAATTCCTAGCATGTCTCCAAATCCGGGGTTCGACTGAGGAAATTTAATGAAATGTGACTTGTCTGCATCATCAACACTGTGTGATCGGCCTGTTGTTTGAAACGGTAAGCTTTTCTCAACTTGCAGGGCATGATCTGGTTCATCGCATCGAATAATGATTCAGCGGTTTCGTATCATCCATGGGGTACCTTTCGTTCTTGGAAACTACCTGGAGGAATCATGTAGAAATAACAGTCGTCATCTATATCGAATGTTGCAGTATTGCACAGTTTGCTAGCAAATCGCTGGTGGGTTTGTCAACTTCTCCCTCGCCGATACACAGAAGCCTGCCAAAATTCGTTTTAGGGAACATCAAACCGTATCCCTCACTCAGTTTGAATACCCAGTAACCACTGTTATAGGACACCATTATTTCTTTGGGGAGCTGAGTGGAGAGGAGAGACAACAGTTCCATTCGAGTTATTTTGCCTGGTTTAAGTTTGATTTTACAGTATTCTTCAGAGGGAGCAGGAGCATAATATTGAAACGTGTCATTAGAACCATCCACATCGTACCAGCTCACGAGTAAGTGAACTTCTGCTAGTCCCACTTTCCATTTCCCACTTAGTCTTAGGGGTTGTGCCAGCCGAACCGTGAAATCACTCTGAGAATTGTTTGGGTAAATATTCTGCCTAGCCGTGGAGGGTAGGGTCAGGTAGAAACTATCCATTTTTAGGAATCCATGAAGGTTTGGGATAACCGCGAAATTTGATCAATGCCTTGTGACCTTTTCTTTCGATTATTTTCTCAACAGTGTAAAGTTCTGGTTCGGTTACTTTTTGAAGTTCCGATTTATAGAATGTGCCCTTCAACACTTCTCCCTCGGAATCCCGTACAACGTATACAGGGGGCTGACGTTGTAACACCTTGTCAACTATAAAAATTTCTTCGGTCCACAAATGCTTACCTGCCTTCTTGAAGGGTACTTTTAGACTGGCTAGTCAAACCATGTCCCCTACTTTAAATTCTGGTTTTTCTTTTACTACGGCAGGATTGTGATAGAGTCGAACCAACACAGCGTCTTCATTGTGTAAGGTCACATCCTTGGGAGCCATATCATGTGCACTGTGAACTGTGGCATTGTAACCTCTTACAACATGTTGCAGCACATCCAAGTACCAGTAGGTGTTATTGCACATATAATATCTCCCCAGTCTCTCGCATAGGGTACGATTCCATCTCTCCACCAAAGCTGCTTTTTTGTCAGAGTAGGTGAAGAAAAACCGAATACCTTTCTTTTTCAGGAATTTCTGGAACACTCTGTTGGTAAATTCGGTACCTTGATCCGTATTTAAATTCATGGGAGATCGCCCCTTGGAAAGGATTTTTTTGAAAGCCGACACCATTTCTTTCCCTGTTTTTGCCTTCATAGGCACTGCTCACCCATACCTCGAGAACACATCGATGACCGTTAATATGTAGCGATAACCGTCATTGAAGCGAGTTAGATCTTTCACAACTACGAGATCGGCTTGCCATTGTTCGTCTAACCCTGTGACATAAACTTTGCTATGGGGGAACTTTCTGCGAACAGGTTTATGTAGCGTGTAGCTTTTCTAACCATTCTCGGACGAGTTTGAGCGGCAGTCCCATATTCTAAGCTAACTTTTTTACACTACCGAATCCTCTTTCAGGGTCGAAATAATGGGACTCCAAAGTTTTGATTTCTGCTGCACCCAGACGTCGTATCCCACCAGGTTTTGCCATTGCTGTAGGGAAAGTGTAACACCTGTAACTGTAGGAATGTCTCCTATAAACTGTTTGATGTTCACTGTTAAGTTGCACACTCAAATTTTGCATTCACTGCCTAAGGCTTTTGACTCCCCACACTGAATATTTTTACTAGGAGCTACAAGTTCTAATACAAGCACCACTATCGTTAACACTGTTATGATTACACTTCCAGCACTAGCTAATACCTTCTTTATCATATCCATACCAAGACAAAAATGACACTGAATGAAAAGACAAATATATTATATGGGTTACAATTATTTATTTAATTTATACATTTCATTTTTTGCATCGTCGACAATAACATTATATTTCAGAGTACACACAAATCCAGAATCTACAAAATTCAACAGACCTCATTTCCAGGCCGTATCCACAAACACTTGGACCAAGGCTTTAATGTCCAAGTCACCAGACCACCCTACGATGGTCACTATTTTTTCTTCGAGTTGAAGGCCATCTAATGGAATCAGGCATGTTCGTTCTTGTTGGAAAATGTCCACCAACAGTGGGTAAACACACTCGGAGCCGCTGAAAACAGGACCCAACAGGAAGGGTAGAATGGATTCTGAATGTTCTATAATAGCTGTACGGAGATGGTGATCTTTGAGAGTTCCACACGTTATGCACAACAGCATCACTTCATCTACGTTGATAGCCAGCGTGAACCATTGAGAAGCGTTCAGCGTTATACAGCATCTCACAACACGGAACCGTAGTTCTTTGGTCAGCTGATTCTTTGATGAAGTCGACACAGCGTTCGCCACCTACATTGTGATACATGTAGGCACGTAAACCAGGCATCACGTGCCATGTCTGCTGATCGGGACCAATTTTCACTTGGTCCTCTATGTGGGGCACCGTGGCACACAAAGCCTCCCATTAAGGTATGGAGAGGGTAACCCCCACAGGTGTAGGGTAGATGAGTTCGCCATTTTCATATTTCTTGTAGCAACGTATGTGCACAGAAAACTTATTTTTGAACAGCGAAGGCACAATGTAAGCATCTTCACAGAGACACCACACATCTGGATTGCTAGCCTGCATCGTGAACAATGACGCACTCGAGTGTTGCCACCTATTTAACGTGGGAAAGCAGTGCCACCTATGACAACCAATCAGGACCCGTAGTTTTATCTGGAAATATAATAAGCCAATAGGAGACGATTGGAACTTTGTAATTGAGACTTGCATCATCCCTTTCTGTGCGAGGTTGCCACCCTTGCAATTATTTTGAGGCTTGCATCACCCGATCGTTGCCATTCCAAAGTTTAGTTGGACTTCGAAAACGAACGTGGATACCGTGAGAGTTTGTGAAGTTTAATAAGGGGACTTTTGATAAGGGGAGGGAATTTTAATAAAGAGGTGGAACTTTTGATAAGGGGGTTTTAATGAGGAGGGAGTCTGGGAATAATTACGACTAAAATAGAGGATTTTTCTAAGAATAGTACTCCTCATAGTCCCTAGATGGCGCCAGGGGTTAAAAGGGAGGGAAGGAAGGGGGTTTTAATAAAGGGGGAGTCAAAATCGGGAAATTAGAGCTAAAATAGGGGTTTTTCCGAAAATAGTACTCCTCATAGTCACCAGATGGCACAATGGATTAAAAGAGGGGAAGAGTTTTTTAAATAAAGGGGAAGAAATTTTTAATAAGGGGGGGGGGGTTTAATAAAGGGGAATTAATTAATTTTTAATTAATTATTAATTATTGGTTATTAAATAGTTATTAATTAGGGGCGTGGCTGGAAGTGGGCGTGGTCAGTGACGTCATAGGGGGAAAGCACTAGTGGGGATACTCTGGAGTGCCATTAAACTACTTAGGGGACACCTATGGACTTACAAAGGCGGCCGTCAGTCAAATGGAACATAACGCCATGGTTAAATATTCTCTCGCAGAGTTTTGAGGTCGGTAAAGCGATTTTTATAAAATTCAGAATTCCACTTCATTGTATGAATGTTTCGAATAGCAAAACAACATTCAGATTAAATTTGGGCTGATTGGAGAAATTCCAAAGATCATAACCTGCGAACCTATGATTTCACCTAGGAAATGGTATATGTAATTAAGGGACTAATCGATCTCTCTAATATGGATTCGTTTATATCGTCTCCCCCAAACATGACATTTGACGAAGTCACGACGGAATGTCATGACTTCATGTGCCGAAGAAAATTCCCATTGTACCAAAAGGAAAAGTATAAGAAAATTTGCGCTGTGTTAAAGAAGAAAAAGTGCAAGAAATTCGGAAGATTCTGTGTCAGTGATTCCGTGAGTGAGGAAGTTGCAAGCAGTTCAGCAGGCTAAGTCGCATCCAATTCGGTGTTCTACAGAGTGCGATTTCCACGACATCGTCGAGATCTTCGCTGTGGAGTGTGCCAAAGTCCGTCACTGTGGAAAGAGGTTCCTCATTGTGGAAGGAGACTCCGATTCCAACAGCAGACAAGGGAGCAGAAGCCGATCTTCGCGGGAGTGAATGGCCTGTGGTTTTTCCGTTTTTATTTCATTCGGTACGAGTTTGGAGTTGCCAATGATGCTTAGGTGTCGTGATAAAACCAGGGTCGAACTGAGCAGGACGAGAGCATTGATTTAAACAGATACATTGAGGCTGGGGAAAGTGGGGAAGGTAGCGAAATTGGTAGGATTGATAGCGATTTTGGGATAGAATAGGGTGCTAGCGGGTGTGGTTCGAATCCGGTCGAAATGAGTGATTCAGGTCCGCAATCGGTCTCAGAGATGGAATATGAGGTGATGAAATAGCGGAGAGAAAAAGAAAAAGGATAGGGAAGAAACTGGAAATGAAATACAGAAGAAAGAGACAGGGAAGAAGGGTGAAAGAAGAAATAGGGAGGAGGAAGAAATGGAGAAATAAAACTTAGATGATTAGCTCTAGAAGAAAAGAAACGGCATGGTTTGTAAAGAGGCTGGGAAAGGGAAGCTAGAAAATTAGCTCCGCAAGAGGAAGAATCTAGGAGTAGCGTTGAAGGTGAGGTAAAAGCGAAAAATATTGGCGATAATTCTGCTAAAATTGCAAAAGTTAGTAAAGGTAACTTCCAGCAGAAATTAAAATTTAGCTGTGTAAGTGATAGTCATGATAATCTGATTAGACTGAATAAGTTTCAAAGGTGTAATGCAGACAATGAGGAGGTAATAATAACTCTGTAGAGTAATTTTAATGAGGTAAATGATAAGTGTAATAAAAGTATTCAATAACAGTGGTAAATTTTGTCATGATGAAAGCAATTATATGCCTGCGAAAGGCAGATAACAGTGTTCAATAACTTTAAAAGTTTGATAACTCTAAAGATACCAGAAGAAAAGTATTAGATAATACTGTAAATACTATTAAGATTCGTGGTGTCAGTAACTTGGAGAGTAATGAATGGGGCAATATACAAACTAACAGCAGAGTTAATGACAAGGTTATGTCGAAGTTTGACAAATGCCCGAAAGTTTTAAGTTTGATAATGGTGATAAGCCAGTAGATGAGAATGTTTCAGGCGTAATCAAATTTATGCCTAATGCAGCTGGTAATCAATAAACCTAAAGCTAGCTGGAAAGATGGGAGTAATTTTCCGTCAAGGAATCTCAATTTATAATATCCTCATCAACACCAGAGTTGATGAGGATATTATAAATGATACAAATCAGATGTTCAATAGCAAGGTTCAAGTTCAGGCACATAATGAGAAAAGGTGTAGCAGTGATTCACGTAGGACAATTAAATTTAAGGTAAAGAAGAATGTGGCTAGATTTAGTAAAGAAAATATTTCTCTTGATGATAATTGCGCAATGCACCTGATAGGGAGAAAGATGGAGCAAGAGTATAAATATCAGAGAAAGAGAAATAGAGTATAGCAATTCACATGAGAGCAAATTAATAGAGTAGATGGTGATAAAATTAAATATGAGAAGGGTGAGGATAATATAGATTTAGATAGTGAGTTACGTAATAGAGTTGATTATTGTACCGTTATTAACAAATATAACATTAATTGTGAAGAGAGTACCATTAATGTAGTAACAAGTAGAGCTATATGTGATAAAAGTAATATTTTGTAGAGAAAGAAGTAATCATAATAAAGTAGAAATGATAACTAAAAATCAGGATATGATGTTTGTGAAGAATAAGAATAGTTTTGCAACTGCGGTTGACTATCTGGTAGGAGATTTGGGCAAATCTGAGGACCACGATATTTATCAGATAGAAACTTCGTGTCAATCTTCTGAGGTAAAGGAAAATTGTCAAGTAGGTAAAGTAAACAAACCTGTGATATAGTGTAATTTTCAGATAGAACAGGAAAACAATTTTGAAAGTAGGAATAAATTTCAGTTAGAAAAAGTGTCTGAATGTGATGATAAGGATAATTATCAGGTAGACAGGTCAACTGGAAGTCCTGTTCAACTCCAACAATTATTAAAAATATTCCCGCCGTGTTAGCGATAATTTTTTTCAGGTTTTTAATTATTGTTGAAGTCTATTTCTACAGATAATATCTGTATTTATTTTAATGATCAAATAATTGGTAGATATAGTTCTGAAGTAACAAAGAGTGTATAGATATTAGGGATAACTCAGAGGAAATTAAACAGGAAAAGAAAAATAAGAGTCTAACTGCAAATTCACTCAAATCCGAAATGTAAATATTAAGGAATTAGGATGTAAATATAAAGATATTAACATTGAGTATTAAGTAAATAGTAGAGATAAGGGCAGATAAAGGTCAGATTCTTAAAAATAATCTTAAATTTCTCTTTTCAGGGAGGGAAGATAATAAGCACCACCAAGGTGTTCACCAAGATTCAAATGGCTCGCTCGCCTCAAGGGGAATTTCAATTCCTCATTCAAAATTTCAAAATTGAAATTAGATGGTATTTGCCATGCCACATATACGATCTTTGAAGGAATGGACTGTTGGTATCACGGATGTGTAAAATGTTTTCACCCCTGTAATAGCATCACTAGCAGTCTGCTTCTCAGCACACACGCTAGTGATGCTCTTCTAGGATATGAGTGCATTAATTGAAAGGTTTCTTACAGCAAAATTTCACACAAGCATTAGATTTGAATGTTATCTGCTTTTATGCCCCCACTGAGGATGAGAAGGATAGGTTTTACGGACAACTTCAGGATATTTTGAATTCTGTCAAGAAGAGATATTACCCTTGTTCTAGGTGACTTGAATGCCAAAGTTGGTATCGACTTTGACCTTTAGGGAGGGGTGATAGGCCCTTTTGGTATTGGTAGCTGCAATGACAATGGGCAACAGCTCCTACAGGTAAGTAAACTTAATGGTTTCAAAATAACTTACACCTATTAAAATCACGGCGACACAGTAAGAACACGTGGGTTTCACCAGATGGGCTGCATAAGAATATGATTGACTATGTATTAACAGCAAATGAGATAGTTCTGTTAGGGATAGTTAAATCTGATCATTACCTTGTTAAAAGTGTTTTGCAACTTAAAAAGTGTTGTGCTAAGGTTAAAAAAATTACCTTTAATACTGAAGCTCTGAAAGACCCAATTATAGTAAAGCTTACCTTGATAGGTTAGTCATTATGACAGTCATGGTTTGCTTACTACTGAAGTTGAGGAAGAATAGGATCATTTTAAACAGGGGTTTTGGGAAACTAACAGTACTCTTTTAGGAAAAAAGGAGCAGAGGAGATAGAATTATTTGAGTGATAAGGCACTTGAGCTTATTTCAGAAAGAACTGTAAGAATGTCCTTAATCAATACCCTACTAGTCCTAATAGAAAGCATTACAGAGAGCTTAATAAACGTGTAAAGGATCAGTTAGCGGTTGATAAGAATCTTTGGCTTGATGGCTTGGCTGACAAAGCCGAGGAAGCAGTTAGACAGCACAACAGCAGAGAGCTGTACCAGATAGTTAATGTTTTGTGTGGTAGAAAACGGACAGGCATACAGGGATTGAAGGATAAACAAGGTAAGGTTATAGAAGGTGAGGATTCTGTCATGGCTACGTGGGCTGAGCATTTCAGTGATGTTCTAAACGATGTGGTTACTTCTACTCTCATTGTTTGAAACGATTATAGATACATCACTGGCTTTAATGTTGGTCCTATAACACAGTCAAAAGTTATTTTCACTATTTCTAAACTTAAATTTCATAAATCACCAGGGGTAGATGAAATTACTACGGAAATGCTTAGAGCTGGGAATGTTTCAGTTACCACTTGAATGACTGAAATTTTGAATATCTTTTATGATAAAGGCATGGTTCCCAATGATTTTACCAGAGCTATTATTATGCCTATTTTCAAAATAGGCGATACATTTCAAACTAGAGGGGTATCAGCCTACTCTGTTCTAGGTAAAGATCTTTGCATTACTGTGCTTAATGGAATTAAGAATCTGGTTCACAGTCAATTGCATGATGAGCAATGTGGATTCAGAAGTGGTATGACATGTATAGATCATATATTTTCGCTCATGCAGATTGTTGATAAATGTTTAGAGTTTCAGAAATCTTTGGTTGCTAGGTTTGTTGATTTCAGAAAGGCTTTCGACTCTGTCGATCGTCATAATTTGTGATTGATTGTGAGATTGTATGGCATACCAGACAAGTTAGTTAATATAATGAAAGCTCTGTAATAACACTGGGTTGTGTGTGAGAGTTGGTAGGGCTTGTAGCAATTGGTTTAGCATTACTTCTCGTGTTCGACAAGGGTGCATTTTGTCTCCTTTTCTATTCAGTTTGGTTCTTGATATGTTACGCGAAATTCACTGCAAGGGAAAGATTTTGGCCTTAAATGGTCTGGAGATATGAAAATTTCTGATTTAGATTATGCTGATGATTTAGCCCTTTTGGCAAATGATATTCATGAGATGAACTCTTTCATTCGAGTGTTGATGAGACTGGTAGTAGAGTAGGTTTGGTTACAGAGAAAACTAAAGTGATGAAATTGGTCAGGCAGGCTGTGATTCACTTAATCTGAATAGTTGCAGTCTTGAGCAGGTGTCACAGTTTAACCCTTCTAGTGTCCAGCCTGAAAAACTGGTTTACATCCAGAGGCCAAATTTAACTTTAAAACTTTTTTGCCAAATAATTAGTGAAAGGAATTATGGCATGTTATATGCCAAATTAATCAACATTTATTTCTGGATTTTCTAAAAATAAAATATTTAACAAAAAAGACCATATGCTTCATTTTAATAGACTTTTTTAGAGTCATGTAATAAAAAAAATGCATCTGGCAAAGTCCAGGCTTGTTGCTGTCCAATAAAGAAGTTACATTTAAAATATTTTTAATAAATAACTAATCAACAGAAATAGCTCATGTTATATGCCAAATTAAAAAGAATTTAATTCTGAATTTTATTGAAGTAAAAAATTTGATCAATGTAGTAACATATTAATTTGAATAACAATTTTTACAGCGATATACCAAAAAAAGGTACACATTTCATAATTACTTCCAAAATCTTCCATTTTTTAAAAAAATAGTTCTTTGTTAGTAGGAGATTTTAAAAACTAAGAAAAAATTTGTTGATAACAGTTCAAATCAAACTTCTGAGCTTAAATTAGGGGATTGCTTCAGCACAGAGTAATGTTAACAAAGAAATTGGCAATACCTTATATAACTTCTAAGAAATGGCAAACAGATGGCTTTAACAAATTATTTATGTCATAGTTTAATAAAATATGTATCAAATAAAAAAAATATTATTTATCAAGCTTAAATTACATATTTTTATAAGATATCTATTAAAAAATTTTAAAATGGCAATTTTTATTTTTCTTAATCGTTTTCTTTTATTGTGCTAAAAACGGATATATACGTTCTGGACACTGGAAGGGTTAATTATCTTGGGAGCTCCGTAACAGATAATAGTTTGGTTCTTTCTAGAGTTAATTATGGTAGTGAAATTTGGACACTTTGTAAACAAGATAACAGGAAAGTAGATGCTTACGCAGTATCTTGGGCATTAGGTGGTTCAACTTTGTAACTAATGATGAGGTTAGGCAAAGGAGTCGGCAACCTCCTTTAAGCAGCATATTGTACAGACTCCGTTGGTTTGGCCATGTTGCCCATATGGATAATTATAGATTGGCGAATAGGGTTATAAACAGTGTGCCTAAAGGCCTCAGAAAGAGGGGGGGCCTAGGATGCGGTGGGCAAACAATGTCAAACAGGACCTTGTTAGAAGTGGTGTGCAGTGGTCCGTTGCAGCAGATGTAGCTCAGGGCAGATATGCTTGGAGAACTAAATTGCACGGTGTGGTTGGACCTCCGTAGCCCATGGCTACTTGAGGAGGAGGAGGAGGAGGAGGAGGAGATGAGGAGAAAATGTCGAAGTAGATAGATGAGATTTTTAGACAGAAATGATCTTAAGCAGATTCTATAATTAATGACAAAATGTTAAAAGTTCAGTTAAGTGCTGTCGAAGGTATGAAAAAGAGAGGCGATTTTGTTTAAATGACAGAAATAATGACGCTAAGATTAGAGAAAGATTTAGCTGAGGTGTTGCCAATATTGAATGGAAATATGTGCACCATACATGGGAATCACTACGAATCAATAGAGTTTTGTTTAAAAATATTTCGTTAAAACACAGAAGCTTAATAAAAAGCAGCGCTAGAACAAATAAAGATTTATTAAGAAAATATCAGAAGGCAAATGAAACAAGTCCGTAGGAAAACAGGCGCTAAAGAAATTTAAAAAGAATAGGAATCTTGAATTCGTAACAAAAAAGGAAGAATTGCAAGATGAAAGATGAAGCATGAGAAACGGCATATATTCTGGAAGTAACCGATTTACACATGCCCATAAAATTGAAAGAGAAGATTCTGGATATCATAGGTGTAGGACATCGAGCGAAGGTTAACCTGGGACGTCTCTAACCGATCGTGGTTGGTTTTATCCAACAGCACTCTGTGGTTAAGAAAATTCCTAGGGGTGTTAGTGATTAGGTTAGGGGTTGTGATGAAAGGGGTAGAGATGGAAACTCAAAGGGGTGTAAAAATGAAAAGGGGTGGGATCCACCCAACCCACTAGTGGAGAGATGTTCTATTCGAGCAATAAAGATCATAGAGTCTGTGGATACTCAAAGTGAACTACAGTCAATTACTTCTGAATGACAGTGACATTTAGTGCACTCCAAGTAAACTAACTGTACAGCCTTCAGGTGAGAACATTGTCACCAGACAAGCTGGGTATAATGAACATTAGAGTGACAAAAGTCACTTTAATGTTCTTGTCTTGTTGATAGCTGTAAAACCTTTTTAACAGGGGATGTGTCGTGTCCCTCAAATTTATTTTATTTTTGTTATTGTTGTATACATATATATCTGTGTTAATTGTATTTTTGGAAGTGCTGAGAAAGGGATGCGACTCAGGAGTTGTTATTCAGGTCTGAGCTGGCTGACTGCATATGCTCACAGCGGCGAAAGCCTGACTCTAGTGTGAGTGAGGGAGAGAAGCACATTAATAATGAAGAGCAGTCAGCGTCGCTGTCAAACTGGAACGTTGTCTGATGCGCGTCAAAAGGGCGCTCCTCTTTCTAAAAAAAAAAACCTTAAGGGACAGTTTAGATTCTTTGTGAACCAAGGTACAGTTCTATGTGAACCAAGGTACGCTTCTGTATGAACCACGTAATAGACAAAGATTATATATCCTCTCGCTGTTTTGAGGTCGGTAAAACGATTTCTGTAAAGCGCAGATTTTCACCTCATTGAATGAATGCTTGCAATGGCAATGTTCAGATTAAATTTGGGCTGATTGGGGGAAGTCCAAATAACATCTAGGTAGCCGAATCATTCTGATCTTCAACGCAGCAAAGACCACGGAATCGAGCGCATTCCCAATACGTAATTATATGTGAGTGTAAATAAACTGTTTCTTCCTTTCAGTACTCTCGTGTTTGAATTGTTGATCATCTTTCTACTCACTTAGCGCACAAGTCTGAGGCATATATCGGTACGTGCATAACAACCTGCGAACTTGTGATTTCACCTAGGTAATGGTGGACGTAATTGAAGGGCTAATTGATCTCCTCTACTAATGTGGATTCGTTTACTTCGTCCCTCCAACATGATAGGGCAGGAACATCCATAACAGAAGGAATGGAACTCGATGGAAAATCACAGGACACAATATTTTAAGTGTATGGAGAATGATAAGTCTCAAAATACATCCACCAACAGTGGGAAATGAGGGAGGAAAAAGGCTCTGACAGACAGGCATTTGTTGGCGCGAACTCTACCTCAAAATAGAGTTGCTACAGTTCATAAGCTGAAAGAGGTGATCACTAGCAATACTCAAGGCCCTTTTCAATGAGAACTAGGCGAAGAGAATTGAAAACTTGGAACTTTGGAAACTCTGTGGTGGCCAAGATAAAGTGTCAGATAGGTGTTCATAATTTAGCTAGGCAGTGTATATATTTCTGTTACATATATATTGTACATTTTCGCATCTATCAATAAATAATATAATGCAATTGATTAAAAGTTTTATTTTTTCAGATACAATAAAACTTCCAAAACACAAATCTTGAAGGGTTCGAAAAAACGACTCATCTAGAAGGATATTCGACTTTTGTAAAACCCTACTTATTAAAAGGAAAACAAATACTATAAAATGCATTCTTTAATATTTAGCAATAATTTTTCCGCATTTTTACTATTTGGGGTCAGATTTCAAAATTTATTGAAGTTACAATAAATAAAAGTAAACAGTTCGTATAAATTTTTTCCAACATCTATTTATTAGAATACGTAATTCTACAACTCATAATCGTGTATAAAAAAATCACTGAAAGTTATTGGGCGCCAAGTAACTTCCTCATAGAATGCTAAAAATATGTAACAATCATTGAAGCTGGTATTAGATACTTGAAAGCTATGTATAAAAATACTTTTAGTTGATTTAAAATAATTTTTTTTAAATGTAAAATGATCAAAATTCTTTTTAAGACAAAAACATTTATGACTGTGACATAGACTCAAAATCTTAATTTGTTCCAATTTGCTTTCTTAGCTAAGATCAGCACTAACAATCATTCATATATTGATACACAGTTGAAGATACAAATGTAACAGAAAGATAAACAAATGTGAAAAACTGATTTAAATATAAGTAAATGCAGCAAACCAAATTATATCTGCACCAACCACATTACCAATACACATGTGCAAAAATGGCATTTACATTCATAACCAACAGACATAAAAGTGAAACTGTGCCTATATATATATATAATGACACTGTGTCAGAAATTTACAATTTTCCTAAAATTTGCAAATGGTAAACAACATTACGTCTTTCAAAATATAAAATTGTGCGAAAAAAAGTTGCAATACTCCCAGGACTTCATATTTAAGGTTGACTATTATGTTTATGGCATTTCATTATTATTGCAGTACAATGGAGACGTGTCGTGTCGTGTTGGTAGCACACAAAGTTTGTAATCTGATGTTCCCAGGTTAAGTCTCCACTTTGCCTTCATTGATATTTTCTGCACTAATCACTGCAATCAAGTTCCACCTGTGCCAGCATTAAGATTTATCTCCACTAAATCCCACCCTGCCTTCAGTCAGAAACTTACAGTTCAACAAATATCTTCAACACAGAAGAAATTGGCCTATATTACGGTTTGGTAATATAGTTTACAAATTTATTATTTACGTTTACAATTTTGTAATATAGTTTACAAATTATTAAAAATCATGCAATGATCCATGGTGGTTTTACCATGGATCATTGCATGATTTTTAAAAATGCTTGTTTCTTCAGGGAAGATTACAGACAAAATTACAGCTTTGCTAACTTGTAAAATGATAACATGATGCCACTGATTCAACCTCTTGACCAGGGAATTATAAAAACCTTCCATAGATCGGGGTTGAGACTAAAATATCACTCAGACTATAGATTATAATCTTGGAACTTCATCCAATGTTGTAAAGCAGATATCGAATCTGTAAACATTTCATGATGCTCAAGGCCTGAAATAGTTTCCGACACCTGTATTTAATTGCTTTTGAAAACAGGATTAGTGCGTTGCAATGGAGTTCAACAAAGTGCAGTAACCTGAGACATGGGTGAACAAGAGTTTAATGATTGGGTGTACATAGATAGTGTTCTACAAGTCAGTGCAGCTTTAACAGATAAAGAAAATACTCAATCTGTCACTGACAATCACTCCAAAAGAGGGTAAGAATGAGGAAAATGACAGAATTGGAATTCCATTACCAAACGGTAAGCTGTGAAGATCTCATTCCTGTTGAGAACACTGGAAGGTGGAGCAACTGATTTTGGCTATAAATAGCATTGAAAATACTCTCAACAAAATTTATAGTGAGAATTTAAAGCAAACTAACTATTTTAACAGTTATAATTCTGTCATTTTAGTTTTCATCTCTCCCTTATCTATTTGCAATAAAACTAATATATATATATTTAATTCTATATTTTTTTTGGCTTTCTATATACAAATTTCATAATGTTAACTTTACCACCCCACAGAAGCAGTTCTTACGATTTTTACTTAATAAAATCAAAATATGATTTCCCAAAGTGATCACAATAATCAGCACTTACTATACATGATATTTATACGTTCACTGTGGTACTCTGAGAACACATCTCTGGGCATGTTGTGCTCTAGATAGTCTGCAGTTTAAGAATTGTATCCATATACAATATATTACAAAAAACATCCTGGCATCATCATGTTATACGAATGGAAAATCATTTTTTTATCGAAAAATGTCACTCAACATAAATCGAAGATCTATATATATACACCAAAGAGCCAAAATGTTATGACCAATGCATCTTTATGCAAATTGAAGCAACTGCAAGTAAATGACTGTTCATGTAAAGGTCATCAAACGGCATAAATAACATCTGATACTGAGCTCTGTTAATCAGTATTATTCTTGTTCTTCAGATCGGAAAGGCAGCAGACTTAAGTGAGTGTGACAAAGGTCAAATTCTAATGGCCAGATGACTGGGTCAGAGCATTTTCCAGGTGGCAAAGCTTGTGGGGGTGCTCAGGGTCAGCCGTGGTTAGTAACTTCAAAAAATCATCCAAGGAGGGAAAAAAATCACAAACCGCAAATAAAGTGTGGGCCAACCATGGCTCATCGATGCTAGAGGTGAGTGAAGGCTATCCTGTATGGTACAAGCCAACAGAAGGGATACTGTGGCGTAACTCACCCATAATTTGAATGCTGGTGATAGGAGTATAAGTCACCATCGAAAGTGCCTACAAATGGGCATGCAAGAATCAAAACTGTATCTTGAATGATTGGAAGAAGGTCGTCTGGTCTGATGAATCTCGTTTCCTGTTGCACCATGTGCATGGCCTGGTATATGTGTGTCTTTTACCTGGGGAAGTGTTGGCACCAGGATGCACCATGGGACGAAAACAAGCTGGTGGAGGAAGTGTAATGCTTTGGGCAATGCTCTGCTGGGAAACCCTGGGTCCAATCATTCATGTGCAGGAAACTATGATGTTTACCACCTACCTAAATATCATTGCAGACCAGGTACAATCCTTTCATTGCAACAATATGTCCCTTTAGTAGTGCCTTCTTTCAGCAGGATAATGCGCCATACCACACATGAATGGAACATGAATGGTTCAAGAATGACTCGCAGAACATGAGGAAGACTTCCAGGTATGGTAATTCTCCAGACATCAATCCAATCGAGCATCTTTGGTTTGTGTTGGAACAGCATAACTAATCTGCAGCAACTCAACCACATAACTTACAAGAGTTAAAGGATCTGCTGGTAACATGCTGGTACCAGAAGATGCCTTTGGAAATCTTTTAGCATTCATGTCTTGCCAGGTAAGAACTGTTTTGGCAGCATGTGGAGGACTGCTATCATAATAGGCAGGTGGTCATAATATTTTGGCTCTTCAGTGTATAAATAACTTAGCTCAATGTCCAATATTAATATATCTTTATTTTTTCCTGAAATTAATGCAGAAGTTGTTATAAATGTTTATATGAAAATAAATAAAATTAAATTATTTATAATAATGATTAATTTAAATGATGTGATTTTCTAAACATCACATTGAATCTGACAATGGATATAACTAATCCAAAATCGTGATAATTATGCAATTATTATGACTATGTACAGTACATAAGTTGTTCAAATTTATTTCTTGAACGTATAAAAGGTTGACAGAAATTGTTTTCTTCTGTAACCTTTATGGCATCAGGAAACAAATTCATCTTATTATGTCCAAAGAACATTATGACTTTCGTGATGTATTTTGTTTACCTCAAAGATATAATTTTTCATATGAGCATTAATAACACCTTCTGTATTAATATAAGTGACAAAAATGTGTGTGTGTATATATATATTTTTTTTATTAAAGATCTCACTCAAATCTTTCTAATTCACGATTTTCAACAACTCTTAATATTTACATAGGTATTATACATTTGAAACATTTAATAGCAAATACTGCTACAAATGGAAATATGCAGCAGCATTTGCAGTTAAATTAATTGAAAATTTGTCGAAATTAATATTAACTGTATTTGAAATTAATTGAAAGAATCATTGCACCAATTTCTAAATTTGCTTTATTTTTGTTTTAGTGGGCCTTTGAAGTGAACTATTATGCTCAGTGATGCTGTTTTTAAACGTTTCAGACTCCATAAAACTAAAAATAATAATAAATACTCCCTCAAGCAGCTGCTTGCCATAGAGGTCTCACAGTAGCCTGTCAGTTTAATACGCTATAATAGAAGGTCTGCGAGGATTGTAGAACCTCGGCAAAAAAAATTACAAGAACATCTATGCCTTATCTGGTGCTCGAATCCAGGTCCCTTCATAAATCTTTAAATATCCCATATTTTGAAAACTGAGAATTAGAAAAATTTGTGTGAGACAAATCTCCAGTGACATTTTTCTGTTACAGAGCTCTGGATACGGTTTTCTATTCAAATAGCACAGAAATGTCCAGAAATGTTTTCTACTGTAATGTATTTTGGTAGTAGTCCCTTGATTATATGAGCATTGTCAAATTTTACATTGGAGGAAGTCTTCCAGTGTAGATGGCTTCAGCTTTTAGTGATGGGGGAACGGGTCTTTGTCCCATGACTGTGATTAGAGGGCTGTTTGATATGGTCAGCATTCCCTCTCTCAATAAATATAGTTTCTTTAAACATTCCACTAAGAATTTTCTCTCCATAGTCAGTTGGAATGTGAGGACCATTAGATAGAGCTTATTTCCATTAGAATTTAGATATTCTTGGCTACCAAGACACCAAATGGTCAGATAAAGGTCATATTCTTAAAAATAATCTTAAATTTCTCTTCTCATGGAAGATATATAATAAGCATCTCCAAGTCATAGCTCTGCTTCTCAGCAGATACACCAGTGATGCTCTTCTAGGATACGAGTGCATTAATGAAAGGTTTCTTACAGAAAAATTTCAGACAAGCATTAAAGACTTGAATGTTATCTGCTGTTATGCCCCCACCGGGGATTCCAATGAGGTTCAGAAGGATAGGTTTTACAGACAATTTCACGATATTTTAAATTCTATCAAGAAAGAAGATATTACCCTTGTTCTAAGTGACTTCAATGCCAAAGTTGGTAATGACTCTGACTTTTGGAGATGGGTGATAGGCCCTTTTGGTATTGATAGCACCAATGACAATGGGCAACATCTCCTACAAGTAAGTAAACTTAATGGTTTCAGAATAACTAACACTTATTATAAACACTGCAACATACATAAGTACACATGGGTTTTACCAGGTGGGCTACATAAGAATGTGATTGATTATATATTAATTAACAACAAATGGGCTAGTTCTGTTGGGAATACGAAGTCCTATAGGGGAGCAGAAATTGGATCTGATCATTACCTTGTTAAAAGTGTCTTACAACTTAAGCTTAAAAAGTGTCATGCTAAGGTTAAAAAAAATTCTTTAACACTGAAGCTCTGAATGACCCAGTTATAGCTAAAGCTTATCATGATAGGTTAATAGATCACTATGACAGCCATGGTTTCCTTACTACTGAAGTTCAGTAAAAATGGGATTGTTTTAAACACACTTTTTTGGAAACTAACAGTACTTTTTTAGGAAGAAAGGTGCATAGGTGGCAAAATTATTTGAGTGATACGGCAATTGAGCTTATTTCAGAAAGAAAGAACTGTAGGAATGTCCTTAATCAATACCCTACTATAGTTCCAATAGAAAGCATTACAGAGAGCTTAATAAATGTGTAACGGGTGAGTTAGCTGCTGATAAGAATCTTTGTCTTGATGTATTTCCTGACAAAGCCAAGAAACAGTAAAATATCACAATAGCTGTACCAGATAGTTAAGGTTGTTTTGTGTGGTAGAAAATGGACAAATATATAGGTATTGAAGGATAAACAAGGTAAGGTTATAGAATGTGAGGATTCTGTCATGACCAGGTGGGCTGAGCACATCAGTGATGCTCTAAACAATGTGGTTACTTCTACTCCCATTGTTCGAAATGATGATAGATACATCACTAGCTTTAATGTTGGCCCTATAACACAATCAAAAGTTATTTTAGCAATTTCTAAACTACATAAATCCCCAGTGATAGATAAAATTACTAGGAAAATGCTTAGAGCTGGGAATGTTTCAATTACTACATGGATGACTGAAATTTTGAATATCTTTTATGATAAAGGTATGGTTCCTAAGGATTTTACCAGAGCTATTATCCCTATTTTTTAAAAAAAAGGTGATCGCAGTTCTTGTGATAACTATAGGGGTATCAACTTACTTTCTGTGCCAGGTAAAGTTCTTTGTGTGGTTGTGCTTAATAGAATTAAAAATCTTGTAGACAGGCAAATTGCATTATAAGCAATGTGGATTCAGAAGTGGTAGGGGATGTGTATATCAGTTAATTTCACTCAAGCAGATTATTGAGAAATGTTTAGAGTTTCAGAAACCTTTGGTTACTAGCTTTGTTGATTTCAAAAAAGGCTTTTGACTCTCTTGATCACCATAATTTGTGCAGATTGTGATAGCATATGGCATACCAGACAAGTTAGTTAACATAATGAAAGCTCTCTATAATAACAATGAGTCGTGTGTGAGAGTTGGTAAAGCTAGTAGCAATAGGTTTAGCATTGCTAGTTGTGTTCCACAAAAGTGCATTTTGTCTCCTTTTCTCTTTAGTTTGATTATTGATTATGTTATGCGAAATTCACTGCTAGGGAAAGATTTTGTCCTTAAATGGTCTGGAGATACAAAAATTTCTGATTTAGATTATGCTGATGATTTAGCCCTCTTGGCAAATGATGTTCATGAGATGAACTCTTTCATTCGAGCTGTGAATGAGACTGGTAGTAGAGTAGGTGTGGTTATAAACAGAGAGAAAACTAAAGTGATGAAAATTGGTCAGGCAGGCAGCAATTCAGTTAATCTGAATGGTTGCAGTCTTGAGCAGGTGTCACAGTTTAATTATCTTAGGAGTTATGTAACAGATACTGGTGATATGTGGCATGAGATTGACGGAAGAATAGGGATTACTCCTGGGACTTTTAAGAATCTGTGGAGACTGTGGAGAAATTGGTGAATAGAACTAAAGGCCAAAATTAGATTCTATAATTGTTTGGTTCTTTCTAGGGTTAGTTATGGTAGTGAAACTTGGATGCTTTGTAAACAAGATAACAGGAAACTTAATGATTTTTGTTTCAGGATGCTTACACAGTATCTTGGGCATTAAGTGGTTCAACTTTGTAAGTAATGATGAGATTAGGCAAAGGAGTCAGCAACCTCCTTTAAGCAGCATATTATGCACAGAGAGACTCCTTTGGTATGGCCATGTTGCCCATTGGATAATTATAGATTAGTGAATAGGGTTATGAACAGCATATCTAAAGGCCTCAGAAAGAGGGGTAGGCTCAGAATGTGTTGAGCTGACAATGTCATACAGGACCTTTTTAGAATTAGTGTGCAATAGCCAGATCCAGCAGATGTAGCTCATGACAGATATGCTTGAAATAAATTGCAGTCTAGTTGGACCTCCATAGCCCATGGCTGCTTGAGGATGATGATAATGTTGATGAATATCTTTGACATAAATCATCATCATTATCCTCAAGCAGCCATGGAGGTCCAACCAGACTGCACAATTTAGTTCTCCAAACATATGTCCTGAGCTATATTTGCTGCATCTTGCCACTACACACCAATTCTAATAAGGTCCTGTTTGACATTGTCTGCCCACTGCATCCTTGGTCTCCCCCTCTTTCTGAAGCCTTTAGGCACACTGTTCATAACCATATTTGCCAATCTATAATTATCTGTATGGGCAACATGATCAAACCAATGGATTCTTTCTCTGCACAATATGCTGCTTAAAGGAGGTTGCCGACTCCTTTATCGTACCTCATCATTACTTACAAAGTTGAATCACCTAATACCCAAGATACTGAATAAGCATCTACAATCAAAAGCATCAAGTTTCCTGTTATCTTGTTTACAAAGCATCCAAATTTCAATACCATAACTAACCCTAAAAAGAACCAAATTATTATACAGTCTAATTTTAGTCTTTAGGTGTATATGCCTATTTCTCCACTCTTCATAGATCCTAAAAGTCCCAGAGGTAATCCCTATTTGTCTATTAATCTCATGCCACACATCATCAGTATCTGTTACATAATTCCCATGATAATTAAACTGAGACACTTGCTCAAGGGCACAACCATTCAGAGCAACTGAAGCACCTGTATGCCTGACCATTTTTCATCACTTGAGTTTTATCTCTGTTTATCACTAAACCAACAGTATTACCAGTCTCATCAGCAGCCCTAATGAAAGATTTCATATCATCAACATCATTAGCCAACAAGGCCAAATCATCTGCATAATCTAAATCAGAAATTTTGAAATCTCTAGACCATTTAAGGCCAAAATCTTTCCCTTGGCAAAGAATTTTGCATAACAATCAATAACCAACTAAAGAGAAAAGGGGACAAAATAAACCCTTGTAGAACACCAGAAGCAATACTAAACCGATCGCTACACCAGATTCCCCCCCCCCCCACCTCAGTATGGAAACTGGTTAATAAATATTCGGGTGACACCTCTGCCCGTATACCTGTCTGTTTTCTACCACACAAAACATTAACTATCTGGTACAACTCTCTGCTGTTGTGCTGTCTAACTGCTTCCTCAACTTTGTCAGCCAAGCCATCAAGCCAAAGATTCTTATCAGCAGCTAACTAATCCTTTACATGTTTATTAAGCTCTCTATAATGCTTTCTATTAGGACTAGTAGGGTATTGATTAAGGACATTCCTGCAGCTTTTTTGTCCAGAAATAAGCTCAAGTGCCTTATCACTTAAATAATTCTGCCTCCTCTACTCCTTTTTTCTTAAAAGAATACTATTAGTTTCCAAAAAGCTTGTTTAAAACGGTTCCATTCTTCCTAAACTTCAGTAGTACCATACTATGACTGTCGTAATGACTAAGTAACCTATCATGATAAGCTTTAGCTATAACTGGGTCTTTCAGAGCTTCAGAATTAAAGGTTAATTTTTAACCCTAACACAACACTTTTAACAAGGTAATGGTCAGATCCAATTTCAGCTTTCCTATAAGACCTGGTATTCTTAACAGAACTAGCCCATATCCTGTTAATTAATATATAATCTATCATATTCTTATGCAGCCCATCTGGTGAAACCCATGTGTACCTATGTATGTCGTGGTGTTTGTAATAAGTGTTAGTTATTCTGAAACCATTAAGTTTACTTACCTGTAGGAGAAGTTGCCCATTACCATTGCAGCTACCAATATCAAAAGGGCCTATCACCCCTCTCCAAAGGTCAGAGTCAGTACCAACTTTGGCATTGAAATCACCTAGAACAAGGGAAATATCTCCTTTCTTGACAGAATTCAAAATATACTGAAGTTGTCCATAAAATCTATTTTTCTCATCCTCATCAACATCCTCAGTGGGGGGCAAATAACATTCATCTTTAATGCTCGTCTGAAATTTTGCTGTAAGAAACCTTTCATTAATGCACTCATATCCTAGAAGAGCATCACTGGCATGTCTGCTGAGAAGCAGACCTATGCCTTGGTAATGCTTATTATCATCCCTCCCTGAAAAGAGAGAATGGAAGACTCAATTTCTAGAATCATGTGAATAGTCAACTGCTTCGAATTTTGGGAAGCAAAACTGTTGTCATCTATGTCAAGGACCAGTTGCTCTTATAAATTCTACTTGTGGGCAAAAAAATTTTTACCAGGCAACAAGAAGCAGCTTACATATCATCAAAACCAGCCTTCAATTTGGAAGAGAATTTAGTACAAAGGATACAAGTATGCACCACATGCTTTGACGGCACATTACACACTTAGAAACTGATTAACCAGCATCAAGTTTATAAGATGGATTTGATATTGCATATTGGTACCAGATATGGCACTTCAGCTGGTGTGCTTTTGGGGGGATATGGATGAAAACCTTACCCTCAACCTAGTCTCTGGAAATTTCAAATAATCATAATGACACGTCTTCCAGCAAAAAGACTGGTACCTGAGTGCAAATATATACTACACCTAGAGTCATAAAATTTTGAAGGTGGCAAAATTCAGTTTTTTTAATATTCAGTATAATTAAAAGAATAAGTTTTTCATATGTCTGATCTACCAGTTATTCAAAATATGGTGTTTTTCACACTTCAAGTTATACTATGTGACTCAATGTCAACCACTTATTGCACTATTTAAAACTAAAAAAAGAATAAGTTATGTTATTTCAAGATGATATTTATATATTAATGCCCGATAGTAATTATAATCTGAACTTACCTCAACACATTATTTAGCATTTTGATTCTACATTCTTTATCTTCTTAAGAAAAATAAAACGTAATATTCTGCATAAGAAATATAACAATCCTGCAAATATTATTTGGAAGATTTACTCTTCCTAAGAATTACGATTAACTATCAGTTTTTCCAAGTTCATCATGGGAGACTCAAATGCAAGAGACAGGATGAAGGCAAACCCATAGATCCATGTCAAAAATGCTAAAAAGTAAATCACCTGTAAAAACAATAGCAATGTAAATTAATTATTGATGAAATCTAGAATTTACATTATCATGGGCAAAAACTTAGCGCAAAAAACTACCAAATAGTTGCAAATTTTTTAAATAAATAACATACTGTAGTGTATAAAAAAATTATTCTATTTTGCTTTAAAATATTCTCATTCTAAAATTTTTGTACATGTATGCTACAAAAATTATTGAGTTACTTCCATGTTATATCAATGAAGTCCAAACTTAAAAAAAAGGTCTATAAATGGTAGTAGGCACACACTGGAAGGAGAGGTATGTACCAATCCCCTGTGACAATGCACAGAACTGACCAGAAACAGCACATCTGATCCTGCCTTCTTATGGGGTAAGCCATCAGTACCTTTCAGAGATATAAACTGAAGAGCAAAAACATTATGACCATTGCCTAATATGATGTTGGTCCTCCACATGCCACCAAAACAGCTCTTACCCAGCGAGGCGGGGCGGGGGTGGCTCAGTCGGTAGCGCCCCAGGCTCGTAATCTGTAGTTTCCAGGTTCGAGTCCCAGCTGGGTCAGCGTTGAGATTTATCTCCGCAAAATTCCCCACCCTGCCCACGGTCAGTAGGGGACACCGATGGGCTTGGAAAGGTCGCCGTCCGTCGGATGGGACATTACGCCATGGCCCCGTGTGCGAGAGAGCCATACCCTGTGCACGTTAAAGAACATGCTGGATGACCTTGACGGGAGGCTACCATCTGTCTCCCAACAGCTGTTGCAGTGGGTCCCCTCCCCCAACTTTCTCTGAGCCTACGGGGTCCATGTGACCTGGCCATTTAGCCCATGGTGTGCAAAAAAGTGCCGCTCAGAGGTAAAACAACCCAACCCAGCGAGGCATGGACACTACAAGATTTCTAAGGTATCTTGTGGTATCTGATACCAACATGTTACCAGCATATCCTTTAACCCTTGTAATTCATGGTTAAGCCACCACAGATCGGATATGCTGTTCCAACACAAACCACAGATGCTCAATTGAATTGATGTCTGGGGAATTTGGAGGTCAGGGCAATACCTGGAAGTCTTCCTCATGTTTGGCGAACCATTCTCGAACAATCTGGGCAGTGTGGCATGGTGCATTATCCTGCTGAAAGAATGCACTACTAGAGGGGTATACTGTTGCCATGAAAGGATGTACCTGGACTGCAATGATGTTTAGGTAGGTGGTAGACATCATAGTTTCCTGCACATGAATGACTGGACCCAGGGTTTCCCAGCAGAACAATGCCCAAAGCATTACGCTTCCTCCACCAGCTTGTTTTCGTCCCATGGTGCATTCTGGTGCCAACACTTCCCCAGGTAAAAGACACATATACTAGGCCATGCACATGGTGCAACAGGAAACGAGATTCATCAGACCAGATGACCTTCTTCCAATTATTCAAGTCCAGTTTTAATGCTCGCCTACCCATTGTAGGCACTTTCGATGGTGAACTGAGTTTAGCATGGGCACTTGGAGCGGCCTGTGGCTAAGCAGTCCAATTTTCACCAGGGTATGATGTACTGTGTGTTGTGACACATTACTCCTATCACCAGCATTCAAATTACAGGTGAGTTACACCAGAGTATTCCTTCTGTTGGCTTGTACCATATGAGATAGCCTTCGCTCACCTCTAGCATCAATGAGCAGTGGTCAGCCCATACCTTGCCAGCAGTTCATGGTTTTTCCCTCCTTCGACCACCTTTTGAAGGTACTAACCATTGCTGACCCTTAGTACCCCACAAGCCTTGATGTCTCAGAAATGCTTTGACCCAGTCATCTGGCCATTATAATTTGGCCTTTTTCAAACTCACTTAAGTCCACTGCCTTTCCCATCTGAAGAACAAGAATAACACTGATTAACAGAGCTTAGTATCATGTGTTATTTATACCGTTTCATGACCTTCACTCATGCCATCGTTTACCTGCAGTTGCTTTGATCTGAATAGATGCACTGGTCATAATATTTTGGTTCTTCAGTGTATGCTTTCCCCTGCAGATTAACTGCAGAAGAAAACGTCCAGATAAGTTTGACTAATGATTTAGACATCTATGGTCACTTCTGTCTTTTCCTTTTTGATTCCTGCTGAGGAGTGGTCACTTCCATAGGGTCTCACGGCTGACCACTTACACCAGCCAGACTGTCTGCTGGTTATAATTTTGATTCTGGGTTACAGGCATTTTTGCACTAGTGTGCTTCGTTAAAGAAAGAATATTTTGAAGGAGAATCTACTGCTGAGTTCCTATTAGCCCTAACTCTTATACAGGATACTTCATATCAGCCAGCAGCTAAACCTAAACAGAAGCCATCACAGATGCTTAACTTTGAAACTAGTTTTAGCATTTCCAACCCTAAACTTAAGAAATGTGTCCCAGACAGCACCTTGTTGCTTACACTGTCTTGAGTTCCTATTAACATGGTGGCTTCAGCATTTAGTAGATGGGGGACAGGTCTTTTCCTCAAGTATAATTCTATGATTAAGAGGTTGTTTCAAATACCTTTCAATAAACCTAGTTTCTCATGAAATGATGAGCTGAAAAATATTTGGTTTTGCCATGAGTGGGATTCAAATCCACGTCTCCAGGAAACATGCCTGTTAATAAATATTGAGATAAACTCGACAGTTCAACATCCAGTAATAAATAGCCACTTTTTGATGTCGATTTCAATTTTAGAGGAAACATTGTCTGAGCCGGGTGGGATACGAACCCACGACCTCCTAATAACATGTCAGGTGCTCTGGACGACTGAGCTACCAGCCGCCGATCAAGATTTCCTCTAATTAACGCTATGAACATTCCCTCGTGTCACATGTAGGCATTATTTTAGGCAATTTTTAGCCCTAGCGGCTTTTTATTTTGCCAATAGATGGAAAGCATGTCTTACAAGTATGCTAATGATAATAGATATTGAGATAAACTTGACAGTCCAACATACAGTAATAAATAGGCACTTTTTGACGTCGATTTCAATTTTAGAGAAAAAATTGTCTGAACCAGGTGCGATATGAACCCGCGACCTCCTGATAACATGTCAGGGGCTCTGAACCACTGAGCTACCCACTGCCGATCAAGATTTCCTCTAATTAATGCTATAAACATTCCCTTTATGTCACATGTAGGCATTATTTCAGGCAATTTTTAGCCCTAGCGGGTTTTTATTTTGCTAATAGATGGAAAGCATGTCTTACAAGTATGCTAATGATTAAAAATCAATCCAAAGTGAATGCACAGTAATCCCTGTTAAGATAGACATCACACATTAATTAATAGATTCTGAAAAAAATTCAGCGCCGCCACACTGTGGCGGCAATGAATTTTTTTCAATAAATAAATAAATAGATTTAGTGTAAAAATTGAGTTTGCCAATATGCGGGACTCGAAGCTATGTTTCTCCAAATTCATGCCAGAGTGTTTGAACCACTGCACTGCACTAGAAATGGCTTGTCATTCTTCCACTAATGTGATTATATCTGTCATTCTGCACCTGTTTTCCTCATTTTTTCCACAAAAACTATTAATTGATATTTGTGTCAACACAAAATTCTGTGTATATATTATTGGCATTTACTTCATTCATAATGAATTGAGCATGAGTGACTTTCTTATTTACATCTTATTCAGAGTAACATTGAAATCTGCATTTCCTGATCATAGATGGCACCATCAGTGACACTCGTGAGATGACAGATTATTCCACTAATATGACCAGATATAGTCAAATTAGTGGAAGAATGACAAGCCAATTCTAGTTCAGTAGTTAGAACACTCTGGCATCAATCTGGAGAGACATGGGTTTGAGCCCTGCAAATTGAAAAATCAGTTTTTCCATGAAAACTATTTGATGTAATTAATTTTGCAAAAAAAGTTCCTAGGACATGTGAAACTGCCATAAAATGTTCTAACTTCCAAAACTTCCTAAAAACTGACAGAATATTAATGGAAATCAAAATTCACATGCATCTTTAAATGTTATTTCTAGTAAAAATTTTTCCATTAATTTTTTAGACTAGTAATAACCATGCCAGATGTATGAAGCAAAATGGAAACTAGATTATTCACAGGTTTCCACTCAAAATCGCATGCCGATTGATAACTTCATTCACCAGGCAGGCAATGGCAGTGCCCCAGAAATCTCCGACTCTTTTCAAGGGATCACTCCCAACCCACAGCAGCTAGGAACCCCATCTGTCACACCAAGAGAATCAGAACTAAGTGGGACCACCTCACCAAATTCAGGACCAATTACTCAGGTAACCCCAGAACCACAGGGAAATTGCCAATTTCTGTCACTAATGATCGTCACCTGTTATTCACCTGTCCAGAATTACGACTAATATACAATATGATGTTACAGAGCTTCCAAATTGTCTTTTCATAAACATGAAACACCAGATTATGTAATAAATAATTGTTACATGAATTTGATGATTATGAAATCACAGAGACACCAAATTTAGTAACAAATATTATGAAATATATAGCTTCAAGCTGCTACTAAATCAGAAAAGCTTATTAAAACTTTTCTGATGAACTGGTACTGAATGAAATTTAGTTGTTTTCAAAAATTTCATTATTCACTAAACCAAAGACAATAAAAATTAAAAATACAAGTAAATTTTACTTTTTGATTAACTTAATCTAATTTTACAGTTTTAAAGTTTACAACTTTCTGGAAAAAAGTATATATATATTTTGAACTAAACATTTTAACATTAATAAATCACAGTCCCAATGCCATATTAAAAAAATTTTTAGCAGATAAACTGATTGTAGGCAAGGTTTTAAGCTCAGAATCTTCTATGATAATATGACAAGCACTCTAAGCTGTGGAGCTATTATTCATGGACAATTGTAATGAATTCTGGTTGACAACAGTCACCATTTGGCCTTATGCATGAATCAGGAAGAAAGGCTATATATGTTTTTCTGGATAAATTTACTTTTATAGCAAATTATGTTATTCAAGTATTATTAATCAGCAGTTCAACATTAATAATGAAAGGCAATTACCATGGTATCAAAGAACAATAATTTTTAGTTTGCAGCAGCAGCCTTCCCCTAATTCACCACTAAGTACAATGTCAGAAATTTTAAGTAGTAGGATAAAAGATAATATAGCTTATTGAAACTGGGCAAAAAGTGCTGAACAGGGACCTTAAACTCAAATCATACAAAAGCCAAATTAGGTACTTCTCAAATCATGCTTCATTATAAGAAATCAATGATGGGCAGCCTTTTCTTTTAAGCAACAATAAGCAAAACATTACTTATATTTTAGTACTTAAATGTTACATGCCTTTAATACCAAAACATAAAAACAAAATTTCTGCCAACTCTAAATTTTATTAGCAGGAGGAGTTTCATCTTCTGAATGTGATCATATTCTCCATACTCCCTTGAGATCCCCTTAGTTGAGCCAAACTAGTAAGTCACAGTTTGCCACTATGATTATGATAAATAAAATGCATTGCTTGCTGGATGGGCAAAATGATTCTGAGGGTGGCATGTAGCTGCTGTTTGAGATACCTGAATTAGAAGGTACTCAGATCTGGATGGCAACAGTGCTTTCCAAACCTTACTATTAACTGTATGGTTTGTATCTAAAAACTAGTGAAATCTCACAACTTTATTTAGTACTATTTAGATTAAGCATTTTTATTATTTAGCATTATTCTATTTAAAAGCATAAAAATGAACTAATCATATACAAATAGTTTCAATACAATCAACATGAATTTTTCATTGTCCATATCTTCAGAACCAGAGTTGTATCCATAAGATGGCTGGCATTCCGTGTTTGTGTCACATTGTTACACAAAATTTTATATTATTTATAATTTTTATGCATAAGAATATCTTACAATATTTGCAAATATCTTGGCTCTCCTCAAATTCTGGTCTTTCCTTAAAAGGCACATTAACCATAAGTAGTTTAAGATCCCAGTTCTTGGAAATTCACAGCTTTTGTAGCATTACTTACCAATGGTAAGCAATACTTCACTATAGTTTTCCTATGGTAATATGTTTTACATTAAATGAATATCATATGGCATTTTGTTAGTGAGAAAATGTTTTGACCATGTTCATGGGTACATAATTGCTCTTGCTTCGAAAGAAATGCAAATCTTAGAGGTTTTTTTTTTATCTTTTCTTTTGCAGTTGGAAGTATTTCATTTATTTCTATTTATTACTATGAAAAATATTTTTAATGTTTTTTTTCAATAACAAGTTTTTATTATTCTCATTTTGCTTTCAGACATCCTAGGTTGTATTTTGATTGATGTAAGCACGATTCTTTATTTGCAACTTCAATCGTCAATAAATGGCTTGACATATATATTTTTATCTTGAAACAATGATTTATTTTGCCCTCTTCACTGGAAATTAACCATTAAGAATCTATGTCAGTGTCCATGGTGCTAAGCAAATTTTCAGGCAATACTAAAAGTTAAAGTTAAAAATACTCCATTTTCATTATATACTATAAAAATTATTACAATAAAAACAAAAAAAATATATATTTTTCCAAACCTATAGAAAAGTTGACCACTTACCATAGTTGTGTGTGTGAAGTATATAGTCATCTGCAAAGTTTGGTAAAACCACATCATGATTAGTGGATGCACAAGATATGCACAATAAGTCAGACGACTAAGAGGAATCCAAAGTTTCAATGATAATATTTTGTTTATAAAACCTGTCAAAACAAAAAGATGAAACATATTTAACAGTGTTTAAAGAAGAATTGAATAATAATAAAATAATAATTGCAATATTATTTTCATTACTATCTTTATTATCTTTATTTGAATTCATTCATAATCTAATGAAGACAGAGTACAATGGGATACAAGAGATACATATGGGTGATTGATATGACTAATAGCAGAGATGCTGTTCCTAAATACTATTAAAAAAATAAATACTCCCTCAAGCAGCTGCTTGCCACAGAGGTCTGACAAGAACTTGCCAGTTTGCCATAGTAGAACATCTGTGAGGAAGGTCTGATCTTAGCAGAAAAATTCACACATACATGCCTTATCCAGGGCTCAAAAGAAGTTATAATTATACTATAATGCATTTGCAATCAAAGAGGAAGTATTAGTATACAACTCCAAGTCATTGATCCTGGAGCTTTCTTGTGAATGTGCAGAAAGAGGCACACCAAAACTGAATGTTTGGTGTGAGTAAATGAAAAAACATATCACTGATCATTTATTCTTCCATGATGTGACAGTGACTGGAAATGTTTACAAGGACATGATTCTAATTTTTGATGCTGACACCCCTTGATAATTAACATTTATAGAAGATATTACTTCCACACACTACTACAACGAAATGTGTGCTTACATTTTTGAACATTTATGCATTAATAGATAAGAGGAGGTGGGCCCATTACCTGGCTACCCAAATCACTGCATCCCCTGCATCACTGCTACCCAAATCACTACCCCCCTAGACTGCATTCTCTGGAGATTCATTAAAGATATCCTGCATCATGAGAAAGTGTTAAATTTGAAGTAACTGAAGAAATGTCTCATGCATGCAGTAGCACAGGTAACACCTAATATGCTGGAAAATACTTAGCAAGAAGGTGAATAGAATCTGCTGAGAAACAAGAGGGTTAGATTGCTTTACCTCTGAGTGGCACTGTTTTACACAGAATGGGCTAAATAGCCAGGTCACAAGGACCCCAGGGGCTCATAGAAGGTTGGGGGAAGTGTACCCACTGGAGAGCTCTTAGAAGAAAGATGATAGCCTCTGTGTCAGGGACACTCAATCTGTTCTTTAACAGGGTATGGCTCTCCCACACACAATCATGGCTTTACATCCCATCCAATGGATGGCAGCCTTTCCAAGTCCATTGTTGTCCACTACTGATTGAGAGCAGGGCGAGTGTTTAGCAGAGATAAATTTCAATTCTGGCACAGGTGGGACTCGAACCCAAGAAGTTCAGATTATTAGCCTGGTGCACTGCAGACTGAGAGCCAACCCTGCCCCCTCCCCTCCCAGAAACAAAAGGTGCATACAATGAGTTGTACAAAATGTAACTGTAAACTTGGAGAGTTTCTTCATCATGCAATGTAAATGGTATACTAGAAAACCTGGAAGCTTACTCAATATTTTTTCTTCCTAGATACCTCTACCCCATACATTATGTATTAAAACAAAATTCTATATAATGTCAAAAAAATTAGAAAAAAACATGATATACATTTAAAAAGCCCCATACAACTTCCATATTCTTGTCCAAATCATATTTTCAGTTTTGTTTCCTCCCTGCCTTTTGAAAGAAACAGTATACTAAACTCCAAATTTAATTTTCTAAAATTTAGTAAGTGAAATATATTGTTTCTTAGAGTGTTTTGCCTGCTTATTACAGGAGTGAAATCAAAATTTCCCTATCACATCAGCATTTTATCAATATATTCTTTTCTCAAATATACTTATTGATAAAGTGAAAATATAAAAATTATAACAAAATGACATAAAAATTGATCTGTTCTAATAAATCGTTAAAATTTACAACTTTCTTCATTATGTTTAGGCTATTTCTTCATTATGTTTATGCTATACAATCCATTTATCCATTTTGCTTTACAGCATTGATTTCTACTGAAGATAAATTATTATTTTGCAATTTGTTCATTATGCGATAAGCCAACAGGAAATGTTTTAAAATATTTAACAATTCTTGCACAAGAATTGTGCATTACAACATATCAGACACAACACAAGTAGTATTACGAAATCCTTTTAATTCTGAAGTGCCTAAATCATCAAATTCACAAAATGATGACATAACAGCTACAGATGAGTCAATGGAATTTTCACCTGATAAAAGAATATAGACCATTTATAATGTAATTCAATTTTATTACTTGAATTTGTGGGGAAAAAACAGAACTTGTAGGATTCTGAATACAAAAATGGAATTTCCTTGCAGTTAATACTAAAATTTCTATTTTTCATGATTCTGAAAGAATTTATCAACTTCTTCCTATGGCTGGCAATCTTTGATTTTGCTATGATATTAAGTGTTTCATGATGAGGCTTGGGCATAAGCACAATTATGATGAATGATGACTTTCTATTTGTTCCTCAAAACTTAAGTATGAAAGGTGTTATGTGGCATTTGTAATATACATATTCATCAGTTTCTGTTGCAGATGTTGTGCACATAACTGAGCCATATGAAAGTACAAAGTCTCCCCTAATAGCATAGAAAGCTGAAAAAAGTCATAAGCATGGAAACTTCAAAGTCATTAGTTTGCCACTCGATCTGCAGTGTATACAGAGAATACTGTTACTTTCTTTTATCAATGGGAATCAGAACAAAAATCTCATTATGTTTTTAAAGATCAACCACCTTTTCACACTCTAATTCCTAGATAAATGAAGTTTGTGCAGTATCCATTAGGGTTTCCAAAAACGTTCCCTTGCTACTTCTACACTTAAAACTAGGACTGATGAAAATCTTTGCTATAGTAAAACATAAATACAGAGATCAACTTCAACACTTGAGACAAAAAAAATTGTTTCAATCACCAACACCAAAATGAAACAGGATGGTAATTCAGCACTTTAAAGAAATATATCCTTGGTCATAAATACTTTTCATTTGAACACCTATTTTGTGTGCAACTGGAATCATTAATTATATGTAAAAAGAGCCACTTATTACTTTTTCTATAAACTCTTTCCATACTAAACACTTCAAAGCACATTTTACTCTTAACCCTTTTATCACTGTATATAACTCATTATAAACCGACATTCACAAACCATCTAAAAATCCCTCCATTCACTATGGCAGAAAATCACATTGTCCATTTTACATATTCTGAATGATTCATAAACATTTTTTGGTTACTAGTTGGCAATGCTTGTTAAGGAAACTTTAAAGTTGATATAACATTAATGCAACCATAAGCAACAAGGATGGATCTGTTCATGAAAGCACATACAATAAGTTATTTTTCATTAAAACTAAATGTAGGTTCTTTGTATAGGTCCATTGTTTGCAGAAAAAATAATTTTCATCATTGAATAGTGATTTAATACAGATTACACTAGATAATAATTTATGAAAGTATGAAAAATTGTTAAAGAATTTTAAGTACTAAACTAAGATAAATAACTGTATATTTTAATATATAGTTATAAAATGTATATTTTAATTTCATACCTCCATGTCCAGTAAGGCAAGCAAAAATTACCCACGCAAGACCTAAACTATATGAACTTCGACTAAGAGCATTGTAAAAGTCAAAGAGGGTCTGGTTCATTTCTACATGATATAACCCATAAATTACACTTAGTGAGAAGAAAGCAGCAGAACACCATCCTAGAACTTGTTGCCACTATAAAGAAATATTTCATAATTATTTGTTTTGATTTGTTACATACAAGACAGAAAAGAACATTAGAAACTACTCCTAGCTTGTATACAGCATTTACATACAAGGGATTTTGCTCTACTGAGACCAGGACCTTATTAAGAATTTTTTTAGCCCTTGGCTAAATTTAAAAATGCCTTCTCTCAATAAGTTCCAAATTATCTAATAGACAGAGACAAATTTGGTGCATGAGCAATTACCTACAACAAGAATAAAAATTAAAAATTGCATTTTTTATGAGATGGAGACAAAGATTTGAGCAATTTACTAAATGTAATATTTTTCTCATTATTCATTTTAAAGTTCTTTTAAAAAAATTGCATCTACAATTTCACGCAAGAATTATCAAACCCTGGTCAATATTTTTACATGGTAAATTAAAATAATTAAATTTTAAAGAATTTCAGATATTACATATTTAGTCTTATCTATGGTCATGTGAATAGGAGAATAATATTAGGTATCTTATAGAGATTCATGGGGAGTAAGGAAACTTTCATTACCTTCAAATTTATTATTATTCCATATTTCCATGCTTCTTTCTCTCTTTTATTGGAATCTTTCTCAATAGTTTAAATATTTCCCTTCTTAAAAGTGAGGCCCTCTTTGAAGGTGTGGCCCCACCAAAGCTGGGTTGCCTATTATGTTAATATGGCCCTGACTCAAACTGAAGTCAGGTTTGTTGGCCACTGCCACAGTTGGAGCTAACAAAACACGCAAAACATACCTGCTGGAATAGCAGCCAATTCCTTGAACCAGTTAAGATTCTGGGAGTAATAATTATCATCAAATTGCCATCACTTAACTTTTGTTATGGGTGATCGAGTGGTTAGCATGCATGGATACTATTTTAAGAGAACTGGATTTGAGTCCCTGATAAAGATTTAGCCGTTTTCTTTCTTGTGTTGTCCTTCTGCTGAGATTTCATCTTCCTCACAGGTCTCCTCTATGGAATATTAAAATGGCAAGTTCCAATTCTCAGTGGCAAGCAAGCAGATGCTTGAGGGATAATTTATTTATTTATATATATGTGTCAAAGATGTTGTGTAAAATTTAAAAGCTAAACATTTTTTAATGATTGTGCAAAATGAGGATTATTTTTAAAATTGTTTAATTTTTTAATATAATTTCTTGGTAGGATTGTAATTAATTTCATTACAGTTTAGGGTAGTTAATACTTTATTAATATTAATATAATATTAATATAATATCCATTATTATTGAAGATTACTATTTGTTTACTCTTATCATCTGATAAAAAATCTTTCTATCATCATTTCTTTTTAATTTTTTGATTCATATATTTCATTATATTCTTTATTGGTAGTTTGTCTTTTGCCACAGATATTTTTAGAGTTCTACATAATCTATATCATTCCTTTTCCTGAGCATTATGTGGTATTAGTTTAATGATATTTTCCATAACTGAGATTAATTTGTTAATAGCTGTAGTTTTGGAGGACAGCAAATTTTTGAACCACTTTCTAGAGCTCTTTGTAGTATTTCATTAGGAATAATATTAGATTTGTTGATAAAAGGAATTGATTTGATTGTGTTTAACTTTTTAGTCTTCACTAGAAAAACATTTTAGTATTTATAATTTTTCATTACATCTGTTGGTAATAATTATACTGTCATGAAGTACAGTAGGAAGAATCAAGTTTAGATAGCATTCCAAACAGTTGATACAGCTGGCATTTGCTTGTTAGTAATAGATGTTCTTCATAAAGTTTTTTTTCAAGTATTGAAAATTTATAATGTTGTTGTCTAATAACATCTCTTAATAGTTTCAATTCAGCATTTTTTTTTAAAGTTATATAGTTAGAAGTGAATGGATTTTTTTATTTTAAGAAATTTAGGAATCAGATTTAAGGATTTGCCTGTGCATAAAAATTGTAGATTTAAGAGAAACTTATTTTCTTTCTAAATTGGAAATATTTTTTGTGATGAACATAATATTATCAAACAATCTTCAAATCATGAATATGATAAGAAACATAAATAATCATAGTGCAGTTCAGGTAGTTAATATACCTGAACTTCCTTACTTAAAAGCTAAACATTTAAGTAAATGGTAAATCTACATGGGCTATAGAATAAGTAGGGCAATACAGCAGTTACAGAAGGCAATGGAAATGTGTTTTATTTAAAACTATTTTATTACATCATTTATAATTATTCACCCAGATTATACACGTTTTCTAAAACGTGGTTTTAAAACACATTGTACACACATTTACTGTGATTTCACGTAGAAGAGCATAGTATTTGTATGATTGCACCAGTCATGGTTTTATTAATATATAGCTGCAAATCAGTGTTGTCAATTCTTGAATCTAAATTGGCATAAAAAATAAATAAATACTCCCCAAGCAGCAGCTTGCCACAGATGTCTGACAGGAGCCTGTCAGTTTATATGCCATAGTAGAAAGTCTGTGAGAAAGGTGGGACCTCAACAGAAAGACAACAGAAACATCCATGCCTCATTCAGGAATCAAACCCAGGTCCTTTTAATCAAAAGCCAAGCACCCTAACCACTTGGCCATGGTCAGTCAGAAAATATTATTATTGGGGAGGAAAGGTTAAATATTAGTGGAGCTAGAGAAAAGAAATGTCATATTGAATTGATGATTTTTATTCACTTCCAATGAAGTTTATAATTACCTATACTAAAACTACTGAAAAGTAAATTAATACAAGAGAATTAAATTTTTAAATCTTAAGAACCCTGGTCTTGTGTTGTTTTACAATTGTAGCTTTTAAATTTCATGATACTCTTTGTCCCTGGATTCATGACTCCTTGCAAATATCTGACAAAGAATATTTGTAAACTACTTATATCACTACTAAATAAGAAAAAAAAATCCAAGTAGTTCAAAGGATTGGCAATACCGATTTGTTGTCACATACACTGAAAGGACAATTTATTATACATACCTACCTAATAACATGTGTCCAGCTTTTGCCCTCACAGAAGCAACACATCATGGCATGGACTCTAATAGGTGTTGGAAAAATTCAGATGGTATTGCAGCTCAGACTGGGCCCTAACAAGTGCAGGGCTCTAGGCAGTAAGATAGTATGGGGGCCCCCATCCAGAAAAAATTTTAGTTCAAAGTACATGCATACATATATACAAAATCCTCATGCAGCCAAGGGATACAGAGGTCCAACCAGACTGTAATTTTCCTCTCCAGATGTGTCTGTTCTAAGCTACTGAATTTGGCCACTCTATGCCAATTCTAGCAAGGTCCTGTTTGACATTGTCTGCTCACCACATCCTAGGTCTCCCCCTCTTTCTGAGGCCTTTAGGCACACTGTTCATAACCCTATTCACCAATCTATAATTATCCATACAGGCAACATGACCATAACAACGGAGTCTCTCTCTGCACAATAGCTGCTTAAAGGAGGTTGCCGACTCTTGTGCCTAACCCCATCATTAGTTACAAAGCTGAACCACCTAATGTCCAGGATACTGCATAAACATCTCAAATCAGAGGCATCAATTTTTTTTGTTATCCTGCTCACAAAGAGTCTATGTTTCGTTACCATAACTAATCTTAGAAAGAACCAAACTTATACAGCCTAATTTTAGTCTTTAGGTGTAGACATTTATTTCTCCACACTCTCCACAGATTCTTAAAGGTCCCAGCAGCAATCCCTATTCTTCTATTTATGTCATGCTTCACCATCATCAGTATCTGTTACATAGCTAGCAAGATAATTAAACTGAGACACTTGCTCAAGGGTGCAACCATTCAGAGCAACTGAAGCACTACTTGCCTGACCAATTTTCATCACGAATTTTATCTCTGTTTATCACCAAACCAACTCTATTACCAGTCTCATCAACAGTCCTAATGAAAAAATTCATCTCATCAACATCATTAGCCAACAAGGCCAAATCACCTGCATAATCTAAATCAGAAAATTTGAAATCTCTAGACTATTTAAGTTTTATCTATTTTATCTTTTCCTTGCAAAGAATTTCACATAACATACTCAATAACCAAACAAATGAGGAAAGGAGACAAAATGCACCCTTGTCTAACTCTACTAGCAATGCTAAACCAGTCGCTGCAAGATGTAGCAGCTCTCACACCCGGACTCAATGTTATTATAGAGAGCTTTCATTACACTAACTAATTTATTAGGTATTCCATATGATCTAACAATCAACCAAAAAATTATGTCGATCAACAGAGTCAAAAGCCTTTTTGAAATCAATAAAGCTAGTAACCACAGGTTTTTGGAACTCTAAACATTTCTCAAGAATCTACTTAAATGAAAATATTTGATCAATACATCCCTTACCACTTCTGAATCCACACTGTTCATCACGCAGTTGTCCATCAATCAATTTTTTAATTCTATTAAGTATAATCATGAAGGGTCGTGTGGGTTGTTTTACCTCTGAGCAGCACTTTTTTGCACACCATGGGCTAAATGGCCAGGTCACAAGGACCCCGTAGGCTCAGAGAAGGTTGTGGGAGGGAACCCACTGGAACAGCTGTTGGGAGACAGATGGTAGGCTCCAGTCAAGGCTATCCAGCATGTTCTTTAACGTGCACAGGGTATGGCTCTCCCGCACACGGGTCCACGGCTTAACGTCCCATCCGACTAACAGCGGCCTTTACCAAGCCCTTCGATGTCCCCTACTGACTGTGGGCAGGGCGGGGAATTTTGCAGAGATAAATCTCAACGCTGACCCAGCTGGGACTCGAACCTGGGAACTACAGATTATGAGCCTGGCGCGCTACCGACTGAGCCATCCCCGCCCCTTATAATCATGCAGAAAACTTTACCTGGAACAGAAAGTAAACTAATTCTTCTATAATTATCACAAGAACTGCGATCACTTTTTTTTTTAAATTGGAACAATGATAGCTCTAGTAAAATCCTTAGGAACAATACCTTTATCATAAAAAATATTCAAAATTTCAATCAGCCATGTGACAACACAAATGTCCCCAGCTCTAAGCATTTCAGTGGTGATTTCTACCACCCCTTGGGATTTATGCAGCTTTAATTTAGAGTAGCTGAAGTGACTTCGGAATGTGATATAGGTCCATCATTAAAGCCAGTAATGCATCTATCCTCATTATAAACAATGGGAGTAGAAATAATCACATTATTTAGAACATTTCTGAAATGCTCAGTCCACCTAGCCATCACAGAATCCTCACCTTCAACCACCTTGCCATATTTTTCCCTCAATCCCTGTATGCCTGTTTGTTTCTTCCCACATAAAACATTAACAATCTGGTACAACCTCCTGCTGTTGTGCTGTCTAACTGCTTCCTCTGCTTTGTCAGCCAAGCTATCAAGCCAAAGATTCTTATCGGCTGTTAACTGATCCTTTACACATTTATTAAGCTCGTTGTAATACCTTCTGTTAGGGTTAGTAGGGTGTTGATTTATATTAATCCTGCACTTCCTCCTTTCAGAAATAAGCTCCATAGCCTTATCCCTCAAATAATTTTGTTTCCTCTGTTCCCTTTTACCCAAAAGAACAATGTTGGTTTCAAGAAAAGCCTGTTTAAATGGATCCCATTTTTTCTCAACCTCAGCAGCAACCAAACCATGATCCAAACCTAAGTAGCCTATCATGGTATGCTTTGCCTATATCTTTCAGACATTCAGTGCTAAAGCTAATTTTCCTAACCTTAGGACAACATTTCTTAAGCTTCAGCTGCAAGACACTTTTTACCAGGTAATGGTCAGACCCAATTTTGGCTCCCCTGTGTGTTATTCCTAACCAAACTAGGCTATTTTGCTGTTAATTAAAATATAATTTATCATATTCCTGTGCACTTTATCAGGTGAAACCCATGTATATTTATAAATGTCCCAGTGTTTACAGTGTGTGTTAATTATTTGCAAACCATTACTTACCTGTAGAAGACTTTCTCCATTGCCATTGGAACAACCAATGCCAAAGGGATCTAAAACTCCTGCCCAAAGATTAGAGTCAATGCCAACTTTAGCATTGAAATCGCCTAGCACAAGAGAAATATCTCCTTTCTTCAGAGAATTAAAAATATCCTGAAGCTGGCTGTAAAACGTATCCTTCTCGTTCTCATCACATTCCTCTGTGGGGACAAAACAACAGATGACATTGAAATCTTTAATTTTTGTTTTAAATTTTGGAATAAGAAATCTTTCATTAATGCAGTCATATCCAAGTAGAGAATTCCTGGCATATCTGCTGAGAAGCAAACCTACACCTTGGGGATGCTTTCTATTCTCCCTCCCTGAAAGAAGAAATTTAAAGTTATTTTTAAGTATCTCACCTTTACCTGTCCATCTGGTCTCTTGCAAGCCTAGAATATTTTAGGTTATAACACAGAATTCCTTCATGAACGAAGAATATTTCCATTGTGTGGGCTACCAAGACCAACATTAGTTCTGGTTTTATTGTTGTATGTTCTGCTGTCATAACAATATATATATTTTTTTAATTTATTAATTATATTAATGGAACCAAATAATAAAACATTTATATGCCCATGTTGCTGGCAGCACAGGGTTCTACGCCACCTCACCCTAAGGCCAGCTCTGTTGCAGCCCATGATTCCAGGACAGCTGTCCATAAAACAAAGAGAATTGCTGGTGGTGGATTTTGGGCTCATATGCATTGCTCAACTTCGTCCTGCTGATGCTCAATATGATTAAAATTCTAAGAGTGAGAGAGATGTTTGGGAGTTGTGAACTCACTTGAATTCTCCTCCAACCAATACTTTGCTAAATGGGAGTGATGAGATGGGGCATTTTCTTGCTGAAAGAAGGCCTCCTACTGTGGGAAATGTTTAGCCATGAATGGATGTAGGTGTTTGGTGATTACATCAACATAGTCTTGTGTGGTAATATTGGTCTTAATAGGTAAGAGGATCCCACTTGATGGCCCATGTAAACATGTCCCAGAACATTACACCACCTCCATCAGCCTGTAACACCCCAACTTGACAGTCCATGGTGGCCTTATGTTATCTATGCCACACACACAATCTCTTGTTGATATGTTGTAGTTGGAACATCTATTTGTTAGACCAAGCTACATGTTTCCATCTTTCACAGCCCATTTACCATGTTCCTTCACCCACTGTAGCCTCATAGCCCAGTGACGTGCTATTAACCAGAGTACTCAATGTGGGCATCGACTGCTGTAGACTAATCCTGCCATCATACATCAAACGGTCTTTGTGCAAACCTTCGTTGCTGGCCAGTCATTGAATGACATTATCATCTGCACTGTGACTCTCTGTTCTGATACAGGAGAGGTGGCACTCACCTCAAACATCAATAGCCCACTTATGGCCATATTTTTCCCAGCAGCTGCAGGTTTTCACTGGTTTTTTGATGTAGTTCTGGTACACACGTGAAAATCCCAGATGTTCTGCTAGTGGATATGGAACACACCCTCCCCAACACCACACCTTCCTTACACCAAGTATCTGCCCAAGATCGAACTTGCTCAGGTTTCTGTGTTTACCCATCATAACAGTCATTGATATGCTACACAGCAGGTAGGTGTCTGACTATACATAGCCTGGAAGGAGTTTTTGCTTGTTGCATTATTATGACAGAGCAGGGCTGATTTGCAGATGGTTGGGGTGTGTATAATAAACTGTGCTTTACTGTATAACTCTGCAGTTATTACCTGTTTTATAATTCTTCTTCCAAATAGATTTTCCACTTATCCAATTATCCTTTATTCCCTAAAATTAGTACTGTTATAAACATATTAAAGAAATAAATCACAATTACATTTAATCAAAGCCAGGATAACACTATAGTGTTATCAATTAATATAATAATTTTTATATTGTATAAAGAATTGTGTAACCCAAATTTAAAAAGAAAAATGAGCCAAGGAGTTGAAAAATGTATTTGATTAGTGTAAGTAAAAATCTTTGCCTTAATCCTACACAAAATGTTTAATGAGTTTAAATTTTGTATTCTTAGTAGGAGTTTGTTGCTGTTTAGTAGTAGTCAATAAGGTAAAAAAGGAAAAAAAAATTCTTTGATACTGAAAATGTAGCAAAGTTGAAATTTATTTGGACAAGATGACATAGTACAAAATATCACTGAAATGAAATGTTGCAGGTATGAAATACTGTTGGAATGACCTAAATGGGCAAAATATTATTGGAAGTACCATTGTGGGATGAAATGTTATAGTCCTTGGAGGCCTAAGTATTTATTCACTGTGCTCAGACAAGAAAACAAAAATTATATTTTGAACCCTTTTGTCAAATACTTAAATGAACAGAAACAGATTATATTTTATATCAAATAGCACAGCATTTAATTCTGAATTTTATGAAAATAAAATTTCTATCCAAAATTAGAGATGTATTGAAACTTTTTCAGAGCAATATGGTGAAAAAAAGGATCTGGTAAGTGAGGGTTGGGTTGTTTTACCTCTGAATGCCATTTTTTGCATACAATGGACTAAACAGCAGGTCACTAGGACCCCAAAGGATCAGAGAAGGTTGGGGAAAAGGGACCCACTGGACAGTTGTTAGGACACAGATGGTAACCTATTTTCAAAGCCATTCAGCATGTTCTTCAACATGCACAGAGCATAGCTCTCCTGCTTATGGCTTAATATCCCATCGACAGATGGCAGTATTTCCAGGCCCATTGGCGTTTCTTACTGACTGAGGGCAGGATAGGGTTTTGCATATATAAATTTCAATGCTGGCCCAGGTGGGACTTGAACCTGGGAACTACAGATTACAAGCCTGGCTTGCTACCGACTAAACAACCCCCACCCAACTGGCAAATGAAATTGTGGCTCATTCTTGAAAATATGAACAAAAATACAGTATAACCCTGCATAATGAATTTAATTCATTCCACAAAAGCATCATGTGAAAAAATTTGCTATGTGAATTTTAGAAATACTTGTTAAATGACTAATTCATTGTAATACCATCACTCAATTTAGTAACATTTATTTTGGCTTTATTTAACAGGATTTTTAAAATTCTGTTTGCTTTTTTTTTTTAAATAAGAATTTTATTTAGCAAGAAAACATTTAACACTTATTTTCACCCTTTCCAGACTTCTCAAAATGATTTATTGCTCTTTTTCAAGGGTTATGCCTTTCCTATTCTTCTTATCCTTTTGAGAATTGTCTTCATGGCCATTACAATCACTTCTAATTCCCTTTTAAATAAAAACAATTGAATAAAAGCAATAAATAGTCAAAAGAGCTCTTTCTGCAATCAAAAACATAGCAAACTTTTAGAGTTAAGTCTACATTTCCTCTGGGTTTTCCTGATGAAGAAGTCTTACAACTTATCGCTATGGATATTTCTTTTAACTTAATGAAGGCTATTTATCAATTTAATTATTATTTTCGATTTTAAATTACATAAACTCCAATCTTTTCCCATTTTATGTGAATGCTGATCTCAGATACTGAAACAAAGAGGATTTCTTTGGCTCTGAAACCAATCCTCTGCAGTGACAGGAGGTGGGAGGGGGTGACAATGCAATTTCATCAAGGGAGATTTTAACTCCTTTCTGCTTTATGTTGAGGACCCTTTACTTTTCCCTCCCACTTGGCAAACTTCTATTTTAATGAAATTATTAGTTGAGGCATTTATACTGAATTTTTAAAAAATGTCTTAGCTATACTGATATGAGGATTTTGAATATTTTTTAACCTTGATGTACTTACCATATATTTCCTTCAGATAAGACGAGGTATAAATTTTCGTCAAAGTTTTATAGTTTTAGTATATATCTGTCCTATAAGACGACCCCAAACTATCAACGGCCTATGAATTTAGTTTCGATCGGTGATCATCATCTGGATAATAATACTGTATAGCGTATACGGAATCATGTCCTATTCGCAAACATTCGCACTGATTCGGGCATTCGAGTAATGACCTTGACTATTCACAAAAGCGTAGTATGGGCTATTCTATTTTGTGGACATACCCTACTCTGTACTAGTAAATAATTACAGTTTGTCCGTTTTTTCCTCAGTAGCTCAATAAACATAACTTTTAATATTTATTTTGTTTTAGTATTGTTTTACTATTACAATGTAATGTATTATTTACTATTACAATGTAATGTATTATCATATAGCGTATTTAAATAATATGATAGATTTTTCGAATAGTTGTAGTAATAATAATGGTTTCAATTTATAAAAATTTCAATCTAATTTTTTTTCGTATCTGTCCTATAAGACGACCCGGATTTTGGGGGCCTTTTTTTATGATTCAATTATCGTCTTACCTGCGGAAATATACGGTAATTGCACATACTTTATCAGGAAGATTCCCAAAGTATAACAGCCACAGGTAAAAATGTGAGTGTGCATTGCAAAAAGAAAAACACCAGTCATGAAGAAACTACAATTTATGATGCATTCTCTCACGAATGCAACATAGTGCAACTTCATCTTATGCCATTCTGGCCCTTGTTTTAAAGCTGAATCACAGAGAGAAGAAATCTACAAAAAGTAATGACACTTTTATTACAAGATTTTTTTATTGTTATTCGATAATTAATTTGAAAAATAAAGAAAAAAAATCAATATTTACGATCTTTAGAAAATTTTTCTTGTCTCCTGCTTTCAATACCAGGAAAGCCAAAATTGCTCCTATTAAGTATGGTCCAATCCTGCAGTAAGGCTTGATATAAATCATGTTCATTGAATCAGATATCCTAAAAAATATAAAACACAATAAATACTCTTATGACCTAATAAACCAAAAAATGAAACCTTCTGCTTATTATTGCTGTTATATTTAACAAAATAATTGAATTAATTTCTTATGAACAAATTTTTGTTTTAATAGATGCATTTGCTTGATTTAAAATATTTAATGTTCAAACTAGGCCTTGGTATTTAGGCACTTAATATTTTAAACAGATTTGGGTTTTAATTTGTTTCTTTAAATTTTTTTAACCCTTTGAATGTCCAAACTGGGTTTACTATTTTTACTTTTCTTACTCTAGTGGCACATGGAGTGTTTACTGTTTCATAGTGCAAGATGCTAAATTTTAATCTTTTTTCAAAGATGAATCTGCATATTTTTAAAACTGGTTGAGAATAATATTTCAGTCCATGATACATATTTTTTGCCTGTTGATTCTGCTTGCAAAAACTATGATAAAGTTCGAAAATAAATCAATTTCAGCCTGCCGTGATTGGACACTGATGCTGAGTCACTATAAATAGCATTAAGCAAAATTAATGATTAAATTTATGCTGTGGTACCATACCTAGATTATTGATCAGTTTTCATTTCCCATATTCTGGCATACTTTCAGCTGTAACGGAGTTATAATCAATGGTAAAAGTAGGCTGGTATGCACTGGTATGCTGCACCAGCAAGAAATTATTTGCCAGTATGGCATACTGGTAAAACATTTTTCAGCAGTGGCTCCATTGATGATTTTCTTTACACCTTAATGCTGTTTTAACCGAGCATTTAATTTTTTAAAAAGTGGATCGTTCCTTTTACGAAAAAATTCCTCGATTTTTAATTACACTGTTACAGTTTAACCCTTTAGATACTTGCTGCTTGAAAATCACATACTTGAGGCACTTGAGGTTCCGTTTCTGCTGATAGGGAGTGCCAAGGGGGAATTCTAATCCAAATATTTGAAGTAGTGCTTTCTCTCTTTGAATGATTAGCAAAAGGAGACTGGGAAAACAGAGCAGAACTAGACAGACAATGGTGATTCCAACCAAAGCCATGCCTCAGGAGTTATTAAGTGTTTGCAGACAATGTGCATCTGTGGTAGCTATATGGATTCATTCTTAATTACTACTGGAAGCAGAACTGGGAAAACGGAATGACAAATCAAAGAAAGGATATGAAATGACTTAGACACCAAAATGTAATCCATTGCAAGATAATATTTGTGGTTTTCTAATTTTCATCTTTTTAATCAAAGGGACCTAGGTTCAAGCCCTGGGTAAGGCATGGATGATTGTGTTGTTTTTCTGCTGAAGTCCTGCCATCCTCACAGACCTTCTACTCTGGCATTAAACTGACAGGCTCCTGTCAGACCTCTGTGGCAAGCAGCTGCTTGAGGGGGGTATTTTTTTTTATAAATATATTTTTGTAAATAATTTATATTTTGCTGAATTGAAAATTCTCAAATTCTAACATTTCTGAAAATAACGGTAGGTAATTTAATGGTGGTGATGAGGTACATACTTCACCAAATTTAACTAAGTTTGAAGTTTGGGGGGTTTAAAATTTGTTGAGTTTTCTTTTATTAATGTAAATTCATAAAAAAAATAGATTTTTAAAATTAGTTTTATTAATTAATCACCTTATATTATTCTACTGGAATAGCATAATAAAGAATCTAATACATCTTCCTTTAATTTTATGTCCCATAAAAGCTGCCCAATTTTTTTTTAAATATAATTTTTGATTAGCACTATAAATAGGGCTGCTACCTTTTAAGATTTAAATATCCGGAGATCATAAAGTTGGCTTCAAATAAATTCTGCTCTGTCACCCCGCCCTCAAAAAAAAAAATCAGTAATAATAATATATTTATTTTTAAAATATATCAGCACAATCATTATTTTTGTTTAAAAATGTTATTAATTAATAAAAAATATTTTTTTTTCATTTGCATTATCTTTCAACCTTTTGAGAAACTTTTCATTCCGGCTTCTGAATATATTCTAAAAATTTTGCACAATTCACACTATAATCAATTTTCATGCATAATTCTGCTCTCACTCGAATCTTATTATTTTTTTTTTCAATTTAACATTAAAAAAATATAGGAATTGGGTCTTTTTTTTTATCATGGCTTTTTTAATAGATTTTTTTAATGTGTTTAGCATTGGTTTTTTAAGGGAAGTGCTAATTTTTGGAGTTGGTTTCTCTAGTCATTTTAGCAGGTTGAGCTTGGTTGAACCTGTAATCATGTGTACAATCTACGGTTTTGCACATTTCATAACCTGTCTAGGCCATGGTAATACAAATGGCAGCATCTCTTTGATCATTTCAAAACCGTAATTGCAGAAAATAAAAATTTGTTTTCAAAAACCAGAGTCTTGAGACAGATTTTAAAATGTGGAGTTTCTGGATGAAAACCGGAAAGGTGGCATCCCTAACTGTAGGCAAAATATTTATAACTTTCTTTTTCCTTGATAAGAGTTACATAAAGAACAGAGAATGGCAGTTGAATCTCCTTCTAAGGCAACTTTTTTATGAATTTTAAATATTGTCCTCTCTAGCTATTTATAAAACTGTTCTGCTTCACCATCTCCTAAACATTTGAGGGTTCTAAACAGACATGTATTCAGAATACACATACACAGAAAATATGCACATTCCAAAATTCTATTACTTTATCTCCTGCCTACTTTGCTCCTCAAAAGTTTAGCTTTAGGCCCTTCAAAAAAATTTTCTGGCTCAGTCTTGTCACCTAGATACTACAGAGGAAAACGATTTTTGTTTCAGGGCAGTTACTTTGTTTATAGAGTTTGAAGAGGAACTTCAGATTGTAATTTTTCCCTTTGTGAGCAATATTCAAATGGGTTTTGTTTGTTTGTTTGATGTCAAATATGAATACATATTATTTTGAAAAATCTGACTTTTAATTCGCACCTATAGTCTGAGATTTTTGACATCCCAAAAAGCCCCATAATCAAGATAATTGCAATGAATCCCTATATTCCATCAGTAGATTCCAGTTTTGACTTTTATAACCACTATCATTTTCACAAACTTCAGTGTATTTGTTAATATTGACCTGCAGCATGTCAATAGTGTCGTTGGTAAAAAAAGAAATTGAAAATAATAGATAGTTCATGATAAGAAGCTAGTTCATGAATAAGGCCCACATTTATAAAATATATTTAGTTGTAATCATCGACTTCATGATCAAGAGGTTAGCATGCTTCACTTCAAATATATGGGACCTAGGTTCAGCACCTATAGTTATGAATTGTCTTTCTGTCAAGATCTTGTCTTCATAATTGGTCTTCTGACATCTTAAATTGGCATGCTCTTATCGAGCCTGTAAGAAAATAGCTATTTGAGGGGTGTAAAAAAAATTAATCAACTAAGAATTTAATTCTAGTGCTTTTTACATTTTATACATCCCTAGGAATTTAACCTTCGGTATCACAAGTTATAGTATTTGTATATATATACTGGATATGTCAAGCCATTTCGGATCCCAAAATATCAGAATCATAATAATTAAATAAAAAGAAATTATGATTATCAACTTCTTATAAAGATTATTATCAACTTTTCAATTGCACCAAACAATAATTTTGTATTAAAAATAATGCTACAGCACAATTTGGGTTTTACACAACGGGTTCTACAGCACAATTTGGGTTTAATAGCTGTAGAATTGAAAGAAAAAGCCCAGTTGTTTTGCATTATATGCAAGTGAAGTTATGTTCCCTTTCCTGGAAGCTTTCATTTGTCAGAGAGGATTAAGGCTAAGGGAGAACAGAAAGAATTCTTCCATGTCCATTAGAAGACTGGTGCTGCAACTGGTCAATTAGAGCTTTCTCTTAAGGGGGAAAGGAAGCAAGAATGAAATAAAGAGGCTTTGGGATGCTATGATCTTTTGCATAATGGGCTGAAAAGGTAACCAAAGGGTAAAAGCATGAATGCACGATCAACCCTTGGCCAATGTAATATTTTAATTCTGTGGTTTTAGGGTTGATGAATCACGAGACATTTTTCATTAAGGTGAAAACAAGCATAGGCAGAGTTAAACGTGCCAACAAATATATCGATCATGTGTAAAGGTAAAATACAGAAAGGTAAAATTAATTTTTACCTTTCTGCAGGTATGGCCTGCAGAATTTTTTTTACACTGCAGGTATGACCAACCTATGGTACCCATGACCAGAGTGGAAAGCTAGACAATTTTACTTGGCACTCAAGAGTGCTTAGTGAAATCATCTTGCACCTTTTTTTTTTCAAAAGTCATGTTTTTACTACCGCATTTTGGATTTGTGATGTTTTGAATTTTCAATAAATGTTATTCTAAAAAAATGCTATATTTGGCATTTGGATTTAGATTATACAAGTTGAATGATCATAATTACAATATCAGTCAAAAGTTTATTTTTCTTTCTAAAAAATTGCTTCAGGTACCAAAATAATTTTAAAAACATCTACATATTTTTTTTTCAATAAGGCTGAAATCAAAGAATAGAACAGAATTAGCAAGCATTTAGGTATATTAATATTTTTTCACATTAAAATTGCACAAATCATTCGCTATTTACAGAAAAATAGAGTGAAAGACAAAATACAGGGACACTGTACTTTTGCCACCACACAGTCACAATCACCCCTGTAACATGATTTCAGTGAAGTGTTCGCCTGCATGTGATTTTCCATACATAGCTATACTTTGAAGCGTACCAGTAAGAAGTGAAATCTACTTTTACCACTGGTTATATGCTTTCTTAACTTTTAATGTAAGATACTGATTTTATCACTATCAAAAATTGTGCCATTCAGGAACTATGCATATTGCTTTTGGTAAATATTTTAGTATATCATGAATGTCAAGCAAAAAAAGAATTGAAACTAAATTAAAATCATTTTCACCTTTAAACCTGTTAATAAAATTTTCAATAAAGTTATTAAAAACATAACAAAAATAGAATTCTTACAATGTGATTAAAATAATTATCCATCAGTGTCAATTTTACCTTGTCACAATGCTGTTTTGTAGTCATGAGTAAAATTAGTTTATAAAAATTGTAAAATAACTTATATTTTTGTGTACTGCATGCCTCCCTATGTAAGACCATATTTTAGAGCCCATTTTTCGAGAAAGAAATAGTGAAAATAATAAACCACCAACTAGTAAACACCGACATTATTGCATGATCATAATGGTGCAGTTAGTATATTCAAAGAGTTTACACTAACTTTATTGAGTTGTGCAGTTGAGATTGTTGCTATAGCAGCAGTACCATTTGAAAATGGTTAAAAACTTATTCTCATATAAGGCACACACATTATTGGGTGCTAAATTTGGCTGAGTGATTAGGTGCTTGGCTACTGATAAAAGGGACTTGGGTTTCAGCTCTGGGTAAGGCATGAACGTTGGTGTCATTTTTCTGCTAAGAGCTCACCATCCTCACAGATTTTGAACTATGGCATATAAACAGACAGGCTTCTGTCAGACCACTATGGCAAGCAGATGCTTGAGAGGGTATTTATTATTATTAAATTTGAGGGAAAATATGTGCATTATACAAGAAAATATATGGTAATTAAAAACTATTATTTATGAGTAACTGACAAGAACTTACATAAATGGAGTTTTATATAACACATATTTTGATCAAAAAGACACTATTAATATGACAACTTCAATTCAAAATATATACATACTATATACAAAATATATACAAAATAGTAGAGTCAATAATATCGTGGACCAGCAGTTGTGCAGCACTTGTTTGCATTGTATCCCAGAATGCATTGTATGTACAAGTAGTGCCACTGTTCATCAACAACAAGCAATTAGTCTACAAGCATAGCTGTATGAACAACATTAGCTTATGTGAAGTGTGCTGCAGTGATAGTGACCAAATCCATCATGTTAGCATTTGAACAGCATGCAAATATCAAATTTTTTCAAAAGAGGCAAAATGGTAGACTAAAACTCTGAAAATGCTCCAACAAGTGTATGGTGAAGAAGCCATGAGGTAGTCCAGTGTTTAAGTGGCACAAACATTTTGCAGAAGATAGGGATGGTCTGGATGATGATGCACATACCAGTCACCCAAGAACTGTGAGAACAGAAAACATGATTCATGAGGTTCAGGGTGTTGTGCATGAAAACCATTCTCAAACCATTGATGATATTGCTGCTACAACAGGGATCAGCCATAGCAGCTGTCACACAATTCTCACAGAAGATGTGACCCCATTTTAACTATTAATCATATTTTAGTCGAATGTCCATGTTTTAACTTCCAACGTCAGTTTTATTTTAGCTTTCATAATTTTATGTCCAAGCCTCTTATACTCGGACATCTTTCATCTGATCATTGTGTTTTACCACCAGTTTTTACCTTTTTGAAACATTGTAGCTATTTTAATCGACTTTGATTTTACCTTGTATTTTTTATGTCTAACCCAGGCTTTACACCTGGGTTGTTTTTTACTATATACATCTTGCTGTTTTTGTTATATTTACATCTTGTTGTTTTGTTATATTTCCATCTTGTTGTTTTGTTATATTTCCATCTTGTTCTTATTGTTTTTCTGTTATATCTCTATACATCTTGTTGATTTTATCTTTTGCCTTTTACAGCACTTGGTTTTAACTTTGGTTCAGGGGTACTTGACTTTTAACTTCTATTTATCTCGTTTGGCACATTATAACCTCAGTAGCTTATGTGCCAAAAAACCCCACACAACCAACCAACCAACCAACTCAAAGAAGATCTCAACGTGTCTCATGTTGCACAACACGTTGTTCCTCACCTTCTGACTGAGTACCAGCATCAAGACCATATGACCATTTGCAGTGACCTTATCAGTAATGCTGATAAAGATGCCATTTCTGCAACACATCATAATGGGTGATGAAACACAGTGGTTTCTTTTGATCTGTAATTGAAGTGACAATTGGTCATTTGGAAATCTCCCTCATCTATCTGAACAAAACACCGTGGTGTTGCCACATCCTCTATACTCCCCTGACTTAACACCTTGTGATTTTTTCATTTCCCCATGTGAAAGACCAGCTTCATGGTCCTAGGTTCTCTTCAGCACAGGAAGTTATCAGAGCTGCAACACAAGCCCTTGGTCGATTCTGCAAAACATTTTTCAGGACTGTTTCCAGCAATTGTACCAATGCTGACAGAAGTACATCATAGCTGGGGGAAATTACTTTGAAGGGAGATGTGCATAAGGTACCACAACTATGTCATTGGTATTTACAATAGTCATAGTCCATGAAATTATTGGCTCTATTGGTATATATATATAACTGAACACTTACCGCTTTTCATAATCTGTATAGTTTCCAGTGTCTGTCATACCCGTGAAAAGAGGCAAGACTTTGTATTTTGCACTTATCCAACCTGTAGTAATCCAACTAAGTCCTAATAGACCTGATATAATACTTAATCCAATTTTTGGCCACCTAAAACAAAAACTCTGTTAGAAAAAAATCGAGTCCATTTAACTACTCATACAAAACACAGTTCATAAAGACTCATTTGAATTTAATTCATATGCACTATTAAACTCTTGATAAAACCTTTTCAGCTGCTAAGATTACTAAAATGCAGGCATGAGCACATTAAAAACATTTTGTGTAAAAAAAAGGGAAAGATCTTGGTTTATTGGCTGCCATTAGTAGCAAGTATATCTTGGCAGTGCTCCATGCATGGTTCAATACTTGCTTTTCTTCAGTATCATATGGTAAGTAGTCCTTGTTATTGCAAGTGCACATGGGTTGTTGAGTTGGGTTGTTTTACCTCTGAGCGCACTTTTTTGCACACCATTGGCTAAATGGCCAGGTCACATGGACCCCGAAGGCTCAGAGAATGTTGGGGGAGGGGACCCACTGGAACAGCTGTTGGGAGACAGATGGTAACCTCCAGTCAAGGCCATCCAGCGTGTTCTTTAACATGCATAGGGTATGGCTCTCCCACACACAGGGCCATGGCTTAATGTCCCATCTGACAGATGGCGGCCTTTCCAAGCCCATCGGTGTCCCCTACTGACCATGAGCAGGATGGGGGAATTTTGCAGAGATAAATCTCAATGCTGACCCAGCTCGGACTCGAACCTGGGAACTGCAGATTACGAGCACGGCATGCTACCGACTGAGCCACACCAGCCCCGCAAGTGCAAATGAAAGAAGTTAAAAGGTGCAGCTGCAACAGTGAATAGCCTCTGAAACTGGGTAATTAGCATGCTTCAACCCCTGTAAGGTACCCAATAAATGTGATGTATCTGTATTATACGTTGTTTTGGAGGTTATGTTGCACATTTTTGACTTCACTAGTATGTCCCTAGTTATCACAGTGTTGCAAAGGAAGAGCGTTGGCTCAGTCAGTAGCATGCCGGCTTGTAATCTGTAGTTCCTAGGTTTGAATCCCACCTTGCCCAGTATTGAGATTTATCTCCGTTAAACTCCCACCCTACCCTCAGGATGGGGCCACTGATGGCCTTGGAAATGCCACCATACATCATAAGGAACATAAAGCAGTGGCACTGCTGTAATGCTCCAAATGTATGGTAAACTCCTTCACTTTGAACCTTATAACTGATCCAAATTAAAATAATTTACCGGATAGCCAGGCAATTAATCTTTCCAAATAAAGTTTAATAAGAGTTCACTAAGTATATTATGCATTACAGAGTCGCAAAGAATTTAATTCAAAAAGATTGTTGAATTAGTAAAGTTTAAATCTAATCAAAATCAATTTATCCTGCTCCAGAGAAAAGAAATGGAAAGGTCAAAATATTTCATAAAACAGTTTATTTCCAAAAAAAAAAGACCAAGACTCCCCAAATAAAGTTCTATACAAAATATTCTGAATAACTAAAGCTCACTTAAGCAACATCTCCAAAACTGACAAACTTCTCAACTAACATCCTTCCTCTCCACACTGCTCTCTTCTAACATTCTTCCTATAGTGTCTACTTTCTTTCTATTAACTTCATGACCTAACATCACTTACTACATATATGCAGTGTGCAACTGGCATGTGTGTGTTGCCCACTGGGAAAGTGCATTTGTATAATCTTGCGCTCATGCTATCTATGATGCAAGAGAGGGCATGTCCTTACATGTGCCTTAGTGAATGTCAATCTAAAGTCAGAGTTGCACATGAGCAACTCCTTTAGAGGACTTTGGTGAGGAAAAGTGATGATGCAACTGAAAATAAAAGTCCCAAAATGATATATATATAACGTAAATAAAGTAAAACTGGTTAAGTAAAAGCGAATAGGTGGACCATCACACTGTGTTCAGAAGAGCCAAACTGTGCATTTTAAAGAACATGCTGGATGGCCTTGATATGAGGCTTCTGTCTCCTTATAGCTGTCCAGTGGACCTCCTTCTCTGAGCCCTTATGACCTGAGATTTAGCTCACTGTGTGCATAGAAAGGGCCGCTGAGAGAGCCAATCCAATATAATTCTGGAAAAAGCTCAAGTTGCCATGAAGCTGCAGTTGTTTTTTGTACTTGTATGGGTTGCATCTTTTAAATAGTTTTAATGGAATAGGTGAATCATTTATCTCTTTATTAAAACAGTGATATCTGTTTTTATATAAGTTGCACATACACTATATTACAAAAAGTTTCTGGACATCCAGATTATGTGAATGGAAAGTCTCATTCTGAGCTCCTGAACTTTGAAAATAAACCTTTTACGGTATAATTTCACTGGGGATAAACTGAAGATCTTTCACATCTTTCAAATTCTAGATTTTCAACAATATTTGTTTGATATTCATAGAGTTATGGAGTCTGAAGCACTTAAAAACACTGTCACTGATCATAACAATTTACTTCAAAATACCACTAAAACACAAACTATAATTGTTAAAATAGCTTACTAAAATAAATACAAATTTAGAAGTTGGTGTAATGATTCTTTCAATTTATTTTTAATGTTTAGAATGAGTATAACACTGCATTTGCTGTTAGATATTTGCAATCTAATAACTCTAAAGATTAAAAGAATATTATTGAAAATTGAGAATTAGAAAGATTTGAGTGAGATCTTCAATTTATCTCTAGTGGAATTTTTCCATAACACACTTATTTTCAAAGTTAGAGAACACTAAATATGACTTTCCATTCACACAACATGGAAATGTCTGGAAACATTTTGCAATGCCATATAAATACTGAGATGCCAGTTTATTAGGTACACCTATCTAACAGCATGCTGCACCTCCTTTGGCCTTCAGAACAGCCTAAATTCGTTGGAGCATGAAACTCACAAGATGCTGGGTGTATTGTGCAGGAATGATTGTGTTCTGCAGTTGCTAAATTGAACGGCAGCACAGTCTCACTACAAACAGCCCTTACAACCTCCTCATAAAGATGCTTGATAGGGTTTAGATCTAGGAATCGTGCAGGCCAATGAAGCAAGGAAAACTCATTGGCATGTTCCTGGAACCATTTAGTGATGATATGTGCCTTGTGAGAAGGTGCATTATTATGTTGAACGTGTCCATCCAAGGTGAGGATAAACTGTAGCCATGAAGGGATGAGCTTGGTCGGCAATGATGTTCAAATATGCCATGCCCTTCAGTGGGTATCAGAGGACCTAATGTGTGCCAGAAAATCATTTCCCTCACAATCACATTGCCACCACCAGCCTGTACTATTGATACCAGATAAGATGGTGTGTCAAATTCTGATCCTTCCATAGCATGATGCAAAAGGAACCTTGATACATCCAACCAGGCTACCTTTGTCCAGTCCTGAATGGTCCAATATAGATGCTCCTGCACCCACTGGAGATGTGATTTCGTGTTCACTGACAACATCAGCTGTTGCAGCCCATTCATGACAAGGTTCAAAATGTGGCTCTCTTCAAAAAGTCAGAGATGACCTTCTGCACATCAATGTTTAATTCTGCTATGATCTGCCTGGTTGTAGCCCATCTTTTCACTTGCACAATTCTCAGCAGTCTCCTTTGACCCCTCTGGTCCATAAGCTGTTTTCATCTACAGAATAGCCGTTCAGATAGTTTTTTGCTTTTCCCACCATTCTTGGTAAACCCTTGAAACAGCTATGCCTTTCAAATTAAAGAGCCTAGAAGGAAGGCCATTTGGGAGATGCTAGAACCAGCACAGCTAGCTACCATCATGCCACATTCAAAGTCACTCAGGTCACTCGTTTTGCCCATTCTGACACTCAACCCAACTCTTATGCTTGAAGAGCTGGTCTGCCTGATTTATACCACACACTGCATTCACTTGACATATTACATGTTGGAATGAACAATTTATGTGATGAGGGGTGGTGTACCTAATAAACTGGCATCTCAGTGTATGCCTAAATGATATTGTGGCCTAAAGGCAGTGGAAATCTAAGCTTTCCTGAACTGCAGTTGATATTCTTCCACTAGTATATTATGCCAGCTATCATATTAATTATTTTTTTATTTGAAATTTTCGTATTTCCTTCGTTTTCCATAGTAAGGTCGTTTTTGTTGGTGTTGTGTCAATATAAAGAGTATTTGTACATACTTCTGTTTCTTAGCTTTGTTTTAGCCACAATTTTGCGATTATTACTTGCTGCAACTGATATCTCACAGTTTAATTTTATTAAGTTATTCATGGTAATTACAAAACATGTGCACACTTTTAGTCTCTAACACTGTACAAAATGCACAAATGAAACAAATAGTTCCGTCAATTTTTTCCTTAACTTTTCCTTTATTACTATGTATGGAAAATAGGCCTTCTTTGTTGTAGTATATATCAATCATTTACTTTTCATACCTATCATTATAAATGAAAACTAGAGACAATGTGCTTTTATATGATATTATATGAATTTAACCATAGGATTTAGGACTGATGAAAACTACAATTTGTTTGGTCCTTTATTGCCTGTGGCATGTGAGGGATTTTATTTGTATTTTGTCTGTACCTATTACTATTTATTTGTTTTATTTACACAAATATAAAATTAATTTTAGAATGAAGTTATACAAGTTATGTAAATATGCTCTCTTTTATGGGTTATATATTAGATCTTCAAATATATTTCTTTCATTTTTAGCAACGTAAACGATGCATAGCTCCCCTTGTTTCCACGGATGCTTTACCACTGATATGTTAAAATACATGGTATTTTTTCAAAAAAAAAATGTTTTAGAAGCTTGTGGTTAAAAACTTACTTTATATAATTTAATATCATGATTATGCTGTAACTGAAAGAGATACTGTAATGCTTGAGTGTACCATTATGTCCTTACTGGACTTCCCTAAATCTGTTTACATTAAATGTTAGGGTACTAGGCTCCAGTATCATTTAAATGCTATGCCCTTTTCATATTGGGTGACATAATTCTCTATCCTTCACAGTCATGAAGGTGAACAAGTCTCTTCCAACTTCTTTCTTTAAACAGTTGTTAGTTATCTGTTACTTACTTTTTACCACCATCAGTTTGCTTACATAATTGAAGCAAGCTTAAATAATTCTTACATATTGCATTTCTGAAAATATGGGAGAAACAATATTTTCATAAAATAATCTTTTAACTAAAACTTACCTCCAGAGAAGATACAAAAAGAGTGGACTAATTACATAGAACTGCATATCATTAGCCAAGTACCAGCTCCATGATACACACTACAGGAAAAAGATTTGTATATAAAATATGACAATTTTAACACTTTCAATATTACATTGCAGAAACAAATTACACTTTCTTTTGTGGCTCACATAAGATTTTATTAAGTTAGCACTATAAGAGCCATGATAACAGAAACTTAAAGAATGACATTAGGGCACATTTAAAAATTACATATGGAGAAAAATTAAATATTCTACCTTTAAAACTTCACTGAAGTGCAAAAAAGTTATATTTTTTCCATAATTTAAAAATTGTATAACAATTTTCTAAGGAAGTGAAATAAAAAATACCAAAAAAGATTAACAATTAAATGAACTAACAAATTTTAAACCTATGTACTAAATATTATGAATATCACTAGCATTAAAATTTTTGAACTTTATTTACAAAATATTACAACCAGGGCTTTTCAAAGATTCTGGGCAGTCTTACAGTTTTCAGGGCACCCATAACTGCTGCAGATCCTTAGGTTACCTCCCTTACCTCCCAAGGATAGAGGAAATTTTTTAATCTCTTTTTACTACATTTTTTTCCTACTAGATTTTAATCACACCAACAAGATTGACAGCCACAGCCACAAAGGAGACAAATTATCTTGAAGAAGCCTCAAAAAAGGAGATAAAGCTTTACAGAAGAACACAAAACTTGTCAGGGTGGCAATGGCCAGGCACTGCAGCAGAGGAAAATAATCTTATCGAATTCATGAACAGATAGATGATCAATGCTAGGGATCTGATCTAGTTTACCTTTTTCTTTTATTTCTATTATTTTACTTAATCTAAAATATGAATTTTTTTTAATGAATTTTTTAATTTATCTATTTTTATTTAATATTAAAAAATCTGAGATCCCTAATGATGCCATGGCTAATTTATCCAGTCAGTCCTCCTGTGAAATGTCCTGATCGTAAGAAATGAAGCATTTGATGAAGGGTCAAACGGGAAATCGAGTTGCACATTAATAGTATAGTTGCTCTATTTTTAAACCACTGAATGCAGGTATTAAAACTAGTGGATCTGTGGTTCAAACCTTTCTGAACTCAAACTTTACCAATGCATAAAAATTAATGCTTAAAAACACATTTAAGAATGATTATAAAAAAATAAATACCCTCTCAAGCAGTTGGTTGGTTGTTTGGGGTTTTATGGCGCATAAGCTACTCAGGCTATAATGTGCCAAATGAGGTACCCCTTAAGCAGCTGCTTGCCACAAAGGTCTGACAGGACCCTGCCAGTTTATATGCCATAGTAGGTCTGTGAGGATGGCAGGACTTCAGCATAAAAATAACACAAATATCCATGCCTTACCCAGGGCTCAAACCTAGGTTCCTTAGATCAGAAGCCAAGTGTGCTAACCAGTCAGACATGGGATGGCTTAAGAATGATTAACTCTTAATTATATCAAAATGCCATGCACTGGAAATAACTTTCTCTGATTTTTCCTACATTCTCCTTAAAACAACAGCAATATCATACCAAAAACTGTAGTTTATAAACTGAAGTCTGAATACCGCTATTGGACAGACAAAACTAATAATAGTTTTAGCACTTCTTATTGCAATGTCAGTATTTATATATAGGTATTATATTGTGACAATATTCTTGGCTGGCAATTATGGGTTAGAAGTTTAAAGCAAGGTTAATGATAATTCTAACAAGCAATGCATGGAAAGATAAAAATTTCTTGAGTGATATATATGTAAAGTAAAATTTCACCTTTGTATATGCAATTAAAAAGAATATAGTAATGAGCTTATTAAATTCACAGTCATACTTTTTAACATAAAGTGATATTTACATGGATATACAACAATGACAATATTAAACATAAATTCTCAACTCATTAAAACAGATTTTATTATATTTATCCACACTAATGAGTTCATGAAATTCAAAAAGAAAATGCACAAAAAATATAACCAGTCTTCACAACCAAAATATACAAATTGCTTCCCTCAATATTCCACAACATAAAAAAGACATCCCTAAAAATAAGTGCACTATTTTTCTTAAATAATCCTTAATAAAAAAAAAAAGGTACTGCAAGGAAAAGTATCCCACATATGAAACAAGTGGAAATATTATCTTCCCTTTCCATACAACATTTAAATTATATACAGCAACTATTCATCTACATAAACAGCATGTAAACCTGCAATGATGACACTCCCTCTCAACTAGCCATCTGGAGATTACTTCTAAGAAGTAAATGCAGTGACAGCCCTCATTCTTTGTAGTTTGGATAAGGTCATCTTCACCAGATCCTGACCACCATCTTATATACTGGCAGATTATGGATAACAGAGCAGGGAATGTATACAATCAGAGATTAATTTGTGGTGGAAGGACCTAGAATAGCTTTTATTCCCATATCCTTTCTTATGAAGCATACAACCAAAGCTGTCAGTATTTTGCTTTCAGGCCATCTAGCCTGTTTTGTGCAAAAAAAAAAGTGCCCTTCAGACGTAAAACAACTCGTCTAAATATAAAACTTTTAGTTTAGACCAATGGCTCTCAAACTATGGCCAGCCTAGCTGCTACAATAGAGTTGGATTGTTTTTACCTCTAAGCAATATTCTTTCAATATTGCAAAAAGACTAATTGCTCTTTTTGCAAAATTGAACTTTCTTTTATTCTTTTGAAAATTATTCTTCAAGAAAGTCTATTGTCTTTCTTCAAATTGAAAGTGTTAGAAACACAGTTGAAATTTAATATTTTTTTAAACCCCTCTTCTTTTTTCATGCCCTTTGGTTTGTATTTATTGTTTATTTTCAGTTTTGTGATTTAATAGGTGTTTTATCTTCCAAAATACACAAATCAAAATATATGGCTTTTTTAATAAATTTATGTGGAAATCTATTCATCTTGTTAAACTGTACATAAAATATTTTACTTTCTCTGCCGTTTTCTATTTATTCTTTTTTAAGTTTTTTAAGAATCTAAGTTATATGGCAATTTGTAGAGACTTTTTTTAAGTGTAATTTGTTATTTTTTTTAAAGTACAATTGATTAATTTGATGGCATGCATTACACTGCATAATTATATACATGCATACAAAATCTTCAAGTGGAAATGGGTTATAAAGATAAAATAACATTGTAATTTAGTCCTCAAAACACATATATCATGAGTTATGGCTATAACATTTGGTCACTGCAAGTCAATTTTAACAGGGTCCTGCCTGACATTTTCTGCCCACACCATACTAAGTCTCCTCATTCATTACTGTTCATAACTAACTAATCTATCATTCTGTAAGCTGGTGACATGGCCAAATCAATGCAGTCTTCTCTCTGCACAAAATGCTGCTCAAAGGTTTGACTAACCTCATCATTCCTTACATAATCAAAAAAACTTGGGGCCCAAGATACAGCACAAGCATTTAAAATCAAAGCCATCAGTTTTCTGTTATCTTTGAACTGCAGCCAAGCATGCTAATCAGTACAATCTAATAAAAATACACAAAAATAAAAATAATTGGCCAACTATAAAAAAAATTTGGGGGGGTCCAATTTTTTACCCTGCCTTCCTTTTTAATATATCCAGACAAAAATGCTACAACATTAAGAACAGAATTCTAAATAGTAAACTAGTAGCTCTGCCCCTTTACCATGTCTCCTTGCTTTGCCTGAAATCATCTGATATTATATAAATGAATATTTATGGTTACATCACTAAGAGCTGATGTAAAACTTTCTCATCAAATGTGTAATGAGTTTTGAGGCAAAAAATATATAATGATAGTTTGGGGGTGAGGCATAGGATGGTATTTACCATGATCCCATACATAAAAGATTCCATTGGGATGGCCTAAGTTTGCTCTCACTTATGGATATTAGCAGGACATCGCCCACTCTGAAGATTACAGAGGACTGACTGGAGCCTGTCAATTTATACATCACAGTAGAAAGTCTATGAGAAGGCAAGACCTCAGCAGAAAGGCAACACAAACATTCATGCCTTACACAGGGCCCGAGACCCATGTCCACTTTGATCAGCAGCAGAAATATACATTTTTAATGAGTTCTATGAAATGGTAGCTAAGTAGTCACTGGAAGGTGAGCTATGCACCAATCCCCTGTGATGATGCATAGAACCGGTCAGGCCTAGCACCTAATTGTTGGCTGCCCACATGCAAAAAAAAATAATTTGGCCACCCTACTTATGAGATATTATAGTCATGTGTGCTAGTGAGGACAAGAGGGAAAGTTCTCTCCCCCCTTGGAAAACATTGATCAAAAAATTAATTTACGTTAAATGATATCAGGTTATCAAAAAAAAATTTTTTTTTAAAGAAATGTAAATTTTTGGGGAGGGGGTACAATTTATTTTGTTGGCTGAAGTATTTTATTTTTATTTGCTGTTAGTGTGATTGGCTACTGATCTACGGGACCTGGGTTCGATTCCTGGGTAAGGCATAGATGTATGTATCGTTTTTCTGCTGAGGTCCTGCCATCCTCACAGATCTTCTACTATGACATATAAATTGACAGGCTCCTATCAGACCTCTGTGGCAAGAAGCTGCTTGAGGGGGTATTTATTTATTTTATTATTTATTATAAAAACATTATTTACATGTATTTTTCAATAATAAGTTAATTTTTTTCCTTTTGTTTTCAGGTAACTGACAGGTTCCTGTCAGACCTCTATGCTAAGCAGCTGCTTGAGGGAATATTTATTTATTACTATCCTTAGTTGTATTGCAGTATGATGCAGGCAGAGCTGGACTTTGATCATCTGAGGTCAATACATAATGCAAAGTAAAAAAATCACTAATCCTCTTTTGGGGGTGTTACACAATATATTGATGACCCTATAGCCTTATCAAATTGAACAATCCGTAACATTTAACTATGAATATATAATGAGAGCATTAAAAAAAAAACATTATGAAGCTCAAAATGTTCTCTATCATTTATGATGAGGCACACTATTTTAAGAAAATATTTTTGAAATATTAGTGGTCAACGTTTATACTGAATAACAAATTGCATTTTTCCGATTTTTTTTCCCTTAATTTTTCTCGAATAAAATAAAACCAAAATACCAAATCTTTTTAGCAAACTTTGGTATTATTTAATTTGAGTGATTTAATTTCTTCTGGATGAAAAACTCTTGTGGAACTTGGGAAAATGACTATATGTTTTTCTATCTTATTTTCAGTAAAAAGGTTAAATTTCAAATACAATGCTTATTTGCTTAATCTCCTTTTGCTCTACTTTAACTGGGTTCAGTTGGAAGCATGTCAGGTTTGTAATTCCTAGGTTCGAGTCCCAGCTGAGCCAGTTATGGAGATTTATCTCCACAAAACTCCCTGCCCTGCTTTCAGTTAGTAGGGGACACCAATGGGCTAGGCAAGTCTGTCGGATGGGACATTAAGCCATGGCTCTTGTGCAGGAAAGCCATACTCTGTGCACATTAACGAGGATTGGATGGCTTAATGGGAGACTGCCATCTGTCTCCCAACAGCTGTCTAGTCAGTCCTTATGCCTGGCAATTTAGTTCATTGTGTGCAAAAAAGTGCTACTCAGAGATAAAACAATCCAAATCTACTTTAACTAGAGTATGTATCATTTACATCAGGCTCATCCAACCCAAACTTAGTGAAGAGCCACTAAGAAAAATACTATAGTCATGAAGCGCAGCAGAAAAATGTATCTTCTTAAAAGCAAAAATATATCATATATTTCTAATGAGTAATATATTCAATGCAATGAATTGAAAAAAAAATTATATTTTTAAGAAATCAAGAAACTATTTAAAAAAAATACTCCACTCCCACTCACCCACTCTGAATATTACAGAGGTCTGACTGGAGCCTGTCAATTTATACATCATAGTAGAAAGTCTATGAGGAAGGCAAGACCTCAGCAGAAAGGCAACATAAACATTTATGCCTTACACAGGGCCAGAGACCCATGTCCACTTTGATCAGCAGCAGAAATATACATTTTTAATGAGTTCTATGAAATGGTAGCTAAGTAGTCACTGGAAGGAGAGCTATGCACCAATCCCCTGTGATGATGCATAGAACTGGTCAGGCCTAGCACCTAATGTCTGACCCTGTTTCTTGTGGTGCAGGCCATTAGTACCTTTCAAAAGAGATACTCTCTTGTGGAAGTGAATGGAAGCAGAGGGCTACAAGATTAGTGTGGCCTACTAATCTGGACAACTACGGCTACTTTTCTTTTTTTTCTACCCTGCTGAGGAGTGGTCAACCACACAGGGTTCTGGTGCTGACCATATAAACCTACTGGAATAAGGCTCTGAACTTGATTTGGATCCTGAATTTGCTGCACTGGTGGGCTTCTGTGGAGGGAAAATCGGCCACTGTATTTGTTTGTTTGTGGGTTGACAGCCTCAAGTGAATAGATTCACAGGATATGTTTTATCAGCTGGTGGATAATCCTGAGCAGAGGTCATTGCAGACACCTGAACTCTTGCTTCTATGGACATTGTCAAATTCTACATTGAAAGAAGTCTTCCAGTGTAGATGGTTTCAGCCTTTAGTAGTGGGAGAATGGGTCTTTGCCCCATACTTGTGATTAGGGGGGGCTGTTTGATATTGTCGACATTCCCTCTCTCAATAAATATAGTTTCTTTAAACATCCCACTAACCATATTCTCTCCATAGGTAGTTGGAATGTGACGACTCTGCACAGAGATTATTCTCTTGATGTCCTCGCACAAGAATTCCACCATTATAATTTAGATATTCTCGGCTTGCAAGAGAACCATATGGACAGATAAAAAGTTCTTAGTATATTATAGTACTTATAATATCTCGTAAGTAGGTGGCTCAATATGCAAGGGGCCATATGGAGACCAAAAGGTCAGATTCTTAAAAATAATCTTAAATTTCTCTTTTCAGGGAGGGAAGATAATAAGCTCTCCAATGCGTAGGTCTGCTTCTCAGCAGAAACACTAGAAATGCTCTTCAGGATATAAGTGCATTAATGAAAGGTTTCTTACAGCAAAATTTCAGACAAGCATTAAAGACTTGAATGTTAACTGCTGTTATGCCCCCACTGAGGATGTCGATGAGAATGAGAAAGATAGGTTTTACGGACAACTTCAGGATATTTTGAATTCTGTCAAGGTTGGTTGGTTGGTTGGTTGTTTTGGGTTTAATGGCGCATTAGCAACTCAGGCTATAATGCGCCAAACGAATGTCTAAATAAAAACTAAAAGTCATAACACCCACAACCAAATTTAAAAATTTACTAGACATACAGAGAAAAAATGTAAAACAATAAAAGAAAACATAGTTAACAAGAAACAAATGTATAAATGTATAATAAATATAAAAGCACCCAGGTGTAAGCGACCTGGGTTATACATTCGAATAAAACTATAGACGAGTAAAATATCCAGTATATTTTAAAATTTGAAAAACAGCATTAAAACAACAATGATCGGATAAAAGATGTCCGAGTGTAAGTGGCTCGGACGTAAAATCGTGAAAGTGAATTCTGTCAAGGAGTTATTACCCTTGTTCTAGGTGACTTCAATGCCAAAGCTGGTACTGACTCTGACCTTTGGGGAGGGGTGATAGGCCCTTTCGGTATTGGTAGCTGCAATGGCAATGGACAACGTCTCCTACAGGTAAGTAAACTCAATGGTTTCAGAATAACTAACACTTATTACAAACACCACGACATACATAAGTACACATGGGTTTCACCTGATGGGCTGCATAAGAATATGATAGATTATATATTAATTAACAGCAAATGGGCTAGTTCTGTTAGGAATACCAGGTCATATAGGGGAGCTGAAATTGGATCTGACCATTACCTTGTTAAAAGTGTCTTGCAACTTAAACTTAAAAAGTGTTGTGCTAGGGTTAAAAAATTTACTTTTAATACTGTAGCTCTGAAAGACCCAGTTATAGCTAAAGCTTACCATGATAGGTTACTTAGTCATTATGACAGTCATAGTATGGTTACTATTGAAGTTGAGGAAAAATGGGATTATTTTAAACAGGCTTTTTTGGACACTAACAGTACTCTTTTAGGGAAAAAGGAGCAGAGGAGGCAGAATTATCTGAGTGATAAGGGACTTGAGCTTATTTCAGAAAGAAATAACTGCAGGAATGTCCTTAATCAATACCCTACTAGTCCTAATAGAAAGCATTATAGAGAGATTAATAAACAAGGATCAGTTAGCTGCTGCTAAGAATCTTCGGCTGACAAAGTTGAGAAAGCAGTCAGACAGCAGTACCAGATAGTTAATGTTTTGTGTGGTAGAACACGTACAGGCATACAGGGATTGAAGGATAGGTAAGGTTATAGAGGGATTGATGGATAAGTAGGGTAAGGTTATAGAGGGATTGAAGGATAAGCAAGGTACGATTATAGAGGGATTGAAAGATAAGCAAGGTAAGGTTACAGAAGGTGAGGATTCTGTCATTGCTAGGTGGGCTGAGCATTTCAGTGATGTTCTAAACTAGGGGTTCTCAATGTGTGGTATGTGGGGGGGGCTGAGCATTTCAGTGATGTTCTAAACTAGGGGTTCTCAATTTGAGGTATGTGGGGGGGGGTACACAGTAAAAATTTTTGGGGTATGCCATAAGAGCTCAAAAGTCATTAGATCTGTCAAAGACAAGCTAGTAAAATGTTTATAATTTTATAAGATTTGTTAAATTGTTCATGTCATTTTTTGTATTTATCAATATGTGTAATTTATGAATACAAAATTTAATGTGTATATATGTGTGTTTTATTTTATTCCCATTGTTATACTATAACTATAGTTTTATCTATCTGTACAAGGGATATGCCAGTTACATACACATTTCCAGGGGGTAAGTGAAGCATAAAAGGTTGAGAACCACTGTTCTAAACAATGTGGTTAGTTCTACTCCCATTGTTTGTAATGATGTTAGATTCATTACTGGCTTTAATGTTGGCCCTATAATACAGTTTGAAGTTATTTTAGCTGTTTCTAAACTTAAACTACATAAATAACCAGGAATAGATGAAATTACTACAGAAATGCTTAGAGCTGGTAATGTTTCAGTTACCACATGGATGACTGAAATTTTGAATATTTTTTATGATTAAGGCATGGTTCCTAAGGATTTTACCAGAGCATTATTATCCCTATTTTCAAAAAAGGTGATCGCAGTTCTTGTGATAACTCTAAGGGTATCAGCCTACATTCTGTTCCAGGTAAAGTTCTTTGCTCGATTGTGCTCAACAGAATTAAGAATCTGGTTGACAGTCAATTGCGTGATGAGCAATGTGGATTCAGAAGTGGTAGGGGATGTGTGGATCAGATATTTTCACTTAGGCAGATTCTTGAGAAATGTTTAGAGTTTCAGAAACCTTTGGTTGCCAACTTTGTTGATTTCAAAAAGGCTTTCGACTCTGTTGATCGTCATAATTTGTGGTTGATTGTGAAATCATATGGTATACCAGACAAGTTAGTTAACATAATGAAAGCTCTCTATAACAACACTGAGTCGTGTGAGAGATTTGGTAAGGCTTGTAGCAATTGGTTTAGCATTGCTTCTGGTGTTCGACAACAGTGCACTTTGTGTCCTTTTCTCTTTAGATTGGTTATTGATTATGTTAAGCAAAATTCACTGCAAGGGAAAGATTTTGGCCTTAAATGGACTGGAAATACAAAAATTACTGATTTAGATTATGCTGATGACTTAGTCCTTTTGGCAAATGATGTTGACGAGATGAACTCTTTCATTCGAGCTGTTGATGAGACTGGTAGTAGAGTAGTTTTGGTTATAAACAGAGAGAAAATGGAAGTGATGAAAATTGGTCAGGCAGGCTGTTGTTCAGTTAATCTGAATGGCTGCACTCTTGAGGAGGTGTTTCAGTTCAATTATCTTGGGAACTATGTAACAGATACTGGTGATGTGCAGAATGAGATTAACAGACGAATAGGGATGCTGCTGGGACTTTTAAGTATCTATGGAGAATGTGGAGAAATAGTCATATACCTCAAAGACTAAAATTAGACTGTATAATAGTTTGATTCTCTCTAGGATTAGTTATGGTAGTGAAACTTGGAGGCTTTGTAAACAAGATAACAAGAAGCTAGCTGCTTTTGATTCTAGATGCTTATGCAGTATCTTGGGCATTAGGTGGTTTAACTTTGTAACTAATGATGAGGTTAGGCAAAGGAGTAGGCAACCTTCTTTAAGCAGCATATTGTGCAAAGAGAGACTCCATTGGTTTGGCCATGTTGCCTGTATGGATAATTACAGATTAGCGAATAGGGTTATGAATAGTGTAATTCATAACCCTATCCCCCCCCCCAACTACTTCAGCAGATTCAATATAAAGAATTACTTGGCATTGCTCAGGTTGTTGCTAATGTCAGTGCACACTCTCATAGCCTGTGACTTCGTTTCTATGCAAATTATTGAAATTTTTATTCCCATTTTGACAGATTTTGTTACCCTGTTGTTCGCAATGTACTTGAATAAATGGTCCCACATTTCATACATGGATTCCCCTTGTGTGATCCCATATTGGGTTAAAAAGTCAGATTCCTACCTGCAATGCAACACATTAATAAAATAATGCCTTTGGAAATATGGGGGATCTGGCAATTGGAGCAGTATTAAATGCTGTTACAACTCTTACGTTTACATTAAGAAGCAGTAAATGGCAACAACTGATTTGGCAGCGATTACCATTTACATAGGAATAGCTTGATAAATGTTTTTGCTTGTGACAAGCCTCCCTTTTGGAATTTTGACTTGAAATCTGACACTGCAATTTGGGATGACAACCAGAAACACTGAAATTTTCAAGTGTCTACCATGATTTCCCAATGAGTTATGGCTGCCACAGACAGGCATCTTCTTTTATTATATATTATTTGTGTGTTTCAATATAAAATAATGTTTATCTTTCTGTTTTTAATATTTATTTTCATATACATAGTTAACAAGAGTATTAAAATATAAACGAAAACATTTACCATTTTCGTAATGTCAAGGAAATTGTTTATGTATAGCAGGTTCCACCACCAGTTTTTACGACAAATGGCAGTATCTGTTCCTTCATCAGCCCAGAAAGGACCAAAACCTAAATATCTAAAAATTGCAGTGTTGAACCCAAGCAGAAGCATATAAACTGGTGTAAGCCTGTAAACAGAATACACATATATACATTTCCATCAGACAAAAATAAACTTAATCTATTATCGATTAAAAGTATTTTTTTTAAACTTAAATCAACCATTACAATTTTAAAGTGCAATACAATTATTAATATGTTTTGCTGCATTTAGGTTAACAGCTGTCCTGGGAAAGGGTTATGAGATACAAACAGCATTGGAAATAGGGTGAAATGTGATAGGATGGCATCTCACTAGTTTTAAAGATGAAAAAAAAATCCAGAAACATTACCCTTTGTTTTGGCTTGCTGCTTTGAGTGTTATTTAAGGTAAACCATATTTTTTTATTTAAAAACTTTTTGGGGTGGAGGGGAGGAAAGAGGTCTAGGATTTGTGCATTTGCCATACTCCTAGTTCAAAAATACAGGTTCTAGCAATGGATGCAAATAATCAAAACTCAAAGGTTTGTGAAAAATGCATAAGGTGCTCAAAAAGTTTTATTCCAGTTATATATTTCTTATGGTGGGAAACTTAAATTCCTTGTGTAAGATTTTATGCACCATGCCCAATGGCACCATAGTTCTAAAAAACTACATTAGTGATTTATGTGGAGTTTACTATGGCTTCATTTACACATTGCACTGAGGCATTTGACATGGAAGGCCTACTTAGAATGTGGGCTATCAGCTATGTTAAAGGATTTAAATTTTTCAGGAATTTTTTTAGCAGGGAATTTTGCAGAGATAAATCTCAACGCTGACCCAGCTGGGACTCGAACCTGGGAACTACAGATTACGAGCCTGACGTGCTACCAACTGCGCCACCCCCACCCCTGAGGGAAGGGGACTCCCTGGACAGATGTCAGGAGACAGATGATAGCCTCATGTCAAGGCCATCCATTGTATTCTTTAACATGCATAGGTTATTACTCTCCTGCTCACAGGGCCAAGGGTTAATGCCCCATCTTACAGATGGCTGCCTTTCCAAGCCCATCAGTGTCCCCTATTGATTGAGAGCAGGGTCAAAATTTTGTAGAGATAAATCTCAATGCTGGTCCATATTGACTTAATTGAGTGTCATTTAAGTGGTGTCATAATTATGTAGGATTGTATGTAGTAATATTGGAACTGCAGATTACATGCTTGGCCCGTTGCTGACTGAGACAACTCCCCTCCCTCCCCACTTCCACCACTACCATCAGTAAAGAACTTACAGTAAAACCCTATACTTCCTATTAGTGTTCATTTGATGAACACAATTTTTTTTATTCAGGAGGACAACCTAGAACTAGGCTAGAACTTTATGAACCCCTTATAAAATTAAAATGTAGCATTATCCCAACAGAGGAAAGTATAAATATAAAATCATTTACATTAAAAACTACACTGCCCATCAAAAGTTAAGCATGGATCACCAAAATGTAAATAACAAAATAATCATCAGAGATAAATATAAGATTTTTACTATACCTAGGTAATTTAATGTGTAGTTTTGAAAAATGAATATGTAAATTTTGTAAAACAATGCAGAATGTGTAAAATGGATACAATATATATGAAGTACTTTTGTAGACACCTGATAATTTCAAAATGGAATGTTTCAATGTCCATCCAGAATAAGTTTAGAAAACTGTTAAACAACTCAAAATAATGGAGAGTCATTGAAAGGTTGGTTAAACAATCTGGCCTTGATCAAGAAAAGATAAATGGGGAGGCGGGCCAAGAAACTCAATCAAGCCAGAAAAAGTGGGGGGAAGAGACTGGCTTTCCATTGCAGTATACAATTGCTTCCCCGTATTAGGATTTATTTTTAATTCTAAATGAGTATGGAGGAAAAATTGTCAATAGACGGGTGAGATCCGAACCCATGACCTCATGATGACATCAGGATGTGGGTTTATATCCCACCTGCTAATGCAATTTTTCCTCTATACTCATTTATTGTATATAGCCTACAAATGCTTACCTATGATTGCCTAATATTCCTTAAAAACTCTTGAAACCTACTACCCTTACTAACATTCTGAAGGGGGGGGGGACATGCCCTCTCCCCAGATATGGCCCTGCAAACAAATGGAGCAATCTGAAAGCATCATAATCTTTGGTGTCCATCATCCTATTATCTCCAGCCTACGGCAGCAATTCCAAATAATCCTAACAGTTATCAGAAGCATTATTGAAGAGAATACTAGGGTTACAATCTCTCAAGATATCCATGTTTTTAAATGCTCAGTGAATGCTCTGAGATATTGAGATGAGATCCTTGATCTCTATATCAAGCCCTATGCTGGTGCAATAGGTGACAATTTCCTCCTAATAGAAAATGCTCATCCACAAAAAGCAAGACCTTGAGGAAGGTGTACAATGAAAGGAGTGGCCAGTATTGTCTCCAGATATCAACCTGATAGAATGTTTATGGGGATGTCCTGGAGGATGCTGTCACCCTTCAACCCTCTTTCCAAACCTCCGAGACCTCAGAACTGCTCAATGGAATTTATTGCCCTACCGTTCTCTGGATTATTTTATTGGAGTCATGAAAAAATATTGTCAGTCCTGCATTAGTATCAGAAGGATCGTATCCCATTTTAACTACAGAATTTGCATTCAAAATTGCCCACTCTTTTTCGTATACTTTCTTTTATTTGTTTCTCTATGGTGTATATAAACCATTTTCACTCAAATTTTGATAACTTATCACAACATTATCTTTGTAACTTCCTATGAAATTTGAATACACTTTTACAAGTATATTTTGAGATATGTCCATTTTGTTGATCAATGCTTAACTTTTGATGGGTAGTGTAAATTTCATAACAGTGAACATGACCAACTATTAAACAGTTAATAACATAGTTAATGAGTACTCTATTTATTACAAATGTGTATTGGGTGCACAAAAAGTACTATTTTCTAACTCATAAACCATAGATTTAGTCATGTTGACATCCAATGCATTCTACACAGCAGTATTTATCAAATATTTTTTAGTTGCAGACCACTAGTTAAGCATTTGATTCACACGCAGACCACACACTGTCAACTGAAGTGAATGGCAACTAGTAAACTGCACATGTAACTTTGAAACTAGAGATGGTTTATAAGAGAAAGACTGGGTATATTTCAAATGTGTATTGGGGTTACAATTGCACAAAAAGTACTATTTTCTAACTCATAAACCATAGATTTAGTCATGTTGACATCCATTGCATTCTATACAGCAGTATTTATCAAATATTTTTTAGTTGCAGACCACTAGTTAAGCATTCGATTCGCACGCAGACCACCCACTGTCAACTGAAGTGAATGGCAACTGGTAAACTGCACATGTGCTGGCACAGGTAACTTTGAAACTAGAGATGGTTTATGAGAGAAAGACTGGTCAAGGAATGTGCACCACCATTCTTTCTCCAGATTTGCAGGGGCAGTAGGGAGAAGACTTTTTTTTTTAGCCTTTATTCATGTTTCCATGATTCTTTCCTTAAAAACCTTCCATATTTCTTTAATGCTAATCAAAACGTATCATTTTGCATGTAGTGCGACACATTAAACCTTTATTTATATCCATTTCTCACTACATATTCATATTCCATTTCTCCCTATAAACAGTCTCTATGTGAAATGAGGTGAGCCTGAATGGAGTATATGATATACTCCATTACTCTCATAATAGAGGGCACTTCATGGTTTTATCAGTGAAAGATATTTTGGTATAACAGAAAATAGTATAACACAGTTAGTCAATTTTATACTTTTCAGCTGTTCGCATAATTTTTCTCCCATGATCCATCCATGGACCACCTAATACAATGCAGCAGACCACAGTTTGAGAAATACCTATAGAGTCTTGACTGTTTGTTAAAATCAGAAGTTTTCTTTATGATTAAGTAAATGCAGATTAATTTTGCTAGCAATTTTCAAGAGCAGAGTTAAAAGCTATCAATCTGTATTGTAAAGGAAAAACTGTCTTGAACCAGTTGTGATATGAACTAACAACCTCCTGATAATATGTTGTGTTTACCTGCTGATCTAAAGCTACCAATCAACATTACCTTTATTAACAATTATAAGCTAAATACCACGTAATCAGTCAGTAGTAGTACTTGTTTGAGTGCAACTAATGTCTCCAGTCAACAGAAATATAATTTTCTTTTATATCTTTTTAACAAGTTTTATATCTTATTAACAATAACAAAGATATAAAATATAATCTTTATTATTGTTGATCAGAAGGAACATATTTATTGTCATAGGAATTGGCATATAATTAGAGCTAACTACACTTAACCAGTATTTTATGCATTATGCTTTTAATGCTGAAAAATTACAGGACCACCTGTAAAGAGATTACAATCTTTATTTGAGAAAAAAATGGATTGAACCAGGTGGAATATCAAACATGGAGTGAACTTTACATGTCATGAGATCATGGGTTCACATCCAACCAAGCTCAAGATACTTTTTCTCTATAATGATGACTGTCATCTCAACAAAAAGTAAGCATCTGGAATTAAAGTACAAGCTACCAGTTACTTTACTTACAAAGAGTGCTAGCCTAAGTATCATAGTAAACTTCAGAGAGTATCATACTATTATATATTCCTAGTTTCATATTTAAGCATATACCCAATCTTCAAGCAGCCATGGGCTACAGTGGTCCAATTAAATTGCATAGTTCTCCATATAAAGTCTTCAGCTATAGTTGTCACATTTCATAACTAAAACCAGTTCTAACAAGAATTTTTGACATTGCTTACTAACTAATCTAGGTCTATTTCTTATTTTGAGAACTTTAGGCACACTGTTTTATTTACTAGCACCAATCAGTAGTTCTATATGCAGAGAAGATGTCCAAAATATTGCACTATCTCCTTACATCAGAGGCTGTTCAAATGTGGTTGTTGGCTTCTGCATCTAACCTCATCATTACTTAAATACTCAAACCACCTAACATATAAAATGCTATGCATGCATCTAGAAACAAAAGCATTAAATTCCTGTTATAGGCAAAGGGTTTAAGTTTTGGTACAATAGAGAGATTGGTTTTAGAAAGAACTAAGCTATATTATAGTCTAATTATAGTTTTAACTGCTCATTTCTCTATAATTCCCAGATTCTTGAAAGTTCCAGCATCAATGCTTATTCTTCTGTTTATCTCATGTATTACATTAGAAGTAATTATTACACAACTCCTAGAATAATTTTAATAAATTCACAAATTCAAATTCTAAGATAATTTTACTGAGAAACAGTAGTGGAATCATTTAAGGGAACTAAAGCACTACCTACCTGACAATATCACCAAACATACTATATTCCCATCTCAAAAACAGTTTTAATGAACAAATTCATCTTGTCAACATTGTTTGCCATAAGTGCCAAATAATCAGCATAATCTAAATCCAATATTTCAAACCTTTAGACAACAATGATTCCAATTTCACCCTTATAGGGAATTCCTCATAACATGGTCAATAACCAAACAGAAAAGTAAACAAAATTTTGCCTTGCCAAATCTCAGTAGTTAGGCTAAACTAATCACTAAAAGCTTACCAACTTTCACATAATGTTATTCAACACTCTATATTGGCCAGTATTAATAAAGAAAGCATCATGTTAATTAGCTTATTACATACACCATGCACCCTCCTGATCAACCACAAATTATATAAATCAACAGAGGAAAAGCTTTATGAAATCTATGGTACTAGAAGCCCACAACTTCTTTGACTCTCTAAATACTTCTCAAGGGTCTACCAAGTAATTTAGATATACACCAATCAGCCAATATATTAAAACCACCTCTGCATTATGCAAAGAAGTGCATGTGCAGCCAATCAGTGTCACATGCCAAGGTCGAAAATGATATATATAATACCTGGGTCAAAGCTCTCACAAGCAGTATTTCGTCTCAACATGTGAAAATCAAAGGATTTATATGATATTGACGAAGGCCAGATTATTATGGCCTTGGTAAGAGCATCTCCAAAACAGCGATGCTGGTAGGCTGCTCATGCTATGCAATAGTTAGTACCTATTACAGATGGTCCGAAACAGGTGACACTTCAAGCCATCGACAAAGCATGGACTGGCCATGCTTTATTGATGCCAGAAGTCAGTGCAGGCTATCTCATCTTGCCCGCAGCAACAGGAGGGCCACTGTGGCTGACATTATACGTAATTTCAATTATGGTAAAGGGCCCAATGTGTATGAACACACAGTTCATCATAAGCTCTTGGATATGGGTCACAGCAGTCGCAGACCCATTCGTGTGCCTATGCTCGCAGCCATTCGCCATCGTCAATGCTTGCAGTGGGAATGTAATCATCGACATTGGACCATAGAAGACTGGAAGAGGGTCACATGGTCAGACAAATCCCGTTTTCTGTTACACCATGTGAATGGACGAGCTTGGAAAGCCTTCTCACCAGGATGCACTGTGGGAGGAATCCACGCAGCTGGAGGGAGTGTGATGGTCTGGGCAATGTATTCTTGGGGAATACTTGGACAAATTATCCCTATGGAGCAAACTCTGACAGCTGTCACTTACCTGAGCAATGTGGCTGACCAAGTACACTCCTTTATGGTGACTGTATTCCCTGGTTGAAATGGTGTCTTTCAACAAGACAATGCCCCATGTCACATTGCAAAAAAGGTTCAGGAATGGTTCCTAGAACATGATGATGAATTCCATTTAATGTCATGGCCCCAAAATTCACTGGACATCAATCCTATTGAGGATTTGTAGTTTGAGTTGGAGAAACAGGTACGAGCAGCTTCACCCCAACCATGATCTTCTGTTGCAGTCATAGTACCGAATATCAAGCGACAGCTACCAACATCTCGTTGAATCTATGCCTCATCGGGTAAGAGCTCTTTTGGCAGCAATAGGAGGACCTACATCATATTAGGTAGGTGGTTTTAATATTTTGGCTGATCATGTGATGGTCCATCCATTCACTTTTACTTTTCCTTAACCAGTTTTACTTTATTTACGTTATATTTATCATTTTGAAGATTATTATTTCATTTTTTGGGACTGATCACAATTCTCGTTTCCAAGCTGTAGGAGTTGTGCATGTGCAACTCCGACTTATTATTGTCAGCCATTAATGCGCGCGTATAGGACACGATCCCTTTTGCATCATAACTAGTGTGATCGTCAGATTATGCAAATGTTTTCTCAGTGTGCAACAGACACGTGCCCGATTTGTATGCAGCATGTTATAACTAAGTGTTATAACTAAGTGTTATAAATAAGTGATGTTAGGTCACAGAGTCAGTTTTTTTTTTGGAGAGAGTGCTGTTAGCGGAAGTAACGATGTAGGAGTCAGAATTAGTATTGTGAGTGGTAGAGATGTGTAGTTAGTGGAGAATGAGTATTGTGAGAAGGATTGTTGTAGAGAATGATGTTAGGAGTCAGCAGAAATATGTTGAATTAGTATGTGTTTTGCAGACAGAAGGAGTTGTTAGTAGAGATTTAGGTAGATGCGAGTTGTTAGTACTCCAACATTTTGTATTCATCAATGAATTGGTGAGTGTTTGAATTTTTTTGGAAATAAATTTTGTTTTAGAAACTTTAATTTTGCTATTTTTCTCTTCAGCAAAAGAAATTGATTTTTTGATTAGATTTAAACTTTAATTAAACTTGACAATCTTTTTTTAATTCTTACTCAATAAGTAACGCTAGACAAATACCTAACAAACCCTATTTCAACTTCATTTGGCAAGTTAAAATTGCCTGGTACCCAACAAAGCTATCTGGAATTTTGAATAAATTTGGTTCAGACAAAAGGTCCAACTTGAAAAGTTAATGATCTTTGGTGTGTTACAATCGGTGTATAAATATATTAGACCTTATCACACAAAATATTCAATTTCAGTCAGCCATATGACAACAGAAACATTCCCAGCTCTATACCTACTCCTGGGGATTTGTGCAGTTATAATTTTTAGGTAGCAAAAATAACTTCAATTCACAATAGAGGTGAAACATAAAGCCCATAACACATCTACATTCATTATTAATATTGTAGGCAGAACTAACCACAATATTCAGAACATCTTTGAAAATGCTCAACTCACCTTGATATGATGAAATCTTCACTTTCAATAATTACACCCTTTTTACCCTTCAATCCCTGTATGCCGGTCTGTTTTTCTCATTCAAAACATTTATTGTCTGATACAACTCTCTATTGTTTTTCAGTCTAACTGCTTTTTCAAATAGGCTATCACCCCAAAGATTCCCATCAACTTTCAACTGATCCCTTCATCATTTATTTAAATGAAGTGAACCTGAATGGAGTATATGATATACTTCATTATTCTCATAACAGAGGAAACTTTGTAGGCTGTCTGCTAAGTGATGCAGAGACAGTTGCAGAAATGACAATTAGGGTGTATAGAGAACAGTGCTTGAAGCAAAGCATAATTTTCAAGCGGCACAAACTTCATACTTCACAGATGAGTGTGATTCTATGGAGGAAAACCCATGATCTGGACAACCAAGCACTATTCTCCATATACTTGAGTCATGTCAGGGCACCACCTAAGTCTCACTGAACACAGTAACACATCACATATTGTTGCTCAGTTTCCAAATTAATATCCTGCAAAAATACAAACACACAAAAATGAATACATTTCTAAAAAGAGAAAACAACAGAGGCTGACTGTTACTGTTCTGCTGTTACTTGCGACTGTATTGCAATGTGTTTAAACTTGCACACACTGATCTGTGCCCTGGAAGAGTCACTTGAGGAGTTAATGTGTTGCTACATATCTGCATTAACTTAAGAAAAATTACTAATTGTTGGCAACAGCATTTCACAAATTAAATGATCAACCCTCATAGGATGCTACCCTGGAAACACTGCACGTTTTTGGATTATCATGCAAAAGTATGTTTTCTCCAACATTGCATGTCTATGCAGCATGTTCAGGATCCACAACCATATTCAAGGCCACTGGACAATACAGTGGGTTTAAAAGAGCAACATATTGATTTTAGAATTTAATATATATATTTACTAAATTATCTACTGATAAACAAAACTGAGCTTTGTACCTGGCTAAGTAGGCCAGTGGATAAGCAAAAGCTATCAAAAACTTGTTTGACTAATATGGAATTACTAATGTAATTTATTTTATTGTTCATGCTTCTGTTGGTTACACATTATGCAAATCTTTATCTGTAAAAGCTTTGTATCTACAATAAGGAAATGAATCTGCTCTACATCAAAAGTAAAGCCATACTCTTTATGAAGCAAAGGAGATTATTTATAAGTGCAAAGTTCATGAAAGCTAGGTTTGGATAACACTGTTTGATTATTACATATGTTGCTTTTATTGTGAATTTAACATTCAAAGTCTATATTTTTAGTGAATTTTTACACCAACATTTTAAGGAGCCTGACCTCGTGTATTACTAGGCATTAAAATATGATTTCACCAAAGCAATTATTTTCCTGTTACATTTTTAATAAAATATTTGATATTATTAACCCTTAATGAGAGCCACAGTATCTTGATTGTGCTAAAGTAGCACAATCATTTGTCTTTTAAATGAGGTCTGGGATGAAAGGTTGGTTGAAGCAAAAGCTGTCTCTGTTATTTAATGAAACTAATTAGCTACTGAAAAGGCTGTAGCTGGATGTACCATTTTAACTTTTCTGATTCTGGGAACCATCAGTTGATCTACCGTTTTGTAATGCAAGTTCCTAATTTTTTTTTTCAAACAGAAATTGGCATTTTTAAACTGTTTCTAATCAAATCTTGAAAATAACATTTCAGTCTATGATACATATATATTTTTCCTGTTGATTCTGCTTGAAAAAATTACGAAAAATTTAAAAGAAACTTACTTGAGCCTGTGTTGATTGTATGCAAGTGCTGAATCACCAAAATAGCATCAAGTAGTGATGATTTAGTTTATGCTTTTATTCTGCCTTACCATGGCAGATTATTGATTGGTTTCTGATTTCCTGTATATTTGCCTATTTATAGCTGAACCAGAGTTCTAATGCTTTCTAAACTTCTAACATGTTATTGATTTTATTACTACCAGAATTTGCAACATCCCATAACTTTGACAAATGCTTTCGGTCAATATTTTACAGACTTTTGATTTCAAAGACTTCTATTTTACTCTGGTGTTCCTGAAATTATTTTTTACTGCTTTTCAAATGTATACTATGATAAGTAATAATTTGAAATGATCGAAAATGAAGTCACTAGTGATCTCTAATGGCTGATAACTGAAGAATTGTAGGATTATGCAATTAGCCTAAAAGCATGATTTTTAAAAGGTAGAACTTATTTTAGAAATATTTTTGATAATATTATAACCAAATATACTAATTAAAATTAAGATATTGAAATTTTTATCCAAAAAAATTTTTAAATAAACTTTTTCATAGTAGTTATGCAGTTTTATATTAAAATGATTCATTCTCAATTTCAGTGCTTGAGTGAAACTTTAATGCTTTGAAATATTTTTTATTCATTTTTTCCACATTTCGTCTTTTTTTAGATATATTTCTGTTTTTATTTAAATTATCATGTTCTTAAATTGAAATGAATTTTTTTAAGCACCAAAAATCTAAACATACGCATTATTTGCATAAATCACTAAAATATTTAGAAAATACTAAATAAATGAAATATTTAAGAATTAATGGAAATATTATTAACTTATTTATATTAAAATAATTTTGAAAAAATGCAAAAAATTACATTTTTTTTTAAAAATTTTAAAATTTTTTAATGAACTAAAAATAAAAAAATACAGTAAAATTTTGCAATATTTAAAAAAAAAGGTTTAAAACTTTTACTACTATTTTATTTTTCTTAGAATTTTTGCCATTTTATTAATCACATTAAATGCCCTTTCTTTTGGTATAATAACATGAGTATTTCCCTTCATTAATTACTTCAGGATGGGGTTCTAAAGTTGTGCATTTTATTTTCTGAAAACACTTCAAATTTAGCTTGGCCACCAGAGTGAGACCAGTTTTAGAAACCCGATATTTTAAGGGTTAAAAATGCAACAAGATTTAAGATTTCTCTGGTGAACAATATAATTGAAAGTTTTTTAAATGGAGAAGTTAATATTTCAAATTTCATTTTTCAATGACTGTAATGGTTGTTTTTACCTCTGGGTAGCACTTTTTTTGCACACAATGGGGCTAAATGGCCAGGTCACTAAGACCCCAAGTGATCAGAGAAAGTTGGGGAAAAAGGACCCACTGAACAGTTGTTAGGAGACAGATGTCAGCCTCCTGCAGAGGCCATCCAGTGTGACCACATCCATAGGGTATGGCTCTCCTGGATGCAAAGCCACAGCTTAACATCCCATCCAATGGATGGTGGCTTTTCCAAGCACATCAGTTTTCTCTTTCTGATCATGGGAAGGATGGGGGTTTAGCATAGATAAATCAATGCTGGCCCAAGTGGGACACGAACCTGGGAACTACAGATTACAAGCCTGCTGCACTACCAAGAGACAACTCCCATCCTTTACTGCAACAGACGTGCCTTCAATTGAAAGAGTGACCACTCTCTCTTTCTTCGCTTCTACTCTGAAATACAACTCTAAATGTAGCACAGAAGAGCATTATTCTTTCATGTGGCATTCACAGAATTTACATTGGGCTACAAAGTGAGCAGTGTAGTTGCCTGGTTTGTTTTAGGGAGTGCAGTCATCCACATAATGGGCATAATAGCAAAAACTTTTTTTTTTCACTTAATTGATTATCTTACTGATATATAAAACTGATAATTCATCACATGGCAAAAATTGTGCAATTTAGAACTTGCCTATTATTTTACTGAGCAAAACTTCTATATTCTAAGTGCCTCAATACATTTGAATATGTTCTTTCACATCTACTGTTTCATAAATCATTTCTAATTTTTAAATCTCATACATTTCACATTTTATTACTTTCAAATGCTCAAAATAATGGGAAGAGTTTGAAAAACTTAAATTAAATATAAAAGAGGCATAGAATTTTTTTTTAGGTTTCAAATTACCTCCAATAACGATGTATATAAAAATAGAGCCAATTTATCTTCTCTGTTCTGTTAGTTCTTTTCAGGAACAGGTAAGTTACCAAAAATCCACTGAAACAGGTAAGGAAAATTTTACAAACTATAATATGAAGCATGTTAAAAAATTCTAGAAAAGCATGCAACATTTTCTAAAGAATAATATTGTTTAAAGAAGTTAAAAATATACAGGGTGATTCAGAATTCATCATCAATATTTAGTGGGGAGGAAGGGAATAAGAAAAGAAAGAGATTTCACATAGGAAAGTATGGGGGCAGACGAACGCATGGTGGTGTAGAGGGCGCTGTGTGTACACACCTCTCATACAGAAGTACAGCTGTTTGACGCGTGCAGTCAGTTGTCATTCGACAAGGTGAATTTGCAGAAGTAACATGAACTGGTATACGTGGAATGAATGTGCAGATATGCATGTAACTTACGGTGCGGCAGGAGAAAGATGTCTTCGAGCCAGGCAATTGTATGCAGCGCGCTTCCCAAACCGCCGTGTGCCACAGCATCAAATGTTTTCACGTATTCATCGCCAACTGCGTGAAACAGGATCGTTTGCTGCTAGTAATGTTAATCGAGGGAGGCGCAGATCGGCACGGACAGTAGCAGTAGAGGAAGCTGTCCTACAGGAAATCGAGGAACAACCTGGTGCTAGCACACGAGGTATGGCTAGGCAGTTTGGAATTTCGCAAGCAACAGCGTGGCGGATATTACATGATGAAGGGTTACATCCGTTTCATCTGCAAAGAGTGCAATTATTGGCAGCAGACGACCATCCCAAGCGTGTTATTTTTTGTCAGTGGTTCATGCAGAGAACAGCCATTGATCACAATTTCCCAACGTATGTTCTTTTCACCGATGAGGTGTCGTTCACTCGAGAGGATGTCTTCAACACACACAATTGGCATGTGTGGGCTCATCAGAACCCACACGGTACAAGACCTGGAGCTGCGCAACAACGTTTTGCTGTCAATGTGTGGACTGGGATTGTCGGTGACTGTTTGTTGGGCCCGTATTTACTACCATCCCATTTGGACGGTGCCAAGTACCTAACATTTCTTCAGACTGTGTTACCGGATCTTCTGAACGAGGTTCCTGATGGTAGTCTCCGGCGAATGTGGTTCCAGCATGATGGCACTCCTGCACATTTCGCAAATGCTGTGCGTGCTTACCTACGCAGACAGTTTGGTGGTCAATGGATTGGCCGCGGTGGACCGGTTTCTTGGCCACCACGTTCACCGGATTTATCTCCAATCGATTTCTTTGTATGGGTGCTATGAAAAACATGGTGTACGAGACCCCTGTTGATAGTGCTATGGATCTTGTAGCACGCATATCAGTTGCTGCCTCAAACATCCGGGAAATGCCAGGCATCTTCCACAGGGTCCGGCTGTCCATGCAACGCCGTTGTGAGTCATGTATTCTAGCACATGGTCGGCAGTTCGAGCACCTCTTGTAAGTCTGTACAACCAATGAAAAGAAATGTTACATGTAAGATAATAAATGTTTTTTCCTTACCACTTCCTTCTTATGTGTTCTTTCCATCATTGAACTGGGGTCATTTTGCCCTACTACATGGCATATGCGCCCATGCTTTCCTATGTGAAATCTCCTTCGTTTCTTATTACCTACCTCCCCACCAAATATTGATGATGAATTCTGAATCACCCTGTAGTGTTTAAAAAAGGTGTATTTCTAAAAAATATATATTTATAAAGTCACTTTAAATGTTTTGCTTATTTTCATTTCAAATGAATATATGCAACAGTCTACGAATTTGGTTATCTATAAACCTGAACAATTGACGAAGAGAATTTTAGAACAGACACATAAAAAAATAATACACAAGTTAGCTCTCTGACAGGAACAGGTTCTTGAGATATTTTTCTTAATAATTAAATGTTCTCTCAATTAACCATATTAATTAGGTGAAGGAAGTCACAGATAACCCAAAATAATGGTTAAAACAAAACTGTCAAAAAAGTAGTACAAAATGAATTTATTGTAAACTTATTTAGTTAAAACTATGTCCAATATTTAGGAACATATTTACCATTCTACAGATGCATTATTTTTATACTTTTAGATGACAAGTATAGTAGTTTAGGAACATGAAACATCAGATAATTGCACATTCTATTATTATTTTTACCATGGTTAATCTGCCCCCAGTTATTGATAGTTGATTGTATAATATATATAATATTTTACTTGAAAATAGAATAAAAAAAACTTGAGTGCTACACTTTCATCAAAATAGAAATACAGGTATTACACAACTTACAGAGTTGAATCCCAAAACGTTATTGTGTAGCAAAAAACTGCACAACTCGAATTTTTTTTTTACAACAGTAATAGTGGATTTTGCATTATTAAATATTTGCTTAAATTCACTTTTCTATACCAAATTATTTTCTAATTACATTTGTTTTGTTATAAAATAAAAACAATAAATAAAGAAAAGAATGTAAGGATTTCTATTTATTTTTGCTGTGATTTGAACTATTTTACTAAAAAGCATTTACATGAAAAAGAAATTGAAGCAATTATTTATTGCCCACATTTCCTGAATGATATTGATTGCTTATGAATCATCACCAGTTGGTATTGTCCTACATTTAAAGAGTCTGCCTAAGAACATCTAATTTGCATGCTTCATCTTTTCTTTGCAGAGTTCCTTACAACAAGCCATGGTATTCTTACTACCATAAAACTTCTCTACCGCACAGGGTCTTCCCTGTCAAATAGGACCATGCAGCATCAATATGCTGAAAAGCCTCCACTAAGGTTTTGGCCAAGAGTTCAAAAAGGCTGGACCTCAACAATCAATTGCATTAATTTTAAATCTGTTCATTTCAGTTACTTATGATTTCTTTTTTCATTACCATAAGAAATTGTTTCACTGATTTTTAGTCTTCACTTAAAATTAATGAGGAAATACTATGAGCGAGATGTTTTCCCCATTTCTGGTTGCTTACATCAATCTTCATTTGAAATGACATTAACACAAAATTCGCATGTCAAAACCACAAGTTGGGGAATAACTGTATTAGTCATGAGCTTGAAGATAAAAAATTTCATGCCTGACAACTTTTACTATTATATATTTCCATTTCCATCCTGAAACACTGAAATTCAATCTGCAGATAGTCTATATTTAGATATCTAAAAAACCTTTAATCTCATTCTCATTAGTTCATCCTTAAAGATGTTTCCTAATTTGTCTTTCCACCAGCATGAAAATTTTCCAATTTTTTGCTAGGCACTGTGAATATACATAACTAAAATACTGTAACTTGATTTCATTTATTTTTTAATTGAAATCAGCTTACCTCAAAAGAAAAAAGGAATCGACTGAAAAGGTACCTTGCATCACAACTTGGAAAGGCCAATTGTCAATATCATGTACAACATCAACAATGTTTTCTATCATGAAAAATCAAAAACTAAAATAAAATTTCACAGACTCGGTAGCATGTTATACAACTATGCAAAAGAGAAATATAAGACATCAATAATAAATTCATAGATCACTTGTTGACATAATTAAAGAAATAATTTTGTGAAAAAAATGGGTCCCACCGACGAAGTACTCGAACCCATGCCTCCCAGTTACAGAGCACTTGACATGTAACTGGGAGGTGTGGCTTTGAATCCCAATCACTTTTCCCACTAAATTATTCCTTAAAGACAATATATTTCAATACTTACTAAATCTCTACTATTGTTTGCCTTTGCTGAAGTCTGCTTTTTTTTCAGTATATGATCAGACCTATAAAGCTAATAGCTTATGGGATCAGTTTTAACAAATTTAAATAACACTGAATTATTTTGTATGAGAGCTCACCAGTTCAGTACCTTTAAAACATTTAACAGTGTAAATATCAAAATAATATTTACTCATGCTAACACTGCTTTAAAAAAATATTAACCTAAGTTTACATAAGGATAAAAGCCCCTGAATCAAAACACAAAGAGTTGCATTAAGTTTACAACAATATGCAACAAAATCATAACAGGAAAAATACCAGGCTCAGATCTAGAGAAGAAAAAATAAATAAAAAATGGGAGGGTGGAGGGAAGATACATAATCTAGTGGGGAAGTAAATGGGGGAAAGAGACTGGGTTTTCATTGCAATAAAACATTTTCTCCTCTGTTTCAGAGGTCTTCGAAAATTTCTTGAAAAATTCATGAAATATGCACAAGTTTAATAGTTTTTTTGCCTCAATTACACTTACTAAATTTCTCAAAGAAGGTTGCCATCCTCCCTCTCTTTGACTTCCCCTTTGATCCCTAAATCTGACCTTGTAACACTAACCATTGCATGATTCAAGGAAAAAAATCCATAATCTCTTATCTGGTAGTAATGTTCATTTTGTTTTTTTTTTTCAAACAACAGTGAACATTGCTTTTGCAAAATTAAATGAAGCAAAACATACACAGCTGTCATACAGAATCAACACACTGCTAGCTAGATGCACTGTTGGAATCATGGCATAAAAGTGACAAGAGAACGAAGTCACTATTCTTGTAGACAAAGCTTAGGTGACATTATGCATAAATGAGTTGATTACATTATATGACAACCAATGACTGGTTGCTGCCAAAGTAGTCATCAGTAATATGTGTGAATAGATACTTATTTGTTCTTTAGTAAATATTGCAACATACAGATGACACCACTGTAGAGGTGAAAAAACACACAAATGCAATTTGCCAAGCCTAAATATTGGGCAAAAAGACAATTGTGATGCCCCATCGTTCATTTTTGCTTTACCTTAACCAGTTTTGTTTAATTTACGTTATATTTATCATTTTGGGGATTTTTTATTTCCTTTTTGGCATCACAGCGCTCATTTCCAATAGTTATGAGTTGCGCATGCGCGCAACTCCGATCTTCCGACTTCAACCGCTAAAGAGCGTGCCAAGGACACGCCCCCTCTTGCGTCATAGCTTGCGTCATTCATCACTTTATGTTAATGTCTTTCCCAGTCTGCATCCGGCTCTTGTCTTTTAAAACCGGTGACCTGCGAGACACAGAGGAGTAAGTGCAGGAGCACTTACAAGCGCATAGAGTGCAGAGGCACTCAGCAGAAGCAGAGAGTGAGTGTAGGCATAGAGTGCAGAGGCACTGAGTTTGATGTATCTTCTTCATTGATGTCTTGGTGAGTTGAACTATTTTGGAAATAAATCTGTGTTATTTTAAACCTTTTGAGTCTGTACAATTTTTTCTCTTGAGCAACGCGAATTTAGATTAATGGTATTTAGACTTTTTGACAATCAATTTTGATTCTAACTATTTACTCATTAACATTCGCTGGCATTTTGAACCCTACTTTAAACTTAGTCTACTTTTTTTGGCAATTTGTTAATTATTGCCTGGCGCCCATATCAGCTATCCGGAGCATAAAACTAATTGGATCAGGAAAAAGGTCCAACATTTAAGTATTATTGCATTTATTTGGAGCGTTACACAATGCAAGACAAAATAAATTTTAAACTTTTCAAAAACGTAAAATTTTAACCTTTTTTATATATATATATTTAAAAAACAGACATTTTGGGGCTCTTAACAAATGCAAATCTTTTACAATTTATTCCCTGACTTGCTGGCATCAGAAAGTAATAAACCACGAATTCTAACACCGGCTTGTGCAATAGATAATACTACCCTCTTACAATTTGTTTTTAGAAAAACTCAATGCAACTCTTGCTTAGTAACGTTAATTAGCAACTGAGATTTCAAATCTTTTTATAAGCTAATGTTACTCAAGATGATTAAAAGGATGCATCATTCCACTATAGCCACACCTTAAATAGCACTGTTTCTATACAGTCCACAATCTAGCATTTTATATTGTCAATGAACTTTTACTTCAAAGCATAAAGCTATCAACTCTACTATGGACATTTGACTCTACTAGACATTGCCAATATTGATCTCTTAACCTCTGCCAATCAGAAGTCACTATCTGCACAGCACTGTGGATTCATACTTCTCTTAACAACGAATTATGTTCATATATATATATAAACACACACACACAAATAAGGAAATCCTGGACTTGCATACTCATGTATAATTTTTACCATAGCTAAATGGACTTATATCATCCATATATTAACAAACTTCAACATCTAATGGTATGTTTGTTACACTAAATGCTAGAATATATATATATATAGTTGAACTCTGAATCATTAAGCACTTTGTATGAAAATTCTTTTATATATTTTTAATTTTATAAGAGAATAAATCTAATTTGCAATATAATTTTAAACTATGCCTAAACTATTATATTAACATCCTTGGTTGTCATTTGTTGAAAAGTTGACATATAAATGACAAGCAATGAACACTAAATTGCACTTTTATTCCCTGTAAACACTACTTATGATTTATACGTTTTTTTTTCTCTGAATATTTTTCATAAAATCTGCCATAAATAAAAACAAAAATATGTTAACTTACCAACTTCTAATGCAACAAATACATAAGTATGGCCAAGAATGATCCATGTCATACTTAGGAAACGAATGCCATGAATACAAAGTAACTGCTCTCCAGAACTGGTATTCAAAATCTTGGAACCATTGGTGAACACACAGAAACACTTCAGAATTCTTTTTATCCAACAAAAGATTCCTTTAAAATATAATTTCATAATCTGTCATGAAATTTCAATAGAGGTGCAAGTTTTCACATAATATAAAATAAAAAAAAAGCAATTTGTTTCATAAAAATGGTTTAATTAATATTTCACCAGATATTTATCTCATTATTAAAAGTATGAATTTATCATGTTGAAATATTACCAGAATTATGTTGTTTTCCTCTGAGTGGCACTTTTATGTACACAATGGACTAAATGGCCAGTCACAAGGACTGAAGGGGTTCAGATTTGGGTAGGAGAACTAAACAGGTGTTAGGAGACAGATGGAAACCTTCCATCAAGGACATCCACAGGATATGACTCTCTTACACAGATTCATGGCTTAATGGTCCATTCAATAGACAGTAGTTTTTCCAAGCCCATTAATGTTCCCTTTCTGGTAAAAGTTTAGTGGAGATAAAATGCAACACTGAGATATTTGGGACTGAAATCTGAGAAATGTAGATTATAAGACTATCACAGTACCACAATAACCCAAATAGTAATTACCAAAGCAATTTGCATTTCATATGCAAATAACAGTCATTCTACTACTGAACTACTTAACCAATTGGTTTTACCTACTGTTAGGGCACTGTTGGAGCTATAAATATCCAGTTTATTTTTATAATACATCAAAATGGTATAAATAACTGTCATTATATTGACAATGATAATAAACAATCCTCCAAAAATGTTTGAAAAGTTGGTAGCCAGCTACAATTTCTAGTTGCCAGAGGGTATTCCATATACCCCAGTTAGAAAAGAGATCAGGGTATTCTCACTTGTGAGAAATTTTGCTAACTCAGAGTACCAAATTCATGCTGCTGCATTAACTTCTTGAATTCTTAGTGAAAGCAAAACTCTTTGTATTTAATGTTATTTTATTCACTTTTTTTTATATACAATATTTGCATTTTTTATATTTTAGCTTTTGACTCTGAATTTAAAATTAAACAATTATTTTTGTAAATTATATTACATTTTATACTAACTATTAGCAAATTTATAGTACTTTTGCATGATATAATTTGGCCATTACAGAACATGGAATGAAATTACATTACAAATATTCTAATATGGTTGGTAACATTGACACAGAATAGATATTTGTATGAACATGACAGAATATATTCCATTTCCATATAAACATAAATACAACTGACAGATGAAAACAAATGTGTTCCAGTTTTGCTAAGTTGGGCCCATTGTAGAGGTATATACAGGTATCATGAATATATAACTTTTTAAATGCACTAGCAGTTTCATATTTCATCATGTGGTGGTGGTGGTGGTGGTAAAGGTTCTGTCATCAGATGGCTGAGAATAGTATTGGATATTTTCTATGATACAGGGATTGTTCTGAAAAGATTTTACTAGAAGTATTATAATCCTTATTTTCAAGGGGCATCAGTATACTTGCTGTTCCATGTAAAGTTTTGCCCATTATTGTTCTTAACAAAATTAAAAATTTAGTTGATGGACAACTTCAGCATGAACTTTGTGGGATTAGAGGTGTTAAGGACTGCACAGATGAAATCCTTACAATTAAACAGATTCTTGAGAAATATTTAGATTGGTTTTAGCTTTAATACTGGAGTTAGACAAGGCTGCATTTTGTCATCTTTTCCATTCAGTTTAGTTACTGATTATGTTACCAGAATTCTGTGGAAGGGAAAGACTGGGGCATTAGTTGTTCTAAAGATGTTACAGCTCTACACCATTTCTAGCTAGAGATATGGCTAGAAAATAGTCACACCATCAGCATAATCTTACTTAGATTATGCTGATGCTGTGGCTATTTTGGCAAATGATGATGAAATGAATACTTAAAGCTGTTATAAGACTGGTAATGGGATAGGTTTAGTGATAAAAAACTAAAATTATGAAAATTTTTAAGACAAATGATACTCCGATATTTTTGAATGGCTGTGCTATGGAGCAGGTTTCTCTTTTTAATTATCTCAGGAGTGTTGTTACAGATGCAGGTAATGTACACGAGATTAACAGGGGAATAAGTATTATTGCTGGGACTTTTAAGGACCTATGGAGTATATGGAGAAATAGGCATATACACCTGAAGGCTGAAAAATTAGAAAGAAGCCAGTCAGCAGAATATATATCTAGACTGAAGGTATGGAATTTTAGTAGTAAATACAATTTTCTCACTAACTAACAAACTTATAAAGTTGATATTTTGCACTGCATATTCTTAGGCTACTCCTTGGCCTCTTCAGAAATTCTAATACCTGGTCTTTCATTAAAGGACTCCAGGGCAGGAAAGTGAAGGAGCATCTTTCCTTCTTTTGGCATACCAGTGCCTCCAATAATAACAGAATAATTCTTTACATTGCCTATAGACTAAGAACTTTAAACACTTTGGCTATCAATCCTGATGATATGGAATTTTAAAAGAAATAGTTTTCTCAGCACCTGTTAAACTTAGAGTTAAAATTTTTGACTGCACACTTCAGACTACTACTTAGCCTCTGTCAAAAATTTAAGTTCGTCTTTTTTTTTTCCAGAAAAGTTATAATGAACACACACACACACACACAGAGAGAGAACTCCATTAATTGTTATAAATATATAATATTATGCTGTCTTATCAACTCAGTTTGGTCTCCTTACTCTCTATTGCTTTTTGAAAAAATGTACCAAATGATGTATACTGAAAATTTGTGTAAGAAAATTAAACAATTCACAGTTAAAAGAAATAAATGAGATAGAATATTTTATAAGTAGCCAAATTATGATGACAGCTCTGTTATGATACTTTTGATCATTTTTACACTTAAGATCATCAAGTTTACAACAATTCTACAGGATGTCTCAGAAGTCGCACATCACAGGCTATATTCAGAATTACAAAGTGTAAAATTAGATGTTCAAAAGTTACTAATTCTAAATTGTTTAATTATAACATATAGTTGATATAACGGTCTTTAGTTAATTCCAAATTCAATCTGAAAAGGGTTGTTTTAATTTTAAGTGGCACTTTTTCCACTCATTGGGCTAAATGGCTGTCACAAGGACCTCAAAGATTCAGAGAAGGTTGGGGAAAAGGGACCCACTGGACAACTGTTAGAGCGCAGATTGTAACCTCTCAATAAGGCTATCTAGGTATCCTTTGAAGTGCACAAGGTATGACTATCCTGCATATGGCTGAATATATATCCTGCATACAGCTGAACATCTCATCTGAGAGAAAGCAGTTTTTTCAAGCCTATTGGTGGTATTCAAACCTACTGGATGTGAGTTAGCAGAGAAATATCTCAATGCTGGAAGAGTTCAGACTCGAACCTACCTGAAAACTGCAGATTATGAGCCTAGTGCACTACAAGTCATCCCTATGCCATCTGGAAAAAAAATGGGGGGTGAGGGGGGTATATTAAAAAAATTATTTTATAAAAAAGCTATATTTACCTCAGATGCAGGACTTCTGTTTTATCCTATACACATGACATGCCTCTTTCTCCTAATACTTAAAAAAAAGCCATTTTATTTTAGAAATCAATAGAAATTGAATTTATATCTTTATGCCTTACCTATGCAACAATTTGGGACACGAAAAATGGGATGTTTTTGAAAAGAAATTCTACATTCCCGACCATCGGACAATGTAATTTTATCATCATTAACATCCTCAGTTTTTCCAATGGCAATCAGATGTTCCTCATAACTTGTGCTTGGTGGCTCTTCAAAAGTACCTTCCTCTAACAAAGGCTCCTTAATATCATGTTCATAAGTATGTTTTAAATTATGTTTATCTTTTGCTGATGGCATGAAAATTTCTATAACAGTTATAAGACTTCCAAGTAAAATGATAATTCCAAATATGCCAAGCACAATCCTGGAATATACAAAAAAAATTCCACTGTTATTTTAATATTTCCCATAATTGCTGAGAAAAGTGATCGGTTAGTTGGTGTTTTATGGTGCACTAACAACTATGACTATAGTGATTAAAATAACCAAAAACGAAAATGAGACAAAGCACAAAGAAAGAACATAAATTTTATAAAAACATATGCATATAAAGGATTAAAAGAAAATAGAACATGTGTACTACAATAAGCCTTAAACAATAATAATAAAAATGTAAGTGGGTTGAGAGCAACATTCTACTATGCAGCTGCACAACCATAAAGACTCTGGATGTGGCCTCAAACATTCACTTCTCTGCACACAAAAGTTTGCAAATGACAGTCCTGTAACAAAACATTATTCTGTATGTATGAGAAATGCTTTTTTGCACATATTATCTAAAATTAGAGAGAATATTGGCTGATAGTGTAAATAAATGTGCCAAAACTGTGATAAATAAAAGAAAAGTGAAATAAAATTAAACATGATTGAAATAACTATAAAAATGCAAAAACTGGTGGTAAAAGAATAACAGTCATCTGAGTACATGGGCTCAGACAGTACACAATAAAAGATAAAATATATAAATTGTGTTATGTATATTTTAAGGGCTGCAAATGATATGCTAGACATATACTAAAAGGAGCTCTGTGTACCAGTCCCCTGCAATGATGCACAACTGGCTATGCCAAGCACCTAAAAGACCAAATGCCTATTTCTCATGGTAATGGCCATTAGTGCCTATCAAAGGAGATATTTTCTTCTCGAGGAGAATGGATACATAAATCCTCAAGCATAGATGAAATTACTTCTCAATACTTATAGCTGGAATATTTCTGTTGTGGCATTACTGAGAGAAATTTTGAAATTTTCTTATGATAAACACATAATTCCTATATATTCTACTAGAACAATTATTATTTTCATTTTGGGAAAAATGTGATCATAGTTCATATGATAATTACTGAGGGAATCAATTTATTTTCTATTCCAAGTAAAGTGTTTTGCATTATTTTGTTTAATAGAATTAAAAATTTGATTGATGGAAAACTTTGTTATGAAAAACGAGTGTTCAGAAGTGGTAACAGACAGATAGATAAATATTTTCATTTATGCAAGTCTTCAGAAATGTTTCATTTCAAACACCTGTGATTGCTAGTTTGTCAATTTTGAAAAGGCTTTTCACTCTGTAGATTGTTGCAATTTTGGCTGTTCAAGATATCGTATGGCATACCTAATAAGTTAGTTAACATAACGATGGCTCTCTACAAGACCAAGAGTTGGCAAAGTTTGTAGCGATTGGTATAGCATTACTACTTGAGATCAACAATGCTTCATGTTAATTTTGTCTCCCTCTCTCCATTTAGCTTGGTTAAGAATTATGTTATGTGAAGTTCACTGCAAGGGTGAAAGATTTAGAGCCTTAGATTAGTGGTTAGCATTTAATTGTTCGCAAACCCCAAGGGATCTGTGAAGATGGTCCAAGGGGTTCATGCTAAAAATTCTGCAATGGTGCCTTAAGCAGTAAAGAATTGTCCAATTATGTTACAAATATATTTTTCCTCTGTGGCAAACAAGCATGTGCATGTTTGAAGCATTACAGGTTTGTTTCTGCAGCAATTCTAAATTTTAGAGGTTTCATAATCACAATAAATAATGAATTTACTTCATAATTATAGGTAGTAAAATTTTATATTTTATAATTATATAATGTAAAGTTTAATTTGGATCTTTTATAGTCATTATTACCCTGGAGATTCGCAACACATATTTTTGGTTGAAAGGGGTTTGTGGAACAAGAAATGGTGGGAACCACTGCCTTGGATAGTCTAAACATGTGAAAACTTCTAATTTAGATTATGGAGAAGATTTGGTTCTTTAGGCAAATTGTGTTGACAAGATGAATGCTTTCATTAAGGATCTTGATGAGACTTCTAAACACAGTAATTTTGGCAACAAATGGAAAAAACCTAAAATGAAAATTAATCAGGAAGGTGGTGCTTCAGTTCTTTTGAATGGTTGCACCTTTCAACAAATTTCCCAGTTTATGTCATGAGTTGTGTAGCAGATACCAGTGATATGTGAAAGAATCTAATCAGATGAACCAGCATTACTCCTGGGGCATTTAAGAATCTATGAAGATTGTGGGAAAATAAAGTACAAAGTTAAAGAATAAAATCAGGCTATGTAAGAGTTTGGTCCTTTCTAAAATTTTTCATGGCAATGAAACTTAGATTCTTTTTAAGCAAAATAACAGTAGACTTATCGTCTTTGATTATAAATGTTTATGCAATATCGTAGGGATTATGTGGTTTCACTACATTAGTAATCGTAAGATTTGATGGAGCCAGAACCATCTTTGAGCATCATCTTTGTGCAGAGAGTTGTGCATGGGTTTCATCATGTTATCAAATGAAGTACTACAGATTAGTAGATTGGGTTGTTTTACCTCTGACTGACACTGTTTTTGAACACAATGTGCTAAATGGTCAGAGGGCTCAGGGAAGATTGAGAGGACCTACTGGACAGCTGTTGGGAGAGATTGTAGTCTCCCATCAAGATCATCCAGAATGTTCTTTAACATGGGTATCTGACAGACAGCAGCCTTTCCAAGCCCATCAGTGTCTCCTACTAACCAAAGGGTGGTGAAATTTGTAGAGATAAAACTCAATACTAACCCAGCTAGGGCCAGAACCTGGGAACTGGATTATGAACCTGGTGCACTACCTATTGAACCACCACCCACCCCCTACAGATTGTAAGTTCAGTTACAAAATATTTGAAGGCCTTGGGAAAAATGGGAGACCTAAGATATGGTGAAAATGAATTATATAATGTCCATTATGAAATTTCTATATATTTTTAAAAGGTTTGTCAGCTGTCACTAGAAATGGCTCTAGTGTGCCAAAGAAAAGAAATTTTCTATTAGCAATATTCCATATTTAGACTCAGAGAAAAGAATTATAGAACTTAATCAATAAATCAAAGTTTTGTCACTATTCTAGAAATTGTTACTAAACATTTGGCTGTCTGTGTCGTTTTTCTGCTGAGGTCCTGCCATCCTCTCAGACCTTCTACTGTGGCATATAAACTGGCAGGCTCCTGTCAGAACTCTGTGGCAAGCAGCTGCTTGAGGGGGTATTTATTTATTTATTAATTATTTACTTTCAAAATAATAACCTTTACAAGTTTCAATATTTGTTTTGAATACTATCATGTTAAATGATATTTACTTCATATTTGACATGCATTTCACTAATATGGTTAACAACATATTTATTTACTCTGTAAATGAAAAGGAAAACATATATCATGGCAGAGAAATCAAAAATAACCAAATGTACTGTGTTGATCATTTGAAAAATCAATAACCTCACAGGATTCTAAATATAAATATTACTTACAAGAAATAAATTGCTGGGTGATCCAATGTAGTTGATAATGGTTTACAAGTAAATGAGTCAAGGCTCAAGAAAGAATTATATTCTTTTACATATGGCAACAGATCTGAAATATAGGTAAACTCTGTTTCATTCAAACTGCCACACAATGATAGTGTGGTGAGATTTGTTACATACTTGAAAACATTATATATATATATACAGGGTGTCTCAAAAATATAGGTACAAACTTTTAGGGGAGGTAGATAACATCAAAAGAAATGAGAATTGCATAGAAACCCATAATCGGAAACATCATGGGAAAATGTTAGCAGAGGTACAAGATCTGAAAGGACACAAGACAGTGATTAATGGGAAAACATTTATTGGACATAATTATCACAAATGGCATACAAGATGATACATTTCATAATGTTACAGCAGATGCTCGCAGTTTGACCCATAATCACACAAATTTTGATGTGCACACGCAAACAAACGGTGGCCCGGTACATCTGTGTGGGAAGCATTCTTGATGCATTCATTGAGCAGCTCGTCCATTGCCCTCAACTATTCCATACACTAAGTGCATGTCTGCCAGTTCCCTGTTCAAATATCTTTGCAATGCTCTTTGTAAGCAGACTACTGCTTGAATGAGGAAATCCGAAATTTCCCCTCTAACGCACTGATGAACAGCGCTGCCTATTGACTTACGGTGAAGTTCCCGGTTATGGGTTCCTATGCAATTCTCATTCCTTTAGATGTTATCTACCTCCCCTAAAAGTTTGTACCTATATTTTTGAGACATTCTGTATATACACAGTCATATCAAAATAATATGATCACCCACAGAATCACAGTGTACCCGCCCAGGCACATCACAGAATGCATATGACAAGGTCGACCACACGGAGATATAAGCGGCCGGCCAGAAGAGATGAGCCATAGTGTGTAACATGAGCACAATGGGCAGAGATACTGATATGATGGACATTCAAAAAGGAATGATCATCAGCTACTATGCCAAGGGTGGAAGCATCTCGGAAATAGCAGACTTCGTGGGCTGTTCACAAGGTGCTGTCATAAGGGTGTACCAAGAATGGACCACTGGCACACCGAGTACCTCCAGATGTCATAACTGTAGAGGCCCAAAGGTCATCGACCCCAGAGGAGAACATCGCCTCCATCAACTGGTAAAGGGCAATCGAAGTGCAACAGTGCAGCAATTGACCACTCAAATGAATGCTGGGGCACCCAGGTATGTGTCCCTGATAACAGCAGAGCAAACTCTGTTATGCATGGGACTTAGGAGTTGATGCTGTGTAAAGGAACACATGTTAATCAAGGTCCATCAGCAACGACGCCTGCAGTTCACACGGGACTACAGTCATTGGACAGTGGAAGAGTAGAAAAAGGTTGCCTTCTCCGACGAATTGAGGTTTCTACTCCACAGAAGTGATGGGCAGTGGCGGATACGGCATCAGACACCCAGACACGCTTGTTGGTCAAGTACAGGATGGCAGTGGCAGTGTGCATGTCTGGGGGATGTTTTCCTGGTATGACCTGGGATGGCTGGTACACTGGATGGGTCCCTGAACACCAGTGGCTACCTGTCTATCCTCACTGACCAAGTGCATCCCTTCATGTTGGACGTTTACCCTGGTGGTGATGGTGTCTACCAACAGGACAATGTGCCCTACCATGTCACTAAGGTGGTGCATGACTGGTTCCAGGAACATGACAGTGATGTCTCTGTTCTCCCTTGGCCAGCAAAATCATTTGACCTTGATCCCATAGAGCATTAGTGGAACCATTTAGATCGACAGGCTCAGCGTGCGGATCCACAGCCACGTCACCTTCAGAACCTCTGTGCTCTGCTGGAGTCCGAATGGGCACATGTGCCTCTGACAATCTTCCAGGGCCTCATTGTATCCATGCCATGCCATCTCGCTGCTGTCATCCGGGCCTAGGGTGGTTATTATTAGGTAGGTGGATCCCATTATTAGGTAGGTGGTCATATTATTCTGATACGACTGTGTAAAATATACCTATTACTTACGTATATATATATGTACTTTACATTACAGTAGATACTCCAGTACAGGTCGACTTTAAGTATAAATCAACTGCAAGATTTTGGCCTTGGGAAGCTGAAATGTGTAAGCCAATATTGGAAAATTTGCTTTAAGGTCATTGATGATGTTGCCCAATTTGTATATTTTAGCTGAGCAAAATGGGTGAACTGTACAAAATTATTTATCCAAAACCTTTTTTGATAGTAAATGAATGGAATATTAATGTATTTTATAAACTAAAAGATAGTGTTTGTCACTTATCTTAATATTAAATGATTAAGCAACTTTCTGATCAGTAATGTCAACAGATTTTTTAAAAATCAAGTTAACAAATTTTGCTCTGTATGTAGAAACCTCATCTGACTTACATAAAAGGGGACCTGTACTTTTTTCATTTTGAAAACGTCCAAAATTTTTCGACTTATATTCAAGTACCTAAATTATATATTAATAGTCATAATACATGATTTCATTTAATTCAGAACAAAATAAGAATATCTCATAATATGAATGCAAACAATTCAGTATAAGGAATGGCCTTCATTAACAGTGATACATGCACCTCTGCATCATATTGGAAAAATATCCTATATGATACCTGATGTATAAATACTAAATGATATAATACGCAGTGTAAAATGTGATGTATAAACATACCCTATATGATACATGATACCTAAGATCAATTCTAGGCATCACATCAAAAAGGATATAACATTGTCCTGTGGAATGTCCCACCATACTTTTCATTCTGGATCCCTGAAATTAGTAAGAGTTTGGACCAGTTGAGGAAGCTGATAAATCACAAGTCCATCATGCTCTATTGGTGACAGCCAAATCAGATGACTTAGAAGACCAGAGAATAAATCATTTTTAAGCAGAGGCATACCCAGGATTTAATTTCAGAAAGGGGAGGTTGAGAATTTAAATTTAGTTTTTTTTTTTGATGAAATAACCTTTTAGTTTTTTTTTTAATCTAGTTTTAGTGTTAAACATAAAACATGTGGAGAACCATACCCTATGCATATTAAAGAACACACTGGATGGCCTTGATGGGAGGCTATCATCTGTCTCCTAACAGCTGTCCAGGGGGTCCCCTTCCCCCAACCTTCTCTGAGCCTTTAGAGTCCTTTTGACTTGACAGCAATCATGATATTGCCTGATCTATCCATTATCTTACTTGTTATTAAGTCATTTCACAATACTTTTCCCATAAGACTGGTAAAGCATATGCTTAAAACTAATTGCATATGCTTAAAACTTAATTGCATATGCTTAAAACTATTTTTGAGCTATCTACACTTTTGTTCATTATCCTTTAGATCTGAGCATCAGTGTAGTATCTAAGCATGCACTGGAAGTAGAGCTGTGAAGAAAAACAGGATAGTCCAAACTTCTATCCACTGACAAATAAATTTGCAATTTATATCCACAGGTCACATTCTCCCTTAGGAACCTAAGAATGTGTCACTTTACACAATGTATGAAACATATATCTCCTTTAGAATGTTCAGAGTTTTGAAACATAACTAATTGTATGTGCAAAAGAATGCCACTCAGAGGTAAAACAACAAACCCTGTCTTTCAGGGATGCACTCTGACTGTTCAGTGATACAGTGACAAGATTATTGAGTCCTCCCTTTGTGAGGTTTTTCAGACGCGAATTCTTCCCTGATTTCCCCTTTTTGGAAAATAATGCACATTCCCACAAGGCTAAAGTGGCCACTGATAATCTCAAAAGTGAAAATATTCCCAGATTGGAGTGGTCAGTCAGATTCCTGGACCTGAATCCAACTGAATATGTGTGGGATATCAGGGAATCAAAATGGAGAGCCTACACACTGGAAATCACTACACCCCCACCCTCCACCATCTATGTGCTCCAATCTGCTTTTGTGAATGAGTGAGCTTAACAATCACAAAACTTTATCAACAACTTTGTCAACAGTATGAGTTGTGCAAGCCATATGGGTGTTTGGAGGTGGTCAAATGCCTTATTAACAATTTCTGTCCCCTAATTCCACGATATCATGATTGCTGTTCATGCAAACTCATATGCAGCAATCATGATATTGCCTGATCTATCCATTATCTTACTTGTTATTAAGTCATTTCACAATACTTTTCCCATAAGACTGGTAAAGCATATGCTTAAAACTAATTGCATATGCTTAAAACTTAATTGCATATGCTTAAAACTATTTTTGAGCTATCTACACTTTTGTTCATTATCCTTTAGATCTGAGCATCAGTGTAGTATCTAAGCATGCACTGGAAGTAGAGCTGTGAAGAAAAACAGTATAGTCCAAACTTCTATCCACTGACAAATAAATTTGCAATTTATATCCACAGGTCACATTCTCCCTTAGGAACCTAAGAATGTGCCACTTTACACAATGTATGAAACATATATCTCCTTTAGAATGTTCAGAGTTTTGAAACATAACTAATATACACATTACTTTATAGATTCTAGTATTTGAATGAGTAGCATTGTGATATTGCATACTAGCCAATTTACTGGCACTTCATTTGAGTGAGTAACTCAATTAAAGTCTCTAATATATATAGTAATGACACTCCCCACATTGCAAATATTCATCTCACACATAAAATTCATTCAAAGAAATGCAAAGTTCACATTAAAATCCATAAAAATAGTTTTACTTCATGCTCATAATTCACAAAAAAAAACGTACATTTAATTTCCTCTTGCACTTCAGGTTCTCAGATTTCCTCTAATCACTATATATATGTAGTCTAGGGGATAATTAGCATGAAAATAATAAAAATGTAACAAACCTTGTAGAAATAAAATAGAACACTAAATGAAGCAAATAGTACACAGTATGCAATCATGACAAAATTTCAAACTGATTTCAAAACAGTTTGCAATAATGCTTATGGAAATATAAGCCTTTTATATCAGCAGTAAACCTAAGGAATTCTTTTGAATTTAGAACTGCCTACAGAAAACTTGCACGTCAGGAAAAAACAACAAAAATTTATTTTATAACTTAAAAACCTGTACTGGAGTCCAGCTCCATGAAATTTCACTCCCTCCTCTTGTTTGAGGGGGGAGGGGGGGGGCAAAAGAAGGAGCATAATTTTTATAGCAATGCACTCCACATATTAGAAGCTTTAATTTGAGATATAACCAAGTTCAGAAATTATTCATGTATTTCCCCCTTTTTGGGAGAAGGAGAGTTAAAAGGGATCAAACCATTCTTCTGACTAAATTATGATCAGAAAAGACCACCCACTTAATTTGATGGTGGATCTTACTGTTTTGGATCACACAAAAACTTCCTGCCACCCCATCTTTGGGGGGAAGTGACTTTGCTTGTGTGTGTGTGCATTGGAAGGAGTGGAGATTAAGAGGCCAAACACCTGTGTTGGTAAGTTATGATAAGAGAAGTGTTAACTGACCATTAGTGTCCACAGGGGCCAAACCCAACAGTATTATAGTAAAAAAAAATCCCCTCAAGCAGCTGCTTGCCATAGAGGTATGACAGGATCCTGTTAGTTTATGCACCATAGTAGAAGGTCTGTGAGGATAGCGGGACCTCAGCAGAAAGATAACACAAACATCCATGCCTTACCCAGGTCCCTCTATCAGTAGCCAAGTGCACTAACCACTTGGCACACACTCAAAATTATTTAAACCTGAATTAAAATGAGTAATGTAATTTTTAGTCAATGAACATTTGTTTACAGAAGTATTTTGTCTTTTGTCTTTTTAATTCAATACATAGTCAGTGAAGCATTATGTTCAAAATGTTCATGCTTTGCTTTCAGGTAACTAAATGATAATTTCTGAATGGGCCCAAAACCTAATATCATTCAACATGCTGAAGGAAGTAGTATCAATCATTCACCTCACTGCTTGTAACAGCTTACCACTTAAGATGTGTTTTGGGCAAAGTCTGACGTGGCCCTTAGCTGAAGATCTAGATTACATATATAGCCACTATCATTTATTACAGTACTACTGATAAGTGATTAGAGGAAATAGAAGATCCTGAAGTGCAAAGAGAAATAAAAAGTGGTTTTTTGTGAATTATGGACATGAAATAAAGCAGTTTTTATGGGTTTTAAAGTGAGCTTTACATTTTTGTTGTTATGCAAACTAAAAAGAAGATTCCTTTGCTTGATAAATAACAATGCTTGGCTCCTATTATCACTTAAGACTGTTACAAACTCTGCTACAATTTTAAGCACGAGTATTTTTACGAGTTTAAATCAACTCTGTCTCATCTTAATGAATTTTGTATACTTGTGACCAAGCTGGAATCTAGTACATGTTCTTCTGTTATAAAATGAATTTCTATCATGTTTTTCCTGATGCACAAGGCAGTTTTCCTGTAGGCAGTTTTCCCAAGAATTCCTAACTCTTAATGTGCCGTAGCTGGGTGTATCGTTTTCATTTTTCCAATTCTGGGAGACATCAGTTGGTCTACCATTTTGTAGTGCAAGTTCGTAAATTTTATTTTTTTTTCAACAGAAATCAGAATTTTTTTAATTGTTTCTGATCAAATCTTAAAAATAACTTTTCAGTCTATGATATATTTTTTTCCTGTTGATTCTGCTTCAAGAAATTATGATAAAGATACAAAAAAAAACTAACTTGAGAATGTGTTGATTGTACACAAGTGTTGAATTCCCATAATAGCATCAAGTAGCAATGATTTACTTCATGCCTTTATTCTGCCTTACCATAGTAGAATATCAATTGGTTTTTGATTTACGGTATGTTGACCTATTTATAGCTGTAACAGAGTTTTAATATAAGTTATTGATTTTATTACTACCAGAAGTTGCATCATCCCATAACTTTGTCGACTGCTTTCAGTTAATATTTTACAGACTTCCAAAATAAAAGACTTCTTTTTTAACTCTGGTGTTTCTGGAATTATTTTTTACTGCTTTTCAAATGTATACTGCGATTATAAAGAATAATTTTAAACGATCAAAAATGAAGCCACTAGTGATCTCTAATGGCCGATATTAAAAGAATCAGGATTAGCTTATGAGCATGATTTTTAAAATGTAGAACTTAATTTAACAATAATTTTGATAATATTATAACCAAATACACAAAATATCGCAATATCCTAATGTTAATTAACTAAAATTTTTGCCAAAATTTTTAAAATAAACCATTCTGTAGTAGTTATGCAGTTTTATATTAAAATGATTCATTCTGAATTTCAGTGCTTGAGTGAAACTTCAACGTTTTGAAATGTTTTTATTCAATTTTTTTCACAGTTCTTTATCTTTTTTTAGATATATTGTCAGTTCTTATTTAAATTATCTTTTTTTAAATTGAAATGGATTTTCAGGAATCCACTTCAAGGGGCTTAGAGTTTGCAGGTCACCAAAAATCTAAGCATATGCATTATGGTTATTTGCATAAATCACTAAAAAATTTAGAAAACACTAAATAAATGAAAGATTTAAGCATTATTGGAAATAGTATTAACTTATTTATATTATAATAATAAAATAATTTGAAAAAAATGCAAAAAAATACTTTTTTAAATTTTTACTGAACTAAAAATAGAAAAAAGTACAGTAAAATTTTTCAATATTTAAAAAAATGTTTAAAAACTTAACTATTTTATTTTTCTTAGAATTTTTGCCATTTTATTAATCACAATCAAATGCTCTTTGTTTTGATATACAACATTAATATTTCCCTTATTATTTACTGGAGGAGGAGGAGGAGGGTTGGGTTGTTTTACCTCTGAGCGGCACTTTTTTGCACACCATGGGCTAAATGGCCAGGTCACATGGACCCCGAAGGCTCAGAGAAGGTTGGGGGAGGGGACCCACTGGAACAGCTGTTGGGAGACAGATGGTAGCCTCCCGTCAAGGCCATCCAGCGTGTTCTTTAACGTGCACAGGGTATGGCTCTCCCGCACACGGGACCACGGCTTAACATCCCATCCGACGGATGGCGGCCTTTCCAAGCCCAGCGGTGTCCCCTACTGACCGTGGGCAGGGCGGGGAAATTTTGCGGAGATAAATCTCAACGCTGACCCAGCTGGGACTCGAACCTGGGAACTACAGATTACGAGCCTGGCGCACTACCGTCTGAGCCACCCCGAGGAGGAGGAGGAGGAGGAGGAGGAGGAGGAGGAGGAGGAGGACACTTGATTCTAGAACAAAAGGCCCTGATCATATACGAAGTCAGAAATGAATGGATTACTGACACTTGTACTGTACAAACAGAACACAGATTTAATAACAAATCAAACAACCAGTATGCAACATCACATAACACAGGATATAATGAGCTATGGCAGTTACTAATTCCTTCATTCAGTGAACACAATTCAATCCAAAAGCAAGGATTCTCAAAGCCGATACCTTTGCTGGAAGATGAAGCCACGCCAAACACACTGTTGTCCCAGTGAGAATCACAGCCTGCTCTGCCGCCTTTCCTTTTCTCATTTCACCCTCAGGTCACTACAGTTCATGTGATAGGATGCTGCTCCAAGTTGGAGAGTCACACTGACCATTGCCAGGCTGCCATGGTGTGGTACCCATCTGCTCATTGCTGGAGAACTGACTCCCTTAAGCACGAAACTCCTTCCACCCACTGTCTACAATTTCTTCAACAGGTATTCCTTTAAAGCAGGCTCCAGGTCATTCAATAGGTAACTCTGGATAATGGCAATACTTTTGGCAGGTAGCAGACTGCAGGTCATTGAATAGGTAACTCTGGATAATGGCGATACTTTTTGCAGGTAGCAAGCTGTCTGACCATAGCAGGAATACACTTGATAGCAGTCAAGGAGCAAATAGAAGCTTCACATCAAGGCCATTCAGTGTGCTCTTTAATGAGCACAGGGCTTCTCTGCACACATGTGAATGACAAAATTCATTAGATGGTGACCTTTCAAAGATTTAGTGTCCACTTTCTCACCAAAGGCAAAATGGAAGTTAGTAGGCATTGCTGGGTATCATAATTCAACTAAACCCTCTAAAATATAGTAGATGTAATGCTCCAATGTATGTTAAACTTCTTCACTTCAAATCTTGTGACTGATCCAAATTATACAAATTTACCGGATAACCTTGTGCTCCAGGCAATTAATCTTGCCAAATAAAGTTAAATAAGGGTTTGCTAAATATATTATGCATTACTTAGTTAATATGAAAATAATTCAAGACTGTCAAATTATTAAAGTTAAATTAAATCAAAATTAATTATCCTGCTCAAGAGAAAAAAATCAAAATGTTTCATAAAGCAAACAAGTTTATTTCCAAAAAAAAAATCAAGACTCACCAAGTAAACTTCTATATAAAATATTCTGAGCAACTAAAGCTCACTTAAACAACAACTCCAAAACTGACAAACTTCTCAAGTAACATCACCTCAACTACCTCAAAACTCACATTCCAACTAGCTTCAAAATTACTCACATCTCAACTACTTCATTTTCACACTACATTCTGACAGCTAGCATTTCAACTACTGACTATTACCTCCGTGACCTAACATCACTTACTATACATGTGGCATGCAACTGACATGTGTGTTGCACGCTGAAAGGAACATTTGCATAAATAAACTTACAATCGCACGCTGAAAGGAACATTTGCATAAATAAACTTACAATCGCACGCTGAAAGGAACATTTGCATAAATAAACTTACAATCGCATGCTCATGCTAACTATGACGCAAGAGGGGCATGTCCTTATGCATGCATTAGAAGCTGTCAATCAAAAGTCCAAGTTGTGCATGTGCAACTCCTTTAGCGGCCTTGGGTGAGGAAAAGTGATGATGCTAACTAAAAATAATCCCAAAATGATAAATATAACGCAAATAAAGTAAAACTGGTTAAGGAAAGTAAAAGTGAATGGATAGACCATCATAACTTCCCATGTTGCAGCTTTCATTTGACACATCTCATTAGGATCTTTCCATGTGAAATTTACCTGCTCGCCTTTTTTTTTTTAAGAAACATGATATTGAGATAGTCTACATAATTTTTATGTCAGCTTTCTTTTGAGACATGACATATTTTGCTAAGTAATCATTTACATATTTCTCATTTTAGGCAATGCAAGGGGGAGAATGGATGGCGAGCCAAACTTTTATGTCACTTTAAGCAGAGCTGGCACAAAGGTAGTGCAAGTGAGCAGCTGCACCAGGCACTGCAATCAAAGGGAAACTTATGGGAATAATTCACTGTATTATAAAGCATAGACTGCATTCAATATTTAATATTGCTAATTCATTAGTGTTACCAATACAGGAATAGTAACTGCAAATTGATTTTAGTGGTTCTATTTCTTGCCATTTTAAAGTTCCCCCTCCATCTGTTTTTGTGGGGGGGAGGATGATTTGGGTCAAAACCTTATGTTGCTTTGTTATAATAAGAAGCTGTAAATTAAATTTATTGGTCCTGGATCTTGCTGTTTATAAGTTCTCCCACTCCTGAAATTAAGCATTAACAAGAGCCCTTTCTTTGAATTAAATTGTTTAATTGACTTAAATGGTCATGCAAAATTTTCGCACGATACCTTTAAGGGGTCTCAATTTGTAATAGGAAACAAACAACTTTCCAAGGGAGACATATATATATTAGATTATGTAACAAAAAAATCCAAGCAACATTTAAGAATTACTAGGAACAAACAAATCCATAAATGCAGAAAAATTAGCAGCAGAATTATTAGTAGATTTTTTTTCAGCTTATTATTTCATGAGTTTCATGTCTACATGACACATCCTATGATTCTTTACTACTGAATTACAGACTTTTTTTTTCATTTTATCAATTAACTCAGGGAATTGGGAAACAATGAATTTATGTAAAATAAACCTTTTCAAGTTATAAAAATAATATTTTTGGTAAAATCTGTATATTTTAACTGTCATTTTTTCTTTTTTTAGTGTGTGTGTGTGTGGGGGGGGGGATTCCTGCAATTATGTATATTATGAAATACTGTTATCATTTTATGCTTAAATCATTTAGAAATCCATTGGTTTAATTCTGAAGCTGCAAGTTTCATATTTGAACATCCTCCTGAACACACAATTTAGGCAATAATTTTAGGCAATTTAGGCAATAGTACAATCCTGCACATTATTAATTGTTTTTTTTTTACTTCAAATAAAATAGAATTCACTTATTAACACATTTTAAATGTTTTACATTAAACAGCAAGAAAAATTTTAATGTATTCAAAAATAAAAACTTATTTATGAAACTTATTAATGAACATTCAGTAAATGGAACAATAAATGGAATCAGTTATATAGTATTTTATGATAATTCTTTACACACAGAAAGACTTACCAATTAAACTGGAAATAAATCTATAATCCTTTTCTATTGAAGATGCATTGCATGTATCAGGAAGGCACAAACTTGACTTTAATGGTATTGGTGGAATTCCCTACAACAATATAATGAAATAAAATTTTAAGAAAACAGCTATATGTTTAATAGAAAAAAAGGTGGAATTGAACACAAACTGAAGATTTCAAACACACACAATATTCATTGTGTGGCAATTATTACAAATCAAAAGTAAAAATTATGTTAGGTAATGAAAGCATTTACAATTTGCAATTTGTTCACCACTAAAAAAATCAGATGTTTATACTTCATAAAATTTTCAAGAATTATTATTTATAGGAAATAAAATATATTTCATAATTAGCACTGGGTCTATGGACACACATCAACATGAAAAAGATCTTCCTTTCATTAAATCAAGCTATATAGTCTAGGATAAGGTAATGCTAGGAAAAAAAAAACATCCTTGTCTTTCTGCAGAGATCTCACCTTCCTCAATGACTCTTCTCTGTGGCATGCTCCTACCAAATTTCTGTGGAAAGGAACTACCAGTTAATTAATTTTAACATTTAAAGCAGTGGTTCTCAAAAGAGTTTTTTAGTTACCATAGTACCAGCTACAAGCAATTTGTTGTGACTACATAAGGAAATATTAAATAAAATGAAATATCACACATGCACAGATTTGAGAGTAAATTACAATAGAATAGGAATTTGTTGTTGTTTTTTTTGAGCATGTAAAAACTTTTATTCTTCATTTTTAACACATAATTAGTCAATTATCAAATATACAGACTATGCACAGCCACTATACTTTATAAATTTGGTACAAGGAAAGGTTTTTATAATAAAATAAACAAACGCTATAGGCTTGAATATAGGTATATATAATAATGCGGTTATTTGCAAATTTTTTTTGTAAAGATTTTGTGATAGATAAAACTTACCATAATTGATTTTTTTATTTCAATTACTGAAATTTTTTCATGACCACACCTAAATTACCTGGTAGCCTCAAGAGTAAGGTGGCCAGACTTACCAATTTTCTGGGTAATATTATGGGCCACATTTTCTGGGCCATTTTCTGGGAATATACCCTGGATGAAAAGCTCTGTCACCAGAAATTGCTTTCAAATATTAATTATACAGTATGAGCAACTCTTTTCCTATAATAGTGACGTGTATGTGTCATATGGTTGTTTGTTTTTCTGCTGAGGTCTCGCCTTCCTCATAGATCTGATCTATAGCGTATTAAACTGACAGTCTCCTGTCATACCACTGTGCTCAGGAATAGAAAGGAAGAGGAAGGAAGATGGGAAATTAATGCAGGTGACCAAAAAATTAGAGCTAGAATTTTATGAAAGAAATTGTGCACTGTAAAACTAAGGTGAACCACATGTTCCCATTTTTCAGGGATATCACTTCAATCCTACAGATTAAATTTTCAAACATTCCTAGATCTTTTTCTTTAAATTTGGTCACCTTACTTGTGTGGTCACACTTCAAAAGTATTGATTTAGAGACAAAAGAATAATTACTCCTCAACATTTTTTTTTTTTACAAAAAATCCTTGGTAAGACCAATACTTGCCATATTGGTCTTACCAAGGATGCACCTGGAAATGGAGGAGGGAAAAACATAAGGGTTTCACCCAAAATCCCTCCCTCTCCCATCCCCCAACAAAAAAGGGTTGGGAGAGCTTTCAAAATGGCAAGAAGGAGAACTTATCCCATGGCCAACTGGTTAGTGTGGTTGGCTTACTGATCAAAGGGACCTGGGTTTGAACCCTGGGTAAGGCATGGCTGTTTATATTTTTTTTGCGGAGTTCTCGCCATTCTCATAGACCTTTAACTATGGCGTATAAACTGACAGCTCCTATTAGCCCTCTGTGGCAAGCATCAACTTGAAGGGGAGGGGGTTATTATTATTTTTTTTAATCTTTCCATGCTACCCCATCATAACAAGGACAGAGCCGACATGCATTTTTTGTAGGGCTTGATGCAACTTTCCAATGCAGGGTCTCCTTGTTACATGATAAAGTGTAAAAGATTATAAATTAAATTGGTATAAACATACAAAAATTTATTTAAAAATGAAACTAATTTTTTAAAAATGATAATATCAATAACATTATGCAACTGCCATAAAACTCCCCCTCACTGAAATCCTGTCATTTTGTACAAGGTATGGGCAGTACCGGGTATGGGCAGTATTACTTCCCCACTATGTGGGGGAGAAAGCATTGAACCACAGGGCTGATCTTGACCCTGGAGGGTCAGTAGATCTCCAGGCAGTCAAGAAGCAGGCTGTTGCTTACTTCTTATATAATCAATGAGTTAAAATTAGCTGTGTGACAAGTATTGACTGAGATTTAGATATCATGATCAATATTTCATTAAAATCACTTAATGATGTGATAAAAATTCGAGTTGTCTCTATTTACATGTTAAAAAAAAATATTATAAGACATAAGCTTCCATCTTCTTTTGCATTCACAGCAATCATTAGGTTTATTTGAAGCCACTATCTTCACTGCTGTATTCCACTAATACTGGGTATAAGGAGGAAATTGTTTTGAGCCAGGTGTGATCTGAACCCATAACCTGCTGATAACATATGGTGGCTGGCAGCTCAGTCAGAACACCTGACATGTCATCAGGAGTTCGCGAGTTCAGATCCCACCTAGCTCAAGACAATGTTTTCCTTCATACCTAGTACTAGTAGAATACAAAAGTGAAGACAGTGATTTCACACAAACATAAATTTGCAATAAATTTAATTCTAAATAAAAATTACTTATACAAAGAAATGATTTAAAATAAAATATGCAAACTTACACTGGATGGAATGTTGATAGTCCAAGATGTAACACAATATTGTCCATGAAAGTTACCAAATGAGATATTTAAAAGAGATCTTGGTGGTGCATAGACATCCAGACATTCTTTATAATTACCTATCCACATCACATTGCCACGAAATATGGCACTAGGTATTTTCCCAGCAGAATCTAACACTGAAAGATGTAACATAACTAAATAAAAAATATCATAATAGAAACATCAAATAATGGGAAAAACAGTATTGGTAAATTATATCAAAGAAGGTAACTATAATACACTTTTAATAAAAAAATGAGAATATTTTTTCTGCTTTTATTAGGAAATAAAAGATTTTAAAATGAAAGATGAAATACAAAAAAAAAACGTGTAACACTTACTCAAGAATATCCGTGCTATAAGAAAACAATACTCTGATAATGAACAAAATATTTTCCTACTGAAATATCATAATTAAACAGTTGAATCTAGAAAAATCCCATACATATGCAACTTTCATTGACTTTAAAACTGTGAATATTAATACACTGCACGATATTGAAATTTCCCCACCCAGAAGGAGTGAGGGGACAGGGGTGAAATGTAGCACACACATAGCAATACATATTGGCATACCATGATTTATTTTGCAGCCATTTAACAGCAGTTGGAAGATGAGAAAATGCAGCACAGTGTGACTGCCTCAGTAGGTGGTTGCACCACCATGAATGGCAATGCAGGCAGCAATATGGCATGGAGTCATACAGTCAACGGATATTGTCCTGAGGAATTACACACCAAGCAGTGTTGACTTTCTCCCATAATTCATAGAGATTCTGCACCGGCCAGTGAGAGGATTGTACATGTCATCCAATGTGGTCCCACAGATTTTCCATTGGGGATAAATTTGGAGATTGTGCTGGCCATGGCAATATTTGAACATGTTGCAAACATTGTCTGAAGACCCTAGCAATGTATACATGGGTATTGTCATGCTTGAAAATGGGCTACTCCATGTCTCCCAGGAATGGTAACAAAACAGGCTACAAAACTACACTAAAATCATGCAGCTGTCAGTGTTCCCATGACATGGACAAGAGGTGACCTGCTGTCACATCCAATAGCACCCCATACCATTATGCCTGGCTGACGGACGATGTGCCGGTCATGAACAAAAGCTGGATTAGTCCTCTTGCCAGGTTATTGCCATACACAGACAAGTTGATTGTTAGCACCCAGACAGAAATGGGATTCATCACTAACTGTAACAGTGTTCCATTCGTGACTCCAGTTCACACAACTTTGGCACCAAGCCAGACGAGGGCTACGATGGTTTGCAGTCAATGGCAGTCAATGTAATGGTTGCCTGGAGCGAAGGTGTGCCTAATGCAACCTTTGGTTTACAGTTCGGGTCATTATGGGGAGGTCTATGGCTGTTGACATAGCCCATCAAATATCACCTGCAGTGCTCTGTGGTGACAAAGAAGCATGTCGAACAATGTGCCTATCAAGCCATGCTGATGTCTGTCAGATGGCACCACTCCCTCTGCGACGTCCACTAGAACCTTCATATTACCACTGTTGCCAACAGCATCCAACAGTTCGTGCATCCTGATGAACGTGAGCAGTGACACAACATAAGCCCATCCAGCTTCACATAGACCTACAATTCTTCCTCTCAAAAGCATCCAAATGGCGATAAACCTGCCAATGGCATGTACCAGGCATTTTTGGCCTTTGCTGAACAATTTCCAAGAGGAACCTCCTAATCTCAACCATTCGCATGACTTCCACCTGCATAAACACAATACCATCCCAGTTCCTTCTTGCACCTTTTCTCTCTTTAGCTATGTCACTGGCTCCAGATTATCATCATTTGCATATATCAACTGCGCACACCCACTCTTCTATTTGCATGTTTGTACGACATGTCCTTCTGGTTGGTGCACTTTCAATGTCGAGCACCTTTTTCTGAATGAAAAGAAAAATGAAAATTATTTAATTCATTAACTTTGTTGTGTTAAGTTAACAATAATTTGAAATTCTATTTTCTTTTGGATTCATTAGAAATGCAGCCTTTTTTCATTCCTCCTATATCTAAAGATATATTCCACTTCTCTTAAATTACTTTTTCTATATGGAAAAATTGTAGTTTTATACTAAAACAAATTATTAATGGCATCAGTTGTAAATGTATAAGTTGATAAAGGGTAGTACAATAAATATTTAGCTCCAATTTTTACCCCTTTTCCCATAAAATTAAAAAGTTTTTTTTTTCAAAACTAGTATCTAGCCCTAAACACATTGCTTTGCATATGGCACACTATACTCAAGCTCTCAAAATACACTTTTTGATTCAAGATACATTAAACACTGGAAAAGTACATCAGGAAAGGTACCCTGGGGCATTTACCACCCCATGAAGGAAATATATCTTTAGACAATAATTAGCAAAAAGAATTATGCATTCATAAAATATATACAAAAAATGATAATAACAAAACCTACAGTTTTACATTATTTTCTGCATTTATAGCACACAAAATATAAGTGATCCTGACAGGCAAGTCTAGTTGATGTTTTAGCTGCATGCGGTTGTTTTGCTGTCCTTTTTGTGCTCACATACACGACATCTTCAGCACAAATTGATAGCCCTGCTGGTTGAAGCTTTTCGAAGTCCAAGTGAACCTGTGGTGACTTGTAAGACTTACAGTGGAAAGTTCTCAAAGGTGGAATTCGGATGCATTCATTTAGTCGGGGTCTGATCGTAGCCACCCTAAGTTCATGAAGAAGGAATACTGGGTTATCTTAGGTTCCCCTTACATATCATTATTGTGGGGTAAAATAACAAATACCGGCATCTTCTGTTCTTTCTTGAGGTACTGTTAAGCATGGAAGAGCTGATTAATGGTAACTCCCCTTTGTCGAATTATAACATTCAATAATTTTGCATCTCTTACTCTAGAGATATGCATCACTTCATACGTCAATGATAGAACAATTTTATTTTTAGGGGAGTATTAAAAAGGGGGACTATTTAAGGGACTATTTAAAAATGTTTAAACACAAGTACAATAGCAAAAGGTAAATTACATAATGAGCAAGGTACAAATAAACCATTATATAGGGACCAAAACTACTTACTTTGAAGAGCCCACTGTTTCTCCAAATTTCCTACAGTATATAAAATGTCAATTGCACATTTACTTCTGGAAGAAAGCGATGGTGAATTCAAACTTAATACTGGATCAGTGCTATTGTTTAATTTCTGTGCACGATAAGCACTTACTGGTGTAGTATTGGTCGATTCGGATAATCCATACGAAAACAGACTATTCCTCGATGATACAGCAATATCAGGATTTGCGATTATATGAAGCCAACGTGTATGCATTTTACTAAATTCTTCAAATGCTCTTTGATTATTCCCAGTAGTTTTATCGACACATAATGAAAGAAGCAAAAGTAAAAATGTAACTGAAATACACCGGCAATATTCCATCTTTTTCAATACAATTATGCTAGATATTTTAACGCTAGTAACACGAAATGAAATACACTAATATATGACTATGCAGTTGTTCTCAGGTTTACTCAATCTCATATTGAATGAATCAGCTGTATCACGTCAGAATTATTTCTGCTAGATTTACTTCACGTGATATTCAGGTGCAAAAAATCACTTCTGTGTATTTGGCAAGCGCACAAACATATCAACCAGGCTTACAGTCTGAACAAACTTACAACAGACTCCCTTTCAGGGAAAACTACGATTGACCTGTTTAAAATTTCTAAAATTTTCACATCTTTCAAATGTTAGTAATATCCTTTTCATCATCACAGTCATTAGCCTGAAACTTCAATGTAGATGACAAGTTTAGCGTGAAACTTAGCATTTAAACAAAACTGCATCCCAGTATTCAAGGTCATTTAACCAAACATCCGTCCAATCAAAGCGCACTGACACATTGCCCAATAGAAACGTCTGGTGAAAAGATTTTTTTCTGCCCTTACGTAACTTTTGGTAAAAAGTACAAGTATTTAAAATTGCAGCCGTCCCATGGCCGAGTGGTTAGCGCGCTTGGCTACTGATCTAAGGGACCTGGGTTCGAGATCCGGGTAAGGCATGGATGTGTGTGTGTGTTGTTTTTCTGCTGAGGTCCTGCCAACCTCACAGACTTTCTACTATGGCATATAAACTGACAGGCTCCTGTCAGACCTCTGTGGCAAGCAGCTGCTTGAGGGGGTATTTATTTTATTATATTTAAAATTTAAAGCGATATTATTATTTAAAGCTATATTAAGGATATAGCTTTAAATAAGTTGTATTCATCAGAATATAAGAATGGAATGTTGCGTTGACTACTAACTCTGCTAGATTTTATATATGACAATCAATGTTGCTAACCATATTGTGCAAGTGGTTGAATGAAAATTCATTATACATTTTCGAAAAGCAAATTTAGTCAATATTTAAATACATATATACAACTACCAGGATCGGCACAACAGTAAACACGATACCGGGCGAAAAGAAATTTCGCCGCCCCACCCACACTTTCCCAAATCTGTTTTTAATTGTAAAAATTTTGATTTTGTATTATAGATTTAACTATTCTCTTTTATATTATAAAAATATTTTTTCCACAGAGCCTGGATTTACACCCTAGGCATAAAGAGCGTTAGAGCTCTTTGTGCCTAGAGCGTTTGCAATACTATGTATTGAATTATATGTACTATGTTTTGAATTTTCTAGAAAAAAAGTTATATTTCTTTACATTTACATCCATGAAAATAAGTAATTCCAGAAATTTCTAAGTTTTGTTACCTAATGCCATAAAATTAAAGTTTTAAACATGTAGTATTCAATATGCAATCGACGGAGGGCAATGATTTTGTATCTTGAATTTCTTTAAACGACTCTGAGAGGTACTGAGAAGGACCATTCCTTCTCAATACCTATAAATCTGGGACCTATAAATCTGTCTCACCTGGTCTCATAGACCCAGCGCGGCCATCGGTGTAATCATTTGGACATTTCAATCATTGAGATTTCAATACTCAGTTTTTTGCTTGTTATGGTCAAGCGTAAGCCGTCCCGTGGCCGAGTGGTTAGCGCGCTTGACTACTGATCTACGGACCTAGGTTCGAGCCAAGGGTAAGGCATGGATGTTCGTGTTGTTTTCTGCTGAGGTCCTGCCATCTTCTCAGATCTTCTACTGTGGTATATAAACTGACAGGCTCCTGTCAGACCTCTGTGGCAAGCAGCTGCTTGAGGGGGTATTTATTATGGTCAAGCGTTATGTGATGGCGTCATGTGATGTTATGGTCAAGCGCATTGTGATGGTCAAGCGTTTACATTGGCTACAATAATTAGCCCTGTTACCCCCCCCCCCCCCCAATGGTAATGGTAAACGTAACTTTCAGTTTTAAGGGATAAAAAAGTTCGTTGTCTGCTACATATCATCATCATCCTCAAGCAGCCATGGGTTACGGAGGTCCAACCAGACCGTGCAAGTTAGTTCTCCAAGCATATCTGTCCTGAGCTACATCTGCTGCATCTGACCACTGCACACCAAGTACTACATAAGTACTAGTAAAATATTACTATTTACATTTTCCAACCATCCACTAGCTCAAATTTTCACTGGTAGAGAATGCTAAAGGCCGAAAATAAAAAATTCTCAATATCGCTCTCTAACGGTGGAAGTTTTAAAATGCAAAATTTTAAAGAAATATTGCAAAATTTTTTCACTCTAGAAATTCAAAATTGTTAGTAGGATGTGATCATCATGACACACACCCTGAAACACAATGAAATCTTTTGTTTTAAGAGGTGAATGAAAAATTATTTTTTGTTATATACTATTATTTTCAAAAGGATAACCCTTACTTTGCTTAGAGCCATGATGAGACAAAGCCGTATGTCAAATTCGGTAATAATAGTTCTTATCGTTTAGGAAAAATTGTTTTCCCTGTTTTATGCAGAAAGTTGAGAGAGGTGAAAACTTTATATTTCTTAAAGCGAGGATGCGAGGAAGTTGTAAACCAAATTCTGCGATGCTGCCTTTTATCGTTTAGGAGAAATTACGTGGTATTTGCGCTCGTGTGTGGGTGGGGGAGGCGTTTTTTGTGCACAGGGAAGAAAAATGGGAGTTCAAATCCTTAAATTTTTTTAATCCACTATAAGGGGAAGTTATATGTCGAATTCGGTAATCATAGCTCTTATCGTTTAACAGAAATCCCTCCCAGTTATTTTCCAAAGAAAAAAATCAGAACTTCCCGGGAGCCATTTTTAGAGGGAAAGAAATATTCATGGTGAAACTCTTTCATTACTTTAAATTGCGTTTTGAAGAAACTCTATATTGAATATGGTGGTCCAACCTAATACCGTGTAGAAGCAGTTTCTACCCCCCCCCCCCGTTTTTTTGGGGGGTGTGTGTGTGTTCTTGATTTGACTGTAACATTTAGTAGCTGTTCCTACCACTTTTTCAGGGGGGAGGTAATGTTCGGAGGGAAGAAAACTTTCTGGGGTCCTAACTCTACGTTGATCTAAGTTACAATTAGGGAAAGCAGTGTACCAACATTGGCAGTTCTAGTTTCTTTTCTTTCCGTTTACAAGCAGTTCATACCACTTTTAGCGGGCAAGAGGAGTTTTTTTTTTTTTTTTTTTTTTTTGGGGGGGGGGTCCGATTCTAGAGGTCCGAACCCTTACATTTGTAAAAGCTACAATTAGAGGAAGCAGTGTACTTAGTTGGCAGTGTTAGCTTTTACCATTCAAAAGCAGTTCTTACCACTTTATAAATCGGTGATAAATTTTTTTTGGGGGGAGAGAAATTTGGGTTGGGTTGTTTTACCTCTCAGCGGCACTTTTTCGCACACCATGGGCTAAATGGCCAGGTCACGTGGACCCCGAAGGCTCAGAGAAGGTTGGGGGAGGGGACCCACTGGAACAGCTGTTGGGAGACAGATGGTAGCCTCCCGTCAAGGCCATCCAACGTGTTCTTTAACGTGCACAGGGTATGGCTCTCCCGCACACGGGGCCACGGCTTAACGTCCCATCCGATGGACGGCGGCCTTTCCAAGCCCATCGGTGTCCCTTACTGACCATGGGCAGGGCAGGGAATTTTTGCGGAGATAAATCTCAACGCTGACCCAGCTGGGGCTCGAACCTGGGAACTACAGATTACGAGCCAGGCGCGCTACCGACTGAGCCCCTTGGGGGGGAGAGAAAAGTTTGGGTTCTAAACCCTTGGTCTAAGTTACGATAAAAGGAAAAGGTATGCTGAGTTTGCTTCTAATTGGTCAGCGCTAGAACCGCCAGTTCCCATCACTTTCTAAAAGAGGGGGGGGGGGGTATATTTTTGGGGGCCCTGTAAACAAAAAGACAAGCACACTCTCTCAGATATTTAGCTGATTCTTTTCTTGTCTGGTATTTAGAAATGCTTTGATGTCATTCACAACCAAAAGACTGTGAAATATTGGTTATAGAAAGAAAAAATAGCGACTATTATTTATGACCTAAAATAGATTAATATGTATACAAATGATAAGAATATGTTTCAAGTTAGTAAAAAATAATTTTTAAAAAAGAGCTGACATATAAGAGTTTATAGTATTAAAAACATATCATGGGTCTCTGAGACCCAGTGCATCCATTTTTGTTACCAAACAGAGCACGACAGACGAAGGGTTAAAAAACAAATTATTAAATTTCGGACATTTTCCTCCCTTGCATTTTTTTTTTTCTTTTGCTGTGGGAATGAACAAATTGTACAAAACTATCAAAAGTATTGGGACACTTTAATGTTATGTGAATGGAAAGCTATGTTGAAAGTTCTCTAACCATGAAATAAAGCCCTTTTTAGCAAAATGTTGCAGGAAATAAAAAATATTCACTCAATCACGATTTTGAACAATATTTGCTAATTAAAGGGTTTCGGCGACTGAAACATTTAGCAACAGTGAGAATTACTCGTAAGATAAAAAAAAAATACCCCTCAAGCAGCTGCTTGCCACAGAGGTCTGACAGGAGCCTCTCAGTTTATATGCCACAGTAGGAGATCTGAGAGGATGGCAGGACCTCAGCAGAAAAACGGCAGACACATCCATACCTAATCCGGGGCTCGAACCCAGCGTCCCTTAGATCAGTAGCCAAGCGTGCTAACCACTCGGCCACGGGACGGCTCTATTCGTAAGAATTTAGCTTAAAAGTTATAACAAATCGTTTGCTAAAATAAATGTAATTTTAAAAGTTTATCTGGATTAGAATTATTTAGCTTCCATTAATTTTGAAAATGGTTAGAGCGGGCATCCATTGCTGTCAAAAAATTCAGTTTCAATAGCCATTAAAAGAATGTTATTTTTTGAATGAGATCTACAATTTATCTCCTGTTGCATTTCTCTGTAAAAAAAATCTTATTTTCAGAGTTAGAAAGCTTTGAATGAGAATTTTTATTCAAAAAATGAATAAAATAAAAATCTGGAAATCCTACTATGTTTGATAACATGTATATTCTCATAATCCGTATTCTTTAAAGATTCCATTTCCGACTGTCAGGAGAGAGCAGGGGAGTAGCGAAGGGACTATGGTTGAGGAGGACAGAACGAAAATTTCCCAACTCAGAATTTAAATTTTTCCAACTGAGAAAATAAGTACTCCACATATATTTAATTATGCCTTTGTTAGGGGCGTTCCCAGAATTTCGTTCCTTGGGGGAAGAGGGGGGGAGGGTCGGCAGCTCCCCAAGATTTTGCAATTTTCCTCAAATTTTTTTATATCTCACCTCAATTTTACAAAGTCACTTCGAATTTTGTCACCTTCCCCAAGATTTTTCCACGTTGTCTCATATTTTTCCAATTCCCCAAGATTTTGCCAACACCTTAATTTCACGAGAACAATCCCAATTTTCACAACACCCGTATTTTGCCAAGTAGCTTGGAATTTTGCTAACTCGCTATAATTTTACAGAAAAATTCCAATTTTTACATCTCACCTGAATTTTATGTCATTTCGAATTTTATTAACTCCTCCCCCAAGATTTTGCCAAGTTATCGCGATTTTTTCAACTCACCAAGATTTTGCCAACTTATCCCGATTTTCGCAATCCCCTAGATTTTGCCAAGCTCTCGCGGTTTTTCCACCTTCCACGATTTTCCGTTGTTTAGATTTTGCCAACTACCCAAGATTTTCCTAACTCTCCTTAATTTCACGAAAATAATCCCAGTTTTCACAAATCACCCGTATTTTACCAAATAACTTCGAATTTTACCAACTACTCTAGATTTTTCCAACTTGCTATAATTTTACAGAAAAAAAATTCTATTTTTACATCTCACCTGAATTTTTCCAACTCCACAAGATTTTGCCAATCTATCTCGATTCTTCCAGTCCCAAGATTTTGCGTTTAGATTTTTCCAACTCCCCAAGATTTTATGTTTTCTAGATTTTGCAAACACCCAAAAATTTCAAATAATGACGATTTTGTATTTCAAAACCAAACAGGGATATTGCGCTGAGCATAATAAAGACGCTGATTAGTTGAGAACAATAGTTTGAAAACATACGAGGGACGTTCTGCGAGTTGATTTAACAAGACTCCACAAATGCATCGTTCTCTTCGTGAGATCCTGAGAATATTGGATGTCAATGTTAAAAATTCCATAGGAGCTTCCAAAAGTTTCATGTTTGGTGTTACTTTATAAGACACTTCATAGAGGTTCAACATCTTTGTAATGAAGTAAAACTTTGGAGAAATGGAAGTAGCCGAGCTCCGGAGAAGGCATAGACGTTTCTGTTGTTTTTCTCCCGAAGTCCTGCCATCCTCACAGACCTTCTACTCTGGCATATAAACTCACAGGCTCCTGTCAGACCTCTGTGGCAAGCAGCTGTTTCAGGGGATATTTTATTATTTTTCCCTTCGCCGTCAATATTGCCTTTTCTAGTTGCTTTTTAAACTAAGTACTGTTTCGTTAATCGTGTTCATCAGTCTCTGTATTGTCCTCTTTCACTGGATTCTATTAAAAAAACTATCCATAATTGATTTTGCCAATTTTATCATTTCAGTTGACCAACGAAAGAAATCATCTTTGTTTGTTTATCGTGTAAACCAGTGGTTCTCAAACTTTTATGCTTCACGTACCCCCTGGAAATGTGTATGTAACTGGCGTACCCCTTGTATAGATAGATAAAACTATAGTTATAGAATAACAAAAGGAATAAAATGAAACATATATATCAATGGTTCTCAACCTTTTATGCTTCACGTACCCCCTGGAAATGTGTATGTAACTGGCTTACCCCTTGTATAGATAGATAAAACTATAGTTATAGTATAACAATGGGAATAAAATAAAACATATATATCAGTGGTTCTCAACCTTTTATGCTTCACATACCCCCTGGAAATGTGTATGTAACTGGCGTACCCCTTGTATAGATAGATAAAACTATAGTTATAGTATAACAATGGGAATAAAATAAAACATATATATCAGTGGTTCTCAACCTTTTATGCTTCACGTACCCCCTGGAAATGTGTATGTAACTGGCGTACCCCTTGTATAGATAGATAAAACTATAGTTATAGTATAACAATTGGAATAAAATAAAACATATATATCAATGGTTCTCAACCTTTTATGCTTCACGTACCCCCTGGAAATGTGTATGTAACTAGCGTACCCCTTGTATAGATAGATAAAACTATAGTTATAGTATAACAATGGGAATAAAATAAAACATATATATATCAGTGGTTCTCAACCTTTTATGCTTCACGTACCCCCTGGAAATGTGTATGCAACTGGCGTACCCTTTGTATAGATCGATAAAACTATAGTTATAGTATAACAATGGGAATAAAATAAAACATATATATCAGTGGTTCTCAACCTTTTATGCTTCACGTACCCCCTGGAAATGTGTATGTAACTGGCGTACCCCTTGTATAGATAGATAAAATTATAGTTATAGTGTAACAATGGGAATAAAATAAAACATATATATCAGTGGTTCTCAACCTTTTATGCTTCACGTACCCCCTGGAAATGTGTATGTAACTGGCTTACCCCTTGTATAGATAGATAAAACTATAGTTATAGTATAACAATGGGAATAAAATAAAACATATATATCAGTGGTTCTCAACCTTTTATGCTTCACGTACCCCAGGGGGAAAATGTGTATGTAACTGGCGTACCCCTTGTATAGATAGATAAAACTATAGTTATAGTATAACAATGGGAATAAAATAAAACATATATATCAGTGGTTCTGAACCTTTTATGCTTCACGTACCCCCTGGAAATGTGTATGTAACTAGCGTACCCCTTGTATAGATAGATAAAACTATAGTTATAGTATAACAATGGGAATAAAATAAAACATATATATCAGTGGTTCTCAACCTTTTATGCTTCACGTACCCCCTGGAAATGTGTATGTAACTGGCGTACCCCTTGTATAGATAGATAAAACTATAGTTATAGTATAACAATGGGAATAAAATAAAACATATATATCAGTGGTTCTCAATCTTTTATGCTTCACGTACCCCCTGGAAATGTGTATGTAACTAGCGTACCCCTTGTATAGATAGATAAAACTATAGTTATAGTATAACAATGGGAATAAAATAAAACATATATATCAGTGGTTCTGAACCTTTTATGCTTCACGTACCCCCTGGAAATGTGTATGTAACTATCGTACCCCTTGTATAGATAGATAAAACTATAGTTATAGTATAACAATGGGAATAAAATAAAACATATATATCGATGGTTCTCAACCTTTTATGCTTCACGTACCCCCTGGAAATGTGTTTGCAACTGGCTTACCCTTTGTATAGATAGATAAAACTATAGTTATATTATAACAATGGGAATAAAATAAAACATATATATCAGTGGTTCTCAACCTTTTATGCTTCACGTACCCCCTGGAAATGTGTATGCAACTGGCGTACCCCTTGTATAGATAGATAAAACTATAGTTATAGTATAACAATGGGAATAAAATAAAACATATATATCAGTGGTTCTCAACCTTTTATGCTTCACGTACCCCCTGGAAATGTGTATGCAACTGGCGTACCCTTTATATAGATCGATAAAACTATAGTTATAGTATAACAATGGGAATAAAATAAAACATATATATCAGTGGTTCTCAACCTTTTATGCTTCACGTACCCCCTGGAAATGTGTATGTAACTGGCGTACCCCTTGTATAGATAGATAAAATTATAGTTATAGTGTAACAATGGGAATAAAATAAAACATATATATCAGTGGTTCTCAACCTTTTATGCTTCACGTACCCCCTGGAAATGTGTATGTAACTGGCTTACCCCTTGTATAGATAGATAAAACTATAGTTATAGTATAACAATGGGAATAAAATAAAACATATATATCAGTGGTTCTCAACCTTTTATGCTTCACGTACCCCAGGGGGAAAATGTGTATGTAACTGGCGTACCCCTTGTATAGATAGATAAAACTATAGTTATAGTATAACAATGGGAATAAAATAAAACATATATATCAGTGGTTCTGAACCTTTTATGCTTCACGTACCCCCTGGAAATGTGTATGTAACTGGCTTACCCCTTGTATAGATAGATAAAACTATAGTTATAGTATAACAATGGGAATAAAATAAAACATATATATCAGTGGTTCTCAACCTTTTATGCTTCACGTACCCCAGGGGGAAAATGTGTATGTAACTGGCGTACCCCTTGTATAGATAGATAAAACTATAGTTATAGTATAACAATGGGAATAAAATAAAACATATATATCAGTGGTTCTGAACCTTTTATGCTTCACGTACCCCCTGGAAATGTGTATGTAACTAGCGTACCCCTTGTATAGATAGATAAAACTATAGTTATAGTATAACAATGGGAATAAAATAAAACATATATATCAGTGGTTCTCAACCTTTTATGCTTCACGTACCCCCTGGAAATGTGTATGTAACTGGCGTACCCCTTGTATAGATAGATAAAACTATAGTTATAGTATAACAATGGGAATAAAATAAAACATATATATCAGTGGTTCTCAACCTTTTATGCTTCACGTACCCCCTGGAAATGTGTATGTAACTGGCGTACCCCTTGTATAGATAGATAAAACTATAGTTATAGTATAACAATGGGAATAAAATAAAACATATATATCAGTGGTTCTCAATCTTTTATGCTTCACGTACCCCCTGGAAATGTGTATGTAACTAGCGTACCCCTTGTATAGATAGATAAAACTATAGTTATAGTATAACAATGGGAATAAAATAAAACATATATATCAGTGGTTCTGAACCTTTTATGCTTCACGTACCCCCTGGAAATGTGTATGTAACTATCGTACCCCTTGTATAGATAGATAAAACTATAGTTATAGTATAACAATGGGAATAAAATAAAACATATATATCGATGGTTCTCAACCTTTTATGCTTCACGTACCCCCTGGAAATGTGTTTGCAACTGGCTTACCCTTTGTATAGATAGATAAAACTATAGTTATATTATAACAATGGGAATAAAATAAAACATATATATCAGTGGTTCTCAACCTTTTATGCTTCACGTACCCCCTGGAAATGTGTATGCAACTGGCGTACCCCTTGTATAGATAGATAAAACTATAGTTATAGTATAACAATGGGAATAAAATAAAACATATATATCAGTGGTTCTCAACCTTTTATGCTTCACGTACCCCCTGGAAATGTGTATGCAACTGGCGTACCCTTTGTATAGATCGATAAAACTATAGTTATAGTATAACAATGGGAATAAAATAAAACATATATATCAGTGGTTCTCAACCTTTTATGCTTCACGTACCCCCTGGAAATGTGTATGTAACTGGCGTACCCCTTGTATAGATAGATAAAATTATAATTATAGTGTAACAATGGGAATAAAATAAAACATATATATCAGTGGTTCTCAACCTTTTATGCTTCACGTACCCCCTGGAAATGTGTATGTAACTGGCTTACCCCTTGTATAGATAGATAAAACTATAGTTATAGTATAACAATGGGAATAAAATAAAACATATATATCAGTGGTTCTCAACCTTTTATGCTTCACGTACCCCAGGGGGAAAATGTGTATGTAACTGGCGTACCCCTTGTATAGATAGATAAAACTATAGTTATAGTATAACAATGGGAATAAAATAAAACATATATATCAGTGGTTCTGAACCTTTTATGCTTCACGTACCCCCTGGAAATGTGTATGTAACTGGCTTACCCCTTGTATAGATAGATAAAACTATAGTTATAGTATAACAATGGGAATAAAATAAAACATATATATCAGTGGTTCTCAACCTTTTATGCTTCACGTACCCCAGGGGGAAAATGTGTATGTAACTGGCGTACCCCTTGTATAGATAGATAAAACTATAGTTATAGTATAACAATGGGAATAAAATAAAACATATATATCAGTGGTTCTGAACCTTTTATGCTTCACGTACCCCCTGGAAATGTGTATGTAACTAGCGTACCCCTTGTATAGATAGATAAAACTATAGTTATAGTATAACAATGGGAATAAAATAAAACATATATATCAGTGGTTCTCAACCTTTTATGCTTCACGTACCCCCTGGAAATGTGTATGTAACTGGCGTACCCCTTGTATAGATAGATAAAACTATAGTTATAGTATAACAATGGGAATAAAATAAAACATATATATCAGTGGTTCTCAACCTTTTATGCTTCACGTACCCCCTGGAAATGTGTATGTAACTGGCGTACCCCTTGTATAGATAGATAAAACTATAGTTATAGTATAACAATGGGAATAAAATAAAACATATATATCAGTGGTTCTCAATCTTTTATGCTTCACGTACCCCCTGGAAATGTGTATGTAACTAGCGTACCCCTTGTATAGATAGATAAAACTATAGTTATAGTATAACAATGGGAATAAAATAAAACATATATATCAGTGGTTCTGAACCTTTTATGCTTCACGTACCCCCTGGAAATGTGTATGTAACTATCGTACCCCTTGTATAGATAGATAAAACTATAGTTATAGTATAACAATGGGAATAAAATAAAATATATATATCGATGGTTCTCAACCTTTTATGCTTCACGTACCCCCTGGAAATGTGTTTGCAACTGGCTTACCCTTTGTATAGATAGATAAAACTATAGTTATATTATAACAATGGGAATAAAATAAAACATATATATCAGTGGTTCTCAACCTTTTATGCTTCACGTACCCCCTGGAAATGTGTATGCAACTGGCGTACCCCTTGTATAGATAGATAAAACTATAGTTATAGTATAACAATGGGAATAAAATAAAACATATATATCAGTGGTTCTCAAACTTTTATGCTTCACGTACCTCCTGGAAATGTGTATGTAACTGGCGTACCCCTTGTATAGATAGATAAAACTATAGTTATAGTATAACAGTGGGAATAAAATAAAACATATATAGATAACATATCTAGCGACTTTTGAGCTCTGACGGTGTACCCAAAAAAAATTTACCGCGTACCACCAAGGGGTACGCCTACCCCACATTGAGAACTCCTAGTGTAAGCAATTCAGATTACTCAAAAACTTTATGAACGAAACTAATAATTTATTTCATTTTAATCTATATTCTATTTCTACCAAAAGTTGATTACTTAAAAGAGCCTTGGGTTCGAGCCCCGGGTAAGGCATGGCTGTTTGTGTCGTTTTTCTGCTGAGGTCCTGCCATCCTCTCAGACCTTCTACTGTGGCATATAAACTGACAGGCTCCTGTCAGACCTCTGTGGCAAGCAGCTGCTTGAGGGGGTATTTATTTATTTTTATTCAGTTTGTGCAGAGATGAAATAAAAAATTGTAAAATGCCTTCTCTGGTCAAACTTTATCTAATTTACTCAGAAATATTGCCTGTCTTTCCCTGGCGGTACTTGCTTGTCTAGAACCTGTCGTATTAAATTAATCAAGTGTTGACACGTGATATTTTAAAATATTTTCTTATCGTAATAAAATAATAATATACTAGTGAATCTTTTGTGATGGCCATTTTGGAAATCGAAGATTTCTTAAGAAGGAACTCTAGTGATTAGGCTAACTTTTACAATATTAATTTGCACTTTTGTTCTACCTTCCCAGTAAATAAAATTATATTAAAGTATATGTTTAACATTCTTTCATGCGCTTGTGCCATTTTCTCAATCCCCATCCAACTCTCACAACAAAATTACTTGAAGACCACAGTCTCCCCACCAGGGTCGTAGCCAGAAATATTTCTTAGAGGCATTCTTACGCATTTCAGTGGTGATTTCGTCCACCCCTGGGGATTTATGCAGTTTTAATTTTGTTCAGCGTCTTCGGGATGTTATAAAGGGCCATCATAAAAGTCAGTAAATCATCTATCCTCATTACAAACAATGGGAGTAGAAATAATCACATTATTTATAACATCTCTGAAATGCTCAGCCCACCTAGCCATCACAGAATCTTCACCTTCAACTACCTTGCAATATTTATCGCTCAATCCCTGTGTACCTGTTTCTTCTCACATAAAACCTTAACAATCTGGTACAACCCCCTGCTGTTGTGCTGTCTAACTGCTTCCTCTGCTTTGTCAGCCAAGCTATCAAGCCAAAGATTCTTATCAGCTGTTAACTCATCCTTTACACGTTTATTAAGCTCGTTGTAATGCCTTCTGTTAGGACTAGTAGGGTGTTGATTCATATTAATATGCACTTCCTCTCTTCAGAAATAAGTTCCATAGCCTTATCACTCAAACAATTTGTTTCCTCTGTTGCCTTTTACCCAAAAGAGTACTGTTGGTTTAAGAAAAGCCTGTTTAAACTGATCCAATTCTTTCTCAACTTCAGCAGTAAGCAAGCTACAATTGTCATAATCACTAAGTAGCCTATCATGGTATGCTCTGGCTATATCTGGATATATCAGACCTTCAGTGTTGAAGGTATTTTTCTTAACCTTAGCACAACATTTCTTAAGCTTCAGCTGCAAGACACTTTTGACCAGGTAATGGTCAGACCCAATTTCGGCTTCCTGGTATGATCTGGTATTCCTAACTGAACTAGCCCATTTGCTGTTAATTAAAACATAATCTAACACATCCCTGTGCAATCCATCAGGTGAAACCAATCTATATTTATAAATATCCCGGTGTTTGAAGTATGTGTTAGTTATTCGCAAACCATTAAGTTTACTTACCTGTAGGAGACGTTCTCCATTGCCATTGGAACTACGAATGCCAAAGGGACCTAAAACTCTTGTCAAAAGGTCAGAGTCAGTACCAACTTTCGCAATGAAGTCATCTAGCACAAGAGAAATATCCCGTTTCTTCACAGAATTCAAAATATCCTAAAGCTGACTGTAAAACTTATCCTTCTCGTTCACATCAAAGTCCTCTGTGGGGGCATAAACAACAGATGACATTCAAGTCTTTAATTTCTGTTTCAAATTTTGCTCTAAGAAATCTTTCATTAATGCAGTCATATCCTAGAAGAGCATCACTGGCGTGTCTGCTGAGAAGCAAACCTAGAACTTGGAGATGATTTCCATACTGCCTCCCTAAAAAATGTACTGGTGGGCTTCTTTTGAGGGAGAATCTACCGCTGTGTTTTCTGTTTGCTTCTGGGTTGCCAGCCCTAAATGAACAGAGGCATGGGATACCTTATATTAAATGAATAAAAATAAATACCTCCTCAAGCAGCTGCTTGCCACAGAGGTCTGACAGGAACCTGTCAGTTTATATGCCAAAGTAGAAGGTCTGAGAGGATGGCAGGACCTCAGCAGAAAAACAACACATACATCCATGCCTTACCCGGGGCTCGAACCCAGGTCCTGTACATCAGTAGCCAAGCGCGCTAACCACTTGGCCACGGGACGGCCATCGCAGGTAACTGAACCTCACTTAGCTAGTTGGGCATCGTCAATCCTAAACTGGAGTAATGTGTCTCAGGCAGGTCATATGGCTCTGGAAAAAGTCCACTTGAAAAGGTGGTGCCCGAAGTTCCTACCAGAATCGGTGACTTGAGCCTTCAGCGGACGAGGAACAGGTCTTTGCCCCATGCCTGCGATCAGGGAGCTGTTTGATATTGTTGGCCCTACCTCTCTCAATAAACCTAGCTTCTTTAAATGAAAAGAATTAATACAGAAAATAACTTGTTTGGAAAGTAAGCTATGTATTCTTGAATTAAGCCATAGTCGTAAGTATCTGTCAGTATAATAAGTCACAGAGGACTGTAAAGAAAGTGAAACCCCAGCAGAAAGGCAACGTATGGAAAGAAACATCCATGCCTTATCTGGAGCTCGAATCCAAGACCCTTTGATCAACAACCAAGCATTCTACCCACTCGGTCAGCGGTTAATCAAATTTTTTAAAGCTAAGAACAAAAATATGTAGACTAAAATCATCCCCTAAAGCGATTTTCAGAGAGAAAAACGCAGATGAAGCTCAGTCTTTTACTGCTTCGCCAGTAAATATTTACCACTGCAAAGTCCACTTACTAGAAAAGAATTCTACTACTTCAAAACTTACAAGGGCATCCTGGTTACTTCCATTTTGCATTACTACTAATTTTTTACTCCCAAACACTTCCCAATTTAGTTCGTGGTCCCAAATTTTTTTTTACTCTGTTTGTTGGCAGAATCGATAACTTTCATTAGACCCTTTCACAAGTCCAGAGAGGCCCCAGATTACTTCCAAAATTTGAGACCCATAACTAATGTAAAATCTTATTGTTGTTAATACCTACCAAAGTGTTTAATTCTAATTTGACAAAATCTACATAAAATTTACCTCTCAAAAAAAAAAGAAAGTAGAATTCGACAGTAGCTTGTTAGTTTAATACGCCACACAGGTCTGTAATGAGAAACCTCAACAGAAACACACCAGAAAAGAAACAACCGAGAATAGTTAGTTACAAATTATATCTTTTACTGAATTACACCTTTTACTATTGAATCTACTATCAAAGGGATGGTGGTTGGTGGTTGGCTCAGTCGGTAGCGCACCAGGCTCGTAATTTGTAGCTCCCAAGTTCTAAATCCACCTGTTCCAGCATTGAGATTTGTTTCTGCTAAACCACCACCCTGCCCTCGGTCAGAAACGGGATACCGATGGGCTTTGAAAGGTCGACGTCCATCGGATGGGACGTGAAGCAATGGTCCCGTATGCCCTGTGCACCTTGAAGAACATAGATGGCCTTGATGAGAGGTTTCCATCTATCTCCTAACAACTGTCTAGTAGGTCTTCCTCCCCCGGCCTTCTCTAAGCCATTGGTGTCCTTGTGACCTGGACGTTTAGCCTATTATGTGCCAAAAAAAAAAGTGCTGCTTAAAGGTAAAACAACTTAATTCTAATATCAAAAAAATTGACGTCTAAATTGAAGTCTTCCTTTTAAGTCAGAGGCCCAGACAAAATGACCATTCTGGTCACTTTTCTTGAAAGGTCCTTACTCTCAGAAGTGCCCACAACGATTGTTAGGATATAAATTGTTCTCCTATTCTTTCTTATGTTTCTGATGAGATCTACGTAGCATTGAACAATTTCAATCGTATGTCCCATTCCCGAGAACCATAGACACAAAATGATTTAATTTTGATCTGATTAAATAGAAAGACAGTTGAAATTGCATAGTGTTTTAGAATCACAACTGATCTTTAATTGTTAGCTAATTTTGGCACCACACTTAATTTCATTTTTATTTGCTGCAAAAACTGCACAAAAGGCCCTTTAAATAAAAGTCACTTTAAATCGATCAGGTTAAAAAACCCCTACTCTGGAACACTTTTGTAACAAATCCTGTTTCTCTTCTGTGATATTTCAGGTTATCTATCCGTCTATTATACATTTGAAGTTAGAAAATATCCATAAAAAAATGTGTATATTTGCACTAAAGGGTTCTTGCTGAGCTCTGGCCTGATGGACCCGTATTTTAAATACGGCTTACTGCTTAACATAAGCTTTGAAATCAAGTTTAAAGACCTATGAACTAGACTACGAGATAGTTTTAAAGACCTATGAGCAAAACTAAGGACACCTATTAAAATTTGAAGAAATAAAGTTAGATTGTCTCAGTCTTTTACACTCTTATTTCAGTAGAGATGCAGCACTGCAAAATCCAGTTGTCGAGAAGACCACTACTTCAAGACCTAAAAGAGACACTCGGCCAATTAATCTCTTTTTTCTAAAACTTTACAAATTCCCTTCGTGGTCCTCAAAAATATTTCACTGGCTTTATTGGCAGAATCAATAACTGTGAAATTGGCTCGGAATGAGTGTAAGGGATAAAAAAAATGTCGTTCTTCCATTATTTTATAAAGGAGTATGCCTAAGGTAATCCTAGCCACACGCCGATTACTCAATACCACCGACACCAGATAGCATTCAATTATTTGATTTTGTTTCCGGTTTGATGTAATCTAATTGAAAGCAGTTGCAATTATATGTTGTTTTAGAATCACAATTGGTCGCTAGTCTAGTTGTCCGCCAAACTTTGCTGCAATAACTGCAGAAAACATTCCCTAAGGGACAGAAAAGAAAAAGAAAATACATTTGATATCTGAAACCCCTAATCTAGCAACATTTTTGAAACGCAGTTCTTTTAGTATTGTTTGCTATTTTGATTTACTTTTAAACAATTGCACTCATCTACTAAAAATATTTATATGTATTTGCACCGACAGATTCTGGGGGGGGGGGGGCTGACAGCCCTCCCCCCAGAATCTTCTTCTTCTAAGTCTGTCAGGCCCGTACTTCATACACCCATGATCTTAACCTTTTTATTTTTAGAAAAGAAGTTGTGCGATTCCCCCCCCCCCCAAACCATCATTACCGACTCTCAAAACAAAACTGTTGGAAGACCCCAGTATCTCCACCTTTTTTCGTAGGAGAAAGTACTCTCTACATACGTTTAACATTTTTCCATGCGCTTGTGCAATTTCCCAATTTTCTCGACTCACAAAAAAAGTGTTGGAAAACACTTTTTTTTTTCGAGAAAAAACAAAATTGTTGCAAAACCACAGTATCTGCAATTTTTTTCAAAAAACGAAGCATTATTGTATATATGTTTAACATTTTTTTGCCTCAATTCCGGTTACCAGCATTCAAGGGCAGGGGCGACATTGTCCATTTGGCCCTTTCCCCCACATCTGGTCCTGGTCGCAAATAAGAATATTTTGATTTTCTCATCAAATAATTTTAATTATTTTAAGGTTTGTAACAGCATATAAACGCGAAGAATTCGAAAACTGTTTAGCAGCATGCATTTCAGTATACATATATGTGTGTGACGATGTGTCATGGAAAGCTTTTTCCTTAACAGGACTCCAGTTCGATAAATATTAAAATAGTTATGGCCTGGATGCAAAAATTTCGGACTCCGGTTCCAAAAGACCGAACTTATCACTAATTAACTTAGTGAAAGTATTCTACGAACAAATGGCAGTCTTAAAGTTCATAAATATATTACTGTTGCAAGCCAAAATCCTCTAAGAAAGCAAGATATATACATGGTATCTTTTGAAGACTAAAGAGAACTAGAATGAAGAAAAATAATCTTATTAAAATTCTTAACCATTTAGCTGCTTTACAGCACAAATACTTCTATTTAATCTTAGGATGCCATCCCAGCATATAAAACCGTTTCATTTACTTTAATATTTATGCATACAAAAAAAAAAGACCTACCCAAAACCAGTTTTTAAACAGCTAATTGCAATGACAGATTCTGGTATTCAAATTTTATTCCTCTTCTTATCTAAGAAAAATATCCAACGTGTACTGTTGGTTGACCCTTTCCCAACAAACCTTGACACAGAGCACATTTAATGCTAATATGAATCCATCTCCTGTTCCTGGCTCTAAAATTATCAGGAACAAGGTCAACCTATCAATTATTGCTTTCTGTAAGCAAAGCACGACTGCAGCAGACATGTAACTTCTGTCCTCGAAATACCAAAATAATGCCACTTTATGTAACAGTTCCAATCTCATATTGGCTGACATTCCCTTAAGTTGTTCGCCAATATTTTATAAACATTTTATCGCGCACAGATCTAAAAAAAAGGGGAGAATATGAGGTCAAGATTAAACAGAAATTCATACCCCCCCCCCTGCGTTTTTAGTTAGTGTTTTTTAGTAAATCTCTTGAAAAATAAGGGTAATTATATATACGCTGGTTTGCAAAAGTTACAATCCATTTTATGTCAATAGGAAACTAACTTCGAAAATCTGTAACTTCTAAAATAAGCTTTTTTACGATAAGTGTGACTGAAGATAAAGATCTCAATCAAATCCATCTAAATCTCGATTTTTAGTAATAAGAGCTGATATTTAAAGAGTTATGGCAGCTGAAATATTATACATTAGTAATTCTCTGCTATGAAACTCATACAATATGGACGAATATTGGAAGAATTACTGATACAAACATCTACTTATTTTATTAAAAGTCTCGAAACAATATTTATTATGCAAGTTTTAATAAACTTTTGAGGTAAAATCTTCTGATTGTTTTTAGATCCAAAATTGTCACGTCTCTTTTCAATATCTAGCGAATATCGTTGAAATTGGAGATTTGGAGAGTTTGATTGAGATCGTTAATTTATCTTCACACATTTTACCATAAAAGAGCTTATTTGGAAGTTGCAGAGTTTTGAAATTCCTGTTGACCAAAAATGTGGTGCGCACCAATGTGTATACAGAATCAAATCTAGGGGGAGGACATGCCCTCCACCCTGAGAAGCTAATAAGGGTAATGGAGACAAAATATATATATATTTTATAGTTCTGGATATTTCATGCATTTTTAAAGACCTCTAAAACGAAGGGGAAAATTTTATACTACAATAGAAATCCACCCCCGCTCGGCTGAGTTTATTTTTAACACTCCTCTCTCTAAATACTGGACGAATATTGCTGAAAATCGAGATTTAATTATATTTGATTGTGATCTATAATTTATCGACAGTCACATTTTTCCATCAAATGCTATCTCCGCAAAACTCCCCCCCCCCCTGCCCATGGTCAGTAGGGGACACCGATGGGCTTGGAAAGGCCGCCGTTCGTCGGATGGGACGTTAAGCCGTGGCCCCGTGTACGGGAGAGCCATACCCTATGCACATTAAAGAACATACTGGATGGCCTCGATGAGAGGCTACCATCTGTCCCCCAACAGCTGTTTCAGTAGGTCCCCTCCCCAACCTTCGGGGTCCATTGTGACTTAGCCAATTAGCCCATGGCGTGCAAAAAAAAAATACCGCTCCTAAGTAAAACAACCAACCAAAAAAAAATCCATCAAATGCATATAATGTATAAGTTAATAGATTTATATTAAGGGGTTAAAAAATATCACGTCACAAGCTTTCATTCCCCACATTCGCTCCTGGCGTTCGAAAGATAATTACAACTGTTTTGATCGCAAATCGCACTGAACTGAAAAGTTATATAATATTGTACCCCGGATTCGAAAGAAAATTACGACTGTTTTGAGAAACTGAGAAATAACGAGCCAAAATCAATAGAAGTTTGGTAAAAAAAAACATCAAATATGATTTTATCACTGAAATTCAAATACGTTTTCACCGTGTTTGTCCTTGGTTTGTCAGGCCGAAATTTTTGGATCCGACCGGACAAAAAAAAGTCTGGTTTTCCGGATTATTAAAAAAGAAAATATTTGAAAGCTTTTCAATGTATTCTATTCAGTTATTTATAGTACAAATATAATGATTTCAACACTGATTAATAAATTACAGTACCGAAAAACCATATGGCTGTCTACATAATTTCCCAATGTTCGGTAGGCAACGCTGTCTGCTGCCTACACATCTTCCGGCAAATTATGATGTGAAAATGGCAACAATATGCAGGCTGCAGTCTGAAGGTTTACACAAAACACCGGCGTATTCCTTTACGAAAATAATATTAATAGTCGCTGCAAGAAAGTTTCGTGACGAACTGTACAAAATTTAATGTATGTATATAAAAATTCTCACTGAGAGTGCTTTTTAAAACCACTGAATCTATAGCAAACCCCCCCCCCCCCCAAAAAAAAAAAGAGAAATGAATAAAATGTGTAAATATAATTCGGAATGGGAAACAATATTTTCTTTGATTGCCATGTGTTTAAGTGAAGACAATTCTAAGGCAAGGTTATGGTGACTTGAAAGCAATCACTAAACATGCTAGAACGTAAAAACATCAAGAATGTGCTCACACAATTTCGTCTTTCCGGTTTTGTCAGGTTTCGTATGGTCAACATGTCCAGTTTCGTAATTCACTTCATCTGTCAACCCTACGTGTCCCACTTTTCAATATTTATTACACAATATTTCTAAAATTATTGCTGACGACTTGCGAACAAGAAAATCCTAGTTTAGAGAATGAATACACGTAATATTTTAAAGCGATGATGCTAGAAGAACGCCTTTGACAATCACTGTTCTTAGATACAGCCATATCGAGAACCCCTTTCGGTATTTTCTCGTGCACAGAAATCATTTTCTTGCCATAGGCCAAATAAAACTGGTTTGGTGGCTACATTCAACTCGTGATATTGCTACAGTGACCATATTTTTTGGAGAAAATAAAGGACAAATCAGAAATTGTTTCATAATAAAACAAAAGCAGATTGCACTGATTGGTTTCACTAAAACTAAAACGCTTTATAACATTTATTATAAAATATAAGCATATACATAACATTTTAAGCAATCATATTATTTCTTTAAAAAATTTAATTTTGATACTTTTCACAAGAATGAACTTTTTTAAATAAATCAGGTTTGTTTTAAAAATTCATAAAACTGTATACAATTCATGTCAAAGTTACATTTGGTATAAATGCATGCTTTCAATGTTTCGATTTTTAGTTGGGTTTTTCACTGGTCCACATATTGTTCGCTAATCAAAATACTCGTTCAGTGGGAGCATTAGGTAGATCCAGGGAGACAAGCAAAATTCAACCATTTTTTAAATGTTTTTAAAAAATTAAGTGTTTATCTGTGAAATATTTAAAAATTTCAACCCATCTACGTTGGCAGGACTCGTTATTTTGTTGCCATTCTTCGATCTTTTCACTGGTGACGTAACTGTTAATACACGAAACGTCATCAAATAGTACGCCGTCATTGATATTTAAATTCCAGTGACTGGAAATGAACAAAACGCTTTCCTCAATCTTTCCCCACAGAGGGATTTCTATTAGTAGGACCCATTCAAATACTTCCGTTTCTACGAAAGAGCTGTCCCAGTTATTTAAATAATCAATGAAGATTTGGTAAAATTTATGAATTGCATCTTTAAATATGTTGGCATCAATGTTTTGGTTTTTTTTCTCAATCTAAAATTATTTTTTTTAGTATTTACAGGTAAAAACCTTTGATTTTTTCGTTCAATTAACTTTAGTTTCAATTCTTTTAAATGCACGGAAACTTCATACATTGGGATTCTTGTTATTCAATTTTTAAAATATATTGTTGAAATGTTGAATCTTGGCTGTAAATAAAAAATAACCATGCCTCTGCTATCATTAAAAAAGTTTTTGAGAATCGTGGGACATTTTCCCAGTTCCAAAAAGTACGATTTTAGCTGCTTAAATAGTTTTAATATTCTCTCTAAAGCTGGTAGAAGAGTTAGCCATCGCGTTTTGCTGCAACTTAATAGTTTTTTATATTGAACATCTACATCATCACAAAATTCTTTCAGTTTTTCCTCTCTGATTGTGTAGATGTAAAAAGTGAATAAATTTTTACGAATATCACTTAAATATCTACCGAAAAAAAATAAAATGAAAGTTTCATGTTTCTATGGGCCGTGTGCTGCGCGCCAATATTCAATTTACTATTTTAATTCACAAAATAAGGGACAAAACGGCCGTTTTAGAAAAAAAAAATCTAAAGGACTGTCCTCTTAAATAAAGGACGTATGGTCACCGTAGATATTGCGTTGAAAAGCAACTGGAGATATGCTTTAAAATCGCTGGATTGGTAAAAGTGGACCGCTCTTGTGGTCCCAGAAAAATCCCGATTTGACAAAACTGCACTTTTTTTCTTGGGAATGATACATTAAAAACATCTTTCATTCCGAAAAAAATTCATAATTTGCAATATTATATTATAGTGCAGCTTTTGCATGCGTGAATATTATCAGTGCAGCTTTTGCATGCGTCACACAACACTGAATATGAACGGGTGTATCACGCCATCAATGACACTACTTGAAGTTTGTTCCAAAATGAAACTTTCAGAGTTTCTTGACTTTTGTTACTTAATTATTTAATAAAACATAGCATTTTAAAGTTTTAACATTTGCACGCTTGGCGCCCCCTAAAATATCGTTTTTTTTTTTATAAATACCATGTATTACAGACAGGTACCGTTTAGTTTCGGGTGGGTGGGGAGAATTGAATTTCGGGCAGGGCCGAAATTATCCGTATCACATTTAGTCAGTGGCAGATTAATAGTTCAAGAGGCCCTTGCAAACAGCTCCTTTTTGGGAGGATCCTATTAGTACATTAAATAAGTAACAGTATTCGAAAATTGTAAAGCTGACCCTACTTCTGTACATACTGTGTACCTATAAATATGCTCCTGCGTTTAGTAATTCGATGTCCACTAGTGTCTAAAGATTACGCATAATTTAGAAACTGTGAAGTATCTCACAAATGATTAAAATTTTTAATATCCCATTTTGTCTGTTAATAAAATAGAATACATTCAAGGTTGTATTAAAAATATACAAATACATTTTCTGTCAAGCAGCTGTTTGCCACAGAGGTCTGACATGAACCTGTCAAACACACCCTAAGAAGAATCTGTGAGGAAGATGAGACCTCAGCAGGACAACACAAGAAAAAAAACATACTTTTTCTGAGGTTTGAATCCGGGACCCTTTAATCAGTAACCAAGCACCTACCTCCCAAAAAAACACTTGACCAGAAAAAAATTGCCTCTAAAAGCAAATCCTGGTGCTATAAAAGCTGACACAGAAAAATCGTATGGATGTGTGGTGGAGAAATCAGTATATAGAGTCTAGCCAATCCCAGACCGATGTGATTAGAACTGGAAAAGTCCCCAATCAGTGCTATCAAGACTTTGGAAATAGTTCCAACAGACAGGAGACGATAGCTGCAGACGAGTGAAAGGTCATCCAAGACAACAGTGGAGGATGATCACTATATTGCACTAACAGCCCAATTTCATAGGGCGATGTCAACTCTCTCTACAGCTTTCTGCAGCCACTGGGAGGATAGTTTTGAGATGAAATGTTTAGAAAAGGCTTCAACAGAGAGGGCTCTGTGCCATACAACTAAAATTGCATTCTCTTCAATCTCTCGGCCTCCCATGGCCGAGTGGTTAGCGCACTTGGCTACTAATTTAAGGGACCTAGGTTCAAGCCCTGGGTCAGGCATGGATGTTCGTATTGTTTTCTGCTGAGGTCCTGCCATCTTCTCAGATCTTCTACTGTGGCATATAAACTGACAAGCTCCAGTCAGACCTCTGTGGCAAGCAGCTGCTTGAGAGGGTATTTTTTTTTATTTATTTTTCAATCTCTCCATGAGGAGAGCCCAACTATTATAAAGCAGACATCACGACTGAACTCCACACCAATGGGAGCATGTGCTCTTCAGTGACAAATCATGATAGTCTTCAGACTTCATCTGGATAGGGCAAGGAACTGGTTTTCGGCTCTCTAACATTAGATATCACTATGTTGGTGGTGGTTTGATGGTCTGGAACAGCATTATGCCAATTGGATGCAGACAACTAAATATCTTGTTTTACCTCTGAGCGGCACTTTTTTGCACACCATGGGCTAAATTTGGCCAGGTCACATGGACCCCGTAGGCTCAGAGAAGGTTAGGGGAGGGGACCCATTGGAACAGCTATTGGGAGACAGATGGTAGCCTCCCGTCAAGGCCATCCAGTGTGTTCTTTAACGTGCACAGGGTATGGCTCTCCCACACATGGGGCCACGGCTTAACGTCCCATCCGATGGACGGCGGCCTTTCCAAGCCAATCGGTGTCCCCTACTGACCGTGGGCAGGGTGGGAAAGTATTGCGGAGATAAATCTCAACGCTGACCCAGCTGGGACTCGAACCTGGGAACTACAGATTACGAGCCTGGCGCGCTACCGACTGAGCCACCCCTGCCCCTTTTGCAGAGGCAGGCTTGACTAGTTGGAAGTATGGGGATGATATCCTTTATTTTGTATCAAGATTTTCAGGGGTGACTTGGTGCCAGGTTTATTTTGAGGGATGATAATACTTGCCTTATAGAGCTCAGACAGTCAATTGATTCCTTGCAGGTGGAACGGCCAGCCTATTCTTTGGACCTGAATCCTATGCAGCAAGTATGTGATATGATAGGGAGAAGCTTGGAGGATGTCAACCCCCTCCAAGAATCCTCCACTAGCTCCAATCTGCTCTCAAGTAAGAGTGAGATGTAATGCCAGTAGACCTCTTGATCAACATGGTATACAACATGGGAAGTTGTTGTGTAGCTGCTTGGGATCATCATACTCTGTATTAATCTCTCCACTGTACTGAAGTATTCTCTTAGCTAAGGACACTCTTGCAAGGATCAACTCCAGCTGGTAAGTGCCACAGTGGGTTGCCTTTGACGATGAAGTGTTTGTAAAATATCTGGAAAGCACTAGAAAGGGGCCTCACATCTGAGTGCAAACATACTTTGGGCTACTCGTGGAAATCATCTGTTGATTTGCTCTATGTCTCATTATTTATTGCATTATATAACAATGCATTGTCACTCCAAGATGCATAACAGTTCATTGTCATGTTTTTAGGTATTGTGGAATTTGTGTATTATCTTTAGCTTTTGACACCAGTAACTGACAGGCTCCTGTCAGACCTCTGTGGCAAGCAGCTGCTTGAGGGGGTATTTATTTATTTATTTATTTATATGACTAGACTGTGGATTCTTACAACACTGAATTTAATGCAATCGAAACTGAATCTGATGTACATTGGAAGAGACTTTTATATGCCATATATCAATTATAAGATATATTTCTGACAATTTAAGATGTTGTGGTAGCATTTTATGGAATATTAGGACAATTGGAGGACCAGTAGGATTTTATTTTAAATATTATCCAAATAATTACATATTAGTATAAAGATTACACAAGTTGTAGTAAATGTCTTGTATCTAATGAGCCATGGATACAATATCCTGAATCGCGTGCATGGTTCAATATAGATAAAAAAGTTCAAAGTATTTACATAAAGTAAATATATATATATCGCTAAATATGTATAGAAAAGAAACTTCGTACTGACACTTTGGTTCCTCAGTATGCTTTCACAAGCCATCGAATTAATCAAAATTTCTAATATATAATAAAATACAGCTAAGTTCTGAGTTTGAATAATTAAAATATCCAAGTCTTGGGAAGGTTTACTTATTATATACATTTCTTCCATATATAGCAAATAAAATTTATAACATTTACATACATCAGAAGAAAAGCTACATATTATAATATAGACTGTATCATGAAAAAACATGCAAGAATGTAATGAACTATGCTTTGTAAAAAAATACAAGTAAATTCAAAATCTACAACTTCATAAATGCTTTAAATCAACAATTCTTAAACAGTTTCTGTAAATCTCCAGGATTCTGTGAAGGTTTTCTATAAGGCGATGATGTAGCATGAGTAGAAGTTGTTAGACTAAGCGACCATGCAGTTAATGCTTCTGTGATTCTCATATCATAGGCCAGCAATCTATCATCTGTTAATTGACCAATAAGTATGAAAGAAGTGTAAATTAATCATCTGAAAGAAATGTGTGTAGTGTCAACTGTATAGCTTCATAGCCTCACTTTGTCTAATAGTTGTCACTCACCCTATGCAACTGCTATAAGCCAGATATTCTCAACCTTTTCTATGCATCAGTCAATTTTCATAATTTATTTACAGCAGTAAATCACCTTGAAATTAAACCATATAAATGTCAGATTATGTTAGAATTTAATGATTTAATTAGCATATAAATGAGATATTTACAATATGAAAGTGGATCAAGTACATATATACACAATCATATCAGAATAATATGACCACCTACCATAGTATATGTATGTATATGTATGGTAATATGTATGGTAGGTAGTCATATTATTCTTGTAATAGGTAATATAATGTAGGTAGGTGGTCATATTCATCATCATCATCCTCAAGCAGCCATGGGCTACAGAGGTCCAACCAGACCATGCAATTTAGTTCTCCAAGCAAGTCTGTCCTGAGCTACATCTACTGCATCTGGCCACTGTACACCAATTCTAATAAGGTCCTGTTAGACATTGTCTGTCCACCGCATCCTAGATCTCCCCCTCTTTCTGTGGCTTTTAGGCACACTGTTCATAACCCTATTTGCCAATCTATAATTATTCATAAGGGCAACAGGTGGTCATATTACCATAGTATATGTATGGCATGTGGTCATATTATTCTGATACAACTGTGTATATAGCAGTGGTAACTCTTGTTAAGAAGAATATGAAACACTGCAATAATTAGCAGGTAAAAAATTAGATTTTGATAATAGTTACTTCCCCTGCCATTCAAATTTTATTACTTATTTATTTGTTTATTTACTTGACACAAGAGAATATCATATTTCCTCTATGCCAAAGAGTCAATATAAAAGAAACCCCAAATTTTCACTATAATTCTATGCAAATGAAGCAAGCTACTCAATGCACTAACACTTAGTAGTTTCTTATAAGAGTTGTTGTGGGTTGTTTTACCTCTGAGCGGCACTTTTTTGCACACCATGGGCTAAATGGCCAAATCACATGGACCCCGAAGGCTCAGAGAAGGTTGGGGGAGGGGACCCACTGGAACAGCTGTTGGGAGACAGATGGTAGCCTCCCATCAAGGCCATCCCGCGTGTTCTTTAACGTGCACAGGGTATGGCTCTCCCGCACACGGGGCCACGGCTTAACGTCCCATCCGACGGACGGCGGCCTTTCCAAGCCCATCGGTGTCCCCTACTGACCGTGGGCAGGGCAGGGAATTTTGCGGAGATAAATCTCGACGCTGACCCAGCTGGGATTCGAACCTGGGAACTACAGATTACGAGCCTGGCGCGCTACCGACTGAGCCACCCCTGCCCCAAATTCTTATAAGAGACATCATATGACAGAGAACAGGCTACAATTGTTATAATATTTGAGCTCAGTCAAGATATAGTGATTGTTCATTGGAAGCATCAACTTGAGAGTCTAACCAAAAACCTATTCTTAGTGATTCAATATAAAGGGGAAAAAACCAAGGGGTAAATTCATAGCCTATGGAAGCTACAGCTAATTGATTAAAGCTCTTTCAAGAGTCAGAAAAACTACTTATATCAAGATGTCATGAAGCACTGAAATTACTATCAATATAATTATTATCAATCTAATTACTTATACATCTTTCATTTTTTAAATGCAAGATTTCTGTCTTACTACACTATGAAACAAAATCAATATGAATTTACTACAAGAAAGTATCATATACAGGGTGAATCTGAAAAAGTGGGCAAAACTTTACGGGGTGGTAGAACGTAGCTATACGAGCAATATTCGTCATAGAATGTATGGTCGGAACGCAAACGGCGAGCCGCTAGGTGGCGTTGGAAATGGTATAAAAGGGTCGGTCCTCGCACCCAACGGCATTTCTACTGTGGATTGCCGAGAGGATGGCTGGTTATACTAACCACGAAATGGCGGATATGCACTTTGTGTATGGTGCGGCGGACGGGAATGCAAGTCTCTCCTTCTTCAAGCCTCTCCTTCTTGTGTTCATTCTTTAAATGTGGCAGTGGAAAACTACCTTTTAACTTCTCACCGCTTGCGTTCCGACCATACATTCTATGACGAATATTGCTCGTATAGCTGCGTTCTACCACCCCGTAAAGTTTTGCCCACTTTTTCAGATTCACCCTGTATTTGTCATACACGAAATTGCTAACTGCTGTTACTTTAATAATAGCACTTTTACAATTAATTAGTATTTTGTATCAGAGCTTCTTTTGTCTGGCTTATTCACCCTTATCAACAAAATTCATGAGCTACTACTGATATACCACATGTATAACAGTATGAAAAAAAAAGTTTTCTTTTCTGTTCATGGTTTAAATTCATTTAAATAAAAAAAAAGTTTTAAACTTTTCAATTCATGGTTTAAATTCATTTAAATAAAAAAAATAAATGAAACTAAAATACTAGCATATTATTAATTTTGTTTTGAGTCTAGCATTAAGTTGAAATAATTTTAGTGAACATTATAAAACATAAATAAAACAAATTTTCCTTTAAACTCTCATTATGCATTCAGAATCTAGTAGAGAAAAGAATCTTTAAGATTACACAGTTCACTAGCAAAATTATTTTGGACCACGGATTGAGAAAGCGTGCACTAGGCAATTAACAATTACTGTAATACCTGTACTTAAATGCAATTACTTTTATTGATAAATATTTTGTGGAAAAAATTTCACCAACATACGGGACTTGAACCCACACCTCTCCAGAAACATGCCAGAGAGATGCAGGTTAAAATCCTATAAGTCAGCGAAATTTTTTCTACAAAATATTTATTGATATATTGATGTTAAAAAGTCAACAGGTAATGCTGTGATTATCATTTATGTTTAGAGCAACTGTTTTTAATTTAAGCAATAACAAAATGCTTGCAGACACTTAAAAAATAACAAGATTCTTTGAAGTTTTCCATGTTTACTGGCTAAAAATGGGTTCTATGTCATTTAGGGATTGAAAATAAGGATCTGCCATGATTTTTACAACTAGAAATGAAATGTGCTGACTAGAACTAAAGAATCGCTGCTTTAAGTGTTTCTAGAACAATCACCAATTTTGCAGTTGAAAAATATTAGATTTATAAGGAATTTTAATGCTAATGCACTGCATTGAAACTCAACTTATTTCATCATATTTCTTTTATATAATTATTATTATTACCTTGCAATTTTCACCAGTTTCTTATGATTTAAATTCATTTACATAACCCTCTTATTTACTACACTTTATACAGATATGACAAATATACTGCACATCCACAAATCTGATAAACATAAATTATCTTGGGCAACATAATAGAAATAACAATGAAATAAGGATACAGGTTAGGAAACACATATTAGGCATGTTAAGATTTTAAAATAGAGAGAAAATATGTTTGCCTCAAGTGTGAAAGGAAAATTCAAGCTTTTATGAACTTATTCATAATTACAACCGCATTGTAAAACTAAAACTATTCAGTTGCTCCAAATCAGGCTTGTCCAACCCAAACTTATTGAAGCCACTAGGAAAAAACTACATTCTTAAAGAGCCACTGGAAACATTTTCTACTTAAAAATGAAAACATACATTTCTAATGAGTAATGAATTGGGTGAAGGGACTATTTTTTAAGGAATCAAGATAATATCTTGATTAAAAAACAAGATATGCATTTTTTAATGATTACTGAGAATTGGCAAAATCAATTATTTACCTAAAAGGATTTGGTGAACAAATTAGAAGAAATAAGCCAGATTTACTATATTATTTATTTTATGAACCACATGCTCTTTTGCAATGAGTCATCTGTGGGTCATGAACCACACATTGGACAGGCCTACTCTAAATGGTCTTAGAAAACAAAATATGAAAGCAGTTGTTTGAAGCTAACATATCAATACACATCTTTGATTTAAAATGGGTTCTTAACCTGAGATTAGTCATGCTTTGGCCTTTTGACTGTCCCACATACAGGTTTCGATAAAATTTGTAAGTAAAAGTCATATATTGTATGTGTGTAAAAAATTAAAAACAAACGAATACAAAAAAGTGCATTATTTAATGCTTTTTCTTCCTACTTTTGCCTGAATATAAAGCATAAATATTAGCATATTCTTTCAAAACAAAATGTTTACAATTATGAAACATATATATATATTAGATAACAGGCTTTTAAATATAACAAGTCAGGTGGCAGCCAAAAGATCAATCACACCAAAAGAGATGCAACTACTCCCAGGTGAAGTGATCATTGTGTTATGCAAGTTTCACAATTTAATAAAAAATATAAAATCTTATTTCACTGAGGCTTGGATGTGAAAAGGAATTTTTCTAACTCTCCCATATCATACAAAATGTCATTTTTATCTACTTGGTTAAAAACATCTGCATCATTATCTTTTTCTTGAAGTAACAATGCACTCCATCCTGCATTTTTTGCAGCCAAATAATCTAACTGTAAATTGTCCCCTATGTGAATTGCATCTGCAGCTTGAATTTTAACATGCTTTACTTGCTCTAGTGCTAGGTCAAATATTTCTCGATTTGGCTTTTCTTTCTGTACAACATATGATGCTAGAACAAACTTAAAAAAAGGTCTTAACCCAGTTGCTATTAGAACTGAATTTAGACGTTCATCAAAATTTGAGATTACACCCATAATCACATTAGCCCCTTGCAATTTTTTCAGCTGTGGTAAAGCTCCAGGAGAAATGTTCCAACAAGCACTTGTACCATATAATTTAAAAAGATGATCAGATATTGCTTTGATTTGTGCATCATTAACAGGAGAAAAAGATCCTTCAATCAATGTACCTTTAACTATTTCCTTCCACCAAGTTTCAGAAGAAAGACCTGTTGTACTACCATAATTAGGATGAGTGGAGCTGAGAAGTTTCCAGTGATGTTTAAACGATGCATTTAATTTTGATATATCTGCTTTGACACCATATAATTTTCCAACTTCAGCATACTGATTACCTACTGAGGTCCTGAATTTCAGAAGAGTATTTGTGATGTCAAATGTTACAAGTCTGAAACGACTCTGCATTACAGGAAGCTTAAAAATTCACAGCACCTTGTATGCAAGTTCTGTAGAAATAAATGAAAATTGGCATTAGGAAAAAACAAACAAACAAATAAAAAGCACTAAGAGTAAACTGACTCAAATATAAATACAAGGAAGAAAATATACTACACTTGTGCATGCATTATACATACAAATGAAATAAAAACCAGTTGGCAATACATATTCTGAATTGAAAGCTGATCTTACTAAACCCATTAAACACATCCAACATTTCATAGAGCAAAGGAATATATCTCTGCTAACCCCCACTCTGTCCTTGGTGAAAAAGGGACACAGATGGAATTGGAAAATTCACTGTCTGTCAGATGGACACAGAGATACAGACAGATAGCTATAGCCTCATGCTAGTTAAAGAACATGCAGGATAGTCATGATGGGAGGCTTCCATCTGTCTTCTAACAGATGTCCAATAGATCCCCTTATCCAAACTTCTCTCCCAGCTGGGTCAGCGTTGAGATTTATCTCCACAAAAATTCCCCGCCCTGCCCACGGTCAGTAGGGGACACCGATGGGCTTGGAAAGGCCGCCGTCCGTCGGATGGGACATTAAGCCGTGGCCCCGTGTGCGGGAGAGCCATACCCTGTACACGTTAAAGAACACACTAGATGGCCTTGACGGGAGGCTACCATCTGTTTCCCAACAGCTGTTCCAGTGGGTCCCCTCCCCCAACCTTCTCTGAGCCTTCGGGGTCCATGTGACCTGGCCATTTAGCCCATGGTGTGCAAAAAGTGCCGCTCAGGGGTAAAACAACCCAACCCAACCCAAACTTCTCTATACCTTTGGGATCTTTGTGACCTAACCATTAAGCCCATTGTGTGCAAAAAAGTGTCACTCAGATGCAAAACAATATAAGCCAAAATGGAATATAAACTTTGAAAGAAGGGATGATTTTGATGTGACTAGCTTGTCAATGTGTAGACTAGTAAACTGCAATAACAAAATCAACAACTTTTGCAGAACAGAAATGTCAACAAACTCACAGGTAATTTCTTGTAGCCTTATAAGAATTCAAAAGTTAACTGAAAAAAATTGAGCTTAGGCAGGGTTGAGAACTGAGCCCATGATCTCTTCAAAACATGTTAGATGTTCTTCCTGCTGAGGTATCTCAAAACCTAGTTAAACTTAACTCCAGCTAACAGGCAACTATAATTTTTATATTTCATGATTAGCAGGTGCTCATGGAACCATCTGCTGACTGGGAATGGGACAGAGCAATTGTCCACAGAAAGATATTATTTTTACAGTCAGTCAGTTTAAGAGCACCAGACTTGTTTTAAGTTGTGTTGCTACTGTTGTTCTACCTCTGAGTGGTACTTTTTACTCACAACGGACTAAATTCCCAGGTCACAAAGACCCCAGACAAAGAATTCCAAGTCACAAAGACCTCAGAAAAGGCTAAGAGAAGGTTGGGAAGGGGATCCACTGAATAACTGTTCAGAGACACATGTAAGCCCCATCAAGACCATTAATGTGCATTTAAAAAGATTACCTTAATCAAGATATTTAATGTGCACATAATAGGGCTCTCCAGTACATGAGGCCATGCCTTAATGTCTCATTTTATAGATGGCAGCCATTCCAAGCCCAAGGGTGCCCCTTTTCTCACCAAGGGTAATGGGTATTAGCAGATATAAAGCTCAATACTGGAATAATTGGACTGGAACCTGGGAGCTATGGATTATGAGCCTGGCATGCTACCAACTGTCACAACCCCCATCCCCATGTTTTCAGGAGGTCATGAGCTCAGTGCATACTTCTGTTTAAACAATTATTTTCAGCTAACTTTTCAATTATTATAAGGTGATAGGGTAACCTAAAAGTTACTGTTATTGAATTTCTCAAAATAATGCTGTTTCTGTGCATTTGACTATAATAATATCTTTCTACAGACAGTTGCTATGACCTGTTCCTGGACACTAGATGGCAACATGAGTGCCAGCTGTTCATGAAATCAAAAGGTTTTCTGGACATTGTGGATTTGGCTACCACACCCACTAAGTTTTTTCTGAAACTCAATTTCTCTTCATTATTATAAGGTCAACTGTAAATTATTGTTGTTGAATTTTTTCCTGATAATGCTGTTTCTGTATATTTGACTATAAAAATGTTTATGTCTTTTTCTGTGGGCAATGCTCTGGCCCATTCCTAGTTAACAGATGATGTCAAAAACTCTTGCTGATTGTAAAAGCAATGCTTAATTTGACAATTAGCTGTAGTTAAACAAGGCTTGGGATAGACTCAATAAGAAGAGTACCTGACACATTAATACGAGGCTACCGGCCAGGCCTAGCACCTAATGTCCAACCCCGCCTTCTCGTGGTGCGGACCGTTAGTAACTTTCAAAAGAGATACTCTCTTGTGGAAGTGAACGGAAGGGGAGGGCTGCCAGATTAGTGTGGCCTACTGATCTGGACAACTATGGCTACTTTTCTTTTTTTTCTACCCTGCTGAGGAGTGGTCAACCACACAGGGTCCTGGTGCTGACCATATAAACCTACTGGACTGGACAGATATATGGCTCTGAGCTTGATTATGGATCCTGATTTTGCTGCACTGGTGGGCTTCTGTGGAGGGAAAATCTTCCGCTGTGTTTTCTTTTTGTTTGTGGGTTGACAGCCCCAAGTGAATAGATCCACAGGATATGTTTATCAGCTGGTGGATAATCCTGAGCAGAAGTCATCGCAGGCACCTGAACTCTTTGCTTCTATTGGCATCGTCAAATTCTACATTGGAGGAAGTCTTCCAGTGTAGATGGCTTCAGCCTTTAGTAGTGGGGGAACGGGTCTTTGCCCCATGTCTGCGATTAGGGGGCTGTTTGATATTGTCGGCATTCCCTCTCTCAATAAACATAGTTTCTTTAAACATTCCACTAACCATTTTCTCTCCATAGGTAGTTGGAATGTGAGGACTCTGCACAGAGCTTTTTCTCTTGATGTCCTCACACAAGAATTCCACCGTTATAATTTAGATATTCTCGGCTTGCAAGAGACCAGATGGACAGATAAAGGTCAGATTCTTAAAAATAATCTTAAATTTCTCTTTTCAGGGAGGGACGACAAAAAGCATCACCAAGGCGTGGGTCTGCTTCTCAGCAGACACGCTAGTGATGCTCTTCTAGGATATGAGTGCATTAATGAAAGGTTTCTTACAGCAAAATTTCAGACAAGCGTTAAAGACTTGAATGTTATCTGCTGTTATGCCCCCACTGAGGATGCCGATGAGGATGAGAAGGATAGGTTTTATGAACAACTTCAGGATATTTTGAATTCTGTCAAGAAAGGAGATATTACCCTTGTTCTTGGTGACTTCAATGCCAAAGTTGGTACTGACTCTGACCTTTGGGGAGGAGTAATAGGCCCTTTTGGTATTGGTAGCTGCAATAGCAATGGGCTACGTCTCCTACAGGTAAGTAAACTCAATGGATTCAGAATAACTAACACTTATTACAAACACCGCGACATACATAAGTACACATGGGTTTCACCTGATGGGCTGCATAAGAATATGATTGATTACATATTAATTAACAGCAAATGGACTAGTTCTGTTAGGAATACCAGGGCATATAGGGGAGCTGAAATTGGATCTGACCATTACCTTGTTAAAAGTGTGTTGCAACTTAAACTTAAAAAGTGTTGTGCTAGGGTTAAAAAATTTACTTTTAATACTGAAGCTCTGAAAGATCCTGTTATAGCCAAAGCTTACCATGATAGGTTACTTAGTCATTATGACAGTCATGGTTTGCTTACTACTGAAGTTGAGGAAGAATGGGATCATTTTAAACAGGCTTTTTTGGACACTAACAGTACTCTTTTAGGAAAAAAGGAGCAGAAGAGGCAAAATTATCTGAGTGATAAGGCACTTGAGCTTATTTCGGAAAGAAAGAACTGCAGGAATGCCCTTAATCAATACCCTACTAGTCCTAATAGAAAGCATTACAGAGACCTTAATAAACTTGTAAAGGATCAGTTAGCTGCTGATAAAAATTTTTGGCTTGATGGTTTGGCTGACAAAGCCGAGGAAGCAGTTAGACAGCAAAACAGCAGAGAGCTGTACCAGATAGTTAATGTTTTGTGTGGTAGAAAACGGACAGGCATACAAGGATTGAAGGATAAACAAGGTAAGGTTATAGAAGGGGAGGATTCTGTCATGGCTAGGTGGGCTGAGCATTTCAGTGATGTTCTAAACAATGTAGTTAGTTCTACTCCCATTGTTTGCAATGATGATAGATGCATTGGTGGCTTTAATGTTGGCCCTATAACACAATCTGAAGTTAGTTTGGCTGTTTCTAAACTTAAACTTCATAAATCCCCAGGGGTAGATGAAATTACTACGGAAATGCTTAGAGCTGGGAATGTTTCGGTTACCACTTGGATGACTGAAATTCTGAATCTCTTTTATGATAAAGGCATGGTTCCTAAGGATTTTACCAGAGCTATTGTTATCCCTATTTTCAAAAAAGGTGATCGCAGTTCTTGTGATAACTATAGGGGTATCAGCCTACTCTCTGTTCCAGGTAAAGTTCTTTCCATGATTGTGCTTAATAGAATTAAGAATCTGGTTGACAGGCAATTGCGTGATGAGCAATGCGGATTCAGAAGTGGTAGGGGATGTGTAGATCAGATATTTTCACTTAGGCAGATTCTTGAGAAATGTTTAGAGTTTCAGAAACCTTTGGTTGCTAGCTTTGTTGATTTCAAAAAGGCTTTCGACTCTGTTGATCGTCATAATTTGTGGTTGATTGTGAGATCATATGGTATACCAGACAAGTTAGTTAACGTTATGAAAGCTCTCTATAATAATACTGAGTCGTGTGTGAGAGTTGGTAAGGCTTGTAGCAATTGGTTTAGCATTACTTCTGGTGTTCGACAAGGGTGCATTTTGTCTCCTTTTCTCTTTAGCTTGGTTATTGATTATGTTATGCGAAATTCACTTCAAGGGAAAGATTTTGGCCTTAAATGGGCTGGAGATACGAAAATTTCTGATTTAGATTATGCTGATGATTTAGCCCTTTTGGCAAATGATGTTGATGAGATGAACTCTTTCATTCGAGCTGTTGATGAGACTGGTAGTAGAGTAGGTTTGGTTATAAACAGAGAGAAAACTAAAGTGATGAAAATTGGTCAGGCAGGCTGTGATTCAGTTAATCTGAATGGTTGCAGTCTTGAGCAGGTGTCACAGTTTAATTATCTTGGGAGCTATGTAACAGATAATGGTGATGTGCGGCATGAGATTAACAGACGAATAGGGATTGCTGCTGGGACTTTTAAGAATCTATGGAGAGTGTGGAGAAATAGGCGTATACACCTAAAGACTAAAATTAGACTGTATAATAGTTTGGTTCTTTCTAGGGTTAGTTATGGTAGTGAAACTTGGACACTTTGTAAACAAGATAACAGGAAACTAGATGCTTTTGATTCCAGATGCTTACGCAGTATCTTGGGCATTAGGTGGTTCAACTTTGTAACTAATGATGAGATTAGGAAAAGGAGTTTGCAACCTCCTTTAAGCAGCATATTGTGCAGAGAGAGACTCCGTTGGTTTGGCCATGTTGCCCGTATGAATAATTATAGATTGGCGAATAGGGTTATGAACAGTGTGCCTAAAGGCCTCAGAAAGAAGGGGAGACCTAGGATGCGGTGGGCAGACAATGTCAAACAGGACCTTGTTAGAATTGGTGTGCAGTGGCCAGATGCAGTAGATGTAGCTCAGGATAGACTTGCTTGGAGAACTAAATTGCACGGTCTGGTTGGACCTCCGTAGCCCATGGCTGCTTGAGGATGATGATGATGATGATGATGATGGGTTCAATTACTGATCTAAGGGACCTGGGTTTAAGTTAAGGTGACCAGACGTCCCGCTTTTTAACAATTTGTCCCGCGGCGTTTTAAAAAAGTCCCGATTTTTGGAAAGAATGCACGACAAGCTAGGGAACGGCGGGAGAACGGGAAGGGAATATACGGTTTTCGGCGGCCATGTGGCTATTTCGCCAGGATATGAGTTTTATATTATTTTTGTTAATTTTATAATGTTAAACTTTAATAATAAGAAATAATTGTTGAGAACTGATTATCGAGAACTGCTTATCAAAGTTCGCATTGTTGATCAGTTGTTAGAATTCGACCACCATTGTTTAGACTTAATGAACAATGACTGTACTGCGTGCTAGTGCTAGTTAAACAAGTGATGTCAACAAATCAGCTATTCAGATAATTTAGGTAAGTAATTTACTTATTTATTTCATAAATACATAAATTTTCTTGAATTTAGCAGACAGTACTCGTATTATTTATATTTTATAGTGGCGGCAAAAAGTCTAGTGCCGGCCTTGTAAGTGACACTTACGACTTACGTTACGGCAAATTCAGAGGAAAAATAATACAAGTTAGTATTGTTATTATTTAGAAAGAAACATAGGATTAAAATTAAAATAATTTTTAAAATATAGTTACTTTATAACAATCAAATTAATTTAATTTATAAACTAAGAATAAAATATGGTGTCCCGCTTACCAATGGTGACCGCTCATGGTGTCCCGCTTTACCAATGTTAAAATCTGGTCACTTTAGTTTAAGTCCCGGGTAAGGCATGGTTGTGTGTTGTTTTTCTGCTGAGGTCCTGCCATCCTCTCAGATCTTCTACTGTGGCATATATATATACTGATAGGCTCCTGTCAGACCTCTGTGGCAAGCAGCTGCTTAAGGAGGTATTTAATTATTATTATTATTATTATGGGTTCAATTCCCATTCTTACTGCGAATCAGCTTTTCCAATTAACTCTTCAATTACATTAGAAATATTTTTGTGACATATGCAGCACAAAAATGAGTAAGGAAATTCCTTATTCTATAGAAAGTTTTGGGCATTGTTCATTAGTGTCTTAGCCATGATTACCAAGATAACCATTGCTTGTTATGCACTGAAACCATTCATGCAACTATGTTATTGTTGCATCAATACATAGCCATAATCACATGTGCATGAATTGTGGAGATAATGTAGCCAGATGCCATAGAAATTTTCTTCTCAAGAATACTGATGTATATCATTTCAGAACTTATTCTCTTCCACAACACCATTTCCCTTATAAAATCAAATATCACATGAAACAGAAAACATGACAAAATGACTGAAGAAATAACTGATGGTTTTAAATCTTTCATGCAATACTCAGAAATATCATACACACATTACTGTGTTAATCAATTTTGTTTTCTGTAAGTGTTCACAATATACCCATAAAATATGTTCATTAACAAAACGAAAGTTTTGAAATCATAAAGCCAATAACTACATGTTGATGAAACAAACAGTATTTTTAAAGAATCTGCTTCAATGCAAACAACTGATATGAACAACTCTGTCACTACAAAACTCACAATATTATAACAAAGTTCTACTATGGAAATTAGAATGCATGTGATCCAATTTCTAAGTGGGTATAGGAGGTAGTTCTTTGACCCTGTGTATTGGTTCCTTCATCTTATCATGGAAACAATGGCTCATAGTCTGATGGACTCTATTCTATTATATAGATTAGAAACAGTAATCGTTACCAAGGCTTCCTTAGTAATGATCATCTGGTATAGCGATCTTGAACTAACATTCATATAGTAAAAAATTGTTGTGGACCAGATAAAATGGTCTTGCAGGCCTTATGTTTGCCATGCCTGGTATAGTGATTACGTTGTTAGCTTTTCAAGCTGAGGGCTGTAGTTCAAACCAACTGACACCAAGATAAAGGATTGGAATCATGGTTTATTCCATCATGATAAAATAGGAAAAATCTGATGAAATACCAGAAGAAATTTGCATTAGATAATGAAATTAAGGCATTAAAAACAAATGAAAATATTGTGCATGAAAACATTTGAAATTGTATCCATGCTTGGTCACAGATCATAGCATTATTAAGATTTGATGGTAAGTAGCAATTTTTAGCTATCTGAGAGGTTAATTAGATATATTACCTAGAATATCTGGATAGTTGATACATTGAAGAAGTATGACCATGAATTGACAAATCTATGGAATAAATAGAATAAAAATGATCTCTAAATGGTAGTTAGTCCTAAAATGGAAGGAAAGCTGTGTACCAATCCCTTGTGATGATGCACAGAACTGGCCAGGCCTAACATCTCAAATCTGACCCTGCCTTCTTGTGGTGCAAGCCATTAGTTCTTTCAAAATAGATATTTTGAAATGACTAATGGCTTGCACCACAAGAAGACTTTTTGTTTTCTGTTTGCCTGAGGGTGCCAGCCCTAAGTGAATAAATGCACAGGATACTTTATATCAGCTGGTGGAAAGTCCTGATAAAAGGCCATCTAAGGTACCTAAAACCTTACTTCTACAGGGATTGTCAACCTACTCTAGAGTAATGCGTCTCGAGCAGGTTAGTGTCTGTTTCGATTCTGGTCTTGCAAAGGTGGTGCTAAAGTTCTCACCACCATGAGTGGCTTAAGCCTTTAGTGGTGGATGAATGGGCCCCCATGCTTGTGATTAGGAGGCTGTTTAATATTGTTGGCCCTACCTCTCTGAATAAACCTAGTTTATTTAAAAATCCTATTAATCATTTTCTTTCCATAGTACATGGAATATGAGGACTTTGTAGAGAGTTTATTCTCTTGATATCCTCATTCAGAATTCCAACATTAGCATTATAACCTAGATATTTTGAGCTTGCAAGAAGCCAGATGGATGGGTAAAGGTCAGATACTTAAAAATAATTTTAGATTTTTCTTTTCAGGGAAGGAGGATGGAAAGCATCTCCAACGTGTAGGTTTGCTTCTTAGCAGACATACCAGTGATACTCTTCTTAGATATGACTGCATTAGAGATTTCTTACAGCTAAATTTCAGATTCCAGACTTGAATGTTATCTGTTGTTACGCCCCCACAGAGCTCTGATGAGACTGAGAAACATGTTTTACAGACAACTTCAGGATATTTTAAATTCTGTCCAGAAAGGTGATATTTCTCTTGTGCTAGGTGACTTCAATGCTAAAGTTGGTATGGACTGAGACATTTTATTAGGGGTGATAGGCCGCTTTGGCAGTTGTAGTTGCTATGACAAAGGGGAACATCACCTACCATGTAAGTAAACTTAATGGTTTGAGGATAACTAATCTTACTACAAACACCATGCTTGGCTAATAAAACAGAGGAAGCAGTTAGACAACACTATAACAGAGAGCTGTACCAATAGTTAACATTTTGTGTGGGAAGAAACAGACTGGCACACAGGGATTGAGGGGAAAACATGGTACGTTTATTCAAGGTGAGATTCTGTCATTTTTAGGTGGGCTAAGTAGTTCAGAAATTTCTAAACAATGTGGTTAGTTCTATTTAATTTGCTTGTAATGAGGATATTCATCACTAAGTTTAATATTTGTCTTATATCATATTCTGAAGTTACTTCAGCTATCTAAATTAAAACAACATAAATCCCCAGAGTATATGAAATTACTACTGAAAGAGATGGGAATGTTTTTATTGTCATGTAGCTGACTGAAATTTTGAATTATTTTGTGACAAAGGTGATGTTCCTAAGGATTTTAGGTAGAGTTGTTATTATTCCTCTTTTTTAAGAAAAAATGGTGATTGCTGTTCTTGTGATAATTATAGAAATATTCTTGAATAATTATAGGTCTTTTCTGTACCATGTAATAGTGCTTAATATAATTAAGAACTTGGCTGATAAATTACTGCATAATGAACAATGCAGATTCCACAGTGGTAGAAGTTGTTTATATAAAATATTTTTAATTAGGTAGATTCTTGAGAAATCGTTTAAGTTTCAGAAACTTATAGTTATTAGCTTCATAGATTTCAAAAAGGCTTTTGACTCTGTTGATTATCATAATTTGTAGTTGATTGTGAGAATATTGCCAACCTGACAAGTATGGCTCTTTATAATAACAGAGTTGTGTGTGAGAGTTGGTAAATTGGAGAGTTTGTAGCAATTGGTTTAGCAATGCTGATAGAATTAGACAAGGATGAATTTTGTTTTCTTTTTAATTTAATTACTGATTATTTTATGTGCAATTCTCTGCAAGGGGAAGATTTTGACTTTAAATGATTTAGAGATTTGAAAATTTCTGATTTAGATTATGTGAATGATTGACCCTGTTGGCTAATGATGTTGATGTGATGAATTCTTTCAATAGGGCGATGAGATTGAAACCGTAATAGAGTACATTTGGGAATAAACAGAGAAAAAAGTAAAGTAATTATAACTGGTCAGGCAGGTCATGGTTTCAATTATTTTGAAAGGTTGCACTCTTGATCAAGTGTCTCAGTTTAATTATCTTGGTAGCTGTTTAACAGATACTGGTTATGTGCAGCAATATAAACAAAAAAAATGGGGATTGCTGTTGGGACTTTTAAAAATTTTTGGAAAGTGTGGAAAAATAGGCATCTATATACCTAAAGCTGTCCCATGGCCAAATGGTTAGCATGCTTGGCTACTGATCTAAGGGACCTGGGTTCAAGCCCCGGGTAAGGCATGGATGTGGGTGTTGTTTTTCTGCTGAGGTCCTGCCATCCTCACAGATTTTCTACTCTGGCATATAAACTGACGGGCTCCTGTCAGATCTCTGTGGCAAGCAGCTGCTTGAGGGGGTATTTATTATTTTATTTTTTATATACCTAAATATTAAAATTAGGCTGTGTAATATTTTTTTTTCTAGGATTAGTTATGGCAGTGAAACTATGACCCTATGTAAGCAAGATAACAGAAAACCTGATGCTTTTGATTCTAGATGTTTACAATATATCTTGTGCATTAGGTAGTTTGACTTTGTAAGTAATGGTGAGGTTAGAAGAAGAGCAACCTCATTTGAGCAGCATATTGTACAGAGACTCATTGGATATTATGTACAGCTGCAGATTTGAGAACAGGATTACAAATAGTGTGCCTAAAGGTCTCGGAAAGAGCAGGAGACCTAGGATAGGGTGAGCAAACAATGTCAAACAGGCTCTGCTAGAATTCACTTACAATGGCCAAATGCAGTAGCTATTTCTCAAGAGTGTTTGGAAAACAAAATTACAGTCTGGTTGACTTCTGTATCCCATGGCTGCAGAAGTTTACCAGACCGTTCTCTGTCTGGAATAAATTCAATACCAGGTTCCAAGACTTATTCAAAATGAAAGACATTGTTTTATTCATAAACAATTCATTTCAAAGGTTGAAATATTAAATTTATCAGTCTTTCAAACTATATATTTCTGTCATATTGCTGCACCACTGAAGTGGAAATTGTGAGAATGCAGAACAGCAGTCCACTTCAAGCTGCAGGTGTTGACAGTGAATATTAAAAGATCATTCACAGCATTAAATATTCAATGCTCTGCTTTTGTGTATTAACCATTTCAGAACAAATTAAAATACATAAAACTTTTAAAAATACATTTGATTCAACTATGAGTGTACATGTTCATGGTAATGGAAATTTAATTTGCAGCAATGGAATGTGGAATAAAAGAAAATTTGTGTAGTATATGCTATGATGGGAGACTTCAACTTATTCGATAAACAAAATTAGAGAAAGCAAAAAGTTAAATTTTTTGGTTATTAGTTTCCACCTATCTTCTATAATAGTCCTTTGCTAAAATAATATTCAGTGCTTAACATCTTACATGCAACACAACCAGAACAGCTTTTCTTTAATCTAGTGCAGGTCCATCCACTCCAAGCTTAGTGATGAGTCACTAGAAAAAAGTATATTTTTAAAAAGACACAGAAAACATTTTCTACTTAAAATGAAAACTTACATTTCTAATGACTAATGGATTGGGAAAAAACTATATTTTGAAAGAACTAAGAAAATATCTTGTTTAAGATACAAATATATACATTTTAATGAGATTATCAATCATCAAAATTATTTAGTTATGAACCTAAAAATGTTTAGTTAAAAAATTGGAAGAACTGTATCATATTCAGTATATTGATCATTTGTTTTATAAGTTGCAAGTTCTTTTGCAATGAGACATGGGTTGGACGGGCCTGGTTTAGTGGACGGGCATTGTGTTTTCAAGCTAATGGTTCTGGGATTTATCAGGGGTTGGTGAAAAGAATAGGGTTGGGCCAATGGCACATATCAGTTGCTATTGGTTTGAGGGTTGGGTTGTTTTACCTCTGAGCGGCACTTTTTTGCACACCATGGGCTAAATGGCCAGGTCACAAAGACCCAGAAGGCTCAGAAAAGGTTGGGGGAGGGGACCCACTGGAACAGCTGTTGGGATACAGATGGCAACCTCCCATCAAGGCCATCCAGCATGTTCTTTAATGTGCACAGGGTATGGCTATCCCACACACGGGACCATGGCTTAAAGTCCCATCCAATGGCCAGTGGTCTTTTCAAACCCATTGATGTCCCCTACTGACCATGGGCAGGGCAGGGAGTTTTGCGGAGATAAATCTCAACGCTGACACAGCTGGGCCATTGGTTTGAGGAAACTATGTTATGTGGAGTAAGTCATAGCCAGTTATGAGAGCACTTTTTCAATTTAACTAACTTTGTATTTTTCATTTACTTGTTAATTTAACAGTTACCATTAAAATAACTGTTTCCTGTTAATCCATATAAATATTTCCATCCACTTCTCATGTGATAACTACTTCATCAAAATTTTTTCCATTTTTAAACCATGCTAACAAAAAAATGGACTGAACTAATAACATTGTACTCAATATCATTAACTTTAAAATGATGCTTCATTTTAAATAAGATATTTTGCTATAAAAATATTTTTCATAAAATAACTATTTACATAAATTGCAGACTTTTTTTTATTTTTGAAGTTTACATGGTTTAAAAAACTTGACTTTCTAATACTAAGACTTACTATTCATTAATTTTAATGAAGTTTAATTTATATTTAACAATTTCTAACTTCTTTAAAATGCAAAGTTTTTATAATGAAGTTTAATGCATATAATACATATTTTCCACATAAATAAGGATTTTAAAAAGCATGTGAAATTTAAAAGTGGAATATCTATAGTATATCTATCACACATGAAAAAAGAGTATGGATCCAGAATAATTTCAGAGAATTTCTTGAACCCAATAATTTGAAATATTACAAGGAAAGTTTTAAGAAGTTCTTTAATTTCAAAGGTCAGATTTAATTTTTGAAAGAAAATGTAGAGAATGCGATTATTCTTTTCCTTTTGCACACTGGGAGAAATGAAAACAAATGCTGGCAATAATCTGATTCCCCACTGTACTGCAGTACACAGTTGCAATGTCCCATCTTGTGTTTTATGCAACACAATGGATGCATCGTGTTTTGACTAAATGTCCAACTTCCCACCCTCTAATGATAAATAGCAGAAACCAAAAAAAAATTTTCCACCATAAATATAAAAATCTTCCCTTTAAATTACCTCTGTAAAGAAAATTAACACAAAATATACAACATAATAAAAAAAGCATAGCAGTAGTACATTACGAAGATTAGAGAATTAAGAGATTGGATTATGGAATTCAGAAAATATAATATCCTAAAATCAATCCAAAGTGAATGCACAGTATTCCCTGTTAAGAAACATTAATTAATAGATTCTGAAAAAAATTTCAGCTCCCGCCGTGGCGGCGATGAATTTTTTTCAGAATCTATTAATTAATGTTTCTTAACAGGGAATACTGTGCATTCACTTTGGATTGATTTTAATTATATATTTAACGCGGTAGCGTTAGCGACCTTCTCATTAACATCTGATAATCAAATGCAACGACTGAAAATGTTGCATCTCCTTGAGTATAGATGGCGCTGTCTCAGTCACGTCTCAGGAAAGAAGATTTATAAGGTCATATTCTGAAAATATTCGTTGTCCGATGCGTGGTGCAATGGTTAGCACGCTCTGGCATGAATCTGGAGAGATGCGGGTTCGTTTCCCGCTGAGGCGGCGATGAATTTTTTTCAGAATCTATTAATATAATATCCTAAATCTTGTATTACAAGCCAGTGAAGACACCTTAAAGTGAGAATACAACAAAAAAAGTATAATGATAAATGCCTATTGTTTGTATAAAATTTTTGTTTCACATATAAAATACCAGCAAAAATAATTGCATTAGAGGCTTTCTTTAACTGCGCATATCATTAAACAACATGCATCACTTAAGCACAACAATGCCAGGTGAAGCCATTTCTTTCAGCAGTACCTATCAATAACAAATGACTATATGTCCCCTTTGGCACTTAATAAATGCCCCAAAAATATATAATCTCCTTACAAACAATTTTAATCAGAGCAAAAAATAAACAACAGATTTTCATTCTGCACTTAAGAAAAGCCCCAAAAAATAAATAAGCTGTTGCAGACAATTTTAACCAGAACCTATTGCTAAACAACAAAATCACTTACCTGTAAATGCCTAAAAATCCAAGAATTTTGATTGATAAAAATCTTTTAATTTGATTTTAATTCTTTAAAATTTTTTAATTTGTAGCATTTGTGATAGTTTAAAGAAACTTACAAATATTCATTTCAGTTCATACCCAAGACTTTTTATACACCTAATAAAATGCTTAACAAATTATTAATTTAATAAATTAATAATTAGTCAGAGACTGCAAATCTGAGCAGCAGATGACACATTTACCATTGAACTCTGAAGAAACTTCCAACCACTGTATCATACATTATGTTTGTATGCTACTTATGTTGTGTTCATTCATGTATTCTTTACTTACATTCTGATTATTCATGTAACTTCTACTTATGTTACATTTTTTCACATAGCACCATGATGTAACCATGAGCTGTAGGTTAACCAATGCTTAAAATCCACAGGATAAAATTTCCATCACACGATAGTTTAAAGAAACCCACAAATAATCATTTTAAAATCATATCAGAAGCTACCGCAAATCTCAGCAGCAAATGAGCATGTATACTGTTTAGTTCTGAAAAAACCCACTAGCCATTGTATCATGCATTCACACTCTATTTATATTGTGTTTACTAACATATTCTCTACTTACATTGCACTTATTTACATACCTTCTATTTATGTTAATTTCTTTACACTGTGCCATATTTTACTGTGAAATGCAGGCTAACATGGGTAATTTTTCTGAAGAATATTGGTTATTTCGTTTTTAAAGTCTTAAAGATAGTTTACATTGGCATGGATTACTGGCAACAGTTCAATGGTGCCAATAAGTTGGAATATTTACATGCATCACACATTTACAGTTAAGCCTGTAACTCGTCATTGAGTTATCCGCGCCAGTAATCCATGGCAATGTGAAATAGCTTTTCGATTCATCAGTGCTTGGCTGTCCTCTCTGTTATCCAAAACAATCAAAATGCTTGGCAGGAGTGAAAAATTCACTCTGGCCACGTTTAAATTTCTGCTAATGCAATATGAAAAATAAATTAACAAAATATGATTTTAATTTTTATGTACAGAAATAAAAAACAATAAACTTAAAGTAATCATCATATACATGGGTTATGTACCGAAAAAATAATTTTAATTTCAAATCACGAAATTGAAAATCTTAAAAATGAAGTACTTACTTTAAGGTCTATATGGAACACTTCACGATGATGTCTGAGAGAAGAACCTATATTCAACTATTTGTTTATAAATAAACCAATTGATGATAACATATGAACTTTAACCACATGTCACAATTGAAGTTATAAACAAACGATCTGTTGCCATACTTTAAAACTTGAATAAGAACCTTGTATATAATTTAATTACTCTAGCATCGTTCCGTGGCCGAGTGGTCAGGGTATTTGACTACTGATCAAAGGGTAGCTTCGAGCACGGCCTAAGGCATGGATGTTTGTGTTGTTTTCTGCTGAAATCCCGCCTTCTTCACAGACCTTTTACTATGGCATATAAACTGGCAGTCTCTTGTGAGACTTCTGTAGCAAGCAGTTGCTTGAGGGGGTAGCAAAGCGTATAAACGCTTTGGGGGGTATTTATTTTTAAGGGAGTAAGGGACAGTTCAAAACCAGTCTTCGTGATATAAATAGTGCTATTTTAAAATACTTCAGAAGCAGTGGAATATTTTCCTTTTCTTCCACCAATTCGCTTACGTTTCGACACAAGTGTAAATTTTTTTAAAATGTGCTACAAAATCCGCGAAATAGCCATCGATGGAATTACATCCAAAATATCAGCCAAATCTCCCTGGTGAAATAAACGGAGGCATTGCAAATATTGCACTTACATAGTTTGTCCTTTTTTTCCAAATAGGTAGACAGTCCAAATGCTCATAAAATATTCCAAATTATTAAAATAATTCTATAAAAATAATAAACCACATAATTTCATAATAAAATTACAGATAAAAAGTTTAGCAAGTATCCCAACAAATGCTGCACCTATGCACAAAAATGAATTGTTAGCAGAAGCCGCAAACATCGCGTCTACAAAACTGCATTGTATATTGAAGTAGTATTGACATAGCTCTAATAAAAAACTAGATCACATCATCAAAAAAAGTGACCACAGCAGACGTCATTTGCGACCGACATTTTGGTAGCAGAAAAACTCATTCTCAGAAGCCATTCCTATTTATTGAACTAGTTTAAATAATAAATTTCATTAAAATTAAATGCAGCTAATAGCATATCAATCTGGATACGATTAGAACAAAAGAAGTCTTTTTTATTTTTAAATAATTTTTTATTGCTTTTTATTTCGGCTTTGAATGAACATCCGTATGATGAATTTGAAGGTGCAGTCCTATGAATGGTAAGGGCTTGAGCAAATTTGAATGCAAGTAGAAGGGTGAAGCAACCCATCAGTCGTAAGCAAAATCGACAAATTTGAGTAGTACGAGAGTGTAAAATAAATATCACCTCAAACAGCTGCTTGCCACAGATGTCTGACAGGAGCCTATCAGTTTATACGGCACAGTAAAAGGTCTGAGAGGATGGCGGGAGGGGATAGATTAAATGGTGTAATCGGCTATCAGTTACAAAAATTGGATTTTTACCAATGGCTGTCATAAGGAGGTTGCCACGAGGGCCATGGCCCCCTCCAAGAGACCCGTAAGTGTTTTATTTTTTCTTTCCAAGAGAAACCAATTTCTTTTCCCGGACGGCAAACCACTGATGCCCTCAGGAGCCACAATTGCCAAAGACAAGCTGATAAAAAGTATCTAGATTACTAAATAATCCATTATTAAAGTTAAAAGTGTCTTATAAATAAAAAATAATAATAAATAAATGCCCCCTCAAGCAGCTGCTTGCCACAGAGGTCTGACAGGAGCCTGGCAGTTTATATGCCACAGTAGAAAATCTGAGAGGATGGCAGGACCTCAGCAGAAAAATAGATGGACTACAAAATCCTTCATACGCCCCTAAATGGCCCTCTCCAGGCTTCAGACTTTTGACTGCCTCTGATTTCTACACAAGAAAATATAACGGGCATTTCTAAAAAAAAAGACTGCATTGCTTCCTTTCACAGCTATATTTAAAAAAAAATTAATGGAAACGGGGGATTTTACCAGAGCTCTTTATCATGCTAACGAAGAAAAATATAGAATGGCAATTTGTCAACGATATTGAAAGGAAACTTGCAAAATCTGATGTGAATACGAAGGCTACTATACTCTATTTCAGATAAAGAATAGAATGGCAAAATCAGATGATCAAAGAAAACAACAACCGATGAAAAGATGTCACACCTGCATTCAAAGGCGGCGTTACTGCACGTGCAACCAGTGCGACTGCACTGGGCAGCTTTTTTTTGGGGGGGGGGTAGCAAATTTACAAAGTAATGACAATTGCTGCAGTACGGTGAACCGAAGTAAGTACAACCTATAATTCAAAAGAAAACTTTCAATTGCTTTTAAAAATGACATTAAATTTAGCTAAAATAATCATTATTATCTAAAATCAGACTTGGAGGAAGAGGTGGTCACAGAATGATCTGTGGAGGTCGCAAAGTACAAGTTTACTCTGGGCGGCAGATATCGAAGTTCGCTCCGGACGGCAAAACAGCTAGCACCAGCCATGCCTAATTAGTTCTAGCAAGAACAACTCGCAGATGTAATTCCACCACAGCTATGATGTAATTCCACACCTTATGGGATTACATCATAGCATTCTAGATGTAATTCCACACCTTATGGGAGAAATAGGCACTTTTTCTGATATTGGCACATTATTCACAGGTTTGAGTCCCAGCTGGTTTCAGGAGTTGACAGGTTTGAGTCCCAGCTGGGTCAGCATTGAGATTTATCTCCGCAAAATTCCCCGCCCTGCCCAGTCAGTAGGGGACACCGATGGGCTTGGAAAAGCCGCCTTCCATCAGATAGGACGTTAAGCCGTGGCACCGTGTTTTGGAGAGTATCATACTCTGTGCTCTTTAAGAGTCATACTCTGTGCACTTTAAAGAACACGCTGGATGACCTTGACGGGAGGCTACCATCTGTCTCCCAACAGTTGTTCCAGTGGGCCCCCAACCTTCTCCGAGCCTTCGGGGTCCATGTGACCTGGCCATTTAGTCCATAGGTGCAAAAAAGTGCCGCTCAGAGGTAAAACAGCCCAACCCAACAATCATTTTATGGAATGACGACTTTATGGAAATGAGAAATTAAAAATGCTGTTTTAAATTTCAGAATATTGTAAAGTAAACAATAAAGAATAATTTATGACCCCCCCCCCCGGTATATTAGCGATTAGAAGAATTGCATGACGTTGTTCTGGTCTTTGCTGTCTTCAGCACATGCTCTCATAGCCCATGGTTTCGTCTCTACGCAAATTATCGAAAGTGTTACTTCGGTTTGACAGATTTTGGCCCCTCTCTAACTCCTGCGATACTTGACCAAATGGTCCTAAATTTCATACTTCATTTTTCACATACTTCAAATTTCAGAGTTCCCCTTTATGACACCATGCAATGGGATGTCTTAACATAATAACTACAGGAAAAAAATTGCAATACCTGGAAGGATTAATGCCATTGTATTGAAATGCAGACAGCTGTTACCATACACTGAGTCCCAGCTGGGTCAGCGTTGAGATTTATCTCCACAAAATTCCCCGCCCTGCCCATGGTCAGTAGGGGACACCGATGTGCTTGGAAAGGCCGCTGTCTGTCGGATGGGACGTTAAGCCATGGCCACGTGTGCAGGAGGAGCCATACCCTGTGCACGTTAAAGAACACGCTGGATGGTCTTGACAGGAGGCTAACATCTGTCTCCCAACAGCTGTTCCAGTGGGTCCCCTCCCCCAGCCTTCTCTGAGCCTTCGGGGTCCATGTGACCTGGCCATTTAGCCCATGGTGTGCAAAAAAGTGCCGCTCAAGGTAAAACAACCCAACTCAACCATACACTGAGATGTGCGATTGATTATAAAAAAAAATAAAATAAATACCCCCTCAAGCAGCTGCTTGCCACAGAGATCTGACAGGAGCCTGTCAGTTTATATGCCACAGTAGAAGATCTGAGAGCATGGCAGGACCTCAGCAGAAAACAATACGAACATCCATGCCTTACCCGGGGCTCGAACTCGGGTCCCTTAGATCAGTAGCCAAGCGCGCTAACCACTCGGCCACCAAAAAAAAAATATGGAATATTACCATTTTATCTACCCTGTAAAGTGGTATAATTAGTATGCACAGCAATGCATTCATGAACACAGCCAACCCCTCCTACAAGAGAAAGCCATACAACTACGTCACAGAAAAAGGACTAGCTAGAGCCGCTTTATACCAGGCAGACCTATCCGCCATTCTTATGCCAACTGGTGACGTGACTTTGTGTTATAGTCAATGCAGCCGCCGTGTGCGCCGCAGTTTTTCGAATCCTTAGTATATAAACAACAATTATTATCGGAAGTTATTCAGCTGCGAATTGTCTAAACAGCTATAGGAACAATTGCACAGTGTTTGAATTCCAGGCTGATCCAATTAAATGGAAAAAAAGTGGTTTGAAAGATTTCAACCGAGAACGTGCATTAGGCTTACAGCGTTCTATAATATATACTTCTGATTATGGCTTCTGTATTTTAATGCTAATTTATGTGATATATCGATTAGCAATATGTAGATGAATGATAGTTAATAGTCATTCATCGTTTACGATTAAGTTTAGTTTGGTTAATATCATAAAACATAAATAAATAATAAATAAATAAATACCCCCTCAAGCAGCTGCTTGCCACAGTGGTCTGAAAGGAGCCTGTCAGTTTATATGCCACAGTAGGAGATCTGAGAGGATGGCAGAGACCTCAGCAGAAAAACGACACACACATCCATGCCTAAACTCGGGGCTCGAACCCAGGTCCCTTAGGTCAGTAGCCAAGCGTGCTAACCACTCAGCCACGGGACGGCTATCATAAAATATGCATGCGGCAAACTTCTATCGTGACGGCCGTAACCCTCCGCTTTCCGTGGGGGCATACCGAGATCGGCGACTACCGTAGTCGCTAAACGCCGATCGTCCCTGGTCGGCCTGATATATAGGGGCTCTAGAAGTATTCAGTTTTTTTGTGACGTAGTTGTATGGCCTTCTCTTGCAGGAGGTGTTGACACAGAGGGGAAGGCTATTGTACAGCTCTCTATAATGTCCTCCTGAGGGATAAAATGCCAAATAGCATGAAGTCACTGTTCCATTTCAGCGACAGTGGTTGGCGCATCTCTTGGGCGTTGTTGGAGCTTTCAGCCTATCATGTCCCAGACATATTCAATAGGTGAAAGGTCTGGTGAGCCTGCTGGCCATGGTAGTGCCTGAACGTTTTGCTCGTGTGGATGCTGCAGACTAATGCGGATTGTGTGGAGATGGGCGTTATCTTGCTGGTAAAAGGTTCTGTGCTGCTGAACAAATGGGACAGCCACTGGCTGTAAAATGTTGGTAACATATCATTGGGCAGTTAGAAATCCCCTTATGAGGATGGGGCGGGGGTGGCTCAGTCGGTAGCGCGCCAGGCTCGTAATCTGTAGTTCCCGGGTTCGAGTCCCAGCTGGGTCAGCATTGAGATTTATCTCCGCAAAACTCCCCGCCCTGCCCACAGTCAGTAGGGGACACCGATGGGCTTGGAAAGGCCGCCGTCCGTCGGATGGGACGTTAAGCCGTGGCCCCGTGTGCGGGAGAACCATACCCTGTGCACGTTAAAGAACATGCTGGATGGCCTTGACGGGAGGCTACCATATGTCTCCCAACAGCTGTTCCTGTGGGTCCCCTCCCCCAACCTTCTCTGAGCCTTCGGGTCCATGTGACCTGGCCATTTAGCCCATGGTGTGCAAAAAAGTGCCGCTCAGAGGTAAAACAACCCAACCTTATGATAACCAGTTCTTAACAAGATGTCCGACTAATAACACCCCACACCAATATACCAGGTGATGGAACTGTGTGATGATGTCGCAAACACTGGGTGGCATTTCTTTCCCCTGAATGACGATGTGGTGTCGGACGATAAGCTTGCAATGAAAACTGTAAAAGCCTGTTGTTTACCATCTATGTGGTAGGTGTTCGATGTGTTACCTGTTGCGAATCCCTTTGCAGTTGCGTTGTAGTCGCGAATCTGTCATGCATTGCAAATGGCGGTCCTGTTGCTCCATGGTCATATGTCATCTTCCTGATCCTTGTCGGCATGTACTGGATCCATCTTGAGCCCACTGGCACCATATGTGTATGATAGTGTTGGGATTGCGGCCAACAAGGTTGGCCACAATCTCAGCACCATCGTACATATATGGTTATCTTATATATGTAATCCCAGCACCATCGGAAAGTTTATATGGCCACCCAAGCTGAGAAAAGGTTAGCCATTGATGGTGTAGTGGTAGCATAACTGGCATGTTTCCAGGAGACGTGGGTTCGAATCCCACTCACGGCAAAACCAATTTTTTTCAGCTAATTATTTCACGAGTTCTTTGTCTACAGGACACATCCTGTGATTCTTTACTACTGTATGGATATATATATTAAATCTAGTAAGTATTTGAAAAACGCGAATAATAATATTTCATTAGTACCAATCAAGTTAAAAAAAAGAGTTTTCTAATTACCATTTTCATTGTTTCCAATAAAACTTCATTAGGTTCACATTCCACCACCAAAATTTAATATTTTTATCATATATCGTTGGAATATTCGTTTGAAATTTTGGAATTTTCAAACTTTTTCACCATTAGATGGTGCAATTATAGTGTTCGAAAGATTCGGAAAGTGCCGATCAGGCCAATTTAGGGGCGGGGATGGCTCAGTCGGTAGCGCGCCTGGCTCGTAATCTGTAGTTCCCAGGTTCGAGTCCCAGCTGGGTCAGCGTTGAGACTTAACTCCGCAAAACTCTCCGCCTTGCCCACGGTCAGTAGGGGATACTGATGGGCTTGGAAAGGTCCAGTCCGTCGAATGGGACGTTAAACCGTGGCCCCGTGTGCGGGAGAGCCATACCCTGTGCACGTTAAAGAACACGCTGGATAGCCTTGACGGGAGGCTACCATCTGTCTCCCAATAGCTGTTCCAGTGGGTCCCCTCCCCCAACCTTCTCTGAGTCTTCGGGGTCCATGTGACCTGGCCATTTAGCCCATGGTGTGCAAAAAAGTGCCGCTCAGAGGTTAAACAACCCAACAATAACTCAACTCGAACTCCCCCCAGAAACTGATTTCTAGAACCTTCCTCAAAATAAAGTCTCCCCCTCCCCCAACAAAATTCTCGGGCCCCATCCCAAAAACTGAATTTTCGAACTCTCTCTGAAATAATCCTCTGACACCCCCAGAAACAACTGAATTCCAAACCTTCCTCAAAACTAAAATCTCCTGCCCTCCCCCGCCTAACTAAATTCTCGGGCCCCTCCCCTTCCCCGAAATTAAATCCTGGATACGTTCCTGCCCCAATAGATGTGTAAAGATACTAAAGCTGAAAGAAAAGGGGAGGGGGGGATGAACTTAAATAATTTTTGACTGCTAAGTCAAAATTGTCGGAGTCTTTTGTGCCTTGAGAATCTTAAATACCGTATATGAGATATCGGACGTCGGAGCCTAAATAATAACTGTGCTTGAATTGTAACCGTGTAATAATAACGCAGAAATTGCGAATATTTTCTGGGTCTGAAAAGGTTTGGGTTGTTTTACTTCTGAGAGGCACTTTTTTGCACACCATGGGCGAAATGGCCAGGTCACATGGACCTCGAAGGTTCATAGAAGGTTGGGGGAGGGAACCCACTGGAACAGCTGTTGGGAGACAGATGGTAGCCTCCCGTCAAGGCCATCCAGCGTGTTCTTTAACGTGCACAAGGTATGGCTCTCCCGCACACGGGGACACGGCTTAACGTCCCATCCGACGGACGGCGACCTTTCCAAGCCCATCGGTATCCCCTACTGACCGTGGGCAAGGCGGAGAGTTTTGCGGAGTTAAGTCTCAACGTTGACCCAGCTGGGACTCGAACCTTGGAACTGTAGAGTTTGAAACAAGAATACAGACATTTGTTTGTATTCCGTTTTAGTGAAACCGGCGTTCCCTTTATGTCATAGGGTAGGGTGAAGCTTAGAGAAGAAATTTCCCAAAGCAAGCCCAGTTGGAACTGGATGTTAAAGGACAAACAAAGCAGGGCCATTATCGACGTTTCGTTGCGTATGCTTTACGTCATATGTAACGCAAGTCTTTGTGCCCAAATATGTGTCAAGATCTGAACAAAGGTTTCCATTACATCCACCTTTCGAAGCAGGTGCTGATGACGCTCTCCAACGTCATCTCCATGACAACAGGTGGCCAACAAACTCTCATGCCACGAGGAACAGTTGTTGATGCTGGAATTGTGGGTAGGGATCGCATCTATTGGATGCAATCTGTCAAGCGAACCAGCGCATAACTCGAGTTTTGTTACGTGTCGCATGTTGAGAGATTCAGTGATGCATTGGCCTAGTTTATGAAAGGTGCGGGTTTAGTGTTGCTGCTGGGGAAATGTATTTGAAATGTGTAACAGTTTGATTTGTGGATTTGTTAATACAACTTCGTGTTTCTTGAAGTGTTAAATAGTATCCATCATTTGAAGTTTTTTTTCCTGCACTGTCAGAGAAAGCCGTGGTCAACTAGATATACTACAAGAAAATCTATGAAGGAACTAGACAGAAACTGCAACATATTGATACTTATCTGCAAAAGAGAAACTTGGAGTTGCAGTATAGTAAGTATTTTATGGAAATCTAGACCGGTTCGACTATTTGTAGCACAGAAGTAACAGAGTTTCTCAAAAGATTGTTGTCTTTTGATCAAAGTATCTTTGTGTCGGACAGAGTTTCAAAAATCTTATCCAGTATCAGTATTCAGCAAAATATATTCTCTATGCTCAACGTGCAAGACCAATGTTGTTCTTAAACTGATCTTTGATTAAAGACTTTTTTATGGTAGAGATCTTGAGTGATTTGAAAAAACATTCTCTAAACACTTTCCAACAAAGCTGTTAATGAAATAATAAACTACGCCAAGTTCAAAGTGAAATTTTGAAGACAATTCCTTCTATAAACAGAAATGGAAGAGGTAACTTTGAAAAAGTTTAAGAATTGTTTTAAACGTTAATAATGCTGACTTTTTCTTTAGGAAGAAGCTAAAACACAGATTAAATAAGATTTTTAAGGCTAAAAGACGGAGCTATGTATCGATAAATATATTTTAGATGTTAAAAATATCGAGCTCGAACTTTAATTATTCGAAACTTTTCAATATAAAAGAGAACTAACTGCTGTTTTCATAACCTTGAATTTGATGAGGTTTTAAGAAGGTTTTTTTTAGAGGATAAGTGAGATTTGAACATGCTTGTAGTAAAGTGGAAGGGAATAGCTGAACCATCCTGCTTTTCTAGACACGTGCTATTTAACATGGCAAGGTTTTACCTCCATAAAAAGCTAATTCTTTGCTTAAGATTTTGGAAAACTCGTTTGTCTTGTAATAAAAGGACTGAAAATGCTTCATTAGATTCATCAAAATATTTGTTTCGTTCCTCATTAAATCGATAAAGAGATTTTGAAGATTATTTTGATTGATTGTGAAGTTAAACGATTGACCACTTTTGGAAAAGATATTTTTCAATGAGCTTTAGCTCGCTGTAAGTGCAATCAAGCAATTTTTGTCAATAAATCAGTTGGCAAATATTTTTGAGTTATTTCTACTTTGATACTGTGATAAAGAAAGTGACAATTAAAGTTGATCTACGCTGATCTGTGACAAAGCTGATGTATCCTGGTCTATGGTAAAGCTGATCTACCCTGATCTGTGACAGAGCTGATCTACCCTAATCTGTGACAAAAATGATCTACCGTATCTGTAACAAAGCTGATCTACGCTGATCTGTGACACATCTGATCTTCTCTGATCTGTGACACATCTGATCTCTAATCTGTAACAAAGTTGATCTACAGTTATCTGTGACAAAGTTGATCTACATTTATCTGTGACAAATGTGATCTACCCTGATCTGTGATAAAGCTGATCGACGCTGCTGTGACAAAGTTCATCTACGCCGATTTGAGACAAAGTTGATCTCTGATCTGTGACAAAGCTGATCTGCAAGTAGTGACTATAGTTGTTTGTTCAAACGAAGACTTTCAAAAGTTTTTACTCTGTTATCTTTGAATACAAGTAGAAACAAGAAACTCAAACGAAATATTTGTGAACGTGATATTTCGATATAAAACTATTTGGTTGATGATTCTAAGAATTTCGTCAGGTATTGAAGCCTTTGGAATTAATTTTCCATTAAGGCAATTTAACACTCTAGACTTTTGAAAAGTGTGATGCGTTTTCTTACTTCCTATTTATTAGTTTAATGAATATTTTGCCTTTTTGATCGTGTATACGAATTGAACTGTCACTAAGCCCTTAATGAAAATACAAGAAGCAAAGAAGGCAGGATATATTGCAAAGAAAAAAAGCTGTTAAAATACAGAAAAAATCGTTCAAAAAGTCGAATTTTCTCCGAAGAAAATACTTTTCGAAGAGAGATAACGGACAAGAAAGTTTAGTAAAAAATAGCATAAAAGAAACTGAATCAAAAAGAACTGTGAGTAATTTCCTTTTAATAAGAAACCTCATAAAAGACAACCTACAGCGAAAAATAACACATAACTATGTAAAAGAACAGTAATTTTCGTAGTTGTTGCAAAATATAAAGTTACAAGCAAACATTAATTGCTAGAAGACAAAACTGTAAAAGATTTTGGAACAGCTTAAAAACGATTTATAGTTGAAGATTTAACTATTCCTAAGTGAAAGATGGAAATGTTTTTAAACTGCTTAGCTGTGGGATTGGCCCTAACAGACACTGAAATGTTAACTGAACAAGAAATAATCGAAGATGTTGCAGTGGACCCACATGAAGATGACAATGCCACTCTCAATTTAAGCTTTGATTTCCTGCCCAAAGTGAGTCGTGAACCGAGCATTGTTCGCCTTCAGTGGATAGCGTATGGGATCGTTTTTCCGTGCATAGTGATCCTGGGCATCATCGGCAACGTGTGTAATTTGATCACCCTCACCAGACCGATTCTTCGAGCACCACCGTATCTGTTCATCCTTGCAAGAGCAGTGACGGACCTCACTGCTGTGGTATTGGCAGTTCCTTTCTCGATGGCTCTTGCTCAGCCTGTGAAGGCATGGGACAGTTACAGAACCGTCGTTTACTACGCTAAATTCCAGTTTTGGTTCATCAATGCCTTCACAGGAGCGAGTACTTTATATGTGACAAGCCTCACCGTGGAAAGGTACGTCTCCATTTGCAAACCTTTCGCTGCTTATGCAAAGAAAATGAACTACAAACGCATTCTTACAACTGTAGTCATTATTCCCATTGCTGCTTTTCTGTGTTACGTTCCGATGTACTTCGACAAAGAAATAGAATTCGGTTTTAACCCAGTCGTGAATCGATCTCAGTACACGTTCCGCCAAAATGACAACATCAGGAGTCATCTGTGGTACAAAATCTATTTAGTGAGTGTCGAAATCATATTTCGTGTCGGACCAACCTTTATTGTGATCGTTTTAAACATCAGGATCATACAAGTCTACAAAAAAGTGATTCGAAAACGTTCTGAACTTACTCTGCGAAGCAATGGAACTCTGCCTGGAACTCGGGAATATGATAGAAGGTTGTTTATGCTGCTAGGAGGCACTGCGGTCTTGTTTTTTGTGTGCACAACACCCGCTGCAGTATTGTCTCTGATAATCACTAATGCCTTCAACAACGTTTACTCTTTCCAAGTGTTCAGGACTGTTTCCAATTTATTGGAACTGTGTGATAATGCGCTACCATTCTTTATATATTGCTTGCTCTCTTTGGACTATAGGAGGGCATTTTTAGAAGCTTTGGACTGTACCAGGATGAATTCTGTCCAACCCGGTAAAACATAAACTATCTCACAAATGTAGTCTTGTAAAATAGAAAAGGTGTACGTGAATATGTACCAAAAGGCAAAACATTGCAATGTTTATACCAGTTTTTCTCAGTGTTTCTTTTTGTTCTGCGCCCCCCCCCCATAGTCGTTGTTGGTTGGGAAAAAGGTACTTTACCGTCGTATATATATCATATATTTTAATAACCGTTACTTTATTTCTATTGGGGCGGGGGTGGCTCAGTCGGTAGCGCGTCAGGCTCGCAATCTGTAGTTCCCAGGTTCGAGTCCCAGCTGGGTCAGCGTTGAGATTTATCTCTGGAAATCTTCCCGCCCTGACCACGGTCAGGAAAGGCTGTCGTTCGTCGGATGGGACGTTAAGCCGTGGCCCAGTGTGCGGGAGAGCCATACCCTGTGCACGTTAAAGAACGGACTGGATGGCCTTGACGGGAGGCTACCATCTGTCTCCCAACAGCTGTTTCACTGGGTCTCCTCCCCCAACCTTCTCTGAGCCTTCGGGGTCCGTGTGACCTGGCCATTTTAGCCCATTGTGTGCAAAAAAGTGCCTCTCAGAGGTAAAACAACCCAACTTTATTTCTAAGTAGCTAAGTATCTTAAAGACATAAAATATACAGTAGCAGCATAAGAACTGTTAACAAAAAATATTCTAATTAGCACTTTATTAAGCATGGTTCTCGTGGCTGATGCAAACTTGCAGATTTTTCATTATTCATTGTTATGGGTAATAAAACAAGAAAAAATAAGCGCAGTGTTCTAAATAACTTTGTTAAAAGTTTGTGATGAAAATAATAAATATGAATTTCACATTTCATTCTCAGTATTTCATTCTGGCTGTTATGCTTGGGTCCACCCCTCTCAAAAACTTACTGTGACCATTAATATTCCGTTTTTATTTTTTTATTAGACCCCTTAGAAGTATGGCGTGGTTCTCTGGAGCGCCATATATGGCCCACGTTGAGAGCCACTAGTTTAGATAAGAAAGACAATATTGTATTATTTTTCAGTGTACCATTACGATATTAACAAGTTCAACAGGATATATTTCTTCAAGCAGGCCCGGATGTAGAAAAAAATTAAGGGGTGGGGAAGCAAGAAACTTAATGGAGCCGGAAAAAAGGTAAAAAAAAATGGGGGGGGGGGAAACACTGAATTTCCATTAGTGGGTAATAATTCCTTCTGAGTTACAAAGAGCTTTAAATAATTTCTTAAAAAATGCATTAAAAATTCATAAGTAAAAATAATTTTTTGCTCTATTATCCTTACCAGCATTCTCCAGGTGGTATAAGGTCGCTTTGGACTACCCACCCGACCCTAGATCTTGCCCTGTTTTCAAGTACTGTCTCCAATGTGTTGTAAATGTATGAAAGTCACTGGGGTAGCCTTAATGGTTTCTGAGAAGACTGGTTAGACAATTAATTTGCACAGAACGCTCCGACAATCTTCATAGATCATTCATAAATTATTGTTCATCAGTTTCTTATTTATCATAAAGTGGCGTAACCATTTGGCGCCGGCAGGACCCATGGTACGCCATTCTATAATAGGAACATCCAAAGGGGGCACCATAGGGAATCGTGCACCATGGGACCACCCAAGGTATGAAAGAAGGCTAATGGAAGCTTGCGTTAGGTTATTTTACCTCTGAGTGGCACTTTTTTGCACACCATGGGCTAAATGGCCAGGTCACAAGGACCCCGAAGGCTCAGAAGGTTGGGGGAGGGGACCCACTAGAACAGCTGTTGCGAGACATATGATAGCCTCCCGTCAAGGCCATCCAGCGTGTTCTTTAACGTGTACAGGGTATGTCTCTTCCGCAGACGGTGCCACGGCTTAATGTCCCATCCGACGGACGGCGGCCTTTCCAAGCCCATCGGTGTCCCCTACTGACCATGGGCAGGGCGGAAAATTTTGTGGAGATAAAATCTCACTGCTAACCCAGCTGGGACTTGAACCTGGGAACTACAGATTACGAGCTTGGCGCGCTACCGACTAAGCCCTCCCCCTAATAATAGTGAGGCCCAAAGCTGTAGTTTAATTAGTCCATCCCCCCCTGGGGGTGTTTCAGCAGGCTATAGATTTCAGAAACATAAAATTTTGGATTCAGAGATATACCATTGCTGGGGAGCTAAAAATTGTCTCCTGTGGGTATTTTGAGTTGTAGATCTCCAAAATGTGAAATTTTGGATGCGATGGGTCCTTCGAGGTCAAATATAGATCTACTGGTGTTAGAAGGCTAATTTTGGTGCTTAGGAGTATTTTGTGTTATAAATCTCAGAAATTTTGTCAAATTTTGGATGCGATGGGTTCTAAAATTGGTGAATACGGTTATTTCGGACAGTATGACTCAGAAATAAGACGAATTTTTAGATCTGGTGTCGTATTTAGGGTCAACTAGAGGTCAGAGTGATATTCTAGAAATCAAGAGGATCTGGAGGCACTGACTACTCCTCTATACCTACGACTTTTTTGTAGTGATGGGTTGTTTTACCTCTGAATGAGCCGGAAAAAGGCCCATGGTGTGCAAAAAAGTGCCTGAGCGGCACTTTTTTGCACACCATGGGCTAAATGGCCAGGTCACATGGACCCCGAAGGCTCAGAGAAGGTTGGGGGAGGGGACCCACTGGAACAGCTGTTGGGAGACAGATGGTAGCCTCCCGTCAAGGCCATCCAGCGCGTTCTTTAACATACACAGGGTATGGCTCTCCCGCACACGGGGCCACGGCTTAACGTCCTATCCGACGGACGGCGGCCTTTCCAAGCCCATCGGTGTCCCCTACTGACCGTGGGCAGGGGGGGGGAATTTTGCGGAGATAAATCTCAACGCTGACCCAGCTGGGACTCGATTACGAGCCTGGCGCGCTACCGACTGAGCCACCCCGCCCCTTTGTGTAGTGTAATAGTGGTTTAATACTTAATGAAATGCTGTTGGATATAAAGTCCCCCCCCCCAAAAAAAAAAAAGCTGGGAACTACAGATTACGAGCTGGCGCGCTACCGACTGAGCCACCCCCGCCCCTTTGTGTAGTGTAATAGTGGTTTAATACTTAATGAAATGCTGTTGGATATAAAGTCCCCCCCCCCACCCCACAAAAAAAAATGGTGCTTTTAGGAAACAAAACAATAGCTATTTGAAAAAGAATGATCAAAGAAAACTTATCTTTTTAATCTCTATATTATTGTGTCAAAATGTCTTTGAAGTACACCTATCCCTCGATTTACACGGTACTCAGTTCACTAAATTTTGGCTTTGCACGGTCAAAAAATGCAACCAGTTTCGATTTACACGGTACTGACTGAGACGTACATAGAAAGGAAATCTCAGTCAGTACCGTGTAAATCGAAACTGGTTGCATTTTTTGACCGTGCAAAGCCAAAATTGTGTGAACAAAGTACCGTGTAAATCGAGGGATAGGTGTACGCGATTTTTGTTAGCATCAACTTAATAATACGTATACTGTGTTCATGAATTGAATTTTAGCTTCTAGTGTTCATTTTTATTAGGATTGCAAACAAACTGCAATGTGAGATTTCAAGTCTGTTCCAGTGTTTATTAAATGTCAATAAATATATTATTGTAATAAAACTCGTTAAAGCATTTTTTTACATCTTTATTAATTTCTCTTAGAACAAACATTTAGTTGGAAAAGTGAAGATGGTTTTTGGAGTTGCTTTACCTCTGAGAAGCCCTTTTTTTGCAGACAATGGGCTAAATGGCCGGATCACAAGGACTCTAGGTCACAAGGACCCTAGGAGCTCAAATGTTGAGGGAAGGAGACCCACTGGAGTTAAGGAGAGAGATGGAAATATACTGTCAAAGCCATCCAGCGTGTTCTTTAACGTGTAATGGTATGTCTCGCCTGCACACGGACCCATGGCTTAACATTACTTTTCGCCCTGCCCTCGGGCACTAATAGACACTGATGGACTACGAAAGGCTGTGATCCGTTTTCGAAAGGCGTTGGGTTGTTTTACCTCTGAGCGGCACTTTTTTGCACACCTTGGGCTAAATGGCCAGGTCACAATGACCCCGAAGGCTCAGAGAAGGTTGGGGGAGGGGACCCACTGGAACAGCTGTTGGGAGACAGATGGTAACCTCCCGTCAAGGCCATCCAGCGTGTTCTTTAACGTGCACAGGGTATGGCTCTCCCGCACACGGGCCACGGCTTAACGTCCCATCCGACGGACGGCGGCCTTTCCAAGCCCATCGGTGTCCCCTACTGACCGTGGGCAGGGCGGGAAGTTTTCGAAAGGCTGTGATCCGTTTGTGAAAGGTTGTGATCCGTTTTCGAAAGGCTGTGATCCGTTTGTGAAAGGCTGTGGTCCGTTATAAGCCATGGCCCTGTGTGCAAGAGAGCCAGCCATACGTTGTGCACATTAACGAACATGCTGGATAGCTTAACGGGAGGCTTCCATCTGTCTCCTAGCAGCTGTCCAGTAGGTTCCTTCCACTAACCTTGTGACCTACCATTTAACCGACTGTGTACAAAAAAGCGTTCTGCTCAGGAGCAAAACAACACAACTCTATTACATAACTTCCTTTAATTGTTGTGATTTTTTTTTTGTGCAAAAATAGGGTAACAAAGACATATTTTTGTAGTGATTAATGTAAAATTCAAGAGTTTACTTTTTATTAATAGAACCCGATTTCGAAAAATCAAATAATTCAATTATTTCTACGTGAATTCAGAATCGTATTCAAAACATTCTTAACAGTAAACAATTTGGTTTTTAAAAAGGAAAAAAAATATATAATTTAAATTTTAACAACATTTGCAGACAACGTAAATCACTCATTGAACGAAGATGAGAAGGTTATAACTATATTTTTAGATCTTCAAAAAGTTTTTGATACAATAATGGGACTAAAGGAAAATTGGCAGCCTGGTTGACTACGTGCTATCCCTTACCTGAAGTAGGTCAGAAAAACTTTCTAAGCATATATAATAGTGCAATGAAACGGAAATAAAACAGAAATATTCACATGAAAAAATAGAAAAATCTCACTGCTAACCAGTTTTTTTATCATATGTCATCTTTGTGATTTACATAGTCTGATAATAAAGATAAAGTCTTTGAAGATCGCCTGACCTTCAAAGGTTATGAGAGTTTAAAAGTGGCTAAAGAAAGAAGCATAGAGTTCGAATATATTAGTTTCATTTGAAATTCCACAATGATCAATACTGGGTCCTGTACTATTTCTGATATATATAAATGATCTATAATTTTAAATTTTTGAAAACAATATTTTCTTAGGTTCAGATTATACTTTGATAATAAATGTCGACAAACAGTTAAATAGAAGTATTGGAGAAATTCAATTAGATTACAATAAGATAGTTAAATCATAATAAAATCTATTTAAATAATAAAAAACTATGTAAATGATAATCCGTTCACCAAAATTAAAGAGCAAATAAATGATTTTCTTTTAAAACTCGTAGAATAAATTGTTCTGAAAAAAAAGATACAATTTTTTCATCTGCTTGTAAGCGTTATAAACTTGAAGAGGTTAGGCAAAGGAGTCTGCAACCTCCTTTAAGCAGCATATTGTGCAGAGAGAGACTCCGTTGGTTTGGCCATGTTGCCCGTATGAATAATTATAGATTGGCGAATAGGGTTATGAACAGTGTGCCTAGAGGCCTCAGAAGTAGGGGGAGACCTAGGATGCGGTGGGCAGACAATGTCAAACAGGACCTTGTTAGAATTGGTGTGCAGTGGCCAGATGCAGTAGATGTAGCTCAGGATAGACTTGCTTGGAGAACTAAATTGCACGGTCTGGTTAGACCTCCGTAACCCATGGCTGCTTGAGGATGATGATGAATAGGGTTATGAACAGTGTGGCTAAAGGCCTCAGAAAGAAGGGGAGACCTAGGATGCGGTGGGCAGACAACGTCAAACAGGACCTTGTTAGAATTGGTGTGCAGTGGCCAGATGCAGTAGATGTAGCTCAGGACAGACTTGCTTGGAGAACTAAATTGCACAGTCTGATTGGACCTCCGTAGTCTATGGCTGCTTGAGGATGATGATGTTGATGAATAGGGTTATGAACAGTGTGCCTGAAGGCCTCAGAAAGAAGGGGAGACCTAGGATGCGGTGGGCAGACAATGTCAAACAGGACCTTGTTAGAATTGGTGTGCAGTGGCCAGATGCAGTAGATGTAGCTCAGGATAGACTTGCTTGGAGAACTAAATTGCACGGTCTGGTTAGACCTCCGTAGCCCATGGCTGCTTGAGGATGATGATGATGTATATGAAGTAATTGTTATAAATTTAAAATGGATGAGTACTGAGTGTGGGTATAAGTAAATATATTTTACAATACTAATTATAAAACAATGCAATTTATTACAAAAGCATGGATGAAATTACTTATAAACGAACTAAATACTATCGTACATAAAGTAATAAACAGTTAAAACCAGCTCTTAATTTTTATAATCGACGTTCTTGTTTTTCATTCCTCACTTCCGGCACAAATCATTCTATTTATCTGTGCTAACTCATTATATTTTACACTAATAAAACTAATCAACCGCCCGCGCACTCACCATATAAAAATATTATTATATAAAATCTCACCATATTAAAATATTACCATATAAAAATATACACTTATCACGTATATATTGAGATTAACTGCATCCTTTTTTCACATATCCACAACTCCAATATTGCAATTCTATCTTTTTCAAATTTCAGATCGGTTCTATGTTCCAATTCGTTTGTTACATAAATCTCGCGCAGAAGAATAGGCGAGCGTTCATGTCACGTTTTTCATAAACTCACTGCAGCACGTTCATCTGTCGTAACACTATTATGATTAACCATTCATAATACCACAAATCTAACAAATATAAATAAAATTAAAAATCTTCGACCTATAATAGACAGAACAATAATACCAACAAAACTTAAAATTATGCGACTTTAAGAGAAAGATTACATTACCTGAACTTGTTCTCATACAGGAACTTATTTATTTATAATAATAAAAAATAAAATAAATACCCCCTCAAGCAGCTGCTTTCCATAGAGGTCTGACAGGAGCTTATCAGTTTATATGCCATAGTAGAAGGTCAAAGGTCAAATTGAGAACCGTTAAATGTTTAATATTTTGCAACTTTAAATACTGAACAAACCAGTATTTTTCAAGATCTTATCGAGATCTTGAAAATCTCCCGTCTGATTTTTTCAAGGAAAAATTTATATTTTTAAATTGCAAACTTAGAATTCAGTTTCCTACTTACCTAGAGTGGGGGAGGGATCAGTTTTAGCGTGCCGGGATCGTAATTTGCAGTTCTCAGGTTCGAGTCCCAGCCTGGCTAGCGTTGAGATTTATCTCCGCAAAACTCCCCGCCCTGCCCTCTGTCAGTAGGGGAAACTGATGGATTTGGAAAGCCGTTCGTCCGTCGGATGGGACGTTAAGCCGTAGCCCGTGTGCGGGAGAGCCATACCCTGTGCACGTTAAAGAACACGCTGGATGGTCTTGAAGTGAGATTACCATCTGTCTCCCAACAGCTGCCCCAGTGGGTCCCCTCCCCCAACACTCTTTGAACCTTTGGGGTCCTTGTGACCGGGCCATTTAGCCCATGATGCGCAAAAGTTAATAAAACACCCCAACTTACCTAACGTAAGGTTGTGCCTTAATGTATATTTAAAAATCGAAAATTAAATTCGAAATTAGACCTCCTTCAAGGCCAAATGGAGGTCACATAGAGGTCAAACCGTGATATACGAATACTAGAAGCGTGAAAATTGGGATCAGGGTTTGTTTTGTGTTGTAAGTATCGGGAATGTTACAAAATTTCGGATCCGGAGAGTCATTCGAAGGTCAAAAGTCAAATTCAGATCTGTCACTGCTAGAAAGTTGAAACTTGGTTATTAGGGGTATTTTAAGCCGTAGACCTCAGAAATGTTGAGATTTTAGATGCAAAGTGTCCTTCTAGGTCAAAGGTCAAATTGAGATATACCATTGTTATAGGGCTAAAAATTGGTGCCTGTCGGTATTTTTATTCGTAGCTGAAAAATCAGAAATTATGCCAAATTTTGGATGCGATGGGTCCTTTGATGTCAAAGGTCAAATTCCCTATAATAGTGATGGAGAGCTAATTATTGATGAATACGGCTATTTAAGGCAGTCGAATTGATAAAAGGAAAGCATTTTCAGATCTGATGTCGTATTCAAGGTCAAATAGAGGTCTGAATGACGGACTAGAAATCAAGAGGTACCAAAGGCACCGATCGATTTTTAGTCGAATATTCACAATTATATCACAGCAAACTGGAGCGTGTGCAGTGACTGCACACGCTTCAGATATTTTTCCTAAATTCTGTAATCACGTGACACGAAGGTTGCCAGATCACTAATTTCTAAAAAAAATCGTTGCCAGATACTTTTTCTGAATTCTGTAATCAATCATAGTGTTCGGATAATTTTTTCAGCGACTGTACTCTGATGTAGTCATTTATGGTCTCTGATTAGTTAATCAGCTGTTCGACAGGAATTTTTGTGTATTAAGAGATAATTATTTGTTTTTAAAGATAATTAAAAATTCTTTTGTTTGGGTTGGATGGGTATTAGAATCTCGCAAAAGCTGGGATTGCGCCCTCTAACGGTGGAAAATTTTGAATATTTCAAACTTTTAACGAATATTGCAAACGATTTATTTGGGACGGAAATTTAATATTGTAGTGATGGAGTGAGATGATCAAGGGGGGTGAATTGGTAGTAGCAATCTGTCCCATCACCCCCAAGGTGGGTTAAAAAAAAGGCGGCTTTTCTTTGAGAGATTAATGAAAAGTCTTTTTTGAGTTTGATAGACGGCCGAGTGGTTAGAGCACTAGGTTACTGATCATAAGAGACCTGGGTTCGAGCCCTGGATGTCTGTGTTGCTTTCTGCTGAAGTCCCGCTATCCTCACATACCTTCTACTATGGGGGGCGGGGGTGGCTCAGTAGGTAGCGCGCCAGGCTCATAATCTGCAGTTCCCAGGTTCGAGTCCAAGCTGGGTCGGCGTTGAGATTTATCTCCGCAAAACTCTCCGCCCTGCCCACGGTCAGTAGGGGACACCGCTGGGCTTGGAAAGGACGCCGTCCGTCGGATGGGACGTTAAGCCGTGGCCCGTGTGTGGAAGAGTCATACCCCGTGCAAGTTAAAGAACACGCTGGATGGCCTTGACGGGAGTCTGCCATCTTTCTCCCAACAGCTGTTCCAGTGGGTCCCCTCCCCTAACCTTCTCTGAGCCTTCGGGGTCCATGTGACCTGGCCATTTAGCTCATGGTGTGCAAAAAAGTGCCGCTCAGAGATAAAACAACCAACCAACCTTCTACTATGGGGTATAAACTAACAAGCTCTTCTCAGACCTCTTTGTCAAGCAGCTGCTTGAGGGAATTTTATTTATTTATAGGTGCTATCGAAATGCGATAATTCATAATTTAAATATGCTTATGACTAATTATTCACTATCTTCCAATGACAAATGTTAATAGATCAGAACAATCCAATATCCTTAAAACGACATTCAAATTAACAAATCTTAAGAGTCGAACTATCTTAATTGAGTATTTAGCACTTTATCAAACGCTCAACAACAGGTTATATAAATCAATTATTAGTAAAAGTCACTTTGTTTACAAGAGTACAAAGTATTTTCTTTAAATTATAACACGACTTATGCCTTATTTATACCACCTTTGCATTCTATTCTTGAATACACTGGGGCGGGGGTGGCTCAGTCGGTAGCGCGCCAGTTCCTAATCTGTAGTTCCCAGGTTCGAGTCCCAGCTGGGTCAGCGTTGAGATTTATCTCCGAAAAATTCCCCGCCCTGCCCATGGTCAGTAGGGGACACCGATGGGCTTGGAAAGGCCGCCGTCCGTCGGATGGAACGTTAAGCCGTGGCTCCGTGTGCGGATGGGTCCTACCCTGTGCACGTTAAAGAAACGCACCGGATGGCCTTGACGGGAGGCTACCATCTGTCTCCCAACAGCTGTTCCAGTGGGTCCCCTCCCCCAACCTTCTCTGAGCCTTCGGGGACCATATGACCTGGCCATTTAGCCCATGGTGTGCAAAAAAGTGCCGCTCAGAGGTAAAACAACCCAACGTTAAAGAACACGCTGGATGGCCTTGACGGGAGGCTACCGTCTGTCTCCCAACAGCTGTTCCAGTGGGTCCCCTCCCCCAACCTTCTCTGAGCCTTCGGGGACCATATGACCTGGCCATTTAGCCCATGGTGTGCAAAAAAGTGCCGCTCAGAGGTAAAACAACCCAACGTTAAAGAACACGCTGGATGGCCTTGACGGGAGGCTTACCGTCTGTCTCCCAACAGCTGTTCCAATGGGTCCCCTCCCCCATCCTTCTCTGAGCCTTCGGGGACCATATGACCTGGCCATTTAGCCCATGGTGTGCAAAAAAGTGCCGCTTAGAGGTAAAACAACCCAACGTTAAAGAACACGCTGGATTGCCTTGACGGGAGGCTACCGTCTGTCTCCCAACAGCTGTTCCAATGGGTCCCCTCCCCCATCCTTCTCTGAGCCTTCGGGGACCATATGACCTGGCCATTTAGCCCATGGTGTGCAAAAAAGTGCCGCTCAGAGGTAAAACAACCCAACGTTAAAGAACACGCTGGATTGCCTTGACGGGAGGCTTACCGTCTGTCTCCCAACAGCTGTTCCAATGGGTCCCCTCCCCCATCCTTCTCTGAGCCTTCGGGGACCATATGACCTGGCCATTTAGCCCATGGTGTGCAAAAAAGTGCCGCTCAGAGGTAAAACAACCCAACGTTAAAGAACACGCTGGATGGCCTTGACGGGAGGCTACCGTCTGTCTCCCAACAGCTGTTCCAGTGGGTCCCCTCCCCCAACCTTCTCTGAGCCTTCGGGGACCATATGACCTGGCCATTTAGCCCATGGTGTGCAAAAAAGTGCCGCTCAGAGGTAAAACAACCCAACGTTAAAGAACACGCTGGATGGCCTTGACGGGAGGCTTACCGTCTGTCTCCCAACAGCTGTTCCAATGGGTCCCCTCCCCCATCCTTCTCTGAGCCTTCGGGGACCATATGACCTGGCCATTTAGCCCATGGTGTGCAAAAAAGTGCCGCTTAGAGGTAAAACAACCCAACGTTAAAGAACACGCTGGATGGCCTTGACGGGAGGCTACCGTCTGTCTCCCAACAGCTGTTCCAGTGGGTCCCCTCCCCCAACCTTCTCTGAGCCTTCGGGGTCCATGTGACCTGGCCATTTAGCCCATGGTGTGCAAAAAAGTGCCGCTCAGTGGTAAAACAACCCAAACAACCTTGAATGCACTCATTTCACTATTTGACACTGACTATAAAATCTCCTTCAAGATAAACACACAATGGTAATTATAAAACAACACTTAAGCCGACTAATCGCGCACAATACCAAATCAACTCTTCTTTTTAATCCACCGAACTCGCAAATGAATATCCTTTTTCCCAAATCAGGGTTCCAAGTCTTTGTTGCTGTAATTCGCACGCTGAAGCAAACACGAGATTCAAAACGATACATCATATCACGAGTTCATTGTAGCACGTTCATCTGTCGTAACAATATATACACTGACTGATTTGACCATTAAGGGATGAGAAAATACAGTCGCTCAAAAAAATATCCGAACACTATGATTGATTACAGAATTCAGGAAAAATATCTGGCTACGATTTTTTTAGAAATTAGTGATCTGGCAACCTTCGTGTCACGTGATTGCAGAATTCAGGAAAAATATCTGGAGCGTGTACAGCAACTGTACACGCTCCAGTTACCGTTCACAGCAAACTAGAGCGTGTGCAGTTACTGCACACGCTCCAGTTTGCTGTGAACGGTAACTGCACACGCTCAATATTTCCGTGAGTGAGCCCACACGATCTAGTATCAAAATAATATGACCACCTACAGTCACTCAAAAAAGGATCCGAGCACTATGGTTGATTACAGAATTCAAAAAAAAATATCTGGCAACGATTTTTTTTAATTAGTGATCTGGCAACCTTCGTATCACGTGACACGAAGGTTGCCAGATCACTAATTTCTAAAAAAAATCGTTGCCAGATATTTTTTCTGAATTCTGTAATCAACCATAGTGTTCGGATACTTTTTTGAGCGACTGTACAAACCTTTTCATTTTAAGCGATAAAGGAGAAATTGTTTTTGCGTTTTATAGATCTAATAGTGCATTATTATTTACTTTTTTCAAATCACATGTCAGTTACTACAGTTAAAGGAAGAAAAAATTCATTTTCTTCGAAAAGGAGTAATCCATATTTGTTAGAGACGATTTGTTATTTTAAAAACTCACATTTTTAACTCAAAAGTAAAAAAGTTTTGAGTCACATAGTAAACTCAAAAGTTTTATTTCTAACATATTTAAACGACACAAATATTTCAGAAAAATCTGATAAATATAAAAATTACTGAACGAATTTTAATAATTAAGCAGAATGGCTGAAGACTTGAATGGTATCCCAACTTTCAAAGTCATTCATTCGTCTGGGATTGTTTGGTATTGAATAGGAATCTTCTGTAGAGCACCTTAATTATAAGCAGTTTAAGACACTCTTTCCAAAAAAAAGATATATTTGATAGTGATCGAATTTAGGTAAAATTAACTCTCTTAAAATAAAGTTTTTCTGGGTTTTTTTTTTTTGTTTTCAAGAGGAAGATGAAAAATATTTTTTTTTTCCTTTGTAAAAAAGGAAGAACGTGTTCTCTCTCTTCGTGATAAAAAATAGTATGTTCTTTTTGCTCTAAAAAAAGAACGTGTTCTCTTTTTAGAAGAAAAAGACAGTTTTCCGTTTTTGTTGTAAAAAAAAAAAGAAAGTGCCCTCTCTTTTGGGGGCGGGGATGGCTCAGTCGGTAGCGCGCTAGGCTCGTAATCTGTAGTTTCCAGGTTCGAGTCCCAGCTAGGTCACCGTTGAGATTTATCTCCGCAAAATTCCCCGCCCTGCCCACGGTCAGTAGGGGACACCGATGGGCTTGGAAAGGCCGCCGTCCATCGGATGGGACGTTAAGCCGTGTCTCCTTGTGCGGGAGAGCCATACGCTGCGCACGTTAAAGAACACGCTAGATGGCCTTGACGGGAGGCTACCATCTGTCTCCCAACAGCTGTTCCAGTGGGTCCCCTCCCCCAACCTTCTCTGAGCCTTCGGGGTCCATGTGACCTGACAATTTAGCCCATGGTGTGCAAAAAAGTGCCGCTCAGTGGTAAAACAACCCAAGCCCTCTCTTTTGTTAAGTTCTTAAACTTAAAGAAATTTTTTAAATTTGTTAAGTTTTTTTCGTTAACTTTTTCTTAAGTGTCTTGTTTTTCGTTGTACAAAGAGCAGTTTTCATTTTAGTTGTAAAAAAAAGAACAATTTTTTTGTTAAAAAAGCAACATTTGCTCTTTTTTGGTGGTAGAAAAGAACGTGTTCTCTTTTTATTATTATTATTACCTATCTTTCTATTGCTTTTCGCTTCGATATTTGTCGTTTTGTTGTTTTGTTAGTCTATGGATTTCTCAAAATAGTTGTTCCACGATATCTTTCGAACGCGATAGAGAAATTTAGTGATTTATGTCTCGAATGCGAGCTTGTGACGCGGGGAGTGTAATAGGCTATAAAAAAAATTGACTCCCCATGCTTTTATATCCCCTAAAAAAAGGGGAAAGTGAAAACTATTCTTCCGCTGTATTTTCAAAACGCGAGTTCCGGAAGTAACAACATATACATCAAATGAAAGATTTTGACGCGAAGAATGTCATAAGCTATAAAAATACAGACCCCCCCCCCGGCTTTCTACCCCCTTCCCCGAATAAAGGGGGCAGTATGAAAAGGATTCCCCTATATCTCCTGAACGCTGGAGTTCGAAATGGAGCAAGCTATGTTTCAAATGAAAGAGTGTCATAAGCTATAAAAAGTTAACTCCCCATACATTCTTCCTCTCTAAAAACTGGGTTGGGTTGTTTTACCTCTGAGCGGCACTTTTTTGCACACCATGGACTAAATGGTCAGGTCACATGGACCCCGAAGGCTCGGAGAAGGTTGGGGGAGGGGACCCACTGGAACAGCTGTTGGGAAATAGATAGTAGCCTCACGTCAAGGCCATCCAGCGTGTTCTTTAATGTTGGGTTGTTTTACCTCTGAGTGGCACTTTTCAGTACACAATAGGCTAAATGGCCAGGTCACAAGGACCCCGAAGGCTCAGAGAAGGTTGGGGGAGGGTCCCACTGGAACAGCTATTGGGAGACAGATGATAGCCTCCCGTCAAGGCCTCCCGTCAAGGCGTGTTCTTTAACGTGCACAGGGAATAGCTCTCCCGCACACGAGGCCACGGCTTAACGTCCCATCCGACGGACGGCGGCCTTTCCAAGCCCATCGGTGTCCCCTACTGACCGTCGGCAGGGTGGAGAGTTTTGCGGAGATAAATCTCAACGCTGACCCAGCTGGGACTCGAACCTGAGAACTATAGATTACGAGCCTGGCGCGCTACCGACTGAGTTACCCCCGCCCCTCTAAAAACTGGTAAATATTAAAGTAGTTTTACTATATTTTCTGGACGGGCGGGCCTACAGTTACGAATTAGATGTCAAATGGAAGCTCATATAATGACTGCCGTGAACTACTTCAACTTTTTCCCCCACAATTCTCCCACCCCTGATAAAACAGGGTGGATGGATTTTGCCGGGGGTTGACCTTAACGAGTCATATCTCAAATTAAATTGTGTGACGTCTCAAATGACATGGGCTACCTCAAACATGACTCCAAAATGAGGGGAAAAATGTGGTCGATGTTTATGAGTCACATATCAAATGAAAATATTTGAAGGTAGGTGTGTTTAGTGAGAAAGAAAAAATGGTTCCACCGAAACACGACTCGAAATACCCGAATATACCCGAACACATATACCCGAAACACGACTCCAAAATGAGGGTTAGGAAAAATGTGGTCGATGTTTATGAGTCACATATCAAATGAAAGTTTTTGAAGATAGGTGTTTTTAGTGAGAAAAATAAAATATAAAAAAGTTAAAAAATTTAAAATATACCTATTTTCCTACATGTGCTCTAAAAAGTACAAATAAACCTAAAGTATATCGGTAGTGCAATCAGTCACTGAGTTCGTATTCACTTCAAAAGAAAGGTAGGGTGCCGATTTACTTACACAACAAAATTGGCGGCGCCCTATCTTGCTTTGAAGTGAGTACGAACTCAGGTGACTGATTGCACCATTGATATGCTTTAGTTTTATTTTCTGCTTTTTAGGGCTCATATAGAAAGATAGATATTTTTTACATTTTTTAATTCATTCATATTTTTTGTTGTAAAATAAGGGGAACGTTCGCTCGTTTTTTGTGTAAAAAAAAGAACATGTTCTCTTTTTTGTTTTAAGAAAAAGAATGTTATTTTTCTTGCAACCAAAAGAGACACATTTTCTTCTGTTTCAAAAAAGTGCTCTCTTTTTTGTTGTAAAAAACAACGAGATCTTTTTTGTTGTAAAAAGTGAACGTGCTCTTTTTTTTATTGTAAAACGAAAAACGTGTTCGAAAAACTTCATTTTTGGTTGCAAAAAAAGACCTTGTTCTGCTTTTCTGCTTTTATCATGTGGTCACAGGGGCGGAGGTGACTCAGTAGGTAGCGCGCCAGGCTCGTAATCTGTAGTTCCCAGTTTCGAGTTCCAGTTGGGTCAGCGTTGAGATTTATCTCCGCAAAACTCTCCGCCCTGCCCACGATCAGTAGGGGACACCGATGGGCTTGGAAAGGCCGACGTCCGTCGGATGGGACGTTAAGCCGTGGCCCCGTGTGCGGGAGAGCCATACCCTGTGCACGTTAAAGAACACGCTGGATGGCCTTGACGGAAGGTTACCATCTGTCTCCCAACAGCTATTCCAGTGGGTCCCCTCCCCCAACCTTCTCTGAGCCTTCGGGGTACTTGTGACTTGGCCATTTAGCCTATGGTGTGCAAAAAAGTGCCGCTCAGAGGTAAAACAACCCAACATTAAAGAACACGCTGGATGGCCTTGACGGGAGGCTACCATCTGTCCCCCAACAGCTGTTCCTGTGGGTCCCCTCCACCAACCTTCTCTGAGCCTTCGGGGTCCTTGTGACCTGGCCATTTAGCCCATAGTGTGCGAAATAGTGCCGCTCAGAGATAAAACAACCCACAACCCAACTCATGTGGCCACCCTGTTTAATTCGTTTTTTTTTTTTGCGATGTTTTCTGATCGGCGTTTTTCCGTAAACGTTCTGTAAGAAAATAATAATTTTGATTTTTTTTTACGATCAAAGACTACTGAGATAAAGAAGCAGCTGACCCACGACTACCCTGTTGTGACATTACCCTACACAATGCATTGGAAGAAGATAAGATAATATTTCAGTGATGTTTTAGCTGTCATTTATCAGTACCACGGATATGACTCATCATATATATGTTGCTAGTCTTTATATTCAGTCCTTTCGTTCAATAGCTTTTATACTGTGTTGTAACAAATGTGACACATCAGCAGCATCTTTTTTCGTTTATCCTTCCCTAAAGTAAAAATGATGGGAAACAGAGAAATTGTGTTTCTGGTGGTAGTCCTTCTGTTTACAACTTGTACTAGTGACAAAGGAAGTGTAAGCGTGGAAAATAATCGTGAAACTTTTAACGAAGTGGAAAACATTTATCAGAAGTGGATGCGATTAATAACAATTCCAGACGCTGCCTATGTAACGAGATATCCATCTTACAGTTACAACTCAAATTCATCAGATGTAAACATTCAAAATCTGCTACGATTTCAAAATATATCTGATCTGCTACAATTTCAAAATATATCTGATCTGCTATTAAATCACTTGTTACTTCCATCAAATGGATCTGAAAGCAAATGTGTTGATGACCTGATCACTATTTCATTTAACGTGAAGCAAAGATGGGCTCTTGCAAGTAAGTTCAAATCAAAACTTTTATGTTTAAGAATACTTCGTTTTTATAATGATTAAGAAAGCAATTGTGTTTCAATAAAGAATACTTCGTTTTTATAATGATTAAGAAAGCAATTGTGTTTCAATAAAGAATACTTTGTTTAAGAATACTTTGTTTTTATAATGATTAAGAAAGCAATTGTGTTTCATATAAGGATTATTTATAACCATATCAGGAACTAGAAAAAAATAAGGACCAATAGGAAAGGTGATTCCAGTGAAGGGTAGAGGTGGGGGGTGGAATGCAAGGTCCAGTCGGGACACCGTTAAAATATAATTTTTCTTTTTGTTTTCTTTTAAAGAGATCTTTAAATAAAATCTAAAAATATGTGTAATATATATTTATATATTTCGTTCTTTCTCCCTCCTTTCTGATTACAGGAGTTTTTTGGGGTGGCCTCTTTCACACCCAACCCCCAGGTCCGGTCCATGTTTCTACACAGATAAATTTATGAATTTTCTGGAATTGGAATGCTTGTTAAACTATACTAAGCTCATAGCTGGTGATTAATAATTCTGAAAACGGGTTGGGTTGTTTTACCTCTGAGCGGCACTTTTTTGCACACCATGGGCTAAATGGCCAGGTCACATGGACCCCGAAGGCTCAGAGAAGGTTGGGAGAGGGGACCCACTGGAACAGCTGTTGGGAGACAGATGGTAGCCTCCCGTCAAGGCCATCCAGCGTGTTCTTTAACGTGCACAGGGTATGGCTCTCCCGCACAAGGAGACACGGTTTAACGTCTCATCCGGCGGACGGCGGCTTTTTCCAAGCCCATCGGTGTCCCCTACTGACCGTGGGCAGGGCGGGGAATTTTTGCGGAGATAAATCTCAACGCTGATCCAGCTGGGACTCGAACCTGGGAACTACAGATTACGAGCCTGGCGCGCTACCGACTGAGCCACCCCCGCCCCTGTGAAAACGGAATTCATACTATCAAAAGACTACATGTCCTGCCTTTCTCTTGTTAAATTTTGCAGTGTTTATAACATTGACTCATTCACTTAAAGTTATATCCATGTTTGTATATTTTGTTATTGATTTTTTAGTATTTAATTAATATTCGTTTTATTAACTGATTCAGAAATATAATGTCTTCAATATTTTCTACATTTTTAAGTTATAAGGTTGAAATAAATTTAAGTTCAGTTTCTATTAATTCTTTCTGTTTAATGTTTTGCAATACTGAATTTGAGAATTAAGATTAAAAGTAAAACTAGCATTATGATAAGTCAAAAGAATTTAATGGATAAATCAGTTTTATTAATTATTTAAGTGATGTTCAAAATAAATATTTTAATTTTTTTTAACTTTAAATACAAAGAGAAATTGAGTAACAGTATTTCTGAAGAATTGCTTACTGTAATAGAACATAAACATTACACTAAACTGGGGTCGGGGGTGGCTCAGTCGGAAGCGCGCCAGGCTCGTAATCTGTAGTTCCCAGGTTCGAGTCCCAGCTGGGTCAGCGTTGAGATTTATCTCCGCAAACACTCCCCGCCCTGCTCACGGTCAGTAGGGGACACCGATGGGCTTGAAAAGGCCGCCGTCCGTCGGATGGGACGTTAAGCCGTGGTCCCGTGTATGGGAGAGCCATACCCTGTGCACGTTAAAGAACACGCTGGATGGCCTTGACGGGAGGCTACCATCTGTCTTCCAACAGCTGTCCAGGTCCCCTCCCCCAACCTTCTCTGAGCCTTCGGGGTCCATGTGACCTGGCCATTTAGCCCATGGTGTGCAAAAAAGTGCCACTCAGAGGTAAAACAACCCAACTTACACTAAACTGTAGCATCTCCAATTTATTGCTATTCTACTACTGATATTACTATGATCAACAACCCGTAATATAAACTGTTCATTTGGCAGCCATTGAGAGGCATTTTAAAGAGCTTGCCAGCCATGTTCATTTTGGACAATTAGGTATAGGACGCAACATTCATAGAAACTACGCAACATTCATAGAAACGCTTATATTGGCAGTGGGTGGCTTAAAGCTAGGTAGTCATGGTTCTAGTCGTTGCAGAAGATTATTTTAAATATTAACTATTCACATCTTCCAATATGTTTCTAATTCATCTCAAAATACAAACATTTCACATTTGAAGAGTAGGCTATAAACGGAAAAAATCAAACACGTTTTTATAATTAAAATTTTTGCTTCATTTATTTAAAAAATAATTACCAAAAGAGAGTTCAATCATGTGGAAAAATAATCGCAAAGAAAATCAGTCTGTGGAAAAACTGTCATCATGTGGAATGTGGAAAAATAATCGCAGGAAACTAGATGCCTTTGATTCTAGATGCTTACGCAGTATCTTGGGCATTAGGTGGTTCAGCTTTGTAACTAATGATGAGGTGGCTAATGATGTGGAATGATTAGACAAAGGAGTTTGCAACCTCCTTTAAGCAGCATATTGTGCAGAGAGAGACTCCGTTGGTTTGGCCATGTTGCCCGTATAAATAATTATAGATTGGCGAATAGGGTTATGAACAGTGTGCCCTAAAGGCCTCAGAAAGAAGGGGAGACCTAGGATGCGGTGGGGAGACAATGTCAAACAGGACCTTGCTAGAATCGGTGTACAGTGGCCAGATGCATGATGTAGCTCAAGACAAATGTATTTAGAGAAATAAAAAAAATAAAATAAATACCCCCTCAAGCAGCTGCTTGCCACAGAGGTCTGACAGCAGAAGCCTGTCAGTTTATATGCCATAGTAGAAGATCTGTGAGGATGGCAGGGCCTCAGCAGAAAAACGACACACACATCCATGCCTTACCGGGGCTCGAACCCGGTCCCTTAGATCAGATAGCCAAGCGTGCTAACCACTCGGCCATGGGACGGCTATTTAGAGAAGTAATTTACACAGTCTGGTTGGACCTCCATAGCCCTTTCTATGGCTGCTTGATGATAATGGTATGAAATTTTAATTTTCTTATTTTTGCAATGTCCCTATAAAATTTAATCATAGAATTACGAAATCAGATTTTTGTTTCTAGGATATTATTTTATTCCACCATTTCATTGTTTTTTTAATAGGACTGAATGGGCTAGTTCTGTTAGAAATACCAGGGCATATAGGGGAGCTGAAATTGGATCCGACCATTACCTTGTTAAAAGTGTCTTGCAACTTAAACTTAAAAAGTGTTGTGCTAGGGTTAAAAAATTACCTTTAATACTGAAGCTCTGAAAGACCCAGTTATAGCTAAAGCTTACTATGATAGGTTACTTAGTCATTATGACAGTCATGGTTTGCTTAATACTGAAGTTGAGGAAGAATGGGGCCATTTTAAACAGGCTTTTTTGGAAACTAACAGTACTCTTTTAGGGAAAAAGGAGCAGAGGAGGCAGAATTATTTAAGTGATAAGGCACTTGAGCTTATTTCAGAAAGAAGGAACTGCAGGAATGTCCTTAATCAGTACCCTACTAGTCCTAATAGAAAGCATTACAAAGAACTTAATAAACGTGTGAAGGGTCAGTTAGCTACTGATAAGAATCTTTGGCTTGATGGCCTTGCTGACAAAGCTGAGGAAGCAGTTAGACAGCACAACAGCAGAGAGCTGTACCAGATAATTAATGTTTTGTGTGGTAGAAAACGGACAGGTATACAGGGATTGAAGGATAAACAAGGTAAGGTTATAGAAGGTGAGGATTCTGTCATGGCTAGGTGGGCTGAGCATTTCAGTGATGTTCTAAATAATGTGGTTAGTTCTACTCCCATTGTTTGCAATGATGATAGATGCATTGTTGGCTTTAATGTTGGCCCTATAACACAATCTGAAGTTAGTTTGGCTATTTCTAAACTTAAACCTCATAAATCCCCAGGGGTTGATGAAATTACTACGGAAATGCTTAGAGCTGGGAATGTTTCAGTTACCATATGGATGACTGAAATTTTGAATAACTTTTATGATAAAGGCATGGTTCCTAAAGATTTTACCAGAGCTATTATTATCCCTATTTTCAAAAAAGGTGATCGCAGTTCTTGTGATAACTATAGGGGTATCAGCCTACTCTCCGTTCCAGGTAAAGTTCTTTCCATGATTGTGCTTAATAGAATTAAGAATCTGGTTGACAGGCAATTGCGTGATGAGCAATGTGGATTCAGAAGTGGTAGGGGATGTGTGGATCAGATGTTTTCACTTAGGCAGATTCTTGAGAAATGTTTAGAGTTTCAGAAACCTTTGGTTGCTAGCTTTGTTGATTTCAAAAAGGCTTTCGACTCTGTTGATCGTCATAATTTGTTGATTGTGAGATCATATGGTATACCAGACAAGTTAGTTAACATAAGAAAGCTCTCTATAATAACACTGAGTCATGTGTGAGAGTTGGTAAGTCTTGTAGCAATTGGTTTAGCATTACTTCTGGTGTTCGACAAGGGTGCATTTTGTCTCCTTTTCTCTTTAGTTTGGTTGTTGATTATGTTATGCGAAATTCACTTCAAGGGAAAGATTTTGGCATTAAATGGGCTGGAGATACGAAAATTTCTGATTTAGATTATGCTGATGATTTAGCCCTTTTGGCAAATGATGTTGATGAGATGAACTCTTTCATTCGAACTGTTGATGAGACTGGTAGTACAGTAGGTTTGGTTATAAACAGAGAGAAAACTAAAGTGATGAAAATTGGTCAGGCAGGTTGTGATTCAGTTAATCTGAATGGTTGCAGTCTTGAGCAGGTGTCACAGTTTTATTACCTTGGGAGCTGCGTAACTGATACTGGTGATGTGCGGCATGAGATTAACAGACGAATAGGTATTGCTGCCGGGACTTTTAAGAATCTATGGAGATTGTGGAGAAATAGGCGTATACACCTAAAGACTAAAATTAGACTGTATAATAGTTTGGTTCTTTCTAGGGTTAGTTATGGTAGTGAAACTTGGACGCTGTGTAAGCAAGATAACAGGAAACTAGATGCTTTTGATTCTAGATGCTTACGCAGTATCTTGGGTATTAGGTGGTTTAACTTTGTAACTAATGATGAGGTTAGGCAAAGGAGTCTGCAACCTCCTTTAAGCAGCATATTGTGCAGAGAGAGACTCCGCTGGTTTGGCCATGTTGCCCGTATGGATAATTATAGATTGGCGAATAAGGTTATGAACAGTGTGCCTAGAGGCCTCAGAAGGAGGGGGAGACCTAGGATGCGGTGGGCAGACAATGTCAAACAGGACCTTGTTAGAATTGGTGTACAGTGGCCGGATGCAGCAGATGTAGCTCAGGACAGATATGCTTGGAGAATTAAACTGCGCGGTCTGGTTGGACCTCCGTAGCCCATGGCTGCTTGAGGATGATGATGATGATGATGATGATGATGATGATGATGATGATGATGATGATGATGATGATGATGAAATAGTTTGAAAAGTTATATATAATTTGCTGTGAGATTCAAATATTTAAAATTATTTCCACCACCTTTGGAAATATTAACTCTCTTTTCTTTAAACTGAAACCCGAATTTGCACAAGTGAAATCTAGAAATTTATTGAATCTTTGCATAATATAGAAGTTTTGGGATATGATATGAATTGAAATATTTTTACCATTTTCACTGTTTTAAATGGGTTCAAAGTCTGGTAAATCTCTCCGCAAAATTCCCCGCCCTGCCCACGGTCAGTAGGGGACACCGATGGGCTTGGAAATGCCGCCGCCCGTCGGATGGGACGTTAAGCCGTGGTCCCGTGTGCGGGAGAGCCATACTCTGTGCTCGTTAAAGAACACGCTGGATGGCCTTGACGGGAGGCTAAAATCTGTCTCTCAACAGCTGTTCCAGTGGGTCCCCTCCCCCAACCTTCTCTGAGCTTTCGGGGTCCATGTGACCTGGCCATTCAGCCCATGGTGAGCAAAAAAGAGCCGCTCAGAGGTAAAACAACCCAACCCAACTATGGTAAATTTAAATTGTTCTTTCGCCATTTCGTCCCTTTAAGAGAATATCGATTTTTTTTCTGAACTTTCGGTAAAAAACCATAATCTCTAGAAGAAGCAGAATAAACCTCAATGAGAAACATTTTTTCATTGGAAATATATAAGTACGTATGCATTTATTATTTCGATTTCTTGTTTTAATTACTACTACTTACATGTTATTTACTATGGAATAACAATAAAATAAAAGTTTCTGTCTTCATCATTGAACGCTTTCTGAATCAAGGCTAATGTGCAGTATTGGGTCCTCAAGGCCCATGTTGAACTTTTATCCAGGATTTTTCCCCAGGACTGTAACGTTGAGTTGCAATATAATTACGGTGACCATATTTTTTTGGAGAAAATAAAAGACAAATCAGAAATTGTTTCGTAATAAAAAAAAGCAGGTTGCGTTTATTTGTTTCACTAAAACTAAAAAGCTTTATAACATTTATTATAAAATATAAGCATATACATAGCATTTTAAACAATCATATTATTACTTAAAAAAATTAATTTTGATACTTTTCACAAGAATGAACTTTTTTAATAAATCAGGTTTGTGTTTTAAAAATTCATAAAACTGTATACAATTCATGTAAAAGTTGCATTTGGTATAAATTCATGCTTTCAATGTTTCGATTTTTAATTGGGTTTTTTCACTGGTCCACATATTATTCACTAATGAAAATACTCGCTCAGTGGGGAACATTAGATCCATGTAGACAAAAGCAAAATTCAACGATATTTAAAATGTTTTTAAAAAGATACGTGCTTATTTGTGAAATATTTAAAAAATTCAACCAATCTACGTTGACAGGACTAGTCATTTTGTCGCCATTCTTCGATCTATTGGGAGCGGGGATGGCTCAGTCGGTAGCGCGCCAGGCTCGTAATCTGTAGTTAGCAGGTTCGAGTCCCAGCTGGGTCAGCGTTGAGATTTATCTCCGCAAAAATTCCCCGCCCTGCCCACGGTCAGTAGGGGACACCGGTAGGCTTCGAAAGGCCGCCGTCCGTCGGATGGGACGTTAAGCCATGGCCCCGTGTGCAGGAGAGCCATACCCTGTACACGTTAAAGAACACGCTGGATGGTCTTGACGGGAGGCTACCATCTGTCTCCCAACAGCTGTTCCAGTGGGTCCCCTTCCCCAACCTTCTCTGAGCCTTCGGGGTCCATGTGACCTGGCCATTTAGCCCATGGTGTGCAAAAAAGCGTCGTTCAGAGGTAAAACAACCCAACTCTTCGATCTAATCACCAGTGACTCGAAATGAACAAAACGCCTTCCTCGATCTTCGTCAACAGAGGGATTTCTCGTAGTAGGACCCATTCAAATACTTCCATTTCCACGAAAGAGACCAAAGAGGGATTTCTCGTAGTGGGACCCATTCAAATACTTCCATTTCCACGAAAGAGACCACAGAGGGATTTCTCGTAGTCATCATCATCATCATCCTCAAGCAGCCATGGGCTACGGAGGTCCAACCAGACCGCACAGTTTAATTCTCCAAGCATATCTGTCCTGAGCTACATCTGCTGCATCCGGCCACTGTACACCAATTCTAACAAGGTCCTGTTTGACATTGTCTGCCCACCGCATCCTAGGTCTCCCCCTCCTTCTGAGGCCTTTAGGCACACTGTTCATAACCCTATTCGCCAATCTATAATTATCCATACGGGCAACATGGCCAAACCAGCGGAGTCTCTCTCTGCACAATATGCTGCTTAAAGGAGGTTGCAGACTCCTTTGCCTAACCTCATCATTAGTTACAAAGTTAAACCACCTAATACCCAAGATACTGCGTAAGCATCTAGAATCAAAAGCATCTAGTTTCCTGTTATCTTGCTTACACAGCGTCCAAGTTTCACTACCATAACTAACCCTAGAAAGAACCAAACTATTATACAGTCTAATTTTAGTCTTTAGGTGTATACGCCTATTTCTCCACAATCTCCATAGATTCTTAAAAGTCCCGGCAGCAATACCTATTCGTCTGTTAATCTCATGCCGCACATCACCAGTATCAGTTACGCAGCTCCCAAGGTAATAAAACTGTGACACCTGCTCAAGACTGCAACCATTCAGATTAACTGAATCACAACCTGCCTGACCAATTTTCATCACTTTAGTTTTCTCTCTGTTTATAACCAAACCTACTGTACTACCAGTCTCATCAACAGTTCGAATGAAAGAGTTCATCTCATCAACATCATTTGCCAAAAGGGCTAAATCATCAGCATAATCTAAATCAGAAATTTTGGTATCTCCAGCCCATTTAAGGCCAAAAGCTTTCCCTTGAAGTGAATTTCGCATAACATAATCAACAACCAAACTAAAGAGAAAAGGAGACAAAATGCACCCTTGTCGAACACCAGAAGTAATGCTAAACCAATTGCTACAAGACTTACCAACCCTCACACATGACTCAGTGTTATTATAGAGAGCTTTCATTATGTTAACTAACTTGTCTGGTATACCATATGATCTCACAATCAACCACAAATTATGACGATCAACAGAGTCGAAAGCCTTTTTGAAATCAACAAAGCTAGCAACCAAAGGTTTCTGAAACTCTAAACATTTCTCAAGAATCTGCCTAAGTGAAAATATCTGATCTACACATCCCCTACCACTTCTGAATCCAAATTGCTCATCACGCAATTGCCGGTCAACCAGATTCTTAATTCTATTAAGCACAATCATGGAAAGAACTTTACCTGGAACGGAGAGTAGGCTGATACCCCTATAGTTATCACAAGAACTGTAATCACCTTTTTTGAAAATAGGGATAATAATAGCTCTGGTAAAATCTTTAGGAACCATGCCTTTATCATAAAAGTTATTCAAAATTTCAGTCAACCAAATGGTAACTGAAACATTCCCAGCTCTAAGCATTTCCGTAGTAATTTCATCCAACCCTGGGGATTTATGAAGTTTAAGTTTAGAAATAGCCAAACTAACTTCAGATTGTGTTATAGGGCCAACATTAAAGCCACCAATGCATCTATCATCATTGCAAACAATGGGAGTAGAACTAACCACATTGTTTAGAACATCACTGAAATGCTCAGCCCACCTAGCCATGACAGAATCCTCACCTTCTACAACCTTGCCTTGTTTATCCTTCAATCCCTGTATACCTGTTCGTTTTCTATCACACAAAACATTAACTATCTGGTACAACTCTCTGCTGTTGTGCTGTCTAACTGCTTCCTCAGCTTTGTCAGCAAGGCCATCAAGCCAAAGATTCTTATCAGTAGCTAACTGATCCTTTACACGTTTATTAAGCTCTCTGTAATCCTTTCTATTAGGACTAGTAGGGTACTGATTAAGGACATTCCTGCAGTTCCTTCTTTCTGAAATAAGCTCAAGTGCCTTATCACTTAAATAATTCTGCCTCCTCTGCTCCTTTTTCCCTAAAAGAGTACTGTTAGTTTCCAAAAAAGCCTGTTTAAAATGGCCCCATTCTTCCTCAACTTCAGTATTAAGCAAACCATGACTGTCATAATGACTAAGTAACCTATCATGGTAAGCTTTAGCTATAACTGGGTCTTTCAGAGCTTCAGTATTAAAGGTAAATTTTTTAACCCTAGCACAACACTTTTTAAGTTTAAGTTGCAAGACACTTTTAACAAGGTAATGGTCAGATCTAATTTCAGCTCCCCTATATGCCCTGGTATTTCTAACAGAACTAGCCCATTTGCTGTTAATTAATATATAATCAATCATATTCTTATGTAGCCCATCAGGTGAAACCCATGTGTATTTATGTATGTCGCGGTGTTTGTAATATGTGTTAGTTATTCTGAAACCATTGAGTTTACTTACCTGTAGGAGACGTTGCCCATTGCCATTGCAGCTATCAAATACTTCCATTTCCACGAAAGAGACCACAGAGGGATTTCTCGTAGTAGGACCCATTCAAACACTTCCGTTTCCACGAAAGAGACCACAGAGGGATTTCTCGTAGTAGGACCCATTCAAATGCTTCCGTTTCCACGAAAGAGACCACAGAGGGATTTCTCGTAGTAGGACCCATTCAAATACTTCCGTTTCCACGAAAGAGACCACAGAGGGATTTCTCGTAGTAGGACCTATTCAAATACTTCCATTTCCACGAAAGAGACCACAGAGGGATTTCTCGTAGTAGGACCCATTCAAATACTTCCGTTTCCACGAAAGAGACCACAGAGGGATTTCTCGTAGTAGGACCTATTCAAATACTTCCATTTCCACGAAAGAGACCACAGAGCGATTTCTCCTAGTAGGACCCATTCAAATACTTCCATTTCCACGAAAGAGACCACAGAGGGATTTCTCGTAGTAGGACCCATTCAAATACTTCCATTTCCACGAAAGAGACCACAGAGGGATTTCTCGTAGTAGGACCCATTCAAATACTTCCATTTCCACGAAAGAGACCACAGAGGGATTTCTCGTAGTAGGACCCATTAAAATACTTCCATTTCCACGAAAGAGACCACAGAGAGATTTCTCGTAGTAGGACCCATTCAAATACTTCCATTTCCACGAAAGAGACCACAGAGGGATTTCTCGTAGTGGGACCCATTCAAATACTTCCATTTCCACGAAAGAGACCACAGAGGGATTTCTCGTAGTGGGACCCATTCAAATACTTCCATTTCCACGAAAGAGACCACAGAGGGATTTCTCGTAATAGGACCCATTCAAATACTTCCATTTCCACGAAAGAGACCACAGAGGGATTTCGCGTAGTAGGACCCATTCAAATACTTCCATTTCCACGAAAGAGACCACAGAGGGATTTCTCGTAGTAGGACCCATTCAAACACTTCCGTTTCCACGAAAGAGACCACAGAGGGATTTCTCGTAGTAGGACCCATTCAAATGCTTCCGTTTCCACGAAAGAGACCACAGAGGGATTTCTCGTAGTAGGACCCATTCAAATACTTCCGTTTCCACGAAAGAGACCACAGAGGGATTTCTCCTAGTAGGACCCATTCAAATACTTCCATTTCCACGAAAGAGACCACAGAGGGATTTCTCGTAGTAGGACCCATTCAAATACTTCCATTTCCACGAAAGAGACCACAGAGGGATTTCTCGTAGTAGGACCCATTCAAATACTTCCATTTCCACGAAAGAGACCACAGAGGGATTTCTCGTAGTAGGACCCATTAAAATACTTCCATTTCCACGAAAGAGACCACAGAGAGATTTCTCGTAGTAGGACCCATTCAAATACTTCCATTTCCACGAAAGAGACCACAGAGGGATTTCTCGTAGTGGGACCCATTCAAATACTTCCATTTCCACGAAAGAGACCACAGAGGGATTTCTCGTAGTGGGACCCATTCAAATACTTCCATTTCCACGAAAGAGACCACAGAGGGATTTCTCGTAATAGGACCCATTCAAATACTTCCATTTCCACGAAAGAGACCACAGAGGGATTTCGCGTAGTAGGACCCATTCAAATACTTCCATTTCCACGAAAGAGACCACAGAGGGATTTCTCGTAGTAGGACCCATTCAAATACTTCCGTTTCCACGAAAGAGACCACAGAGGGATTTCTCGTAGTAGGACCCATTCAAATACTTCCATTTCCACGAAAGAGACCACAGAGGGATTTCTCGTAGTAGGACCCATTCAAATACTTCCATTTCCACGAAAGAGCTGTCCCAGTTATTTAAATAATCAATGCAGGTTTGGTAAAATTTATGAATTGCATTTTTAAAATGTTGGCATCAATGTTTTGGGTTTTTCCTAAATCTAAAATTTTTTTTTTTAGTATTTGTAGGTAAAAACCTATAATAATCTATATTATCACAAAATAAAGGACAAAATGGCCATTTAAAACAAAATCTAAAGGACAGAACAGTGAAATAAAGGACTATCCTCTTAAATAAAGGACGTATGGTCACAGTAGATATAATCTCCATCCGCATGTTCCAAAGTTTATGATTAATATATGCTGTTTAGAATACTTCTCTCTAATGAGATTATTTGTTTTCGGGGCCTTTCTTAAGTTGATTCTTTAGCGATGAGAGTTATTAAGGAAATTCACTTTCAATATTTATATTAGGGGCTTTTTTCAAGTGCGAAACGAGGTTTCATTGTTTAGCGACAAGTGTTGTTAATGAAATCTTTTGATGAGATTATTTATTTTTCGGGCTTTTTTTTTCAGTAAGATAGGGGTTCTCAACGTGGAGTACGGGGAAAAAGTTTTTGGGGTACACCCTGACAGCTCAAAGTCGCTAGATCTAGTAACAAAGCAAAAATAACCATTGTTAAACTATAACTATAGTTTTATCTATCTACACAAGGGGTACGCCAGTTTCATAAACATTTCTAGGGGATACGTGAAGCATAAAAGGTTGAGAACCACTGATATATATGTTTTATTTTATTCCCATTGTTATACTATAAATATAATTTTATCTATCTATACAAGGGGTACGTCAGTTTCATAAACATTTTCAGGAGATATGTGAAGCATAAATGGTTGAGAACCACAGATATATATGTTTTATTTTATTCCCATTGTTATACTATAACTATAGTTTTATCTATCTATACAAGAACTACGCCAGTTTCATAAACATTTCCAGGAGATATGTGAAGCATAAAAGGTTGAGAACCACTGATATATATGTTTTATTTTATTCCCATTGTTATACTATAACTATAGTTTTATCTATCTATACAAGAACTACGCCAGTTTCATAAACATTTCCAGGAGATATGTGAAGCATAAATGGTTGAGAACCACTGATATATATGTTTTATTTTATTCCCATTGTTATACTATAACTATAGTTTTATCTATCTATACAAGAACTACGCCAGTTTCATAAACATTTCCAGGAGATATGTGAAGCATAAAAGGTTGAGAACCACTGATATATATGTTTTATTTTATTCCCATTGTTATACTATAACTATAGTTTTATCTATCTATACAAGGGGTACGCCAGTTACATACACATTTCCAGGGGATACGTGAAGCATAAAAGGTTGAGAACCACTGATATATATGTTTTATTTTATTCCCATTGTTATACTATAAATATAATTTTATCTATCTATACAAGGGGTACGTCAGTTTCATAAACATTTCCAGGAGATATGTGAAGCATAAAAGGTTGAGAACCACTGATATATATGTTATATTTTATTCCCATTGTTATACTATAACTACAGTTTTATCTATCTATACAAAGGGTACGCCAGTTACATACACATTTCCAGGGGATACGTGAAGCATAAAAGGTTGAGAACCACTGATATATATGTTTTATTTTATTCCCATTGTTATACTATAACTATAGTTTTATCTATCTATACAAGAACTACGCCAGTTTCATAAACATTTCCAGGAGATATGTGAAGCATAAAAGGTTGAGAACCACTGATATATATGTTTTATTTTATTCCCATTGTTATACTATAACTATAATTTTATCTATCTATACAAGGGGTACGCCAGTTTCATAAACATTTTCAGGAGATATGTGAAGCATAAATGGTTGAGAACCACTGATATATATGTTTTATTTTATTCCCATTGTTATACTATAACTATAGTTTTATCTATCTATAGAAGGGATACGCCAGTTTCATAAACATTTCCAGGATATATGTGAAGCATAAAAGGTTGAGAACCACTGATATATATGTTTTATTTTATTCCCATTGTTATACTATAACTATAATTTTATCTATCTATACAAGGGGTACGCCAGTTTCATAAACATTTTCAGGAGATATGTGAAGCATAAATGGTTGAGAACCACTGATATATATGTTTTATTTTATTCCCATTGTTATACTATAACTATAGTTTTATCTATCTATACAAGAACTACGCCAGTTTCATAAACATTTCCAGGAGATATGTGAAGCATAAAAGGTTGAGAACCACTGATATATATGTTTTATTTTATTCCCATTGTTATACTATAACTATAATTTTATCTATCTATACAAGGGGTACGCCAGTTTCATAAACATTTTCAGGAGATATGTGAAGCATAAATGGTTGAGAACCACTGATATATATGTTTTATTTTATTCCCATTGTTATACTATAACTATAGTTTTATCTATCTATAGAAGGGATACGCCAGTTTCATAAACATTTCCAGGATATATGTGAAGCATAAAAGGTTGAGAACCACTGATATATATGTTTTATTTTATTCCCATTGTTATACTATAACTATAATTTTATCTATCTATACAAGGGGTACGCCAGTTTCATAAACATTTTCAGGAGATATGTGAAGCATAAATGGTTGAGAACCACTGATATATATGTTTTATTTTATTCCCATTGTTATACTATAACTATAGTTTTATCTATCTATACAAGAACTACGCCAGTTTCATAAACATTTCCAGGAGATATGTGAAGCATAAAAGGTTGAGAACCACTGATATATATGTTTTATTTTATTCCCATTGTTATACTATAACTATAATTTTATCTATCTATACAAGGGGTACGCCAGTTTCATAAACATTTTCAGGAGATATGTGAAGCATAAATGGTTGAGAACCACAGATATATATGTTTTATTTTATTCCCATTGTTATACTATAACTATAGTTTTATCTATCTATACAAGAACTACGCCAGTTTCATAAACATTTCCAGGAGATATGTGAAGCATAAAAGGTTGAGAACCACTGATATATATGTTTTATTTTATTCCCATTGTTATACTATAACTATAATTTTATCTATCTATACAAGGGGTACGCCAGTTTCATAAACATTTTCAGGAGATATGTGAAGCATAAATGGTTGAGAACCACTGATATATATGTTTTATTTTATTCCCATTGTTATACTATAACTATAGTTTTATCTATCTATAGAAGGGATACGCCAGTTTCATAAACATTTCCAGGATATATGTGAAGCATAAAAGGTTGAGAACCACTGATATATATGTTTTATTTTATTCCCATTGTTATACTATAACTATAGTTTTATCTATCTATACAAGGGGTACGCCAGTTTCATAAACATTTCCAGGGGATACGTGAAGCATAAAAGGTTGAGAACCACTGATATATATGTTATATTTTATTCCCATATTTAAACTATAACTATAGTTTTATCTATCTATACAAAGGGTAAGCCAGTTTCATAAACATTTCCAGTGGGTACGTGAAGCATAAAAGGTTGAGAACCACTGATATATATGTTATATTTTATTCCCATTGTTATACTATAAGTATAGTTTTATCTATCTATACAAAGGGTACGCTACTTTCATAAACATTTCGAGGGGATACATGAAGTATAAATGGTTGAGAACCACTGATATACATGTTTTATTTTATTCCCATTGTTTTACTATAACTATAGATTTATCTATGTATACAAAGGTTACCCCAGTTTCATAAACATTTCCAGGGGATACGTGAAGCATAAAAGGTTGAGAACCACTGATATATATGTTTTATTTTATTCCCATTGTTATACTATAACTATAGTTTTATCTATCTATACAAGGGGTACGCCAGTTACATACACATTTTCACGGGGGTACCTGAAGCATAAAAGGTTGAGAACCACTGATATATATGTTTTATTTTATTCCCATTGTTATACTATAACTATAGTTTTATCTATCTATACAAGGGGTACGACAGTTACATACACATTTCCAGGGGGTACGTGAAGTATAAAAGGTTGAGAAACACTGATCTATATGTTTTATTTTATTCCCAATGTTATACTATAACTATAGTTTCATCTATCTATACAAGGGTACGCCAGTTCCATAAACATTTCCAGGGGATACGTGAAGCATAAAATGTTGAGAACCACTGATCTATATGTTTTATTTTATAACCATTGTTATACTATAACTATAGTTTTATCTATCCATACAAGAGGTACGCCAGTTACATACACATTTCCAGGGGGTACGTGAAGCATAAAACGTTGAGAACCACTGATATATATGTTTTATTTTATTCTCATTGTTATGTTATAACTATAGTTTTATCTATTTATACAAGGGGTACGCCAGTTTCATAAACATTTGCAGGGGATACGTGAAGCATAAAAGGTTGAGAACCACTGATATATATGTTATATTTTATTCCCATTGTTATACTATAACTATAGTTTTATCAATCTATACAAGGGGTACGCCAGTTTCATAAACATTTCCAGGGGATACGTGAAGCATAAAAGTTTGAGAACCACTGATATATATGTTTTATTTTATTCCCATTGTTATATAATAACTACAGTTTTATCTATCTATACAAGGGGTACGCCAGTTTCATAAACGTTTCCAGGGGATACATGAAGCATAAAAGGTTGAGAACCACTGATATATATGTTTTATTTTATTCCCATTGTTATACTATAACTCTAGTTTTATCTATCTATAGAAAGGGTACGCCAGTTACATAAACATTTCCAGGGGATACATGAAGCATAAAAGGTTCAGAACCACTGATATATATGTTATATTTTATTCCCATTGTTATACTATAACTATAGTTTTATCTATCTATACAAAGGGTAAGCCAGTTTCATAAACATTTCCAGTGGGTACGTGAAGCATAAAAGGTTCAGAACCACTGATATATATGTTTTATTTTATTCCCATTGTTATACTATAACAATAGTTTTATCTATCTACACAAAGGGTACGCCAGTTTCATAAACATTTCAAGGGGGTACGTGAAGCATAAAAGGTTGAGAACCACTGATATATATATGTTATATTTTATTCCCATTGTTATACTATAAGTATAGTTTTATCTATCTATACAAAGGATACGCCAGTTTCATAAACATTTCCAGGGGATACGTGAAGCATAAAAGTTTGAGAACCACTGATATATATGTTTTATTTTATTCCCATTGTTATACTATAACTATAGTTTTATCTATCTATACAAGGGATACGCCAGTTTCATAAACATTTCCAGGAGATATGTGAAGCATAAAAGGTTGAGAACCACTGATATATATGTTATATTTTATTCCCATTGTTATACTATAAGTATAGTTTTATCTATCTATACAAAGGGTACGCCAGTTTCATAAACATTTCCAGGGGATACATGAAGCATAAATGGTTGAGAACCACTGATATACATGTTTTATTTTATTCCCATTGTTTTACTATAACTATAGTTTTATCTATGTATACAAAGGTTACCCCAGTTTCATAAACATTTCCAGGGGATACGTGAAGCATAAAAGGTTGAGAACCACTGATATATATGTTTTATTTTATTCCCATTGTTATACTATAACTATAGATTTATCTATCTACACAAGGGATACGCCAGTTACATACACATTTCCAGGGGGTACGTGAAGCATAAAACGTTGAGAACCACTAATATATATGTTTTATTTAATTCCCATTGTTATACTATAACTATAGTTGTATCTATCTATACAAGGGGTACGCCAGTTTCATAAACATTTCCAGGGGATACGTGAAGCATAAAAGTTTGAGAACCACTGATATATATGTTTTATTTTATTCCCATTGTTATATTATAACTACAGTTTTATCTATCTATACAAGGGGTACGCCAGTTTCATAAACATTTCCAGGGGATACATGAAGCATAAAAGGTTGAGAACCACTGATATATATGTTATATTTTATTCCCATTGTTATACTATAACTATAGTTTTATCTATCTATAGAAAGGGTACGCCAGTTACATAAACATTTCCAGGGGATACATGAAGCATAAAAGGTTGAGAACCACTGATATATATGTTATATTTTATTCCCATTGTTATACTATAACTATAGTTTTATCTATCTATACAAAGGGTAAGCCAGTTTCATAAACATTTCCAGTGGGTACGTGAAGCATAAAAGGTTGAGAACCACTGATATATATGTTTTATTTTATTCCCATTGTTATACTATAACTATAGTTTTATCTATCTACACAAAGGGTACGCCAGTTTCATAAACATTTCAAGGGGGTACGTGAAGCATAAAAGGTTGAGAACCACTGATATATATATATTTTATTCCCATTGTTATACTATAAGTATAGTTTTATCTATCTATACAAAGGATACGCCAGTTTCATAAACATTTCCAGGGGATACGTGAAGCATAAAAGTTTGAGAACCACTGATATATATGTTTTATTTTATTCCCATTGTTATACTATAACTATAGTTTTATCTATCTACACAAAGGGTACGCCAGTTTCATAAACATTTCAAGGGGGTACGTGAAGCATAAAAGGTTGAGAACCACTGATATATATGTTATATTTTATTCCCATTGTTATACTATAAGTATAGTTTTATCTATCTATACAAAGGGTACGCCAGTTTCATAAACATTTCCAGGGGATACATGAAGCATAAATGGTTGAGAACCACTGATATACATGTTTTATTTTATTCCCATTGTTTTACTATAACTATAGTTTTATCTATGTATACAAAGGTTACCCCAGTTTCATAAACATTTCCAGGGGATACGTGAAGCATAAAAGTTTGAGAACCACTGATATATATGTTTTATTTTATTCCCATTGTTATACTATAACTATAGATTTATCTATCTATACAAGGGATACGCCAGTTTCATAAACATTTCCAGGAGATATGTGAAGCATAAAAGGTTGAGAACCACTGATATATATGTTTTATTTTATTCCCATTGTTATAATATAACTATCGTTTTATCTATCTATACAAGGGGTACGCCAGTTTCATAAACATTTCCAGGGGATACGTGAAGCATAAAAGGTTGAGAACCACTGATATATATGTTTTATTTTATTCCCATTGTTATAATATAACTATCGTTTTATCTATCTATACAAGGAGTACGCCAGTTTCATAAACATTTCCAGGGGATACGTGAAGCATAAAAGGTTGAGAACCACTGATCTATATGTTTCATTTTATTCCCGTTGTTATACTATAACTATAGTTTTATCTATCTATACAAGGGGTACGCCAGTTTCATAAACATTTCTAGGGGATACGTGAAGCATAAAAGGTTGAGAACCAGTGATATATATGTTTTATTTTATTCCCATTGTTATACTATAACTATAGTTTTATCTATCTACACAAGGGGTACGCCAGTTCCATAAACATTTCCAGGGGGCCCGTGAAGTATAAAAGGTTGAGAATATTTATATATGTTTTATTCCCATTGTTATACTATAACTATAGTTTTATCAATCATTACAAGGGGTACGTCAGTTACATACACATTTCCAGGGGGTACATGAAGTATAAAAGGTTGAGAAAGACTGATCTATATGTTTTATTTTATTCCCAATGTTATACTATAACTATAGTTTCATCTATCTATACAAGGGTACGCTAGTTCCATAAACATTTCCAGGGGATACGTGAAGCATAAAATGTTGAGGACCACTGATCTATATGTTTTATTTTATAACCATTGTTATACTATAACTATAGTTTTATGTATCTATACAAGGGGTACGCCAGTTACATACACATTTCCAGGGGGTACGTGAAGCATAAAACGTTGAGAACCACTGATATATATGTTTTATTTTATTCCCATTGTTATATTATAACTATAGTTTTATCTATTTATACAAGGGGTACGCCAGTTTAATAAACATTTCCACTGGATACGTGAAGCATAAAAGGTTGAGAAACACTGATCTATATGTTTTATTTTATTCCCATTGTTATAGTATAACTATAGTTTTATCTATCTACACAAGGGGTACGCCAGTTTCATAAACATTTCAAGGGGGTACGTGAAGCATAAAAGGTTGAGAACCACTGATATATATGTTATATTTTATTCCCATTGTTATACTATAACAATAGTTTTATCTATCTACACAAGGGGTACGCCACTTTTATAAACATTTCCAGGGGATACATGAAGCATAAAAGGTTGAGAACCACTGATATATATGTTATATTTTATTCCCATTGTTATACTATAACTATAGTTTTATCTATCTATAGAAAGGGTACGCCAGTTTCATAAACATTTCCAGGAGATACATGAAGCATAAAAGGTTGAGAACCACTGATATATATGTTATATTTTATTCCCATTGTTATACTATAACTATAGTTTTATCTATCTATACAAAGGGTAAGCCAGTTTCATAAACATTTCCAGTGGGTACGTGAAGCATAAAAGGTTGAGAACCACTGATATATATGTTTTATTTTATTCCCATTGTTATACTATAACTATAGTTTTACCTATCTACACAAGGGGTACGCCAGTTTCATAAACATTTCAAGGGGGTACGTGAAGCATAAAAGGTTGAGAACCACTGATATATATGTTTTATTTTATTCCCATTGTTATACTATAACTATAGTTTTATCTATCTATACAAAGGGTACGCCAGTTTCATAAACATTTCCAGGGGATACGTGAAGCATAAAAGGTTGAGAACCACTGATATATATGTTATATTTTATTCCCATATTTAAACTATAACTATAGTTTTATCTATCTATACAAAGGGTAAGCCAGTTTCATAACATTTCCAGTGGGTACGTGAAGCATAAAAGGTTGAGAACCACTGATATATATGTTTTATTTTATTCCCATTGTTATACTATAACTATAGTTTTATCTATCTACACAAGGGGTACACCAGTTTCATAAACATTTCAAGGGGGTACGTGAAGCATAAAAGGTTGAGAACCACTGATATATATGTTATATTTTATTCCCATTGTTATACTATAAGTATAGTTTTATCTATCTATACAAGGGGTACGCCAGTTACATACACATTTCCAGGGGGCACGTGAAGTATAAAAGGTTGAGAATATTTATATATGTTTTATTTTATTCCCATTGTTATACTATAACTATAGTTTTATCAATCTATACAAGGGGTACGACAGTTACATACACATTTCCAGGGGGTACGTGAAGTATAAAAGGTTGAGAACCACTGATATATATGTTTTATTTTATTCCCATTGTTATACTATAACTATAGTTTTATCTATCTATACAAAGGGTAAGCCAGTTTCATAAATATTTCCAGTGGGTACGTGAGGCATAAAAGGTTGAGAACCACTGATATATATGTTTTATTTTATTCCCATTGTTATACTATAACTATAGTTTTATCTATCTACACAAGGGGTTGGCCATTTCATAGACATTTCAAGGGGGTACGTGAAGCATAAAAGGTTGAGAACCACTGATATATATGTTATATTTTATTCCTATTGTTATCGGGGCGGGGGTGGCTCAGTCGGTAGCGCGCCAGGCTCGTAATCTGTAGTTCCCAGGTTCGAGTCCCAGCTGGGTCAGCGTTGAGATTTATCTCCGCAAAATTTCCCCGCCCTGCCCACGGTCAGTAGGGGACACCGATGGGCTTGCAAAGGCCGCCGTCCGTCGGATGGGACGTTAAGCCGTGGCCCCGTGTGCGGGAGAGCCATACCCTGTGCAAGTTAAAGAACACGCTGGATGGCCTTGACGGGAGGCTACCATCTGTCTCCCAACAGCTGTTCCAGTGGGTCCCCTCCCCCAACCTTCTCTGAGCCTTCGGGGTCCATGCGACCTGGCCATTTAGCCCATGGTGTGCAAAAAAGCGCCGCTCAGAGGTAAAACAACCCAAAACAACCCATTGTTATACTCTAAGTATAGTTTTATCTATCTATACAAAGGGTACGCCAGTTTCATAAACATTTCCAGGGGATACGTGAAGCATAAAAGTTTGAGAACCACTGATATATATGTTTTATTTTATTCCCAGTGTTATACTATAACTATAGTTTTATCTATCTATACAAAGGGTACGCCAGTTTCATATACATTTCCAGGGGATACGTGAAGCATAAAAGGTTGAGAACCACTGATATATATGTTATATTTTATTCCCATATTTATACTATAACTATAGTTTTATCTATCTATACAAAGGGTAAGCCAGTTTCATAAACATTTCCAGTGGGTACGTGAAGCATAAAAGGTTGAGAACCACTGATATATATGTTATATTTTATTCCCATTGTTATACTATAAGTATAGTTTTATCTATCTATACAAAGGGTACGCTACTTTCATAAACATTTCCAGGGGATACATGAAGTATAAATGGTTGAGAACCACTGATATACATGTTTTATTTTATTCCCATTGTTTTACTATAACTATAGTTTTATCTATGTATACAAAGGTTACCCCAGTTTCATAAACATTTCCAGGGGATACGTGAAGCATAAAAGGTTGAGAACCACTGATATATATGTTTTATTTTATTCCCATTGTTATACTATAACTATAGTTTTATCTATCTACACAAGATATACGCCAGTTACATACACATTTCCAGGGGGTACGTGAAGCATAAAACGTTGAGAACCACTAATATATATGGTTTATTTTATTCCCATTGTTATACTATAACTATAGTTGTATCTATCTATACAAGGGGTACGCCAGTTCCATAAACATTTCCAGGGGATACATGAAGCATAAATGGTTGAGAACCAATGATATATATGTTTTATTTTATTCCCATTGTTATACTATAACTATAGTTTTATCTATCTATACAAGGGGTACGCCAGTTACGTACACATTTCCAGGGGGCACGTGAAGTATAAAAGGTTGAGAATATTTATATATGTTTTATTTTATTCCTAATGTTATACTATAACTATAGTTTCATCTATCTGTACAAGGGTACGCCAGTTCCATAAACATTTCTAGGGGATACGTGAAGCATAAAATGTTGAGAACCACTGATATATATGTTTTATTTTATTCCCATTGTTATATTATAACTATAGTTTTATCTATCCATACAAGAGGTACGCCAGTTACATACACATTTCCAGGGGGTACGTGAAGCATAAAAGGTTGAGAACCACTGATATATATGTTTTATTTTATTCCCATTGTTATACTATATCTATAGTTTTATCTATTTATACAAGGGGTACGCCAGTGTCATAAACATTTCCAGGGGATACATGAAGCATAAAAGGTTGAGAACCACTGATATATATGTTTTATTTTATTCCCATTGTTATATTATAACTACAGTTTTATCTATCTATACAAGGGGTGTGCCAGTTACATACACATTTCCAGGGGGTACGTGAAGCATAAAAGGTTGAGAACCACTGATATATATGTTTTATTTTATTCCCATTGTTATACTATAACTATAGTTTTATCTATCTACACAAGGGGTACGCCACTTTTATAAACATTTCCAGGGGATACATGAAGCATAAAAGGTTGAGAACCACTGATATACAGGGTGATTCAGAATTCATCATCAATATTTAGTGGGGAGGAAGGGAATAAGAAAAGAAAGAGATTTCACATAGGAAAGTATTGGGGCAGACGAACGCATGGTGGTGTAGAGGGCGCTGTGTGTACACACCTCTCATACAGAAGCACAGCTGTTTGACGCGTGCAGTCAGTTGTCATTCGACAAGGTGAATTTGCAGAAGTAACATGAACCAGTATACGTGGAATGAATGTGCAGATATGCATGTAACTTACGGTGCGGTGCGGCAGAAGAAAGATGTCTTCGAGCCAGGCAATTGTATGCAGCGCCCTTCCCAAACCGCGGTGTGCCACAGCATCAAATGTTTTCACGTATTCATCGCCAACTGCGTGAAACAGGATCGTTTGCTGCTAGTAATGTTAATCGAGGGAGGCGCAGATCGGCACGGACAGTAGCAGTAGAGGAAGCTGTCCTACAGGAAATCGAGGAACAACCTGGTGCTAGCACACGAGGTATGGCTAGGCAGTTTGGAATTTCGCAAGCAACAGCGTGGCGGATATTACACGATGAAGGGTTACATCCGTTTCATCTGCAAAGAGTGCAATTATTGGCAGCAGACGACCATCCCAAGCGTGTTATTTTTTGTCAGTGATTCATGCAGAGAACAGCCGTTGATCCCAATTTCCCAACTTATGTTCTTTTCACCGATGAGGCGTTGTTCACTCGAGAGGGTGTCTTCAACACGCACAATTGGCATGTGTGGGCTCATCAGAACCCACACGGTACAAGACCTGTAGCTGCGCAACAACGTTTTGCTGTCAATGTGTGGACTGGGATTGTCGGTGACTGTTTGTTGGGCCCGTATTTACTACCATCCCGTTTGGACGGTGCCAAGTACCTAACATTTCTTCAGACTGTGTTACCGGATCTTCTGAACGAGGTTCCTGATGGTAGTCTCCGGCGAATGTGGTTCCAGCATGACGGCGCTCCTGCACATTTTGCAAATGCTGTGCGTGCTTACCTACGCAGACAGTTTGGTGGTCAATGGATTGGCCGCGGTGGACCGGTTTCTTGGCCACCGCGTTCACCGGATTTATCTCCAATCGATTTCTTTGTATGGGGTGCTATGAAAAACATGGTGTACGAGACCCCTGTTGATAGTGCTATGGATCTTGTAGCACGCATATCAGTTGCTGCCTCAAACATCCGGGAAATGCCAGGCATCTTCCACAGGGTCCGGCTGTCCATGCAACGCCGTTGTGAGTCATGCATTCTAGCACATGGTCGGCAGTTCGAGCACCTCTTGTAAGTCTGTACAACCAATGAAAAGAAATGTTACATGTAAGATAATAAATGTTTTTCCTTACCACTTCCTTCTTATGTGTTCTTTCCACCATTGAACTGGGGTCATTTTGCCCTACTACATGGCATATGCGCCCATGCTTTCCTATGTGAAATCTCCTTCGTTTCTTATTACCTACCTCCCCACCAAATATTGATGATGAATTCTGAATCACCCTGTATATGTTATATTTTATTCCCATTGTTATACTATAACTATATTTTTATCTATGTATACAAAGGTTACGCCAGTTTCATAACCATTTCCAGGGGATACGTGAAGCATAAAAGTTTGAGAACCACTGATATATATGTTTTATTTTATTCCCATTGTTATACTATAACTATAGTTTTATCTGTCTATACAAAGGGTACGCCAGTTTCATAAACATTTCCAGGGGATACGTGAAGTATAAAAGGTTGAGAACCACTGATATTTGGGTTGTTTTACCTCTGAGCGGCACTTTTTTGCACACCATGGGCTAAATGGCCAGGTCACATGGACCCCGAAGGCTCAGAGAATGTTGGGGGAGGGAACCCACTGGAACAGCTGTTGGGAGACAGATGGTAGCCTCCCGTCAAGGCCATCCAGCGTGTTCTTTAACGTGCACAGGGTATGTCTCTCCCGCACACGGGGCCACAGCTTATCGTCCCATCCGACGGACGGCGGCCTTTCCAAGCCCATCGGTGTCCCCTACTGACCGTGGGCAGGGCGGGGAATTTTGCGGAGATAAATCTCAACGCTGACCCAGCTGGGACTCGAACCTGGGAACTACAGATTACGAGCCTGGCGCGCTACCGACTGAGCCACCCCCGCCCCTAACCACTGATATATATGTTATATTTTATTCCCATATTTATACTATAACTATAGTTTTATCTATCTATACAAAGGGTACGCCAGTTTCATAAACATTTCCAGGGGATACGTGAAGCATAAAAGTTTGAGAACCACTGATATATATGTTTTATTTTATTCCCATTGTTATACTATAACTATAGTTTTATCTATCTATACAAGGGGTACGCCAGTTACATACACATTTTCACGGGGGTACCTGATAACTATAGTTTTATCTATCTATACAAGGGGTACGCCAGTTACATACACATTTTCACGGGGGTACCTGAAGCATAAAAGGTTGAGAACCACTGATATATATGTTTTATTTTATTCCCATTGTTATACTATAACCATAGTTTTATCTATCTATACAAGGGGTGCGACAGTTACATACACATTTCCAGGTGGTACGTGAAGCCTAAAAGGTTGAGAACCACTGCAGTAAGAAACAAGGAGATTTTCTTTTGGGGTAAGAGCTGCTAATATTTTGATATCGAATATGAATATATATATATCCTCAATACGCATTTTAAGGTTGATGCGGTATGGACTACTTATACCATTCAGACTTTTTTTTCACCGTTGCGAAATAACACAAAGTGGGCGAAATAAAACAAGATGGCGGCTGAGGACCCAATACTGCACTTCTGCCGTTGATGAAAGGTTCAAGAATTCATGGCGTCCAATGCTACAGGAATGCGAGTACGGTCTTTAAAATTTTTACCTCGTTGATCATAACTGAAATTAGATTTCTGATAATTATTATCAGGAATAATAATTATCAGAAATGATAATTGGGGGAGAATGATGGTTGGAGGAGGAGACCCACTGATATTCAATTATCAGTGTGTCTCCTCCCCCAACCATCTCTGAGCCTTCGGGGTCCTTTTGACCTGGCCATTTAGCCCATGGTTCGCAAAAAAGTGACGCTCAGAGGTAAAACAAGCCAACCCAGAACTACACAAGATTCCCTATATTCCGTGATGGCCACAACTGACGTCCCAGTATATCCCAGACATGCTCGATAGCAGAAAGATCATGGGACCTGGCTGACCAAGGGAGGGTTGCAATGCTATGGAGGACTCCCGGGAGATGTGAGCCATATATGGCCAGGCATTATCCTGCTGGTAAAAGGCCTCTGTCAGACGTGGCATGAAAGATAATGTAACGGGATCGCAGGGTCTCGAAAGTATCTTTGTGCTATTAACGTCCCTGTTACCACGACTAAGGCAATCTGCTGTCATAGGAGATGGCTTTGAGTTGGGTTTTTTTTAAACTCTGAGTGGCACTTTTTTGCACACCATGGGCTAAATGGCCAGGTCACATGGACCCCGAAGTCTCAGAGAAGGTTGCGGGAGGGGACCCATTGGAACAGATGTTGGGAGACAGATGGTAGCCTCTCGTTAAGGCCATCCAGTGTTTTCTTTAATATACACAGGGTATGGCTCTCCCGCACACGGGGTCACGGCTTAACGTCTCATCCGACGGACGGCGGTCTTTCCAAGCCCATCGGTGTCCCCTACTGACCGTGGGTAGGGCGGGGAATTTTTACGGAGATAAATCTCAACGCTGACCCAGCTGGGACTCGAACCTGAGAACTACAGATTACGAGCCTGGCGCGCTACCGACTGAGCCACCCCCGCCCCCACTCACCAAGGACGAGGGACGCTAAATCTAGTTGCAACAACAGATGGAAGGTGGAAATCGCGGTCACTCTGCGAGACCCTCCCTCCGCGGCCTATATTGCCATGGTACAATGATGAGTCTAAACTCATCCCGTAAAATTACATAAGGAACAAATATATTAATTTTTAAATAATTGCAATGGGGTTGGTGACGGGGAATCGAAGCCCTGGCTTCATACTGCTTGTGCTAAAACTAGAAAAAAGTATTATTTTATTTACTTGTTATTTGCGAACGATAAGGAATAAAGTAATGAAATTATTTAAAGTCTTAAATGCTTTAATGGAAAGTTTCAAAAGCGAAAAATATTAAGTTTGGGTTGGATTGTTTTACCTCTGAGCGGCACTTTTTTTCATACCATGGGCTAAATGGCCAAGTCACAAGGATCCCGAAGGCTCAGAGAAGGTTGGGGGAGGGTCTGTCTCCCAACCACTGGAAAAGTCTGTTGGGAGACAGATGGTAGGATCCCGTCAAGGCTATCCAGCGTGTTCTTTAACGTGCACATGGTATGCCTCTCCCGCACACGGGTCCACGGCTTAACGTCCCATCCGACGGACGGCGGCCTTTACCAAGCCCATCGGTGTCCCCTACTAACCGTGGGCAGGGCGGGGAGTTTTGCGGAGATAAATCTCAACGCTGACCCAGCTGGGAGTCGAACCTGGGAACTACAGATTACCAGCCTGGCAAGCTACCGACTGAGCCACCCCCGCCCCATTAGTAGTTAGAATACCCAGCATGTAATTGGTAGATGTGGGTTTGAGTTCAGGCACCGGCAAAGCCATTCGTTTAATTTTACGTCAACAGATTTGGGTTGTTTTGCCTCTGAGCGGCACTTTTGTTTGCACACAATAGGCTAAATACCAGGTCACAAGGGCCCCAAGAAGATTGGGGAAAGGGAACCTACTGGACAGATGCCAGGAGATAGATGATAGTCTCTGAACAAGGCCATACGGCGTGTTCTTTTACATTCTCAGGGTATGGCTCTCCCGCAAACGGGGTCAAGGCTTAACATCCCATGCGACGGATGGCGGCCTTTCCAAGTCCATCAGTGCCCCCTACTGACCAAGGGCATGGAGGGTAGTTTTGTGGAGATAAATCTCAACCCTGGCCCAGCTGGGGCTCGAACCTGAAAACTGCAGATTACGATCCTGGTCCGCTACCGACTAAGCCAACCCCGCCCCTACGTCAACAGGAAATATGTGCATTTGATATTGACTGATATCAATTCTTCTAAGTTTAAGCATATTATCTATCATTTAAGTGTATTATCTAAGTTTATACCTATATTGAATTACAGTTCAACAAGGGGCTGGGGTGGCTCAGTCGGTAGCGCGCCAGGCTCGTAATCTGTAGTTCCCAGGTTCGAGTCCCAGCTGGGTCAGCGTTGAGATTTATCTCCGCGAAATTATCCCGCCCTGCCCACGGTCAGTAGGGGGTACCGATGGGCTTGCAAAGGCCGCTGTCCGTCGGATGGGACGTTAAGCCGTGGCCCCGTGTGCGGGAGAGCCATACCTGTGCACGTTAAAGAACACGCTGGATGGCCTTGACGGGAGGCTACCATCTGTCTCCCAACAGCTGTTCCAGTGGGTCCCCTCCCCCAACCTTCTCTGAGCCTTCGGGGTCCATGTGAACTGGCCATTTAGCCGATGATGTGCAAAAAAGTGCCGCTCAGTGGTAAAACAACCCAACCCAAAGTTCAACAATGGCTGTTTCATATTTTGCATTAATCTTCCTTTTAGTAAACATGTTGTTTTCTTCTGTTTATCCTAGTGCTAGATTCTGACGGAAAACCAGCAAGTGGCATTTTTCGTGGTGTAGTCGTCTGGCCAGGGAACTACGACGAGTGCCTCAGTGTTGAAGCTCCTGTGGATGAAGACAACGATGGTGGTTTCCGTGGACAGTACTGTTCTCTTGTATGGAATTTAACTAAACTTCAGGCGGTAAGTGTATTTATTATCGTTTCCGTTTTTGTCTTATTTTTGCAATACGATATTCCTACGAATGGCAACACCAGTGACATCAGCAATGAATTTTTGATCTCCTGTATTTTTTGTAATTTCTTGCAAATTCCAAAATTTAAACTTAAAATTCTTGGCGCAGCAATCTGTGTATACAGGGTGAATCTGAAAAAGTGGGCAAAACTTTACGGGGTGGTAGAACGCAGCTATACGAGCAATATTCGTCATAGAATGTATGGTCGGAACGCAAGCGGTGAGAAGTTAAAAGGTAGTTTTCCAGTGTCACATTTAAAGAATGAACACAAGAAGGAGAGGAGATACTTCAGAAAACATTTTATTAACAGGAATGTAATTGAGGTACATGCTCAAAGAAATTGCTCAAAAGAGCTGCCGCCAGCTGTAATGCAGGCTTCACACCTGCGGGATAGGGACCGACGCACATTTGCGAAGACACCAGGCATTTCCCGAATATCGCCGGCAACAACGGCGATCCTGGCGACTAGATCCATATCGGTTTCAATGGGGCACTCGTAGATTAGACTTTTCATATGGCCCCACAGGAAAAAGTCCAAACACGAGAGATCCGGCGATCTTGGTGGCCAAGCTATGGGACCACCTCGACCAATCCATCACCCTGGGAACGTTGCATGTAAAGTGTTCCGCACATCTAAGCTGAAGTGTGCAGGCGCACCGTCGTGCTGGAACCACATTCTCGACCTGCTGGGGGTTGGAATCGGACGCAGCAGCTCCGGTAACACCTCTCGTAGGAATGTGTTATACGATTTGCCGTCCGGACGGCGTGGCAGGAGGTATGGGCCAGCCAAATGGTCATGGAGGATCCCTGCCCAAACATTTACGGAGAACCGCTGCTGGAACGAATGAGGACGTGTGGCATGCGGGTTCATAGATGCCCACGTGTGTGAATTGTGGGTATTCAAAACGCCCTCATGGGTGAAAGTGCACTCGTCCGTAAACAGAACATGTGCACCAAAATCCGGCTGCGCTGCATTCTGCTGGAAGTACCAACGTGCGAAATCGACACGTGGCTGATAGTCCGCCGGTGACAATGCTTGTACCTTCTGCGTACGATAGGGGTGAATTCCTTCCTCCTGTAGCACACGGCAAACCGACATTTGGGACACGTGTACTGCACGGGAAACCGCTCGCGTGCTACATCCCGGTCGCTCTTCCACCCTACGCAGAATGTCCTCTGCAAGTTGCGGCGTCCTGACACTCCTTTCACGCCCTGCGTCTTGCTTGGCCGCGGCGAAGGATCCCGTTTCACACAGCCGCCGATGCAAACGCTCGAAGGTTTTCCGATCTGGAGTGCATCTCATCAGAAACCGGTCGCGGTAACGTCTCTGTGCCTCACTTGCATTCCCGTCCGCCGCACCGTACACAAAGTTCATATCCGCCATTTCGTGGTTAGTATAACCAGCTATCCTCTCGGCAATCCACGGTAGAAATGCCGTTGGGTGCGAGGACCGACCCTTTTATACCATTTCCAACGCCACCTAGCTGCTCGCCGTTTGCGTTCCGCCCATACTTTCTATGAAGAATATTGCTCGTATAGCTGCGTTCTACAACCCCGTAAAGTTTTGCCCACTTTTTCAGATTCACCCTGTATATGGTAAGTAATAAAATGGCTTTAAATTTTGAAATTAAATTTTAAAACAGTGAAAAAAAAGGGTCTTAAAAAGTGAGGTGATTTCGCTTTCTTCTGCGTTGTAACTAGTTGAGTTGGGTTGTTTTACCTCTGAGCTGCACTTTTTTGCACACCATGGGTTAAATGGCCAGGTCTCAAGGACCCCGAAGGCTCAGAGAAGGTTGGGGGAGGGGACCCACTGGAACAGCTGTTGGGAGACAGATGGTAACCTCCCGTCAAGGCCATCCAACGTGTTCTTTAACGTGCAGAGGGTATGGCTCTCACACACACGGGGCCACGGCTTAACGTCCCATCCGACGGACGGCGGCCATTCCAAGCCCATCGGTGTCCCCTACTGACCGTGGGTAGGGCGGGGAATTTAATGGAGATAAATCTTAACGCTGACCCAGCTGGGACTCGAACCTGGGAACTACAGATTATGAGCCTGGAGCGCTACCGACTTAGCCACCCCGCCCCAAAAATGGGGAGCACTGATATAGTTTAAATATTTTAGTATTCGTATCTCCTTACAGTGATCTCATTGTTATTTCGTCATAGATTGGTCATTGAATTTATTTATATAAAAAGTGTAAAGAAAATGGCACATCCCTGTTCACTTTCGTTACTTCTGATTTTGCACAAGTGAAACGAGTTATATGCAAATGAGACCGTGCTGACTATTAACGTGAATCTATCCACAAAAAAAAAATGTCGCATGTGTCAGCTTCTTCAGTGCGCATCGCTTGCAACAAAAAAATATCAAATCCTTCAGAAAGTGTACAATGTACTGGAGAATGTGGAAATTATTTTCATGCTTCTTGTGAAAGTCGCAGCAATAGAAATTCCAAAAAATTATCGAAAAATGCTCTTATGAAGTGGAAATGTTCACGATGCAATGGCGGGGGTGGCTCAGTCGGTAGCGCGCCAGGCTCGTAATCTATAGTTTCCAGGTTCGGGTCCCAGCTGGGTCAGCAAGAGATTTATCTCTGCAAAACTCCCTGCCTACGGTCAGTAGGGGACACCGATGGGCTTGGAAAGGCCGCCGTTCGTCGGATGGGACGTTAAGCCGTGATCCCTTGTGCGGGAGAACCATACTCTGTGCACGTTAAAGAACACTCTGGATGGCCTTGACGGGAGGCTATCATCTGTCTCCCAAAAGCTATTCCAGTGGATCACCTCCCCCAACCTTCTCTGAGCCATCGGGGTCCATGTGATCGGGGTCATTAGGCCATGGTGTGCAAAAAAAGTGCCGCTCAGAGGTAAAAAAACCCAACCCAAAATCACTTCAACTTGCTAACGATAGTTAAAGTAACAGGTGTTTTCATATCACTTTTCAACTGCGTAGGACCCCATAATTAAATCAAATATTTTACCTCAATTAAAGAGCAGAACACTATGCGTTTAAGCAATAACGCCAGTCAGTGGGGCGGGGGTGGCTCAGTCGGTAGCGCGCCAGGCTCGTAATCTGTAGTTCCCAAGTTCGAGTCCCAGCTGGGTCAGCGTTGAGATTTATTTCCGCAAAATTCCTCGCCCTGCCCACGGTCAGTAGGGGACACCGATGGGCTTGGAAAGGCCGCCGTCCGTCGGATGGGACGTTAAGCCATGGCCCCGTGTGCGGGAGAGCCATACCCTGTGCACGTTAAAGAACACGCTGGATGGCCTTGACGGGTGGCTACCATCTGTCTCCCAACAGCTGTTCCAGTGGGTCCCCTCCCCCAACCTTCTCTGAGCCTTCGGGGTCCATGTGACCTGGCCATTTAGCCCATGGTGTGCAAAAAAGTGCCGCTCAGAGGTAAAACAACCCAAACAACGCCAGTCAGTCACAGAGATAAACTAAAAAAAAAAAATTCACGTTTGCGCATGGAGCAATAAAGTCCGTTAATCCGGATTAGTTGTATCCGGAGTAGCAAGGTCTGATGTACTTAAATTTTATTCGAGAGTATATTTTAATCTATTATATTTGATTTAGAGTGTGATGTCTGTAGTTGTTTAACATTTCTTCAATTCTGATTGCTAGGGAATGCAACTTACGACAGGTATCTGCCTTCCTGATTCATGTACAAGCGAAGATGCAAAAAATTCCTTCGAAGTTATCCTATATTATTTAGGTCAGTACAATTTTCTCGTAATAAAATAGATATAGCATTGAAACTGGGTTGGTAAATTGAGAGAAAAATCACACAAAATAACCCAGCATTTTTCATTGTTTAGAAAAAAGCACACATTTCCTGTAAACTGCGCAGTGTTATTAAAATAAAAAATAATAAATACCCCTTCAAGCAGCTGATTGCTACAAAGGTCTGACAGGAGACTGTCAGTTTAATACCCGTAGTAGAAGCTCTCAGCGTGTCTTCCGAAACTTACAGTAGCTCAAAAAAGTATCCGAACATATGGTTGATTACAGAATTCAGAAAAAATATCTGGAGCGTGTACAGCAACTGTACACGCTCCAGTTATTTTTCTTGAATTTTGTAATCACGTGACACGAAGGTTGCCAGATCACTAATTTCTAAAAAAAAATCGTTGTCAGATATTTTTTCTGAATTCTGTAATCAACCATAGTGTTCGGATACTTTTTTGAGCGACTGTACATTACCACAACGGATGCATTGAATAACTGCAATGGCGTATTTTTGTTTCGCCTAGGCTCCTGTCAGACCTCTGTGGCAAGCAGCTGCTTGAGGGGGTAGTGAGGATGGCGGGACCTCAGCAGAAAAACAGCACACACATCCATGCCTTAACAAACAGGCCTTATTCGGGGCTCGAACCCAGGTTCTGGTATTGAGGGGAGGCTACTAACAGCTGTCCTGTGAATCCCCTACCTCCAACTTTCTCGGAGCCCTCGGGGTCCTTGTGACCTGGCTTTAATTAATTACCCTTAAGCAATTTTTTGGCTCAGAAATCTGACAGGAGTCTGTCAGTATAATACACAATAGAGGAGATCTGTGATATTTAGAAGTATGCGGGATTTCAGATATTTCGGCCACATTTTTATTGATGCTAGTTAATGAACAAATAATTACCTTGGAAAGGTCGCAGTCCGTGGGGCCCATGTGCAGGAGAGCCATACCCTATGCACGTTAAAGAACATGATAGATAGCCTTGAAGGCGGCTTCCTTCTGTCTCCTAAGAATACTTCTAGTGTATCCTATTCCCCAGCCTTTTCTGAGGGGGCGGGGGTGGCTCAGTCGGTGGCGCGCCAGGCTCGTAATCTGTACGAGTCCCTGGTTCGAGTCCCAGCTGGGTCAGCGTTAAGATTTATCTCCATTAAATTCCCCGCCCTACCCACGGTCAGTAGGGGACATCGATGGGCTTGGAATGGCCGCCGTCCGTCGGATGGGACGTTAAGCCGTGGCCCCTTGTGAGGGAGAGCCATACCCTCTGCACGTTAAAGAACACGTTGAATGGCCTTGACGGGAGGCTACCATCTGTCTCCCAACAGCTGTTCCAGTGGGTCCCCTCCCGCAACCTTCTCTGAGCCTTCGGGGTCCATGTGACCCCATGGTGTGCAAAAAAGTGCCGCTCAGAGGTAAAACAGTCCAATCCAAAGCCTTTTCTGAGCTTTTGGGGTTCTGGTGACTTGGCTATTTAGAAGGCTGTGCTTGACTCAGTCGATAGCGTATCAGGCTTGTAATTTACACGTCGCAAGTTGGAGTCGCACCTAGGCCAGGGTTGATATTTATCTCCGGTAACGCCCCCCCCCCCCAGCCCTTAATCAGTAAGTGAACACCGTTGGGCTTGAAAAAGTCGTCGTGCGTCAGATGGATTGTTAAGCCATGGCCCCTTGTGCATGAGAGCCTACCATGTACACGTTAAAGAACACACTGGATAGACTTTAAAGGGAAGCTTCTATCTGTCTCTTAACAGTAGTATCAGCACGTCCCATTTTCCAACCTTCTCTCAGCCCTTGGGGTCTCTGTGAACTGGCCCCTTAGTTCATTGTGTGCATAAAAGTGCCGCTCAGAGATGAGGGCGGGGATGGCTCAGTCAGTAGCGCGCCAGGCTCGTAATCTGTAGTTCCCAGGTTTAAGTCCCAGCTGGGTCAGCGTTGAGATTTATCTCCGCAAAATTCCCCGCCCTGCCCACGGTCAGTAGGGGACACCGATGGGCTTGAAAAGGCCGCCGTCTGTCGGATGGGACGTTAAGCCGTGGTCCCGTGTGCGGGAGAGCCATACCCTGTGCACGTTAAAGAACACGCTGGATGGCATTGACGGGGTCTACCATCTGTCTCCCAACAGCTGTTCCAGTGGGTCCCCTGCCCCAACCTTCTCTGAGCCTTTGGGGTCCATGTGACCTGGCCATTTAGCCCATGGTGTGCAAATGAAATGCCGCTCAGAGGTAACCCAACCGTAATCAAAAGTATATTTAACCCAACCCTGCCGCTCAGAGATAAAATAGCCTAAAGTCCTACTCACCAATATTCTTGAACATCTAAAGTTTAATTTAATATTTATATTTATGTAGGAAAATTGTTGATGCAATATCAAAACTGATTCTATAAGTAAATATTTAATCTAGAATTTCTGTTGACTTTTCTATTTATTATGACCTTTCAATTTTGTTGTTATTCAGTTATATTTATTTCTTACTTTTAACGAACTCAGAATTATTTTCCATTTATCAGAGATGCTCCCCTACATAAAGAAATATGCTTCCTATGTAAGTCTAACATCAGCAAGTTGCAAACCTCGGGAACGAAGTTTAGATGGTTCTGCTATAACTTTCATGTAAGTAACGATTTATTATGCAAACGTTAATATATAGTTAGCGGCCACCTTTATTAATTACATTTCCTATTTATGTCAATAATAACTCAGACCCAAAACTCGGTAACTTCTTGAATAAACTTTTTACGAAAAAATATCACTGAAGATAATTAAAATATCTCGATCCAATCTGTTTCGGTGGGGCGGGGGTGGCTCAGTCCGTAGCGCGCCAGGCTCATAATCTGTAGTTCCCAGGTTCGAGTCCCAGCTGGGTCAGCGTTGAGATTTGTCTCCGCAAAATTCCCCGCCCTGCTCACGGTCAGTAGGGGACACCGATGGGCTTGGAAAGACCGCCGTCCGTCGGATGGGACGTTAAGGTCCATCCGACGGACGGCGTCCTCCCGCACACGGGGTCACGGCTTAACGTGACCCCGTGTGCGGGAGAGCCATACCCTGTGCACGTTAAAGAACACACTGGATGGCCTTGACGGGAGACTACCATCTGTCTCCCAACAGCTGTTCCAGTGGGTCCCCTCCCCCAACCTTCTCTGAGCCTTCGAGGTCCACGTGACCTGGCCATTTAGCCCATGGTGTGCAAAAAAGTGCCGCTCAGAGGTAAAACAACCCAACATTAAAGAACACGCTGGATGGCCTTGACGGGAGGCTACCATCTGTTTCCCAACAGCTGTTCCAGTGGGTCCCCTCCCCCAACCTTCTCCGAGCCTTCGGGGTCCATGTGACCTGGCCATTTAGCCCATTGTGTGCAAAAAAGTGCCGCTCAGAGGTAAAACAACCCAACGTTAAAGAACACGCTGGATGGCCTTGACGGGAGGCTACCATCTGTCTCCCAACAGCTGTTCCAGTGGGTCCCCTCCCCCAACCTTCTCTGAGCCTTCGGGGTCCATGTGACCTGCCCATTTAACCCATGGTGTGCAAAAAAGTGCCGCTCAGAGGTAAAACAACCCAACCCAATCTGTTTCGATCTCAATTTTCATCAACTTCAGTTCGGTATTTAAAGAGTTCTGGAAGCTTAAACATTTGGCAAGTTATCTCTTTCTGCAAAAAAAAAAGGAAACTTTCAAAATTGATTAACGTAATATAAACCTATTTTTACTTACCTATTGCACTTATTACCCTAACTACGCAAATTGTTAAAAATACTTTTATACTTATTACTAAAATTTAATATAACTGTTTTTGCTTTCATTTTAACTTATTTTTATTAACTTTAACCCGTAACTGCGGGCGGGGGTGGCTCAGTCGGTAGCGCGCCAGGCTCGTAATCTGTAGTTCCCAGGTTCGAGTCCCAGCTGGGTCAGCGTTGAGATTTATCTCTGGAAATCTAAATGCACGTTAAAGAACACGCTGGATGGCTTTGACGGGAGGCTATCATCTGTCTCCCAACAGCTGTTCCAGTGGGTCCCCTCCCCCAACCTTCTCTGAGCCTTCGGGGTTCATGTGACCTGGCCATTTAGCCCATGGTGTGCAAAAAAGTGCAGCTCAGAGGTAAAACAACCCAACCCATCCTTGAGATTGCTATAGAGGATCAACCCAACCCAATGCAAGCTCTGGAATTAACAACGAGAAAGCGATGTGCAATATGTCAGGCGAAAAAAGACCGAAAACCAAATATATATTGTTCAATGTGCAATATACCAATTTGCGGGCAGTGTGCATTGAAAGTATGCCCAAATTGTAAATAGTTCTTTTTTTTCTTATAATAATTATGTATATATGTGACTTCACACTAAATATTAAAAAATAAAAACTTTGTGTCAAAATTTCTTACTTTACTTCATAATTTTATAATGGGTCCCTATGACCCGTCGGTAGCAGTTGCGTCATAATGATTTGTCGGTAGTAGTTACGGGTTAAATACCCGTTTTTTAAACTAGCATTATTAAATATTTCAATTTTGCTAACTCTCTAATATCGACCGAATGTTTTAAATATCCTAATTTTGTTAACTCTCTGAATACCAAGCGAATGTTGTTAAATATTTCTATATTGCTAACTCTCTAATATCGAGCGAAAGTTGTTTTTAAACATTTAAATTTTGTTAACTCTCTAATACCGAACGAATGTTGTTAAATATTCGTTTTTTTAACTCTCTAATTACCGAGCGCATGTTGTTAAGTATTCCAATATTGCTAACTCTTTAATACCGAGCGAATGTTGTCGTTAAATATTCCAATTTTAACTCTCTGATATTGAGCGAATGTTCTTAAATATCCTAATTTTGTTAACTCTCTAAATATCGAGAGAATATTCTTAAATATTCCAGTTTTGTTAACCCTTTCAGGACCATAAGGTTTCTAAGAGTAAATATTAGTATGTAACTGTTTATTTTAGTTTGTTTAGACGTAAAATAAATAAAAATCATAAGAAAAATATATAACAATGTGTAGTTTTTTTGGAATTTTATGGGAAATATTTTTCCCATTTTTTTGACTATAAAGGTAACACAAATTATACGTAGGCTTATTACGCAATGTCTTTTATTTATTGGTTTATTAGAACAAAATGTTAACTAAAATAATACAAAATTATGAAATAAAATTACTATACAAAATGATGTGCTAATTATGATATTCTGCGAAGCAATTTCTTTTGGTAGTGAGGCAAAGATGGACATTGTACATAGAACATATATTACGCGTCCTGACAGTTCTGTTTTTGTTTTCTAAACGTTCCCGTTTATGTAATTGCGTTCCGCATACGTTCTATTTTGACATTCTGTATACAAAATACAGATAAGGTTATAATTAAATACGACAATCACCAATTTTAAAATGGGAAAAATGTTTCCCTTAGTCGTGAAAGGGTTAACTCTCTAAATACCGAGCGAATGTTGTTAAATATTCCAATATTGCTAACTCGCTAATATCTTGCGAATGTTGTTTTTAAATATTCCAATTTTGTTAACTCTCTAATACCGAGCGAATGTTGTTAAGTATTCCAATATTGCTAACTCTCTAATACCGAGTGAATATTGTCGTTAAATATTCCAATTTTGTTAACTCTCTGATATTGAGCGAATGTTGTTAGATATCCTAATTTCGTTTACTCTCTAATACCGAGCAAATGTTTTTAAATATTTCAATTTTGCTAACTCTCTAAATACCGAGCGAATGTTGTTAAATATTTCAATATTGCTAACTCTCTAATATCAAGCGAAAGTTGTTTTTAAATATTCCAATTTTGTTAACTCTCTAATACCGAACGAATGTTGTTAAATATCCTAATTTTGTTAACTCTCTAATTACCGAGCGCATGTTGTTAAGTATTCCAATATTGCTAATTCTCTAATATCGAGCGAATGTTAAATTTTCAATTTTGTTAACTCTCTGATATTGAGCGAATGTTGTTAAATATCCTAATTTCGTTAACTCTCTAATACCGAGCGAATGTTGTTAAAAATCCTAATTTTGTTAACTCTCTAAATATCGGGAGAATATTGTTAAATATTCCAGTTTTGTTAACTCTCTAAATACCGAGCGAATGTTGTTAAATATTCCAATATTACTGACTCTCTAATACCGAGCGAATGTTGTCGTTAAATATTCCAATTTTGTTAACTCTCTAATACCGAGCGAATGTTGTTAAATATCCTAATTTTGTTAACTCTCTAATACCGAGCGAATGTTGTTAAATATTCCAATTTAGCTAACTCTCTAATACCGAGCGAATGTTGTTAAATATCCCAATTATGTTAACTCTCTAAATATCGAGAGAATATTGTTAAATATTCCAGTTTTGTTAACTCTCTAAATACCGAGCGAATGTTGTTAAATATTCCAATATTGCTAACTCTCTAATACCGAGCGAATGTTGTTTTTAAATATTCCAATTTTGCTAACTCTCTAATACCGAGCGAATGTTGTTAAATATCCTAATTTTGTTAACTCTCTGAATAGCGAGCGAATGTTGTTAAATATTCGTTTTTTTAACTCTCTAATTACCGAGCGCATGTTGTTAAGTATTCCAATTTGTTACAACTCTCTGAATACCGAACGAATGTTGTTGAAAATCGAGTTATAAATAGATTTGATTGCGATCTTTAAATTATCCCCAATCATACTTAAATCTTATTTAACAAGTACCTGAGTTCTATGAGTAACTGTTGATGAAATATGGTATTCTATCTAATAAAATTACTTTTGAGCATATACGTAGTTCTGCATCTAAGTATAACTAACTTTTGATTAATTTTCCAACTCATTTTTCCAGAACGTTTCTGGTTATATTTGGAGTGTTAATGCTGCTTGGCAGTCTGATAACAATATACGAATACTACGAGCCTTTACTTAGAGACCGAAATTTATCAACTGAAAAACTTCTACTTCAGAATGCAGAAAATGTGAGCATAAACATCGATACTACTAAACCAACATCGAGTGATGAGAATGCAATAGCTGTTGGGAAGACTTCATTTTCTGTAAATGATAAAGACTCTTTAACTGGCCATGTAGAAAATGGAATTCCTCCTAATACAGATAGTCGCCTCTTACATATCAACGGTAAGTCATTCTTTATACCATTTGATTTTTCTTATAATTTACTACAGTCAATCAGAAAGTATTTTGTAAGTCACGTACAGTTGTTCAAAAAAAGTATCCGAACACTATAGTTGATTGCAGAATTCAGAAAAAATATCGCAACGATTTTTTTTAGAAATTAGTGATCTAATTTCTAAAAAATTAAAAAAATTTAAAATTCTAAGAAATTAATGATCTGGCAACCAGATCATTAATTTCTAAAAAAATCGTTGCCAGATATTTTTTCTGAATTTTGCAATCAACCATTACATACAACAATTTACATTACATACATTAATTACCATTACATAGATTAATTACCAATCAACCATGCCTTAAATACTAAATTTCCAAACTAATGGGTTGGTAGAATTAGAACAATCTTGTGTCTTCCAAGATTTTCGGTTGTTTCACCTCCGAGAGGCACTTTTTTTTAACACAATTGGCTAAATAGGCAGTCACAAGGACCCCGAAGGCTCGGAGAAGGTTGGAGAGGGGACCCACTGGAACAGCTGTTGGGAGACAGATGGCAGCCTTCCATTAAGGTTATTCAGCATGTTCTTTAACGTATACAGGGTATGGCTCTCCTGCACACGGGGCCACGGCTTAACATCCCATCCGACGGATGACGGCTTTTACTAAGACCCATCGGTATCCCCTACTGATACTAATTTCTAAAAAAATCGTTGCCAGATATTTTTTCTAAATTCTGCAATCAACCATAGTGTTCGGATACTTTTTTGAGCGACTGTACACCCTGGTATACATTTGCTATTAATGCCTAACATATCTATTATAATTAAAGAGAGCTGTGTGTCTGCAGCAGCCATAACTCATCCAGAAATCGTAGTAGACGCTTTAAATTTTCACAGTTTGTTTTTGGTTGTGGTCTGAGTTGTAGGAATAAATCTCAAGTCGAAATTTCAAAAGGGAGGCTTTCTAGAAGCAAAAATATTTAACATGCTATTCCTATGGGAAACATTAATCGTTGCCAAATCCATTTTTGTCATTTACTGCTTCCGATTACTTATATTAATCAAATTTTACTGCCTGATATATTATCCGTTTGGATTAATGTATTGATTTTAAAATCCTAACATACCCTCTTTATTTTAGCATCCCCCCATTAGAAAAACCCGTGTTCTGCTCTGATGTATACATATGACAAATAAAATATAATAAACAAAGTTAGGTGTTATTTTTGTTTTCTTTGTTTCACTCCTGTACCAAATATTGACCCACAGCTACATAATATTTTTCGATTCAGACCGATGCCAAAATCATTTCTCTGTCCCTGTCCCAGACTGTTCTGTTTTATCCCATATAATACTTTTAGAGTATTTTTTATTGCATTTATTTTTGTAATTTTCTTTACTTAATCAAAAGTGTGGAGGATAAAGCCATCTTGCTATGCTCCCCCAACTCCATGGAGGTAGGAAGATAACAGGAGGAGCCCTAAGCACTTGAAAATGATGCTTCGGCGACTGCGCGGCAGCTATGTTGTTCTATACAGTAATTCTTTATGGAAATATTCATTGCATTAAAAAAAGCAATATAAATTCCAAATAGCTTAAATGGACTTTCTCTTAGTCGTAAAAAAATAATCTTCCCGTATATAACGCACAGTAAAACTGAGTATAGCACGTGAAAAGTAGGCTTGATTGCAGCGGCAGATGGTTTGTTTTGAATGCAACAATATGGCTACCGCCCTGCTGCGTCAGCATCATTTTCCTTGGACAGGGGAAGCGCATTAGGGCGTCTCCTCTCATTCATACCTCCGTGCCCAACCAAGGCCCAACTCCCTCAAGCTCTGGTTGACATCTAATGTGTTTGTTACATTAATTACTTAAGACACGTTTTCATGTTAACATATTGTGCAGGATAAAATTTAACGAAAGTCAGATATTTCAGTTTCGGCCGTCAGCTTTCCATTGTTTATGAAGGCAAATACCTTATTTCGATAGCCAGCTTTATGAATAGAAAATACGTAGATCCACGTAACTCATCCACAACGTATTAATCTATAATAATAATAAAAGATATATGTCTTTCTGTGTATCTTGTTTGTATGTGTCCCTTTCGTAGCCATAACTCATCAGGAATTCAACGTTGCCGCTCCAAATTTTCACAGATTGTTTCTGGTTATGATCCGGGTTGCAGTGCCAAATTCCCAGTTGAAATTCCAAAAGGAAGGCTTGCTAGAAGCAAAAAGGTTTACCAACTGTTCCTGCGGGAAACGGTAATCGATGCCAAATTTATTGTTGCCATTTACTACTCCTTAATTGTGAACGTAAGAAGCTTGATAAAATTTAAATCTGCTGCCGTTGCCAGATCGCTTACATTCTCAAAGGCATTATTATTTTAAGGCATCCCATTACAGGTAGGAACCTGATTTTTTAACCCAGCACAGGGTCATACAGGAGAAACCCACATACCAAATTTGGGACCGTTTGGTTAAGTACATCGTAAACCACAGAGCATCAAAATCTGCCGAAATAAAAATTTTGATAGTTTGCAACGAAGCCATATGCTACGAGAACGCACGTGACGTCAGAAACGATCTGGACGACTCCGGGCTATTCTTCGTGTTCAATCTGTGCTAAATGGGGGTGGCTGGGTGCAGTACCCACAAAACTAACCTAGAGTGTAGTGAAAATCAAAATATACACATTAAAGGTTATCTGCAGGTTCCGTTCAGCTAGTAATTGAATTTTTGTGAATATTGAATTGCATTAATGATGATAATACTTCATTTTTTACAGGTGTGAAGAAATTTCTTAAATGTTTCTGTGTTCTAACAAACGGGTCGAAAATTTTGAACACCACTGTTTCTGGAGATCAACTGCTTTGTATCCATGGAATTCGATTTTTCAGTTTGTCATGGGTCATTCTTGGTCATACTTATGTCTTTGGTGCGCCAGTTATTGGTAAGTGTTACTTTTAAGTTTTTTAAGCTTGATAAACACTCTGGAAATTATTTGAAAATTTAATTCCTGATGGTTAATAACATGTGATATACAGGGTCGTTATAAAAGAATACTCATATTTTAAAGTTCTGTATATTTTGAAATACGTAAGGGATGAAAGTAATTGTGTGTGTAAAATGTTAAGAGATTCTGAAAGTTTCATTTTGTATTCAATGGACTTTAATCTGGGCCACATTAGTGACGTTATAGAGTCGGGGGTGGCTCAGACGGTAGCGCGCCAGGCTCGTAATCTGTAGTTCTCAGGTTCGAGTCCCAGCTGGGTCAGCGTTGAGATTTATCTCCGCAAAATTCCCCGCCCTGCCCACGGTCAGTAGGGGACACCGATGGGCTTGGAAATGCCGCCTTCCGTCGGATGGGACGTTAAGCCGTGGCCCCGTGTGCGGGAGAGCCGTACCCTGTGAACGTTAAAGAACACACTGGATGGCTTTGACGGGAGGCTACCATCTGTCTTCCAACAACTGTTCCAGTGGGTCCCTCCCCCAACCTTCTCTGAGCCTTCGGGGTCCATGTGACCTGACCATTTAGCCCATGGTGTGCAAAAAAATGCCTCTCAGAAGTAAAACAACCCAACCGAAGGTGACGTGATATTTAACTTCGATTCATATTTGGCTCAACGTGTATGGTGCAGGATGGGTTGTTTTACTCTAAGCTAAGGGTTCTCAACGTGGGGTACGCAGTAAATTGTTTTGGGGTACGCCGTGAGAGCTCAAAAGTCGCTAGATCAAGTAACAAAGTAAAAATAACCATTGTTATACTATAACTGTAGTTTTATCTATCTATACAAGGGGTATGCCAGTTAGAAACACATTTCTAAGGGGTACGTGAAGCATAAAAGGTTAAGAACCACTCTAAGTGACACTATTTTGCGCACTATGGGCTAAATGGCCAGGTCACAAGGATCCGAGGGCTCAGAGAAGGTTGGGAAAAGGGGTCAAACTGGAGGGCTGTTAAGAAACAGGTGGTGGCCTCTCGTGAAAGCCATCCAACGTATTCTTTAACGTTCATAGCTCTCTTTCTCCCCTTCATGGAGCCACGGCTTAACGTCCATTCGATGGACGGTGGCCTTTCCAAGCGAATCGGCATCCCACACAGACTGAGGGCAGGGCTGGGAGTTTTTCAGAGATAAATTCTCAATGCTGGCGCAGCTGGGACTCGAGCCTGGGAACTGCAGATTACAGACTGGCGCGCTACCGACTGAGCGATCCAAACCCCATTGGGAAACAGTGGTTTAAATAATAAACACTAAGATCTTTTAAAAATTCCCAACTCTTCAACTGGATGAAAGAATCTCGGATCAGTAGACCAAACTGATCTGGCAGAAATGAATACGTAATTCAAAACAAGTTAACGTGCTTTCACACTTAACTTCAATATTTATTTTTGAGCATCTGAATATCAATATTTCGTATATTAAAAATATCAACAATAGTATAGTGTTGCAATTATTGTTGAGCCCAATATACTGCCATTGTTTCAGAAACAAAGAATGAAGTACAAAAATTATAACATAAACTTTGGGATCTATTTTCTAACTGAAATTTCAAACTAGAAGAGTTTCAGAAACTTAAAGAGCAGGTCCAAAAGTTTAAACATAGAGATCTGCCTTTCAACATGAATATGAAACCAGAAAAAAAAATCTTTCACCTTTGGTAAGAAGCTGCCGTCCGTCGGATGGAACGTTAAGCCGTGGCACCGTGTGAGGGAGAGCCATACCCTGTGCACGTTAAAGAACACGCTGGATGGCCTTGACGGGAGGCTACAATCTGTTTTCCAACAGCTATTCCAGTGGATCCCCTCCCCCAACCTTCTCTGAGCCTTCGGGGTCCACGTGACCTGGCCATTTAGCCCATGGTGTGCAAAAGGTAAAATAACCCAAACCTACTTTGGAGAGGAAAAAGAGAATGAAAATTTTTATTTCGCAACTTTAACATCCTCTAACAATGTAAATGCGAATTGATTGAGAGTTGTGAAAAATGCTAATAATAACGTTTTATATAACGTATATACCTATGAAACAAAAAATAATTTTTCATTGATCTCTTCAAATGTTTAAAAGTTTCATTTTCGCTCCTCCATTTTAGGAACGTATATACCTATGAAACAAAAAATTATTTTTATATAACGTATATACCTATGAAACAAAAAATAATTTTTCATTGATCTCTTCAAATGTTTAAAAGTTTCATTTTCGCTCCTCCATTTTAGGAACGTATATACCTATGAAACAAAAAATTATTTTTCATTGATCTCTTCAAATGTTTAAAAGTTTCATTTTCGCTCCTCCATTTTAGGAACGTGTATACCTATGAAACAAAAAATAATTATTTATTGATGTCTTCAAATGTTTAAAAGTTTCATTTTCGCTCCTCCATTTTAGGAACGCATATACCTATGAAACAAAAAATAATTTTTCATTGATCTCTTCAAATGTTTAAAAGTTTCATTTTCGCTCCTCCATTTTAGGAACGTATATACCTATGAAACAAAAATTAATTTTTCATTGATCTCTTCAAATGTTTAAAAGTTTCATTTTCGCTCCTCCATTTTAGGAACGTATATACCTATGAAACAAACAATAATTTTTCATTGATCTCTTCAAATGTTTAAAAGTTTCATTTTCGCTCCTCCATTTTAGGAACGTATATACCTATGAAACAAAAAACAATTTTTCATTGATCTCTTCAAATGTTTAAAAGTTTCATTTTCGCTCCTCCATTTTAGGATAAGTGGGAAAATTATTGTTCCCAATGTATACCTTTTCACCATGATACTACAGAGCAAAAATTTGTCAGTCTCGACATAAAAGAGATTTGCATTTTTTTGGCATTTTAAAATTTTTTCCACCTTTAGGGAGAGTTATTAAGCAAGTGGGGCATTCTCGAAATACAGATCGTAATAATCCGTCAATATCCAAAGCAAAAATAATATTTTATTTCTCTCTAAAAGCAAAAAATATAGCTCGTTATTTATGAAAGTTTTAGCTCGCTATTTTGAAAACAAGCTAAACTAGAAGGACACATATCGCCTCTGGCGCATTTGAGAATCTCGTTTCAAAAGAGAAAGAAGTTTTTCCTTTAACTACTGTTTCTTAACTTAAAAGTTTTAATTTCAGCTAGCGGATGATGGGGAAAAAATGCAAAAAGGATTTCATTAGTAATTATATAACATAAAAGTATTTGTCTTTTAATTCTTCAATCTAAAAATTGCACTTTCCACAACTCTCTTAAAAAAGTGGGTAGATTATTGCTGTCAGAGGAATTCTCTTAAAAACTACTACTAATTTTTCAAATTTCTATCAATACATATTATTTGTAAAAGACGATAATACCTCTGCTGTTCCATCATTTCAGCGATCGGTAAAGATACGTGTATTAAAACTACAAAGTATCTGAAAAATGCGAATTATAATATTTCATTAATACCAATCAAATTTAATGAACTCTAATTAACGTTTTCATTGTTCCGAATTGAAAATTCGTGAGGTTCACATTTCGCCAACGAAATTTCATATTTATGTCATTTATATCTTGTTGCAATATTTGTTCAAAATTTTGCAGCTTTAAATCTTTTTCACCGTTAGAGGGCGCAATTATAGTGTTTGAAAGATTCCGAAAGTGCGAATCGTAATATTTTATCAATTCCTATCTAACCCTAAAAAGATTATTTCATTTATTTCTAAATACAAAAAATTATCTGCTGAAACATAAAATTGTGTTTTCCCACCCCTTCTGGGTCTAAGAAGCCAATTCGTTGTTGCGAATGGAAACATCATGGAGTTAAAATTCCACCACCAAAATTGAAAATTTCTAGCTTAAATACGTCGTTTACAATATTCGTTAAAAATTTCGGAATTTGCAAATTTTTCCACAATTATAGGTTGGGTTGGGTTGTTTTACCTTTGAGCGGCACTTTTTTGCACACTATGGGCTAAATGGCCAGGTCACATGGACCCCGAAGGCTCAGAGAAGGTTGGGGGAGGGGACCCACTGGAACAGCTGTTGGGAGACAGATGGTAGCCTCCCGTCAACGCCATCCAGCGTGTTCTTTAACATGCACAGGGTATGGCTCTCCCGCACACGGAGCCACGGCTTAACGTCCCATCCGACGGACGGTGGCCTTTCCTAGCCCATCGGTGTCCCCTACTGACCGTGGGCAGGGCAGAGAATTTTGCGGAGATAAATCTCAACGCTGACCCAGCTGGGACTCGAACCTGGAAACTACAGATTATGAGCCTGGCGCGCTACCGACTGAGCCACCCCGGCCCCTCCACAATTATAGTTTTCGGAAGATTTAAAAAGTGTGAATCAGTTCCTATCTAACCCCAAAAAAAATTTTCATTTATCTCTAAAAACAAACAATTATCTGCTAAACCTGAAAAGGTGTGTTTTCTCACCCCCTCTGGGTCAAAGGGGTCAACTCATTGCTGGCAATGGAAACTTTCTGACCGTCAAATTTCATCATCGAAATTTTAAATTTCTAGCATAAATACATCCTTTGCAATATTCGTTTGAAAGTTTCAATTTTTTTCCACCGCTAGAGGGCGCAATTATAACTTTAGAGATCTCCAAAAAGTGCATATCGTAATATTTCATTAATACCTATCCAACACAAAAAGAATTTCTAATTCATCTCTTTAAGCAAAAAAAGTTCGATTTCTACAGACAGAAGGCAAAGCGAAACTATTATCTCATTTTCTTTGAAAAGGAGATAAAAATGGAACCATCACCTCCAAATTGTACAAAAGAAAATGTAAAATTATGCTTTGCGAAACTTATATAAAAATAAAAAAAATGTAAATTTTTTCTCCTTTTTTTTAATAAAAATAAGTGAAATAAATTTCATAATTTTAACTCTTAAATATAGAGTTTGCATATTTTTAAAACTTATGATGATTAACGTTTAAATTTTGTGTTTTGAAAACAGCAAGTCTTCTAGATTTCCTTCAAGATGCAGACAATTGGACTTTTCAAGTGATTATACAGGGAACTTTGTCAGTTGACTCCTTTTTCTTATTAAGGTAAGAATAGATATTGCTGAAAGAGTTGAGAGATCATTTCACTATACAGGGTGAATCTGAAAAAGTGGGCAAAACTTTACGGGATGGTAGAACGCAGCTATACGAGCAATATTCGTCATAGAATGTATGGTCGGAACGCAAACGGCGAGCCGCTAGGTGGCGTTGGAAATTTTATAAAAGGGTCGGTCCTCGCACCCAACGGCATTTCTACCGTGGATTGCCGAGAGGAGGGCTGGTTATCCCGCAGGTGTGAAGCCTGCATTACAGCTGGCGGCAGCTCTTTTGAGCAATTTCTTTGAGCATGTACCTCAATTACATTCCTGTTAATAAAATGTTTTGTGAAATATCTCCTCTCCTTCTTGTGTTCATTCTTTAAATGTGACAGTGGAAAACTACCTTTTAACTTCTCACCGCTTGCGTTCCGACCATACATTCTATGACGAATATTGCTCGTATAGCTGCGTTCTACCACCCCGTAAAGTTTTGCCCACTTTTTCAGATTCACCCTGTATATTATATTACTCACCCTAATATATATATATACCATAATTATTTACTCCATATCCATTCCACTTTCATTCTTCACTCAAAATTCAACCCCGCTTTTTCTAAATCTGGCCACAGTTCCCTCACCGATGGGTTTGGAAAGGCCGCCGTCCGTCGGATGGGACGTTAAGCCGTGGCCCCGTGTGCGGGAGAGCCATACCCTGTGCACGTTAAAGAACACGCTGGATGGCCTTGACGGGAGGCTACCATCTGTCTTCCAACAGCTGTTCCAGTGGGTCCCCTCCCCCAACCTTCTCTGAGCCTTCGGGGTCCATGTGACCTGGCTATTTAGCCCATGATGTGCAAAAAAGTGCCGCTCAGAGGTAAAACAACCCAAAACAACCCAAGCCACAGTTCCCTCACCCCAAATTTGACCTCTCACCCATTCTTCACTCCAAACCCAGCCCCTCTCTCCTTACCTCTAAATTTGGCCCCATTTCTCCCTTACTCCAAATCCGAAACCCACTCATTCCTCACTCCAATTTCTCCTTCCCTTTAAATCTGGTCCCAGTTCCCCCTTACTCCAAATCCGAACACCACTCATTCTTCACTCCAAATCCAGCTCCCCGTTCTCCTTCCCTCTAAATCTGGCCCCAGTTCCCTCTTATTCCAAATCGGCCCTCACTCATTCTTCACTCCAATTTCTCTTTCCCTTTAAATCTGGTCCCAGTTCCCCCTTACTCCAAATCCGAACCCCACTCATTCTTCACTCCAAATCCAGCTCCCCGTTCTGTTTTCCTTTAAATCTTTCCTCAGTTCCCTCTTACTCCAAATCGGGCCTCACTCATTCTTCACTCCAATTTCTCCTTCCCTTTAAATCTCACCCCAGTTCCCCTTTACTCCAAATCCGAACTCCACTCATTCTTCACTCCAAATCCAGCTCCCCGTACTGCTTTCCTTTAAATCTTGCCCCAGTTCCCTCTTACTCCAAATCGGGCCTCACTCATTCTTCACTCCAAATTCTCCTTCCCTTTAAATCTGGACCCAGTTCCCCCTTACTCCAAATCCGAACCCCACTCATTCTTCACTCCAAATCCAGCTCCCCGTTCTCCTTCCCTCTAAATCTTGGCCCAGTTCCCTCTTATTCCAAATCGGCCCTCACTCATTCTTCACTCCAATTTCTCTTTCCCTTTAAATCTGGTCCCAGTTCCCCATTATTGCAAATCCCAACCCCACTCACTCTTCACTCCAAATCCAGCTCCCCGTTCTCCTTTCCTCTAAATCTGTCCCCTATTCCCTCTTACCCCAAATCGGGCCTCATTCATTCTTCACTCCAATTTCTCTTTCCCTTTAAATCTGGCCCCAGTTCCCCCTTACTCCAAATCCGAACCCAACTCATTCTTCACTCCAAATCCAGCTCCCCGTTCTCCTTTCCTCTAAATCTGTCCCCTGTTCTCTCTTACTCCAAATCGGGCCTCACTCATTCTTCGCTCCAATTTCTCCTTCCCTTTAAATATGGCCCCAGTTCCCCCTTACTCCAAATCCGCACCCCACTAATTCTTCACTCGAAATCCAGCTCCCCGTTCTCCTTTCCTCTAAATCTGGTCCCAGTTCCCTCTTACTCCAAATCGGGCCTCACTCATTCTTCACTCCAATTTCTCTTTCCCTTTAAATCTGGCCCCAGTTCCCCCTTACTCCAAATCCGCACCCCACTAATTCTTCACTCCAAATCCAGCTCCCCGTTCTGCTTTCCTTTAAATCTTGCCCCAGTTCCCTCTTACTCCAAATCGGGCCTCACTCATTCTTCACTCCAAATTCTCCTTCCCTTTAAATCTGTACCCAGTTTCCCCTTACTCCAAATCCGAACAACACTCATTCTTCACTCCAAATCCAGCTCCCCGTTCCCCTTCCCTCTAAATCTTGCCCCAGTTCCCTCTTTTTCCAAATCGGCCCTCACTCATTCTTCACTCCAATTTCTCTTTCCCTTTAAATCTGGTCCCAGTTCCCCATTATTGCAAATCCCAACCCCACTCATTCTTCACTCCAAATCCAGCTCCCCGTTCTCCTTTCCTCTAAATCTGTCCCCTGTTCCCTCTTACTCCAAATCGGGCCTCACTCATTCTTCACTCCAATATCTCTTTCCCTTTAAATCTGGCCCCAGTTCCCCCTTACTCCAAATCCGCACCCCACTAATTCTTCACTCCAAATCCAGCTCCCCGTTCTGTTTTCCTTTAAATCTTGCCCTAGTTCCCTTTTACTCCAAATCGAGCCTCACTCATTCTTCAGTTCAATTTCTCCTTCCCTTTAAATCTGGTCCCAGTTTCCCCTTACTCCAAATCCGCACCCCACTAATTCTTCCCTCCAAATCCAGCTCCCCGTTCTGTTTTCCTTTAAATCTTGCCCCAGTTCCGTTTCACTCCAAATCGTGCCTCACTCAATCTTCACTTCAATTTCTCCTTCCCTTTAAATTTGGTCCCAGTTCCCCCTTACTCCAAATCCGAACCCCATTCATTCTTCACTCCAAATCCAGCTCCCCGTTCTGTTTTCCTTCAAATCTTGCCCCAGTTCCTTTTTACTCCAAATCGTGCCTCACTCATTCTTCACTTCAATTTCCTCTTCCCTTTAAATCTGGTCCCAGTTTCCCCTTACTCCAAATCCAAACCCCACTCATTCTTCACTCCAAATCCAGCTCCCCGTTCTGTTTTCCTTCAAATCTTGCCCCAGTTCCTTTTTACTCCAAATCGTGCCTCACTCATTCTTCACTTCAATTTCCCCTTCCCTTTAAATCTGGTCCCAGTTTCCCCTTACTCCAAATCCGAACCCCACTCATTCTTCACTCCAAATCCAGCTCCCCGTTCGGTTTTCCTTTAAATCTTGCACCAGTTCCCTCTTACTCCAAATCGTGCCTCACTCATTCTTCACTCCAATTTCTTTTTCCCTTTAAATCTGGCCCCAGTTTCCCCTTACTCCAAATCCGAACCCCACTCATTCTTCACTCCAAATCCAGCTCCCCGTTCTGTTTTCCTTTAAATCTTGCCCCAGTTCCCTTTTACTCCAAATCGTGCCTCACTCATTCTTCACTTCAATTTCTCTTTCCCTTTCAATCTGGCCCCAGTTCCCCCTTACTCCAAATCCGAACCCCACTCATTCTTCACTCCAAATCCAGCTCCCCGTTCTCCTTTCCTCTAAATCTGTCCCCTGTTCCCTCTTACTCCAAATCGGGCCTCACTCATTCTTCACTCCAATATCTCTTTCCCTTTAAATCTGGCCCCAGTTCCCCCTTACTCCAAATCCGCACCCCACTAATTCTTCACTCCAAATCCAGCTCCCCGTTCTGTTTTCCTTTAAATCTTGCCCTAGTTCCCTTTTACTCCAAATCGAGCCTCACTCATTCTTCAGTTCAATTTCTCCTTCCCTTTAAATCTGGTCCCAGTTTCCCCTTACTCCAAATCCGCACCCCACTAATTCTTCCCTCCAAATCCAGCTCCCCGTTCTGTTTTCCTTTAAATCTTGCCCCAGTTCCGTTTCACTCCAAATCGTGCCTCACTCAATCTTCACTTCAATTTCTCCTTCCCTTTAAATTTGGTCCCAGTTCCCCCTTACTCCAAATCCGAACCCCATTCATTCTTCACTCCAAATCCAGCTCCCCGTTCTGTTTTCCTTCAAATCTTGCCCCAGTTCCTTTTTACTCCAAATCGTGCCTCACTCATTCTTCACTTCAATTTCCTCTTCCCTTTAAATCTGGTCCCAGTTTCCCCTTACTCCAAATCTAAACCCCACTCATTCTTCACTCCAAATCCAGCTCCCCGTTCTGTTTTCCTTCAAATCTTGCCCCAGTTCCTTTTTACTCCAAATCGTGCCTCACTCATTCTTCACTTCAATTTCCCCTTCCCTTTAAATCTGGTCCCAGTTTCCCCTTACTCCAAATCCGAACCCCACTCATTCTTCACTCCAAATCCAGCTCCCCGTTCGGTTTTCCTTTAAATCTTGCACCAGTTCCCTCTTACTCCAAATCGTGCCTCACTCATTCTTCACTCCAATTTCTTTTTCCCTTTAAATCTGGCCCCAGTTTCCCCTTACTCCAAATCCGAACCCCACTCATTCTTCACTCCAAATCCAGCTCCCCGTTCTGTTTTCCTTTAAATCTTGCCCCAGTTCCCTTTTACTCCAAATCGTGCCTCACTCATTCTTCACTTCAATTTCTCTTTCCCTTTCAATCTGGCCCCAGTTCCCCCTTACTCCAAATCCGAACCCCACTCATTCTTCACTCCAAATCCAGCTCCCCGTTCTGTTTTCCTTTAAATCTTGCCCCAGTTCCCTTTTACTCCAAATCGTGCCTCACTCATTCTTCACTCCAATTTCTCTTTCCCTTTAAATCTGGCCCCAGTTCCCCCTTACTCCAAATCCGCCCCCACTAATTCTTCACTCCAAATCCAGCTCCCCGTTCTGTTTTCCTTTAAATCTTGCCCCAGTTCCCTTTTACTCCAAATCGTGCCTCACTCATTCTTCACTTCAATTTCTCCTTCCCTTTAAATCTGGTCCCAGTTCTCCCTTACTCCAAATCCGAACCCCATTCATTCTTCACTCCAAATCCAGCTCCCCGTTCTGTTTTCCTTTAAATCTTGCCCCAGTTCCCTTTTACTCCAAATTGTGCCTCACTCAATCTTCACTTCAATTTCTCCTTCCCTTTAAATCTGGTCCCAGTTCCCCCTTACTCCAAATTCGAACCCCATTCATTCTTCACTACAAATCCAGCTCCCCGTTCTGTTTTCCTTCAAATCTTGCCCCAGTTCCTTTTTACTCCAAATCGTGCCTCACTCATTCTTCACTTCAATTTCCCCTTCCCTTTAAATCTGGTCCCAGTTTCCCCTTACTCCAAATCCGAACCCCACTCATTCTTCACTCCAAATCCAGCTCCCCGTTCTGTTTTCCTTCAAATCTTGCCCCAGTTCCTTTTTACTCCAAATCGTGCCTCACTCATTCTTCACTTCAATTTCCCCTTCCCTTTAAATCTGGTCCCAGTTTCCCCTTACTCCAAATCCGAACCCCATTCATTCTTCACTCCAAATCGAGCTCCCCGTTCTGTTTTCCTTTAAATCATGCACCAGTTCCCTCTTACTCCAAATCGTGCCTCACTCATTCTTCACTCCAATTTCTTTTTCCCTTTAAATCTGGCCCCAGTTTCCCCTTACTCCAAATCCGAACCCCACTCATTCTTCACTCCAAATCCAGCTCCCCGTTCTGTTTTCCTTTAAATCTTGCCCCAGTTCCCTTTTACTCCAAATCGTGCCTCACTCATTCTTCACTTCAATTTCTCTTTCCCTTTCAATCTGGCCCCAGTTCCCCCTTACTCCAAATCCGAACCCCACTCATTCTTCACTCCAAATCCAGCTCCCCGTTCTGTTTTCCTTCAAATCTTGCCCCAGTTCCTTTTTACTCCAAATCGTGCCTCACTCATTCTTCACTTCAATTTCTCTTTCCCTTCGAATCTGGCCCAAGTTCCCCCTTACTCCAAATCCGAACCCCACTCATTCTTCACTCCAAATACAGCTCCCCGTTCTGTTTTCCTTTAAATCTTGCCCCAGTTCCCTTTTACTCCAAATCGTGCCTCACTCATTCTTCACTCCAATTTCTCTTTCCCTTTAAATCTGGCCCCAGTTCCCCCTTACTCCAAATCCGCCCCCACTAATTCTTCACTCCAAATCCAGCTCCCCGTTCTGTTTTCCTTTAAATCTTGCCCCAGTTCCTTTTTACTCCAAATCGGCCCTTACTCATTCTTCACTCCAATTTCTCTTTCCCTTTAAATCTGGCCCCAGTTTCCCCTTACTGCAAATCCGAACCCCACTCATTCTTCACTCCAAATCCAGCTCCCCGTTCTGTTTTCCTTTAAAACTTGCCCCAGTTCCCTCTTACTCCAAATCGGGCCTCACTCATTCTTCACTCCAATTTCTCTTTCCCTTTAAATCTGGCCCCAGTTCCCCCTTACTCCAAATCCGAACCCCACTCATTCTTCACTCCAAATCCAGCTGCCGTTCTGTTTTCCTTTAAATCTTGCCCCAGTTCCCTTTTACTCCAAATCGTGCCTCACTCATTCTTCACTCCAATTTCTCTTTCCCTTTAATTCTGGCCCCAGTTCCCCCTTACTCCAAATCCGCACCCCACTAATTCTTCACTCCAAATCCAGCTCCCCGTTCTGTTTTCCTTTAAATCTTGCCCCAGTTCCCTTTTACTCCAAATCGTGCCTCACTCATTCTTCACTTCAATTTCTCCTTCCCTTTAAATCTGGTCCCAGTTCTCCCTTACTCCAAATCCGAACCCCATTCATTCTTCACTCCAAATCCAGCTCCCCGTTCTGTTTTCCTTTAAATCTTGCCCCAGTTCCCTTTTACTCCAAATCGTGCCTCACTCATTCTTCACTTCAATTTTTCCTTCCCTTTAAATCTGGTCCCAGTTCTCCCTTACTCCAAATCCGAACCCCATTCATTCTTCACTCCAAATCCAGCTCCCCGTTCTGTTTTCCTTTAAATCTTGCCTCAGTTCCCTTTTACTCCAAATCGTGCCTCACTCATTCTTCACTTCAATTTCTCCTTCCCTTTAAATCTGCTCCCAGTTTCCCCTTACTCCAAATCCGAACCCCACTCATTCTTCACTCCAAATCCAGCTCCCCGTTCTGCTTTCCTTTAAATCTTGCCCCAGTTCCCTCTTACTCCAAATCGGGCCTCACTCATTCTTCACTCCAATTTCTCTTTCCCTTTAAATCTGGCACCAGTTCCCCCTTACTCCAAATCAGAACCCCACTCATTCTTCACTCCAAATCCAGCTCCCCGTTCTGTTTTCCTTTAAATCTTGCCCCAGTTCATTTTACTCCAAATCGTGCCTCACTCATTCTTCACTCCAATTTCTCTTTCCCTTTAAATCTGGCCCCAGTTCCCCCTTACTCCAAACCCGCACCCCACTAATTCTTCACTCCAAATCCAGCTCCCCGTTCTGTTTTCCTTTAAATCTTGCCCCAGTTCCCTTTTACTCCAAATCGTGCCTCACTCATTCTTCACTTCAATTTCTCCTTCCCTTTAAATCTGGTCCCAGTTCTCCCTTACTCCAAATCCGAACCCCATTCATTCTTCACTCCAAATCCAGCTCCCCGTTCTGTTTTCCTTTAAATCTTGCCCCAGTTCCCTTTTACTCCAAATCGTGCCTCACTCATTCTTCACTTCAATTTCTCCTTCCCTTTAAATCTGGTCCCAGTTCTCCCTTACTCCAAATCCGAACCCCATTCATTCTTCACTCCAAATCCAGCTCCCCGTTCTGTTTTCCTTTAAATCTTGCCCCAGTTCCCTTTTACTCCAAATCGTGCCTCACTCATTCTTCACTTCAATTTCTCCTTCCCTTTAAATCTGGTCCCAGTTTCCCCTTACTCCAAATCCGAACCCCACTCATTCTTCACTCCAAATCCAGCTCCCCGTTCTGCTTTCCTTTAAATCTTGCCCCAGTTCCCTCTTACTCCAAATCGTGCCTCACTCATTCTTCACTCCAATTTCTTTTTCCCTTTAAATCTGGCCCCAGTTCCCCCTTACTCCAAATCCGCCCCCACTAATTCTTCACTCCAAATCCAGCTCCCCGTTCTGTTTTCCTTTAAATCTTGCCCCAGTTCCCTTTTACTCCAAATCGTGCCTCACTCATTCTTCACTCCAATTTCTCTTTCCCTTTAAATCTGGCCCCAGTTCCCCCTTACTCCAAATCCGCCCCCACTAATTCTTCACTCCAAATCCAGCTCCCCGTTCTGTTTTCCTTTAAATCTTGCCCCAGTTCCTTTTTACTCCAAATCGGCCCTCACTCATTCTTCACTCCAATTTCTCTTTCCCTTTAAATCTGGCCCCAGTTTCCCCTTACTCCAAATCCGAACCCCACTCATTCTTCACTCCAAATCCAGCTCCCCGTTCTGTTTTCCTTTAAATCTTGCCCCAGTTCCTTTTTACTCCAAATCGGCCCTCACTCATTCTTCACTCCAATTTCTCTTTCCCTTTAAATCTGGCCCCAGTTCCCCCTTACTCCAAATCCGCCCCCACTAATTCTTCACTCCAAATCCAGCTCCCCGTTCTGTTTTCCTTTAAATCTTGCCCCAGTTCCTTTTTACTCCAAATCGGCCCTTACTCATTCTTCACTCCAATTTCTCTTTCCCTTTAAATCTGGCCCCAGTTTCCCCTTACTGCAAATCCGAACCCCACTCATTCTTCACTCCAAATCCAGCTCCCCGTTCTGTTTTCCTTTAAATCTTGCCCCAGTTCCCTCTTACTCCAAATCGTGCCTCACTCATTCTTCACTCCAATTTCTCTTTCCCTTTAAATCTGGCCCCAGTTCCCCCTTACTCCAAATCCGAACCCCACTCATTCTTCACTCCAAATCCAGCTCCCCGTTCTGTTTTCCTTTAAATCTTGCCCCAGTTCCCTTTTACTCCAAATCGTGCCTCACTCATTCTTCACTCCAATTTCTCTTTCCCTTTAATTCTGGCCCCAGTTCCCCCTTACTCCAAATCCGCACCCCACTAATTCTTCACTCCAAATCCAGCTCCCCGTTCTGTTTTCCTTTAAATCTTGCCCCAGTTCCCTTTTACTCCAAATCGTGCCTCACTCATTCTTCACTTCAATTTCTCCTTCCCTTTAAATCTGGTCCCAGTTCTCCCTTACTCCAAATCCGAACCCCATTCATTCTTCACTCCAAATCCAGCTCCCCGTTCTGTTTTCCTTTAAATCTTGCCCCAGTTCCCTTTTACTCCAAATCGTGCCTCACTCATTCTTCACTTCAATTTTTCCTTCCCTTTAAATCTGGTCCCAGTTCTCCCTTACTCCAAATCCGAACCCCATTCATTCTTCACTCCAAATCCAGCTCCCCGTTCTGTTTTCCTTTAAATCTTGCCTCAGTTCCCTTTTACTCCAAATCGTGCCTCACTCATTCTTCACTTCAATTTCTCCTTCCCTTTAAATCTGCTCCCAGTTTCCCCTTACTCCAAATCCGAACCCCACTCATTCTTCACTCCAAATCCAGCTCCCCGTTCTGCTTTCCTTTAAATCTTGCCCCAGTTCCCTCTTACTCCAAATCGGGCCTCATTCATTCTTCACTCCAATTTCTCTTTCCCTTTAAATCTGGCACCAGTTCCCCCTTACTCCAAATCAGAACCCCACTCATTCTTCACTCCAAATCCAGCTCCCCGTTCTGTTTTCCTTTAAATCTTGCCCCAGTTCATTTTACTCCAAATCGTGCCTCACTCATTCTTCACTCCAATTTCTCTTTCCCTTTAAATCTGGCCCCAGTTCCCCCTTACTCCAAACCCGCACCCCACTAATTCTTCACTCCAAATCCAGCTCCCCGTTCTGTTTTCCTTTAAATCTTGCCCCAGTTCCCTTTTACTCCAAATCGTGCCTCACTCATTCTTCACTTCAATTTCTCCTTCCCTTTAAATCTGGTCCCAGTTCTCCCTTACTCCAAATCCGAACCCCATTCATTCTTCACTCCAAATCCAGCTCCCCGTTCTGTTTTCCTTTAAATCTTGCCCCAGTTCCCTTTTACTCCAAATCGTGCCTCACTCATTCTTCACTTCAATTTCTCCTTCCCTTTAAATCTGGTCCCAGTTCTCCCTTACTCCAAATCCGAACCCCATTCATTCTTCACTCCAAATCCAGCTCCCCGTTCTGTTTTCCTTTAAATCTTGCCCCAGTTCCCTTTTACTCCAAATCGTGCCTCACTCATTCTTCACTTCAATTTCTCCTTCCCTTTAAATCTGGTCCCAGTTTCCCCTTACTCCAAATCCGAACCCCACTCATTCTTCACTCCAAATCCAGCTCCCCGTTCTGCTTTCCTTTAAATCTTGCCCCAGTTCCCTCTTACTCCAAATCGTGCCTCACTCATTCTTCACTCCAATTTCTTTTTCCCTTTAAATCTGGCCCCAGTTCCCCCTTACTCCAAATCCGCCCCCACTAATTCTTCACTCCAAATCCAGCTCCCCGTTCTGTTTTCCTTTAAATCTTGCCCCAGTTCCCTTTTACTCCAAATCGTGCCTCACTCATTCTTCACTCCAATTTCTCTTTCCCTTTAAATCTGGCCCCAGTTCCCCCTTACTCCAAATCCGCCCCCACTAATTCTTCACTCCAAATCCAGCTCCCCGTTCTGTTTTCCTTTAAATCTTGCCCCAGTTCCTTTTTACTCCAAATCGGCCCTCACTCATTCTTCACTCCAATTTCTCTTTCCCTTTAAATCTGGCCCCAGTTTCCCCTTACTCCAAATCCGAACCCCACTCATTCTTCACTCCAAATCCAGCTCCCCGTTCTGTTTTCCTTTAAATCTTGCCCCAGTTCCTTTTTACTCCAAATCGGCCCTCACTCATTCTTCACTCCAATTTCTCTTTCCCTTTAAATCTGGCCCCAGTTCCCCCTTACTCCAAATCCGCCCCCACTAATTCTTCACTCCAAATCCAGCTCCCCGTTCTGTTTTCCTTTAAATCTTGCCCCAGTTCCTTTTTACTCCAAATCGGCCCTTACTCATTCTTCACTCCAATTTCTCTTTCCCTTTAAATCTGGCCCCAGTTTCCCCTTACTGCAAATCCGAACCCCACTCATTCTTCACTCCAAATCCAGCTCCCCGTTCTGTTTTCCTTTAAATCTTGCCCCAGTTCCCTCTTACTCCAAATCGTGCCTCACTCATTCTTCACTCCAATTTCTCTTTCCCTTTAAATCTGGCCCCAGTTCCCCCTTACTCCAAATCCGAACCCCACTCATTCTTCACTCCAAATCCAGCTCCCCGTTCTGTTTTCCTTTAAATCTTGCCCCAGTTCCCTTTTACACCAAATCGTGCCTCACTCATTCTTCACTCCAATTTCTCTTTCCCTTTAATTCTGGCCCCAGTTCCCCCTTACTCCAAATCCGCACCCCACTAATTCTTCACTCCAAATCCAGCTCCCCGTTCTGTTTTCCTTTAAATCTTGCCCCAGTTCCCTTTTACTCCAAATCGTGCCTCACTCATTCTTCACTTCAATTTCTCCTTCCCTTTAAATCTGGTCCCAGTTCTCCCTTACTCCAAATCCGAACCCCATTCATTCTTCACTCCAAATCCAGCTCCCCGTTCTGTTTTCCTTTAAATCTTGCCCCAGTTCCCTTTTACTCCAAATCGTGCCTCACTCATTCTTCACTTCAATTTTTCCTTCCCTTTAAATCTGGTCCCAGTTCTCCCTTACTCCAAATCCGAACCCCATTCATTCTTCACTCCAAATCCAGCTCCCCGTTCTGTTTTCCTTTAAATCTTGCCTCAGTTCCCTTTTACTCCAAATCGTGCCTCACTCATTCTTCACTTCAATTTCTCCTTCCCTTTAAATCTGCTCCCAGTTTCCCCTTACTCCAAATCCGAACCCCACTCATTCTTCACTCCAAATCCAGCTCCCCGTTCTGCTTTCCTTTAAATCTTGCCCCAGTTCCCTCTTACTCCAAATCGGGCCTCATTCATTCTTCACTCCAATTTCTCTTTCCCTTTAAATCTGGCACCAGTTCCCCCTTACTCCAAATCAGAACCCCACTCATTCTTCACTCCAAATCCAGCTCCCCGTTCTGTTTTCCTTTAAATCTTGCCCCAGTTCATTTTACTCCAAATCGTGCCTCACTCATTCTTCACTCCAATTTCTCTTTCCCTTTAAATCTGGCCCCAGTTCCCCCTTACTCCAAACCCGCACCCCACTAATTCTTCACTCCAAATCCAGCTCCCCGTTCTGTTTTCCTTTAAATCTTGCCCCAGTTCCCTTTTACTCCAAATCGTGCCTCACTCATTCTTCACTTCAATTTCTCCTTCCCTTTAAATCTGGTCCCAGTTCTCCCTTACTCCAAATCCGAACCCCATTCATTCTTCACTCCAAATCCAGCTCCCCGTTCTGTTTTCCTTTAAATCTTGCCCCAGTTCCCTTTTACTCCAAATCGTGCCTCACTCATTCTTCACTTCAATTTCTCCTTCCCTTTAAATCTGGTCCCAGTTCTCCCTTACTCCAAATCCGAACCCCATTCATTCTTCACTCCAAATCCAGCTCCCCGTTCTGTTTTCCTTTAAATCTTGCCCCAGTTCCCTTTTACTCCAAATCGTGCCTCACTCATTCTTCACTTCAATTTCTCCTTCCCTTTAAATCTGGTCCCAGTTTCCCCTTACTCCAAATCCGAACCCCACTCATTCTTCACTCCAAATCCAGCTCCCCGTTCTGCTTTCCTTTAAATCTTGCCCCAGTTCCCTCTTACTCCAAATCGTGCCTCACTCATTCTTCACTCCAATTTCTTTTTCCCTTTAAATCTGGCCCCAGTTCCCCCTTACTCCAAATCCGCCCCCACTAATTCTTCACTCCAAATCCAGCTCCCCGTTCTGTTTTCCTTTAAATCTTGCCCCAGTTCCCTTTTACTCCAAATCGTGCCTCACTCATTCTTCACTCCAATTTCTCTTTCCCTTTAAATCTGGCCCCAGTTCCCCCTTACTCCAAATCCGCCCCCACTAATTCTTCACTCCAAATCCAGCTCCCCGTTCTGTTTTCCTTTAAATCTTGCCCCAGTTCCTTTTTACTCCAAATCGGCCCTCACTCATTCTTCACTCCAATTTCTCTTTCCCTTTAAATCTGGCCCCAGTTTCCCCTTACTCCAAATCCGAACCCCACTCATTCTTCACTCCAAATCCAGCTCCCCGTTCTGTTTTCCTTTAAATCTTGCCCCAGTTCCTTTTTACTCCAAATCGGCCCTCACTCATTCTTCACTCCAATTTCTCTTTCCCTTTAAATCTGGCCCCAGTTCCCCCTTACTCCAAATCCGCCCCCACTAATTCTTCACTCCAAATCCAGCTCCCCGTTCTGTTTTCCTTTAAATCTTGCCCCAGTTCCTTTTTACTCCAAATCGGCCCTCACTCATTCTTCACTCCAATTTCTCTTTCCCTTTAAATCTGGCCCCAGTTTCCCCTTACTCCAAATCCGAACCCCACTCATTCTTCACTCCAAATCCAGCTCCCCGTTCTGTTTTCCTTTAAATCTTGCCCCAGTTCCTTTTTACTCCAAATCGGCCCTCACTCATTCTTCACTTCAATTTCTCTTTCCCTTTCAATCTGGCCCCAGTTCCCCCTTACTCCAAATCCGCACCCCACTAATTCTTCACTCCAAATCCAGCTCCCCGTTCTGTTTTCCTTTAAATCTTGCCCCAGTTCCCTTTTACTCCAAATCGTGCCTCACTCATTCTTCACTCCAATTTCTCTTTCCCTTTAAATCTGGCCCCAGTTCCCCCTTACTCCAAATCCGCCCCCACTAATTCTTCACTCCAAATCCAGCTCCCCGTTCTGTTTTCCTTTAAATCTTGCCCCAGTTCCTTTTTACTCCAAATCGGCCCTCACTCATTCTTCACTCCAATTTCTCTTTCCCTTTAAATCTGGCACCAGTTTCCCCTTACTCCAAATCCGAACCCCACTCATTCTTCACTCCAAATCCAGCTCCCCGTTCTGTTTTCCTTTAAATCTTGCCCCAGTTCCTTTTTACTCCAAATCGGCCCTCACTCATTCTTCACTCCAATTTCTCTTTCCCTTTAAATCTGGCCCCAGTTCCCCCTTACTCCAAATCCGAACCCCACTCATTCTTCACTCCAAATCCAGCTCCCCGTTCTGTTTTCCTTTAAATCTTGCCCCAGTTCCCTCTTACACCAAATCGGGCCTCACTCATTCTTCACTCCAATTTCTCTTTCCCTTTAATTCTGGCCCCAGTTCCCCCTTACTCCAAATCCGCACCCCACTAATTCTTCACTCCAAATCCAGCTCCCCGTTCTGTTTTCCTTTAAATCTTGCCCCAGTTCCCTTTTACTCCAAATCGTGCCTCACTCATTCTTCACTTCAATTTCTCCTTCCCTTTAAATCTGGTCCCAGTTCTCCCTTACTCCAAATCCGAACCCCATTCATTCTTCACTCCAAATCCAGCTCCCCGTTCTGTTTTCCTTTAAATCTTGCCTCAGTTCCCTTTTACTCCAAATCGTGCCTCACTCATTCTTCACTTCAATTTCTCCTTCCCTTTAAATCTGGTCCCAGTTTCCCCTTACTCCAAATCCGAACCCCACTCATTCTTCACTCCAAATCCAGCTCCCCGTTCTGCTTTCCTTTAAATCTTGCCCCAGTTCCCTCTTACTCCAAATCGGGCCTCACTCATTCTTCACTCCAATTTCTCTTTCCCTTTAAATCTGGCCCCAGTTCCCCCTTACTCCAAATCAGAACCCCACTCATTCTTCACTCCAAATCCAGCTCCCCGTTCTGTTTTCCTTTAAATCTTGCCCCAGTTCATTTTACTCCAAATCGTGCCTCACTCATTCTTCACTCCAATTTCTCTTTCCCTTTAAATCTGGCCCCAGTTCCCCCTTACTCCAAACCCGCACCCCACTAATTCTTCACTCCAAATCCAGCTCCCCGTTCTGCTTTCCTTTAAATCTTGCCCCAGTTCCCTTTTACTCCAAATCGTGCCTCACTCATTCTTCACTTCAATTTCTCCTTCCCTTTAAATCTGGTCCCAGTTTCCCCTTACTCCAAATCCGAACCCCACTCATTCTTCACTCCAAATCCAGCTCCCCGTTCTGCTTTCCTTTAAATCTTGCCCCAGTTCCCTCTTACTCCAAATCGTGCCTCACTCATTCTTCACTTCAATTTCTCCTTCCCTTTAAATCTGGTCCCAGTTTCCCCTTACTCCAAATCCGAACCCCACTCATTCTTCACTCCAAATCCAGCTCCCCGTTCTGCTTTCCTTTAAATCTTGCCCCAGTTCTTTTTTACTCCAAATCGTGCCTCACTCATTCTTCACTTCAATTTCTCCTTCCCTTTAAATCTGGTCCCAGTTTCCCCTTACTCCAAATCCGAACCCCACTCATTCTTCACTCCAAATCCAGCTCCCCGTTCTGCTTTCCTTTAAATCTTGCCCCAGTTCCCTCTTACTCCAAATCGTGCCTCACTCATTCTTCACTCCAATTTCTCCTTTCCATTAAATCTGGTCCCAGTTCCCCCTTACTCCAAATCCGAACCCCACTCATTCTTCACTCCAATTTCTCTTCCCATTAAATCTGGTCCCAGTTTCCCCTTACTCCAAATCCGAACCCCATTCATTCTTCACTCCAAATCCAGCTCCCCGTTCTGTTTTCCTTTAAATCTTGCCCCAGTTCCCTTTTACTCCAAATCGTGCCTCACTCATTCTTCACTTCAATTTCTCCTTCCCTTTAAATCTGGTCCCAGTTCCCCCTTACTCCAAATCCGAACCCCACTCATTCTTCACTCCAAATCCAGCTCCCCGTTCTGTTTTCCTTTAAATCTTGCCCCAGTTCCCTCTTACTCCAAATCGTGCCTCACTCATTCTTCACTCCAATTTCTCCTTCCCATTAAATCTGGTCCCAGTTCCCCCTTACTCCAAATCCGAACCCCATTCATTCTTCACTCCAAATCCAGCTCCCCGTTCTGTTTTCCTTTAAATCTTGCCCCAGTTCCCTTTTACTCCAAATCGTGCCTCACTCATTCTTCACTTCAATTTCTCCTTCTCTTTAAATCTGGTCCCAGTTTCCCCTTACTCCAAATCCGAACCCCATTCATTCTTGACTCCAAATCCAGCTCCCCGTTCTGTTTTCCTTTAAATCTTGCCCCAGTTCCCTTTTACTCTAAATCGTGCCTCACTCATTCTTCACTCCAATTTCTCCTTTCCATTAAATCTGGTCCCAGTTCCCCCTTACTCCAAATCCGAACCCCACTCATTCTTCACTCCAATTTCTCCTTCCCATTAAATCTGGTCCCAGTTTCCCCTTACTCCAAATCCGAACCCCATTCATTCTTCACTCCAAATCCAGCTCCCCGTTCTGTTTTCCTTTAAATCTTGCCCCAGTTCCCTTTTACTCCAAATCGTGCCTCACTCATTCTTCACTTCAATTTCTCCTTCCCATTAAATCTGGTCCCAGTTTCCCCTTACTCCAAATCCGAACCCCATTCATTCTTCACTCCAATTTCTCCTTCCCTTTAAATCTGGTCCCAGTTCCCCCTTACTCCAAATCCGAACCCCACTCATTCTTCACTCCAAATCCAGCTTCCCGTTCTGTTTTCCTTTAAATCTTTCCCCAGTTCCCTCTTACTCCAAATCGTGCCTCACTCATTCTTCACTCCAATTTCTCCTTTCCATTAAATCTGGTCCCAGTTCCCCCTTACTCCAAATCCGAACCCCACTCATTCTTCACTCCAATTTCTCCTTCCCTTTAAATCTGGTCCCAGTTCCCCCTTACTCCAAATCCGAACCCCACTCATTCTTCACTCCAAATCCAGCTCCCCGTTCTGTTTTCCTTTAAATCTTGCCCCAGTTCCCTCTTACTCCAAATCGTGCCTCACTCATTCTTTACTCCAATTTCTCCTTCCCATTAAATCTGGTCCCAGTTTCCCCTTACTCCAAATCCGAACCCCATTCATTCTTCACTCCAAATCTAGCTCCCCGTTCTGTTTTCCTTTAAATCTTGCCCCAGTTCCCTTTTACTATAAAATCGTGCCTCACTCATTCTTCACTTCAATTTCTCTTTCCCTTTCAATCTGGCCCCAGTTCCCCCTTACTCCAAATCCGAACCCCACTCATTCTTCACTCCAAATCCAGCTCCCCGTTCTGTTTTCCTTTAAATCTTGCCCCAGTTCCCTTTTACTCCAAATCGTGCCTCACTCATTCTTCACTTCAATTTCTCCTTCCCTTTAAATCTGGTCCCAGTTTCCCCTTACTCCAAATCCGAACCCCACTCATTCTTCACTCCAAATCCAGCTCCCCGTTCTGCTTTCCTTTAAATCTTGCCCCAGTTCCCTTTTACTCCAAATCGTGCCTCACTCATTCTTCACTTCAATTTCTCCTTCCCTTTAAATCTGGTCCCAGTTCCCCCTTACTCCAAACCCGCACCCCACTAATTCTTCACTCCAAATCCAGCTCCCCGTTCTGCTTTCCTTTAAATCTTGTCCCAGTTCCCTTTTACTCCAAATCGTGCCTCACTCATTCTTCACTTCAATTTCTCCTTCCCTTTAAATCTGGTCCCAGTTTCCCCTTACTCCAAATCCGAACCCCACTCATTCTTCACTCCAAATCCAGCTCCCCGTTCTGCTTTCCTTTAAATCTTGCCCCAGTTCCCTCTTACTCCAAATCGTGCCTCACTCATTCTTCACTCCAATTTCTCCTTTCCATTAAATCTGGTCCCAGTTCCCCCTTACTCCAAATCCGAACCCCACTCATTCTTCACTCCAATTTCTCCTTCCCATTAAATCTGGTCCCAGTTTCCCCTTACTCCAAATCCGAACCCCATTCATTCTTCACTCCAAATCCAGCTCCCCGTTCTGTTTTCCTTTAAATCTTGCCCCAGTTCCCTTTTACTCCAAATCGTGCCTCACTCATTCTTCACTTCAATTTCTCCTTCTCTTTAAATCTGGTCCCAGTTCCCCCTTACTCCAAATCCGAACCCCACTCATTCTTCACTCCAAATCCAGCTCCCCGTTCTGTTTTCCTTTAAATCTTTCCCCAGTTCCCTCTTACTCCAAATCGTGCCTCACTCATTCTTCACTCCAATTTCTCCTTCCCATTAAATCTGGTCCCAGTTCCCCCTTACTCCAAATCCGAACCCCACTCATTCTTCACTCCAATTTCTCCTTCCCATTAAATCTGGTCCCAGTTTCCCCTTACTCCAAATCGAACCCCATTCATTCTTCACTCCAAATCCAGCTCCCCGTTCTGTTTTCCTTTAAATCTTGCCCCAGTTCCCTTTTACTCCAAATCGTGCCTCGCTCATTCTTCACTTCAATTTCTCCTTCCCTTTAAATCTGGTCCCAGTTCCCCCTTACTCCAAATCCGAACCCCACTCATTCTTCACTCCAAATCCAGCTCCCCGTTCTGCTTTCCTTTAAATCTTGCCCCAGTTCCCTCTTACTCCAAATCGGGCCTCACTCATTCTTCACTCCAATTTCTCCTTCCCTTTAAATATGGCCCCAGTTCCCCCTTACTCCAAATCCGAACCTCACTCATTCTTCACTCCAAATCCAGCTCCCCGTTCTATTTTCCTTTAAATCTTGCCCCAGTTCCCTTTTACTCCAAATCGTGCCTCGCTCATTCTTCACTTCAATTTCTCCTTCCCTTTAAATCTGGTCCCAGTTCCCCCTTACTCCAAATCCGAACCCCACTCATTCTTCACTCCAAATCTAGCTCCCCGTTCTGTTTTCCTTTAAATCTTGCCTCAGTTCCCTTTTACTCCAAATCGTGCCTCACTCATTCTTCACTTCAATTTCTCATTCCCTTTAAATCTGGTCCCAGTTCCCCCTTACTCCAAATCCTAACCCCATTCATTCTTCACTCCAAATCCAGCTCCCCGTTCTGTTTTCCTTTAAATCTTGCCCCAGTTCCCTTTTACTCCAAATCGTGCCTCACTCATTCTTCACTTCAATTTCTCCTTCCCTTTAAATCTGGTCCCAGTTCCCCCTTACTCCAAATCCGAACCTCACTCATTCTTCACTCCAAATCCAGCTCCCCGTTCTGTTTTCCTTTAAATCTTGCCCCAGTTCCCTTTTACTCCAAATCGTGCCTCACTCATTCTTCACTTCAATTTCTCCTTCTCTTTAAATCTGGTCCCAGTTCCCCCTTACTCCAAATCCGAACCCCACTCATTCTTCACTCCAAATCCAGCTCCCCGTTCTGTTTTCCTTTAAATCTTGCCTCAGTTCCCTTTTACTCCAAATCGTGCCTCACTCATTCTTCACTTCAATTTCTCCTTCCCTTTAAATCTGGTCCCAGTTTCCCCTTACTCCAAATCCGAACCCCACTCATTCTTCACTCCAAATCCAGCTCCCCGTTCTGCTTTCCTTTAAATCTTGCCCCAGTTCCCTCTTACTCCAAATCGGGCCTCACTCATTCTTCACTCCAATTTCTCTTTCCCTTTGAATCTGGCCTCAGTTCCCCCTTACTCCAAATGCGAACCCCACTCATTCTTCACTCCAAATCCAGCTCCCCATCCTCCTTTCCTCTAAATCTGGCCCCAGTTCCCTCTTACTCCAAATCGGGCCTCACTCATTCTTCACTCCAATTCATCATCATCCTCAAGCAGCCATGGGCTACGGAGGTCCAACCAGACCGTGCAATTTAGTTCTCCAAGCAAGTCTATCCTGAGCTACATCTACTGCATCTGGCCACTGCACACCAATTCCAACAAGGTCCTGTTTGACATTGTCTGCCCACCGCATCCTAGGTCTCCCCTTCTTTCTGAGGCCTTTAGGCACACTGTTCATAACCCTATTCACCATTCTATAATTATTCATACGGGCAACATGGCCAAACCAACGGAGTCTCTCTCTGCACAATATGCTGCTTAAAGGAGGTTGCAAACTCCTTTGCCTAATCTCATCATTAGTTACAAAGTTGAACCACCTAATGCCCAAGATACTGCGTAAGCATCTGGAATCAAAAGCATCTAGTTTCCTGTTATCTTGTTTACAAAGTGTCCAAGTTTCACTACCATAACTAACCCTAGAAAGAACCAAACTATTATACAGTCTAATTTTAGTCTTTAGGTGTATACGCCTATTTCTCCACACTCTCCATAGATTCTTAAAAGTCCCGGCAGCAATCCCTATTCGTCTGTTAATCTCATGCCGCACATCACCATTATCTGTTACATAGCTCCCAAGATAATTAAACTGTGACACCTGCTCAAGACTGCAACCATTCAGATTAACTGAATCACAGCCTGCCTGACCAATTTTCATCACTTTAGTTTTCTCTCTGTTTATAACCAAACCAACTCTACTACCAGTCTCATCAACAGCTCGAATGAAAGAGTTCATCTCATCAACATCATTTGCCAAAAGGGCTAAATCATCAGCATAATCTAAATCAGAAATTTTCGTATCTCCAGCCCATTTAAGGCCAAAATCTTTCCCTTGAAGTGAATTTCGCATAACATAATCAATAACCAAGCTAAAGAGAAAAGGAGACAAAATGCACCCTTGTCGAACACCAGAAGTAATGCTAAACCAATTACTACAAGCCTTACCAACTCTCACACACGACTCAGTGTTATTACAGAGAGCTTTCATAATGTTAACTAACTTGTCTGGTATACCATATGATCTCACAATCAACCACAAATTATGACGATCAACAGAGTCGAAAGCCTTTTTGAAATCAACAAAGCTAGCAACCAAAGGTTTCTGAAACTCTAAACATTTCTCAAGAATCTGCCTAAGTGAAAATATCTGATCCACACATCCCCTACCACTTCTGAATCCACATTGCTCATCACGCAATTGACTGTCAACCAGATTCTTAATTCTATTAAGCACAATCATGGAAAGAACTTTACCTGGAACAGAGAGTAGGCTGATACCCCTATAGTTATCACAAGAACTGCGATCACCTTTTTTGAAAATAGGGATAACAATAGCTCTGGTAAAATCCTTTGGAACCATGCCTTTATCATAAAAGAGATTCAGAATTTCAGTCATCCAAGTGGTAACCGAAACATTCCCAGCTCTAAGCATTTCCGTAGTAATTTCATCTACCCCTGGGGATTTATGAAGTTTAAGTTTAGAAACAGCCAAAATAACTTCAGATTGTGTTATAGGGCCAACATTAAAGCCACCAATGCATCTATCATCATTGCAAACAATGGGAGTAGAACTAACTACATTGTTTAGAACATCACTGAAATGCTCAGCCCACCTAGCCATGACAGAATCCTCCCCTTCTATAACCTTACCTTGTTTATCCTTCAATCCTTGTATGCCTGTCCGTTTTCTACCACACAAAACATTAACTATCTGGTACAGCTCTCTGCTGTTGTGCTGTCTAGCTGCTTCCTCGGCTTTGTCAGCCAAACCATCAAGCCAAAGATTCTTATCAGCAGCTAACTGATCCTTTACAAGCTTATTAAGGTCTCTGTAATGCTTTCTATTAGGACTAGTAGGGTATTGATTAAGGGCATTCCTGCAGTTCTTTCTTTCCGAAATAAGCTCAAGTGCCTTATCACTCAGATAATTTTGCCTCTTCTGCTCCTTTTTTCCTAAAAGAGTACTGTTAGTGTCCAAAAAAGCCTGTTTAAAATGATCCCATTCTTCCTCAACTTCAGTAGTAAGCAAACCATGACTGTCATAATGACTAAGTAACCTATCATGGTAAGCTTTGGCTATAACTGGATCTTTCAGAGCTTCAGTATTAAAAGTAAATTTTTTAACCCTAGCACAACACTTTTTAAGTTTAAGTTGCAACACACTTTTAACAAGGTAATGGTCAGATCCAATTTCAGCTCCCCTATATGCCCTGGTATTCCTAACAGAACTGGGCCATTTGCTGTTAATTAATATGTAATCAATCATATTCTTATGCAGCCCATCAGGTGAAACCCATGTGTACTTATGTATGTCACGGTGTTTGTAATAAGTGTTAGTTATTCTGAATCCACTGAGTTTACTTACCTGTAGGAGACGTTGCCCATTGCCATTGCAGCTACCAATACCAAAAGGGCCTATTACTCCTCCCCAAAGGTCAGAGTCAGTACCAACTTTGGCATTGAAGTCACCAAGAACAAGGGTAATATCTCCTTTCTTGACAGAATTCAAAATATCCTGAAGTTGTCCATAAAACCTATCCTTCTCATCCTCATCGGCATCCTCAGTGGGGGCATAACAGCAGATAACATTCAAGTCTTTAACGCTTGTCTGAAATTTTGCTGTAAGAAACCTTTCATTAATGCACTCATATCCTAGAAGAGCATCGCTAGCGTGTCTGCTGAGAAGCAGACCCACGCCTTGGTGATGCTTATTGTCGTTCCTCCCTGAAAAGAGAAATTTAAGATTATTTTTAAGAATCTGACCTTTATCGGTCCATCTGGTCTCTTGCAAGCCGAGAATATCTAAATTATAACGGTGGAATTCTTGTGTGAAGACATCAAGAGAAAAAGCTCTGTGCAGAGTCCTCACATTCCAACTACCTATGGAGAGAAAATGGTTAGTGGGATGTTTAAAGAAACTATGTTTATTGAGAGAGGGAATGCCGACAATATCAAACAGCCCCCTAATCGCAGACATGGGGCAAAGACCCGTTCCCCCACTACTAAAGGCTGAAGCCATCTACACTGAAAGACTTCCTCCAATGTAGAATCTGACGATGCCAATAGTTACTCTTTCCCTTTAAATCTGGCCCTAGTTCCCCCTTACTCCAAATCCGAACCCCACTCATTCTTCACTCCAAATCCAGCTCCCCGTCCTCCTTTCCTCTAAATCTGGCCCCAGTTCCCTCTTTCTCCAAATCAGGCCTCACTCATTCTTCACTCCAATTTCTCCTTCCCTTTAAATCTGCCCCCAGTGCCCCCTTACTCGAAATCCGAACCCCACTGATTCTTTACTCCAAGGCTAGTCCCCGTTGTCTTTCACTCTAAATCTGTACCTAGTTCCCTCTCACTCAGAATCTAGCCCCACTCATTCATCACTCCAAATCCAGCTCCTGTTCTCTTTCACTCAAAATCTGGCCCAGTACCTCCTCATTCGAAATCCGGCGTCCGTTTTTTTTTTCGCTCTAAATCCGGCTCCCAATCCCTCTCCACTCCACAATATGTCCCCATTCCTTTTTCACGCTAACCAACGAGTGCCATTTACTTTTCACTTGAAATGTTTGAAACCCCATTTTCACCCCATGTTTGAAGAAATTGGACGTGACGCGGAAACTTTATGTTTTGATACTGATGTAATCTAGATCACATCTATTATAGCCATATACACAGTCTTATCAGAATAATATGACCATCTACCATACATGTACTGTGGTAGGTGGTCATATTATTCTGATACGACTGTGTACATTCCCGCTGATAATCTTAAGCTTAGTGGGATTTTTTAGTGGTGGGGTAGAGCGGGCAGGCCCGCTAAACCCCATTACTCTATAGGACTACACCGAGTAACCAATTTACATTTCCTTATTTAAAAAATGTTAAACCTTATGTTAATATTATAAATTAATTCATTAATATAATTATATTATTAAATAATATAATATATAATAATAATTATTATTAATATATATTATTAAAAATACAATACAATTAATTCACAGTATTGTATTTTTTTAAATGTAAGATTAGCCAATTATGAGCCAATCCTCTAAATCCATATTGATATAATTTTTTTAAAGTCTCATGAAGTATAGAATCAAAAGCTTATCGGAAATCAAGAAAGACTGTTAAAACCTTTTCATTATTGTTTATTCCTTTAAAAATTAATTCATTATTTTTTAAGTTTTAATTTAATTAATTTTTATATAATTGATAAAATAATGAAATTTTATATAAATAAATTAATAAATACTCCCTCAAGCAGCTACTTGCCACAGAGGTCTGACAGGAATCTGTCAGTTTATGTGCCGTAGTAGAAGGTCTGTGAGGATGGCAGCACCTCAGCAGAAAAACGACACACACATCCATGCCTTACCCGGGGCTCGAACCCAGGTCCCTTAGATCAATAGCCAAGCTCGCTAACCACTCGGCCGTATTTAATAATTATTAGTTTTTTGTTTTTCTTTTTTCCATTTCATTGACTTTAATATCAGGACTTTTTTCCCCAGTGGTTTTAATCTCAAGTACCCTTTTCTTTTTGCATTTCAGTGGTTTCCTCCTTACTTATCTTTTCTTAAAAGAGGCTGTAAAGAGAGAGGGAAAAGTGAACTGGATCTATTTCTACATCCATCGATATTGGAGGTATGGTTATTACTTACAATTTAAAGGAAAATGCAAAAAAAATTATATATTTGAAACAAATATGAAGCCAACAGGTTGTTAAATATATTTTTGCGGAATTTCAGTAATAATTATATGATAGAACTCCTTCATCCTGTTACTTAAACAACGTAATAGTGATTAAATGCTTCGAAAATGAATGATGAGCTGTGAGTAGTATAGTAAATGAGAGTTCTGATTTTTAATTGGGATACTACACTAATTGTGATACATGCATTGGGATACTACACTACTGCTGTGGATTCATTTGTTTAGATGTTAATGAGCTTATCTAAAAGATAAAACAAAATGTTGTGTACAATTAGTGTGGCAATTAAAAAATAAATGATCAAAATAGATTAATATAAAAATATCTAAATAATTAACCTTTGTCAACAAATGCAAAATAAAATGGCGTTTTAGACTTCTTTTATGTTACACACCTTACAAAACAAAATATCTTAAAAGTTCAACACAATCAGTAATACTCAATAATAAAACTTGATCTTACTTATTTATTCGTAGTAATTTGAAAGCTAGCCGCCAAAACTAGATTCTGTTAAATTACCATACTTAAGCATACAAAATAAGCATTCTTAGTTGCAAGACACAGATCTCTAAATGATTGCATTCTTCTTGCTTTTCCTGTTGCCTTGATTCATTTATTATCATCGTTTAGTTCAGGCGTGTCCAACCAGCGGACCGAGGGCCTCATGCGGCCCTGGACATCTAGTAATGCGACCCACAAAATCGTAAAGTTTACGTGTTTACGACATAAGCTTTCAACATGATTATGTGATTTTCATCGCGTTTTTGATATCCCATTAGTTTTATGTTGTCCTTTATTTAATTTTATATTAAAAAACATTTAAAAATGGAGTGTTATTATTCATATACGTTAACCATATTATATATTTTATGTGCGACCCAAAACAATTCATTTTCACTCAATGTGGCCCAGGGAACTCAAAAGGTTGGACACGCCTGGTTTAGTTTATTATCACCAGTTGGACAAGGCTCCATCTGAAACAAAAATCTAAGCAAACTTATTATTTATTCCTACTCAACAATTAACTAAGTGGCTGTATTCATAGAACATTTGACAAAGAAATAATTAGCTAAATATTTTATGCGATGTTTTTTTTTTTGGAGCTACTAATGATATAAATCACAATCGTGACTGAATGAGATATCGAATTTATTCATTTTTCTCCAAATACGTTATTCAATGGTAAACGTATTGTATTCTTTACATACACAGATACAAAATCCTCTTGCAGCCATGGGCTACGGAGGTCCAACCAGACTGTGTGATTTTTCTCTCCAGACGTGTCTTCTGAGCTACTGCTGCTGCCTTTGGCCACTCTAGGCCAATTCTAGCAAGGTCCTGTTTGATAATGGGCGGGGGTGGCTCAGTCGGTAGCTCGCCAGGCTCGTAATCTGTAGTTCCCAGGTTCGAGTCCCAGCTGGGTCAGCGTTGAGATTTATCTCCGCAAAATTCCCCGCCCTGCCCACGGTCAGTAGGGGACACCGATGGGCTTGGAAAGGCCGCCGTCCGTCGGATGGGACGTTAAGCCGCGGCCCCTGTGTGCGGGAGAGACATACCCTGTGCACGTTAAAGAACACGCTGGATGGCCTTGACGGGAGGCTACCATCTGTCTCCCAACATCTGTTCCAGTGGGTCCCCTCCTCCAACCTTCTCTGAGCCTTCGGGGTCCATGTGACCTGGCCATTTCGCCCATGGTGTGCAAAAAAGGCGGCTCAGAGGTAAAAACAACCCAACCCAACCCTGTTTGATATTTTCTGCCTATCGCTTCCTAGGTCTCCCCTTTTTTTGAAACCCTTAGGTACCCTGTTCAAAATCCAATTTGTTAATCTGCAGCTATGCATAAGGGCAACATGGCCAAACCAACGAAGTCTCTCTCTGCACAATATTCTGCTCAAAGGAGGTTGATGACTCCTTCTTCTAACCTCATCATTACTTACAAAGTCAAATCACCTAATTCCCAAGATAATACGTAAGCATCTAGAATCAAAGACATCAAGTTTCTTGTTATCCTGCTTACAAATGGTCCATGTTTCGCTACCATAACTAACCTTAGAAAGAACCAAACTATCATACAGCTTAATTTTAGTCTTTAATATATACGCCTATTTTTCCATACTCTCCATAGATTCTTAAAATTCCCAGCGGCAATCCCTATTCTTATATTTATCTCATGTCGCACATCACCAGTATCTGTTACATAGCTCCCAAGAAAATTAAACTGAGATACTTGCTCAATAGTACAGCCATTCAACACAACTGGAGCACCATCTGATTGGCCAATTTTGTGTGATTTTTACTGAGTCTTCAGAGGTAATATCTGCGAATATAAAAATAAATTTTCTTGAAATTAGATTAGTAGTATTATACAGATCTCCTAACAAAAGTATTAGAAGGGTTTTAGAGGATTTATCTTTTTATTTTGAGAAAGTAATAGAAGTTAAAAATATAATTACATTAGGAGATATACATGGTTTCCATAAATTAAGGAAAATCCCTCTGTTAAGTCAATGGGAAGCTAACATCAAAGCTCTATAACTTCTAAAAGAAGTTTCTTTTGTTTTGAAAAATGTGATTGCAGATCAAGATCTCAATCAAATAAATCAATATCTCGATTTTCAACAATATTCGTTCAGTATTTAATGAGTTATGGAAGTTTGAATATTTAACAACAGCAATGCCAGTCTTAAGAAACTTATACAAAACTGAAGAATAGTGAAAGAATTCTTTACACAAAGTTCAAAAATAAAACTTATTTTATTAAACACTTTGAGATGAAGAAGTTTTAATTAACTTCTGAAGTCAATTTTTCTGGCTGGCATTGTTATCGCTAAATATTCAAACCTCCATAACTCATTAAATACTGAACGAATATTGTTGAAAAATCCAGATATTGATTTATTTGATTGAGATCTTTATCTGCAATCACAGTTTTCAAAGCAAAATAACTTATTTTTAGAAGTTATAGAGCTTTGACTTTAGCTTCCCATCGACTTAACAGAGGGATTTTCCTTAATTTATGGACACAGTGTACATTGATGTTGCAAATTTGCAGAAATTCGGATGTCACGAATATTTGAACATATTAGTGGATCATGGATATGAATAAATTGTAAAGGGATTTACAAGAGAGGAAGAAACAATTACAAGAGACTCAAAAACACTAATCGATCACGCCTTGATTAAAATGAAATTATTTAACGCAACAAACAGAGTATTAAGGAATAAGATAGCAGATCATTATGGATTGATGATCAAAGTTAATAAATTTTTAAATCTGATTCTGACGTGAATTGCACAAAACAAGATGGGTCTCTGGGCGTTCCTGAACAAAGAAAGTTGTTAATGATTACTACATAATAAATAGTTTGAGAGCGGTTTCGTGGAATGAAATTTTTTATGAGAAGGAGGTAACAATTTAAATTATAGGTAGATCATAGAATAAGAATGGATAACGCATGAAATAATCCAGTTCATAGTTTACCGGGAATGAAATGTGGAAAAAATATAAAGAAAATACTCATAATCAAATAAATTGTGATTTATATAAGAAAGAAAGTAATAGGGTGAATATATTAATTCGAAAACGAAAAAAGGAATACTCTACTATAAAACTTTCGGATAATAGTAGTAGTAAGAAAAGTAAGCTGTGGGATGTGGTGAATGGGATAATTGGCATGAAAAAAAAAGGCTTCTATTGATGATAGAATAACTAAAAATATAATAGGAGATAATGGGCAGTTCATATTCGGTACAGCCAACTGAACGATCTAATTTCTATTAATCTTCATTATTAAGCGTAATTGTTGAACATGAATTTATTATCCTTTATTGATTTTTTTAAGACTTACGAAATGTATTTTTCGTTAATTTCAAATCATTTTTAACCAGATTTTCTGTTTGTAGACTAACACCTGCTTACATGGTAATAGTGGGCTTCCAAGTCGCTCTTTTTAACTACATGGGGGAAGGACCTTTTTGGCCCGACCAGAAGACCGAGATAGAAACTTGTCAGAAAACCTGGTGGTGGAATCTGCTCTATATTAACAATTTCGTATCTGTTAATGACATGGTAAATATGCTATTATCATTCTATGTGAATATTTGAGCTTGGGAGAGTAGTTTGTTAAATTGGGGGAAGCAATTTCTAAAAATAAATTCTGATAAAGCATCGTAACTTTGTTTCAATATTTGTTATTTATGAAAATGCTTTGCTTTTTATGTTAGAAAGTTTATATCAGTGACAATTAGAAGTTTAAGGAAAGGAATCAGGATGTAACTCTCCAGAACTATGTTAAACTTCTCTTTGGACCTTTTGACTGATCCAGACTAAACTTCTCCTCTTTGGACCTTTTGACTGATCCAGACTAAACTTCTCCTCTTTGGACCTTTTGACTGATCCAGACTATTCTCCTCCTCTTTGGACCTTTTGACTGATCCAGACTAAACTTCTCCTCTTTGGACCTTTTGACTGATCCAGACTAAACTTCTCCTCTTTGGACCTTTTGACTGATCCAGACTAAACTTCTCCTCTTTGGACCTTTTGACTGATCCAGACTAAACTTCTCCTCTTTGGACCTTTTGACTGATCCAGACTAAACTTCTCCTCTTTGGACCTTTTGACTGATCCAGACTATTCTCCTCCTCTTTGGACCTTTTGACTGATCCAGACTAAACTTCTCCTCTTTGGACCTTTTGACTGATCCAGACTAAACTTCTCCTCTTTGGACCTTTTGACTGATCCAGACTAAACTTCTCCTCTTTGGACCTTTTGACTGATCCAGACTAAACTTCTCCTCTTTGGACCTTTTGACTGATCCAGACTAAACTTCTCCTCTTTGGACCTTTTGACTGATCCAGACTAAACTTCTCCTCTTTGGACCTTTTGACTGATCCAGACTAAACTTCTCCTCTTTGGACCTTTTGACTGATCCAGACTAAACTTCTCCTCTTTGGACCTTTTGACTGATCCAGACTAAACTTCTCCTCTTTGGACCTTTTGACTGATCCAGACTAAACTTCTCCTCTTTGGACCTTTTGACTGATCCAAACTAAACTTCTCCACTTTGGACCTTTTGACTGATCCAGACTAAACTAAACTTCCAGATTGCATTAGACGCCAGAAAATATTAACTTGCCAAATAAAGTTAAATGAGGGTTCGCTAAATATATAGGCGTTGCTTAGTGAGTAAGAAATCAAAAGATTGTCAAATTATTAAAGTTAAATCATAAAAAAATCAATTATCATTGCTCAAGAGAAAAAAATAGCAAAGTCAAAATATTTCATATAACAAAGTTTATTTTCAAAAAATTCAAATAAACTGTTGAATACAAAATCTGAGGAACTAAACTCTCACATCTATGAGCATCTGTACTAAACTCTTTACTACATCTTACTAACTCATTGCTGCTATCTGACAACTCTTTCTGACAACGTGACCTAACATCACTTAGTATACATGCTTTACATACATGTAAGTGACACGTGTATGTTGCTCGCTGGGAAAGGACATTTGCATAATCATACGATCGCGCTGGTTATGATGCAAGAGGAGGCTTATCCTTACGCGCGCATTAGCGGCTGTCAGTAAAAAGTCAGAGTTGCGCATGCACAACTCCTTTAGCAGCTTGGGTGAGAGAAATGATGTCCAACTGAAGAGTAAACTCCAAAATGATAAATACAACGTAAATAAAATAAAACTGATTAAGGAAAAGGAAAAGTGAATGGGTGGACATCTCAAGGAGTATAACAGTGAAGCAATCAGGAGTGTAATTTGAAGTAATCAGAAGTAAAAAAGGGAAGCAATTAAGAGTATAAGGGAAAGAAATAAGGAATGTAAGGGAGAAGAAATCAGCAATATACATGGAAGAAATTAGGAGTATGAATGAAAGAAATCAGAAGTAAAAAAGGGAAGCAATCAGAAGTATAAAAAGAAGCAATCAGTAGTAAAAGAAGAAGCATTTAAGAGAATAAGGGAAAGAAATAAGGAATGGAGGGAGAAGAAATCAGCAGTATACATGAAAGAAATTAGGAGTATGAATGAAAGAAATTAGGAGTATGAATGAAAGAAATTAGGAGTATGAATGAAAGAAATCAGAAGTATAAGAAGAAGCATTTAAGAGTATAAGGGAAAGAAATAAGGAATGTAAGGGAGAAATCAGTAATATACATGGAAGAAATTAGGAGTATGAATGAAAGAAATCAGAAGTAAAAAAGGGAAGCAATCAGAAGTATAAAAAGAAGCAATCAGTAGTATAAGAAGAAGCATTTAAGAGAATAAGGGAAAGAAATAAGGAATGTAAGGGAGAAGAAATCAGCCGTATACATGAAAGAAATTAGGAATATGAATGAAAGAAATCAGAAGTAAAAAAGGGAAGCAATCAGAAGTATAAAAAGAAACATTTAAGAGAATAAGGGAAAGAAATAAGGAATGTAAGGGAGAAATCAGTAATATACATGGAAGAAATTAGGAGTATGAATGAAAGAAATCAGAAGTAGAAGAAGCATTGAAGAGTGTAAGGGAAAGAAATAAAGAATATAAGGAGAAATCAGAAATATAAGGGAAAAACAATCAGAATGTGAAAAAAAAAAGCGATCAGATTATTGGGTTGTTTTACCTCTCTGAGCAGCCCTGTTTTTGAACATGGTGTGCTAAATGACCAGGTCACGAGGACCCCAAGGGCTCAGAGAAGGTTGGGGGAAGGTGACTCACTAGACAGTTGTTACCAGATAGATGCAAAAACACAATGGATGGCCTTGACGGGGCTCCCGTCAAGGCCATCCAGGAGAATTCTACAGTCGGCGAGCAATTTTTTATGGGGACCAATTTTTTTACTTCAATAAAATTACGTAAATTGTTGCTTTATGTTGTTATTATAATGATACACAGATGATGTTTTAATAAAGAATATGTAAAAAAAATATGTTTACGACCTTTCTTTTTTCAAGAAAATATGTATTTGAAAACAAACACAACTGTAAATTACACTTTAAAAAAATTTGAAAAATTTAACAAAATTATAAGAAGTTTCTGATTTAAATCCTTAAACATTTTAGATGCACTTTTTTTTCCATTTTTCGAAACAGATGCACGAGCATCATTTTATTATTATTATTATTATTATAGAGTGTAATACACTAATATCAACAATTCACCAATTAAAAATAATTACATTGAATCACAAAAATTCGCTTTTAATAAAAATAAAAATAATAATTAATATTTTTCGAATGTTCCCAAATACCAATACACGCATGTATACACACTATTAGTGCAGCTTCTTGACTGAGTGTATCATGCTTGATGCATGACCATAGAACAATTCCTTGCAATGTTTTTTTTAACTTAGTTGCTACCCGCATTATATATTCTGCTATCTCACAAAAAAAGGAGAAAAAAAATTAAAGATTTGTTTTCATTTCTGGTAAATTAGAAACGAAAACAAATCTAATATATAAATGCAAAAAAAGTGGGTCAAAATTTGGTGGGTTTGAAAAAATATATTGAGTATAATATTCTAGTTGATATCTATTTTATAGATATGACATCCTGTAAGTGCGGTGCTTTACTTCCAAGTACATAAACTTGTCGCTGATAGGCGGTATCAAATTTCAATCCTTTGAATTGGGGGGGGGGGGGATTCGCATGTCTCAGAAAATCATGATCAAGCTGATTTGACCGATTTTTTTATGCGTTCCAGTTCACCTTTCTCCTGATACAATTTCACCCCTTGATAGCGTTTCACCCTTTTCTGATACAATTTCACTTCTATTCTGATAGAGTTTCACCCTTTTCTGATACAATTTCACCTCTATTATGATAGAGTTTCACCCTTTTCTGATACAATTTCACTTCTATTCTGATAGAGTTTCACCCTTTTCTGATACAATTTCACCTCTATTATGATAGAGTTTCACCCTTTTCTGATACAATTTCACTTCTATTCTGATAGCGTTTCACCCTTTTCTGATACAATTTCACCTCTATTCCGATAGCGTTTCACCCTTTTCTGATACAATTTCACTTCTATTCTGATAGAGTTTCACCCTTTTCTGATACAATTTCACCTCTATTCTGATAGAGTTTCACCCTTTTCTGATACAATTTCACCTCTATTCTTATAGAGTTTCACCCTTTTCTGATACAATTTCACCTCTATTATGATAGAGTTTCACCCTTTTCTGATACAATTTCACCTCTATTATGATAGAGTTTCACCCTTTTCTGATACAATTTCACCTCTATTCTGATAGAGTTTCACCCTTTTCTGATACAATTTCACCTCTATTATGATAGAGTTTCACCCTTTTCTGATACAATTTCACCTCTATTATGATAGAGTTTCACCCTTTTCTGATACAATTTCACTTCTATTCTGATAGAGTTTCACCCTTTTCTGATACAATTTCACCTCTATTATGATAGAGTTTCACCCTTTTCTGATACAATTTCACTTCTATTCTGATAGAGTTTCACCCTTTTCTGATACAATTTCACCTCTATTATGATAGAGTTTCACCCTTTTCTGATACAATTTCACTTCTATTCTGATAGCGTTTCACCCTTTTCTGATACAATTTCACCTCTATTCCGATAGCGTTTCACCCTTTTCTGATACAATTTCACTTCTATTCTGATAGAGTTTCACCCTTTTCTGATACAATTTCACCTCTATTCTGATAGAGTTTCACCCTTTTCTGATACAATTTCACCTCTATTCTTATAGAGTTTCACCCTTTCCTGATACAATTTTATCCCATTTATGACACAATTTCACCCCTTTCCCGATACAATTTCACTCATTTTCTGACACAATTTCACCCCTTTCAGATAGTTTCCCTGCCTGTTAGATTATAATAATCAATTTTTATGATAGTATAAGATGAAAGTTTTAATTTATATTTGTATTTCTAGTGTATTGGATGGAGCTGGTATTTAGCCAATGATATGCAGTTTTACGTCATCAGTCCAATTTTCCTGTATGCTTTGTACAAGTAAGAATTTTGATTCTAATCTTATGGTTTTAGAATGTTTTCTTAAGTAAGAAAAGAATTTGTGCAAATTAATTATTCGAGGTGAAAGTTCTTTATAAAAGACACATTTATCTTAAGAAGAAGATAATATTTGTAAAACATTTAGAATAGTATGCTCGGCATTATCTTCGCAAAACGCCCTGCCCACGGTCAGTAGGGGACACCGATGGGCTTGGAAAGACCGTTGTCCATCGGATGGAATGTCAAGAAATGGTTCGGTGTGCTGGAGGGCTACACCCTGTGCACATTAAAGAACACGCTGGATGGCCTTGACGGGAGGCTACCATCTGTCTCCCAACAAATGTTCAATGGGTCCCCTCCCCCAACTTTCTCTGCCCTTGGGGTCCTTGTGACCTGGTCATATAGCCTATGGTGTGCAAAAGAGGGTCGCTCAGAGGTACCCCAAATGTTCTTATATAAAGGTTTGAAATTATCGTATTTTTTTTCATGAAAAAGGCTAAACAATATCTTTACAAATATCTCAGAAATAATAAATGCTTATAAATAAATATTAACTGATACTGACCCACTAAAATATTAGATATTCTATGTTAAGTCAATGAGAATCTAAATTCGAAGCTCTACAACTTTTAACTGTGCATTTAATAGAAAAATATGACTGAATATAGATACAGATCATAATCAAAAGTAGGGGCGGGGGTGGCTCAGTCGGTAGCGCGCCAGGCTCGTAATCTGTAGTTCCCAGGTTCGAGTCCCAGCTGGGTCAGCGTTGAGATTTATCTCCGCAAAATTCCCCGCCCTGCCCACGGTCAGTAGGGGACACCGATGGACTTGAAAAGGCCGCCGTCCGTCGGATGGGACGTTAAGCCGTGGCCCCGTGTGCGGGAGAGCCATACCCTGTGCACGTTAAAGAACACGCTGGATGGCATTGACGGGAGGCTACCATCTGTCTCCCAACAGCTGTTCCAGTGGGTCCCCTCCCCCAACCTTCTCTGAGCCTTTGGGGTCCATGTGACCTGGCCATTTAGCCCATGGTGTGCAAAAAAGTGCCCCTCAGAGGTAACCCAACCCATAATCAAAAGTATATTTAAATCTCGATTTCTAATGAAATATTGAATATTTAAACAGTTACAAATGTTGGAAATATGTCATCACAGTAATGCGTCATAATATTTTGCTTCAGAAATTAATTAAAACTTAAATAAGAAGCATTTGTTTCGAATCATTTAATAAAATAAATATTGTAGAAATTTTCGTAATGATTATTTCAATATTAGGCAATTAGGAATCATTTTTATAAAGCAAGATAATGTTAAATATTCCAGTTTTCATGGTAGCCCGAGTTTTGTATCAAAATACCTATGACCATTCGATACTATTTTCTTAATCAAAGTGTCACTGACCATTCGATACTATTTTTTGTATCAAAATGCCTATGACCATTCGATACCACTTTTTTTTATCAAAGTGTCACTGACCATTCGATACTATTTTTGCATCAAAGTGCCACTGACCATTCGAAACTTTTTTATATCAAAGTGCCACTGACCATTCGAAACTTTTTTTTATCAAAGAGCCACTGACCATTCGAAACATTTTTTTTTATCAAAGTGCCACTGGCCATTCGAAACTTTTTTTTATCAAAGAGCCACTGACCATTCGAAACTTTTTTATATCAAAGTGCCACTGACCATTCGAAACTTTTTTATATCAAAGTGCCACTGACCATTCGAAACTTTTTTTTATCAAAGAGCCACTGACCATTCGAAACTTTTTTTATCAAAGTGCCACTGACCATTCGAAACTTTTTTTATCAAAGAGCCACTGACCATTCGAAACTTTTTTTTATATCAAAGTGCCACTGACAATTCGAAACTTTTTTTTATCAAAGAGCCACTGACCATTAGAAACTTTTTTTTATCAAAGTACCACTGACCATTCGAAACTTTTTTATCAAAGAGCCACTGACCATTCGAAACTTTTTTATATCAAAGTGCCACTGACCATTCGAAACTTTTTTTTATCAAAGAGCCACTGACCATTCGAAACTTTTTTTATCAAAGAGCCACTGACCATTCGAAACTTTTTTTTATCAAAGAGCCACTGACCATTCGAAACTTTTTTTTTATCAAAGAGCCACTGACCATTCGAAACTTTTTTTTTTTTATCAAAGAGCCACTGACCATTCGAAACTTTTTTTTATCAAAGTGCCTCTGACCATTCGAAACTTTTTTTATCAAAGAGCCACTGACCATTCGAAACTTTTTTTTATATCAAAGTGCCACTGACCATTCGAAACTTTTTTTTATCAAACAGCCACTGACCATTCGAAACTTTTTTTTTTATCAAAGAGCCACTGACCATTCGAAACTTTTTTTTTTATCAAAGAGCCACTGACCATTCGAAACTTTTTTTTATCAAAGAGCCACTGACCATTAGAAACTTTTTTTTATCAAAGAGCCACTGACCATTCGAAACTTTTTTTATCAAAGAGCCACTGACCATTCGAAACTTTTTTTATCAAAGAGCCACTGACCATTCGAAACTTTTTTTTTATCAAAGAGCCACTGACCATTCGAAACTTTTTTATATCAAAGTGCCACTGACCATTCGAAACTTTTTTTTATCAAAGTGCCACTGACCATTCGAAACTTTTTTTTTTATCAAAGTGCCACTGACCATTCGAAACTTTTTTTTTTTATCAAAGAGCCACTGACCATTCGAAACTTTTTTTAATCAAAGAGCCACTGACCGTTCGAAACTTTTTTTTATCAAAGTGCCACTGACCATTCGACAGCTGTTGGGAGACAGATGGTAGCCTCCAGTCTAGGCCATCCAGCGTGTTCTTTAACGTGCAGAGGGTATGGCTCTCCCATACACGGGGCCATGGCTTAACGTCCCATCCGACGGACGGCGGCCTTTCGAGTTGGGTTGTTTTACCTCTGAGCGGCAATTTTTTGCACACCATGGGCTAAATGGCCAGGTCACATGGACCCCGAAGGCTCAGAGAAGGTTGGGGGAGGGGACCCACTGGAACAGCTGTTGGGAGACAGATGGTAGCCTCCAGTCTAGGCCATCCAGCGTGTTCTTTAACGTGCAGAGGGTATGGCTCTCCCATACACGGGGCCATGGCTTAACGTCCCATCCGACGGACGGCGGCCTTTCGAAGCCCATCGGTGTCCCCAACTGACAAGGAGAAAGGCACGGAGTTTTGTGGAGATAAATCTCAACGCTGGTGCAGCTGGGACTCGAACCTGGGAACTGCAGATTACGAGCCTCTCATACTACTGACTGAGCCCCCCCCACCCCATGGGTTCAATGAATGTCACCAACTACATTATATATTACGGAAATAAACTTTGTATTACAAACAGCGCAAAATTAAAAAAAATTTAAATTCAAAACTTTTTCATGCAAAATTACTTTTGTTACTTAATTATTTGATAATGTATAGCATTTTAAAATATGAATATTCTTTTATGATGACACTGTACCTAAGTCAAGATATACTGTTGTGCAAAAAATGAATTTCGCCGGAGACTGAGAGTCGAACCCACACCTCCGAGTTACATATCAGGTGGTTAGGGTTAGACATGTGGCATGTACAGGGGTTTATCAAAATAATGGAAACATGTACTGTTTGTGGAGAATATTTTATTCATGAGGTGTAGACTAACCTCGGGCGTTCATGAGGTGTAGACTAACCTCGGCAATTCGACGTGGAACAGACTTATACAGGGTGTTTCAAAAAGGACTCAACCCTAAATATAAGAGAGTACAATTTACGCGCATGTACATTTTATGTCATAATATTAGTTAATTGGCATTACTGTACTCAAGGTTAGCAGCCTTTGGAAGATGACCTTGTCACGCGCTAGACATGACATAACAAATCAACAGATGAATATTCCTACAAGGAAAACGGAAGACCCTTGCAGATTCATTCAGTCAAACCTTTTGGATGTCATATTATTGCATAAATATAGTATTATATACAATGTAATAAATTAATCTTCTTCAAATATGAAACGAGAAAAGAGTAAAAAATAGGCTTCAGATTGGTCTTTGGAGGTTCAAAAATATTTTTTAGATTAAAGGTTGTTATATTATATTTTTTGAGTTTGTCAAAATATTCTATTCTTTCAGCATCAAATTTAGAACATTAAAAAATGATATGTTCAATTGTGTGTGGAGAATTGCAGAAGTTACAGTTAGGTGAATCGCGTTTACTTAGTTTAAATAGGAATGAATTTGTTAGTGCTCTATTCTCTTTGATTCTAAGAATGGCGTTAATTTCTTTCTTTTTTAGCCCAAAATTTTGAAATTTTGAGATTTTAGAAGAAATTTGGAAGCGATGAGTATAAAGTGCATTTTTTATGGGTTCCGAAAACCCAACATCTGAGACATAGGTTAGGTAGGAGACAGTATCTTTTGACAGAGTGGCGGCGAAAACCAACCACAATAAAAGGAGGCAATACCTCTCCTTCGATCTCTAAAACCAACCACAATAAAAGGAGGCAATACCTCTCCTTCGATCTCTAAAACCAACCACAATAAAAGAAGGCAATACCTCTCCTTCGATCTCTAAAACCAACCACAATAAAAGGAGGCAATACCTCTCCTTCGATCTCTAAAACCAACCACAATAAAAGGAGGCAATACCTCTCCTTCGATCTCTAAAACCAACCACAATAAAAGGAGGCAATACCTCTCCTTCGATCTCTAAAACCAACCACAATAAAAGAAGGCAATACCTCTCCTTCGATCTCTAAAACCAACCACAATAAAAGGAGGCAATACCTCTCCTTCGATCTCTAAAACCAACCACAATAAAAGGAGGCAATACCTCTCCTTCGATCTCTAAAACCAACCACAATAAAAGGAGGCAATACCTCTCCTTCGATCTCTAAAACCAACCACAATAAAAGGAGGCAATACCTCTCCTTCGATCTCTGAAACCAACCACAATGAAAGGAGGCAATACCTCTCCTTCGATCTCTAAAACCAACCACAATAAAAGGAGGCAATACCTCTCCTTCGATCTCTAAAACCAACCACAATAAAAGGAGGCAATACCTCTCCTTCAATCTCTAAAACCACTTTATGGGTGGGAGTGCATGATGTGTCTTTTTTGTTGAAATTTTTTTCAACAATTTTTTTTCAAGTGGAGCATCTTTCTGAGACTAATAACACCTTGATCTTCAAGGAGCTCTAACACCTCATCATCGTTAATATCAGGGGAGATACCAATTATAGTTCCAAGGACCGATTTCTTGTAATCCTGATATTCGACCTTTACTTTCGTAGAGAGTATTTCTGTCAAGTTTAATATTTTGTCATGCTTTTCCTTTGTATTCGGAAAAATCAGAAGGCGGCCTAAAAGTAATGAACTTACCCACAAGGTGTTCTCCTGTAAGTTTGAAGAAAAAAGACGTTACTTTGGTCAAGTCCAGATCACTGAGTTCTCCCTTAAGCGCTGTAATTACTAGTGAGTAGTCTTCGACCTTTTTGGTTGACTCTGAAATTAGTTCAGGTAATTTGAAGTTCTCTGTGTCTAAGGTTTTAATTATAGAATATTTCTCAGTCGGTATCGCGCCAGGCTCGTAATCTGTAGTTCCCAGGTTCGAGTTCCAGCTGGGTCAGCGTTGAGATTTATCTCCGCAAAATTCCCTGCCCACGGTCAGTAGGGGACAGCGATGGGCTTGGAAAGGCCGCCGTCCGTCGGATGGGACGTTAATTCGTTGCCTCGTGTGGGGGAGAGCCATACCCTGTGCACGTTAAAGAACACGCTGGATGGCATTGACGGGAGGCTACCATCTGTCTCCCAACAGTTGTTCCAGTGGGTCCCCTCCCCCAACCCTCTCTGAGCCTTCGGGGTCCATGTGACCTGGCCATTTAGCCCATGGTGTGCAAAAAAAGTGCCGCTCAGAGGTAAAACAACCCAACCCATAGAATATTTCTTTTGATTTTTTTCATTCTCTGCTGTAGCAGGTTGCTAATTATTTTGTATGTTGTTATTTTGTTGTATATCCTTCACTGTTTCTTGGATCTCAGTTGTTGTTTTGTCATTCTCTTTCACAGGCGTAGAGATGTTGAATGTAAGGACATTTTCTGTATCAGTACGTAGGGTAATATTTTCCCTGAGGTCAGTACTCTCCTCAGATTTAGAGGGAGAGATTTCTGATTCACTAGAAAGTTTTTGATCTTCTCATAAAATGGAAATTTCTTTGGAGATCATTTCAATTTCTTTTTGATTAGAAGATGACAAATTATAATTTTTGTTCCTTTTTACTCTGATTCGAGTTGACATTAGTGGTGATTTCTTTTTTTTTAGTGCCGTTCGTCATATTACTTAGATTCTCAGATCTTCTTTTTAACTTGTATACAATAAATCGCACAATAAAAAAAAAATTAATCAAAATACTAAGGAATCACAAGTTATATCAAGAACCCACCAGCACACAAAAACACGACCACCTGTAACGATGGCCAACCACTCTTTTTCTGTCACGCGCTAGTCTCACTCAATCATTCATTCCTTTGTGTTGGGGCGGGGGTGGCTCAGTCGGTAGCGTGCCAGGCTCGTAATCTGTAGTTCCCAGGTTCGTGTCCCAGCTGGGTCAGCGTTGAGATTTATTTCCGCAAAATTCCCCGCCCTGCCCACGGTCAGTACGGGACACCGATGGACTTAGAAAAGCCGTCGTCCGTCGGATGGGACGTTAAGCCGTGGTCCCGTGTGCGGGAGAGCCATACCCTGTGCACGTTAAAGAACACGCTGGATGGCCTTGACGGGAGGCTACCATCTGTCTCCCAACAGCTGTTCCAGTGGGTCCCCTCCCCCAACCTTCTCTGAGCCTTCAGGGTCCATGTGACCTGGCCATTTAGCCCATGGTGTGCAAAAAAGTGCCGCTCAGAGGTAAAACTACCCAACAACTTGGATGGATATGCGAATAGTCAAAATGGTCGAATATGGAGCAGTGGAAATCCTCACACTTTTCACGAACGACCATTACACGCGTGGAAAATTAGTGTTTGGTGAGCAATGTCAAAAAATAAAGTCCCTAGCAATGGTGAGCAATGTCAAAAAATAAAGTCCCTAGCAATGGTGAGCAATGTCACAAAATAAAGGCCCTAGCACACGACGATGGGATCATCGTCGTGTGCTAGGGCCTTTATTTTTTGACTCAACTGTAACTGGTGAATTTTATCGTGACCTCATCCAACAGTTTATTGCACTATTGGATGTGAATGAACGAGAATGTTGGTATCAACAAGATGGCGCGACTGCCCATACTGCAAATGATACAATAATCATGTTGCAGGAAATTTTTGGTGATCATTTGATTGCAAAAAAATTGTGGCCCCCCAAGATCCATAGATCTTACTCCTCCAGATTTTTTTCTTTGGGGATATCTCGAATGTGTAGTGTTTCAAAACAATCCTCATACACTTGAAGACTTGAAGGCTAACATTGAAAGAGCGATTTTAAACGTAAGAAAACAAACATTACAAAAGGTGACTGCAAATGTAATGAAACGGGTACGAACCTGCATCCAGGTTGCAGGAAATCACTTTTAAAATGTGTTGTAAAGATAGACATATATCCAATTTGCATCTTTTGAAATTTGTTTCTTTTGTCAAGTTTAAATAGAAATATATAATAGAGTAGGGTTCTCAACGTGGGGTACGCAGTAAAATCTTTTGGGAGTACGTTGTGAGAGCTCAAAAGTCGCTAGATCTAGTAGCAAAGTCAGTGTTTCATTTTATTCCCATTGTTATATTACAACTATAGTTTTATCTATCTATACAAGGGGTACGCCAATTACATACACATTTCCAGGGGGTACGTGAAGCATAAAAGGTTGAGAACCACTGATATATATGTTTTATTTTATTCCCATTGTTATACTATAACTATAGTTTTATCTATCTATACAAGGGGTACGCCAATTACATACACATTTCCAGGGGGTACGTGAAGCATAAAAGGTTGAGAACCACTGATATATATGTTTTATTTTATTCCCATTGTTATACTATCACTATAGTTTTATCTAGCTATACAAGGGGTACGCCAGTTACATACACATTTCCAGGGGGTACGTGAAGCATAAAAGGTTGAGAACCACTGATATATATGTTTTATTTTATTCCCATTGTTATACTATCACTATAGTTTTATCTAGCTATACAAGGGGTACGCCAGTTACATACACATTTCCAGGGGGTACGTGAAGCATAAAAGGTTGAGAACCACTAATATATATGTTTTATTTTATTCCCATTGTTATACTATCACTATAGTTTTATCTATCTATACAAGGGGTACGCCAGTTACATACACATTTCCAGGGGGTACGTGAAGCATAAAAGGTTGAGAACCACTGATATATATGTTTTATTTTATTCCCATTGTTATACTATCACTATAGTTTTATCTATCTATACAAGGGGTACGCCAGTTACATACACATTTCCAGGGGGTACGTGAAGCATAAAAGGTTCAGAACCACTGATATATATGTTTTATTTTATTCCCATTGTTATACTATAACTATAGTTTTATCTATCTATACAAGGGGTACGCCAGTTACATACACATTTCCAAGGGGTACGTGAAGCATAAAAGGTTGAGAACCACTGATCTATATGTTTTATTTTATTCCCATTGTTATACTATAACTATAGTTTTATCTATCTATACAAATGGTACGCCACTTAACATGCACATTTCCAGGAGGTACGTGAGCATAAAAGGTTGAGAACCACTGCAATAGAGGATTGCGTCCTTTTTGAAACACCCTGTACAAGTCATGCACATATGGTAATGGAATGTGGGACCATTCTTCCTGTAAAATATGGCCCAACTGTGCCAGTGATGCTGGAGGTGGAAAGTGTGATCTGATCTTGCGCTCCAGATATTTCCACAAATGTTCAATAATATTGGTGTGGAGATTGAGGTGGCCAGGGTAGCTGGTGTACCTCATCCTCATGCTCTGCAACCACAACTTGACGTTTCGCACAATGCAGGGATGCATTATTCGCTTGAAACCGTTGACGGTCATTAGGGAACAATGCCCGCAACATTGGGTGGATGCTTCACAATCGGAAACAAACAGTCGGGGTGGTACGCTTCTGCAGGTTTTCTCCAGACGTACACCCTGCCAGTGATGGGAAACAACATGTAGCACGATTCATCAGACTAGATGACACGTTGCCAGTCTTTATGTGCTTTGCACTACCTTACACGTTTTGTTGCATTGATGTTGGGAATCAGAGATTTGTTCTTGAAGCACTGCCATAACTTCCGGCAAGATGAAGTTCCCGACGAACTGTTATGACGGAAACGAGATCATTCCGTTGCTGTTCAACTCTGCTGCTATTTGCGGTGCCGTGGTCTTGCGCTTCCATTGTACAATACGTGCCAACGTTCGCCTATCCCTACCTGACAACTTCGTATGGCGTCCACAATTTGCACATTTGGAGGCAACGCCCTGTCCTTTTTGATAGGTAGTCATAATCATCGATAAAGTTCCTCGTGTTACATCTATTATTTCCGCCGTTCTGGTTACTGGAGCTCCTGCAAGACGCGCACCAATGATCATGCCTTTTTAGAGGTCACTGGGATCTGACATTGTCGACAATTACACCACAACAGCCTGTTCCACCTGCGCCTGTCGCACTGCTACGCGACATTGTACTTTTCCCCTACTTATATACCTCACATCGCGGGTGACATCGTCCCTGTGATAGGTTGGGTTGTTTTACCTCTGAGCGGCACTTTTTTGCACACCATGGGCTAAATGGCCAGGTCACATGGACCCCGAAGGCTCAGAGAACGTTGGGGGAGGGGACCCACTGAAACAGCTGTTGGGAGACAGATGGTAGCCTCCCGTCAAGGCCATCCAGCGTGTTCTTTAACGTGCACAGGGTATGGCTCTCCCGCACACGGGGCCACGGCTTAACGTCCCATCCGACGGACGGCGGCCTTTCCAAGCCCATCGGTGCCCCCTACTGACCGTGGGCAGGGCGGGGAATTTTGCGGAGATAAATCTCAACGCTGACCCAGCTGGGACTCGAACCTGGGAACTACAGATTACGAGCATGGCGCGCTACCGACTGAGCCCCCCCCCCCTATGATAGGCATAGGGCGCATTGCCTGTACGCCAGTAGCCGTCGGTGCTCCCATTATTCTGATAAGCCCCTCTAACTGAGAGATGTAGCTTCGATCCCATCCATTGCGAAACTCAAAATTTTCCTTCAAATTATTTCTTGAATTCTTTTCATTCTTTTCATTGTTACTGATTGATAATATATAAAAACTTTAGCAAATTTGAAAATTGTTTTAAACAATAGCATAATTATTATTCATACAATATATTTTTACTTTCACAGGCGGCCCAAGATAGGGTTTGGTGTTATACTAACATTGCTTTTAAGCAGTTGGATAACCACAATTGTAGTCAGTCATAAATTTGAGCTTATACCGATGTTTGATGGTTTAAATACTGCAGCAGCCGTGGAGAATTATCAGGAGAAGTAAGAATCTTTATTATTATATTTTATGCTATATTTTTTAAATATTTGTAGTATTACATCCTTGACTGCTTTCTGGTCAGTTTTATTAATATCATCATCATCATCATCCTCAAGCAGCCATGGGCTACGGAGGTCCAACCAGACCGTGCAATTTAGTTCTCCAAGCAAGTCTATCCTGAGCTACATCTACTGCCTCAGGCCACTGCACACCTATTCTAACAAGGTCCTGTTTGACATTGTCTGCCCACCGCATCCTAGGTCTCCCCTTCTTTCTGAGGCCTTTAGGCACACTGTTCATAACCCTATTCGCCAATCTATAATTATTCATAAGGGCAACATGACCAAACCAACGGAGTCTCTCTCTGCAAAATATGCTGCTTAAAGGAGGTTGCAAACTCCTTTGCCTAACCTCATCATTAGTTACAAAGTTGAACCACATAATGCCCAAGACACTGCGTAAGCATCTGGAATCAAAAGCATCAAAAGCATCTAGTTTCCTGTTATCTTGTTTACAAAGTGTCCAAGTTTCACTACCATAACTAACCCTAGAAAGAACCAAACTATTATACAGTCTAATTTTAGTCTTTAGGTGTATACGCCTATTTCTCCACACTCTCCATAGATTCTTAAAAGTCCCTGCAGCAATCCCTATCCGTGTGTTAATCTCATGCCGCACATCACCATTATCTGTTACATAGCTCCCAAGGTAATTAAACTGCCACACCTGCTCAAGACTGCAACCATTCAGATGAACTGAATCACAACTTGCCTGACCAATTTTCATCACTTTAGTTTTCTCTCTGTTTATAACCAAACCTACTCTGCTACCAGTCTCATCAACAGCTCATCTCATCAACATCATTTGCCAAAAGGGCTAAATCATCAGCATAATCTAAATCAGAAATTTTCGTATCTCCAGCCCATTTTAAGGCCAAAATATTTCCCTTGAAGTGAATTTCGTGTAACATAGATCACTGAAAAAGTGTTTTTTTTTTGTTTCGCAGAATGTGGCAATATTTTGATGAGCTTTATGACAAGCCCTATTGTAGAATTGGACCTTACCTAATTGGAGTGATCCTTGGTTATATAGTACACAAAACAGGAGAAAAGAAAGGATTCTTGTGTTGGGTAAGTTTTGGATTAAGTCATATAAATGTAAGGGTTGGGTTGTTTTACCTCTGAGCGTCACTTTTTCGCACACATGGGCTAAATGGTCAGGTCAAATGGACCCCGAAGGCCCAGAGAAGGTTGAGGGAGGACTGGAACAGCTGTTGGGAGACAGATGGTGGCCTCCCGTCAAGACCATCCAGCGTGTGTTTTAACACGCACAGGGTATGTCTCTCCCGCACACGGGGCTTAACCAAACAATGCTTTTAAGCATTCCGCCAATGCCGCCGTCCGTCGGATGGGCTTAACGCCCCATCCGAAGGACGGCGGCCTTTCCAAGCCCATCGGTGTCCCTACTGACCGTGGGCAGGGCGGGGAATTTTGCGGAGATAAATCTCAACGCTGACCCAGCTGGGACTCGAACATGGGAACTACAGATTACGAGCCTGGCGCGCTACCGACTGAGCCACCCCCGTCCCCATAAATGTAAGGGTGTTCGCTTTAAAATGCAAACCGTACTATACTGATCACTGCAACGAGTAACGTTAGAAAATTAGGAGAAACGAATCTTTCCATAATGTGTCAGTAGGTGAATATATTTCATGATAACATGCCAGAAGTTGACCACGTTTCACAACGCTTTTTTAACGTGCACAGGGTATGACTTTCCAGCTCACGTGGCTGAGTTGTTTTGCCTATGAGCAGCACTTCTTTTGCACACAATGGGCTAAATGACCAAGTCACAAGAACCCTGAGGACTCACAGAAGGTTGGAGGATTGGAACCACTGGACAGTTGTCAGGAGGCAGATGGTAGCCACCGATCAAGGCCATCCACTGTGCTCTTTAATGTGCCTAGGGTATGCCTCTCCCGCACACAGGACTGGGATATTTCACCTCTGTGATGAGTTTAATGCACGCTGGGGGCTAAATGAACAGGTCACCAGGCACCTTAATGGTTTAGAGATGGTTGCGGGTTGGAGATCCACTGGACAACTGTTAGAGGGCAGATGGTTTGGGTTGTTGGATTGTTTTACCTCTGAGCGACACTTTTTTGCACACCATGGGCTAAATGGCCAGGTCACAAGGACCCCGAAGGCTCAGAGAAGGTTGGGGGAGGGGACCCACTGGAACAGCTGTTGGGAGACAGATGGTAGCCTCCCGTCAAGGCCATCCAGCGTGTTCTTTAACGTTGGGTTGTTTTACCTCTGAGCGGCACTTTTTTGCACACCATGGGCTAAATGGCCAGGTCACAAGGACCCCGAAGGCTCAGAGAAGGTTGGGGGAGGGGACCCACTGGAACAGCTGTTGGGAGACAGATGGTAGCCTCCCGTCAAGGCCATCCAGCGTGTTCTTTAACGTTGGGTTGTTTTACCTCTGAGCGGCACTTTTTTGCACACCATGGGCTAAATGGCCAGGTCACAAGGACCCCGAAGGCTCAGAGAAGGTTGGGGGAGGGGACCCACTGGAACAGCTGTTGGGAGACAGATGGTAGCCTCCCGTCAAGGCCATCCAGCGTGTTCTTTAACGTTGGGTTGTTTTACCTCTGAGCGGCACTTTTTTGCACACCATGGGCTAAATGGCCAGGTCACAAGGACCCCGAAAGCTCAGAGAAGGTTGGGGGAGGGGACCCACTGGAACAGCTGTTGGGAGACAGATGGTAGCCTCCCGTCAAGGCCATCCAGCGTGTTCTTTAACGTGCACAGGGTATGGCTCTCCCACACACGGGACCACGGCTTAACGTCCCATCCGACGGACGGCGGCCTTTCCAAGCCCATCGGTGTCCTCTACTGACCTTGGGCAGGGGGGGGGGGGAATTTGCGGAGATAAATCTCAACGCTTACCCAGCTGGAGGGCAGATGGTAGCCTCCCATTAAGGTCATGAGACATGTGTTTTATACTGAACAGCATATGTCTCTCCTGCCTACGGAATCACGGTTTAACATCCCATATGACGGACGATGGCGTTTCCAAACCCAAAGGTAACCAATGATATCACTTATGTGCACTCAATGTGTTCATCATATTTGACTTCTAATTTTTAACTGAATCCAGTTTTCGCGACTAATTTTTGAATTGCTACGAAGAGAACGAAGCTTTCATTATTGCAATTACGTTTTATTCTTATTTCTTACAATTTAAGGCACATATAAACGGATAGATATATTTTAAAAAAATTTAATATACACTGGCGGAAATTGAAAAAAGAACACCCAGAAGGAATTCCTTTAGGAACGTCATATTATGATATGTCAATAGTTACGGGCAGCAGAAACCGTGATCCGAGATTGAAAGTCATTGGGTGAAATAATGACGTCACTGAGGGCGACAACACGCAAATGTACGCATGCGTATTTAAGGACTATGGCGTCAGGAAAGAAGTTATTCCTCTTGTGTCGTGTTGTTCAGTGCTCTTTGAAGAAGCTACCATTCGTTCAGTTAGCGGAGTTTCAGCGAAGTCGTATATTGGGTCTTCAGGAAGCAGGTTGGTCTTTTCGTGAAACTGCACTCCGTGTTGGATGAGAGGTATTGGCAGTGGTACGATTACGATGGTGGCGTCGATGGTCAGGGCATTCACACACTCGCAGACGTGGTTCCGCACAACACAGAGTTATGAACGCACGAGAGGATCGGCGTATCAAGAGGGCGAAGGTGGTAGAGTGGATGGCTACGGTGTCACAAATTCCAACCTCTATGTCTACAAGGGGGCGGAGGTGGCTCAATTGGAGCGCGCCAGGCTCGTAATCTGTAGTTCCCAGGTTCGAGTCCCAGCTGGGTCAGCGTTGAGATTTATCTCCGCAAACTTCCCTGCCCTGCCCACGGTCAGTAGGGGACACCGATGGGCTTGGAAAGGCCACCGTCCGTCGGATGGGACGTTAAGCCGTGGCTCCGTGTGCGGGAGAGCCATACCCTGTGCACGTTAAAGAACACGCTGGATGGCGACGGGAGGCTACCATCTGTCTCCCAACAGCTGTTCCAGTGGGTCCCCTCCCCCAACCTTCTCTGAGCCTTCGGGGTCCATGTGACCTGGCCATTTAGCCCATGGTGTGCAAAAAAGTGCCGCTCAGAGGTAAAACAACCCAACCCAACCTATGCCTACAAGAACGATACGCAATCATCTTTTGGAAGCAGACTAGAGGCACACGTGCCGCTGGCATGGTTACTAATGTCACCTCTTCACTGTCCAGCACGTTTGCAGTGGTGTCAAGAATGAGTTCATTGGAGGGAAGAATGTCAGTCTGTGGTCTTCAATGTTGAAAGCCAATTCTGCTTAGGAGCGTCTGATGGTCGTTTACGCGTCCGAAGGTGACAAGGGGAGCGACTTCTTCCATCGTGCATCTGCGAGCGACACACCACACCAGGCATCATGGTGTGGGAAGGGATTAGCTTATCAATCTGGTACGTGTCTGGTGTTTGAACAATGTATACAATGAATAGTAGCGTACGTCAGCGATATCGTACAGTCGGTCGTCCTGCCATATTTCAGTGCAATTCCAAATGTGATATTCCAGCAGGATAATGCCTGTCCACACTCTGCCTGCGAACTCAACATTCTCTTCAGGCAGTGCACCAAATCCCTTGGCCAGCACGTTCTGCGGACTAGTCTCCAATCGAGTATGTCTGGGACTGGATCGGACATAGACCCTTCTGCTGACCGCGACAGGCAACGACCATCGCTGAATTACGCATCCAAGTAGAACGCGCGTGGAATGGTATCCCCCAACGTGATATCCAGCATTTGTACGACCGATTGCATGTGGACAAAGACCCTTCTGCTGACCGCGACAGGCAACGACCATCGCTGAATTACGCATCCAAGTAGAACGCGCGTGGAATGGTATCCCCCAACGTGATATCCAGCATTTTTACGACCGATTGCATGCGGACAAAGACCCTTCTGCTGACCGCGACAGGCAACGACCATCGCTGAATTACGCATCCAAGTAGAAAGCGCGTGGAATGGTATCCCCCAACGTGATATCCAGCATTTGTACGACCGATTGCATGCAGACAAAGACCCTTCTGCTGACCGCGACAGGCAACGACCATTGTTGAATTACGCATCCAAGTAGAACGCGCGTGGAATGGTATCCCCCAAAGTGATATCCAGCATTTTTACGACCGATTGCATGCGGACAAAGACCCTTCTGCTGACCGCGACAGGCAACGACCATCGCTGAATTACGCATCCAAGTAGAACGCGCGTGGAATGGTATCCCCCAACGTGATATCCAGCATTTGTACGACCGATTGCATGCGGACAAAGACCCTTCTGCTGACCGCGACAGGCAACGACCATTGTTGAATTACGCATCCAAGTAGAACGCGCGTGGAATGGTATCCCCCAACGTGATATCCAGCATTTGTACGACCGATTGCATGCAGACAAAGACTCTTCTGCTGACCGCGACAGGCAACGACCATTGTTGAATTACGCATCCAAGTAGAACGCGCGTGGAATGGTATCCCCCAACGTGATATCCAGCATTTTTACGACCGATTGCATGCGGACAAAGATCCTTCTGCTGACCGCGACAGGCAACGACCATCGCTGAATTACGCATCCAAGTAGAACGCGCGTGGAATGGTATCCCCCAACGTGATATCCAGCATTTGTACGACCGATTGTATGCGGACAAAGACCCTTCTGCTGACCGCGACAGGCAACGACCATTGTTGAATTACGCATCCAAGTAGAAAGCGCGTGGAATGGTATCCCCTAACGTGATATCCAGCATTTGTACGACCGATTGTATGCGGACAAAGACCCTTCTGCTGACCGCGACAGGCAACGACCATTGTTGAATTACGCATCCAAGTAGAACGCGCGTGGAATGGTATCCCCTAACGTGATATCCAGCATTTGTACGACCGATTGCATGCGGACAAAGACCCTTCTGCTGACCGCGACAGGCAACGACCATCGCTGAATTACGCATCCAAGTAGAACGCGCGTGGAATGGTATCCCCCAAAGTGATATCCAGCATTTTTACGACCGATTGCATGCGGACAAAGATCCTTCTGCTGACCGCGACAGGCAACGACCATCGCTGAATTACGCATCCAAGTAGAACGCGCGTGGAATGGTATCCCCCAAAGTGATATCCAGCATTTTTACGACCGATTGCATGCGGACAAAGATCCTTCTGCTGACCGCGACAGGCAACGACCATCGCTGAATTACGCATCCAAGTAGAACGCGCGTGGAATGGTATCCCCCAACGTGATATCCAGCATTTTTACGACCGATTGCATGCGGACAAAGATCCTTCTGCTGACCGCGACAGGCAACGACCATCGCTGAATTACGCATCCAAGTAGAACGCGCGTGGAATGGTATCCCCCAACGTGATATCCAGCATTTGTACGACCGATTGTATGCGGACAAAGACCCTTCTGCTGACCGCGACAGGCAACGACCATTGTTGAATTACGCATCCAAGTAGAAAGCGCGTGGAATGGTATCCCCTAACGTGATATCCAGCATTTGTACGACCGATTGTATGCGGACAAAGACCCTTCTGCTGACCGCGACAGGCAACGACCATTGTTGAATTACGCATCCAAGTATAACGCGCGTGGAATGGTATCCCCTAACGTGATATCCAGCATTTGTACGACCGATTGCATGCGGACAAAGACCCTTCTGCGGACCGCGACAGGCAACGACCATTGTTGAATTACGCATCCAAGTAGAACGCGCGTGGAATGGTATCCCCCAAAGTGATATCCAGCATTTTTACGACCGATTGCATGCGGACAAAGACCCTTCTGCTGACCGCGACAGGCAACGACCATCGCTGAATTACGCATCCAAGTAGAACGCGCGTGGAATGGTATCCCCCAACGTGATATCCAGCATTTGTACGACCGATTGCATGCGGACAAAGACCCTTCTGCTGACCGCGACAGGCAACGACCATTGTTGAATTACGCATCCAAGTAGAAAGCGCGTGGAATGGTATCCCCTAACGTGATATCCAGCATTTGTACGACCGATTGCATGCGGACAAAGACCCTTCTGCGGACCGCGACAGGCAACGACCATCGCTGAATTACGCATCCAAGTAGAACGCGCGTGGAATGGTATCCCCCAACGTGATATCCAGCATTTGTACGACCGATTGCATGCGGACAAAGACCCTTCTACTGATCGCGACAGGCAACGACCATTGTTGAATTACGCATCCAAGTAGAAAGCGCGTGGAATGGTATCCCCTAACGTGATATCCAGCATTTGTACGACCGATTGTATGCGGACAAAGACCCTTCTGCTGACCGCGACAGGCAACGACCATTGTTGAATTACGCATCCAAGTAGAACGCGCGTGGAATGGTATCCCCTAACGTGATATCCAGCATTTGTACGACCGATTGCATGCGGACAAAGACCCTTCTGCTGACCGCGACAGGCAACGACCATCGCTGAATTACGCATCCAAGTTGAACGCGCGTGGAATGGTATCCCCCAAAGTGATATCCAGCATTTGTACGACCGATTGCATGCGGACAAAGACCCTTCTGCGGACCGCGACAGGCAACGACCATCGCTGAATTACGCATCCAAGTAGAACGCGCGTGGAATGGTATCCCCCAACGTGATATCCAGCATTTGTACGACCGATTGCATGCGGACAAAGACCCTTCTGCTGACCGCGACAGGCAACGACCATCGCTGAATTACGCATCCAAGTAGAACGCGCGTGGAATGGTATCCCCCAACGTGATATCCAGCATTTGTACGACCGATTGCATGCGGACAAAGACCCTTCTGCTGACCGCGACAGGCAACGACCATTGTTGAATTACGCATCCAAGTAGAACGCGCGTGGAATGGTATCCCCCAACGTGATATCCAGCATTTGTACGACCGATTGCATGCAGACAAAGACTCTTCTGCTGACCGCGACAGGCAACGACCATTGTTGAATTACGCATCCAAGTAGAACGCGCGTGGAATGGTATCCCCCAACGTGATATCCAGCATTTTTACGACCGATTGCATGCGGACAAAGATCCTTCTGCTGACCGCGACAGGCAACGACCATCGCTGAATTACGCATCCAAGTAGAACGCGCGTGGAATGGTATCCCCCAACGTGATATCCAGCATTTGTACGACCGATTGTATGCGGACAAAGACCCTTCTGCTGACCGCGACAGGCAACGACCATTGTTGAATTACGCATCCAAGTAGAAAGCGCGTGGAATGGTATCCCCTAACGTGATATCCAGCATTTGTACGACCGATTGTATGCGGACAAAGACCCTTCTGCTGACCGCGACAGGCAACGACCATTGTTGAATTACGCATCCAAGTAGAACGCGCGTGGAATGGTATCCCCTAACGTGATATCCAGCATTTGTACGACCGATTGCATGCGGACAAAGACCCTTCTGCTGACCGCGACAGGCAACGACCATCGCTGAATTACGCATCCAAGTAGAACGCGCGTGGAATGGTATCCCCCAAAGTGATATCCAGCATTTTTACGACCGATTGCATGCGGACAAAGATCCTTCTGCTGACCGCGACAGGCAACGACCATCGCTGAATTACGCATCCAAGTAGAACGCGCGTGGAATGGTATCCCCCAAAGTGATATCCAGCATTTTTACGACCGATTGCATGCGGACAAAGATCCTTCTGCTGACCGCGACAGGCAACGACCATCGCTGAATTACGCATCCAAGTAGAACGCGCGTGGAATGGTATCCCCCAACGTGATATCCAGCATTTTTACGACCGATTGCATGCGGACAAAGATCCTTCTGCTGACCGCGACAGGCAACGACCATCGCTGAATTACGCATCCAAGTAGAACGCGCGTGGAATGGTATCCCCCAACGTGATATCCAGCATTTGTACGACCGATTGTATGCGGACAAAGACCCTTCTGCTGACCGCGACAGGCAACGACCATTGTTGAATTACGCATCCAAGTAGAAAGCGCGTGGAATGGTATCCCCTAACGTGATATCCAGCATTTGTACGACCGATTGTATGCGGACAAAGACCCTTCTGCTGACCGCGACAGGCAACGACCATTGTTGAATTACGCATCCAAGTAGAACGCGCGTGGAATGGTATCCCCTAACGTGATATCCAGCATTTGTACGACCGATTGCATGCGGACAAAGACCCTTCTGCGGACCGCGACAGGCAACGACCATTGTTGAATTACGCATCCAAGTAGAACGCGCGTGGAATGGTATCCCCCAAAGTGATATCCAGCATTTTTACGACCGATTGCATGCGGACAAAGACCCTTCTGCTGACCGCGACAGGCAACGACCATCGCTGAATTACGCATCCAAGTAGAACGCGCGTGGAATGGTATCCCCCAACGTGATATCCAGCATTTGTACGACCGATTGCATGCGGACAAAGACCCTTCTGCTGACCGCGACAGGCAACGACCATTGTTGAATTACGCATCCAAGTAGAAAGCGCGTGGAATGGTATCCCCTAACGTGATATCCAGCATTTGTACGACCGATTGCATGCGGACAAAGACCCTTCTGCGGACCGCGACAGGCAACGACCATCGCTGAATTACGCATCCAAGTAGAACGCGCGTGGAATGGTATCCCCCAACGTGATATCCAGCATTTGTACGACCGATTGCATGCGGACAAAGACCCTTCTACTGATCGCGACAGGCAACGACCATTGTTGAATTACGCATCCAAGTAGAAAGCGCGTGGAATGGTATCCCCTAACGTGATATCCAGCATTTGTACGACCGATTGTATGCGGACAAAGACCCTTCTGCTGACCGCGACAGGCAACGACCATTGTTGAATTACGCATCCAAGTAGAACGCGCGTGGAATGGTATCCCCTAACGTGATATCCAGCATTTGTACGACCGATTGCATGCGGACAAAGACCCTTCTGCTGACCGCGACAGGCAACGACCATCGCTGAATTACGCATCCAAGTTGAACGCGCGTGGAATGGTATCCCCCAAAGTGATATCCAGCATTTGTACGACCGATTGCATGCGGACAAAGACCCTTCTGCGGACCGCGACAGGCAACGACCATCGCTGAATTACGCATCCAAGTAGAACGCGCGTGGAATGGTATCCCCCAACGTGATATCCAGCATTTGTACGACCGATTGCATGCGGACAAAGACTCTTCTGCTGACCACGACAGGCAACGACCATCGCTGAATTACGCATCCAAGTAGAAAGCGCGTGGAATGGTATCCCCCAACGTGATATCCAGCATTTGTACGACCGATTGCATGCAGACAAAGACCCTTCTGCTGACCGCGACAGGCAACGACCATTGTTGAATTACGCATCCAAGTAGAACGCGCGTGGAATGGTATCCCCCAACGTGATATCCAGCATTTGTACGACCGATTGCATGCAGACAAAGACCCTTCTGCTGACCGCGACAGGCAACGACCATTGTTGAATTACGCATCCAAGTAGAACGCGCGTGGAATGGTATCCCCCAACGTGATATCCAGCATTTTTACGACCGATTGCATGCTGACAAAGACCCTTCTGCTGACCGCGACAGGCAACGACCATCGCTGAATTACGCATCCAAGTAGAACGCGCGTGGAATGGTATCCCCCAACGTGATATCCAGCATTTGTACGACCGATTGCATGCAGACAAAGACCCTTCTGCTGACCGCGACAGGCAACGACCATTGTTGAATTACGCATCCAAGTAGAACGCGCGTGGAATGGTATCCCCCAACGTGATATCCAGCATTTTTACGACCGATTGCATGCTGACAAAGACCCTTCTGCTGACCGCGACAGGCAACGACCATCGCTGAATTACGCATCCAAGTAGAACGCGCGTGGAATGGTATCCCCCAACGTGATATCCAGCATTTGTACGACCGATTGCATGCGGACAAAGACCCTTCTGCTGACCGCGACAGGCAACGACCATTGTTGAATTACGCATCCAAGTAGAACGCGCGTGGAATGGTATCCCCCAACGTGATATCCAGCATTTGTACGACCGATTGCATGCGGACAAAGACCCTTCTGCTGACCGCGACAGGCAACGACCATCGCTGAACTACGCATCCAAGTAGAACGCGCATGGAATGGTATCCCCCAACGTGATATCCAGCATTTGTACGACCGATTGCATGCGGACAAAGATCCTTCTGCTGACCGCGACAGGCAACGACCATTGTTGAATTACGCATCCAAGTAGAAAGCGCGTGGAATGGTATCCCCTAACGTGATATCCAGCATTTGTACGACCGATTGCATGCAGACAAAGACTCTTCTGCTGACCGCGACAGGCAACGACCATTGTTGAATTACGCATCCAAGTAGAACGCGCGTGGAATGGTATCCCCCAACGTGATATCCAGCATTTGTACGACCGATTGCATGCGGGCAAAGACCCTTCTGCTGACCGCGACAGGCAACGACCATTGTTGAATTACGCATCCAAGTAGAAAGCGCGTGGAATGGTATCCCCTAACGTGATATCCAGCATTTGTACGACCGATTGCATGCAGACAAAGACCCTTCTGCTGACCGCGACAGGCAACGACCATTGTTGAATTACGCATCCAAGTAGAACGCGCGTGGAATGGTATCCCCCAACGTGATATCCAGCATTTTTACGACCGATTGCATGCGGACAAAGACCCTTCTGCTGACCGCGACAGGCAACGACCATCGCTGAATTACGCATCCAAGTAGAACGCGCGTGGAATGGTATCCCCCAACGTGATATCCAGCATTTGTACGACCGATTGCATGCGGACAAAGACCCTTCTGCTGACCGCGACAGGCAACGACCATCGCTGAATTACGCATCCAAGTTGAACGCGCGTGGAATGGTATCCCCCAAAGTGATATCCAGCATTTGTACGACCGATTGCATGCGGACAAAGACCCTTCTGCTGACCGCGACAGGCAACGACCATCGCTGAATTACGCATCCAAGTAGAACGCGCGTGGAATGGTATACCCCAACGTGATATCCAGCATTTGTACGACCGATTGCATGCGGACAAAGACTCTTCTGCTGACCGCGACAGGCAACGACCATTGTTGAATTACGCATCCAAGTAGAAAGTGCGTGGAATGGTATCCCCTAACGTGATATCCAGCATTTGTACGACCGATTGCATGCAGACAAAGACTCTTCTGCTGACCGCGACAGGCAACGACCATTGTTGAATTACGCATCCAAGTAGAACGCGCGTGGAATGGTATCCCCCAACGTGATATCCAGCATTTTTACGACCGATTGCATGCGGACAAAGACTCTTCTGCTGACCGCGACAGGCAACGACCATCGCTGAATTACGCATCCAAGTAGAAAGCGTGTGGAATGGTATCCCCTAACGTGATATCCAGCATTTGTACGACCGATTGCATGCGGACAAAGACTCTTCTGCTGACCGCGACAGGCAACGACCATCGCTGAATTACGCATCCAAGTAGAAAGCGTGTGGAATGGTATCCCCCAACGTGATATCCAGCATTTGTACGACCGATTGCATGCGGACAAAGACCCTTCTGCTGACCGCGACAGGCAACGACCATTGTTGAATTACGCATCCAAGTAGAACGCGAGTGGAATGGTATCCCCCAACGTGATATCCAGCATTTTTACGACCGATTGCATGCGGATAAAGACTCTTCTGCTGACCGCGACAGGCAACGACCATCGCTGAATTACGCATCCAAGTAGAAAGCGTGTGGAATGGTATCCCCTAACGTGATATCCAGCATTTGTACGACCGATTGCATGCGGACAAAGACTCTTCTGCTGACCGCGACAGGCAACGACCATCGCTGAATTACGCATCCAAGTAGAAAGCGTGTGGAATGGTATCCCCCAACGTGATATCCAGCATTTGTACGACCGATTGCATGCGGACAAAGACCCTTCTGCTGACCGCGACAGGCAACGACCATCGCTGAATTACGCATCCAAGTAGAACGCGCGTGGAATGGTATCCCCCAACGTGATATCCAGCATTTGTACGACCGATTGCATGCGGACAAAGACCCTTCTGCTGACCGCGACAGGCAACGACCATCCCTGAATTACGCGTCCAAGTAGACGTGGAATGGTATCCCCCAACGTGATATCCAGCATTTCTACGACCAATTGCATGCGGACAAAGACTCTTCTGCTGACCGCGACAGGCAACGACCATCGCTGAATTACGCATCCAAGTAGAACGCGCGTGGAATGGTATCCCCCAACGTGATATCCAGCATTTGTACGACCGATTGCATGCGGACAAAGACCCTTCTGCTGACCGCGACAGGCAACGACCATCGCTGAATTACGCATCCAAGTAGAATGCGCGTGGAATGGTATCCCCCAACGTGATATCCAGCATTTGTACGACCGATTGCATGCGGACAAAGACCCTTCTGCTGACCGCGACAGGCAACGACCATTGTTGAATTACGCATCCAAGTAGAAAGCGCGTGGAATGGTATTCCCTAACGTGATATCCAGCATTTGTACGACCGATTGCATGCGGACAAAGACCCTTCTGCTGACCGCGACAGGCAACGACCATCCCTGAATTACGCATCCAAGTAGACGTGGAATGGTATCCCCCATCGTGATATCCAGCATTTGTACGACCGATTGCATGCGGACAAAGACTGTTCTGCTGACCGCGACAGGCAACGACCATCGCTGAATTACGCATCCAAGTAGAAAGCGTGTGGAATGGTATCCCCCAACGTGATATCCAGCATTTGTACGACCGATTGCATGCGGACAAAGACCCTTCTGCTGACCGCGACAGGCAACGACCATCGCTGAATTACGCATCCAAGTAGAACGCGCGTGGAATGGTATCCCCCAACGTGATATCCAGCATTTGTACGACCGATTGCATGCGGACAAAGACCCTTCTGCTGACCGCGACAGGCAACGACCATCCCTGAATTACGCATCCAAGTAGACGTGGAATGGTATCCCCCATCGTGATATCCAGCATTTGTACGACCGATTGCATGCGGACAAAGACTCTTCTGCTGACCACGACAGGCAACGACCATTGTTGAATTACGCATCCAAGTAGAAAGCGCGTGGAATGGTATCCCCTAACGTGATATCCAGCATTTGTATGACCGATTGCATGCGGACAAAGACCCTTCTGCTGACCGCGACAGGCAATGACTATCCCTGAATTACGCATCCAAGTAGACGTGGAATGGTATCCCCCAACGTGATATCCAGCATTTGTACGACCGATTGCATGCGGACAAAGACCCTTCTGCTGACCGCGACAGGCAACGACCATTGTTGAATTACGCATCCAAGTAGAAAGCGCGTGGAATGGTATCCCCTAACGTGATATCCAGCATTTGTACGACCGATTGCATGCGGACAAAGACCCTTCTGCTGACCGCGACAGGCAACGACCATCCCTGAATTACGCATTCAAGTAGACGTGGAATGGTATCCCCCAACGTGATATCCAGCATTTCTACGACCGATTGCATGCGGACAAAGACTCTTCTGCTGACCGCGACAGGCAACGACCATCGCTGAATTACGCATCCAAGTAGACGTGGAATGGTATCCCCCATCGTGATATCCAGCATTTGTACGACCGATTGCATGCGGACAAAGACCCTTCTGCTGACCGCGACAGGCAACGACCATTGTTGAATTACGCATCCAAGTAGAAAGCGCGTGGAATGGTATCCCCTAACGTGATATCCAGCATTTGTACGACCGATTGCATGCGGACAAAGACCCTTCTGCTGACCGCGACAGGCAACGACCATCCCTGAATTACGCATCCAAGTAGACGTGGAATGGTATCCCCCATCGTGATATCCAGCATTTCTACGACCGATTGCATGCGGACAAAGACTCTTCTGCTGACCGCGACAGGCAACGACCATCGCTGAATTACGCATCCAAGTAGAAAGCGTGTGGAATGGTATCCCCCAACGTGATATCCAGCATTTGTACGACCGATTGCATGCGGACAAAGACTCTTCTGCTGACCGTGACAGGCAACAACCATCCCTGAATTACGCATCCAAGTAGACGTGGAATGGTATCCCCCAACGTGATATCCAGCATTTCTACGACCGATTGCATGCGGACAAAGACTCTTCTGCTGACCACGACAGGCAACGACCATTGTTGAATTACGCATCCAAGTAGAAAGCGCGTGGAATGGTATCCCCTAACGTGATATCCAGCATTTGTATGACCGATTGCATGCGGACAAAGACCCTTCTGCTGACCGCGACAGGCAATGACTATCCCTGAATTACGCATCCAAGTAGACGTGGAATGGTATCCCCCAACGTGATATCCAGCATTTGTACGACCGATTGCATGCGGACAAAGACCCTTCTGCTGACCGCGACAGGCAACGACCATTGTTGAATTACGCATCCAAGTAGAAAGCGCGTGGAATGGTATCCCCTAACGTGATATCCAGCATTTGTACGACCGATTGCATGCGGACAAAGACCCTTCTGCTGACCGCGACAGGCAACGACCATCCCTGAATTACGCATCCAAGTAGACGTGGAATGGTATCCCCCATCGTGATATCCAGCATTTCTACGACCGATTGCATGCGGACAAAGACTCTTCTGCTGACCACGACAGGCAACGACCATTGTTGAATTACGCATCCAAGTAGAAAGCGCGTGGAATGGTATCCCCTAACGTGATATCCAGCATTTGTATGACCGATTGCATGCGGACAAAGACCCTTCTGCTGACCGCGACAGGCAATGACTATCCCTGAATTACGCATCCAAGTAGACGTGGAATGGTATCCCCCAACGTGATATCCAGCATTTGTACGACCGATTGCATGCGGACAAAGACCCTTCTGCTGACCGCGACAGGCAACGACCATCCCTGAATTACGCATCCAAGTAGACGTGGAATGGTATCCCCCATCGTGATATCCAGCATTTCTACGACCGATTGCATGCGGACAAAGACTCTTCTGCTGACCACGACAGGCAACGACCATTGTTGAATTACGCATCCAAGTAGAAAGCGCGTGGAATGGTATCCCCTAACGTGATATCCAGCATTTGTATGACCGATTGCATGCGGACAAAGACCCTTCTGCTGACCGCGACAGGCAACGACCATCGCTGAATTACGCATCCAAGTAGACGTGGAATGGTATCCCCCAACGTGATATCCAGCATTTGTACGACCGATTGCATGCGGACAAAGACCCTTCTGCTGACCGCGACAGGCAACGACCATTGTTGAATTACGCATCCAAGTAGAAAGCGCGTGGAATGGTATCCCCTAACGTGATATCCAGCATTTGTACGACCGATTGCATGCGGACAAAGACCCTTCTGCTGACCGCGACAGGCAACGACCATTGTTGAATTACGCATCCAAGTAGAAAGCGCGTGGAATGGTATCCCCTAACGTGATATCCAGCATTTGTATGACCGATTGCATGCGGACAAAGACCCTTCTGCTGACCGCGACAGGCAATGACTATCCCTGAATTACGCATCCAAGTAGACGTGGAATGGTATCCCCCAACGTGATATCCAGCATTTGTACGACCGATTGCATGCGGACAAAGACCCTTCTGCTGACCGCGACAGGCAACGACCATTGTTGAATTACGCATCCAAGTAGAAAGCGCGTGGAATGGTATCCCCTAACGTGATATCCAGCATTTGTACGACCGATTGCATGCGGACAAAGACCCTTCTGCTGACCGCGACAGGCAACGACCATTGTTGAATTACGCATCCAAGTAGAAAGCGCGTGGAATGGTATCCCCTAACGTGATATCCAGCATTTCTACGACCGATTGCATGCGGACAAAGACTCTTCTGCTGACCGCGACAGGCAACGACCATCGCTGAATTACGCATCCAAGTAGACGTGGAATGGTATCCCCCAACGTGATATCCAGCATTTGTACGACCGATTGCATGTCAGATTGAAAGCTTGTATTTCTGCTCGAGGAGGTTGAACACCATATTGAAACGTGTCTCCTGTAAATGCAATGCTCATTAAAAGGTAAAACAAACATTGAATCACTTCATACGTATGTTCATTGTTCTTTCTCAACAAGTTGTTTCTACTCAATAAATCTCACAGATTACACTTCAATTGTTAATGGTGTCCTTTTCTCAATTTCCGCCAGTGTATATATATTAGATATGAATTCGGGGTCGGGCTAAAAATGTCACAGATGACTTCGGAATTGGGCCTAGAATAATTTAAATTCAAACATTTCCTGTAACTGTGAAAAAAAATGAATAAAAATATAAACCCGTTTTAATTATAATTTCAAACTTTTAATCAGTCTTTAGTAATTAGGGTTGGATGTAGCTTAGTCGGTAGCGTTCCAGGCTCGTAATCTTCATTTCCCAGGTTCGAGGATCGCTTAGGCTCGCGTTGAGATTTATCTCCGCAAATCTCTCGGACCTACCCTCGGTCAATAAGGGATCACCGATGGGCTTGGAAAGGCAGCCGTCCGTCGGATGGGACGTTAATCCGCGTACCCATGTTCAATATTTGGGTTGGGTTGTTTCACCTCTGAGAAGCACTTTTTTTGCACACCATGGGCTAAATGACCAGGTCACAAGGACCCGGAAGGCTCAGAGAAGTTTGGGGGAGGGGACCCACTGGAACAGCTGTTGGGAGACAGATGGTAGCCTCCAGTCAAGGCCATCCAGCGTGTTCTTTAACGTGCACAAGGTATGGTTCTCCCGCACACGGGAGAACCATACCTTGTGCACGTTAATTAACGTCCCATCCGATGGACGGCGGCCTTTCGAAGCCAATCGGTGTCTCCTACTGACCGTGGGCAGGGCGGTTTTACGTGGAAGTGACCGTGGGCAGAGTTTTACGGAAAAAGACTCAATGCTGACCCAGCTGGGAACTCCAACCTGGGAACTACAGATTACGAGCCTGGCGCGCTACCAACTTAGCCCCCCCCCCCATGTTCAAGAGAGCTGAACTCTGGTACGTTATGGATACCCTTTATGCGATAGACTTCCATCTGTCTCCTAACAGCTCACCAGTGGATTCCCTTCACCAATTTTCTCCGAGCCTTTGGGGTCTTTATAACTTTGCAATTTAGTGAATTTCTGAGCAAACAAAAATATGCCGCTCAGAGGTAAAATAACAGAAGATAATAATTATTAATAATTCTTCTCTTTATATTTCATGTTTAAATTGCTGAATAATTTTGGATTATATATGAATGAACTATTTTTACTAGAACTTATTTCCTGCCTTTATAAGAGCGGAGTTGTCTCACTCAGTAGGAGCGCCAAACTCGTAATCTGCAGTTCCGAGGTTCGAGCCCCACCTGGGCCAGCATTGAGATTTAAATCCGTGAAACGTCCGTCCTGATCTCGGCCAAAAGGGAACACCGAATGGACTTGGAAAGGCTGCCGTCCATTGTATGGAACGTTAAGCCGTGTGCGGGAGAGCCATACCCTGTATTAGTAAAAGAACACACTATCCTTAACGGGGAGTTTCCATCTGTCTCATAAAAGCTGTCCATTGAGTCCCCTCTCCCCAAACTTCTATGAGCTTTCGGAGTCTTTGTGACCTGGACATTTAGCCCATTGTGGGCAAAAAACTGCAGTTCAGAGGTAAAAAAAACCTGCTTTTATATATGATTTAGAAATTTTCTAAATCTTTTAGAATTTTTCGGGAAATGTAGGATTACCAAAATGCTCTCGAGAAATTTGCAATTATTATTAAAATATCGTCTATCCACACTTATACAGTCGCTCAAAAAAGTATCCGAGCACTATGGTCGATTACAGAATTCAGAAAAAATATCTGGTGCGTGCACAGTAACTGGAGCGTGTGCTGCACACGCTCCAGTTTACTGCACACGCTCTAGTTTGTTGTGAACGGTAACTGCACACGCTCAATATTTCCGTGAGTGAGCCCAAACGATCTAGTATCAAAATAATATGACCACCTACAGTCGCTCAAAAAAATATCCGAACACTATGATTGATTACAGAATTCAGAAAAAATATCTGGCAACGATTTTTTTTTAGTAATTAGTGATCTGGCAACCTTCGTGTCACGTGATTACAGAATTCAGGAAAAATATCTGGCAACGATTTTTTTTTTTAGAAATTAGTGATCTCCCAACCTTCGTGTCACGTGACACGAAGGTTGCCAGATCACTAATTTCTAAAAATATCGTTGCTAGATATTTTTTTCTGAATTCTATAATCAAACATAGTGTTCGGATACTTTTTTAAGCGACTGTATGTTTGAAATTTTCAATGTTGATGTTTAGTTAGTAAGTTGTATTGTTAATAATTACAAATTTCAGTTATTTTAATAAAAACAAATTTGAGTAAAATCTGAAAAAAATAATTCTTTTATGCAGAATTTAATTTTGAGAGAATTCTCAAAAATTTAAAGCTGTCGATAACCGAAATTCTGAAATCTACTTAATACATTTGCTTTCAGTGGCAACAACTCCTAGGCTGGCTCGTAGCTGCTTACTGCACCCTCAGTGTCATATACGGCCTCTACCATGCTTATTTGACTGATACAGCTATTGATTTCTATAATGCTTTTAATCGCTCCTCATATTCCATTGGATTGGCTTGGGTCATTTACGCCTGCCTTACTGGCCACGGAGGTAGGCAACACATTTATATTTTCCTAATTTAGATCTTATTTAATGCACAAAATTATCAACAACCCCCATTTGATACCAGGTGTCTGTTTGAATCTGAATACATGCAGTCTTGCATGTATATGTACAAAATTCCCCACAGCCATGAGCCATGGAGGTTCAACCACACTGCAATTTAGTTCTCCAGATGTGTCTGTCCTGAGCTACATCTGCTGCATCTGGCCACTGCACACCAATTCTAGCAAGGTCCTGTTTGACATTGTCTGCCCACCGCATCCTAGGTCTCCCCCTCTTTCTGAGGGCTTTAGGCACACTGTTCATAACCCTATTCGCCAATCTATAATTATTCATACGGGCAACATGGCCAAACCAACGGAGTCTCTCTCTGCACAATATGCTGCTTAAAGGAGGTTTAGGACTCCTTTGCCTAACCTCATCATTAGTTACAAAGTTGAACCACCTAATGCCCAAGATACTACGTAAGCATCTAGAATCAAAAGAATCAAGTTTCCTGTTATCTTGCTTAAAAAGTGTCCAAGCTTCACTACCATAACTAACCCTGGAGCGTGGGTGGCTCAGTTCGTAGCGTGCGAGGCTCGTAATCTGTAGTTCCCAGGTTCGAGCCCCAGCTGAGTAAGCGTTGAGATTTTTCTCCGCAAAATTTCCGCGTCATGCCCACGATCAGTAGGGGACACCGATGAGCTTAGAAAGGCATCCGTCCGTCGAATGGGACGTTAAGCCGTGGCACCGTGTGCGGGAGAGCCATACCCTGTGCACGTTAAATTAAACCAGTTAAACCCTGTGAAATTAAAACACTGAATGGCCTTGACGGGAGGTTGCCGTCTGTCTCCCAACAGCTGTTCCAGTGGGTCCCCTCCCCCAACCTTCTCTGAGCCTTCGGGGTCCTTGTGACCTGGCCATTTAGCCCATGGTGTGAAAAAATGTGCCGCTCAGAGGTAAAACAACAACAAACAACAACAACCCTTGAGAGAACCAAACTATTATACAGCCTAATATTAGTCTTTAGGTGTATACGCCTATTTCTCCACACTCTCCCTAGATTCCCAGCAGCAATCCCTATTCTTCCATTTATTTCGTGCCACACCATTCAAAGCAACTGAAGCACCACCTGCCTGACCAATTTTCATCACTTTAGTTTTCTCTCTCTGTTTATCACCAAACCTACTCTACCACCAATCTCATTAACAGTTTCCTTAGTTTTTCACGTTTTTTTTTTTGCAACTTGTTGAATTTACGTTTTTCTATCAGAATTTTTAATAGTTACCATAATTTCAATTGTAAGTACGATTTTATAGATTTTATATACACTCTGTGACAAAAAATCGAAGCACCCCGAACCAAGTGTCCGATCGTGCTGAAATTTTGCATGTGTAATGAGGATTCGGGTTGGGTTGTTTTACCTCTGAGCGGCACTTTTTTGCACACCATGGGCTAAATGGCCAGGTCACATGGACCCCGAAGGCTCAGAGAAGGTTGGGGAAGGGACCCACTGGAACAGCTGTTGGGAGACAGATGGTAGCCTCCCGTCAAGGCCATCCAGCGTGTTCTTTAACGTGCACAGGGTATGGCTCTCCCGCACAAGGAGACACGGCTTAACGTCCCATCCGACGGACGGCGGTCTTTCCAAGCGCATCGGTGTCCCCTACTGACCGTGGGTAGGGCGGGTGTAATGAGGATGTAAAGATAAAGAAGTGATTGAAATTTTACAGCAACAGGGCTCTGTATCGCAGAACAATGACTCTCTAAGCGTAACAGGGCGTTGGTGGCTCAATCTGTAGCGCGCCAGGCTCGTAATCTGTAGTTCCCAGGTTCGAGTCTCAGCTGGGTCAACATTGAGATTTATCTCCGCAAAATTCCCCGCCCTGCCCACTGTCAGTAGGGGATACCGATGGGCTTGGAAAGGCCGCCGTCCGTCGGATGGGACGTTAAGCCGTGGCCCGTGTGCGAGAGCCATACCCTGTGCACGTTAAAGAACACGCTGGATGGCCTTGACGGGAGACTACCATCTGTCTCCCAACAGCTGTTCCAGTGGGTCCCCTCCCTCAACCTTCTCTGAGCCTTCGGGGTCCATGTGACCTGGCCATTTAGCCCATGGTGTACAAAAAAGTGCCACTCAGAGGTAAAACAACCCAACGTTAAAGAACACGCTGGATGGCCTTGATGGGAGGCTACCATCTGTCTCCCAACAGCTGTTCCAGTGGGTCCCCTCCCTCAACCTTCTCTGAGCCTTCGGGGTCCATGTGACCTGGCCATTTAGCCCATGGTGTGCAAAAAAGTGCCGCTCAGAGGTAAAACAACCCAACCCTCTAAGCGTAACAGGTTAATACGTAGTACAGCCACCACTGGCAGCGATGCATACAGATATCATGCATGGCCCTGAGTTAAACAACAGTCGGATGTTCTCCTGTGGTAGATTCTGTCGTGTGTTCTAATTGCTGGGCTAGTTAGTCGACATTCCAGGATAGCTGCAATGCACGTTCCAGCATGTCCCATACGTGCTGGGGCGGGGTGGCTCAGTCGGTAGCGCGCCAGACTCGTAATCTGTAGGTTCGAGTCCCAGGTGGATCGGCGTTGAGATTTATCTCCGCAAAATTCCCCACCCTCCCCACGGTCAGTAGGAGACACCGATGGGCTTGGAAAGGCCGCCGTCCATCAGATGGGATGTTAAGCCGTGGACTCGTGTGTGGGAGAGACATACCCTGTGCACGTTAAAGAACACAGTAGATGGCCTTGACGGGAGGCTACCATATGTCTCCCAACAGCTGTTCCAGTGGGTCCCATCTCCCAACCTTCTCTGAGCCTTCGGGTCCTTGTGACCTGTTCATTTAGCCCATGGTGTGCAAAAAAAGTGCCGCTCAGAGGTAAAGCAACCCAGCCCAACCTGGACCCACTGTCGCCAACATTGTCCTACTACACCTCTTTTTTGTTGCGATCTTATGCAACCACGGCAATTCCCGATTCCGCCTATACGACACTACCAGTTATGAAAAGCCGTGCTTATCTAGAGCCGGGGGCAAGGAATACGCCATATAGACGCACCTCAACCACGGCCTCACATGGCAGCAATCCTATAGAAGGAAAGCGAACCCGGAAGAACCCCCGGAAGAAACCTAACTTTAATCTGTTCCCCGGTTAGCCATGAAAAGGATATGTAGATCCAAGTTCGCTCAGCACCTAGGGTGGAGACTCTTAGTAAGGCCCAGACTTTTAGTAGGGCTCGTGCCTACTAGGCGTGGTAAAACCGTTCGGTAGAGTCCTTAAACTTGTTCACCCAGAGCCCTGAGGTTGAGGCCTAAGACACTGTCACCGTCCGACCGGTCGGCGATGTCGTCGGCCTCGGTTGGTCTTGTCTATGTCCAACCGGTGCAGCCACGCCGGCTGGCTTGCTGGGCCCGAAGCCCTCCCCCCCCCACACCATGCCAAGGTGGTCCTCTATCGGGGGGGGGGGGGATTGTCCTACTACAGCATCGCTCCGACCCAGATGTCGGCCAATACATTGACATGACCAACCAGCTTCTTTGAGGCGCATGATGTTCCCATCTCCCACCGCCGAGTTGTTGGTACAGTCGCTCAAAAAAGTATCCGAACACTATGGTTGATTACAGAATTCAAAAAAAATATCTGGTAACGATTTTTTTAGAAATTTGTTATATGGCAACCTTCGTGTACTCTACGCGAAGGTTGCCAGATCACTAATTTCTAAAAAAAAATGTTGCCAGATATTTTTTCTGAATTCTCTAATCAAACATAGTGTTCGGATACTTTTTTGAGCGACTGTACAGTCATCGGGTATATCGTCTCAGCATCCTCATTGGATACTGATGTCAACGTAACCCCCTCCCCCTGTGTGTTGAGACCACTTTCTACGTTTATTGGCGTCGAATTTCTAATCATTTGCATGCCTGGCCAGGAGGTATTTGCATGCCGAGTTCTGCTGTTGAACTATTTTATCGGGGTGCCTCGTTTTTTTGCCACCAACTGCATTTTGCATTGACTGGTTCTTAATTCAATTATTTTGGGAGCCGTGTAACAGATACGGGTGATGTCTGAGATAAAAAGAAGAATAGGGATTGCTGTTGAAACTTTTAAGAATCTATGGAAAGTGTGGAAAAATGGCATATACACCTAAAGGATAAAAATTTTGCTATATAATAGTTTGATTGAATTGTTTTACCCCTGAGCAGAGCTTTTTCCTTCACAATGGTCTTAATAGTCAGGTCACAAAGACCCCCCAAGGACTCAGAGAAGCTTAGGGAGACTCACTGGACAGCAATTAAGAGATAAATGGAAACCTCTCGTCAAGATCATCCAGTATGTTCTTTAACGTGTGTAGGATATGACCCTACAAAACAAAAGACCACGACTTAACATTGCATGCGTCGGACGACGGCCATTTCAACTCCATAGGTGTCCCTTACTGACCCTAAGGTAGAGATTACGTTTATTACAAATAAAATAATATATTTTACCTTTATACCAATTAGATTAAGAGCGGGGGTGGCTCTGTCGGTAGCGCGCAGGCTCGTAATCTGAAGTTCCCAGGTTCGAGTCCCAACTGGGTCAGCATTGAGATTTATCTCCGCAAAATTCCCTGCCCACGGTCAGTAGGGGACACCAATGGGCTTGGAAAGGCCGCCGTCCGTCGGATGGGACGTTAAGCCGTGGCCCCGTGTGCGGGAGAGCCATGCCCTGTGCACGTTAAAGAACACGCTGGATGGCCTTGACTGGAGGCTACCATCTGTCTCCCAACAGCTGTTCCAGTAGGTCCCGTTTCCCAAACTTTCTCTGAACCTTCGGGGTCCATGTGACCTGGCCATTTAGCCCATGGTGTGCAAAAAAGTGCCGCTCAGAGGTAAAACAACCCGCAACAACCCAATTAGATTAACGCAGTGCAGCATAACCTCATGCAACCATAGTTTTTACTTCTTCATATAGCCCGTTATATACAGGGTGAATCTGAAAAAGTGGGCAAAACTTTACGGGGTGGTAGAATGCAGCTATACGAGCAATATTCGTCACAGAAAGTATGGGCGGAACGCAAACGGCGAGCCGCTAGGTGGCATTGGAAATGGTATAAAAGGGTCGGTCCTCGCACCCAACGGCATTTCTACCGTGGATTGCCGAGAGGATGGCTGGTTATACTAACCACGAAATGGCGGATATGCACTTTGTGTACGGTGCGGCGGACGGGAATGCAAGTTACATTCCTGTTAATAAAATGTTTACTGAAGTATCTCCTCTCCTTCTTGTGTTCATTCTTTAAATGTGACAGTGGAAAACTACCTTTTAACTTCTCACCGCTTGCGTTCCGACCATACATTCTATGACGAATATTGCTCGTATAGCTGCGTTCTACCACCCCGTAAAGTTTTGCCCACTTTTTCAGATTCACCCTGTATACTGTTACAAAGTTTTGTATGTACAACAAATTATAAAATCGAGTTTATCAGAAAATTACTAAAAATTTTACAAAAATTTACGTTAAATTTACCAAAAATTTTCCAAAAATCCCTTTTATCAGGAATGACATTCCCTTAAACAACCGAAGTTGCACCGATTGTTTACAGAAAGAAACTAAAAAACAAATATCGCTCTAAGCCGATACCGCTGAGCAGCACAAAATGAAAGTCACTAAAACTCCTTCTGGTCGATTTTTTTAAAACTAATCCACTCTTTCAAATTTAAAAATCTGTCCCATTACAAACATGATGCATTTTGCAGTATTAATATAGATGATAGACTGCAGTATTAATATAGATGATAGACTGCAGTATTAATATAGATGATAGATTGCAGTATTAATATAGATGATAGACTGCAGTATTAATATAGATGATAGACTGCAGTATTAATATAGATGATAGACTGCAGTATTAATATAGATGATAGACTGCAGTATTAATATAGATGATAGACTGCAGTATTAATATAGATGATAGACTGCAGTATTAATATAGATGATAGACTGCAGTATTAATATAGATGATAGACTGCAGTATTAATATAGATGATAGACTGCAGTATTAATATAGATGATAGACTGCAGTATTAATATAGATCATAGACTGCAGTATTAATACAGATGATAGACTGCAGTATTAATATAGATGATAGACTGCAGTATTAATATAGATGATAGACTGCAGTATTAATATAGATGATAGACTGCAGTATTAATATAGATCATAGACTGCAGTATTAATACAGATGATAGACTGCAGTATTAATATAGATGATAGACTGCAGTATTAATATAGATGATAGACTGCAGTATTAATATAGATGATAGACTGCAGTATTAATATAGATAGAAGATGAATTGTTACTACCATAACAATTCATCTTATATTTCGAAGGCCAGTCCCATATTTCAGGATGTTGTCTTATACATTCATAAAAATATTCAGAAACACTTTTTCTTCCTATAGTTTTTGGTCAATCCTTTAAAAGTCCCATAATTTTGATATAAAATAGAAAACTATCTCCTTTTCTTTCATTTTGATAAATTTTCTTATTATTGTTGATGTGATTGAGGAATTAATAACACAGAAGTTATGTGTCATTAATTCTTCAATATATGTAGATGTACAGTCGCTCAAAAAATATCCGAACGCTATGGTTGATTACAGAATTCAGAAAAAATACCTTGCAACGATTTGTTTAGAAAGTAGTGATTTGGCAACCTTCGTGTACGTAACACAAAGGTTGCCAGATCACTAATTTCTAAAAATATGTTGCCAGATATTTTTTCTGAATTCTGTAATCAACCATAGCGTTCGGATATATTTTGAGCGACTGTATTATATACATGTGTCATTTATTCCTCAATATTAATAATTCAAAATATATATTGATATTCTATATATAATATATAATATGTTTCAATATTAATAATTAAAAATATTTAATTTTATTAAGTATTAAATAATTCTTGCAATAGTGTGAACCGTTTACAAATTTAAATGATTTTATTGTCTTTTTTTTAATTTTCTACATTGTTAAGTATTATTTTGCATTTAAAAAAATTAATGTATTCAGATAATTCGTTTTATTTCTGTTCTGTTTTAAGATATCAAGAATGTTTTTGAGGATGATTTTGCTAGACATAGCATAAAATTAATACTATCATGGCAAATTTTGACAAACAAATAATATTAATGACAAAAATTGCCAGAAAATATATAATATCAGTAACTGCCCTATATTTTTGTGGGGAGAATATGGACACCGTATATTGTATATACAGTATATATGCCATGCCACGTGATATAATAATAACACTTTCAATTGTTGCACGTGAACATGCCGATTAATTACCAACAGTAAACAATTCTAAAACAACAGTTATTAAAACAGCAGTTATTTTAAATAATAGCTATTAAAACAAGTTATTTTGAACAACAAGTATTAAAACAAATATTTTGTACAACGGTTATTAAACAACAATTATTTTGAACAGCAGTTATTAAAACAAAATTTATTTTGAACAACCGTTATTAAAGCAGCAGTTATTTTGAACAACAGTTATTAAAATAATAGTTATTTTGAACAACAATTATTAAACAGTTATTTTTAAAAATAGATATTAAAACAACATTTATTTTGAATAACAGTTATTAAAACAACATATTTTTAACAACAGTTAATAAAACAGCAGTTATTTTAAACAACAGTTATTAAAGAGCAGATGTTTTTAAGAACAGCTATTAAAACAACAGATATTTTTAACAAGAGTAATTAAAACAACAGATATTTTAACAACAGTTATTAAAACAACATTTGATTTGGACAACAGTTATTAAAACAACAGCAGTTATGTTTAACAACAGTTATTTTGAAAAACGGTTATTAAAACAATAGCTATTTTGAACAGTTATTAAAACAACAAATATATTGAACAACAGTTATTAAAAAAACTGTTATTTTCAACATCAGCTTTTAAAACAGTTATTTTGAACAACAGCTATTAAAAAGGAAAATTATTTTGAACAACTGTTGTGAACAACAGTTATTTTTAACAGCAGTTATTAAAACAACAGTTATTTTGAAGAACTGCTTTAAAATAACAGTTATTAAAACAGCAGATATTTTTAACAACAGTGATGAAAACAACATTATTTTGAACAACATTTACTAAAACAACCATTATTTTGAACAACATTTACTAAAACGTTATTTTGAACAGTATTAAAACAACAGTTATTTAAACAGCAGATATTTTAACAACAATTATTAAAGTAAGTTATTAAAACAAAAGATATTTTTCACAACAGTTATTTTTAACAGCAATTGTTGTGAACAACATTTATTAAAACAACAGCTATTTTAAGAGCAGTCATTGAAACAACAGTTATTTTGAAATGCTTTAACATAGCAGTTATTAAAACAGCAGATATTTTTAACAACATTATTTTGAACAACAGTTATGAAAATAACAGTTATTTTGAACAGTATTTATTAAAACAACGGTTATTGTGAACAACAGTTATTAAAACAGCAGATATTTTTAAAAACAATTATTAAAACGAAAGATATTATTAACAATTGTTATTTTTAACATCATTTATTAAAACAACAGTTATTTTGAACAACAGCTATTAAAACAGCAGTTATTTTGAACAACAGCTATTAAAACAGCAGTTATTTTGAACAACAGCTATTAAAATAAGTTATTTTGAACAAGATTTATTAAAACAACAATTATTAAAACAGCAGATATTTTGAACAACAATTATTTTTAACAGCAGTTATTAAAAAACAGTTATTTTAAACAACACTTATTAAAACAGCAGTTAATTTGAACAGCAGTTATTAAAATAACAGTTATGAAACCACAGTTATTTTGAACAACAGCTATTAAAACAACAGTTATTTTGAATAATTGTTAATGAAACAAGAGATATTTTTAGCAACATTTATTTTTAACAGCAGTTATTAAAACAACAGTTATTTTGAACAACAGTTATTAAAATAACAGTTATTTTGAACAAGAGCTATTAAAACAGCAGTTATTTTGAACAGTATTTATTAAAACAACAGTTATTTTGGACAACTGTTATTAAAACAGCAGATATTTTTAACAACAGTTATTACAACAAAAAATATTTTGAACAATAGTTATTTTTACAGCAGTTATTAAAACAAGTTATTTTGAACAACAGCTATTAAAACAGATATTGTGAACAATGATTATTTCGAACAACAGCTATTAAAACAATGGTTATGAAAACAGCAGATATTTTAACAACAGTTATTTTGAACAACAATTATTAAAATAACAATTATTTTGAACAATAGCTATTAAAACAACAGTTGTTGTGAACAGTTTTTTATTAAAACAACAGTTAATTTGAACAACAGTTATTTTAAATAAGAGTAATTATTAACAACAATTATTAATATAACAGTAATTATTAACAACAGTTATTTTTGAACAATGATTATTTAAAGAACAGATAATTTGAACAATAGTTATTTTTAACAACAGCTATTAAAATAACGGTTAAAACGGCAGTTATTTTTAACAAACGCTATTAAAATAACGCTTAAAACAGCAGATATTTTTAACAGCAATTATGAAAACCACAGTTATTTTGAACAACAGTTATTAAAACAACAGTTATTAAAACAACAGTTATTAAAACAAGTTATTTTGAATAACTGTTAATAAAACAAGAGATATTTTGAACAACAGTTTATTTTTAACAGCAGTTATTAAAACAACAGTTGTTGTGAACAGTTTTTATTAAAACAACAGTTATTTTGAACAACGACTATTAAAACAACAGTTATTTGGAACCGTGAAAGTTCCCTGAAGGCTGGAAGGTCTTCACGGAAGGCTACAATCCGCCTCGTAACGGTTTTCTCCAGTGGGTCCCCTCTCTCACCACCCATGCTTCTCTGAGCCTTTGGGTCCTTGCGACCTGGCCATTTAGCACATTGTGCAGAAAAAATGTGCATCTCAGTGGTAAAAACAACCCAAAGTTCTCTAAATTCGAATCTGCCAGGTTTTTTGTCCTTTATAGTTTAACATCTATCATAAAAAAAAAACATTTAGAGATTAATTGACTAAATTAATGTTGTAACAATACTCATTGCCGATTCGTAAACAAGGCTTCGAATTTGAAGTGTCCATTATTACAAACGGAGGCAGATATTTGAATATTTGAAAATTAATTGTAAGAGCCAAAGTATTTTGAATGTGGTTGATTGTTGGTCCAAACACAGTGATATAATTTCAGTAATAGAAAATATCAGATTAAATTTTGAAAGCATTAATTTCTTGAACTCTTCACATTTCTTAAATCATTCCAGGATATGTGAATAAATTTCTTTCCTATAAACTGTGGATTCCGCTTAGCAGACTAACTTATTGTGCTTACCTTATCCATCCATTTGTAATCCGTGGCTATTATCAGGGATTGCTGAATACGTTGCCTTTCTCACACGCTACAATGGTAAGTTCGAAGTTATTTAACGTATATGTAAAATACCTTATTTAATTATAATTTTGAAAATGCTATATACAAGTTTATATTTTTTGTTCAGTTATTGAAATTTTGTGAATCATACAAATACCTTGTAGGCCTAATATGTCCCTTGTATAAAATAATATTTTTATGATAATCACAATTGAAGTAATGAATATTGGATAGAGAAATGGAAAAGAACTCGTCACATTTGACCCTAAAATGATAAACATTAAGTGGGTTGTTTTACCTCCCAGCGCCACTTTTTTGCACACCATGGGCTAAATGACCAGGTCACTAGAACCCCGAAGGCTCGAGAAGGTTGGGGAGGGGACCCACTGGGACAGCTGTTGGGAGACAGATGGTAACCTCCTGTCAATGCCATCCTGCGTGTTCTTTAACGTGCACAGGGTTTGGCTTTCCCGCACACGGGGACACGGATTAACGTCCCATCGGACGGACGGCGGCCTTTCGAAGTCAATCGGGGGCAGGGCGGGGAGATTGCGGAGATAAATCTCAACACTGACCTAGCTAGGACTCGAACCTGGGAACTGCAGATTACCAGCCTGGCACCCTAACAACTGAGCCACCTCCGCCCAGGTGGCGGAGGGGACCCACTAGAACAGCTGTTAGGAGGCAGATGGTAGCCTCCCATCTAGGTCATCCAATGTGTTCTTTAACTAACACAGAGTATCACTCTTCCACACACAAGGACCCCGAGGCTCAGAGGAGGTTGGGGGAGGGGACCCATTGGAACAGCTGTTGGGAGACAGATGGTAGTCTCCTGTCAAGGGCATCCATGGAACAGCTGTTGGGAGACAGATGGTAGTCTCCCGTCAAGGGCATCCAGTGTGTTTTTTGACGTAAACAAGGTTATGGTCCTTTAGCACAAGGAGTCACGATTTAACGTTCCATCCGACGAACTGCGGCCTTTCCAAGTCCTTCGGTGTCCCCTACTGACCAAGGACAAGACGGAGGATTTTGAGGAGATAAATCTCAAAGCTGGCCCAGGTGGGACTCGAACCTGGAGCAGTACGGGTCTGGTCTTCGTGAAAAAAGTGGACATCAATAAACTTGGATAAGTCCACCGTCCATCGGATGAGATGTTAAGCCATGTCCCCACATATGCAGAAAAGTCATACCTTGGTCACGTTAAACAACATACTGAATGTACTTTAAAGAAGACCTTTGTAGAAGGCCTAACACATTACAAATCTGATAAGGTAAAATAACAAGGACTTGGGTTGTTTAACCTCTGAGCGGCACTTTTTTGCACACCATGGGCTAAATGGCCAGGTCACATGGACCCCGAAGGCTCAGAGAAGGTTGGGGGAGGGGACCCACTGGAACAGCTGTTGGGAGACAGATGGTAGCCTCCCGTCAAGGCCATCCAGCGTGTTCTTTAACGTGCACAGGGTATGGCTCTCCCGCACACGGAGCCACGGCTTAACGTCCCATCCGACGGACGGCGGCCTTTCCAAGCCCATCGGTGTCCCCTATTGACCGTGGGCAGGGTGGGGAATTTTGCGGAGATAAACCTCAACGCTGACCCAGCTGGGACTCGAACCTGGGAACTACAGATTACGAGCCTGGCGCTCTACCGACTGAGCCACCCCCGCCCCAAAATAACAAGGACTTGGTAGAGTGCTAATGGAATACCTAATTTAAATCTGTAGGGGTAACAATTCTCAACTGGCGACTGGCAATTTATCATTCAGTATTTATAAATATACTATTAAAAAGATTGGGGGAAAATAGTGCCCGAATTCAAAGAAAAGGAGCTGCATTTTAACTACTATACCTAGCACTCGAAATAATCATTACGTAAACTCTGAAAATGTATATTTTATCAAATGATATGAAACAATACTTGTTAGTTAAGTTTTAATTAATATCTGAGATAAATTTTTTATGACACATTACTGTTGTGAAATATTCTAGCTTGCATAATTCCTTAAATACTAGACGAATTCTGTTGAAAATCGAGATTCAAATACATAAGATTATGATCTTTAATCTATTTTCAGTAACAGGTTTTCATTAAATGAATATTTTAGAGTGTACAGAACTTCGAATTTAGATTTCTGTTCATATAACACAGAAATTCTCTTAAGATTTTGTTAGGGCAGTGTAACTCAGTTCCTTATGTTGCAAAGGTATTCATCGTTTTGACCTAATGGGAACAGCTTTCCCTTGCTTATAATTCCTGCGATTCCAAAATATTAGGGGCGGGGTGTCTCAATCGGTAGCGCGCCTGGCTAGTGATCTGCAGTTCCCAGGTTCGAGTCCCAGTTGGGTCAATGTTGAGATTTATCTCCGCAAAATTCCCCGCCCTGACCACGGTCAGTAAGGGACACCGATGGGCTTGGAAAGGCCCCGTCCGTCGGATGGGACGTTAAGCCGTGGCTCCGTGTGCGGGTGAACCATACTCTGTGCACGTTAAAGAACACACTGGATAGTCTTGACCGGAGGCTACCATCTCTCTCTCGCAACAGCTGTTCCAGTGGGTCCCCTCCCCCAACATTCTCTGAGCATTCGGGGTCCTTGTGACTTGGCCATTTAACCCATGGTGTGCAAAAAAAAAGTGCCGTTCAGAGGTAAAACAACCCAACGTTAAAGAACACGCTGGATGGCCTTGACGGGAGGCTACTATCTGTCTCCGAACAGCTGTTACAGTGGTCTCCCAACTGCTGTTTTGACGGGAGGCTACCATCTGTCTCCCAATAGCTGTTACAGTATCCCCTCCCCCAACCTTCTCTGAGCCTTCGGGGTCCTTGTGACCTAGCCATTTAACCCATGGTGTGCAAAAAAAAAGTGCCGTTCAGAGGTAAAGCAACCCAAAATATTATTTATTCAAAAGTGATCTCTGAAATTGTTTCGAAATACTCATGTCAACATTACGTAAAGACGGCAGGAAGTAGACAAAACAGTAAATAAATCACATATAAACAAATCCGTATCAGAATCGAATTTTGAAACTAGCTGTAAACAGCGTAATAACCTATACTGCTACGAAGCAAGTAACAGGTAAAGCAGCGGAACGAAAATGTAACTAGCGCTGCAGCCGCTTCATGTCTTGAAATCGGCAGGCATTCCAATTGCGTAGGCAGCGATACGGTTTGTAGATTTGGACAGAAGTCACAGGAATTACATTATACCGCTGTATAATGTCTATATGGCCCCTCCCTCGCACCTTTGGGAGTGGGGGGGGGGAGCTCAGTCGGTAGCATGCCACTCGGTAATCTGCAGTTCTCAGTTTCGAGTCCCAGCTGGGCCAGCACTGAGGTTTATGTAGGGAAAACTCCCCGCACTGCCCACGGTCAGTCGTAGACCAAATGGGACTCTTGGGATGGAAAAGGGGTCGAATCCACATTCATGTGGGGATAGGGCTTCTTGGATTTTTGCTGAAGAGCCATACCCTGTGCACGGTAAAGAACACTCTGGATGGCCTTGACGGGAGGCTACCATCTGTCTCCCAACAGCTTTCCAATAGATCCCCTTCCCCCAACCTTCTGTGAGCCCTCGGGGTCCTTGTGACCTGGCCATTTAGCCTAACTGTGCGCAATAAAGTGCCTTTCAGAGGTAAACAACCAACCAAGAGTAATTTTAATTATTAATAATTGCTAAGGAATTGTTTACCTTTGGTAAACAATTCCTTAACAATTGCTCCCTCCTTCTCATTTGGTCCGTCCCTCCTTAACAATTTCTCCCTCTTATTTGATCTCCCCCCTCATTTTCTCCCTCCCTCCTCCCTTCATTTTCACCTCCCCCTCTTTCGCATCTGTTCCTTCCCATCCTCTCTCAATCCTATACTCCTTCACTCTCCTCTTTCATTCAATCATCCCCCATTCCTCCTTCACTCCTACCAGACATTACTCCCTCTCTTCCTTGCTCCTTCCGCTCCTACCATTCCTCCTTCATTCCTTACGCTCTGCCCTCCCTCCCTCCTTCATTCCTTATGCTCTGCCCTCCCTCCTTCATTCATTACGCTACCTCCCTCCCTCCCTCCCTCATTCCTTACACTCTGCCCTCCCTCCTACATTTCTTACGCTCCTCCCTCCCTCCCTCCTACATTTCTTACGCTCCTCCCTCCCTCCCTCCCTCCTACTTTTCTTACGCTCTTCCCTTCCTCCCTCCTTCATTCCTTATACTCTGCACTACCTCCCTCCTTCATTCATTACGCTCCCTCCCTCCCTCCTTCATTCCTTTTGCTCCAACCCTCCCTTCCTTCTTCATTCTTTACGCTCTTCCCTCCCTCCCCCCTTTATTCCTTTCTCTCCCTCCCTCCTTCATTCCTTTCGCTCCCTCCCTCCATTCATTCTTTACGCTCCCACGCTCCTGCCCTCCTCTTCCACCTTCATTCCTTAAGCTCCCTCCTTCATTCATTACGCTCTGCCCTCCCTCCCTTCTTCATTCCTTAAGCTCCCACCCTCCCTCCATTCTTCATTCCTTACGCTCCCTACCTCCTTCATTTCTATGCTCCTACCCTCTCTACCTCCATCATTTCTTACGCTCCTTCTCGCCCTCCCTCCTTCATTTCTTACGCTCCTTCTCACCCTCCCTCCTTCATTTCTTACGCTCCCACCCTCCCTCCTTCATTCCTATGCTCCACCCTCTCTCTCTCCATCATTTCTTACGCTCCCACCCTCCCTCCTTCATTCCTATGCTCCCACCCTCTCTCTCTCCATCATTTCTTACGCTTCCACCCTCCCTCCTTCATTCCTATGCTCCCACCCTCTCTCCCTCCATCATTTCTTACGCTTCCATCTCCCTCCTTCATTCCTTATGCTCCCTCCCTCCCTCCTTTATTCCGTACGCTCCCCCTCCCTCAACAACTATATATTGTACATTTAGATATGTTGTAGTTTCTTCTTTATTCTTTGTGTAACTCTTACTTCCTAAATCTTTCAGGTGTTCTACTACCTGGGATTTTTAGTTTCCTCCTACGGCGTTGCTCTGGTTACGTCCCTTGCATTTGAATCCCCAATGATGGGTTTGGAGAAAATGGTCCTGAAGCGCTTCTCTTGACGAAATGATGACCTTACAGTTCAATTGCAAAGTGGCATTTCGCGACACATTGATTGTATTTGAAATAAATTCTGAAAGAAGAGATCAAACAACACACTCACTGTGCACAACCGGAAGAAGTAATTTCAAAGAAAAAAGTAGTAGAAATGGTAACCACGCTACTGCTAAATTATAATATTAAATTATTGAACAATTTAAGTTTCTTGTTCTCTCAAGTTCAGGCCAACCCACAATATACTCCATTGCCATTTTTCAATGCGACATTATTTCCTAATATGCAACTTATGTTTAGTTCATTGAAATACTATTTAATTTATCTGAAAAATGTAAATAAATAAAAATTAATTTATGAAATTCGCTTTCTGGAAATGTCTTGATTAAGAAAAAAATGGATGTGAATGAAATTATTTCATACTTCATTAATGTATAATAGAAAAATCCAGCTGTGACATCTCTGTTGATTGGAGTTGTTACTGAAATCCCTGCTGAACACCGATGGGCTTGGAAAGACCGCCGTCCGTCGGATGGGACGTTAAGCCGTGGCCCCGTGTGCGGGAGAGCCATACCCTGTGCACGCTAAAGAACACACTGGATGGCCTTGACGGGAGGCTACCATCTGTCTCCCAACAGCTGTTCCAGTGGGTCCCCTCCCCCAACCTTCTCTGAGCCTTCGGGGTCCATGTGACCTGGCCATTTAGCCCATGTTGTGCAAAAAAGTGCCGTTCAGAGGTAAAACAATCCAATCCAATACTGAAATCCCTGCTAAGAATTACAGTTTGGGCACATTTTAATGTAAAGGTACAGTCGCTCAAAAAAATATCCGAACCCTATGGTTGATTATAGAATTCAGAAAAAATATCTTGCAGCATTTTTTCTTCATAAATTAGTGATCAGGCAACCCTCTGTGGCCGAAAGGGATAGCGAATAATATAAATCTCAGTTGGGACTCAAACCTCGAAACATAGATCACAAGCTTATAATAATAAATAAATAAACACTCCCTCAAGCAGCTGCTTGCCACAGAGGTCTGACAGACTACTATGACAGACTACTATGGCATATAAACTGACAGGAGCTTGTCAGTTTATATGCCATAGCAGAAGGTCTGTGAGGATGGCAGGACCTCAGCAGAAAAACAACACAAACGTCCATGCGTTGTCATCCCATCCAAAAAATATTGCGACATTTAAGTTGGTTGTTGTTGGGTTGTTTTAAATCTGAGCGGCACTTTTTTGCACACCATGGGCTAAATGGCCAGGCCACAAGGACCCCGAAGGCTCAGAGAAGGTTGGGGGAGGGGACCCACTGGAACAGCTGTTGGGAGACAGATGGTAGCCTCCCGTCAAGGCCATCCAGCGTGTTCTTTAACGTGCACAGGGGATAGCTCTCCCACACACGGGGCCACGGCTTAACGTCCCATCCGACGGACGGCGGCCTTTCCAAGCCCATCGGTGTCCCCTACTGACCGTGGGCAGGGCGGGGAATTTTTGCGGAGATAAATCTCAACGCTGACCCAGCTGGGACTCGAACCTGGGAACTACAGATTACGAGCCTGGCGCGCTACCGACTGAGCCACCCCCGCCCCATTTAAGTTGGTAAAATAATAGATATAGCCGTCCCGTGGCCGAGTTAGCGCATTTGATTAATGAACTAAGGGACCTGGTTCGAACCCTGGGAAGGCATGGACGTTTGTGATGTTTTTCTGCTGAGGTCCTGATATTCTCTCAGATATTCTACTATGGTGTTATAAACTGACAGGCTCCTGTCAGATCTCTGTGGTAAGCAGCTGCTTTAACAGCAATCCAGTGAATCTCCTACCTGAAACCTTCTCTGAGCCCTCGGATCCTTTTGACTATTTACGTTTATATATATTTATTTTTTAAATAATAAATAAAAAATACAATGAATAATTTAATTTATCATTTATGAGAGTGAATTTATTTGCGTATGGGGGTCATTGAAAATATTAAGTGTTCGCCAAATCTGTCGTATTCCTTGGTGGGGCGGGGGTGGCTCAGTCGGTAGCGCGCCAGGCTCGTAATCTGTAGTTCCCAGGTTCGAGTCCCAGCTGGGTCAGCGTCGAGATTTATCTCCGCAAAAATTCCCCGCCCTGCCCACGGTCAGTAGGGGACACCGATGGGCTTGGAAAGGCCGCCGCCCGTCGGATGGGACGTTAAACCGTGGTCCCGTGTGTGGGAGAGCCATACCCTGCGCTAACAGCTGTTGGGAGACAGATGGTAGCCTCCCGTCAAGGCCATGCAGCGTGTTCTTTAACGTGCACAGCTCTCCCATACACGGAACTACGGCTTAACGTCCCATCCGCTGGACGGCGACCTTTCCAAGCCCATCGGTGTCCCCTACTGACAATGGGGGGGAAGGGGGGAATTTTGCGGAGAAAAATCTCAACGCTGACCCAACTGGGACTCGAACCTGGGAAGTACAGATTACGAGCCTGGCGCGCTACCGACTGAGACGCCCCTCAGAGGTAAAACAACCAACCCCAAATATAAGTGTAGTGGTCAAAAATTCTATTTTCATGAGACTAGGGAAGACAATGCAGGTAACAATGTCTTCAATTGGTAAGAACCAGGAGTTATTTTTTTGATGTTTTTGAACTTCAAATCAATCAGGAGATACAATGATTTAAAAAACATTTAAGTGAAAATGAGCCATCTTGTAGCTGCATAATTGTTTTCCTAGAAGCAATGTACGAAAATAAGCAATTGATTTCTGACATTTTGAAAATTAAAATCAATTTAATTTTACCATAAATCTCTCTGGTAATACATACATACACTGTTGAAATTACGCGCAAATTGTTGATTAAAAGAATTAATGAAACGAAGTTAAGAATTACTTTTATGATAAAATGCGTATTCCGCATCATCAACTAGATGGCAGCACGAACAAGAAATTACAAGAGCCGTCCGTGGTCGAGTGGTTAGCGCGATTGTCTAAACATAAAATGAACGTAGTTACCGAGTGCTGGATACGGCATGGATGATTTTGTTGTGTGCATTATTTTTCTTGAGGTCTCGTCTTTCTCACAGATCTTTTTTATGGCTTATTCTAAGGAAAGACTCTAGATCTAAGGAGCAGCATCTGTCTCCCAACCCAAAAGCCTGCAAAGCTAAGGCCTTTGGGTTGGGTTGTTTTACCTCTGAGCGGTACTTTCTTGTACACCATGGGTTAAATGGACAGGTTACAAGAATCCTGAAAGCTCAGAGAAGGTTGGGGGAGGAGACCCACTGGAACAGCTGTTGGGAGACAGATGGTAGCCTGTCGTCAAGGTCATCCAGCGTGTTCTTTAACGTTGGGTTGTTTTACCTCTGAGCGGCACTTTCTTGCACACCACGGGCGAAATGGCCAGGTCACAAGAATCCCGAAGGCTCAGAGAAGGTTGGGGGAGGAGACCCACTGGAACAGCTATTGGGAGACAGATGGTAGCCTGTCGTCAAGGTCATCCAGCGTGTCCTTTAACGTTGGGTTGTTTTACCTCTGAGCGGCACTTTCTTGCACACCACGGGCGAAATGGCCAGGTCACAAGAATCCCGAAGGCTCAGAGAAGGTTGGGGGAGGAGACCTACTGGAACAACTGTTGGGAGACAGATGGTAGCCTGTCGTCAAGGTCATCCAGCGTGTTCTTTAACGTGCATAGGGTATGGCTCTCCCGAATACGGGACCACGACTTAAAGTCTCATCCTATGGACGGCGGCCTTTCCAAGCCCATCGGTGTCCCCTACTGACCATGGACAAGGAATTTTGCGGAGATAAATCTCAACGCTGACCCAGACAAGACCGTGAAAAGGTATCTGGGGACCCGTGTGCAAAGGTCCATTTCGAGAACCCCCATTTATATACTTAGATAATTTTTTTGTTTAAAAACTGTTACTAATTTCAAATAAAATTATCTATACTTCTAAATTCTTATTTTATTTCATTGGTAAACAGTAACAATTGAAACGTTTTTTGAAATCTTTTGAAACATTTGGGCCAGTGATTTGAAACTGTTACAATTGTAAAGTTTTTAAAATATTCGAGAGACTGGGACATGCATTTTGTAACTGATACCATTGTAGGGTTCTTTCAAATGTGTTGTGACACTGGGACAGATGATTTGAAATTGGTGGAACTCTAACGATGTTCAAAAGTTTTTTCGAACATTGGGACAAGAAGTTGGGAACCGATGCAACAGAAATATTTTTTTTTAATTTTTAGACACTTGGACAAGAAGTTTAAAACGGTACCATTGCAACGTTTTCTTTTTAAATATTTAGACATTGGGAAAAGCAGTTTAAAATCAGTTCAACTGCAACATTTTTTAGAAATCTTTGGGACACTGTGAAAAATGGTTTGAGAACGACACAATTAAAACGTTTTTTAAAAATCTTTCGGGATAGGGGAATAAATCGTTTGAAAACAGTACAATTATAAAATAAAAATAAAATAAATACCCACTCAAGCAGCTGCTTGCCACAGAGGTCTGACAGGAGCCTGTAAGTTTATATGCCATAGTAGAAGGTCTGAGAGGATGGCAGGCCCTCAGCAGAAAAACGACACAAACAGCCATGCCTTACCCGGGGCTCGAACCCAGGTCCTTTAGGTCAGTAGCCAAGCGCGCTAACAACTCGGCCATGGGACGGCAATTATAACATTGTTTAAATCATTAGGAACGCCGGGACAATTTGTTTGAAATATGCACGTATGAGTAATTTTTAGCGATTTTGTTGCTATGATCTGGTGATACTGATTTGTATAGTTCACGTGCATAGGTTGGGTTGTTTTACCTCTGAGAGGCACTTTTTTGCACACCATGGGCTAAATGGCCAGGTCACAAGGACCCCGAAGGCTCAGAGAAGGTTGGGAGAGGGGACCCACTGGAACAGCTGTTGTGAGACATGTGGTAGCCTCCCGTCAAGGCCATCCAGCGTGTTCTTTAACGTGCACAGGGTATGGCTCTCCCCACACACGGGGCCACGTCTTAACGTCTCATCTGACGGACGGCGGCCTTTCCAAGCCCATCGGTGTCCCTTACTGACCGTGGGCAGGGCAGGGAGTTTTGCGGAAATAAATCTCAACGCTGACCCAGCTGGGACTCGAACCTGGGAACTGCAGATAACGAGCCTGGAATGCTACCGACTGAGCCATCCCCGCTCCACCACGTGCATAGCATTTCCATTCCGAACATTTTTTCTTCAGTCAGAGACATTCTACATTTATCTGAAGACGACTGAACCAGTCTATGAAGAATACTGATTGGTTGGATGTGTGTTTATTACAAACAAAATGTAAAAGAACTTTTCCTAAAACTTAAATAGCATCGATTATCCCAGGTTAAATAGCATCGATTATCCCAGGTTAAATAGCATCGATTATCCCAGGTTAAATAGCATCGATTATCCCAGGTTAAATAGCATCGATTCTTACTTCTGAAAATGTTAACATAATCTGAAGCCAAATCATGGCTGTAGTGTTGCAAACTAGTTGCGGTCTCAAGGGTTGGGGGGGGGGGAGCCGATCACCTTCCCCAAAAGGTTACATTCCTTCCCCGAGCGTCATCCTAATGATTTCTATACTCGGTACTTTATTGACTTCCACCTCCCCCAAAGAATACTTCCTAGGAGAGCAACACTCGCAACTTTCGTTTTTAAAAAAAACTAAAAGAAACCCGCTTTGAGGTCACCGGAAGGAATCTACGAAGATCATTTTGGCTTCACATTGGGATTCCAGTCACTGATTATTCACATCTCAAGCCAGCAGAGGAAGGCAAAAAGCATCTTCAAGGGGAAAGCAATGTCGATGTTTTTCCTCAGGAAGTCAGCTAGGGGGAAAAAGTACAAAGTTAGTTGAACTGAAAACCAGACTGTTGGAATTTAAAATATGTGGCTGCAACGATAGTTCACGTTTCAACGGTTTGCCGCAGATTACTGGGATTAAGAAAATTTAAATTCCTGGCTGTCTTAGAAGAGATATTTATTTGCACATTATATTAGGGGGCGGGGGTGGCTTAGTCGGTAGTGCGCCAGGCTCGTAATCTGTAGTTCCCAGGTTCGAGTCCCAGCTGGGTCAGCGTTGAGATTTATATCCGCAAAATTCCCCGCCCTGCCCGCGGTCAGTAAGGGACACCGATGGGCTTGGAAAGGCCGCCGTCTGTCGGATGGGACGTTAAGCCGTGGCCCCGTGTGCGGGAGAGCCATACTCTGTGCACGTTAAAGAACACGCTGGATGGCATTGACGGGAGGCTACCATCTGTTCCCACCAGCTGTTCCAGTGGGTCCCCTCTCCCAACTTCTCCAACCTTCTTCGGGGTCCGTGTGACCTGGCCATTTAGCCCATGGTGTGCAAAAAAGTGCCGCTCAGAGGTAAAACAAACAAACAAACACATTATATTAGAAGACGGTTCCGGACACTTCCATTGTCACGTCAATACAAGAGATTGAAACTCAGAAGTCTTTAACTTTGAAAATAAGCATTTTCGCGAAAATTATAGTTTGCGATAAATTGACTATCTTCTTCATATTTTTCTAATTCTGTTGGTTGATTGGTTGTTTTACCTCTGAGCAGCACTTTTTTGCACACCATGGGCTAAATGGCCAGGTCACAAGGACCCCGAAGGCTCAGAGAAGGTTGGGGGAGGGGACCCACTGGAACAGCTGTTGGGAGACAGATGGTAACCTCCCGTCAAGGCCATCCAGCGTGTTCTTTAACGTGCACAGGGTATGGCTCTCCTGCACACGGGGCCACGGCTTAACGTCCCATCCGACGGACGGCGGTCTTTCCAAGCCCATCGGTGTCCCCTACTGACCGTGGGCAGTGTGGGTCTAATTCTGTATTTTGAACAATATTATTTTAATATTTACAGCATATAAAATTGGAAATCTTCATTATCAAATGCTGCGTTACATTTGCTTTAAATATTTTCTGAATTAATTGAAATAAAAAGTTGGGGTGTGTTACCTGTGAGCGGCACTTTTTGTACATAATGGGCTAAATGATCAGGTCACAAGGAGCCCTCGGACTCAGAGGAGGCTGGGGTTAAGGGACGCACTAGATGACTATTAGGAGGCAGATGATAACTTCTCGCCAAGGCCATCCAACATGTTCTTTAACGTGTACAGTTGCTCAAAAAAGTATCCGAACACTATGGTTGATTACAGAATTCAGAAAAAATATCTGGCAATGATTTTTTTTAGAAATTAGTGATCTGGCAACCTTCGTGTCACGTGACACGAAGGTTGCCAGATCACTAATCGCTATTTGTGGTAACAATTATAATTTGTGTATTAGTTTACTTTTGAAGTAAAAATTATTATTCTCCGGTCCCGCAGCTTTCAAATACTTCAGACTCCATGACTCTTTAAATTTCTCAGAATATTTTGAAACTCGAGAATTAGAGAGATTTGAGTGTGATCTTCAATTTTATCTCTCATGATATTTTTCTGTAAACAGTTTCTTTTTTTTTTTTCAAAGTTAAGGAACTTTAAAAATGACCTTCCATTCATATAACATGGTAGTGGGCGGTAACTTTTTTTTCTAATATATTGTATTTCGCTGTAGAATAAAAGAGTCACTTTGTAATGAAGAAAAAATGCTTTGATGATTTCCTGGGATCATTATTAAAGTATGCAGTCATATTCGAAAGGTACCAACACGACCAGAAAGGTATCAAAGTGTTAGGAGTATTTGTTCACAAAATGTCACTTATTGAGTTGAGTTTATCTCTAACCTACACAGGTTGGGTTGGATTGTTTTACCTCTGAGGGCACTTTTTTGCACACCATGGGTTAAATTGCAGGTCACATGGGTTAAATGGCCAGGTACTGACGGTGGGCAGGGCGGGGAGTTTTACGGAGACTGGCCCAGCTGGGACTCGAACTTGGGAACTGCAGATTACGAGCCCCAGCCATACTTTGGACCAGTTAAATAGCGCAGTGAATGTCTTTAACGGAAGATTTCTTTGTCTCCCAACAGCTCTTCACTGCATATACCAAACTCCGATGGGGCGGGGGTGGCTCAGTCGGTAGCGCGCCAGGCTCGTAATCAAAAGGCAAAAAGCATCTTCAAGGGGAAAGCAATGTCGATGTTTTCCTCAGGAAGTCAGCTAGGGGGAAAAAGTATAAAGTTAGTTGAACTGAAAACCAGACTGTTGGAATTTAAAATATGTGGCTGCAACGATAGTTCAAGTTTCAACGGTTTGCCGCAGATTACTGGGATTAAGAAAATTTAAATTCCTGGCTGTCTTCGAAGAGATATTTATTTGCACATTATATTAGGGGGCGGGGGTGGCTTAGTCGGTAGCGCGCCAGGCTCGTAATCTGTAGTTCCCAGGTTCGAGTCCCAGCTGGGTCATCGTTGAGATTTATCTCCGCAAAATTCGCCGCCCTGCCCATGGTCAGTAGGGGACACCGATGGGCTTGGAAAAGCAGCCGTCCGTCGTATGGGACGTTAAGCCGTGGCCCCGTGTGCGGGAGAGCCATACCCTGTGCACGTTAAAGAACACGCTGGATGGCCTTGACGGGAGGCTACCATCTGTCTCCCAACAGCTGTTCCAGTGGGTCCCCTCCCCCAACCTTCTCTGAGCCTTCGGGGTCCATGTGACCTGGCCATTTAGCCCATGGTGTGCAAAAAAGTGCCGCTCAGAGGTAAAACAACCCAAATCCATGTGACCTGGCCATTTAGCCAATGGTGTACAAAAAAGTGCCGCTCAGAGGTAAAACAACCCAACGCAAACTCCGATCCTTTGGGGTCCTTGTGCCCTAGCCATTTAACAGTAATGTGCAAGAAAAAGTGTAGATTAGATGTAAAATAACGCTTTTGGCTATTTATAGCACATTTATCTTTCCAGTTTAAGAGAAAGCTTAAAACCCACGTGATACATAAGATTAATATTATGGAAAACGACGAAACATGCACAGGGTACTTTTTTACAAACAATGGGCTAAATGGCCAGGTCGCAAAGACCCCGAGGGCTCAGAGAAGGTTGGGGGAAGGGGACCCACTGGGCAACAACTGATTGTACAGATAATATTAATTAATTATAGTATTGTCTATAATCAGGAATTGCATATTTTCTGCTTATTTCCCGCGATTTTTCTGATCTTCAGGATTGATTGTTTGTACACAATCTTTGTCCTCGATCAGTGGAGGAGACTGACGGGCTTGAAATGGCCGTCATCCGTCAGATGGATCGTTAAGTCGTGTCTCCGTGTGCGGGAAAGCTATACCCTGTGCACGTTAAAGAACACACTGGATGGCCTTGACGGGAGGCTACCATTTGCCTCCTAACAGTTGTCCAGTGGGTTCCCTTCCCCCAACCTTCTCTGAGCCCTCGGGGTCTTTGCGACCTGGCCATTTAACCCATTGTGTGCAAAAAAGTGTCCTGTGCATGTTAAGGAACGTGCTCGACAACCTTGATGGGAGGCTACCATTTGCCTCTTAACAGTTGTCCAGTGGGTCCCCTCCCACAACCTTCTCTGAATCCTCAGGGTCCTTGTGACCTGGCCATTTAGCCCATGGTGTGCAAAAAAGTGCCACGCAGAGGTAAAACAACCCAACCCAACCATTGTGATCTGGCCATTTAGCCCATTGTGAAAATGCTGCTCAGAGGTAAAACAACCCAACCCAACCATTGTGACTTGGACATTTAGCCCATTGTGAAAATACTGCTCAGAGGTAAAACAACCCAACCAAACCATTGTGACCTGGCCACTTAGCCCATTGTGAAAATGCTGCTCAGAGGTAACACAACCCAACCCAACCCAAATCAACGAATTGCCCCGCGTTGCTCAGGTCATTGCTGACGTCAGCACTAGTTTTCTTTTTTTTTTTGTGGTTTCGTCACAAACTGTCGAGATTTTTACTTCGGCAGATTTTGATACTCTGTATTTTCCGATGTACTTGACCTGATGGCCCCAAATTTCATATATGGGTTCCCTCTGCCTGACCCCGTGTTGGGTTAAAATATCAGATCCCTAGCTGCGATGGGACGCCTTAAAATAATAACGCCTTTGGAAACAGAGAGAATCTGGCAACGGCAGAAATATTTAAAAGTAATTATGACTTTTACCGTCAGAGTTAAGGAGCAGTAAATGGCAACCATAAATTTGGTTCCGATTCTCGTTTCCCGTAGAGCATGGTATATATTTTTGCCTCTAGAAATCCTCCCTTTTGGGATTAAATTTGGAGAGTTCTGGTGTCGTTGATATTCTACGCTGGTGCTGATATCCTTTTTTTTTCTACTCTTTGGTAGTGAGTGTACTACGTGAAGGAGTGTCATTTCTTTTCTTCTCCCTAGGTGTGGGTATATTTCGGACCTTTTCAGGTCTGTGTTTATTTTTCCCGTCGGTGTCTATAGATTTTTTTGACAGACTTTGGTGTGGAAGTTCTGCACTACGCGCAGCAGTTTCTGCGTGTACTTTTGTATTTTCAAAATGTATGATCCCTCTGGAGGGTCAAAACGTTTACGTAGTGACAACTCTGCTACGCAGCAACACTTTCAGTCACTATATTCCAAAACGTTTATGAATAACTCTGATCTGTTATCTTGTGCTAAATCAAATGGATGCACATCTTTCTCTATTAGGATAAAAGGTATTTCGAAGCCCATATCCACGGCTAAACCTAATTTCTTGAAGCAGCAGCTGACAGCTCAACTTTCAAACCCAGAAGATATTTTAATCGTCAAACGCACTAAGACGAACGACTTGATAATCACAACAACTTCCATCGAATGCACCCTTGAGTTACTAAATATCACACAGATATTAAATACTCCAGTTGAGCATGAAATCCTGACAGAATCATTAACAACTAAATTTTTACTTCGCAACATTGATACTGAAATCTCTGTCGATGACTTATTTACGGAACTATCAATTCAAGGTCATCATATTTATTCGATTCGTCGTTTTTTCAAACGTGATGGCAACACAATGTCTCCCTTACCAAGTGTGTTAATAACAATTGTTGATCTACAAATGCCCCACGAAATAATTCTATGGTGGGAAATTCATCATCCCACCCTTTTCGTAGATAGACCACGACAGTGCGATAACTGTTGCAGATTTGGACACGGAAAGAAAACATGTCGAAGCAAACCTCGATGTTCCCGATGTGGAGAGGAACATCAAGCTACCTCTTGTACATCTTCTTAACTAAATTGTTGTTTATGTGGCGATACGCATGAAGCCACCCACCTCCCTGGGGCGGGGGTGGCTCAGTCGGTAGCGCGCCAGGCTCGTAATCTGTAGTTCCCAGGTTCGAGTCCCAGCTGGGTCAGCGTTGAGATTTATCTCCGCAAAATTCCCCGCCCTGCTCACGGTCAGTAGGGGACACCGATGGGCTTGGAAAGGCCGCCGTCCGTCGGATGGGACGTTAAGCCGTGGCCCCGTGTGCGGGAGAGCCATACCCTGTGCACGTTAAAGAACACGCTGGATGGCCTTGACGGGAGGCTACCATCTGTCTCCCAACAGCTGTTCCAGTGGGTCCCCTCCCCCAACCTTCTCTGAGCCTTCGGGGTCCATGTGACCTGGCCATTTAGCCCATGGTGTGCAAAAAAGTGCCGCTCAGAGGTAAAACAACCCAACCCAACCCACCTCCCTTCAGTGTCCCAAGCACCAACTTGAAACCACTATTCTCAACTCTAAATGTACCAGACGTATTACATATGTTGCAGCTCGAGAGGCCCTATTACCCTCAAGACAGACATATGCATCTACAACCCGGAAAAATCTAATGCCTCCACCGGATGTTACTACAACTCAAGAAATGTACAATGGGATGTCACATCTTATCACATCGTTAATAGAAAAGGCTCTGTCTGAATTCGAGAAGCGTTTCTCAGTCATGTTTTCCTCTTTCATGCCGGAATTATCAAGACAGACTGACTCAACTACCCAAAGCAGAATTGAGATTGCACCTATTTCTAAATCACTTAATCCTCAAGACATATCTTCTGCACAAATTGCCATGGATAAGAATGCTTCTCTGAAAACGTCCTCAAGATTGAGTATTCCGGAACAGAGTGCGACAATGAATATGACTATTCCTTTACTCCGACCTGCACAATTACATTTTGCACAACCTTCTACTTCTACTATGGACATCAATGTTCCACAAGACCCTGATGATCCCATCAATAACTTTTCTGCTATGGATTTTCTTGACAGCCCTTACATAACTCATAAAGGAAAACAAAAGTCTAAGGGGAAGAAATAATTCGTTCTCTCCTCCGTTCCCCCTTCTTCTTTTTATGTGTCTTCAATTTCTTCAATGGAATGCCAGAAGCCTTCGTGCTAACTCCTCTCTCCTGTTGCTTGGAATTTCTTCCTTTTCCCCGGATATCATTTTGTTACAGGAAACTTGGCTTGATTCTATTTCTCATTTTATTATCCCTAATTATATTATTTATCGGAAAGATCGTGTTACTGGACGTGGTGGTGGCCTTATGATTGCTGTCAAAGCTTCTCTTTCCAGTCGTATCCTCGACATTCCAGTTAATCCATCTTGTTGCACCGGAGAATTCATGGCGATTGAAGTATTTTTCCAACACAAATCGTTCATAATTGCAAATGTATATATCCCGGATGCCATTTATGGTCTTAATACCCTTAATTATCTTGGAAACTACACTACCTCCGATTTCACTGATTGGCGGAGATTTCAATGCTCATCATCCACTATGGGGTTCTTATTTTTCCTCCACACCCGGACTCCAAATTGCCTCTTGGCTTCAAAATTCTTCTATGTGTTTAATGAATTCTGGCACAACCACCAGACGAAGCTTCTTAACCTCGTCACGTATCGACTTAACCTTCTGTTCCGAAAATATCTTTTTAGATAGTTCTTGGAGCGTCATCCCATCAACTTGGGGTAGTGATCACCATCCCATTATAATACAGATTTTTCATCATACTTCTTCGTTACAGCATGTAGATTCCTTAATTTTAAACAAACAAATTGATTATAGTTCCTTTCAACGATTCTTAAAGAACACCGACCTATCTGAAATTACTTGTTATGACGATTTTGAAAAGCACATTCTTTTAGCTGCGGAAACTGCCGTTATCACTCGCAGACATTATAGAAAATCTTTGACTCCATGGTGGAATACAAAATGCCAAAAAGCATTGGCAAAAAAACATCGTAAATTTTTCATTGCACGATCATCTTTGCTAAAGTCTGATTGGATGAATTATAAACACAGTGTAGCTAAACTTAAAGTTACCATCTCACGTGCAAAACAGAGATATTGGAATCACATATCCAACATTATTCGTTCATCTACCAACATCTTCTCACACTACGTCGACTTCAACATTTTTTAGGATCTCCATCTTCAACATCCACGAACCTCCTCATTCATAATTCCACCATTTGTGTCCAAGCTCAGGAACAAGCCAATTTGTTTGCCCCTCAATGGGCGACTACTGATTCTGTATTACAGCATCCAGAAATCTCCTTCTGGATTTGATTTCTCCACAATCCTGGATTTGCCTTTTAATATAGTAGAATTAAAACTGGCTATACAACGACAACGGTGATTAAGATGATTCCTGACAACCATTTGGGACAATTACTGATTACCTTTAATCAAATATGGTCAGTTGGCATTATTCCTCAATCCTGGACGATGTCCACTCTTATTCCCATCAAAAAACCAGGTAAAGATGGAACTGACATTCAATCATACAGACCCATCGCATTAACGTCAATCATGGTCAAAATCTTTGAACGCATAATTTGGTCACGCCTGTCATGGATTCTAATTAACACATCATTTCTTCCAACTGAGATTCACGGCTCAGTTCCTTTTAAAGGTACAGGACATGCATTATCTCCTTTAATCCTCAATATTAATGAAACTCTCCAACGTAAGCATGTTGCAATTATTTTGCATTTAGATATCCAACGAGCATATGATTCTGTGTCCATTCTTGCTCTTCTTCATAAACTTCTTCAAATTGGAATTAAAGGCAATTGTCACAAATGGTTTACGAATTACCTCATGAATCGCAGATTTCGGACGCCACGTAAGCGTGGACACTTTTCGGATATACAGTATCCAACTATTGGCATTCCTCAAGGTAGCGTACTCTCACCTTTCTTGTTTAATGTTTTTTTATCTGATCTACCGATCCGAATATCCAATAATTTCACCATATCCATATATGCTGATGACATCATCCTCTTTGGCTCGGGTGCCAATTTTCATTCTCTTTTCAAAAAATGTCAGGAAAATCTTTCACTTATTGATGAGTGGTCTAAATCTTGGGGTTTGTCCTTTTCCGCTCTAAAGAGTTCGGCCATGCTTGTAAACGTTGCTCTCCGTATGCCTCGTCGTTTCGCAATGCATGTCAAGCACCGCATTATCTCCAACATTATAAATGGAAAACCTCACAAAGATCATTCTTGCTTATAGCTAATGACCTAATGATGACCTCACAGATTCCTGACGACAAGCCCTCCTCCAGAAAGTTAAATCACTCTCCCTGGTCTACTCCTCAGATACAGATCACAATAAATAAGTTCCCGTTTCAACATTCTTTTGATAATCATTATTGTGATATTCTGCATGATTTCAACCTGATCCGACATAATCAATGGAATAAAAAAATAATTATTGGAACAGACGCATCAAAATCCCGCAATGGCGTTAGATTGGGCATCATATGTCCACAATTACAAGTGAATGTGGCTATCAGTCGCCATCATATTTTTTCCACTTTCAGCGCGGAAGCTGAAGTTATTAGAATTGCTTTACAACAATACACTAAATACCCCCTCAAGCAGCTGCTTGCCACAGAGGTCTGACAGGAGCCTGTCAGTTAATATGCCATAGTAGGAGATCTGAGAGGATGGCAGGACCTCAGCAGAAAAACGACACACACATCCATGCCTAATCCGGGGCTCGAACCCAGGTCCCTTAGATCAGTAGCCAAGCGTGCTAACCACTCGGCCACGGGACGGCTCCAATACACTACTGAGGCTAAAGACTGCATCATTTTAACTGACAGCAAAGCGGTTCTCTCCGGTCTACTCAACATCTCCTCTCAATCTCATTCTGCAATCCTAGCTCTCCATAATCAAATTATGGAATCATCTAGGATTGTTTCTAGTATGCAATTTATCTGGGTTCCTGGACATCATGGCATCGACATCAATGAAGAGGCGGACAGACATGCTAAGGTTGGAGCTTCTTTTCCTCAAGCAACCAGTCCCTCCCTCTTCTATTTAGAAGATGCTTTAGCTACTGCTTCCAAATATATTCGCCAAATTCTAGACTTTGAGTGGAATTCTTCATATTATGGCACACGATTATCATATCTTCCGAGATTTCAACCAAAACGGACGTTCATGTATACCTCACGTTCATCAGAAATTATCATTTGCCGCCTTCGAGGTGAGGTTGCTCCTCTCAATGCTTTCCTTTTCAAGTGTAAACTTTCTGAATCACCCCTTTGTCCTTTCTGCCCAGAAGTTGAATCAACATTTCACATTATTCAATGCAATCATTATGAGCTGGAACGACAGAATATGTACCTTTCCTACAGAAAAAAATCACAATTTTTCTCTTGCTCCCTGGTCTCTTGGTGATATTCTTGCTCTTCAAAATCAGGCTCTGATTCTTGCCCTGGAAACTTTCGTTTTTGCATCTGATCGTTTTTCTTCTGTTTTTCGTCATTAAATATCTTTCAAAATTATCTTAGGGATAAAAGGCTTCTAGGCCAAAAATCCCATTTTTTGGTCCGCCTCATGTGGACACACTCACTCACTCACTCCTCCCTTTTGGAATTTCTACTTGAAATTTGGCACTGCAACCCGGACCACAACCATAACTACTCTGTGAAAATTTGAAGTGTTTACCGCGATTTACAGGTGAGTTATGGTCGCCACAGACGCATATAAAGAACTTTTATTTTCAAGATTTAGGTTGGGTTGGGTTGTTTTACCTCTGAGTGGCACTTTTTTACACACCATGGGCTAAATGGCTAGGTCACATGGACCCCGAAGGCTCAGAGAAGGTTGGGGGAGGGGACCCACTGGAACAGCTGTTGGGAGACAGATGGTAGCCTCCCGTCAAGGCCATTCAGCGTGTTCTTTAACGTGCACAGGGTATGGTTCTCCCGCACACGGAGCCACGGCTTAACGTCCCATCCGACGGACGGCGGCCATTCCAAGCCCATCGGTGCCCCATACTGACCGTGGGCAGGGCGGGGAATTTTGCGGAGATGCACACCATGGGCTAAATGGCCAGGTCACAAGGACCTCGAAGGCTCAGTGAAGGTTGGGGGAGGGGACCCACTGGAAAAGCTGTTGGGAGACAAATGGTAGCCTCCCGTCAAAGCCATCCAGCATGTTCTTTAGCGTGCACAGGGTATGGCTCTCCCGCACACGAGGCCACAGCTTAACGTCCATCTGACGGACGGCGACCTTTCCAAGCCCCTCGGTGTCCCATACTGATCGTGGGCAGGGCGGGGAATTTTTCGGAGATAAATCTCAACGCTGACCCAGCTGGGACTCGGACCTGGGAACTACAGATTACGAGCCTGGCGCACTACCGACTGAGCCACTACCACTCCTTTTTCAAGAATTATTTTCAATTTTGTTTCAAATTCTTTTCCAACGAGTCTCGGATTTTCCAACGAGTCCACGATCCTGTTCTAAAATAAAAAAAGCCTTCTTCAACAACTGGTTTGATGTTTTATTTTCGTATTCGCCCCCTAGTTGAACACGAAATGCTTTCTACTTCCAGTTACGTCTCGACTAGTTCTCCCCACCCCTGTTGTTCGGGGTCTCCACCCATTGTCGCACGAGAGGTCATTTATCGCCATTGTAAAGTGTTGACCTCCTTCACTCTTCCATGTGAATTGGGCACCGATCTGACCTCCATTAGGGAGACGCGTGAACCCTCGTATCGGACGTAACGGGCGTTAGGCTACGCTATCAAACGATGCATTATGCATTGTTTGGGGAGTGAAAGCAAAATCCGGAAGAGCTTCAGACGTCCTACCGGTTTCTGTTGCCAATGGAATGCAGATCGCAAACCAGTAGCTTTAAAAATTAATAAAAAAAGATTGGAGATAAAGATGGAAGGTTTTTTAAGGCCTACTTCCGGGTTTTGTATAGACATAAAAACAATTAATTGCAGAAAAAATAGAAACTGTTTTTTGAGAAACTATTTGTAGCCGAATGAGATGTAGTAGACGCCCAGTATCTTTGTTTTTTCGAAGTATATTTTGCACACAATGGGCTAAATGGCCAAGTCACAGGGATTCCGAAGGTTGGGGGAGGGGTCAACTGGAGAGCTGGTTGGAGACAGATGGTAGTCTCCCGTTAAGGCCATCTAGTGTGTTCTTAAACGTGCACAGGATACGGCTCTCCTTTGCACACAATGGGCTAAATAGCTAGGTTACAAAGACCCCGATGGCTCAAAAAAGTGTTGGTGAAGGGGACCCACTAGAACAGCTGTTGGGAGACAGATGGTAGCCTCCCGTCAAAAGGGGGGGGGAGTGGCTCAGTCGGTAGCGCGCCAGGCTCGTAATATGCAGTTCCCAGGTTCGAGTCCCAGCTGGGTCAGCGTTGAGATTTATCTCCGCAAAATTTCCCGCCCTGCCCACGGTCAGTAGGGGACACCGATGGGCTTGGAAAGGCCGCCGTCCGTCGGATGGGACGTCAAGCCGATGCCCCGTGTGCGGGAGAGCCATACCCTGTGCACGTTAAAGAACACGCTGGATTGCCTTGACGGGAGGCTACCATCTGTCTCCCAACAGCTGTTCCAGTGGGTCCCCTCCCCCAACTTTCTCTGAGCCTTCGGGGTCCATGTGACCTGGCCATTTAGCCCATGGTGCGCAAAAAAAGTGCCGCTCAGTGGTAAAACAACCCAACGCTACCCTCCCGTCAAAGTCATCCAACGTGTACTCAAGTTATGGCTTTCCCTCACGCTGAACCACGGCTTAACTTCCATTCCGACGAACGACGGCCTCTTCAAGCCCATCGATGTCCCTTACTGACTTGCGCAGGGCGAGGAGTTTTGCGGAAATAAATCTCAACGCTGGCCCAGCTGAGAGTCGAACCTGGGAACTGCAGATCAAACCTGCTCAGTTGGTAGCCTGGCGCGCTACCGACTGAGCTGCCCCAACTAGTAATTGGAGCCTGGTTTATTGGAAATGTATCTGACTAGTAATTGGCGACTCCTGCAAAATGCCTTCTACACCAGAGTCTTCAATTGCACTGAAATACATTTCCAATGAAACATTTCCAATGATGATGGTATAATTGGGGCGGGGGTGGCTCAGTCGGTAGCGCGCCAGGCTCGTAATCTGTAGTTCCCAGGTTCGAGTCCCAGCTGGGTCAGCGTTGAGATTTATCTCCGCAAAATTCCCCGCCCTGCCCACGGTCAGTAGGGGATACCAATGGGCTTGGAAAGGCCGCCGTCCGTCGGATGGAACGTTAAGCCATGGCCCCGTGTGCGGGAGAGCCATACCCTGTGCACGTTAAAGAACACGCTGGATGGCCTTCACGGGAGACTACCATCTGTCTCCCAATAGCTGTTCCAGTGGGTCCCCTCCCCCAATCATCTCTGAGCCTTCGGGGTCCATGTGACCTGGCCATTTAGCCCATGGTGTGCAATAAAAGTGCCGCTCAGAGGTAAAATAACAACAACAACAACCATGGTATAATGCCTGATGCCACGAACAGAGGAGATCATGATCTCAGGCAGGATGCTCAGCGGTCAGAGCACCTGACATGTTATCAGGAGGTCGTGGGTTCGGATCCCACCTTAGTAACGACAGTTTTTCCTCTACTTATTTACTCTATATCACCTACGGGTATTTATCTGTAATTGTCTGTTATTGAACAAAGAGAAAATAAATAAAAATTATTATCGCGTGACAGCAACCTTTTCGGACTCTTCAATGTAGCACTTTTGGATCAGAATAATTTCTAGAGAGCATCTGTCTTCCTGAAGGGCTTTTGAAGTTAAAAAAAAAATCCCATGTTTTCACTTCTGAATATGTGCCAGTGTTTTTTTTTTAACTGTCTTTGAATTTCTTTCGTTTCGTTGTACAGTCGCTCAAAAAAATATCCGAACACTAGCGCGCTTGGCTACTGATGTACGGGACCTGGGTTCGAGCCCCGGGTAAGGCATGGATGTGTGTGTCGTTTTTCTGCTGAAGTCCTGCCATCCTCTCAGATCTTCTACTGTGGCATATAAACTGACAGGCTCCTGTCAGACCTCTGTGGCAAGCAGCTGCTTGAGGGGGTATTTATTTTATTTATTTAAAATTGATTACAGAATTCAGAAAAAATATCTGGCAACGATTTTTTAAAAAATTATTAAAAACTTTGTCAACCTTCGTGTACGTACGAAAAATCGTTGTCAGATATTTTTTCTGAATTCTGTAATCAACCATAGTGTTCGGATGTTTTTTTGAGCGACTGTAGGTGGTCATATTATTTTGATAGTAGATCGTGTGGGCCCACTCACGGAAATATTGAGCGTGTGCAGTTACCGTTCACAGCAAACTGGAGCGTGAGCAGTAACTGCACACGCTCCAGTTTGCTGTGAACGGTAACTGGAGCGTGTACAGTTGCTGTACACGCTCCAGATATTTTTCCTGAATTCTGTAATCACGTGACACGAAGGTTGCCAGATCACAAATTTCTAAAAAAAATCGTTGCCAGATATATTTTCTGAATTCTGTAATCAACCGTAGTGTTCGGATGTTTTTTTGCGCGACTGTACATGGACATCGGAGCTTAAATTTCTACCCTGCAGGCTCCCAGGTTCGAGTCCCAGCTGGGTCAGCGTTGGGATTTATCTCCTCAAAATTCCCCGCCCTGCCCACGGTCAGTAGGAGACACCGATGGGCTTGGAAAGGCCGCCGTCCGTCGGATGGGACGTTAAACCGTGGCCCCGTGTGCGGGAGAGACATAACCTGTGCACGTTAAAGAACACCCTGGATGGCCTTGACGGGAGGCTACCATCTGTCTCCCAACAGCTGTTCCAATGGGTCCCCTCCCCCAACCTTCTCTGAGCCTTCGGGGTCCATGTGACCTGGCAATTTAGCCCATGGTGTGCAAAAAAGTGCCGCTCAGAGGTAAAACAACCCAACTTACCCTGCAGGCCGCAAACTGCTTGTGTCCTGTCCTCGTCACTAGGGGACACCGATGAGCTTAGAAATGCCGCCGTCCGTCGGATGGGACAACGGCTTAACGTCCCATTAATGGGACGTTAAGCTGTGGCTCCATGTGCACGAAAGCCATTCCTTGTTCCCATTAAAGAACACACTGGATGGCCTTGATGGGAGGCTACCATCTCTCTCCCAACAGCTTGCCAGTGGGTCACCTCCCTCAACCTTCTCTGAGCCTTCGAGGGTCATGCCCATTTAGCCCATTGTGTGCAAAAAAGTGTCACTTAGACGTAAAACAACCCAATCCGAACCTTGGAATTGGTGTTAAAGACCCGGGCGCAATATCGACTGAGACACCTCCTCATCCTTAGGGGCGGGGGTGGCTCAGTCGGTAGCGCGCCAGGCTCGTAATATGCAGTTCCCAGGTTCGAGTCCCAGCTGGGTCAGCGTTGAGATTTATCTCCGCAAAATTCCCCGTTATGTGCCAGTGTTTTTTTTTAACTGTCTTTGAATAAGTTTTTAAACTGTCTTCAAATAACTGGTCAGTTATTTACCTGCCCACGGTCAGTACGGGACACTGATGGGCTTGGAAAGGCAGTCGTCCGTCGGATGGGACGTTAAGCCGTTGCGCCGTGTATGGCAGAGTCATACCCTGTGCACGTTAAAGAACACGCTGGATGGCCTTGACGGGAGGCCACCGTCTGTCTCCCAACAGCTGGTCCAGTGGGTCCCCTCCCCCAACCTTCTCTGAGCCTTCGTGGTCCATGTGACCTGGCCATTTAGCCCATGTGTGCAAAAAAGTGCCGCTCAGAGGTAAAACAACCCAAATCCTCACCCTTATAGTTGGGAACAGCAAATTAAACCGTGACTGTGCTAATCCTCCCCATCAACAAAAGATAAAGAATTATATCAATCTAAAACACCCTCGCACCCTTTCACCCCCCCAGAAACATCCCCCCAAGACCAAACCATCCTCCTACATTCCACAAAGCAGGTATCTGCCTCTTATTAGAAAAAGCTGCTTTGAATGCAAAGATGGAGATGATTCATGAAAAGCAGATGCCACTGACTTAGCTAAGACTGATTTAAAAATAGCTCTACGTCTTTCATCCCCTGCTGCATCCCTCCATCTGCATCTTTTCGCCTTCCTCATGGACTTGGAGGAAGAGCCAAGATTGCTGGCCTCATTTTCTCCTACCTTGACACATCCACGTGGAGCCCAAGAACACGGGCGTCGTCTTTCTCCGACGATCTCATCCGGGTCGTGAGCTGGAGGAGGTCAAAACCCCGTCTCCTCTGGCACCAAACAAACCCTCATCAGTTACACTCAGGCGACTAATTTTGTTTTGTGCTTGGATGCATGTCAAACAGAATTAGCCTCTCAGCTGATAAATGCCTTTCTTTTCGGTAGTGACTATAAACTAGTGAAGTAAATATCACATCTGCAGAATATGGGATGTTCGTTTTCAAACTGAGCGCCACTTGTTTTTGCACACCGTGGGTTGGGTTGGGTTGTTTTACCTCTGAGCGGCACTTTTTTGCACACCATGGGCTAAATGGCCAGATCACATGGACCCCGAAGGCTCAGAGAAGGTTGGGGGAGGGGACCCACTGGAACAGCTGTTGGGAGACAGATGGTAGCCTCCCGTCAAGGCCATCCAGCGTGTTCTTTAACGTGCACAGGGTTTGGCTCTCTTGCACACGGTTATTTTACCTCTGAGCGGCACTTTTTTACATAATGGGCTAAATGGCCAGGTCACTAGGACCCCGAGGGCTCAGAGAAGGTTGGGGGAAGGGGAGGCACTAGACAGTGCTAAGAGACAGATTGTAGCATCCCGTCAAGTTCATCTAGCGTATTCTTTAACATGCAAAGGGTATGACTCTCCGCCACATTGGATTGTTTTACCTCTGAGCGGCGTTTTTTGCAGGTAGTTGACTAAATGGTCAGGTCACAAAGACGCCGAAGGCTCAGAGAAGGTTGGGGGAGGGAACCCATTGGAACAGCTGTTAGGAGACAGTTGGTAGCCTGTCGTCAAGGCCATCCAGTGTGTACTTTAACGTGCACAGGGTATGGCTCTCTTGTACACGGTTATTTTACGTCTGAGCGGCACTTTTTTACATAATGGGCTAAATGGCCAGGTCACTAGGACCCCGAGGGCTCAGAGAAGGTTGGGGGAAGGAGACGCACTGGACAGTGCTAAGAGACAGATTGTAGCATCCCGTCAAGTTCATTCAGCGTATTCTTTAACATGCAAAGGGTATGACACTCCGCCACATTGGGTTGGGTTGTTTTACCTCTGAGCGGCGTTTTTTGCAGGTAGTTGACTAAATGGTCAGGTCACAAAGACGCCGAAGGCTCAGAGAAGGTTGGGGGAGGGAACCCATTGGAACAGCTGTTAGGAGACAGTTGGTAGCCTGTCGTCAAGGCCATCCAGTGTGTACTTTAACGTGCACAGGGTATGACTCTCTTGTACACGGTTATTTTACGTCTGAGCGGCACTTTTTTACATAATGGGCTAAATGGCCAGGTCACTAGGACCCCGAGGGCTCAGAGAAGGTTGGGGGAAGGGGACGCATTAGACAGATTGTAGCATCCCGTCAAGATTATCCAGTGTATTCTTTAACATGAAAAGGGTATGACTCTCCAGCACATTGGGTTGTTTTACCTCTGAGCGGCCTTTTTTGTACACAATGGGCTAAATGCCCAGGTCACGAGGACCCCGAAGACTCAGAGAAAGTTGGGGGAGAGGACACACTGGCACAGCTGTTGGGAGACAGATGGTAGCCTCCTGTCAAGGCCATCCAGCATGTTCTTTAACGTGCACAGGGTATGGCTCTCAAACACACTGAACCACAGCTTAACAACCCCATCCGACGGACTGCAGAATTTCCAAGTCCTTCGGTGCGCCTAGTCACTGCAAGCATGGAGGGGAGTTATGCGTAAATCTCAAACCTATCCCAGATGGGACTCGAACCTCAGGGAACTGCAGATTATTAACCTGGAGCATTAACAACTAAACCTTTCACCTCTCTCCCCAAGTGGTTAAGGGGTAAATCTTTGCTCTCAGTGTATAATGAATGAAATGTTTTAAGTATATTTGTATATTTGTTCTTCGTAAAATGATCGAGTGGGTAGCGCCCTTGGCTACTGATCTAAGGGACCTGGGTTCGAGCCCTGGGTAAGGCATGAACGTTTGCGTTGTTTTTCTGCTGAGGTCCTGCCATCCTCACAGACCTTCTACCATGGCATATAAACTGACAGGATCCTATCAGACCTCTCTGGCAAGCAGCTGCTTGAGGGGGTATTTATTTTTTTATTTAAAAGAAAAACAGCTTCAACAACACAAATCAGCTTTTATCATGATTGATATAAAAGTTTAACGAGAATTACACTGCAAGATGATAATTTTTTTCCCCTTTAAACTGTTTTTTTTTAATTTCCACCGGTGGATTTTGGTAATAGGGATTATTATTAATATCACCAAAATTTCAGATTTCTAGGGTGAGTTGATCGTTTGCAATATTCGTTTAAAATTTTGGCCATTTTCCCAAATTTGCCACAGCTAGAGGGTGCTATTAAAATTAATGGAAAATTCGTAAAGGGCAAATCCTATTATTTCATCATTACCTATGCAATCCACTAGTTGCGGCTAAGGGTTCCGTGGGTCTCTGGTGTTTCACAAGTTGCGACAAAGGGGTCCGTGGGTCTCTGGTGTTCCACGAGTTGAGGCTTAGGGATCCGTGGGTCTCTGGTGTTCCACGAGTTGCAGCTAAAGGGTCCGTGGATCTCTGGTGTTCCACGAGTTGAAGCTAAGAGGTCCGTGGATCTCTGGTGTTCCACGAATTGCGACTAAGGGGTCCGTGGGTCTCTGGTGTTCCACGAGTTGCAGCTAAAGGGTCTCTGGTGTTCCACGAATTGAGGCTAAGAGGTCCGTGGGTCTCTGGTGTTCCACGAATTGCGACTAAGGGATCCGTGGGTCTCTGGTGTTCCACGAGTTGCGCCTATCGATTCAGTGGGTGTCTGGGGTTCCACGAATTGCACTTATAGAGTCATTAGGTGTATGATGTTCCACGAGTTTCTGCTAAGGGGTCCGTGGGTGTCAGTGGGCCTCTGGTGTTTTACAACCTGCCCCTATGGAGTTAATAGATCTCCGGGTTTCACAGGTTGCGCCTATGGATTCAGTGGGTGTCTGGTGTTCGACGAGTTGCGCCTAAGGAATCCATGGGTTTCACGAGTTGTGCGTATGGAGTCAGTGGGCCTCTGGAGTTCCATGAGTTGCTACTAAGTGTCCTGTGGGTATTTCGAGTTCCATCAGTTGCTACTAAGTGTCCTGTGGGTCTCTGGAGTTCCATGAGTTGCTGCTAAGTGTCTGTGGGTCTCTGGAGTTCCATCAGTTGCTACTAAGTGTCCTGTGGGTCTCTAGAGTTTCATAAGTTGCTACTAAATGTCCTGTGGGTCTCTGGAGTTCATATGAGTTGTTACTAAGTGCTCTGTGGGTCTCTGGTTTTCCACAAATTGCGCCTAAGTAGTCCGCGTGTCTTTGGTATTCCACGAGTTTTGCCAAATGGGTCAGCAAGTAGATACTTGTCAATAGAACAAAGTTTTTTTCTCATCTTAGATTTTCCATTACTATTAGAAAAGTTTTTCTTTTTTAATTTTTTTTTCATTCACAAAATTCAGTTTTCACAAGTTCTTTTGTTTTTAAATATTTTAAATGTTAATTTTTCAGCATTTTTCGTTCCTTAACTTTTACATTAGAGTAAAAATAAGCGAAAAAACTCTACCCGTTTCATTCACATTTTAACTTAGTTCATATTTTATTTAATCAAGGTTTTGAAGATAATTTTCGTGATTTGGTCTGCTGAGTGAGACTGCGTAAAAGATTCGCAGAACGAGTGAGACTTTGTAAGAGGTCTCCAGTATAAAGGAAACGTTTTAAGAGGTCCCGAAATGAATAAGACTTCGTAAGAGGTCCACAGAATGATCGAGACTGTTTAAGAGGTTTCCGGAATGAGCGAGACTTCGTAAGAGATCTGAAGAACGAGAGAACTCTGGAATGAGTGAGACTTTGTAAGAGGTTCTCAGAATGAGTGCGACTTCTTAAGAGATCCCCAGAATGAGTGAGACTTCGTAAGAAGTCCTCAGAATGAGTGAGACTTCATAAGAGGTTCTCAGAATGAGTGCGACTTCTTAAGAGATCCCCAGAATGAGTGAGACTTCGTAAGAAGTCCTCAGAATGAGTGATAATTCATAAGAGGTTCTCAGAATGAGTGTGACTTCCAAAGTGGTCCCCACAATGAGGTAGACTTCGTAAGAAGTGCTCCAATAAGTGAGACTTTGCAAGAGGTCCCCCAATAAGTGAGACTTTGCAAGAGGCCCCTAGAATGAGTGACACTTCCTACGAAGTCTCCAGAATGAGTGAGACTTTGTAAGAGGTGCTACAATAAGTGAGACTTCGTAAGAGGTCCCCCAATAAGTGAGACTTTGCAAGAGGCCCCTAGAATGAGTGACACTTCCTACGAAGTCTCCAGAATGAGGGAGACTTTGTAAGAGGTGCTACAATAAGTGAGACTTCGTAAGAGGTCCCCCAATAAGTGAGACTTTGCAAGAGGCCCCTAGAATGAGTGACACTTCCTACGAAGTCTCCAGAATGAGTGAGACTTTGTAAGAGGTGCTACAATAAGTGAAACTTCGTAAGAGGTCCCCCAATAAGTGAGACTTTGCAAGAGGCCCCTAGAATGAGTGACACTTCCTACGAAGTCTCCAGAATGAGTGAGACTTTGTAAAAGGTCCATAAAACGAGTGAGATTTCATAAGAGTTGCCAAAAACGAATGAGACTTCCTAAAAGGTTTCCAAACGTAAAATTTCCCCAAAAGGAGTCAGATTTCCTAAGAGTTACTCAGAATGAGCGAGACTTCTTAAGGGTTTCCCAAAACTTTTCAGATTTTCTAGAGGTGTCGAGTATGAAAAAAGGTTGCTAAACATCGCTTATAGTGCTTTAGGTAGATGAACACTCAATCATCAGAGCAGGAGTTGTCTGATTACGAGCCTGAGCCTCAATCATCGGAGCAGGAATTGGCTGATTACGTGTCTGAGCCTCAATCCGCAGAGCAGGAGTTGTCTGATTACGAGCCTGAACCTCAATCAGCAGAGAAGTCTGATTACGAGCCTGAGCCTCAATCAGCAGAGCAGTAGTTGTCTGATTACGAGCCTGAGACTCAACCATCGGAGCATGAGTTGTCTGATTACGAGCCTGAGCCTCAATCAGCAGAATAAGAGTTGTCTGATTACGAGCCTGAGCCTCAATCATTGGAGCAGGAGTTGTCTGATTACGAGCCTGAGCCTCAATCATTGGAGCAGGAGTTGGCAGATTACAAGCCTGAGCTCAATCATCGGAGCAGGAGTTGGCTGATAACGAGCCTGAGCTCAATCATCGGAGCAGGAGTTGGCTGATAACGAGCCTGAGCCTCAATCAGCAGAGCAGGAGTTGTCTGATTACGAGCGAACCTCAATCAGCAGAGAAGTCTGATTACGAGCCTGAGCCTCAATCAGCAGAGCAGTAGTTGTCTGATTACGAGCCTGAGCCTCAATCAGCAGAGCAGGAGTTGTCTGATTACGAGCCTGAGCCTCAATCAGCAGAGCAGTAGTTGTCTGATTACGAGCCTGAGACTCAACCATCGGAGCATGAGTTGTTTGATTACGAGCCTGAGCCTCAATCAGCAGAATAAGAGTTGTCTGATTATGAGCCTGAGCCTCAATCATTGGAGCAGGAGTTGTCTGATTACGAGCCTGAGCCTCAATCATTGGAGCAGGAGTTGGCTGATTACGAGCCTGAGCCTCAATCATTGGAGCAGGAGTTGGCTGATTACAAGCCTGAGCTCAATCATCGGAGCAGGAGTTGGCTGATTACAAGCCTGAGCTCAATCATCGGAGCAGGAGTTGGCTGATAACGAACCTGAGCCTCAATCAGCAGAGTTGGAGTTGTCTGATTACAGGCCTGAGCCTCAATCAGCAGAGCAGGAGTTGTCTGATTACGTGTCTGAGCCTCAATCAGCAGAGCAGGAGTTGTCTGATTACGAGCCTGAACCTCAATCAGCAGAGAAGTCTGATTACGAGCCTGAGCCTCAATCAGCAGAGCAGTAGTTGTCTGATTACGAGCCTGAGACTCAACCATCAGAGCATGAGTTGTCCGATTACGAGCCTGAGCCTCAATCAGCAGAGCAGTAGTTGTCTGATTACGAGCCTGAGACTCAACCATCAGAGCATGAGTTGTCTGATTACGAGCCTGAGCCTCAATCAGCAGAGCAGGAGTTGTCTGATTACGTGTCTGAGCCTCAATCAGCAGAGCAGGAGTTGTCTGATTACGAGCCTGAACCTCAATCAGCAGAGAAGTCTGATTACGAGCCTGAGCCTCAATCAGCAGAGCAGGAGTTGTCTGATTACGAGCCTGAACCTCAATCAGCAGAGAAGTCTGATTACGAGCCTGAGCCTCAATCAGCAGAGCAGTAGTTATCTGATTACGAGCCTGAGACTCAACCATCGGAGCATGAGTTGTCTGATTACGAGCCTGAGCCTCAATCAGCAGAATAAGAGTTGTCTGATTACGAGCCTGAGCCTCAATCAGCAGAGCAGGAGTTGTCTGATTACGTGTCTGAGCCTCAATCAGCAGAGCAGGAGTTGTCTGATTACGAGCCTGAACCTCAATCAGCACAGAAGTCTGATTACGAGCCTGAGCCTCAATCAGCAGAGCAGTAGTTGTCTGATTACGAGCCTGAGCCTCAATCAGCAGAGCAGGAGTTGTCTGATTACGAGCCTGAACCTCAATCAGCAGAGAAGTCTGATTACGAGCTTGAGCCTCAATCAGCAGAGCAGTAGTTGTCTGATTACGAGCCTGAGACTCAACCATCGGAGCATGAGTTGTCTGATTACGAGCCTGAGCCTCAATCATCGGAGCAGGAGTTGGCTGATTACGAGCCTGAGCCTCAATCATCGGAGCAGGAGTTGGCTGATTACAAGCCTGAGCTCAATCATCGGAGCAGGAGTTGGCTGATTACGAGCCTGAGCTCAATCATCGGAGCAGGAGTTGGCTGATAACGAGCCTGAGCCTCAATCAGCAGAGCAGGAGTTGTCTGATTACGAGTCTCAGCCTCAATCAGCAGGGCAGGTGTTGTCTGATTACGAGTCTGAGCCTCAATGAGCAGAGCAGGAGTTGGCTGATTACGAGTATGAGCCTCAATCATCGGAGCAGGAGTTGGCTGATTACGAGCCTGAGCTCAATCATCGGAGCAGGAGTTGGCTGATAACGAGCCTGAGCCTCAATCAGCAGAGCAGGAGTTGTCTGATTACGAGTCTGAGCCTCAATCAGCAGAGCAGGAGTTGTCTGATTACGAGTCTGAGCCTCAATCAGCAGAGCAGGAGTTGGCTGATTACGAGTATGAGTCTCAATCATCGGAGAAGGAGTTGGCTGATTACGAGTCTGAGCCTCAATCAGCAGAGCAGGAGTTGTCTGATTACGAGTCTGAGCCTCAATCAGCAGAGCAGTAGTTGTCTGATTACGAGCCTGAGCCTCAATCAGCAGAGCAGGAGTTGTCTGATTACGAGCCTGAACCTCAATCAGCACAGAAGTCTGATTACGAGCCTGAGCATCAATCAGCAGAGCAGTAGTTGTCTGATTACGAGCCTGAGCCTCAATCAGCAGAGCAGGAGTTGTCTGATTACGAGCCTGAACCTCAATCAGCAGAGAAGTCTGATTACGAGCCTGAGACTCAACCATCGGAGCATGAGTTGTCTGATTACGAGCCTGAGCCTCAATCATCGGAGCAGGAGTTGGCTGATTACGAGCCTGAGCCTCAATCATCGGAGCAGGAGTTGGCTGATTACAAGCCTGAGCCTCAATCATCGGAGCAGAAGTTGGCTGATTACAAGCCTGAGCTCAATCATCGGAGCAGGAGTTGGCTGATAACGAGCCTGAGCCTCAATCAGCAGAGCAGGAGTTGTCTGATTACGAGTCTCAGCCTCAATCAGCAGGGCAGGTGTTGTCTGATTACGAGTCTGAGCCTCAATGAGCAGAGCAGGAGTTGGCTGATTACGAGTATGAGCCTCAATCATCGGAGCAGGAGTTGGCTGATTACGAGCCTGAGCTCAATCATCGGAGCAGGAGTTGGCTGATAACGAGCCTGAGCCTCAATCAGCAGAGCAGGAGTTGTCTGATTACGAGTCTGAGCCTCAATCAGCAGAGCAGGAGATGTCTGATTACGAGTCTGAGCCTCAATCAGCAGAGCAGGAGTTGGCTGATTACGAGTATGAGTCTCAATCATCGGAGCAGGAGTTGGCTGATTACGAGTCTGAGCCTCAATCAGCAGAGCAGGAGTTGTCTGATTACGAGTCTGAGCCTCAATCAGCAGAGCAGTAGTTGTCTGATTACGAGCCTGAGCCTCAATCATCGGAACAGGAGTTGGCTGATGACGAGCCTGAGCCTCAATCATCGGAGCAGGAGTTGGCTGATTACGAGCCTGAGGCTCAATCAGCAGAGCAGGAGTTGGCTGATTACGAGCCTGAGGCTCAATCAGCAGAGCAGGAGCTGCATTAGGTCGCGCGCCTGGCTCGTAATCTGCAGTTACTAGTTGCGAGTCTCACCTGCATCAGCGTTGAGGTTTATCTCCGCTTTACGGCACTCTAGCCTTGATCAGAAAGGGGACACCATGAACTTGAAAACGGCTATCCCCAGTCGGATGGGATAGCCTTTTCAAAGACCATAAGAGAGTCGTATCATGTGCATGTACAAGAATACTCTGGATCAGCGCTGTCCAACTAGCGACCTGCAGAAGAATTTTTGTGGGCCGCGAACAAAATCAAGTTTTTACTTGAAATTTTAAATAAATATCTGTAATCCACCTTATATTTTTTGTCAACTTATATTACTTTACTGGATATGCAATCTTCAACTTACTCATTCTATAAAGTTGGTATAAAGTAGTAAAATTAGGATCATTATACGGAACAACAAAAGGTGAAGACATTTATAAGGAATTAAAATGTGCAGTAGCGGGATATGGCGGATTTGATAAGTGAACCATTATATATTGGACTCGCAGGAATGTTACGAAAAGGAGGAATTAATTGGCGAATGTTGCACTGTATTGTACACCAGGAGACATTGGGTGGCATTTCGCTGAGATTAAACGACGTAATGGAAAAGGTTGTCAAAATTAACAATTTAATTCGTGGCGGAAATCGTTCTCTTACGCAGAAGAAAATTCAAAGCTTTTTTGGACGAACTGCATGCTGAGTATGGCGATCTGCTTTTGCATAGCAATATTCGCTGGTTAAATGTCGGAAAATGCCTCAAGAGATATTTTACAGTTCGAAAAGAAATTCATCTTTTTCTCACAGAAGTGGGCACCGATGAAGATTTAATAGTAAGTTTTGTTGATGAAAATTTTCTATGTTCACTTGCTTTCCTAACAGACATTACAGATTATTTAAATATCTTGAATAAATCCTTACAAGGAAAAGTTCAAAACGTGTGCTCTCTTTATAATCATGTTACTGGGTTTAGAAACAAACTACAATTGTTGAAGTCAAATTTGCAGTAAAAGAATTTAAATCATTTTGAAACTTATAAAGAGTTCTACGAAGAAATGAAGCAACTTAGTAAAACAGTTAATTTTGAAAAAATTCTTCCTAAATTAGATATCCTAATTGAAGATTTTAATAGAAGATTTTCTCAATTTGATGACCTTAAGCAAAATTTAATTTATTCAGTAATCCATTAAATATTGATATTAGCACCATAGATCCTAAATATCAAATGGAATTATGTGACCTTCAGGCCGACCCAATTATTGCATATCTAATAGAGAAAGTGGAATAGAAATGTTCAAACTTTTGCCTAAAGAAAAATATCCAAAAATGAAAGATTTTGGACTCCAAATAATTTCTATGTTCGGAAGTACATAGAGGCGGCCACCTGAGAGCGCGCATTTTCTGATATGAAACATATAAAAATCAAGATACAGAAACTGCTTGAAAGACTCTACACTTGAACATATACTTCGCTCGCAACAAAAAATATCGATATGGACGTAAAAAAATTATTGCCCAACAACTACGGCCATAATGCTCCTATTAATTTATTAAATATCTGATAAGGTTTAGAAAATTTATATTGGTTTATTATTACTTATTATTTGTCGTATAAATAAAATAATTTTTTGAGATTTATTATTACTTATTATTTTTCATATACATAAAATAATTTTTAAGGTGACATGAACTAAATTTTCATTTACTTATCCTATCCTATTCATTTTTTGGAATGCGAAATATTCGCAAAATAAAAAATGGCCCGCTGTCTTAGAGAAGTTGGACAGCACTCTTCTAGATGATCTTGACGGTAAGCTTCCATCTTTTCCTAATAATTCCCCAACCTTCTGAGAGCCTTTGGGGTCCTTGTGACTTGGCGATTTGGGGCGGGGATGACTCAGTCGGTAGCACGCCAGGCTCGTAATTTGCAGTTCCCAGGTTCGAATCCCAGCTGGGCCAGCATTGAGATTTATCTCCCCAAATTTCCCCGCCCTGCCCACGGTCAGTAGGGGACACCGATGGGTTTGGAAAGGCCGCCGTCCGTCGGATGGGATGTTAAGCCTACCCTGTGCACGTTAAAGAACACTATGGATGGCCTTGACGGGAGGCTAACATCTGTCTCCCAACAGCTGTTCCAGTGGGTCCCCTCCCCCAACCATCTCTGAACCTTCGGGGTCCATGTGACCTTGCCATTTAGCCCATGGTGTGCAAAAAAAGTGCCGCTCAGAGGTGCGGAAGAGCCACCCTGTGTACCATAAATAACACGCTGGATGTTTTTGACAGGAGGCTACCATCTGCATTCCAACAGCTGTCCAGTCGGTGTTCTCACCCCACCTTCTCTGAGACTTTGGAGTCCTTGTGACTGGCCATTTAACCCATTGTGTGCAAAAACGTACTGCTCAGAGGTAAAACAACCCACTCAACCTAGCCATTTAACTAGCTCATTTTAGTGCCACTCAGATTAATCGAAACAATCAATTTAACCACTGCTTTTGTGAGTTGCTAAAGATTCTTAAAAACGTCCTTAACCAGCCAGCGACGAATATCAGAATTGTCTTTTAGAAATAAACGATTAAATCAGAGTTCCCTTACATACCACAGAAGCTATGTGAAAGTGCATTTAAAACATCTAACCATAAACTCAAGCAGCAATGCTATCTTGTACTTCGACCTGAATAACACTTGTTGGGTAACTGGCTTCAAGTTGCCTCTTATCTGCGCCCTGTTATGTACACAGGTTACTCTGAAGTCATATTGGGAGGAAGGCTGGCAAAGGTGAAGCGGTCTTGGCTGACCCATAAGAGCCTAGTGTAAGGAAGAGTTCATCTAACTGACCAAGAGATAAGGAGAGGAAGTACTTAGACTCATACAAGCTGGAATTAGTCAGCTATTACGTCTCTGTGATAAGTAGAGCAATAGATCACTGGGGAAGATAAGAAGCACTAGAAGACTTTCACATCCAATGAACATAGATAGGATTAAGAGAAATATTTGAAACTTTTTTTTACTGAGCAGATGCTGAGAGAACATGGTCGGATAATGGCTGAGTGCTTGGACTGTAATAAAGTAATGTTTTATGTTGTTCAAGATTTTTGGGTTCGTTGAATGATTTTGTTTTCAGAAAAATTTAAAGGTAAAAGAGTCCTTTTTAAATGATTGTTAAGTGTCCCAATATTAGTGGTTTGTTTAGGAGGAAAATAGGGTTTTTGTGATCATCCACTTTAGAAATAAGATTTGCTTGTATACTGCAGAAGGTATTTATAAACGAGTTTGAAATTAGACAGAGATTAAAAGATATTAATTATTTGTTTTGAAATGGATCACATTGCCTGAAATTGAACTCTTTGTGTGAATTTCTAACTGTCAGGAAAGAAATTTCTAACCGAATTTGGAGTAAGATAAAGTTGCAAAGATATTGGTTGTTTGTTTTGAAATATATCAATTCGAAGTTAGAAAAAGGTGAAAAGATATTAATTATTTGCTGCAAAATAGATCAGAGTTATTGAAATTCAACTCTTTGTTATTGGTGATTCGCTAAATTTTACAAAAGAAATTTCTAGGCGATTTTGAAGAAAGAAAAGGTTGAATGAATATTATATATTTACTGGAAAATAGATCACATTTCCTGAAATTAGACTCTTTATTATGGGTGACTCGCTAAGTATCAGAATAGAAAATTCTGTGCAAATTTGAAGTAAGAGAAAGTGGAATTAATATTAATTATTTGCTGCGAAATAGATCAATTTCCTGAAATTATTGCTAAATATTAGAAAAAAAAATTCTAACCGAATTTGAAGTAAAAGTGGAAAGATATTAATTTTTTTCTTACGAAATATATCATTTCTTGAAATAAAATTCTTGTTAATGAGTGACTTGCTTAGATATTGGAGAAGAAAATTTGTATTCGAATTTGAAGTTAGAAATATGTAAAAAAATATTAAACGGAAAAAGGTGTAGAGGATGAGCAGTTGTCCGAAACTGCTGTTCATTGAGAAGTCTGCAAACTGGTGTGAACATCAGATATCAGTTCTGAGCAGTTTCTTAAATCTTACCACACTCCTTGTATGGCATGAAACTAAGTATGACAGTAAAAGGGATTGTTTATGCCACAAACCGCTACTGGAAAGCCACGAACCGATGATTTACTTCAGACATCACGTGCTAGTGTTTCCGACACAAAAGTTGTAGTGCGCAGCAGCCACACAATCGATGTGCGTCCTGACCGCTGCAGCGTTGCTAAGGCAACCTACAAGAGTACAATGATGGCCGATAGAAGCTGGCCGGCGTAAACACTGCTGCGCCACCAAGGTCAGTTCACAAGAAAGGGAAGGTCATCACTGACTGGACAATGACTAAGATCATCAACTCTTGTGGTCCGGATGTTTTCCCGCCATTTCTGCGTTCCGGCATGGAGTCTTTTATGCGATGCGTCAAGTACAGGAAGATATCCAAATCATCAGATGAATCAAGTGTGGTCGGTAGGCTTAGAATTCGCACCTGAATTTCAGTCAAGAATAGTAGCTTTTGGTGTGATGTGTTACACGTGGAGACTGTCCCATCACCATAGCAACTGTGGAGCACCCACCCTTGTTTGTTCGTCTCCTGATGCTGTGACTTTGATAATCTTAGCTCGACTAGGTTAGGCTTAGGGTGATATCGATTACTTCTCTTGAGGCGTGACGTCACAGGGCGTGAAAAGTGCACGTGTAGATTCGGCGTTCTACAATCAATCAAGCTGAGTGCGTTTTCGACAAGCCAATGGGGATTTTTAGGGGGGGCGCTGGGTGACATGGACGGAGGAGCCAGTAGGTGGCCATTATGTCATGTGATAGCCGTTGTGACAGCGGCTGTGGTCACTATCTTTCTGGTGGTGCACACGTGGAGGAGGTCACCGGATGGATGTGATCTGCAAGACCTCGGAGTCGGCCAAGAAATTGATTGTGATGCTCAAAGTTTGGAAGCCATAGCTGATTATGAAAGTCATGAAATGAATCACGTGGTATCAAATGATGAAAGGACAGAAATGCATAAGATGGATAGAAGCAGAGAGAGTGGTTATGAGGAGTTAAAGGTTGAGATGATAGAGGCTGAGAGCGAAGAGGAAGACGCAGAGAGAGAGATAGGTGATGAGCAACTAAACGTTGAGTTGATAAAGACAGAGAGTAGAGAGAAATTACGTGATGAGATAATAGAGTTTGAGAGTAAAAAGAAGTTATGGGTTCAGATGATAGAGACTGGGAGTGAAGAGGAAGATGCAAGTGATGAGAGTTTAATAGTTGAGATGATAGAGGCTGAGAGTAAAGAGATTTTAAAGAATGAGGTGATAGAGACTGAGAGCAAAGAGCAGCAAAGGGTTGAGATGATAGAGGCTGAGCGTAAAGATAAAGAGACAGAGAAAGAGAGAAATAATGAGAGGTTAAGGGTTGAGATGGTAGAGGCTGAGAGAAAAGAGGAAGATGCAGAGAGAGAGACAGGTGATGAGGAGCTAAACGTTGAGTTAATAAAGACAGAGAGTAGAGAGAAATTAAGTGTTGAGATGATAGAGTTTGAGAGTAAAAAGAAGTTATGGGTTCAGATGATAGAGACTGGGAGTGAAGAGGAAGATGCAAGTGATGAGAGTTTAAGAGTTGAGATGATAGAGGCTGAGAGTAAAGAGATTTTAAAGAATGGGGTGATAGAGACTGAGAGCAAAGAGCAGCAAAGGATTGAGATGATAGAGGCTGAGCGTAAAGATAAAGAGACAGAGAAAGAGAGAAATAATGAGAGGTTAAGGGTTGAGATGGTAGAGGCTGAGAGAAAAGAGGAAGATGCAGAGAGAGAGACACATGATGAGGAGCTAAACGTTGAGTTGATAAAGACAGAGAGTAGAGAGAAATTAAGTGTTGAGATGATAAAGTTTGAGAGTATAAAGAAGTTATGGGTTCAGATGATAGAGACTGGGAGTGAAGAGGAAGATGCAAGTGATGAGAGTTTAAGAGTTGAGATGATAGATTCTGAGAGTAAAGAGATGATAAGGAATGAAGTGATAGAGGCCGAGAGCAAAGAGACGCAAAATGTTGAGATGAGAGAGGCTGAAAGTAAAGAGAAGTTAGGTAATGAGATGCTACAGTCTGAGAGTAATGAGGTGTTAAGGAATAAGATGGTAGAGGCTGAGATAAAAAAGGAAAATGTATACACAGAGATAAATGATGAGGAGCTAAACATTGAGATGATGGAGGCTCAGAATAAAAAGAAATTAAGTGTTGAGAATAAAGAGCAGTTGTGGGTTGAGATTCAGATGATAGAAGCTGAGAGTGAAGACGAACTTGCAAATAAAGAGAGAAATGATGAGAAGTCGAGGATTGAGGTAATAGAGGTTGAGAGTGAAGATGAAGATGCAAATAAAGAGAGAAATGACGAGAAGTCGAGGGTTGTGATAGTAGAGGTTGAAAGTGAAGATGAAGATGCAAATAAAGAGAGAAATGATGAGAAGTCGAGGGTTGAGATAATGGAGGTTGAGAGTGAAGATGAAGATACAAATAAAGAGAGAAATGATGAGAAGTCGAGGTTTGAGGTAGTAGAGGTTGAGAGTGAAGATGAAGATGCAAATAAAGAGAGAAATTATGAGAAGTCGAGGGTTGAGGTAATAGAGGTTGCGAGTGAAGATGGAGATGCAAATAAAGAGAGAAATGACGAGTTATGGACAGTGATTGAGAGTGAAGATGAAGATGCATATAAGGAGAGAAATGTTGAGAAGTCGAGGGTTGAGATTATAGAGTTTGAGAATGAAGATGCAAATAAAGAGAGAAATTATGATTTAAGGATTGAGATGATAGAAATTGAGAGTGAAGATGAAGTTGCAAATAAAGAGAGAAATGATGAGAAGTCGAGGATTGAGATTATAGAGATTGACAGTGAAGATGAAGATGCAAATAAAGAGAGAAATTATGAGAAATTTTGGGTTGAGATGATAGAGGTTGAGAGTGAAGATAAAGATGCAAATAAAGAGAGAAATGATGAGAGGCAGAGGATTGTGATTAAAGAGGTTGAGAGTGAAGATGCAAATAGAGAAAGAAATTATGAGGTGTCAAGGGTTGAGAGTGAAGTTGAAGATGCAAATAAAGAAAGAAATTATGGGGTGTCAAGGGTTGATAGTGAAGTTGAAGATGCAAATAAAGAGAGAAATGATGAGAGGCAGAGGATTGTGATTAAAGAGGTTGAGAGTGAAGATGCAAATAGAGAAAGAAATTATGAGGTGTCAAGGGTTGAGAGTGAAGTTGAAGATGCAAATAAAGAAAGAAATTATGGGGTGTCAAGGGTTGAGAGTGAAGTTGAAGATGCAAATAAAGAGAGAAATGTTGAGAAATCAAGGGTTGAGATGATAGAGGTTGAGAGTGAAGATAAAGACACAAATAAAGAGAGAAATGGTGAGAAGCCGAGGGTTGAGATTAAAGAGGTTGAGAGTGAAGATACAAATAAAGAAAGAAATTATGAGGTGTCAAGGGTTGAGAGTGAAGTTGAAGATGCAAATAAAGAGAGAAATGATGAGAAATCAGGGGTTGAGATGATAGAGGTTGAGAGTGAAGATAAAGATGCAAATAAAGAGAAAAATGATGAGAAGTCAAGGGTTGAGGTAATAGAGGCTGAGAGTGAAGATGAAGATGAATCCTGGTGCCATGTATCTAATTCAGACGACATTAAAGAAGAGAACAAAATGCTAATCGCATATAACGCTGAAAATACATCAATAGCTGTAGGGTTAAAGGTCATGACTCATAAGCTCACAGAAGAAATGCAAGAAGTGCAGAAAAAATCAGCCGAAGAATCGGAAACGAGGGAGAATTCTAGACCAGCAATTGAACATCCCTTAGAGCTTGCTTGGGAGTGTAAGGAGGAGGGAGCTACTCCCTTTCACTCCAAGAGGTTGACCTCAGGGTCAGTAGCAGTTGACGCACCCAGGTGGGAAACTGACACCGTGAATGGAACGGCGGAAGTGGCTGGAGAGAAGAACGGCAGCTGTTTGGGGACGCACCCCAGCCCAGGTGACGTCACGTCCGCGGACGGTGAGCAGTCAGGGGAGCGGAGCGTCGGCGCAGTGCATGCCGGGAGGATGAGCAGAAGAGGCCAAGGGTCTGCTGATAGGGAGGCGGCGTTGGTGGCGCAGCGGGGATATCAGCTGTATGAAATGACACGTCCACCTGTGGCTGGATCAGTACGTGAACAGATGGCCACGCTCTCGGCGGGCAGCTGTGCCCTGCACGATGGAGGCCAAACCACTAGAACTGCTGCTGCTTCTGGTGCCGCTGGAGCGGACATCAGTAGCGCCGATATCGCCGGCCTCGACGCACTGGTGGAGGAGCTGCGCGAGCTGGGAGAATCACGTGACCACGCTTGTGATGTAGACACCCTAGCCGAGACTCGATTGCAGTTGATGGTATCTCCCGAAGAGAGATCAAAGGATACCGTTGTTGTTAATCACACCATGGATTTCACGAAAGAATCGAGTTCCGATCGTCGCCTGCGTCTTTTGGGGCTGCTCCATCGTGATCGTGAGAGGCTGGCTAGGATGACGTATCTCAGCGAGCTGACTGACACGTGTGAAAGAACTGAGAGTTCGAATCAACGCGAAACTGTTCACTCGAATTCTTCTGATGATTTAATCGGAGGGAAAGGACTGTTTGAAGAGAAAACTCTTGTTCCAACATCCGAAATTCCAGAGTACATCACAGTTGAGTCAGATCTGATTGTGGAGAGCTCGGCAGATAGATTCGCTATCTCCTCTGTTCGATCTGTTACTGAGGACTCTGAATATTGCTTGGGGAGATCGAAAGAATCTGCTCCTGAGGACTCTGAACGTTGCTTGGGAAGATCGAAAGAAACTGTTCCTGAGGACTCAGAATATTGCTTGAGAAGGCCGAAAGAATTTGCTCCTGAGGACTCTGCATATTGCCTTGGGAGATCGAAAGAATCTGCTCCTGAGGACTCTGAACATTTCTTGGGGAGATCAAAAGAATCTGCTCCTGAGGACTCTGAACATTTCTTGGGGAGATCGAAAGAAACTGCTCCTGAGGACTCCCAATATTTCTTGGGGAGATCGAAAGAAACTGCTCCTGAGGACTCTGAATATTTCTTGGGGAGATCGAAAGAAACTGCTCCTGAGGACTCTGAGTATTACTTGGGGAGATCGAAAGAAACTGCTCCCCAGGACTCGTTTTTCCCGGATGCGAACTGCTTGTGGAGATCGGAGATATGTTCAGGAAATGACGGTGAGAGAGTGAGAGATGAAAGCAAGGAGTTGGCGTTGCTCCTTCAATCAGAAAATGACGATGGCAAAAAAGGAAAAGACGAGTTAAATGAGGAGCAAAGTACTGAGCAGTGTCGTGACCTTCCTCCTTCCGCCCGTGTTCCTCCCCCCAACCCGGAGACGACACACAGAGATGACTGGGACCTGCTGCTTCAGTCGGTGATGGAGAACGTCAATTCGATGGAAGAATGGATGGCTCGTAGGGAGGAAGAGTGTGCCAACTCTTCTCCGCGGCATTCCACCGCATCGATGCTAAACATAGGGAACGTGGGTTGCTCCTCCGCTGGGTGGCGCTCTGGTGCATGTGACACAGGTGACGTCACGCCCAGCGCCGAGGTCGATCGGGATGCCGACACTTCTTCGGAGCCAGGCGCAGCGAACAGAGCGCACGTGCGTTTCCACAGTGATGACGGATTGTTAGAGGCTGGGGACATGGAGGCCTGTTGTGTGCAGCCCGAAATCACTCCGTGTGACGTTTCTGCCAATCCTGTAATCGATTCCAAAACGACTCCGACTAAAGTGAAAAATCTGCGTTTTAAACTCGACCCGGACATTTTCGACGTTCCTTCCGAAAATGGTGATGATGACGATTATGGATTTTACAGGCGCCGGCCTGTCTGGAGACAACAACCCAAGTATAACACATTCTCTGCTTTGGATCTCAACCGGTCGGAACCGGTGAGGGTGGTGTCAGTGCGGACTAGTGTTGTTCCTGCAGGTCACAAGATGGTGGCCAGACCCGTCGGAGTTCCTAACACCGAAGAACAGAGGACATGGTCTTCTGTGAATGCTAACGTCAACCAGAACGACAATGCAGGGACTGTGGATAATGCAAAACCAGAAGTTAACGCATCTTCGCCACGAGTGACCGTGAAACAGTTAGATATAGACCTTCACATCAGGTTGGAAGCGGAGAACGGGTTCGAATCGGTTCCGAGACCGAGTCCCGATCGCGTAAAACAAGTGAGGAGAGCTAGTCCTGATCGCCAAACTCTTCAAGGGCACCACAAGAGAGTCCACGTCAGCAACTCTCCTACAGGAACTAAAAAATGGTCTCAAGATGCTCATGATGCTCAAGGTAAACATAACGGATCATCACTTCAGTGGGAGGCAAGCAATGGTGTGTACACTGGTTGCACAGAAATGAGTCAAATCCAGGAAGAGGAAAATGATCCTTCTGATCATTTTCCTGAGAACGATAACAATCCTTTTCAAGTTGATTCGAAACTGAAGGAATCAGAGGAATCATCAACTGGAGGAGGATCATCACTGGAAAACGGAGATAATATAGAGAGAACTATAGGTCCAATTTGCACGACTCCTTTACGACTAGAGACTTTGGCACCAACTCCACGCAGATCTCTATTTATCCCAAAGAAGAAATTCGTGCCTGATCCCGACGCTATAGAAAGGATCACTGGATACAGAAACGCCTTATCTACATCCCCTGAATCAAAACCTCCTCTGCCTCCTCAATCCCGCACGCTGCCGTCGTATAGGATGAACTCTGGGGTGAAAAACCGCATGGACAGTGCGCGGCGGCGTTACTTCGACTCCAAGGCCGCATTAGCCGCCGCAGCTCAAAGAGCTGACAGCGGCACTAAATTCGAACAGTTTCTGACCCAGGCTCAGCAGGATCGAGCTCGGATTGTGACAAGTACGCCGGATTTAGGCATCATCGAGGCGGAAGTGAGAAACCAGTGGTCTCGAGAGCGGCGGGATTCGGACGAGGGGAATCGGCGGCTGCCTCCTTCAGTGAGTCCAAGTTCGACTTCTCGGACAGGTACTCCTGATGATGTTTGGGTGAGTTATGTGCAGATGTTGAGACGGCAATTCAACCGCAGAAGCCGAAGCTTAGGATACCTTGAAACTGATGTTGATGCTTTTCTTGCTGAAGACAGGTAATCATATCAATCAGTGGCAGTTTGTTTTTAATTATAATTTACCGCCCTATAAAAATATTAGATAATTTTCCATGTTATGCCAGTGAGAATCTAAATTTGAAGCTCTGTACCTTTTAAAATATTTAACTAACCCGAAAATTTGACAAGATAAATTGAAGATCATAATCAAATCCATTTAAATCTCGACTTTCTACAATATTAGTTCAATTGGGTTGTTTTACCTATGAGCGGCACTTTTTTGTACACCATGGACTAAACTGGACAGGTCACAAGTACCCCGAAGGTTCGGAGAAGGTTGGAGGAGGGGACCCACTGGAACAGCTGTTGGGAGACAGACGGTAGCCTCCCGTCAAGGCCATCCAGCGTGTTCTTTAACGTGCACAGGGTATGGCTCTCCCACACACGGAGCCACGGCTAAACTGGACAGGTCACAAGGACCCCGAAGGCTCAGAAAAGGTTGGGGGAGGGGACCCACTGGAACAGCTGTTGGGAGACAGACGGTAGCCTCCCGTCAAGGCCATCCAGCGTGTTCTTTAACGTGCACAGGGTATGGCTCTCCCACACACGGGGCCACGGCTTAACGTCCCATCCGACGGACGGCTACCATCTGTCTCTCAATTACTGTCCACGGGTCCTCTATCCCAACCTTCTCTGAGCCCTTGGGGTCCTTTGTGACCTGGGTTGTGGAGACATACCTTGTACAAGTCAAAGAACACATTTGATGGCCTTGACGCGAGGCTACCATCTGTCGCCCAACAGCTGTTCATGGGTCGCCACTACCAACCTTCTCTGAACCCTTGGGGTCCTTGTGAACTGGGTGGTTTTACCTCTGAGCGGCACTTTTTTGCACACCATGGACTAAACTGGACAGGTCACAAGGACCCCGAAGGCTCAGAAAAGGTTGGGGAAGGGGACCCACTGGAACAGCTGTTGGGAGACAGATGGTAGCCTCTCGTCAAGGCCATCCAGCGTGTGTTCTTTAACGTGCACAGGGTATGGCTCTCCCGCACACGGGGCCACGGCTTGACGTCCCATCCGACGAACGGCGGCCTTTCCAAGCCCATCGGTGTCCCCTACTGACCGTGGGCAGGGCGGGGAATTTTGCGGAGATAAATCTCAAAGCTGACCCATCTCGGACTCGAATCTGGGAACTACAGATTACGAGCTTGGCGCGCTACCGACTGAGCCACCCCGCCCCACAAAGGACGGAGATCATCTAGAAGCTAGTTCTGGTTTTTCATGCAACATACAAACACTTACACAAGGATATGCTCCGCCAGTCTTAGTAGTAGTACAGTCGCTAAAAAAAAATATCCGAACACTATGGTTGATTGCAGAATTCAGCAAAAATATTTGGCAACGATTTCTTTTAGAAATTAGTGATCTGGCAACATTCGTGTCACGTGATTACAGAATTCAGGAAAAATATCTGGAGCGTGTACAGCAACTGTATACGCTCCAGTTACCGTTCACAGCAAACTGGAGCGTGTGCAGTTACTGCACACGCTCCAGTTTGCTGTGAACGGTAACTGCACACGCTCAATATTTCCGTGAGTGAGCCCACACGATCTAGTATCAAAATAATATGACCACCTACAGTCGCTCAAATAAACATCCGAACACTATGGTTGATTACAGAATTCAGAAAAAATATCTGACAACGATTTGTTTTAGAAATTAGTGATCTGGCAACCTTCGTGTCACGTGACAGATATCATTCCTGAATTCTGTACGAAGGTTTGCCAGATTACTAATTTCTAAAAAAATCGTTGTCAGATATTTTTTTCTGAATTCTCTACGAAGATTGCCAGATCACTAATTTCCAAAAAAAAATCGTTGCCAGATATTTTTTCTGAATTCTCTACGAAGATTGCCAGATCACTAATTTCTAAAAAAAATCGTTGCCAGATATATTTTTCTGAATTCTGTAATCAACCACAGTGTTCGGATATTTTTTTGATCGACTGTACTATAGACGCATCTGTTTTGGTTTCGTAACTTCTCTGCACAGATAATTTTTCTATCATGTAGATCGTTTTTTTTCTACTTTAAAGAAATTTATTATTAGAAATAACAGATTCAATTAAATATTGTAAGTGTTGTATTCTATTTCATGGAGGCAACTATGTATATCGGACAACTGCAATTTGTTTTTGAATATTGTAATGACATAATAAAGATTTAAATATTATGTTTGATCACCTGCAAAATAGATATTTTACACATACAGTAATATTTTGTAAATTTTTAAAAAACTGCAAAAAGTGATCAATTTTTTTTAAATCTTTTTAATTGCTCTGAGATTATTTTTCGCACATTGCAATAGTTTAATGTAACGACATACAAATAACTCTAATTTCTTAAGATTTAAAATATTTTTTTCTGTAAAATTTTTGTCCATGAAAATACGAGACTCGATAATACTTTTAAAATTTGGAGCCATAAATATTACTAATAAACCCCATGAAGCAGCTATTTGCCACGAGGTGTGACAGGACCCTGTCAGTTGAATACACCATAGTAGAAGAGCTGTGAGGATGGCAGGACCTCAGCAAAAAGACAACACAAGAATCCATGCCTTACCCAGGACTCGAACCCAGATCTTACTGATCAGTAGACAGGCGCGCTAATTACGTTGTCACTGAGACGTTCTAGGGGCGGAAGTGGCTCAGTCGGTAGCGCGCCAGGCTCGTAATCTGTAGTTCCCAAGTTCGAATCGCAGCTGGGTCAGTGTTGAGATTTATCTCCGTAAAATTCCCCGCCCTGCCCACGGTCAGTAGGGGACACCGATGGGCTTGGAAAGACCGCCGTCCGTCGGATGGGACGTTAAGCCGTGGCCTCGTGTGCGGGAGAGCCATACCCTGTGCACGTTAAAGAACACGCTGGATGGCCTTGACGGGAGGCTACCATCTGTCTCCCAACAGCTGTTCCAGTGGGTCCCCTCTCCCAACCTTCTCTGAGCCTTCGGGGTCCATGTGACCTGGTGGGACGGGGGTGGCTCAGTCGGTAGCGCGCCAGGCTCGTAATCTGTAGTTCCCAAGTTCGAGTCCCAGCTGGGCCAGCGTCGAGATTTATCTCCGCAAAATTCTCCGCCCTGCCCACGGTCAGTAGGGGACACGGATGGGCTTGGAAAGACCGCCGTCCGTCGGATGGGACGTTAAGCCGTGGCCTCGTGTGCGGGAGAGCCATACCCTGTGCACGTTAAAGAACACGCTGGATTACCTTGGCGGGAGGCTACCATCTGTCTCCCAACAGCTGTTCCAGTGAGTCCCCTCCCCCAACCTCCTCTGAGCCTTCGGGGTCCATGTGACCTGGCCATTTAGCCCATGGTGTGCAAAAAAGTGCCGCTCAGAGGTAAAACAACCCAACCTCATTGAAGAGCCAGTAGGAAATAAATATATTTTTAAAGAGCCGCAGCGAAAATTTTCTACCTAAAAACAACAACATATATTTCTAATGAATTGGAAAGAAAAAAAACTCCATTTTTTAAGAAATAAAATATCTTGATCATGAACAATGAGCTGTAGGTTGGATACGCTTACATTATATGAATGTTCTACTCCACTGCATACAGAAAGCTATGTAGCATTTTGGGTCTTGCTTTATAGGTTTTTGTGAAAAAAATTTTGAAAAAAAAAACTAGGGTGATCTAATTAAAATTTAAATCCCGTATATCTACAGTTAAAACAAACTGTAAGAAGTACAGTCGCTCAAAAAATATCCGAACACTATGGTTGATTACAGAATTCAGAAAAAATATCTGGCTACGATTTGTTTAGAAATTAGTGTTCTGACAACCTTCGTGTCACGTGATTACAAAATTCAGGAAAAATATCTGGAGCGTGTACAGCAACTGTACACGCTCCAGTTACCGTTCACAGCAAACTGGAGCGTTTGCAGTTACTGTACACGCTCCAGTTTGCTGTGAGCGGTAACTGCACACGCTCAATATTTCCGTGAGTGAGCCCACACGATCTAGAATCAAAATAATATGACCCCCTGCAGTCGCTCAAAAATGTATCCGAACACTATGGTTGATTACAGAATTCAGAAAAAATATCTGGCTACGATTTGTTTAGAAATTAGTGTTCTGACAACCTTCGTGTCACGTGATTTTTTTTGAGCGACTGTACATAGTCAGTATAGCCGGAGGGTTGCATCATATTTTTTTCTTACACAGCTCGTTTCAAAAGATTACAACTTTGAGAATACGCATACATTTAGTAATAAATGGTAGCTACAAATAAATAGAAATGTAGCCAACATAGGTCAATGGTTTTTTAGATGTATCAGAGTGCGTGACAGACGTAGCTTCCAGCTGTTGCAACAAGACAAATAGCTCACCTAAAACGAGGGGCGGGGGTGGCTCAGTCGGTAGCCCGCCAGGCTCGTAATCTGTAGTTCCCAGGTTCGAGTCCCAGCTGAATCAGCGTTGAGACTTATCTCCGCAAACTCCCCGCCCTGCCCACGGTCAGTAGGGGACACCGATGGGCTTGGAAAGGCCGCCGTCTGTCGGATGGGACGTTAAGCCGTGGCCCCGTGTGCGGGAGAGCCATACCCTGTGCACGTTAAAGAACACGCTGGATGGCCTTGACGGGAGGTTACCATCTGTCTCCCAACAGCTGTTCCAGTGGGTCCCCTCCCCCAACTTTCTCTGAGCCTTCGGGGTCCATGTGACCTGGCCATTTAGCCCATGGTGTGCAAAAAAGTGCCGCTCAGAGGTAAAACAACCCAACTCACCTAAAATGGATTTCTTCTCAAGTGTGATGCAGAATGTCTGTCATGTCTGTCGTGATTTCTGCAACTGCTCCTGCAGTTCTTGCTCGTAGATCATCGACATTTGCAGGTAAAGGTAGAAAGTAAACTTTAACAAATCGTCATCAGAAACACTTTAGTGTAAATCATTCAAGGAATTTGGGTTGAGTTGTTTTACCTCTGAGCGGCCTCTGAGCGGCTTTGGGAAGGGAAACCACTGGAACAGCTGTTGGGAGACAAGATGGTAGCCTTCCGTCAAGTCCATCCAGCGTGTTCTGTAACGTGCACATGGTATGACTCTCCCACACACGGAGCCACGGCTTAACGTCCCATCCGACGGACGGCGGCCTTTCCAAGACCATCGATGTCCCCTACTGACCGTGTAGGCAGGGGAATTTTGGGGAATAAATCTCTACGCTGACCCATCTGGGACTCGAGTCTGAGAACTACAGATTACGAGCCTGGCGCGCTATCGACTGAGCCACCCCCACCCCTCTCAAGGGTTGTTTTACCTCTGAGCGGCACGTTTTTGCACACCATGGGCTAAATGGCCAGGTCACATGGACCCCGAAGGCTCAGAGAAGGTTGGGGGAGGGGACCCACTGGAACAGTTGTTGGGAGACAGATGGTAACCTCCCTTCAAGACCATACAGCGTGTTCTTTAACGTGCACAGGGTATGGCTATCCCGCACACGGGGCCACCGCTTAACGTCCCATCCCTCGGACGGCGGCCTTTCCAAGCCCATCGGTGTCCCCTACTGACCGTAGGCAGCGCGGGGAATTTTGCGGAGATAAATCTCAACGCTGACACAACTGGGACTCGAACCTGGGAACTACGATTACGAGCCTGGCGCGCTACCGACTGAGCCACCCCCACCCCTCTCAGGGGATCAAGGTGGGCAGATATTGAACCAACCAATTTGTTACTCTCTGATGCATGTGACAAAAGTTGGCTACATGTATCTGATTTGTATCTGTCATTCCTTAAAATATATCCTCTAAAGTTAAAATACTTTTGAATGACATGTTTTTATGTATGGTGGGGGGTGGCTCAGCTGCTAGCACAAGAGGCTCATAATTTGCAGTTCTCAGGTTCGAGTTCCACCTGAGCCAGTGTTGAAATTTATCTCCTCAATATTCCTACCAGTTCTCGGTCAGTAGTGGACAATAGTCGGCTTGGAAAGGACGCCGTCCGTCGGATTGGACGCTAAGCCATGGCTCAGTGTGTTGGAAAACCATATCCTGTGCACCTTAAGCTGGATGGCCTTGACAGGAGTCTACCATTTGTCTCCTAAGAACTTTCCGAGGATCTCCATGTCCCCAACCTTTTCGGAGCCTTTGGGCACATAAAATATCAAGATTGGGTTGTTTTACCTCTGAGCGGCACTTTTTTGCACATCATGGGTTAAATGGCCAGGTCACAATGACCCCGTAGGCTCAGAGATGGTTGGGGGAGGGGACCCACTGGAAGAGCTGTTGGGAGACAGATGGTAGTCTCCCTTCAAGGCTATCCAGCGTGTTCTTTAGTGTGCACAGAGTGTGGTTCTCCCGCACACGGGGCTACGGCTTAACGTCCCATCCGACGGACGGCGGCCTTTCCAAGTCCAGCAGCGTCCCCTACTGACTGTGGGCAGGGCGGGGAGTTTTGCGGAAATAAATCTCAACGCTGACCCAGCTGGGACTCGAACCTGGGAACTACAGATTACAAGCCTGGCGCGCTACCGACTGAGCCACCCCCGCCCATCGGATACCTAAGATGGAAGAAAAATGTTGGAGTGTAAGGGGTTAAAAAATATACAATGTACAAAAGAAATTAAAATCTTTCAAAATTTTTTTTATTTTTTTAGAGAAAGAATTTAAGAACGTTATCCGATAGACATTATATTTATTTTGCTAGTAGATATTAAATGCAATTACAAGGGATCTGATACTGAATTTCTGAGATCATTTGTTCTTTAAACAGCTTAAAAATTTTGTTAATAAAATATAATTGTAAAAATTTACTTATCTCTCAGGTTTTTATTACCAATTACATTCTTTAAAAATAAGCTGCAGATTATGGACAGTCAATGGAGTCAAATTCGAGATCCGTAATCTTTATAATAAGGTTTTTTTTATCAGAAAATAGAAGTAGATTATCAAAAATTTAATTTAAATCTATCTAAATCTCGTTTTTTCAACAATATTTGTCGGGTATTCAAAGAGCCAGAGAAGCTCGAATAACAATCGAATTAAAAAGCAGCAATGTCAGACCTAAGAAACTTATACAACTTAATACCCATTCCTCTCATTGCAATTTTTCTTCTGTGTCCATCTTTATTCCTGTTACTCACTTATACAACTTAATACCCATTCCTCTCATTGCAATTTTTCTTCTATGTCCATCTTTATTCCTGTTACTCACTTATACAACTTAATACACACTCCTCTCAATGCAATTTTTCTTCTATGTCCATCTTTATTCCTGTTACTCACTTATACAACTTAATACTCACTCCTCTCAATGCATGTTTCTTCTGTGTCCATCTTTATTCCTGTTACTCACTTGTACAATTTAATACCACTCCTCTCAATGCAATTTTTCTTCTGTGTCCATCTTTATTCCTGTTACTCACTTATACAACTTAATACCCACTCCTCTCAATGCAATTTTTCTTCTGTGTCCATCTTTATTCCTGTTACTCACTTATACAACTTAATACCCACTCCTCTCAATGCAATTTTTCTTCTGTGTCTATCTTTTTTCCTGTTACTCACTTATACAACTTAATACACACTCCTCTCAATGCAACTTTTCTTCTGTGTACATCTTTATTCCTGTTACTCACTTATACAACTTAATACCCACTCCTCTCAATGCAATTTTTCTTCTGTGTCCATCTTTATTCCTGTTACTCACTTATACAACTTAATACACACTCCTCTCAATGCAACTTTTCTTCTGTGTACATCTTTATTCCTGTTACTCACTTATACAACTTAATACCCACTCCTCTCAATGCAATTTTTCTTCTGGTCCATCTTTATTCTTGTTACTCACTTATACAACTTAATACCCACTCCTCTCATTGCAATTTTTCTTTCCTGTCCATCTTTATTCCTGTTACTCACTTATACAACTTAATACCCACCCCTCTCAATGCAATTTTTCTTCTGTGTCCATCTTTATTCCTGTTACTCACTTATACAACTTAATACCCACTCCTCTCAATGCAATTTTTCTTTTGTGTCCATCTTTATTCCTGTTACTCACTTATACAACTTAATACCCACTCCTCTGAATGAAATGTTTCTTCTGTGTCCATCTTTATTCCTGTTACTCACTTATACAACTTAATACCCACTCCTCTCAATGCAATTTTTCTTCTGTGTCTATCTTTTTTCCTGTTACTCACTTATACAACTTAATACACACTCCTCTCAATGCAACTTTTCTTCTGTGTACATCTTTATTCCTGTTACTCACTTATACAACTTAATACCCACTCCTCTCAATGCAATTTTTCTTCTGTGTCCATCTTTATTCCTGTTACTCACTTATACAACTTAATACCCACTCCTCTCATTGCAATTTTTCTTTTCTGTCCATCTTTATTCCTGTTACTCACTTATACAACTTAATACCCACTCCTCTCAATGCAATTTTTCTTCTGTGTCCATCGTTATTCCTGTTACTCACTTATACAACTTAATACCCACTCCTCTGAATGAAATGTTTCTTCTGTGTCCATCTTTATTCCTGTTACTCACTTATACAACTTAATACCCACTCCTCTCAATGCAATTTTTCTTCTGTGTCCATCTTTATTCCTGTTACTCACTTATACAACTTAATACCCACTCCTCTCAATGCAATTTTTCTTCTGTGTCCATCTTTATTCCTGTTACTCACTTATACAACTTAATACCCACTCCTCTCAATGCAATTTTTCTTTTGTGTCCATCTTTATTCCTGTTACTCACTTATACAACTTAATACCCACTCCTCTGAATGAAATGTTTCTTCTGTGTCCATCTTTATTCCTGTTACTCACTTATACAACTTAATACCCACTCCTCTCAATGCAATTTTTCTTCTGTGTCTATCTTTTTTCCTGTTACTCACTTATACAACTTAATACACACTCCTCTCAATGCAACTTTTCTTCTGTGTACATCTTTATTCCTGTTACTCACTTATACAACTTAATACCCACTCCTCTCAATGCAATTTTTCTTTTCTGTCCATCTTTATTCCTGTTACTCACTTATACAACTTAATACCCACTCCTCTCAATGCAATATTTCTTCTGTGTACATCTTTATTCCTGTTACTCACTTATACAACTTAATACCCACTCCTCTCAATGCAATTTTTCTTCTGTGTCCATCTTTATTCCTGTTACTCACTTATACAACTTAATACCCACTCCTCAGATTGCAATTTTTCTTTTCTGTCCATCTTTATTCCTGTTACTCACTTATACAACTTAATACCCACTCCTCTCAATGCAATGTTTCTTCTGTGTCCATCTTTATTCCTGTTACTCACTTGTACAATTTAATACCACTCCTCTCAATGCAATTTTTCTTCTGTGTCCATCTTTATTCCTGTTACTCACTTATACAACTTAATACCCACTCCTCTCAATGCAATTTTTCTTCTGTGTCCATCTTTATTCCTGTTACTCACTTATACAACTTATTACCCACTCCTCTCAATGCAATTTTTCTTCTGTGTCTATCTTTTTTCCTGTTACTCACTTATACTACTTAATACACACTCCTCTCAATGCAACTTTTCTTCTGTGTACATCTTTATTCCTGTTACTCACTTATACAACTTAATACCCACTCCGCTCAATGAAATGTTTCTTCTATGTCCATTTTTATTCTTGTTACTTATATAAATTAAATACCATTCCTCTCAATGCAATTTTTCTTGAATATCCATCTTAATCTTGTTACTTATACAGCTTAATACTCACTTCTCTCAAGGCAATTTTTTCCATTTTTAATCCTGTTACTCATATAGCTTAATATTGATTAAATACTTAGTATTTCAATGATGATCCATTGATTCCTTTGTGTACCTATATCTTTTCTTACAGATCGCGGAGCATGGCCAACCTGGATCAACCACCCACTCTCCCACCAAAAAACTGCGAAAGGGTGAAAAGTGTGGATGTCCTGGCGGGACCCAAACACGAAGTGAACAGAACACTGGCTTCTGGCGGTCGTGTGAAATCCGAACACGAATTGAGGGTGGAAAAATCTCTTCAAAACCTGACCCTTCCGGAATGGTATCGAAATTCAGAAAGACCAAAAACTGGATTTATATTGAGCAAGAAAAACGACGAACCGCGTGGTTGGGCAGCGGCCAAGTCCCTCACTTCATCGACATCTAGTCTGGCATCGGGTCACTCCCGACATCGAAGGCCGGCAAGATCTCTTAGAACATCTCAGGAGAACTTACTCTGGTCTCGTGGGTCTGTATCTCCAGCTTGTACAGATGGACCTTTCTCTCGCTGGGGCAGCAGTCATAGTGGCCCAGCTCTCTCCCTAGCTCTAGCTAGAGCATTTCGTGAGCCTTACATCGGATGGCGAGCACGGACTCCGAGCAGCTGTGCCTCGCCGTCCCCTCAACCCGATCTCTCCCCACCTTCATGGGGTCCGACCGAACCTACAGAACGCACAGACACACCATTGACTCCAGATTTGCCCACCATGGGGGAGGAAGAAGTTGGACTAACTTTTGACGAGGAAGATGTCTCTAGTGAACTGCACAACATCTCAACAGACACATCCGAGTTTCTCTCTCCCGTTGTCAATGGCAACCACGAGGCAACGCCTCCTCTAGCGCTGGAAGAGGAAGAAGATGAGATTAAAGTCAGTGATGATGCAGATAATGATGATGATACGCCGGAAATTGAACAGAGAATTGACGAAAGACAGGAATCAGAAACGGCGACTCCGGAAGTTGACAAAACCAACGGTCATCCTCACAGGAAACGTTTTTCTTACGTTCAGAGTATCTATAATAGCGAGTTGGACGATCCTTGTGATACAAGCAGTGACACCCAGCCAGGGGATATGGCTGGAAGTTCCCAGTCCCTGCCAAGCGACACCAGTAGCAGTTCATCGAAGGTCATCTGGATCGAATCGTCGTTCGTAGGGTCAAGGACCACCACTTCCATCGTGGTTCTGCCAGTAGAGAACGAACAGACCACGGACCGTTACTATGGCAACAAGGAGAGCAGCGTGAGCATCCCATCAGTGGGTCGGCCTGCTTCAAGGTAGCGGAGTAAGTAGAATTTTTCAGTTTCATTCACATTTTCTTTTCAATTGTCCTAGATTTTTTTTCAATTGTCCTAGAACTTTTTCAGCAAAAATGGAACTCCCAGAACAGTTACGTTCGAAGAAAATTGATATATCTTTATGGTGTTGTGTTGTTTTTAACTGTGAGTGGCACTTTTGGGGAGAAAAATGGGATAAAGGGTCAGGTCACAATGGCCCCAAAGGATGGGAGAAAGTTGGGGAATGGGAAACTTTCATTTCACTCCTAACAGTTGCCGCTCCTTCTCCAACCTGGGCTGGAGTTGTTCGGTCTGTTGCGCGCCAGGCTCGTAATCTGAAGTTCCCAGGTTCGAGTCCCAGCTGGGTCAGCGTTGAGATTTATCTCCGCAAAATCCCCGCCCTGCCCATGGTCAGTAAGGGACACCGATGGGCTTGGAAAGGCAGCTGTTCTTTCCAAGCCCATCCGTGGGATGGGACGTTAAACCGTGGCTCTGTGTGCGGGAGAGCCATACCATGTGCACTGTAAAGAACATGCTGGATGGCTTTGACTGGAGGCTACCATCTGTTCCCCAACAGCTTTCCATTGGGTCCCTTCCTCCAACCTTCTCTGAGTCTTCAGGGTCCTTGTGACCTGCCATTTAGCCCATTGTATGCAAAAAATGCCACTCAGAGGTAAAACAACCCAACCCAAACAACAACCCAGATTCCAGTCCCACTTGAACAGGGGTTGGGGTGTATGTCTGTTAAACCCCCACAATGCTCTCTGTCAGCAGGGGATGCGATGGGATTGGAAAGACTGTCATCCGTCGGATGGGATGTTAAGCCGTGATTGCGTCTACAGGAAAGCTATATCCTCTGAACGTTAAAGAACAGGCTGGATGGAATTCACCTAAGGGTTCCACCTGTCTCCTTATAGCTGTTCAGTGGATCTCATTCTTCAACTTTCTCTGGGCCTTTGGGTCCTTATGACCTTGTAATTTAGCCCATTGCGGGAGAAAAAAATGCCGCTCAGATGTAAAACACACCAAGAACTTATTAATATAAATTAGTCATCAGCAGCAACTCATTACTTATTTAAGTGCAGTTCCTGTCACCATCTTATTACAACATAATTACACTCGCTGTATTACAAAAAGGATTCCATTGGATTGTTTTACCTCTGAGCGGCACTTTTTTGCACACCATGGGCTAAATGGCCAGGTCACATGGACCCCGAAGGCTCAGAGAAGGTTGGGGGAGGGGACCCACTGGAACAGCTGTTGGGAGACAGATGGTAGCCTCCCGTCAAGGCCACCCAGCGTGTTCTTTAACGTGCACAGGGTATGGCTCTCCCGCACACGGGGCCACGGCTTAACGTCCCATCCGACGGACGGCGGCCTTTCCAAGCCCATCGGTGTCCCCTACTGACCGTGGGCAGGGCGGGGAATTTTGAGGAGATAAATCTCAACGCTGACCCAGCTGGGACTCGAACCTGGGAACTACAGATTACGAGCCTGGCGCGCTATCGACTGCGCCACCCCCCGCTCCATTTCAAAAAGCACCCGACCACTTATATTGTTACATAAATGATAAGCCACATTCAAAAGCTCTCTCAAAAAAAATACTTTTTTTATGAAAAAATGTTGCTAGAGATAAATAGAAGATCTTACTGAAATTTCTCTAAATATCTATTTACTTCAATATTTGTTTAATTAATATTTTCGTGAGAATGGGTCGGGGTGGCTCAGTCGGTAGCGCGCCAGGCTCGTAATCTGCAGTTCCCAGGTTCGAGTCCCAGCTGGGCCAGAGTTGAGATTTATCTCCGCAAAACTCCTCGCCCTGCCCACGGTCAGTAGGGGACACCGATGGGCTTGGAAAGATCGCCGTTCGTCGGACGGCGAAGGTTGCCGAACATACACGAAGGTTGCCAGATCACTAATTTCTAAAAAAATCGTTGCCAGATATTTTTTCTGAATTCTGTAATCGACCACGGTGTTCGGATACTTTTTTGAACGACTGTAGGTGGTCATATTATTTTGATACTAGATCGTGTGGGCTCATTCACGGAAATATTGAGCGTGTGCAGTTACCGTTCACAGCAAACTGGAGCGTGTGCAGTAACTGTACACGCTCCAGTTTGCTGTGAACGGTAACTGGAGCGTGTACAGTTGCTGTACACGCTCCAGATATTTTTCCTGAATTCTGTAATCACGTGTCACGAAGGTTGCCAGATCACTAATTTCTAAAAAAAATCGTAGCTAGATAATTTTTAGAAATTCTGTAATCAACCATAGTGTTCGGATACTTTTTTGAGCGACTGTACAATGCCTGACTGTAGTCTGCTACATTCATAAAATTGTGTTTATGAAACCACCCGTTAAGCGTCGTAACCTGACTCCCTAAGCTGTCAAAGGTTCCTGAACCCTGAATTCAAGGTCTTCTTCGATCCTGGTGACCTTTCTGTTGAATTCTTTGCTAAACGAGATGCGAATAGAAGGTTAAAGCGTATCAGTTCCACCATGATAGTTGAGATGAATTGAACCTGATATGTGCTTTGGAGCTCAAGACTTCTTCTCTATATAATGGGATATCACCACTTGATACATGACATCATCTCACTTCTTCAGTGAGTGCAGTGGGTTAAAATTTAAAAAAAGAGTTGTTTTGTCCTTAACTGGCAGGTGTTTTTTTTTTGGAAAAAGGGTCTAAATGACCAGTCACAAGGACCACAAGGCCCAGAGTAGAGTGGGCAGGGGTGGCTCAGTCGGTAACGCGCCAGGCTCGTAATCTGCAGTTCTTATGTTCGAGTCCCAGCTGGGTCAGCGTTGAGATTTATCTCCGCAAAATTCCCCGCCCTGCCCACGGTCAGTAGGGGACACCGATGGGCTTGGAAAGGCCGCCGTCCGTCGGATGGGACGTTAAGCCGTGGCCCCGTGTGCGGCAGAGCCATACCCTGTGCACGTTAAAGAACACGCTGGATGGCCTTGACGGGAGACTACCATCTGTCTCCCAACAACTGTTCCAGTGGGTCTCTGGGTCTCCTCCCCCAACCTTCTCTGTGCCTTCGGGGTCCATGTGACCTGACCATTTAGCCCATGGTGTGCAAAAAAGTGCAGCTCAGAGGTAAAACAACCCAATCCAATCTCTGAGCCCTCGGGGTCCTTGTAACCTGGCCATTTAGTCCATCGTGTGCAAAAAAGTGTCGCTCGAGTAAAACAATCCAACCCAATCTCTGTTGTTCGCTGTATCGCATATGTCTGTCTGCAGAACAGCTGGAGTATTATAAATTGACCGAATTCCGTTTCTTCAGCTGCGCTGTGTAAACGTAAAGCCACAGACTCTGTTTGCATTTAGTTTACGCTGAATACCAAAATGCCACAGAAAATCTCAAAGGAGAAGTATTCTGAATAAGATTAAGGAATTATCTCTTTTCTGGTCCAATGTTTCCTGACGGAAGTAGCAAGAAAAGTGGGATCTTTTATCGATAATTTGGACGCAGTTTGCTAGCTGCATTTCGTCGGAAGGTCGTGAACCTCTAAGGTTAGAAATGCGGAGTCTCGTGATTTATGAGTAGTGCACTGGAAGGGGGGTGGGGGTCTCAACGTGGAGTTGAGCTTTCTGGTATAAATCTTTTTATCTTGAAATCTAGTTTTTGGATTTTTTTGGAAAAATGAGTTTTATCCTGAGTTTGGGTTTCCTTGAAGGAAATGGTGTTATTGGAAATTATCCAATAACGCATTGGACTCATAATCTGCAGTTCCATATTGAACGCGTTAGACTCATAATCTGCAGTTCCCAGGTTCGAGTCCCAGGTGAGGCAGCCTTGATATTAATTTCCGCAAAACACCCACCTGGCCCTAGGTGAGGAAGGTGACATTGATTGGGTTTGAAAGTCACTTCGTCTGTAAGATGGATTGTTGGGTTGTTTGTCCTCTGAGCGGCACTTTTTCTTGCACACCATGGGCTAAATGGCCAGGTCACGTGGACCCCAAAGGCTCAGAGAGGGTTGGGGGAGGGGACCCCCGAAGGCTCAGAGAGGGTTGGAACAGCTGTTGGGAGACAGATGGTAACCTCCCATCAAGGCCATCCAGCGTGTTCTTTAACGTGCACAGGGTATGTCTCTCCCGCACACAAGGAGCGTGGTCAGCGTTGAGTCCCAGCTGGGTCAGCGTTGAGCTTATCTCCGCAAAACTCCCCGCCCTCTCCACGGTCAGTAGGGGACACCGATGGGCATAGAAAGACTGCCGTCCGTCGGATGGGACGTTAAGCCGTGGTTCCGTATAAGGGAGAGCCATACCCTGTGCACGTTAAAGAACACGCTGGATGGCTTTGACGGGAGGCTACCATCTGTCAGCAGCTGTTCTAGTGGGTCCCTCCCCCAACCTTCTCTGAGCCTTTGGGGTCCTTGTGACCTGGCCATTTAGCCGATGGTGTGCAAAAAAGTGCAGCTCAGAGGTAAAACAACACAGATCCGCACACGGGCCATGGGTTAACGTCCCATCCGACGGACGCCGTGTTTCCAAACCCATCGGTGTCCCCTAATGACCGAGGGCAGGGCGTAAAATTTTTCGAAGATAAATCTTCACATTGGTCAAGGTGGGATTCAAACCTGGAACTACATATTACAAACTTCGCGCGCTACCAACTGAGCCACCCCCCATCCACCTTTGCACGGTCTTGAATGCGATCCATACAGATCCTAATTTATTTTGGTAATTAAATTAGATTCCAATGCATCAAATCACCGATGTGGCCTTTGACAAGTTTTCTTTTGACATCCCACCAAATAAAGCATACCATAAAACAAAATTTGCGATTATTATTAAGGACTTATTTTTAAAATACATAGGCCCCCACGTGAAATAAAAACGATGCGTTAATGACCCCGCACCATCTAATTAAGATTCCATTAATAATTTTTTTGAATATCGAAAATTAATGAGTTTGAAACGTGCCAACAACAAGGAAGCGCCCCTTCCGTGTCCTCTACATGACATGACTGGAATTCCACAATCGATTTGAGTTAGTCACTTGAGAATAAATCACGTGGCACATTTTCCTGCAGCACGTCCCAACACCCACGTGGGTAGGGAGAGTCCAGGTGGTTGAATCACATGATCTCAACCTTGTGCAACTCCTATGTTTGTTGTCGAATAGCGGCCGCGTGGGATGTCTGAATGGCGAATGGGATGCATTCTGGGTAGGAAGTTATCATTTTTTTTTGGAGAGCTTTCCGCAGCTTTTTAAAATATTGGTCTTCAAGACATTATGATATCTTCTCCAGATTAAATGTGAAAGAAGCATTTTATGTTGTTGATGTACAGTCGCTCAAAAAATATATCCGAATACTGTGGTTGATTACAGAATTCAGAAAAAAATTATCTGACAACGATTTTTTTTTTTATAAATTAATGATCTGACAACCTTCGTGTCATACACTTTTTTTTAGAAATTAGTGATCTGACAACCTTCGTGTCATACAGTCGCTCAAAAAAGTATCCGAACACTATGGTTGATTACAGAATTCAGAAAAAATATCTGGCAACGATTTTTTTTTTTTTTTTGGAAATTAGTGATCTGGCAATTTTCGTTTCATACAGTCGCTGAAAAAAGTATCCGAACATTATGGTTGATTACAGAATTCAGAAAAAATATCTGGCAACGATTCTTTTTAGAAATTAATGATCTGACAACCATCGTGTCATACAGTTGCTCAAAAAAGTATCCGAACACTACGGTTGATTACAGAATTCAGAAAAAATATGTGGCAACGATTTTTTTTTAGAAATTAATGATCTGACAACCTTCGTGTCATACAGTCGCTCAAAAAAGTATCCGAACACTATGGTTGATTACAGAATTAAGAAAAAATATCTGGCAACGATTTTTTTTTTTTTTTTTTTGGAAATTAGTGATCTGGCAATTTTCGTTTCATACAGTCGCTGAAAAAAGTATCCGAACACTATGGTTGTTTACAGAATTCAGAAAAAATATCTGGCAATGATTTTTTTTAATAAATTAATGATCTGACAACCTTCGTGTCATACAGTCGCTCAAAAAAGTATCCGAACACTATGGTTGATTACGGAATTCAAAATAATATCTGGCAACGATTTTTTTTTTAGAAATTAGTGATCTGGCAAATTTCGTGTCACGCAACACGAAGGTTGCCAGATCACTAATTTCTAAAACAATCATTGCCAGATCACTAATTTCTAAAACAATCATTGCCAGATATTTTTTCTGAATTCTGTAATCAACCATAGTGTTCGGATACTTTTTTGAGCGACTGTATGACACGAAGGTTGTCAGATCATTAATTTATAAAAAAAATCATTGCCAGATATTTTTTCTGAATTCTGTAATCAACCATAATGTTCGGATATTTTCTTGAGCGACTGACTGTACGTGAAGCATAAAAGGTTGAGAACTACTGCATTATAACATAATCCCCCTCAGTTTTTACTCTTTATTTAAATGGATTACTGTTTTTTAAATCTATCTCGACGCAGAGTGTTCAGTTGCATTCTTTTTCCCTTGAACTGCATTGCGCGCCAATTGAGGATGTAAGAGCTGAAGGAGTTGTTAGTAGACCAGACTTGAAATATGAAGAAGTTTAATAATTGTTCCCTCTATTACCGTTGCTAACATTGTGAACCCCCCTCCCCCCCCCAAAAAAAAAACTGGCCCTACTTTTACTGAAATAGAATTTGCTCTTGGAGATAATAAAATATGGGGATTAAAGTTCGAGTATTTTGCATGCGCCAAATGGGTCAATAGGTCTTTTTTTATGTTCAAAGTTTGCATATGATATGTCTAATTCAATTACTTTTTTCAGGTGGTTCGGTTGTTTTATCTTTGAGGCGCTTTTTTGTACACAGTGGGCTAAATATCCAGGTCACAAGAGTGGCGGGGGTGGCTCAGTCGGTAGCGCGCCAGGCTCACAATCTGTAGTTCCCAGGTTCGAGTCCCAGCTGGGTCGGCGTTGAGATTTTTTTCCACAAAACTCCCCGCCTTGCCCACGATCAGTAGGGGACACCGATGGGCTTGGAAAGGCCGCCATCCGTCGGATGGGACGTTAAGCCGTGGTCTCGTGTGCGGAGAGCCATACCCTGTGCACGTTAAAGAACACGCTGGATGGCCTTGACGGGAGGCTACCATCTGTCTCCCAACAGCTGTTCCAGTGTATCCCCTCCCCCACCCTTCTCTGAGCCTTCGGGGTCCATGTGACCTGGTCATTTAGCCCATGGTGTGCAAAAAAGTGCCACTCAGAGGTAAAACAACCCAGTTCCCAAGGACCCCAAGGGTTCAGAGAAGGTTGGTAGTGGGGACCCATGAACAGCCGTTGGGCGACAGATGGTAGCCTCGCGTCAAGGCCATCAAATGTGTTCTTTGACTTGTACAGGGTATGTCTCCACAACCCAGGTCACAAAGGACCCCAAGGGTGCAGAGAAGGTTGGGAGAGGGGACCCGTGGACAGTTATTGGGAGACAGATGGTAGTTTCCTGTCAAGGCCATCCAGTGTGTTCTTTAACGTGCACAGGGTATGGCTCTATTTCACACGGAGCCACGGCTTAATATCACATCTGACGGACGGCGATTACTCCAAGCACATTTTTGATTTAGGGTAAAACAACCCAACTCAATCCCAATATGTATATATTGGGAAGGTAAAATCATCATTTCTTAAAGACAGCATCCCCAAATTAATTAGTAACATCTCTTTCATACAAAGTGTTCTCTTAGTTTCTTTTAAAGCAATCAAAGCAAGAGTCACCATTCGCAAGGGCACATATTTAGCGCCACGTGGAACTTGGATGTTTGGTAGATTGCCTAATGCGATTCACAACGTCCTGGCGCCGAGAAAATGGGAGAGCTGGCAAGCAAGTGCTTTCCAGCCACCGCTCGTCAAGCGACGACAGACGCGCAGCATTCTTTAGAGGTCTGAAGCTTCCGAGACACGTCATTTCTGCTGAATAAATCTCTCGGATAAACAACATTCGCTGTGTTTTTTTTTAAATCTTCCTGGATGCAGAGGTTAGGCTGTATGCATTTATCCTTGAACTGCAGTGTAGGAGAAGTTGAGGATGTAAGAGGTGAAGGAGTTGTTAGTAGAGCGGAAACCTCAATAAAAAGATGTTTTTTAATGCAACTGAGGGATAAAGGATTTTTGTCCTAGTTGGTAAATTTTCTCTTCAGCCACCAGGGAAATGAAGGAATTGTGTCTCCATTGGGAAAATTTCTCTTCAGCCACCAGGAAAATGAAGGAATTGTGTCTCCATTGGGAAATTTTCTCTTCGACCAACAGGAAAATGAAGGAATTGTGTCTCCATTGGGAAAATTTCTCTTCAGCCACCAGGGAAATGAAGGAATTGTGTCTCCATTGGGAAAATTTCTCTTCAGCCACCAGGAAAATGAAGGAATTGTGTCTCCATTGGGAAATTTTCTCTTCAGCCACCAGGGAAATGAAGGAATTGTGTCTCCATTGGGAAAATTTCTCTTCAGCATCAGGGAAATGAGGGAATTGTGTCTCCATTGGGAAATTTTCTCTTCGACCAACAGGAAAATGAAGGAATTGTGTCTCCATTGGGAAAATTTCTCTTCAGCCACCAAGGAAATGAAGGAATTGTGTCTCCATTGGGAAATTTTCTTTTCGGCCAACAGGAAAATAAAGGAATTGTGTCTCCATTGGGAAAATTTCTCTTCAGCCACCAGGGAAATGAAGGAATTGTATCTCCATTGGGAAAATTTCTCTTCAGCCACCAAGGAAATGAAGGAATTGTGTCTCCATTGAGAAATTTTCTTTTCGGCCAACAGGAAAATAAAGGAATTGTGTCTCCATTGGGAAAATTTCTCTTCAGCCACCAGGGAAATGAAGGAATTGTGTCTCCATTGGGAAAATTTCTCTTCAGCCACCAGGGAAATGAAGGAATTGTGTCTCCATTGGGAAAATGTCTCTTCAGCCACCAAGGAAATGAAGGAATTGTGTCTCCATTGAGAAATTTTCTTTTCGGCCAACAGGAAAATAAAGGAATTGTGTCTCCATTGGGAAAATTTCTCTTCAGCCACCAGGGAAATGAAGGAATTGTGTCTCCATTGGGAAATTTTCTCTTCAGCCACCAAGGAAATGAAGGAATTGTGTCTCCATTGGGAAATTTTCTTTTCGGCCAACAGGAAAATAAAGGAATTGTATCTCCATTGGGAAAATTTCTCTTCAGCCACCAGGGAAATGAAGGAATTGTGTCTCCATTGGGAAAATGTCTCTTCAGCCACCAAGGAAATGAAGGAATTGTGTCTCCATTGAGAAATTTTCTTTTCGGCCAATAGGAAAATAAAGGAATTGTGTCTCCATTGGGAAAATTTCTCTTCAGCCACTAGGGAAATGAAGGAATTGTATCTCCATTGGGAAAATTTCTCTTCAGCCACCAAGGAAATGAAGGAATTGTGTCTCCATTGAGAAATTTTCTTTTCGGCCAATAGGAAAATAAAGGAATTGTGTCTCCATTGGGAAAATTTCTCTTCAGCCACTAGGGAAATGAAGGAATTGTATCTCCATTGGGAAAATTTCTCTTCAGCCACCAAGGAAATGAAGGAATTGTGTCTCCATTGGGAAATTTTCTTTTCGGCCAACAGGAAAATAAAGGAATTGTGTCTCCATTGGGAAAATTTCTCTTCAGCCACCAGGAAAATGAAGGAATTGTGTCTCCATTGTTAAATTTTCTCTTCGACCAACAGGAAAATGAAGGAATTGTGTCTCCATTGGGAAAATTTCTCTTCAGCCACCAGGGAAATGAAGGAATTGTATCTCCATTGGGAAAATTTCTCTTCAGCCACCAAGGAAATGAAGGAATTGTGTCTCCATTGGGAAATTTTCTCTTCAACCAACAAGGAAATGAATAAATTGTGTCTCCGTCGGTAAATTTTCTCTTCAGCCATCAGGGAAATGAAGGAATTGTGTCTCCATTGGTAAATTTTCTCTTCGACCAACAGGAAAATGAAGGAATTGTGTCTCCATTGGAAAAATTTCTCTTCAGCCACCAGGGAAATGAAGGAATTGTGTCTCCATTGGGAAAATTTTGTCTTCAGCCATCAAGGAAATGAAGGAATTGTGTCTCCATTGGGAAAATTTCTCTTCAGCCACCAGAGAAATGAAAGAATTGTGTCTCCATTGGGAAAATTTCTCTTCAGCCACCAAGGAAATGAAGGAATTGTGTCTCCATTAGGAAAATTTCTCTTCAGCCACCAAGGAAATGAAGGAATTGTGTCTCCATTGGGAAAATTTCTCTTCAGCCACCAAGGAAATGAAGGAATTGTGTCTCCGTCGGTAAATTTTCTCTTCAGCCACCTGGAAAATGAAAGATTTGTGTCCGCTATGGATTTTTTCTTCATCGGTCCAATAAATGGAAAACTTTTATCCCAATTTCGAAATTTTCCCTTCATACTATCTGAGAAATGAAGGACTTGTTTCCTCATTGAGATGGGGTGGGGGTGGCTCAGTCGGTAGCGCGCCAGGCTCGTAATCTGTAGTTCCCTGGTTCGAGTCCCAGCTGGGTCAGCGTTGAGATTTATCTCCGCAAAATTCCCCGCCCTGCTCACGGTCAGTAGGGGACACCGATGGGCTTGGAAAGGCCGCCGTCCGTCGGATGGGACGTTAAGCCGTGGCTCCGTGTGCGGGAGAGCCATACCCTGTGCACGTTAAAGAACACGCTGGATGGCCTTGACGGGAGGCTACCATCTGTCTCCCAACAGCTGTTCCAGTGGGTCCCCTGCCCCAACCTTCTCCGAGCCTTCGGGGTCCATGTGACCTGGCCATTTAGCCCATGGTGTGCAAAAAAGTGCCGCTCAGAGGTTAAACAACCCAACCCAACCCTCATTGAGAAATTTTTCATTTATACGTCTCGAAAATAAATAACCACGTCTCCATTGGAAATTTTTCTCTTAATCCAGCTGAGAAATGAGGGACTTCTATCGCCATAGGAAAACGTTCTATTCGTCCTACTGTGAAATGAAGGACCTTCGTCTCCTCTCGAAACTTTTCTGTTAGTTCAACTTGAAAGAAAAGGACCTGTGCCTCCACTGGAAATTTTTCTTAGAACTGTGATACATGGTGTGACTGACATACTCAGTGAAAATTTTTTTCTTCAGCCAACTGTAAAATGAAAGATTTGTGTCCCCAATGGAAAGTTTTCCTTCTTTCCAATTAGAAATCATGTAATTAAACCCATTGAAAACGGGGCGGAGATAGCTCAGTCGGTAGCGCGACAGGCTCGTAATCTGTAGTTCCCCAGTTCGACCCCTTGGCCAGCGCTGAGATTTATCTCTGCACAATTGCCGCGTCACATATTTACATTCCGTAATCTTACGAGTATTTTTCAGAATTCTATCCAAGTAGCACTACATCAAATATTCTAGAAAACAAAATCTCCCTAAAACTTCCAGAGGGGCGGGGTGGCTCAGTCGGTAGCGCGCCAGGCTCCTAATCTGTAGTTCCCAGATTCGAGTCCCAGCTGGGTCAGCGTTGAGATTTATCTCCGCAAAATTTCCCCGCCCTGCCCACGGTCAGTAGGGGACACCGATGGGCTTGAAAAGGCCGCCGTCCGTCGGCTGGGACGTTAAGCCGTGGCCCCGTGTGCGGGAGAGCCATACCCTGTGCACGTTAAAGAACACGCTGGATGGCCTTGACGGGCTACCATCTGTCTCCCAACAGCTGTTCCAATGGGTCCCCTCCCCCAACATTCTCTGAGCCTTCGGGGTCCTTGTGGCCTGGCCATTTAGCCCATGGTGTACAAAAAAGTGCCGCTCAGAGGTAAAACAACCCAACCCAACCTAAAACTTCCAGCCAGTAGGGTACGCAGATAATCTTGGAAAGTCCGCTGTCCATTGGACATGATGTTAAACCGTGGTCCCGTGTGAAGTAGAGCCATACTCTGTGCACGTTAAAGAACACGCTGGATGGCCTTGGCGAGAGGCTACCATCTGTCTCCCAACAGCTGTACCAGTGGGTCCCCTCCCCCAACCTTCTCCAACCCCTCGGGGTTCTTGTGACCTAGTCATGTAGCCCATTGTGTGCAAAAGAGAGCCCTCAGAAGTAAAACAACAGAACAAATATATTTGATAATATATTTCAACCTCTTGAATCTTTAGTAAACAAAACCTAAAGACTTTAATCGTCTTTCAAATTTCGAGCAAAAATGCTGAACACGTGGAAATCTTTTGAGATCTGTGAGATGTACTTTGGAAATTTCCTGCGTTTCATTCTGTGGATGAGATTTGTACGAATTTAAGGACGAGACGTGGGTTGGGTTGTTTCACCTCTGAGCGGCACTTTTTTGCACACCATGGGCCAAATGGCCAGGTCACATGGACCCCGAAGGCTCAGAGAAGGTTGGGGGAGGGGACCCACTGAAACAGCTGTTGGGAGACAGATGGTAGACTCCCGTCAAGGCCATCCAGCGTGTTCTTTAACGTGCACAGCGTATGGCTCTCCCGCACAAGGGGCCACACCTTAACGTCCCATCCGACGGACGGCGGCCTTTCCAAGCCCATCGGTGTCCCCTACTGACCGTGGGCAGGGCGGAGAATTTTGCGGAGATAAATCTCAACGCTGACCCAGCTGGTACTCGAACCTGGGAACTACAGATTACGAGCCTGGCGCGCTACCGACTGAGCCACTCCCGCCCGAGACGTGGGAATTGTTGAAACAAGGCAAAGTCAAATGAAGGAGCTTCGGAACGAAAAAAAGTTCCTTTTGAAAGGAATAGGAACGGAAGTGTGGAACAAAAGCCAGAAGGTAGTAGGAGCCTTTGGGCCTGCTGCACCAGCCGTGGGAATCAGTAAGAAGAAGAATTGGGGCTATAAACAGGGGACTTTTTAACGGAGCGCGCGGAGAAGATTCTGCTTTAAACCGAGCCCTCCCGGCCGCTGCTCTTTCCAAAAAGACTTGCCTCTCAAAATACAATAATCAGTGCCCAGAATCTGTATCTTTACCACCGATTTTTTCACCAAATGTTATTTGGTGCATAAGTAAAAGATTTTTCCAATTCAGAGTATGCATTAAAAATGTATTTTTTTTTCAATCAAGTTTTGTTTTCTCTTTTTTTAATTTATTACTCATTAGAAATGTATGCTTTTATTTTTAAGTAAAGAAGTTTTCCTGGGGCTCTTTAAGAATATGATGTTTTTTTTTTCCTATTGGCTTTTTTTATGTTTGGGTTGGACGAGCCTGATTTACAGATTTTAGAGTGAGATAAAATGTAGTCGATAGCTGAATAAGTTCACGAACTTCAGCTTTGCAAATTTGGATCCCAATTGTACAGTCGCTCAAAAGAGTATCCGAACACTATGGTTGATTACAGAATTCAGAAAACATTCGTGATTAGTGATCTGGCAACCTTCGTGACACGAAGGTTGCCAGATCACTAATTTCTAAAAAAACCGTTACCAGATATTTTTTCTGAATTCTGTAATCAACCATAGTGTTTATATATATTTTTTGAGCGACTGTCATCATCATCATCATCATCATCATCCTCAAGCAGCCATGGGCTACGGAGGTCCAACCAGACCGTGCAATTTAGTTCTCCAAGCAAGTCTGTCCTGAGTTACATCTGCTGCATCTGGCCACTGCACACCAATTCTAACAAGGTCCTGTTTGACATTGTCTGCCCACCGCATCCTAAGTCTCCCCTTCTTTCTGAGGCCTTTAGACACACTGTTCATAACCTTATTCGCCAATCTATAATTATTCATACGGGCAACATGGCCAAATCAACGGAGTCTCTCTCTGCACAATATGCTGCTTAAAGGAGGTTGCAAACTCCTTTGCCTAACCTCATCATTAGTTACAAAGTTGAACCACCTAATGCCCAAGATACTGCGTAAGCATCTAGAATCAAAAGCATCTAGTTTCCTGTTATCTTGTTTACAAAGTGTCCAAGTTTCACTACCATAACTAACCCTAGAAAGAACCAAACTATTATACAGTCTAATTTTAGTCTTTAGGTGTATACGCCTATTTCTCCACACTCTCTCTAGATTCTTAAAAGTTCCGGCAGCAATCCTTATTCGTCTGTTAATCTCATGCCGCATATCACCAGTATATGTTACATAGCTCCCAAGGTAATTAAACTGTGACACCTGCTCAAGACTGCAACCATTCAGATTAACTTAATCACAACCTGCCTGACCAATTTTCATCACTTTAGTTTTCTCTCTGTTTATAACCAAACCTACTCTACTACCAGTCTCATCAACAGTTCGAATGAAAGAGTTCATCTCATCAACATCATTTGCCAAAAGGGCTAAATCATCAGCATAATCTAAATCAGAAATTTTCGTATCTCCAGCCCATTTAAGGCCAAAATCTTTCCCTTGTAGTGAATTTCGCATAACATAATCAATAACCAAACTAAAGAGAAAAGGAGACAAAATGCACCCTTGTCGAACACCAGAACTAATGCTAAACCAATTGCTACAAGCCTTACCAACTCTCACACACGACTTAGTGTTATTATAGAGAGCTTTCATTATGTTAACTAACTTGTCAGGTATGCCATATGATCTCACAATCAACCACATTTTATGACGATCAACAGAGTCGAAAGCCTTTTTGAAATCAACAAAGCTAGCAACCAAAGATTTCTGAAACTCTAAACATTTCTCAAGAATCTGCCTAAGTGAAAATATCTGATCCACACATCCCCTACCACTTCTGAATCCACATTGCTCATCACGCAATTGCCTGTCAACCAGATTCTTAATTCTATTAAGCACAATCATGCAAAGAACTTTTCCTGGAACAGAGAGTAGGCTGATACCCCTATAGTTATCACAAGAATTGCGATCACCTTTTTTGAAAATAGCGATAGTAATAGCTGTGGTAAAATCTTTAGGAACCATGCCTTTATCATAAAAGATATTCAAAATTTCAGTCATCCATGTAGTAATTGAAACATTCCCAGCTCTGAGCATTTCTGTAGTAATTTCATCTACCCCTGGGGATTTATATAGTTTAAGTTTAGAAACAGCTAAAATAACTTCAGACTGTGTTAATGATGTTGATGATCAATTATATATAGGGCCAACATTAAAGCCAATATTGCGTCTTATCATCATTACAAAAATGGGGGTAGAACTAACCACATTGTTTAGAACACCTCTGAAATGCTCAGACCACCTATCCATGACAGAATCCTCACCTTCTATAACCTTACCTTGTTTATCCTTCAATCCCTGTATACCTGTTCGTTTTCTATTACATAAAACATTAACTATCTGGTACAGCTCTCTGCTGTTGTGCTGCCTAACTGCTTCTTCAGCTTTGTCAGCCAAGCCATCAAGCCAATGATTCTTATCAGCAGCTAACTGATATTTTACACGTTTATTACGTTCTCTGTAATGCTATCTATTAGGACTAGTAGGGTATTGATTAAGGACATTCCTGCAGTTCTTTCTTTCCGAAATAAGCTCAAGTGCCTTATCACTCAGATAATTCTGTCTCTTCTGCTCCTTTTTTCCTAAAAGAGTACTGTTAGTGTCCAAAAAAGCCTGTTTAAAATGATCCCATTCTTCCTCAACTTCAGTAGTAAGCATACCATGACTGTCATAATAACTAAGTAACTATCATTGTAAGCTTTGGCTATAACTGGGTCTTTCAGAGCTACAGTATTAAAAGTGAATTTTTTAACCCTAGCACAACACTTTTTAAGTTTAAGTTGCAAGACACTTTTAACAAGGTAATGGTCAGATCCAATTTCAGCTCCCCTATATGACCTGGTATTCCTAACAGAACTAGCCATTTGCTGTTAATTAATATATAATCAATCATATTCTTATGCAGCCCATCGGGTGAAATCCATGTGTACTTATGTATGTAGTGGTGATAGTTATTCTCAAACCATTAAATTTACTTACATGCAGGAGACATTGCAGCTACCAATACCAAAGGGACCTATCACCCGTACCCAAAAGTCAGAGTCAGTACCAACTTTGGCATTGAAGTCGCCAAGAACAAGGGTAATATCTCCTTTCTTGACAGAATTCAACATATCCGGAAGTTGTCCGTAAAACCTATCCTTCTCATCCTCATCGGCATCCTCAGTGGGGACATAACAGCAGATAACATTGAAGTCTTTAATGCTTGTCTGAAATTTTGCTGTAAGAAACCTTTCATTAATGCAGTCATATCCTAGAAGAGCATCACTAGCGTGTCTGCTGAGAAGCAGACCCGCGCCTTGGTGATGCTTATTGTCGTCCCTCCCTGAAAAGAGAAATTTAAGATTATTTTTAAGAATCTGACCTTTATCTGTTCATCTGGTCTCTTGCAAGCCGAGAATATCTAAATTATAATGGTGGAATTCTTGTGTGAGGACATCAAGAGAAAAAGCTCTGTGCAGAGTCCTCACATTCCAACTACCTATGGAGAGAAAATGGTTAGTGGGATGTTTAAAGAAACTATGTTTATTGAGAGAGGGAATGCCGACAATATCAAACAGCCCCCTTAATCGCAGACATGGGGCAAAGACCCGTTCCCCCACCACTAAAGGCTGAAGCCATCTACACTGGAAGACTTCCTCCAATGTAGAATTTGACGATGCCAATAGAAGCAAAGAGTTCAGGTGCCTGCGATGACTTCTGCTGAGGATTATCCACCAGCTGATAAACATATCCTGTGAATCTATTCACTTGGGGCTGTCAACCCACAAACAAACAGAAAACACAGCGGAAGATTATCCCTCCACAGAAGCCCACCAGTGCAGCAAAATCAGGATCCATAATCAAGCTCAGAGTCATATATCTGTCCAGTCCAGTGGGTTTATATGGTCAGCACCAGGACCCTGTGTGGTTGACCACTCCTCAGCAGGGTACAAAAAAAAAGAAAAGTAGTCATAGTTGTCCAGATCAGTAGGCCACACTAATCTGGCAGCCCTCCCCTTCCATTCACTTCCACAAGAGAGTATCTCTTTTGAAAGTTACTAACGGTCTGCACCACGAGTAGGCGGAGTCGGACATTAGGTGCTAGGCCTGGCCGGTTCTATGCATCATCACAGGGATTGGTGCATAGCTCTCCTTCCAGTGACTACCTAGCTACCATTTACAGACTATGAGCGAATGTACAAAGTAGATATTATTTCAGGCTAAATTTTTCGAGACTTCTTTCTATATTATTTAGAAATTATTGAGTTGAAACCAGTCGGAGCCTGGTTTTCGGTTTTTATTGTTGTTTGCCCTCTGAGCGGCACTTTTTGCACACAATGGGGAAAACGATCAAGTCACAAGGACCCCGAGGGCTCAGAGAAGGTTGAGGGAGGGGGACCCGCTGAAACAGTTGTTGGGAGACAGATGGTAACCTTCCGTCAAGACCGTCTGGAGTATTCTTTAACGTGGATAGGGTATGGCTCTCCCGCACACGTGGCCACGATTAACATCCCATCCACCGGATGGCGTGCTTTCCAAGTCCACCGATCCACCTGCTTACCGAGGTCAGGATGAGGTTTATTGCGGAGATAAATCTCAACGCTGGCCCAGATGGGACTCGAACCAGGAAACTGCAGATTAAGAGTCGGCGCGCTACAGAATATAGAATCAGCACTGAATACGAACAGTGAAAGTCTCTTTAAAACTTTAAAATCAGTAACTAATGTCGACGCTTATTTCAACAGGCAATCATGTTTAGTCTTTATCTGCAGGAGACAAGTTATCTGTAGGATGTTATCATCATCTCTCTAATGGATCAGCCTTGTTACGATAAATCAAAAATATATTTGTACGGTCTCCAAAAACTAGATAAGGAAATAAAAAGGATTTGGGTTGGGTTGTTTTACCACTGAGCGGCACTTTTTTGCACACCATGGGCTAAATGGCCAGGTCACAAGGACCCCGAAGGCTCAGAGAAGGTTGGGGGAGGGGACTCACTGGAACAGCTGTTGAGAGACAGATGGTAGCCTCCCGTCAAGGCCATCCAGTGTGTTCTTTAACGTTGGGTTGTTTTACTTCTGAGCGGCACTTTTTTGCACACCATGGGCTAAATGGCCAGGTCACATGGACCCCGAAGGCTCAGAGAAGGTTGGGAGAGGGGACTCACTGGAACAGCTGTTGAGAGACAGATGGTAGCCTCCCGTCAAGGCCATCCAGTGTGTTCTTTAACGTTGGGTTGTTTTACTTCTGAGCGGCACATTTTTGCACATCATGGGCTAAATGACCAGGTCACATGGACCCCGAAGGCTCAGAGAAGGTTGGGGGAGGGGACTCACTGGAACAGCTGTTGAGAGACAGAGGGTAGCCTCCCGTCAAGGCCATCCAGTGTGTTCTTTAACGTGCACAGGGTATGACTCTCTCCCATACACGGGGCCACGGCTTAACGTCCCATCCGACGGACGGCGGCCTTTCCAAGCCCATCGGTGTCCCCTACTGACCGTAGGCAGGGCGGGAAATTTGGGGAAATAAATCTCAACGCTTACCCAGCTGGGACTCGAATCTGGGAACTACCAATTACGAGCCTGGCGCGCTACCGACTGAGCCACGGTACCCCTCCCCCCCGCCTCACTTTGACAGGAGATTACCATCTCTTTCTTAACAGCTATCCAGTGGGTCCTCTCTCCACAGCCATATTGGAGCCCTTGTATCCTGACCTGGATAATTAGCCCACTGTGGACAAAAAACTTTCTGTCTGTTCTTGTCTGTTTTGCGATAGAGGATATGGAAACTGGTTACTGAAGAAAATTTCACTGAAACGTAGGCCGTATCAACATACACAATTCTCAGAACATTTAGGTTCGCTTATTTGATAAAAAAAAAGGAGCGGCGACTAGCTCAGCGGGTAGCGCTCCAGGAAGGTGATCTGCAGTTCCAAAGATCTAGTCTGAACTCTGACATTGTCGAGATTAAATAAAAAAAAATAAATACCCCCTCAAGCAGCTGCTTGTCACAGAGGTCTGACAGGAGCCTGACAGTTTATATGCCACAGTAGGAGATCTGAGAGGATGGCAGGACCTTAGCAGAAAAACGACACACGCATCCATGCCTTACCCGGGGCTCGAACCCAGGTCCCTTAGATCAGTAGCCAAGCGTGCTAACCACTCGGCCATGGGACGGCTTTGTCGAGATTAACCTTCGCTAAATACCTTCCCTCAGTCAGAAAAAGGACACCGATAAGCTTGGATAAATCGCCGTCCGTCTGATCGGAGATTAAGCCATAGTTTCGTGCGCAAGAGAGAATTTCGTGTGCGGGAAATTTGCGGAGATAAATCTCAAAGCTAGCTCAGGTGGAATACGAACCTGGGAACATGTAGATTACGAGCCTGGCGCGCTACCGACTCAGCTACTCCCGTCCCAAAAATATTTAAGAAGCACGTGATAGTAGCGCGTACTGCTAAATATTCGAGCTTTAATAACTCTTTAAATATTAAGCGAATGTTCCTGGAAATCGAGATTTAGAGAGATCTAAGTGAGATCTTCAAATGATCTCTGGGGCGGGGGTGGCTCAGTCGGTAGCGCGCCAGGCTCGTAATCTGTAGTTCCCAGGTTCGAGTCCCAGCTGGGTCAGCGTTGAGATTTATCTCCGCAAAATTCTCCGCCCTGCCCACGGTCAGTAGGGGACACCGATGGGCTTGGAAAGGCCGCCGTCCGTCGGATGGGACGTTAAGCCATGGCCCCGTGTGCGGGAGAGCCATATCCTGTGCACGTTAAAGAACACGCTGGATGGCCTTGACGGGAGGCTACCATCTGTCTCCCAACAGCTGTTCCAGTGGGTTCCCTCCCCAACCTTCTCTGAGCCTTCGGGGTCCATGTGACCTGGCCATTTAGACCATTATGTGCAAAACAACCCAAGCCATCCGTTCACATGCATGAGCATGGAAGTGTCCCGTTACTTTTTGTAACATCCTGTATGACTCCTACGAAGCATCTTCACAGCTTAAGATGTGACCCCAGTGACACAGCCCCGACTGCGGCGACCCTGGCTGACGTGGTGCTGGCACCTGTCCCCGTGATTCAGTTGAATGGCACGTGCCAGAAGTGGCACTGCGAGCGAGCTGTTGATGTCGCAGGGAGGCGCTTCTTGTCCCTGGCCTGGCTTCAACACCATGACGGATCTGGCTCCGATTCGGATCGTAAATATAGATGCACGGGTGGAGGACTTGGATCTCATCCAGCATCCAACGCTCACGTGCTGCTCTCGTGAACTGGGAGAACATTCTCCGTGCATGTGGGGAAGAGATGCTTCGACCCTGGGGATTATTTAGAACTGTCATTGCTCACCGATATTGCGAAATGAATAGTAGGTTGGGTTGTTTTACCTCTGAGCGGCACTTTTTTGCACACCATGGGCTAAATGGCCAGGTTACATGGACCCCGAAGGCTCAGAGAAGGTTGGGGGAGGGGACCTACTGGAACAGCTGTTGGGAGACAGATGGTAGCCTCCCGTCAAGTCCATCCAGCGTGTTCTTTAACGTGCACAGGATATGGCTCTCCCGCACACGGGGACACGGTTTAACGTCCCATCCGACGGACGGCGGCCTTTCCAAGCCCATCGGTGTTCCCTACTGACCGTGGGCAGGGCGGGGAATTTTGCGGAGATAAATCTCAACGCTGACCCAGCTGGGACTCGAACCTGGGAACTACAGATTACGAGCCTGGCGCGCTACCGACTGAGCCACCCCCGCCCCATGAAATGAGTAGTAGAGTTTGGTGTTCTATCTGTGAGGGGTACTTTTTTGTGCAAAACTGGTTTAAATGGCCACTGGACTAGGAGAGAGCTGTCGTTTTTTTTTTCACACAATGAGCTAAAGAATCAGGTCAGAAGGACCACAAAGGCTAGGAGTTGTTGGCTTGGGTTGTTTTTACCTCTGAGTGGCACTTTTTTTGCACACCATGGGTTAACTGGCCAGTCACGAGGACCCCGATGACTCAGAGAAAGTTGGGGAAGAGGACCGATTGGAACAGCTGTTGGGAGACAGATGGTAGCCTCCTGTCAAGGCCATCCAGCGTGTTCTTTAACGTGCAGAGGGTATGGCTCTCCCGCACACGGCGCGCGGCTTAACGTCAAATCCGACGGACGGTGGTTTTTCCAAGCCCATCGGTGACCCCTACTGACCGTGGGCAGAGCGGGGAGTTTTGCGGAAATAAATCTTAACGCTGATCCAGCTGGGACACGAACCTGAGAACTGCAGATTACGAGCCTGGCGCGCTACTGACTGAGCTACCCCCGCCCTCCAGCTGTTAGGAGACAGATGGTCAAGTTTTGTTATTTTATCTCCGAGCATCACTTTTTTTTCACACAATGGGCTAAATGGTTAGGTCACAAGGACCCCGAAGACTTAGGTAAGGTTGGGGGTTGGGTTGGGTTGTTTTACCTTTGAGCGGCACTTTTTGCACTCAATGGGCCAAATGACCAGGTCACAAGGACCCTGAAGGCTCAGAGAAGGTTGGGGTAGGAGACCCACTGGAACAGCTGTTGGGAGACAGATGGTAGCCTCCTGTCAAGGCCATCCAGCGTGTTCTTTAACGTGCACAGGTTATGGCTCTCCTAGAAGGCTGGGGGAGGGAACCCACTGAACAGCTGTTAGGAGACAGATCACATTGTAAATCTTTGCCTCCCATCAAAGATATCCAGTGTGTTCTTTAGCATGAAAAGAAAATACATCACTATACCACGGCTTAACGTCGCATCCGACGGACGGCGATCTTTTCAAGGCTATCGATGTCCTCTACTGACCAAGGACAGGGCTGGGAGTTTTGCGAAGATAAATCTCAACTCTGGCCCAGATGGGTTCCTCGAACATTGAAACTGCAGATTTGAAGCCTGACGCGCTACCGACTGAGCCACCCCCACTACTAATACAGAAGTTGTCTGTCATATGATTCTAGAACCCGTCATTTTTCTACGTGCTCCATTTTGGGGTCATGGGTCCCAAGCCAATTTCAAAAAGCTTCAGACCATCCAGATTCAAATTTTGAGATCAGCTGTAACAGCATCACAGTTTGTGAGAAAATAGATTCATTCACCGAGATCTTATTGTGCTGCCAATTCATGAATGCATCAAAGCCGAGACAATTAAGTTATCCCGGAAAGCAGATAATAAGCAGAATATATTGATCTCTAGTGCCGTCAATTACGATGCTTCTGTTCTTAAAAAAACACATTCCCCTATCGAAATGTTAGATAATTTCCATGTTATCTCATTGGGTACCTAACTTGGAAACTCTATAACTTCTAAAATATGCATTTAATGTAAAAATATGACTGCAGATATATTAAAGATCACAGTTAAGTCCCTTTTAATTTTTGGGGCGGGGATGGCTCAGTCGGTAGCGCGCCAGGCTCGTAATCTTTAATTCCCAGGTTCGAGTCCCAGCTGGGTCAGCGTTGAGATTTATCTCCGCAAAATTCCCCGCCCTGCCCTCGGTCAGTAGGGGACACGGATGGGCTTGGAAATGCCGCCGTCCGTCGGATGGGACGTTAAGCCGTGGCCCCGTGTGCGGGAGAGCCATACCCTGTGCACGTTAAAGCACACGCTTGATGGCCTTGACGGGAGGCTACCATGTGTCTACCAATAGCTGTTCCAGTGGGTCTCCTCACCCAACCTTCTCTGAGCCTTCGGGGTCCTTGTGACCTGGACATTTAGCCCATGGTGTGCAAAAAAGTGCGGCTCAGAAGTGAAACAACCCAACGTTAAAGAACACGCTGGATGACATTGACGTGAGGCTACCATCTGTCTCCCAACAGCTGTTCCAGTGGATCCCCTCCCCCAACCTTCTCTGAGCCTTCGGGGTCCTTGTGACCTGGACATTTAGCCCATGGTGTGCAAAAAAGTGCGGCTCAGAAGTGAAACAACCCAACGTTAAAGAACACGCTGAATGACCTTGACGGAAGGCTACCATCTCTCTCCCAACAGCTGTTCCAGTGGGTCCCCTCCCCCAATCTTCACTGAGCCCCCGGGGTCCTTGTGACCTGGACATTTAGCCCATGGTGTGCAAAAAAAGTGCCGCTCGGAGGTAAAACAACCAACCAACAGCAGGAAAGTTCAAATGTATGCAGTTACAAATAGCCGATATACGTATAGTGGTTACGTATTGACATTCATACATATTGCCCAACACGTGGAAAGATAAAACTGACGACACGTGAGGTGTTTCGGGATTCATTATGCGAAGGCGTACGTGCTTTGCCATGTAATTCTTCTGTGCATGGGGATGATTATGTGATTCAGGAAACAGTCAGAGGAAAACAAGAGATGGCGTTTCGAGAATGCAGTGGACAGCAAGAGTTGCGGAAGTGTTGCAGTAGTAGAAAGAGAAGTGGAGTGGACAGAGGGGGGGGGGTGCTTTGGAAAGTACAGAGGGGGGTGCTGAGGAAGTGGCAGTGGACAATAGGATTGTATTGGGGAAATGCAGAGGACAACAAAACCGTTGGAAAAAAAATCCAGAAAAATCTCTTGGATCATTTCGTTTGGCAACAAATGTGGCGTTTAGGAAGTGAAGTGGACTTTAAGGGTGGTGCTTGAGAAGTGTAGTGGGCAGCAAGACGCTTCACTTGGGGAACTTACGGAGCTATAAGAAGGTTGAGTTGTTTTACCTCTGAGAAGGGGCGGGAGTGGCTCAGTCGGTAGCGCGCCAGGCTCGTAATCTGTGGTTCCCAGGTTCGAGTCCCAGCTGGGTCAGCGTTGAGATTTATCTCCGCAAAATTTCCCCGCCCTGCCCACGGTCAAGTAGGGGGACACCGATGGGCTTGGAAAGGCAGCCGTCCATCGGATGGGACGTTAAGCCGTGGCCCCGTGTGTGGGAGAGCCATACCCTGTGAACGTTAAAGAACACGCTGGATGGCACGCTGGATGGCTACCATCTGTCTCCCAACAGCTGTTCCAGTGGGTCCCCTCCCCCAACCTTCTCTGAGTCTTCGGGGTCCATGTGACCTGGCCATTTAGCCTATGGTGTGCAAAAAAGTGCCGCTCAGAGGTAAAACAACCCAACCCAACCTCTGAGAGGCACTTTTTTGCACACCATGGGCTAAATGGCCAGGTCGCAAGGATCCCGAAGGCTCAGAGGAGATTGGTGGAGGGGACCCACTGGAACAGCTGTTGGGAGACAGATGGTAGACTCCCGTCAAGGCCATCCAGCGTGTTCTTTAACGTGCACAGGGTATGGCTCTCCCGCACACGGGGCCACGGCTTAACGTCCCATCCGACGGACGGCGGCATTTCCAAGCCCATCGGTGTCCCCTACTGACCGTGGGCAGGGCAGGGAGTTTTGCGGAGATAAATCTCAACGCTGACCCAGCTGGGACTCGAACCTGGAACTGGAAACTGGAAACTCGAACCTGGGAACTGCAGATTACGAGCGTGACACGCTACCGACTGATCCCCCCCGCCCCCTAAACAATGGAAAAGTAGAACAATTATTTGAGAAGGCAATAGGCTTCAAAGTGCAATTAGGGAGAAGAGACGTGTTTTGGGAAATGCGACGGGCAGAAACAGATGCATTCTGGGAATGTCTCCCTCCATATTTCAGGATAAGGAAGTGTTGCTGTTGTCGAGAGTTTTATCATTCAAAAAATGCAGATGGAGATTCATTTCCTCGTTGCAGTCGGAATGTGAAGGTGACCTTTTCTCTGTGGATCCCCACCAGCAGAATGATTTCGCTCCGCTTTTCGTCTGGGCTCCCGGTGGAACTGGAAGCGTCCTTGGTTTCTTAATTAATTCATTAGTTGCTTGTTTCCTGTCTGGTAGTGAACTGATGCCGAGGATGTGCTCTTGCATCAGCTGTTGGAAACTCTGGATTAATCTCTGTTGATCTCCCTCTCTTCAGAGGTATGTCTTCATTAAAAAACGAGCAATGATTTCTGTCCATCTAGATAAAAGATGGGAGCGTTACGTTATTAATAACGACAGCGTGAATTGTCGTTATTATTGACTGTTGTAATTTGCCTTTCGAGCTGTAGGGAGAGTCGTATGCTCTGTTATGTCTCGGCTTTCCCGCATACGGGACACGGCTTAACGTCACATCCGACGGACGGCGTCCTTTCCAAGCCCATCGGTGTCCCTTACTGACCGTGGGCAGGGCGGGGAATTTTGTGTAGATGAATCTCAACCCTGACCCAGCTGGGACTCGAATCTGGGAACTACAGATTACGAGCCTGGCGCACTACCGACTGTGCCACACCCGCCCCTATAAATTAGGGTTAGGGAGCAGTGTACTCAGTGCGCACTCGGACTCTACGAATGGCGGGGGTACTAACGTCTAAAGTCTCTTACATCTGGGCCAGGCTATTAATCTGTAGTTCCCAGGTTCGAGTCCCAGCTGGGTCAGCGTTGAGATTTATCTCCGCAAAATTCCCCGCCCTGCCCACGGTCAGTAGAGGACACCGATGGCTTGGAAAGGCCGCCGTCCGTGGGATGGGATGTTAAGCCGTGGCCCCGTGTGAGGGACAGACATACCCTGTGCACGTTAAAGAACACGCTGGATGGCCTTGACGGGGGGCTACCATCTGTCTCCCAACAGCTGTTTCAGTGGGTCTCCTCCCCAACCTTCTCTGAGCCTTCGGGGTCCATGTGACCTGGCCATTTAGCCTATGGTGTGCAAAAAAGTGCCGCTCAGAGGTAAAACAACCCAATCCAACCCTCTGAGTGGCACTTTTTTGCGCACCGTGGGCTGAATGGCCAGGTCACATGGACCCCGAAGGCTCAGAGAAAGTTGGGGAGGTTGGGTTGGGTTGTTTTACCTCTAAGCGGCACTTTTTTGCACACCATGGGCTAAATGGCCAGGCCACAAGGATCCCGAAGGTTCAGAGAAGGTTGGGGGAGGGGACCCACTGGAACAGCTGTTGGGAGACAGATGGTAGCCTCCCGTCAAGGCCATCCAGCGTGTTCTTTAACGTGCACAGGGTATGGCTCTCCCGCACACGGGGCCGACGAGAATTATTTGGTAACATCCTATAGTTAGTTTAGTTTTCTCCCAAAAGTAACATAAACAGACCATGTAATTATTTGAAATTGTGTCCTCGTTTTGATTTGTGCCGGGACACATCCCACACTCTTTCTTGACTTTACATTACTTTCAATGAAGACTACATTATACCCGTTGAACTGAAACCCACATACGTCATTTATCAAAATGAAAAAAAAATCTAAGTGAATAAATGTCCATGTTAGTGCATCACCATCTTTCAGTCTTTTTCTCATATTACATGAGCTTAGCATTTCCTCATTTGGTCATCTGCAGCCTCGTCACATTTCTCAGAAGTATTTTGTCATCTCATTAAAGACCACCAACGCTTTAAACTTCCTCTGAAACAATTCAACATCTACATTCGTAATCAAGCCACACTTCCCACATGACGTTGTCATGGTGGTTGCCAAACTATTTTGTCGATTCCCAAAATTCGCATTCCGCATTCACCTCGCTATTCAAAATTTAAATTTACATTCCCATTTACTTTGCAACACAAATTTCAAATTCCAATTTACCTCATGACTCATAATTTTAATTCACATTCACTTTGCTACCAAAAATTCGAATTAAAATTGACTTCGCGACTTAAAAATTAGATTTCTTCATTTCACGTGTATGTGTCGTTTTTCTGCTGAGGTCCTGCCATCCTCTCAGATCTTCTACTGTGGCATATAAACTGACAGGCTCCTGTCAGACCTCTGTGGCAAGCAGCTGCTTGAGGGGGTATTTATTTTTTATTTATTATTCACGTGCATCCGAAAATTCAAATTCCCATTCACCTCGTGACTCAAAATTTAAATTCTTTATCATGTGCAACCCAAAACTCAAATTGTCATTCACTTTCTACCTAAAAGTCAAATCGCCATTCACTTTGCGATCGGAAAAGTCAAATTCCCATTCGCCCTGCAACCTAAAAGTCAAATCGCCATTCACCTTGCGACCTAAAAGTCAAATCGCCATTCACCTTGCGACCTAAAAATCAAATTGTCATTCACCTTGCGACCTAAAAGTCAATTCGTCATTCACCTTGCGACCTAAAATTCAATTCGTCATTCACCTTGCGACCTAAAAGTCAAATTGCCATTCACCTTGCGACCGAAAAGTCAAATTGCCATTCACCTTACGACCTAAAAGTCAAATTGTCATTCGCCTTTCGACCTAAAGGTCAAATTGTCATTCGCCTTGCGACCTAAAATTCAAATCGTCATTCACCTTGCGACCTAAAATTCAAATTGCCATTCACCTTGCGATCGAAAAGTCAAATTGCCACTCGCCTTGCAACCGAAAAGTCAAATTGCCATTCACCTTGCGACCTAAAAGGCAAATTGCCATTCACCTTGCGACCTAAAATTCAAATTGTCATTCACCTTGCGACCGAAAAGTCAAATTGCCATTCACCTTGCGACTGAAAAGTCAAATTGCCATTCGCCTTGTGACCGAAAAGTCAAATTGCCACTCGCCTTGCGACCTAAAAGTCAAATTGCCCATTCACCTTATGACCAAAAAGTTAAATTCCCATTCGCCTTGCGACCCAAAAGTCAAATCGCCATTCACTTTGCGACCTAAAAGTCAAATTGCCATTCACCTTGCGACCTAAAATTCAAATTGTCATTCACCTTGCGACCGAAGAGTCAAATTGCCATTCACCTTGCGACTGAAAAGTCAAATTGCCATTCGCCTTGTGACCGAAAAGTCAAATTGCCACTCGCCTTGCGACCTAAAAGTCAAATTGCCCATTCACCTTATGACCAAAAAGTTAAATTCCCATTCGCCTTGCGACCCAAAAGTCAAATCGCCATTCACTTTGCGACCTAAAAGTCAAATCGCCATTCACCTTGCGACCTAAAATTCAAATTGTCATTCACCTTGCGACCGAAGAGTCAAATTGCCATTCACCTTGCGACCGAAAAGTCAAATTGCCATTCACCTTGCGACAGAAAAGTCAAATTTTCATTCGCCTTGTGACCTAAAAGTCAAATCGCCATTCACCTTGCGACCTAAAAGTCAAATCGCCATTCACCTTGCGACCTAAAAGTCAAATCACCATTCGCCTTGCGACCTAAAAGTCAAATCACCATTCACCTTGCGACCTAAAAGTCAAATTGCCATTCACCTTGCGACCGAAAAGTCAAATTGCCATTCACCTTGCAACCGAAAAGTAAATTGCCATTCGCCTTGCGACCGAAAAGTCAAATTGCCACTCGCCTTGCGACCTAAAAGTCAAATTGCCCATTCACCTTACGACCAAAAAGTTAAATTCCCATTCGCCTTGCGACCTAAAAGTCAAATCGCCATTCACCTTGCGACCTAAAAGTCAAATTGCCATTCACCTTGCGACCGAAAAGTCAAATTGCCACTCACCTTGCGACCTAAAAGTCAAATTGCCCATTCACCTTACGACCAAAAAGTTAAATTCCCATTCGCCTTGCGACCTAAAAGTCAAATCGCCATTCATCTTGCGACCTAAAAGTCAAATTACCATTCACCTTGCGACCTAAAATTCAAATTGTCATTCGCCTTGCGACCGAAAAGTCAAATTGCCATTCACCTTACGACCGAAAAGTCAAATTGCCATTCACCTTGCGACCAAAAAGTCAAATTTTCATTCGCCTTACGACCTAAAAGTCAAATCGCCATTCACCTTGCGACCTAAAAGTCAAATCGCCATTCGCCTTGCGACCTAAAAGTCAAATAGCCATTCACCTCTAACTCAAAATTGAAATTTACACGCGACTCAAAAATCAAATTACTATTCTGTTCACGATTCAAAATTTAAATTTTTATTTGCTTGGCGACCCATTATTCAGGGTATTCAAATTCCTGGTAAAACGAGCCGCAATTTTTACCTCACCAAATCATATCTCAAAGCTTGTTGCTTCTGTTAATATCACGAGCTACATCAAGGGGGAAAATCTTTTCGAAGTTTTAATGCAAGCAAGTACTAGCAGTTCCGAAATATTTCTAAATAAAGTACTAAAAAAGATCTGGCATCATGACTTTATAGAACAAAAATGAAATACGGAAATAATGATGAAAACCTTGAGGCTGAAAGTTCATTTAAGACATGGATTTGAAAACCTTGAGACTGAAAGTTCATTTAAGATATGGATTTAAAAACCTTAAAACCTCTCTAGTTTAGTTGACTGAAATTCGCTCCGAAATGCTAATTAAAAAAATCTACTTCAGTACATGAACTTTCCGAGTCACTGTCCTAAATACTTAGACAGAGTTATGGCACATGAGTACTTAAATTAATAGAGTGATTATGTCTTATTAATAGCTGGACATAACAGCATCAACGCAAATAATAATGGGAGCACTGCTGTTATTAAATCTCGCTGACTAAATTATATCTAGGATTCAAGGGTTGGGTTGTTTTACCTCTGAGCGGCACTTTTTTGCACACCATGGGCTAAATGGCCAGGTCACTTGGACCCCGAAGGCTCAGAGAAGGTTGAGGGAGGGGACCCACTGGAACAGCTGTTGGGAGACAGATGGTAGCCTCCCGTCAAGGCCATCCAGCGTGTTCTTTAACGTGAACAGGGTATGGCTCTCCCGCACACGGAGCCACGGCTTAACCAGGTCACAAGAGTTGGGTTGTTTTACCTCTGAGCGGCACTTTTTTTGCACACCATGGGCTAAATGGCCAGGTCACATGGACCCCGAAGGCTCAGAGAAGGTTGAGGGAGGGGACCCACTGGAACAGCTGTTGGGAGACAGATGGTAGCCTCCCGTCAAGGCCATCCAGCGTGTTCTTTAACGTGAACAGGGTATGGCTCTCCCGCACACGGAGCCACGGCTTAACCAGGTCACAAGAGTTGGGTTGTTTTACCTCTGAGCGGCACTTTTTTTGCACACCATGGGCTAAATGGCCAGGTCACAAGGGTTGGGTTGTTTTACCCCTGAGCGGCACTTTTTTTTGCACACCATAGGCTAAATGGCCAGGTCACATGGACCCCGAAGGCTCAGAGAAGGTTGGGGGAGGGGACCCACTGGAACAGCTGTTGGGAGACAGATGGTAGCCTCCCTTCAAGGCCATCCAACACACGGGGCCACGGCTTAACGTCCCATCCGACGAACGACGGCCTTTCCTGACCGTGGGTAGGGCGGGGAGTTTTCCGGAGATAAATCTCAACGCTGACCCAGCTGGGACTCGAACCTGGGAACTACAGATTACGAGACTGTCGCGCTACCGACTGAGCCCCCCCCAGCCCCATCAAGGATTTTGTAAGAACGGGTAAGATGAATGGCAAGCTATTGCTTTCAATTGACTGTCATTTTCATTAATTAACAAGCCATTAACTGCCATTGCCACAAATAAATAGGAAATCTCGTTTCCCAATGAAATAATATTTAAATGTTTTTTTTTCAAGCGGCAAATGTTAAAAACCCAACAACTGCAACTTTTTAAACCTACCGGACATCTGGCCAAACATTTCGGAATAGGTATATAGGTGGTCACTTTGATCATATAAGAAAGGCTCTCGCATAGCCCCGCTGCTGTTGTTTCAAATTCTTCTCAATTCTATTTCTATTTAGTATCTATATTATGTTGAAAGATTCCGTCTCTCCTCCATGGAATGTAGGGGCGGGGGTGGCTCAGTCGGTAGCGCGCCAGGCTCGTAATTTACAGTTCCGAGTCCCAGCTGGGTCAGCGTTGAGATTTATCTCCGCAAAAAATTCCCCGCCCTGCCCACGGTCAGTAGGGGACACCAATGGGCTTGGAAAGGCCACCGTCCGTCGGATGGGACGTTAAGCCGTAGCTCCGTGTGCGGGAGAGCCATACCCTGTGCACGTTAAAGAACACGCTGGATGGCCTTGACGGGGGGCTACCATCTATCTCCCAACAGCTGTACCAGTGGGTCCCCTCCCCCAACCTTCTCTGAGCCTTCGGGGTCAATGTGACCTGGCCATTTAGCCCATGGTGTGCAAAAAAGTGCCGCTCAGAGGTAAAACAACCCAACTCCATGGAATGTAGATTATTAGAAATAAAAATTTCTCCTAAAGTAGCTGCTTGTTACTATGATCTGAAGGATGTATTTACACACCTTTTGGCAGCGATAAATCCATTTCTAACGCTTTTTTTATATAAAAATAGAAAAAAACTTGGTATTGTTTTCACTATGTGGTCAGTCTGGAACAGTTGTGGTCCACTGTGTGGTCCACTGGAACAGTAGATGAGTTTCTTTAGAGAGGATTGTATTGGGGAAATGCAGTGGACAACAAAACCATTGGAAAAAAAAAATTCCAGAAAAATCTTTGGAGCATTTCGTTTGGCAACAAATGTGGCGGGGAGGGGGTGGCTCAGTCGGTAGCGCGCCAGGCTCGTAATCTATAGTTCCCAGGTTCGAGTCCCAGCTGGGTCAGCGTTGAGATTTATCTCCGCAAAATTCCCCGCCCTGCCCACAGTCAGTAGAGGACACCGATGGGCTTGGAAAGGCCGCCGTCCGTCGGATGGGACTTTAAGCCGTGGCCCCGTGTGCGGGAGAGCCATACCCTATGCACGTTAAAGAACACACTGGATGGCCTTGACGGGAGGCCGACACCCTTCTCCCAACAGCTGTCCAGTGGGGCCCCTCCCCCAACTTTCTCTGAGCCTTCGGGGTCCATGTGACCTGGCCATTTAGCCCACGGTGTGAGAAAAAGTACCGCTCAGAGATAAAACAACCCAGATCCTGTATAGTGGTGCCTCGGAAAGCATCACTCAACGATATTTCTACCTTTTACCTTCCTCTTGACTAGGTTTACGTCAAGCTGAGTGTTTTGAAGTGGTAGAAATAACTTTTCTTAGTATATCCATTACTAGTTAACCTTGAAAATGATTTGAATGCAGGCAAACCATTTCTGCCCACACCCTCCACCTAAACCTCGACATTCTAACTCTTTTCAACTGCCAAAGCCTCCACTATACGAAGATCACGCAACACAGTCGTTAGCGCAAATCACTGACTCACACAAAAGCAGGCAACAAAGCGGCAGTACCCGGAAGTTTAAGCTTCCACGGAGATTTTTCTTCCAACATTTAATTACATCGAGGAAATGATTTCTTGGAAAGTTAATGATATTCACATCGCCTATATTCACCTTTAAAGCCCGTGGAAATATTTTCTGCTGCTAACCGAAATATAACAAAAATTATTACCAAATTCGTAATTAGCAGTTTCCGTGGCCACAGCCATACCTTGTGGTAGAGTTAGCCCCCGTGTGTGGGAGAGCCATACCCTGTGCACGTTAAAGAACACGCTGGATGGCCTTGACGGGGGGGGGCTACCATCTGTCTCCCAACAGCTGTTCCAGTGGGTCTCCTCCCCCAACCTTCTCTGAGCCTTCGGTGCCTTGAGACCTGGCCATTTAGTACATTGTAAACAAAAAAAAGTGCCTCTCAGAGGTAAAACAACCCAACCTTTCTGATAAAAAATGCCGGATGATCTCGGTAGGTTTGGTTTGTTTTACCTCTGAGCGGCACTTTTTTTGCACATAGTAGGCTAAATAGCCAGGTCACACGGACCCCGAAGGCTAGGGGACCTTACTCCTGCTCCATACCATGCTCCTGGATTTGAGTGGGGGCAGGGGTGGCTCAGTCGGTAGCGAGCCACGCTCGTAATCTTCAGTTCCCAGGTTCGAGTCCCAGCTGGGTCAGCGTTGAGATTTATCTCTGCGAAGTTTCCCGCCCTGCCCACGGTCAGTAGGCACACCGATGGGGTTTTGAAAGGTCACCGTCCGTCGGATGGGACTTTAAACCGTGGCCCCGTGTGTGTGAGAGCCATACCCTGTGCACGTTAAAGAACACGCTGGATGGCCTTGACGGGAGGCTACCATCTGTCTCCCAACAGCTGTTCCAGTGGGTCCCCTCTCCCAACCGTCTCTGAGCCTTCGGGGTCCTTGTGACCTGGCCAATTAGCCCATTATATGCAAAACAATCCAAGCCATCCAGTACTTTTATATGTAGTCTGGTAAGGCAATCCAGATGATATGAAGAAGTCCTAATATTGTGTCTTTGAAGAAAGCAATGAAAATGCATTTAGGAAAATGATGATAATTGACAGAAGAACAGAGACAATGTTGAAAGAGGATAAACGGATGTTGCAACGATACTTTAATTATTGGGAAGATGAAGTTGAGAAACATTTGACAGCAAAGAATCCATTAGAGTGTGCGCAAATGTATCCCTTGCGGTTAATTGCTGCCTGTCTTGTCTTGACGAAGCGCAATCATTACCCTAGACAGCAGACTTCCAGAAACAACACAGGCTCCAAATTAATTTATGTTTTAAGAGTGTAATTGATGGTTATCTAATATACAGCGGATTGTGAGTCACTGAATAAGTGTGTGTATGGCGGGGAGACGTTGTTTTATGTCTGAGTGGAGTTTTCCTGCAGAGTTTAAGCTAAATGGCCAAGTCACTAAGACCCCGAAGGTTCAGAGAAGGTTTGGGGAAGGGGACCCACTAGAAGAGCTGTTAGGAGACAGATGGTAGACTCCCTTTAAGGTCATCCAGCGTGTTGTTTAACGTGCACAGTTATAGCTCTCCCGCATAAGGGTTGGTTGGTTGTTTTACCCTGAACGGCACTTTTTTTGCACACAATGGGCTAAATGGCCAGGCCAGAAGGACCCCGAAGGCTCAGAGAAGGTTGGAGGAGGGAACCCACTGGATCAGCTGTTAGGAGACAGATGGTAGCCTCCCGTCAAGGTCATCTAGCGTGTTCTTTAATGTGCACAGGTATGCTCTCCCGCATAAGGGTTGGTTGGTTGTTTTACCCTGAACTGAACTTTTTTGCACACAATGGGCTAAATGGCCAAGTCACTAAGACCCCGAAGGTTCAGAGAAGGTTTGGGGAAGGGGACCCACTGGAAGAGCTTTTAGGAGACAGATGGTAGACTCCCGTCAAGGCCATCCAACGTGTTCTTTAACGTGCACAGTTATGGCTCTCCCACATAAGGGTTGGTTGGTTGTTTTACCCTGAACGGCACTTTTTTGCACACAATGGGCTAAATGGCCAGGCCAGAAGGACCCCGAAGGCTCAGAGAAGATTGGAGGAGGGAACCAACTGGATCAGCTGTTGGGAGACAGATGGTAGACTCCCGTCAAGGCCATCCAGCGTGTTCTTTAACGTGCACAGGAATGGCTCTCCCGCATAAGGGTTGGTTGGTTGTTTTACCCTGAACCGCACTTTTTTTGCACACAATGGGCTAAATGGTCAGGTCACAAGGACCCCGAAGGCTCAGAGAAGGTTGGAGGAGGGAACCCACTGGATCAGCTGTTGGGAGACAGATGGTAGACTCCCGTTAAGGCCATCCAGCGTGTATAGGTATGGCTCTCCCGCATAAGGGTTGGTTGGTTGTTTTACCCTGAACGGCACTTTTTTGCACACCGTGGTCTAAATGACCAGGTCACATGGACCCCGAAGGCTCAGAGAAGGTTGGAGGAGGGAACCCACTGGATCAGCTGTTGGGAGACAGATGGTAGCCTCCGTCAAGGCTATCCAGAGTGCTCTTTAACGTGCACAGGGTATGGCTCTCCCGCACACGGGGCCACGGCTTAACGTCCCATCTGTCGGACAGCGGCCTTTTCAAGTACATCGGTGTTCCTTACTGACTGTGGGCAGGGCGCGAAATTTTGCGGAGATATCTCCTACATTGGAATATAAACTGACAGGCTCCTGTCAGACCTCTATGACAAGCAGCTGCTTGAAGGGGTATTTATAATTATTTATTTCATTATAAATCTCAACGCTGACCGACATGGAACTCGAACCTGGGAACTGAAGATTACGAACCTAGCGCGCTACCGACTGAGCCACCCCCGCCCCACTGAATGGTCTTCATGGGAAACTACCATCTGTCTACCAACAGCTAACCAGTGGGTCCCCCCCAAAAAAAATTGCTCTGAGCTCTCGAGGTCCTTGTGACCTGATCATTTAGCCCATTATGTGCAAAAAAAGTTCGGTTCAGAGCAACCATTGCACAACACGCCCCCTTTGCTTTTTATGGCCCAGTCGCGAATTTTTTTTTTCTCGATCCGTGTCTCTTGTTGCTACATTGCGAATTGGGTTGTTTTACCTCTGAGCGGCACTTTTTTGCACACCATGGGCTAAATGGCCAGGTCACAGGGACCCCGAAGGCTCAGAGAAGGTTGGGGGGAGGGGACCCACTGGAACAGCTGTTGGGAGACAGGTGGTAGCCTCCCGTCAAGGCCATCCAGCGTGTTCTTTAACGTGCACATGGTATGGCTCTTCCGCACATGGAGCCACATCTTAACGTCCCATCCGACGGACGGCGGCCTTTCCAAGCCCATCGGTGTCCCCTACTCACCGTGGGCAGGGCGGGGAATTTTGCGGAGATAAATCTCAACGCTGACCCAGCTGGAACTCGAACCTGGGAACTACAGATTACGAGCCTGGCGCGCTACCGACTGAGCCCCTGACTACATTGCGAAATAACACAGGAAGAATAATATCATGGAAAAAAAAATCCAGATTAAATCACATTTCTTGACCCAAATCACATATACAGTTTCCATAGTCAGAAGAGCATTTATCAGAACTCTCTATCCAAGTAGCACTATATCAAATTCCTCGAAAACAGAATGAATAAAAATTTAGGGTAGTAGGGTGGGGAAATTAAAGACTACTCCTATCCTCTGTCACCACGTAGCGCGTGACCAGATTACGAACTTTTTTTCCCTCTTTGGAAAGAAGTCGTTTCGACGTCTGCGAAGCACGCACTGAATCGACGGCGTTACCATGGCAACGTCCTACCAGCTGTCTTGCCTATAGCCATCACAGGTGACGACGTCATCGAGACAGTACGTCACCGCGAGGGTTGAAAAAGGAGACACCCAATATGCTACTTTCGCTGGCACGAGGCAACAGGATTGGAACTCTGCCCATCGGAGTGGGTCGGCAGAAAAAAAAGCACACACTCCGCACTTGTTTTCGACGGTGGCATATTCGCCACCCGACCTTGGAGCGAGGTGGAAAATGTCAGCAATGCGACGGGAGAGGCGGCGAGCACCCCGCTTCAGCGTTGGCACCGCTATTTGAAATTCTAATTAATTGTAATTAACTGATAAACCTGCATTGGGTTCGTCGAGGGACTCTGCGGCGCCGTTAGGACTGCGCTTCGCATTTCAGTAGGATTTGCTCAAACTCTTGAGATATTTTAAGTACGGAAGTAGGAATTAACTGAGACTAAAATGGGAGTGGCAAAATGGGAGTGGCACTCAATATAAATTCTTTTGTTTTTTCCCATGGTTGGGGCGGGGGTGGCTCAGTCGGTAGCGCGCCAGGCTCGTAATCTGTAGTTCCCAGGTTCGAGTCCCAGCTGGGTCAGCGTTGAGATTTATCTCCGCAAAATTCCCCGCCCTGCCCACGGTCAGTAGGGGACACCGATGGGCTTGGAAAGGCCGCCGTCCGTCGGATGGGACTTTAAGCCGTGGCCCCGTATGCGGGAAAGTTATACCCTGTGCACGTTAAAGAACACGCTGGATGGCCTTGACGGGAGGCTACCATCTGTCTCCCAACAGCTGTTCCAGTGGGTCCCCTCCCCCAACCTTCTCTGAGCCTTCGGGGTCCATGTGACCTGGCCATTTAGCCCATGGTGTGCAAAAAAGTGCCGCTCAGAGGTAAAACAACCCAACCCAACATCCCATGGTTGATATACATGTCCGTGATATGCTTCCCATGGTTGATATACAGGTTGTTTCCAAAAGATCTTGTCAAATTTTGGAAACGTGTTTTTTTTTAAGTTTCGTAATATAATAATAATATATTTATTCATCATCATCGTCATCTCACAAAACACAGATGTAGAGAGATTTTATGCATTTGACCCGCAAAGCTTTATCTGCAGGAAATATTGATGAGCATTAGTATTCATACATAAGGGAACATAGCGAAAAAGAACACAAAAGCCATGTAGATACAGGTTTTCTCAGGATTACAGATTAACAGACATTCTTTAAATAGTTTTTAACCTTTAACTTAATCTCACTAAAAGTAGTTAGTTATATGATTTCTCTTGGTAACTGGTTAAAGATCTCCGGCACTTTATACTCTTTAAGATTTTTACCGTAATTATTAACAAAATTAAGGATTTGAAAATAATTATTGGTCTGAAATAAAAAAAAAATACCCCCTCAAGCAGCTGATTGCCACAGAGGTCTGACAGGAGCCTGTCAGTTTATATGCCAGAGTAGAAGGTCTGAGAGGATGGCAGGACCTCAGCAGAAAAACGACACGAACATCCATGCCTTATCCGGGGCTCGAACCCAGGTCCCGTAGATCAGTAGCCAAGCGCGCTAACCACTCGGCCACGGAACGGCATTGGTCTGAACTCTGCAATAATTATGAATTTGGGTTGTTTTACCTCTGAGCGGCACTTTTTTGCACACCATGGGCTAAATAGCCAGGTCACAAGGACCCCGAAAGTTCAGAGAAGGTTGGAAGAGGGGACCCACTGGAACACAGGGAGACAGATGGTAGCCTACCATCAAGGCCATCCAAACGTGTTCTTTAACATGCACCTGGTATGGCTCTCCAGAACACGGAGCCACGGCTTAACGTCCCATCCGACGAACGGCGGCCTCTCCAAGCCCATCGGTGTCCCCTACTGACCGTGGGCAGGGCGGGGAATTTTGCGGAGATAAATCTCAACGCTGACCCAGCTGGGACTCGAACCTGGGAACTGCAGATTACGAGTCTGGCGCGCTACCGACTGAGCCACCCCCGCCCCACATAATTATGAATTATGAAAAAAGTTCCTATGAACATTTGGCCAGAAGCGATTTGGAGAGTGCAAGTGAGGAATCCTGTCAAAAGAGGTAGGGAGGTTCTGTCCGGTAGCTCTCCAGGGCAAGTAATGTGTGCTTCCCAGGTTCGAGTCCCAGCTAGGTCAGCGTTGAGATTTACTTCCTCAAATCCGGTTGATCCAGCCGTGTGTCCGTGTGCCCGTGTGCGGGAGAACCATACTCTGTGCAGATTAAAAACACGCTGGATGGTCCTGACGGGAGGCTACCATTTGTCTCCCAACAGCTGTGCAGTGGGTCTCCTCCCCCAAAGGGGCGGGGGTGGCTCAATCGGTAGCGCGCCAGGCTCGTAATCTGTAGTTCCCAGGTTCGAGTCCCAGCTGGGTCAGCGTTGAGATTTATCTCCGCAAAATTCCCCGCCCTGCCCACGGTCAGTAGGGGACACCGATGGGCTTGGAAAGGCCGCCGTCCGTCGGATGGGACGTTAAGCCGTGGCCCCGTGTGCAGGAGAGCCATACCCTGTGCACGTTAAAGAACACGCTGGATGGCCTTGACGGGAGGTTACCATCTGTCTCCCAACAGCTGTTCCAGTGGGTCCCCTCCCCCAACCTTCTCTGAGCTTTCGGGGTCCTTGTGACCTGGCTATTTAGTCCATGGTGTGCAAAAAAGTGCCGCTCAGAGGTAAAACAACCCAACCCTCCCCCAAACTTCTCTAAGCCTTCGGGGTCCTTATGACCAGGTCATTTAGTCCATGGTGTGCAAAAAAGTGCCGCTCAGAGGTAAAACAACCAACCCTCCCCCAAACTTCTCTAAGCCTTCGGGGTCCTTATGACCAGGTCATTTAGTCCATGGTGTGCAAAAAAGTGCCGCTCAGAGGTAAAACAACCCAACCCTCCCCCAAACTTCTCTAAGCCTTCGGGGTCCTTATGACCAGGTCATTTAGTCCATGGTGGGCAAAAAAGTGCCGCTTAGAGGTAAAACAAATATCCACCGTGTGTAGCAGAGTCATATGCTTTGCACGTTAAAGAACACTCTGGATGACCTTGACAAGATTCTATAATGTCTCCTAGCATGTTTCCAGTGGGTCCCGTCCCCCAACTTTCTCGGGGACCTTATGACCTGGCCATTTAGCTCATAGTGTGCAAAAAAGTGCTTCTCAAGGTAAAGAACTCAATCCAACCCCTATCTCACATAGACACCAGTCAGACATCACATGCCATCGACATGAACTGGAAGTCCTGGATCATCGTTCAATCATAATTTAATCATCACAATCTTTCCACTCTTTTTCTTCCCAAGACGAATTATCTCTACCACTCTTCATAATATTGCAATAGACTTGTCCTGGAGGAATTGTTCTTGGCTATTGTCCTGTAACTGATCCGTTTAACATTGTCCGCTGAACGTAATTAACGTAAGCTTGTAAAACATCCGCTGATAGCATCTTCAAAGAATCGACCTTCAGAGTGTTGATATCTTCCGAACGGCAGGTCATTATCCCACCAGCGATTTGCAGGTGAGAGTCGTTCTTTCTTCCGCCATTGTCACCTGTCATTAACCGGAAGTGGGAAATTGGAGGTGATATATCACGGGAATCTTTTAATCTTAAAGAAGAAGAAAAAATCGCTTCCGGACTAATTTATTTTATGTTTTAATGGTTGTCGTGATTTTTTGCTGCAGCTGTTTTTCAGTTGTTCGTGATTTTTACTGCTGAGCGCGTGTATCGACTGTTGACAGCGTCTGCGCAGTTTTATTCGGTTGTTCCAATGTGTGACCAGATTATTATGGAGACATTTGCTAAATGGCCAGGTCATAAGAACCCCAAAGGCTTAGAATTTACTAGGGGAAACACTGTGATGCTGTTAAGGGATAGGTGGAAAACCCTTGTCACTAATGTCCAATTGGGTTGTTTTACCTCTGAGCGGCACTTTTTTTGCACACAATGGCCAGATCACAAGGACCCCAAGGGCTCACACAAGGTTGGATTGTTTTACCTCTGAGCGGCACTTTTTTTTGCACACAATGGCCAGATCACAAGGACCCCAAGGGCTCACACAAGGTTGCACTGTTTTACCTCTGAGCGGCACTTTTTTTGCACACAATGACCAGATCACAAGGACCCCAAGGGCTCACAGAAGGTTGGATTGTTTTACCTCTGAGCGACACTTTTTTTTGCACACAATGGGATAAATGGCCAGATTACAAGGGTTCAGAGAAGGTTGGACTGTTTCACCTCTGAGCGGCACTTTTTCTGCACACAATGAGCTAAATGGCCAGATCACAAGGACCCCAAGGGCTCACAGAAGGTTGGATTGTTTTACCTCTGAGCGGCACTTTTTTTGCACACAATGGCCAGTTCACAAGGACCCCAAGGGCTCACAGAATGTTGGATTGTTTTACCTCTGAGCGACACTTTTTTTTGCACACAATGGGATAAATGACCAGATCACAAGGGTTCAGAGAAGGTTGGACTGTTTTACCTCTGAGCGGCACTTTTTTTGCACACAATGGGCGAAATGGCCAGATCACAAGGACCCCAAGGGCTCACAGAAGGTTGGATTGTTTTACCTCTGAGCGGCACTTTTTTGCACACAATGGGCTAAATGGCCAGATCACAAGGACCCCAAGGGCTCACACAAGGTTGGATTGTTTTACCTCTGAGCGGCACTTTTTTTGCACACAATGGGATAAATGGCCAGATTACAAGGGTTCAGAGAAGGTTGGACTGTTTTACTTCTGAGCGGCACTTTTTTTGCACACAATGGGCTAAATGGCCAGATCACAAGGACCCCAAGGGCTCACACAAGGTTGGATTGTTTTTCCTCTGAGCGGCACTTTTTTTGCACACAATGGGATAAATGGCCAGATCACAAGGGTTCAGAGAAGGTTCGACTGTTTTACCTCGGAGCGGCACTTTTTTTGCACACAATGGGCTAAATGGACAGATCACAAGGACCCCAAGGGCTCACCCAAGGTTGGATTGTTTTACCTCTGAGCCGCACTTTTTTTGCATACAATGACCAGTTCACAAGGACCCGAAGGCTCACAGAAGGTTGGATTGTTTTACCTCTGAGCGGCACTTTTTTTGCACACAATGACCAGATCACAAGAATCCCAAGGGCTCACAAAAGGTTGGATTGTTTTACCTCTGAGCGGCACTATTTTTTAACACAATGGGCTAAATGGCCAGATCACAAGGACCCCAAAGGCTCACAGAAGGTTGGGTTGTTTTACCTCTGAGCGGCACTTTTTTTGCACACAATGGGACAAATGGCCAGATTACAAGGGTTCAGAGAAGGTTGGACTGTTTTACCTCTGAGCTGCACTTTTTTTTGCACACATTGGCCAGATCACAAGGACCCCAAGGGCTCACACAAGGTTGCACTGTTTTACCTCTGAGCGGCACTTTTTTTGCACACAATGACCAGATCACAAGGACCCCAAGGGCTCACAGAAGGTTGGATTGTTTTACCTCTGAGCGACACTTTTTTTGCACACAATGGGATAAATGGCCAGATTACAAGGGTTCAGAGAAGGTTGGACTGTTTTACCTCTGAGCGGCACTTTTTTTGCACACAATGGGCTAAATGGCCAGATCACAAGGACCCCAAGGGCTCACACAAGGTTGGATTGTTTTTCCTCTGAGCGGCACTTTTTTTGCACACAATGGGATAAATGGCCAGATCACAAGGACCCCAAGGGCTCACACAAGGTTGGATTGTTTTACCTCTGAGCGACACTTTTTTTGCACACAATGGGACAAATGGCCAGATTACAAGGGTTCAGAGAAGGTTGGACTGTTTTACCTCTGAGCTGCACTTTTTTTTGCACACATTGGCCAGATCACAAGGACCCCAAGGGCTCACACAAGGTTGCACTGTTTTACCTCTGAGCGGCACTTTTTTTGCACACAATGACCAGATCACAAGGACCCCAAGGGCTCACAGAAGGTTGGATTGTTTTACCTCTGAGCGACACTTTTTTTGCACACAATGGGATAAATGGCCAGATTACAAGGGTTCAGAGAAGGTTGGACTGTTTTACTTCTGAGCGGCACTTTTTTTGCACACAATGGGCTAAATGGCCAGATCACAAGGACCCCAAGGGCTCACACAAGGTTGGATTGTTTTTCCTCTGAGCGGCACTTTTTTTGCACACAATGGGATAAATGGCCAGATCACAAGGGTTCAGAGAAGGTTCGACTGTTTTACCTCGGAGCGGCACTTTTTTTGCACACAATGGGCTAAATGGACAGATCACAAGGACCCCAAGGGCTCACCCAAGGTTGGATTGTTTTACCTCTGAGCCGCACTTTTTTTGCATACAATGACCAGTTCACAAGGACCCGAAGGCTCACAGAAGGTTGGATTGTTTTACCTCTGAGCGGCACTTTTTTTGCACACAATGACCAGATCACAAGAATCCCAAGGGCTCACAAAAGGTTGGATTGTTTTACCTCTGAGCGGCACTATTTTTTAACACAATGGGCTAAATGGCCAGATCACAAGGACCCCAAAGGCTCACAGAAGGTTGGGTTGTTTTACCTCTGAGCGGCACTTTTTTTGCACACAATGGGACAAATGGCCAGATTACAAGGGTTCAGAGAAGGTTGGACTGTTTTACCTCTGAGCTGCACTTTTTTTTGCACACATTGGCCAGATCACAAGGACCCCAAGGGCTCACACAAGGTTGCACTGTTTTACCTCTGAGCGGCACTTTTTTTGCACACAATGACCAGATCACAAGGACCCCAAGGGCTCACAGAAGGTTGGATTGTTTTACCTCTGAGCGACACTTTTTTTGCACACAATGGGATAAATGGCCAGATTACAAGGGTTCAGAGAAGGTTGGACTGTTTTACCTCTGAGCGGCACTTTTTTTGCACACAATGGGCTAAATGGCCAGATCACAAGGACCCCAAGGGCTCACACAAGGTTGGATTGTTTTTCCTCTGAGCGGCACTTTTTTTGCACACAATGGGATAAATGGCCAGATCACAAGGACCCCAAGGGCTCACACAAGGTTGGATTGTTTTACCTCTGAGCGACACTTTTTTTGCACACAATGGGACAAATGGCCAGATTACAAGGGTTCAGAGAAGGTTGGACTGTTTTACCTCTGAGCTGCACTTTTTTTTGCACACATTGGCCAGATCACAAGGACCCCAAGGGCTCACACAAGGTTGCACTGTTTTACCTCTGAGCGGCACTTTTTTTGCACACAATGACCAGATCACAAGGACCCCAAGGGCTCACAGAAGGTTGGATTGTTTTACCTCTGAGCGACACTTTTTTTGCACACAATGGGATAAATGGCCAGATTACAAGGGTTCAGAGAAGGTTGGACTGTTTTACTTCTGAGCGGCACTTTTTTTGCACACAATGGGCTAAATGGCCAGATCACAAGGACCCCAAGGGCTCACACAAGGTTGGATTGTTTTTCCTCTGAGCGGCACTTTTTTTGCACACAATGGGATAAATGGCCAGATCACAAGGGTTCAGAGAAGGTTCGACTGTTTTACCTCGGAGCGGCACTTTTTTTGCACACAATGGGCTAAATGGACAGATCACAAGGACCCCAAGGGCTCACCCAAGGTTGGATTGTTTTACCTCTGAGCCGCACTTTTTTTGCATACAATGACCAGTTCACAAGGACCCGAAGGCTCACAGAAGGTTGGATTGTTTTACCTCTGAGCGGCACTTTTTTTGCACACAATGACCAGATCACAAGAATCCCAAGGGCTCACAAAAGGTTGGATTGTTTTACCTCTGAGCGGCACTATTTTTTAACACAATGGGCTAAATGGCCAGATCACAAGGACCCCAAAGGCTCACAGAAGGTTGGGTTGTTTTACCTCTGAGCGGCACTTTTTTTGCACACAATGGGACAAATGGCCAGATTACAAGGGTTCAGAGAAGGTTGGACTGTTTTACCTCTGAGCTGCACTTTTTTTTGCACACATTGGCCAGATCACAAGGACCCCAAGGGCTCACACAAGGTTGCACTGTTTTACCTCTGAGCGGCACTTTTTTTGCACACAATGACCAGATCACAAGGACCCCAAGGGCTCACAGAAGGTTGGATTGTTTTACCTCTGAGCGACACTTTTTTTGCACACAATGGGATAAATGGCCAGATTACAAGGGTTCAGAGAAGGTTGGACTGTTTTACCTCTGAGCGGCACTTTTTCTGCACACAATGGGCTAAATGGCCAGATCACAAGAACCCCAAGGGCTCACAGAAGGTTGGATTGTTTTACCTCTGAGCGGCACTTTTTTTAACACAATGGGCTAAATGGCCAGATCACAAGGGTCAGAGAAGGTTGGACTGTTTTACCTCTGAGCGGCACTTTTTTTGCACACAATGGGCTAAATGGCCAGATCACAAGGACCCCAAGGGCTCACACAAGGTCGGATTGTTTTACCTCTGAGCGGCACTTTTTTTGTACACAATGACCAGTTCACAAGGACCCCAAGGGCTCACAGAAGGTTGGATTGTTTTACCTCTGAGCGGCACTTTTTTTGCACACAATGACCAGTTCACAAGGACCCCAAGGGCTCACAGAATGTTGGATTGTTTTACCTCTGAGCGGCACTTTTTTTCCACACAATGGGATAAATGGCCAGATCACAAGGGTTCAGAGAAGGTTGGACTGTTTTACCTCTGAGCGGCACTTTTTTTGCACACAATGGGCTAAATTGCCAGATCACAAGGACCCCAAGGGCTCACACAAGGTCGGATTGTTTTACCTCTGAGCGGCACTTTTTTTGCACACAATGACCAGTTCACAAGGACCCCAAGGGCTCACAGAAGGTTGGATTGTTTTACCTCTGAGCGGCACTTTTTTTGCACACAATAACCAGTTCACAAGGACCCCAAGGGCTCACAGAATGTTGGATTGTTTTACCTCTGAGCGACACTTTTTTTTGCACACAATGGGATAAATGGCCAGATCACAAGGGTTCAGAGAAGGTTGGACTGTTTTACCTCTGAGCGGCACTTTTTTTGCACACAATGGGCGAAATGGCCAGATCACAAGGACCCCAAGGGCTCACAGAAGGTTGGATTGTTTTACCTCTGAGCGGCACTTTTTTTTCACACAATGGCCAGATCACAAGGACCCCAAGGGCTCACAGAAGGTTGGATTGTTTTACCTCTGAGCGGCACTTTTTTTGCACACAATGGGCTAAATGGCCAGATCACAAGGACCCCAAGGGCTCACACAAGGTTGGATTGTTTTACCTCTGAGCGGCACTTTTACCCCAAGGGCTCACAGAAGGTTGGATTGTTTTACCTCTGAGCGGCACTTTTTTTCCACACAATGGCCAGATCACAAGGACCCCAAGGGCTCACACAAGGTTGGATTGTTTTACCTCTGAGCGGCACTTTTTTTGCACACAATGGGCTAAATGGCCAGATCACAAGGACCCCAAGGGCTCACACAAGGTTGGATTGTTTTACCTCTGAGCGGCACTTTTTTTGCACACAATGGGATAAATGGCCAGATCACAAGGGTTCAGAGAAGGTTGGACTGTTTTAAATCTGAGCGGCACTTTTTTTGCACACAATGGGCTAAATGGCCAGATCACAAGGACCCCAAAGGCTCACAGAAGGTTGGATTGTTTTACCTCTGAGCGGCACTTTTTTTGCACACAATGGGACAAATGGCCAGATTACAAGGGTTCAGAGAAGGTTGGACTGTTTTACCTCTGAGCGGCACTTTTTTTTAACACAATGCGCTAAATGGCCAGATCACAAGGTCCCCAAGGGCTCACAGAGGGTTGGGTTGTTTTACCTCTGAGCGGCATTTTTTTTGCACACAATGGGACAAATGGCCAGATTACAAGGGTTCAGAGAAGGTTGGACTGTTTTACCTCTGAGCGGCACTTTTTTTTAACACAATGGGCTAAATGGCCAGATCAAAAGGACCCCAAAGGCTCACAGAAGGTTGGGTTGTTTTACCTCTGAGCGGCACTTTTTTTGCACACAATGGGACAAATGGCCAGATTACAAGGGTTCAGAGAAGGTTGGACTGTTTTACCTCTGAGCGGCACCTTTTTTGCACACAATGGAATAAATGGCCAGATCACAAGGGTTCAGAGAAGATTGGACTGTTTTACCTCTGAGCGGCACTTTTTTTGCACACAATGGGCTAAATGGCCAGATCACAAGGACCCCAAAGGCTCACAGAAGGTTGGATTGTTTTACCTCTGAGCGGCACTTTTTTTGCACACAATGGGACAAATGGCCAGATTACAAGGGTTCAGAGAAGGTTGGACTGTTTTACCTCTGAGCGGCACTTTTTTTGAACACAATGGGCTAAATTGCCAGATCACAAACACCCCAAAGGCTCACAGAAGGTTGGGTTGTTTTACCTCTGAGCGGCACTTTTTTTGCACACAATGGGACAAATGACAAGATTACAAGGGTTCAGAGAAGGTTGGACTCTTTTACCTCTGAGCGGCACTTTTTTTGCACACAATCGCCAGATCACAAGGACCCCGAGGGCTCACAGAAGGTTGGATTGTCTTACCTCTGAGCGGCACTTTTTTTGCACACAATGGGATAAATGGTCAGATCACAAGGGTTCAGAGAAGGTTGGACTGTTTTAACTCTGAGCGGCACTTTTTTTGCACACAATGGGCTAATGGCCAGATCACAAGGACCCCAAAGGCTCACAGAAGGTTGGATTGTTTTACCTCTGAGCGGCACTTTTTTTGCACACAATGAGCAGATCACAAGGACCCCAAAGGCTCACAGAAGGTTGGGTTGTTTTACCTCTGAGCGGCACTTTTTTTGCGCACCATGGGACAAATGTCCAGATTACAAGGGTTCAGAGAAGGTTGGACTGTTTTACCTCTGAGCGGTACTTTTTTTGCACACAATGGCCAGATCGCAAGGACCCCAAGGGCTCACAGAAGGTTGGATTGTTTTACTTCTGAGCGGCACTTTTTTGCACATGGGCTGTTTTACCTCTGAGCGGCACTTTTTTTGCACACAATGACCAGATCACAAGGACCCCAAAGGCTCACCGAAGGTTGGACTGTTTTACCTCTGAGCGGCACTTTTTTTGCACACAATGGCCAGATGACAAGGACCCCAAGGGCTCACAGAAGGTTGGATTGTTTTACTTCTGAGCGGCACTTTTTTGCACATGGGATGTTTTACCTCTGAGCGGCACTTTTTTGCACATGGGATGTTTTACCTCTGAGCGGCACTTTTTTTGCACACAATGGGCTAAATGTCCAGATCACAAGGACCCCAAGGGTTCACAGAAGGTTGGATTGTTTCACCTCTGAGCGGCTCTTTTTTTGCATAAAATGGGATAAATTGCCGGATCACAAGGACCCCAAGGGCTCACAGTAGGTTGGATTGTTTTACTCTGAGCGGCACTTTTTTTTGCACACAAATGGGATAAATGATCAGATCACAAGGTTCAGAGAAGGTTAGGTTATTTTACTTCTGAGCGACACTTTTTTTGCACACAATGGGCTAAATGGCCAGGTTACAAGGACACCGAGAAGATTGGGAGAGGGGACCCACTGGACAACTCTTAAGAGACAGATGGTCAAGGCCATCCATGTTGTTCTTTAACGTGCACAGGTAGGGTTCACACGGCAGACGACTGCTGGGGCGGGGGTGGCTCAGTCGGTAGCGCGCCAGGCTCGTAATCTGTAGTTCCCAGGTTCGAGTCCCAGCTGGGTCAGCGTTGAGATTTATCTCCGCAAAATTCCCTGCCCTGCCCACGGTCAGTAGGGGACACCGATGGGCTTGAAAAGGCCGCCGTCCGTCGGATGGGACGTTAAGCCGTGGCCCCGTGTGCGGGAGAGACATACCCTGTGCCCGTTAAAGAACACGCTGTATGGCCTTGACGGGAGGCTACCATCTGTCTCCCAACAGCTGTTTCAGTGGGTCCCCTCCCCCAACCTTCTCTGAGCCTACGGGGTCCATGTGACCTGGCCATTTAGCCCATGGTGTGCAAAAAAGTGCCGCTCAGAGGTAAAACAACCCAACCCAACAACGCAGACGACTGCCTCCAAGGCCTTCCCAAGCGCGTTCATGTCCCTTACTAACCGAGAGCATGGCGGGAATTTTGTGGAGATAAATCTCCACAAAATTCCCGCCATGGTTTTGTGGAGATAAATCTCCACAAAACCTGGGAACTGCAAATTCCAACCCTCCCCCTAAATTTTCCTTTGACATGCTAAATTATTTCGAAATAAAAAAATATGATAGCGTGCAAGTTTCTGAGACATCATCTGGTTTCTGCGTATCCTGGAGCAACGCTGGGCGCAAGGTATTTATCACCATGGTTACCTCGTTTCATTTTATCTGTGAGAGATAGAATTTTTTCGCGCCAGGTGATACGTCATCTTACTGAGGCAGCTCGATGTTATCCTGAAGATGACGCCGCCGTGGGTCATAGGTCAATGTTAGACGACAGTTTGACGAGTCGAGGTTATTTGTCTGACACTGAAGCCGCAGATAAGAGTGAGAAAACAGTTTTCTTTCAGTGGATGGTTAACAGGGAACTAATCTAAAAAATATAACGATACGAAAAGAGAAGTTTTTAAAATTCGCAATAACTTTAACTTTTTCTCGCAATTAATTACTTAATTGCAGTTTTTGTTTTTGGTAGATATTTGTCAGAGCAAGGTTACTGAGTTAATTTACATACAGAATATTTCGGCTCAGTCGCTAGCGCACCAGGTTCGTAATCTGTAGTTCCCAGGTTCGAGTCCGCAGTTGGGCCAGCGTTGAGATTTATGTCCGCAAAACTCGCCGCAGTGCCCTCGGTCAGTTGGGGACACCGATGGGCTTGGAAAGGCTGCCGTCCGTCGGATGAACGTTAAGCCGTGGCCCCGTGTGCGAGAGAGCCATACCCTGTGCACTGGATGGCCTTGACGGGAGGCTACCATCTGTCTCCCAACAGCTGTTCCAGTGGGTCTCCTCCCCCAATCTTCTCTGAGCCTTCGGGGTCCATGTGACCTGATCATTTAGCCCATGGTGTGCAAAAAAAGTGCCGCTCAGAAGTAAAAAAACCAAACCCAACTCTGAGCTATTGGGGTCCTTGTGACCTGGCCATTTAATATGATGTGTGCCCGAAGAGATGTTCAGAGGAAAAACAACTAAAACAACTTGCATCTGTTTCTTAACAGATGTAGAGTGGTTTCCCTTTTTTTTTTTCATCTTTTCTGAGACCTTGTGGTCATTGTGATCTGGCCATTTAGCCCATTGTGTGCAGAAGAAATGCCGCTCATAGGTAAAACAACTGAAAGCATCCTTACACGTTAAAGAACACTCTAGGTGGTCTTTACAGGAGATATTCATCTGTCTCTTAACAGCTGTCCAATGAGTATCCTTCCCCCAATTATCTCCGAGCCTTCGGGGTCCTTGTCACCTGTCCATTTAGCTCATTGTGCCCCAAAAAGTGTTCGCTCAAAGGCAAAACCCAATCTACATTAAAGAACACTCCGAATGGCCTGAAGAAGAGGCTACCAACTCTCTCTTAAGAACTGCCCGGTAGGTCCAATCCCCCTCCCCCCGAGGCGGGGGTGGCTCAGTCGGTAGCGCGCCAGGCTCGTAATCTGTTGTTCCCAGGTTCGAGTCCCAACTGGGTCAGCGTTGAGATTTATCTCTGCAAAATTCCCCACCCTGCCCACGGTCAGTAGGGGACACCGAAGGGCTTGGAAAGGTCGCCGTCCGTCGGATGGGACGTTAAGCCGTGGCCCCGTTTGCGGGAGAGAGCATACCTGTGCACGTTAAAGAACACGCTGGATTACCTTGACGGGATGCTACCATCTGTCTCCCAACAGCTGTTCCAGTGGGTCCCCTCCCCCAACCTTCTCTGAGCCTTCGGGGTCCATGTGACCTGGCCATTTAGCCCATGGTGTGCAAAAAAGTGACGCTCAGAGGTAAAACAACCCAACGTTAAAGAACACGCTGGATGGCCTTGACGGGAGGCTACCATCTGTCTCCCAACAGCTGTTCCAGTGGGTCCCCTCCCCCAACCTTCTCTGAGCCTTCGGGGTCCATGTGACCTGGCCATTTAGCCCATGGTGTGCAAAAAAGTGCCGCTCAGAGGTAAAACAACCCAACCCAATCCCCCCCCCCCCCCAACCTTCTCTGAGCCCTCGGTGTCCTTGTGACTTGGTCATTAACCACTGGTCATTTTAGCCCACATTTGGCCACTGCATGTAAAAAGAGCCTCTCACATCCCGTGTACGTTAAAGAACACGCAGGATGTCCTTCACAGAAGGGTACCATCTGTCTCCTTACAGGAATCCAGTGGGTCCTCTTCCCATTCTTCTCTGAATTCTCAGGGTCCTTGTGACCAGGGTTGGGTTGTTTTACCTCTGAGCGGCACTTTTATGCACACAATAGACTAAATGGCCAGGTCACATGGATCCCAAAGGCTCAGAGAAGGTTGGGGGAGGGGACCCACTGGAACAGCTGTTAGGAGACAGATGGTAGTCTCCAGTTAAGGCCATCCAGCGTGTTCTTTAACATGCATAGGGTATGGCTCTCCCGCACACGGGCCACGGTTTAACGTCCCATCCGACGGATGGCGGCCTTTCCAACCCCATTAGTGTCCCCTACTGACCGTAGGCAGGGCAGGGAGTTTTGCGGAGATAAATCTCAACGGTGACCCAGCTGGGACTCGAAATTGGGAACTACAGATTACGAGCCTGGCGCGTTACCGACTGTGCCACCCCCGCCCTTTCTGGTTACAGGGACCCCGATGGCTCAGAGAAGGTTGGGGACCCACTGGAACAGCTATTGGGAGACAGATGGTACCTCCCGTCAAGGTGTGTTCTTTAATGTGTCAACCTCCCATAGCTCTCCCACACACGGGGCCACGGCTTAATGTCCCATCCGAGAGACGGCGGCCTTTCCAAGCCCGTCGATGCCCCCTACTGACCGTGAGCAGGGCGGGGAGTTTTGCGGAGATAAATCTCAACGCTGACCGAACTGGGAATCGAACCTGAGAACTGCTGGTTACTCAGTCGGTAGGCGCCAGGCTCGTAATCTGTAGTTCCCAGGTTCGAGTCCCAGCTGGGTCAGCGTTGAGATTTATCTCCGAAAAATTCCCCGCCTTGCCCACGGTCAGTAGGGGACACCGATGGGCTTGGAAACTCCACCGTCCATCGGATGGGACGTTAAGCCGTGGCCCCGTGTGAGGGAGAGCCATACCCTGTGCACGTTAAAGAACACGCTGGATGGCCTTGACGGGAGACTGCCATCTGTCTCCCAACAGCTGTTCCAGTGGGTCCCTCCCCCAACCTTCTCTGAGCCTTACGGGTCCATGTGGCCTGGCCATTTAGCCCATTGTGTGCAAAAAAGTGCCGCTCAGAGGTAAAACAACCCAACCCAACTGCTGGTTACGAGCTTGGCGCGCTACCGACTGAGCCACCCCTATCCCTCTTGTGACCTGGTCATTTAGCCCATTGTGTACAAAAAATGCAACTCATAGATGAAACAACGCGACCCTCCCCATAAAATAAGAGCTTCTTTCTAACATTCTCAATTCAGAATAAATGAAAAAAATATAACTCACTTCTTCATATTTAATTCAATATGCCGGAACACCAGACAGACCACCGACCTGTTTCCCACTGTTAGAAGTTGTCATAAACCTGCTTTACGTTCCCTGTTGGAAAACTTCACTAGAGATTACAACCAGTGAGATCAGAACAATCATCAATGATGTGCCGTGACAGGCGGGTATTAGCAAACGCAAACTCGACGACTAAATGGCGGAAGTCAAACCAGATTTCCCACCGTCATCATGAATGCTCGATGAATCAGATGAGTTCATCTAGCCGGATTCAATAAGATGATTATTTCTGTTAGTACGTTAGAGTTCTTTTTTTTTACAACGGTATATTAAATTTAAAAGAAATGGATAACTCTCCAGACCGATTGGTTCTCACGTGAGATTAACAAGACTCGATTAACAAAATGAACCATGGAGTAGTTCTGTGAGAAACTGCAGACCTGAACGTTAACAAGAAGAACGTATGTGACCTCTGGCACATATGGAGGCTCAGTCGGTAGAGCGCCAGGCTCGTAATCTGCAGTTCCCAGGTTCGAGTCCCAGCTGGGTCATCGTTGAGATTTATCTCCGCAAAATTTCCCCGCCCTGTCCACGGTGAGTAGGGGACACCGATGGGCTTGGAAAGGCCGCCGTCCGTCGGATGGGACGTTAAGTCGTGGCCCCGTGTGCGGGAGAGCCATACCTGTGCACGTTAAAGAACACACTGGATGGCCTTGACGGGAGGCTACCATCTGTCTCCCAACAGCTGCTCCAGTGGGTCCCCTCCCCCAACCTTCTCTGAGCCTTCGGGGTCCTTGTGGCCTGGCCATTTAGCCCATGGTGTGCAAAAAAGTGCCGCTCAGAGGTAAAACAATTCAATCCAATCCAGGTTCGAGTCCCAGCTGGATCAGCGTTGATCCGCAAAATCCCCCGCCATGCCCACGGTCAGTAGTTTCCAATTTATTGGAACTGTGTGATAATGCGCTACCATTCTTTATATATTGCTTGCTCTCCTTGGACTACAGGAGGGCATTTTTAGAAGCTTTGGACCAGGATGAATTCTGTCCAACCCGGTAAAACATAAACTATCTCACAAATGTAGTCTTGTAAAAGAGAAAAGGTGTACGTGAATATGTACAAAAAAGGCAAAACATTGCAATGTTCATACCAGTTTTTCTCAATGTTTCTTTTTGTTCTGCGCCCCCCCCCCCCCCCCCATAGTCGTTGTTGGTTGGGAAAAAGGTACTTTCATCATCATCCTCAAGCAGCCATGGGCTACGGAGGTCCAACCAGACCGTGCAATTTAGTTCTCCAAGCAAGTCCATCCTGAGCTACATCTACTGCATCTGGCCACTGCACACCAATTCTAACAAGGTCCTGTTTGACATTGTCTGCCCACCGCATCCTAAGTCTCCCCCTCTTTCTGAGGCCTTTAGACACACTGTTCATAACCTTATTCGCCAATCTATAATTATTCATACGGGCAACATGGCCAAACCAACGGAGTCTCTCTCTGCACAATATGCTGCTTAAAGGAGGTTGCAAACTCCTTTGCCTAACCTCATCATTAGTTATAAAGTTGAACCACCTAATGCCCAAGATACTGCGTAAGCATCTGGAATCAAAAGCATCTAGTTTCCTGTTATCTTGTTTACAAAGTGTCCAAGTTTCACTACCATAACTAACCCTAGAAAGAACCAAACTATTATACAGTCTAATTTTAGTCTTTAGGTGTATACGCCTATTTCTCCACACTCTCCATAGGTTCTTAAAAGTCCCGGCAGCAATCCCTATTCGTCTGTTAATCTCATGCCGCACATCACCATTATCTGTTACATAGCTCCCAAGATAATTAAACTGTGACACCTGCTCAAGACTGCAACCATTCAGATTAACTGAATCATAGCCTGCCTGACCAATTTTCATCACTTTAGTTTTCTCTCTGTTTTATAACCAAACCTACTCTACTACCAGTCTCATCAACAGCTCGAATGAAAGAGTTCATCTCATCAACATCATTTGCCAAAAGGGCTAAATCATCAGCATAATCTAAATCAGAAATTTTCGTATCTCCAGCCCATTTAAGGCCAAAATCTTTCCCTTGAAGTGAATTTCGCATAACATAATCAATAACCAAGCTAAAGAGAAAAGGAGACAAAATGCACCATTGTCGAACACCAGAAGTAATGCTAAACCAATTGCTACAAGCCTTACCAACTCTCACACACGACTCAGTGTTATTATAGAGAGCTTTCATTATGTTAACTAACTTGTCTGGTATACCATATGATTTCACAATCAACCACAAATTATGACGATCAACAGAGTCGAAAGCCTTTTTGAAATCAACAAAGGTTTCTGAAACTCTAAACATTTCTCAAGAATCTGCCTAAGTGAAAATATCTGATCAACACATCCCCTACCACTTCTGAATCCACATTGCTCATCACGCAATTGACTGTCAACCAGATTCTTAATTCTATTAAGCACAATCATGGAAAGAACTTTACCTGGAACAGAGAGTAGGCTGATACCCCTATAGTTATCACAAGAACTGCGATCACCTTTTTTGAAAATAGGGATAACAATAGCTCTGGTAAAATCCTTAGGAACCATGCCTTTATCATAAAAGATATTCAGAATTTCAGTCATCCAAGTGGTAACCGAAACATTCCCAGCTCTAAGCATTTCCGTAGTAATTTCATCTACCCTTGGGGATTTATGAAGTTTAAGTTTAGAAACAGCCAAAATAACTTCAGATTGTGTTATAGGTCCAACATTTACCGTCGTATATATATCATATATTTTAATAACCGTTACTTTATTTCTATTGGGGCGGGAGTGGCTCAGTAGGTAGCGCACCAGGCTCGTAATCTGTAGTTCCCAGGTTCGAGTTCCAACAGGGTCAGCGTTGAGATTTATCTCCGCAAAACTCCCCGCCCTGTACACGGTCAGGAAAGGCCGCCGTCCGTCGGATGGAACGTTAAGCCGTGGCCCCGTGTGCGGGAGAGCCATACCCTGTGCACGTTAAAGAACACACTGGATGGTCTTGATGGGAGGCTACCATCTGTCTCCCAACAGCTGTTCCAGTGGGTCCCTTCCCCCAACCTTCTCTAAGCCTTCGGGGTCCATGTGACCTGGCCATTTAGCCCATGGTGTGCAAAACAGTGCCGCTCAGAGATAAAACAACCCAACCCAAAAGTGATCTGGCAATCTTCGTGTTAATTAATGATCTGGCAACCTTCGTGTCACGTGACACGAAGGTTGCCAGATCGCTAATTTAAAAAAAATTCGTTGCCAGATATTTTTTCTGAATTCTGTAATCAAGCGTAGTGTTTGGATATTTTTTTGAGCGACTGTACAAATATCTGTTTAGGCTAAAGCTATCAATAGGAGAATTCGCATTTCGAAAGTTAAATATTTGTTGAAAATTGGTGAGTAAAATTGTATTTAAACTAATATTTGTTGACGTTTTAATATTATTAAAATTAATATTTGTTAAAAGTTTTAATCGTATTTAAATTAATATATATGTATTCAAAGATTTTATTCAAATTAATATTTGCTAAAAGTTTTTATTTTTATAGAAATCAATATTTATGAACAGTTTTAATTTATATTTATATCAATATTTGTTAAAAGTTTTAAATTATATGTAAATTAATAATTTTTGAAAGTTTCTAACTATATTTAAAAGTACCATTTTCGTTACTTTTTCAGTTATTAAATTATTAAAATGGTGAATGAGTGTGTGTAGGGGGGTGGTGAGTGTCTTGAGCTCCCTCTTCCTATTTCAGTGATCATCCATTCAAATCGTACAGTCGCCCAAAAAAGTATCCGAACACTATGGTTGATTACAGAATTCAGAAAAAATATCTGGCAACGATTTTTTTTAGAAATTAGTGATCCGGCAACCTTCGTGTCACGTGATTATAGAATTCAGGAAAAATATCTGTAGCGTGTACAGCAACTGTACACGCTCCAGTTACCGTTCACAGTAAACTGGAGCGTGTGCAGTTACTGTACACGCTCAAGTTTGCTGTGAACGGTAACTGCACACGCTTAATATTTCTGTGAGTGGGCCCACACGATCCAGGTTTTTGTGAGCTCACACGATCCAATGTGCTGTGAACATTAACCGCAACCGCTCCAGTTTGCTGTGAACGGTAACTGCACACGCTCCATATTCATTGCATTATATATTCATACGCATTATATATATTAAAAAAATACCCGAACACTATGGTGTCACGTGACACGAAGGTTGCCAGATCACTAATTTCTAAAAAAAAACGTTGCGTGATATTTTTTCTGAATTGTGTAATCAACCATAGTGTTCGGATATTTTTTTGATCGACTGTACATCAAAAAGATGCGAAATGGGTAAACGAAAAGTGAGAGAGAATACAATTGTGCAATTAATGGTGATTCGAGGTCAAAAATTCTATTCTCAGGTCCTATTTCGCCCTCCTTCCTTTTTTTAAAATACAAAAGATGAATTCTAGATGTTAAATATCATCACATTATGAAGGGTCTCCATAATACCATAATTAGCAATTTTTCCATCCAGGAAAACCACGTACGATGAATTTAGTATCCATTCCCAAGCGCTTTATTAATCTTCACACACATAAATCGGGGATCCTCGCACTCCGATCGCTTTATGAACTTCGAGATCGACAAATGGGAGCCCTACCCATTAGTATCTCATATGTAAAACCAACAATCAACAGGTCCCTACATTTGCAATTTTTTATTAACTTTCATATCTACGACTGGGTGAGTACCCATTTCCCACCTCTTAATTAACCTGCAGAGCTCTAAATGGGAGAGGTACTCAATTACCACCTCTTAATTAACTTGCAGAGCTCTAAATGGGAGAGGTACTCAATTACCACCTCTTAATTAACTTGCAGAGCTCTAAATGGGAGAGGTACTCAATTACCACCTCTTAATTAACTTGCAGAGCTCTAAATGGGAGAGGTACTCAATTACCACCTCTTAATTAACTTGCAGAGCTCTAAATGAGAGAGGTATTCATTTCCCACCTCTTAATTAACCTTCAGAGCTCTAAATGGGAGAGGTACTCAATTATCACCTCTTAATTAACTTGCAGATCTCTAAATAGGAGAGGTACTCATTTCCCACTTCTTAATTAACCTGCAGAGCTCTAAATGGGAGAGCTACTCCTTTTCCCACCTCTTAATTAACCTACAGAACAATAAACGGGATAGCTACTCATTTTCCACCTCTTAATAAACCTTCAGATCTCTGAAATGGGAGAGCTACCCATTCCCACCTCATTAATAATCTTTGAATCCACAAGTGGAAGCGCTACTCATTACCGATCTTTTATCACCCTTCTGTTCGACAATTTGCAAGAGCTACCGATTTTCCACTTCTTCCCAACGACTTCAGCACTAACTAGTGCGATTTATTCTAAGCACCGTGTCTTGTGAAGAACACCTCCTGTATATTTAGAACGATTGGTAGCAGCCAAAATTTGACGTCACGGTAAACAGACCATCACCCCAACTCCTTTACGCCAACTCTCCTCCTAGTGCATCCTTCGTTCATCCAATAATACTGAAAGGAATTCCAGTGTTGTCCCATTATTTGTGTTTGTAGGGTGAGGTCGGCTGTAGTGTGTGTGCATCAACCCTTTGTAGCACAAAGCCTGCCTATTGACGGCACTCTCCACGAGGCTCTGCCACATCTTGGCAGCCTCCCTACCTGCACATTCGACTGATGGCTACCTATCCTCTTTTCTTTACAGGGCAGAATTCCGCCATGGGTGTCCCAGCTCTCTCCCCGGATATTTATAGGCCTGGTCTGACAGCTGAAACTCACCATCCATGCATCATTCCTGGAGCTTCCGGTGTGACGTCACGCCCCGTAGAAGCACGTGCAGTGGGCCAGTCGGCGGACGGAAGAGGCAGAGGCGAGCCAGGACTATAGGTGACGTCACCAGTTGCCATGACGATCAGGTGACAAGGAAAGCCATCCTTTTACCGCATTGTTGTGAGCCATTGTCGAAGGTTATGTTGCCAAGAGTTGAAGTTCTCTGAACTGTTGTCCTGTTGGATATGTATACTATACACTATAAATAGACCTTTGTATGCTTTGTATAGACGTGAATGAATTGGGCGACATACCACGAGAAAAATTGTTCAACGGTGTGCATTACAATTTTTTTTTGTGGGGTTGACTATGCAGTTAAACAGTTCCAAGATGTCACCACTTTCCACAAAATGTTCGAACTCTCAAATATTTCGTCTTTTTCTCTGATGTTTTCCAGCTTGGTACGTGCAAGAAGAGAAAGAAATATAAATACCTTTCAAAGTTCTTTTTGGAGCATTCTCGATTGGCAAGTATCGTTGAGTGCGAATCTAGAATATGAAATAAATCCACATTTTTCCGAAAACATCACTAAAGGAAAAATGTTTTGCGAAATAGAAGTATATGATGGGACTGATATATATATAAAGTACATCAAATCTGGTTTGAAACGGCATTATTTATGTGTACCATAATCATCAATTATTTACTGCATCAGTTTTTCAGCTGCTATAGCTAGTAAATTGTATGTCGTTCAGAAAAAATTCAATGTTGACTTTAGATTACTTCTAGAGAAGTTGTTGTAAGACTCTAAATTCCACTTTTAAAAATTCATATCTTAATGTCGTAGATAATTCAAAAGGCAGCGTGAGGCACTGCAAAATGTTAGAAATTCAAATGTATAAATGATTTAATCTCAAGAATTCAATGACTTTTTTTTCGGCGTTTTTAAAATCTGCTACGAGAAATTCTTTCCTAACGAATTCTAAAAATTCTTTCCTAAAGAGTTCTGCTAAAGTAACGTGTATCTAAACCAGCTACAGTCGCTCAAAAAAGTATCCGAACACTGGTTGATTACAGAATTCAGAAAAAATATCTGGAAACGTTTTTTTTTAATTAGAGATCTGGCAACCTTCGTGTCACGTGACACGAAGGTTGCCAGATCACTAATTTCTAAAAAAATCTTTGCCAGATATTTTTTCTGAATTCTGTAATCAACCTTAGTGTTCGGATATTTTTTTGAGCGACTGTACTTAGGAGAGGAGAAATAGTTTCGTGTAGAGTTGAATAATTGTTAAAAGATTTATTTTCCCAAACGAAATTACTTGTAGAAACTACGAATCAAATTAATAAAATTTTAACATACAATTAAATCATATACGAGGTCCTAAAAGATTTTAAGATTTAATTTTTCTTTAAAAATTTTTTTGAGTACATACAACATTTCTATAAAAGGTCCCCTTCATAGTAATCTATCCTTGAGGATATGCAAAGTATCCCAATGTACCTGGGGAGGGGGTGGTCCCAGTCGGTAACGCTCCAGGCTCGTAACCTGTAGTTCCCAGGTTCGAGTCCCAGCTGGGTCAGCGTTGAGATTTATCTCCGCAAAATTCCCCGCCCTGCCAACGGTCAGTAGGGGACACCGATGGGCTTGGAAAGGCCGCTGTCCGTCGGATGGGACGTTAAGCCGTGGCCCCGTGTGCAGGAGAAAGCATACCCTGTGCACGTTAAAGAACACGCTGGATAGCCTTGACAGGACGCTGCCATCTGTCTCCCAACAGCTATTCCAGTGGGTCCCCTCCCCCAACCTTCTCTGAGCCTTCGGGGTCCATGTGACCTGGCCATTTAGCCCATGGTGTGCAAAAAAGTGCCGCTCAGAGGTAAAACAACCCAACGTTAAAGAACGCGCTGGATGGCCTTGACGGGAGGCTACCATCTGTCTCCCAACAGCTGTTCCAGTAGGTCCCCTCCCCCAACCTTCTCTGAGCCTTCGGGGTCCATGTGACCTGGCCATTAGCCCATGGTGTGCAAAAAAGTGCCGCTCAGAAGTAAAACAACCCAACCCAATGTACCTGCCATTTTTGAAAGTATTGCTGGAAGTCTTCAACGGCGAACTGTTTCAGCTTCACTTTCGCTTTTTGTTAGATGTTTGAAATATGAACAAATCTTTGCTCTTTCAGCATCATTTTCAATTTTAGGAAGATGAAAATCTCACGTGGGGTAAAGTTAGTGAATATGGAGGATAGGGTACTACGGGGCACCTCATCTATCCTTGTTCATAATCTTGATCCACACTAACTTGACCGTTCGTTCTGTAATTCACAAAATATTTTATCAGACCTCGCATAAATATAAAGTGTAATTGCTAACATTTGAAATAAATGCAGAATTAAAAACATTTTAGGGCAGGGGTGTCCAACCTTTTGATTTTCCTGGGCCACTTTGAGTGAAGATTTGACTTCCCTGGGCCACATTGAGTGAAGATGAATTATTTTGGGCCGCACATAAGATATATAATATAGTTAGTGTATATGAATAAAAAACTTCATTTATTTTCTTGTTTTTTATTATAAAATTAAAAAAAGGGCAACACGAATCTAGTGGGAGATCAAAAACTCGCTGAAAATCACATAATCATGTTGAAAGCTTATCTCGTAAACACTAAACTTTACGATTTTGTGGGCCGCATTACTAGCTGTCCAGGGCCGCGGGTCCTACACGCCTGTTCTAGGGATTTGCTTTTTTTCCTTTTAAAAAGAGTTAAGTGACCAGGCCACAAGAATTTAAGTATTTTTTTGTATAGGGGGCTTTTTTATAAGGCAGCTGTTAGAAATGCAATAGAAACTGATACTTTGCTTATTAGGAACAGAGTCCAGAAGCGTTGATTTTCAGCTAATGATAATGCTTGTAAAGCAGAATCATTCGGGGCCTCCGATCAGGGGAATTAATTTAGAATTCGACAAGTCATGTGACAATAATTTTTGTGGGGGGGAAAAATGAGTTTTCTGATCCGCGGGACTCAAACCCACGACTCTCCAGATTCCTGTCAGAGTGTTCTAACCACTAAATTCGTAAGCAAGAAACCTTTCTATCTTTTAAATTCGTAAGCAAGAAATCTTTCACTCTTTTAAATTCGTAAGCAAGAAATCTTTCACTCTTTTAAATTCGTAAGCAAGAAATCTTACACTCTTTTAAATTCGTAAGTAAGAAATCTTTCCTCTTTTAAATTCGTAAGCAAGAAATCTTTCACTCTTTTAAATTCGTAAGTAAGAAATCTTTCCTCTTTTAAATTCGTAAGCAAGAAATTTTACACTCTTTTAAATTCGTAAGTAAGAAATCTTTCCTCTTTTAAATTCGTAAGCAAGAAATCTTTCACTCTTTTAAATTCGTAAGCGTGAAACCTTACACTCTTTTAAATTCGTAAGCAAGAAAATTTTCTTTTAAATTCGTAAGCAAGAAATCTTTCAAATTCGTAAACAAGAAATCTTTCCTCTTTTAAATTCGTAAGCAAGAAACCTTACACTATTTTAAATTCGTAAGCAAGAAACCTTACACTCTTTTAAATCCGTATGCGAGAAATCTTTTTTTTAATTCTTAAGCAATGAATTCTTCGCACTTTAGGAATAAGAAATCCTTCACTTTTTGCGAAGTAAGAAATCCTTCAGACTTTTACAACTTCAGACTTTTACATTCGCAAGTAAGAAATCCTTCGTTCTTTTCCATTCTCGAGAGGAAAATTCTTCACTCTTTCGATTCATTCGCAGGGAATAAAAAATGGCAGGAAAAATTATGTTTAAGTAAAAGTGAATTGGGAAGGGCTCCTTCTTCCCAATTCACTTTTACTTAAACATTAACTTTCCTCATTAAAAAAAAACCGAATCCTTCGCTCTAGCCATTCTTAAACAAGGTATCATCTTTTTCCCCATCACAAGCAACGAATCATGCACTCTTTTATATCCACTAGCACGAAATGTTTCCCTTTTTCTAATTCTCCAGCAAAAAGTACCCACTTTTTCACAAAGCCAATCACTTCTTTAATCAATTTGCATGTCACTTCAATGTTGTGTTTGTCCTCAGCAATCATTATGCACCTTTTTGCAAATGTTTTTTTTTTAATTCGTAAGCAAGAAACCCTTCACTCTTTTAAATTCGTGGGGCGGGGGTGGCTCAGTCGGTAGCGCACCAGGCTCGTAATCTGTAGTTCCCAGGTTCGAGTCCCAGCTGTATCAGCGTTGAGATTTATCTGCGCAAAATTCCCCGCCCTGCCCACGGTCAGAAGGGGACACCGATGGGCTTGGAAAGGCCGCCGTCCGTCGGATGGGACGTTAAGCCGTGGCTCCATGTGCGGGAGAGCCATACCCTGTGCACGTTAAAGAACACGCTGGATGGCCTTGACGGGAGGCTACCATCTGTCTCCCAACAGCTGTTCCAGTGGGTCCCCTCCCCCAACTTCTCTGAGCCTTCGGGGTCCATGTGACCTGGCCATTTAGCCCATGGTGTGCAAAAAAGTGCCGCTCAGAGGTAAAACAACAACAACTTTTAAATTCGTATGCAAGAAACCTTTCACTCTTTTGGACTCTCTATGAACTTTTATTCCTATTTAACAAAAACTCATGGAATTTCAGTGCGCAAACTATGCTAAACTTTTTCGTAAGCTGAACGGGAAAAGAATGTGGTTGTAACAAAATGCAAATTAACGAATTTAACATCCGACATAAAAGAAAAGGAACCAAATTTCGCATTTAAATATTTAAATAAAATTGCCTTCTTTCATTTAAGTGGCAAAGTTTACCGTTAATTGTCTTGTAAGTCAGGAAGCGATTACCTGACTGGTAAGCAGTCTTCCTGTAACGCCAGCAGAGGTTAGGGTAGTTCAGTCGATAGTGCATCAGACTCATCTGCAGTTCCTAGGTTCGAGTCCCACTAGGCCTAGGGTTGACATTTATCTCCGCACAACTCCTCGGTCAGTAGGAGACACCGATGGGCTTGGAAAAGCCGCCGTCCGTCAAATGGGATGTTAAGCAGTGGCCATGTGTGACCAGAGAGCCATATCCTATGCACGCTAAAGAATACGCTGGATGACTTGTTACAAGAGGCTACAATTTGTCCCCTAACAAGTGTCCAGTGGGTCCCCAACCTTCTCGGGGTCCATGTGACCTGACCATTTAGCGGGGTGGCTCAGTCGGTAGCGCGCCAGGCTCGTAATCTGTAGTTCCCAGGTTCGAGTCCCAGCTGGGTCAGCGTTGAGATTTATCTCCGCAAAATTCTCCCGCCCTGCCCACGCTCAGTAGGGGACACCGATGGGCGTGGAAAGGCCGCCGTCCGTCGAATGGGACGTTAAGCCTTGGCCCCGTGTGCTGGACTTGGAAAGTCCGCCATCCGTCGGATGGGACGTTAAGCCGTGGCTCCGTGTGCGGGAGAGCCATACCCTGTGCACGTTAAAGAACACGCTGGATGGCCTTGACGGGAGGCTACCATCTGTCTCCCAACAGCTTTTCCAGTGGGTCCCCTCCCCAACCTTCTCTGAGCCTTCGGGGTTCATGTGACCTGGCCATTTAGCCCATTGTGTGCAAAAAAGTGCCGCTCAGAGGTAAAACAACCCAACCCGTGTGTTGTAGAGACATACCCTGTGCACGTTAAAGAACACACTAGATGGCCTTGACTGGAGGCTACCATCTGTCTCCCAACAGCTGTTCCAGTGGGTCCCCTCCCCCAACCTTCTCTGAGCCTTCGAGGTGCATGTGACCTGGCCATTTACACCATGGTGTGCAAAAAAAGTGCCGCTCACAGGTAAAACAACACAACCCCATTGTCTAGTGACTGCGAAATTTTCTGGGGATTTAATCGTCGATACTGCGAAAACTATTAGTGTTGAACATCATTCACATCTTGTGAATGTCCGTGTGACACATTGCGAAAGGACCCTGGACCTCAGGAGCAACATCTGCACCTCCCCACGCACCACAAACCTACACTGCACGCCCCAGTAAAAGCATGCTTTTCCACCAACACCGCATACCTCACTAATTGGCCGTCTTCTGTCCACAACTTCCCGTTTCCTGAGCGCAACGGGACAGTTGCTGAATCTATCTCTGCCCTCCCCCCCGCTAGTCCCCTACCCTAGCGAAGTAGGTGCGGACGGGCAGACCTCCTGTGGCCCACTGTTCTCGTGCAATGCTGTGACACACGCACACACAGGCGGAGGGATGCGAAACAGTGATGGGAAGATCGGAATCAGGATGCTGTGCGATGGATAATTGTAGCCGTTACGCAAATAATAAAGATCGCCACATTGGCCTGGATTGTCAGAGACGACAAGAAAAGAAGGATTTCCTGACACTTGTGTGGAATTATTTGTGTGAAAGTAGCGGAGTAGGCTTCATTAATTTGATCCAGTACCGACAGATTTTTTTAGTTGTTCTCTCTTTTGGGAATGTGTCATGTGAGAAAGAGAAAAAAATAATAAGAGGAAATGAACGAAAAATGAGTAAATAGGAAAAAAAATGTTGTTGTTTTTTACTTTGCATGTTTCACAATAGGTACAGTCGCTCAAAAAGTATCCGAAAGCTATGGTTGATTATATAATTCAGGAAAAATATCTGTAGCGTGTACAGCAACTGTACACGCTCCAGTTTGGCAACCGTTCACACAGCAAACTGGAGCGTGTGCAGTTACTGCACACGCTCTAGTTTGCTGTGAACGGTAACTGCACACGCTCAATATTTCCGTGAGTAAGCCCACACGATCCAATGTGCTGTGAACATTAACCGCAACCGCTCCAGTTTGCTGTGAACGGTAACTGCACACGCTCCATATTCATTGCATTATATATTCATACGCATTATATATATTAAAAAGTATCCGAACACTATGGTTGATTATAGAATTCAGAAAAAATATCTGGCATCGATTTTTTTAGAAATTAGCGATCTGGCAACCTTCGTGTCACGTGACACGAAGGTCCTTGAATATATTATGCCAGATCCTTGAATATATTATGCATAATATATGGTGATTATAACGAATAATGATTGGAATCGTTTATGTAAATGAGGAAAAAATCCTAATTAAGTGAATTTGTGTATATGGGGAAATGTATCACGTAAAAAATAAGAAAAAAAATATTAAATGATTCAAAATTGTATGAGTAGTAAAAATGTTTTTTGTTATTATTTTGGCTGCAACAGAACTGGTAAAAAAATGCATATAAATAAAAATAACAATGATTTTAAATGAATGAATAGCAAGATTTTTAAGTGAAATATTGTGAGAATTTGGAAGCATATGTAATGAAAGAGATTTAAGTAACATACGCTGCAATATGCATAATCGTAGAAAATATATAATCGTAAAAAATCGATTGTAGAGAATGCAATGGATTGTAATCGTTCTTTTATTCGAGACTAAGATTGGATCCACAAAAAAAAACGAATCATCATAAGGATTGGACTTGGAAAAATCCGATTGGAAATAAATCGATTTTCTGTAACATCTAAATTGTCTGGTGGTCGCACTTAAATTGTGTGGTAGCCACTCCTAAATTGTATGGTGGCCACTCCTAAATTGTATGATAGCCATTCCTAAATTGTATGGTGGCCACTCCTAAATTGTATGGTGGCCACTCCTAAATTGTATGGTGGCTACTAATCCTGTAAAATAATATAAGTGTTTATAGAGTGAAATTGGCTGTGATTTTTTGCAGCAGTCTTTAGGAAAAATTTGTTCTGAGTTTTAAAATACAAAATAATATATGCAAAGTTAAACCACGGTAAAAATATTTTTCGTCGTTTATGTTAGCGAATTACGTAAAGAAGTGTTATGCTTTAGGTTCACATCATAAATATACACTGACGGAAATTGAAAAAAGAATACCCAGAAGGAATTCTTTTAGGAACGTCATATTATGATATGTCAATAGTTAAGGGCAGCAGAAACCGTGATCCAAGATTGAAAGTCATTGGATGAAATAATGACGTCACTGGGGACGACAACATGCAAATGTATGCAGCGCGTATTTAAGGACTAGGGCGTCAAGAAAGAAGTTATTCGTCTTGTGTCGTGTTGTTCAATGCTCTTTGAAGAAGCTACCATGCCTGGACAAGCAACATACGTTCAGTTAACGGAGTTTGAGCGAGGTTTTATAGTGGGTTTTTGGGAAGCAGGTTGGTGTTTTCGTCAAATTTCACACCACGTTGGTCGAGAGGTATTGGCAGTGGTACGATGGTGGCATCGATGGTCAGAAGAGCATTTGCATACTCGCAGACGTTTTTTCCGGGCAACACAGAATTATGGGCACACAAGAGGATCGACGTATCAGGAGGGCGGCGGTGGCAGAGCCGACGGTTACGGCATCACAAATTCGATCCTCTGTCGTACCAAGGGTGCCTACAAGAACAATACGCAATCTTCTTTTGGACGCAGGACTACGGGCACACGTGCCGCTGGCATGGTTACTAATGTCACCTCTTCACTGTCCAGCACGTTTGCAGTGGTGTCAAGAATGAGTTCATTGGAGGGAAGAATGTCAGTCTGTTGTCTTCAGTGATGAAAGCCGATTCTGCTTAGGAGCGTCTGATGGTCGTTTACGCGTCCGAAGGCGACAAGGTGAGCGACTTCTTCCATCGTGCATCCGCCAGCGACACACCACACCAGGCATCATGGTGTGGGAAGCGATTAGCGTATCAATCTGGTACGTGTCTGGTGTTTGTACAATGTACGTCAGCGATATCGTACAGTCGGTCGTCCTGCCATATTTCAGTGCAATTCCAAATGTGATATTCCAGCAGGATAACGCCTGTCCACACTCTGCCCGGGCAACTCAACATGCTCTTCAGGCAGTGCACCAACTCCCTTGGCCAGCACACTCTCCGGACTTGTCTCCAATCTCCAATCGAGCATGTCTGGGACTGAATCAGACAAAAACTCTTCAGCAGCAGGTAATGACCATCGCTGAATTACACATCCAAGTTGAAAGCACATGGAAGGTATCCTCCAGCATAATATCCAGCATTTGTATGACTGATTGCATGCCAGATTGGAAGCTTGTATTGCTGCTCGAGGAGGTTCGACACCTTATTGAAACGTGCCTCCTGTAAAATGAAACACTCATTAAAAAGTAAACCAAACATTGAATCACTTCACACGTGTGATCACTGTCCTTTCCCAACAAGTTGTTTCTACTAAATAAATCTCACAGATTACGATTCAATTGTTAATGGTGTTCTTTTTTCAATTTCCGCCAGTGTATATTGACTTGAAATTACGGCAGCCCAATTAAGAATACAATTCTCCTAAAAAAAAGACTTCTCTAAGCGATCGCTTGGAGAACTTCTAACGTCCGCCATGTCTTGTGTACAGATAATGTGGACAAATGAAACGCTGATGAAATAAGGAAAGGAGATTTTAAAATATAGAGATAAGGAAGAGAGATAAAATATTGATCTTAAGAGGCAGAGGAAATATCAATGATAACACATCTACTGACGGATGAGTCAACAGAATTGTAATGAGTCACTGATTAAATTTTGGTTCTTGAAATCCGTGGTTTTTCGGCAGATATTTTCTTGCGGTTTTATTAAGAATAATGAAATGCTGAGCATGTATGTACAGATTTTTAAGGTCGAATTTTAATAGTAATTATTTTTATGAGAATATTGTTAATCGTTATCAAATATGCACACAGACTGTGAACCGCCAACGTACAGTCGCTCAAAAAAGTATCCGAACAATATGGTTGATTACAGAATTCAGAAAAAACATCTGACAACGATTTTTTTTTAGAAATTAGTGATCTGGCAACCTTCGGGTCACGTGACACGAAGGTTGCCAGATATATTTTTTCTAGTTTTAAGTTGCCAGAGATATTTTTTTCTGAATTCTGCAATCAACCATAGTGTTTGGATACTTTTCTGAACGACTGTACTTTATATGTCTTTGATTCTTGGAAAGAGTTTTGTAATGAAATAATGAATGCTATAAGTTTGAATATATATATATACTGATGTGTTTGATTGAAAACGATTTTTTAAGAGAATTTCTGACATAAAAAATATCGTTGATATTTTCTAATTAACATTTTTTTAATATTAGTTATTGAATTTTTTGGTGGTCGCATCGAAACTGCCTTATGGCCACACGTAAATAATCTGCTGGCTGCTCCCAAATTGTCTGATGGCAGCTCCTTAATTGTCTGATGGCAGCTCCTTAATTGTCTGATGGCAGCTCCTTAATTGTCTGGTAGCCACTCTTTTAAATTTTCTGGTGTCAGCTCATAAATTATTTGCTGGCCGTTCTTTAACTGTCTTGCAGCCGCCCTTAAATCATCTGATGCTCGCACCTAAATTTCCTAATGACTGCACCTAAATTGTCTCGTGGTCGCACCAAAATTTTCTGACGACTTCACCAAGATTGTCTGGTGGTCGCACATGTATAGTCTGGTGGCTGCTCCTAAATTGCGTAGGGGTGGGGGTGGCTCAGTGGGTAGAGCGCCAGACTCGTAATCTGCAGTTCCCAGGTTCGAGTCCCAGCTTGGTCAGCGTTGAGATTTATCTCCGCAAAACTCCCAGCCCTGCCCATGGTCAGTAGGGGACACCGATGGGCTTGGAAAGGCCGCCGTCTGTCGGATGGGACGTTAAGCCTTGGTCCCGTGTGCTGGAGAGACATACCCTGTGCACGTTAAAGAACACGCTGGATGGCCTTGACGGGAGGCTGCCATCTGTTTCCCAACAGCTGTTCCAGTGGGTCCCCTTCCACAACCTTCTCTGAACCTTCGGGGTCCATGTGACCTGGTCATTTAGCCCATGGTGTGAAAAAAAGTGCCATTCAGAGGTAAAACGTGAGCGGGAGAGACATACACGGTGCACGTTAAAGAACACGCTGGATGGCCTTGACGGGAGGTTACCATCTGTTTCCCAACAGCTGTTCCAGTGGGTCCCTTCCCACAACCTTCTCTGAACCTTCGGGGTCCATGTGACCTGGTCATTTAGCCCATGGTGTGAAAAAAAGTGCCATTCAGAGGTAAAACGTGAGCGGGAGAGACATACCCGGTGCACGTTAAAGAACACGCTGGATGGCCTTGACGGGAGGTTACCATCTGTTTCCCAACAGCTGTTCCAGTGGGTCCCTTCCCACAACCTTCTCTGAACCTTCGGGGTCCATGTGACCTGGTCATTTAGCCCATGGTGTGAAAAAAAGTGCCGCTGAGAGGTAAAACGACCCAATCTAAATTTCGTCGCGGTAAAACTTGACTGTTTTAATCGGCTCTAAATTGTCCGGTGGCCGCACTTGAGGAACACTGCTTTGAAAATAAAGCTCACATGCATTATCAAAATAAAGTCCAATTTCCATCAATCAGTAGCTATGCAGAGCACAGGACAAGTCTCTTAATGGTGTGGTGACGTTAATCTGTGTGCACTTGCCTTCAACATGTTAATTCTTAGTGACAGAGTTTGGGGCCCCGTAATTTCCTAGATATTTACCGATTGGTTCCAATATTTCGTACACCGGTGCCCCTTGGGTGGCTCCATGCTGAGTGAAAATATAGGGTTCCTATTCGCCGTAGGGTGTGATTGTTCTCTGTGGGAATGTTGGGGATCTGGGTTCGCTGTCGTCGCCTAGGCTTCGTTGTGAAAGTTATGAATGAGGAAAATACGCGCTAAACGTTTGGCGGGAAATGCTATCCGTAGGAAGGACAAGTATACGCTGTACTTTTGGCGGGAAATGTTATTCATAGAAAGGACAAGTATGCACCGAACTTTTGATGGGAAATGTTGTTCATAGAAAGGACACGTAAGCGCTGAACATTTGGCGGGAAATGTTATCAGTGGGCAGGAGAGGTATATGCTAAACTTTTGGCGGGAAATTTTATTCATAGAAAGGACAAGTATACGCTGAACTTTTAGCGAGAAATGTGAGTCATAGAAAATACAAGTAAGCGCTGAACTTTTGGCGGGAAATGTTATTCATAGAAAGGAACGTAAGCTCTGAACTTTTGGCGGGAAATGTTATCAGTGGGTAGGAGAGGTATATGCTGAACTTTTGGCGTGAAATATTATCAGTGGGTAGGAGAGGTATATGCTGAACTTTTGGCGGGAAATGTTATTCATAGAAAGGAACGTAAGCGCTGAACTTTTGGCGGGAAATGTTATCAGTGGGTAGGAGAGGTATATGCTGAACTTTTGGCGGGAAATGTTATCAGTGGATAGGACAAGTACGCGCTAAATACTGGGGGAAACGTTTTCAATAAAAAGCCAAGTAGGCACTAATCTTTTGGCGGGAAATGTTGACAATGATGAAGTCAGATACTTCTTAAAACATTTTGCGTGGAGGGAAATGTTTTTAATAGAAAGGACAAGAACGCGCTAAACCGTTGGCAGGAAATATGATCAAAGATGAGGACATTCAGTAATAAATTATCACAACAAAACTTCCTGTAGACTTGGCTGGAAATGTGGCCAATGGTGAGGGGAAGTATGTGGTAAACTTTTAGGGGAAATATTATCACTGGAAAGGACAAGTACGCGTTAAACTTTTGGCGACAAATGCAATCAATGGGAAAACAAATAAGCGTAAAATTTTTGGCGGGAAATGTTATCACTGGAGTGGACAAATCCGCGAGAAATTTCGGCGGGAATTGTAAAAGTTATCAATGGAAATGAGTAAATGCTCTTGGCGTCAAATTTTGACTGGATTTAGCTAGTATTAAATATAAATAATTGTCTTGCTGTAAATATAATGAATTACGGTTAAAGCATAAAAAAAGAAACACGAAAGATGCGAGGAAATGATGCATTTGTATTACAAATAACTGGAAACTCGGTGTTTTCTGTGACTTGAATGTTGACAATTTAAGTTCTGATTTACTGCGAAATACATTTTGAACGCTGTAATTTTATCGTTCATAACAAATCAGCAACTCTAATTCAATATTTAAAGTCTTTTAATGATAATAATATTTCCTCTCGTGATGACGTCAGAACCGAATTTTTGTAAATCTCACTTCTGGATTAATCTACGAATATCGCCACTGCATAGTTTTTGTTGAGAGCTTCAAGTATCTGATGTGTCGTCACAAATACGTGTTGTAATATAAGTATCACATTTGGAAATATTCTTGTAACAAATGCGTTTAGTTCACAAAGAATGTTGTTAATTGTGAAGAATCTTAACAGAATCCTGTATAGTGACAGTTTTTAATGTTCTTGTCAAATAACATTTTCTTTAATATTTCCCAGTACTGAAAAAAAAAATAAAAGTTATATATTTATTGTTTCTTATTTGAGGAATATCGTATTTTTTTGTGTGTGTATTTTTTTGTTTTTTAATCACTGATCAAACATAATGCAATAAATTGTCGTTTTTTGATAATATCTGTAAACACCAGATGAAGACTGACTAGAATAACCATATAACTATGGGACTCGTCAGTAATTTTTCCAGGGGGGGTTGGGTTCTTTTACCTGTGAGCGGCACTTTTTTTCACACAATGGGCTAAATGGCCAGATCACAAGAACCCCGAATCAGAGAAGGTTGGGGGAGGGGACCCACTGGAACAGCTGTTAGGAAGCAGATGGTAGCCTCCCGTCAAGGTCAACCAGTGTGTTCTTTAACGTGCACAGGGTACGGCTCTCCTGTACATGGGGCCACGGCTTAACGTCCCATCCGACGGACGACGGCCTTTCCAAGCCCATCGGTGTCACCTAGTGACAGTGGGTAGGGTGGGGAGTTTTGCGGAGATAAGTCTCAACGCTGACCCAGCTGGGACTCGAACCTGGGAACTGCAGATTACGAACCAGGCACGCTACCGACTGAGGGACGCTATCAACTTGATATTAAGCCACCCCAGGGAGGGGGGTAATATCAAGCTGATATTTTATAATATACGATAATAAATCAATATCATAAGGTGAATTTTCAATTTTTTTTATATATGTTCCCATTATGTAAACTTTTCTACATACCGTCATTATTGAATATTTGAACATGCAGTTAGTCGGAGTTTCTGTATTAAAGTTGGCAACAATTAAGTAGTCAGTTGTTAAAATGGCGGCCGCTGTGTCGGACTATGCAGCAGTTGAACAGCGAACTGTCATTCGATTTTTGACTAAAAGAAAGAGACAAGACAAATAAAATTTAGTGTAAGATGTGTGCCTAACATGGAGACTTGTTTATCGTCAAAAAGTGTGTACAGGTGATATGAACTTTTCAGAAATGGTCGCACAAGTGTAATGGATGGCCAGGGGCGTAGCTGTAGGGGGGGAGGCTTCCCCCAAAGTAACTAAATCGAAGCAACTTCGTAAAATCTAGGTGAGTTGTGTGGGGCGGGGGTGGCTCAGTCGGTAGCGCGCCAGGCTCGTAATCTGTAGTTCCCAGGTTCGAGTCCCAGCTGGGTCAGCGTTGAGATTTATCTCCGCAAAATTCCCCGCCCTGCCCACGGTCAGTAGGGGACACCGATGGGCTTGGAAAGACCGCCGTCCGTCGGATGGGACGTTAAGCCGTGGCCCCGTGTGCGGGAGAGCCATACCCTGTGCACGTTAAAGAACACGCTGGATGGCCTTGACGGGAGACTACCATCTGTCTCCCAACAGCTGTTCCAGTGGGTCCCCTCTCCCAACCTTCTCTGAGCCTTCGGGGTCCATGTGACCTGGCCATTTAGCCCATGGTGTGCAAAAAAGTGCCGCTCAGAGGTAAAACAACCCAACCCTAGGTGAGTTGTGAAAATTTGCAATCTTGTTTTTTGTAAAATTAAGGGGAGTTGTCAAAAGCGAGGCAGCTTTGCAAATCTAGGGCAGTTTGGAAAATGGAGACACTGCGAAATCTAAAGCATTTGGCAAAATTCGAAACCACTTAGTAAAATACAGAGGAGTTGGGAAAATCGGGACAACTTGGCAAAATCTTGGGGAGTTGGCAAAATTCGGAGTGACTTGGCAAAATTCAGGTGAGATGTAAAAAATGGGAGTTTTTTTCTGTAAAATTATGGCGAGTTGGTAAAACTTAGGGAGTTGGCAAAATCTCGGGGCAGTTTGCAAAATTCGGAGTGACTTGGCAAAACGTGGAGAGTGACAAAATTCAGGCGAGATGTAAAAATTGCAATCTTTTTTCTGTAAAATTATGGCGTGTTGGCAAAATCGAAGCAACTTTGCAATGTCTAGAAGAGTTGGCAAATCTTGGGGGAGTTGGCAAAATTCAGAGTGACTTTGCAAAAATCAGGTGTGATGTAAAATTGGGATTTTTTTCTGTAAAATTGTGGCGAGTTGGCAAAATCGAAGGAACTTGGCAGTTGGCACCACTTGGAAACCACTGTAGGGCAGTTGGCAAAACTGGAAACCACTTGGTAAAGTACAAGTGAGTTGTAAAAATTGGGACTGGTTTTGTGAAATTAAGGAGAGTTGGAAAAATCGAGAACCCAGCAAAATCTAGGGGAGTTGGCTAAATTCGAAGCCACTTGTTAAAATACAGGGGAGCTGTGAAAATTGGCATTTGTTCTGTGAAATTAAGAGGTGTTGGTCAAATTGAGGAAACTTAACAAAATGTAGGGCAGTTGGCAAAATTCGAATCCACTTGAAAAATACAGGCGAGTTGTGAAAATTGGGATTGGGTTTCTGAAATAAATGACAGTTGACAAAATCGAGGAAGTTGGGAAAATTCACACTGACGAACTACAATTCAGACGAGATGTAAATATTGGGACTATTTCTACGAAATTATGGCTAGTTGGAAAAATTGGAACTCAAATGGGCAAAATGCAAGAGAGTTGTGAAAATTGTCTCAACCCCCCATGGAGAGAAAATCTAGGTACAGTCGCTCAAAAAAGTATCCGAACACTATGGTTGATTACAGAATTCAGAAAAAATATCTGGAAACGATTTTTTTTACAAATTAGTGATCTGGCAACTTCGTGTCACGTGATTACAGAATTCAGGAAAAATATCTGGATCGTGTACAGCAAACTGTACACGCTCCAGTTACCGTTCACAGCAAACTGGAGCGTGTGCAGTTACTGCACACGCTCAATATTTCCGTGAGTGAGCCCACACGATCCAGGTCTTTGTGAGCTCACACGATCCAATGTGATGTGAACATTAACCGCAACCGCTCCAGTTTGCTGTGAACGGTAACTGCACACACTCCATATTCATACGCATTACATATATTAAAAAATATCCGAACGCTGTGGTTGATTACAGAATTCAGAAAAAATATCTGGCAACGATTTTTTTTAGAAATTAGTGATCTGGCAACCCTCGTGTCACGTGACACGAAGGTTGCCAGATCACTAATTTCTAAAAAAAAGTTGCCAGATATTTTTTCTCAATTCTGTAATCAACCATAGTGTTCGGATACTTTTTTGAGCGACTGTACAAACCAGACAGAGACATTATTTTCTCAGATGACAAAATTTGATTTTCGAGTTGGAAAATTTTCGTCCCCCCCCACAACCATAATTCTTTGCTAATGCCCCTCTGGTTGTTCATCGACCTGATAAACCAGTTGAAGCAATAATTCCTCATACAATTGAAATACGTTAAGGTGTCTGTTTCTTTGAAAATGTTCATCACTTTGGAAGAATACTAAAGGGGTGGTAGTTCAGGGGTAATATAAATATATACCCACTCAAGCATCTGCTCGCCATAGAGGTCTGACAGGAGCCTGGTACAATTTATACGCCATAGTAGAAGGACCTGTGAGAATGGCGGGACCTCATCAGGATGACAACACAAACATATTTGGTTGGGGGGGGGGGGGGACTTAGTCGGTAGCGCGCCAGGCTTGTAATGACAGTTTCAGATTCGGGTCCCACCTGGCCCAGCTTAGAGATTTATCTCTGTAGAATTCCCCACACTGCCCTCGGCCAGTAGGGGACACCGATGGGCTTGGAAAGGCCACCGTCCTTCGGATGGGACATTACGTCGTGGGGCGGGGGTGGCTCAGTCGGTAGCGCGCCAGGCTCGTAATCTGTAGTTCCCAGGTTCGAGTCACAGCGTTGAGATTTATCTCCGCAAAATTCCCCGCCCTGCCAACGGTCAGTAGGGGACACCGATGGGCTTGGAAAGGCCGCCGTCCGTCGGATGGGACGTTAAGACGTGGCCCCGTGTGCGGGAGAGCCATACCCTGTGCACGTTAAAGAACACGCTGGATGACCTTGACGGGAGGCTACCATCTGTCTCCCAACAGCTGTTCCAGTGGGTCCCCTCCCCCAACCTTCTCTGAGCCTTCGGGGTCCCTGTGACCTGGCCAATTAGCCCATGGTGTGCAAAAAAAGTGCCGCTCAGAGGTAAAACAACCCAACCCATTACGTCGTGGTACCGTGTGTGTTTGAGACCCAGTTAACGTTAAAGAACACACTGGATAGCCTTAATGGAAGTCTTTGATAGTAGCTCTCCAGTTGATCCCTTCCCCCCAACCTTCTGTGAGCTTTCGGGGTTCTTGTGACCTGGCCATTTAGCCCACAAAAAAGTGATGAACAGAGGTAAAACAATCCAACCCATAAGATAGTCGACGGCAGTGTCCCCTGAGATTTTGACTCTTGCAGCAGGTTCAAAACCGAACCACCGAAACTAGGAACCCAGCATCGAAACCCCACATAACCAGAACTAATTGTGACCACCACAACACATTCGGCACCTATTGGTGTAGTACGTGCAGGATTGCAGGGAGCCAAAAACTTCCCCCACCAGTGACGTCACATGAACGAGTGCTCGTGCACTTGTTACGAATACGTCTGCAATTCTGAGTCATTATGTCGGGTTGGTTTACCTCTGAGCGACATTTTTTTACAAACAACGGGCTAAATGGCCAGGTCACATGGTCTCCGAAGGCTCAGAAGGTTTGGGGAGGAGACCCACTAGAACAGCTGTTGGGAGACAGATGGTAGACTCCCGTCAAGGGGCAGGGGTGGCTCAGTCGGTAGCGCGCCAGGCTCGTAATCTGTAGTTCCCAGGTTGGAGTCCCAGCTGGGTCAGCGTTGAGATTTACCTCCGCAAAACTCCCGCCCTTCCGATGGTCAGTATGGGACACTGATGGGCTTGGAAAGGGCGCCGTCCGTCGGATGGGACGTTAAGCCGTGGCGCCGTGTGCGGGAGAGCCATACCCTGTGCACGTTAAAGAACACGCTGGATGGCCTTGACGGGAGGTTACCATCTGTCTCCAAACAACTGTTCCAGTGGGTCCCCTCCCCTAACCTTCTCTGAACCTTCGGGGTCCATGTGACCTGGCCATTTAGCCCATGGTGTACAAAAAAGTGCCGCTCAGAGGTAAAACAACCCAAAACAACAACTCCCGTCAAGGACATCCAGTGTATTCTTTATCGTGCATGGGGCCACGGATTAACGTTCCATCCGACGGACAGCGGCCTTTCCAAGCCCATTGGTGTCCCCTACTAACTGTTGGCAGGGCGGGGAAATTTTGCGGAGATAAATCTGAAAGCTGACCCTGCTGGGACTCGAACCTGGGAACTGTATATTACGAGCCTCGCGTGCTACCGGCTGAGCCTCCCCCACCCCATTTGATGTGAAGAAAAAAGGGATTTTCCTGGATTGCGTGCGCCATAGACAGGCACACCCTCACTTATTGCTGAATGGTCGTTTCGTTCCTAGCTGCACCTGCTGGAAGAAACGAGGTTTCATTATCGTCCAAAGATCATTCTCAGAAGTTAACAGACTTTCAGTGTTTTTGGCCTTTTGAAGGACGTTTTCATTTCGAACAGCTGCCGAGGATCAATTTGTGCCTGGAGTTGATGATGGAGCAATGAAAGATGTAGGAAGAAGGCTACTCCGAAATGGGAACGGTTCCGGAGTTATCTTTAGAGTGGCGTATGAAAGAGAAAAAATGAAATTGATTTTTTTTTTTTCAAAATAGTGCAGATAAGATTGCAATAGAGTAGAAACTGCTTTATTGTTTGGAGAGCAGGAGTTGCTCAGTTGTCAGGGCATCAGGCTCGTAATCTGCAGTTCCCAGTTTCGAGTCCCCCAGCTGGGTCAGCGTTGAGATTTATCTCCGCAAAACTCCCCGCCCTGCCCACGGTCAGTAGGGGACACCGATGGGCTTGGAAAGGCCGCCGTCCGTCGGATGGGACGTTATGCCGTGGCTCCGTGTGTGGGTTGGTTGTTTTACCTCTGAGCGGCACTTTTTTGCACACCGTGGGCTAAATGGCCAGGTCACATGGACCCCGAAGGCTCAGAGAAGGTTGGGGGAGGGGACCCACTGGAACAGCTGTTGAGAGACAGATGGTAGCCTTCCATCAAGGCTATCCAGCGTGTTCTTTAACGTGCACAGGGTATGTCTCTCCCGCACACGGGACCACGGCTTAACGTCCCATCCGATGGACGGCGGTCTTTCCAAACCCATCGGTGTCCCCTTCTGACCGTGGGCAGGGCGGGGAATTTTGCGCAGATAAATCTCAACGCTGACCCAGCTGGGATTCGAACCTGGAAACTACAGATTACGAGCCTGGCGCGCTACCGACTGAGCCACCCCCGCCCCTTAAGTTAATCATAATATCGTAAAAATCTTTTCGATTTTTCTCTGCTTTTTCTACAGCTCTTAGTTTTTTATGCAATTTTTCACCTTCAGTTATAATCACCAAAAATTTAATTAGTCAAATGTTTTTTGTTGCAATACTTTCTTTCAGATAGAATAAAAAGTTTCCTACACAAAATAACCTAAGTCTGTTTTATTCAAAAACTGTTATCTGCAGTTTTCGATTATCTGAACTGCCTAAATTCTCAATTAATCTGACAAATAGATGTTTTGTCAATTTTTTTATCGGGAGGCTGGAAAGGGGGGGGGAGTACGCCCCCCCTTTCTTTCAGAATACTAGTAAGGGTACAGTCGCTAAAAAACAAGTATCCGAACACTATGGTTGATTACAGAATTCGGGAAAAATATCTGGCAACGATTTTTTTTTTAGAAATTAGTGATCTGGCAACCTTCGTGTCACGTGATTACAGAATTCAGGGAAAATATCTGGAGCGTGTACAGCAACTGTACACGCTCCAGTTACCGTTCACAGTAGACTGGAGCGTGTACAGTTACTGCACACGCTCCAGTTTGCTGTGAACGGTAACTGCACACGCTCAATTTTTCCGTGAGTGAGCCCACACGATCTAGTATCAAAATAATATGACCACCTACAGTCGCTCAAAAAAGTATCCGAACACTATGGTTGATTACAGAATTCAGGAAAAATATCTGGAGCGTGTACAGCAACTGTACACGCTCCAGTTACCGTTCACAGCAAACTGGAGCGTGTGCAGTTACTGCACACGCTCCAGTTTGCTGTGAACGGTAACTGCACACGCTCAATATTTCCGTGAGTGAGCCCACACGATCTAGTATCAAAATAATATGACCACCTACAGTCGCTCAAAAAAACATCCGAACACTATGGTCGATTACAGAATTCAGAAAAAATATCTGGAGCGTGTACAGCAACTGTACATGCTCCAGTTTGCTGTGAACGGTAACTGCACACGCTCAATATTTCCGTGAGTGAGCCCACACGATTTAGTATCAAAATAATAATTATAGAGCTATAAAAAATATATATTATAGATTCCCATTCACATAACACGAATATTTTTCAATATTTTGTTACGGATCTGTTTATATAGCTTATGAAGGAAGTGGAGATTTTTTCACATGATTCAATCATTCAAAAAAGTATCCGAACACTATGGTTGATTACAGAATTCGAAAAAAATATCTGGCAACGGTTTTTTTTTAAGAAATTAATGATCTGGTAACCTTCGTGTCATAAATTTCTAAAAAAAAAAATCGTTGCCAGATATTTTTTTCTGAATTCTATAATCAACCATAGTGTTCGGATACTTTTTTTTAGCGACTGTAAGAGAAGCAAAAATTACTAAACTTTTTTGAATTTCATGGATTTTTCAAAATTCTTTAAAAACTTGTAAAAAAAAAGGGAGGGGGATGTTATAGGGCGTTGGGAGGGTCAGTCACTTGCCTCCCCCCACCCTTGATATTTCTCGAGTTTAGTTTTTGGTGTATTCGAAATTCTAAGAAGTCATCATGACCCATAATACCTTTGATTTTCTGGTCAACAGTGGCGGGCATTCGTAGGTGACTGTCTGGGTAAGTCTTTTACCATTTCTTGTTCATTTGTTATTTTTTTCCCATTGGGAGGAAGGGGTGGGGGTTGAATCAGTTGGTACTGCACCTGCTCGTAATCTGTAGTTCTCAGATGCGAGTCTCTGCCATGCGAGGGTTCAGATTTATCTCCGAAACCCTCATACTACCCTCGGTCAAACAGAGACATCGATGGACTTGAAAAGGCCGCCGTCAGTCGCATGGGAGGTGAGCTAAATGGCCAGGTCACATGGACCCCGAAGGCTCAGAGAAGGTTGGGGCAGGAGACCCACTGGAACAGCTGTTGGGAGACAGATGGTAGCCTCCCGTCAAGGCTATCCAGCGTGTTCTTTAACGTGCACAGGGTATGGCTCTCCCGCACACGGAGCCACGGCTTAACGTCCCATCCGACGGACGGCGGCCTTTCCAAGCCCATCGGTGTTCCCTACTGACCGTGGCAGGGCGGGGAATTTTGCGGAGATAAATCTCAACGCTGACCTAGCTGGGACTCGAACCTGGGAACTACAGATTACGAGCCTGGCGCGCTACCGACTGAGCCACCCCCCGCCCCCCAGGTCACATGGACCCCGAAGGCTCAGAGAAGGTTGGGGGAGGGGACCCACTGGAACAGCTGTTGGGAGACAGATGGTAGCCTCCCGTCAAGGTTATCCAGCGTGTTCTTTAACGTGCACAGGGTATGGCTCTCTCGTATACGGGGCCACGGCTTAACGTATCATCCGACGGACGGTGGCTTTTCCAAGCCCATCGGTGTCCCCTACTGAACGTGGGAAGGACGTGGAGTTTTGCAGAGATAAGTCTCAACGCTTACCCAGATCGGACTCGAACCAGGAACTGCAGATTACAAGCCTGGCGCGCTACCGACTAAGCCACCCCCGCCCCATAAGGTGGGGGGGGGGGTTTAGTGCTGGTATATCTGAACGTAGACACAGTTGGCACTCTGACCAGGGAACTGCAGGTTATGAACCTCCAGTGCAGCCTTGTCAAAGAATAGCAAAGACACTATTGACTGCGAGCTAGAGTCAACGAGTCCAACTGCGCAGCGTTCGACGTATAATTTTATTCGCTTCTGGCTCCAGCATCCATCTGGCGCGGACCCAGACACGAAAACTGCAGTGAAGTGTTGCCAAAGGCAGGTCGTAGCCATTCGCTTCTCATAGCTGCCTGCTGGAAAGAAGCAACCATGACAAATGCTTCATTCCTTCGATGGTTTTTCTCTCAAATGGGAAGTCAACGTTTCAACATTAGAGTTGGCAAACAGCAGATGAAAGCCGTGTTTAACTTCGTAGAAATTGCAGCTCGTAAAGAAACATATATCAATCTTTTTTAGAATAGTCACGAGGTACTTTGAAAAGTACAGTCACTCAAAAATATATTCGAACACTATGGTTGATTACAGAATTCAGAAAAAATATCTGGAGCGTGTACAGCAACTGTACACGCTCCAGTTACCGTTCACAGAAAACTGGAGCGTGTGCAGTTACTGCACACGCTCCAGTTTGCTGTGAACGGTAACTGCACACGCTCAATATTTCCGTGAGTGGGCCCACACGATCTAGTGTCAAAATAAGATGACCACCTACAGTCGCTCAAAAAAATATCCGAACACTATGGTTGATTACAGAATTCAGAAAAAATATCTGGAGCGTGTATAGCAACTGTACACGCTCCAGTTACCGTTCATAACAAACTGGAGCGTGTGCAGTTACTGCACACGCTCCAGTTTGCTGTGAACGGTAACTGCACACGCTCAATATTTCCGTGAGTGAGCCCACACGATCTAGGACTTTGTGAGCTCACACGATCCAATATCCTGTGAACATTAACCGCAACCGCTCCAGTTTGCTGTGAGCGGTAACTGCACACGCTCCATATTCATTGCATTATATATTCATACGCATTATATACAGTGGACCTTCGTTATAGCGCTGCTCGCTATACCGCGCACTCGGTTATAGCGCGGGCGATGTTCGCGATAAGTTATAGATAGTGTTTGTTTTTACATATTTTCAAGCGTACCTTATGTACGTAAATAAATTAATAAATATATGTACTTATTAAGATGTATAACTGTTATGTGAATTTTAATAAAATACTTAATAAATAAACTGGTTTTTTTATTAAAATACATAATATATATAGTTGATGGGATGTTTCAGTATATAGCTCAAATCCTTCTGAGTAAATTTATTGTGTCGCCACCGCGCCGCTCGGTATAACGCGGTTCATTTTATAACGCGGGTGTTGTTTCCCGCCCGACATGCGTGTTATATCGGGGGTCCACTATATATTAAAAAATATCTGAACACTATGGTTGATTACGGAATTCAGAAATAATATCTGGCAACGATTTTTTTTTTAGAAAATAGTGATCTGAGGTTGTCAGATCACTAATTTCTAAAAAAAAAAATCGTTGCCAGATATTATTTCTGAATTCTGTAATCAACCATAGTGTTCGGATACTTTTTTGAGCGACTGTATGACACGAAGGTTGTCAGATCATTAATTTATGAAAAAAAAATCGATGCCACATATTTTTTCTGAATTCTGTAATCAACCATAGTGTTCGGATACTTTTTTGAATGATTGAATCATGTGAAAAAAATCTCCATTTCCTTCATAAGCTATATAAACAGATCCGTAACAAAATATTGAAAAATATTCGTGTTATGTGAATGGGAATCTATAATATATATTTTTTATATTTTTTATAGCTCTATAATTTCTAACATATGCATTTACCGGAAAAATGTGACTGAAGGTAAATTAAAGATCATAATCAAATCTATTTAAATCTCGATTTTCAACAATATGAGTTCATTATATAAAGAGTTATCAAAGTTGAAATATTTCATACAGGTTGGGTTGTTTTACCTCTGAGCGGCACTTTTTTGCACACCATGGGCTAAATGGCCAGGTCACATGGACCCCGAAGGCTCAGAGAAGGTTGGGGGAGGGGACCCACTGGAACAGCTGTTGGGAGACAAATGGTAGCCTCCCGTCAAGGCCATCCAGTGTGTTCTTTAACGTGCAAAGGGTATGGCTCTCCCGCACACGGTGCCACGGCTTAACGCCCCATCCGACGGACGGCGGTCTTTCCAAGCCCATCGGTGTCCCCTACTGACCGTGGGAAGGGCGGGGAATTTTGCGGAGATAAATATCAACGCTGACCCAGCTGGGACTCGAACCTGGGAACTACAGATTACGAGCCTGACGCGCTACCGACTGAGCCACCCCCGCCCCTCATAAAGGTTGAATTTAATTCAGAAATTGCTTAATATTTAAGTTTTAATTATTGTTTCAAAACATTTAATAAATTAAATATTCATTTGTAAGTTTACATTACTCTTATTTCAATATTACGAAATTATTATTTTTATAAAACCAATTTTTTGCCAAATATTCAATTTTCAATAACTCCTTAAATATTGGACGAATATTGTTGAAAATCGAGATTTAAATGGATTCGATTTCGATCTTTAATTTATCTTCAGTTACATTTTCGAAATAATTGAATATTTTAGAAGTTATAAAGATTCGAACTAGATCTCCAGGGGCGAGGGTGGCTCAGTCGGTAGCGCACCACGCTTGTAATCTGTAGTTCCTAGGTTCGAGTCCCAGCTGGGTCAGCGTTGAGATTTATCTCCGCAAAACTCCTCACCCTGCCCACGATTAGTAGGGGACACCGATGGGCTTGGAAAGGCCGCCGTCCGTCGGATGGGACGTTAAGCCGTGTCGCTTTGTGCGGTAGAGCCATACCCTGTGCACGTTAAAGAACTCGCTGGATGGCCTTGACGCGAGGCTACCATCTGTCTCCCAGCAGCTGTTTCAGTGGGTCCCCTCCCCCAAACTTCTCTGAGCCTTCGGGGTCCTTGTGACCTGGCCATTTAGCCCATGGTGTGCAAAAAAAGTGCCGCTCAGAAGTAAAACAACCCAACTAGATCTCCATTCACATAACATCGAAATTATCTAATATTTTAGTAGCGCAGTGAATGTGTAGCTTAGGAAATAGATAATATCATTGAAATATTGATAAGTTCTGTAGTGAATTTTTTAGACAATGAAAACATACGTCTGTAGTTTGATTTTGACGAATCGGTTTTCAAAATTTCCACGTCACGCGGAGTGATACACGCTCCACAACTTCACATGATAACGTGATCTCAACCAATCACGAATTTCCCAAAGAATTCTTCACACTGTCACGAATTCTTCGGCTATTTTTTTTTTCATTTTGCTACTTCTACTTTCGTAACAAGTGGATCGTTCATAAACTGTTAGTTAAATATTTACCTGAACCAGAGCATTGAGTGAAATGTTATCACTCTAAATCTCTTCATTGAAATCGTAAAACTCGAGTTTCCACTAAACGTCATTGAAAAACTCTTAGCATCAATTTGCACTCAAAGATAATTTCACTGTTGATCGAATCAGAACTTAATTTATTCCCAAAACGTTTCGTGCATTTGCTTAACCTGAATAGATTAGAAACAACTGCAATACGAACGAAAGTTGTGAATGTGTGACACGTTAGTAGTGTGTTCGCACTATGGAACCCCCCACTAGTGCTTTCCCCATATGACGTCACAGGCCACGCCCCCCTTCCGCCCCCATTACTACCCCCTATTAATATTCATAACCGACCACGCACCTTTATTAATATTCATAAATAATAATTCATATGAATTATTAATTAGCAAGCCCAGCGGTGTCCCCTACTGACTGTGGGCAGGGCGGGGAGTTTTGCGGAGATAAATTTCAACGCTGACCCAGCTGGGATCCGAACAAATTTTTATTAATATTTATTTTATATAAATATTAATTTTGTACATTTGCATATTTTTCTTAAAGAAAGAGGCTATTCATTCAAATTTGTGAACTACTGTTATTAATTTCCTCCGAAATTAAGAATATATTCTGATAGAGTGGGGCGGGCGTGGCTCAGTCGGTAGCGCGCCAGGCTCGTAATCTGTAGTTCCGAGGTTCGAGTCCCAGCTGGGTCAGCATTGAGATTTATCTCTGCAAAACTACCCGCCCTGCCAACGGTCAGTAGGGGACACCGATGGGCTTGGAAAGGCCACCATCCGTCGGATATGACGTTAACCCGTGGCTATGTGTGTAAGAGCCATACCCTGTGCACGCTCGTCATCAAACTGGATCATCTAGAGGTTTAAAATCATTAATCAACTTCAAGGTTCCACCGTCAAAGCACCCCCAGTGGTCCGCCAGATGGTTCGGTTCGAAGTGTTGCAGCTGCCGCCAAGCAGCTGATCCTCGGGACGTTAAAGAACATGCTGAATGACCTTGACGGAAGGCTACCATATGTCTCCCAACAGCTGTTCCAGTGGGTCCCCTCCCCCAACCTTCTCTGAGCCTTCGGGGTCCATGTAACCTGGCCATTTACCCCATGGTGTGCAAAAAAGTGCCGCTCAGAGGTAAAACAACCCAATCCAACCCTCTGAGTGGCACTTTTTTGCGCACCGTGGGCTAAATGGCCTGGTCACATGGACCCCGAAGGCTCAGAGAAAGTTGGGGAGGTTGGGTTGGGTTGTTTTACCTCTAAGCGGCACTTTTTTGCACACCATGGGCTAAATGGCCAGGCCACAAGGACCCCGTAGGCTCAGAGAAGGTTGGGGGAGGGGACCCACTGGAACAGCTGTTGGGAGACAGATGGTAGCCTCCCGTTAAGGCCATCCAGCGTGTTCTTTAACTTGCACAGGTTATGGCTCTCCCGCACACGGGGCCGACGAGAATTATTTGGTAACATCCTATAGTTAGTTTAGTTTTCTCCCAAAAGTAACATAAACAGACGATGTAATTATTTGAAATTGTGTCCTCGTTTTGATTTGTGCTCTGAGCCTTCGGGGTCCATGTGACTTGGCCATTTAGCCCATGGTGTGCAAAAAAGCCCCGCTCAGAGGTAAAACAACCCAACCCTTGGGGCGGGGGTGGCTTAGACGGTAGCGAGCCAGGCTCATAATCTGTAGTTCCCAGGTTCGAGTCCCAGCTGGGTCAGCGTTGAGATTTATCTCCGCAAAATTCCCCGCCCTGCCCACGGTCAGTAGGGGACACCGATGGGCTTGGAAAGGCCGCTGTCCGTCGGATGGGACGTTAAGCCGTAGCCCCGTGTGTGGGAGAGCCATACCCTGTGCACGTTAAAGAACACGCTGGATGGCCTTGACGGGAGGCTACCATCTGTCTCCCAATAGCTGTTCCAGTGGGTCCCCTCCCCCGACCTTCTCTGAGCCTTCGGGGTCCATGTGACCTGGCCGTTTAGCCCATGGTGTGCAAAAAAGTGCCGCTCAGAGGTAAAACAACCCAACCCAACTGATCTAAGGAACCTGAGTTCGAGCCCCGGGTAAGGCCTGGATGTTTCTTGCTCCTTTCAGAGGCCCGCTCAGAGGTAAAACAACCCAATCCTTGGGGGTCTTTGTGACCTAGCCATTTTTCCCATTGTGTGCAAAAAGGGCCAATCAGAGATAAAACAAAGCCTCTCCTCCCACCTCCCAGAAGAATAATTCCCAAGATCGCCACTGAGTGTTTAAAATTCAAAACCTCCAATCATCTCCTTGGTACGTGGGTTCCGCAGAAGAAGCCGTCTGGCAGCTAGCCTTGGGACGAAAGTTCTAATCTTGGTTATGAAGACTCCAGCTACTCTTGCAGTGAAGAATGCTTCAGGTCGTCCATCCTGTTCACTCAAGGGCAGGCTGATGCTGCTTTTGTGGGCTTTATCACTCCTCCAGATGTCAGCACTTTCTTCCGCTATCAGCACTGCCCTCTAGCGGCGACTCTTTCACACCACTCACTCTGGAAAGTGACGAGATCGCCCGACGCGAGGAACGCTTTGGAAGGGAGAAGGAAACCATTCTTCACCTTTTTGAAATAGATCAGTTGGGCTAGTTGGTACTTTTTTTTTAGAGAAAGAATTCCCAAACTTGTCTCTCCTACGAAAATTTTCTTTCTTTCGGTCTTCTGGTTGGATTGTTTTACCTCTGAGCGGCACTTTTTTGCACACCATGGGCTAAATGGCCAGGTCACATGGACCCCGAAGGCTCAGAGAAGGTTGGGGGAGGGGACCCACTGGAACAGCTGTTGGGAGACAGATGGTAGCCTCCCGTCAAGGCCATCCAGCGTGTTCTTTAACGTGCACAGGGTATGGCTCTCCCGCACACGGAGCCACGGCTTAACGTCCCATCCGACGGACGGCGGCCTTTCCAATCCCATCGGTGTCCCCTACTGACCGTGGGCAGGACGGGGAATTTTGCGGAGATAAATCTCAACGCTGACCCAGCTGGGACTCGGACCTGGGAACTACAGATTACGAGCCTGGCGCGCTACCGACTGAGCCACCCCCGCCCCCGGTCTTCTGGTGTGTTTTTTTTTTGTTAATGTAAAGCAAAATAAAATAAGTAATGTATCGTTGTTTTACCTCTGAGCAGCACTATTTTTTTTGCACACAATGGGATAAATGACCAGGTCACAAGGACCCCAAATGCTCAAAAGTTGGGGGAAGGGTAGCCACTGGGCTAATTCTCTGAGAAAGCCATCCAGCGTGTTCTTTAATGTGCACAAGATATGGCTCTTCCCCCAAGGAAGGGGCCACGGCTAAAACGTACCATCCGACGGACGGCGCCTCTTCAAGCTCATCGGTATCCCCTAATGTTAAATGTTCAGGTCACAAGGGCTCAGGGAAAACTGTGGAAAAGGGACCCAATGGACAGATGTTAGGAGAGAGAGGGTAGCCTCCCGTCAAAGCCATCCAGCGTGTTCTTTAACATGCACAGATTATATGGCTCTCCTATACATAGTGCTACGGCACGCCACCGACTGCCATTGTTAAAAATAATATAACAATTTCGTTTCCTTCTCAAACTATGTTGTCATGCACGATTAAAGTATAGTTGCTTTTCTTCTTCAACATGTAAAATTTTAGAATTGATTGCGCGCTTGGCTACTAATCTAAGGGGGACACCGATGGGCTTGGAAAGGCCGCCGTCCGTCGGATGGGACGTTAAGCAGTGGCCCCGTGTGCGGGAGAGCCATACCCTGTGCACGTTAAAGAACACGCTGGATGGCCTTGACGGGAGGCTACCATCTGTCTCCCAACAGCTGTTCCAGTGGGTCCCCTCCCCCAACCTTCTCTGAGCCTTCGGGGTCCAGGTGACCTGGCCATTTAGCCCATGGTGTGCAAAAAAGTGCCGCTCAGAGGTAAAACAACCCAACCCAACTGATCTAAGGAACCTGAGTTCGAGCCCCGGGTAAGGCCTGGATGTTTCTTGTTGTCTTTCTGCTGAGTCTCGCCATCCTCACAGACCTTTCACTATGGTATATAAACTGACAGGCTCCTGTCAGACTTTGGTTGTTTTACCTGTGAGCGGCACTTTTACACACCATGGGCTAAATGGCCAGATCACATCACAAAAATTCTACCTATTAGACACATATTTGTTTTAAGAGTAATGATATTTTTTAAGCACAATTCCTTTAATTTTCACATTCAGCCGGATTTATACAACTTCAGAGAGAAAGATCCAAAATATTCAGTTCCTTTGACTAAAAAAGAAATTGCTCATAAGCATTATTTGTATAAATAATAATAATAAATAAATAGCCCCTCAAGCAGCTGCTTGCCACAGAGGTCTGACAGGAGCCTGTCAGTTTATATGCCAAAGTTTTATCGCACCTAAAATCTTCAATCAGTTGCTTCTTGAAATTAGAAGTAAAAAAAAGTTTAATATGTTTAAACAGAATTTAAAAAGCTTTCTCTTTTCTTTGGAAGATGTTGCATCTATGTTAAATAGTCCAGTGTAAAGTTAAAATTCATTGTACATGTATCAGAAAAATTGTTTGTAATCTTTGTAGTGAGCAAGTCGTTATTGATTTTTGTATTAATTTCCTTTAGTGGCCCAGTGAGCCGTCCCATGGCCGAGTGGTTAGCGCACTTGGCTACTGATCTAAGGGACCTGGTTCGAGCCCCTGGTTAAGGCATGGCTGTTTGTGTCGTTTTTCTGCTGAGGTCCTGCCATCCTCTCAGACTTTCTACTATATATGTCAGTTATATGGCATATAAACTGACAGGCTCCTGTGAGACCTCTGTGGCAAGCAGCTGCTTGAGAGGGTATTTATTTTATTTTATTAGTGGCCCAGACAAACCATGTGGTTTTTGGGTTCACTCATATTTTTCTATGTTATAAATTGTATATGATGATGAAATAAATTGAATCAATTTTATCTTCAGTCATATTTTCCCACAAAACACTTTTTTTTTAATTATAGAGCTTCAAAGTTAGCGCCCCATTGATATAATATTGGATGGAATTAATTCAATGATTACTCAGTGTAAAACCCAAATACTAGAATCGTCATCAAACTGGATCATCTAAAGGTTTAAAATCATCAATCATCTTCAAGGTTCCACCGTCAAAGCACCCCCAGTGGCCCGCCAGATGGTCGGTTCCAAATGTTGCAGCTGCCGCCGAGCAGCTGATTCTCGGGACCATCCCCTTCCTATGGGTGGGTCTCGCCCCTCGACCTAATGCGAGGGAAGAGACTCGAGAAGCTCAACAACAGCGGAAGCAGACGCACGCGATGTATGGTCATTGAAGGCGCAAATGGATTATTGTTACCTTTCTTACCCCTCCCCCCGGCTTCTGGCCCCATCTGCTTACGCTTAGCGAAGGAAAGGTTACGGTCAGTTGAAATTTGCACCACCGTGGCGGATTCGACGTCAGGAAGAACTGAAGAGTCAGCCATTGTTTCTCAACTTCTTCTGAAAATGGAATATTTGGTTTCACACGTGAATCTCGCTCTCCGTCATGAGATGGCTAGCGAGGAGAGAGATTTTTTGACTAGTGAGGCAGTAACTTTTACATGGGGGGAGGGGGAGATTATCTGGGAGGGACAAAGATTTTTAAGGTAGGAGGCGAAAATTATTCAGGGAGGGGCAAAGTTTTCTCGAAGGAGAAGGGAAGCAAAAATTGTTTCAGGATTACTTCATGGAGAAGCAAAGATTTTTATTGGGAAGGCAAATTTACTTTGGAGAGGAGAAAACATTTCTCAGGGGAAGGAAAAATTACTTCAAAGAGGGGAAAAAATTTCTCGGGGGGAGGCAAAAATTTATTCAGGGAGGGGGAAATATTTCTGGGCAGGAGGCAAAATTTACTTCAGGGAAGAGAAAAATTTCTCAGAGGAGAGGCAAAACTTATTCAGGGAGGGGAATATTTCTCAGAGGAGAGGCAAAACTTCAGGGAGGGAAATATTTCTCATAGGGAAGGCAATTTTTTTTTCAGGGAGAGAAAATATTTCTCAGAGGAGAGGCAAAACTTACTTCAGGGAGGGGAAATATTTCTCGTAGGGGAGGCAAATCTTACCTCAGGGAAGGGAATATTTCTCATAGGGGAGACAAAACTTCAGGGAGTTGAAATATTTCTCAGAGGAGAGGGAAAAATTCTCGGGGGGAGGCAAAACTTACTTCAGGGAGGGGAACATTTCTCATAGGGGAGGCAAATCTTACCTCAGGGAGGGGAATAATTCTCATAGGGGAGACAAAACTTACTTCAGGGAGAGGAAATATTTCTCAGAGGAGAGGAAACATTTCTCGTAGGGGAGGCAAAACTTACTTCAGGGAGAGGAAATATTTATCAGAGGAGAGGCAAACTTATTTCAGGGAGGGGAAATAGTTTTCAGAGGAGAGGAAAACTTCAGGAACGGGAAATATTTTTCAGAGAGGCAAAATTTATTTCAGAGAGGGGAAATATTTTTTTGGGGAGGCAAAACTTTCTTCAGGGAGGGGAAATATTTTTAAGGGGAGAGCAAAACTTACTTCAGGGAGAGGAAATATTTCTCAGAGGAGAGGAAATATTTCTCGTAGGGGAGGCAAAACTTACTTCAGGGAGAGGAAATATTTCTCGTAGGGGAGGCAAAACTTACTTCAGGGAGAGGAAATATTTCTCGTAGGGGAGGCAAAACTTACTTCAGGGAGAGGAAATATTTCTCAGAGGAGAGGAAACATTTCTCGTAGGGGAGGCAAAACTTACTTAAGGGGGAGGAAATATTTCTCAGAGGAGAGGCAAAACTTCAGGAACGGGAAATATTTCTCAGAGGAGAGGAAAACTTACTTCAGGGAGAGGAAATACTTCTCGTAGGGGAGGCAAAACTTACTTCAGGGAGAGGAAATATTTCTCGTAGGGGAGGCAAAACTTACTTCAGGGGGAGGAAATATTTCTCAGAGGAGAGGCAAAATTTATTTCAGAGAGGGGAAATATTTTTTGGGGGAGGCAAAACTTTCTTCAGGGAGGGGAAATATTTTTAAGGGGAGAGCAAAACTTACTTCAGGGAGAGGAAATATTTCTCAGAGGAGAGGAAATATTTCTCGTAGGGGAGGCAAAACTTACTTCAGGGAGAGGAAATATTTCTCGTAGGGGAGGCAAAACTTACTTCAGGGAGAGGAAATATTTCTCAGAGGAGAGGAAACATTTCTCGTAGGGGAGGCAAAACTTACTTAAGGGGGAGGAAATATTTCTCAGAGGAGAGGCAAAACTTCAGGAACGGGAAATATTTCTCAGAGGAGAGGAAAACTTACTTCAGGGAGAGGAAATACTTCTCGTAGGGGAGGCAAAACTTACTTCAGGGAGAGGAAATATTTCTCGTAGGGGAGGCAAAACTTACTTCAGGGGGAGGAAATATTTCTCAGAGGAGAGGCAAAATTTATTTCAGAGAGGGGAAATATTTTTTGGGGGAGGCAAAACTTTCTTCAGGGAGGGGAAATATTTTTAAGGGGAGAGCAAAACTTACTTCAGGGAGAGGAAATATTTCTCAGAGGAGAGGAAATATTTCTCGTAGGGGAGGCAAAACTTACTTCAGGGAGAGGAAATATTTCTCGTAGGGGAGGCAAAACTTACTTCAGGGAGAGGAAATATTTCTCAGAGGAGAGGAAACATTTCTCGTAGGGGAGGCAAAACTTACTTAAGGGGGAGGAAATATTTCTCAGAGGAGAGGCAAAACTTCAGGAACGGGAAATATTTCTCAGAGGAGAGGAAAACTTACTTCAGGGAGAGGAAATACTTCTCGTAGGGGAGGCAAAACTTACTTCAGGGAGAGGAAATATTTCTCGTAGGGGAGGCAAAACTTACTTCAGGGGGAGGAAATATTTCTCAGAGGAGAGGCAAAATTTATTTCAGAGAGGGGAAATATTTTTTGGGGGAGGCAAAACTTTCTTCAGGGAGGGGAAATATTTTTAAGGGGAGAGCAAAACTTACTTCAGGGAGAGGAAATATTTCTCAGAGGAGAGGAAATATTTCTCGTAGGGGAGGCAAAACTTACTTCAGGGAGAGGAAATATTTCTCGTAGGGGAGGCAAAACTTACTTCAGGGAGAGGAAATATTTCTCAGAGGAGAGGAAACATTTCTCGTAGGGGAGGCAAAACTTACTTAAGGGGGAGGAAATATTTCTCAGAGGAGAGGCAAAACTTCAGGAACGGGAAATATTTCTCAGAGGAGAGGAAAACTTACTTCAGGGAGAGGAAATACTTCTCGTAGGGGAGGCAAAACTTACTTCAGGGAGAGGAAATATTTCTCGTAGGGGAGGCAAAACTTACTTCAGGGGGAGGAAATATTTCTCAGAGGAGAGGCAAAATTTATTTCAGAGAGGGGAAATATTTTTTGGGGGAGGCAAAACTTTCTTCAGGGAGGGGAAATATTTTTAAGGGGAGAGCAAAACTTACTTCAGGGAGAGGAAATATTTCTCAGAGGAGAGGAAATATTTCTCGTAGGGGAGGCAAAACTTATTTCAGGGAGAGGAAATATTTCTCGTAGGGGAGGCAAAACTTACTTCAGGGAGAGGAAATATATCTCAAAGGAGAGGAAATATTTCTCGTAGGGGAGACAAAACTTACTTCAGGGAGAGGAAATATTTCTCAGAGGAGAGGAAACATTTCTCGTAGGGGAGGCAAAACTTACTTAAGGGGGAGGAAATATTTCTCAGAGGAGAGGCAAAACTTCAGGAACAGGAAATATTTCTCAGAGGAGAGGAAAACTTACTTCAGGGAGAGGAAATATTTCTCGTAGGGGAGGCAAAACTTACTTCAGGGGGAGGAAATATTTCTCAGAGGAGAGGCAAAATTTATTTCAGAGAGGGGAAATATTTTTTGGGGGAGGCAAAACTTTCTTCAGGGAGGGGAAATATTTTTAAGGGGAGAGCAAAACTTACTTCAGGGAGAGGAAATATTTCTCAGAGGAGAGGAAATATTTCTCGTAGGGGAGGCAAAACTTACTTCAGGGAGAGGAAATATATCTCAAAGGAGAGGAAATATTTCTCGTAGGGGAGACAAAACTTACTTCAGGGAGAGGAAATATTTCTCAGAGGAGAGGAAACATTTCTCGTAGGGGAGGCAAAACTTACTTAAGGGGGAGGAAATATTTCTCAGAGGAGAGGCAAAACTTCAGGAACGGGAAATATTTCTCAGAGGAGAGGAAAACTTACTTCAGGGAGAGGAAATATTTCTCGTAGGGGAGGCAAAACTTACTTCAGGGGGAGGAAATATTTCTCAGAGGAGAGGCAAAATTTATTTCAGAGAGGGGAAATATTTTTTGGGGGAGGCAAAACTTTCTTCAGGGAGGGGAAATATTTTTAAGGGGAGAGCAAAACTTACTTCAGGGAGAGGAAATATTTCTCAGAGGAGAGGAAATATTTCTCGTAGGGGAGGCAAAACTTACTTCAGGGAGAGGAAATATTTCTCGTAGGGGAGGCAAAACTTACTTCAGGGAGAGGAAATATTTCTCGTAGGGGAGGCAAAACTTACTTCAGGGGGAGGAAATATTTCTCAGAGGAGAGGCAAAATTTATTTCAGAGAGGGGAAATATTTTTTGGGGGAGGCAAAACTTTCTTCAGGGAGGGGAAATATTTTTAAGGGGAGAGCAAAACTTACTTCAGGGAGAGGAAATATTTCTCAGAGGAGAGGAAATATTTCTCGTAGGGGAGGCAAAACTTACTTCAGGGAGAGGAAATATTTCTCGTAGGGGAGGCAAAACTTACTTCAGGGAGAGGAAATATATCTCAAAGGAGAGGAAATATTTCTCGTAGGGGAGACAAAACTTACTTCAGGGGGAGGAAATATTTCTCAGAGGAGAGGCAAAATTTATTTCAGAGAGGGGAAATATTTTTTGGGGGAGGCAAAACTTTCTTCAGGGAGGGGAAATATTTTTAAGGGGAGAGCAAAACTTACTTCAGGGAGAGGAAATATTTCTCAGAGGAGAGGAAATATTTCTCGTAGGGGAGGCAAAACTTACTTCAGGGAGAGGAAATATTTCTCGTAGGGGAGGCAAAACTTACTTCAGGGAGAGGAAATATATCTCAAAGGAGAGGAAATATTTCTCGTAGGGGAGACAAAACTTACTTCAGGGGGAGGAAATATTTCTCAGAGGAGAGGCAAAATTTATTTCAGAGAGGGGAAATATTTTTTGGGGGAGGCAAAACTTTCTTCAGGGAGGGGAAATATTTTTAAGGGGAGAGCAAAACTTACTTCAGGGAGAGGAAATATTTCTCGTAGGGGAGGCAAAACTTACTTCAGGGAGAGGAAATATTTCTCGTAGGGGAGGCAAAACTTACTTCAGGGAGAGGAAATATATCTCAAAGGAGAGGAAATAGTTCTCGTAGGGGAGACAAAACTTACTTCAGGGGGAGGAAATATTTCTCAGAGGAGAGGCAAAATTTATTTCAGAGAGGGGAAATATTTTTTGGGGGAGGCAAAACTTTCTTCAGGGAGGGGAAATATTTTTAAGGGGAGAGCAAAACTTACTTCAGGGAGAGGAAATATTTCTCAGAGGAGAGGAAATATTTCTCGTAGGGGAGGCAAAACTTACTTCAGGGAGAGGAAATATTTCTCGTAGGGGAGGCAAAACTTACTTCAGGGAGAGGAAATATATCTCAAAGGAGAGGAAATATTTCTCGTAGGGGAGACAAAACTTACTTCAGGGGGAGGAAATATTTCTCAGAGGAGAGGCAAAATTTATTTCAGAGAGGGGAAATATTTTTTGGGGGAGGCAAAACTTTCTTCAGGGAGGGGAAATATTTTTAAGGGGAGAGCAAAACTTATTTCAGGGAGAGGAAATATTTCTCAGAGGAGAGGAAATATTTCTCGTAGGGGAGGCAAAACTTACTTCAGGGAGAGGAAATATTTCTCGTAGGGGAGGCAAAACTTACTTCAGGGAGAGGAAATATATCTCAAAGGAGAGGAAATATTTCTCGTTGGAGAGACAAAACTTACTTCAGGGAGAGGAAATATTTCTCAGAGGAGAGGAAACATTTCTCGTAGGGGAGGCAAAACTTACTTAAGGGGGAGGAAATATTTCTCAGAGGAGAGGCAAAACTTCAGGAACGGGAAATATTTCTCAGAGGAGAGGAAAACTTACTTCAGGGAGAGGAAATATTTCTCGTAGGGGAGGCAAAACTTACTTCAGGGAGAGGAAATATTTCTCGTAGGGGAGGCAAAACTTACTTCAGGGGGAGGAAATATTTCTCAGAGGAGAGGCAAAATTTATTTCAGAGAGGGGAAATATTTTTTGGGGGAGGCAAAACTTTCTTCAGGGAGGGGAAAGATTATAGATGGATACTCAATATTCGAAACCAAGGATTCATCGTCTTCAGAAGAATATATCAAAGCTGCAGCATCGTCATAACTATTAATTTTCCCTTTCAGATTGTACGAAAATAAAACATTTATATAAATAATAAACAGAAAAGGCCCAAAGACGGATCCTTGAGGAACACCTTTCGAACAAACTACAAAAAATCACTTTTCACATTATAAATTTTTATATGTATGTGATAGCTAGACGGACACACATACATACAAGCCCAGTTATGGAACAGAATACTTTGGGGGGGGGGGGAACGCAAAGGCAGTTCAAGAGACTGGATTTCCATCTCTGTATAAATATTTTCCCTCCGTTTAAGGGATCTTTTAAAATTGTTTTGAGAAATGCGTGGAATATCACAAGATTAACTATTTCCCTTACTAGCATTCTCAAGAGGGAGGGGGTTGCACTCTTGTTATACCCCCCCCCCCCTTGATTCCACCCTGCATACATAACCTTCAAGCAGGCTCGTCAACTGCAGTTCCCAGGTTCGAGTCCCAAATGAATCAGCATTGAGATTTATCTCCGCAAAACTTCCCGCCCTGCCCACGGTCAGTAAGGGACCCTGATGGGCTTGAAAGAACGCCATCGATCAGATGGGATGTTAAGCTGTGGTTTCGAGTAAGGAAGAGCCATCTCCTATTGGGGCAGGGGTGGCTCAGTCGGTAGCGCGCCAGGTTCGTAATCTGTAGTTCCTAGGTTCGATTCCCAGCTGGGTCAGTGTTGAGATTTATCTCCGCAAAATTCCCCGCCCTGCCCACGGTCAGTAGGGGACACCGATGGGCTTGGAAAGACCGCCGTCCGTCGAATGGGACGTTAAGCTGTGGCCCCGTGTGCGGGAGAGCCATACCCTGTGCACGTTAAAGAACACGCTGGATGGCCTTGACGGGAGGCTACCATCTGTCTCCCAACAGCTGTTCCAGTGGGTCCCCTCCCCCAACCTTCTCTGAGCCTTCGGAGTCCATGTGACCTGGCCATTTAGCCCATGGTGTGCAAAAAAGTGCCGCTCAGAAGTAAAACAACCCAAAACAACAGATGGGATGTTAAGCTGTGGTTTCGAATAAGGAAGAGCCATCTCCTATTAAGTTAAAGAACACGCTGGATGGCCCAGATGGGAGGCTACCATCTCTCTCCTAACTGCTGTCCAGTGGGTCCTCTCCTCTCAACCTGCTCTGAGCAGTTGGGGTCCTTATAACCTACCTATTTAACTCATTGTGTGCAAAAACGTTCAGCTCAAAGCTAAAACAAAAGAACCTTTTTTTTTCTAAGAATTATTTCCCAAATCACCCATCATTGAGGTTAAAATAGTTTTTCCTGTATAACACTAGTTGAAAGTTAGATGATGGCAGCGGCTCTGTTATCGGTTTGAGAAATCCAATTGCTTCCAAAAATTTTTAAAACTTCCCCCTTGGGAACCACTGATCTAGATAGTCTCCAAAAATTTGGATGGGTCATTTATATTTCATAATAGACAGGCACCTATTTTCCCCCAATGGACTAAATATCCAGATCACAAAGACCCCAAGGTAACAGAGAAGGTTAGGCGAGGGGGCCAACTAGACAACTATTTGGAGACACTTGGTAAATGGTTAAGTCCATCCAGTGTGTTCTTTAACATGCGCAAGGTATGGCTCTCTCACACTGGGCCACGGCTTAACGTCCTATCCGACGGACGACGATGTTTCCCAACCCATCGGTGTCCCCTACTGACCGAGGGTATGGTGGGAAGTTGAGCGGAGATATATCTCGACGCTGGTAGAACAAATTTCTATTAATATTTATTTTATATTAATTTTTGTACATTTGCATATTTTTCTTGAAGAAAGAGGCTATTCCTACAAATTTGTGAACTACACTTATTAATTTCTCCCGAAATTAAGAATGTACTCTGATAGAGTGGGGCGGGGGTGGCTCAGTCGGTAGCACGCCAGGCTCGTATACTGCAGTTTCCAGGTTCGAGTCCCAACTGGGTCAGCGTTGAGATTTATCTCCGCAAAACTCCCCGCCCTGCCCACTGTCAGTACGGGACACCGATGGGCTTGGAAAGGCAGTCGTCCGTCGGACGGGACGTAAAGCCGTGTCCCCGTGTGCGGGAGAGCTATATCCTGTGCACGTTAAAGAACACGCTGGATGGCCTTGACGGGAGGCTATCATCTGTCTCCCAACAGCTGTTCCAGTGGGTCCCCTCCAACCTTCTCTGAGCCTTTGGGGTCCTCGTGACCTGGCCATTTAGCCCATGGTGTGCAAAAAAGTGCCGCTTAGAGGTAAAACAACCAACCAACCAACCAACCAACTCTGATAGAGGATTCATTTCGTTTGTTGTAAAATTTGAAGTTATTAATTTCAGTTTTTAGTATTAATATATCATTTTGCATATTTGTCATGAAAAGAGAAATTCCTACAAATTTCTGAAATTTTCTTATTTCCCGAAATTGAGATTTTATTCTGGTAGAGAATTATTTGACAACTGTCAATCTTAGTGTTAATTTTTCAAATTTGTATTTATCTCCTGAAAAGAGTTGGGTTGTTGGGTTGGCGGAGATAAATCTCAACGCTGACCCAGATGGGACTCGAACCTGGGAACTGCAGATTACGAGCCTGGCACGCTACCAACTGAGCCACCCCCACCCCCCTGAAAAGAGAATATTTTCCTACGAATTTCTGAAATATTCTCACTCTATCTGCACAGAGATAATCCAGCAAATTAAAAAAAAATTAAAACTTAAAACAAACAAAAAAACTACTTCTTCCCCTAAATATGTTGACTTTTTCAAATGCAAAAGTAAAATTCTCATCTCATTTTTATCCATTTCTTCCCACGCACCTAACCTTTGACCCCTAACAGTCGCCAACTCGAAAACTCTTCCATCCACTGCTCGTGTTACGAGCAGAAGTTGCATTGCTTGCCTTTTCGCACAAGTCCCGAAATAACCCGACTCGGGTATTGACTCCGCGACACTCTCTCCGTGGGTGCGGAGAGCGCGTTATGCGTGCGCTAGAGTGCGTCACGACCGACACCCACACTACTCGTTTCTACGAGCAAGGAGGGGGGGGGGTAGGATCGTGACACTTCACGCCCTGAAGTGAAAATTTCGACAAAACAAACTGAGCGTCTTCCCCCGCGGGCAAATCAACTTCACCCCGACCGAGATTGGGATTAGAGAGTTGGGTTGTGGGTTGTTTTACCTCTGAGCGACACTTTTTTTGCACACCATGGGCTAATCACATGGACCCCGAAGGCTCAAAGAAAGTTGGGAGAGGGGACCCACTGGAACAGCTGTTGGGAGACAGATGGTAGCCTCCCGTCAAGGCCATCCAGAGTGTTCTTTAACGTGCACAGGGTATGGCTCTCCCGCACACGGGGCCACGGATTAACGTCCCATCGGACGGACGGCAGCCTTTCGAAGCCCATCGGTGTCCCCTACTGACCGTGGGCAGGGCGGGGAATTTTTGCGGAGATAAATCTCAACGCTGACCCAGCTAGGACTCGAACCTGGGAACTACAGATTACGAGCCTGGCGCGCTACCGACTGAGCAACCCCCGCCCCTGGATTAGAGAGAGTTCTGAAAATTCCTCATAATGTCAATGCGCAACAATCTGCTCTTCGTATGCTTACGAGCAGAAAAAGAGTTCTGTTTTCATTTTTATTGTATAAACAGTTTTTTCATGGCTTTAAGGGGAGGCTCAATCGGTAGCGCACCAGGCTCGTAAACTGTAGTTCCCAAGTTCGAGTCCCAGCTAGGTCAGCGTTGAGATTTATCTCCGCAAAATTGCCCGCCCTGCCCACGGTCAGTAGGGGACACCGATGGGCTTGGAAAGGCAGTCGTCCGTCGGATGGGACGTTAAGCCGTGGCCCCAAGTGCGGGAGAGACATATTCTGTGCAAGTTAAAGAACACGCTGGATGGCCTTGACGAGGAAGCTACCATCTGTCTCCCAACAGCTGTTCCAGTGGGTTTCCTCCCCCAACCTTCTTCTGCGCCTTCGGGGTCTTTGTAACCTCACCATTTAGCTCAATGTGTGCAAAAAAAGTGCCGCTCAGAGGAAAAACAACCCAAATTCATGGCTATACAAAGTAGCTACTGAATCGCACAGGGATTTTCTTTAATTTATGGAAACCAATGTTAAGTCAATGGGAAGCTAACATCAAAGCTTTATAACTTCTAAAATAAGATTTTTATTTGTTTTGAAATATGTGATTGCACATAAAGATCTCAATCAAATAAATCAATATCTCGATTTGCAACAACATTCGTTCAGTATTTAATGAGTTATGGAAGTTTGAATATTTAGTGATAACAATGCCAGTCTTAAGAAACTTATACAAAACTGAAGAATAGTGAAAGAATTCTTTACACAAAGTTCAAAAATAAAACTTATTTTATTAAACACTTTGAGATGAAGAAGTTTTAATTAACTTCTGAAGTCAATTTTTCTGGCTGGCTTTGTTATCGCTAAATATTCAAACCTCCATAACTCATTAAATACTGAACGAATATTGTTGACAAATCCAGATATTGATTTATTTGATTGAGATCTTTATCTGCAATCACATTTTTCAAAGCAAAACAACTTATTTTAGAAGTTATAGAGCTTTGACGTTAGCTTCCCATCGACTTAACATAGGGATTTTCCTTAATTTATGGAAACCAGTGTGATTCAGTAGCTACTTTGTATAGCCATGAATCTGGGTTGGGCTGCTTTACCTCTGAGTGGCACTTTTTTGCACACCATGGGCTAAATGGCCAGGTCACAAGGACCCCGAAGGCTCGGAGAAGGTTGGGGGAGGAGACCCACTGGAACAGCTGTTGGGAGACTGATGGTAGCCTCCCGTCAAGGCCATCCAGCTTGTTCTATAACGTGCACAAGGTATGGCTTTCCCGTACACGGGACCACAGCTTAACGTCCCATCGGTCAGACTGCGGCATTTCCAAGCCCATCGGCCAAGACTTTCGGTGTTCCATTTCGGACAGAGCAGTGTACAGAGCAAAATCCCAGCTGGGTCAGCGGAGATAAATCTCAACGCTGACCCAGCTGGGACTCGAATCTGGGAGCTGCAGATTACGAGCCTGTCGCACTACCGCTGAGCTACCCCCGTCCCCAATTGTAGCGAATCATCCGCCGTTAACGAAGACTGGCACTTAAAACTCTTGCAAATCGAAATTCAAGAAGCCATTCCTCATTCTTCGGGCCTCAATTGTTAAGACACGTATTAAGTGTCACGCGCGGAACAGCTGCTACTCACGCGAATTGTTCGTCACGAAAGGAGCGTGCCACCTGCTTTCGTGGCTTTGGTGATTTCAGCTGAGAAGAACTATCAAAGGTATGCGACCAGTGCACGAGAGGAAGCAAATCCACGGGTATTGACAACGGAATGCAACTAGGGCGGGGAGGACTTGGTCCCTTGGCATGCTTCTGTCAAAACACGATTTATCAGTTAATAAGATCTAACTTTCGGCATTTCAAGAGGGGATTTATCGATAAGAGGACTAAATCGGCTACTGAAGTTCCCGCAAATCGGGGGCGGGGGTGGCTCAGTTGGTAGGGTGCCAGGCTCGTAATCTGCAGTTCCCAGGTTCGAGTCCCATTGGGCCAGCGTTGAGAATTTTCTCCGCAAAACTCCCCGTCCTGCTTATGGTCAGTACGGGACACCGATGGGCTTGGAAAGGCAGTCGTCCGTCGGATGGGATGTTAAGCCGTGGCTCCGTGTGCGTGAGAGCCAAACATTGGACACGTTAAAGAACACGCTGGATGGCCTTGACGGGAGGCTACCATCTGTCTCCGAACAATTGTTCCAGTGGGTCCCCTCCAACTATCTCTGAGCCTTCGGGGCCCTTGTGACCTAGTCATTTTTGCCCACTGTGTGCAAAACAGTGCCGATTCGAAGTAAAACAATCCAACCGAATCGCGCAAATCCTTTTGTGATTTTTGTTTTCTGCTTTTAACGCCCTCTAACAACGAAAATTCGAACTACTAGATGATTTGCATAATCAAACAGTAATATTTTATTTAGAATATTAGGAAACATAAAGTTAATTTCCCTAAAAATAATATTCCTTAAGCTTTCAAAAACTGTCCCGTGGCCAAGTGGTTAGCGAGCTTGGCTAAAGGGACCTGGGTTCGAGCCCCGGGTAAGGCATGGAAATATGTGTTGTTTTTCTGCTGAGGTCCTGCCATCCTCACAGACCTTCTACTTTGGCATATAAACTGACAGCCTCCTGACAGACCTCTGTGGCAAGCAGCTGCTTGAGGGGTATTTTTTTAAAATTAAGCTTTCAAAACCAAAAGTTAATTTTTCTTATGCCCCTTGGTGGTAAGAAGGAAAATCAAAAATCATTGCTTCCAATGTAGTATTGCACCTTACGATGTGTGTCCAAAATTTCGGCGAGGCGGGGGTGGCTCAGTCGGTAGCGCGCCAGGCTCGTAATCTGTACTTCCCAGGTTCGAGTCCCAGCTGGGTCAGCGTTGAGATTTATCTCCGCGAAATTCCCCGCCCTGCCCACGGTCAGTAGGAGACACCGATGGGCTTGAAAAGGCCGCCGTCCGTCGGATGGGACGTTAAGCCGTGGCACCGTGTGCGGGAGAGCCATACCCTGTGCACGTTAAAGAACACGCTGGATGGCCTTGACAGGAGGCTACCATCTGTCTCCCAACAGCTGTTCCAGTGGGTCCCCTCCCACAACCTTCTCTGAGCCTTCGGGGTCCATGTGACCTGGCCATTTAGCCCATGGTGTGCAAAAAAGTGCCGCTCAGAGGTAAAACAACTCAACTTTAAAGAACACGCTGGATGGCCTTGACGGGAGGCTACCATCTGTCTCCGAACAGCTGTTCCAGTGGGTCCCCTCCCCCAACCTTCTCTGAGCCTTCGGGGTCCATGTGACCTGGCCATTTAGCCCATGGTGTGCAAAAAGGTGCCGCTCAGAGGTAAAACAACCCAACGTTAAAGAACACGCTGGATGGCCTTGACGGAAGGCTACCATCTGTCTCCCAACAGCTGTTCCAGTGGGTCCCCTCCCCCAACCTTTTCTGAGCCTTCGGGGTCCATGTGACCTGGTCATTTAGCCCATGGTGTGCAAAAAAGTGCCGCTCAGAGGTAAAACAACCCAACGTTAAAGAACACGCTGGATGGCCTTGACGGGAGGCTACCATCTGTCTCCCAACAGCTGTTCCAGTGGGTCCCCTCCCCCAACCTTTTCTGAGCCTTCGGGGTCCATGTGACCTGGCCATTTAGCCCATGGGTGCAAAAAAGTGCCGCTCAGAGGTAAAACAACCCAAACAACCAAAATTTCGAATTTTTCTCATACATAGGTCTTTCAGGATATTCGCTAAAAATTTTACATTTTCTTAAAAAAAAAAATTTCCGTCGTTAGAGATTGCTATTGGAAGATTCTGAAAATACGAATCGTTACCTTTCATCAATAGTTATCTAACGAAAAAAGAATTTTAAACTTAGCTCTAAAACCAAAAAAAAACAAGAGAAACTTGAATGTGTCCATAGAGACAGCTAAAGTGAACACATTATTTGTTTCCTTTTTTTTAATTTTTGTTTTAGAGTGGTTGCTAGCTGAAAGCGAAGAACTGTAGTTAAGGGCGAAACAATCATTTACTTTGCTGTCATGAAAGAAGTTTCAGGTTCAACCAGTTTCGTCGAAATGCAGGCGTGTGCGGTTTCAGCCTCTCTTTATAATCAGTGTGTGGGATTCACCTCGAAAAACTGTTCGGAAAGTGAATTCCATGAATTCAACCCACACTTCAAAATCCTATTTTGCCTAAATACTGTGCACCGGACAACCGGGGGCGGGGGTGGCTCAGTCGGTAGCGCGCCAGGCTCGCAATCTGTAATTCTCAGGTTCGAGTCCCAGCTGGGTCAGCGTTGAGATTTATCTCCGCAAAATTCCCCCGCCCTGCCCACGGTCAGTAGGGGACACCGATGGGCTTGGAAAGGCCGCCGTCTGTCGGATGGGACGTTAAGCCGTGGCCCCGTGTGCGGGAGAGCCATAGCCTGTGCACGTTAAAGAACACGCTGGATGGCCTTGACGGGAGGCTACCATCTGTCTCCCAACAGCTGTTCCAGTGGGTCCCCTCTCCCAACCTTCTCTGAGCCTTCGGGGTCCATGTGACCTGGCCATTTAGCCCATGGTGTGCAAAAAAGTGCCGCTCAGAGGTAAAACAATCCAACCCGGACAACCGACATTTTGCAGATGAATATGAAGATAAAATAATTAATTTAAAGATCTTTATGCTTTGTTAGTACCTACTCAACTCAAAAAGAACTTTTTCATTAATCTCACAAAACAAAAAAAAATTGAACAAATTTTTGTTATCATTGTAAGCCCCTTAATCGTCATATTCCATCACTTAAAATATTAAATTTCTAGCCCAAATAAATCATTTGAAATATTCGTTAAAAATTTTGAAATTTTTCAACGTCAGAGTTCGCAATTAAAGCTTTGAGAGATTCTAAATGTGTGAATCATAATATAGTTATGGAAGTTTGAATATTTAGTGATAACAATGCCAGTCTTAAGAAGCTTATATAAAAACTGAAGAATAGTGAAAGAATTCTTTACACAAAGTTCAAAAATAAAACTTATTTTATTAAACACTTTGAGATGAAGAAGTTTTAATTAACTTCTGAAGTCAATTTTTCTGGCTGGCTTTGTTATCGCTAAATATTCAAACCTCCATAACTCATTAAATACTGAACGAATATTGTTGACAAATCCAGATATTGATTTATTTGATTGAGATCTTTATCTGCAATCACATTTTTCAAAACGAAAAAACTTATTTTAGAAGTTATAGAGCTTTGCCGTTAGCTTCACATTGACTTAACAGAGGGATTTGCCTTAATTTATGGAAACAGTGTAGTTGTATCATAAATAATATGAATGGACATCAAGACTACTAATACTACTAATTCATCTCTAAAAAAATATAAAATATATGTCTGTCTTCATATATATGTCTGCGGCACAATCTGCATGTATGTCTGTCTGTCCGTAGGTTTGTATATATTGAAATAATTAGCAAAAAAATGGTTTTGCCTTGAGTGTATCTGTCTGTCTGTATACAAATGTACATACATAAATACCGATATAAAAGTATCCCAAAATTCTTTCTAATTAGGGGTGACTCAATCGGTAGAGCGCCAGGCTCGTAATCTGTAGTTCCCAGGATCAAATCCCAGATGGGTCAGCGTTGAGATTTATCTCCGCAAAATTCCCCGCCCTGACCACGGTCAGTAGGGGACAACGATGGCTATGGAAAGGCTGCCGTCCGTCATATGGGACGTTAAGCCGTGGACCCGTGTGCGGGAGAGCCATACCCTGTGTACATTAAAGAACACACTGGATGGCCTTGACGGGAGTCTGTCTCCAACATCTGTTCAAGTGGGTCCATTCCCCCAACCTTCTCTGAGCCTTCGGGGTCCATGTGACCTGCCCATTTAGTCCATGGTATGCAAAAAAGAGCCGTCCCATGGCCGAGTGGTTAGCGCGCTTGGCTACTGATCTAAGGGACCTGGGTTCGAGCCCTGGGTAAGGCATGGATGTATGTGTCGTTTTTCTGCTGAGGTCCTGCCATCCTCTCAGACCTTCTACTATGGCATATAAACTGACAGGCTCCTGTCAGACCTCTGTGGCAAGCAGCTGCTTGAGGGGGTATTTATTTATTTATTTTTTTTTTTATTTATGCGAAAAAGTGCCTCTGGGAGGAAAACCAACCTTTCTGATTAGTGCCTCATCATTTAAATCAGATGCATTTGCAAAGTGTTAAGAAAGAATAATCTTCAACTGCAGACTCCTGATATTTATAGAAAGTAATAACCTCCTTTTTAGCACCCAATGTACCACGGATACTCCTCGAAGCTTCTGCTATCAAGAATTCATTTTTTGACATCGAGAACATCTGTTGAAAAATGTGTCATTGAAATCGAAAAAAAAGAAGCATGGACAACGTTGCTTGATAATTTGATATTCCTCACAGCCTTCGTGCCGCTGGTTTGAGAGATCACATGACCATTTCCATCGCCATTTTACTTTCATATTTCTTTTTAAGTCGGCAAAACTCTTTTACAGTCATTTCTTACTAGATGACCGGTTGGGTTGTTTTACCTCTGAGCGTCACTTTTTTGCACACTATGGACTAAATGGCCAGGTCACATGGACCCCGAAGGCTCAGAGAAGGTTGGGGGAGGGGACCCACTGGAACAGCTGTTGGGAGACAGATGGTAGCCTCCCGTCAAGGCCGTTCAGCGTGTTCTTTAACGTGCACAGGGTATGGCTCTCCCTAACACGGTACCATGGCTTAACGTCCCATCGGACGGACGGACGGACGGCCTTTCCAAGCCCGTTGATGTCCCATACTGACCATGGGTGGGATGGGGTTGGGTTGTGTTACTTCTGAGCAGCACGTTTTTGCACACAATGGGCAAATGGCCAGGTCACATGGACCCAAAAAGGCTCAGAGAAGGCTGGGGGAGAGTCTATCTCCCAACCACTGTAATAGTCTGTTGGGAGACAGATGGTAACCTTCCGTTAAGGCCTTCCAGCGTGTTCTTTAGCGTGCACAGTGTATGGCTCTCCCGTACAGGGAGCCACGGCTTAACGTCCCATCCAACGAACGACTGCATTTCTAAGCCCATTGGTGTCCATGGGCAGGGCAGAGAGTTCTGCGGAGAAAAATATCAGCACTGACCTAGCTGGGACTCGAACCTGGGAACTACAAATTACGAGCCTGGTGCATTACCGACTGAGCCACCCCCGTCCCCCTGTGTACGGGAAAGCCATACCCTATGCACGTTAAAAAACATGCTATCATCCGTCTTCTAACATCTATCCAGTGGGTGCGCTTCCACAGCTTCCTCTAAATTTTTGGGTTCCTTGTGACCTGCCAATTTAATTCGTTGTCTCCAAAAAAGCAACCCTACTAAATTATAGTTTGACCATCCTGCTTTGGAAGAGAGATTCCTCAGCATCTCTTATTGCTGAGATGCCATTGGACATCTGAAATCACGTGGCTTTGTCAGCTTGTGTCGTTGGCAAGTCTTAGGACATAGTTTCTGCGCCAAAACAATTCCTCGTATAAAGGCACATCACATTTCCTGTTATTCAATTGGCAAACCTTTTAAAATCCCTGCAAACCTTAGTGTGATGCTTAACTGGGTTGCTGATGGTTATTTCACCAAAAGTTCTTCTTTTCTCTATTCTTAATGTTGCTCACTGTATTAGCTCTTTGCAGCTAAATTTGAAACCTTTGGATTTTTCTGACAAGCGCATTGTTCAAACTAAACTCTTGTGTTGCGAAATTTGTTTACGCCATCTCGGATTAAGAGTTGGGAACAGCTGAAATTGAAGCAGTTCTATTTCATCAGACCGAAATTGCATCTTTGTTTCTCAGTGAAACCAGTAATCTGCAGTTCCCAGGTTCGAGTACCAGCTGGGTCAGCGTTGAGATTTATCTCCGCAAAACTCCCCGCCCTGCCCACGGTCAGTAGGGGACACCGATGGGCTTGGAAAGGCCGCCGTCCGTCGGATGGGACATTAAGCCGTGGCCCCATGTGCGAGAGAGCCATACCCTGTGCACGTTAAAGAACACTCTGGATGGACTTGACGGGAGGCTACCATCTGACTCCTAATAGCTGTTCCAATGGGTCCCCTGCCACAACCTCTGAGCCTTCGGGGTCCATGTGACCTGGCCATTTAGCCCATGGTGTGCAAAAAAGTGCCGCTCAGAGGTAAAACAACCCAACCCAACCCAGGTTCGAGTACCAGCTGGGTCAGCGTTGAGATTTATCGCCGCAAAATTCCCCGCCCTGCCCACGGTCAGTAGGGGACACCGATGGGCTTGGAAAGGCCGCCGCCGTCGGATGAGACGTTAAGCCGTGGCCCCGTGTGTGTGAGAGCCATACCATGTGCACGTTAAAGAACACGCTGGATGGCTTTGACGGGAGGCTACCATCTGTCTCTCCCAACAGCTTTTACAGTGGGTCCCCTCCCCCAACCTTCTCTGAGCCTTCGGGATCCTTGAGACCTGGCCATTTAGCCCATGGTGTGCAAAAAAAGTGCCATTCAGAGGTAAAACAACCCAACCCTTTCTCATCGAAAGTTGCTTTCACGTCGAAGCTGGTATGTACTATTACATCAAATACATTGAGATATTTTTTTTATTAACGGGAAGTCACTTCAAAACTTAACACGACCTACCAGCATATTCAGAGTTATCTCTGAGCGGCACTTTTTTTTGCATGCAATGGACTAAATGGCCCAGGTCACAAGGACCACGAAGGTTCAGAGAAGGTTGGGGGAGGGGACCCACTGAAACAGCTGTTGGGAGACAGATGGTAGTCTCCCGTCAAGGCCATCCAGTGTGTTCTTTAACGTGCACAGGATATGGCACTCCCGCACACGGGGGCACGGCTTAACGTCTCATCCGACGGACGGCGGCTTTTCCGAGCCCGTCGATGTTCCTACTGACCATGGGCAGGGTGGAGTTCTTTTACTTCTGAGCGGCACTTTTTTGCACACCATGGGCTAAATGGCCAAGCCACAAGGACCCCGAAGGCTCAGAGAAGGTTGGGGGAGGGGACCCACTGGAACAGCTGTTGGGAGACAGATGGTAGCCTCCGGACAAGGCTATCCAGCGTGTTCTTTAACGTGCACAGGGCATGAATCTCCCGCACACGGAGCCACGGCTTAACGTCCCATCCGACGGACGGCTCCCTTTAAAAGCCCATCGGTGTCCCTACTGACCGGGGAATTTTGCGGAGATAAGTCTCGACGCTGACCCAGCTGGGACTCGAACCTGGGAATTACAGATTACAAGCCTGGCCCTCTACCGACTGAGCCACCACCGCCCTAGAGACAGAAAGAGGGACAGGAATATTTAACAGGTCACAAACCCCCCAAAATTAAATTAAAACAGTTAAGAAATCAGAGATCATAGTTGACTCCATTAGAATACAGGGCGCATGCCCCCGGCATGTATTTCCCCCCAACCTTTTCTGAGCCCTCAGGGTCCTTGTGACCTGGTCATTTAGACCATTGTGTGTAAAAATAAGGTGTAAATAAAAATAAGGTAAGCAACTCAATATCGTAGCATCACAAGAAACTCTGGGAGATTTATGTCAGCTTCAAAAGAAAATGGCCGAAACTGAACTTAGTTAACACTCACATCATCATGCACGTGATAAAAGTGAAGTACTTTTAAAAGTTGGGGAGGAGTGGCTCAGTCGGTAGCGCGCCAGGCTCGTAATCTGCAGTTCCCAGGTTTGAGTCCCAGCAGGGTCAGTGTTGAGATTTAAATACCCCCTCAAGCAGCTGCTTGCCACAGTGGTCTGACAGGAGCCTGTCAGTTTATATGCCAAAGTAGAAGGTCTGAGAGGATGGCAGGACCTCAGCAGAAAAACGACACATACAACCATGCCTTATCCGGGGCTCGAACCCAGAGTCCCTTATCTCCGTAAAATTCCCCGCCCTGCCCACGGTCAGTAGGGGACACCGATGGGCTTGGAAAGGCCCTGTCCGTTGGATTGGACGTTAAGCCGTGGTCCCGTGTGCGGGAGAGCCATACCCTGTGCACGTTAAAGAACACACTGTATGGCCTTGACGGGAGGCTACCATCTGTCTCCCAACAGTTGTTCCAGTGGGTCTCCTCCCCCAACCTTCTCTGAGCCTTCGGGGTCCTTGTGACCTGGCCATTTAGCCCATGGTGTGCAAAAAAGTTCCGCTCAAAGGTAAAACAACCCAACGCTGTATGGCCTTGACGGGAGGCTACCATCTGTCTCCCAACAGCTGTTCCAGTGGGTCTCCTCCCTCACCCTTCTATGAGCATTCGGGGTCCTTGTGACCTGGCCATTAGCCCATGGTGTGCAAAAAAGTGCCGCTCAAAGGTAAAACAACCCAACGCTGTATGGCCTTGACGGGAGACTACCATCTGTCTCCCAACAGTTGTTCCAGTGGATCTCCTCCCCCAACCTTCTCTGAGCCTTCGGGGTCCTTGTGACCTGGCCATTTAGCCCATGGTGTGCAAAAAAGTTCCGCTCAAAGGTAAAACAACCCAACGCTGTATGGCCTTGACGGGAGGCTACCATCTGTCTCCCAACAGCTGTTCCAGTGGGTCTCCTCCCCCCCCCTTCTATGAGCCTTCGGGGTCCTTGTGACCTGGCCATTAGCCCATGGTGTGCAAAAAAGTGCCGCTCAAAGGTAAAACAACCCAACGCTGTATGGCCTTGACGGGAGACTACCATCTGTCTCCCAACAGTTGTTCCAGTGGATCTCCTCCCCCAACCTTCTCTGAGCCTTCGGGGTCCTTGTGACCTGGCCATTTAGCCCATGGTGTGCAAAAAAGTTCCGCTCAAAGGTAAAACAACCCAACGCTGTATGGCCTTGACGGGAGGCTACCATCTGTCTCCCAACAGCTGTTCCAGTGGGTCTCCTCCCCCACCCTTCTATGAGCCTTCGGGGTCCTTGTGACCTGGCCATTAGCCCATGGTGTGCAAAAAAGTGCCGCTCAAAGGTAAAACAACCCAACGCTGTATGGCCTTGACGGGAGACTACCATCTGTCTCCCAACAGCTGTTCCAGTGGGTCTCCTCCCCCAACCTTCTCTGAGCCTTCGGGGTCCTTGTGACCTGGCCATTTAGCCCATGGTGTGCAAAAAAGTTCCGCTCAAAGGTAAAACAACCCAACGCTGTATGGCCTTGACGGGAGGCTACCATCTGTCTCCCAACAGCTGTTCCAGTGGGTCTCCTCCCCCCCCCTTCTATGAGCCTTCGGGGTCCTTGTGACCTGGCCATTAGCCCATGGTGTGCAAAAAAGTGCCGCTCAAAGGTAAAACAACCCAACGCTGTATGGCCTTGACGGGAGACTACCATCTGTCTCCCAACAGTTGTTCCAGTGGATCTCCTCCCCCAACCTTCTCTGAGCCTTCGGGGTCCTTGTGACCTGGCCATTTAGCCCATGGTGTGCAAAAAAGTTCCGCTCAAAGGTAAAACAACCCAACGCTGTATGGCCTTGACGGGAGGCTACCATCTGTCTCCCAACAGCTGTTCCAGTGGGTCTCCTCCCCCACCCTTCTATGAGCCTTCGGGGTCCTTGTGACCTGGCCATTAGCCCATGGTGTGCAAAAAAGTGCCGCTCAAAGGTAAAACAACCCAAAGCTGTATGGCCTTGACGGGAGACTACCATCTGTCTCCCAACAGTTGTTCCAGTGGGTCTCCTCCCCCAACCTTCTCTGAGCCTTCGGGGTCCTTGTGACCTGGCCACTTAGCCCATGGTGTGCAAAAAAAGTGCCGCTCAGAATTAAATAACCCAACTTTTAAAAGTCCTTTTGAATTTGGCACATTCTCAGAACATCAGTTCCGGGATCAAACTTGAGTGTTTCATTTGACTCTTTAGGGTTAGCATCGGAAACTAAATGCGTTCAGGTCAATATACTGGGGAAGACTTTCCTACATAAAGATCCTGTGGTTGCCAAGCGTCTGGCTTCTAGCATATAGCCAACTTAGCAGTTGGCCTATCAGCTTGAAGTAAACAAATCTTCAGCTTCAGGAAAGTCGCCAGTTGGGCAGCAAAAAGTTTCCGCCAGTCGTCCTCCCACCCACTGCGACGGCGCCAAAAGCTGTTCGAGTCATCAGATTCAAACAGTTTTGCTTTAACACTTAGGAAATGGAGAGGTGAGAGAAACATAGTCAGTCATCACAGCATCCTGTTTACGAAACGTAGGCAGTCATCGCAGAATCAGTGGGGGGGGGGGTTAGTCGGTAGCGCGCCAGGCTCGTAATCTGTAGTTCCCAGGTTCGAGTCCCAGCTGGGTCAGCGTTTAGATTTATCTCCGCAAAACTCCCCGTTCTGTCCACGGTCCCTTTCCACAAACGCAAAAGAGGCAATTTTCAGAACTTCCAGTTTGCAGAACGCAGCTTGCGCAATCGTCCAAGATTTCTGATATTTTAGTTTATCTTAGAATTTTGTTTGGGGGGGATTCTTAGAATTTAGTTGCGGGAGGAGTCTGACAATTTAATTTCCGGGGGGAGGAGAGTTTGGCAATTTAGCTTCGGGGGAAAGAGTCTGAGAAATTTGTTTCGGGAGGGGGGTAGATCTTAGAATTAAGTTTGGGGGGGATCTTAGAATTAAGTTTGGGGGGGAATCTTAGAATTTGGGGGGGGGATCTCAGAATTTAGTTTCGGGGGGGATAGAATCTTAGAATTTAGTTTCGGGGGGGGAGTCTAACAATTTAACTTCTGGGGGGAGGAAAGTCTGACAATTTAGCTTTGGGAGAAGGAGCCTGAGAATTTTATTTTGGCAGGGGGGATCTTAGAATTTAGTGTCGGGGGGAGTGGAGTCTGACAATTTAATTTCTGGCGGGAGGAGAGTCTGACAATTTTGCTTCGGGGTAAGGAGGCTGAGAATTTTGTTTCAGGAGGGGGAGGATCTTAGAATTTGGTTTCTGGGGGAGGGGAGTCTGATAATTTAATTTCTGGGGGAAGGAGAGTCTGACAATTTAGCTTCGGGGTAAGGAGTCTGAGAATTTTCTTTCGGGAGGGGGGGATCTTAGAATATGGTTTCTGGGGGAGGGGAGTCTGGCAATTTAATTACTGGGGGGAGGAGAGTCTGACAATTTAGCTTTGGGAGGAGGGGAGTCTGAGAATTTAGCTTCGGAGTTGGTAATCTAAAAATTTAGTTTCGGGAGGGGGAAATCTGAGAATTTAGTTTCTGGGGAAAGGAATCCGACAATTTAATTTCTGGGGAGAGAGGAATGTGACAATTTAGTTTGTGGGGTAGGGGAGGCTGAAAAATTAGTTTCCGGGGAGGGGGTAACTGAGAAGAATAATACTTGAGTAGGTTTCCCAATTACTAAAATATTCTACCGAACAGGAAGAGTTAAAATGATACACTGATATGGAATGAGATTTTATCGTTTATTTTTTTGTCGTTTTTACTGTCGACCATAAAATATGGAACTAAAATAAAATTATATAGACAACAGTTTTCGATTTCAAAACAAGTAGATAAGTTTGAGATTTCGTCTAAGGCAACCCGATTTTCGGGGGGGGGGGGGGGGAGAGGGCGTAAGATGAAGGTCTTCATCCTCCCCACCCGATAGAAGCGTTGTAAATTGATTCAAACTGGCACACAAGATTCAAATATACATTTATTCAGCAATAATTCTCTCTCTATACATCAACCACAAAAACATCTCTGAAGCAAACTTAGAATCCAGCCAGCCCATCTCGCAATCTTATGCACAGGTCCTTATGAGGGGCAGGGAGTGTTTTTTTTTTGGAGGGGGGACTTTTGCTTTTCAAGAAGATAACTACCATGCTTCAGGCAAAACCCAATCACTGGCTTTGCAACACAATTAGTAGATTTACATGGAAGATCGGAGCTTAAACAGAAAATTTTTTGGAACTTTTTATAATTGAAGAGTTGAAATACCAAAGATGAAAAATGCCCCACAAAATGAATTCAGATCCCATGTTTAGATACACATCACATCGCTCCCCCCTCCCCCAATGGGCGTCAGAGAATTTCTTTTTTCAGGGGTTGGAAGGTTGGGTTGTTTTACCTCTGAGCGGCACTTTTTTGCACACCATGGGCTAAATGGCCAGGTCACATGGATCCCGAAGGCTCAGAGAAGGTTGGGGGAGGAGACTCATTAGAACAGCTGTTGGGAGACAGATGGTAGCCTCCCGTCAAGGCCATCCAGCGTGTTCTTTAACGTGCACAGGGTATGGCTCTCCCGCACACGGGGCCACGGCTTAACGTCCCATCCGACGGACTGCGGCCTTTGCCAAGCCCATCGGTGTCCCCTACTGACCGTGGGCAGGGCGGGGAATTTTGCGGAGATAAATCTCAACGCTGACCCAGCTGGGACTCGAACCTGGGAACTACAGATTACGGGCCTGGCGCGCTACCGACTGAGCCACCCCCGCCCCAATCGGTGGGAAGGAAAAAAATGTTTTAACGAGGGGGAAAGAGTAATGAGTCATACAGCTTATTTAAATAAAACCAAAATAAGTATTGTTTCAAATCATTTTACTTTTCCATAAGGGACAATAGGTCTTATTTGAATATTGCTTTGACAATCAATTACTTTGAGACTATTACTGTCTTAAAGTTGTTGTTTTCGGAAGTATTTAGCATTTTCCATAAACTTTATCTGAAAAAAAAAACATTTTTGACCTATATATTTTCTTAATCATTTAGGCACCTTTAATATTTCGACTTTCCGATTGCTGTCAGCTACTGTAACGCAGAAATTTCTAACCTAGACTATGTACATCGGAATAGAGAAACTCTTTCTTCAGAAATACACAAAAGACAATATAGCAAGAAATCACAACAATTTACAGTCGCGTACTTTGAGTAGAGGAAGAGACTGCGTAGTTCGATTTGTAGAGGTATAGTGTGAATACCAAATGAGGAGACTTCAGTTCGATTTGTAGAGGTATAGTGTGAATACCAAGTGAGGAGACTTCAGTTCGATTTGTAGAGGTATAGTGTGAATACCAAATGAGGAGCTTCAGTTCGATTTGTAGAGGTATAGTGTGAATACCAAATGAGGAGACTTCAGTTCGATTTGTAGAGGTATAGTGTGAATACCAAATGAGGAGACTTCAGTTCGATTTGTAGAGGTATAGTGTGAATACCAAATGAGGAGAATTCAGTTTGATTTGCAGTGGAATAGCGTGAGTAAAAATGGAAAGACTTCGGTTTGATTTCCATTGGTTTAGCATGAGTGCCAAATTTGGAGACTACCATTTGATTTGCAGTGGCCTTGCGTCAGTAGTAAATGAGCAGACTTCCCAGTTAACCTTTAAAGAGTTGTTAAAAATCACTTGTGATTGATATTCGACGCCATGTCGATATATTTTGATTGATTTATTCTGTTAGTTAGTTAATTACATCAGTGTAAATCTGAATCCACATTCGAGTGAAAATCTCACAGGAATTTTGTGTGAAATCTCTTTACAGTTAAAACAAATTGTAAATGTTAAGATTTAGTGGTGCTGTATCTAATTTAATGTCGTTCAACTGTGTACATAGATAGTTGCGTATATATAATAATCTAATTTTATATTGCATTATTTAAGTTATAAGTAAATTGGCAAAAAATATTTTATAGAATTAAATTGCCTCCAGTTACTATTTGCACAATGCCTCTGTGATTTGCACACTGATGAATACTTTCATATTACACAGTATTTGCAACTCCATTTTAAGTCCACAGGAACACATCGAGAATTTAATAGGAAAAATAACTACAGTGGCAGTTTCCTCAAAGTCTTAGTTCTGCAGCCACTAGCTGCACTTCCTTCCAGGCGAATACCATGTCCTCTGGCTCAGTAAGCCTCGAACACACAGCCATTCGCAACATGAACTGATCTTTTGTTCTTGTTGGAGTCATGTGGATCTTTTTTCTGTCGTTTACACCTTTCAAGAGGCGTTCGTTTACTTCGTCAGTACCCTAGGTTGGAAGAAACGGGAATGAAACTTTTTACAAATTATTTTATGCATAGAAACCAAATCTCAATCTGCACGAAACCACTAAAATACAAAGTTTGTAAGCTATAGATTGTAAAAAAAAGTGTGTGAAGTTACAGCAGTTTATGGTTTGACTTTACTGCGCAAAATAGTACCTGAAAAGTGTGTAATGTTACTCTATTTATGCTGTAACCTAACACCACAGAATAGTGTTAAAAAAAGAAAGTATGACATCAGTTTATGGGCTGATATTATATTTCTGATATTCATACTAATGGATGACTGGAAAATGTAAATAAGTTATTTTTAGCTCTATCTTAGTGGTTCTCAACCTTTTATGCTTCACGTACCTCCTGGAAATGTATATGTAACTGGCGTACCCCTTGTATAGATAGATAAAACTATAGTTATAGTATAACAATGGGAATAAAATAAAACATATATATCAGTGGTTCTCAACCTTTTATGCTTCACGTACCCCCTGGAAATGTGTATGTAACTTGTGTACCCCTTGTATATATAGATAAAACTACAGTTATAGTATAACAATGGGAATAAAATAAAACATATATATCAGTGGTTCTCAACCTTTTATGCTTCACGTACCCCCTGGAAATGTGTATGTAACTGGCGTACCCCTTGTATAGATAGATAAAACTATAGTTATAGTATAACAATGGGAATAAAATAAAACATATATATCAGTGGTTCTCAACCTTTTATGCTTCACGTACCCCCTGGAAATGTGTATGTAACTGGCGTACCCCTTGTATAGATAGATAAAACTATAGTTATAGTATAACAATGGGAATAAAATAAAACATATAGATCAGTGGTTCTCAAACTTTTATGCTCTCCGTACCTCCTGGAAATGTGTATGTAACTGGCGTACCCCTTGTATAGATAGATAAAACTATAGTTATAGTATAATAATGGGAATAAAATAAAACATATAGATCAGTGGTTCTCAAACTTTTATGCTTCCCGTACCTCCTGGAAATGTGTATGTAACTGGCGTACCCCTTGTATAGATAGATAAAACAATAGTTATAATATAACAATGGGAATAAAATAAAACATATAGATCAGTGGTTCTCAAACTTTCATGCTCCCCGTACCTCCTGGAAATGTGTATGTAACTGGCGTACCCCTTGTATAGATAGATAAAACTATAGTTATAGTATAACAATGGGAATAAAATAAAACATATATATCAGTGGTTCTCAACCTTTTATGCTTCACGTACCCCCTGGAAATGGGTATGTAACTGGCGTACCCCTTGTATAGATAGATAAAACTACAGTTATAGTATAACAATGGGAATGAAATAAAAAATATATATCAGTGGTTCTCAACCTTTTATGCTTCATGTATCCCCTGGAAATGGGTATGTAACTGGCGTACCCCTTGTATAGATAGATAAAACTACAGTTATAGTATAACAATGGGAATGAAATAAAACATATATATCAGTGGTTCTCAACCTTTTATGCTTCACGTACCCCCTGGAAATGTGTATGCAACTGGCGTACCCCTTGTATAGATAGATAAAACTACAGTTATAGTATAACAATGGGAATGAAATAAAACATATATATCAGTGGTTCTCAACCTTTTATGCTTCACGTACCCCCTGGAAATGTGTATGCAACTGGCGTACCCCTTGTATAGATAGATAAAACTACAGTTATAGTATAACAATGGGAATGAAATAAAACATATATATCAGTGGTTCTCAACCTTTTATGCTTCACGTACCCCCTGGAAATGTGTATGCAACTGGCGTACCCCTTGTATAGATAGATAAAACTACAGTTATAGTATAACAATGGGAATGAAATAAAACATATATATCAGTGGTTCTCAACCTTTTATGCTTCCCGTACCTCCTGGAAATGTGTATGTAACTGCCGTACCCCTTGTATAGAATAATAAAACTATAGTTATAGTATAACAATGGGAATAAAATAAAACATATAAATCAGTGGTTCTCAAACTTTTATGCTTCACGTACCTCCTGGAAATGTGTATGTAACTGGCGTACCCCTTGTATAGATAGATAAAACTACAGTTATAGTATAACAATGGGAATGAAATAAAACATATATATCAGTGGTTCTCAACCTTTTATGCTTCACGTACCCCCTGGAAATGTGTATGTAACTGGCGTACCCCTTGTATAGATAGATAAAACTACAGTTATAGTATAACAATGGGAATGAAATAAAAAATATATATCAGTGGTTCTCAACCTTTTATGCTTCATGTATCCCCTGGAAATGGGTATGTAACTGGCGTACCCCTTGTATAGATAGATAAAACTACAGTTATAGTATAACAATGGGAATGAAATAAAACATATATATCAGTGGTTCTCAACCTTTTATGCTTCACGTACCCCCTGGAAATGTGTATGCAACTGGCGTACCCCTTGTATAGATAGATAAAACTACAGTTATAGTATAACAATGGGAATGAAATAAAACATATATATCAGTGGTTCTCAACCTTTTATGCTTCACGTACCCCCTGGAAATGTGTATGCAACTGGCGTACCCCTTGTATAGATAGATATAACTACAGTTATAGTATAACAATGGGAATGAAATAAAACATATATATCAGTGGTTCTCAACCTTTTATGCTTCACGTACCCCCTGGAAATGTGTATGTAACTGGTGTACCCCTTGTATAGATAGATAAAACTACAGTTATAGTATAACAATGGGAATGAAATAAAACATATATATCAGTGGTTCTCAACCTTTTATGCTTCACGTACCCCCTGGAAATGTGTATGTAACTGGCGTACCCCTTGTATAGATAGATAAAACTACAGTTATAGTATAACAATGGGAATGAAATAAAACATATATATCAGTGGTTCTCAACCTTTTATGCTTCATGTACCCCCTGGAAATGGGTATGTAACTGGCGTACCCCTTGTATAGATAGATAAAACTACATTTACAGTATAACAATGGGAATGAAATAAAACATATATATCAGTGGTTCTCAACCTTTTATGCTTCACGTATCCCCTGGAAATGTGTATGTAACTGGCGTACCCCTTGTATAGATAGATAAAACTACAGTTATAGTATAACAATGGGAATGAAATAAAACATATATATCAGTGGTTCTCAAACTTTTATGCTTCCCGTACCTCCGGGAAATGTGTATGTAACTGGCGTACCCCTTGTATAGATAGATAAAACTACAGTTATAGTATAACAATGGGAATGAAATAAAACATATGTATCAGTGGTTCTCAACCTTTTATGCTTCATGTACCCCCTGGAAATGTGTATGTAACTGGAGTACCCCTTGTATAGATAGATAAAACTATAGTTATAGTATAACAATGTGAATAAAATAAAACATATATATCAGTGGTTCTCAACCTTTTACGCTTCACGTACCCCCTGGAAATGTGTAGTAACTGGCGTACCCCTTGTATAGATAGATAAAACTGTAGTTGTAGTATAACAATGGGAATAAAATAAAACATATATATCAGTGGTTCTCAACCTTTTATGCTTCACGTACCCCCTGGAAATGTGTATGTAACTGTCGCACCCCTTGTATAGATAGATAAAACTATAGTTGTAGTATAACAATGGGAATAAAATAAAACATATGTATCAGTGGTTCTCAACCTTTTATTCTTCACGTACCCCCTGGAAACGTGTATGTAACTGGCGTACCCCTTGTATAGATAGATAAAACTATAGTTGTAGTATAACAATGGGAATAAAATAAAACATATATATCAGTGGTTCTCAACCTTTTACGCTTCACGTACCCCCTGGAAATGTGTATGTAACTGGCGTACCCCTTGTATAGATAGATAAAACTATAGTTGTAGTATAACAATGGGAATAAAATAAAACATATATATCAGTGGTTCTCAACCTTTTATTCTTCACGTACCCCCTGGAAACGTGTATGTAACTGGCGTACCCCTTGTATAGATAGATAAAACTATAGTTGTAGTATAACAATGGGAATAAAATAAAACATATATATCAGTGGTTCTCAACCTTTTACGCTTCACGTACCCCCTGGAAATGTGTATGTAACTGGCGTACCCCTTGTATAGATAGATAAAACTATAGTTATAGTATAACAATGGGAATAAAATAAAACCTATATATCAGTGGTTCTGAACCTTTTATGCTTCAAGTACCCCCTGGAAATGTGTATGTAACTGGCGTACCCCTTGTATAGATCGATAAAACTATAGTTATAGTATAACAATGGGAATAAAATAAAACCTATATATCAGTGATTCTCAACCTTTTATGCTTCAAGTACCCCCTGGAAATGTGTATGTAACTGGCGTACCCCTTGTATAGATAGATAAAACTATAGTTATAGTATAACAATGGGAATAAAATAAAACCTATATATCAGTGGTTCTCAACCTTTTATGCTTCAAGTACCCCCTGGAAATGTGTATGTAACTGGCGTACCCCTTGTATAGATAGATAAAACTATAGTTATAGTATAACAATGGGAATAAAATAAAACCTATATATCAGTGGTTCTCAACCTTTTATGCTTCAAGTACCCCCTGGAAATGTGTATGTAACTGGCGTACCCCTTGTATAGATAGATAAAACTATAGTTGTAGTATAACAATGGGAATAAAATAAAACATATATATCAATGGTTCTCAAACTTTTATGCTTCAAGTACCCCCTGGAAATGTGTATGTAACTGGCGTACCCCTTGTATAGATAGATAAAACTATAGTTATAGTATAACAATGGGAATAAAATAAAACCTATATATCAGTGGTTCTCAACCTTTTATGCTTCAAGTACCCCCTGGAAATGTGTATGTAACTGGCGTACCCCTTGTATAGATAGATAAAACTATAGTTATAGTATAACAATGGGAATAAAATAAAACCTATATATCAGTGGTTCTCAACCTTTTATGCTTCAAGTACCTCCTGGAAATGTGTATGTAACTGGCGTACCCCTTGTATAGATAGATAAAACTATAGTTATAGTATAACAATGGGAATAAAATAAAACCTATATATCAGTGATTCTCAACCTTTTATGCTTCAAGTACCCCCTGGAAATGTGTATGTAACTGGCGTACCCCTTGTATAGATAGATAAAACTATAGTTATAGTATAACAATGGGAATAAAATAAAACCTATATATCAGTGGTTCTCAACCTTTTATGCTTCACGTACCCCCTGGAAATGTGTATGTAACTGGCGTACCCCTTGTATAGATAGATAAAACTATAGTTATAGTATAACAATGGGAATAAAATAAAACCTATATATCAGTGGTTCTCAACCTTTTATGCTTCATGTATCCCCTGGAAATGGGTATGTAACTGGCGTACCCCTTGTATAGATAGATAAAACTACAGTTATAGTATAACAATGGGAATGAAATAAAACATATATATCAGTGGTTCTCAACCTTTTATGCTTCACGTACCCCCTGGAAATGTGTATGCAACTGGCGTACCCCTTGTATAGATAGATAAAACTACAGCTATAGTATAACAATGGGAATGAAATAAAACATATATATCAGTGGTTCTCAACCTTTTATGCTTCACGTACCCCTGGAAATGTGTATGCAACTGGCGTACCCCTTGTATAGATAGATAAAACTACAGTTATTGTATAACAATGGGAATGAAATAAAACATATATATCAGTGGTTCTCAACCTTTTATGCTTCACGTACCCCCTGGAAATGTGTATGCAACTGGCGTACCCCTTGTATAGATAGATAAAACTACAGTTATAGTATAACAATGGGAATGAAATAAAACATATATATCAGTGGTTCTCAACCTTTTATGCTTCACGTACCCCCTGGAAATGTGTATGCAACTGGCGTACCCCTTGTATAGATAGATAAAACTACAGTTATAGTATAACAATGGGAATGAAATAAAACATATATATCAGTGGTTCTCAACCTTTTATGCTTCACGTACCCCCTGGAAATGTGTATGCAACTGGCGTACCCCTTGTATAGATAGATATAACTACAGTTATAGTATAACAATGGGAATGAAATAAAACATATATATCAGTGGTTCTCAACCTTTTATGCTTCACGTACCCCCTGGAAATGTGTATGTAACTGGCGTACCCCTTGTATAGATAGATAAAACTACAGTTATAGTATAACAATGGGAATGAAATAAAACATATATATAAGTGGTTCTCAATCTTTTATGCTTCATGTACCCCCTGGAAATGGGTATGTAACTGGCGTACCCCTTGTATAGATAGATAAAACTACATTTATAGTATAACAATGGGAATGATATAAAACATATATATCAGTGGTTCTCAACCTTTTATGCTTCACGTACCCCCTGGAAATGTGTATGTAACTGGCGTACCCCTTGTATAGATAGATAAAACTACAGTTATAGTATAACAATGGGAATGAAATAAAACATATATATCAGTGGTTCTCAACCTTTTATGCTTCATGTACCCCCTGGAAATGTGTATGTAACTGGAGTACCCCTTGTATAGATAGATAAAACTACAGTTATAGTATAACAATGGGAATGAAATAAAACATATATATCAGTGGTTCTCAACCTTTTATGCTTCACGTACCCCCTGGAAACGTGTATGTAACTGTCGCACCCCTTGTATAGATAGATAAAACTATAGTTGTAGTATAACAATGGGAATAAAATAAAACATATATATCAGTGGTTCTCAACCTTTTATTCTTCACGTACCCCCTGGAAACGTGTATGTAACTGGCGTACCCCTTGTATAGATAGATAAAACTATAGTTGTAGTATAACAATGGGAATAAAACAAAACATATATATCAGTGGTTCTCAACCTTTTACGCTTCACGTACCCCCTGGAAATGTGTATGTAACTGGCGTACCCCTTGTATAGATAGATAAAACTATAGTTGTAGTATAACAATGGGAATAAAATAAAACCTATATATTAGTGGTTCTGAACCTTTTATGCTTCAAGTACCCCCTGGAAATGTGTATGTAACTGGCGTACCCCTTGTATAGATAGATAAAACTATAGTTATAGTATAACAATGGGAATAAAATAAAACCTATATATCAGTGATTCTCAACCTTTTATGCTTCAAGTACCCCCTGGAAATGTGTATGTAACTGGCGTACCCCTTGTATAGATAGATAAAACTATAGTTATAGTATAACAATGGGAATAAAATAAAACCTATATATCAGTGGTTCTCAACCTTTTATGCTTCAAGTACCCCCTGGAAATGTGTATGTAACTGGCGTACCCCTTGTATAGATAGATAAAACTATAGTTATAGTATAACAATGGGAATAAAATAAAACCTATATATCAGTGGTTCTCAACCTTTTATGCTTCAAGTACCCCCTGGAAATGTGTATGTAACTGGCGTACCCCTTGTATAGATAGATAAAACTATAGTTGTAGTATAACAATGGGAATAAAATAAAACATATATATCAATGGTTCTCAAACTTTTATGCTTCAAGTACCCCCTGGAAATGTGTATGTAACTGGCGTACCCCTTGTATAGATAGATAAAACTATAGTTATAGTATAACAATGGGAATAAAATAAAACCTATATATCAGTGGTTCTCAACCTTTTATGCTTCAAGTACCCCCTGGAAATGTGTATGTAACTGGCGTACCCCTTGTATAGATAGATAAAACTATAGTTATAGTATAACAATGGGAATAAAATAAAACCTATATATCAGTGGTTCTCAACCTTTTATGCTTCAAGTACCCCCTGGAAATGTGTATGTAACTGGCGTACCCCTTGTATAGATAGATAAAACTATAGTTATAGTATAACAATGGGAATAAAATAAAACCTATATATCAGTGGTTCTCAACCTTTTATGCTTCAAGTACCCCCTGGAAATGTGTATGTAACTGGCGTACCCCTTGTATAGATAGATAAAACTATAGTTATAGTATAACAATGGGAATAAAATAAAACCTATATATCAGTGGTTCTCAACCTTTTATGCTTCAAGTACCCCCTGGAAATGTGTATGTAACTGGCGTACCCCTTGTATAGATAGATAAAACTATAGTTATAGTATAACAATGGGAATAAAATAAAACCTATATATCAGTGGTTCTCAACCTTTTATGCTTCAAGTACCCCCTGGAAATGTGTATGTAACTGGCGTACCCCTTGTATAGATAGATAAAACTATAGTTATAGTATAACAATGGGAATAAAATAAAACCTATATATCAGTGGTTCTCAACCTTTTATGCTTCACGTACCCCCTGGAAATGTGTATGTAACTGGCGTACCCCTTGTATAGATAGATAAAACTATAGTTATAGTATAACAATGGGAATAAAATAAAACCTATATATCAGTGGTTCTCAACCTTTTATGCTTCATGTATCCCCTGGAAATGGGTATGTAACTGGCGTACCCCTTGTATAGATAGATAAAACTACAGTTATAGTATAACAATGGGAATGAAATAAAACATATATATCAGTGGTTCTCAACCTTTTATGCTTCACGTACCCCCTGGAAATGTGTATGCAACTGGCGTACCCCTTGTATAGATAGATAAAACTACAGCTATAGTATAACAATGGGAATGAAATAAAACATATATATCAGTGGTTCTCAACCTTTTATGCTTCACGTACCCCCTGGAAATGTGTATGCAACTGGCGTACCCCTTGTATAGATAGATAAAACTACAGTTATAGTATAACAATGGGAATGAAATAAAACATATATATCAGTGGTTCTCAACCTTTTATGCTTCACGTACCCCCTGGAAATGTGTATGCAACTGGCGTACCCCTTGTATAGATAGATAAAACTACAGTTATAGTATAACAATGGGAATGAAATAAAACATATATATCAGTGGTTCTCAACCTTTTATGCTTCACGTACCCCCTGGAAATGTGTATGCAACTGGCGTACCCCTTGTATAGATAGATATAACTACAGTTATAGTATAACAATGGGAATGAAATAAAACATATATATCAGTGGTTCTCAACCTTTTATGCTTCACGTACCCCCTGGAAATGTGTATGTAACTGGCGTACCCCTTGTATAGATAGATAAAACTACAGTTATAGTATAACAATGGGAATGAAATAAAACATATATATAAGTGGTTCTCAACCTTTTATGCTTCATGTACCCCCTGGAAATGGGTATGTAACTGGCGTACCCCTTGTATAGATAGATAAAACTACATTTATAGTATAACAATGGGAATGATATAAAACATATATATCAGTGGTTCTCAACCTTTTATGCTTCACGTACCCCCTGGAAATGTGTATGTAACTGGCGTACCCCTTGTATAGATAGATAAAACTACAGTTATAGTATAACAATGGGAATGAAATAAAACATATATATCAGTGGTTCTCAACCTTTTATGCTTCATGTACCCCCTGGAAATGTGTATGTAACTGGAGTACCCCTTGTATAGATAGATAAAACTACAGTTATAGTATAACAATGGGAATGAAATAAAACATATGTATCAGTGGTTCTCAACCTTTTATGCTTCATGTACCCCCTGGAAATGGGTATGTAACTGGCGTACCCCTTGTATAGATAGATAAAACTACAGTTATAGTATGACAATTGGAATGAAATAAAACATATATATCAGTGGTTCTCAACCTTTTATGCTTCACGTACCCCCTGGAAATGTGTATGTAACTGGCGTACCCCTTGTATAGATAGATAAAACTACAGTTATAGTATAACAATGGGAATGAAATAAAACATATATATCAGTGGTTCTCAACCTTTTATGCTTCATGTACCCCCTGGAAATGTGTATGTAACTGGAGTACCCCTTGTATAGATAGATAAAACTACAGTTATAGTATAACAATGGGAATGAAATAAAACATATGTATCAGTGGTTCTCAACCTTTTATGCTTCATGTACCCCCTGGAAATTTGTATGTAACTGGCGTACCCCTTGTATAGATAGATAAAACTATAGTTATAGTATAACAATGTGAATAAAATAAAACATATATATCAGTGGTTCTCAACCTTTTACGCTTCACGTACCCCCTGGAAATGTGTAGTAACTGGCGTACCCCTTGTATAGATAGATAAAACTATAGTTGTAGTATAACAATGGGAATAAAATAAAACATATATATCAGTGGTTCTCAACCTTTTATTCTTCACGTACCCCCTGGAAATGTGTATGTAACTGGCGTACCCCTTGTATAGATAGATAAAACTATAGTTGTAGTATAACAATGGGAATAAAATAAAACATATATATCAGTGGTTCTCAACCTTTTACGCTTCACGTACCCCCTGGAAATGTGTATGTAACTGGCGTACCCCTTGTATAGATAGATAAAAATATAGTTATAGTATAACAATGGGAATAAAATAAAACCTATATATCAGTGGTTCTCAACCTTTTATGCTTCAAGTACCCCCTGGAAATGTGTATGTAACTGGCGTACCCCTTGTATAGATAGATAAAACTATAGTTATAGTATAACAATGGGAATAAAATGAAACCTATATATCAGTGGTTCTCAACCTTTAATGCTTCAAGTACCCCCTGGAAATGTGTATGTAACTGGCGTACCCCTTGTATAGATAGATAAAACTATAGTTATAGTATAACAATGGGAATAAAATAAAACCTATATATCAGTGATTCTCAACCTTTTATGCTTCAAGTACCCCCTGGAAATGTGTATGTAACTGGCGTACCCCTTGTATAGATAGATAAAACTATAGTTATAGTATAACAATGGGAATAAAATAAAACCTATATATCAGTGGTTCTCAACCTTTTATGCTTCAAGTACCCCCTGGAAATGTGTATGTAACTGGCGTAATCCCTTGTATAGATAGATAAAACTATAGTTGTAGTATAACAATGGGAATAAAACAAAACATATATATCAATGGTTCTCAACCTTTTATGCTTCAAGTACTCCCTGGAAATGTGTATGTAACTGGCGTACCCCTTGTATAGATAGATAAAACTATAGTTATAGTATAACAATGGGAATAAAATAAAACCTATATATCAGTGGTTCTCAACCTTTTATGCTTCAAGTACCCCCTGGAAATGTGTATGTAACTGGCGTACCCCTTGTATAGATAGATAAAACTATAGTTATAGTATAACAATGGGAATAAAATAAAACCTATATATCAGTGGTTCTCAACCTTTTATGCTTCAAGTACCCCCTGGAAATGTGTATGTAACTGGCGTACCCCTTGTATAGATAGATAAAACTATAGTTATAGTATAACAATGGGAATAAAATAAAACCTATATATCAGTGGTTCTCAACCTTTTATGCTTCAAGTACCCCCCCTGGAAATGTGTATGTAACTGTCGTACCCCTTGTATAGATAGATAAAACTATAGTTATAGTATAACAATGGGAATAAAATAAAACCTATATATCAGTGGTTCTCAACCTTTTATGCTTCAAGTACCCCCTGGAAATGTGTATGTAACTGGCGTACCCCTTGTATAGATAGATAAAACTATAGTTATAGTATAACAATGGGAATAAAATAAAACCTATATATCAGTGGTTCTCAACCTTTTATGCTTCAAGTACCCCCTGCAAATGTGTATGTAACTGGCGTACCCCTTGTATAGATAGATAAAACTATAGTTATAGTATAACAATGGGAATAAAATAAAACCTATATATCAGTGGTTCTCAACCTTTTATGCTTCACGTACCCCCTGGAAATGTGTATGTAACTGGCGTACCCCTTGTATAGATAGATAAAACTATAGTTATAGTATAACAATGGGAATAAAATAAAACCTATATATCAGTGGTTCTCAACCTTTTATGCTTCATGTATCCCCTGGAAATGGGTATGTAACTGGCGTACCCCTTGTATAGATAGATAAAACTACAGTTATAGTATAACAATGGGAATGAAATAAAACATATATATCAGTGGTTCTCAACCTTTTATGCTTCACGTACCCCCTGGAAATGTGTATGCAACTGGCGTACGCCTTGTATAGATAGATATAACTACAGTTATAGTATAACAATGGGAATGAAATAAAACATATATATCAGTGGTTCTCAACCTTTTATGCTTCACGTACCCCCTGGAAATGTGTATGCAACTGGCGTACCCCTTGTATAGATAGATAAAACTACAGTTATAGTATAACAATGGGAATGAAATAAAACATATATATCAGTGGTTCTCAACCTTTTATGCTTCACGTACCCCCTGGAAATGTGTATGCAACTGGCGTACCCCTTGTATAGATAGATAAAACTACAGTTATAGTATAACAATGGGAATGAAATAAAACATATATATCAGTGGTTCTCAACCTTTTATTCTTCACGTACCCCCTGGAAATGTGTATGCAACTGGCGTACCCTTTGTATAGATAGATAAAACTACAGTTATAGTATAACAATGGGAATGAAATAAAACATATATATCAGTGGTTCTCAACCTTTTATGCTTCACGTACCCCCTGGAAATGTGTATGCAACTGGCGTACCCCTTGTATAGATAGATATAACTACAGTTATAGTATAACAATGGGAATGAAATAAAACATATATATCAGTGGTTCTCAACCTTTTATGCTTCACGTACCCCCTGGAAATGTGTATGTAACTGGCGTACCCCTTGTATAGATAGATAAAACTAGTTATAGTATAACAATGGGAATGAAATAAAACATATATATCAGTGGTTCTCAACCTTTTATGCTTCATGTACCCCCTGGAAATGGGTATGTAACTGGCGTACCCCTAGTATAGATAGATAAAACTACATTTATAGTATAACAATGGGAATGAAATAAAACATATATATCAGTGGTTCTCAACCTTTTATGCTTCACGTACCCCCTGGAAATGTGTATGTAACTGGCGTACCCCTTGTATAGATAGATAAAACTACAGTTATAGTATAACAATGGGAGTGAAATAAAACATATATATCAGTGGTTCTCAACCTTTTATGCTTCATGTACCCCCTGGAAATGTGTATGTAACTGGAGTACCCCTTGTATAGATAGATAAAACTACAGTTATAGTATAACAATGGGAATGAAATAAAACATATGTATCAGTGGTTCTCAACCTTTTATGCTTCATGTACCCCCTGGAAATGGGTATGTAACTGGCGTACCCCTTGTATAGATAGATAAAACTACAGTTATAGTATAACAATTGGAATGATATAAAACATATATATCAGTGGTTCTCAACCTTTTACGCTTCACGTACTCCCTGGAAATGTGTATGTAACTGGCGTACCCCTTGTATAGATAGATAAAACTATAGTTATAGTATAACAATGTGAATAAAATAAAACATATATATCAGTGGTTCTCAACCTTTTACGCTTCACGTACCCCCTGGAAATGTGTAGTAACTGGCGTACCCCTTGTATAGATAGATAAAACTATAGTTGTAGTATAACAATGGGAATAAAATAAAACATATATATCAGTGGTTCTCAACCTTTTATGCTTCACGTACCCCCTGGAAATGTGTATGTAACTGTCGCACCCCTTGTATAGATAGATAAAACTATAGTTGTAGTATAACAATGGGAATAAAATAAAACATATATATCAGTGGTTCTCAACCTTTTATTCTTCACGTACCCCCTGGAAATGTGTATGTAACTGGCGTACCCCTTGTATAGATAGATAAAACTATAGTTGTAGTATAACAATGGGAATAAAATAAAACATATATATCAGTTGTTCTCAACCTTTTACGCTTCACGTACCCCCTGGAAATGTGTATGTAACTGGCGTACCCCTTGTATAGATAGATAAAACTATAGTTATAGTATAACAATGGGAATAAAATAAAACCTATATATCAGTGGTTCTCAACTTTTTATGCTTCAAGTACCCCCTGGAAATGTGTATGTAACTGGCGTACCCCTTGTATAGATAGATAATAATAATAATAATAATAATAATAATCTTTATTCATATTCATGTTAGTTATACAAAATTTTAAACAAATGACCCGCAAAGCATTTGCTTATCTGCAGGAGAGAAGAATAATAACGTTACATGAAAATACATAAGATATAGTTTAAAACAATGTCATCAAATTATATGAATTTCAGTGGAAGCTCCATTGTAGTGGTTGAAATTTTTTATTTAAATTTTAGTGCCTAGAAGAAAATTTTTTGTCTTATTTTTGATTTCTTTAAAATTGTTTAATAAAATAATTTCCCTTGGCAGTTGATTGAACACGTAAGGTATTGTGTATGCCCTTGTACATTTCCCGTAATTGTTTAATATTTTTGGAAGTTGGAAATAATTTTTGGATTGTAACCTTGTGTTTTTCCCATGAGAGATTTTATATTTAAATTGATTATCAAAAAAATATTTTAAAGTGATGCTGTATTTGTAAAGGTTGTGAAAAGAGAGTATGCCTAGATAATTTAGTCTTTCTTCGCTATGATAAAATGAATTTCTTAAGTTGTATGGGATTATATTTTTAGCAATGGATGATTGAATAGTTTCTATTTTCTTTATATTTGTGAGGTTAGTTGAGCCGTATATTGTCAAACCATAGGTCAATATAGATTCACAGATAGCTTTGTAAACCAAAATACATGTATGTGTGCTTGCAACAAATTGTAGTTTATAAAGTTTAGATGCACATAGACGCAATTTCCCTGCTAACTTTTGAATATGTGTATTCCATCGGAAGGTTGTGTCCATGTAGAGTCCAAGATATTTATGGCTCTCAACACGCTCAATAACATCACAGTCGCAGCAGTCAGGGTCATGAGTTATCATGTTGTGGGGACACAAGGGTTCGTGGTTTTTAATTGCATAAGATGAGAGATCATAGTATCCTGGTGAATGAAAGCTCATCCATTTGGTTTTTTCTGAATTTATGTAAATACGATTAATGTTAGACCAGTAAATAATTTTGTTAAAATCATCCTGTGTATCTCGGACTGCGTCTCCTATATTGTGATTCACGTTAACCAAGGCGGTGTCATCAGCATATATATAAAGAGAGCCCTTCAGTTTAAGGTTAGCTAGATCATTAATATAAATAATGAATAAAAGCGGACCTAAAATTGAACCTTGTGGAACACCAGTGTACACTGTTCTCTTCTCACTAAAAACGCCATTAATTTTGGTAACATGCACTCTATTTTTTAAATAATTTTCAAACCATTTAAGGGTAATACCTCGGACACCATAAATATACAATTTTTGAAGCAAAATATCGTGATCCAACGTATCAAATGCCTTACGAAAGTCCAGAAAGATAGCTGCTGCTTTTTTTCCGTTGTTTAAAGTTCCATTAATGACGTCAGAAAACTCCGTTAAAAGTGTAATTGTATTTTTACCTTTTTGGAAACCATATTGCTTTTCACTAATAATGTTATGTTTTTTCAAGAAATTGGCTAGAACGTTAGCTACATATCTTTCAAGTATTTTGTGAAGGACGGGTAAGATGGCAATGGGCCTATAGTTAGTGCAATCGGATTTAGTTCCACTTTTGTAAATTGGTCTTAGAATAGCAATTTTGAGTTTATTAGGGATGTTTCCTGTAGATATGCTTTCATTGATAAAGTTTGTCACGAGATCAGCTAAGGAGGTTTTGCATGCTTTAATGTGCTTTATGTGTACCTGATCGTATCCACATGATTTTCTTTCATTTAAGTCACTTAGAATTTTGAAAGTTTCTTGTTTTGAGATGGGAGGAATAAAAATTGAGGGGACAGAAGGTTGGATATGTTTAGGAACTGTAGAGAGATTCTGTATACGGTTATCGTCTCTGAGATTGACAATAATGTCTGCAAAGGTGTTGTTAAATTTCTCTGCTGCTTGAGTTTCAGACATACCTTGTGGCATATTCTTCATGATAAAATCGTCAATGGCAGTTTTAGGTTTATTGTTGATAATTTGGTTGATGAGTTCCCAATTTTGTTTTGGTTTATTTTTACATGACTCAAATTGTTTGAAGTAATATTTTTTCTTTTCCTGCCTAATAACGGACGTGACTGTGTTTCTTAAGTTTGTGTATAGTAATTTAAAATTTCTGTTTCTCTTGTTATTTTTGTAATCAATCCAAGCCGAGTCTCTTTTACGTATTAAGTTTATTATTTCCTGATTTATCCAGTCTTTGCTACAATTTCGTTGTTTCATTTTTGAGCCATCCGATAGTTTATTAATTTTGTTATTGTTGACAATCGCCATATATTTTTTTATGAATGTTTCATAAAGTACGTCTATTAGTTCTGAATTTGGGGTTTCGTTTCCAGTGCCTCTGTCCAGCCAGTCTGTTAGACTTATTTCTTTGCATATGTTTTTATGATCTAAGATAGTTTTCGTGTTAAAATTGCTGTCTAGCTTTTTAGTGTGATTGGACGGATTCCCTAGTTTTTCCCCCCGCAAATTGCCGCGATTAAGTAGTGGTCTGCGATCCTACTGCCAAAAATCATTGAATTTGTGTCGAGTTTAATGTCAAGTCGGACGTTAATGTGATCAATGCATGTCTGAGAAAGAGAGTCACCAATGATGTCTTCCCTGGTGATACCAGTAATAATAGGTGAGAAACCAAACTCGGTTAACAATTCTACGTATTTGGCAACTCCGTGTTTTTTGATATTTTTGATATCTAAATTAAAGTCTCCAACTAGTATTTGATTGCGATGTTTATCAGTTGTTTCGAACCAATTTTTGAGATTAGAAAGAAAAGTGTTAATGTTCGAGCTTGGTGATCTGTAAATAGCAAGTAAATTGAAAGTTAAATTACCCTTGTAGATATTTATATTCAGTGTTTCAGCAGGGATTACAAGTGAAGGTATCGTTTTGACTAATAATGTGTCGCGGAAGAAAAGTAGAATCCCATGTTCAAACGCACCAGGAGTTCTCGTAAAAAGTTGATTAAAATTTTCTAGATTGAACAATGGAGCATCCGTGCTGAGGATGTTAGTTTCTGTTAATATAATAATATCTAAGAAATTCAAGATATCTTTAAGATAAACACAGAGAGTATCCCAGTTTTTTTTCAGACTTCGAATGTTCACATGCAGAAAGCTTAAATGTTCATCAGATTCATAACATAATTTACTAGTCAAGAACCATTTCTGAACTTCTTCATAGTCGCACAGGACATTTTCGTTGTGATCAAATGTTGGTAAGTCATCAAAATGAAAAGTCGCCATGGCAGAACAAATAAGGTGGAGCAAATAAACAATATATTTCCCGTTTAAAATTCGTCGAAATTCGTTTGCATATCAATTCGAATTACGCTGTCACCATCAGTTTTTCTCATCATGATTTTCCCGTTCCGAAACCAGACGTATTTAAAATTTTTTGATTTGGCCAGGCACCTCGCTTTCCAGAAAAGTTCTCTGTTTATTGGAGTTAAATTTTCATTTATATACACTGGCGTTTTTTTAGCGTCATCAATAACGTTACTGGCAAAGATTTTCGATTTCTTTTTTGACATCCATTGTTCACGTTCGTTTCTAGATTTAAATTGGGCAATAATCGCAGGTGTTTTTTTCTTGTTCCTTGTTGGCAGTCTATGTAAGGCTTCAAGTTGATCAATGTTAAAATTATTTATATCTAGCGCTTCTGCAACGTTGATCATTATCTGATTTAGATTTTCTTTCTCATCCTGGTCGTCCATTGGAATGCCATGTATCTCGATATTTCGGTTTCTGCCGTATTGTTCAAGATCATTAATTTGCGACTTTAGAGCCGTATTCTCTTGAGTGAGATCTGCACATGTAGTTTCAATGGTAGCTAGTTTACTCATAGTGTCTAGTTGCGTCGCTTCATATTCGTGAAATTTATTCAATAGTGTATCATATTGAGATGAGAAAAATTCTACTGAATGCCTTAAGTCTTTGATTTCGTTTCTTAAGTGCGTTATTTCATTCAGTAATGTTTGAAAGTTTCTAGTTTCTTGTTGCGCCGAAGACGGGGGCCGTATACTATTAGTGTTACAGCCTTCTCCAGGTGTCTTAGAGGAGCGGTGACCCAAGGATGTCTCCTGGCTATAGTTACTATTGTTATTCGATGTCGGTGAGGGTGATACACGTGTGCTATTCTTTAGAGGCGTATTATCTCTGTTTTCTTTATCTGAAACGGGCCTGTTGTTTGTCCTGCTTAATTTGCAGTCAGTACAGAGCCACGTTTTTTTCTTCTCTTGAGTCATCTTTTTATAGTTTCTCTCCGTTGTGCCAGAGCACCCAAAATGCAGTTTCCCTTTGCATCCACTGCATAGGATATGGTCGGCATTAGGAGCAATTGTTTCTCCACAGCTGTAGCACAATGAATTCATTGTGTAGAGAGTTTTGGCTCACAAGTTCAACGGCGGGAACCACTAATGAGAGATGCACAAATTGGGCCCTAAAGTCCAGGTGCTTAATTGATTTTAGCCAGCTCACTCTACACAAGACACTGTGTAAAGCACGACGGACTGATGCAAGGGGGAGAGGACGCGTAGGAGCAATAAAGTTTATGGCACTTACTAGTCCGGTGACGGCCCGAAGGTCAAACCGATGGTCGCGGTCACGGGAGGGCAGCGGACACACCCTGCTGGCAGGAGCTCTGCGAAGAACGTTCCCATTGTTATACTAAACTATAGTTATAGTATAACAATGGGAATAAAATGAAACCTATATATCAGTGGTTCTCAACCTTTTATGCTTCAAGTACCCCCTGGAAATGTGTATGTAACTGGCGTACCCCTTGTATAGATAGATAAAACTATAGTTATAGTATAACAATGGGAATAAAATAAAACCTATATATCAGTGGTTCTCAACCTTTTATGCTTCAAGTACCCCCTGGAAATGTGTATGTAACTGGCGTACCCCTTGTATAGTTAGATAAAACTATAGTTGTAGTATAACAATGGGAATAAAATAAAACATATATATCAATGGTTCTCAACCTTTTATGCTTCAAGTACCCCCTGGAAATGTGTATGTAACTGGCGTACCCCTTGTATAGATAGATAAAACTATAGTTATAGTATAACAATGGGAATAAAATAAAACCTATATATCAGTGGTTCTCAACCTTTTATGCTTCAAGTACCCCCTGGAAATGTGTATGTAACTGGCGTACCCCTTGTATAGATGGATAAAACTATAGTTATAGTATAACAATGGGAATAAAATAAAACCTATATATCAGTTGTTCTCAACCTTTTATGCTTCACGTACCCCCTGGAAATGTGTATGTAACTGGCGTACCCCTTGTATAGATAGATAAAACTATAGTTATAGTATAACAATGGGAATAAAATAAAAAATATATATCAGTGGTTCTCAACCTTTTATGCTTCACGTACCCCCTTGAAATGTGTATGTAACTGGCGTACCCCTTGTATAGATAGATAAAACTATAGTTATAGTATAACAATGGGAATAAAATAAAACCTATATATCAGTGGTTCTCAACCTTTTATGCTTCAAGTACCCCCTGGAAATGTGTATGTAACTGGCGTACCCCTTGTATAGATAGATAAAACTATAGTTATAGTATAACAATGGGAATAAAATAAAACATATATATCAGTAGTTCTCAACCTTTTATGCTTCACGTACCCCCTGGAAATGTGTATGTAACTGGCGTACCCCTTGTATAGATAGATAAAACTATAGTTATAGTATAACAATGGGAATAAAATAAAACCTATATATCAGTGGTTCTCAACTTTTATGCTTCACGTACCCCCTGGAAATGTGTATGTAACTGGCGTACCCCTTGTATAGATAGATAAAACTATAGTTATAGTATAACAATGGGAATAAAATAAAACCTATATATCAGTTGTTCTCAACCTTTTATGCTTCACGTACCCCCTGGAAATGTGTATGTAACTGGCGTACCCCTTGTATAGATAGATAAAACTATAGTTATAGTATAACAATGGGAATAAAATAAAACCTATATATCAGTGGTTCTCAACCTTTTATGCTTCAAGTACCCCCTGGAAATGTGTATGTAACTGGCGTACCCCTTGTATAGATAGATAAAACTATAGTTATAGTATAACAATGGGAATAAAATAAAACCTATATATCAGTTGTTCTCAACCTTTTATGCTTCACGTACCCCCTGGAAATGTGTATGTAACTGGCGTACCCCTTGTATAGATAGATAAAACTATAGTTATAGTATAACAATGGGAATAAAATAAAAAATATATATCAGTGGTTCTCAACCTTTTATGCTTCACGTACCCCCTTGAAATGTGTATGTAACTGGCGTACCCCTTGTATAGATAGATAAAACTATAGTTATAGTATAACAATGGGAATAAAATAAAACCTATATATCAGTGGTTCTCAACCTTTTATGCTTCAAGTACCCCCTGGAAATGTGTATGTAACTGGCGTACCCCTTGTATAGATAGATAAAACTATAGTTATAGTATAACAATGGGAATAAAATAAAACATATATATCAGTAGTTCTCAACCTTTTATGCTTCACGTACCCCCTGGAAATGTGTATGTAACTGGCGTACCCCTTGTATAGATAGATAAAACTATAGTTATAGTATAACAATGGGAATAAAATAAAACCTATATATCAGTGGTTCTCAACTTTTATGCTTCACGTACCCCCTGGAAATGTGTATGTAACTGGCGTACCCCTTGTATAGATAGATAAAACTATAGTTATAGTATAACAATGGGAATAAAATAAAACCTATATATCAGTTGTTCTCAACCTTTTATGCTTCACGTACCCCCTGGAAATGTGTATGTAACTGGCGTACCCCTTGTATAGATAGATAAAACTATAGTTATAGTATAACAATGGGAATAAAATAAAAAATATATATCAGTGGTTCTCAACCTTTTATGCTTCACGTACCCCCTTGAAATGTGTATGTAACTGGCGTACCCCTTGTATAGATAGATAAAACTATAGTTATAGTATAACAATGGGAATAAAATAAAACCTATATATCAGTGGTTCTCAACCTTTTATGCTTCAAGTACCCCCTGGAAATGTGTATGTAACTGGCGTACCCCTTGTATAGATAGATAAAACTATAGTTATAGTATAACAATGGGAATAAAATAAAACATATATATCAGTAGTTCTCAACCTTTTATGCTTCACGTACCCCCTGGAAATGTGTATGTAACTGGCGTACCCCTTGTATAGATAGATAAAACTATAGTTATAGTATAACAATGGGAATAAAATAAAACCTATATATCAGTGGTTCTCAACCTTTTATGCTTCACGTACCCCCTGGAAATGTGTATGTAACTGGCGTACCCCTTGTATAGATAGATAAAACTATAGTTATAGTATAACAATGGGAATAAAATAAAGCATATTATATATACACATTAAATTTTGTATTCATAAATTTCATATATCGATAAACCCAAAAAAAGACAAACAATTTAACAAATCTTATAAAATTATAAATATTTTACTGGGTAATCAGTGAAATGGTTGCCCTTGTTTATGCTTGCACAATTCATCAATGGTCGGGGTTATCTTGCTAAGGTAGAGTCGCAAGTCATCTTCAACATCCAACCGGTTCCTATGTTCATCTTTTAAAGCAGTTAAAGATGATAATAAGAATTAAAGATTAATGTTATTAAGTTTCACATAAAAAAGTTGTTGTGAAAGATAGCAATTATTTGACCGCAATTCTTGACAAAATCGGATATTCCTTCTCCACTCCAATCCAAAAACTAATCAATGGCATTTTGGAATGAATGCTCTTTAAACTATTTTCGAAAGATATCTCTATCAAACTCCTCTTTATTGGACAATGGAAGCTTACATTTTTCCAAATCAAATATGAAGGGGTCTCGAATTCATTCTTGCGTTTCATCAGGGGGTGGAAAGTATTGCCTTATAAGGGGCGGGGGTGGCTCAGTCGGTAGCGCTCCAGGCTCGTAATCTGTAGTTCCCAGGTTCGAGTCCCAGCTGAGTCAGCGTTGAGATTTATCTCCGCAAAATTCCCCGCCCTGCCCGCGGTCAGTAGGGGACACCGATGGGCTTGGAAAGGGTCGTCGTCCGTCGGATGGGACGTTAAGCCGTGGCACCGTGTGTGGGAGAGCCATACCCTGTGCACGTTAAAGAACACGCTGGATGGCCTTGACGGGAGGATACCATCTGTCTCCCAACTGATGTTCCAGTGGGTCCCCTCCCCCAACCTTCTCTGAGCCTTCGGGGTCCATGTAACCTGGCCATTTAGCCCATGGTGTGCAAAAAAGTGCCGCTCAGAGTTAAAACAACCCAATCCAAAATTGCCTTATAAGAGTTTTAAGAGTGCTTAAGTGAACGATTATTTGTTGTCTTAAGTCTTCAAAGTATGCAACCGTTTGCTCATTTTTTTTAAGAAATGAATCTAGTCGCTGAAACTGGTCACAGCTGTTCTTTTTAATTCCTTTTCCACAGTGAGAAATTTTTTTATCATGGCCTCTGTTTTCTTCTCAACATAGAACACATCAACTTTGTCTCCTTGCAACGATAAGTTCAAAATACTCATTTTTTTTTTAAATATCAGCTAAATATGCTAACCGTAGAAACCATTCTAAGTCTTGTAGTCTCAAAGAAAATCGAAACACGTGGTCCATGAAAAAAAGTCGTACTTCATTGTGGAGTTCAAATAAACGGCAAAGAACATTTCCTCGTGACAACTAACGTACTTCTGTGTGAAGCAGCAATCTCATGCAGGCTACCCATTTCTTCACACATAAGGGGCGGCGGTGGCTCAGTCGATAGCGCGCCAGGCTCGTTATCTGCAGTTTCCAGGTTCGAGTCCCAGCTGAGTCAGAGTTTAGATTTATCTCCGGAAATTTCCCCCCCCTGCCTCCACGGTCAGTAGGGGACACCGATGGGCTTGGAAAGGCCGCCGTCCGTCGTATGGGACGTTAAGCCGTGGCCCTGTGTGTGGGAGAGCCATACCCTGTGCACGTTAAAGAACACGTTGGATGGCCTTGACGGGAGGCTACCATCTGTCTCCCAACAGCTGTTCCAGTGGGTCCCCTCCCCCAACCTTCTCTGAGCCTTCGGGGTCCATGTGACCTGGCCATTTAGCCCATCATCATCATCATCATCATCATCATCCTCAAGAAGCCATGGGCTACGGAGGTCCAACCAGACAGTGCAATTTAGTTCTCCAAGCAAGTCTCTCCTGAGCTACATCTACTGCATCTGGCCACTGCCCACCAATTCTAACAAGGTCCTATTTGACATTGTCTGCCCTCCGCATCCTAGATCTCCCCCTCTTTCTGAGGCCTTTAGGTACACTGTTCATAACCCTATTCGCCAATCTATAATTATTCATACGGGCAAACATGGCCAAACCAACGGAGTCTCTCTCTGCATAATATGCTGCTTAAAGGAGGTTGCAAACTCCTTTGCCTAATCTCATCATTAGTTACAAAGTTAAACCACCTAATACCCAAGATACTGCGTAAGCATCTAGAATCAAAAGCATCTAGTTTCCTGTTATCTTGCTTACACAGCGTCCAAGTTTCACTACCATAACTAACCCTAGAAAGAACCAAACTATTATACAGTCTAATTTTAGTCTTTAGGTGTATACGCCTATTTCTCCACACTCTCCATAGATTCTTAAAAGTCCCGGCAGCAATCCCTATTGGTGTGCAAAAAAGTGCCGCTCAGAGATAAAACAATCCAACCCACCGATGGGCTTGGAAAGGCCGTTGTCCGTCGGATAGGACGTTAAGCCGTGTGCGGGAGAGCCATACCCTGTGCACGTTAAAGAACACCCTGGATGTCCTTGACGGGAGACTACCATCTGTCTCCCAACAGCTGTTCTAACGAGTCTCCTCCCCCAACCTTCTCTGAGCCTTTGGGGTTCTTGTGACCTGGCCACTTTGCCCATGGTGTGCAAAAAAAAAGTGCCGCTCAGAGGTAAAACAACCCAACCCAAACCGCGCTACCGACTGAGCCACCCCCGCCCCTCTTAGGAAAGAGATGGAAGTTTTGTATCAAGGCCATCCAGCGTGTTCTTTAACGTACAAATAAGACTTTATTACATCACCACAGATATATAGACTTATATACTTTATACACATGCATTACCGTATTTCTTCGATTCTAAGACGCACTTTTTTTCCCATATAAACGTCTCTAAAACCGGGGTGCGTCTTAGAATCGCAGTTTTTAATTTTTTGAAATTTTCCCGCGCTTTGCACACGGCACCACACGTTTTGTTTTTACGCGGAAACCCAGCCTTCAAGCTTGACCGTTATCGCATTCGTCAATTCCACTGAATAAAGTGGCTTGGGTATTTTCGCGCGCTTTCCAAATGTTAAGCCGCCATTATTTCATTATAGTGGAGCTCTGTGAGTGAATTATAGTGAGCTTGGAACCTGGCTGTTACTGACAACCTTCCGCTGACACCTTCCGTAAAAATTAAGAAAGCGTCGACATCAAAATTGGCGGTATGGGTATCAACAGCTTGGAAGCTAATCCCAGAAAGAATAGTGCAGCACTCAGTTAAAAAATGTTGCATCACCAGCATTCTCGATGGCTCAGAAGACGATATATTATGGGTTAATAAAGAAAAAGACGGCTCAGGAGAATCAGACTCTGAATGTGAAGTAGACTCTGATATTGATGCAGATGCAGATAATGACGGCTCGGAAGAATCAGACTCTGATATTGATGCAGATATGACGGCTCGGAAGAATCAGACTCTAATATTGATGCAGATATGACGGCTCGGAAGAATCGGACTCTGAATTGATGCAGATATGACGGCTCGGAAGAATCAGACTCTGATATTGATGCAGATATGACGGCTCGGAAGAATCAGACTCTGATATTGATGCAGATATGACGGCTCGGAAGAATCAGACTGTGATATTGATGCAGATATGACGGCTCGGAAGAATCAGACTCAGATATTGATGCAGATATGACGGCTCGGAAGAATCAGACTCAGATATTGATGCAGATGTAGATATGACGGCTCGGAAGAATCAGACTCTGATATTGATGCAGATATGACGGCTCGGAAGAATCAGACTCAGATATTGATGCAGATGTAGATATGACGGCTCGGAAGAATTAGACTCTGATATTGATGCAGATATGACGGCTCGGAAGAATCAGACTCTGATATTGATGCAGATATGACGGCTCGGAAGAATCAGACTCTGATATTGATGCAGATATGACGGCTCAGAAGAATCAGACTCTGATATTGATGCAGATGCAGATATGACGGCTCGGAAGAATCAGACTCTGATATTGATGCAGATATGACGGCTCGGAAGAATCAGACTCTGATATTGATGCAGATATGACGGCTCGGAAGAATCAGACTCTGATATTGATGCAGATAATGACGGCTCAGAAGAATCAGACTCTGATATTGATGCAGATAATGACGGCTCTGAAGAATCAGACTCTGATATTGATGCAGATAATGACGGCTCTGAAGAATCAGACTCTGATATTGATGCAGATAATGACGACTGATATTGATGCAGATGCCGATATGACGGCTCGGAAGAATCAGACTCTGATATTGATGCAGATGCAGATATGACGGCTCGGAAGAATCAGACTCTGATATTGATGCAGATATGACGGCTCGGAAGAATCAGACTCTGATATTGATGCAGAAGAAAGTGATGAATAATATACCTACTGATAAATAGGTACTATTGTTGCTGGTAAATTGAATTCTATTATAATAAAAATATTTGTTAGATATATTTTAGCGTTTCATTTATTTATTTTTTTCTTAGAATCGAAACTTTTTTTCTGTTGGTGGTATTGAAATTAAGGTGCGTCTTACAATTGATGGCGTCTTAGAATCGAAGAAATATGGTATATACTTTTATACAGAACCACGGATTAATTTCCCATTCGATGGACAATGCCCTCCTTTTCCAACAGCATTGGTGTCGCTTTCCATCGAGAGCAGAATAGGAGTTAGCCGATAAAATTCATACTAGCCCAGGTGGGACTCGAACCTGGGAACTACAGATTACGAGACTGACACGGTAACAGCTGAGACAACCCCACCCCATACTACAGTGGAAATATAGTTTCTTCCACACTTAACTTCTGATTTAGATTATGCTGATGATTTAGCCCTTTTGGCACATGATGTTGATGAGATGAACTCTTTCATTCGACCTGTTGATGAAACTGGTAGTAGAGTAGGTTTGGTTATAAACAGAGAGAAAACTAAAGTGATGAAAATTGATCAGGCAGGCTGTGATTCAGTTAATCTGAATGGTTGCAGTCTTGAGCAGGTGTCACAGTTTAATTATCTTGGGAGCTACGTAACAGATACTGGTGATGTGCGGCATGAGATTAACAGACGAATAGGGATTGCTGCCGGGACTTTTAAGAATCTATGGAGATTGTGGAGAAATAGGCGTATACACCTAAAGACTAAAATTAGACTGTGGTATTAGTTTGGTTCTTTCTAGGGTTAGGTATGGTAGTGAAACTTTGACGCTGTGTAAACAAGGTAACAGGAAACTAGATGCTTTTTGAGGAGTCGGCAACCTCCTTTAAAGAGCATGTTGTGCAGAGAGAGACTCCATTGGTTTGGCCATGTTGCCCGTATGGATAATTATAGATGAGCAAATAGGGTTATGAACAGTGTGCCTAAAGTCCTCAGAAAGAGGGGGGGGAGACCTAGGATGCGGTGGGCAGACGATGTCAAACAGGAACTTGTTAGAATTGGTGTGCAGTGGCCGGATGCAGCAGTTGTAACTCAGGACAGATATACTTGGAGAATTAAACCGCACGGTCTGGTTGGACCCCATGGCTGCTTGAGGAGAAGGATGACATCGCTATACGAAAAGGTGAAGCTTTCTTAACGAAAAAGCCCCTCAGTTTTCCTGGTACTTACCTTGTAGCGGAAGCAGACTAAGCCCATCAAAACAGGTGCCACGATCTCGAATCTTTTGTCTTCGTTTACCAAACGTTCAAATTGTTGAGCTAGACGAATTTGCTGCAAATTAAAGAAACATTTCAGTTGTTAAACTAATCAGTGCAGGAAATTAACAGAAATAAATCACGTCTAATATACCTACAGGGGTTTATCAAAATAATAGAATGCTTGAACGTGAAAATTGATGTCTTAGATTATGTCGGGTCATAGATCTAGGATATATTACGAAAATTGAGCCCCCGAGGGAATTCTTCGGGGTCAAAGGTTAAGTTATTCAATAATATTCGTTCAGTATTTACGCTTTATATAACGGATTTGGGTTGGGTTGTTTTACCTCTGAGCGGCACTTTTTTGCACACCATGGACTAAATGGCCAGGTCACATTGACCCCGAAGGCTCAGAGAAGGTTGGGGGAGGGGACCCACTGGAACAGCTGTTGGGAGACAGATGGTAGCCTCCCGCCAAGGCCATCCAGCGTGTTCTTTAACGTGCACAGGGTATGGCTCTCCCGCACACGGGCCACAGTTCAACGTCCCATCGGACGGACGGCAGTCTTTCCAAGCCCATCAGTGTCCCCTACTGACCGTGGACAGGGCGGGGAATTTTGCGGAGATAAATCTCAACGCTGACCCAGCTGGGACTCGAACCTGGGAACTACAGATTACGAGCCTGGCGCGCTACCGACTGAGCCACCCCCGCCCCTTATATAACGGAAGTTGGAATATTTGATAACAGTGTTGCTTCATAAGAGTACCTTATTTCCAAAGTATCATCTGCATAATATCAATTATAAAACAAACCTTTGGAATTAAGACTTAAATAATGAGTACCGTTTCAAACCGTTTAATAAACCAAAACATACATTTTACAGTTCATAACTGTCTAATGTTAATTCATAATTATCTACGTAATGATTATTTCATTTTTTATAAAACACGATAATTTTTGTTAAATATTCCAGCCTTCGTAACTCTTTAAACCTTGAACGAATATTTTAAAAAAGTTTATAACGAAATTTATTTAAGTATAATCTTTAATCGTTTCCAGTCACATTTTTCCACTAAATGCATATTTTAGAAGATGTAAAACATCGATTTTAGCTTTTACAGGACGATACTTAAATTATTCGTGTAACAGAAATTTCTTCTGGTAATTTTCCTCCCAATAGTGTTATCATCAAGTAATTATAATAATCAGGTTTCAAATTGCCTAGGATCGGAAAAAAATTCAAAACATTTTTGAACGGCATGCACTGTAGTGTATACACTCAGTGGTACTGTATTAGGTGCAGGTCCATGTTATGTGAATAGTTGTTGAGTGATTAGTGCACTTGACTATTGATCCAAGGAACCTGGGTTCGAGTCCCGAGTAAGGCACAGATGTTTGTGGTGTCTTTCTGCTGAGGTCTCGGACACTTTCTTCGATCACCTCTGTTATGTTGCGATGTTATGCAACCACGGCAGTTCCTGATTCCGCTTATACAACACTACCAGTTCGAAAAACCGTGCTTATCTAGAGCCGGGGCAAGGAATACGCCCTATAGGCGCACCTCAACCCCAGCCTCACATGGCAGCAGTCCTATAGAAGAAACCCTGTAGAGGAAAGCTAACCACCGGAAGAAACCTAACTTTAATCTGTTCCCCGGTTAGCCATGAACAAGGATATATAGATCCAAGTTCGATCGGCTCCCGGGGTGGAGACTCTTAGTAAGACCCAGACTTTTTTTGAGGGCTCGTGCCTACTAGGCGGGCTCAAACCGTTCAGCAGAGCCCTCGAACTGCTCACCCAGAGCACCTGAGGTTGAGGCCTCGGACACCGTCACCATCCAACCGGTCTTCCGACCGGTCAACAGCATCGTCGGCTTCGGTTGGCCTTGGCTACGTCCATCCGGGGGACCAATCCGGTCGGCACAGCCTTCGACCGGTTTGCTGGGCCCTAGGCCCCCCCACCACGACAAGGTGGTCCCCTATTGGGGGGGACTTTCTTCGATCAAACGGTCAGGGTTGAGATTTATCCCCGTAAAGTTCCCCATCCTGCCTTCGGTCAGTAGAGGACACCGATGAGCTTGGAAATGCCGCCGTCCGTCGGATGGGACGTTAAGCCGTGGCCCGTATGTGTGAGAGCATACCTTGTGCACGTTAAAGAACACGTTGGATGGCCTTGACGGGAGGCTACCATCTGTCTCCCAACAGCTGTTCCAGTGGGTTCCCTCCCCCAACTTCTCTGAGCCTTCGGGGTCCTTGTGACCTGGCCATTTAGCCCATTGAGTGCAAAACAAGTGCCGCTCAGAGGACCGCCATTCTCGATGTTTTCATTGTAGGAGGAACACGTGCTGTACGTTGAAGAGTGAATTTTGGCGTTTAAATGGCACAAAGGCAGCGTCGCAGATGTGTTAATTTGCCAGATAATATTTGTTATGTGTGTGGAAATTATATTTAAAAATCCCAGGGTCGTCCTTTGATAAAGATTGTGCAGAAAGCCTATAACTTGAATTTTGGATGTCATGTTGGACATCAAGACAAAACATGGGCTCCACATGTGTGCTTTGTGGCCTGAGTGAATGGTTGAAAGGTAAGATAAAATCCATGCCCTTTGAAGTTCCAATGGTTTGGCGTCACCCAACTAGTCACTTGCATGATTGCTATTCTTGTTTAACTAGAGTGTCGGGCTTTTCAAAAAAGAACAAAAGCAGAATACAATGTCCAAATGTGCCTTCATCCATAAGGCCAGTTCCTCATGGAGGAGATCTTCCTATACCAACACCTCCAACCAACTAGGGGGAGATGGATTCACATTCATCAGAGGAAGACTTTGAGACACATACAGATCCTGATCCTACATACACTCCTAAAAAGTTAGACGAGCCTCATCTGATTCAGCAAAATGAACCAAATGATCTTGTTCGAGACATAGAGCTTTCGAAACAACAAGCTGAGGTTTCAGGATCAAGACTTCAAGAGTGGAATATTCTGACCAAGGGTACCAGAGTTTCTCTGTTCAGAAAGAGAATTTTGACTTTATCTGCTTATTACGAGATGCAAGGTAATTTGTATTTCTGCACAGATATTTCAGGGCTGATGGAAGAAATTGGAACAACTCACGACCCTAAAGAATGGCGTCTATTTATAGATTCGTCAAAATCCAGCTTAAAAGGTGTCCTTTTGCATAAAGGAAACCAAAAACCTACCATTCCAGTGACACGCTGTGGGAATGAATGAAACTTATGAAAGCAGCTGCTTGAGGGGGTATTTAATTTTTTTTTTATAAAATATGACCAGTTTAAGTGGACAATATGTGGCGACCTAAAAGTCATATCTCTCTTACTCGGGCTTCAAGGAGGCTTCAAAAAAGTTTGCTGTTTTCTGTGTTTGTGGGACAGTAGGGTCAGAAAGGAATACTACAAAAGACTGGCCCAAAAGGGATGTTTTTATTCCTGAAAGAGTAATGTGAGGTATAAATCTCTAGTTGACCCCTCTGATGTCCTGATCCCACCACTACACATCAAATTGGGACTAATGAAAAACTTTGTAAAGGCTATGGACAAAACTGGTAACGGGTTTTTGCACTTGAAGGAAAAAATTCTAAATCGAAGTGATGGCAAACTCAAAGAAGGGATCTTTGTTGGTCCTCAGATCAGGAAGATACTGAATGATACTGTCTTCGAAGAATAAATGAATATGAAGGAACCCGCTGCATGGAAATTCTTCACGTCTGTGGTCTAGGGTTTTCTGGGGAATCAAAAAGAGGAAAACTTCTTCAGCTCATTCAAAATCTTCTCAAAAACTATGAAAATCTTGGTTGTCAAATGTCTTTGAAGATCCATTTCTTGCACTCGCATCTCGACTTCTTTCCGAAGAACTTAGGAACTGTCAGTGAGCAAGGGGAAAGATTTCACCCCGATATCCGAACCATGGAGGAGATGATACCAAGGTAGGTGGGATCCAGCAATGATGGGTGACTACTGCTAGTTCTTGCATAAGGAAGATACCTCAGCACATAAAAGACAAAAATGAACTTCTTCTAAGAATAAAAAGATCCTTACCCATGTTTTCTTATTTTGCGTTTCAATATTATTTCATTTGTTACTTTATATTCAGTGGTCTATAACTATGATGTTTTTAATTTTTTTCATTGTAATCATGTAATTAATTAATGAGTTTTAAGTTGCAATTCAATAAAATAGTCACATTTATTTTCATTTCTCAAATATGCATATTTATTGAAATTGTTTCAATCCGTAATTTAAAAAAAAAAACTGTACGTGCTGCAGATTTTTCGCACCCTATTTGAATTCAGCACCTCAAAATCAGTTAAAAGCGCCCTATTTGACCAATGTTATAAAAAAAAGTTGTTTGTTGTCTAGTGTTATTATTTTGTGAAAATAGTAATTAACCAGCAAATTTCTAACAATAAAAGTTAGTTTACAATAGCATGTGTCAACACTTAGAATTTATCACCTTAAATTAAGGTCATTTATATGTAGTATCATGCAAAGTGATACCAAATATAAGACTTCCTTTTTATGGTCTTTTAACTATGAGACAAGCATTATTTTTCTGATATTAAGGGACCTGGGTTCGAGTCCCAGGCCAAGCAATGGGGCATTGGTTGGAGTCGCAGGTCAAACAAAAGGGGCATGGGTTGGAGTCACATGTCAAGCAAAGGAAACATGGGTTCGAGTCACAGATCAAGCAAAGGGGGCATGGGTTAGAGCCCCAGTTCAAGCAAAGGGAACCTGGGTTCGAGTCATAGGTCAAGCAAAGGGGCATGGGTTCGAGTCACAGGTCAAGCAAAGGGGCATGGGTTCGAGTCACAGATCAGGCAAAGGGCATGGATTCGAGTTACAGGTCAACAAAGGGGCATGGGTTCGAGTCACAGGTCAAGCAAAGGGGCATGGGTTCGAGTCACGGGTCAAGCAAAGGGGCATGGGGTTGGAGTCACAGGTGAAGCGAAGGGGCATGGGTTCGAGTCACGGGTCGAGCAAAGGGGACATGGGTTCGAGTCACGGGTCAAGCAAAGGTGCATGGGTTGGAGTCACGGGTCAAGCAAAGGGGCATGGGTTCGAGTCACGGTCAAGCAAAGGGGCATGGGTTCGAGTCGCGGGTCAAGCAAAGGGGGCACGGGTTCGAGTCACGGGTCAAGCAAAGGGGCATGGGTCCAAACCCTAGGTCAAGCAAAGGGAACCTGGGTTCGATTCACAGGTCAAGCAAACTGGGCATGGGTTCGAGCCTCAGAAAAAGCATAGGTGTTTGTATTGTCTTTGTGCTGAGGTCTGTCCTTCCTCACAGACCTTCTACTGTGGCGTATGACACACACAGGCTTCCATGATACCTCTGTGGCAAGCAGCAGTTTGAGGGGACATTACTTAATTGAATGCCACTTACCTTCCTTATATGGTTCCTCAGTCCTTCCACACCGTACATCCGAAAAACAAACCATAGTTTAAGAGATCGAAAACGCCTTCCCAAAGGAATCTGCCAATGCTGTAAAATATTTAAAGATCAGGAACAATTATGAATTAAAGAATGGAATAAAACTGTAGGTACAAGAGATATTTATATTATAGTTTCAAAGGAAATATAACAGTTATGTATTTTATTTCATATTTTATCTATCATTATACACATTGAGCAATAATTGAATTATGACCAAGCCACTTGATGTTCTGTGAATGAGACGTTAATTTAGAATCTCTGAAACTACTAAAATAAGCGTTTGGTGGGATTTGGGTTCGGTTGTTTTACCTCTGAGCGGACTTTTTTGCACACCATGGGCTAAATGGACAGGTCACATGGACCCCGAAGGCTCAGAGAAGGTTGGGGGAGGGGATCCACTGGAACAGCTGTTGGGAGACAGATGGTAGCCTCCCGTCAAGGCCTTCCAGCGTGTTCTTTAACGTGCACAGGGTATGTATCTCCCGCACACGGGGCCACGGCTTAACGTCCCATCCGACGGACGGCGGCCTTTCCAAGCCCATCGGTGCCCCCTACTGACCGTGGGCAGGGCGGGGAATTTTATTTGGTGGGAAAATCTGATTCAATTTAGAATTGATTCAGACTTATAATTTATCTAAATGTCAATTTTCGGCAATATTTTTTCAGTATTTGAAGATTTATCGAACTTTTGATATTTAACAATAGCAATGTTAAATCATTTTGAAACCGTTTCGTTAATAACTACATATTTTGAAAGTTCCTGTAAACTACTTTTCAATATTCGGTAGTGGTGGGGGTGGCTCAGTCGGTAGCGCGCCAGGTTCGTAATTTACAGTTCCGAGTCCCAGCTGGGTCAGCGTTGCGATTTATCTCCGCAAAACTCCCCGCCCTGCCCACGGTCAGTAGGGGACACCGATGGGCTTGAAAAGGCCGCCGCCCATTAGATGGGACAGTAAGCCGTGGTCTCGTGTGCGAGAGAGCCATACCCTGTGCACGTTAAAGAACACGCTGGATGGCCTAGACGGGAGGCTACCATCTGTATCCCAACAGCTGTTCCAGTGGGTCCCCTCCCCCAACCTTCTCTGAGCCTACGGGGTCCATGTGACCTGGCCATTTAGCCCATGGTGTGCAAAAAAGTGCCGCTCAGAGGTAAAACAACCCAACAACCTGTAATCACATGACACGAAGGTTGCCAGATCACTAATTTCTAAAAAAAATCGTTTCCAGATATGACACGAAGGTTGCCAGATCACTAATTTCTAAAAAAATCGTTGCCAGATATTTTTTCTGAATTCTGTAATCGACCACAGTGTTCGAATACTTTTTTGAGCGATTGTACACTGAGTTGGTTCGCATTAACAACACCCACTTGTGTAGGAATGGACCGGTCTGAGGCGTTGGTGATGACTCAATGTTAAGAGTTGGGTTGTTTTACATCTGAGCGGCACTTTTTTGCATACCATGGGCTAAATGGCCAGGTCACATGGACCCCGAAGGCTCAGAGAAGGTTGGGGAAGGGGACCCACTGGAACAGCTGTTGACAGACAGATGGTAGCCTCCCGTCAAGGCCATTCAGCGTGTTCTTTAACTTGCATAGGGTATGTCTCTACCGCACACGGCACCACGGCTTAACGTCCCATCCGACGGACGGCGGCCTTTCCAAGCCCATCGGTGTCCCCTACTGACCGTGGGCAGGGCGGGGAATTTTGCGGAGATAAATCTCAACGCTGACCCAGCTGGGACTCGAACCTGGGAACTACAGATTATGAGCATGGTGCGCTACCGACTGAGCCACCCCCGCCCCCAATGACGTTAGGTAGGTCATGTAGAGCATTATACATATTGTCATATATTCCAATTTCTTCTATTTTGTAGAGTAGACCATCCTGCCAAAGAAAATTATTCAGACTGCCAAAGTGGTATGATTGTAGGGCGCGACGTTCAGGTGTCAGTATCTTCACAACAACAACGATTGGTGAATGGTTCCTGTTTTGTGTGGTCACTGGACAAGGTGACCATACATGGCTGTTGTGTTACGAGACACGACACACGTCGCATGTATCGTGTCTCGTAACACAACAGCAACACAGCACAGTGATCCAGCTGATCACCTAGTACAATGTTGAAATGGCAAGACAAATATACATGTGGAGAATGGGCTTGTCATTAGATCGTATGGACTATGACAGTAAGACAGTCGTCACGGCAAACATGCTCCCTGTGTGAAACAAACTGCGCCTTACATGGACACGTCAGCACCAACACAGGACCACTGACTTATAGTAAAACTGTCGCCTGATCAGATGAATCCATTTCTACCTCCATCATTCATATTTGGAGAAAGCAACATGAGGTTTTTGGGTTGTTTTACCCTCTGAGCGGCACTTTTTTTGCACACAATGGACTAAATGGCCGGGTAATATGGACCCCGAAGGCCCAGAGAAGGTTGGGGGAGGGGACCCACTGGAACAGCTGTTGGGAGACAGATGGTAGTCTTCCGTCAAGGCCATCCAGCGTGTTCTTTAACGTTGGGTTGTTTTACCTCTGAGCGGAACTTTTTTGCACATCATGGGCTAAATGGCAAGGTTACAAGGACCCCGAAGGCTCAGAGAAGGTTGGGGGAGGGGACCCACTGGAACAGCTGTTGGGATACAGATGGTAGCCTCCCGTCAAGGCCATCCAGCGTGTTCTTTAACGTGCACAGGGTATGGCTCTCACACACACGGGGCCACTGTTTAACGTCCCATCCGACGGACGGGCGGCCTTTTCAAGCTCATCGGTGTACCTTACTGACCGTGGGCAGGGCGGGGAGTTTTCCGGAGATAAATCTCAACGCTTACTCAGCTGAGATTCGAACCTGGGAACTACAGGTTACGAGCCTGACGCACTACCAACTGAGCCACCTCCTCCCCACAACATGAGGCATCAGGATGCACTGTCGGTATTATAGTTTGGTGACTGTTTTCGTAGCATGTCCTGGGTCCACTAATTACAGTGAATCCATGTCTTAACGCAACATCCTACCTTTCTATCTTCACCGACTTAGTGCTTTCCTTCATGATGACAGTGTAACCAGACAATTCAGTAATCTGTCAACAAAATTATGTGCCATGTCACAGGTAATAGGTTACAGACTGGTTTCAGGAACACGGCAATGTTGTTGGGTTGTTTTACCTCTGAGCGGCACTTTTTTGCACACCTAATGGGCCAGTGGCCAGGTCACATGGCCATTTAGGCCATGATGTGGGGGGAATTTTGCGGAGATAAATCTCAACGCTGACCCAGCTGGGACTCGAACCTGGGAACTGCACATTACGAGCCTGGCGCGCTACCGACTAAGCCACCCCCGCCCCCTAACACGGCAATGAATTCTCTGTTTTCCCATCGGACCTCTACTCCAGAGGTCCGATGGGAAAACAGAGAATTTATAATTTAATTATTATATATATATATTATAAATAAATTATAAATTATATTAATATATTTAATATATATATAAATTATATTAATATATTTAATATATATATAAATTATATTAATATATTATAATACCTAATAAAGGTATATAATATATAAATTATATTAATATATTTAATTATAATATATTTATAATTTCACTGGATCTTAATTCAATTGAGCATGTTTGGACCTACTGAAAATGGCGATTCAGTGCTCTGACCTATAGGGCAATGTGCAGGCTTTGAAGGATACATTGTGGAAGCCATGAGTGCTCTCCATGCCAAGACATTTACGTCCTGCATTATATTCAAAACATAAAAAAAGGGGGCGGGGGTGGCTCAGTCGGTAGCACGCCAGGCTCGTAATCTGTAGTTCCCAGGTTCGAGTCCCAGCAGGGTCAGTGTTGAGATTTATCTCCCCAAAATTCCCCGCCCTACCCACGGTCAGTAGGGGACACCGATGGACTTGGAAAGCCCGCCTTCCATCGGATGGGACGTTAAGCCGTGGCTCCGTGTGCGGGAGAGTCATACCCTGTGCACGTTAAAGAACACGCTGGATGGCCTTGACGGGAGACTACCATCTGTCTCCCAACAGCTGTTCCAGTGGGTCCCCTCCCCCAACCTTCTCTGAGCCTTCGGGGTCCATAGGACCTGGCCATTTAGCCCATGGTGTGCAAAAAGTGCAGCTCAGAGGTAAAAAAAACCAACCCAACGAAAAAAAGGCAAAAGGGGATCATAAGGTACAGTCGCTCAAAAAGGTATCTGAACCCTATGGTTGATTACAGAATTAAAAAAAAAATATCTGGCAACGATTTTTTTTAGAAATCAGTGATCTGGCAACCTTCGTTTCACGTGACACTAAGGTTGCCAGAATTAGAAGTTATAGAATTTCTTTTAAAGATTTTTTTTTTAAATATTAAGGTTTAATTATTTTTTCGTTCCATTTTTAAGAATACAGTCGCTCAAAAAAATATCCGAACACTACGGTTGATTACAGAATTCAGAAAAAATATCTGGCAACGATTTTTTTTTTTAGAAATTAGTGATCTGATAACCATCGTGTCATACAGTTGCTCAAAAAAGTATCCGAACACTATCGTTGATTACAGAATTCAGAAAAAATATCTGGAAACGATTTTCTTTTAGAAATTAGTGATCTGACAACCTTCGTGTCATACAGTCGCTCAAAAAAGTATCCGAACACTATGTTTGATTACAAAATTCAGAAAAAATATCTGGCAACGATTTTTTTTTTTTTTTTTTTTTTTTAGAAATTAGTGATCTGACAACCATCGTGTCATACAGTTGCTCAAAAAAGTATCCGAACACTATGGTTGATTACAGAATTCAGAAAAGGTATCTAGCAACGATTTGTTTTTAGAAATTAGTGATGTGGCAACCTTCGTGTCACGTGACATGAAGGTTGCCAGATCACTAATTTCTAAAACAAAACGGAAAATTCCAGATATTTTTTCTGAATTCTGTAATCAACCATAAGGTTTGGATACTTTTTTGAGCGATTGTATTAGGTAGGTGTTGCTAATGAAAAGCCAATTTAGTGTATTCACAGTCGTCTCAGAATAATATGACCACCTACCATACAACTACTGTAGTAGGTGGTCATATTATTCTGATACGACTGTGTATATGTCACATTAGATACCAAACGAAAGAGTATTTCATTTTAAATAATAAAATAATGAAGGCTCTTTATGCTTAATTTTAAAAGATTAAATTCTCTGGATAATTTAAGCGTTGCTTAATGCATCATCATTAAACTGATATTGCATGTCATTATTTACTTTTGTTTTAATATTGAGATTAGAGTTTTATGAAGGGGCGGGGGTGGCTCAGTCGGTAGCGCGCCAGGCTCGTAATCTGTAGTTCCCAGGTTCGAGTCCCAGCTGGGTCAGCGTTGAGATTTATCTCTGCAAAATTCCCCGCCCTGCCCACGGTCAGTAGGGGACACCGATGGGCTTGGAAAGGCCGCCGTCCGTCGGATGGGACGTTAAGCAGTGGCCCCATGTGCGGGAGAGACATATCCTGTGCACGTCAAAGAACACTCTGGATGGCCTTGACCGGAGGCTACCATCTGTCTCCCAACAGCTGTTCCAGTGGGTCCCCTCCCCCAACCTTCTCTGAGCCTTCGGGGTCCATGTGACCTGGCCATTTAGCCCATGGTGTGCAAAAAAGTGCCGCTCAGAGGTAAAACAACCCAACCCATTATACTGATATTGCATGTCATTATTTATTTTTGTTTTAATATTGAGATTAGAGTTTTATGGAGTCAATAACATGTCAATATAGCTTTTCAAGTGTCTTTAATGCTTGCAATAATTAACGCTTTCTTGATCAGATGAGCACTTTTGTTAGAGCTGTTGATGAGACTGGTGATAGTGTAAGTTTGGTGATAAACTGAGAGAAAACTAAAGTGATGAAAATTGGTCAGGCAGATGGTGCTTCAGTTGCTTTGAATGGCTGTACTATTGAGCAAGTGTCTCATTTTAATTATCTTGGGAGCTATTTAACAGATACTGGTGATGTTGGACATGAGATAAATAGAAGAATAGGGATTGCTGTTCGGACTTTTAAGAATCTATGGAGCAGAAATAGACATATAGTAAAGATTAAAATCAGTCTGCATAATGCTTTAGTTCATTCTACGGTGAGTTAGTTAGCGAAACATGGATCCTTTGTAAGCAGGTAAGCAGGAAATTTTATGCCTTTGATTCTAGATGTTTAGTAGTATCATGGGCATTAGGTAGTTCGACTTTGTGAATAATGATGATGTTAGAAGGAGTCGTCAACCTCTTTTGAGCAGCATATTATGCAGAGAGAGACTGCGTTGGCTTGGCCATATTGCCCGTATACATAGTTGCAGATTGGCAAATAGGATTATGAACAGTCTACCTAAGGGTATCAGAAAAAGGGGGAGACCTAAGATGCGATGGGCAGACAATGTCAAACAGGATCTTGCTAGAATTGGCCTTGAGTGGCTAAATGCAGCAGCTGTAGCTCAAAAGAGACACGTCTGGAGAGGAAAATTACATAATCTGGTTGGAACTCCATAGCCCACGTTTGCATGAGGATTTTGTTTACATGTCTGTCTGTCTGCCTGTCTGTCATAAGTTGAAGTGCATTATCAGTCAAATAATTTTGCCTCCTCTGCTCCTTTTTTCCTAAAAGTTTTTTCCTAAAGTAAAACTTTTTTGGAAACTGTTAGTTTCCAAAAAAGCCTGTTTAAAATCGTCTCAGTCTTGCTCAATTTCAATACTGTCTAAGTAACCTGTCATGGTAAACTTTCGCTATAACTGGATCTTTCAGAGCTTCAGTATTAAAGGTAAAATTTTTAACCTTAGTACAACATTTCTTAAGTTCACCTTGTTAAAAGTATCTTATATGACCTCCCCTATATGACCTGATATTCCTAACAGAACTAGCCCATTTCCTGTTAATTAATATATAATCAATCATATTCTTATGCAGCCCATCTGGTGAAACTGATGTGTACTTATGTATGTCGCGGTGTTTGTAATAAATGTTAGTTATTCTCAAACCATTAAGTTTACTTACCTCTAGGAGACAATGTTATTGGAGCTACCAATACCAAAATGCTCAGAATCAGTACCAACTTTGGCATTGAAGTCACCTAGAACAAGGGTAATATCTCCTTTCTTGACAGAATTCAAAATATCCTGAAATTTTCCGTAAAACCTATCCTTCTCATCCTCATCAGTGTCCTCAGTGGGGGCATAACAGCAGATAACATTGAAGTCTTTAATGCTTGTCTGAAATTTTGGTGTAAGAAACCTTTCATTAATGCACACATATCCTAGAAGAACATCATTGGCGTTTCTGCTGAGAAGCAGACCCACGCCTTGGTGATGCTTATTGTCGTCCCTCCCTGAAAAGAGAAATTTAAGATTATTTTTAAGAATCTGACCTTATCTGCCCATCTGGTTTCTTGCAAGCCGAGAATATCTAAATTATAATGGTGGAATTCTTGTGTGAGGACATCAAGAGAAAAAGCTCTGTGCAGAGTCCTCACATTCCAACTACCTATGGAGAGAAAATGGTTAATGGGATGTTTAAAGAAACTATGTTTATTGAGAGAGGGAATGCCGACAATATCAAACAGCCCCCTAATCGCAGACATGGGGCAAAGACCCGTTCCCCCACTACTAAAGGCTGAAGCCATCTACACTGGAAGACATCCTCCAATGTAGAATTTGACGATGCCAATAGAAGCAAAGGGTTCAGGTGCCTGCGATGACTTCTGCTCAGGATTATCCACCAGCTGATAAACATATCCTGTGAATCCATTCACTTGGGGCTGTTAACCCACAAACAAACAGAAAACACAGCATAAAATTTTCCCTCCACAGAAGCCCACCAGTGCAGCAAAATCAGGATCCATAATCAAGCTCAGAGCCATATATCTGTCCAGTCCAGTGGGTTTATATGGTCAGCACCAGGACCCTGTGTGGTTGACCACTCCTCAGCAGCGTAGAACAAAAAGAAAAGTAGCCATAATTGTCCAGATTAGTAGGCCACACTAATCTGGCAGCCGTCCCCTTCCGTTCCCTTCCACAAGAGAGTATCTCTTTTGAAAGTTACTAACGGTCTGCACCACGAGAAGGCGGGGTCGGACATTAGGTGCTAGGCCTGGCCGGTTCTATGCATCATCACAGGGGATTGGTGCATAGCTCTCTTTCCAGTGACTTCCTAGCTATTTTAATAAATGTGTAAAGGACCAATTAGCAGCTGATAAGAATCTTTGGCTTGATGGTTTGGCTGACAAAGCCGAGGAAGCAGTTAGACAGCACAACAGCAGAGAGCTGTACCAGATAGTTAATGTTTTATGTGGTAGAAAACAAACAGGTATACAGGGATTGCAGGATAAACAAGGTAAGGTTATAGAAGGGGAGCATTCTGTCATGGCTAGGTGGGCTGAGCATTTCAGTGATGTTCTAAACAATGTGTTAGTTCTACTCCCATTGTTTGTAATGATGATAGATGCATTGGTGGCTTTAATGTTGGCCCTCTAACACAATCTGAAGTTATTTTGGCTATTTCTAAACTTAAACTTTATAAATCCCCAGGGGTAGATGAAATTACTACAGAAATGCTTAGAGCTGGGAATGTTTCGGTTACCACTTGGATGACTGAAATTTTGAATATCTTTTATGATAAAAGGCATGGTTCCTAAGAATTTTACCAGAGCTATTGTTATCCCTATTTTCAAAAAAGGTGGTCGCAGTTCTTGTGATAACTATAGGGGTATCAGCCTACTCTCTGTTCCAGGTAAAGTTCTTTCGGTGATTGTGCTTAATAGAATTAAAAATCTGGTTGACAGTCAATTGCGTGATGAGCAATGTGGATTCAGAAGTGGTAGGGGATGTGTGGATCAGATATTTTCACTTAGGCAGATTCTTGAGAAATGTTTAGAGTTTCAGAAACCTTTAGTTGCTAGCTTTGTTGATTTCAAAAATGCTTTCGACTCTGTTGATCGTCATAATTTGTGGTTGATTGTGAAATCATATGGTATACCTGACAAGTTAGTTAACATAATGAAAGCTCTCTATAATAACATTGAGTCGTGTGTGACAGTTGATAAGGCTTGTAGCAATTGGTTTAGCATTACTTCTGGTGTTCGACAAGGGTCTATATTGTGCAGAGAGAGACTGCGTTGATTGCCGTATGCACAGACCATAGGTCTATGGGGTTCATAAGCATTTTGGGACCCTTAGGTCTATGGTTCCATGAGCATTTTCGGACCCATAGGTCTATGGATTTCATGAGCATTTTGGGACCCATAGGTCTATGGATTTCATGAGCATTTTGGGACCCATAGGTCTATGGGTTCCAAGGGTGCATTTTATCTCCTTTTTTCTTTAGCTTGGTTATTGATTATGTTATGCGAAATTCACTTCAAGGGAAAGATTTTGGCCTTAAATGGACTGAAGATACGAAAATTTCTGACTTAGATTATGCTGATGATTTAGCACTTTTGGCAAATGATGAATGATGAGATGAACTCTTTCATTCGAGCTGTTGATGAAACTGGTAGTAGAGTAGGTTGGTTATAAACAGAGAGGAAACTAAAGTGATGAAAATTGGTCAGGCAGGCTGTGATTCAGTTAATCTGAATGGTTGCAGTCTTGAGCAGGTGTCACAGTTTAATTATCTTGGGAGCTATGTAACAGATTCTGGTGATGTGCGACATGAGATTAACAGACGAATAGGGATTGCTGCCGGGACTTTTAAGAATTTATGGAGAGTGTGGAGAAATAGGCGTATATACCTAAGACTAAAATTAGACTGTATAATTGTTTGGTTCTTTCTAGGGTTAGTTATGGTAGTGAAACTTGGACACTTTGTAAACAAGATAACAGGAAACTAGATGCTTTTGATTCCAGATGCTTACGCAGTGTCTTGGGCATTAGGTGGTTCAACTCTGTAAGTAATGATGAGGTTAGGCAAAGGAGTCGGCAACCTCCTTTAAGCAGCATATTGTGCAGAGAGAGACTGCGTTGATTGCCCGTATGCATAACTATAGATTAGCGAATAGGGTTATGAACAATGTGCCTAAAAACCTCAAAAAGAGGGGGTTGGCTCTTAGAATGAGGTATCTCCGCCAAACTCCGCTTCTTCTTCTTATACATCCTTCTTTCTAAGCTGGACCTGCGCGGGTTTTGTAGGTCAGTAGGGGACGCCAATTGGATTGGAAAGGCCGTCGTCCGTCGGATGGGACGTTAAGCAGTGGCTCCGTGTGCGGGAGAGCCATACCCTGTGCACGTTAAAGAACACGCTGGATGCTCTTGACGGGAGGCTGTATCTGGACAGGAGGCTAAATCTGTCTCCCAATAGCCATTTCAGTGGGTCCCCTCTCCCAACCTTCTCTGAGCCTTCGGGGTCCTTGTGACCTGGCAATTTAGCCCATGTTTTGCATAAAAGTGTCGCTCAGAGGTAAACCAAAAACCTAGGATGCGGTGGGCAGGCAATGTCCAAATAAGAACCTCGTTTGGCCAATATAGACATTGGTATATTGGCCAAATGTAGCAGATGTATTTCAGGGTAAATATGCTTGGAGAACTAAATTGCACAGACTGGTTGGACCTCCGTAGCCCATGGCTGCTTGAGGATGAGAATGATGTATATATGCATGTATGTATGTATGATTAAAGGAAAACAATTGTTTTGTTCGAAAACAATGAAAGCTAAAAGAAAGTTGACACATTTAATGTTACGGAGTAAACGTTTCAATATATTGTTTTTTAATTAGAAAGCTAAGAACCTTACAAATGCAGTATAATTCTGTGAAGAATTTCTCGAAGCCTTAAAATCTACTTCGACAAATATAAATACTAATAAATATTAATAATTGATTTGTTTTTGATATATCGAAAGAAAAATACGTAAATATCCATGAAGTACACAGTATTTTGCTTGCTATTTTGAGAACAGCTCCAAACGAAAATATGACAGGAATAATGAGTCCCAAAATGCTCGCATTTTGGGACCCTAGGTCTACGGGTTCCTCGAGCATTTGGGACATTTTGGGTTTACGGGTTTCTCGAGCATTTGGGCATTACGGGTCCCAAAATGCGAGCATTTTGGGACCAATAGGTCTATGGGTTTCATAAGCATTTTGGGACCCTTAGGTCTATGGTTCCATGAGCATTTTGGAACCCATAGGTCTATGGATTTCATGAGCATTTTGGAACCCATAGGTCTGTGGGTTCCATGAGCATTTTGGGACCCATAGGTCTATGGGTTCCATGATCATTTTGGGACCCATAGGTTTATGGGTTTGGTGGTCCCACTTAAATCTAAAAGAGGTCGGGGTCCTAGGTAATCTTTCTGCAAGTGTGCAAAATTTCTGGGGGCGCTGCTGTCGCACTACCTTATGAATGGATTAGTACGTTATCGATCGAGAGTTAAGAATAGAATAGTACATTTCATTAAACCTTTTTTATAATTAATGGAATTTCTTTCCATTCTTAAATCTAAGTTATTAAAAAGTATAACCATTAAATTAAACAAATAGAAATATACTCTACCCTGAAGTCTGGCACTTGGCCTTCTTTGTCATGTTTTAAATAGACTGGATTTACAGAGAATGCGTCAGTAATATGTCTTCTGTTCTTCATCCTGAAAGAGGAAATATATAATGCAAAATTTTATTTCCACAGATGAAACTAGACTATTAGGGGGTTTCGTGGACCACACCGGCACCTCCTAGAATCACAAAATCGCCTGCAGTGAATTCTTGGAGATGCCACATGACCATAAGGGTAATAGAGAAATTTATTAAATGAAACATTTGGAAGTGTTCAGGTACCCCCGACACACACTATAGTTTCGCCTGTGTTCAGTGCTATAATTTTCTATTTTCAAATATTAACTTCAGAAAATGTAAGATGAATAACACTTCATAATAATATTTACTTTGTAAATTTTATCAATTAAAATAAATTTGTAAAAATGTCCATTTTATCCCCTTCCCTCAACCTTGTATGAGCCTTTGGCAGGCTCGTAATCTGTAGTTCCCAGGTTCGAGTCCCAGCTGGGTCAGCGTTGAGATTTATCTCCGCAAAATTCCCCGCCCTGCCCACGGTCAGTAGGGGACACCGATGGGCTTGGAAAGGCCGCCGTCCGTCGGATGGGACGTTAAGCCGTGGCCCCGTGTGCGGGAGAGCCATACCCTGTGCACGTTAAAGAACACGCTGGATGGCCTTGACGGGAGGCTACCATCTGTCTCCCAACAGCTGTTCCAGTGGGTCCCCTCCCCCAACCTTCTCTGAGCTTTCGGGCTCCTTGTGACCTGGCCATTTAGCCCATGGTGTGCAAAAAAAGTACCGCTCAGAGGTAAAACAACCCAACAACTGAGCCTTTGGGGTTCTTGTGACTAGAGACCCTGTATAGGAAGAGGTTGGCCATCACAAAATTGGACGCCATGTTTTGTCATCGCTCGAATTGTTTAGCGTGCATAGCTGAATGGTATTGGAGCCGAGTGGTTAGCACGCTTGGCCTCTCAGATCTCAGGGACCTGGGTTCGAGCCCCGGGTAAGGCATGGATGTATATGTCGTTTCTCTGCTGAGGTCCTGCCATCCTCTCAGACCTTCTACTATGGCATATAAACTGACAGGCTCCTGTCAGACCTCTGTGACAAGCAGCTGCTTGAGGGGGTATTTATTATTTACTTATGAATTCCGGAAAAAGGTAGAGCGATATTTGATACAGATTTCAGTTCTCGCTATTGGAAGCACTTTAGAAAACGGGTAAAAAAGGAAAACTAAATTTTAGGGCTTTAAAAAAAAAGATATAATTTCGCTTGTTGTCTGTTCGTCTGTAGACATCGAACTTTTTTGTTTATACAGAAAAATAAAAAATTCCTTTTGTATAGATAGGTATTAACGATATATTACAATTTGCATTTTTCGAATCTCCCAAAAGTTATAACTGCGACCTCTAACGGTGGAAAAAGTTGAAAATTCCAAAATAACAAACGAATATTTCAAACGATGTAGCTATGTTAGAAGTTTGAAATTTTTGTGTTGAAATGTGAAAGTTACGAAGTTATCATTTCCAACAATTACTTGGCCCTTTAGACCCAGGGGGGAGGTGAATGCAACTTTTTTTTTTTTTTTAACATAAAAGTGTATGTTTTTAGAGATATATTAAAAATTCTTTTTCGGTTCGACAGGTATTGATGAAATATTACAATTTGCATTTTGCAAATTTTCCAAAAGCTATAATTGCGCCCTCTAACGGTGGAAGAATTCGAAAAATCCCCAAAATTTAAAACGAATATTGCAAACGATGCAGTTATGCTAGAAATTTGAATTTTTGGCCGTTGAATGTGACAATCTTGAAAATTCCATTGACAAATATGAGTTGACCCAAAGCCCAGGGTAGGTAAGGAACAGAACGGTTTTGTTTTAAGAGATAATTAGAAATCTCTTTTTCAGTTGGTTACTAATGAAATGTAATTCGCATTTTCAAAGGTAGTTTTAATTTATATCATTAGAGATCACTAAATATCGGAACTGCAAAACTTTTAACGAATGTTTCAAGTGATCTGTTCATCATAGAAATTTCGTCGTGTACAGTTCTGTTATGGTAGAAATTCCACTGACAGCAATGATCTGCCCACTATTTTCAGAGGAGCGAGAGAAAAGCAACTTTTTAAATTTAAGAACTAAAAGACAAATACTTTTTATGCTTTATAATTACTAATAAAATACTACTATATTTATTTCTCCCATCATACATTAAAAAATAACCCCTCAAGCAGCTACTTGTACAAATGTCTGACAGGAGTCTGTCAATTTATACGCCATAGTAGAAGGTCCATGAGGACGGTGGGACTTCAGCAGAAAAACAACAGGAACATCCATAATTAAAACTTTTAAAGAGTAAAGTAGTTATCAAAGGAAAAACTTCATTCTCTTTGAAAATGAGATTCCCATATGCGCCAGAGGCGATATGCATTCTTCTAGTTATTTTACACTTTCAATACCCTCTGACAGTGGAAATTCACAGTGCTGCATAATTGGTAAATGAAATATTAATATTTTATTTATATTACTGTAATGTAATGTGTAATTATATACCTGTAATGTGAAAAAAGTTTCTCATTTATCTCTTAAAGCAAAAAAGCTGCATTTTACCAACGGGACAAATCATTACTGTTAGTGTAAAACCCTTGACCATTACACTCTATGTTCAAAAATTTAAGTTTCTAGCAAAAATAGATCATTTGCAAATATTTCTTTTAAAGATTTGGTATTTTCCAGTTTTTTTCTGCCATAGGTAGCTTTTCGAGTTTTTATTTACCGCCTTTAGCACTCTCTAACACTGGAAATTCCATGGATGGGGATTCGAAAAATGTAAATATTAATATTTTTCTGGAAAAAAATTTCGCCGGGATACGTGATTCGAACCAGCAGCTCTCCACAAACATGCCAGAGTATTCTAACCTGTTGAACTAACACCGGGTTTTTTCACAAAATTTTTTATTGATTTATAGACGTTTAAACGTCTACAGGTAACGCTGAGATTATCAAATATTGTTTAAATCATTAATATTTCGTTAGTGCCTGTAAAAGAAAAAAAAGTTGTTTCCTTTATCTCTTAAAATAAAAAAGGTTCCATTTTCGCACCCCCTTTTGGCTAAGAAGGTAAGCCTTGTTGCCGTTATAGACTTTCAGACCATAACACTCTACTACCAAAATTTCATATATCCAGTGTAAATAATTTGTAATATTCGTTTGAAATTTTAGCATTTTGCATCTTTTTCCACCGCTAGAGGGCGCTATTAAAGCTATTGAAAATTTTCAAAATTGCGAATCGCAATATTTGTTCGACTTCTATCCAATCCAAAAATAATTTTTAATTTATCTCTAAAAGTAAAAAAGTTGATTGTCTGTAGACGGACAGACAGGTGAAAAGGCAGATGGATAGACAATAGTTAACAGAGAGACGGACAGACAGACGGACGAACAAATATTGGCATAGACAGACGACAAAGTGGAAACATTAGCTCGTTTCTCAAACGAACCTTAAAAAAAATATTTTGTCGGTTTTCAGTTATCTTGTTCCACTTTTGCAGTCGATTGCCATCTTCTAATGGAATTTCTAGGAAAAAAATATTAATTAATTAATTTCTTTGAGTTAAATTTTTACACCCAATTGGAGCGCAGTGAGGCATTCATAAAATATGGAAGCTTTTATAGACAAAAAAAAAGTTGTAGAAATATATAAAACTATGAAAACTGAGAAGTTTTAACTTGGTACATACACTAACTCATAGGCTTTCGTCTCACATTACGACAAAACATGGCGCCCATAAACCACGTGACTCGATCAACCAATGGCAATAAATCACCGAGATGGCCAGCCTCTACTCAGCTCCCCCCACCAAATATTTCATCCCCCTTTGATTGACTCAAATCTACCATACTGGCAACCAACCATGGCCACAACTTCAAAAATAACATAACATTCGCCACTCGGAAAATTATTAAAAAATATATATATACACTACTTCTCCCTCTATCTCTCTCCACCCCCTTCCCCCTTCACATGACATGCAACTAGTATTTATTCTCCTTCACCCTTCAACATCAGCCTCTCCACCACTGGGCGGCCTGCAGCCTAAAGCCCAATTGCCAAAATGTACGATTGCCAGCCTTCACTGTGCTGGCCAGTCTTTGCCGTTTTCATCTGCACCCACTGACTGCCCTTTATGCCTATGGACCTGATGATAAGGGGGCCGAGGCCCCCTTTACAAATAGGTCCAGCTTAGAAAGAAGGATGTATAAGAAGAAGGCCAGCCTCTAACTATACAGGACCTCTACTTGTGACCGGTCATTTATTCCACTGTGTTGCCAAAAGGTGTTACTAAGTATTAAAACAACCGAACACGTCTAAAGCACAAAAAAATTTAATTTCTCCTTAAAGTGAAGACTACCTATCTGAGGATACATATCTATACCTATCTCTACCTACCATCCTGAGGATAGGGGCACAATTCTTTGCTATTAGGGCGGGGGTGGCTCAGTCGGTAGCTCGCCAGGCTCGTAATCTGTAGTTCCCAGGTTCGAGTCCCAGCTGGGTCAACATTGAGATTTATCTCCGCAAAATTCCCCGCCCTACCCACAGTCAGTAGGAAACACCGATGGGCTTGGAAAGGCCGCCGTCCGTCGGATGGGACGTTAAGCCGTGGCCCCGTGTGCGGGAGAGCCATGCCCTGTGCACGTTAAAGAACACGCTGCATGGCCTTGACGGGAGGCTACCATCTGTCTCCCAACAGCTGTTCCAGTGGGTCCCCTCCCCCAACCTTCTCTGAGCCTTCGGGGTCCATGTGACCTGGCCATTTAGCCCATGGTGTGCAAAAAAGTGCCGCTCAGAGGTAAAACAACCCAACCCAACTTTGATATTAATATAAACCACTTGACCATCATCTTCCACCACCAAAATTTCACATTCCTGGCATAAATATATAGTTCGCAATATTATTTAAAAGTTTCGACATTTTTCCAAAATTTTCCACTATTAAAACTGTTGGATAATTCGGAAAATGACAATCGTAATATTTTTTTAATACCTATCCAATCCAGAAATAATTTTTCATTTTTCTCTAAAAGCAAAAAAGGTTTAATATCTACAACAAATTGAAAACGATAGCACGTTCCTTAAAAACTAGTTTAAAATTCACGTATATAAAATTCACTGGAATAAAATATACACAAAAATGAATACCCCAAAGTATTTTTAATTCTAAAAAGTACAAAATAATTACCCCCTCAAGCAGCTGCTTGCCACAGAGAACTGACAGGAGCCTGTCAGTTTATATGCCATAGTAGAAGATCTGAGAGGATGGCAGGACCTCAGCAGAAAAACAACACAAACGTTCATGCCTTACCCAGGGCTCGAACCCAGGTCCTTTAGACAGTGACGGACTGGGTCTAAAAATATTGACTGCAAGGGGACAAAGGGGCCCACCCACAACTATAAGGCTATAATTTTTAATATACTGTCTAATGTTTAATGGGGCACTCTTCATCAGGGGCCCACTAGCCATCGGGGAAGCTGACACCCTGGCCAGGCAGACACTGCCCTTAGCTCAGTAGCCAAGAGGCTATTAAAAACTAAAACACTGAATTCTTTTGAAACAAAAGTGATATGGCAAAGGAAATCCTTGAATGTAAATCCTGATAAATTTCTTTAGTGTACTTATACTCTCTTTATTAAGATTTCAATGGAATATAAAAAAAATGTGAACCCATTAATACTTTAGAACGCAAGCAGTAGAAATTAAAATCGTAATAGGAAATGAAATTTAGAGGAACAAGAATGGAATTCCATTTTTCAATGTTAAGATTGTGCTGCCATCTGTTGGCATTAATGATAACAATTACCAACTGATTCTTGTATTTTATATTAAAGTTACGATTTGTTTAGCAAAGTGAAAGAAGCAGATGTAGGAATGCTCGGAGCTTGAAGAAAATCATGAAGCACTGACTACTTGAAATGGTATCTATTACCTTTTTTCAGAAATTATCCTTTTTATAATGCAATTTATTATTTTTATTGGCGTTCCAGTTGTAAAACGGTTAAACGTAAGACAGGTGTCAAATTTAATGTTACGAGAATCTCGTGTTATAACAGTATTGAAACCAAATGGTAATTTAAATGAATTACTTGTAAAAATCGTGTGTCACGAGATGCTTCTTTACGTGTTGCGAAAAATACGTCACATCCGCAAAAATAAAAGTGATAGAATCAGTTTTCTCAGAAAAGTAAGTTGATTTTTTTGTGTATGCGAATAGCGACTTGAATTCAGTTATTTAATTTTATCTAAGTGTGATATGCAGCTGTGAACCATTAAGTATTTTACTCAAGTGTTGGTATTTTCATGTATTAAAGGGAATAGTGTTACTAGTCAAGACGTTGTTTTATGAATTGTAAAGTCGTTATTTGGTAAGAATCGACTTATGTTTGAATGAATGTCGACTTACTATGAATTTGTTAATTAAAATGTCATATAGCAAAGAGTTTGAACGTTTTATTCCGTTTGGATTTGTAACCAAAAATTAGCCAAGAGTACGGTTGGTCCAAAGTTTAATTATCTTCTTGTAAAATAATTTTTTATCTCTTAACCCTTTCAGGACCATAAGATTTCTAAGAATAAATATTAGTATATAACTGTTTATTTTAGTTTGTTTAGACGTAAAATAAATAAAAATCATAAGAAAAATACATAACGATGTGTAGTTTTTTTGGAATTTTATGGGAAATATTTTTCCCAATGGACTATAAAGGTAACACAAATTATAGTTAGGCTTATTATGCAATGTCTTTTATTTATTGGTTTATTAGAACAAAATGTTAACTAAAATAATACAAAATTATGAAATAAAATTACTATACAAAATGATGTGCTAATTATGATATTCTGCGAAGCAATTTCTTTTGGTAGTGAGGCAAAGATGGACATTGCACATAGTACATATATTATGCGTCCTGACAGTTCTGTTTTTGTTTTCTAAACGTTCCCGTTTACGTAATTGCGTTCCGCATACGTTCTATTTTGACATTCTGTATAAAAAATGCAGATAAGGTTATAATTAAATACGACAATCACCAATTTTAAAATGGGAAAAATGTTTCCCTTGGTCATGAAAGGGTTAAAAGGCTAATTTAGTATCTATCAGTCTGATTAATTTGAACCCATTATACAGTATTTATTGTCAGATAAACTTTGCAACAGCATATTGATGAATATATTGACTCCTAACGCTATTCAAAACCAACGCCGTATTTTAAGAGTGCAGATAAATATTTAATAAGACCATTATTGATTAAAGATTTGCCGTTTGAGGTCATCCAGCCTCAATTATGAATGTTATTCCCTATCAACAAGGTCGGCAATCTAAATGGTGGGTAAGAAATTGTCATCTAATTAATTAATTAGCAATTTTGTCTGCCTACGAGTGGTTAGCGCGCTTCGCTACTGATCTACGGGACCTGGGTTCGAGCCCCTGGTAAGGCATGGATGTTCGTGTTGTTTTCTGCTGAGGTCCTGCCATCCTCTCAGATCTTCTACTGTGGCATATAAACTGACAGGCTCCTGTCAGACCTCTGTGGCAAGCAGCTGCTTGAGGGGGTATTTATTTAATTTATTTTTTTATTAGATATATTAATTTTTGAGTCCGAAGTGTTGCGTCTAACTAGCAGCATTTAAAGCCGTTGTTAAAAAAATAGTTCATTCAGCCTCCATTATGAATGTTATTCCATATCATTTCTTTTTTTTTTTCATAAATCTTTTCCCTATCATCTTCCTTTTTCTTGAAAAGGTTTTCCCTTTCTTTGAGACATAGGTTGTTTCTTTCAGCACTTGCATTCAAGCGATATATGGGGACATTCATTTGCATATTTCCCCTATTTTTTAAAGTGTAAGAATGCATGGGGGGTCAACTTTTCGTAGCCTGTGACATTTCCCACATCAGAAACACTCATTTGACGTATAGGTTGTTACTTTCGGCAGTCCCGTTCTGGAGATATTGGGGGGGGGGGGGGGGAATGTTCATATTTCCACTTTTTTTAGGTAGCCATGGGCAAAATGGCCAGGTCACAAGGACCCCGAAGGCTCAGAGAAGGTTGGGGGAGGGGGCCCACTGGAACAGCTGTTGGAAGACAGATGGTAGCCTCCTGTCAAGGCCATCCAGCGCTCCCGCACACGGGACCTCGGCTTAACGTCCCATCCGACGGACGGCAGCCTTTACCCAAGCCCATCGGTGTCCTCTACTGACCGTGGGCAGGGTGGGGAATTTTGCGGCGATAAATCTCAACGACCCAGTTGGGACTCGAACCTGGGAACTACAGATTACGAACCTGGCGCGCTACCGACTAAGCCACCCCCGCCCCACATTCGGGTTAATGTTTTACAGCCTATGACACTCCTCGAGTAACAAGCTACCGTTTGACACATAATTCATAAAGTTTCTCTATCGCGTTCGAAAGATAAGGTGAAACAACTTTTTGTCCACTCAATAAACCGGTAAATGTGAAAGCCAAAAGCAATAGGAAGACAGGCTAAAGTGGGATTGAGTTATTGGCACAATGGAGAAAGATCTACCAAATAGCGAAATCGGTCAATTTTGATGAAATAATTAAAGATTTTGTGGCGAAAAAAAGCGAGGAAAATTATATAATATTTATAATATACTCGGATTGGATTGTTTTACCTCTGAGCTGCATTTTTTTACACACAATGGGCTACATGGCCAGGTCACAAGGACCCGAAGGCTCAGAGAAGGTTGGGACCACTGGAACAGCTGTTGGGAGACAGGATGGTAGCCTCCAGTCAAGGCCATTCAACGTGCTCTTTAACGTGCACAGGGTATGGCCCTCCCACACACGGGGCCACGGCTTAACGTCCCATCCGACGAACGGCGGCCTTTCCAAGCCCATCGGTGTCCCCTTCTGGCAGGACGGGGAAAATATACTCGGTGTTCCTATAAGTTGTATGTAGATATGTACCGCACTTTGTATTTAAAATAAATAATTTATTATGAAATTTAGAAGTACATATAAATGCGTTTTTTTCTTTAGGCCCTCGCGCAAATTTGGAACCCGGCCCCGCAAAAGTTCACTCCGGTCCTGATTATGATGGGGCGGGGGTGGCTGTCGGTAGCGCGCCAGGCTCGTAATCTGTAGTTCCCAGGTTCGAGTCCCAGCTGGGTCAGCGTTTAGATTTATCTCCGCAAAATTCCTCGCCCTGCCCACGGTCAGTAGGGGACACCGATGGGCTTGGAAAGGCCGCCGTCCGTCGGATGGGACGTTAAGCCGTGGCCCCGTGTGCGGGAGAGCCATACCCTGTGCACGTTAAAGAACACACTGGATGGCCTTGACGGGAGGCTACCATCTGTCTCCCAACAGCTGTTCCAGTGGGTCCCCTCCCCCAACCTTCTCTGAGCCTTCGAGGTCCTTGTGACCTGGCCATTTAGCCCATGGTGTGCAAAAAAGTGCCACTCAGAGGTAAAACAACCCAACCCAACCCTGATTATGATGCTCTTCGATCTGTTCGAAAAACTTAGCTGCTGATTTTTTTTGGTAAATTCATCTATCCTAGGAATGCAATAATAATAAAAATAAATACCCCCTCAAGCAGCTGCTTGCCACAGAGGTCTGACAGGAGCCTGTCAGTTTATATGCCAAAGTAGAAAGTGATGATAATTAAAAAAAATCTAAAGGATAATCTCTAAAGAAGTTCTTTAACGTGCACAGGGTAAGGCTCTCCAGCACACGGGGCAACAGCTTAACATCACATCCGACGGACGACGCTTTTTCAAGGTCATCGGTGTTCCCTACTGACCGTGGGCAGGGTGGGCATATTTGTGGGCATAAATCTAAACGTTGACTCAACTGGGACTCGAACCTGGGTAGTACAGATTACGAGCCTGGTGCGTTGCCGACTGAGTCACCCACCCCCTTAGTAGAGAGATAGTAGCGTCCCGTCGAGGCCATCCAGCGTGTTCTTTAACGTGCATAGGGTATGGCTCTCCCGCACACAGGACCATGTTTTAATGTCCCATCTGACGGACGGCGGCCTTTCCAAGAACATCGGTGTCCCCTACTGACCGTGGGCAGAGCGGGGAGTTTTGCGGAGATAAATCTCAACGCTGAATCCAGCTGGGACTCGTACCTGGGAACTGCAGATTACGAGCCTGGCGCGCTACCGACTGAGCCACCCCCGCCCCAAGAAAAAAAAAATTGCTGAAAGGACTCTGCAAGTCTGTTAAGAAAGAGATGGTAGGCTCCCAAAAATGCTAGATCAAATGCTAATCAGACTTATAAAGAGCCTTTTTCTGTAACTCTTAAATCTTCTGTGACTTCTTATGAAATATTTAGAAGATAAGCATTGCAAGTACTCAAAGAGTTGGTACTGTTACAAAAAAATGCAATGTGTTGAAAAGATGTTTTCAGTTTTCTCTTCTGTTTTCAATATATATTGTATTTCGTAATGACGTTTGATCGAATAAATTTTTGTTGTTATCAATGCCATCCATAACGTTTTTTAACATGCACAAGGAATTCAAGGGCTTAAACCTCCAATTCTCCACATACACACCCGTGTTGACTTGACTATACCTGGGGCGGGGGTGGCTCAGTCGGTAGCGCGCCAGGCTCGTAATCTGTAGTTCCCAGGTTCGAGTCTCAGTTGGATCAGCGTTGAGATTTATCTCCGCAAAATTCCCCGCCCTGCCCACGGTCAGTAGGGGACACCGATGGGCTTGGAAAAGCCGCCGTCCGTCGGATGGGACGTTAAGCCGTGGCCCGTGTGCGAGAGAGCCATCCCTGTGCACGTTAAAGAACACGCTGGATGGCCTTGACGGGAGGCTACCATCTGTCTCCCAACAGCTGTTCCAGTGGGTCCCCTCCCCCAACCTTCTCTGAGCCTTCGGGGTTCATGTGACCTGGCCATTTAGCCCATGGTGTGCAAAAAAAGTGCCGCTCATAGGTAAAACAACCCAACCTAACCTAACAGCTGTACAAGCTCTCTGTCATGAAGTCGGGGGCGGGTCCTGAAGGATCTTGGAGTATGGGTGGCGTTAAGGGGGTGCGAATTGCAGGCCGGGTAGAAGAATAAGGAAGATAAGTGGTAAAGCGAAAGCTGCTTCAGTCTCAAAGTAGGGAGTCCCAGAGCTGGCAGACGAGCCAACACAAATCCCTCAGGTGTGCCCTGATTTGGGCACTCCTATTGGCTATTGTGGTCGTCCTGCTTTCTACCTCTTGAAGGGAGGGGGTGGCTCAGTCGGTAGCGCGCCAGGCTCGTAATCTGTAGTTTCCAGGTTCGAGTCCCAGCTGGGTCAGCGTTGAGATTTATCTCCGCAAAATTCCCCGCCCTGCCCACGGTCAGTAGGGGACACCGATGGGCTTCGAAAGGCCGCCGTCCGTCGGATGGGACGTTAAGCCGTGGCTCCGTGTGCAGGCGAGACATACCCTGGATGGCCTTGACGGGAGGCTACCATCTGTCTCCCAACAGCTGCTCCAGTGGGTCCCCTCCCCCAACCTTCTCTGAGCCTTCGGGGTCCTTGTGACCTGGTCATTTAGCCCATGGTGTGCAAAAAAGTGCCGCTCATAGGTAAAACAACCCAACCCAACTGTCTGCAAGAATGTCTTTGTTTGAAGACTATTCTCGGTCGTACCCCAGAGCCTCTGCCAATTGTCTATTATTCATTTGCCTAATATTAACTTCAGAATATTTTTTGAAGTTTTTACCGCTATCTCAGGTTGGGTGTCGGTGCTGGGCCAGCTGGTCTGCCCACTTGTTTCTTTCATGAACGACGTGCGCCTTCATCCAGAAGAGAAAGACTCTGGGTATGTTCTTACTATCCAAAAGTAGCTTGATCTCGTTGACAGTTTGATGCCTGTTGTTTGCATCTCCAAGCGCTTGTAGAGCTGCCCGGCTGTCGTTATATAGCCGAATGTCGTCAGGGGCGTAGCGAAGGACTATGATTGGGGTGGGGGGGGGGGGGCGTTGAGAAATAGAAAATTTTCCAACTCGAAAATCAAATTTTGCCAACTGACAAAATAATGTCTTTTGTCATGTTCTCCCATTGCTTCCTGGGGCGGGGATGGCTCAGTCGGTAGCGCGTCAGGCTCGTAATCTGTAGTTCCCAGGTTCGAATCCCAGCTGGGTCAGCGTTGAGATTTACTCCGCAAAATTCCCCGCGACACCAATGGGCTTGGAAAGGCCGCCGTCCGTTGGATGGGACGTTAAGCCGTGGTTCCGTGTGTGGAGAGAGCCATACCCTGTGCACGTTAAAGAACACGCTGGATGGCCTTGACGGGAGGCTCCTAATAGCTCCAGTGGGGCCCCTCCCCCAACCTTCTCTGATTCTTCGGGGTCCTTGTGACCTGGCCATTTAGCCCATGGTGTGCAAAAAAGTGCCGCTCAGAGGTAAAACAATCCAACCCAGACTCGTTAACTTGTTACTTACCACATAGCAGAACAGTCGAAATTCACCAGCATCCATTTATGAGGGTTAAAGTTCACAGTCTCAGCATCCTGCAGATGAAAAAAAGAACAAAAATATCAGCTGAGTTACACTTTCAATTACATTTTGTTCCATGTTTACATCAAGAAAACTTTGCTTGTTGTAGTGTGGCACCTGTTCAGGTTTTTCATTCGGCAAATTTATTTTTTGCAGATGATGTAACGGTTTTGCAGGATAAAAAAATATCTTTGAGGAGGAATTAAAGGAAAAATATGTGAAAAGCGCAGGAAGACAAATTTACAAAAAAAAAAAAACTATATGGGAACAAGCGATAACAGAGGAAAGAATATTGCGATAGATACAGTGATTTACAGAAAATCAAAATCTCGCCCTCCCCCCCCCCCACCCCGGAAAAAATGTCTTGCGGGGAGGGTTTTTGTGAAAACTCCTTAGCTTTCTGTTACTGAAATTTTACGAAAGGCGTTCAAATATAAATGAATAAAAAAATTAAAAAAAAAAAGCACAAATTAACACTGTAAACAGAAATTCATTGGGTTGGGTTGTTTTTCCTCTGAGCGGCACTTTTTTGCACATTATGGGCTATAATGACCAGGTCACAAGGACCCCGAAGGCTCAGAGATGGTTGGGGGAGGGAACCCACTGGAATAGCTTTTGGGAGACAGATGGTAACCTCCCGTCAAGGCCATCCAGCGTGTTCTTTAACGTGCACAGGATATGGCTCTCCCGCACACGGGGCCACGGCTTAATGTCCCATCCGACTGATGGTGGCCTTGTCCAAGCCCATCAGTGTCCCCTACTTACCGTATGCAGGGGGGGAATTTTGCGGAGATAAATCTCAACGCTGACCCAGCTGTGACTCGAACCTGGGAACTACAGATTACGAGTCTGGCGGGCTACCAACTGAGCCACCCCCGCCCCTATAAGACAAAGCATTGTGATGGACAAGTGAGCCTGGTGCTAAAGTTTTTAAGTTGAATGATACAGTGAGCTGTTTTGCTGCATGGCAACTTTCACGCCAACTCCAGGGACAAAACAGGATAAAAAAAGGGAAGAACTGAATAATTAACTCAATACGAGCTTATTTCATTTTCACACATTTATTTTCACATACAAATACTTAGAATACGCGCCAGGCTCGTAATCTGCAGTTCCCAGGTTCTAGTCCCAGCTGTGTCAGAGTTGAGATTTATCTCCGCAAAACTCCCCGCCCTGCTCACGGTCAGTAGGGGACACCGATGGACTTGGAAAGGCCGCCGTCCGGCGGATGGAACGTTAAGCCGTTGCTCCGTGTGTGGAGAGCCATACCCTGTGCAAGTCAAAGAACACACTGGATGGCCTTGACGGGAGGCTACCAGCTGTCTCCCAACAGCTGTTCCAGTGGGTCCCCTCCCCCAACCTTCTGTGAGCCTTAGGGGTCCTTGTGACCTGGCCATTTAGCCCATTGTGTGCAAAAAAGTGTCGCTCAGAGGTAAAACAACCCAACCGATAAGTTCATTGACAGCTTTCCGCCTTTAACTCCAGTAACAATTAAATCCTGCCAAAAGGTGAGTCAAATCTATGTCCAGTGATAACTTTATTCGTAGCTTTTCACCGAACTACTCCATTCACAAGGTAGGGGACGGCAGTACCCACAGAAATTTCGACACTTTTCGATGGATCACTCCCGACCCACAGCACCTAGAAACATGATCTGTGATCCCAACAGGGTTAGAACTAAGTGTGACCGCCCCAAAAGGGTTCTACGTGTGATCCCAACAGGGTTAGAACTAAGTGTGACCGCCCCAAAAGGGTTCTACGTGTGACCGCCCCAATAGGGTTAGAACTAAGTGTGACCGCCCTAATAGGGTTAGAACTAAGTGTGACCTCCCCAATAAAGTTAGAACTAAGTGTGACCGCCCCAATAGGGTTGGAACTAAGTGTGACCGCCCTAATAGGGTTAGAACTGAGTGTGACGCCCCAATAGGGTTAGAACTAAGTGTGACGCCCTAATAGGGTTAGAACTAAGTGTGACCGCCCTAATAGGGTTAGAGCTAAGTGTGACCGCCCCAATAGAGTTAGAACTACGTGTGACCGCCCCAATAGGGTTAGAACTAAGTGTGACCGCCCTAATAGGATTAGAATTAAGTGTGACCTCCCCCAATAAAGTTAGAACTAAGTGTGACCGCCCTAATAGGGTTAGAACTAAGTGTGACCTCTCCAATAGGGTTAGAACTAAGTGTGACCGCCCTAATAGGGTTAGAACTAAGTGTGAACGCCCTAATAGGGTTAGAACTAAGTGTGACCGCCCCAATAGGGTTAGAATAAGTGTGACCGCCCTAATAGGGTTAGAACTAAGTGTGACGCTCCAATAGGGTTAGAACTAAGTGTGACCGCCCCAATAGGGTTAGAATTAAGTGTGACCGCCCCAATAGGATTAGAACTAAGTGACCTGGTGACCACCTAAGTGAACTAACCCAGCTGGGACTCGAACTTGGGAACTGCAGATTTCGAGCGTGGCCCGTATTCTAAGTATTTGTATGTGAAAATAAATGTGTATATACGAATAATGTGCGAAATAAGCTCGTATTGAGTTAATTATTCAGTTCTTTCCTTTTTTATCCTGTTTTGTCCTTGGAGGTGTCAGGAAAGGTTGCCAGGCAGCAAAACAGCTCTCACTGTATCATTCAACTTAAAAAATTTTTTTAATAGTAATTAATATCTTTTTTGCACACAATGGGCTAAATGGCCGTCCCACCACCAGAATAGGGTTAGAACTAAGTGTGACCACCCCAATAGGGTTAGAACCTAGTGAGACCACCCCATCAAAATTGGGACCGATCGCTCAAGTAGCCGCATAGCCACGGGCTAACTGCCAATTTCTACCACTGATGACGTCACAAGTGTCGGAGAACAGTGTCGGTTACAGGAAACATCTCAATAAATTGTTTAAAAATGAAAATAACTAATTTCCAAGGGAGTATATCAACCTATATACCAAGAGAATCTACTTGATCTAGTGGTTAGCGTACCATACTCCTAAGACTAGCGGAGCATATCCTTGTGTGTTTGTATGTTGTATAAGAAACCAAGACAAGCCTACTGGAGCTTCTAGATTATCTCCATCCTTTGTGTAGGGAAGTATCTTCCTACCTTCCAATATACTCAGCCCAATACGATATCGAATAAGAGGAAAAATTGTCATTCACCCGGTGGGATCTGAACTACGACTTCCTGATAACATGTCAGGTGCTCTGACCGCTGAGCTACCAGCCGCTAATCAAGATCTCCCTTGATATTAAATCACGGGTTCGTATCCCACCTGGCTAAAGACAATTTTCTGCTAATGCGATATCGACGTTAGGCTGTTTCACCCCGCTGAGCGGCACTTTTTTTGCACACAATGGGCTAAATTGCCAGGTCACAAGGACACCGACGACTCAGAAGATGGAGGGAGGGGATCAAGTGAACAACTGTTGGAATACAGATGGTAGCCTCCCGTCAAGGCCATCCACTGTGTTCTTTAATGTGCACAAGGTATGGCTCTTCAGCACACGGGGCGATGGCTTAACATCCCATCCGATAGACGGCAGTCTTTCCAAGCCCATTGGTGTCCCCTACTGACCGAGGGCAGGAAGTTTTTCGGAGATAAATCTCAACGTTGGCCCAGCTGGGACCTACCTGGGAACTGCAGATTACGAGCCTGGTGCACTATCAACTGAGACATCCCTGTTTAACATCAACGTTGGACTAAGAATTCAACTCCGTTGATAGTTGGGGGCGGGGGGGGGCTCAGTCGGTAGCCCATCATGCTCGTAATCTGCAGTTCCCAGATTCGAGTCCCAGCTCAGTCAGCGTTGAGATTTATCTCCGCAAAATTCCCCGCCCTGCCCACGGTCAGTAGGGGACACCGATGGGCTTGGAAAGGCCGCCGTCCGTCGGATGGGACGTTAAGCCGTGGCCTCGTGTGCGGGAGAGACATACCCTGTGCACGTTAAAGAACACGCTGGATGGCCTTGACGGGAGGTTACCATCTGTCTCCCAACAGCTGTTCCAGTGGGTCCCCTCCCCCAACCTTCTCTGAGCCTTCGGGGTCCATGTGACCTGGCCATTTAGCCCATGGTGTGCAAAAAAGTGCCGCTCAGAGGTAAAACAACCCAACCCAACGCAGCTCAGTCAGCGTTGAGATTTATCTCCGCAAGATTTTCCGCCCTGTCAACGGTCAGTAGGGGACACCGATGTGCTTGGAAAGGCCGCCGTCCGTCGGATGGGACGTTAAGCCGTGGCCTCGTGTGCGGGAGAGCCATACCCTGTGCACGTTAAAGAACACGCTGGATGGTCTTGACGGGAGACTGCCATCTGTCTCCAAACAGCTGTTACATTGGGTCCCCTCCCCCAAACCTTCTCTGAGCCTTCGGGGTCCTTGTAACCTGGCCATTTAGCCCACTGTGTGCAAAAAAAGTGCCGCTCAGAGGTAAAACAACCAACCAACCGTTGACAGTTGACAAAAACGTCAAAGGGATTTCTTCCATTTATTAAGTGACAACTAATTTCTTCCGGCATTCTTGTAAAAGCGGGTTTTAATCTTATGCAGCCTTCAAGCAGTAGTCTGACTACAACTGAGTTAGGCAAAATGATGGCGCTTACCTCAACACCGTCCAATAGAGGTCTATACTCTGGGCAGATAAACGCTGACCCTGCGTAGGCCGCGTCCACATGGAGCCAAATCTTTTCTTGAGTACCTAGCATGGAGAGAGAGAGATCTTATCAGTTGAATGACACTTCGCAAAAATGATGATAAACACATTTCTATGGTTGCAGTAACAGTTTGCCTGAAAGTGAAGGGATAGGGAGACTGAATCATAAGATACAACCCATTAACACGTTAAAATATCTAATAAAGGGTCATTAAGAGAGAATTCCTTTATTTCAAAGTGTTATAATGTATTAAATAAATAAGTATCAAAAATAATTTCATATACAAAATGTCAAGAAACTCTCAAACTTTCATTTTGTATTCAACAGACTTTACTGTGGGTGCAATTAGTGGTGTGGTATTTAACGTATAGGAATCCTAGGTTGGGTTGGGTTGTTTTACCTCTGAGCGACACTTTTTTGCACACCATGGGCTAAATGGCCAGGTCACATGGACCCGGAAGGCTCAGAGAAGATTGGTGAAGGGGACCCACTGGAACAGCTGTTGGGAGACAGATGGTAGCCTCCCGTCAAGGCCATCCAGCGTGTTCTTTAACGTGCACAGGGTATGGCTCTCCCGCACACGGGGCCACGGCTTAACGACTTTCCCATACGACGGACGGCGGCCTTTCCAAGCCCATCGGTGTCCCCTACTGAACGTGGGCAGGCCGGGGAATTTTGCGGAGATAAATCTCAACGTTGACCCAGCTGGGACTCGAACCTGGGAACTACAGATTACGAGCCTGGCGCGCTACCGATTGAGCCACCCCCGCCCCAGGAATCCTAGAAGCTACTCCTATATTTTGCAATCCATCTAATAGAAGTACACGCCCTACTAAGACTGAAGTAATTGCTAATCACTGCTTCACTATTGTGTCCCCTAATTTATTTCATTATCTTAATTATTGTTCTTGGGTTGGGTTGGTTTACCTTTGAGCGGCACTTTTTCGTACACAATAGGCAAAATGGCCAGGTCACAAGAACGCCAAGGGCTCGAGAGAAGGTTGGGGGAGGGTACCCACTGGAACAGCAGTTGAGTGACAGATGGTAGCCCCCCCCTGTCAAGACCATCCAGCATGTTCTTTATCGTGCACAGGTTATGGCTCTACCACACACGGGGCCACGGCTTAACGTCCCATCCGACGGACGGCGGTCTTTCCAAACCTTTGGGTGTTCCCTACTGACCAGAGGCAGGGCGGAGAGTTTTGCGGAGATAAATCTCAATGCTGGCTCAGCTGAGACTCGAACCTGGGAACTACAAGATTACGAGTCTGGCGCGCTACCGACTGAGCCACCCTCTACTGTTCTTGTATATATCTTATAACTGTATTTTCAGTAGTGTTTGAAATGGGAATGTTACTCATTAGTCATAATTCGTGGCCAGGCTGTGCAGTTTTCTACATGCTCGCAGAAGCGAGTGCATTAAATGGCTTTTGACACCTAAAGGAATTGAAATATGCGAATTATATTTCATTAGTGCTCCTCCAACAAAGAGGGAGGGGGGTGGCTCAGTCGGTAGCGCGCCAGGCTCGTAATCTGTAGTTCCCAGGTTAGAGTCCCAGCTGGGTCAGCGTTGAGATTTATCTCCGCAAAATTTCCCGCCCTGCCCACGGTCACTAGGGGACACCGATGGGCTTGGAAAGATCGCCGCCCGTCGGATGGGACGTTAAGGCGTGGTCCCGTGTGCGGGAGAGCTATTCCTGTGCACGTTAAAGAACACGCTGGATGGCCTTGACGGGAGGCTACCATCTGTCTCCCAACAGCTTGTTCCAGTGGGTCCCCTCCCCGAACCTTCTCTGAGTCTTCGGGTTCCATGTGACCTGGCCATTTAGCCCATGGTATGCAACAAAGTGCCGCTCAGAGGTAAAACAACCCAACAACCCAACAAAGAATGAATTTTCCCATTATCTCTTAAAACAGTTGCTTTTCCCAATATCCTGGATGTAAGGGACATTTATATTTTTTTAAAACAATAATAATCTTTATTCATGTTAGTTATACAAAACACAACTGATCCGTAAAGCATCTGCTTATCAGCAGGAAAGAAGAATAATAGCCTTACATCAAAATACATAGATGTAGTTTAAAACAATATCATTGAATACTTAATTATGAGAAATTTCAGTGGAAGCTCCATTGTGGTTGTTCAAAATTTTGTATGGTTTTAGTTCTTAGAAGAAAACTAAGATTGAAAATTCTGATTTCTTTAAATTTGTTTAATAAAGTAATTTCCCTTGGTAATTGATTGAACTCGTAAGGTACTGTACATTTCCCGTAGTTGTTTAATATTTTTGGAAGTTGGAAATGATTAATGGATTTAACTTTGTGTTTTTCATGAGAGTTTTTAGATTTAAATTTATTGTCAAAAAATATTCTAAAGTGATGCTGTATTTGTAAAGGTTGTGAAAAGAAAGTATTCTTAGATAATTTAGTTTTTCTTCGCTGTGATAAAATGAATTTTTTAAGTTGTATGGGATTATATTTTTAGCAATGGATGATTAAATAGTGTCTATTTTTTTATATTTGTGGTTAGTTGAGCCGTATATTGTCAAACCATAAGTCAATATAGATAATATACATATCAATATAGACATAATACATGTACACAGTCCTATCAGAATAATATGACCACCTACCATACATATACTATGGTAGGTGATCATATTATTCTGATACGACTGTGTATGTGTGCCTGCAGCAAATTGTAAAGTTTAGATGCACATAGAAGTAATTTCCCTGCTAACTTTTGAATATGTGTATTCCATCGGAAGGTTGCGTCCAGGTTAAGTCCAAGATATTTATGGCTCTCAATACGCTCAATAACATCACAGTCGCAGCAGACAGGGTCATGAGTTATCATGTTATGTGGACACAAGGGTTCGTGGTTTTTTATTGCATAAGATGAAAGATCATAATATCCTGGTGAATGAAAGCTCATCCATTTGGTTTTTTCTGAGTTTATTTAAATGCGATTAATGTGAGACCAGTTAATAATTTTGTTAAAATCATCCTTTGTATCTCGGACTGCTTCTCTTATATTGTGATTCAAGTTAACCAAGGCGGTGTCATCAGCATATATATAAGGAGAGCCCTTCAGTTTATGGTTAGCTTGATCATTAATATTGTTGCGGATTACAAAAATGGATAGCCACTGAGCGTGAGTATTAAAAACTATAGTTTAAAACCAAATTCAATACAAGGTAAATTGTTACAAAGAAAATATGGATGAAGTATCTTATAAACAAATCAACTATTAACCATACACAAGTCATCAACCTTCCTGCGCAGAGCACACAACATTAGCTCTGTCTATTCCACTAAATATTACCTTTTTATTTGATTACCATGTCGCTTGAACATCTTCATACACAAACAAAATCGTCCTGTGCTAGTTCGCTAACTCACACTAGCAGAACCATAAGACCGTCCGCGTACACATCACATAAAAGATACCACTTTTATACTTCCCGCGTACACATCACATAAAGATAATTCTTTATACTTAACGCGCACTGTCTCAGAACAGCTAACCGTCCATTTTTGAACTCTCGACCGTTACACACACGACCGTTACACGCTCCACTGTTCTCTTCAAATTCTCCCAAAGTTCTTGTTCGTTGGCTGATACTTTTTGCTTTTGGATGCCAGATTCCTTCTGTCGTAACAATATAAATAATGAATAAAAGCGGACTTAAAATTGAACCTTGTGGGACACCAGTTTACATTCTACTCTTCTCACTAAAAACGCCATTAATTTTAGTAACTGTCATGTCCCTCTATTTATTTTTATTCATTATTGTATTTTTGTTTTTGTAGATATTTTTATGTATTGAGTGTATTTTTTGAAGCGCTGGTGGTGGTGGGTGACTCACTGATGTTGTTTTCGTGTCTAAAGCTGGCTGCTTGCATTGAGATGACGGATTCCAGAAGTCTTTTATGGCCTTTTACGACTAGCCTGGGTGCGATGTCGGCGCAGGAGGCTAGAGCGGGAGATTGAAACAACAGTTTTGTGCGTGGCTGTCGAGTGAAGAAGGTCGCTTTCAACACGCGTCAATAGGACGCCGTCTTACTCGAAAGAAACCCTGAATGAGAGGGTGCGATTCCAATTGAATCTAGATTCTTGGTGAATCTGTTTACAGTCTTGTGGATTCAGAGTGAACCACATTGTAGGCAAAGGTTGATTATCCTTTCGCCGAGTTGAAGATCTGTAAAGTGAGAACTTGCAGAGTGTGCAATTCTCCACCTCATTGTTAATGTTTGCAGCAGCAAAGGCCTGCGGAGTTGAGCGCATCCCCAGCACGTGATTGTATAAAGTGTAAATAAACTGTATCATCCCTATGGGGCAGGGGTGGCTCAGTCGGTAGCGGGCCCAGGTTCGAGTCCCAGCTGGGTCAGCGTTGAGATTTATCTCCCCAAAAATTCCCCACCCTGCCCACGGTCAGTAGGGGACACCGATGGGATTGATAAAGGCCGCCGTCCGTCGGATGGGACGTTAAGCCGTGGCCCGTGTGCGGGAGAGCCATACCCTCTGCACGTTAAAGAACACGCTGGATGGCCTTGACGGGAGGCTACCATCTGTCTCCCAACAGCTGTTCCAGTGGGTCCCCTCCCCCAACCTTCTCTGAGCCTTCGGGGTCCATGTGACCTGGCCATTTAGCCCATGGTGTGCAAAAAAGTGCCGCTCAGAGGTAAAACATGAAAACTCATGCGTATCTCAATCGATGGACTATTTTTTATTCATTATTCAGCACAGCGAATCTGAGGCATAGGGCGCTATGGGCGTAAAAACCCGCGAATCTGTCATTTCACCGAAGTGAGGATGAAAGGAATTAAGTAGCAATTTCATAGTCCTCTGGCGGCCTCGACATTTGACCCAGCCCCATTGCATTCCGAATACGGAGAAGGACATGACCTTTGATTCAGTAATAGGATCTGAGTGGGAGATCATGACATTTGGCTCGGTCTGACAGAATCTGATTGGAGGACACTACAGTAACATGCATTCTGTTTTTTTAAATAATTTTTCAAACCATTTAAGGGTAATATCTCGGATACCATAAGTATTAAAATTTTGAAGTAGAATATCGTGATCTAAGACAATGGTTCTCAACCTTTTATGCTTCACGTACCCCCTGGAAATGTGTATGTAACTGGCGTACCCCTTGTATAGATAGATAAAACTACAGTTATAATAAATGGGAATAAAATAAAACATATATATCAGTGGTTCTCAACCTTCTATGCTTCACGTACCCCCTGGAAATGTGTATGTAACTGGCGTACCCCTTGTATAGATAGATAAAACTACAGTTATAATAAATGGGAATAAAATAAAACATATATATCAGTGGTTCTCAACCTTTTATGCTTCACGTACCCCCTGGAAATGTTTATGAAACTGGCGTACCCCTTGTATAGATAGATAAAACTATAGTTATAATTTAACAATGGGAATAAAACATTTATATCAGTGGTTCTCAACCTTTTATGCTTCCCCCTGGAAATGTGTATTTACATGGCGTACCCCTTGTATAGATAGATAAAACTATAGTTATAATATAACAATGGGAATAAAACATTTATATCAGTGGTTCAGAACCTTTTATGCTTTACGTACCCCCTGGAAATGTGTATTTACCTGGGGTACCCCTTGTATAGACAGATAAAACTATAGTTATAGTATAACAATGGGAATGAAATAAAACATATATATATATAACATATATCTAGCGACTTTTGAGCTCACACGGCGTAACCCAAAATATTTTATCGCGTACCCCACGTTGAAAACCCCTAATCTAACGTATGAAACGCCTTATGAAAATCCAGAAATAGAGCAGCTGCTTTTTTTCCGTTGTTTAAAGTTCCGTTAATGACGTCAGAAAACTCCGTTAAAAGTGTAACTGCATTTTTACCTTTTTGGAAACAATATTGCTTTTTACTAATAATGATATGTTTTTTCAAGAAATTAGGCAAATATCTTTCAAGGATTTTGTGGAGAACAGGTAAGATGGCAATGGGACTAAGTTAGTGCAATCGGATTTAGTTATACTTTCGTAAATTGGCCTTAAAAGAGCTATTTTAAGTTTATTAGGGATGATTTCTGTAGATATGCTTTCACTGATGTAGTTCGTCACGAGATCAGCTGGGGGGCGGGGATGGCTCAGTCGGAGCGCGCCAGGCTCGTAATCTGTAGTTCCCAGGTTCGAGTCCCAGCTGGGTCAGCGTTGAGATTTATCTCCGCAAAAATTCCCCGCCCTGCCCACAGTCAGTAGGGGACACGATGGGCTTGGAAAGGCCGCCGTCCGTCGGATAGGACGTTAAGCCGTGGCCCCGTGTGAGGGAGAGACATACCCTGTGCACGTTAAAGAACACGCTGGATGGCCTTGACGGGAGGCTACCATCTGTCTCCCAACAGCTGTTCCAGTGGTCCCAACCATCTCTGAGCCTTCGGGGTCCTTGTGACCTGGCCATTTAGCCCATTGTGTGCAAAAAAGTGCCGCTCAGACGTAAAACAATCCAATAGTAGGTTGGATATGTTTAGGAACTGTAGAGAGATTCTGTACGCGGTTATCGTCACTAAGATTGACAATAATATCTGCACATGTGTTAAATTTTTCTGCTGCTTGAGTTTCTGACATACCTTGTGGCATATTCTCCATGATAAATTCATCAATGGTAGTTATAGGTTTATTATTGATAATTTGGTTGAGTTCCCAATTTTGCTTTTGAGTATTTTTACAAGACTCAAATTGTTTGAAGTAATATTTTTTCTTTTCCTGCCTAATAAGGGACGTGACTGTGTTTCTCAAGTTTGTGTACTTTAAAATTTCTGTTTCTGTTGTTATTTTTGTAGTCAATCCAAGCCGAGTGTCTTTTTCTTATTAAGTTTATTATTTACTGATTTCTCCAGGTTTTGCTACAATTACGTTGTTTAATTTTTGAGCCATCCGATAATTTATTAATTTTGTTATTGTTAACAATCGCAGTATATTTTTTATCAATTCTTCATAAAGTATGTCTATTGGTTCTGAATTTGGGGTTTCGTTTCCAGCGTCTCTGTCCAGCCAGTTTGTTAAGCTTATTTCTTTGCATATGTTTTTATGATCTAAGATAGGTTTTTGTGTTAAAATTGGTGTCTAGCTTTTTAGTTTGATTTGACGAATTCCCAAGTTTTTTCCCCAGCAAGTTGACGCAATTAAGTAGTGGTCTGCAATCCTACTGCAAAAAATCATTGATTTTTGTGTCGAGGTTAATGTGAAATCGGACGTTAATGTGATCAATATGCATGTCTGAGAGAGAGAGAGTCACCAATGATGTCTTCTATGGTTTCTCACCTATCATTATTGGCATCACCAAACTCGATTAGCAACTCTACGTATTTGGCAATTCCGTGTTTTTTTATTTTTTGATATCTAAAGTCTCCAACTAGTATTTGATTGCGATGTTTATCAGTTGTTTGGAGCCAGTTTTCGAGGTTAGAAAAGTCCGAGCTTGATGATCTATAAATAGCAAGTAAATTGAAAGTTAAATTACCCTTGTAGATATTTATTCAATGTTTCAGCAGGAATCACAAGCGAAAGTATCTTTTTCACTAATAATGTGTCGCGGAAGAAAAGTAGAATCCCATGTTCAAACGGACCAGGTGCTCTCGTAAAAAGTTGATTAAAATTTTCTAAATTGAACAATGATGATGAGAAACGTGATGAGAATGTTAGTTTCTGTGAATATAATAAAGTTATTTATTACCCCCAACCTTCTCTGAGCCTTCGGGGTCCTTGTGACCTGGCCATTGTGTGGAAAAGAGTGCCGCTCAGAGGTAAAACAACCGAACCCAAATCCGGCACAAGGGAAAGAAGAGTCATCTCTTCGTGGAATGAAAAATCTTTGATTTTTCTATCTGTTATCAGTTTAGTACGAATTTTGAGTTGCTAGTGATGTTTAGGTGTCATGGCAAATGCAAGGTTGGAAATGAACAGGACCGAAACGCTCTCTTTACCAGACACAATTAGGCGCAAAAATCGTGGATCTGTGATCCAGAATCACTGGTGATGATTAAATAAGAAGAATTGATTAAAGGAAGATTTAAAAAACAATGGGGATCCACCATCACTAATCCCAACACAGTTAGAGCTAACACAGCACACAAAGTTTGCTGGAACAGTTGCTAGCTCCTAAACCACCATGTCAGTTAAGGATTCTGTCGATAATTCGGCTCAGTATGTGTGAAGTTCTCTTGCAACAGTTGCAATGATTCTTTTCTTAAAATGCTGTGGATTTCGAATATTTTTGGAATAAACAATACATATTGTCTCCCCCAAGAGGGAATTCCAATGGGTTCGAAATCGGGACTTATGTTTGAACAGAAGATCGTTCTACTTCTATCAATCCAGCGATTTTAATATTTAATATTTGAAACACTACATATAATACTAACTCCACGACGTTATAACAAGGAAACTTTGAGAGTTCCTTGACATTTTGTAAATATGGCTGATTTTGTTACTTATTTATTTAATAAAACACTTTCAAACATGGGGTGGGGGTGACTCAATCTGTAGTTCCCAGGTTCGAGTCCCAGCTGGGCCAGCGTTGAGATTTATCTCCGCAAAATTCCCCGCCCTGCCCACGGTCAGTAGGGGACACCGATGGGCTTGGAAAGGCCGCCGTCCGTCGGATGGGACGTTAAGCCGTGGCTCCGTGTGCGGGAGAGCCATACCCTGTGCACGTAAAAGAACACGCTGGATGGCCTTGACGGGGGGCTACCATCTGTCTCCCAACAGCTGTTCCAGTGGGTCCCCTTCCCCAACCTTCTCTGAGCCTTCAGGGTCCATGTGACCTGGCCATTTAGCCCATGGTGTGCAAAAAAAGTGCCACTCAGAGGTAAAAACAACCCAAACAACTTTCAAACATTTGTAATCTTTTGTGCTCTGAAATTTTGCCCCTAGGAGTAATTCGTTCCTAGGTTTTTTTTTTTCTAGGTTTCATCTCTAAGCAGCATTTTTTGGCACAGAATAGGCTAAATGACCAGGTCACAAGAACTCCGAAGGTTCAGAGAAAGTTAGGGGAAGGAGACCCACTAAACAGCTGTTAGGTGACACGTGGTAACCTCTCGTCAAAGCCATTCAGAATATTCTTCAACATGCATAGGCTATGGCTCTCCTGCATAAGGGCGTTAAGTCCCATCCGGTGAACTGTTCTTTCAAAGCCAATTGGTGTCCTCTTTCTCACTGACGGCAGAGTACGGGGTTTAGCGAAGATAAATCTCGAAGCTGGTACATTTGGGACTCGAACCTCGGAACTGAAAATTGCGAGTCTGAGTTGCTTCTGATTCACCCAATTCCTTTCCCTTGTATATCACACATTTCTCACTCACAGTCAGTAAGAAAGGGAACACCAATTTTCTTCGGAGGAATGACAAACTTATTGCGAGTTCTGTGAGAATATTTTAACTGTAAAGCATATTTTAATTCATTGTCCCCGTTTTAATTTCGAACGACGCATGTGTTTTAGCTTCCGTAATTTTATATATGAGCACCTTACACTAGGATATCTCTTATCCGATGACTCTGTTTTAACCCCCGTTTTTCTTTTTTATATGTCACTGGATATTTTAGGGGCGGGGGTGGCTCAGTTGGTAGCGCGCCAGGCTCGTAATCTGCAGTTCCCGAGTTCGAGTCCCAGCTGGGTCAGCGTTGAGACTTATCTCCGCAAAATTCCCTGCCCACGGTCAGTAGGGGACACCGATGGGCTTGGAAAGACCGCCGTCCGTCGGATGGGACGTTAAGCCGTGACTCTGTGTGCTGGAGAGCCAGACTCTGTGCTCATTAAAGAACACGCTGGATGACCTTGACGGGAGGCTACCATCTGTCTCCCAACAGCTGTTCCAGTGGGTCTCCTCCCCCAACCTTCTCTGAGCCTTCGGGATCCATGTGACCTGCCCATTTAACCCGTGGTGTACAAAAAAGTGCCGCTCAGAGGTAAAACAATCCAATCCAACTGGATATTTTAACCGTCACTAATATTTACCTTTCAGTGTTGTTTTTTACATGAATCTTATTTACCCATCTTTTTTTTTACATCTTTGTTGTTGTTTGTATTTTACATAGATATTTACGATTATTATCGTTTTTCATATTGTCTTGTATTTTTAACTTTGGCTGTGGGTTTATTTGACTTTTAGATCTTTTTTTATTCCTTACACCTCGTTTGGTGCATCACGGCCTCAGTTGGCTTTGCGCCATAAAACCTCAAACAACTAGGGGCGCATTACCTCTGAGTTGGGGCGGGGTGGCTCAATCGGTAGTGCGCCAGACTCGCAATCTGAAGTTCCCAGGTTCGAGTCCCAGCTGGGTCAGCGTTGAGATTTATCCCCACAAAACTCCCCGGCCTGCCCACGGTCAGTAGGGAACACAGATGGGTTTGGAAAGGCCGCCGTGGCCCCGTGTCCGGGAGAGCCATATCCTGTGCACGTTAAAGAACACGCTGGACGGCCTTGACGGGAGGCTAACATCTGTCTCCCAACAGCTGTTCCAGTGGGTCCCCTCCCCCAACATTCTCTGAGCCTTTGGGGTCCTTGTGACCTGTCCATTTAGCCCATAGTGTGCAAAAAAGTGCCGCTCAGAGGTAAAACATCCCAACCAACAACCCCGCCCTGCCCACGGTCAGTAGGGGACACCGATGGGCTTGGAAAGGCCGCCGTCCATCGGATGAGACGTTAAGCCGTGGTCTGTGTGAGGGAGAGCCATACCCTGTGCACGTTAAAGAACGCGCTGTGTGGCCTTGACTGGAGGCTGCCATCTGTCTCCCAACAGCTGTTCCAGTGGGTCCCCTCCCCCAACCTTCTCTTAGCCTTCGGAGTCCTTGTGGCCTGGCCATTTAGCCCATGGTGTGCAAAAAAGTGTCGCTCAGAGGTGAAACAACCCAAGTAAATCTACTAGAGTACCGGCAGAATCAACTAAGATCTCTGATCTCTTAACCCATTTTAATGTTTCAGTTAAATTTCTGGGTGAATTTTTTTGTAGCCTGTTAAATATTTCAGCGTTCATCGAATACTGATTAAAAACGAGAATTAGATTTGATTGAAATCTTTAATTTATCTATCTTTAGGCATACATTTCATTGAAAATCATATTGAAGAAGTTATTGAGCTCTGAATGTGATTTTCTGCCGAGTTCTGTAGTCTTGCCGAACTGAGTGACTAGACATCCAAAAGGAGGATGGGAGGACATTTTGACCACTTCAGCACTGTCGCTTAGCCCAGTGTGACTCAGAAGCTCTGTGTATATTGTGAGAAGTTGGGTTGTTTTACCTCTGAGCGGCACTTTTTTGCACACAATGGACTAAATGGCCAGGGTTGGGTTGGGTTGTTTTACCTCTGAGCGGCACTTTTTGCACACCATGGGCTAAATGGCCAGGTCACATGGACCCCGAAGGCTCAGAGAAGGTTTAGGGAGGGGACCCACTGGAACAAGCTGTTGGGAGACAGATGGTAGCCTCTCGTCAAGGCCATACAGCGTGTTCTTTAACGTGCACAGGCTATGGCTCTCCCGCACACGGGGCCACGGCTTAACGTCCCATCCGACGGACGGCAGCCTTTCCAAGCCCATCGGTATCCCCTACTGAACGTTGGCAGGGCGGGGAGTTTTGCGGTGATAAATCTCAACGCTGGCCCAGCTGGGACTCGAACCTGGGAACTGTAATGAACTGATGGGCTCCTGTCAGACCTCTGTGGCAAATAGCTGCTTGAGGGAGGTTTTTTTATTGGTTAATTATAAATTAAAAAGAATCTGACTGGTAAAGGAATGAAATGTATGTTATTATGTCTGAATGTTACATCTTTGAAACAAAACAATTTCGATTATGATCAGTGAAGGTTTTTGTGAGTAATTTTTTGATGTCATACTTACATACAGACCCAATTTCCTTCAGGTTATCGAAACTGCATGTATTAGTTGAACCCAAAGTGGCACAAACCTGCAAAGAGAGATTAAACGGGGAAGGTATTCGGTTAGTAAAATGAGAAAGAAGGAAAAACATCACCAAGAAAAATATTACGTATGAAGAGTGATTTTGAGTTAGTCAATGGATCAATTCGCAAATTGCAATTGTCAAGATAAAATTGAAGTTTGTTTTTTACCAAGTGGTGCAATATTGGCAATTTTTTTTATTTCATCCAATATTAAAAATAAAGTCTTTCTTTTTGTTTTTATAAAACTTTCTTCAAAATCCGTATTCTATTATCACGAGAAAGTTCTCTAATTGCTTTGTTCTGTGTAAATACATTGTGGTCTGTAAATGGTAGCTAGGTAGTCACTGGAAGGAGAGCTATGCACCAATCCCCTGTGATGATGCACCTAATGTCCGACCCCGCCTTTTCGTGGTGCAAACCGTTAGTACCTTTCAAAAGAGATACTCTCTTGTGGAAGGGAACGGAAGGGGAGGGCTGTCAGATTAGTGTGGCCTACTGATCTGGACAACTATGGCTACTTTTTTTTTCTACCCTGCTGAGGAGTGGTCAACCACACAGGGTCCTGATGCTGACCATATATACCAACCTGAACGGAATTATGGCTCTGAGCTTGATTATGGATCCTGATTTTGCTGCACTTGTGGGTTCTGTGTGGAGGGAAAATCTTCCGCTGTGTTTTCGGTTTGTTTGTGGGTTGACAGCCCCAAGTGAATAGATTCACAGGATATGTTTATCAGCTGGTGGATAATCTTGAGCAGGGGTCATCGTAGGCACCTGAACTCTTTGCTTCTATTGGCATCGTCAAATTCTACATTGGGGGAAGTCTTCCAGTGTAGATGGCTTCAGCCTTTAGTGGTGGGGGAACGGGTCTTTGCCCCATGTCTGCGATTAGGGGGCTGTTTGATATTGTCGGCATTTCCTCTCTCAATAAACATAGTTTCTTTAAACATCCTACTAACCATTTTCTCTCCATAGGTAGTTGGAATGTGAGGACTCTGCACAGAGCTTTTTCTCTTGATGTCCTCACACAAGAATTCCACCATTATAATTTAGATATTCTCGGCTTGCAAGAGACCAGATGGACAGATAAAGGTCAGATTCTTAAAAATAATCTTAAATTTCTCTTTTCAGGGAGGGACGACAATAAGCATCACCAAGGCGTGGGTCTGCTTCTCAGCAGACACGCTAGTGATGCTCTTCTAGGATATGAGTGCATTAATGAAAGGTTTCTTACAGCAAAATTTCAGACAAGCGTTAAAGACCTGAATGTTATTTGCAGTTATGCCCCCACTGAGGATGCCGATGAGGATGAGAAGGATAGGTTTTATGAACAACTTCAGGATATTTTGAATTCTGTCAAGAAAGGAGATATTACCCTTGTTCTTGGTGACTTCAATGCCAAAGTTGGTACTGACTCTGACCTTTGGGGAGGGGTGATTGGCCCTTTTGGTATTGGTAGCTGCAATAGGCAACGTCTCCTACAGGTAAGTAAACTCAATGGTTTCAGAACAACTAACACATATTACAAACACCGCGACATACATAAGTACACATGGGTTTCACATGATGGGCTGCATAGGAATATGATTGATTATATATTAATTAACAGCAAATGGGCTAGTTCTGTTAGAAATACCAGGGCATATAGGGGAGCTGAAATTGGATCTGACCATTACCTTGTTAAAAGTGTGTTGCAACTTAAACTTAAAAAGTGTTGTGCTAGGGTTAAAAAATTTGCTTTTAATACTGAAGCTCTGAAAGACCCAGTTATAGCCAAAGCTTATCATGATAGGTTACTTCGTCATTATGACAGTCATGGTATGCTTACTACTGACGTTGAGGATAAATGGGATCATTTTAAACAGGCTTTTTTGGAACTAACAGTACTCTTTTAGGAAAAAAGGAGCAGAAGAGACGGAATTATCTGAGTGATAAGGCACTTGAGCTTATTTCGGAAAGAAAGAACTGCAGGAATGTCCTTAATCAATACCCTACTAGTCCTAATAGAAAGCATTGCAGAGACCTTAATAAACTTGTAAAGGATCAGTTAGCTGCTGATAAGAATCTTTGGCATGATGGCTTGGCTGACAAAGCTGAGGAAGCAATTAGACAGCACAACAGCAGAGAGCTGTACCAGATAGTTAATGTTTTGTGTGGTAGAAAACGGACAGGTATACAGGGATTGAAGGATAAACAAGGTAAGGTTATAGAAGGTGAGGATTCTGTCATGGCTAGATGGGCTGAGCATTTCAGTGATATTCTAAACAATGCGGTTAGTTCTATTCCCATTGTTTGCAATGATGAAAGATGCATTGGTGGCTTTAATGTTGGCCCTATAACACAATCTGAAGTTATTTTGGCTGTTTCTAAACTTAAACTTCATAAATCCCCAGGGGTAGATGAAATTACTGCAGAAATGCTTAGAGCTGGAAATGTTTCGGTTACCACTTGGATGACTGAAATTCTGATTATCTTTTATGATAAAGGCATGGTTCCTAAGGATTTTACCAGAGCTATTGTTATCCCTATTTTCAAAAAAAGGTGATCGCAGTTCTTGTGATAACTATAGGGGTATTAGCCTACTCTCTGTTCCAGGTAAAGTTCTTTCCATGATTGTGCTTAATATAATTAAGAATCTGGTTGACAGTCAATTGCGTGATGAGCAATGTGGATTCAGAAGTGGTAGGGGATGTGTGGATCAGATATTTTCACTTAGGCAGATTCTTGAGAAATGTTTAGAGTTTCAGAAACCTTTGGTTGCTAGCTTTGTTGATTTCAAAAAGGTTTTCGACTCTGTTGATCGTCATAATTTGTGGTTGATTGTGAAATCATATGGTATACCAGACAAGTTAGTTAACATTATGAAAGCTCTCTATAATAACACTGAGTCGTGTGTGAGAGTTGGTAAGGCCTGTAGCAATTGGTTTAGCATTACTTCTGGTGTTCGATAGGCCACCATTTTGTCTCCTTTTCTCTTTAGTTTGATTATTGATTATGTTATGCGAAATTCACTTCAAGGGAAAGCTTTTGGCCTTAAATGGGCTGGAGATACGAAAATTTCTGATTTAGATTATGCTGATGATTTAGCCCTTTTGGCAAATGATGTTGATAAGATGAACTCTTTCATTCGAGCTGTTGATGAGACTGGTAGTAGAGTAGGTTTGGTTATAAACAGAGAGAAATCTAAACTGATGGAAATTGGTCAGGCAGGCTGTGATTCAGTTAATCTGAATGGTTGCAGTCTTGAGCAGGTGTCACAGTTTAATTATCTTGGGAGCTATGTAACAGATATTGGTGATGTGCGGCATGAGATTAACAGACGAATAGGGATTGCTGCCGAGACTTTTAGAATCTATGGAGAGTGTGGAGAAATAGGCGTATACACCTAAAGACTAAAATTAGACTGTATAATAGTTTGGTTCTTTCTAGGGTTAGTTATGGTAGTGAAACTTGGACACTTTGTAAACAAGATAACAGGAAACTAGATGCTTTTGATTCTAGATGCAGTATCTAGATGCAGTATTTCTTACGCAGTATCTTGGGTATTAGGTGGCTTAACTTTGTAACTAATGATGAGGTTAGTCAAAGGAGTCTGCAACCTCCTTTAAGCAGCATATTGTGCAGAGAGAGACTCCGTTGGTCTGGCCATGTTGCCCGCATGAATAATTATAGATTGGCGAATAGGGTTATGAACAGTGTGCCTAAAGGCCTCAGAAAGAAGGGGAGACCTAGGATGCGGTGGGCAGACAATGTCAAACAGGACCTTGTTAGATTTGGTGTGCAGTGGCCTGATGCAGTAGATGTAGCTCAGGATAGACTTGCTTGGAGAACTAAATTGCACGGTCTGGTTGGACCTCCGTAGCCCATGGCTGCTTGAGGATGAGGATGATGATGATGATGATGATGATGAAATACATTGTGATCATCCATAAGTTTCCCTTCGATTCTCTGGGGCGGGGTGGCTCAGTCGGTAGCTCGCCAGGCTCGTAATCTGTAGTTCCCAGGTTCGAGTCCCAGCTGGATCAGCCTTGAGATTTATCTCCGCAAAAATTCCCCGCCCTGCCGACTGTCAGTAGATGACACCGATGGGGTTGGAAAGGCCGCCGTCCGTCGGATGGGACGTTAAGCCGTGGCCCGTGTGCGGGAGAGCCATACCCTGTGCACGTTAAAGAACACGCTGGATGGCCTTGACGGGAGGCTACCATCTGTCTCCCAACAGCTGTTCCAGTGGGTCCCCTCCCCCAACCTTCTCTGAGCCTTCGGGGTCCATGTGACCTGACCATTTAGTCCGTGGTATGCAACAAAGTGCCGCTCAGAGGTAAAACAACCCAACCCTTCGATTCTCTTTGTTTTAGGTTGGGTTGGATTGCTTTACCTCTGTGCGGCACTTTTTTGCATACCATGGGCTAAATGGCCAAGTCACAAGGACCCAGAAGGCTCAGAGAAGTTGGGGGAGGGGACCTACTGGAAAGGCTATTGGGAGACAGATGGTAGCCTCCCGTTAAGGCCATCCAGCGTATTCTTTAACGTGAACAGGGTATGACTCTCCCGCACATGGGACCACGGCTTAAAGTTTCATCCGACGGACGGCGGTCTTTCCAAGCCCATCGGTGTCCCCTACTAACTGTGGGCAGGGCGGGGAGTTTTGCTCTTGATTTTAAACTTTCGAACTTTATAAAGAAGATTAAGAATCTTAGAATGCATCTTCTATTGTGAGGGGACCCAGAATTCATATATATATATTATATGAGGACTATAATGAGAGTATGTGTAAAATTTGAGATCGATAGGATTTAAAATGGCTGATATATAGAGCGTTAGAATGATAACGTGCAAAAGACGGAATATCCATTTTAGTGGTATGAGCTCCGTTGTTCTGGGTAATATTTTCCAAAGTACATTCTGAAGCTGACACCCACTGCTAAACACGAATTCTAAATAGTAAAAAGTTCATGTTCTAACACCAGCCGGGCTTCGTTAGAGTGATAGGCTCTCAGTCAGTATTCTCGCATTAAAAGCCTAGAACCAAGTTTTTCTTCCATTTTCGACTGCAGAGAACTTTTGGACAGTTTTCTTGTCCGAATGTAAAGGAACACGTTCAGTTCTGTACCATATTCATATTTAATAAATAAATAAATACCCCCTCAAGCAGCTGCTTGCCACAGAGATCTAACAGGAGCCTGTCAGTTTATATGCCATACTAGAAGGTCTGTGAGGATGGCGGGACCTCAGCAGAAAGAAAACACAGATATCCATGCCTTACCTGGGGCTCGAACCCAGGTCCCTTAGATCAGTAGCCAAGCGTGCTAGTCGTTTTTAATACGAATGAAAACCGCAAAACCTCACAGGGTAAAAGATAAAATTATTAAATCGCTAGTTTAAATACATTTCATAATTTGCAAACTGATTTTTTTCGTAACTAGTTCTAAAGCAACAGTGTACATATTCCTTAGAATTAGCTCTGAAGAAGCAGTTTGAATCGCTAGTTCTGAAGGACTGAAGGACGAATTTAAATCACTGTTTCTGAAGAAGCAGTATGAATCACTATTTCTGAAAATCCAATTTTAATCACTAGATCTGAAAATCCAATATGAATCCCTATTTCTGAAGATCCATTTTCAATCTCTACTTCTGAAGAAGTAATTGGGAGAACCAGTTTTGGATACGCAATTTGAATCACTAGTTCTGAAGAAGCAGTTTGAATCAATAATTCTGAAGAGGTAAGTTGAATCACTCAGAACAAGTGATTCAACTTCTTCAGAAAATCCGATTTCAATCACTTGTTCTAAACATGCATTTTGGTGAACTGAAAATACAATTTGAATCACTAGTTTTGAAACACTTTTAAGAACCAGTTCTAAAGATGATTTGAACTATTTTCTGAGAAGCAGTTTCAAGAACTATGTTTGAAGTTTAGAACTAGTTCTGAAAAAAACAATTTGGAGAACTAGCTTTAGAAAAGAACTGAAGAAATATTTGAAATTTTTGAAACATACGTAAACTGGTGACTTCTAGTTTTCTTATAGCTCTGAAATATCCTTATTTCGATTAGTTACAGGGTATGGCTCTCCCGCACACGGGGCCACGGCTTAACGTCCCATCCGACGGACGGCGGCCTTTCCAAGCCCATCGGTGTCCCCTATTGACCGTGGGCAGGGCGGGGAATTTTGCGGAGATAAATCTCAACGCTGACCCAGTTGGGACTCGAACCTGGAAACTACAGATTACGAACCTGGCGTGCTACCGACTGAGCCACCCCCGCCCCTTCTTGTAGAAGAAATTACTTTCCTGAATCAAGAATGTCTCTCTCTTTAATAAGAAATAGCCTTCCTGCACTAAGAATAGTTCTTAATCTCTTCCTTAAACAAGAAAATTATTTCGCTAAACTAAGAAGTTCACTCTTCCATAAACACGACTCTTCTATACAACGGTCATTGCAGGACTCTCTCATCGAAAGTTGGGAGAGGTCAAGAAAATAAAATCCTAGATCCGAACGATGTATGTAATTAGAAAGGCGATTTTGTCGTAATAACTTCATCACCTTGTTTTCTAAATGTTTGCATGAGTACTCACGAAGAATGGAATGTAGCCGTTTTCTCTGTCTTCATCAATAGCAACGGAGAGGACATGTCCCCGGAGGCTTCCGTTTTCATCTGATTCTAGTAGACGTATCCTCACTGCTCCAAGGAGAGCTGCTCTTTCTACTGAAGAATGAGACTGAAATAGAAACAGGAAAGAATTGGGTTACTGAAAATAGTAGCGTTCAATATCTAATATATACAGCTGAATAAGAGTGATTGAATCATTGAGGTGTGGGCTGTTGGGTAAACCTGTTAAGTGACAAATGGTAACTCCCATCTAGGTCGTCAAGTGTGTTCTCCAGTTGGGTTTTTTTCCTCTGAGCAGTACTTTTTCTCACAGACTGTGCCTAATGGGGAAGGAACAAGGATCCCAAAGGTTCAGAAAGTTGGGGAAGGGGACCCACTGAACAATTGTTAAGAGACAGATGGTAATCTGTAGTCTAGGCCATCCAGGGTCTCTTAACAGTTGTTCAGTGGGTCCCCTTCCCCATCTTTCTGAACTCTTGGGATCATTGTCACTTGGCTATTAAGCCCATTCTGGGAGAAAAAGTGCCTGCTCAGAGGTAAAACAGCCCAACTATAGGACACATTTGATGGCTTAGATGAGAGAAAATCTGTCTTCTAAGAGCTGTCCAGTGGGTCTCCATCCAACTTTCTGAGCCCTTGGGATCCTTGTCATCTGGTCATTAAACCCATTCTGCGAGGAAAGTGGTGCTCAGAGGTAAAACAACCCAACTGGAGAAAACACTGGATGGCCTAGACTACAGATTACCATCTGTCTCGTAACAATTGTTCAGTGGGTCCCCTTCCCCAACCTTCTGAACTCTTGGGATCCTTGTCACTTGGCCATTAAGCCCATTCTGGCGTAATGATAAATTAATGATAATTAATAATTCTGAATTAATGATAATTAATAATTCTGAATTAATGATAATTAATAATTTCTAATTAATGATAATCAATAATTCTTAATGATAATTAATAATTCTGGGCTTAATTCTGGGCTTAATAGAGACAGATGGTAATATCTAGTCTAGGCCATCCATTGTTTCTTCCAGTTGGGTTGTTTTACCTCTGAGCAGCACTTTTTCTCACAGAATGGGCTTAATGGCTTAATGGAGATGGGACAAGGATCCCAAAGGTTCAGAAGGTTGGGGGAATTGAACCCACTGGAGAGCTGCTAAGAGACTAATGATAACCTCTAGTCTAGGCCATCCAGTGTGCTCTCCAGTTGGGTTGTTTTACCTCTGAGCAGCATACTTCTTTAAGAATGGATTTAATGATAAGATGACAAGGATCCCAAGGGCTCAAAATATTGACCCACTGGAGAGCAGAAAATAGTAACCTCTCATCTAATTGATAATCTCAATAAATTGTAACCTCTCATCTAGGCCATCGATTGTGTTTTCCATTTGGGCTGTTTTACCTCTGAGCAACTGGTTTCTCGCAGAATGAGCTTAATGGCCAGGTGACAAAGGGCTGAGAGAAGTTTTGGGAAGATGATCCATTAGGCAACTGTCATGGAAGAGACAGAAGACACCCTTCAAGACCTTCCATTGTGTTCTTTAAGACGGATAGTGTATGAGTATCCTACCTATGGGCAACTATTTAATGTCCCATCGGACAGATTGCTGCCATTTCAAGCTCAACGCTTTCCCCTTTCTCACGGAGGGAAGAACGGGAATTAATCGAAGATAATGATGTTGATGAGATGAACTCTTTCATTCGAGCTGTTGATGAGACTGGTAGTAGAGTAGGTTTGGTTATAAACAGAGAGAAAACTAAAGTGATGAAAATTGGTCAGGCAGGCTGTGATTCAATTAATCTGAATGGTTGCAGTCTTGAGCAGGTGTCACAGTTTAATTATCTTGGGAGCTATGTAACAGATAATGGTGATGTGCGGCATGAGATTAACAGACGAATAATGATTGCTGCCGGGACTTTTAAGAATCTATGGAGAGTGTGGAGAAATAGGCGTATACACCTAAAGACTAAAATTAGACTGTATAATAGTTTGGTTCTTTCTAGGGTTAGTTATGGTAGTGAAACTTGGACACTTTGTAAACAAGATAACAGGAAACTAGATGCTTTTGATTCCAGATGCTTACGCAGTATCTTGGGCATTAGATGGTTCAACTTTGTAACTAATGATGAGATTAGGCAAAGGAGTTTGCAACCTCCTTTAAGCAGCATATTGTGCAGAGAGAGACTCCGTTGGTTTGGCCATGTTGCCCGTATGAATAATTATAGATTGGCGAATAGGGTTATGAACAGTGTGCCTAAAGGCCTCAGAAAGAAGGGGAGACCTAGGATGCGGTGGGCAGACAATGTCAAACAGGACCTTGTTAGAATTGGTGTGCAGTGGCCAGATGCAGTAGATGTAGCTCAGGATAGACTTGCTTGGAGAACTAAATTGCACGGTCTGGTTGGACCTCTGTAGCCCATGGCTGCTTGAGGATGATGATGACGAAATCTCGAAACTAGTACGAGTGTGACTCGAACCTGGTTCTCACTTACTGAGGCGAACCCCGCCTCCTCTCTACAGGTGAAAATGCTACACCTGGTCCTGTTATTTCTCATTGAATAATCATAACCATAATAATGCATTTCTGGCTCTTGTCTTTACTCACATTTGAAATACTATTGTTTGAATGGATCACGAAACCTTGAGTCTTTACTCACACTTAAAATGTTATTGTTTAAATGGATCACGAAACCTTGAGTCTTTACTCGCATTTAAAATGCTATTGTTTAAACGGATCACGAAATCTTGAGTCTTTGCTCACATTGTCTTTACTCGCATTTAAAATGCTATTGTTTAAATGGATCACGAAACCTTCAGTCTTTAGTCACATTGTCTTTACTCGCATTTAAAATGCTATTGTTTAAATGGATCACGAAACCTTGAGTCTTTAGTCACATTGTCTTTACTCGCATTTAAAATGCTGTTGTTTGCATGGATCACGAAACCTTGAGTCTTTACTCACACTTAAAATGTTATTGTTTAAATGAATCACGAAACCTTGAATCTTTACTCGCATTTAAAATGCTATTGTTTAAACGGATCACGAAACCTTGAGTCTTTACTCACATTGTCTTTACTCGCATTTAAAATGCTATTGTTTAAACGGATCACGAAAGCTTGAGCAGCAGTAATTCCTAGTGATGACTTAGGCCTAGTGTTCACCCCTTCTTACCTGATCTGAAGCATAGGCCACCAGTTTGCCGAGTGCTCCTGGTTTCCCACCTGGATGATTATCGCTCAACTCCATCATCACTTTATTCCTGGCCCCCAACAGAGAGACGAGTGTCGCTTCGCTCGCTGTGCCCTGAATGGAGAGAAAAAATTCATTTAAAATTTACCTTCTAAGTTTTGTAGTAGTTTGTTCCGAATGTGAATGGTTTTACTTTCTCACCTGTATGACACCGCCACCCAGTCCTTTGGATCGGTAGAGGAATTCCTCTGGAAGCTGCAACAATCCTCCAAGCCAATCCATCATTACCATCTCGAGCTCGGTACACACGGGACTAGACATCTAAAAAGAAAAAAAAAATGGCATAACTCTAGCTAGACATAGCTATATCACTGGTTTCCATAAATTACGGAAAACTCAGAAAAATTGTGATAAAAAAACTATATGAATGATTTTGATGAAATTTGATGGGAACATGAATTACAATGATAGTTTCAGAATTGCATAAAATGTTTTTCGTCAAAAAAATAACACAGGAACTTGTCCAAAAATGAGGTGTCAGAATATAATGGGCAAAGTTTTTTAATAAGGAATGTGCCCCCCTTACAGCAATGTAGGCATGACAGCGATGTTCCGTTTATGATGTTGTGAATCAGCTCAATAGCGGAGTAATGACCATTATTCCTTTAAAGCAGTAATAAGCTCCCCCTTTGTTTCAGGTGGCTGGTTGAGGACAGTAACACGTCTCCCTAGAGCATCCCACACGTGTTCAATCGGATTTAGGTCGGGAGATTGAGCTAGCCACTCCATGCGCATAATGGTCTCCTCTTGACCATTATGCGCATATTGGTCTTGGTATTGTTCCACTAGTCGAGCTCTGTTAGGAGGAGCGTTATTGTCTTGTAAGATGAATGTTTCACCTATTGCACCAGCATAAGGAGGTACATATGGGTCCAGGATGCCATCTCTGTACCTTTGATCATTGAGGATCCCACTCGTCAACACATAGAGGTCTGTGCGTCCACCTAAGGATATGCCACCCCAAACACACACGCTACCTCCGCCATAACTGTCTCTTGAACAGATGTTTCTGGGATGATAGTGGGTACCTCGTTCTCTCCATATCAAACAATGTCCGGAATCACTCTGCAAGCAATATCTGGACTCATCTGTGAAGACTCTTCTTCTGTCCAGTTAACATGCTTGCGTGCCCAATTCAACCGCTCTCTCCCGTGACGTTGATGTGACGGGTATGCAAATTACTGGCCTTCTAGCATTACAGACCTCCCTCCATGAAGTCTTCTACGCACAGTAGAAGATGATACAACCCTCCCAGTGGCTGCTGCAAGAGAGGGAGTAGACGCCCTGCTCTTTTTGTGCCATTAATCGCAGATATCGGTCTTGTACAGCGATCGTAACTGTAGCCCTTCCTCGGCTAAACCTCCGAGAAGCGGAATCCGCGTTAAGAGATTGATTCCACAGTCTATGGACCACAGAAAGATTCACATTCAGCCATCGTGCCACTTCTGACTGACTTTGGGCTGCTTCGAGCAGGCCAATAGCTCTCCGCCGCAGTTCATTTGGCAAATGATGCCACGAGGTCATTCCTACAAAATGGCTATTTCGAATGTCTTGACTCACATTTACAACACAAAATAAAGATCCACTCCAAAACACCCGTTTTTATGACGCTATCCGATTATGCAAATTGACGCAACCTAGATTAATTTGCATACGATATGCTCATTCGGCATTACTTTACTGGGTTGGGTTGTTTTACCTCTGAGCGGCACTTTTTTGCACACCATGGGCTAAATGGCCAGGTCACATGGACCCCGAAGGCTCAGAGAAGGTTGGGGGAGGAGACCCACTGGAACAGCTGTTGGGAGACAGATGGTAGCCTCCTGTCAAGGCCATCCAGCGTGTTCTTTAACGTGCACAGGGTATGGCTCTCCCGCACACGGGGCCACGGCTTAACGTCCCATCCGACGGACGGCGGTATTTCCGAGCCCATCGGTGTTCCCTACTGACCGTGGGCAGGGCGGGGAATTTTGCGGAGATTAATCTCAACGCTGACCCAGCTGGGACTCGAACCTGGGAACTACAGATTACGAGCCTGGCGCGCTACCGACTGAGCCACCCCCGCCCCTTACTTTACTGGTTACATGAACAAGTTTGGTGAAGATCGCACAATTTATTGGCGAATTATCGCGATTTTTCTCATTTTTCCTTAATTTATGATAACCAGTTTATATACAGCGTCATGACGTTAGACAGAAGTGATTTCCAAAGGACTTTGGGTTGATTTATCTCTGATCAGTTTTTTTTGGCACACAATGGGCTAAATGGAAAAGTTACAACGATGCGAAGGTTTCAGAGAACGTTAGGGAAAGTGGAACCACTGGACAGCTGTTAGAAGACAGATGGTAGCATTCCGTTAAGACTATCCAGTGTGTCCTTTACCGTGCACCTTCACACAGGAGGCTATGGTGGCTCAGTCGGTAAAGCGCTAGGCTCATAATCCGCAGTTCTCAGATTCGAGTCCCGCCTGAGCCAGCGTTGAGATTTATCTCCTTAAAACTCCATACCGTTTCATCTGTCAGTAGGGGGGACACCAATGGGCTTGGAAAGACCGCCGTCCATCGGATGGGACGTAAAGCCGTGGCCCTGAGTGTGGGAGAGCATATCATGTGCAACTTAAAGAATATGAAGGATCGTGTTCTTAACGTGTAAATGATCGTATTCCCCCCCGGGGGGTATGCTCCTCGCAACTGCGGGTTAGGTTGTTTTACCTCTGAGCTGCACTTTTTTGCGCACCATGGGTTAAATGGCCAAGTCACCTGGACCCCGAAGGCTCAGAGAAGATTTGAGGGAGGGGACCCACTGGAACAACTGTTGGAAGACAGATGGTAGCCTCCCATCAAGGCCATCCAGTGTGTTCTTTAACGTGCACAGGGTATGGCTCTCCCGCACACGGGGCCACGGCTTAACGTGCCATCCGACGGGCGGTGACCTTTTCAAGTCCATCGTTGTCCCCTACTGACCGTGGGCAGGGAGGAGAGTTTTGCAGTGATAAATCTCGACGCTGACCCAGCTGGGACTCGAACCTGGGAACTACAGATTACAAACCTGACGCGCTACCGACTGAGTCATCCCCGCCTCACAACTCCAGGTAATTCTACCAGTACTCATTAAAATGTATATATATTTAATTTCAATCAAGGTTTGTTTGTTTTTTTTAATTTTTTAAATATATATTTTTTTTTAGTTCATAACTCTTTCGAAATGTGTATTTCCGTTTTTTAAATAGAGAATTTTTTCCTTCTGCAATTTAAGAATACGTTTCTTTATTTTAGTGGCTTTTCGTGAGTTTGGACTGTCCGTCCCTCCCCCCTCCCTCCCTATTCTAGTAAATACGAAAGAAAAACCATTTCTTACCCACGTGAAGCCAATACAAGTGAGAGCACTGGCTAGAATGTCTGCACACATGGCTGGATAGGAGTTAGCAGTTGGGAAGTAGGCATGAAAATGGGGTGAGTTCCAGTGAGTCATCTAAAAAAAAATTCATTTAAGATATTATTCATAAAATTAAAAAAACTAAAATCAAATCTGTTTAAATCTGGATTTTCAACAATAATCATTCAATGTTTAAAGAGTTAGGGAAGCTGGAATATTTTTCACTAATGCGTCATAAAAGTTGGGTTGTTTTACTTCTGAGCGGCACTTTTTTTGCACACCATGGGCTAAATGGCCAGGTCACATGGACCCCGAAGGCTCAGAGAAGGTTGGGGACCCACTGGTACAGCTGTTAGGAGACAAATGGTAACCTCCCGTCAAGGCTATCCAGCGTGTTCTTCAACGTGCACAGGATATGGCTCTCCCGCACACTGAGATACGGCTTAACGTCCCATCCGACGGACGGCGGCCTTTCCAAACCCATCTGTGTCCCCTACTGACCGTGGGCAGGGCGGGGTTGTTGGTTGAGATGTTTTACCTCTGAGCGGCACTTTTTTGCACACTATGGGCTAAATGGTCAGGTCACAAGGACCCCAAAGGCTCAGAGAATGTTGGGGGAGGGGACCCACTGGAACAGCTGTTGGGAGACAGATGTTAGCCTCCCGTCAAGGCCATCTTGCGTGTTCTCTAACGTGCACAGGATATGGCTCTCCCGCACACGGGGCCACGGCGGCCTTTCCAAACTCATCTGTGTTCCGTACTGACCGTGGGCAGGGCGGGGAGTTTTGCGGAGATAAGTCTCAACTCTGATTCAGCTGGGACTCGAACCTGGGAACTACAGATTACGAGCGTGGCGCGCTACCGACTGAGCCACCCCCGCCCCCTGTGCGTCATAAATCGTCGGAAATTAATTAAAACTTAATAAATATTTTTTCAAACCATTTAATAAACTAAATATATCATTTAGAACTTTGCGCAATGAGTATTTCAATATTGGATAATTTTGAATGAATTTAATGTAACAAGGTAATTTATTAACTATTTCAGCTTCCATAACTCTTTGAATACTGAATAAATATTTTTGAAAATGGAGATTTAAAGACCTTTGATCGTGATCTTTAATTTATCTTCAGTCACATTTTTCTATTAAATGCATATTTTAAAAGTTATAGAAATTAGTTATATGCATATTTTAAAATTAATTTTAAAATTATTAAATGCATATTTTAAAAGTTATAGAAAAGTTATAGAAGTTAGATTCTTATTGACACAACATTGAAATTCTCTAATATTTTGTACAGCAATGTAGTAAACATTTGTGTTATTAATATTGTTGCAAATTTTAAATAGAAAATCTGAATATGAGTTCAAAAAATAATTACCAACCAAATTATAAATGAACTAATTAAATTACAAAATTAGATCACATATATAACAATTTTAACTAAACGCATATTTGCCTACCAATAAGTGGGGCGGGGATGGCTCAGTCGGTAGCGCGCCAGACTCGTAATCTTTAGTTCCCAGGTTCGAGTCCCAGCTGGGTCAGCGTTGAGATTTATCTCCGCAAAATTTCTCTCCCTGCCCACGGTCAGTAGGGGACACCGATGGGCTTGGGAAAGGCCGCCGTCCGTAGGATGGGACGTTAAGCCGTGGCCCCGTGTGCGGTAGAGACATACCCTGTGTGTGTTAAAACACACACTGGATGGTCTTGACGGGAGGCTACCATCTGTCTCCCAACAGCTGTTACTATGGATCCCCTCCCCCAACCTTCTCTGAGCCTTCGGGGTCCATGTGACCTGGCCATTTAGCCCATGGTGTGCAAAAAAGTGCCGCTCAGAGGTAAAACAACCCAACGTTAAAGAACACGCTGGATGGCCTTGACGGGAGGCTACCATCTGTCTCCCAACAGCTGTTCCAGTGGGTCCCCTCCCCCAACCTTCTCTGAGCCTTCGGGGTCCATGTGACCTGGCCATTTAGCCTATGGTGTGCAAAAAAGTGCCGCTCAGAGGTAAAACAACCCAACGTTAAAGAACACGCTGGATGGCCTTGACGGGAGGCTACCATCTGTCTCCCAACAGCTGTTCCAGTGGGTCCCCTCCCCCAACCTTCTCTGAGCCTTCGGGGTCCATGTGACCTGGCCATTTAGCCCATGGTGTGCAAAAAAGTGCCGCTCAGAGGTAAAACAACCCAACCCAACCTCAACTCGGTATTATTCAAAGTCGTCGAAGAACGTTGTTAAATTTTCGAAATGTTCCGGTTTTAGTGTTGCTCGTTTTCCCCTCGTAACAATATATTGACCAGAACAAGCAAAAATTATTATAGTCTGTAATGTTAACTGTTAAATTCTTCTGAGATAGGAAATTCTTAAAATTACAGCATTAAGTTGCAAAAATAATCGGAAAGCATGTTTAAATCAAACTGCAATATATAAACTATAACTCTCTGAAAACGAATCTAATAGAATTCCTTTTAAATTTTTTTTTAAATAATAAGGTTTAATTATTTTTTCGTCCCATTTTTAAGAATACAGTTGCTCAAAAAAATATCCGAACGCTATGGTCGATTACAGAATTCAGGAAAAACATCTGGAGCGTGTACAGCAACTGTACACGCTCCAGCAAACTGGAGCGTGTGCAGTTACTGCACACGCTCCAGTTTGCTGTGAACGGTAACTGCACACGCTCAATATTACTGTGACTGGGCCCACACGATCCAGGTTTAGAAATTAGCGATCTGGTAACCTTCGTGTCGAAAAAGTATCCGAACACTATTGTCGATTACAAAATTCAGAAAAAAAAAACTGGCAACGATTTTGTTAGAAATTAGTGATCTGGCAACCTTCGTGTCACGTGACACGAAGGTTACCAGATCACTAATTTCTAACAAAATCGTTGCCAGATATTTCTTCTGAATTCTGTAATCAACCATAGCGTTCGGATAATTTTTTGAGCGACTGTAGGTGGTCATATTATTTTGATAGTAGATCGTGTGGGCTCACTCACGGAAATATTGAGCGTGTGCAGTTACCGTTCACAGCAAACTGGAGCGTGTGCAGTAACTGCACACGCTCCAGTTTGCTGTGAACGGTAAAAATATCTGGAGCGTGTACAGTTGCTGTACACGCTCCAGATATTTTTCCTGAATTCTGTAATCACGTGACACGAAGGTTGCCAGATCACTAATTTCTAAAAAAAATCGTTGCCAGATATTTTTTCTGAATTCTGTAATCAACCATAGTGTTCGGATACTTTTTTGAGCGACTGTACAAGACCTGAAACAAACAAATTATTCAAGAACACAAGGATTAACATTTTTCTTTTCGAACGAAAGCAAAATTAAGAACCCATAAACCTTGAAATATATGGCATTGTTTTTTTCTTGTATTTTTCACTTCTCAGAATTTTTTGCTTTGGATAATTATTTCAATTCTGAACATTTCAGGAATTCTCTAAAATGCTTTTACATTTCTTTCACTGTTTGCATTAACATTAATTTCATTTTTTTTTCCTTTTACATTTTTTGCAACACTTTTGTTCTTTTTTTAATACTCGTCATACACAATGCTTTGCAAATCACCAAATATATTTTTTTAAACATTTTTTTGAAATCGCGATATTATGTTTTCTTTAAAATGAAATAAAAAGTACTTGAAAGTGAAAAGAGCTTTTTCAGCAAAGAGGAAATTCTTTTTCTATCTTTTTTGTTTTTCTTCCATACTTCGTCACGCGGGGGCATGAGAGTCCACAGATATTTCTCCGGGGGGGGGGGGGGACGAGAGTTTTTGAAAGAGCACCATTGATGTTTCTTTATTACCTATCTTCCTATTGCATTTCGCTCGTCATTTGGGGCGGGGGTTGCTCAGTCGGTAGCGCGCCATGCTCGTAAGCTGTAATTCCCAGGTTCCAGTCCCAGCTGGGTCAGCATTGAGATTTATCTGAGCAAAATTCCCGCCCTGCCCATGGTCAGTAGGGGATACCGATGGGCTTGGAAAGGCCGCCGTCCGTCGGATGGAACGTTAAGCCGTGGCCCCGTGTGCGGGAGAGCCATACCCTGTGCACGTTAAAGAACACACTGGATGGCCTTGACGGGAGGCCACCATCTGTCTCCCAATAGCTGTTCCAGTGGGTCCTCTCCCCCAACCTTCTCTGAGCCTTCGGGGTCCATCTGACCTAGCCATTTAGCCCATGGTGTGCAAAACAAGTGCCGCTCAGAGGTAAACAACCCACTCCGTGATCGCTTTGGTTTAAGTGAAAGCAAAATTTCGTGTCTCTTGTCGAATCTTTAGTGCAAAACTTGTCGAAAATTGAAATATTTTACAGAAAATTCATCCACATGAAAAATACATAAGATTGATTATTGTTAATTAACCTACGTTATTCAAGTTTTATTTTGTGCCACTAGATATCAAGCTTATTATTATGTGTAATTATGTATATGTTCCAAATAAAAATGATTTTATGCCTATTCCTTTTCACTCGTCCATTTGTCGCTTTTTTTGTTTGTCAAAACAGTTATTCCACCACACATTTCGAATCCGACAGACAAGCTTAATGAATTATGTGTCATATGAAAGCTTATAACGCGGGGAGTGTCATAGGCTATAAAAATATTTTGGTGCCCTTGTTTTCTTTCCCCCCCCAAAAAAAGGGGGAGAAAAGAAAACAATTGTTCCAGTATATCTTCGGAACGCGAGGGCCGAAAGTAATAAGCTATACGTCAAATGAAAGCTTGTGATATGGAGGATGTTACAGATTAAAGTATAAATAAATTAAAAAAAATACCTTTCTCCCTATATGGGCTTTAAAATGTACAGTCGCTCAAAAAAAGTATCCGAACACTATGGTTGATTACAGAATTCAGAAAAAATATCTGGCAACGATTTTTGTTTTTTAGAAATTAATGATCTGACAACCTTCGTGTTATACAGTCGCTCAAAAAAGTATCCGAACACTATGGTTGATTACAGAATTCAGAAAAAATATCTGGCAACAATTTTTTTTAGAAATTAGTGATCTGCCAACCTTCGTGTCATATCTGGCAACGATGTTTTTAGAAATTAGTGATCTGGCAACCTTCGTGTCACGTGACAACGAAGGTTGCCAGATCACTAATTTCTAAAAACATCGTTGCCAGATATGACACGAAGGTTGCCAGATCACTAATTTCTAAAAAAAATTGTTGCCAGATATTTTTTCTGAATTCTGTAATCAACCATAGTGTTCGGATGTTTTTTTTTGAGCGACTGTAGAAATCGATGTTGTAATTAGTCAGCGAGTTCGCATTCACTTCAAGGGAAGATACGGCGCAAGCAATCTTTTTGTGTCTGTAAATCGGCACCTTATCTTCCTTGAATACGAACTCAATAATTGATTGCACCATCTGTATGCTTAGGTTTATTTTATACTTTGTAAGGCGGATGTAGGGAGATGGGCATTTTTTGTCACTAAAAACACCTACCTTCAAAAACTTTGATTGATGGTTTTCCCTCCCTTTTGGGGGGCGGGGTGGCTCAGTCGGTAGCACGCCAGGCTCGTAATCTGTAGTTCCCAGGATCGAGTCCCAGCTGGGTCAGCGTTGAGATTTATCTTCGCAAAATTCCCCGCCCTGAATACGGTCAGTAGGGGACACCGATGGGCTTGGAAAGGCCGCCGTCCGTCGGATGGGACGTTAAGCCGTGGCCCCGTGTACATGAGTGCCATACCCTGTGCACGTTAAAGAACACGCTGGATGGCCTTGACGGGAGGCTACCATCTGTCTCCCAACAGCTGTTCCAGTGGATCCCCTCCCCAAACCTTCTCTGAGCCTTCGGGGTCCTTGTGACCTGGCCATTTAGCCCATGGTGTGCAAAAAAGTGCCGCTCAGAGGTAAAACAATCCAATCCTCCCTTTTGGAGTCGTGTTTGAGATAGTCAATGACATTGGAGACGTCACAAGCTTTAATTTGAGATATGACTCGTGCGAGTCTAACCCCGGAAAAATCCCCGCCCTTTGTCAGGAGGGAGAATAGTGGGAGTGAAAAACGAAATCGTTTACGACAGTCATTATATATGAGCTTTCATTTGACAACTAACTCGTAACTGTAGGCCCTCCAGTTCGAAAAATAGAGTAGGACGACTTTCACATTTGCCGTTTTTTACGGGGGAAAAAGCAAGGGAATAAATTTTTATAGCCATGACAGAATCCTTACCTTGTTTATCCTTCAATCCCTGTATACCTGTCCATTTTCTACCATACAAAACATTAACGGTATTTTTTGTTAATGTTTTGATTTGATTAACAAAAAACGGGATTAACTATCTGGTACAGCTCCCTATTGTTTTGCTGTGTAACTGCTTACTCGACTTTGTGAGCCAAGCCGTCAAGCCAAAGATTCTTATCAGCAGCTAACTGATCCTTTACACGTTTATTAAGCTCTCTATAATGCTTTCTATTAGAACTGTAGGGTATTGATTAAGGACATTCCTGCAGTTCTTTCTGAAATAAGCTCAAGTGGCTTATCACTCAAATAATTCAATCTCCTCTGCTCCTTTTTTCCTAAAACCTAAAAGAGTACTGTTAGTGTCCAAAAAAGTCTGTTTAAAATGATCCCATTCTTCCTCAACTTCAGTAGCAAGCATACGTGACTATCATAATGACTAAGTAACCTATCATGGTAAGCTTTAGCTATAACTGAGTCTTTCAGAGCTTCAGTATTAAAGGTAAAAATTTTAACCCTAGCACAACACTTTTTAAGTTTAAGTTGCAAGACACTTTTAACAAGGTAATAGTCAGATCCAATTTCAGCTCCCCTATATGACCTGGTATTCCTAACAGAACTAGCCCATTTGCTGTTAATTAATATATAATCAATCGTATTCTTATGCAGCTCATCGGGTGAAACATATGCATGTCGCCGTGTTTGTAATAAGTGTTAGTTATTCTGAATCAACTGAGTTTACTTTTTTTTTTTTTATTTGCGACATATAGGACAGAGAAGAATCCTAGAAGCTACTCCTAACTTTTACAGGCCTTCTCATACAAGGACATGCCCTACTAAGACCGAAGTCACTGCTGACCACTGCCTTAGTTAGAGCTAATACAACACACAAAGTTTGCCTTGCCGGAACAGTCGCTAGCTGCCTAACCACTATGCCAGTTAAGGCTAAGTTAAATTAAGTTCATGCCAGTTAAGGCTTTTCCTACTTACCTGTAGGAGACATTGCCCATTGCCATTGCAGCTACCAATGCCAAAAGGGCCTATTACTCCTCCCCAAAGGTCAGAGTCAGTACCAACTTTGGCATTGAAGTCACCTAGAACAAGGGTAATATCTCCTTTCTTGACAGAATTCAAAATATCCTGAAGTTGTACGTAAAACCTATTCTTCTCATCCTCATCGGCATCCTCAGTGGGGGCATAACAGCAGATGACATTCAAGTCTTTAACGTTTGTCTGAAATTTTGCTGTAAGAAACCTTTCATTAATGCACTCATATCCTAGAAGAGCATCACTAGCGTGTCTGCTGAGAAGCAGACCCACGCCTTGGTGATGCTTATTGTCGTCCCTCCCTGAAAAGAGAAATTTAAGATTATTTTTAAGAATCTGACCTTTATCTGTCCATCTGGTCTCTTGCAAGCCGAGAATATCTAAATTATAATGGTGGAATTCTTGTGTGAGGACATCAAGAGAAAAAGCTCTGTGCAGAGTCCTCACATTCCAACTACCTATGGAGAGAAAATGGTTAGTGGGATGTTTAAAGAAACTATGTTCATAGAGAGAGGGAGTGCCGACAATATCAAACAGCCCCCTAATCGCAGGCATGGGGCAAAGAATACCAAGAGGCCCACCACTAAAGGCTGAAACCGTCTACACTGAAAAGCATCCTCCAATGATCCTCCAATGTAGAATTTGACGATGACCTCTGCTGAGGATTATCCACCAGCTGATAAACATATCCTGTGAATCTATTCACTTAGGGCTGTTAACCCACAAACAAATAAAAAAACACAGCGGAAGATTTTCCCTCCACAGAAGTCCACCAGTGCAGCAATTTCAGGATCCATAATCAAGATTAGTGCCTTAATCCAGTCCAGTCCGGTAAGTTTGTATGGTCAGCACCAGGGACGCTGTGTGCTTGACCATTCCTCAGCAGGGTAGAAAAAATGAAAAGTAGCCATAATTATCCAGATCAGTAGGTCACACTAATCTGGCAGCCCTCCCCTTCCGTTCACTTCCACAAGAGAGTATCTCTTTTGAAAGTTACTAACGGTCCGCACCACGAGAAGGCGTGGTCGGACATTAGGTGCAAAGCCTTGCCGGTTTTTATGCATCTTCACAGGGGATTGGTGCGTAGCTCTCCTTCCAGTGACTACCTAGCTACCATTTGCAATCGTCCTCAATTTAAAGAATTAATAATTATCTAAGATAAACACAGAAGCATTTTAGTAATCTTACACATTGAAATCACGAAATTTTGAAAGCAAAAGAATATTCTTTAGCGTTATGTTTAAGCTTAAGATGATTTGTCGACATGTTACACAGTCTGTAAACCCAAAAAAAGCATAATGTTTTGTATAAAATATTTTTCTTTAACGCCAACTTCAGTTAATGAACAGGGGCGGGGGTGGCTCAGTCGGTAGCGCGCCAGGCTCGTAATCTGTAGTTCACAAGTTCGAGTCCCAGCTGGGTCAGCGTTGAGATTTATCTCCACAAAATTCCCCGCCCTGCCCACGGTCAGTAGAGGACGCCGATGGGCTTGGAAAGGCCGCCGTCCGTCGGACGGGACGTTAAGCCGTGGCCCCGTGTGCGGGAGAGACATACCCTGTGCACGTTAAAGAACACGCTGGATGGCCTTGATGGGAGGCTACCATCTGTCTCCCAACAGCTGTTCCAGTGGGTCCCCTCCCCCAACCTTCTCTGAGCCTTCGGGGTCCATGTGCCCTGGCCATTTAGCCCATGGTGTACAAAAAAGTCTCAGATGTAAAACAACCCAACTCAGTTAATGAAAATTTTTCAGATAATCTCGTATGAACAGAAATGCTTGCTTATAATTGCGCCGTAAGTAAGCGAAACTTCATTAACACATCGCTTTTATTTCACGGGAGCTATGTATTTCAAAAATAAGTTCTTTATCACAAATTTTGTTTTATGGTATGCTTTATTTGGTGGGATGTCGAAAGAAACCTTCTCAAAGGTCACATCGGTGATTTGATGCATTGGAATGTAATTTAATTACCAAAATAAATTAGGAACTGTATGGATCGCTTTCAAGACCGTGCAAAGGTGGATGGGGGGTGGCTCAGTTGGTAGCGCGCGAAGTTTGTAATATGTAGTTCCAGGTTCGAATCCCACCTTGATCAATGTGAAGATTTATCTTCGAAAAATTTTAGGCCCTGCCCTCGGTCATTAGGGGACACCGATGGGTTTGGAAAGGCCGCCTTAAGCCGTAGTTCGGAGTGCCATGCCCTCTGCACGTTAAAGATTCCCCGCCTTGCCCATGGTCAGTAGAGGACACCGATGGGATTGGAAAGTCCGCCGTCCGTCGAATGGGACTTTAAGCCATGGTCGTGTACGGGAGATCCATACCCTGTGCACGTTAAAGGACACCCTGAATGGCCTTGACGGAGGTTACCATCCTTCCGTCAAAACATCTGCCCCCCACCTAACAAGCTAACAAAAATCCGTCCGTCCTAAGAGCTGTCCAGTTAGTCCCCTTCCCCAACCTTCTCTGAGCCCTTGGGGTGCTTGTGACCTGACATTTAGACCATTGTGTGAAAAAATATAGCGCAAAAAACAATCGTCCAATCCCATTTGGTCCATTGGTACGATTCGTCTAATATTTCTTATAATGACAGTGTGGGGCGGGGGGGATAGAGCAAGGGGGTATCGCCCCCATTTGAGAATGCTAGTAAGGGTAATGAAGGCAAATAGTTATTAAACTTGTGCATATTTCACGCATTTCTTAAGAAATTTTTAAAGATCTCCCAATCGGAGAGTAAAATTCCTCCACCTAGCCTTCTCTGAGTCCTTGGGGGTCGTTGTTACTTGACATTTAGCCCATTGCGTGCAAAACTGTACCGCTCAGAGTAAACCCAAGTGAAGAACACTGTGGATCACTTGGACAGGATGCTACCACCTATCTCCTAACAGCTTATCCAATGGAATCCCCTTCACCCAGGGGTGGCTCAGTCGGTAGCGCGCCAGGCTCGTAATCTGTAGTTCCCAGGTTCGAGTCCCAGCTGAATCAGCGTTGAGATTTATCTTCGCAAAACTCTCCGCCCTGTCCACGGTCAGTAGAGGACACCGATGGGCTTGGAAAGGCCGCCGTCCGTCGGATGGGACGTTAAGCCATACCCTGCGCACGCTAAAGAACACATTAGATGGCCTTGACGGAAGGCTACCATCTGTCTCCCAACAGCTGTTCCAGTAGATCTCCTCCCCCAACCTTCTCTGAGCTTTCGGGGTCTATGTGATCTGGCCATTTAGCCCTTAGTGGGCAAAAAAAATGCCGCTCAGAGGTAAAACAACCTAACCCCTTTACCCAACCATCTCTGAGCCTTTGGGGTCCTAGTGGCCCGGCCCTTTATCTCAATGTGCGCATAAAAAATGATACTCAGAAATAAAACAATCCAATAAGAATCAAGTAACCCTTTTGACATTTTCATAGACTCTCATTCCAATAGTGAGCCTTAATGTTAAGTTTCTAGAAATGAGTGGGGCGGGGGTGGCTCAGTCGGTAGCGCGCCAGGCTCGTAATCTGTAGTTCCCAGGTTCGAGTCCCAGCTGGGTCAGCGTTGAGATTTATCTCCGCAAAATTCCCCACCCTGCCCACGGTCAGTAGGGGACACCGATGGGCTTGGAAAGGCCGCCGTCCATCGGATGGGACGTTAAGCCGTGGCCCCGTGTGTGGGAGAGCCGTACCCTGTGCACGTTAAAGAACACACTGGATGGCCTTGACGGGAGGCTACCATCTGTCTCCCAACAGCTGTTCCAGTGGGTCCCCTCCCCCAACCTTCTCTGAGCCTTCGGGGTCCATGTGACCTGGCCATTTAGCCCATGGTGTGCAAAAAAAGTGCCGCTCAGAGGTAAAACAACCCAACCCAATCTAGAAATGAGCACATTCCCACGTTCAACTGATGCCACTCTGTCTTGTCTTTGTGGCGAAAATATCTGGAGAGGCATTTATCGCAAGCTTTACAGAGAAAAGAACTTTGATTCTTTCTGTCAAGGAGAAAATCTCTCTCCTAAAAAATTATGAAGGAAAAAACCTCATCTGGTATTCCGATTTCCAATAACCACGGAGTATATAACTCCTAAAATACTTTTTTTTCACTGCTTTTAATTTATTACTGGAGGAAATAATTATATTGGAGACAATGATGAAATTGTGGCCAAATTCCTCATCTCCTTTGTCTTCCATGGAGTAATTAACAAGAGATTGTCTCCATTGGCATCCTTTATTGGATATCAACTCATAGGCATTATCCCAGCATCGAATTCACCCCCCCCCCCTCGCCTTTTGTATTGCCTTCGGTTTCACAATTCATTCTCATCTCACCCCTACATGAGCGAACTTTTCCACTTCGAAGCTAATGTGCTAATGAAGCAATCCGGCTCTTCGGTATGAAGATCGCCGAGGTCAAGCGGATGGTGACTTCCGCAGCGTTCCATCAAGCGTGCCTTGTCTTTTCCTTGGCAACCGTATCTCTGCAGCGTCGCCTAGCAACAGCATTCAGGTAACGGGCCACGAAAGTGTGAGAGGTTAGGATTAATCTTAGGCTAAGAGAGATCTTCACGCACCGCTCACCCCGTCTTCGAAAGGGCGGCTATGACAGCCGATCCATCAGTTGCCAGTCTCCAGGCTCTCATGGAAGACTTTGGGGAGTGACTAACAGGTGAGGCGGAGAACGATCGCAAATATTTCTCAAGAGAATCAAAACTTTTTCTCTGGTGCTGTTTGAGTTGATTTCGACGTCTCTGTTGCGAATTTAATAAAAGCTTGTAAATACGTGGGTGAATCAAACTAATAGGTGATTTAACATATTTTACAGACTTATGTATCAATTTATGTAATCACTACTATTTTCACAATATATAACCACACACAGTATCCAAACATCCTAACAATGAGAGCCGCATGTAGGATTCTTAGAAAAACGGAGTGTTGGGTTGTTTTACCTCTGAGCGACACTTTTTTGCACACCATGGGCTAAATGGCCAGGTTAGGTGGACCCCGAAGGCTCAGAGAAGGTTGGGGGAGGGGACCCACTGGAACAGCTGTTGGGAGACAGATGGTAGCCTCTCGTCAAGGCCATCCAGCGTGTTCTTTAACGTGCACAGGGTATGGCTCTCCCACACACGGGGCCACGCTTAACGTCCCATCCGACGGGCGGCGACCTTTCCAAGCCCATCGGTGTCCCCTACTGACCGTGGGCAAGGCGGAGAGTTTTGAGGAGATAAATCTCAACACTGGCCTAGCTGGGATTCGAACCTGGGAACTACAGATTACAAGCCTGGCGCGCTACCGACTGAGCCACCACTGCCCCGCAAACAATGGGCTAAATGGCCAGGTCATAAGGATCCGAAGGTTGGGGAAAAAACTGGAACAACTATTGGGAGACAGATGGTAAGCTCCAATCAAGACCATCTATTGTGTTCTTTAACGTGCACAGGGTATGGCCCTCCTGTACATTGTACTACGGCTTAACGTCCCATCCGATGGACGACGACCTTTCCAAGCCCATCGGTATCCCCTACTGACCGTGGGCATGGCGGAGAGTTTTGCGGAGTTAAGTCTCAACGCTGACCCAGCTGGGACTCCAACCTGGGAACTATAGATTACGAGCCTGGCGCGTTACCGACTTAGCCACCCCGCCCCAGAAAAACGGAGAACCGCATATATCTTTAAAGAACAAAAGACTGGTATGGAGGAGAGCTTATAGTATTTTTAGAGCAACAGAGAGAGGCATCGAGGATTCCTAGAACAGCAGAGAAGCATACAGTATCCTTAGAGTCAACAGAGAGTAACATACATGATAGATTCTCAAGAAAACAGAGAGCGCATAGCGGATTCTTGAGAGAAACAGAGAGCCGCAAACAAGATTCTTAAAATCAACAGAAATCCGAATACAAGATCCTCAGCGACAGAAAGCCGAATACAAGATCCTCAGCGACAGAAAGCCGAATACAGGATCCTTACAGCAACAGAAATCCGAATACGGTTTCTAACAGCAACAGAGAGCCGCATACAGTATTATGACAGTAACAGAGAGCCGCATACAGTACTATAACAGTAACAGAGAGCCGCATACAGGATATTGACAGCAACAGAGAGCGCATATAGGATTCTTGAGAGAAACAGAGCCGCAAAGAAGAGTCTTAAAAATCAACAGAGAGTCGAATACAAGATCCTCAGCAACAGAGAGCTGAATACAAGATCCTCAGCAAAAGAAAGCCGAATACAGGATCCTTACAGCAACAGAAATCCGAATACAGATTCTGACAGCAACACAGCCGCATACAGTATTATGGCAGTAACAGAGAGGCGCATACAGTATTATGACAGTAACAGAGAGGCGCATACAGTATTATGACAGTAACAGAGAGCCGCATACAGTATTATGACAGTAACAGAGAGGCGCATACAGTATTATGACAGTAACAGAGAGGCGCATACAGTATTATGACAGTAACAGAGAGCCGCATACAGTATTATGACAGTAACAGAGAGGCGCATACAGTATTATGACAGTAACAGAGAGGCGCATACAGTATTATGACAGTAACAGAGAGGCGCATACAGTATTATGACAGTAACAGAGAGCCGCATACAGTATTATGACAGTAACAGAGAGGCGCATACAGTATTATGACAGTAACAGAGAGGCGCATACAGTATTATGACAGTAACAGAGAGGCGCATACAGTATTATGACAGTAACAGAGAGCCGCATACAGTATTATGACAGTAACAGAGAGCCGCATACAGTATTATGACAGTAACAGAGAGCCGCATACAGTATTATGACAGTAACAGAGAGGCGCATACAGTATTATGACAGTAACAGAGAGGCGCATACAGTATTATGACAGTAACAGAGAGCCGCATACAGTATTATGACAGTAACAGAGAGCCGCATACAGTATTATGACAGTAACAGAGAGGCGCATACAGTATTATGACAGTAACAGAGAGGCGCATACAGTATTATGACAGTAACAGAGAGCCACATACAGTATTATGACAGTAACAGAGAGGCGCATACAGTATTATGACAGTAACAGAGAGCCGCATACAGTATTATGACAGTAACAGAGAGCCGCATACAGTATTATGACAGTAACAGAGAGCCGCATACAGTATTATGACAGTAACAGAGAGCCGCATACAGTATTATGACAGTAACAGAGAGGCGCATACAGTATTAGGACAGTAACAGAGAGGCGCATACAGTATTATGACAGTAACAGAGAGCCGCATACAGTATTATGACAGTAACAGAGAGGCGCATACAGTATTATGACAGTAACAGAGAGCCGCATACAGTATTATGACAGTAACAGAGAGCCGCATACAGTATTATGACAGTAACAGAGAGCCGCATACAGTATTATGACAGTAACAGAGAGCCGCATACAGGATTCTGAAAACAACAGAGAGCGCATACCGGATTCTTGAGAGAACAGAGAGTCGCAAACAAGATTCTTAAAGTCAACAGAGAGCCGAATACAGGATCCTTACAGCAACAGAAATCCGAATACGGATTCTGACAGCAACACAACCGCATACAGTATTATGACAGTAACAGAGAGCCGCATACAGTGGGGCGGGGGTGGCTCAGTCGGTAGCGCGCCAGGCTCGTAATCTGTAGTTCCCAGGTTCGAGTCCCAGCTGGGTCAGCGTTGAGATTTATCTCCGCAAAATTCCCCGCCCTGCCCGCGGTCAGTAGGGGACACCGATGGGCTTGGAAAGGCCGCCATCCGTCGGATGAGACGTTAAGCTGTGGCCCCGTGTGCGAGAGAGCCATACGCTGTGCACGTTAAAGAACACGCTGGATGGCCTTGACGGGAGGCTACCATCTGTCTCCCAACAGCTGTTCCAGTGGGTCCCCTCCCCCAACCTTCTTTGAGCCTTCGGGGTCCATCTGACCTGGCCATTTAGCCCATGGTGTGCAAAAAAGTGCCGCTCAGAGGTAAAACAACCCAACCCGCATACAGTACTATAACAGTAACAGAGACCGCATACAGTATTATGACAGTAACAGAGAGGCGCATACAGTATTATGACAGTAACAGAGAGGCGCATACAGTATTATGACAGTAACAGAGAGCCGCATACAGTATTATGACAGTAACAGAGAGGCGCATACAGTATTAGGACAGTAACAGAGAGGCGCATACAGTATTATGACAGTAACAGAGAGCCGCATACAGTATTATGACAGTAACAGAGAGGCGCATACAGTATTATGACAGTAACAGAGAGGCGCATACAGTATTATGACAGTAACAGAGAGGCGCATACAGTATTATGACAGTAACAGAGAGCCGCATACAGTATTATGACAGTAACAAAGAGCCGCATACAGGATTCTGACAACAACAGAGAGCCGCATACAGGATTCTGACAACAACAGAGAGCCGCATACAGGATTCTGACAACAACAGAGAGCCGCATACAGGATTCTGACAACAACAGAGAGCCGCATACAGGATTCTGACAACAACAGAGAGCCGCATACAGGATTCTGACAACAGAGAGCCGTATACAGGATTCTGACAACAACAGAGAGCCGCATACAGGATTCTGACAACAACAGAGAGCCGCATACAGGATTCTGACAACAACAGAGAGCGCATACCGGATTCTTGAGAGAAACAGAGCCGAATACAAGATCCTCAGCAGCAGAAAGACGAATACAGGATCCTTACAGCAACAGAAATCCGAATACGGATTCTGACAGCAACACAACCGCATACAGTATTGTGACAGTAACAGAGAGCCGCATACAGGATTCTGACAGCAATAAAGAGCTTCATATAAGTTTTTTAAAGGTTAAAGCGGTAAACAATCAGGATTCTTAAGGCAACAGATCACCGCCTACATGATTCTTAAAGCAACAGAGAGCCGCATACGCGATTCTTAAAACAGACAGACGCATACAAGATTCTAAGAGCGGCAGAAAGCCGCATTTCAAATTATAGAAACTGACTGGAGCCCGCAGATAAAAAGTAATATATAATTCTATAATTTGAAAATGATCCGTTTACAATGATTATTTAGTCTCGCTCATAGGCGAAGCTACACGGGGGGCCCGGGGATGCCGCCCGGCATCCGCTAATGTTTCATTAAATTAATAAATCCCTTTACTGCCCATATGATCATGTCATAAGTTTCTACATTTTTTTATGTATCAGTTTTTCGGATGTTATCCGTCTTTCATCATCGCAGTGAGTCCTCCAACCTCCAGGGACTCACTGCGGCTGATTTTTGCAGTATACAGTATTATGACCGTAACAGAGAGGCGCATACAGTATTATGACAGTAACAGAGAGCCGCATACAGTATTATGACAGTAACAGAGAGCCGCATACAGTATTATGACAGTAACAGAGAGCCGCATACAGGATTCTGAAAACAACAGAGAGCGCATACCGGATTCTTAGCGCATACCGGATTCAGGTTACGAGGCTGATTTTTGCGGGTTTAGGGACAGTTTAGTTACGAGGCTGATTCTTGCGAGTTTAGGGGCAGTTTAGGTTACGAGGCTGATTCTTGCGAGTTTAGGGTCGAGTTTATGTTACGAGGCTGATTTTGGCGAGTTTAGGTTAAGAGGCTGATTCTTGCGAGTTTAAGGGCGAGTTTAAATTACGAGGCTGATTCTTGCGAGTTTAGGGGCAGTTTAGGTTACGAGGCTGATTTTTGCGGGTTTAGGGGCGAGTTTAGGTTACGAGGTTCATTCTTGTGAGTTTAGCGGCGAGTTTAAGTTACGAGGCTGATTCTTGCGAGTTTAGGGGCAGTTTAGTTACGAGGCTGATTTATGCGAGTTTAGGGGCGAGTTTAGGTTACGAGGCTGATTCTTGCGAGTTTAGGTTACAAGGCTGATTCTTGCGAGTTTAGGGGCGATTTAAGTTACAAGACTGATTCTTGCGAGTTTAGGTTACGAGGCTGATTCTTGCGAGTTTAGGTTACGAGGCTGATTCTTGCGAGTTTAGGGGTGATGGTGTGGTTCCCGGCGCTCCCTAATAATTTAGTCTAGTTTCTCCTATGACTCTCGTTTCCAGAAAAAAAAATAGAAATAATATTTTCACTTTTTCATCTGTCTGTCTGTCTATCGGTAGACATCTACCTTTTACGTTTCTAGAGATCAAATAAAAATTCTTTTTCGGTTGAATAAGCGTTGATGAGCCATTATGATATTCATTTTAGAATATTTCTAAAGCTTAAATTGTTCTCTCTAACTGTGGAAAAAGTAGAAATTAGCATAATTTTAACCAATATTACAATCGATGTATTTACGCAAATGAGTTGAAATTTTGTTGATGAAATGTAAAGGTCACTAGGTATTTTCCGTTGGACAAAATTAGTTGACTCTTGTATGCAGCGTGGTTGGAAAAATGCAACTTTTCTTTAAGTTGGGTTGGGTTGTTTTGCCTCTAAATGCACACCATGGGCTAAATGGCCAGGTCACAAGGACCCCGAAGGCTCAGAGAAGGTTGGGGGAGGGGACCCACTGAAACAGTTGTTGGGAGACAGTTGGTAGCCTCCCGTCAAAGCCATCCAGCGTGTTCTTTAACGTGCACAGGGTATGGCTCTCTCCGTACACGACGCCACAGCTTAACGTCCCATCCGACGGACGGCGGCATTTCCAAGCCCATCGGTGTCCCCTACTGACCGTGGGCAGGGCGGGGAATTTTGCGGAGATAAATCTCAACGTTGACCCAGCTGGGACTTGACCTAGGAACTACAAATTACGCCTGGCGCGCTACTGACTGAGCCACCCCCGCCTCACAGCTTTTTTTAAAGAGATAATTGTTTGTTTTAAGATATAAAATTCTTGTTTTGTGGTGGATAGGTATTGACAGAATATTATGATTCGAACTTTTCAAAAATCCCTGAAATTTTAATTGAGCCCTTGATTGGTGGAAACGGTTGGAAATTTACAAATTAATGAATATTGCAAACGAAGTATTATGCTCGAAACTTGAAATTTTCCTGGTGAAATGTAAAGGTCACAAGGTTTGCATTTGGCAGTATTGAGTTGGGGGGGGGCGGCGAATTTTTTTTAAACAGTAATTTGAAATTTCTTTTTTAGTTGGATTGGTACTAATGAAATATAATCCAAAACTTTCAAATCCTTAGGTAATTTTAATTTACAAATTTAGAGGCCTTGGGTTGGATTGTTTTACCTCTGAACGGCACTTTTTGCACACCATGGGCTAAATGGCCAGGTCACATGGACCCCGAAGGAACCGACTGGAACAGCTGTTGGGAGACAGATACCGGACTGGAACAGTTGTTGGGAAGATACCGACTGGAACAGTTGTTGGGAAGATACCGACTGGAACAGTTGTTGGGAAGATACCGACTGGAACAGCTGTTGGGAGACAGATGGTAGCCTCCCGTCAAGGCCATCCAGCGTATTCTTTAACGTGCACAGAGTATGGCTCTCCCGCACACGGGGCCACGGCTTAACGTCCCATCCGACGGACGGCGGCCTTTCCAAGCCCATCGGTGTCCCCTACTGACCGTGGGCAGGGTGGGGAATTTTACGGAGATAAGTTTCAACGCTGAGCCAGCTGGGACTCGAACTTAGAAACTGCAGATTACGAGCCTGGCGCGCTACCTACTGAGCCACCTTCGCAGCCGCCCCTATTTAGAGGGCACTAAATATGGAAAATACGAAACTTTTAACGAATATTACAAGTGACATCTTTGAGGTAGAAATTTGAAATTTCGATGGAAGTAGTGTCAAGAGATATTCCATTGAAGCTGCAATATGCCCCCTTTCTTTTGGAAAGGACGCCGTCCGTCGGATGGGACGTTAAGCCGTAGCCCCGTGTGCGGGAGAGCCATACCCTGTGCACGTTAAAGAACACGCTGGATGGCCTTGACGGGAGGCTACCATCTGTCTCCCAACAGCTGTTCCAGTGGGTCCCCTCCCCCAACCTTCTCTGAGCCCTCGGGGTCCTTGTGACCTGGACATTTAGCCCATGGTGTGCAAAAAAATGCCGCTCAGAGGTAAAACAACCCAACCCCCTTTCTTCATAGGCGTGTGAGATAACCAACTTTTTTAAATTAAAGGGAAAAAAGATAAATACTTTATGTGTTGTATAATTGATGAAATACTACTACTCTTTGCATATTCCCCATCATCCAGTAGCTCGAATTAAATCTTTTCAGGAATGAAAAATTAGGTAAACGAAAAACCACATTTTCTTTCAAAATGAGATTCTTATATACCCCAGAGGCGACATGCGTTCTTCTAGTTGAAAATTAAGGTTTCGCTTTTTTCCTTCGCTACTGAACGACCATTTTTAAAAATGCAATGGGCTAAATGACAAGGGCACAAGGATCCCAGGGTTAGGTTTTTCACCTGTGATCGATACTCAATTGCACACAATGGGCTAAATGACCAGGACACAGAGATCCCAGGGTTAGGTTATTTTACCTGTGATCAATACTCATTTGCACACAATGGGCTAAATGAACAGGACACAGTGATCCCAGGGTTAGGTTATTTTACCTGTAATCGATACTCATTTGCACACAATGGGCTAAATGACCAGGACACAAGGATCCCAGGGTTAGGTTATTTCACCTGTGATCCGTACCCCTTTGTACACAATGGGTTAAATCATCAGGACACAATGATCCCAAGGTTAGGTTATTTCACCTATGATCGATACTCTTTTGCACACAATGGGCTAAATGACCAGGACACAAGGATCCAATGTTAGGTTAACCATCACAGGTGAAATAACCTAACCCTGTGATCGGTACCCCTTTGTACACAATGGGCTAAATGACCAGGACACAAGGATCCCAGGGTTAGGTTTTTCACCTGTGATCGATACTCAATTGCACACAATGGGCTAAATGACCAGGACACAGCGATCCCAGGGTTACTCCCAGGGTCCAGGGATCTAGGGTTACTCCCAGGGTTAGGTTATTTTACCTGTGATCAATACTCATTTGCACACAATGGGCTAAATGAACAGGACACAGTGATCCCAGGGTTAGGTTATTTCACCTGTGATCGGTACCCCTTTGTACACAATGGGCTAAATGACCAGGACACAATGATCCCAGGGTTAGGTATTTCACCTGTGATCGATACTCATTTGCACACAATGGGCTAAATGACCAGGACACAAGGATCCCAGGGTTAGGTTATTTCACCTGTGATCGGTACCCCTTTGTACACAATGGGCTAAATGACCAGGATACAATGATCCCAGGGTTAGGTTATTTCACCTGTGATCGATACTCATTTATACACAATGGGCTAAATGACCAGGATAAAATGATCCCAGGGTTAGGTTATTTCACTTGTGATCGATACCCTTTTGCACACAATGGCTAAATGACCAGGACACAAGGATCCCAGGGTTAGGTTATTTCACCTGTGATCCGTACCCCTTTGTACACAATGGGTTAAATGACCAGGACACAATGATCCCAGGGTTAGGTTATTTCACCTATGATCGATACTCTTTTGCACACAATGGGCTAAATGACCAGGACACAAGGATCCAGGGTTAGGGTTGGGTTGTTTTACCTCTGAGCGGCACTTTTTTGCACACCATGGGCTAAATGGCCAGGTCACATAGACCCCGAAGGCTCAGAGAAGTTTGGGGGAGGGGACCCACTGGAACAGCTGTTGGGAGACAGATGGTAGCCTCCCGTCAAGGCCATCCAGCGTGTTCTTTAACGTGCACAGGGTATGTCTCTCCCGCACACGGGGCCACGGCTTAACGTCCCATCCGACGGACGGCGGCCTTTCCAAGCCCATCGCTGACCGTGGGCAGGGCGGGGAATTTTGCGGAGATAAATCTCAACGCTGACCCAGCTGGGACTCGAACCTGGGAACTGCAGATTACGAGCCTGGCGCGCTACCAACTGAGCCACCCCCGCCCCTCCAGGGTTAGGTTAACCATCACAGGTGAAATAACCTAACCCTGTGATCGGTACCCCTTTGTACACAATGGGCTAAATGACCAGGACACAAGGATCCCAGGGTTAGGTTTTTCACCTGTGATCGATACTCAATTGCACACAATGGGCTAAATGACCAGGACACAGCGATCCCAGGGTTAGGTTATTTTACCTGTGATCAATACTCATTTGCACACAATGGGCTAAATGAACAGGACACAGTGATCCCAGGGTTAGGTTATTTTACCTGTAATCGATACTCATTTGCACACAATGGGCTAAATGACCAGGACACAAGGATCCCAGGGTTAGGTTATTTCACCTGTGATCGATACCCTTTTGCACACAATGGCTAAATGACCAGGACACAAGGATCCCAGGGTTACGTTATTTCACCTGTGATCCGTACCCCTTTGTACACAATGGGTTAAATGACCAGGACACAATGATCCCAAGGTTAGGTAATTTCACCTATGATCGATACTCTTTTGCACACAATGGGCTAAATGAGCAGGACACAAGGATCCAGGGTTAGGTTAACCATCACAGGTGAAATAACCTAACCCTGTGATCGGTACCCCTTTGTACACAATGGGCTAAATGACCAGGACACAAGGATCCCAGGGTTAGGTTATTTCACCTGTGATCGATACTCATTTATACACAATGGGCTAAATGACCAGGATAAAATGATCCCAGGGTTAGGTTATTTCACCTGTGATCGATACTCATTTGCACACAATGGGCTAAATGACCAGGACACAAGGATATCAGGGTTAGGTTATTTCACCTGTGATCGATACTCATTTATACACAATGGGCTAAATGACCAGGACACAAGGATCCCAGGGTTAGGTTATTTCACCTGTGATCCGTACCCCTTTGTACACAATGGGTTAAATGACCAGGACACAATGATCATAAGGTTAGGTTATTTCACCTATGATCGATACTCTTTTGCACACAATGGGCTAAATGACCAGGACACAAGGATCCAGGGTTAGGTTAACCATCACAGGTGAAATAACCTAACCCTGTGATCGGTACCCCTTTGTACACAATGGGCTAAATGACCAGGACACAAGGATCCCAGGGTTAGGTTATTTCACCTGTGATCGATACTCATTTATACACAATGGGCTAAATGACCAGGATAAAATGATCCCAGGGTTAGGTTATTTCACCTGTGATCGATACTCATTTGCACACAATGGGCTAAATGACCAGGACACAAGGATATCAGGGTTAGGTTATTTCACCTGTGATCGATACTCATTTATACACAATGGGCTAAATGACCAGGATAAAATGATCCCAGGGTTAGGTTATTTCACCTGTGATCGATACTCATTTGCACACAATGGGCTAAATGACCAGGACACAAGGATCCCAGGGTTAGGTTATTTCACCTGTGATCGGTACCCCTTTGTTCACAATGGGCTAAATGACCAGGACACAATGATCCCAGGGTTAGGTATTTCACCTGTGATCGATACTCATTTGCACACAATGGGCTAAATGACCAGGACACAATAATCCCAGGGTTAGGTTATTTCACCTGTTATCGATACCCTTTTGCACACAATGGCTAAATGACCAGGACACAAGGATCCCAGGGTTAGGTTATTTCACCTGTGATCGGTACCCCTTTGTACACAATGGGCTAAATGACCAGGACACAAGGATCCCAGGGTTAGGTTATTTCACCTGTGATCGATACCCTTTTGCACACAATGGCTAAATGACCAGGACACAAGGTTCCCAGGGTTAGGTTATTTCACCTGTGATCGGTACCCCTTTGTACACAATGGGCTAAATGACCAGGACACAAGGATCCCAGGGTTAGGTTATTTCACCTGTGATCGATACCCTTTTGCACACAATGGCTAAATGACCAGGACACAAGGTTCCCAGGGTTAGGTTATTTCACCTGTGATCGGTACCCCTTTGTACACAATGGGCTAAATGACCAGGACACAATGATCCCAGGGTTAGGTTATTTCACCTGTGATCGATACTAATTTGCACACAATGGACTAAATGACCAGGACACAAGGATCCGAGGGTTAGGTTATTTCACCTGTGATCGGTACCCCTTTGTACACAATGGGCTACATGACCAGGACACAATGATCCCAGGGTTAGGTTATTTCACCTGTGATCGATACTCATTTGCACACAATGGGCTAAATGACCAGGACACAAGGATCCCAGGGTTAGGTTATTTCACCTGTGATCGATACCCTTTTGTACACAATGGCTAAATGACCAGGACACAAGGATCCCAGGGTTAGGTTATTTCACCTGTGATCGGTACCCCTTTGTACACAATGGGCTAAATGACCAGGACACAATGATCCCAAGGTTAGGTTATTTCACCTGTGATCGATACTCATTTGCACACAATGGGCTAAATGACCAGGACACAAGGTTCCCAGGGTTAGGTTATTTCACCTGTGATCGGTACCCCTTTGTACACAATGGGCTAAATGACCAGGACACAAGGATCCCAGGGTTAGGTTATTTCACCTGTGATCGATACCCTTTTGCACACAATGGCTAAATGACCAGGACACAAGGATCCCAGGGTTAGGTTATTTCACCTGTGATCGGTACCCCTTTGTACACAATGGGCTAAATGACCAGGACACAATGATCCCAAGGTTAGGTTATTTCACCTGTGATCGATACTCATTTGCACACAATGGGCTAAATGACCAGGACACAAGGATCCCAGGGTTAGGTTATTTCACCTGTGATCGATACCCTTTTGCACACAATGGCTAAATGACCAGGACACAAGGATCCCAGGGTTAGGTTATTTCACCTGTGATCGGTACCCCTTTGTACACAATGGGCTAAATGACCAGGACACAATGATCCCAGGGTTAGGTATTTCACCTGTGATCGATACTCATTTGCACACAATGGGCAAAATGACCAGGACACAAGGATCCCAGGGTTAGGTTATTTCACCTGTGATCGGTACCCCTTTGTACACAATGGGCTAAATGACCAGGACACAATGATCCCAGGGTTAGGTTATTTCACCTGTGATCGATACTCATTTGCACACAATGGGCAAAATGACCAGGACACAAGGATCCCAGGGTTAGGTTATTTCACCTGTGATCGGTACCCCTTTGTACACAATGGGCTAAATGACCAGGACACAATGATCCCAGGGTTAGGTTATTTCACCTGTGATCGATACTCATTTATACACAATGGGCTAAATGACCAGGATAAAATGATCCCAGGGTTAGGTTATTTCACCTGTGATCGATACTCATTTGCACACAATGGGCTAAATGACCAGGACACAAGGATCCCAGGGTTAGGTTATTTCACCTGTGATCGGTACCCCTTTGTACACAATGGGCTAAATGACCAGGACACAATGATCCCAGGGTTAGGTTATTTCACCTGTGATCGATACTCATTTATACACAATGGGCTAAATGACCAGGATAAAATGATCCCAGGGCTAGGTCATTTCACCTGTGATCGATACCCTTTTGCACACAATGGCTAAATGACCAGGACACAAGGATCCCAGGGTTAGGTTATTTCACCTGTGATCGGTACCCCTTTGTACACAATGGGCTAAATGACCAGGACACAAGGATATCAGGGTTAGGTTATTTCACCTGTGATCGATACTCATTTATACACAATGGGCTAAATGACCAGGATAAAATGATCCCAGGGTTAGGTTATTTCACCTGTGATCGATACTCATTTGCACACAATGGGCTAAATGACCAGGACACAAGGATCCCAGGGTTAGGTCATTTCACCTGTGATCGATACTCATTTGCACACAATGGGCTAAATAGCCAGCCCACGAGAACCCCGATCGCTCAGAGAAAGTTAAGGGAAGAAACCAACTGCACACCTATTAGGAGACAGATGGTAGTCTTCCGTCAGGGCCATCCAGTGGTTCTTTAGCGTGCAAGGGCAGAGGTTGTCACACCGTCGATCGCATTCAACTGTTTGGTCGATTTCGTAGCTGCCATAGCTGGTTATCAGCTGACACTGGTTACAATGTGAAGGCACTGGTCACTGCCACTACTGTATCACAAGTCTCTTAGTGTTTGGGAGCGAAATTTGCAGCTAGATTTAACTGAATTTTTAATAAAGTGTATAATTCTAGTATAATCATATAATTTTGATTTATCACCATGCTAATGGGGGGGGGGGGGGCTCAGTCGGTAGCGCGCCAGGCTCGTAATCTGCAGTTCCCAGGTTCAAGTCCCAGCTTGGTCAGCGTTGAGATTTATCTCCGCAAAACTCCCCGCCCTGCCCACGGTCAGTAGGAGACACCGATGGGCTTGGTAAAGGCCACCGTCCGTCGGATGAGACGTTAAGCCGTGGCCCCTTGTGCGGGAGAACCTTACCCTGTGCACGTTAAAGAATACGCTGGATGGCCTTGATGGGAGGCTACCATCTGTCTCCTAACAGCTGTTCCAATGGGTTCCCTTCTCCAGCCTTTTCTTAGCCTTCAGGGTCCTTGTGACCTGGCCATTTATCCCATTGCGTGAAAAAAAGTGCCGCTCAGAGGTAACTAACCAATCAATATTCGGTTAATTTTTGGGTAAATTTCTTAAAATACATTGTTGATTTCGAATGTTTAAACCTTACCTCTTTAAATACCAAAAAAATAATTTTGAAAACGGAGAACTATCATCTGTCTCCCAAAAGCCGTTCCAGTGGGTCCCCTCTCCCAACCTTCTCCGAGCCTTCGGGGTCACTGTGACCTGGCTACAAAAAAAGTGCCGCTCAGAGGTGAAAGAACCAACCAACCATGCAAATGTTGGCCTCAGCTTCAATAGTGTAGTTAGTCAAAACAATCACCTTTTATGGATATTTAAAATAAATCGTTTTAGGTGAAAAAGTATTTTATTTTAATTAATGTAACAATGTCACGTTAATATGTTTGAGGCTAAATTGCATAAAACATTTATTTTATTTTGTGCTTAGCTAGTCTAAAATTCTGTAATCGGTTATATTCGTGAACTTCACACATGATCTCGGACTCAAGTTGGGTTGGGTTGTTTTACCTCGGAGCGGCAGTTTTTTGCACACCATGGGTTAAATCGCCAGGTCACATGGACCCCTAAGGCTCAGAGAAGGTTGGGGACCCACTGGAAGAGCTGTTGGGAGACAGATGGTAGCCTCCCGTCAAGGCCATCCAGCGTGTTCTTTAACGTGCACAGGGTATGGCTCTCCCGCACACGGGGCCACGGCTTAACGTCCTATCCGACGGACGGCGGCCTTTCCAAGCCCATAGGTATCCCCTACTGACCGTGGGCAGGGCGGGGAATTTTGCTGAGATAAATCTCAACGCTGACCCAGCTGGGACTCGAACCTGGGAACTACAAATTACGAGTCTGGCGCGCTACCGACTGAGCCACCCCCGCCCTCGGACTCAAGTGGAGTACCCTTAATTTTTTACTTCTTTCATATTGTTCAGTTTGTTTGTTTTAAAAAAAAATCTACCTATAAAATATATTATAATTTATACTTTACAATATAATTTATGTTAATCCGTTACAATTATGAACTTTTGAACTGGAAAAATTTATGGAAAAGTACGTTTTTTGTTGCGGATTTTTGTATTGAACTGTACTGGTGTTGAGAGTAAATAAAATATTTCTCTTTCTATCTATCATGCAATGATAAGTCATTATTATCACTAATTTACCATGGTTGATCGCGAAACATTTTCCGTCTTAAAAGTGGATCGCAGAATCCAAAAGTTTCACCCTCCCTGGCATAGGGATGGTGGCTTTACTACGCGTGAAGCATGGCTTGGATCGGACATTAAGCCGTGTTTCACGCCTATGGATAGGACGTCAGGCTTCTCCCATCTTGACCTGGGGCGGGGGTGGCTCAGTCGGTAGCGCGCCAGGCTCGTAATCTGTAGTTCCCAGGTTCGAGTCCCAGCTGGGTCAGCGTTGAGATTTATCTCCGCAAAATTTCCCCGCCCCGCCCATGGTCAGTTAGGGAACAACGATGGGCTTGGAAAGGCCGCCGTCCGTTGGATGGGACGTTAAGCCGTGGTCCCGTGTGCGGGAGAGCCATACCCTGTGCACGTTAAAGAAACGCTGGATGGCCTTGATGGGAGGCTACCATCTGTCTCCCAACAGCTGTTCCAGTGGGTCCCCTCCCCCAAACTTCTCTGAGCCTTCGGGGTCCTCGTGGCCTGGCCATTTAGCCCATGGTGTGCAAAAAAGTGCCGCTCAGAGGTAAAACAATCCAATCCAATCCCATCTTGACCGAGAGCGAGGCGATAAATTTGGCGGAGATAAATCTCAACGTTGGCCCATGTGTGACTCAGAAATGGGAACTGCAGATTTTGAGCCTGGTGCTACTGGCTGAGACACTGCTCAGTGGAGACCTTACTGGAGTAACCACATCACACGTCTGGAGCACACAGACTGATCCAACATCATCTTCAAGATTTAAATAAGTTTAATTTATATCTATAGTGAGCTTTTTCATTAAAGCTGTTTTCCAAATTAGGGTGCACTGAGTGTTGTTTTTCGCTCACACAGCAATGTCCTAATACTTTTGGCAATATAGTATATTTCGTAAAGTTTTATTCGGTGCATGAGGTGGGAGTGGTTCTGTCGGTAGCTCCCAGATGACCCGCGCGCCAGGCTCGTTTTCTGCAGCTCTGCAGTTGGTTGATTGTTTTACCTCTGCTTTTTCTCATACAATGGGCTAAATGGCTGCGCTTTTTCTCATACAATGGGCTAAATGGCCAGGTCACAAGGACCCCAATGGCTCAAAGAAGGTTGGGGGAGGGGACCCACTGGAACAGCTGTTGGGAGACAGATGGTAACCTCCCGTCTAAGGCCATCCAGCGTATTCTTTAACGTGCGCAGAGTGTGGCTCTCCCGCACACGGGGCCACGGCTTTACGTCCCATCCTACGGACGACAGCCTTTCCAAGCCCATCGGTGCCCCCAACTGACCGTGGGCAGGGCGGGAAAATTTGCGGAGATAAATCTCAACGCTGACTCAGCTGGGAGCAGTTCTCAGGTCCCGATTCCCAGTTCGGCCAGCGTTGAGATTTATTCCCCTAAAACTTTCCGTCCTGTCCTCGGTTAGTAGACGACATCATTGGGCTTGGAAAGCCCGCCGTGTATAGGATGTGATGCTATGCCGTGGCACCGTGTGCGGGAGAGTCACATACTGTTAAACATTAAAGAACACGCTGGATGGCCTTGACTGGAGGCTTCGATCTATCTCCTAAAACCTGTTCTTGTGGGTCTCCTTTCCCCAAGGCTTGTCCATTGTGACCTGGATATTTAGCCCATTGTGTGCAAAACAGTGCCGCTCAGAACACAACCCAAATGCTCAGTGCATTATGATAACGACGAGGGTGGACGCTTCGCTGAGCGCACATTCCTCGATCAGGGATTGCTTTTAGGAAATGGATTTTGCAATTGCCAAGCAGATAATCAATATAGGGATGGCGGAAAAAGTTGTGTAGAGAAATTAAAATACAAAAAAAAAACATTTTTTTAGAAATAAATATAGGAATAGAATGGGCCACACTTCGAAAGTTTCAAATAAAAGTAAAAAATATATATATATATTGATTTTTTTTTAAACGAGAAAATAACACAATGACGGGTTGGGTTATTTTATCTCTGAGTCGCACATTTTTTTGCACACAATGGCCTAAGTGGACAGGTCACAACGTCCCCGAGGGCTCAGGGCGGGGGTGGCTCAGTCGGTAGCGCGCCAGGCTCGTAATCTGTAGTTCCCAGGTTCGAGTCCCAGCTGGGTGAGCGTTGAGATTTATCTCCGCAAAATTCCCCGCCATGCCCACGGTCAGTAGGGGACACCGATGGGCTTGGAAAGGCCGCCGTCCGTCGGATGGGACGTTAAGCCGTGGCCCCGTGTATGGGAGAGCCATACCCTGTGCACGTTAAAGAACACGCTGGATGGCCTTGACGGGAGGCTACCATCTGTCTCCCAACAGCTGTTTCAGTGGGTCCCCTCCCCCAACCTTCTCTGAGCCTTCGGGGTCCATGTGACCTAGCCATTTAGCCCATGGTGTGCAAAAAAGTGCCGCTCAGAGGCAAAACAACCCAAACCCCGAGGGCTCAGAAAAGGTTGGGGGAGGAGACCCACTGGACAGCTGTTAGGAGACAAATAGTAGCCTCCTGTCAAGACTATCTAGTGTGTTCTTTAACGTGTACAGGGTATGGCTCTCCCGCAGACAGTGCCACGGCCAAACGTCCCATCCGACGGACGGCCGCCTTTTCAAGCCCATCGGTGTTCTCTAGTGACCGAGGGTAGAACGGCAGATTTTTGCGAAAATAAATCTCAACGCTAGCCCAGGCAGGACTCCTCGAACCTGGGAACTGCGATTGCGATCTTGGCGCGCTACCTACTGATCCCCCAGCCATTTAGCCCATTGTATTTACAGAATGTACCGCTGAGACGTAAAATAAATCAAACGATCCATGAATCCTCATATCTCCACAACTGCTATTCACTTTACCCCACTGAAAGCCACAAGAGAAAGAGACTTACCCCAGGCATGATGATTTTGTCGATATCTTTGATGATGTCTTTCCAATGCTCCGGTTTTTCCGGTGGAGCTCCGGGCAATAAATCCTGCATGTAACCAGGCTCAACATCCGGAAGCACGGGACGACTCCTTATCGTCTCCATGTAGTTAATCGCGTAATCCACGAGCTCCTTAGCGCATCGACGAAACTGCTCGGAGTCCATTGCCAAGGAAGGAGAGAGGAACTCGCAGATCAGCCGTCTAAAATAAACAGAGAATTCAGTTAAAAGAATGCTTGCTAGAATTTAATTGAAAGGATGCTTGCTAGAATTCGGTTAAAAGGATGCTTGCTAGAATTCGGTTAAAATTATGCTTGCTAGGATTCGGTTAAAATTATGCTTGCTAGGATTCGGTTAAAAGGATGCTTGCTAGAATTCGGTTAAAAAATTGCTTGCTAAGATTCGGTTAAAAAATTGCTTGCTAAGATTCGGTTAAAAAAATGCTTGCTAGAATTCGGTTAAAAAATGCTTGCTAGAATTCAGTTAAAGGAATGCTTGCTAGAATTCAGTTAAAATGATGCTTTCTAGAATTCAGTTAAAAGACTGCTTTCTAGAATTCAGTTAAAAGAATGCTTGCTAGAATTCAGTTAAAAGAATGCTTGCTAGAATTCAGTTAAAGAAATGCTTGCTAGAATTCAGTTAAAGGGATGCTTGCTAGAATTCATTTAAAAGAATGCTTGCTAGAATTCAGTTAAAAGGATGCTTGCTAGAATTCAATTAAAAGGATGCTTGCTACAACAACTGAAATATCATCGTCTTCATATGGACCGTCAATGTACAGTCGCTCAAAAAAATATCCGAACACTATTGTTGATTACAGAATTCAGAAAAAAATATCTGGCAACGATTTTTTTTAAATTAGAGATCTGGCAACCTTCGTGTCACGTGACACGAAGGTTGCCAGATCACTCATTTCAAAAAATTTCCAGAGATTTTTTCTGAATTCTGTAATCAACCATAGTGTTCGGATATTTTTTGAGCGACTGTATATAAATGCATTGTTATAAAAATTAATAGATGAAAACTGAGCGTGAGTTCAAAAGAATGCTGACCAACAAAAATTATCGATAAGCTAATTTAATTACTTAGGCAATCAGTTCACAAGCATAATGATTCAAGTCAATCACAAATGTATTTCACGAAATTAAACCTAAAAGAATGTCTAGCAATTCTCTACCACACTTGAAACAGTCGTATTACAATTCTAACGGATTTTATTCAAATCACGAAACACTTGCAGTATGCAAACCATGATTGTTGTTGTTGTTGAGAAAGTTGAAAATTTGAGAAAGAATGGGATCAGTTTTAACAGGCTTTTCTTGAAACCAAACTCTTTTGGGTAAAAGGGAACACACGGAACAAAATTATTTGTGTGATAGGGCTATATAGAACTTACTGCTGAAAGAAGGAACTGCAGGATTAATATGAATCAATAATAAAATGTTTATCTCTCAATCCCTCTGTCCTTTGTCTGCTTCTTCCTGGTGCAGGGGTGGCTCCAGTCGGTAGCGCGCCAGGCTCGTAATCTGTAGTTCCCAGGTTCGAGTCCCAACTAGGTCAGCGTTGAGATTTATCTCCGCAAAATTTCCCCGCCCTGCCCACGGTCAGTAGGGGACACCGATGGGCTTGGAAAGACTACCTTCCATCGGATGGGACGTTAAGCCGTGGCCCCATGTGCGGGAGAGTCATATTCTGTGCACGTTAAAGAACACGCTGGATGGCCTTGACGGGAGGCTACCATCTGTCTCCCAACAGCTGTTCCTGTGGGTCTCCTCCCCCAACCTTCTCTGAGCCTTCGGGGTCCTTGTGGCCTGGCCATTTAGCCCATGTTGTGCAAAAAAGTGCCGCTCAGAGGTAACCCAACCCTGCTTTATGCTGTCTAACTCTTCCTCTGCTTTGCGAGGAAGAATTAGGCAGCAGAACAGCAGGAATATTTTATGCGAAATAGAAATTGAACTTGTCCTTACAGAAGGCATTACAACGAGCTTAATAAACAAGTAAAGGATCAGTTAACAGCTGATAAGAATCTTTGGCTTGATAGCTTGGCTGACAAAGCAGTGGAAGAAGTTAGACAGCAGAACAGCGGGGGGGGGGGGGGTGCACCAGACTGTTAACGTTTCTGTGGGAAGAAACAGACAAAGGACAGAGGGATTGAGAGATAAACATGGTAAAGTGGTTGAAGGTGAGGATTCTGTGATGGCTAGACGGGCTGAGCATTTCAGAGGTGTTCTAAATAATATGATTATTTCTACTCTCGTTTTTTGTAATGAGGATAGATGAGAAAAGAATTCGCTTTGGCTCTCTCTAAATTAAAACTGAATAAATCCCCAGTGTGGATGAAATCACCACTGAAATGCTTAGAGCTGGGAACATTTGTGTTGTCACATGGCTGAGTGCAATTTTGAATATTTTTTATGATAAAGGTGTTGTTCCTAAGGATTTTACTAGAGAATATTATTGTCCCAATTTTTAAAAAAGGTGATCGCAATTTTTGTGATAATTATAGGGGAATTAGTTTACTTTCTGTTCCAGGTAAAGCTCTTTGCATGATTATACTTAATAGAATTAAGAATTTGTTTGATGGACAACTGCGTGATGAACAGTGTGGATTCAGAAGTGATAGGGGATATATTGATCAAATATTTTCACTTAGGCAGATTCTTGAGAAATGTTTCAAGTTTCAGAAACCTGTGATTACTAGCTTTATAGATTTCAAAAAGGCTTTTAATTCTCTTGATCGACCTAATTTGTGGTTGATTGTTAGATGATAAGAAATACTTGATAAGCTAGTTAGTGTAATGAGTTGGGTTGTTTCACCTCTGAGCGGCACTTTTTTGCACACCATGGGCTAAATGGCCAGGTCACATGGACCCCTAAGGCTCAGAGAAAATTGGGGGAGGGGACCCACTGGAACAGCTGTTGGGAGACAGATGGTAACCTCCCGTCAAGGCCATCCAGCGTGTTCTTTAACGTGCACAGGGTATGGCTCTCCCACACACGGGGCCACGGCTTAACATCCCATCCGACGGACGGCGGCCTTTCCAAGCCCATCGGTGTCCCCTATTGACCGTGGGCAGGGCGGGGAATTTTGCGGAGATAAATCTTAACGCTGACCCAGCTGGGACTCGAACCTGGGAACTGCAGATTACGAGCCTGGCGCGCTACCGACTGAGCCACCCCCGCCCCCAGTTAGTGTAATGAAAGCTCTCTATAATAGCACTGAGTCGTGTGTGAGAGATGGTATGTCTTGCAGCGATTAGTTTAGCATTGCTAATAGAGTTAGACAAAATCGTATTTTGTATCCTTTTGTCTTTAGTTTGGTTATTGATAATTTTATGCAAAATTGTTTGCAAGGAACAGATTTTGGCCTTAAATGGCCTAGAGATTTCAAAATTTCTTATTCAAATTATGCAGATGATTTGGCCTTGTTGGCTAATTATGATGATGATATGAATCTTTTCATTAGGGCTGTTGATAAGACTGATAGTAGAGTAGGTTTGGTGATAAACAGAGAGAAAATTAAAGTGATTAAAATTGGCCAGGCATATGGTGCTTCAGTTGCTTCGAATGGTTGTGCTCTTGAGCAAATGTCTCAGTTTAATTATCTTGGGAGCTATGTATCAGATGCTGGTGATGTGCGGCATGAGATAAATAGAAGAATAGGGATTGCTGTTTGGACTTTTAAGAATCTATGGAAAGTGTGGAAAAATAGGCCTATACACCTAAAGACTAAAATTAGGCTGTATAATAATTTTTTTTAAGATTAGTTATGGTAGCGAAACATAGATCCTTTGTAAGCAGGATAACAAGAAACTTGATGCCTTTTATTCTAGATGCTTGTGCAGTATCTTGGGCATCAGGTGATTTGACTTTGTAAGTAATGATGAGGTTAGAAGAAGGAGTCATCAACCTCCTTTGAGCAGCATATTGTGCAGAGAGAGACTGCATTAGTTTGGCCAAGTTGCACGTATGCGTATCTGCAGATTAACAAACAGTATTAGAAACAGTGTGTTTAAGGGTTTCAGAAAAAGGGGGAGATCTAGGTAGCGATGGGCAGACAATGTCAAACAGAATGGACATGCTGGAATTAGCCTAGAGTGGCCAAATGCAGCAGCAGTATCTCAGAACAGACACATCTGGAGAGGGAAATCACACAGTCTGGTTGGACCTCCATAGCCCCTGGCTGCAAGAGGATTTTGTATATATGTCTATACAGAATATATATATATATACTCAACGCCGGGGGGCGGGGGTGGCTCAGTCGGTAGCGCGCCAGGCTCGTAATCTGTAGTTCCCAGGTTCGAGTCCCAGCTGGGTCAGCGTTGAGATTTATCTCCGCAAAATTCCCCGCCCTGCCCACGGTCAGTTGGGGACACCGATGGGCTTGGAAAGGCCGCCGCCCGTCGTGTGGGACGTTAAGCCGTGGCCCCGTGTGCGGGAGAGCCATACAGTTGTATGGCTCTCCCGCACACGGCCCGCATCCAGCCTGTGCATGTTAAAGAACACGCTGGATGGCCTTGACGGGAGGCTACCATCTGTCTCCCAACAGCTGTTCCAGTGGGTCCCTTCCCCCAACCTTCTCTGAGCCTTCGAGGTCCTTGTGGCCTGACCATTTAGCCCATGATGTGCAAAAAAGTGCCGCTCAGACCTAAAACAACCCAACAACTCAACGCCGGCCCAGTTGGAACTCGAACCTGAGAAGTGCAGATTACGAGCAATACTGGTCCTTGGATATAGAGGAATGTCATAGTCTACGATATTATGCCTCCTTTTCCAAAAGGGGAAGAAACCTGAGGGGTCGATCGTAATGCATTTCCAATGAAAACTTCTGAAAGGCGAACTGTCATATGTGTCTCAAATTATTCTCCTTTTCAGTTGATTGTCACTAATGAGAAGACTCCTGAATTCCAAATCTATTTTTCTTAAACTGTTAAGTGTGCCTCTAATTACAACTAATACGCCTTAAGAATGTTATCATCTGGGCTGTAAAGGCGATTCTGTTTTTCGCAAAGAATTGAAAACTTCGAAATTTGGAAACTGTACCATGATAAATACAATTCAGTGGGGCTTGGGTGGCTCAGTCGGTAGCGCGCCAGGCTCGTAATCTGTAGTTCCCAGGTTCGAGTCCCAGCTGGGTCAGCGTTGAGATTTATCTCCACAAAATTCCCCGCCCTGCCCACGGTCAGTAGGGGACACCGATGGGCTTGGAAAGGCCGCCGTCCGTCGGATGGGACGTTAAGCCGTGGCCCCGTGTGCGGGAGAGACATATTCTGTGCACGTTAAAGAACACGCTGGATGGCCTTGACGGGTGGCTACCATCTGTCTCCCAACAGCTGTTCCAGTGGGTCCCCTCCCCCAACCTTCTCTGAGCCTTCGGGGTCCATGTGACCTGGCCATTTAGCCCATGGTGTGCAAAAAAGTGCCGCTCAGAGGTAAAACAACCCAACCCAACAATTCAGTATTAGGTGTTCTTAGCCGTCCCGTGGTCTAGTGGTTAGAGCGATTGGCTACTGATCTAAGGGACCTGGGTTCGAGCCCCGGATAAGGCATGGATGTATGTGTCGTTTTTCTGCTGAGGTCCCGCCATCCTCTCAGACCTTCTACTTTGGCATATAAACTGACAGGCTCCTGTCAGACCTCTGTGGCAAGCAGCTGCTTGAGGGGGTATTTATTTATTTATTAGGTGTTCTTAATAATTTATGTATACTGATTTCACGGTTATATTTCTCACTATACATTTATTTATATAGTTTTTATCGTTTCTTATCAAATAGAAACTTTCGAACTTGTTCAACAGTCGATGAGAAGACGCTGTGAGGCGTGTATTGCTGCTGATTGAGGCCATTTCCAACACTCGTGTGTCAGGGGTTGAAGGTCGTTCTCTCGCTGGCTTCATCCAGGAACTATCAAACTTCTTTACATCCTGCCCTCCTCCCAAAGGACAGAAGGAAATTTAAGGGAAAGTTGGTCGTAACATTGAAAGTTCCAATGAAAACTGAAAACGTGAAGAATTACGTAGAAACGTGAAGAATTACGTAGAGCATGGGTTTTCAACGTGGGGTACGCGGTAAAATTTTTTGGGGTACGCCGTGAGAGCTCAAAAGTTGCTAGATATTTGTTATATATACATATGTTTTATTTTATTCCCAGTTATTATTTGTTTTATTTTATTCCCAGTTATTATTTGTTTTATTTTATTCCCATTGTTACGCCAGTTACATACACATTTCCAGGGGATACGTGAATCATAAAAGGTTGAGAACCTCTGAGGTAGAGAGATAAAAGTTTTCTCCGAAGAGAGAAAACAAAAGAGTTTTTAATGAAAAAATGTCCGATCCTGTTCTCCGGGGAGATTCTCCTCCAATAATGGAACATCCTACATAATAACGTTTCCAAAAGGTCTAGTCTAAGTTTAGGGACGTGTTGTACATAGTGATGAAAAATGTTCCCATGAACATTGAGTCACTAACGCTTCTATTACGAGTTATACCAGATTTTGAGAGTGGTAGTAAGGGAACCTATCAAAAGGTACGATGCTAGGAAAATTTGCACAGAGGGAGCAGCCGGCGCTGCGCAGTACGAAATGAGTTTTCTTTGTTCTGCGCATTACATCAGATGGAGCATATACGTTTGGGTTGGGTTGTTTTTACCTCTGAGCGGCACTTTTTTTGCATACCATGAGCTAAAAGACCAGGTCACAAGGACCCCGAAGGTTCAGAGAAGGTTGGGGGAGGGGACCCACTGGAACAGCTGTTGGAAGACAGATGGTAGCCTCTCATCAAGGCCATCCAGCGTGTTCTTTACGTTGGGTTGTTTTACCTCTGAGCGGCACTTTTTTGCACACCATAGGGTAAATGGCCAGGTCACAAAGACTCCGAAGGCTCAGAGAAGGTTGGGGGACCCACTGGAACAGCTGTTGGGAGACAGATGGTAGCCTCCCGTCGATGCCATCCAGCGTGTTCTTTAACGTGCACAGGGTATGGCTCTCCCGCACACGGGACAACGGCTTAACGTCCCATCCGACGGACAGCGGCCTTTCCAAGCCCATCGGTGTCCCCATCGGACCGTGGGCAGGGCGGGAAGTTTTGCAGAGATAAATCTCAACGCTGACCCAGCTGGGACTCGAACCTGGGAATTGCAGATTACGAGTCCGGCGCGCTACCGACTGAGCCACCCCCGCCCCAGCGCATACGTCTAATATGGTAGTAGCGAGATTAGCTAAAGTAATGAGAGCCGTATGTAATGAGCGAATTAAGAAGTCGCGATTAGCTTTGTTAGTAGCGTTATTATGTTTCGCAACTAATTTTTATTATCAACACAGTTATTTTAGGGGACTTTAAAACAATAATTGCAAAAATATGAAAAAATGACAGTATAGTTGTTATTAATTTGTTGTTTTACAAAAGGCAAACCATAACCGTTATTTATAATGTATAACTTTTGTCAAATACTCTTTTCCCATAACTCTTTAAATACTGAACGAATATTGTTGAAAATTGAGATTTAAATAGATTGCATTACGAGGATGGGGCAAAAATGCTTTCACGGTGGAGCAAATCAATGTTTCAGGATAGAAATATTTAGATTGAGTCGTTCATTAATGAGCGCAATTGGAATACAACAATCAGCATACACAGTACTATCAGAATAATATTACCACCTACCAGACAGGGGCGGGGGTGGCTCAGTGGGTTGCGCACCAGGCTCGTAATCTTATCTCTGCAAAATACCCCGCCCTGTCCACGGTCAGTAGGGGACACCGATGAGCTTGGAAAGTCCACCGTCCGTCGGATGGGATGTTAAGCCGTGGCTCTGTGTGCGAGAGAGCCATACCCTGTGCACGTTAAAGAACACTGGATGGCCTTGACGGGAGGCTACCATCTGTCTCCCAACAGCTGTTCCAGTGGGTCCCCTCCCCCAACCTTCTCTGAGCATTCGGGGTCCATGTGACCTGGCCATTTAGCCCATGGCCAACCCAAAACCAACCATACATATACTATGATACGTGGTCATATTATTCTGATATGACAGTGTATATTATATCATAATGCAAGGAAGGTTGCCCGAAAAAAAAGGAAAAGAAATTTAGATATTTTTTAAAAAATTCTTGAAAAATGTATAAGATATATATATAAGTTTCATAATTATTTCCCCTCTGTTATCCTTGTTATATTGTTAAATATATAATTCTCAAAGGAGGGCATGGTCCCAATGGCACCCCCTCCTCCGAGATCAGGCCATGAATGTGTTTTTTCTCACCTTTTTAGATATATCTAACAGATATATCAATGGAAAACAAATGAAAGCATTAAAAAGATCCTGATTACCTGGGTTCGAGTTCTGGGTAAGGCATGGACGTTCGTGATGTTTTTCTGCTGAGGTCCTGCCATCCTCTCAGACCTTCTACTATGGCATATAAACTGACAGGCTCCTGTAAGACCTCTGTGGCAAGCAGCTGCTTGAAGGGGGTATTTATTTTTATTTATTTATTTTAATTGTAGAAATGTGTCATGTTATTCCTTGATTTAAGAACTGCTTGTGCGACTGATTTCCAGCAGAACATCAAATGATATAATAAGCCCGGCTGACAAAATCCTTCAACGTTTGAGAATCACATTGATTTATGTCATTACATTTCTCGGCAATATGCAAAGGGAAAGAAACAACGGCATTTTTTCATGTTTATTTTTAAAGAGCAAAACTGATTTGAAATCATCAAGAAAATAATATTCACGTAGTTGAAAAGGAAAAAGAGATGCAAGAAGTCCGATGACAACGCAAATGATTAGATTATTTTCGATTTAAACTTATTTTTTTTACATATGTATGATAACCGCTTTTTAAATTTAATATGCTCTTTAAAATATTTACAGTTTTAACTATCTCAAGTAAACGTAAAAATAACTTGCTTTTAATTTCAAAAAAATTGCAAAGTTTTAGATACAATGCCCTACCAAAATATCGGAGATGGTTTACCTCTCAGCAGCATTTTCTTTTGCATACAATGAGCTAAATGGTCATGCCATCCTCTCAGACCTTCTACTATGGCATATAAACTGACAGGCTCCTGTCAGACCTCTGTGGCAAGCAGCTGCTTGAGGGGGTATTTATTTTATTTATTTTAAATGGTCAGTTCAGAAGAGCCCCAAAGGTCAGAAACAGCTTCTAGGCTCAGTAGTAAAGAATCACAGGATATGTCCTGTAAACATGGAACTCGTGAATTAATAATCTGAAAAAAATCGGTTTTGCCGGCAAAACCAATTTTTTTTTTCAGCTTATTATTTCACGAGTTCCATGTCTACAGGACATATCCTGTGATTCTTTACTACTGATTTATTGATTAACGCCGTGTTGCCGTCCCATGGCCGAGTGGTTAGCACACTTGGCTACTGATCTAAGGGTCCTGGGTTCGAGCCCCGGATAAGGCATGGATGTATGTGTCGTTCTTCTGCTGAGGTCTTGCCATCCTCTCAGACCTTCTACTATGGCATATAAACTGACAGGCTCCTGTCAGACCTCTGTGGCAAGCAGCTGCTTGAGGGGGTATTTATTTTATAATTGTACTGTTTTCAAACGATTTATTCCCCTGTCCCGAAAGATTTTTAAAAAACGTTTTAATTGTGTCGTTCTCAAACCATTTTTCACAGTGTCCCAAAGATTTCTAAAAAATGTTGCAGTTGAACTAATTTTAAACTGCTTGTCCCAATATCTAAATATTTTAAAAAAACGTTGCAATGGTACCGGTTTTAAACTTCTTGTCCAAGTGTCTAAAAATTAAAAAAAAATATTTCTGTTGCATCGGTTCCCAACTTCTTGTCCCAATGTTCGTTTATTTATTATTATTTATTTATGAGCGTGTGTGACAAATATTAATTCTATCTGTATGAGGCAAAGAGTTGTCCACTTCCCGGATAGATGGCGCACTCTATGAATCAAATAATAAAAAAAATCCGGAAAGTTTATAAAGTCACACAAGCTGGGTTGGGTTGTTTTACCTCTGAGCGGCACTTTTTTGCACACCATGGGCTAAATGGCCACGTCACATGGACCCCGAAGGCTCAGAGAAGGTTGGGGGAGGGGACCCACTGGAACAGCTGTTGGGAGACAGATGATAGGCTCCCGTCAAGGCCATCCAGCGTGTTCTTTAACGTGCACAGGGTATGGCTCTCCCGCACACGGGGCCACGGCTTAACGTCCCATCCGACGGACGGCGGCCTTTCCAAGCCCATCGGTGTCCCCTACTGACCGTGGGCAGGGCGGGGAATTTGTGCGGAGATAAATCTCAACGCTGACCCAGCTGGGACTCGAACCTGGGAACTACAGATTACGAGCCTGGCGCGCTACCGACTGAGCCACCCCCGCCCCCACACAAGCTGAAAAAGCTTATAGGCTGGTGTTCTTACGTCAATATGTAGGTCCCCTCAATTCAATATGCACTTGGCTCTCCACGACTTAATGTTCCATCAAACGGACGGTGTCCTTTCAAATCCATCAGTGTCTCCTTTCTCATCAAAAGTGAGAGTTAGAGATAATTTTTAACGTCGGGCTCTATTTAACAGACATATTTAGTTCCTCCTTATCCTCGTCCAAAAAATATAATAGAGAATTCCAATGTAATGTTAATGTAAACCTAACTTTGAAGCTCTATAACTTCTAAACTATGCATTTATTGGAAACTGTGATTGAAGTTAAATCGAAGATCATAATACAATCCACTGATATCTCATTTTTTTTAAACAATATTCGTTCATTATTTAAAAAGTTACGAAAGTTGAAATATTTTACAAATAAATTTTCCTACTTCAAAAAATCATTCAGAATTGTCTAATATTGAAATAATCATTACGCATACCTATAAAATGTGTATATATATATTATTAAATGGTTTTAAACAATGTTTATTTAAGGTTTAATTAAAATCTGACGATTACTTTTGTGAAATATTCTAATTTCCATAACTCTAAAGACAGAACAAACATAGTTGAAAACCAAAAATTAAAGAGGTTTTCAACCTCTTTAATCATAATCAAGAATGTTTAATTTATCCTCCCTTCCATTTCTCCATTAAATGCATATTTTAGAAGTTATAGAGCTTCGAAATGAGAAACCCATTTACAAGAAATTCACAGATATTTTGTACTGTTGGCACCGTATATTGAATTAGTATGAGTGAAAAGAATTTCATTAAAATAAGGGAAAAAAATCATTAAATTTATATAGTTCTTTCTAGTCAAATATCGAAATATTTATTTATAATTGGTCTGTAAATGGTAGCTAGGTAGTCACTGGAAGGAGAGCTATGCACCAATCCCCTGTGATGATGCATAAGGCCTAGCACCTAATGTCCGACCCCGCCTTCTCGTGGTGCAGACCGTTAGTACCTTTCAAAAGAGATACTCTCTTGTGGAAGTGAACGGAAGGGGAGGGCTGCCAGATTAGTATGGGCTACTGATCTGGACAACTATGACTACTTTTCTTTTATTTGTACCCTGCTGAGGAGTGGTCAACCACACAGGGTCCTGGTGCTCACTATATATACCAACCTGAACGGATTTATAGCTCTGAGCTTGATTATGGATCCTGATTTTGCTGCACTGGTGGGCTTCTGTGGAGGGAAAATCTTCCGCTGTGTTTTCTGTTTGTTTGTGGGTTGACAGCCCCAAGTGAATAGATTCACAGGATATGTTTATCAGCTGGTGGATAATCCTGAGCAGAGGTCATCGCAGTCACCTGAACTCTTTGCTTCTATTGGCATCGTCAAATTCTACATTGGAGGAAGTCTTCCAGTGTAGATGGCTTCAGCCTTTAGTGGTGGGGGAACGGGTCTTTGCCCATGTCTGCGATTAGGGGGCTGTTTGATATTGCCGGCATTCCCTCTCTCAATAAACATAGTTTCTTTAAACATCCTACTAACCATTTTCTCTCCATAGGTATTGGAATGTGAGGACTCTGCACAGAGCTTTTTCTCTTGATGTCCTCACACAAGAATTCCACCATTATAATATAGATATTCTCGGCTTGCAAGAGACCAGATGGACAGATAAAGGTCAGATCCTTAAAAATAATCTTAAATTTCTCTTTTCAGGGAGGGACGACAATAAGCATCACCAAGGCGTGGGTGTGCTTCTCAGCAGACACTCTAGTGATGCTCTTCTAGGATATGAGTGCATTAATGAAAGGTTTCTTACAGTAAACTTTCAGACAAGTGTTAAAGACTTGAATGTTATCTGCTGTTATGTCCCCACTGAGGATACTGATGAGGATGAGAAGGATAGGTTTTTCGGACAACTTCAGGATATTTTGAATTCTCTCAAGAAAGGAGATATTACCCTTGTTCTTGGTGACTTCAATGCCATGACCTTTGGGGAGGAGTAATAGACCCTTTTGGTATTGGTAGATGCAATGGGCAACGTCTCCTATGGGTAAGTAAACTCAATGGTTTCAGAATAACTGACACTTATTACAAACAACGCGACATACATAAGTACACATGGGTTTCACCTGATGGGCTTCATAGGAATATGGGTTGGGTTGTTGTTTTACCTCTGAGCGGCACTTTTTTGCACACCATGGGCTAAATGGCCAGGTCACATGGACCCCGAAGGCTCAGAGAATGTTGGGGGAGGGGACCCACTGGAACAGCTGTTGGGAGACAGATGGTAGTCTCCCGTCAAGGCCATCCAGCGTGTTCTTTAACGTTCACAGGGTATGGCTCTCCCGCACACGGGGTCAAGGCCTAACGTCCCATCCGACGGACGCCGGCCTTTCCAAGCCCATCGGTGTCCCCTACTGACCGTGGTCAAGGCGGGGAATTTTGCGGAGGTAATTCTCAACGCTGAACCAGCTGGGACTCGAACCTGGGAACTACAGATTACGAGCCTGGCGCGCTACCGACTGAGCCACCCCCGCCCCCATAAGAATATGATTGATTATATATTAATTAATAGCAAATGGGCTAGTTCTGTTAGGAATACCAGGTCATATAGGAGAGCTGAAATTGGATCTGACCATTACATTGTTAAAAGTGTCTTGAACTTAAACTTAAACAATATTGTGCTAGGGTTCAAAAATTTGCTTTTAATACTGAAGCTCTGAAAGACCCAGTTATAGCCAAAGCTTACTATGATAGGTTACTTAGTCATTATGACAGTCATGGTATGCTTACTACTGAAGTTGAGGAAGAATGGGATCATTTTAAACAGGCTTTTTTGGACACTAACAGTACTCTTTTAGGAAAAAATGAGCAGAAGAGACAGAATTATCTGAGTGATAAGGCACTTGAGCTTATTTTGGAAAGAAAGAACTGCAGGAATGTCTTTAATCAATACCCTACTAGTCCTAATAGAAAGCATTACAGAGAACTTAGAAAACGTGTAAAAGATCAGTTAGCTGCTGATAAGAATCTTTGGCTTGATGGCTTGGCTGACAAAGCTGAGGGAGCAGTTAGGCAGCACAACAGCAGAGAGCTGTACCAGATAGTTGATGTTTTATGTGGTAGAAAACGGGATACAGGGATTGAAGGATAAACAAGGTAAGGTTGTAAAAGGGGAGGATTCTGTCATGGCTAGGTGGGCTGAGCATTTCAGTGATATTCTAAACAATGCGGTTAGTTCTATTCCCATTGTTTGCAATGATGATAGATGCATTGGTGGCTTTAATGTTGGCCCTATAACACAATATGAAGATATTTTGGCTATTTCTAAACTTAAACTTCATAAATCCCCAGGGGTAGATGAAATTACTACGGAAACGCTTAGAGCTGGAAATGTTTCGGTTATCACTTAGATGACTGAAATTCTGAATATCTTTTATGATAAAGGCATGGTTCCTAAGAATTTTACCAGAGCTATTGTTATCCCCTATTTTCAAAAAAGGTGATCGCAGTTCTTGTGATAACTATAGGGGTATCAGCCTACTCTCCGTTCCAGGTAAAGTTCTTTCCATGATTGTGCTTAATAGAATTAAGAATCTGGTTGACAGGCAATTGCGTGATGAGCAATGTGGATTCAGAAATGGTAGGGGATGTGTAGATCAGATATTTTCACTTAGGCAGATTCTTGAGAAATGTTTAGAGTTTCAGAAACCTTTGGTTGCTAGCTTCGTTGTTTTAAAAAAGGCTTTCGACTCTGTTGATCGTCATAATTTGTGGTTGATTGTGAGATCATATGGTATACCAGACAAGTTAGTTAACATAATGAAAGCTCTCTATAATAACACTGAGTCGTGTGTGAGAGTTGGTAAGGCTTGTAGCAATTAGTTTAACATTTCTTCTGGTGTTCGACAAGGGTGCATTTTGTCTCCTTTTCTCTTTAGCTTGGTTATTGATTATGTTATGCGAAATTCACTTCAAGCGAAAGATTTTGGCGTTAAATGGACTGGAGATACGAAAATTTCTGATTTAGATTATGCTGATGATTTAGCCCTTTTGGCAAATAATGTTAATGAGATGAACTCTTTCATTTGAGCTGTTGATGAAACTGGTACTAGAGTAGGTTTGGTTATAAACAGAGAGAAAACTAAACTGATGGAAATTTGTCAGGCAGGCTGTGATTCAGTTAATCCGAATGGTTGCAGTCTTGAGCAGGTGTCACAGTTTAATTACCTTGGGAGCTATGTAACAGATACTGGTGATGTGCGGCATGAGATTAACAGACGAATAGGGATTGCTGCCGGGACTTTTAAGAATCTATGGAGAGTGTGGAGAAATAGGCGTATACACCTAAAGACTAAAATTAGACTGTATAATAGTTTGGTTCTTTCTAGGGTTAGTTATGGTAGTGAAACTTGGACACTTTGTAAAAAAGATAACAGGAAACTAGATGCTTTTGATTCCAGATGCTTACGCAGTATCTTGGGCATTAGGTGGTTTAACTTTTTAACTAATGATGAGGTTAGGCAAAGGAGTTTGCAACCTCCTTTAAGCAGCATATTGTGCAGAGAGAGACTCCATTTGGTTTGGCCATGTTGCCCGTTTGAATAATTATAGATTGGCGAATAGGGTTATGAACAGTGTGTCTAAAGGCCTCAGAAAGAAGGGGAGACCTAGGATGCGGTGGGCAGACAATGTCAAACAGGACCTTGTTAGAATTGATGTGCAGTGGCCAGATGCAGGAGATGTAGCTCAGGATAGACTTGCTTGGAGAACTAAATTGCGCGGCGTGGTTGGACTTCCATAGCCCATGGCTGCTTGAGGATGATGATGATGACATAACTTTCCTGATTTTATTGAAAATATTTGATATTAAAAACGAATCATAATTTAGGCCCGTGGTTTTCAAACTGTGGGTCGCTACCAGCTTGGAAAGGGATCACTAATTTCTGATAATTTTGTATTTGCCAATATTTTCAGCGTAACATTTACCTACATTGTACGGAAGGTGGAAAAGGCCGCAAAATTCTATTTGCGATTCAAGAAGGTCGCACGAATTTATTAGAATTTCATGCGGTCACAGTGTCGAAACGTTTGAGATGCTCTAGGTAATAAAATCGATTAAAGAGTTGGGAATTCAATCCATTTTGTCACGTGCAAGGTTTAAAAATGGCGAGTGAATGAATATTTTAATATAAATTAATAGTAACACAATTAACTTCTAAGAGTAAGTGATAAATTAACAAATAAATTAAAGAGAAGAAATCGAGTTAAGTTTCAAAAGGCGTTCGCATGACAGTGACTGTTTTCAGCATGGCAGACTGTCGGGATTGATACAGATGACGTGGTTTCCATCAACCAATGGCAAGTGTTCAGTGCCATTCAGCCAGCCTTACTCACCACTAACCTTGAATTTGCATGCCTTAGCAAATGTTGGGCAAAATTCCACCACTTCTGGGTGATCTCAATCGTATCCTGCTCGTTGGGTTGGGTTGATTTTACCTCTGAGCGGCAATTTTTTGCACACAATGGGCTAAATGGCCAGGTCACATGGACCCCGAAGGCTCGGAGAAGGTTGGGGGAGGGGACCCACTGGAACAGCTGTTGGGAGACAGATGGTAGCCTCCCGTCAAGGCCATCCAGCGTGTTCTTTAACGTGCACAGGGTATGTCTCTCCCGCACACGGGGCCACGGCTTAACGTCCCATCCGACGGACAGCGGCCTTTCCAAGCCCATCGATGCCCCTACTGACCGTGGGCAAGGCGGGGAATTTTGCGGAGATAAATCTCAACGCTGACCCAGCTGGGACTCGAACCTTGGAACTACAGATTACGAGCCTGACGCGCTACCGACTGAGCCACCCCCGCCACCCTGCTCGTTGGATTGATAGAGGCAGACCAACTGCATGGCCTGCACTTTCTTCCGATTTGAATCCAATGGATTTCTTCTCATGGGGGCACGTTAAGGCTGATGTTTACCCTACCCGGTCTTAATACCGAAGCTCTCGGCGAATGAATTGTGGAGGATTGTCGAAGAATTCAGAACACTCCGAGAGTTTTCCAACGTGTTATAGACAGTCGATGAGAAGACGCTGGGAGGCGTGAATTGTTGCTCAGAGAGGCCATTTCGAACACTTGCTCTGATGTAGATTCACATAATTGTTCTCATCGATCACTTACAGTGAGCGGTAATAACTGGAATAAAAACTAATTAACTTCACAGACTTTCTTTTGCACTCTCAAAATGTGCTGTAACTCGGAAGGGAAGAGTTTCTGGCCCAATGTTTAGAGGTTGGGTTGTTTTACCTCTGAGCGGGAATTTTTTGCACGCCATGGGCTAAGTGGCCAGGTCATAAGGACCCCGAAGGTCAGAGAAGTTTGGGGGAGGGGACCCACTGGAACAGCTGTTGGGAGACAGATGGTAGCCTCCCGTCAAGGCATGTTCTTTAACGTGCACAGGGTATGGCTCTCCCACACACGGTGCCACGGCTTAACGTCCCATCCAATGGACGGCGGCCTTTCCAAGCCCATCGGTGACCCCTACTGACCGTGGGCAGGGCGGGGAATTTTGCGGAGATAAATCTGAACGCCAATGTTCAGTGAAACTTACTGTATTTCATCACTATGCGGGGGCGGTGGTGGCTCAGCCGGTAGCGCGCCAGGCTCGTAATCTGTAGTTCCCAGATTCGAGTCCCAGCTGGGTCAGCGTTGAGATTTATCTCCACAAATTCCCCGCCCTGCCCACGATCAGTAGGGGACACCGATGGGTTTGGAAAGGCCGCTGTCCGTCGGATGGGACGTTAAGCCGTGGCCTTGAGTGCTTGAGAGCCATACCCTGTGCACGTTAAAAATGCCCTGGATGGCCTTGACGGGAGGCTCCCATCTGTCTCCCAACAGCTGTTCCAGTGGGTCTCCTCCTCCAACTTTCTCTGAGTCTTCGGGGTCCTTGTGACCTGGCCATTTAGCCCATAGTGTGCAAAAACCCAACTCAACTCATAACAATGCGCAGTAGAAGACATTCCCAAAGTTTGACTAAACCTTTCAGAAGCACCCTGTATATATCTACTTTCAATATGCGGTGCCACAAACAAGATTATTTTTCAAATGTGGTTTTAGCTGAGCATCCATCTCATATGGTGTTTCTCTCTATTGAAGTCTCTTTATCGATAACTGATGATTGTCCCGAAATCTTCTCCACAAAGAAAATAACGGAGAAACCACTCTTCTGCAAACGCCAATAAAGTGATTCCAATATAACACACCAAACATCAGCTATTGATACTGTACGTAGCTTAAAGGAATCTGTAATAGTACGGAATTTGCTGCACTTATGAGACTGCTCAAAGTATTGATATTCATTTTAGCATCTTCTTTCAAGATAATTTTCTTTCAGTTTATTGAGAATCTTTATCACGGTTCATCAGATGATCCGAATGACAGAAATTACCGGAAGGTAAACAGAAAAAACTTCCTTGATTTTGGAATACAGTATGTGTAAGGAACAGTAGCATATGCAAGATTTAATTTCCGAGGAGAGGTTACAATGATATTCTATATTCAATTAAATTTTATAGTTGTATTTTAAATCTGTATTTTAGTGTCGGATATATACTACGGGACTAAAATAAAATTATACAAAGAAAGTTATTTTGGATTTGAAAGTAGGTAGACATGTTTCGGATTTCGTATAAAATGACCCGATTTTCTGGGGGTGGTGTTTGGATTGATTGTTTACCTATTGAAAGGGCATTTTTTGGGCCTTTTTTTCGATGGAGTTTGCAGATGCATAGTGGTTTTGAGCATAGCTTCCTCTTATTATTTTTTAAAGTTTCTTCTCCTTCTTTTTAATATTGAAATTGGGGCGGGGGTGGCTCAGTCGGTAGCGCGCCAGGCTCGTAATCTGTAGTTCCCAGGTGGGTCAGCGTTGAGATTTATCTCCGCAAAATTCTCCGCCCTGCCCACAGTCAATAAGGGACACCGATGGACTTGGAAAGGCCACCGTCCATCGGATGGGACGTTAAGCCGTGGTCCGTATGCGGAAGAACCATACCCTCTGCACGCTAAAGAACACGCTGGATGACCTTTACGGGAAGCTACCATCTGTCTCCCAACCGCTGTTCCAGTAGGTCTCCCCTTGACGGGAGGCTACCATCTGTCTCCCAACAGCTGTTCCAGTGGGTCCCCTCCCCCAACCTTCTCTGAGCCTTCGGGGTCCTTGTGGCCTGGCCATTTAGCCCATGGTGTACAAAAAAGTGCCGCTCAGAGGTAAAACAACACAACCCAACCCAGTAGGTCTCCTCCCCCAACCTTCTCTGAGCCTTCGGGGTCCATGGGGACGGGGGTGGCTCAGTCGGTAGCGCGCCAGGCTCGTAATTTGTAGTTCCCAGGTTCGAGTCCCAGCTGGGTCAGCGTTGACATTTATCTCCGCAAAAATTCCCTGCCCTGCCCACGGTCAGTAGGAGACACCGATGGGCTTGGAAAGGCCGCCGTCCGTCGGATGGGACGTTAAGCCGTGGCCCCGTGTGCGGGAGAAACATACCCTGTGCACGTTAAAGAACACGCTGGATGGCCTTGACGGGAGGCTACCATCTGTCTCCCAACAGATGTTCCAATGGGTCCCCTCCCCCAACCTTATTTTAGCCTTCGGGGTCCATGTGACCTGGCCATTTAGCCCATGGTGTGCAAAAAAGTGCCGCTCAGAGGTAAAACAACCCAACCCAACCCTTGGGGTCCATGTGACCTAGCCATTTTGTCCATGGTGTATAAAAAAGTGCCGTTCAGAGCTAAAACAAACCAACTATTGGAATTTTATGAATTTCTTGGGACTTTTTGGGACTTTCATTACCTTCTTTGACACTTAATTCGTAACTGAGGCCCTTCGCGTTAAAAAGATATAGTGAAGGAATGACTTTCATATTCCTCCACTTTTTGAGAGACGGGGAAAAAAGATTTTAAATCCTATGACACTTCCCAAATGACATGTCTTCATTTGATATCTAACTCATCTTCGCCGGGGAGAGGAGGAACGGTAGCGCTCCAAACTCTTAATCTACAGTTGCCAGGTTCGAGTCCCAGCTGGGCCAGCTTTGAGATTTATCTCCGCAAAACTCCCCGCCCTACCTTTGGTCAGTAAAGGACATCGATGGGTTTAGAACTCAGCTGTCCGTCGAATGGGACGTTAAGCCGTTTCTCCGTGTGCGGGAGAGCTATATCCTGTAAAGAGTATATCCTTTAAAGAACCCACTGGATGGCCATAACGGGAGACTACCATCTGTCTCCAAACAGCTGCAACCCTTCCCCCAACCTTCTCTGAGCCTCCGGGGTCTTGTGAGTTGGGTTGTTTTACCTCTGAGCGGCACTTTTTTGCACACCATGGGCTAAATGGCCAGGTCACATGGACCCCGAAGGCTCAGAGAAGGTTGGGGAGGGGACCCACTGGAACAGCTGTTGGGAGACAGATGGTAGCCTCCCGTCAAGGCCATCCAGCGTGTTCTTTAACGTGCACAGGGTATGGTTCACCCACACACGGGGCCACGGCTTAACGACCCATCCGACGGACGGCGGCCTTTCCAAGCCCATCGGTGTCCCCTACTGACCGTGGGCAGGGAGTTTTGTGGAGATAAATCTCAACGCTGACCCAGCTGGGACTCGAACCTGGGAACTGCAGATTACGAGCCTGGCGCGCTACCGACTGAACCACCCCCGCCCCAGGTGGTGGTGGGGGGGGGTTGTGACCTAGCCATTTAGCCAATTGTGTGTCAAAAAGTGTCGCTCCAACAACTTCTCTTAGCCCTCTGGGTCTCTTGCGATCTGGACATTTAGCCCATTAAAAAAAAAATCGTAGGACACTAAGTTGAGTTGTATTGCTTTCTTCCATCTCACATTTCTTTCCACCTAAGGCATTGGAAATTATTTTCTCCTTGGGCTTCGTTCACTGAGCAACGCACAGGTGTAGAGACTTCTTAACGATCGCATTTTATGCATTTCTCTTTGGTATGTTTTTGATAGATCATTATCGTATCTTTCCTCTGGTCTTCAGCGACAGTTTCTCTCCGTGAATAGTTCGAATAGCTTGCTTAGAGCGACCATAAAATTTTCAGCTTTCTGAACTTCACAATTTCGTGTTAACATCTCCATTGAAAGAGTTACAGGAACCCTTAAAACTTTTTAGATCGTTTTCAAGAAGGGAAAAAACGATCTTTATTCTCCCTTTGTCGTTCTCTTTCTGTACACTTAACTTTTTAATTTTCTAATATATAGACCAATGAAAAGTTCATTTTGATTTCATTGGTACTAATAAAATACGAACTAAAAGAATGATATATCGCCTTTTGGGGATATTCATTTTCAGATAAAATGTAAATTTTTTTATCCACTTTTAATGCGCTGTAAGGGTGGAAACTGGAAAAAATGGATGATTTGGTTCGGTTGTTTTACCTCTTGAGTGGGTGAAGTGCGGCATGAGATTAATAGACGAATAGGGATTGCTGCCGGGACTTTTAAGAATCTATGGAGAGTGTGGAGAAATAGGCGTATACACCTAAAGACTAAAATTAGACTGTGTAATAGTTTGGTTCTTTCTAGAGTTAGTTATGGTAGTGAAACTTGGACACTTTGTAAACAGGATAACAGGAAACTAGATGCTTTTGATTCCAGATGCTTACGCAGTATCTTGGGCATTAGGTGGTTCAACTTTGTAACTAATGATGAGGTTAGGCAAAGGAGTTTGCAACCTCCTTTAAGCAGCATATTGTGCAGAGAGAGACTCCGTTGGTTTGGCCATGTTGCCCGTATGGATAATTATAGATTGGCGAATAGGGTTATGAACAGTGTGCCTAAAGGCCTCAGAAAGAGGGGGAGACCAAGGATGCGGTGGGCAGACAATGTCAAACAGGACCTTGTTAGAATTGGTGTGCAATGCAGCAGATGTAGCTCAGGGCAGATGTGTTTGGAGAACTAAATTGCATGGCCTGGTTGGACCACCGTAGTCCATGGCTTGCTTGAGGATGATGATGATGATGGACTTTTTTTGCACACATTGGGCTAATGGGTTACAAACACCCCGAGGGCTCAGAGAGAGTTTGATGAAGAGGATCCACTGGAAAGCTGTTGGTAGACAGATGGTAGCCTCCGGTCAAGACCATCCAGCGTTATAGAACTTCCGAAAAGTAATAGTACAAATTCAAAAAAGTAATAGTACAAATTTACTAAATAATATAATTATTTCTTCTTACTATAAAAATACCATCCTTGCCCTTACTTGAATCACGGCTATTTTGTCATCCATGTTCAACTTGTGCATTACTAATGTTGAATGTTATCTAATTGGTATATTACTTTACCATATAAGTGACCATTTGCCAATATTTATTTTTGCAAATTTAACGGAAACTAGACAACAATTTAAACATTCATAAAAACTATTACGGAATATTTCTACCAGTGATCTCGAAATATTTAAGCAAGAGCTCTCGATGCTAAATTACGAACTAATTCTAAATGGGAATGATATTAATGCCATATACAGAAGATTTCATGGTTATCTGAAACAAATTTATGATTTTCATTTCCCACAATGGGCGGAGTAGCTCAGTCGGTAGCGCGCCAGGTTCGTAATCTGCAGTTCCCAGGTTCGAGTCCCAGCTGGGTCAGCATTAAAATTTATCTCCGCAAAACTCTCTGCCCTGCCTTGGAAAGACCGTCGTCCGTCTGATGGGACGTTAAGCCGTGGCCCCGTGTGTGGGAGAGCCATACCCTGTGCACGTTAAAGAACACGCTGGATGGCCTTGACGGGAGGCTACCATCTGGTTCCCAACAGCTGTTCCAGTGAGTCCCTTCCCCCAACCTTCCCTGAGCCTTCGGGGTCCTTGTGACCTGGCCATTTAGCCCAGGGTGTGCAAAAGAGTGTCGCTCAGAAGTAAAACAACCGAATGTTAAAGAACACGCTGGATGGCCTTGACGGGACGCTACCATCTGGTTCCCAACAGCTGTTCCGGTGAGTCCCCTCCCCCAACCTTCCCTGAGCCTTCGGGGTCCTTGTGACCTGGCCATTTAGCCCAGGGTGTGCAAAAGAGTGTCGCTCAGAGGTAAAACAACCGAACGTTAAAGAACACGCTGGATGGCTTTGACGGGAGGCTACCATCTGGTTCCCAACAGCTGTTCCAGTGAGTCCACTCCCCCAACCTTCCCTGAGCCTTCGGGGTCCTTGTGACCTGGCCATTTAGCCCAGGGTGTGCAAAAGAGTGTCGCTCAGAGGTAAAACAACCCAACCCAAATCATTTCCACATAAAACTAATTATAGGTAATTAAGAAAAAAATTTTAGAAACCCTTAGATATCCTCTGCCATATACAAACGTGTCAATTACAAAAACAAACTTTTTAAAATGTTCTTATAAACAAAATATCCAAATGACTTTAAAGTTCTCAAGGCATTTCGCAACTTACTTGTTAAAGACATAAGCTTGGCGAAAAAAAATTACTACCAAAACTCGTTTTTAAATCAGTCCCCTCAAAAAACATGGCAGAATTTAGAGTATCTAATTAACCCAAACAAAAATATCTCATGCATATATAACATTAATTATGACGGCAAAGACTTTGCAGATTAAAATGAAATAATAAATATATTTAACAAGTATTTTACAGAACTTCTGAAAAAACTATTATCGCAGATGCCACCCGCTCAGGAGCAATATTCTAATTTTCATGTTGATTCCTCTAATTTTCGTTCCATATATTTTGTTCCTTTTATCAGAAGGCTAAATAAATCCTAAACACTTTGCACTGTTTATATCCAGGGGCGGGGGTGGCTCAGTCGGTAGCGCGCAGACTCGTAATCTGTACTTCCCAGGTTCGAGTCCCAGCTGGGTCAGCGTTGAGATTTATCTCCGCAAAATTCCCCACCCTGCCCACGGTCAGTAGGGAACATCGATGGGCTTGGAAAGGCCGCCGTCCGTCGGATGGGACGTTAAGCCGTGGCCCCTTGTGCGTGAGAGCCGTACCCTGTGCATGTTAAAGAACACGCTGGATGGCCTTGACGGGAGGCTACCATCTGTCTCCCAACAGCTGTTCCAGTGGGTCCCCTCCCCCAAACTTCTCTGAGCCTTCGAGGTCCTTGTGACCTGGCCATTTATCCCATTGCGTGGAAAGGGGCGGGGGTGGCTCAGTCGGTAGCGCGCCAGGCTCGTAATCTGTAGTTCCCAGGTTCGAGTCCCAGCTGGGTCAGCGTTGAGATTTATCTCCGCAAAATTCCCCGCCCTGCCCACGGTCAGTAGGGGACACCGATGGGCTTGGAAAGGCCGCCGTCCGTCGGATGGGACGTTAAGCCGTGGCCCCGTGTGCGGGAGAGCCATACCCTGTGCACGTTAAAGAACACGCTGGATGGCCTTGACGGGAGGCTACCATCTGTCTCCCAACAGCTGTTCCAGTGGGTCCCCTCCTCCAACCTTCTCTGAGCCTTCGGGGTCCATGTGACCTGGCCATTTAGCCCATGGTGTGCAAAAAGTGCCGCTCAGAGGTAAAACAACCCAACCCATTGCGTGGAAAAAAGTGCCGCCCAGAGGTAACTAACCAATCAATATTAAGCCGTTGCAGTGGGTCCCCTCTCCCAACCTTCTGCGAGACTTCGGGGTCACTGTGACCTGGCTACAAAAAAAGTGCCTCTCAGAGGTGAAAGAACCAACCAACCATGCTAATGTTGGTCTCAGCTTCAATAGTGTAGTTAGTCAAAACAATCACCTTTTATGGTAATGAATTATTAGCACTTATTGTCAGATTAACCCGTTGCAACAGGCTGTGATTTTTTGGGTTGATTAAACTTTAAGCCAATATTTATTTTTTTTATTTAATGTGTTTACAACAGATCAATGATCCAATAACCACGAAACATGCAAAGAGAATATTGGAAAATTATTCTCTTTGTATATAAAGAGACAAAAAGCGAAAAGGAGATATACAGTCGCTCAAAAAAATATCCGAACAATATGGCCGATTACAGAATTCAGAAAAAATATCTGGCAACGATTTTTTTAGAAATTAGTCATCTGGCAACCTTCGTACACGAAGATTGCCAGATCACTGATTATTAAATAATTTTTATATTATCATTACTATTCCTGTGAAATATATAAACACTTTAAGAATGCATTTAAAAAGGATAAATAAAATAAATACCCCCTCAAGCAGCTGCTTGCCACAGAGGTCTGACAGGAGCCTGTCAGTTTATATAAAGGTCAGAGAGGATGTCAGGACCTCAGCAGAAAAACGACACACATATCCATGCCTTACCCGGGGCTCGGAACCCAGGTCCCTTAGATCAGTAGCCAAGCGCGCTAACCACTCGGCCATGGGACAGCTATAAGGATAAATATTAAAATATTTATAAATATTAAACTATTTTTATTATTGCAACTTCATTCAATTATCAAATGGAGAACAGCTTTTTTGAAACACAACTTGGTCAGTTCAGTGAAAAGCATGTTACTAAATATTGTTTGGGGGCGGGGGTGGCTCAGTCGGTAGCGCGCCAGGCTCGTAATCTGTAGTTCCCAGGTTCGAGTCCCAGCTGGGTCAGCGTTGAGATTTATCTCCGCAAAATTCCCCGCCCTGCCCGCGATCAGTAGGGGACACCGATGGGCTTGGAAAGGCCGCCGTCCGTCGGATGGGACGTTAAGCCGTGGCCCCGTGTGCGGGAGAGCCATACCCTGTGCACGTCAAAGAACACGCTGGATGGTCTTGACGGGAGTCTACCATCTCATTCAACAGCTGTTCCAGTGGGTCCCCTCCCCCAACCTTCTCTGAGCCTTCGGGGTCCATGTGACCTGGCCATTTAGCCCATGGTGTGCAAAAAAGGGCCGCTCAGAGGTAAAACAATCCAATCCAACTAAATATTGTCACTACATTTCGAAAAGACTGACAATAACCACAAAATAAATCGTGCATAAACCCTACGATTCGCACCACCACATATTTTTACACTAGGTTACAGAAAATGTTTTATAGCTCCTACTGCAAACTTAGCGTTTTAGCACATTGATTCTCTTTTGAAAATTCCCCGCCCTGCCCACGGTCAGTACGGGACACCGATGGGCTTGGAAAGGCCGCCGTCCGTCGGATGGGACGTTAAGCCGTGGCACCGTGTGCGGGAGAGCCATACCCTGTGCACGTTAAAGAACACGCTGGATGGCCTTGACGGGAAGCTACCATCTGTCTCCTAACAGCTGTTCCAGTGGGTCCCCTCCCCCAACCTTCTCTGAGTCTACGGGGTCCTTGGGACTTGGCCATTTAGCCCATTGTGTGCAAAAAAGTGCCGCTCAGAGGTAAACCAACCCAACCCAACTCTTTTGCAATAGTTTGCAGTGTTCTCTTTTTTACCACGTTGGATCATTTTATCATTTTTTTCTCTACAATAATTTCCAAAAAATGTAGTGGTAGAAACCAATACTATACGTTTAAGAACAAATTCTGAAGTGTGGCCTTCTGCACAAATATCTTCGGCCAAATAAATTTCTTTTACACCGATTATATTCAATGTAACATCTACAGCCAATTATCTGTGTTTCAATGCATACAAAAATTGCTTTTCAAACAGTTGGGTTGGGTTGTTTTACCTCTGAGCGGCACTTTTTTTGCACACCATGGGCCAAATGGCCAGGTCACATGGACCCCGAAGGCGCAGAGAAGGTTGGGGGAGGGGACCCACTGGAACAGCTGTTGGGTTGGGTTGTTTTATCTCTGAGCGGGAATTTTTTGCACGCCATGGGCTAAATGGTCAGGTCACAAGAACCCCCAAGGTCAGAGAAGGTTGGGGGTGGGGACCCACAGGAACAGCTGTTGGGAGACATATGGTAGCCTCCCCTCAAGGCCATCCAGCGCGTTCTTTAACGTGGACAGGGTATGGCTCTTCCACACACGGAGCCACGGCTTAATGTCCCATCCGACGGACGGCGGCTTTTCCAAGCCCATCGGTGTCCCCTATTGACCGTGGGCAGGGCGGGGTATTTTTCTGCAAACAGTGGAGATACAAACTTCTATCTGCATAAAATCAGCGAAGTCATTAACTCCTAGGACTGCAATTCATTTTGCAAACTTAAACTTTGGCCCACACAGATAAAGATAGCTGTCCACTTCACTATCTTAGGTGTCGATAAGACCAATTCAGGGTCAGAAACCACAACAATCGTATTTGCCCTAATGCTCGGCAGGGCAATCACTTCTTTATAGTTCACATAAGAACAAAGTTATCTTTGAAACACAACCACCTTAAAACAAAATCAAAAGCAGAAAATATCTGAAACGTATTTATCTCACTTTACCTATCTCACTATTACTTTTCGCTTGTCATATGTAGATTTGTGAAGTTTGCAGATTCTTGAAATAAGATTTATACTGGTACTTCCAAATTCGGGACGGGGGTGGCTCAGTAGGTAGCGTGCGAGGCTCGTAATCTGCAGTTCCCAGGTTCGAGCCCCAGCTGGGTCAGCATTGAAATTTATCTCCGCAAAACTCCCCGCCCTGCCCACAGTCATTTGGGGACACCGATGGGCTTGGAAAGACCACCGTCCGTCGGATGGGACGTTAAGCCGTTGCCCCGTGTATGGGAGAGCCATACCCTGTGCAGTTAAAGAACACGCTGGATGGCCTTGACGGGAGGCTACCGTCTGTCTCCCAACAGCTGTTCCAGTGGGTCTCCTCCCCCAACCTTCTCTGAGCCTTTGGGATTCATGTGACCTGGCCATTTAGCCCATGGTGTGCAAAAAATTCCCCCTCAGAGGAAACAACCCAACCCCGTTTAACGCGGGAGATGCGTTCTGGAGAGACCCACGTTAAACAAATATTCGCGTTAATCGGATATATTTTTTATTCGCTTGCTTTTTGCATATCCTATTTATCTTTTTTATAATTTACATTCTTTAGTCCAATGGGCTCATGGGGTCTTTGTGGCCGGCCGTTTAGCTTAACGTGTTCCAAAAAATATGCCGCTCAGGGGTTAAGACAATCCAATTCAATATCTTATTCTTACACGTTTCGCACAAGCCATAAAAAAACCCTATTTTTACATGAATAAAAAGGGCGGGGTGGCTCAGCGTTAGCGCGCCATGCTCGTAATCTGCAGTTCCCAGATTCGAGTCCCAGCTGGGTCAGCGTTGAGATTTATCTCCGCAAAATTCCCCGCCCTGCCCACGGTCAGTAGGGGACACCGATGGACTTGGGAAGGTCGCAGTCCGTCGGATGGGACGTTAAGACGTGGCCCCGTGTGCGGGAGAGACATACCCTGTGCACGTTAAAGAACACACTGGATGGCCTTGACGGGAGGTCTCCCAATAGCTGTTCCAGTGGGTCCCCTCCCCCAACCTTCTCTGAGCCTTCGGAGTTCTGAGAACCTGTGCCATTTAGTGACCTGGCCATTTAGCCCATTGTGTTCAAAAAAGTGCCGCTCAGAGGTGAACTAACCCAGCCCGTTAAACAGACATCTCAATTTATTCTAGACACTAAGATGTCCCCACACACTAAGCGTCATGTCTGTTCGTCGACCTCGCTTATATTATGTTGTTCAGAGTGATTGTACAGCCTTTAATAAATCAAAGCGTCCTTGGAAGTCCATGAACGCATGCTGAAGATCCTGGCATTAATTCAAGAAGGTTATCCTAAGAAATATTCGCAGTTTTCTGTAAATGTATTAATCTACAGATAATAAAAGTTTAAAGGTCTCATAATTTAGATTCCGTTTCAAGTGAACTACTTGTAATTTTCGCAATATGTTATTGTAGTATATTTAATATTTCACTGTACAAACATTTCTTAACGGAATTACTTTTAATTGACACATTTAACTGACACATTTGACCCACTTTAAGTAAAGCTCATTATCCTGTAAACCTTATGGACGTTCTAGCTCAGTTAAGTTACAGTTGGGCTTGGGTTGTTTTACCTCTGAGCGGCACTTTTTTACACACCATGGGCTAAATGGCCAGGCCACAAGGACCCCGAAGGCTCAGAGAAGGTTGGGGGAGGAGACCCACTGGAACAGCTGTTGGGAACCAGATGGTAGCCTCCCGTCAAAGCCATCCAGCGTGTTCTTTAACGTGCATAGGGTACGGCTCTCCAGCACACGGGGGCACGGCTTAACATCCCATCCGACGGACGGCGGCCTTTTCAAGCCCATCGGTGTCCCCTACTGACCGTGGGCAGGGAATTTTGCGGTGATAAATCTCAAAGCTGACCCAGCTGAGACTCGAACCTGGGAATTGCAGACGAATTAAAGGCTTTTAGATTTCATCACAGTATATTTTTTCCATTAATAATTTTTGAATTTTAATAATTTGTGATTAATAAACTATTAGACGTTTCTTTTGTTTGCAAACATACATCAGACTTCATGCATTTGCAAAATCTCGACGGTTATTAAATGGCCTAATAGACTCGGATTATTTTAAATTATTTATTTATTCAAACAGTTACAATTAAATTGGTTTTGTTTACAGGTTGCCTAACAGCTTATTAATCTGCAGGAGAGAATAATACATTGATATAATATTTTGCATATTATTTCTATCTGCATCCGACAATTTTAATACAGTCATATCTTGTTGCATTTATTGTATTATTTTACTGTGGCAGTTGAAAATTTCGACAGTGAATAATTTGCTCTCTTCAGAAATATTTTTACCACTTTTTTTCTTTGCGAATAGTTTATAACCACATTGGGATTTTTATACTCGCCTTCAACACTGCATAATATGTTGCTTTGTGGATGCTGATGAAGTTTTATGAATGAGGATGTGGTGCGGAGAAGGCCTTTGCGGAATAGGATGTGGTTTGCGGAGAAGGCCTTTGCAGATGAGGATGTGGTTTGCGGAGACCTTTGCAGATGAGGATGAGGTTTGCGGAGGCCTTTGCAGATGAGGATGTGGTTTGTGGAGGCCTTTGCAGATGAGATATGGTTTGTGGAGAAGGTCTCTGTAGATGGGGATTGGTTGCGGAGATGGTCTTTACAAATGAGGACATGGTTGCGAAGAAGGTGTTGCAGATGAGGATAGAGTTGAGGATAAGACCCTGCAGATGAAGATGTGGTTGCCGATAAGATCTTGTGGATAAGACCTTGCAGATGGGGTGCTGATAGAACTTTGTTGCTCATTACTCTAGCTACAAGTCCCATTATTACAGTCACAAAAAAAGGCTTAAAATAATTTCTAAAAAATACAACTTTAAATTGAAACTTTTGCAATAAGAAATAGAATGCGACTGAGGAGAACCAAACAATTTTTTTTTCTAATTCATTCAAAATTCAAATTCAAAATTTTGAATGAAAGAATGCATCAAAAAAGGGGGGAGAGAAGACAGGAACGTACACAGGGGAGGGGACCGGGAGTTCCGAACACATTTTAGGGAGAGGGGGCTAAAATATCCGGCCGCTTTATACAGAATCTCAAACGTTTCTACCTGCTTTCAAATCCAAAACAAGAGTCAGGTATAATTTTATTTTAGCCCCATACTATATGTCCGACACAAAAAAAATGGGGCGGGGGGGGGGGGGGGGGGCTCAGTCGGTAGCGCGCCAGACTCGTAATCTGTAGTTCTCAGGTTCGAGTCCCAGCTGGGTCAGCGTTGAGATTTATCTCCGCAAAATTCCCCGCCTTGCCCACGGTCAGTAGGGGACACCTATGAGCTTGGAAAGGCCGCCGTCCGTCGGATGGGACGTTAAGCCGTGGCTCCATGTGGGGAGAGTCATACCCTGTGGACGAACAGCTATTCCAGTGGGTCCCCTCCACCAACCTTCTCTGAGACTTCGGGGTCCTTGTGACCTGGCCATTTAGCCCGTGGTGTGCAGAAAAGTGCCGCTCAGAAGTAAAACAACCCAACCCTAAAAATAAATTTAAAAAACAACTGTAAAAATTAGTTCCATATAGAATATCACTTTAGTCTTTCCTGTTTCGGGAATAGTTTAGTAATTAGGAAACTTTAATCAAGTCTTATTCTCAGGCCTCTCCATCCGACACTAAATTGTCAAATCTTTCCCGAAACAAAATCCTGGAGGAAGAATTGTCAGCATCCCTCCCCACAGTCGAGTCGTTTAATCCCTTCACAGAGACTAACAAGCCAAATTGAGTGATGATCAACATCTTGGATGAATCATTCTCGTCTTTTTTAATCATTTAGCCCTTATCCCAAGTCGAATAAGTCGGCGGCTCCCATCTGTAAGAGTGCGATGTTAAAAAAAGTCTTAAAGCGCATTAAGATTTCACCTACCTGTTACTGAGGAGTCGCTGTAGAGCACTTTCGGAGTCGACTCTCACGAATGTTGAATGTTTAAATCGCCTTCCGCGCCCCACGCGGTCCGGTCGATTGCAAGTGACGCGATGCAAAGACGCATGCGCACTTCCCTCTGTCTCTCTCCTGTGCTCCCCAATTGAAGTTCGGATCCCAATGCGCATGTTCAAGGACGAAGCCGTGATTAGAGGCGAAACTTACGGACGTCTCAATGTGCCTCCCTAACGCATGATCAGGCGTTTGAAATGGTCTTAACTTATTATGATGAGAGCAGAGTTCGGGTTTTTTTTATCTCTGAGCGGCAATTTTTTTTTTGCTCACAATGGGCTATATATTCAAGTCACAAGGACCCCAATGGCTCAGAGAAGGTTGAGGAAAGAGGATTGGATTGCTTTACCTCTGAGCGGCACTTTTTTTTGCACACCATGGTCTAAACGGCCAGGTCACATGGATCCCGAAGGCTCAGAGAAGGTTGGGGAGGACACCCACAGGAACAGCTGTTGGGAGACAGATGGTAGCCTCTCGTCAAGGCCATCCAGTGTGATCTTTAACGTGCACAGGTATGTCTATCCCGTACACGGCGGGGCGAGGGTGGCTCAATCGGGAGCGCGACAGGTTCGTAATCTGTAGTTCCCAGGTTCGAGTCCCAGCTGGGTCAGCGTTGAGATTTATCTCCGCAAAACTCTCCACCCTGCCCACGGTCAGTAGGGGACACCGATGGGTTTGAAAAGGTCGCCGTCCGTCGGATGGGACGTTAAGCCGTGGCCTCGTGTGCGGGGAGAACCATACCCTGTGCACGTTAAAGAACACGCTGGATAGCCTTTACGGGAGGCTACCATCTGTCTCTCAAAAGCCGTACTAGTGGGTCCCCTCCCCCAACCTTCTCTGAGCCTTCGGGGTCCATATGAACTGGCCATTTAGCCCATGGTGTGCAAAAAAGTGCCGCTCAGAGGTAAAAAACCCAACGTCTTTAACATGAAATGTCTATGGTTTTGTTGCACATGGGACCACAGTTTAACATCTCATCCGACGAATGACGGATGTTACAAGCCCGACTTCTGTAGCCTTTCTCAGCGAGGGCACGTCAGGGTTTTCGGATATTAATGTATACCCTGGCACAATTGGGACTTGAACTTCAGGAAAGCTATACTTTGTGCGCGTTAAAGAATATGTTGGACATTAGTGAAGCAAAGTTTCCATCAACCTACCATTATTTAAGACCGCCAACTTTGGAAAACATCCCAACCAACACATGTTCGAGTTTCAACTGTGTCAGCATTAAGATTTATCTTCGCTAACCCCGAACCCTGCCATTTGAGAGAGAGGGGACGCCAAGACGGGCATCGAAAAACCGCCGTCCGTCAAATTTTATTTAAAGCCGTGGTTCCGTGTGCCAATTAGGTTGTTTTATCTCTCAGAGGCACTTTTTTTCGCACAATGACCCACTGGACAGCTGTTGGGTGACAGAGGTAGCCTCCCGTCAAGGCTATCCAACGTGTTCTTTAACGTGCCAATGTATGGCTCTCCCGCATACTGGCCATGGCTATACGTCCCACCCGTTGGACGGCATCCTTTCCAAAATCATCGGTATCCCTACTGACCGAGAGCTGAGAAGGGAGTTTTGAGGAGACAATTCTCAACGCTGGCCCAGGTAGAGCTCGAACGTAGGAACTGCAGTTTACGAGCCTGGCTCACTACCGATTGAGCCACCCCCGCCCCTCCATGTTCCAGATAGCCATTCCCTGTGCACATTAGATGGTCTTGAAGGGAGGCTTCCATTTGTCTCTTAGGAGCTGTATTGTGGGTCCCTTTCCTTATATTAGGGCAGGGGTGGCTCAGTCGGTAGCGCGCCAGGGTCGTAATCTGTAGTTCCCAGGTTCGAGTCCCAGCTGAGTCAGCGTTGAGATTTATCTCCGCAAAACTCCCCGCCATGCCCATGGTCAGTAGGGGACACCGATGGGCTTGGAAAAGCCGCCGTCCGTCGGATGGGACGTTAAGCCGTGGCCCCTTGTGCGGGAGAGCCATACTCTGTGCACGTTAAAGAACACGCTGGATGGCCTTGACGGGAGGCTACCATCTGTCTCCCAACAGCTGTTCCAGTGGGTCCCCTCCCCCAACCTTCTCTGAGCCTTCGGGGTCCATGTGACCTGGCCATTTAGCCCATGGTGTGCAAAAAAGTGCCGCTCAGAGGTAAAACAACCCAACCCAACCTTCTCTGAGCCTTCGGGGTCCATGTGACCTGTCGATTTAGCCCATGTTGTGCAAAAAAGTGCCGCTCAGAGATAAAACAACCAACCCGTCAAGGCCATCCTGCATGTTTTTTGAGACCATCCTGCAATTTCTTGAGTTGATTGTAGATTGTATTTTTGTGCACGAAACAAGTTTCGGCACAAAAATAGCTCTGTTGCTGTTTTAGTAATTAGTTTTCCATTGTGGTATGTCGCAAAGTTGCTCTGAATTTCTCACTGTACCGTGAACGAAACACGTTTGCGGGACACTGTTGTATTGCACAAGTGCTCATTCAACTGCAGACTGCTAAAAAGTTAGTCTGACTGAACATATTTCTAGAAATGTTTCCTCACCTACTAGTGTCCATGCCAGGTCGTGTTCAGTCAGCGATTCGTGACAGAGGAAATCCACTCAACACTTTGGTCCTTTCTGAAGTGAGGCGGGGGTGGCTCAGTCGGTAGCGCGCCAGACTCGTAATCTATAGTTCCCAGGTTCGAGTCCCAGCTGGGTCAACGTTGAGATTTATCTCCGCAAAATTCCCCGCCCTGCCCACGGTCAGTAGGAGACACCGCTGGGCTTGGAAAGGTCGCCGTCCGTCGGATGGGACGTTAAGCCGTGGCCCCGTGTGCGGTAGAGCCATACCCTGTGCACATTAAAGAACATGCTGGATGGCCTTGACGGGAGGCTACCATCTGTCTGCCAACAGCTGTTCCAGTGGGTCTCCTCCCCCAAACTTCTCTTAGCCTTCGGGGTCCTTGTGACCTGGCCATTCAGCCCATGATGTGCAAAAAATTCCCCGCCCTGCCCACGGTGAGTAGGAGACACCGATGGGTTTGGAAAGGCCCCCGTCCGTCGGATGGGAGAGTCATACCCTGTGCGGGAGAGCCATACCCTGTGCACGTTAAAGAACATGCTGGATGGCCTTGACGGGAGGCTACCATCTATATCCCAACAGCTGTTCCAGTGGGTCTCCTCCCTCAACCTTCTCTAAGCCTTCATGGTCCTTGTGACCTGGCCATTTAGCCCATGGTGTGCAAAAAAGTGCCGCTCAGAGATAAAACAACCCAACCCTTTCTGAACATTGTTATGGCAATGAAACTTGGACCCTTTGTATACAAGATAATAATCAGCCTTTGATTCTAGATGTTTACGCAATATATTGGTCATTAGATGATTTGACTTTGTGAGTGATGGTGTCGTAAGCAAAGGAGTCAGCAACAACCTCTGAGCAGCGTATTGTGCAGAGAGAGACTCCGTTTGTATGGGTTGGGTTGTTTTACCTCTGAGCGGCACTTTTTTGCACACAATGGGCTAAATGGCCAGGTCACATGGACCCCGAAGGCTCAGAGAAGGTTGGGGAGGGGACCCACTGGAAAAGCTGTTGGGAGACAGATGGTAGCCTCCCGTCAAGGCCATCCAGCGTGTTCTTTAACGTGCACAGGGTATGGCTCTCCCGCACACGGGCCACGGCTTAACGTCGCATTCGACGGACGGCGACCTTTCCAATCCCATCGATGTCGCCTACTGACCGTGGGCAGGGCGGGGAATTTTCCGGAGATAAATCTCAACGCTGACCCAGCTGGGACTCGAACCTGGGAAGTACAGATTACGAGCCTGGCGCGCTACCGACTGCGCGCCCCCCCCCGCCCCCCGTTTGTATGGCCATGTTACTTGTATGCATAGCTGTAGATTGGCAAATACGGTACGAACAGTGTGCCTAAAGACCTCATCAAGAAGGGGATACTTAGGATGGGGTGGGCAGACAATGTCAATCAGGATCTTGTTAGAATTGGTCTAGAGTGGCTAGATGCAGCTCAGGAGAGAATGTTTGGAGAACTAAATTATGTGTCATAATTGAACCTCCGTAGCTCATGGTTGCTTCAGGGTTGGGTTGTTTTACCTCTGAGCGGCACTTTTTTTGCAAACAATGGGCAAAACTACCTGGTCACAAGGATTCCAAAGGATCAGAGAAGGTTGGGGGAAGAGAACCCACTGGACAGCTGTTAGGAGACAGATGGTAGCCTCCTGTAAAGGCAATCCAGTATGTTCTTTAAGATTCACAGGGTAATGGTTTAACGTCCTTTCCAAACCCGTCGGTGCCAATACTGACCGACGACAGAACGGGGAGTTTTGTGGAGATAAATCTCAACGATTGCCCAGATTGGAATCGAACTTGGAAATTGCAGATTACGAGCCTGGCGCACTACCGAATGAGCCAACCCCGCCTCATGTCAAACAGACTTTGTTATAATTGGTCTACATAGGTAAAATGCAGAAGATATAGCTCAGTGCATGTGGATTTGAAGAACTAAATTGCACAGTACGGTTTGACTTCTTAGCTCAGAGCTGCTTGAGGATTATAGTAAATATGACCTTATACTCAATTCCATGGGAGTTGGGTTGCTTTACCTCTGAGCGACACTTTTTTGCACACGATGCGCTAAATGGTCAGATCACATGGACCCCAAAGGCTTAGAGAAGGTTGAAGGAGGGGACCCACTAGAACACCCACTTGACGGGAGACAGATGGTAGCCTCCCTTCAAGGCCATCCAGTGTGTTCTTTAAGTGCACAGAGTATGCCTCTCTTGCACAGGGTATGACTCTCCCATCCGACGGACGGGGGCCTTTCCAAACCCATCGGTGTCCCCTACTGACCGTGGTCAGAGCGGGGAATTTTTTGCACACCATGGGCTAAATGGCCAGGTCACAAGGATCCCGAAATCTCAGAGAAGGTTGGGGGAGGGGACCCACTGGAACAGCTGTTGGGAGACAGATGGTAGCATCCCGTCAAGGCCATCCAGTGTGTTCTTTAAGTGCACAGGGTATGCCTCTACCGCATAAGGTATGACTCTCCCATCGGACGGACGAGGGCCTTTCCAAACTCATCGGTGTCCCCTACTGACCGTGGGCAGAGCGGAGAATTTTTGCACACCATGGGCTAAATGGCCAGGTCACAAGGACCCCGAGGGCTCAGAGAAGGTTGGGGGAGGGGACCCACTGAAACAGCTGTTGGGAGACAGATGATAGCCTCCCGTCAAGGCCATCCAGCATGTTCTTTAACGTGCATCAGGGTATGGCTCTCCCGTATACGGGACAACGGCTTAACGTGCCATCCGGACAGTGGCCTTTCCAAGCCCATTGATGTCCCCTACTCACCGTGGGCAGGGCGGAGAAATTTGCGGAGATAAATCTCAACGCTAATCCAACTGGGACTCGATCCTGGGAACTAACGAGCCTGGCGCGCTACTGACTGAGCCACCCCCGCCCCACCCATGGGAGTGTTTCTTGAAGTTTCTTGGAAAATATCAGAATTAAGGCTACCGAAACTAAAGAGATAGATGAAGCAATGCTGAAAGCTGGTGATAATTCTGTTGTCCATGGCTGACTGAAAAGTTAGATATTTTAATGATCGTGGAGTTTTCCCTACGAATTTTAAATAGAATTATTATTATTCCTATTTTCAAGAATGGTGATCTTGGAACTCAATCTAGAGACAGTTCCTGGAAAAATTTCTTGCATCATTGTGATTAATGGAATTAAACCTTCAGTTTATGGAGTGGGCGGGGGTGGCTCAGTCGGTAGCGCGCCAGGCTCGTAATCTGTAGTTCCCAGGTTCGAGTCCCAGCTGGTCAGCGTTGAGATTTATCTCCGCAAAATTCCCCGCCCCGCCCACGGTCAGTAGGGGACACCGATGGGCTTGGAAAGGCCGCCGTCCGTCGGATGGGACGTTAAGCCGTGGCGCCGTGTGCGGGAGAGCCATACCCTGTGCACGTTAAAGAACACGCTGGATGGCCTTGACGGGAGGCTACCATCTGTCTCCCAACAGCTGTTCCAGTGGGTCCCCTCCCCCAACCTCCTCTGAGCCTTCGGGGTCCATGTGACCTGGCCATTTAGCCCATGGTGTGCAAAAAAGTGCCGCTCAGAGGTAAAACAACCCAACTCAGTTTATGGATATTTTCGAGAATAGTGTGGATTCAGAGGTGTAGGGAATGCATACACTTAACATTTGTAATTAAGCATACTTCTGAGCAATTTTTACAGAAGGGCTCTTCCAACCCAAACTTAGTGAACATTCACTAGGAAAATATAACAACCCTTAAAGAGCCGCAGGAAAAATATCTGAATCGAAAAATCAAAAACACATATTTCTAATTAGTAACGAACTGGGAAACCAAACAATATATTGTTAAGTAATCAATAATGTATCTTGATTAAGGAATTAAAATGTATAATTTTGCTGAGGACAAACTATCAGTCCTCAGCAAAATTGGGACCAAATCAGCTGGGAATATTTCTTTCACCCAACATGCATTACGGGCTCAATATGATTAATTATATATTAATTAACAACAAGTGGGCTATTTTTTGATGATGAAGATGAGAAAGAAGCTTTTACGGACAACTTCAGGATATTTTGAATGCTGTCAAGAAATGGGATATTACCCTTGTTCTAGGCGATTTCAATCCTTAGGTTGGTACTGACTCTGACTTTTGGGTACGGGTGATAGGTCCCTTTCGTATTGGTAGCTGCAATGTGCAATGTCTCCTATATGTAAGGGGCGGGGATGCTCAGTTGGTAGCGCGCCAGGCTCGTAATCTGTAGTTCCCAGGTTCGAGTCCCAGCTGGGTCAGCGTTGAGATTTGTCTCCGCAAAATTCCCCGTCCTGCCCACGGTCAGTAGGGGACACCGATGGGCTTGGAAAGGCCGCCGTCCGTCGGATGGGACGTTAAGCCGTGGCCCCGTGTACGATAGAGCCATACCCTGTACACGTTAAAGAACACGCTGGATGGCCTTGACGGGAGGCTACCATTTGTCTCCCAACAGCTGTTCCAGTGGGTCCCCTCCCCCAACCTTCTCTGAGCCTTCGGGGTCCATGTGACCTGGCCATTTAGCCCAAGGTGTGCAAAAAAGTGCCGCTCAGAGGTAAAACAACCCAACCCAACTCCTACATGTAAGTAAATTTAATGGTTTGAGAATAACTATCACCACTACATACATAAGTACACATGGATTTCACCAGATGGGCTGCATAAGAATATGATTGATTATATATTAATTAACAGCAAATGGGCTAGTTCTGTTAGGAATATCAGGGCATATAGGGGAGCTGAAATTGGATCTGACCATTACCTTGTTAAACGTGTTTTGCAACTTAAACTTAAAAAGTGTTGTGCTAGGGTTAAAAAATTTACTTTTAATACTGAAGCTCTGAAAGACCCAGTTATAGCCAAAGCTTACAATAATAGGTTACTTAGTCATTATGACTAAGTCATTATGACTTCAGTAATAAGCATGGTATGCTTACTACTGAAGTTGAGGAAGAATGGGATCATTTTAAACAGGCTTTTTTGGACACTAACAGTACTCTTTTAGGAAAAAAGGAGCAGAGGAGACAGAATTATCTGAGTGATAAGGCACTTGAGCTTATTTCGGAAAGAAGGAACTGCAGGAATGTCCTTAATCAGCTTAATAAACGTGTAAAGGATCAGTTTGCTACTGATAAGAATCTTTGGCTTGATAGCTTGACTGACAAAGCTGAGGAAGCAGTTAGGCAGCACAACAGCAGAGAGCTGTACCAGATAGTTAATGTTTTGTGTGGTAGAAAACGGACAGGCATACAAGGTTTGAAGGATAAACAAGGTAAGTTTACAGAAGGGAAGGATTCTGTCATGGCTCGGTGGGCTGAGCATTTCAGTGATGTTCTAAACCATGTGGTTAGTTCTACTCCCATTGTTTGCAATGATGATAGATGCATTGGTGGCTTTAATGTTGGCCCTATAACACAATCTGAAGTTATTTTGGCTATTTCTAAACCTATACTTCATAAATCCCCAGGGGTAGATGAAATTACAACGGAAATGCTTAGAGCTGGGAATGTTTCTGTTATCACTTGGATGACTGAAATTTTGAATATCTTTTATGATAAAGGCATGGTTCCTAAAGGTTTTACCAGAGCTATTATTATCCCTATTTTCAAAAAAGGTGATCGCAGTTCTTGTGATAGCTATAGGGGTATTAGCCTACTCTCTGTTCCAGCTAAAGTTCTTTCCATGATTGTGCTTAATAGAATTAAAAATCTGGTTGACAGGCAATTGCGTGATGAGCAATGTGGATTCAGAAGTGGTAGGGGATGTGTGGATCAGATATTTTCACTTAGGCAGATTCTTGAGAAATGTTTAGAGTTTCAGAAATCTTTGGTTGCTAGCTTTGTTGATTTCAAAAAGGCTTTCGAATCTGTTGATCGTCATAATTTGTGGTTGATTGTGAGATCATATGGTATACCTGATAAGTTAGTTAACATAATGAAAGCTCTCTATAATAACACTGAGTCCTGTGTGAGAATTGGTAAGGCTTGTAGCAATTGGTTTAGCATTACTTCTAGTGTTCGACAAGGGTGCATTTTGTCTCCTTTGCTATTTAGCTTGATTATTGATTGTGTTATGCAAAATTCACTTCAAGGGAAAGATGTTGGCCTTAAATGGTTTAGAGCAGGCATGTCAAAGATATGGCCCGCGGGCCATGAGCGGCCCCCGGGGCATTTAGATGCGGCCCGCGACCTCAATTGATAATACTCGAATTTCATGAATAGTTTTTCTATACATTGTACACTTAGGTACAGATTACAAATACCCGTTGAACACGCGCTTATCCAAATATCGATGACATAATGAAGCTGAAAAGATGTCAAGTATCCGGATCTTCGAAATAATGCGCTGTTTTTTAACCGTTATGACTTAATGCTATTTTTATTTTGATGTATACTTTGAATTTAAATAAAAGATTTTTTTATATAAAATTAGTGTTTAATTGAATCCCGGCCCGCTGATATACTTTGAAAGAAAATTTGGCACCTTACAAGATTGAGTTTAACACCCCTGGTCTAGAGATTTCAAAATTTCTGATTTAGATTATGCAGATGATTTGGCTCTATTGGTTAATGATATTGATGAGATGAATTCATTCATTAGGGCTGTTCATGAGAATGGTAATAGAGTAGGTTTGGTGATAAACAGAGAAAAAACAAAAGTGATGAAAATTGGTCAGACAGATTGTGCTGCAGTTGCTTTGAATGGCTGTACTATTGAGCAAGTGACTCAGTTTAATTACTTGGAACTTATGTAACAGATACTGGTTGGGTTGTTTTACCTCTGAGCGGCACTTTTTTGCAAACCATGGGCTAAATGGCCAGGTCACATGGACCCCGAAGGCTCAGAGAAGGTTGGGGGAGGGGACTCACTGGAACAGCTGTTGGGAGACAGATGGTAGCCCCCCGTCAAGGCCATCCAGCGTGTTCTTTAACGTGCACAGGGTATGTCTCTCCCGCACACGGGGCCACGGCTTAACGTCCCATCCTACGGACGGCGACCTTTCCAAGCCCATCGGTGTCCTCTACTGACCGTGGGCAGGGCGGGGAATTTTGCGGAGATAAATCTCAACGCTGACCCAGCTGGGACTCGAACCTGGGAACTACAGATTACGAGCCTGGCGCGCTACCGACTGAGCCACCCCCGCCCCACAGATACTGGTGATGTGCGGCATGAGATAAATAGAAAAATAGGGCTTGTCGCTGGACTTTTAAGAATCTATGGAGAGTACGGAAAAATAGACGTATACACCTAAAGACTAAAGTTAGATTGTATAATAGTTTGGTTCTTTCTAAGGTGAGTTATGATAGTGAAACATGGAACATTTCTAAGCAGGATAACAAGAAACTTGATGCCTTTTATTCTAGATGTTTATGCAATATCTTGGGTATTAGATGGTTCTACTCTGTAAATAATGATTACGTTAGAAGGATTCATCAACCTCCTTTGAGCAGCATATTGTGCAGAGAGAGAGACTGCGTTGGTTTGACCAACTTCCCATATGCATTTTTGCAGATTTAGCAAATAGGATTATGAACAGTGTGCGTAAAAGTTTCAGAAAAAGGGAGAGACCTAGGATGCGATGGGCAGACAATGTCAAACAGTCACCTTCTTAGAATTGGTCTACAGTGGCGAAATGCATCAGCAGTAGCTAAGGAGAGATGTGTTTGGAGAACTAAATTGCCTAATCTGGTTGAGCTCCGCAGCCCATGGCTGCTTGACGATGTTCATGATGAGTTTGACACCCCTGATCTACCGACTGAGCCACCCCCGCCCCACAGATACTGTTGTACCCCACAGTAATATTAACTAATCATTAACGTAATCATTATTTACAGATTCGAGTCCCAGCTGGGTCAGCGTTGAGATTTATCTCCGCAAAATTCCCCGCCCTGCCCACGGTCAGTCAGGGGTGCGTTGGTCAAACCAACGCAGTCTCTCTCTCTGCACAATATGCTGCTCAAAGGAGGTTGATGAATCCTTCTAACGTAATCATTATTTACAAGTTAAGTCAACACACATAAAAATATTTCGTCACAAATTTGGGTTGGGTTGTTTTACCTCTGAGCGGCACTTTTTTGCACACCATGGACTAAATGACCAGGTCACATGGACCCCGAAGGCTCAGAGAAGGTTGGGGGAGGGGACTCACTGGAACAGCTGTTGGGAGACAGATGGTAGCCCCCCGTCAAGGCCATCCAGCGTGTTCTTTAACGTGCACGGGGCATGTCTCTCCCGCACACGGGGCCACGGCTTAACGTCCCATCCGACGAACGGCGGCCTTTCCAAGCCCATCGGTGTCCCCTACTGACCGTGGGCAGGGCGGGGAATTTTGCGGAGATAAATCTCAACGCTGACCCAGCTGGGACTCGAACCTGGGAACTGCAGATTATGAGCCTGGCGCGCTACCGACTTAGCACCCCCGCCAATTTCGTCAAAAACTTGGAAGAAATGAGTCAGATTCAGTTGATTGTTGATTTGTTTTATATAACAAACAATATAAACAGACATAGGAACTTATAATAGCATTTCTGGAGCATATGTGAATCTCGTTTTCAAAGAGAATTTTGTTTAACTAGTTTTTCACTCCTTAGAAGTCTCAATTCGAATTAATGGATGCGGAAAATGCAAACAGCAGTATTTTATTAGTAACTATAAGATTTATCCCGGCGTTGCCCGGGTCCGAAACTTTTTAAAATATATATAGTAGACGGCACTCCCCACGTCACAAGCTTTCATTTGGCATAGAAACATTACGATCAGTCTCCCCTCCCCTCCGGTTTAATTTTTCTCCCTCTCTTTTAGGCCAAAAAAAAAAAAATCTGCAGCTCCCAGATTCGAGTCCCAGCTGGGTCAGCGTTGAGATTTATCTCCGCTGGCGATACACTGCTCTGTCCGAAATGGAACACCGAAAGTCTTGGCCGATGGGCTTGGAAATGCCGCCGTCCGTCCGATGGGACGTTAAGCAGTGGTCCCGTGTACGGGAAAGCCATACCTTGCGCACGTTATAGAACAAGCTGGATGGCCTTGACGGGAGGCTACCATTAGTCTCCTAACAGCTGTTCCAGTGGGTCTCCTCCCCCAACCTTCTCTGAGCCTTCGGGATCCTTGTGACCTGATCATTTAGCCCATGGTGTGCAAAAAAGTGCCGCTCAGAGGTAAAGCAGCCCAACCCAGATTCATGGCTATACAAAGTAGCTACTGAATCACACTGGTTTCCATAAATTAAGGAAAATCCCTCTGTTAAGTCGATGGGAAGCTAACGTCAAAGCTCTATAACTTCTAAAATAAGTTGTTTTGCTTTGAAAAATGTGATTGCAGATAAAGATCTCAATCAAATAAACCAATATCTGGATTTTTCAACAATATTCGTTCAGTATTTAATGAGTTATGGAGGTTTGAATATTTAGCGATAACAATGCCAGCCAGAAAAATTGACTTCAGAAGTTAATTAAAACTTCTTCATCTCAAAGTGTTTAATAAAATAAGTTTTATTTTTGAACTTTGTGTAAAGAATTCTTTCACTATTCTTCAGTTTTATATAAGCTTCTTAAGACTGGCATTGTTATCACTAAATATTCAAACTTCCATAACTCATTAAATACTGGGGGCGGGGGTGGCTCAGTCGGTAGCGCGCCAGGCTCGTAATCTGTAGTTCCCAGGTTCGAGTCCCAGCTGGGTCAGCGTTGAGATTTATCTCCGCAAAATTCCTCGGTCAGTAGGGTACACCGATGGGCTTGGAAAGGCCGCCGTCCGTCGGATGGGACGTTAAGCCGTGGCACCGTGTGCGGGAGAGACATACCCTGTGCACGTTAAAGAACACGTTGGATGGCCTTGACGGGAGGCTACCATCTGTCCCCCAACAGCTGTTACAGTGGGTCCCCTCTCCCAACCTTCTCTGAGCCTTCGGGGTCCATGTGACCTGGCCATTTAGCCCATTGTGTGCAAAAAAGTGCCGCTCAGAGGTAAAACAACCCAACCCATTAAATACTGAACGAATATTGTTCAAAATCGAGATATTGATTTATTGGATTGAGATCTTTATCTGCAATCACATTTTCAAAACCAAAAAACTTATTTTAGAAGTTATAGAGCTTTGACGTTTGCTTCCCATTGACTTAACATAGGGATTTTCCTTAATTTATGGAAACCAGTGTATTTATGATATATATATATACAGTAGACCGCCCTCCGCTTTAACTGTTTGTTTCAAGAAGCGGAAGCAAGTCGCCGCGTGTTTTGTTTATTGTACAGTACATATTTGTCTCAGTACCTCTTTGTGAATATTACAGTGTACAGTTTACTGTGCGTATACACGAGTGTGTGTTGTGATCTATTAATTATTATGTGGTACGAAACGAGTGGGTTCAAACGTAAGCGTAGTGTCGTTACGTTGGAGATGAAATTAAAAGCGTTAGAACGTATTGACAAATGTGATCCAGTAAAACATACATGTGATGAACTAGGTGTTGGTAAAAGCACGGAAATGACTGGAGAAGGAATAGAAAATCTTTACAAGATTTTCGCACTGATGTCGAGTATGAAAAAACGCTTTCTTCTCGGTGCATTTTTAAAAAGGCAAAGAATGAAATTGTCGATGATGCACTTTGGTTATGGCTCATGCATGAGCGTCGAAAAGGAACGCCAATCAGTGGGCCAATCTTGAAAGAAAAAGCATTAATCCTTCATTCTAAAATCGATAATGGGGGAGATTTTTCAGCAAGCTTGGGATGGCTTTCTCGCTGGAAAAAACTGTATGGTGTTCATTACCTTGGTGTTTGTGGTGAGAAATTGTCAGCTGATCCTTTAGCAGTAAAGGAATTTTCAGAAAAACTTTTAGTATTTATTGAAGAAGGCCTATGCGCAGAAGAAATCTACAATGTAGATGAGACTGGGTTAAGTTTTAAACTTCTTCCAACGAAAATTTTGTGACAGCGTAAAAAATGGATTCAGGATTTTGGGCGGGGGTGGCTCAGTCTGTGGCTCGTAATCTGTAGTTCCCAGGTTCGAATCCCAGCTGGGTCAGCGTTGAGATTTATCTCCGCAAAATTCCCCGCCCTGCCCACGGTCAGTAGGAGATACCGCTGGACTTGGAAAAGCCGCCGTCCGTCAGATGGGACGTTAAGCCGTGTCTCCGTGTGCCGGAGAGCCATACCCTGTGCACGTTAAAGAACACGCTGGTTGGCCTTGACGGGAGGCTACCATCTGTCTCCCAACAGCTGTTCCAGTGGGTCCCCTCCCCCAACCTTCTCTCAGCCTTCAGGGTCCATGTGACCTGGCCATTTAGCCCATGGTGTACAAAAATGTGCCGCTCGGAGGTAAAACAACCCAACAGGATTTAAAACAATCAAAGAAAGAATCACTGTCGCTGTGTGTACAAATGCTGCAGGTACGCACAAACTTCCTCTTTTTGTAATTGGGAAATCAGCAAAACCCCGAGCATTGAACCATTTAAATTTAACTGCTCTGCCAGTTTATTATAAAGCTCAAAAGTCTGCTTGGATAGACTCGTATTTGTTTACAGAATGGTTCTTTAAAGAATTTGTACCAAAAGTAAAAAAAAATGACAAGTCTTAAAATGCCTGTGATGGCCCTACTCATTCTCGACAATGCCCCAACACACCCAAGTGAACTCATTTCTCACAGCATAAAAGTCATGTTTTTACCACCTACTGTAACATCTTTAGTGCAACCAATGGATCAAGGCGTGCTTGTAAGCTTAAAAAGGCGATACAGGAAAAAGCTTCTTTCAGAAATTCTACAGCGAATCGAAAACGATGGAATAGGACTTTTAACTGCTTTGAAAACAATAAATATCAAGGATGTGACAGTTACATACACATTTCCAGCAGGTACGTGGATCATAACAGGTTGAGAACCACTGATATTTCTGTTTTATTTTATTCCCATTGTTATACTATAACTATAGTTTTATCTATCTATACAAGGGGTGCGACAGTTACATACACATTTCCAGGGGGTACGTGAAGCATAAAAGATTGAGAACCACTGATATATAGGTTTTATTTTATTCCCATTGTCATACTATAACTATAGTTTTATCCATCTATACAAGGGGTGCGACTGTTTTATTTTTTTCCCATTGTTTTACTATAACTATAGTTTTATCTATCTATATAAAGGTACGACAGTTACCCATTTCCAGGGGATACGTGAAGCATAAAAGGTTGAGAACCACTGATATTTATGTTTTATTTTATTCCCATTGTTATACTATAACTATAGTTTTATCTATCTATACAAGGGGTACGCCAGTTACATAAACATTTCCAGGGGAGTACGTGAAGCATAAAAGGTTGAGAACCATTGATATATATGTTTCATTTGATTCCCATTGTTATACTCTAACTATACTTTTATCTATCTAAACAAGGGTTGTTGTTGGGTTGTTTTACCTCTGAGCGGCACTTTTTTTGCACACCATGGGCTAAATGGCCAGGTCACATGGACCCCGAAGGCTCAGAGAAGGTTGGGGGAGATGACCCACTGGAACAGCTGTTGGGAGACAGATGGTAGCCTCCCGTCAAGGCCATCCAGCGTGTTCTTTAACGTGCACAGGGTATATCTCTCCCGCACACGGGGCCACGGCTTAACGTCCCATCCGACGGACGGCGGCCTTTCCAAGCCCATCGGTGTCCCCTACTGATCGTAGGCAGGGCGGGGAATTTTGCGGAGATCTGAACAAGGGGTGCGACAGTTACATACACATTTCCAGGGGGTACGTGAAGCATAAAAGGTTGAGAACCACTGATATATATGTTTTATTTTATTCCCATTGTTATACTATAACTATAGTTTTATCCATCTATACAAGGGGTGTGCCAGTTACATACACATTTCCAGGGGGTACGTGAAGCATAAAAGGTTGAGAACCACTGATATATATGTTTTATTTTATTCCTATTGTTATACTATAACTATAGTTTTATCTATCTATACAAGGGGTACGCCAGTTGCATACACATTTCCAGGGGATACGTGAAGCATAAAAGGTTGAGAACCAGTGATATATATGTTTTATTTTATTTCCATTGTTATACTATAACTATAGATTTATCTATCTATACAAGGCGTACGCCAGTTACATCCACATTTCCAGGGGGTACGTAAAGCATAAAAGGTTGAGAACCACTGATATATATGTTTTATTTTATTCCCATTGTTATACTATAACTATAGTTTTATCCATCTATACAAGGGGTGTGCCAGTTACATACACATTTCCAGGGGGTACGTGAAGCATAAAAGGTTGAGAACCACTGATATATATGTTTTATTTTATTCCTATTGTTATACTATAACTATAGTTTTATCTATCTATACAAGGGGTACGCCAGTTGCATACACATTTCCAGGGGATACGTGAAGCATAAAAGGTTGAGAACCAGTGATATATATGTTTTATTTTATTTCCATTGTTATACTATAACTATAGATTTATCTATCTATACAAGGCGTACGCCAGTTACATCCACATTTCCAGGGGGTACGTAAAGCATAAAAGGTTGAGAACCACTGATATATATGTTTTATTTTATTCCCATTGTTATACTATAACTATAGTTTTATCCATCTATACAAGGGGTGTGCCAGTTACATACACATTTCCAGGGGGTACGTAAAGCATAAAAGTTTGAGAACCACTGATATATATGTTTTATTTTATTCCCATTGTTATACTATAACTATAGTTTTATCTATCTATACAAGGGGTACGCCAGTTGCATACACATTTCCAGGGGATACGTGAAGCATAAAAGGTTGAGAACCAGTGATATATATGTTTTATTTTATTCCCATTGTTATACTATAACTATAGTTTTATCCATCTATACAAGGGGTGTGCCAGTTACATACACATTTCCAGGAGGTACGTGAAGCATAAAAGGTTGAGAACCACTGATATATATGTTTTATTTTATTCCCATTGTTATACTATAACTATAGTTTTATCCATCTATACAAGGGGTGTGCCAGTTACATATACATGTCCAGGGGGTACGTGAAGCATAAAAGGTTGAGAACCACTGATATATATGTTTTATTTTATTCCCATTGTTATACTATAACTATAGTTTTATCTATCTATACAAGGGGTACGCCAGTTGCATACACATTTCCAGGGGATACGTGAAGCATAAAACGTTGAGAACCAGTGATATATATGTTTTATTTTATTCCCATTGTTATACTATAACTATAGTTTTATCTATCTATACAAGGGGTACGCCAGTTACATACACATTTCCAGGGGGGTACGTGAAGCATAAAAGGTTGAGAACCACTGATATATATGTTTTATTTTATTTCCATTGTTATACTATAACTATATTTTTATCCATCTATACAAGGGGTGTGCCAGTTACATACACATTTCCAGGGGGTACGTAAAGCATAAAAGTTTGAGAACCACTGATATATATGTTTTATTTTATTCCCATTGTTATACTATAACTATAGTTTTATCTATCTATATAAGGGGTACGCCAGTTACATACACATTTCCAGGGGAGTACGTGAAGCATAAAAGGTTGAGAACCACTGATATATATCCCATCGACGGACGGCGGCCTTTCCAAGCCCATCGGTGTCCCCTACTGACCGTAGGCAGGGCGGGGGAATTTTGCGGAGATTTAAACAAGGGGTGCGACAGTTACATACACATTTCCAGGGGTACGTGAAGCATACAAGGTTGAGAACCACTGATATATATGTTTTATTTTATTCCCATTGTTATACTATAACTATAGTTTTATCTATCTATACAAGGGGTACGCCAGTTACATACACATTTCCAGGGGATACGTGAAGCATAAAAGGATGAGAACCACTGATATATGTGTTTTATTTTATTCCCATTGTTATACTATAACTATAGTTTTATCTATCTATACAAGGGGTACGCCAGTTGCATACACATTTCCAGGGGATACGTGAAGCATAAAAGGTTGAGAACCAGTGATATATATGTTTTATTTTATTTCCATTTTTATACTATATTTATATGTTTTATTTTATACCCATTGTTACACTATAACTATAGTTTTATCTATCTATACAAGGGGTACGCCAGTTACATACACATTTCCAGGGGGGTACGTGAAGCATAAAAGGTTGAGAACCACTGATATATATCCCATCCGACGGACGGCGGTCTTTCCAAGCCCATCGGTGTCCCCTACTGACCGTAGGCAGGGCGGGGAATTTTGCGGAGAGCTATACAAGGGGTACGCCAGTTACATACATATTTCCAGGGGGTACGTGAAGCATAAAAGTTTGAGAACCACTGGTATATATGTTTTATTTTATTCCCATTGTTATACTATAACTATAGTTTTATCTATCTATACAAGGGGTACGCCAGTTACATACACATTTCCAGGGGGGTACGTGAAGCATAAAAGGTTGAGAACCAGTGATATATATGTTTTATTTTGTTTCCATTGTTATACTATAACTATAGTTTTATCCATCTATACAAGGGGTGTGCCAGTTACATACACATTTCCAGGGGGTATGTGAAGCATAAAAGGTTGAGAACCACTGATATATATCCCATCCGACGGACGGCGGCCTTTCCAAGCCCATCGGTGTCCCCTACTGACCGTAGGCAGGGCGGGGAATTTTGCGGAGAGCTATACAAGGGGTACGCCAGTTACATACATATTTCCAGGGGGTACGTGAAGCATAAAAGTTTGAGAACCACTGGTATATATGTTTTATTTTATTCCCATTGTTATACTATAACTATAGTTTTATCTATCTATACAAGGGGTACGCCAGTTACATACACATTTCCAGGGGGGTACGTGAAGCATAAAAGGTTGAGAACCAGTGATATATATGTTTTATTTTATTTCCATTGTTATACTATAACTATAGTTTTATCCATCTATACAAGGGGTGTGCCAGTTACATACACATTTCCAGGGGGTACGTGAAGCATAAAAGGTTGAGAACCACTGATATATATGTTTTATTTTATTCCCATTGTTATACTATAACTATAGTTTTATCTATCTATACAAGGGGTACCCCAGTTACATACACATTTCCAGGGGGTACGTGAAGCATAAAAGTTTGAGAACCACTGGTATATATGTTTTATTTTATTCCCATTGTTATACTATCACTATAGTTTTATCAATTATACAAGGGGTACGCCAGTTACATACACATTTCCAGGGGGTACGTGAAGCATAAAAGGTTGAGAACCACTGATATATATGTTTTATTTTATTCCCATTGTTATACTATAACTATAGTTTTATCTGTCTATACAAGGGGTACGCCAGTTACATACACATTTCCAGGGGGGTACGTGAAGCATAAAAGGTTGAGAACCACTGATATATATGTTTTATTTTATTTCCATTGTTATACTATAACTATAGTTTTATCCATCTATACAAGGGGTGTGCCAGTTACATACACGTTTCCAGGGGGTACGTGAAGCATAAAAGGTTGAGAACCACTGATATATATGTTTTATTTTATTCCCATTGTTATACTATAACTATAGTTTTATCTATCTATACAAGGGGTACGCCAGTTACATACACATTTCCAGGGGGTACGTGAAGCATAAAAGTTTGAGAACCACTGGTATATATGTTTTATTTTATTCCCATTGTTATACTATCACTATAGTTTTATCAATTATACAAGGGGTACGCCAGTTACATACACATTTCCAGGGGGTACGTGAAGCATAAAAGGTTGAGAACCACTGATATATATGTTTTATTTTATTCCCATTGTTATACTATAACTATAGTTTTATCTATCTATACAAGGGGTACGCCAGTTACATACACATTTCTAGGGGGGTACGTGAAGCATAAAAGGTTGAGAACCACTGATATATATGTTTTATTTCCATTGTTATACTATAACTATAGTTTTATCCATCTATACAAGGGGTGTGCCAGTTACATACACATTTCCAGGGGGTACGTGAAGCATAAAAGGTTGAGAACCACTGATATATATGTTTTATTTTATTCCCATTGTTATACTATAACTATAGTTTTATCTATCTATACAAGGGGTACGCCAGTTACATACACATTTCCAGGGGGTACGTGAAGCATAAAAGTTTGAGAACCACTGGTATATATGTTTTATTTTATTCCCATTGTTATACTATCACTATAGTTTTATCAATTATACAAGGGGTACGCCAGTTACATACACATTTCCAGGGGGTACGTGAAGCATAAAAGGTTGAGAATCACTGCTCTATGCTCTTCTCCTTTGTGAAGGGGGACGTTCATGAAACGTTTGGTGCCTCTAGCTCTTCTGGAAGCCGAGTATATAAGAGTATTTGACTTTTAGTCCTTCATTTTAAAAGTTCCTTTTCTAACAACCCTCCGAGAAAAAGGGGGCATATTTTTCTTGTCTGTGGAATATCTCATGACTACTCTTCTATAGAAATTTCAAATTTCTGCCATAAACGCGACATTCGTCAAACGTTTCTCCACTCCCATATTTAGTGACCCTATAAGTGATATAAATAAAAACCAAATATTTGAAAAATGTGAATGGTAGTATTTCCATTAGTACCAATCCAACTAAAAAATATTTTTCCAATTTCTCTTAAAATAATTTGGTTTTGTACCCACTGTGGGTTGGGTTGTTTTACCTCTGAGCGGTACTTTTTTGCACACCATGGGCTAAATTGCCAGGTAACAAGGACCCGAAGGCTCAGAGATGGTTGGGGGAAGGGACCCACTCGAACAGCTGTTGGGAGACAGATGGTAGCCTCCCGTCAAGGCCATCCAGTGTGTTCTTTAACGTGCATATGGTATGGCTCTGTCGCATACGGCGCCACGGCTTAACATTCCATCCGACTTCCAAACCCATCGGTGTACCCTACGTACATCGGTGTACCCCGTACTTTCCAAACCCATCGGTGTACCCTACGGACCGTGGGCAGGGCGGGGAATTTTGCAGAGATAAGTTTCAACTTTGACCCAGCTGGGACTCGAACCTGGGAACTGCATATTACGCCCACTCTGGGAATAAGGGTTCCCAGAGTCGTCATTATTGCCTTCATGCCTTCGCAATTTACCCCCTTGGGAGGTAACGCGCCCATGCTTGTAGTCTGCATTTCCTAGTTTCGAGTCCCGTTGGGCCAGCGTTCAGAATTATCTCTCCAAACTCCTCCCTCTTAGTCGGTAGGGGACACCAATGGACTGAAGGCCATCCTTCGTCGGATGTGACATAAAGCCGTGGATCTGTGTGCGGGACAGCCATACCCTGTGTGATGTTGAAGAACATGTTGGATTATCTCATCGGGAGGCTACCATATATCTCCTAAGAGCTGTTCAGTGGGTTCCATTCCTCGAACCTTCTCTGAAGCCTCTTGTGACCTCTTGTGACCTGGCCATTTAGCCCATTATGCGCAAAAAAGTGCCGCTCAAAAGTAAAACAACTCAACATCCGATAACCTTTCTGGCATAAATGCATTACTTACAATATTCGTTAAAAAAATTTGTAATTTTCGATTTTTTTTCCCACCGTTGAAGGGCGCAGTTTTTGGGAGATTCGAACGTTCAAATCCCAATTTTTCATCAATCGGGACCTAAAAAGATTTTTTAATTTAGCTCAAGAAACAATTATCTCCTAAAAAAAAAAAAAAAAAAATGCATATCCCTGTCAACAACTGACCTAAGGGTTGGGTTGTTTTACCTCTGAGCGGCACTTTTTTGCACATCATGGGCTAAATGACCAGATCACAAGGACCCCGAAGACTCAGAGAAGATTGGGGGAGGGGACCCACTGGAACAGCTGTTGGGAGACAGATGGCAGACTCCCGTCAAGGCCATCCAGTGTGTTCTTTAACGTGCACAGGGTATGGCTCTTCCGCACACGGGGCCCACGGCTTAACGTCCCATCCGATGGACTGCGGCCTTTCCAAGCCCGTCGGTGTCCCCTACTGACGGGCATGGCGGGGAAATTTGCGGAGATAAATAACGCTGACCCAGCTGGGACTCGAACCTGGGAACTGCAGATTACGACCCTGGCGCGCTACTGACTGAGCCATCCCCGTCCCAAGGCTTTCAGGAATCGGGGAATAATTTTACGCAAGGGTTATCAACGTGGAGTACGATGTAAAAGTTTTTGGAGTACGCCGTGAGAGCTCAAAAGTCGCTAAATCTAGTAAAAATGTCGCTAAGTTGGCAACACTGCTGTGCAAAAATGCCATTTTTTGTGTTTATCGATATATGTAATTTATGGATACAAAATTTAACATGTATATATATATGTTTTATTTTATTCCCATTGTTATACTATAACTATAGTTTATGTATCTGTTGCGAATTTTAAAATGGATAGGCACTGAGCGTGAGTACTAATAACTATATTTTCAAACCAATTACAATACAATGCAAATTGGTACAAAATATGGATGAAGTATTTTATAAACAAATTAGCTACTATCATACATAAGTCATCAACCTTTTTGTACAGAGTATACAATATCAGCTCGGTCTATTCTACTAAAATACTACCTCTTCACTTTGTTTACCATGTCCCTTGAATACCTTCAGACGTAAGCAAACTCTCGTCCTGTGCTAGTTCACTAAACTTTTATTATTAACAACAGAAAACAAACACCCGCGCACACACTAATAAATATACTAATTATTTTCACTTAACGCTCACTGACTCATACTATCTGAATGTCCTTTCACAACTTTAACCCACTGCACTGCTATCTTTTTCATTCTTCCGAAATGGGGCGGGGGTGGCTCAGTCGGTAGCGCGCCAGGCTCGTAATCTGTAGTTCCCATGTTCGAGTCCCAGCTGGGTCAGCGTTGAGATTTATCTCCGCAAAATTCCCCGCCCTGCCCACGGTCAGTAGGGGACACCGATGGGCTTGGAAAGGACGCCATCCGTCGGATGGGACATTAAGCCGTGGTCGCGTGTGCGGGAGAGCCATACCCTGTGCACGTTAAAGAACACGCTGGATGGCCTTGACGGGAGGCTACCATGTGTCTCCCAACAGCTGTTCCAGTGGGTCCCCTCCCCCAACCTTCTCTGAGCCTTCGGGGTCCATGTGACCTGGTCATTTAGCCCATGGTGTGCAAAAAAGTGCCGCTCAGAGGTGAAACAACCCAACTATCTGAACGTCCTTTCAGATATCACAACTTTTACACACTGCACTGCTATCTTTTTCATTCTTCCGAATCGTTCTAAGTTCCAATTCGTTGGCTAAATTGAATCTCACGTAGAAGCACACACGAGTGTTCAAGTCACGTTAAGTCATGAAGTCACTGTTGCTCGTTCATCTGTCGTAACAATATCTATACAAGGGGTACGCCAGTTACATACACAATTCCAGGGGATAAGTCGCTGAAAAAAATATATAATATAAAGATATTTTTTCTAAATTCTGTAATCAACCATAGTGTTCGGATATTTTTTTGAGTGACTGTACGTGAATCATAAAAGGTTGAGAACCACTGATTTAATAAATTGAATCTAACTGTATATTCATCATTTTATCATTCAATTAAAAATATTAATAATTTTGCAGTATAATATAAATATAATTCCGTCCCGTGGCCGAGTGATTAGCGCGCTTGGCTACTGATCAAAGGGACCTGGGTTCGAACCCCAGGTTAAGGCATCGATATTTGGGTTGTCTTTCTGCTGCGGTTCCGTCATCCTCGCAGACTATGGCGTATTAAACTGACAGCAGACAAACAGCAAGGTCTAACAGTCATCCTGTCAGACCTCTATGTCTCTATGTCTTAAACTGACAGCAGACAAACAGCAAGGTCTAACAGTCATCCTGTCAGACCTCTATGTCTCTATGTCTTAAACTGACAGCAGACAAACAGCAAGGTCTAACAGTCATCCTGTCAGACCTCTATGTCTCTATGCCTTAAACTGACAGCAGACAAACAGCAAGGTCTAACAGTCATCCTGTCAGACCTCTATGTCTCTATGTCTTAAACTGACAGCAGACAAACAGCAAGGTCTAACAGTCATCCTGTCAGACCTCTATGTCTCTATGTCTTAAACTGACAACAGACAAACAGCAAGGTCTAACAGTCATCCTGTCAGACCTCTATGTCTTAAACTGACAGCAGACAAACAGCAAGGTCTAACAGTCATCCTGTCAGACCTCTATGTCTCTATGTCTTAAACTGACAGCAGACAAACAGCAAGGTCTAACAGTCATTCTGTCAGACCTCTATGTCTCTATGCCTTAAACTGACAGCAGACAAACAGCAAGGTCTAACAGTCATCCTGTCAGACCTCTATGTCTTAAACTGACAGCAGACAAACAGCAAGGTCTAACAGTCATCCTGTCAGACCTCTATGTCTCTATGTCTTAAACTGACAGCAGAGAAACAGCAAGGTCTAACAGTCATTCTGTCAGACCTCTATGTCTCTATGCCTTAAACTGACAGCAGACAAACAGCAAGGTCTAACAGTCATCCTGTCAGACCTCTATGTCTCTGTCTTAAACTGACAGCAGACAAACAGCAAGGTCTAACAGTCATCCTGTCAGACCTCTATGTCTCTATGCCTTAAACTGACAGCAGACAAACAGCAAGGTCTAACAGTCATTCTGTCAGACCTCTATGTCTCTATGTCTTAAACTGACAGCAGACAAACAGCAAGGTCTAACAGTCATTCTGTCAGACCTCTATGTCTCTATGTCTTAAACTGACAGCAGACAAACAGCAAGGTCTAACAGTCATCCTGTCAGACCTCTATGTCTTAAACTGACAGCAGACAAACAGCAAGGTCTAACAGTCATCCTGTCAGACCTCTATGTCTCTATGTCTTAAACTGACAGCAGACAAACAGCAAGGTCTAACAGTCATTCTGTCAGACCTCTATGTCTCTATGCCTTAAACTGACAGCAGACAAACAGCAAGGTCTAACAGTCATCCTGTCAGACCTCTATGTCTTAAACTGACAGCAGACAAACAGCAAGGTCTAACAGTCATCCTGTCAGACCTCTATGTCTCTATGTCTTAAACTGACAGCAGACAAACAGCAAGGTCTAACAGTCATTCTGTCAGACCTCTATGTCTCTATGCCTTAAACTGACAGCAGACAAACAGCAAGGTCTAACAGTCATCCTGTCAGACCTCTATGTCTCTGTCTTAAACTGACAGCAGACAAACAGCAAGGTCTAACAGTCATCCTGTCAGACCTCTATGTCTCTATGCCTTAAACTGACAGCAGACAAACAGCAAGGTCTAACAGTCATTCTGTCAGACCTCTATGTCTCTATGTCTTAAACTGACAGCAGACAAACAGCAAGGTCTAACAGTCATTCTGTCAGACCTCTATGTCTCTATGTCTTAAACTGACAGCAGACAAACAGCAAGGTCTAACAGTCATTCTGTCAGACCTCTATGTCTCTATGTCTTAAACTGACAGCAGACAAACAGCAAGGTCTAACAGTCATCCTGTCAGACCTCTATGTCTCTATGTCTTAAACTGACAGCAGACAAACAGCAAGGTCTAACAGTCATCCTGTCAGACCTCTATGTCTCTATGTCTTAAACTGACAGCAGACAAACAGCAAGGTCTAACAGTCATCCTGACAGTCAGCTGCTTGAAGAGGATTTATTTATTTATTAAGTTTTATAATATAAAAATCGTTTTAATCAAAAACAGTGTTTCAATAATGTGTTCTGTAACTTAAAATTGGAAATATGTATTTTATATGCATATATATATTAATTTTACACTTAAAATTTTTTTCACTTTATATAAGAGGTTTATCAAAATAATGGAAACACGTACTGTTTGTGGAGAACGTTTTATTAATAAGCTGTAGGCCCACCTCGGGTGTTCAGAACAGAAGCAATTCAATGTCGAATAGACATACAAGCCATGCACGTACGGCAATGGAATGTGGGATCGTTGTTCCTGGAAAATATGGCCCAACTGTGCCAGTTATGAACAGTGGAAAGTTTGATCTGACTTCGCGTTCCAGATATTCCCACAAATGGTTAATAATATTGAGGACTGCAGATTGAGGTGGCCAGGGTAGCAGCTGTATTTCATCCTCATGCTGTGCAAGCAAACCACAACTTACACGTTTCGCTCAATGCACGGGTACATTATCCGCTTGAAACCAGGGACGGTCATTAGGGAACAGTGCCCGCAACATTTGATGCAGGTGGTCCCGAGAATGGATTCGTACGTTGCGAATGTGAAACGACCTTGCAGAATAACTAATGGCCCTAAGGAATGCCCATGATATAGCACTCCACAGCATCAGAGATCCACCTCCATGCTTCACAATCGGAAACAAACAGTCGGGGTGGTACGCTTCTGCAGGTTTTCGCCAGACGTACACTCTGCCAGTGATGGGAAGCAAAGTTGAGCAGGATTCATCAGACCAGATAACACGTTGCTAGTCTTTAGCATCCCAGTTTTTATGTGTTTTGCTGCACCTTTACATGTTTTGTTGCATTGATGTTGGTAATCAGAAGTTTGTGGATTGCAGCCCTGCCGTAAATCCCGGCACGATGAAGTTCCCACGAACTGTTATGACGGAAACGGGATCATTCCGACTTGGTGTTCAGCTCTGCTACTATTTGCGTTGCTGTGATCTTGTGCTTCTGTTGTACAATACGTGCCAACGTTCGCATATTCCTACCTGACAACTTCGTATGGTGTCCACAATTTGCACATTTGGAGGCAATGCCCTGTCCTTTTTGACAGGTAGTCAAAATCTTCGATACAGTTCCTCGTGTTACACCTATTATTTCCGCCGTTCTGGTTACTGGAGCTCCTGCAAGACGCGCACCAATGATAATGCTTTTTTAGAGGTCACTGGGATCTGACATTGTCGACAATTACACCACAACAGCTGTTTCACCTGCGCCTGTGGCACTGCTACGTGATACTAGAAAATATCGTACTTCTCCCCTTTATATACCTCACATGGCTGGTGACGTCGTCCCTGTAATATGCATGCGGCTCATTATGTGTACTTCGATTTCCGTCGGTGTTTCCATTACTTTGATAAACCACTGTATCTTTATTACTAGCGTATCCGAGCATCCAGAAAGAGAAGAAGAATCTTCAAAAAATGTCATTGCTATTTCTTTTATATAATGGGCCTGGCTTCTTAGACTCTCTTTAATCATATCTACTTTTAATCAGATCTAGTAGAATAGATTTCATGCTTTGTTGGGTTGTGGGGGGCGGGGGGGGGGGGGGGCTCAGTCGGTAGCGCGCCAGGCTCGTAATCTGTAGTTCCCAGGTTCGAGTCCCAGCTGGGTCAGCGTTGAGATTTATCTCCGCAAAATTCCCTGTCCTGCCCACGGTCAGTAGGGGACACCGATGGGCTTGGAAATGTCGCCGTCCGTCGTATGGGACGTTACGCCGTGGCTCCGTGTGTGGGAGAGCCATACCCTGTGCACGTTAAAGAACACGCTGGATGGCCTTGACGGGAGGCTACCATCTGTCTCCCAACAGCTGTTCCAGTGGGTCCCCTCCCCCAACCTTCTCTGAGCCTTCGGGGTCCATGTGACCTGGCCATTTAGCCCATGGTGTGCAAAAAAGTGCCGCTCAGAGGTAAAACAACCCAACCCTTTGTTGGGTTGTTTTACCTCTGAGCGGCATTTTTTTGCATACAGTGGCTAAATGACCAGGTCATTAGGACCCGAGGGTTAAAAGAAGGTTGGAGGGAGGGGACCCACTGGAACAGCTGTTGGGAGAGAGATGGTAGTCTCCCGTCAAGGCCATCCAGAGTTTTGTTTAACGTGCACGGGGTATGGCTCTCCCGCTCACTGAACCACGGCTTTACGTAGCATTCGACAGACGGCGGCCTTTCCAAGTCCATCGGTGTCCCCTACTGAACATGGACAGGGCGGAGAATTTTACAGAGATAAATCTCAACGCTGGCCCAGACGGTGCTAGAACGTGAGAACTGCAGATTGCGAGCGTGACGCGCTACAGGCCGAGTCCCCCCTCTCATACTTTGTAAATGAATATGTGTTTTCAATATACTATTTTGATTTGCAGAGATGTTCTGGAAGATTTTTTATCAGGAAACTAGCAGATGTTTCTTCACGGTAATTTTTGCTTAATAAAGTTAGAAAATATGTCTAAGCGAATTTAATTTTTATTGGCTTTGACATATGTCGGTTTGTGAATTTGACAAAGCGTTGTTCCACCTTATCTTTCGAACGTGATGGAGAAACTTAATGCTTTATATGTTAAATGAAAACTTGTGATGCGGGGAGTGACATACGCTATAAAATATTGACCCCCCCCCCCATCCTAAAGAAGGTGAAGTATGAAAACTTTTCTTCCACATTAACTCCAGAACGCGAATGCCGAAAATTACAAGCTGTACGTCAAATAAAAGCTTCTGACGCGGGGAATGTCGTAAGCTGGAAAATTTTAACCCCCCATGCTTTCTTCTCCCCTAAAAAAAAAGGGAGAAATATAAAAATGAACGCGAATGCGGAAAGTAGCAAGCTGTGTGTGAAATGAAGCTTGTAACCAGGGGAGTAACCAAATGAAACTTGTGACTACCTTGTGGCCAGGGGTTGCAAAAAATTGATCCCCCCATGCTTTCTCCCCCCCCCCTTAAAAATGGGAACTGTGAAAGTTGTACTATATCATCCAAACGCGATGCAGCACTGCAGTCTACTGCTATATTTCTTTTCCGCAAAAATTCCCCGCCCTGCCCACGGTCAGTAGGGGACACCGATGGGTTTGGAAAGGCCGCCGTCCGTCGGATGGGACGTTAAGCCGTGGCCCCGTGTGCGGGAGAGCCATAACCCTGTGCACGTTAAAGAACACGCTGGATGGCCTTGACGGGAGGCTACCATTTGTCTCCCAACAGCTGTTCCAGTGGGTCCCCTCCCCCAACCTTCTCTGAGCCTTCGGGGTCCATGTGACCTGGCCATTTAGCCCATGGTGTGCAAAAAAGTGCCGCTCAGAGGTAAAACAACCCAACCCAATCCAAACGCGAGGGCCTACAGTTATGAGTTAGGTGTCAAATGAAAGCTCATATAATGACCGTCGTAAACTATTACGAATCTTGTCCCCATTATCCCCTCCTGATAAATGGGGAGCGGATTTTTCCGGGGTTAGACTTTAATGGGTCATATCTCAAATTAAAGCTTTTGACGTCCCCATTGTCATGGACTACCTCAAACACTACTCCAAGAGGGAGGAAGGATGTTGTCGATTTTTATGAGTCATATATCAAATGAAAGTTTTTGAAGGTAAATGATTCTAGTGACAAAAAAATATAAATAAATAATTTTTTTTAAATACCTTTCTTCCTATTTGGCCCTAAAAAGTAGAAAATAAACCTAAAGCATATCGATGATGAATCAGTCACTGAGTCAGTATTTACTTCCGAGAAAGATAGGGTTGCCGATTTGCCAAAGCAACAATATTTCCAGTGAGCTCTCTTCCTTTGAGATGAAAACGAACTCAGTGACTTATTGCACCATCGATATGCTTTAGGTTTATTTTTTACTTTTTTTTTACACGACGTTGAGCCAGGTGGGACTCGGAAATGACGTACCTGGCGCGATACCGACTAAGCCTTTCCCGTCCCCTAAAAAAGACTGTGAAACCACTAGTCTACAAAACTGATTTCCAACTGATGTATGGCGTTTGGAGTCCAGGTATGTCGCAAATGTTTACAGCAAACAATAATACTCCAAAATAACTTGTACTTTTGCACTTTTTTAATTTTTATATTAGGATTTTATAAATCAAGTATTGAACTTAATATGGGTTTAGTTTAAATAAATTGTAATTTCACTTATTATAATAAAAGAAAAAAAATTATATTTTTACAGTAGGTGTGTCATCGTAAAACGGACAATTTCAGAAGAGTGTCGCGTTGGGTTGGGTTACCTCTGAGCGGAGCTGTTTTGCACACCATGGGCTAAATGGCCAAGTCACAAGGACCTCGAAGGCTCAGAGAAGGTTGGGGGAGGGGACCCACTGGAACAGCTGTTGGGAGACAGATGGTAGTCTCCAGTCAAGGCCATCCAGCGTGTTTTCTAACGTGCACAGGGTAAGGCTGTCCCGCGCACGGTCCCACGGTTTAATTTCCCATTCGACGGACGGCGGCCTTTCCTAGCCCATCGATGTCCCCATCGGACCGTGGGCAGGGAATTTTGCGGAGAAAAATCTCAACGCTGATCCAGCTGGGACTCGAATCTGAGAACTACAGATTACGAGCCTGGCGCGCTACCGCTGAGCAACCCCTCCCCAGAAGAGTGTCGCAGTAAATTATTTCAGAAATATGTCGCAGTCAGTTTAGAAGTATATCGCGGTAATTTAATTATTTCAGAAATATGTCGACCAAGATAAAAAGGCTTTGATCCCACAGGTCTAGAGATTTGGAAGTATGATACGCTTATGATTTTGACCTATTAGCAAATAATAAATATTAACGATAAGACTTCTTTTATTGGAGTTGGTGTTGACTTTGTTAGTAAGGAGTTGCGGTGATAAATATAGAATGTTTATGTGATGAAAATGTATCAGTGGCAAGTGTATCGGAAGTTTTGAATTCTGTGACAAATGTAGGTATGTACACTGCCTGTCCAAATTAGTACCATGAAACGTGCCAGGCAAAATTTCTATATTGACTTTACTATTCTACGTCACTACGAAGTCCTGCACAAGCCGTAAAGGCATGGTGAAAAGCAAAGTCAAGTGCGACATGGGTAGAAAAGGCTGATTTCGTAAAGGGAACACATCGTTAGACCAGGTTGGGTTTTTGGGTTGTTTTACCTCTGAGCGGCACTTTTTTGCACACCATAGGCTAAATGGCCAGGTCACATGGACCCCAAACGCAGAGAGACAGTTGGGGAAGGGGACCACTGGAACAGCTGTTGGGTGACAAATGGTAGCCTCCCGTCAAGGCCATCCAGCGTGTTCTTTAACGTGCACAGGGTTATGGCTCTCCCGCACACGGAACCACGGCTTAACGTCCCATCCGACGGACGGTGGCCTTTCCAAGCCCATCGGTGTCCCCCTACTGACCGTGGGCAGGGCGGGGAATTTTGCGGAGATAAATCTCAACGCTGACCCAGCTGGGACTCGAACCTGGGAACTACAGATTATGACCCTGGCGCGCTACCGACTGGGCCACCCCCGTTAGACCAGGATGAGCAGGAGCATCTGTAACGAAAGTGATGGAACTCAGCGGGAAAGCACGGGGCATAGTACCCAGGAATCTTCTGCATAAGAAGTAGCGGTTTAATGTCCCTTCGGACGGACGGTGGGATTTGAAAGCGTGTAACGAAGGAGGTATCCCAAGTGTATGGAGAATGATAACGGTCTCAAAAAAGTCCTGTAGTCGTGGCAAATCAGGGAGGAAATAGTGTCTGACAGACAGCCGTTGAGATTTACATCCTCGAACCACGCTCAGAAAGGAGACACAGATGGGTTCGGTTGGGATGTTTTATCTCTGAGCGACGCTTTTCTTTGCAAACAATGGGCTAAATGGACAGGTTACAAGGTTCCCGAGGGCTCAGAGAAGGTTGGGGGAAGGGAACCCACTAGACAGCTCTTAGGAGACAGATGGTATACCTCCCGTCAAAGCCATCCAGCGTGTTCTCCCACACATTGCACCATGGCTTTATGTCCCATTCCGATGGACGATGGCCTTTCCAAGCCAATCGGAATCCGCTTTCTGACCAGCGGCAGGGTGGGGGTTCAGCGGTGATAAATCTCAACGCTGGCACAGTTGGGACTGCAGATTACGAGCCTGACGCACTACCACCCTTCCCAAGAGGCACAGATGAGCTTCGAAAAGCCACCATCAGTCGCGTTACGTTAAAGAACATGCTGAATGGCCTTGATGGGAGGTTACCATCTGTCTCCTAACAGCTGTCCAGTGGGTTCCCCCCTCCCCAACCTTCTCTGAGCTGTCAGGTACTTGTAACCTGGACATCTTGCTCATTGTGTGATTAGTTGGTTGGATAGTTTACCTCTAAGTGGTACTTTTTTGCATACAATGGGCTAAATAGCCAGGTCACAAGGACCAAAGGGGCGGGGGTGGCTCAGTCGGTAGCGCGCCAGGCTCGTAATCTGTAGTTCCCAGGTTCGAGTCCCAGCTGGGTCAGCGTTGAGATTTATCTCCGCAAAATTCCCCGCCCTGCCCACGGTCAGTAGGGGACACCGATGGGCTTGGAAAGGCCGCCGTCCATCGGATGGGAGTTAAGCCGTGGTCCGTGTGCGGGAGAGCCATACCCTATGCACGTTAAAGAACACGCTGGATGGCCTTGACGGAAGGCTACCATCTGTCTCCCAACAGCTGTTCCAGTGGGTCCCCTTCCCCAACCTTCTCTGAGCCTTCGGGGACCATGTGACCTGGCCATTTAGCCTATGGTGTGCAAAAAAGTGCCGCTCAGAGGTAAAACAACCCAACACAAGGACCAAGAAGGCTTAAAGAAGGTTGGGGGAGGAGACCCACTGGAACAGCTGTTGGGAGACAGATGGTAGCCTCTCGCCAAGGCCATCCAACGTGTTCTTTAAGCGTATTCAAGTTTATCCAGCGTGTTTTCTGTTACATAGGGTATGGCTCTCTCTCTCCCTACCCGGTATCACGGCTTAACGTTCCATCCGAGAAACGGCGGTCTTTCCAAGCCAATCAGTGTCCCCTACTGACCGTGGGCAGGGCGCGGAATAGCCCATTGTGTGAAAAAAGTGCCGCTCAAAGATAATAGAACCTAACCACCGTTTCAAAATTGCCATGCCATTCCGCTGATAAATATTCTACCGTTCTTCTACTTTTCACCCTAGCTTTAAAAATCTTTCCCGTGTTTACGAAAGTTTCAAAGGATTTGATAAAACTCTGTCTCCGTTAGAGAAATGTCATTCCTGGGCTAGCAACTTATCTTTGACCTTGAAAGTAATAAATTATCATTCCCTTTTTTTGTATTTTGGAACTGACAATCATTTGAAAGTTGACAATCTTTGTTTGTTGAAGTGGACATTTTCACCTTTGGCCTTGGGAGCATTTTCGCCATTTCGCCATCAACAGCGCATTCATATCATTCCCTTTCATAAAGTGGCCACCAACATCGAGATAACTGAGAAAGGGGATATTTACTCTGCAGATTAATTTCCGTTTTCACATGAGATATCTTCATAAAATATACCACGACACATTCACGCGTGTATCAGATTCGCATTAAGAGTTGTGTTGTTTTACCTCTGAGGGCACTTTTCTGCACACCATGGGCTAAATGGCCAGATCACAAGGACCCCGAAGACTCAGAGAAGGTGGGGGAGGGGACCCACTGGAACAACTGTTGGAAGACAGATGGTAGCCTGCCGTCAAGGCCATCCAGGGTGTTCTTTAACGTGCACAAGGTATGGCTCTCCCACACATATATTGCAAAAGATTTAGTAATCGAATGGGATCACTACTTGGCTTACAGGCCTTTGAATCAGAAGCAGAGAGACTGAGTTTATGCTTTCTGATCGCCTGACCAATGAGGGACACACTCCTCCTTTCCACATAATCAAGTTGACGCAGCCGTCTGACTCCCGCAGCCAAATCACTCAACTGCGTATGTGACCGTCGAGTTAGGGTCCGTCTCCATATCATCGGCAGTGCGATGGAGATATTTTCCTCTTTGTTGGCAAAAGGACGTAACAAGAAGATGACCCCCTACCCAGAGTTGAAGCGTCATCTGACCCCAACCTGATGACGCGGTCGGAAGGACCAAGGAGCATATACAGGATGTCTCAAAACTATAGGTACAAACTTTTAGGGGAGGTAGCTAACATCTAAAGAATGAGAATTGCATAGGGTTGGGTTGTTTTACCTCTGAGCGGCACTTTTTTGCACACCATGGGCTAAATGGCCAGGTCATATGGACCCCGAAGGCTCAGAGAAGGTTGGGGGAGGGGACCCACTGGAACAGCTGTTGGAAGACAGATGGTAGCCCCCCGTCAAGCCATCCAGCGTGTTCTTTAACCTGCATAGGGTATGGCTCTCCCGCACACGGGGCCACGGCTTAACGTCCCATCCGACGGACGGCGGCCTTTCCAAGCCCATCGGTGTCCCCTACTGACCGTGGGCAGGGCGGAGAATTTTGCGGAGATAAATCTCAACACTGACCCAGCTGGGACTCGAACCTGGGAACTACAGATTACGAGCCTGGCGCGCTACCGACTGAGCCACCCCCGCCCCTGAGAATTGCATAGGAACTCATAAACGGAAACGTCACCGTAAGTCAATAGGCGGCGCTGTTCATCAGTGCGCTAGAGGGGAAATTTCGGATTTCCTCATTCGAGCGGTAGTCGGCTTACGAAGAGCATGCAAAGGTATTCGAACAGGGAGCTGGCAGACATGCACTTAGAGTATGGAATAGCTGAGGGCAACGGACGAGCCGCTCAACGAATGTATCAAGAACGCTTCCCACACAGACGTACTGGGCTACCGTTTGTTTGCGCGTGCGCATCAAAATTTGTGCGATTATGGGTCATTAAGAGGTAGCAGAAGTGAGGGTAGGCCATCTAGTACGCCATTTATAATAATTATGTCCAATAAATGTTTCCCCATTAATCACTGTCTTGTGTCCTTTCAGATCTTGTACCTCTGCTATCACTTTCCCATGACGTTTCCGGTTATGGGTTCCTATGCAATTCTCATTCCTTTAGATGTTATTTACCTCCCCTAAAAGTTTGTACCTATATTTTTGAGACACCCTGTATAAACACGGTATGCTTATCCTTCTTTGCACTTATAAGTTGTTATCCTTAATTTTAGATTTAAATTTAAAGGGGTTCCAGCCGTCCCGTGGCCGACTGGTTAGCGCGCTTGGCTATTGATCTACGGGACCTGGGTTCGAGCCCCGGCTAAGGCATGGATGTTCGTGTTGTTTTTCTGCTGAGGTCCTGCCATCCTCTCAGATCTTCTACTGTGGCATATAAACTGACAGGCTCCTGCCAGACCTTTGTGGCAAGCAGCTGCTTGAGGGGGTATTTATTTATTTATTTATTATAGTCCATTTAATTCTTTAAGTTCTTTCTTTCTTAAGTCCACGATATAAATGATTGATTATTAGAAAGATTAATTGTTCTGCCTGTACTTTTTTTTAGATATTTTGTCTCAATAAATATTGTTATTGTTTTATGTTTTCCATAAACCTGAGTCATTGGATTTTATTTCAATAAAAACGTCTTCCCCTAAGGAGACGGCCTGGGATTTTTGCGGCCCGCATTGTATAATTAAGGGAATAATCCGTAATTGGGCAATGTGGGAAACACAACGCCACACGTTTAAATTTGCATATTTCTACATAAAAATTGAATGGTGCTTGCAACCGCGAGGTGCGCACGACGCCTGGAACGGCTGTTGGGAGACAGATGGTAGCCTCCCATCAAGGCCATCAGCGTATTGTTTAACATGCACATGGTGTGGCTCTCCCACACACGGGGCCACAGCTTAAAGTCCCATCCGATGGACGGCGGCCTTTCCAAGCCCAGCGGTGTCCCCTACTGACAGGGCGGGGAGTTTTGCGGAGATAAATCTCAACGCTGACCCAGCTGGGACTCGAACCTGGGAACTGCAGATTATGAGCCTGGCGCGATACCGACTGAGCCACCCTCGCCCCTTTTAATCAATGTATTTTTTGCCATTGTCGAATATAAAACTTCTTCACTGTAATTTCTCTTTCATTAATTTATTTTTTTTGCTTTCCATTTTAATCTTTTTTCGCACGTTTCCAAAAATTTCTTTGCACGCAAGAATGTCATTAGTCTCTCCGACATTTATCAGTAGAAAGGTGAGTGTTATTAAAACAGTCACACCGAAAATAATTTTTTCTCCAGGCACACATCCTTTAGATAACAGAATACGAAGCTGCTTCATTACTTCCAACTGTTGAGTCTAGAGCACTTCCCTTAGTTGTTAAGGAGAGGGAAAAGTTAGCTTCCTGTGATACCCCTCCCTTACTTTTGCTCCTATAGGGGAAGCTACCTCGCAAAGCACTCCTTCATCCATTCCTCACTTCCTGCGGATCAATGGCCACTGTAGCAACCGTTGCCATAGCGATGGCAGGCGGGACGTGCGGAAATAAGCTCCATTAGCGCGCCGCACTGTGGCTTGTGAAGGAGAACTTCAGTGATCATCATGCTGACCTTTTGCCTCCCACTGATCTTGCCATCAGGGTTTTTTTTTCGCATCTGACGCTGCTGAATGAAAGTTGAGACGACGTAATGTTCGGATAGTACAATCTCTTATTTCATTGGAAAGAACTGCACTCATTGTGGGGTTCTTTATAGTCCATAAGAAAGTTTGGCATCAGTTTCTTCAGTATCTTAGTATTACTCTTTGGGTAAAAATGTAACGCGAATCTCGCTCGTAATCTGAAGTTTCCAGGTTCGAGTCCCAGCTGGGTCAGCGTTGAAATTTCTCTCCGCAAAATTCCCCGCCTGCCCACGGTCAGTAGGGCACACCGATGTGCCTTGGAAAGGCCACCGTCCGTCCGATGGGACGTTAAGCCGTGGCGCCGTGTGCGGGAGAGCCATACTCTCTGCACGTTAAAGAACACGCTGGATGGCCTTAACGGGAGGCTACCATCTGTCCCCCAACAGCTGTTCCAGTGGGTTCCCTCCCCCAACCTTCTCTGAGCCTTCGTGACCTGGCCATTTAGCCCATGGTGTGCAGAAAAGTGCCGCTCAGAGGTAAAACAACCCAACCCACTGATTAACAAGAAGTGTCATGAGAGTTTTAGTTGACCGATTTTTCCTAAACCCGAATTGTCTGCAGGAAAGTAAATTAAATTTTTCAATAACAGTCGATAATTGTCTCTCGACGGCTTTCTTTTTTTCATTTTGCTTAAAGCACATGTAACTGAAATAGATCGATAGTCCAGAGGGTTAGAAGGATTTGAAATTTTAAGTATATGTGAGATGATGACTTCTTTCCATGGAACGGAATTCATTAGAGTTAAATGAACAATTAATTAGATAACGAAGGGGAGCAGAAATTAATGGGGAAAGAAATTTTAGAATAATGACAGGGATTTCATCTGGTCTGGCACTGCGAGTGTTTTTTAGCGAATTTATAAGGTTAAGAACTTCGATTCGGTAACATTTTGGAGTTTAAAGGTTTCGTATATTAAATGATTTATTGGAATAGGATAATGACTCATTTGCATTTGCATGATTTTCTGTAGAAGTGCAGCATTTACAGAATACATTATTTAAAACATTAGCAATGTCTTTAGGATCATAGAAGGAGTTGTCGTTGTAAACTATCTTATTAATTTTGATTTTGTTTCTTAAGTTACGAGCAATAGAATCAAAAATTCGAAATATTTCATTACCATTTGGATTAATAGCGGAAACTCGATTAAGAAAATAGAAACACTTGGCCTTTTTAATACTACTGTTGACCAGATTACAGAATGTTTTTTAGTTCTCCCATGTATATGGGTGATTAGGGTTAATAGCATTCTTAAAATGTTTTTTTTAATGTGATCATTTTCAGAAGCTCTTTTGTAATCCAAGGCTTTCGAGAAGGGCGAACTCAGTAAGTTTTATAAAGGATCACAGGTATCAAGTGCAAAATGGATTAAACAGGAGAGATGTTGTGCCTTTGATTTAGGAGTTGTGCATTCGGAAATACTCTTGTGGAAAGGGAGATATTTTGCAAACACAAAAAGCTCATTTTTGTTGAAATTTTTAAAAGATCTTTTTGAAATTAAAACTTTAGGTGCACGAGGTGAATAATACAATACAGATGTGCTAATAATAAAATGATCACTAATGTCTTGAAAGAGAATAAGTGTATGCTTGTGAAGTGAAAATCTATTGGTGAAAATCATATCAATGAGAGATTCACTGTGATCAGTAATGCGAGTGGGCAATTTGCTTAAACGTATATGTCCGAATGTTTTCAGGCAGATTTCAAGCTTGGAATACGCAGAATTATGTTTTAGAGCATCGATATTAAAATATCCCGTAAGAATGGAAGTAATGTTGCAAGGAAAGCTTTCAAGGACTGAGTACAATGAATTAATAAAATCTTCAATATTGCTGTTCGGAGGACGGTAAAGTGTGTCGATAATCAGAGCAGGATTTTGTTTATTGATAGGGGAGATTTTGACCCAGAGACCTTCGAAACAAGAGTAGGAAGGAATAGGCATTACTTCGACATTAAATGTTTCCCTCACATGTAATGCAAGTCCTCCTCCTGTTCCACTAGATCTATCGATGTGGAATAGTTGACCTTCGAAACAAGAGTAGGAAGGAATAGGCATTACTTCGACATCAAATGTTTCCCTCACATGTAATGCAAGTCCTCCTCCTGTTCCACTAGATCTATCGATGTGGAATAGTTGACCTTCGAAACAAGAGTAGGAAGGAATAGGCATTACTTCGACATCAAATGTTTCCCTCACATGTAATGCAAGTCCTCCTCCTGTTCCACTAGATCTATCGATGTGGAATAGTTGACCTTCGAAACAAGAGTAGGAAGGAATAGGCATTACTTCGACATTAAATGTTTCCCTCACATGTAATGCAAGTCCTCCTCCTGTTCCACTAGATCTATCGATGTGGAATAGTTGACCTTCGAAACAAGAGTAGGAAGGAATAGGCATTACTTCGACATTAAATGTTTCCCTCACATGTAATGCAAGTCCTCCTCCTGTTCCACTAGATCTATCGATGTGGAATAGTTGACCTTCGAAACAAGATTAGGAAGGAATAGGCATTACTTCGACATTAAATGTTTCCCTCACATGTAATGCAAGTCCTCCTCCTGTTAAACTAGATCTATCGATGTGGAATAGTTGACCTTCGAAACAAGAGTAGGAAGGAATAGGCATTACTTCGACATTAAATGTTTCCCTCACATGTAATGCAAGTCCTCCTCCTGTTCCACTAGATCTATCGATGTGGAATAGTTGACCTTCGAAACAAGAGTAGGAAGGAATAGGCATTACTTCGACATTAAATGTTTCCCTCACATGTAATGCAAGTCCTCCTCCTGTTCCACTAGATCTATCGATGTGGAATAGTTGACCTTCGAAACAAGAGTAGGAAGGAATAGGCATTACTTCGACATTAAATGTTTCCCTCACATGTAATGCAAGTCCTCCTCCTGTTCCACTAGATCTATCGATGTGGAATAGTTGACCTTCTAAACAAGAGTAGGAAGGAATAGGCATTACTTCGACATTAAATGTTTCCCTCACATGTAATGCAAGTCCTCCTCCTGTTCCACTAGATCTATCGATGTGGAATAGTTGACCTTCGAAACAAGAGTAGGAAGGAATAGGCATTACTTCGACATTAAATGTTTCCCTCACATGTAATGCAAGTCCTCCTCCTGTTCCACTAGATCTATCGATGTGGAATAGTTGACCTTCGAAACAAGAGTAGGAAGGAATAGGCATTACTTCGACATTAAATGTTTCCCTCACATGTAATGCAAGTCCTCCTCCTATTCCACTAGATCTATCGATGTGGAATAGTTGACCTTCGAAACAAGAGTAGGAAGGAATAGGCATTACTTCGACATTAAATGTTTCCCTCACATGTAATGCAAGTCCTCCTCCTGTTCCACTAGATCTATCGATGTGGAATAGTTGACCTTCGAAACAAGAGTAGGAAGGAATAGGCATTACTTCGACATTAAATGTTTCCCTCACATGTAATGCAAGTCCTCCTCCTGTTCCACTAGATCTATCGATGTGGAATAGTTGACCTTCGAAACAAGAGTAGGAAGGAATAGGCATTGCTTCGACATCAAATGTTTCCCTCACATGTAATGCAAGTCCTCCTCCTGTTCCACTAGATCTATCGATGTGGAATAGTTGACCTTCGAAACAAGAGTAGGAAGGAATAGGCATTACTTCGACATTAAATGTTTCCCTCACATGTAATGCAAGTCCTCCTCCTGTTCCACTAGATCTATCGATGTGGAATAGTTGACCTTCGAAACAAGATTAGGAAGGAATAGGCATTACTTCGACATTAAATGTTTCCCTCACATGTAATGCAAGTCCTCCTCCTGTTAAACTAGATCTATCGATGTGGAATAGTTGACCTTCGAAACAAGAGTAGGAAGGAATAGGCATTACTTCGACATTAAATGTTTCCCTCACATGTAATGCAAGTCCTCCTCCTGTTCCACTAGATCTATCGATGTGGAATAGTTGACCTTCGAAACAAGAGTAGGAAGGAATAGGCATTACTTCGACATTAAATGTTTCCCTCACATGTAATGCAAGTCCTCCTCCTGTTCCACTAGATCTATCGATGTGGAATAGTTGACCTTCGAAACAAGAGTAGGAAGGAATAGGCATTACTTCGACATTAAATGTTTCCCTCACATGTAATGCAAGTCCTCCTCCTGTTCCAGTAGATCTATCGATGTGGAATAGTTGACCTTCGAAACAAGAGTAGGAAGGAATAGGCATTACTTCGACATTAAATGTTTCCCTCACATGTAATGCAAGTCCTCCTCCTGTTCCACTAGATCTATCGATGTGGAATAGTTGACCTTCTAAACAAGAGTAGGAAGGAATAGGCATTACTTCGACATTAAATGTTTCCCTCACATGTAATGCAAGTCCTCCTCCTGTTCCACTAGATCTATCGATGTGGAATAGTTGACCTTCTAAACAAGAGTAGGAAGGAATAGGCATTACTTCGACATTAAATGTTTCCCTCACATGTAATGCAAGTCCTCCTCCTGTTCCACTAGATCTATCGATGTGGAATAGTTGACCTTCGAAACAAGAGTAGGAAGGAATAGGCATTACTTCGACATTAAATGTTTCCCTCACATGTAATGCAAGTCCTCCTCCTGTTCCACTAGATCTATCGATGTGGAATAGTTGACCTTCGAAACAAGAGTAGGAAGGAATAGGCATTACTTCGACATTAAATGTTTCCCTCCCATGTAATGCAAGTCCTCCTCCTGTTCCACTAGATCTATCGATGTGGAATAGTTTATATCCTTCGAGTTCAAAAAGATCATCTGGAAGGGAGATATTGAGCCATGTCTCTGTAAGAGCAATTACATCAAATTTCAAAATGTCAGAACTCAGTAGATAGGAATGTTTAGATTTAAGAGAACGAATATTGAGATGACAAAGGTTTAACCAACAGTGATCTTGGGGAAGAGATATATCTGAGAGAGTTGAGTATAAGTTAAGAAGAAAATTTTTGTTAGCGGAAGATAGGGACATGAAGTTATAAAAATGTACAAATGAAAAACGAATCCAGAAAAATAAAAATAGATAAATAAAAGGAATAATGGGTTTCTAAAAGTCCTCGTAGCAGGATAGATTTTACTTTAAAAACGACAAACTAGGTGCAGTTTAGCAACAACAGAAGTTGAGAGAGACAGGATTGTGTAAATGCGTTACAGATCACAATATATATATAAACACGGGTAAAAATATATATAAAAATACAGATACACAGAGAAATTTTTTTAACTAATTTTAAAGTTCATTTAACTCATTCTTTGATTGAATAAAGCGCTTGTTACCGTTTTTCATCTTGAGTCCAAACATCGCACTGTCCAAATTTCTCAATAGCCGAATAAATCACTTAAGACTTTCTGACGTTAGATCTTCATGAATAGTGATTCCACAGCCTTTAAGGTTACTTTTAGCACGGAACACAGCATCTCTCTTCCGATACGAACAAAATTTTACAATAATCGGTCGGGGCTTGCCGTTCCGACCAATCCCCACACGATGACTGCGGTCAGTATCATTTACGGAAATGTCAATGTTTCATTTTTCATTGAAAATTTTAATGGCAAGGTCAACAGTAGAGGTATCTACTTCTTCCACTCCAAAAATCCTGATAGAGTTTCTGCGTTGATACTGTTCAAGTTCATTGCACTTCACCGATGGGCATGAAAAGGCCGCCGTCCGTCGGATGGGACGTTAAGTCGTGGCCCCGTGTACAGGAGAGCCATACCCTGTGCACGTTAAAGAACACGCTGGATGGCCTTGACGGGAGGCTACCATCTGTCTCCCAACAGCTGTTCCAGTGGGTCCCCGTCCCCCAACCTTCTCTGAGCCTTCGGGGTCCATGTGACCTGGCCATTTAGCCCATGGTGTGCAAAAAAGTGCCGCTCAGAGGTAAAACAATCCAATCCATTGCACTTCAAAGAAATCTCACAGCGTAGATGATTTATTATTACATCTTTCTCTCTAAGTTGATCTCTTAGCTCATTTGTAGTCTCTGTAGAAAACTCAACAGTCCTTTTAATTTCTTGCAGAACAGAAGAAGCAACTGCTTCAATGAGTAATGAGACAATCGTTTGAACAGAGTCTTGGGATTTGAAGACAGTTTCAACACATTTAGAGACTAACGCCAACAGATCGCCGTTAGGAAGCAACAAACCAGCGCTACTGGCAGGGGACCTTGGAGGGCTGCTTCTACCCACTGGCGAGCTTGATGCTTTGCTAGCGAGAGCTGCATTCTTTAGCGCTACTGATATCTGAACGAATCTCTGGACTTATCTGAAGAAATGAGTTCACTTCTGTGACCACGTGGTAACCACAAGAAAGATTGCACTTCCTACTTAGAAACCTAAGGGTGCATAATGAGACATTCTTCACGCATTCCAATCCACTTCCCAAAAATAGAAAATGAAATGATCACTCCGAATAAAAAGAGAAAAAGAAAAACAAAGCTGCTGGAATTCAGAAGTTACTAGGATTAACCCCCACCACCACCAGGTGACATTCTCGGGATGGGATCAGTTTAAGTTCAGGAAATGACAGTGTGGCTCTTAACTGTCGAATATTACTGAAAGTACTGATACGAATGCACTTACTCACGAAATAAATTATAGTTAAAATGATTTTTTTTTTTTGAGTTAGCAAAAACGAAGTTTTTTTCCTTAATAATTCGCATTAAAAGATCAAAATTAACTTGGTGTCTTTGGTAGCCCCTAAAATCGACTGCTGGTATGCCACGCACACCTCACAGACCTGCTTGCAGCGGCCCTGACCTTGTGCATGTTAAGAACAAGCTGGATGGCATTGACAGTATTGTATCCTAACAGCTGACCAGTGGGTTTCCTTTTCCCAACCTTCTCTGAGCCCTGGGGATCATTGTGACCTTGCTATTTAGCTCATTGTGTGCAAAAAAAGTGCTGCTCAGAAGTAAAACAACCTAGCCTCCAAAGGATTTTAATTTTCATAGGTAGAGGCAGCTAAATTTCCAAAATCCCAAACTTTAAACGAATTTGCAAAGCAATATATTTCTGTTCTTAGAAGTTTGAAATTTTGGTTGTGAAGTGTGTTTGTTGGTCAAAAGATTTAAACCAATGGCAACAATTTTCCCTCTTTTCTTACCTGGAATGGGAAAACGTAACTTTTTCACTTTAAGAGATAAATGGAAAATTTTTTTATGTAGTATAAGTAATAATATATATTTATTTGCATTTTCTCAATCATCCATTAGTTCCAATTATCACTGTTAATAGGTGTAAAAGTCGAAAAATTAAAATTTTTAATCTCTTTCAAGAGGAGAATTTCTCCAGAAACGGGCGGGAGTGGCTCAGTCGGTAGCGCGCCAGGCTCGTAATCTGTACTTCCCAGGTTCGAGTCCCAGCTGGGTCAGCATTGAGATTTATCTCCGCAAAATTCCCCGCCCTGCCCACGGTCAGTAGGGGACACCGATGGGCTTGGAAAGGCCGCCGTCCGTCAGATGGGACATTAAGCCGTGGCACCGTGTGCGGGAGAGCCATACCCTCTGCACGTTAAAGAACACGCTGGATGGCCTTGACGGGAGGCTACCATCTGTCTCCCAACAGCTGTTCCAGTGGGTCCCCTTCCCCCAACCTTCTCTGAGCCTTCGGGGTCAATGTGACCTAGCCATTTAGCCCATGGTGTGCAAAACAGTGCCGCTCAGAGGTAAAACAACCCTACCTATCTAAATGTAAAAATCAAAGAGTATGTATAATAAATTCTTTACTTTTAATATATAATAATAACTATAAAATTCAAATTGAAACCAAAATCACACACACACACCAATCAACACTTGAAGGACATCACATAATAAACATTATATTAGCAATAACTACAAATGCATGGCACAGTTTTTTCATCCTATAACACTAAGATTTTCTGATGAAATTAAATTACACTCAGATAAAATGCGAGGAATTACACAAAGACCCTTTCAGTACAAAATTACCCATCATTCAAGAGATGAATTTGATATTTGAACACTATATTTTTGGCTTATGAATGACGAAAGGGTTAATGAGACGTGTCAGTAGATTGAATTGCATTGAAATACAAACAACTAACTTCTCAACATTTCTTCATCATATATAGTAACAGATGTATTCGAAGAGGTGTCTGGGTGACTCAATGAGTCAATGACTGATTTACGTATGTTTCTTCTACGTCTGTGGTGACGTCACTCACAAAGTATTGAGTGTTGGCAGATTTCAACGCCCTGTAAATCTGCAGGAAATTGACCGATTGGTCCCAAATATATTATGCTGATTACCACTCCATAGCCTCGTGTTCAAAGATTTCGTCCCTGTCTGTAATCGGCCGGGATTAATCTCTGTAGGAATATTTAGAATCTCTGGTAGTGCTGCTGTCGCCTCTGCTCTTTGTGAAAGTTATGAATGGAAATACGCACCAAGACTGTTGGTGGGGAAAAGTTGTGAATCGAATATTTCACGTAAAATTTCTGTTTCCTATTCTGAAAGGCGTTAATGAGAGAATAAACACATTTCCTGTCAAACTTTTGACAGGCTGTAAGCTAGTGTATTAGGAATTAGTGTATTTCTTATATGGCTAATCCTGTTACTGTAAAACTCTCTTTGTTGTGGGATTTTAGGGTTATAAGTCCAAATTGGGCAAGGACTTAGACTACCATGGCAGCCTATTAAATCTGCTATTGTGCAGAAGAAACATACACAGTTGAATCAGAATAATATGACCACCTACCATAGTATATGAATGGTAGGTGGTCATATTATGTACATATCATTATATCTAAATATAAGTTGGTAGCGCGCCAGGCTCGTAATCTATAGTTCCCAGGTTCGAGTCCCAGCTGGGTCAGTGTTGAGATTTATCCCCGAAACATGCTGGACGGCCTTGATGGGAGGCTACCATCTGTCTCCCAACAGCTGTTCCAATGGGTCCCTTCCCCCAACCTTCTCTGAGACTTCAGGGTCCTTGTGAATATAATAGCTGATACTACTGTGTATATTTACACTGCTCAAAGTGGAAATCGCAACACGGTAGAGGAAGTGATGTATATGCCTCAAACTGACAGGATGGAAGCTATGAAGTGCAAATGATCAAAAAACGGAACGTGAGAACTCAGGTACGTCTTTTATTAACATGGAGCAGAGGTGTCTGGCAGCTTGACACCTCTGCTTCCACCTCATACCATTTTATCAAGGTGAGGAACTGTATGGTGAGAAATGGAATAGGTTTCCTCATGTCGTTGACAATGCCAACACCATGTGAACAAACGGCCATCTGGCATGCCGAAACAGAATTGGGACTTGTCTGTGAACAACACTCTCCTTCATTTCTTAATCCAATGTTGCTTCGCTTAACACCAGTGGAGATGGAATAACCGGTGATGTTGCTGCCTCTAATGGTTTGCATGGAGAGCAGAGTACCCATAGCAACCCACAAATCACTCTTCAGCACAGTCGCTGTGGTGAAAGGTTTGAAAACGGGGCGGGGTGGCTCAGTCGGTAGCGCGCCAGGCTCGTAATCTATAGTTCCCAGGTTCGAGTCCCAGCTGGGTCAGTGTTGAGATTTATCCCCGAAACATGCTGGAGGCCTTGATGGGAGGCTACCATTTGTCTCCCAACAGCTGTTCCAGTGGATCCCTACCTCCAACCTTGTCTGAGACTTCAGGGTCCTTGTGACCTGGCCATTTAACCCATGGTGTGCAAAAAAGTGCCGCTCAGAGGTAAAACAACCCAACTCAAAGGTTGAAAACGGCCCTCCTATGAAGCATGCATTTTTCATGTCCTGTGGTGTAACATGCTGGTTCCATACCTATCCTTTGTATCATTTGGTGCTCCATGATGTTGCATGAGACACACCATTGCACTGTGCTCACATTGTGCCCCATGTGTGCGCCAATTGCTCAAAGGCTCAATATGAGCTCTCACACGTCAATAATTCACTATCTCTCAGAAGGTGTCAGTTGCGCATAACAATCCCATCGTCATCTCCAATGCGTGTTCTGAACATTTTTCCAACATGTACTCCAACCTCACTGTCACTCGTACTATGATACAAGCTCATGGGTGCTTGTATTTATCCATGGCTAGGCTGAGTATCACGTGTCCATTCGCTGTGGAACTTTAACTTTTTCATATCTCCGATGGATAAGTGCCTCGTGCGATTTACCTATCTCTACTTCTATTCCTTCTCGGTTTCCACTTTGAGCAATGTATCTCAAAGTTCGCATAGGAATAAGTATCCTTATAAGCAAATGATGATTACATTTGCGAAAGCAAACAAACTAAATTTGCTGAATACAATCAAAATACACAGAAGAGTCAAAGCATTATGATTAGTACGTCTTTATGCAAATCGAAGCAATTGCAAGTAAATGACGGCACGTTTGAAAATCATGAAATGATACAAATAACACCTGATATTTATCTCTGTTGATCAGTGTTATTCTTATTCTTGTTCTTCAGATGGGGAAAAAAAAGGACTTTGACAAAGAGTTTGACAAAGGCCATATTGTAATGACCAGATGTCTGGGTCAGAGCATTTCCGAGATGTCAAGGTTTGTGGGGTGCTCACGGTTAGCCATGGTTGATACCTTCAAAAAGTGGTCCGAGGAGAGAAAAACCACGAACCCGTCGGCAAGGTATTGGCCGACCACATCTCATCAATGCTAGAGGTGAGTGAAGGCTATCCAGTATGGTATGAGCCAACAAAAGGGATACTCTGGCGCAACTCGCCCGTAATTTAAATGCTAGTGACTAGTGACAATACATCGAACCTTGCAGAAAATAGGGCTGGGTAGCCACAGACTTCTCTGAGTGCCAAGGCTAACCTCCGTCCACTGTCGAAAGTGCCTATAATGGGCACGAGCATCAAAATTGGACCTTGAATTATTAGAAGAAGGTCGTCTGGTCCAATGAATCTCATTTCCTGTTGCACCATGTGGACAGCTGGGTATGTGTGTCGTTTACCTGGGGAAGTTTTGGCACCAGGATGCACTATGGGATAAACACAAGCTGGTGGAGGAAGTGTAATGCTTGGGCAATATTCTGCTGGGAAACCCAAGGTCCAGTAATTCGTGACTACATTACATACAATACATTCCTTACACACTCACATGTGTCACACACTTTTTTATAATTTTTTTATTTATATATTTATTTTTTTAATATATTAATTTCTGTTAACGTACTGGTTGTTAAATATTTTGATCATCATCCCTGACAACAATATTCCACAAAACACTGCTAACCATATAAGTTATAAAAAAATACGATAATCAATATTTGATGAAAAATGTGTATAATATGCAAAAAGGTTTCTCATTTTACAACTAACCACCAGATAAATAACTTAAGGGAAGAGAAAAGGAATTTTTTTTGTCTGTTCATGTTTTTTAGTTGTTAGTGGTACAGAATTTCATTTCATGTACCACTAACAATGTGAAGAGATCATTAATGATGTTTTTTTTGTATGTATATGTGTCTTTTGTGTGTATTATTTGAGATAAATACTTATTCGGTTAGGATATGCCTTCAGTTCAGTCATTAGAAATTAAGTAAATAAATGTAAAAAGACACCATTTTGTAAGGCTCCATAAAATCATAACAAATTGCCTTATGCATTTAGCATCAATAAAATTATAATTACTTATGCTTCACAAGTATAGTGATATGCATTGCAAGAATCCTTGACTTTATATGTTTTATTATCCTTGACTTAATATGTTTTATTCAATATTTGTATATAGGTAGGCACATATGTATTAGAGTCAGGGCCGGATATTGGTATGAACATGCCCCCCACCATTTCGGAATACGAATAAGGGTAAAAGAGGCAGAAAGTTCTTAAACTTATTTATATTTCATGCATTTTTGAAGAAATTATTTCAAACCACTTGAAACGGAGGGGAAAATGTTATACCGCATTGAAAATCAATTGTCTTTTACAATTTTTCGGCCCCCTGGTTTTTTTTTTAGATCGCGGTCTGGTCAGAGTACATATGTACCCCAGATTACGAAGTGACATGTAAATTCCTTGTATTAAGAAATTTCCTAAAGCATTGGTGGTAGGAACAGTGGCACAGTTAACATTGTTCTAATGTTAGGTGCTGGGCTGTCCAAGTTTTTTCTTCTGTTTGTGAAGTGCTTCTTTTTTACCTAATGTACTGACATTATAATGTGGCTTTTATAAGGCCAGTCAACATAACAAAAGCTCGATTTTTGCGCCATTATTAACCTTTTAAATATTTCCCAAAAATGTTTTATGGACTCGCATCTTACATCAGGGCCCGGTGTCACCTTGCTATGTTGTTTGTTTCGCAATTTTCCGTAGATAGAACCATTATATTTAGATCTACGAACGAAGTCCACAAGTTGGAGACAAGGAGTTTTTTTAATCCTCAAAATTTTCCGTGTAAGCAAGTGTTTCCCTGCGAAAATCCAATGGCATTGCATGCAGACTTCGAAGATTTATAACATACAAAACAACTGAAGCACGGCCTATTTCATTAAGTGTTGAAGAGTTGCTGTCATTTTTAATGCATTTTGTTATCCCATAATTTACAAAATAGTTTACCATCCCTTTCCAAATTTCATACAAGATTTTCCTCCACCAGGACCCACCAGGAATTATCTTTAAAATTTTCAAGTCCCTACCTATAACAGAACTAAATTTAGAACCTCTCAATCTTAGTTTTCTTTATGTATTTCGGAAGTTTGTCATTTGGAATCTTTATTACGCATTTCGACCCCCACACTTTCCCAAATACTTTGCCAACAGGTTCCATATTTCTCATATTGGTTTCTCCCTTGCTGTGCTATCTTGTGTTTAAAAATTCAAGTTTCTGCCTACGGTAGAACAAAAGTTCGTGTTCAATTTTTTTTCACTTCATTAGCTGGATGAGGCAAATCATGTGACTCGTTGAATTTCAACACAAAATTTACTATGTTAAAAGCTTCAAGTCCATGCCAATAATAGAATCAGTTTCGAAAACTTCAATCGCTTTCGCCCCTTCTCCTTTAAGTCACAATTTCTAATTTTCATTTTTTGACGGACTGTACGCTAATTATGGTCTAAAATAAATTTTCACGTGAAGAGAATTTCTATTTCGACAATTTTTGGTAAAATTGTGACCGGCGCTTAGTTGCGAATACTTGCTTCGCCCCAGCATTGCAAGATTTGTGTTCCGTCCAGTTGGAGAATGGCGTGATGCCCACTCCAGTACCGTTATAACTCTGTGCTGTAGCGGTAGAAATTCAAAAATACTATATTTGGGCAAGGACTGTTCAAAATCAGCAGTCATTTCTTAAAGGAAATTCCTTCGTTGTTGTTGGCCAAGACAAGTACAGGTCTTTCCCTCCATGGGTCTTTCATATCTTGGCCAACAATTCCGTATGATTGAAATTTAGTTTTTTGGTTTGGCAATGTTTCATATGTGACTGATTGCCAGCTGAGAAACTTCGTTGTGAGTTTGTTGTTAATACTGGGGTAAGATTAGAAATATTACTTAGTTTATTGTTTATTTCAAAACGGTTTTATTTTGCTGTTAACTGAAAGTTTTATATATTACAGTGACGGCTACAAATGAAAGTAAGATGATGAATCCTGAGCCAGGGAATCAACTAAATGCAAACCGTCCGCAGCAGACTGCAAGCATTGACGATGCACCATGGTGGATGAAATACGTAGTACGATTTATTGGAAGTGCTGGTTCGCTTGGTAAGATATTGTATGGATTCTATTTCGTTTGTTATTTCTAATTCTCGGTTTATCAAAATAGTTCTACCATGTGGGGGTTGCCAACTTTACATTCTGCTGACATTTAGGTTCAAATCGTTTCCCAGAACATTGTCTTTCATTTTACCCACAATGTGTAAATATTTCATATATTATCATTTGCCAAGTTCTTTTATAATTCAGTGTAAGCTGCATTTATCATGCTTAGTTATTCTAAATAGGTAATAGTGGATTACTGAAAGCTTAAGGTCTGAAAGAATGAAATGTTTCAGTCATTTCATTATAAACAGGGTTGGCTCAAGCTAGTAAGCTGTGCATCATGGTGTCTTCTATAAGGCAGTATCTATAAAATATCTGAAAAGGGGTTATGCAAAAGCACTTTGCATCAAGGCGCAAACATACCTTGAGCTGGGCCTGATTTTAAGCATGGGGGAGGGAGGAATCTATTGGAATTGCCTATTTATATTCATTGCAAGGGCAAGATTTTTGGCTAAAATGGTCTAGAGATCTGAAAATTTCTGATTTAGATTTTGCTGATAATTTGGGGTCTATAAATAATAGCTAGGTAGTCACTGGAAGGAGAGCTTTGCACCAATCCCCTGTGATGATGCATAGAACCGGCCAGACCTAGCACCTAATGTCCGACCCCGCTTTCTCATGGTGCAGACTGTTAGTACCTTTCGAAGGAGATACTCTCTTGTGGAAGGGAATGAAAGGGGAGGGCTTCCAGATTAGTGTGGCCTACTGATCTGGACCACATGACTATTTTTTTTTCTACCCTGCTGAGGAGTGGTCAACCACACAGGGTCCTGGTGTTGACCATATCATTAACCAGAATGGAATAAGGCTCTGAGATTGGATATAGATCCTAAATTTGCTGTACTGGTGGGCTTTTGTGAAGGGAATATCTTTAACTGTGTTTTCTGTTTGTGGGTTGACAGCCCCAAGTGAATAAATTCACAGAATATGTTTTATCAGCTAGTGGATAATCCGAAGCAGAAAGTGCGAATCATAGGCACCTGAACTCTTGCTGCTATGGACATTGCCAAATCCTACATTGGAGGAAGTCTTCCAGTGTAGATGGCTTCAATCTTTAATAGTAAGGAAAGGGGTCTTTGCCCCATGCCTGCGATTAGGGGGCTGTTTGATATTGTTGGCATTCCCTCTCTCAATAAACATAGTTTCTTTAAACATCCTACTAACCATTTTCTCTCCATAGGTAGTTGGGAATATGAGGACTCTGCACAGAGCTTATGCTCTTGATGTCCTCACACAAGAATTTCATTGTTATAATTTAGATATTCTCAGCTTGCAAAAGACCAGAGGGACATATAAAGGTCAGATTCTTAAAAATAATCTTAAATTTCTCTTTTCAGGGAGGGAAGATAATAAGCATTTCTAAGGTGTAGGCCTGCTTCTCAGCAGATATGCTAGTAATGCTCTTCTAGGATGAGTGCATTAACGAAAGGTTTCTTACAACTAAATTTCAAACAAGCATTAAGGACATGAATGTTACCTGTTGTTATGCTCCCACTGAGAATGCTGACGACAATGATAAAGATAAGTTTTATGGACAACTTCAGGATATTTTGAATTCTGTCAAGAATGGAGATATTAGTACTGGGAACTAATTCTGTCAAGAAAGGAGATTTAGAACTGGGGCTAGTCTTGTTAGGAATACCAGAATATATAGGGGGGCTGAAATTAGATCTGACCATTACCTTGTTAAAAGTGTCTTACAACTTAAACTTAAGAAGTGTTATGATACGATTAAAAAAGTTCTTTAACACTGAAGCTCTGATTTACCCATTATAGCTAAAGTTTATGATGATAAGTTACTGGATCTTTATGACATTATAGGTTACTGGATCATTATGAAAATCATGGAATGCTTACTACTGAAGTTGAGGAAGAATGGGATTGTTTTAAACAAGCTTTTCTTCAAAACTGACAATGCTCTTTTAGAAGAAGAAAAAAAAAGCAGAGGAGGCAAAATTATTTGAGTGATAAGGCACTTGACCTTATTTTGGAAAGAAAGAACTGTCATAGCTAGATGGGTTAAGCATTTCAGTGATGTTCTAAACAATGTGGTTAGTTCTACTCCCATTGTTTGTAATTATTGTACAGGGTGATTCAAAACTCATGGCCAAACTTTAAGGGGTGATAGAACACACCTAAACAAGCACTTTTCATCATACAATGCATGGTCGGAACTCAAGCGGTAAAGCGCTAGAGGGTGCTTTCCAGTGAACACTTATAAGCACTGGTTTTTGCACTCGTCATCATTTCTACCGTGGATTGCAGAACAGATGGACTGTTTCACGAATCAGGAGAAGGCGGACATGTATTTCACATATGGAGCTGCGGACAGGAATGTGAGGGAAAACAAAGACTGTAACGGGAGCACTTTCCAACCAGATGCGTGCCTGATCGTAAAACCTTTCAGCGATTTCACCGGTATCTGTGCAAAACGGGCTCCATTGTCAGTGGCTTGCAGGATACAGGATACGTAATACTTCTCCTGATTTGTGAAACATTCCATCCATTCTGCAATCCACAGTAGAAATGACAACAAATGCGAAAACCAGCACTTATAAATGTTCACTGGAAAGCGCCCTCTAGCGCTTCACCACTTAAAACGGACATAGGAAATGGATGACCTTGTATGATGAAAAGTGCTTGTTTAGGTGTGTTCTATCACCCCTTAAAGTTTGGCCCAAGAGTTTTGAATCACCCTGTAGATGCATTACTAGCTTTAATACCAAGATTCAACCCCCTATATCATAGTTTGAAGTTATTTTAGCAATTTCTACACTTTTAAACTACATAAATCCCCAGGGGTAGATGAAATTAATACTGAAATGCTTAGAGCTGGGAATGTTTCAGTTACCATATGGCTCATTGAGATTTTAAATATCTTTTATGATAAAGGTATTGTTGCAGAGCCTGAGCATTTTACCAGAGCTATTATTATCCCTATTTTTAAAAAAGGTGATCACAGTTCTTGTGATAACTATAAGGGTATCACCCTATTTTTTGTTCCAGGTAAGGTCCTTTGCATTATTGTGCTTGAATTTGGAATTTAGTTGACTGGCAATTGCATGATGAGCAGTGTGAATTCAGAAGTGGCAGGGGATGTGTAGATTAAATTTTTTCACTTAGGTAGATTCTTGAGAAATGTTTAGAGTTTCAAAAACTTTGGTTATTAGCTTTGTTGATTTTAAAAGGCTTTTCACTCTGTTGATTGTCATAATTTGTGGTTGATTGCGAGATTGTATGGCATAGCAGACAAGTTAGTTAACATAATGAAAGCTCTCTACAACAACACTTCAGTCATGTGTGAGAATTGGTAAGGCTTGTAACAATTGGTTTAGCATTGCTTCTGGTATTTGACAAGGGTGCATTTTGTCTACTCTTTAGTTTGGTTACTGATTACGTTAGGTGAAATTCACTGCAAGGGAAAGATTTTGGCCTTAAATGGTCTAGAGATCCTGAAAATTTCTGATTTAGATTATATGCTAATGATTTAGCTCTTTTGGGAAACGATGTTGGTGAGATTGGTAGTAGAGTAGGGTTGGTGATAAATAGAGAGAAAACTAAAATGATGAAAACTGGTTAGGCAGGCTGTGGTTCAGTGAATCTGAATAATTCTACTTTTGAGCAGGTGTCTCAGTTTAATTATCTTGGGAGCTATGTAATAGATACTGGTGATGTATGGCATGAGATTAACAGATGAACAGGAATTGTTGCTGGGACTTTTAAGAATCTATGGTGAGTGTGGAGAAATAGGTGTATACACCTGAAGACTAAAATTATACTGTATAATGGTTTGGTTCTTTCTAGAGTCTGTTATTTTAGTGAAACTTGGACCCTTATAATAGGAAACGATGTTTTTGATTCTAGATGCTTATGCACTATCTTGGGCATTAGGTGGTTGAACATTGTTAGTAATTGCTGACACCTTTGCCTAAAGTCATCAACTCCTTTGAGCAACATATTATGTAGAGACTCCATTGGTTTGATTTTCCAATTATAGATTAGTGAATAGGGTTATGAGCAGTGTGCCTAAAGGCCTCAGAAAGAGGGAGAGACCTGGGATTCGGTAGACCGACAATGCCAAATAGGGCCTTGTTAGAATTGATCTACAGTGATGAGATGCAGCAAATGTAGCTCAGGAGAGATGAATTCTGAAGTAAAGAATGTTAGCCGATGATGGTGTAGTGGTTAGCATAACTACCACATTTTCAGGAGGCATGGGTTCAAATCCCACTCAGAGCAAAACCAATTTTTTTCAGCTTATTATTTCATGAAAACTAATCATTTTTTTTTGTTAAATATTTTATAGTCAGAAAATTAAATATTGAATGCTGATTAATTTGGCATATAACATACCATAACTCTTTTCATTAATTATTTGGCAAAAAAAGTTTTAAAGTTGTTTTTTTTTGGGGGGGGGGCTGAATATAGGATGAAAATTGCTTGGCCTCTGGGTGTAAACCAGTTTTTCAGCCTAGACATTGGAAGGATTAAGTTTAGATATCCAAAAGACACAAATTTAGCATAATTTTAACCCCCCACCCCCATATCCTTCAATAATATCAGTACCATTTGCTAAATATATACATCACTTTTGCAAGTGATGGAATTGTGTAATCCACTAAAAATGTATCTTGAGTCAGCTGGACTTAAAACTGTCTTTTTTGATTAAAAAGATTTTCATGACACAGATTACATAAATATTTTTTAGGTATCAATTTTTAACAAATAAAATTCCCTTCTAAGTCTGGATTAAATGATTCTGAATCTTTTTAAATTAATGCCACCATATTTCCATATCTGAGGCAACTATTGATGCACTGTAACTTAACCTGACAAAATACAACAATCATTTGAATAAGAACGTAAAATTCCTTTACAGAAGTTTAATGCAAGTGCAAAAAAAAAAAATCAAGATTTCTGCATTCAAAATTAGCAATCTGGTGTGTCCAGTGAATAATTCTGGGTTCTAAGCAAGATTTCCAAAAAGAAAAACTTAAGTTTTCATTTTGAATTCTGTGAAATTATATTTTAATAAATTTAAATTTTATTAAAAAAATAATAAATAAATATTCCTTTAAGCATCTGCTTGCCACAGAGGTCTGACAGGAGCCTTTCAGCTTATACACAATAGTAAAAGGTATGAGAGGATGGTGGGAACCCAGCAGATAAACAACACAAACATCCATGCCATACCTGGGGTTTGAACCCAGGTCCCTTAGATTACTCCAAAAATTGATTAGATAATTTTACACCAACAAAAGTTATTCCACTGGCCAAGAAAAATTTTCTGATATACAGGCCATATGTTGTGCATCAGACTGTAACAGTCCTATGCAGGAAATAAATGGCAAAACTGCACCAGTCATTTTGACTTCTCCCATACCTTCTTACTATTCAAGAGCTGACAAGAAATCTCCCGTTCACAAATCAGAACTTAGGTGCTGCACTGAAACAACTACTAGTCTGGAAGTCATTTACTGTTTCTTGTTAATTGCCCATTTTCCATCTAGTAACATTTCACTTTGCTGGGTAAGCATCTTTCTCGTAGGAAAGGGCTTCAACTGCCACATTCTGTACTTAGGTGGAACTTCTTCAAGGAATACCTAAATTTTGGAATTATGCTATAATTTCTTACACCCTTATCTATCTTATGACCTAACTCAGTGACTAGTTCTCCCAATGCAGATCAATTTGATACTAAACTAGGCCTTTTAGCTGAAGGGCCACAAAGAAAACTGAAATGGAAGGGTGGACCACCAAAGAAATTTATAATTAATAAAGTAGTATAACCAATGCAAAAACTAAATTGAAATGTAAACAATATAATTTTCTTCAAATTAGTAATGTTAGTATTAGTCCCTTTTCTGAAATTGAATTTCTTATCTATCATCATACTCAAGCAAGGGGCGGGGGTGGCTCAGTCGGTAGCGCATCAGGCTTGTGATCTGCAGTTCCCAGGTTCAAGTCCCAGCTGGGTCAGCATTGAGATTTATCTCTGCAAAATTCCCCACCCTGCTCATGGTCAGTAGGGGACACCAAATGGGCTTTGAAAGGCTGCTGTCCATTGGATAAGACGTTAAGCCATGGCCCTGTGTGTGGGAGACCCCATACCCTGTGCACGTTAAAAAACATGCTGGATGGTCTTGACGGGAGGCTACCATCTGTCTCCCAACAGCTGTTCCAGTGGGTCTCCTCTCCCAACCTTCTCTGAGCCTTCGGAGTCCTTATGACCTGGCCATTTAGCCCATGGTGTGCAAAAAAGTGCCACTCAGAGGTAAAACAACCCAAATAATCAAGCAGCCATAGGCTATGAAGGTCTAACCATATTGTACAATTTAGTCCTCGAAACATCTGTCCTGAGCTACATCTTTTGCATCTGGTCACTGTACACCAATTCTAATAAGGTCCTGTTTGACATTGTCTGCACACTGCATTCTAGGTTTCCTCCTCTTTCTGAGGCCTTAAGGCACACTGTTCATAACCCTATTATGCATAAGGGCAACATGGTCAAATCAACAGTCTCACTCTGCGTTATATGCTGCTCAAAGGAGTTTGCTGACTCCTTTGCCTAACCTCATCATCACTTATAACGTTCAACCACCTAATGCCCAAGTACTGCATAAGCATCTAGAATCAAAAACATCATTTCCTATTATAAGGTTTCAAGTTTCACTACCATAACAGACTCTAGAAAGAACCAAACCATTATACAGTATAATTTTAGTCTTCAGGTGTATACACCTATTTCCCCACATTCACCATAGATTCTTAAAAGTCCCAGCAACAATTCCTGTTCATCTGTTAATCTCATGCCATACATCACCAGTATCTATTACATAGCTCCCAAGATAATTAAACTGAGACACCTGCTCAAGAGTAGAACTATTCAGATTCACTGAACCACAGCCTGCCTAACCAGTTTTCATCACTTTAGTTTTCTCTCTATTTATCACCAACCCTATTCTACTACCAATTCTCACCAACATCGTTTCCCAAAGGAGCTAAATCATTAGTATATAATCTAAATCAGAAATTTCAGGATCTCTAGACCATTTAAGGCCAAAATCTTTCCCTTGCAGTGAATTTCACCTAACGTAGTCAGTAACCAAACTAAAGAGTAGACAAAATGCACCCTTGTCAAATACCAGAAGCAATGCTAAACCAATTGTTACAAGCCTTACCAACTCTCACACATGACTGAAGTGTTGTTGTAGAGAGCTTTCATTATGTTAACTAACTTGTCTGGCATGCCATACAATCTCATGATGAACCACAAATTATGATGATCAGCAGAGCCAAAAGCCTTTTGAAATCAACAAAGTTAGTAACCAAAGGTTTCCGAAACTCTAAATATTTCTGAAGAATCTGCCTAAGTGAAAAAATCTGATCTCTACAGATCCCCTGCCACTTCTGGATCCGCACTGCTCATCACACAATTGTCTGTCAAACAGATTCTTAATTCTATTAAGCACAATCTTGTAAAGAACTTTATGTGGAGCAGAAAGTAGGGTGATACCCTTATAGTTATCACAAGAACTGTGATCACCGTTTTTAAAAATAGGGATAAAGCTCTGGTAAGATCCTTAGGAACAATACCTTTATCATAAAATATATTCAAAGTTTCAGTCAGCCTTGTAACCAAAACATTATATACCTTTTTTCCCTTTTGCAAATTTATTTGTCACCAATAGCTTGCAAGCTGCACAAAAAGGGATGATTGGGCTGTATTAACTGTAGTTTGCCCAGGCCTGTACTAAACACTACCTAAGTGTGCACATAATTAAAATTTTTAGCAAATACCTGAGAAAATATTCATGTCATATAGAGAGATGTCATGTTTTCATAATATTCCTGAAAAAATTTCTCATTTCATATGAATAGACATAATTTTGATTGAGCTATGTGGAGACATAATATTTGTAATTTATTCCAGACATCTGCATCTACCTAGTGAAGTATGCTATGGAACATGCCAATGCATGAAAATTTTCTAATTGATATCAGTATGAATTCCAATAAAAGCTGTAAAAGGCATTGTGGAAAGCAAAGTCAAGGGCAACATAGGTAAAAAGTCTGATCTGACTGATTTCTAAAAGGGGCACTTCATTGGTGTGTGATGGACAGGTGCATCTGTAATGAAGGTGATGGAACTCAGCAGAAAACCATGGACAAAAATCCCAAGTGTATGGACAATGGCAACAGTCTCGAAAAATATCTGCCAATCATCGGAAATACAAGAGGAAAAGACCAGACAGAGACAGGCATTTGTTGGCACAAACTGTACAGAACAACAGAGCTGTGATAGTTCATCAGTTGAGAGAGATGACTGCTAGCAGTATTTCAAAACCCAATTAAACAAGTACTGTGCAGAGAATTAGAAACTTTGAAGTTTGGGAACTGCCATGATACATATGATGAAGTATTAGGTAAATGCTCATTGTTTTTCCAGGCAATCTAAATCTTGAAAACCATCATGTTGGGTTGGGTTTGGCAAGATGAGAAACTTGCATTTCAAAGAAGGAAATTATTCCAAGTTGTTATATTCTCTTAGGTTATAAATTGGGCTAAAGACTTTTGTGGAAAATAAAGGTGAAATTCGTGGAAATAATACCAAAATTCTTGGGACAAAATTGCGAACCAACATGGTAATGATAATTAAATCCATTAATTCCTAAAAAGAACAAAATTAATATTAAATGATTGGCTTTATTTATGCTCAATTTGTAGTTATCGCTCAGCAATGAGTATTCTGATACAGCATAATTATATATAGATAAATTGGCCCCTTATACTTCAGCAGTCATCTCACAGAATCCCCCACATCATTAGAAAATATCACTCTGAATTAACACTTGTTCATTGGTACTGATAAATATTGAAGAGCTATGAGCTATCTGGGAAATAATTCATTTGGAAACAACCAGAAAAGAATTAAAATATCAGTGTTCAGTTCTTTCACAAGTTTTTCATGACATCTGCTATTCAGCTTTTATGTTCTCATCTTCAAGCATGGTCATACTGTTGAAAATTATATTATCAACAGCAGAAATTTTTCAGCATTTGAATTGGTGTGATGTTTCACCCATTCTCTTTTACTTTTCTGTAACCCTTCCAGGGCTGCCCCTGAAAAACTGATTTACATCCAGAGGCTCAGCTTTTTTTTCTCTGATCAGCCAAAAAAAAAACTCGAACATTTTTGCCAAATAACTAATGAAAGTAATTATGGCATGTTATATGTCAAATTAATCAGCATTTAATTCTGAATTTACAAAACATTTAATTTTACAAAATGATGTTAATAATATTGTTTATTAACAATATAATTTAATAGGGCACTTTTAGAGTCACGTAGGAAAAAAATGCATCTGACAATGCAAATAAAAATTAATTTTAAATAAACTAATAGACAGAAATAATTATAATGGGCATGAATGGAAAGACTGTTTCTGAATAGCAAATAAAATATATTTTTTTTACTTGAAGCAAGAAAATTACTCCCTTTTTGTAATTTTTTTCCTGCTACCATACTTTGAAAAAGTCCAGGCTTTTTCCAAATGTGCTGAGCCAAATGAACAAGTCAGCTTTAGAATTTAAAAAAAAAATAACAAATCAACCAAAATAGGTCATGTTATATACCAAATTAAACAGGATTTAATTCTGAATTTTATAAAAATAAAACATTTAACACAAATGTATAAATGTATTGCATTTAATAACAGGGCATTACACGTGCATGTAGTACCAGCTAGCAGTACATTGTAGCACCCAATTTTATGTTTAAGTTACTTTAAGATATAATTAGTGATTATTATATCGTGCGATCAATTTATTGGAAGCCATCTGTTTCAGCAGTGAACTTCTTGATACCTAAGTGAATGAGCAATATATTTAAAGTTTTTAAAATCATAGTCTTAGAATAAGAAACAATCATCCAGGTGTATTTTTGATCACCCTGCTTCTGGGAAGTCTATATTTAGAAATGAAGTGACCTTGACCTACAGAGTTGTCACTACTGCATGTCCATGAACTTCCTACTTGTGTGACCACTACAACGCTGCCACTACCTGAGTCTCATCATTGACAGTGTTGTGAAATTACTGTTTATATATTTCTTCTCTGTAGGATCAAATCATTATCACAAATGACAGTCCGCACAACATTCCAACTGCTACTTCATTTAAAAGTAATCCTGTCGTTCTACATAGTAGTTTTATGTTGCAGATTGAGAACATATGTTCTCTACTTAACAAAATATGCAATAAAAAAATCTGCTAACCAGAATGACAAAATAGCTTTTGACAATTCCAAGAAAGAAGTTGTTAAGATCTTTGAGGACTCTTTGAAAGTAATGATATAAATGTCACCTTTTCCTTGGTTGATAGTTCATTGGGTATTTCTCCATTATCCAATTTGGGAAAAAATATGGAAGCTTTTCTGGAAAAAAAATTTAAATTATTCAATAGCGAAATAGCTTATAACAGAGCAAATATGAATTCAATTGTTGACCATTGAAATGCCTTGTGTAACAATTCAACTATCAACTCTAGGTCATCCAATATTCATAGTATTTTACTAGCCCCTCTTGAATTTTCATATGCCAGTGCTGTCAGTAGCCATCGTATTTTCACCACTGACAATCAGTGTAATCAAAACAGTCCTAGCAACAGCAAATCTAGTCAGGCGTCTTACTCTAGTAGCTCACATGAATCCAGCCCAAAGGTTAGTGTTAAAACCCATTTGACCAGCCCAAAAGCGTTTGTACTGGGCACTCAAGAAGTTCCCAATGTTACCATGGTGATCATTCCCAAGAAAAAGCGAATTTTAGTTAATAGATTTAGCCCTATTACTACTTCAAGTGAAATTGTGAACATGCTTGACAACACAGATATTGCTTTTGAATGTGTAAACCTCGGAACAAAAATATCAATCTATGCCTCCTTTGTCGTAACCCATGATAATCAAAATCGGGATTATTTCTTAAATTCGAATTTATGGCCAAAAGGAACTTTAAGGTTAAAGGCATACCAAGGCATGTTATTATGGAACCTATGTTGCTCTCCAATCAAATGCCTGTTGGTTCAAGTTCACAATCCAACAACAACTAATGACTTTCAAATAATTTTGAACACTGTAGGGCTATTTTTATGAATCTGCATAGCATATGCAACAAAATTCAATCTTTGCATCATTTTATCTATGCTCACAACTTGGATATATTGTGTCTCAGAAGCATGGCTCGATGATGCCCCCTCTGACAGGGTGTGTGTCCTAATGGTTTTTCAATATTTTGTAAGGATAGATTGAATGCTAAAGGTGGTGGAGTGTGTATATTCATAAAAAATCATATCACTACACTGTAATATCAATGCCTCAGCGAGTTTGAAATTATTGGTGTTGACATTTATTCATCTCACAATTGCTTAGGTTGAATACTCACACCTACATCCCTCCGTCTAATTCTAGCAACCATTCTTATATAGATGGCTTCCTCAATTGTATAGAATATGAATTCCCCAGTAGTTCTCACTTTAATTTTGCCAATATAGTCTGGACAACTCCATTCTCTACAAATAATGCTCAATGGCTTACTATCACAACTAAATTTCCTAGGATTCCAGCAACTAGTTACCTTTTCCACATGAGACAAAAATTTCCTTGACTTGGTCTTCTGCAACCGTGATACATTCAGCGAGTATGTATAACCCTGCTTCTGGGAAGTCTATATTCTTCTGGGAGCTACTAGACTAAGACGACTGACTAGATTTGCTGTTATATTGAACATTGAAGTATTCTGCCTTTTTTCTACCAGTGATACACCTCCCCATATTCCTGTTTCTTTTAACCTCAACCTCTGCACTTTCCTGAGCCACTGAATTTTACAGAAGCAGATTATATTTTTTCTGAATTAGTCAGTAACATGTTCACCCAACATGGTTCTGCTCTCACTCAGGCTTTACACCTGGGTTGTTTTTGTACTATATACATCTTGTTTTTGTTATATTTACATCTTGTGTTGTTTTTTATTGTTTTTCTGTTATATATCTATATGTCTTGTTGGTTTTATCTTTTGCCTTTTACAGCACTTGGTTTTAACTTTGGTTCAGGGGTACTTGGCTTTTAGCTTCTATTTATTTCATTTGGCACATTATAGCGTCAGTAGTTCATGGGCCATAAAACCCCAAATAACCAACCAACCAATGGTTCTGCTCTTCCACAATTATTTGACCAACTAGCAGCTGAGTTCTCTGATACTATGCATTCATGTTAGCAACTAATTCCCTGTGTTTCTGTAAAAAGTAAGACCTCCAATTCCTAACTACGATAATTGGCCAAGCTTAAATTGCGAGCTTTGAGAGTGCTTCAAAATGATAATAATTCTACTAATAAAGCAAATTATAATGCAGCATCCAAGATATATTCAGATGCTTCACAAGAATGTTTTTCTAAGCACCTTCTTCAGCTTTGCAAGAACTAAAAAATTCAAATGTGTTTTTCAAAGATGCAAGAGGTAAACTAAAAGATATACAAGTTATCCCTTCTTTGAAACATCATGATGATTCAACTGTCACTTCAAATTATGAAAAGGTTTCACTGTTTGTGACAACTTTTGCTAGAGTCTATGTTACTGATGTACCTATATTATTTACTTCCTGTGACCAATCAATCAACCCTCTGTTCTCGGACATGCCTGGCCCTCCAAAATCTCAGCACTGCTATTTTATTAATTCCTACCAAATCATCCTCTGGACCAGACAAGATTCCACAAACTTTTTATAAGCAGCTAAACTCCATTGTTTGTGAAAAATTATCTATCTTGTTCAACTCCTGCCTGGAATCTGGCCGGATTCCTCCTGCCTGGACTCAAGCCATAGTCATTCCAATTTACGAGAGAAAAGGTGATCCCACTGATTCTACCAATTACCATCCAATCTCACTGACAAACATCTTCCCAAAATAATGGAATGTTGCATACTATTCAAGCTTCTTTACTTTCTTTAGATGCATAATATCATTCCATATGAACAGTTTGGTTTCAAGGCAAGCCACTCCTCTACAGTGAAATTACTTCACTGTGTTATTGGGCTACGTCAATTGATGCTGGCAGTCCAATGTTATTTATATAAATTTTGAAAAAGCCTTCGATAAAGTAAAGAGATCATTCGTCTTTGACACACTTCTTCGACAGGGAATCCCCCAGATCATTGTAAGATTAATCTGTGCATTATTTACTAACCGCTCTCAACAAATAAGAGTTAAAGATGCCCTTTCACCAATCAAGGATGTCGGCAGTGGTATTGTTCAAGGATCTGTTCTTGAGCCTATACTTTTCACATTGTTCACCTCAAGCATACCTCATGTTCTATGACCAGTTGCCTGCTACGTATTTGCTGATGACATTAAATTTTATGCAAATTCTGCTTCTTTAGACATTTGTTGTTCCATCCAGCTTGCATTCAACAGCATCGAAAACTGGAGTTTATCATACCAGTTACTAATTTCTGCAGACAAAACGACTATCATGCACTTTGGTCGTAACAATCAGAAGCAAAATTATGTTATCAATGGCTCCCCAATCATTAGTGTATCATCTCAATTGGATTTGGGTGTTACCATTTCTCCCAACCTCATTTTCTTTACACTGCCAAAAGATCACCAAAAAGGCCAACCATGTCGCCTTCATGATTTTGCATTGCTGTAAGAAGTGCAATAGGCCCACTCTTTTCAAGGCATTCATTTTTGTTTTGCTTATTCTTAAATATGCATCTGCTGTTAGATCTCCCCACATGATCTCTGACGTCAGTCTAGTTGAGCATCCACTCAGATGGTTTAGCAAGAGATTACCTGGACCGTCCAACTCAATCTATGAGGAGTAACTGAAAGTGCTCAATATTCACTCCTTGGAATAGAAAAGGTTGGTTCATGATCTAAAAATCTGTTATAAAATCATTAGCAACTTTATTCAAATCCTATCAAGCCATTGAGCCATCCCGTGGCCGAGTGGTTAGCACGCTTGGCTACTGATCTAAGGGACCTGGGTTCGAGCCCCGGATTAGGCATGGATGTGTGTGTGTCGTTTTTCTGCTGAGGTCCTGCCATCCTCTCAGACCTTCTACTATGGCATATAAACTGACAGGCTCCTGTCAGACCTCTGTGGCAAGCAGCTGCTTGAGGGGGTATTTATTTATTTTTTTATCAAGCCATTAATTCATGTCTTTGAACTCTAGCAGAACAAGGAGGCATCCTCAGTGTATACATATTCCTCATGCTAGAACAAACTGTAAATATCATTCCTTCATATGCCTAGTTGGTCATGTTTGGAACTCTCTACCTCCTGATGTTGTGTTCTCCCCAGCTTTGTGTATTTTCAAAGATCGCTGAAATACAGTTGACTTCAAGTTTCTAGAATGTTTTAAGTTTTAACATGTATGTAATTATATGTTCTCAATCTGTTTACCATAGTGTAAATCACAACAAGTGTTAACTACATTATAAATATTTCTCTATTTCTGATGTCTTGAGTGGTGTTAGCATTTTTTATTTTGTACCTTCTTCACAATAAATAAAAATAAATAAGCTTTTTCACATGATATAGTGAAAGAAATAGATTGACTATGCAATTAACGTCTTTGATGAGTATAGTGAGAAGAACTGAAATTGCCCTCCCACATGAGGACTGTTTCCATGCCAAGGAAGCCTCTTTTGCTTCAAATTCAATTTTTTTTTTCCAATAAGTATTATCCTATAATTATTTTACTTAAAAACATCTTACTAAGCCGAAGCTTATCAGTGGTCCGTATCCAAGACTTCGTTTTCAGAAAATGATAAAGATCAAAGTTTTTTTTTTACTGGAAAATGAAGAAATGAAAGAAAAAAATAATATATAGCCTAATATGATGTTAAATAAAATATCCACAGTAACAAGCTGGCCATCCATTCAGGGGGTTGCTCAACAAAGAGTAGCATTAACAAACAAATCAGCAATACTGTATAGCGCTTCTGAGAAATGGCAATCAGATGATTTAGCAAATTATTTTTATTGATAAATTATTTGATGCATATTTTATTAAAATATGCATCAAATGAAAAAAGAAAATATTCTTTTTCAAACTTAAATTGTGTATTTTTTTTAAATATGTGAAAAAAATTTCAAACAGCAATTGATATTTTTTGTTTTACTTAAAATAAACGTAGATGTCTTGGGTCTCTCATTTCAGATTCTGTCAGCATCTATGTTCACTGGGGGCACCCTGGAAGTATTAACCAGTTTTCATTTATTTACGTTATAATTATTATTTTGGGGCTTTTTATATACTTTGAATCATCAGTTCTCCCCACACATAGAGTTGCCAATTGCACAACTTCAATAATTGACAATCTCAGTGTTACCTGTAGATGTTTAATGTCTATAAATCAATAAATGTTTTTGTGGAAAAAAATTTCCCAACATACGGGATTCGAACCTGCATCTCTTCAGAAACATGCCAGAGTATTCTAACCTATTGAACTGCCAGCTGCCTTTTTAACCACTAATAATGACTATCACTCTTCTTGTGAATTTTGGGTGCCTCCTTTTGGCACCATCTATGATCTCAGGTGACAACTACTTCTTTTTAGTTCTCTGAGTTAGATGGTAATAAATAATGAAGTCACAACACACTATATAGCATGATGTGACAGGTAGAAACTGAGGAAAAGTAGAGATCATTAAAGCAAGGTCATATCTCCACATCAATTAAAATTAAATTGAAATTTTTAATTCTCCATGACTTAAATGCTTTTAGCCACGTCAACAAATGTTCTATGCTATCAAGTATCAAAAGTTATTAAAGAGAAATTTACATACTGTACTACAAAGGATAGGTAGCAAGAGGAACTTCCGGGATGCTTCTGAGTGACAAGTTTAATCTTTGACGTTCTTGCTGGCAAGTGACACTTCAGTAGAATTTGGAAAGGCAATGAAGTATGCTGATAATTTATTTGCTTTAAGGTTTAGCAAAAGAAATAACCAAAACTACTTTTGGTATAATAGAGTGCTTAAAAATTTTCAGTTTCACACTCTTACTTTGGGTGCATCATCAAGTGGGAACTTAGCAACCTTAGATATTGCATGAGAGGTAGTTGATTGTTAAGTACAGGGAGGGGTGGGGTGCCATAAATTGCATTATCAGTGGCTCAGCTCTGAGGTTAGTGGCCTTAAAGTGATCTGCGTGTGAAGGAAGTTGGAAAAGAGGATATGGGGTTATGGGAACTTTCCAAGATTAATGAGTCTCAATAGATGTTTCATTTTGTGAATAGATTAAAAATTCATTTGGTTTCAGGTGCATTGTATTGGGAGTATAATGAGTGGGATACTTTTATTAATTTTATAAATTTTGTAAACTAAGTTGCAGGTTAAAGATAAATATGTTATGAAAACCATTATTCATGTCCTCACTATCAGTAGGTATATTGGGAATTCTGTGTGTGGGGAGGGGGGTATTTTAATTTCTGATTCTTAATAATTATGGTAGTTATTTAAAGATATATGGGGGTATATGTGTTAATGCAGACTGGAATAGTGATCAGCAATGAGAAAATCTCCTTAATAACTTTTGATACTTGATAGCATAGAACATTTGTTGACATGCTTAAAAACATTTAACAGTGTCATAGAAAATTAAAGATTTCAATTTAATTTTAATTACTGACACGTGAATATCTACTGTAATTTTTGTCCACATCAATTTCTCGAAATGTATGTTTCAGGAAAAATGGCATAATTAAGAAACACATGAAACATTGGAAATTTAGCAAAACTGACTATTCCATTCTGTCACTTATTAGAATGTAAAGAATTTGAAAAAAAAAATTTTGATGTCACATAATTTTAGAGAACCAACATCAAAATTCACAAAATCTTGAGAAAAAAAAATTGCCATTTTACAGACTCTTTCATAACACTTTAATTCCTGGAAACATTCAAAAAATGTTGTAATTTGTAGAAACTGCATGGAAATTCATGCTGCCAAAAACTTACACCCTTAGTTATGATTTCACTATTGGTACAAATATCAAGTATTTATTTAACAATTTTAATATATGTGCAGTTTTTAGCTGCAGAAATTGTCAAAAAATAATACAAGTTACAAATGATAAATGTCACTTTGTTCACATTATAATATCCCCGCCTTGCCCACGGTCAGTAGGGGACACCGATGGGCTTGGAAAGGCCGCCGTCCGTCGGATGGGACGTTAAGCCGTGGCCCCGTGTGCGGGAAAGCCACACCCTGTGCATGTTAAAGAACACGCTGGATGGTCTTGACGGGAGGCTCCATCTGTCTCCCAACAGCTGTTCCAGTGGGTCCCCTCCCCCAACCTTCTCTGAGCCTTCGGGGTCCATGTGACCTGGCCATTTAGAAGATCGAAGGTATAAATATAGTGTGCAGAATTAAATAAAGATTAAAGTAACTATAAACACTAGGTGCTATACTAGTCATGTGGTGTAGAGAAAAGCAATAAGCTCATGGACAACTAATGGAGTAACTGATAATTGTATATCAGTGCAGTGAAGTTCAGTTTGATTAGTCATACCTGCATTGGCTTCATTAAAGAGTTCTTGTGACAGCTTATTCAGTTGTACAAGGAGGAAAAATGCAGATTGTGTGCTATTCCTCATGGGGCCAGTGCTTTCACAAGTCTGATGTTGCTGCTGCTTACTCATTGGAGACAGAGTTCATTTGCACTGTGGCATGAGTCACTGAGTGTCAGATGATTTTGAACTCCATGCTCCTATTAGTGTACTGAACCAGTTGCTTACATGAGGTCATGTGACTAGGCATGCCTATACGTGCACCAACATATGCCTATCGGTTACTCCTTTAGTCGTCAATGAGCTGATTATTTTCCTCGATACAACATGACTAGTATATCACCTACAGTGTAATACTGTCTTAATCTTTACTTAATAACATTACTTATAAATATGAATTATAATATTAAATATGAAGTTTTGCATAATATTTTTACCAAAATAAGATATTTAAATGTAACCTATCAGTGTATCACCAAGGGTTTTTTCCAATTCAGATATGAACATAATTGTTTCAAATTAGCTCTATATTTATTAATAATGTTATAAATGAACATTTTTGAAATATTGTATTGTGATAAAATGTGTATACTAGCTCTATATAACTACAGTACATAACAGTAAAATGTAGCACTTTTTCTGCCCATGGTTATTTTTCTGTTGTAATTGAGAAGTATATAATTTCATTGTAAAAGGTTTTGTATGTGAATTTTGTTACTCTTTTAACAAACAAGTGGAATAATCAAAGTTTTTATATAGCAAACAGGTTGGCTAATTGTTAAATCTGATTAAAATTTCAATCATAGTTTTAAATTAATGTAAAAGAAAGTTTATTAAAGTTCTATTTTCTGTAATAGTGCCTTAGCTGACCAGTGAATGAAATGGTCAACTTGACCCATGATTAGTGAAACAGGGATTCAAACTTATTTAGCAAGAGTTTACTATATTTACAGTAAAAGCTTAACTTGCAGTTAATCAGAATTTTACCATTTTTATTTTTTGCAAGAAAAAAGTAATGAATATGCTACACTTTTCAATTTATTGAGAAAATGTTTTGCGATGTAGGATTTTTAACTTTATAGGTGAGGTATCATTCATTTACAAATTGATAACTTCTTGCTTCTCAAGTTGTTTTAAATGCTGATAAAACTGAGCCATATCTGCATGAAGTAACATGTCTAATGTAGATATACACTGAAAGGACAATTTATTTTACATACCAACCTAACGTGGGTCCACCTTTCACCCTCACAACAGCAGCAACATTCGTGGCATGGACTACCAGGTGTTGGAAACGTTAAGGTAATATTACAGCCCATTATTCCAGGACAGTCATTCATAAAGTGTCGATAGTTGCCAGTGGTGGGTTTTGGGCTCAAATGCACTGCTCCATTTTGTCCTATGGCTGAATGATGCTGAATGGAATTCAAATCTGGAGACTGAGAGGACCATTTGTGGGTTGTATATATGCCACACTGGCATACTCCTCCAACTAGTCCTTCACCAAACTGGAGTGATGTGATGGGGCATTGTCTTATTGAAAGAAGGCATCTTGCTGTGGGAAATGGATAGTCATGAACTGGTGAAGGTAGTTGGTGAGTGCATAACATAGCCTTGTGTGGTGATAGTGGTCTCAATAGGTACAAGGGGACCCCAAGGCAGCTCACATAAATATGCCCCAGAAAATTATACTGCCTACACCAGCCGACCCCATATACACACAAACACACAACCTCCTATTGGCATGTTGTAGTTTGAACCTCGATTCATCAGACCAAGCTACCCATTTCCAGTCTTCCATGGTTTATTGGAATATTTTATGGTTTATTGGCAATATTCCTTTATCTACTGCATAGCCCAGTGATGTGCTGTTAACAAGGGTACTTGATGTGAGCGTCAACTGCCATAGCCCAGTGTGAAATGCATAGCTGCTCCGCAGTTGAATGTTGACATTATCATCTGCACTCTGGCTCTCCTTTCTGACATTATGATATAGGAGAGGTGGTGCTCACCTTAAATGTCAATGGCCAGTTATAGCCACATTTTTCCTGGTGGCTGCAGGTTTTGATGTAGTCCTGGTACACATGTGATGATCACATGCAGAAATTCCAGACATTCTGCAATTGCAGATATGAAAGTTACCCATGTTCCTCACACTATCTGCCGATGATCGAATTCACTCAGGTCACTGTTTATTCATCTTAACAGTTGCAGGTACACTATACCTCAGGTATGTATCTAACCTATTTATAGGTTGCAAAGGGTTTCAGCTGACCTCATTAGTATTGCAGAGTTGAGCAGGTTTGTGGATAGATGCAGTGTGTATAATAAAATGCACTTTCAGTGTACTGTCTTGTGAAATATTTGAGTTTTTCAAAGGGAACTTTTTCATATTTCAATAAATTTCTAAAAAGTAAAGCATTTTTTTTAATAAACTAGTAGATTTGGTTATGTTATAAATTTCCATTTGTAAGTAAAGTGCAATGTTATTGATCATGAATTTAATTATCAATTGTTTCTTGTATTGCAGTTGCACTTGGTTTAGGAGCATTTGCATGTGTTACTTTAACACCAGCTTGTTTAATGGCAGGAATACTTCAAATGTGAGTAATTTTTTATAGTTACTTTTCAGTTTACTAGTGAATAAAAAAAATTGAAAGCTGAAAAGTAATGTTCCCAAACTATGGTGCTTCTCTATCTATATATATACACACAAATCAGAGATTAAATCCAAAAATATGAATGAATATAATTATGTTCCATTACAACTAACATAAGTCAGCTCACATAAAAAATATTTGAATAGAACAATGTTTTTTTGTATTGTGAAATTGGTAACATAAAGGCCTTTTTATATTACTTTGTGAAAATTTTTGATGCCAGTATAACATGCAATTACTCATTGAATACAAATTCGATATCATGATTTTAGTAAAATTACAGTTAATACCTGATATAGGAATTGATGATATCCTAATTTTGTAAATTTTTTATGGCCTGTTTTTTTTTCTCTCTCTTATTTCTTGTTTTCTAATTCAGCTTGTCAGAGTGACTTTAATAACAATTATTTCTGCAGAAAAAGTCTCAAAGCTCTGTGGTATCTCTATATTATACATTTTTGTGCATATAAATAATATTTAAAGAAAATGAAGTTAGCACCTTACACCAGAAAACCAGAGTAAATTTAAACAATATTACTGCATGGGTTGGGTTGTTTTACCTCTGGCGCTTTTTTTTTTTTGCATACAATTGGACGCAATGTTTCCAAAGGCTCAGAGAAGGTTAAGAGAAAAGTATCCACTGGACTGCTGTTAAGAAACAGATGAAAGAGTCCTGTCAAGGCCATTCCAAATGTTCTTTAATCTGCACAGTATGAATCCTAGATATGGAGTTGTGGCTTAATACCCATCCGATTGACATGGTCTTTCCAAGTCCATCAAGTGCCCTATCTGACTAAGAGCAGGGATGGTGTTTAGCAAAGATAAATCTCAATGCTGCGCAGCTGAGACTCAAACCTGGGAACTACAAATTATGAGCCTAGTTTGCTACTGATTGAGTGACCCCTGTCTCAGTGACTGTGACATTTCTAATCACTACAAGAAAATATGTGAAAATTACTTAGGGAATGGAAAACTACTACTACTGATAGTTAGCTGTTTGACAATAATACAAATGACAATTAAGCAACTATCTGAGAACTCAATGGCATATAAGCAGCAGTTTGAAAATAAATCCAGTTCAAACTTTCTTCTTTTTGCAGTTCAACAAGTTTATCTTAGCACTTAATATTCTTTAAGTTTAATAAATTCAGCTCACTCCAATAGATATATAGTTTCACTGTGTTTGGAGCTGGAGGAAATTAATTTTCTTGAGAGAGTTAATCCAAATGGTAATGATAGATGCTTCTTTACCTTGAAGGTTTCTTCTTGATAACAGAAGTTTGCAGTTTTGATGGAAATATTTTTATGAATTATTTTAAAGGAATAAAGTATTAATACCAAAATATTATTGTTATGGACTAGTGTGATCATTTTGCTTCTATTGTAACATAATAGTTGTTGCTTCTGTCCATGGTAGGTAGTTGAGTTGTTTTTTTTGCTTTACTGTAACATGTTTCTTGAGATTGACTTTTATAGATATGTTGTTGATGACCATCTTATGACTGAGTAGTTAGAGTGTTTTGATACTAAGCAAAGGGATGTGATGTTTTTCTTGTTTTTCTGTTGAAATCTTACCTTCTTCACAGACCTATTATGATCTATAAATTGGCAGGCTCCTCTCATACCTCTGTGCCAAGCAGCTGCTTGAGGGGATTTTAGTCATGTTGTTGAGAGTGGTGGAAAGTCATTATAAAAAAAAAATTCCCCCTCCCAAAAAAAATACAGACAGTAGCCTGTCAGTTTATATGCCAAAGTAGAATATCTGTGAGGAAAGAGAGATCTCAGCAGAAAAACAAAATAAACATCCATGCCTTATCCAGGACTCAAACCCAGGTACTTTGATCAGTAGCAAAATATGCTAAGAATTCTTTGTTATGGTAAAATATTAGCATTTTTGTGTATGTTAGTTGGAATTTTGTTTTTGCACTGATAATGAATACTTGTGTAAATTGAGGAGTATTTTTACAGTTAAGCTTTTAGATATTCACTATCCCAACAGTGGCATTCCCTGTGGAACCACCACTGGTGTGGTATGCATGTCCCGCATGTGAAAATTTATTTAATTATCAGCATTCATTCCATTCAATCACAATGCACAACACTTAATATGACTGATGTTTTTATTATGTACTGGCTGTACCACCATTACAGATCACAAGTACTAAAAAAATTCATATACTAAATAGGAAATGATGAAGGATAGTTCTACCTCTTCATCATGTTAATATTTGAAAGTGTTAAATACATTTCCAACAAAAACAATCAGAACAGAAACCACTAGCAAAAAATTGTTAAACCAATTTGCATATCGCAGAAATATTTAGTACGTATTGTGAGCAATATCTTTACAATATAAAGCCTTCTGCTTCCATGCAGAGTAGTGAGACAAAACAGAGATTAAAATCCATGAATTTTACTTCAGAATCAAAAATTTAATAACACTTTATTAGTTGTATTTACACTTCAGCATTAAAACTCTTGAGGAGAGCTTAAATTACTCATGTAGAGGAATAAAGCATATAATGCCACATGGTGCAATATGGCTATTGCCTCTGCTATTACTTGACTATTTTGTACATGTGCCTTTTCCTAGTAAAGACTGTCAAGAGTAAGAAAGTGATAATTACCGGTCCATTCAGCTTAAATACCTTCAATAATTACCAATAATCTTCAAAATACTCTTTATTCCTCTACATGAGTAATTTAAGCTCTCCCCAAGAGTTTTAATGTTTAAATGTAAATACAGCTAATATAGTGTTTAAATTTTTGCAAACTATAGCTGTGAGTCTTAATTTTAAAATGCTTTAAAATTTAAAACAATGAAAGATACATATGAAGAACAGAGATCTCTTGAAAAATGCTGAGAACAACCAAAGAATGTTAAAAAAGTTACATGCACAGCACATTCAAAAAGAAATCTTCACTGTAAATTACTTCACAATTGATTATTCTTTTTCAAAGCATACAAAACAAAATTGCAGCTGGCATACACAGAAATGCTAGAAATATACCATAACAAAGAATTCTACAGTGATAGTGATAACCCACCATCTCCATCAGCATGGAAGATTCTGCTAAAAGATAAAGCATACAAAATATCTAATGGAAAAAAAAAAAAGCACCATCCAACTTAGACCCTGAAAAGGTTAACATACAAAAATATGAAGCACATTTAGGTGAATTATTATTTTAGGAGTTGGTAAAAGATTTTTATCGGGTTTCTCTAAATGGTCAGCTCACAAAGACCCCAAGGCTCAGAGCTGGGTAAGAAATGAATCCCCTGTATATCTGTTAGGAGATGGAAGTTAATTTCAAGGCCATCCTGCACTTTCTGTAATGTGTAGAGGTGTATGGCTCTTATTCAATGATCTGAAGACTTTCCAAGATATCAGTTCTCCCTTTCTTACCACAGGCAGAGCACAGGCTGATAGAGAAATTTGTAATGAAGATACAATGAAGACTGAAACCTAAGAATATCAGGTTATGAACTTGGTGCACATGTCCCAAAAGAAAATGCAACCACTACAGTTCTCTTTGTATGCATATATCATTATAAGGGTTAGATCTGGGGGGGGGGGGGTCATGCACACCTCCTCATAATTAAAATCCACCTCCTAATTAAAATATAATCTATCATATTCCTGTGAACCCCATGTATATTCATAAATATGCTGGTGTTTGTATTATGTGTTATTCGCAAACCATTAAGTTTACCTGTAGGAAACATCCCCATTGCCATTGGAACAACCAATGCCAAAGCACTGGTAGCATTTCCTGAAATGCATAAGGACTGCTAGCATATCCTCTTCTTTTACCCAAATCTCAGTTAGTGCTATAATTTCTGGTTTTAATTCAGTTAAGTTAAGCAATACCACAAAATGATCAAAATTTTTTCTCAGACTTGTAATGTTTCCCTATAAAATGTTTATTCCACAACCCCAACAAAAATAATTTTTATCAGAAACATTTTTTTTTTATCAATTTCAATTACTTTGGAATAATTATCATTTATAATTCTTCATCATCTGTAACATTCTGAATATCATCAGAACCAAAATCAGAAGCAGTAACATCATTCTACAGATCATACGACAGAAAATTAGCCATTGTAAATATATTTCACTATTTATAAATGTTATACTCATAAAACTTAACTATCTCTGTTTATCTAGATCCTGAGAGTTCTTAATTCTAACTGAACCAGAACCTTCCACTTTTCTCACAAAAATCTTAATCTCTGACCCAGACATACTTGTAGCCCAATTCATACTGTTTTTCCTTTGCCTTAAATAGCTGTTTATTTTCGTTCATCAGGTGATCGTTAATATAAACTCTTCTATCTTCATATCGATCATCAATTTCTTTCAGTGTTAGTTCCTTTTTTTCTTTCCAGGACCTAATGCAAAGATCTTTAGTCTTCCTTGATCCAAATTGTATGATGATAGGTTTTATTTTACTTTTGAGACTGGCACTCTATGAGCAGCCTCCACATCCAAATGTTTTGTCCCAATTTTCAATTTCTGAGCAAATGAATCCAACAATTTTCAGAATATTTTCTTGCCTTCTTTCAGAAAAACCAACTATCTCTGTGTTCCTATTTCTGCTATATTGCTGCATTTCATTTAATTTTCATTTCAAATCAAAAACCTCTCTTTCCAGTACTGAAGTAGTCTCTCTTAATTTTTTTGTCTGACACTGTACTTCAGAAATTTGCTTAGTAATTTCCTTGAGCATTTTGATGTGTTCATCCAGCCTATTGCAACAAAAGGAAACGCTTTTATTAAATTCTTCAATTTCCTGCATGATCTCCTTAAAAAACTTTTCATTCGTTGCCATAATTTCATCTCTAAAAATATGAAATTGTTCCTTTATCATATCCTCAAAAAACTTCTTTGTATCTGCATTGATTCTGAAGTCGCCACCTGTCATTTCCAGCTCTTTCCTGGTTGATGTCTCAATTTGTGCCTTTCCATTGTTACACACCACATTTAAGTTTCTCTTTGCAATCTTGTGGCATTTTTCAGAAGTTACTCTTTTTGATTTAGACAATAAAAATGGAAATTATTTCCACAACTACATCATTCAACATAGTCGGGAGATTCCAAGGATTTCATTTCCACACGACTATCAATTCATTTTTCTGTCAAAATTACTTTTATATCTTAAATAATTTCAAACACAACGACTTGTATAACAATTTAATTCCATGACAGTGCTGTGATACAGTTGAAAAAACCTTTTGCTTTTGCTTCAATTACTTTCCGAGTTTTAGAGGAGTGCTTTACACTAACCACTGACCTTAACAGGGCATACTTAGAAAACACCCTTATACCATACAGCTAGCACCAAGAATGAACTGACATAGCCAGGAACATCTAACATTAATAGTGGTTGGTGTATCACAAATGAAAGTTCAATCATCAGTGTTGCAGAGATTGGACTTGAATGTAAAAGGCAGTGAATTATTCAAAGCTCATCTCATAGGTGCAGAGACTGCTAAAAACATCAAGAGAAACAATAAGGACTGGTAGCATTTAAAATTACATACAACAGCAAAGTGATAGCAGCTGTCAATGCAATTTTACTAGCGATAAGAAAAACAGTAAATATGTTCACTTAATTTTTGTAACTCTAGTTGCTGTTTGATCATAAAGATTTAATTTAGAGTTAGTATGTATACTATAAGACAATTGTATGGTATAAGAGTGTTTTCTAAGTATGCCCTGTTAAGGTCAGCAGTTAGTGTAAAGCACTCCTCCAAACTTGGAAAGTAACTAACAGCAAATGGTTTTTTCAACTGTATCACAGCACTATCGTGGAATTAAATTTTTACTTTTTATATCCACAGCTCTAAATAGTTTTTGTAAAATAGAAAATTTAGTCCTGAGACAAATCCACTCTAATAAAAGATCATGATCAAAACAACACAAACGATTGTCCACAAATTGCTCTTAACTCATAGCAGTTATGCTGCAGCTCTAGCAGACGACAGTTCTTGCCAACCCACATGGGAAATCGTCGTTCATGTGTGTCATGTGCTTTCCCTTCTTCTGGTACACGTAAACTCAGTTACAAAATTTTCAAATCATAAATTCTCGATTACTAATCATAATAGCAACTTGCTCACTATCCTTTCAAGTACATCAGATGTTTATTCACACTAACAAACTTCCCTATGTAACAGAAATAATTTCAAAATTGGACTTTTTTACTCACATTAGAAATCTGTCCTAACCATTCTAGCTATTGCCAAACAATTAATTTTTCTTTTATTATTTCTTCTGTTTCCCAGTAAAAAACTTTGATCTTGTACCTTTTCTGGAAAATGAATGCGGGTTTGAATGCGGAAGTGAAAAACTTACGCGTAAAAAGTGTACACAGAAATCTGTCCTCATGTGGGAGGGCAATTTTGACAAGTGCTTTTAACCCCCTCCCCTTTTCCCTTGCAAATTTTTTATTTAAAAAAAAAAGAATTTTTATGTCTATATTGAATGATTTAAAAAGATTCCTCCCCCCCCCCCCAATATCTTGGTTATGCTACTCTGATGATACAACTTTTTTTTTTGCTTTGGTGTACTTACCTTTCAGCCCTTAGCCAAGATACCTGAAATTCAACAATCAATGAAAAAGTTAATAATGTTCAATAAAACAGCCAAGAAAAGTGTTCCTCCATTTCATAAACAGGACAGAAAAATTCCATTAATGTGAACAGTCCAAGTCACTTTGTATAATACTGGTGCATGTTTCAAAATATACCACACTGAAAAGAATCATTAAATGAAATAAAAATAATGTTTTAGGTAAATATTATAGTATTCGGGAAGAAATTTCCTTTCAAATCGAAGTAATTTAACTGTTTTTATTGATCACATTTTCCAATATAAAGCCGTAATTGCATAGTCCCATCTATTTTTTTTTCACTGTATCACATGAAAAAGTGTTATTAAAATCAATATGTTTTTAAATATATTTAAATATTTTTTTGTAAAATTCAGAATTAAATTCTGTTTAATTTGAACATAACATGACATATTTTGGTGTATTGATTTTTTTAAGTTTAAATCGGACTTGTTTATTTGTCTTAGTATGGTTGGGGGGGAAAGCCTGGACTTCGCTCAATATATGGTACTGAAAAAAATTATAAAACGAAAGTAATTTACTTGTTTCAAGTAAATATATTTTTTTGTTCTTAAGAAATAGTCTTTCTATTCATGTGCATTATAATCATTTCTATTAATTTTTTTATTAAATAAATTTTTATATGCATTTTTTACTACATGACTAAAAATGTCTTATTAAAATAAGTCATTTTAAGAAGAGAATCAGTCAGCCATGTGACAACATAAATGTTCCCAGCTCTAAGCATTTCAGTGGCGATTTCATCCATCCCTGGGGATTTATGCAGTTTTAATTTAGAGATAGCCAATGTGACTTCGGAATGTGATATAGGGCATTCATAAAAGCCAGTAATGCATCTATCCTCATTGCAAACAATGGGAGTAGAAATAATCACATTATTTAGAATATCTTTGAAATGCTCAGCCCACCTAGCCATCACAGAATCCTCACCTTCAACCATCTTGCCATATTTATCCCTCAATCCCTTTGTACCTGTCTGTTTCTTCCCACATAAAACGTTAACAATCTGGTGCAACCCCTTGCTATTGTGCTGTCTAACTGCTTGGTCAGCTAAGCTATCAAGTCAAAGATTCTTATCAGCTGTTAACTGATCCTTTACACATTTATTAAACTCATAAATGCCTTCTGTTAGGACTAGTAGGGTGTTGATTCATATTAATCTTGCACTTCCTTTTTACAAAAATAAGTTCCATAGCCTTATCACTCAAATATTTTTGTTTCCTTTGTTCCCTTTTACCCAAAAGAGTATTGTTGGTTTCAAGAAAAGCCTGTTTAAACTGATCCCATTCTTTCTCAACTTCAGTAATAACCAAACCACAATTGTCATAATAACTAAGTAGCCTATAATGGTATGTTTTCATCTTCAAAGTATTGCTCTCCATTCTCACACTCACCGTATTCTTCATTATCACATTATGGCTATATCTGGATCTTTCAGGCATTCGATGTTATATTTCACTATCACATTTGACTATATCTGGATCTTTCAGAACTTCAGTGTTATACCTAATTTTCTTATCCTTAGCACAACATTTCTTAAGCTTCAGCTGCAAAACACCTTTGGCCAGGTAATGGTCAGACCCAATTTCGACTCTCCTGTATGATCTGGTATTCCTAACTGAACCAACCCATTTGCTGTTAATTAAAATATAATCTATCATATTCCTGTGCAACCCATCAGGTGAACCCCATGTATATTCATAAATGTCCTGGTGTTTGTATTATGTGTTAGTTATTCACAAACCATTAAGTTTGCCTGTAGGAAACATCCCCATTGCCATTGGAACAACCAATGCCAAAGGGACCTAAAGCTCCTGCTCAAAGATTAAAGTCAGTACCAACTTAAGTATTGAAGTCACCTATCACAAGAGAAATATCTCATTTCTTTCACAGAATTCAAAATATCCTAAAACTTGCTGTAAAACATATTCCTGCATGAGGACATCAAGAGAATAATCTCTATATGACATCCTCACGTTCCACATACCTGCAGAGAGAAAATGATTAGTGGGATTTTTAAAGAAACTATGTTTATTGACATAGGTAGGGCCAACAATTTCAAACAGCCTACTGATCGAGGCATAGGCTGTTTCTTAAGTTAAGACTGTTCCTCCTCCACTAAAAGCTGAAGTCACCAATGCTGGTAGGAACTTCAGGCACCATCTTTTCAAGTGGACTTTTTCAAGAGCCATATGGCCTACATGAGACACGTTACTCCAGTTTAGGATTGACAGTGCCCAACTGGCAAAGTGAGGGTTCAGGTACCTGTGATGGCCTCTGATCAGGATTATCCACCAGCTGATAGCTGATATAAGATATCCCATGCCTCTGTTCATTTAGGGCTGGCAACACAGCAGCAGATTCTCCCTCAACAGAGGCTCACCAGTGCAGCAAGTCCAGGATCCATAATCAAGCTCAAATCCATAAACCAGTCCAGTCTAATATGTATAAATGGCCAGTACCAGGACCCTGTAAAATTGACCACTCCTCAGCAGGGTTGAAAAAAAAAAAAATGGTCATAGATGACCAGATCACTAGGCCACACTGAATTGGCAGCCCTCCTCTTCCATTCCCTTCCAAAAGAGAATATCTCTTTTGAAAGGGACTAACAGCTTGCACCATGAGAAGGTGGGGTTGTACATTAGGCACTAGACCTGACCAGTTCTATGCATCATCACTGGTGGGGGCAGGGGGGAGGGTCTCAGTCAGTAACGCTCCAGGTTTGAGTCCCAGCTGGGTCAGTGTTGAGATTTATCTCTGAAAAATTTCACACCCTGCCCATGGTCAATAGCGGACACCGATGGACTTGGAAAGGCCGTCGTCCATCAGATGGGACTTTAAGCTGTGGCCCAGTGTGCGGGAGAGTCATACCTTGTGCATGTTAAAGAACACGCTGGATGGCCTTAACAGGAGGCTACCATCTGTCTCCCAACAGCTGTTCCAGTGGGTCTCTTCCCCCAACCTTCTCTGAGTCTTTGGGGTCCTTGTGACTTGGCCATTTAGCCCATGGTATGCAAAAAAAGTGCCACTCAGAGGTAAAACAACCCAACTCATCCCAGCATCATCACTGGAGATTGGTATATAGCTCTCCTTACAGTTTATGCCTAGCTACCATTTACAGACCTCCTAAATGTTGCAAATAAAAAAAAAGACTGCAGGAATGTTCCTATGTATATATTTGTATGTTGTATATTGTTTGTATGTAAAAACCAGGACAAGCTCAATAGAGCTGGGTTATCTCCATCCTTTCTGTAGGAAAATACTTTGTTTGGGTTATTTAATGGAGTAATATAAATTCCACCTGCCTATATTCTTTGAACAAACAAAGAGAAAAAAAAAAAGAGGGGGGAATTGAGCAATAAGGAGAATTAAATGCCAAATGGAACTAACTGCATGGGAGGTAGAGGAACAGGACTGCCCAATGTATCATGTAATGCACTACTGAGTTCCCCTTTTCACATCACCTCAGGACCACACCCAGTTATATCTTGACCTTGGCACCCCCATGCAGCTCACATGTGCATTCACTGATTGAACATATCATGTTTCCAATACATCCTGCTGCCATGGACAGTGCTTGCCTGATGACATGCTGAAGCAGACTGCACAAAACAATAGCAATACCTAGTCACAAGTATCTTTTATGATCAATTGACTCAAGGCACTAATAGGTGTGCAAAGTTCAGAATCATCTGATGCACAGTGACTAATGCCACAGTAATTACTACCATGGCAGCAGAGTGTTTATTAATAACACCACAGCACAAAAAAACCTTCAGTCCCCAGTGAGTAAGAAGCAGCAACATCAGACCTGTGAAAACACCAGCTCCCGTGTGGAACAGCACACTCTGGACTTTTTCTTCTTGGAAAACATAAGAGGCTGTCTCAAGAAAAAAGCAGTATCAAAGCCAATGCAGGTATAACTAATTAACCCGAACTTCACCTACCAATATACAACTATCAATTACTCAATTAGTTGTCAATGAGCTGATTGTTTTTCCTGATATTGTGTGATTAGTAGCACATATGGTGTTTATAGAGGGTCTTAATTCTACACACTGCATTTTAATCTTAATTCTGCACACTGTGTTTATTCCTTCAGTTATTAAATGAAAAATTCTTTGTGTTTTATAGCTGCTAATAAAATATTACTCTTTGAATTTTTCTAATTAGTTAGTTTGAATTTTTGCTGTTAGAGACAGTGGAAAACTTCATTTTCTTTGAAAGCAAGCGTCCCATATTCACCAGAGGTGATATGTTATTCATCTAGTTTAAATCTACAATTTGGGTACTAAACTAGCATATTTCCTTCATGCAGATTGTATAACTTATTTAATGATTTGCATTAAGATTTATGTTTATTTGCTATTTAATTAAAGGAATTCAAGTATAATTTGTTGACCAAGAGATGATGTGTGATTTTAAAGGAATTCAATGTAATTTTGTTGAGCAAGAGATGATGTATGAATTATGGATTTAGTGCATGACTGAATGACTAGTGTTGAGTAAACTTTTGTAAGTACATATAAGACTCTGTAGTTTGCCATTTATGTTGTTGTGTGATGTTTATTTTGAATATTTTTTGCCCTTATGTCATTCTGCTGAGATCTCCTTCCTCACAGATTTTCTAAATGACATCATTACTTTGATGGGCTCCTATCTCTGTTGGAAGTAGCTGCTTGGGGAGTAATTTTTTTAGTGCCTTTAGTTATTGGACTAGTTTGTAGTTAGCGCAATAAGCAAACAAACAACTGATTTCAAATAAAATTTTATATTTTTACCTAATTCATCAAGTTTTACAATTCTGTCATCTAAAGCACAAAAAAAAAGGAAATTTTCTAACTCTGTTCAAATCTGTTAACAAATTGTGTCAAACCAAGCAGAGATATATATTCGACGCTGAAGTAGAATTTAAATCTTTTCTTTGTTGTCTTTGTTTATCTGTACATCCATCTGTAGACATCAAACTTTTTTGTTTACAGATATAAATTAAAATTTTTTTGTGTTGGATAGGTATTGATGAAATATTACGATATGCATTTTCAAAATCTCTCTATAGCTATAATTATGCCCTCTAGCAGTAAAAGAAGTTAATAATCCAAAAATCTCAAATGAATATTCCAAACAATGTACACTATGTTGAAAAAAGTGTCCAGACACTTCCATGTTATGTGAATGAAAAGCCACTTTCAAAGGCTCCCTAACACTGAAAATAAACCTTTTACGCAAAAACTGTTATTGGCAATAAATTTTAGATGTCACTCAAATTTCTTTAAATATATTTCCCGCAATATTTATTTAGTATTTAAAGAATGAATGAAAGCTGAAGCATTTATCTTCAACTTTTGACACTTGTGAAAAAAATACTTCAATAGACAAAACACAATTCTTGTAACAATTTGTTCACTAACATAAATATCTAAAGTTTGTATGATGATTTTTTAAGATTTCATCAATTTGAAGGCAATGTGACAGTGTCAATTTTCAACAATCTTCAATCAATATTTAAAGAGCCATTGAAGCGAGACCATTTAACAGCAGACGACACATATGATAAAAATTTGAAATTAAGTGTAGTTTTTTAAGAGTTAATTTATCCACTTTTCTGAGAAAAGCGTGGGAAATGCAACTTTTTAAACTAAGAATTAAAAAATTAATACTTTTATGTTGTATAATTACTAGTAAAATACTATTTTAATTTTTCCCATCAGTTACTAGCTCAAGTTAAAACTTTTAAGGAGTGAAAGAATAGGTAAAGGAAATTTTCATTCTCTTTGAAAATGAGATTTTTATATGTGCCAAAGGCGATATGAGTTCTTTTAGTTGCTTAATCATGTTAGATGATAAATTTTGATGTACTCTTTTTCATATATTAAGTATTGTAACAAACTGGATGAGAACTGAATTATGAAAATTGCTTTAATGTTTTTTTCAAAAGATTTTATTAAATGCTTCATTGCAAAAAAAAAATCAGCTGATTCATGTTGTTTTAGGATATGCATATAAGGAATGTAAGTTCTGCTTTAGTCTTAATGTCACATATTTATATTAAGGTCATATGCCCATTTTATTTCTTCATGGACCAGTAGAAATGACATTCTCATGTCACAAAAAGGAAGATAGAGGCAGTCATGCGGAGAAATGTTTGCTTAACAACTCCATCTATGGCATCTATCCTATAGACATGGCACTTCTATACCTGTTACTTTAAAAATATTGAATTTTTTTTATTATTATTTAGAATAATAAGGATTTTAGTTTGTCTATGTTATTCTGAATTATTTTATTCTGTATTGTATAGGTTATCTGCTGTTGTTACAATACTTATTGAAGCTCCTTGTTTCTGCATGTTTTTGGATTTTGCTCAAGCACCAAGTAAATTTTTTGATGCTAGACCCTACTGGCATAGAGCTATACTATACCTTATGTAAGCACTTTTAAATTTATTTGGATACAATGAGATACAGTAAATAATAGTACTAATAAGTATAAATTCATATAATTAGTGAAGCTATTTAAAGTCACAAATAATCAATGCAATGTTATGTGATTTGTGCAATCTTTTTCAAAATAAAATTTATATTTATTTTTTAACGTTATTTACTTTTCATACAGTTATTATTATGACTTTCCACTCATCCTGTGATTTTGGCACCTGCGCTTGGAACCATCTATGATATCAGGCATTAACTATTGCTATTTTATTGCACTGAGTAAGATGGAAATAAATAGTGAACTCACTTCATGCTATCAGCATTATTAATGATTTAAACAATAAATGGTAATAACAGAGTTACCTGTTGACTTTTTAATGTCTATATATCAATAAAAGTTTTGTGAAAAAAAAAAATTGCCGACATACGGGATTCGAACCTGCATCTCTCCAAAAACATGCCAGAATTCTACCATTGTGTAGGTGCCAAAATCATGAAAAAGTGAAAAGTCATACTAAATGGAGAAAGGCCAGGCTGGCCTTAGTTCAGTGATAGAATACTCATGCATGTTTCTGGAGAGATGTGGGTTTGAATCCCTTATGTCTGTGAAATGTTTTCCACAAAACATTTATTGATTTACATATTTTAAAAAGTCAACAGGTAACTGTGATTTCTATTTGTTGTTTAAATTATAATCCCACTTGCTGTTGCTCCATTAACCAAATTTTTCAGTAATGAATTTTTGTTCTTTCAAGCCCTGAGCTAGACTGGGTCTCAGTTTAGCTCTAGACATATTACACTGGTGCTCAAAATTGGGGGATAATGGACAAGAGTGTGCGTAACTCAAAATAATTTTCAGAAAATACACTTTTAAAGTTTTCTGTCCATTTTCCTTTAGTTTTGAATGCCAGTGTAATTTTAAGGTCAAGAACCTTTTTTGAGTGAAAACCAAAAGAGCAAAAAAAGGTAAACCAACAAATTTTGTGAGTTGCAAATTATAATATTTATTGGGTTAGGAGCCATAACAGGAAAAAAATATGCAGATTATTTTAATAATAAAAAATACCTTAATGTATAATTTTAAAATATGTATATTCAACTGTATACAATAAAACTCGTGGAGAGAATTATTAAAAAGTGTGGCATTCATCAGTGTGACTTTTGATTTTGAGTCTTGTCAACCAACATTTAACAAATTTGGAGTGTATTTAGGGTATTTGATTTGCATCAGTGCTTTCAAACTATTGTCTGTCAACCTGCTCTAGTGCTTGTGTTTAATAAAAATTATTAAAATTTTGCAGAGTTGAATGTTGAACCAAAGCATCAACAGCCATTTTATCAAGTGCTCAGAGCTGCCGGTTCCCGACCCTTAGTCTATAGTTAAATTCCGCCCAACCCAGTCTTGAATTAGCAAAATTCTCATTTAAACATAAAGACAATCACAGTGTTACCTGTTGACTTTTTAATGTCTATAAATCAATAAATATTTTGTGGAAAAAGTTTCTCCAATATACAGGGTTGGGTTGTTTTACCTCTGAGTGGCACTTTTTGCACACCATGAGCTAAATGGCCAGGTCACATGGACCCCGAAGGCTCAGAGAAGGTTGGGGGAGGGGACCCACTGGAACAGCTGTTGGGAGACATATGATAGCCTCCTGTCAAGGTCATCCAGCGTGTTCTTTAACGTGTACAGGGTATGGCTCTCCTGCACACGGGGCCACAGCTTAACATCCCATCAGATGGACAGCAGCCTTTCCAAGCCTATCGGTGTCCCCTACTGACCGTGGTAGGGCGAGGAATTTTGTGGAGATAAATCTCAATGCTGGCCCAGCTGGGACTCGAACCTGGAAACTACAGATTACGAGCCTGGCATACTACTGCTCCAACATACAGGAATTGAACCTGCATCTCTCCAGAAACATGCCAGAGTATTCTACCATTGAATTAATGCCAGCTCTCTTTTTTCCACTAATTTAAGATTTTTAACTCCACTGAATATTTGCTTCCACTACCCATTCATTGCAAGAATTAATCTCATTTCATTTCTTTGTATTTACATATAAATTACATAAATATGCATGAAATAGGACATAAATTTGTGATAGGTGCAGAGATTTCGAAGTGTGCACATAGCTTAATGGAACAAAGAATGAATTTTTGCTGGCTGCCAAAATTAACAGGTATCAGTTGTCCTATAATTGCAGCAACTACCATTGGCACCATCTATGATCTTGGGTGGCAACTATTTCTTTTTATATTGCGCTGAGTAAGATGGAAATAAAAATTGTCTCTTCACACTGTTTAGCATTATTAGTGATTTAAGCATAAATGACAATCACAGCATTATGTGTTGACTTTTTAACATCTATAACCAATAAATATTTTGTGGAAATCACAAAATCAATAATTAGTCAATAAATATTTTGTGGTTTTCCCACAAAATATATATTGATTTGTAGATGTTAAAATGTCAGCAGGTAGCACTGCAATTGTCATTTATGTTTAAATCATTAATAACACTAAATAGCATGAAGAGACTTTATTGTTATTTCCATCTTAGCACAATATAAAAAGAATACATTCCACCCGAGAACTCGATGAAGAGCCTAAAGTCTTAAATTGGCATTAAAAAGATAGAGTTGGCATTAGTTCAATGGTAGAATGCTTTGGCATGTTACTGGAGAGCTGTTGGTTCAATTCCTATATGTCAGCAAAATTTTTTCCACAAAAAATTCTCATTACTGCAAAATTTTTAATTGTGTTGTTATTCAATCAAACAATTGTGTCTGATAGCTCATTTTGGTGAATATTTTGCAATAACTTTTTCAGAACTATTATATTTTTATTTGTTTCAGGGAGAGCATAGATAAATGATAGATATAAGATCAAATAGATGCATATCAACATCAACTGTTAGTATTTGCTCCTATTACCCATTGCAAGAATTAATCTTATTTCATTTCTTTGTATTTACAAATAAATTGATATGCATGAAATAGTGTATAAATGTGTGATAAGTGCAGAGATTTTGAAATGTGTACATAGTAGCTAATGGAACAAAGAATAAATATTTTGCTGGCTGCCAAAATTAACAGGAATCATTGTCCTGTAATTTATTATATTTTTCATGAAGAATTTCTAAAACAAACTGATATCATGATGGTTCTCAAGGTCAAAAATCTCAATTGAGGAGATAACAGAAGTCTTAAACATTGCAAGCTTTGCATATTTTTAGAGGAAATAGAAGATAGGAATGGATAGCTACTTCTACATTCCAAAATTCATTTACTGAGATGAGAAAAAGAGATTCTATTATTTCTTAGGAATGAAATTAATTGTAGCACTATAAAAGGTCTGCAGGAAGAAGCCTAATGTGAATTAGACTTCCTTCTGGGTCATAATGTGAATCAGACCTGAGTAATATTTTGATCATGCTATTGTGGCTAAAGCTTGGGTGATAATCCACTGGATGGGCTTACTCCTCTATCCTCTGAAATAATTTGTATAAAAATGTCAAATGAACATAATTTTATAAATTGTATCCATAAGCTATTCCATGAGACATCTGATTTCCACGACAATGCATATGACTTGGCAGGTTTCCAATGGGGCATGCATGCTCAGTGTTGGAGAGTTTATTATTAATATTTATAATATTATTATAAAATTGATTAATACATTATGATTGAAGCATATATAGAATAACTGAGGTAACCCCAAGAAAATCAGAATGCTATCCCCATTCAAATTTAGACCCTAGTTACATCATTGACTAAAGCTGCTCAATTAATCAGTTGATATCTTGCAAAGTTATTTGGATATCAAAAACACTAAAAAATGAATATAGTAATCATGATAACAAAAGTAAAAATTTTATTTTTCAGATTATCTCTTCTTCCAATCTTCATCTGTCGATCACCATCAATCTTTGGTGGATCTGGTCTAATATTCATCACAGGCAGTTTGTATGGAATTATGGCTCTAGGCAAAAAGTAAGGATTTAACTTCACATATTTTTTTGCATATAATATGATGTGTTATAAATTGAGCAGGATCTAGAGGGGGTAATAAATGATAAAAAAAATAATAAATACCCCCTCAAGCAGCTGCTTGCCACAGAGGTCTGACAGGAGCCTGTCAGTAAGAAGTAATCATCATCCTCATCCTCAAGCAGCCATGGGCTACGGAGGTCCAACCAGACCACGCAGTTTAATTCTCCAAGCATATCTGTCCTGAGCTACATCTGCTGCATCCGGCCACTGAACATCAATTTTAACAAGTTTTTTAACTGTTTGACATTGTCTGCTCACCGCATCCTAGGTCACCACTTCCTTCTGAGGCCTCTAGGCACACTGTTCATAACCCTATTCGCCAATCTATAATTATCCATACGGGCAACATGGCCAAATAGGCGGAGTCTCTCTCTGCACAATATGCTGCTTAAAGGAGGTTGCAGACTCCTTTGCCTAACCTCATCATTAGTTACAAAGTTAAACCACCTAATACCCAAGATACTGCATAAGCATCTAGAACCAAAAGCATCTACTTTCCTGTTATTTTGTTTACACAGCGTCCAAGTTTCACTACCATAACTAACTCTAGAAAGAACCAAACTATTATACAGTCTAATTTTAGTCTTTAGGTGTATACGCCTATTTCTCCACAATCTCCATAGATTCTTAAAAGTCCCGGCAGCAATACCTATTCGTCTTGTTAATCTCATGCCGCACATCACCAGTATCAGTTACATAGCTCCCAAGGTAATTAAACTGTGACACCTGCTCAAGACTGCAACCATTCAGATTAACTGAATCACAACCTGCCTGACCAATTTTCATCACTTTAGTTTTCTCTCTGTTTATAACCAAACCTACTCTACTACCAGTCTCATCAACAGCTCGAATGAAAGAGTTCATCTCATCAACATCATTTGCCAAAAGGGCCAAATCATCTGCATAATCTAAATCAGTAATTTTGAAATCTCTAGATCATTTAAGGCCAAAATCTTTCCCTTGCAAAGAATTTCGCATAACGTAATCAATAACCAAACTAAAGAGAAAAGGAGACAAAATGCACCCTTGTCGAACACCAGACGTAATGCTAAACCAATTGCTATAAGACTTACCAACTCTCACACATGACTCAGTGTTATTATAGAGAGCTTTCATTATGTTAACTAACTTGTCTGGTATACCATATGATCTCACAATCAACCACAAATTATGACGATCAACAGAGTCGAAAGCCTTTTTGAAATCAACAAAGCTAGCAACCAAAGGTTTCTGAAACTCTAAACATTTCTCAAGAATCTGCCTAAGTGAAAATATCTGATCCACACATCCCCTACCACTTCTGAATCCACATTGCTCATCACGCAATTGCCTGTCAACCAGATTCTTAATTCTATTAAGCACAATCATGGAAAGAACTTTACCAGGAACAGAGAGTAGGCTGATACCCCTATAGTTATCACAAGAACTGTGATCACCTTGTTTGAAAATAGGGATAACAATAGCTCTGGTAAAATCTTTAGGAACCATGCCTTTATCATAAAAGTTATTCAAAATTTCAGTCATCCAAGTGGTAACCAAAACATTCCCAGCTCTGAGCATTTCTGTAGTAATTTCATCTACCCCTGGGGATTTATGAAGTTTAAGTTTAGAGATAGCCAAACTAACTTCAGATTGTGTTATAGGGCCAATATTAAAGCTGCCAATGCATCTATCATCATTACAAACAATGGGAGTAGAACTAACCACATTGTTTAGAACATCACTGAAATGCTCAGCCCACCTAGCCATGACAGAATCCTCACCTTCTATAACCTTACCTTGTTTATCCTTCAATCCCTGTATGCCTGTCCGTTTTCTGCCACATAAAACATTAACTATCTGGTACAGCTCTCTGCTGTTGTGCTGCCTAACTGCTTCCTCAGCTTTGTCAGCCAAGCCATCAAGCCAAAGATTCTTATCAGTAGCTAACTGATCCATTACACGTTTATTAAGCTCTCTGTAATCCTTTCTATTAGGACTAGTAGGGTACTGATTAAGGACACTCCTGCAGTTCCTTCTTTCTGAAATAAGCTCAATTGCCTTATCACGTAAATAATTCTGCCTCCTCTGCTCCTTTTTTCCTAAAAGAGTACTGTTAGTTTCCAAAAAAGCCTGTTTAAAATGGCCCCATTCCTCCTCAACTTCAGTAGTAAGCAAACCTTGATTGTCATAATGACTAAGTAACCTATCATGGTAAGCTTTAGCTATAACTGGGTCTTTCAGAGCTTCAGTATTAAAGGTAAATTTTTTAACCCTAGCACAACACTTTTTAAGTTGCAAGACACTTTTAACAAGGTAATGGTCAGATCCAATTTCAGCTCCCCTATATGCCCTGGTATTTCTAACAGAACTAGCCCATTTGCTGTTAATTAATATATAATCAATCATATTCCTATGCAGCCCATCAGGTGAAACCCATGTGTATTTATATATGTCACGGTGTTTGTAATATTGTTAGTTATTCTGAAACCATTGAGTTTACTTACCTGTAGGAGACGTTGCCCATTGCCATTGCAGCTACCAATACCAAAAGGGCCTATCATCCCTCCCCAAAGATCAGAGTCAGTACCAACTTTGGCATTGAAGTCACCAAGAACAAGGGTAATATCTCCTTTCTTGACAGAATTCAAAATATCCTGAAGTTGTCCGTAAAACCTATCCTTCTCATCCTCATCAGCATCCTCAGTGGGGGCATAACAGCAGATAACATTCAAGTGTTTAATGCTTGTCTGAAATTTTGCTGTAAGAAACCTTTCATTAATGCACTCATATCCTAGAAGAGCATCACTAGCATGTCTGCTGAGCAGCAGACCCAAGCCTTGGTGATTTCTTTCCATCCTCCCTCCCTGTAAAGAGAAATTTAAAGTTATTTTTAAGTATCTCACCTTTACCTGTCCATCTGGTCTCTTGCAAGCCTAGAATATCTAGGTTATAGCGCTGGAATTCCTGCATGAGGACATCAAGAGAATAATCTCTATGTAATGTCCTCACGTTCCACGTTCCTGCAGAGAGAAAATGATTAGTAGGATTTTTAAAGAAATTAGGTTTATTGAGATTAGTAGGGCCAACAATATCAAACAGCCCCCTGATCGCAGGCATGGGGCAAAGACCCGTTCCTCCTCCGCTAAAGGCTGAAGTCACCGATGCTGGTAGGAACTTCAGGCACCACCTTTTCAAGTGGACTTTTTCAAGAGCCACATGGCCTGCCTGAGACGCATTACTCCAGTTTAGGCTTGACGATGCCCAACTAGCTAAGTAAGGTTCAGGTACCTGCGATGGCCTCTGATTAGGATTATCCACCAGCTGATATAAGGTATCCCATGCCTCTGTTCACTTAGAGCTGGCAACCCAGAAGCAAACAGAAAACACAGTGGCAGACTCTCCCTCAACAGAGGCCCACCAGTGCAGCAAGTCCAGGATCCATAATCAAGCTCAAATCCATAAACAAGTCCAGTCTAGTAGGTATAAATGGTCAGCACCAGGACCCTGTGAAGTTGACCACTCCTCAGCAGGGTTGGAAACAAAGAAAAAAAGTGGCCATAGATGACCAGATCAGCAGGCCATACTGAACTGGCAGCCCTCCACTTCCGTTCCCTTCCAAAAGAGAATATCTCTTTTGAAAGGTACTAACGGCCTGCACCACGAGAAGGTGGAGTCGGACATTAGGTGCTAGACCTGGCCAGTTCTGTGCATCATCACTAGGGATTGGTACACAGCTCTCCTTCCAGTTTACGCCTAGCTACCATTTACAGGTATAAGAAGAATAATATAGAAGTAATAAAGGCAAAAAATTAATTTTTTCAAGGATTTTTTTTTTTTTTTTTTTTAAGATTTTTGAAATGAAGAACTTTTACAGTATAATGTAAATCCATTATCTCTCCTGTCTGTAAATGGAGCTAGGCATAAACTGGAAGGAGAGCTGTGTACCAATCCCTAGTGGTGATGCACAGAACTGGCCAGGTCTAGCACCTAATGTCCGACCCTGCCTTCTCATGGTGCAGGCCATTAGTACCTTTCAAAAGAGATTCTCTTTTGAAAAATTGTAGCCATAAGCTATTCCATGAGACATCTGATTTCCACGACAATGCATATGACTTGGCAGGTTTCCAATGGGGTTTCCATGCTTAGTGTTGGAGAGTTTATTATTAATATTTATAATATTGTTATAAAATTGATTAATACATTATGATTGAAGCATACATAGAATAACAGGTAATCACAGGAAGGGAATGGAATTTGGAAGGCAATGGAAGGAGAGGGCTGCCAGTTCAGTATGGCCTACTGATCTGGTCATCTATGGCCATTTTTTTCAATCCTGCTGAGGAGTGGTCAACTTCACAGGGTCCTGGTGCTGACCATTAATACCTACTAGACGACTTTTTTATGGATTTGAGCTTGATTATGGATCCAGGACTTGCTGCACTGGTGGGCCTCTGTTGAGGGAGAATCTGCCACTGTGTTTTCTGTTTGCTTCTGGGTTGCCAGCCCTAAGTGAACAGAGGCATGGGATACCTTATATCAGCTGGTGGATAATCCTAATCAGAGGCCATCGCAGGTACCTGAACCTTACTTAGCTAGTTGGGCATCGTCAAGCCTAAACTGGAGTAATGTGTCTCAGGCAGTCCATATGGATCTTGAAAAAGTTCACTAGAAAAGATGGTGCCTGTAGTTCCTACCAGCATCGGCGACTTTAGTGGAGGAGGAACAGGTCTTTGCCCAATGCCTGCGATCAGGGAGCTGTTTGATATTGTTGGCCCTACCTATCTCAATAAACCTAGTTTCTTTAAAAATCCTACTAATCATTTTCTCTCTGCAGGAACATGGAATGTGAGGACATTATATAGAGATTATTCTCTTGATGTCTACACGCAGGAATTCCAACACTATAACCTAGATATTCTAGGCTTGCAAGAGACCAGATGGACAGGTAAAGGTGAGATACTTAAAAATAACTTTAAATTTTTCTTTACAGGGAAGGAGGATGGAAAGCATCACCAAGGCTTGGGTCTGCTGCTCAGCAGACATGCTAGTGATGCTCTTCTAGGATATGAGTGCATTAATGAAAGGTTTCTTACAGCAAAATTTCAGACACGCGTTAAAGACTTGAATATTATCTGCTGTTATGCCCCCACTGAGGATGCCGATGAGGATGAGAAGGATAGGTTTTACGGACAACCTCAGGATATTTTGAATTCTGTCAAAAAAGGAGATATTACCCTTGTTCTAGTTGACTTCAATGCCAAAGTTGGTACTGATTCTGACCTTTGGGGAGGAGTAATAGGCCCTTTTGGTATTGGTAGCTGCAATGGCAATGGGCAACGTCTCCTACAGGTAAGTAAACTCAATGGTTTCAGAATAACTGACACTTATTAGAAACAACGCGACATAATAAGTACACATGGGTTTCACCCGATGTTCTTCATAAGAATATGATTGATTATATATTAATTAACAGCAAATGGGCTAGTTCTGTTAGAAATACCACGTCATATAGGGGAGCTGAAATTGGATCTGACCATTACCTTGTTAAAAGTGTCTTGCAACTTAAACTTAAAAAGTGTTGTGCTAAAGTTAAAAAATTTACTTTTAATACTGAAGCTCTGAAAGACCCAGTTATAGCCAACGCTTACAATGATAGGTTACTTAATCATTATGACAGTCATGGTATGCTTACTACTGAAGTTGAGGAAGAATGGGATCATTTTAAACAGACTTTTTTGGACACTAACAGTACTCTTTTAGGAAAAAAGGAGCAGAGGAGGCAGAATTATCTGAGTGATAAGGCACTTGATCTTATTTCGTAAAGAAGGAACTGCAGGAATGTCCTTAATCAGTACCCTACTAGTCCTAATAGAAAGGATTACAGAGAGCTTAATAAACGTGTAATGGATCAGTTAGCTACTGATAAGAATCTTTGGCTTGATGGCTTGGCTGACAAAGCTGAGGAAGCAGTTAGGCAGCACAACAGCAGAGAGCTGTACCAGATAGTTAATGTTTTATGTGGTAGAAAACGGACAGGCATACAAGGATTGAAGGATAAACAAGGTAAGTTTATAGAAGGGGAAGGATTCTGTCATGGCTAGGTGGGCTGAGCATTTCAGTGATGTTCTGAACAATGTGGTTAGTTCTACTCCCATTGTTTGTAATGATGATAGATGCATTGGTGGCTTTAATGTTGGCCCTCTAACACAATCTGAAGTTATTTTGGCTATTTCTAAACTTAAACTTCATAAATCCCCAGGGGTAGATGAAATTACTACAGAAATGCTTAGAGCTGGGAATGTTTCGGTTACCACTTGGATGACTGAAATTCTGAATATCTTTTATGATAAAGGCATGGTTCCTAAAGATTTTACCAGAGCTATTATTATCCCTATTTTCAAACAAGGTGATCACAGTTCTTGTGATAACTATAGGGGTATCAGCCTACTCTGTTCCAGGTAAAGTTCTTTCCATGATTGTGCTTAATAGAATTAAGAATATGGTTGACAGTCAATAGTGTGATGAACAATGTGGATTCAGAAGTGGTAGGGGATGTGTGGATCAGATATTTTCACTTAGGCAGATTCTTGAGAAATGTTTAGAGTTTCAGAAACCTTTGGTTGCTAGCTTTGTTGATTTCAGAAAGGCTTTCGAATCTGTTGATTGTCATAATTTGTGGTTGATTGTGAGATCGTATGGCATACCAGACAAGTTAGTTAACATAATAAAAACTCTCTATAATAACACTGAGTCGTGTGTGAAAGTTGGTAAGGCTTGTAGCAATTGGTGTAGCATTGCTTCTGGTGTTTGAGAAGGGTGCATTTTGTTTCCTTTTCTCTTTAGTTTGGTTATTGATTACGTTATGCGAAATTCTTTGCAAGGGAAAGATTTTGGCCTTAAATGATGTAGAGATTTCAAAATTACTGATTTAGATTATGCAGATGATTTGGCCCTTTTGGCAAATGATGTTGATGAGATGAACTCTTTCATTCGAGCTGTTCATTAGACTGGTAGTAGAGTAGGTTTGGTTATAAACAGAGAGAAAACTAAAGTGATGAAAATTGATCAGGCAAGTTGTGATTCAGTTCATCTGAATGGTTGCAGTTTTGAGCAGGTGTCACAGTTTAATTATCTTGGGAGCTATGTAACAGATACTGGTGATATGCAGCATGAGATTAACAGATGAATAGGAATTGCTGCTGGGACTTTTAAGAATCTATGGATATTGTGGAGAAATAGGTGTATACACCTGAAGACTAAAATTAGACTGTATAATAGTTTGGTTCTTTCTAGGGTTAGTTATGGTAGTGAAACTTGGACACTGTGTAAACAAGATAACAGGAAACTAGATGGTTTTGATTCTTGATGCTTACATAGTATCTTGGGTATTAGGTGGTTTAACTTTGTAACTAGTGACGAGGTTAAGCAAAGGAGTCTGCAACCTCCTTTAAGTAGCATATTTTGCAGAGAAAGACTCCGCTGGTTGGGCCTTGTTGCCCATATGAATAATTATAGATTGGGTAATAGGGTTATGAACAGTGTGCCTAGAGGCCTCAGAAGGAAGTGGTGACCTAGGATGCGGTGAGCAGACAATGTCAAACAGGACCTTGTTAAAATTGATGTTCAGTGGCCGGATGCAGCAGATGTAGCTCAGGACAGATATGCTTGGAGAATTAAACTGCACGGTCTGGTTGGACCTCCATAGCCCATGGCTGCTTGAGGATGATGATGATGATTATCTCCCCCCCCCCCCTCTTTGATTTTTTTTCTGGCCTGATTATCTTTCCCTATATATATAATACTACTTTCTGCTTATATGATAAATGATGGACTACGAAGTGATCAAAAATATAAGTATATGTAAAATAAGTATAAATTAGCCTCTTCGTTCCTGGCATTTTTGAAGGTAGAATACTATGCCCAAGGAAAGGAAAATATTTTATCATTACACCATTAACATCCAAAGTCCTGATTGATTATTCAGATTTCAATATTTGTTGACATTTGTGCTGAAGTTGTAATTTGTACTTTTTTCAGTATTTAACCCTTCTAGTGTCCAGGATGTATATATCCATTTTTAGTACAAAAAAATTTTTTAAATGAAATTTGCTGTTATAAAAAATTTTTTATAGATATAAAAAATATAGTGTATAATTCAGGTTTGATAAATAATATTATATTTTTCATTTAATGCATCTTTTATTAAAATATGACATAAATAATTTGTTAAAGTTATCAGAGTGCCATTTCTTAGAAGCGATATAAGGTATTGCCAATTTGTTCTGTTAACATTACTATATGCTGAAGCATATAGTAATGTATATGCTTCAGCATATATTTAAGTTCAAAAGTTTGGTTTGAACTATTATCAACAAATTTTTCCTTGAAGTTTCTAAAATCTTCTGATAATTAACAAAAAACATGGTATACCACTGTAAAAAGTGTTATTAAAATTAATATTACTATAATGTTAAATTTTTTTACTTCAGTAAAATTCAGAAATAAATTCTCTTTAATTTGGTATATAACATGACCTAATTCTGTTGATTAGTTTTGTATCAAAAATATTCTAAAGTTGACTTGTTTATTGGGTTCTGCAACAAGCCTGAACTTTTCTCAAAGTATGGTACAGATAAAAAATTACAAAACAGAAGAAAGGTTTACTTTAAACAAAAAAAAATTTTCTTTGTTATTCAGAAATAGCCTTTCCTATTCATGTGCATTATAATCATTTCTGTCTTAGTGTTTTTTAATTAAATTTTTATTTGTTGCCAGATGCATATTTTTACTACATGACTGAAAAAAAAATCCTATTAAAATAAAAACGTCGTTTTTTTTTTGTTAAATATTTTATTTTCAGAAAATCCAGAATTAAATGCTGATTAATTTGACATATAACATGCCATAATTCCTTTCATTAATTATTTGGCAAAAAAAAAAGGTCATTTGGCCTCTGGATGTAAACCAGTTTTTCGTGCTAGACACTGAAAGGATTAAGGTAATGTTAGACCTCTCATATTTTCAACAGCTTTTTCAATGAAAATTTTGCTGTTATTATTTATGAACTGAATGTAATGGTTTTCTTTTTAAAAGAAACTTAATGAGTTAACAGCAAAACGTTAAGTATTGATAAAATGGGGATGATTGTGATTACATGTCAGCTTATCTTGCCTTCATCACTAATTTACCCTGGGGCAAGGGTTGGCTTAGTCAGTAGTGAACCAGGCTCATAGTCTAGTTCCCATGTTTGAGTCCCAACTGTACCAGCATTAAGATTTTTCTCTGCTAACTCCCACCCTGCCGTCAGTGAGGAAAGAATGATCTGCTTCAAAACACTTTTGTCAGTCAAATGGGATGCTAAGCCATGGCCTTGTGCAGGAGAGTCACACCCTCTGCACATTAATGAATATGCTGAATGGCCTTCACAAACTTTCATCTGTACCATAACAGCTGGCCAGTGGATACATTTTCACAACCTTCTCTAAGTCCTAGGGGGTCCCTGTGACCTGTCCATGTCCATTTAGCTCATTGTTTGTAAAAAAAAATGCCACTCAGAGGTAAAACAATCCAACAACTTGTTTTTCTACTAACATAATCTACAAAGTTCTCTCCAACTGTGCATCAGAATATTGATATGGAATAGAACAAATCCAATGTCCTCAAAAAACCTTTTTTGGACAACTAATTTGTGTTCCATTTCCTTGTCAATACTTCTACAGTGCTATCTGTCATGGAAAATTTCTGTTCAGTTTAAGTTAGCAAAAACAGAGTGATGAAGAAATAGCACAAATGGCAAGAGAAACATAATGAGAAAGTCAGAAGATAATACTTGATTGGAAACTCATTCTCCATTAATTCTACATTTACTGAAATCAGGCCTAGTATACATGGTGATCATGTCCAAGCAAACATGGCAAAGCTTCATACGCTGCTATCTATTGTCTTTAATACTCTGAACCCTTCTGATTGAGTTAGACAAACGATGAACAGCTATTACTGTGGGACTAATCATTATAAATATGCAACATGACAGGAAGACTAGATTCTTTAAGTTGAATGTCTTCTCTACAATATTATTTGCATATCAGAACAAATAATGTTTGTGATGACTAATTGTACTATGTTAGATTCATAGCTTGAGTTGTTTTTTTTTACCTTTAAATTTTATATACCTATATATTTTGATAAATAACCTCGGACTTCCCCCTCATCAAAATCGAATGTTGAAATTCGAATCAAATGTTGAAATTCCCAGTGATTCTTCTTACCATAAGCATATTCAGAAAGTAAAAGTAGATGAGTTTTTGCAGCCCTTTGTGATATGGAACATTAAGCTTTGCCCTGCATGTAGGAGATCCATACCCTGTGCACTTAAAAACTACAAGTTGTATTAATGTAGAGCCCATTTTGACCACATTATTACAAGTCTTCACCCCACTTGTTTTTATGACTAAACACATTACAAAATGATTTACTTATTGTTTTTTTATTTTCTACTATTGTATACATTATATTTTAAAAAATACACAAATATACCTTTTATTTTGGCACAAATATAAGGAAGAAAAAAAATTAAATGTTAATACTTTTTTTTTAATTTGTTAAACAATGAACAACCATTATTGTGAGACTAATTGTTATAAATGTGCAACCTAAGAGGAAGACCAGATTTTAAAAAAATATTGTTTTATATGCATTTGCAATGCTTAATATGGCTTTTGATTCATGGTTTATCAAATTAAACTCTGAAGGTTCATTTGCAAAAATGTATGTAGAATGCTATGAGGAAAAAAGTATATCAAAATAAGATGAAAAATAACAGAATGCATGGTATGGTCTTTTTTACTAAACAAGATTTTTCAACACCTCCACATCAAAATCTTTGTTTTTATAGCAAGAACACTCAAGGTGAATTGGATGAATGGACACATACCTATGATTGGGAAAACATTTATTGAAAAATGCACATAAGTGAGTGAAAAATCCAAAGTACACTCACTCTGGATTAAGCATTTTTAGTTTGTGACCCCCCCCCCCCCTTTCCATTTGTTAGTATGCATGTGACACTCAATCAAATTTCATGTTTTACCCAAGATCCAGAAATTCGTGAGGACTGGAATTTTTTAAGTAATACCTAAAATTAATAAATGCTTATGAAAGGCTTGCCGTCCCATGGCCGAGTGGTTAGCACGCTTGGCTACTGATCTAAGGGACCTGGTTTCGAACCCCGGATAAGGCATGGATGTATGTATCGTTTTTCTGCTGAGGTCCTGCCATCCTCTCAGACCTTCTACTATGGCATATAAACTGACAGGCTCCTGTCAGACCTCTGTGGCAAGCAGCTGCTTGAGGGGGTATTTATTTTATTTTTATGAAAGGCTTACAAATTGGATGATGCAAATCATTATGTGACTACATTGTGCATTCTTTGAAAAAAAAATGAAAGAAAATGTCAAAATTTTGCTTCAGTGTTTGAAAACTAAAGTAATTTTTTTTGATTGTTTAAAGTCTAAAAATTATGTGTTCAGTAATGAACTGTGTAATATGTCACTAAGTTTACACCAATTGCATTGGTACAATTCCCAACAGGTGATTTCTAAAAATGTAAAATTCTTTTAATAGTTTGTTAACCCTCCAAAAGATCACACCCCATCTTTTCACCTTTCCATTAACTGTTATCCAGTGCATTTTTTTTTACCCTGTTCTTAGCCTTTGTGTCTTTGTCATGTAGCCATTATGGAATGGGGCGAGGGTGGCTTAGTCAGTAGCACGCCAGGCTCGTAAACTGTAGTTCCCAGGTTAGAGTCCCAGCTGGGTCAGCATTGAGATTTATCTCCGCAAAATTCCCTGCTCTGCCCACGGTCAGTAGGGGACACTGATGGGCTTGGAAAGGCTGCTATCCATAGTCTGGGATGTTAAGCTGCGGCTCCGTGTGCAGGAGAGCTATACCCTTGTGCACGTTAAAGAACACTCTGGATGGCCTTGACTGGAGGCTACAATCTGTCTCCCAACAGCTGTTCCAGTGGGCTTCCCCCCAACCTTCTCTGAGCCTTTGGAGTCCATGTGACCTGGCCATTTAGCCCATGATGTGCAAAAAAGTGTCACTCAGAGGTAAAACAACCCAACCTATTATGGAATAAAGCTCATTCAAGAAACAACTTAATTGGGATGTATTTTTTTAAGGTCAATAAACATAAATAGCAAATCTTGCTATAATTTCTACATCAAATCCTGATACCAACTCAGACTTCCCCTCATCAGAATCAAAAGGAGTACAATTAAACTGTACCTATACAGATTATTTACAGAAATAGATTCCCTACAAAATCATTTACAAATTACTTGTATGGAATCATGTGCGTGCATACAAGATGACAAAAATGCTACAAAAATGTTGAATATTTTAAACTTTTTATTGTCTGTCAGGACTTTAAAGTCCTGCAAGTTGAAAATGTTCATTATCTCATTTCATCATCATCATCATCATCAACCTCAAGCAGCCATGGGCTACGGAGGTCCAACCAGACCGTACAATTTAGTTCTCCAAGCAAGTCTATCCTGAGCTACATCTACTGCATCTGGCCACTGCACACCAATTTTAACAAGGTCCTGTTTGACATTGTCTGCCCACCGCATCCTAGGTCTCCCCTTCTTTCTGAGGCCTTTAGGCACACTGTTCATAACCCTATTCGCCAATCTATAATTATTCATACGGGCAACATGGCCAAACCAACGGAGTCTCTCTCTGCACAATATGCTGCTTAAAGGAGGTTGCAAACTCCTTTGCCTAACCTCATCATTAGTTACAAAGTTGAACCACCTAATGCCCAAGATACTGCGTAAGCATCTGGAATCAAAAGCATCTAGTTTCCTGTTATCTTGTTTACAAAGTGTCCAAGTTTCACTACCATAACTAACCCTAGAAAGAACCAAACTATTATACAGTCTAATTTTAGTCTTTAGGTGTATACGCCTATTTCTCCACACTCTCCATAGATTCTTAAAAGTCCCAGCAGCAATTCCTATTCGTCTGTTAATCTCATGCCGTACATCACCATTATCTGTTACATAGCTCCCAAGATAATTAAACTGTGACACCTGCTCAAGACTGCAACCATTCAGATTAACTGAATCACAGCCTGCCTGACCAATTTTCATCACTTTAGTTTTCTCTCTGTTTATAACCAAACCTACTCTACTACCAGTCTCATCAACAGCTCGAATGAAAGAGTTCATCTCATCAACATCATTTGCCAAAAGGGCTAAATCATCAGCATAATCTAAATCAGAAATTTTCGTATCTCCAGCCCATTTAAGGCCAAAATCTTTCCCTTGAAGTGAATTTCGCATAACATAATCAATAACCAAACTAAAGAGAAAAGGAGACAAAATGCACCCTTGTCGAACACCAGAAGTAATGCTAAACCAATTGCTACAAGCCTTACCAACTCTCACACACGACTCAGTGTTATTATAGAGAGCTTTCATTATGTTAACTAACTTGTCTGGTATACCATATGATTTCACAATCAACCACAAATTATGACGATCAACAGAGTCGAAAGCCTTTTTGAAATCAACAAAGCTAGCAACCAAAGGTTTCTGAAACTCTAAACATTTCTCAAGAATCTGCCTAAGTGAAAATATCTGATCCACACATCCCCTACCACTTCTGAATCCACATTGCTCATCACGCAATTGACTGTCAACCAGATTCTTAATTCTATTAAGCACAATCATGGAAAGAACTTTACCTGGAACAGAGAGTAGGCTAATACCCCTATAGTTATCACAAGAACTGCAATCACCTTTTTTGAAAATAGGGATAACAATAGCTCTGGTAAAATCCTTAGGAACCATGCCTTTATCATAAAAGATATTCAGAATTTCAGTCATCCAAATGGTAACCGAAACATTTCCAGCTCTAAGCATTTCTGTAGTAATTTCATCTACCCCTGGGGATTTATGAAGCTTAAGTTTAGAAACAGCCAAAATAACTTCAGATTGTGTTATAGGGCCAACATTAAAGCTACCAATGCATCCATCATCACTACAAACAATGGGAGCAGAACCAACTACATTGTTTAGAACATCACTGAAATGCTCAGCCCACCTAGCCATGACAGAATCCTCACCTTCTATAACCTTACCTTGTTTATCCTTCAATCCCTGTATACCTGTCCGTTTTCTACCACACAAAATATTAACTATCTGGTACAGCTCTCTGCTGTTGTGCTGTCTAACTGCTTCCTCGGCTTTGTCAGCCAAACCATCAAGCCAAAGATTCTTATCAGCAGCTAACTGATCCTTTACAAGTTTATTAAGGTCTCTGTAATGCTTTCTATTAGGACTAGTAGGGTATTGATTAAGGACATTCCTGCAGTTCTTTCTTTCTGAAATAAGCTCAAGTGCCTTATCACTCAGATAATTCTGCCTCTTCTGCTCCTTTTTTCCTAAAAGAGTACTGTTAGTGTCCAAAAAAGCCTGTTTAAAATGACCCCATTCTTCCTCAACTTCAGTGGTAAGCATACCATGACTGTCATAATGACTAAGTAACCTATCATGGTAAGCTTTGGCTATAACTGGGTCTTTCAGAGCTTCAGTATTAAAAGCAAATTTTTTAACCCTAGCACAACACTTTTTAAGTTTAAGTTGCAAGACACTTTTAACAAGGTAATGGTCAGATCCAATTTCAGCTCCCCTATATGCCCTGGTATTCCTAACAGAACTAGCCCATTTGCTGTTAATTAATATATAATCAATCATATTCCTATGCAGCCCATCAGGTGAAACCCATGTGTACTTATGTATGTCGCGGTGTTTGTAATATGTGTTAGTTATTCTGAATCCATTGAGTTTACTTACCTGTAGGAGACGTTGCCCATTGCCATTGCAGCTACCAATACCAAAAGGGCCAATCACCCCTCCCCAAAGGTCAGAGTCAGTACCAACTTTGGCATTGAAGTCACCAAGAACAAGGGTAATATCTCCTTTCTTGACAGAATTCAAAATATCCTGAAGTTGTTCATAAAACCTATCCTTCTCATCCTCATCGGCATCCTCAGTGGGGGCATAACAGCAGATAACATTCAGGTCTTTAACACTTGTCTGAAATTTTGCTGTAAGAAACCTTTCATTAATGCACTCGTATCCTAGAAGAGCATCGCTAGCGTGTCTGCTGAGAAGCAGACCCACGCCTTGGTGATGCTTGTTGTCGTCCCTCCCTGAAAAGAGAAATTTAAGATTATTTTTAAGAATCTGACCTTTATCTGTCCATCTGGTCTCTTGCAAGCCGAGAATATCTAAATTATAATGGTGGAATTCTTGTGTGAGGACATCAAGAGAAAAAGCTCTGTGCAGAGTCCTCACATTCCAACTACCTATGGAGAGAAAATGGTTAGTGGGATGTTTAAAGAAACTATGTTTATTGAGAGAGGGAATGCCGACAATATCAAACAGCCCCCTAATCGCAGACATGGGGCAAAGACCCGTTCCCCCACTACTAAAGGCTGAAGCCATCTACACTGGAACACTTCCTCCAATGTAGAATTTGACGATGCCAATAGAAGCAAAGAGTTCAGGTGCCTGCGATGACCTCTGCTCAGGATTATCCACCAGCTGATAAACATATCCTGTGAATCTATTCACTTGGGGCTGTCAACCCACAAACAAACAGAAAACACAGCGGAAGATTTTCCCTCCACAGAAGCCCACCAGTGCAGCAAAATCAGGATCCATAATCAAGCTCAGAGCCATATATCTGTCCAGTCCAGTGGGTTTATATGGTCAGCACCAGGACCCTGTGTGGTTGACCACTCCTCAGCAGGGTAGAAAAAAAAAAAGAAAAGTAGCCATAGTTGTCCAGATCAGTAGGCCACACTAATCTGGCAGCCCTCCCCTTCCGTTCACTTCCACAAGAGAGTATCTCTTTTGAAAGTTACTAACGGTCCGCACCACGAGAAGGCGGGGTCGGACATTAGGTGCTAGGCTTGGCCGGTTCTATGCATCATCACAGGGGATTGGTGCATAGCTCTCCTTCTCATTTACCAGGTTTATATATGCTGGTGTGAGTATGGTATCCTAATTCAAAAAATTATGCATAGAAACTTGTCTAAGCCCCATTAAAAAATTAAAAGAACTATTTTTCACTTGCATATTAGAACAGACTTTTTTTTTAATAATAAAGCAGTTTCTATTTTCAGTTTTGTTGATATACAAAAATTCAGGCCATTAAGGGTTAAAATTTGAAGTTTTGTAGCCAATTTTCCATTTGTGTATTAATAATTTTGCATTTGTGCAAAATAATTTTGCAACAAACTGATTGTTTGAAGTAGAATTTTTAAGGTGGTGTAACAGTTGTATTTAAATAGATGGGATATGAGCCAATGAATTGTGAAACAATCAGGAAGGTGAACCTATAAACTTTTAATGATGTGGATCTCACTTATGAAACTTCCTAAATGACACTAAATATAATCACTGACTAACACATATAGCTATGTGAAGCTTCTATCAATTGAATTCCTTTTTGGACCTCATTAGTAGAATTTTTTATTGACAGTCAGAATTTCAATGGTCAGAGCAATTGTTATAAAATGGTCCATGGCTCAAAACAGTTTTTTTTTTCTCTTTGTATTTCATTGATCAGAATTTATTGGATAAAACTACATTTTTAACCCTTAAAGTTCAGGAAGACACCATAGTTCCCATTGCTAAAAGTTTTAATAATTTTGCTAAAAGAAATTTCCTTTTTAAACGTTTTTGTTTTTTCCAAATTAAACATGAAAATTAACAAATTGCATCGTGTATAGTAACATGACCTAGTTCTGTCAGTTACTTCAGATAAAATTCTACAGCATGTAATGTTCTAAAAGATTTTTTAAACTTTTTCTCTTTGGATCTTTTGACTGATCCAAATTAAATTAAAATTCTGGATAGCATATTGGGCCAAATATAACTTGCCAAATATAATTAAATGAGGGTTCATTTGGTATATGGGCATTACTTATTGAGTAAGAAATCAAAAGATTGTCAAATTTTTTAAATTTATATCTTAATCAAATTCAATTATTTTTGCTCAAGAGGAAAAATAGCAAAGTCAAAATATTCATATAACAAAGTTTATTTCCAAAAAAATTCACTATTCACCATATACACTGACGAATGCAAAAGTAGTCTGAGCAAAGAAAAATTCATTTATGCATCTCCAAATCTGGCAAACTTCTCAGCATCATTCTCATTCTCCACTATCATTACTATCTTCCATCACTAACTCCATGACCTAACATACTTAGCATACATGTGGTGTACAACTGATATATGTGTGTTATACACTGGGAAAAACATTTGCATAATCTGACGCTTGTGTGGGGCGGGGGTGGCTCAGTCGGTAGCGCACCAGACTCGTAATCTGTAGTTCCCAGGTTCGAGTCCCAGCTGGGTCTGCTTTGAGATTTATCTCCGCAAAATTTCCCGCCCTGCCCACGGTCAGTAGGGGACACCGATGGGCTTGGAAAGGCCGCCGTCCGTCGGATGGGACGTTAAGTGTGGCCCCATGTGCGGGAGAGCCATACCCTGTGCACGTTAAAGAACACGCTGGATGGCCTTAATGGGAGGTTACCATCTGTCTCCCAACAGCTGTTCCAGTGGGTCCCCTCCCCCAACCTTCTCTGAGCCTTCGGGGTCCATGTGACCTGGCCATTTAGCCCATGGTGTGCAAAAAAGTGCCGCTCAGAGGTAAAACAACCAACTGACGCTAAAAAATGTACTCTAAAAACGTACTCTTGACGTAAAACAACCAACTACTAACCAACCAACTGACGCTTGTGCTAGCTATGACACAAGAGGGAGCATGTCCTAAATGCACACATTAGTGGCTGTCAATCAAAAGTCAGTTGCTCATGCGCAACTCCTTTAGTGGATCAGAAGAGGAATAAGTGATTATGTCCAACTGAAGTAAATCCCCAAAATGATAAATATAACATAAATAAAGTGGTTAAGGAAAAGTAAAAGTGAATGGGTGGACCATCACAATGATTTAAATTTTCATGTTGAACAGAAATGATAATTAACCCAGCAATTTAAAGGTCCAAGATTTACTCTTTCATTTTAAAAATTGAAAAAAAAAATTTGTTTGTTTTTTTAGAGCATCAGTAGATGAAATGAGGGTCAAAGCAAGCAGTTCCTACAATTTGCTGCCATCTCCTATGCCAACAGATGTGGAGTCTGGAAAGCAACCTTCAGGCACTGTTTGATAATGACAAAAATAAACAATGAGTGTGCATGCTATTTATTCTGTAAGCATATTTGAGTGTTTTTAGTAACAATTTACATCATCCTAGTAGAACAATTTTATATGTATGGTGTTTTACTAAACAGATCTATTTTGTATTGAATATTAGTTTCAGAAACTTGAGTTTTTAGGTAATGTATTTTATATGCAGCAAATTTCTGATTATCCATGTTTTTGTGACACAAGAATGGTTTGAAGGGCTGAGAAACAAAAATTCGTTAAATACACCTATCCCTCGATTTACACGGTACTCAGTTCACACAATTTTGGCTTTGCATGGTCAAAAAATGCAACCAGTTTTGATTTATACGGTACTGACTGAGATTTCCTTTCTATGTACGTCTCAGTCAGTACCGTGTAAATCGAAACTGGTTGCATTTTTGGACCGTGCAAAGCCAAAAATTGTGTGAACTGAGTACCATGTAAATCGAGGGATAGGTGTATTTTGAATGAACATGTGTGAATTTTTCATAATAGTACATACAAGTAAATCAAGAAATAACTGGTATATATTATAAAAAATTTAGTAGTCACATAAAATCATTTAAAAAAATTTAATCAGCTAGTTTCACAATTAAAATGCATTTGACTAATGATATATTACCACAGCAATGTCATCAGGGGGTCAAGTATTCTGATTCCACCTCTGTAATTATTTAAAGATATTGCAATGTCCAAGCAGAATTTGTAATTGTATGCTGACTCAGGTTGCTTTTAACATACAAACTTGTATCCTTATACATGTTTGCATAATAAAGCAACCTATGTATCATGCAATTAGATTATTAACTCAATTTAAGATTTCAAATGAACTTACTAGCATTATTAGCATGTAGTAACATTAAAATGAAAAAACAAGCATTTTTAAATTTCTTTTTTTTTTTCAATATATAGTTCCTCTCACAGTAATTGCTGTACATTAGAATAACTGTGAAAGCTTCCAATAACATAATTTACTTCATTGGCAAGTTAAAGTAATACCACATGTGTTACATAAAACATACCATGTAATAGAATCGGGAAAATGTAACACAATTTTGCCGTAGAAGCAGTTCAAAACATATCAGGAATGCATTAGCAATTAACTGTTAAGAACTGTTTTTGATGTAGTCATTTAAAAAAATACTATGGCAATTGATTTAAATCTAGCTTTAATCCTTCAGTACTATGCGTTTTAAGCATACATTTCTGGAAAAAATATTAGAGAAATGAAAGATTTAATTTTGATTATAGGGGGCGGGGGTGGCTCAGTCGGTAGCGCACCAGGCTCGTAATCTGGAATCCCAGGTTCGAGTCCCAGCTGGGTCAGCGTTGAGATTTATCTCCGCAAAACTCCCTGCCCACAGTCAGTAGGGGACACCAATGGGCTTGGAAAGGCCGCCGTCTGTCGGATGGGACGTTAAGCCATGGCCCCATGTGCGGGAGAGCCATACCCTGTGTACATTAAAGAACACTCTGGGTGGCCTTGATGGGAGGCTATCATCTGTCTCCCAACAGCTGTTCCAGTGGGTCCCCAACCTTCTCTGAGCCTTCGGGGTCCATTCCATGTGACCTGGCCATTTAGCCCATGGTGTGCAAAAAAGTGCCGCTCAGAGGAAAAATAACCCAAATTTTGATTATCTGTGTACTCAAGAGTACCTATTAACATGAATAATTAGCAGTTTGCTGTATTATATAACTTTTAAAATGTAATATATATTATACAGAATTTAAAACTTCCAGTAAACCTCAAGATCATTCCACATTTTTATTTTGTTTTACAAATATTAATGGAATCATGCCTAAGTGATATGTATTTTTGATAACAGGAATTCAATAATTAAGTTGCAATAATGAATACCATGAAATATTAGATGTGAAATGGAGTAGTTGAATGAGAGAATAATTTCTTGTCTGAGATTGTGTAATAAAAATATTAAATAAGTGAATGGAAATGCTTTTCAATATGAAAGCTGTGACAAACTAGCATCTTTGTGTTTATTGTTTAGACAAGCATTCACAACCTTTTTCACATCACACTTAGGACTGGATTGATTTTGCCACAGCACACCTAACACTGGATTCAGTTTGTTGTGGCACACCAAAAGTAATACATTTTAATGATTAAAAAATTCTCTACTATTGATATCATTGAATCAATTTCATATCCTCATTCATGGAACATTAATGTGCAGAGTGGGATAGCGTCCCAGGCTTGTAATCTGCAGTTCCCAGTTTTTAATCCCACCTCGGCCAGCTTTGAAATTTATCTTTACAGAACCTCCACCTTGCCCATGGTCAGTAGAGGACACTGATGGACTTGGAAAAACTGCCATCCATTGGAGAGAATGTTAAGCCATGTTCAAGGATACCTTGGATGGCCTTGATGGAAGGCTACCATCTGTTTCCTAACAGCTGTCCAATGGGTCCCCTCCCCCACACCTTGTCTAACCCTTAGGGATTTTGTGACCTGATGATTTAGCCCACTGTGTGCAAAAAAGTACCACTCAAAGGTAAATCAATCCATTAATGTTCTGTGTCGTATCATTTGAAAACCTCTGTACTATCTTATAAACTTAACAACTTAATCACAAATGTATTATTTTTATAGAGGGGCGGGGGTGGCTCAGTTGGTAGTGTGCCAGGCTCGTAATCTGTAGTTCCCAGGTTCGAGTCCCAGCTGGGTCAGTGTTGAGATTTATCTCTGCAAAATTTTTCTGCCCTGTCCACGGTCAGTAGGGGACACCGATGGGCTTGGAAATTCCGCCGTCCGTCGGATGGGACGTTAAGCAGTGGCCCCGTGTGCGGGAGAGCCATACCCTGTGCACGTTAAAGAACACGCTGGATGGCCTTGACGGGAGGCTACCATCTGTCTCCCAACAGCTGTTCCAGTGGGTCCCCTCCCCCAACCTTCTCTGAGCTTTCGGGGTCCATGTGACCTGGCCATTTAGCCCATGCCATTTAGCCCAATGCAAAAAAGTGCTGCTCAGAGGAAAACAACAAAACAAGTATTATTTTTATTATTGGGTGATACTAATCTACCAACTCTTGCTTTGTATATTTGTATCATTTCTCACCATTTAATTTACATTCTAAAACTTCAGTGATTTTTCAGTTATTTTACAGCTAAAATTCAGATTGTTTCATATGATTGCTGCTTACACATGACACTGGCTCATACGCACATTAGTATGCCACAGCACAGTAGTTGAAAGCCACTGGATTAGAAAATAACCGAATTATTAAAAATGTATAGAATTGCAAAACTAAAGTTCTTGTTAGCGAAGCATATCTTAATTGTGCCACAATATGAAACATTTCTAAATATATTTCAAATCTGCCATTTTTATATGCTGTAAAAGCCTGTTATGTAACATGTTAAAATCCAGTATAAAATCATACGGTATGAAATACATTAAAACTCTCTTCAACTGCCACTTATTTTGAGACAGTTACTATTCTGTAGATCAATGCATAGATATTTTCTTACATTGCTGGAGACAGAACAAACCTAAAGAAGGTATTTTAAATCAACAGTCAACAATTTTGTGAATAAGATTGGTAACACACCCATTCCCTAGCTATGTCTCTCGACTAGCTATGTTTCTCAATAAATGATAAATAATTTTTTCTTAGCTATGTTCTTCAATAAATTCATGTTAGGTGAAATTGTGTTAATCAGAAACAAATTTAAGAATATACACAGTCGTATCAGAATAATATGGCCACCTACCTAATAATACGAATGGTAGGTAGTCATATTATTCTCATACGACTGTGTAAATAAGAGGGATGCATTCCAGAATACTAACCTGATTGACTTATTTTTCATTCCTATTTTATGATTCTACTGTGGTTAATGTTTTGTATTTGTGTGCATATATTTTGTGCAATAACTCATTTATACAAAAAGGGAACATAAACGTAGAAACAAGAAAAATAAATTTGAATAATTTTTAATATGTGATAGGTATAGATGAATGTCAAGTAATAAGATTTAAAATGAGAAACTGATTGTTGCAAAGATTATCGAATAATGAAGGTGACTAACTGTATGCTTAACATTGTTATCAGTAAGTGACAATTAAAATGGTTAAAAATTAATTTGTGTAGGCTAATGCAAAAAAATTTTCGTGGAACTGCTAAAATTATGAACAAGGATAGGTCAGATCGACAAGGAAAGCAACCTTGAATGGATGCAGTAATAATGGATAATAATGATGGGAAATGCAATAATATTGATGAATCATGTTAAGCAACTGGTTATGTTGGTAGAATTCATTAGTTGGCACTAGGTGTATCAGTTTGGCAGTGTGTGTGAGATGAGGAATGCTTATTCTATTTTAAATTTTACATTGTAAGGTTTGGTATTGAATGTGATGCACTTGCTTTTAAACATATATAGGTTCTTACAGTGTATAAAATTTATGACTACTTAAAAATTGCATTTAGTAGCTTGGATATTACTAACTCAACTTCAAATATGGGATGCAGGTTGTCTCATCAGGAGAACATTTTGCCTATAACCTGATATTCCCAGGTTTAAGTTCCACTGTGTCTGCAGTGAGACTTTCTATGTGGAATCTTCTCCGTCGTGAGGAGGATACTGTTGTGTGTGGGAAGCTGACATTGGTCAGATGGGACATTAAGCCATGACCCCCTGTACACCTTAAAGAACATGCTGGATGATTTCGGTCTGGCACCCAAAAGCTGCCCTCATTCTAGTAGTATCCAACTCTGATCCTTTGGGTCCTTGTGATATAGCCATTTATCCCATTGTGTGAACGAAAGCACTACTTAGAGGTAAACTATTCCATAGCAGTGTTTTGAGTATTCCTTTATCCAGTTTCTTATAATCAAACTGCATATTTTTAAATATTGGTTTGTAATTTGCTGAATTTTATACACTTATTAGAACCACGGTGAAAATTTTGAACACAAACCATGGTTCATATTACAGTCATAATGAACTTTGATCTTATGTGTTGTAACATTTAGAAACTGTAGGAATGATGTAGTCAATATAGCATCAAGCATCATCAGTGACTTGTAAAACGCTAAAAGTATACAGGTGTGTAAGCAAAATGTGTGTATACATTCAGAATTTTACCTGACTGGGGGGGGGGGGGGCATCAGAAACCTCAAAGAGCGATTCTAGGGTTAATATTTGTAAGCATGAACTTTATGCATTTTGTATCTTTATTCTGATTTAAAGTTGACATTTTGCTAATAGGCAATGCTAATAGGCAAAACAAATTTTTGTCATTGACCAGGATTGGGGAAATCCACTTTCCAATGGCGAGTGAATTTTCTGACATGTTTGTTACTTTGAAAGCTGGCAAAAAAATTACAACAGTAAAATATTTTCAGGAGAAGGAAAATCAGCTTTCACAGTGGAGAATAAAGTTTCATTAATTTGGGTGCATGCTTTTGTTATGTGCATAAAAGTATGGGGAAATTCCCCCTCCCACATTGGTATATGCCTTTGTCCTGCTACTAGTAAAAACTTCTGGATTGTCAGATTTTTCCAAATTTCTCCACCCTTGACCATTACTAGATTATGGTAGAAAATCATATTAGGGATGATTATGAGATTATTAGAGAACTCTGTGGTGAAGCAAGGAAAATGGGATAATAATTAGTATAATCAAATATTGGCCCAACATCACCAAGCTGGGAAAAGTGTTTTAAATTTAGTCATAACAGAAAAGAAATAGGATTGTTTTTGCATCTGTTTGGAAAGTAGCAGGATTTCAACCCCCTTGCTTCAAACACTGGATTGCCATCAAAAAAATTCTTGGTGATACAATTTAGTTCAAAGTTTTTGACACGTATTATTTGCCATTGATGGGTGCACTTATGGTTTAACAGCTAAGTAAAAATATGCATCCCTTTATTTTAAATAAAAATTGAAGGAATGCACATACACTGGCAGCAGTTGAAAAAAGAACATCATTAGCAATTGAAGCATAATCTACGAGATTTATTTAGTAGAAAAAACTTGAGAAAGGATAATGATCACATGTGTGAAGTGATTCAATGTTTATTTTACATTTTAAGGAGTATTACATTTTACAGAAAGCACATTTTAATAAGCTGTTGAACCTCCTCAAGCAGCAATACAAGCTTCCAATCCGGCATGCAATCAGTCATACAAATGCTGGATATTATGCTGGAGGATACCTTCCATGTGCTTTCAACTTGGATGTGTAATTCAGCGATGGTCATTATCTGCTGCGGTAGAGTTTTTGTCTGATTCAGTCCCAGATATGCTTGATTGGAGACAAGTCCGGAGAATGTGCTGGCCAAGAGAGTTGGTGCACTGCCTGAAGAGCATGTTGAGTTGCCTGGGCAGAGTGTGCGCAACTAATAGAAAATATTCTAATCGAAATAGATTCCAAAAATATATTTATGAAAGACAAAAAAGAGATGTTTTATTTTTGTAATTCGTACAATATAGTTTATAAATGAAAATGAATTGAAGCCTTATAATTCGTATGTTTCAACAATGGTAACTTCCATACTGTGCTTCAGGAATTCCAGTTGATGATACTTAAAAAATAATTTTGTTTTAGACTGACTTTGGAAATTTTGCATTTAAAAATTTCTCTATCAGAGCCACCTATAAAGTGTATCATTAAAAGAATGTGTTTCTGATACATAAATATGTTTATTTAAATATTTTCCTGGTTTTATTTTTTTACTTTTTCCTACCATGCACTCTTCAAGGGTTTTTGATTTAAACCTTTTTTTAGATGAAAAGGTTTGTGGTTCAAATGCTTTAAAATTGTAAAATGTACATAGATATGTCATAGCAACTAATTTAGTGGTTGTATTTTTTTTAAATTCTATTCATTAATGTATGTAGTTGATTCGTGGCTGCAATTATATACTGGAGAATTGCTCACTGTAATAAGACTGAAATCATTGAGTCAATCTAACAGTTTGAAATAAAGTGTTATTGTGATAATTGTATAAATGCTTTCAAAATTTTAATAAAGTTTACAATTTTAATTCTTTTGAATATATATTGTCTTTTTTTTTTTTGAAGAAAGGATGTGCTAATGCTTTAACAGATGTATGAAGAAATTCAAATACTCATACTGTAACAGGTTAAACATTTGATTCAGTTTGCAAAATGGTTGAAATTTCAACATGTAGAGAACTATCTGTATTCATATATCTTAAATGTGACATTTTATCATACCTTTATTCAATTCATACAAATTTTACGTTAGTGTGCTGTAGCAAGACACTAATTTCTTTGTAACGGGAGCGGGAATGGCTCAGTCAGGGTCGTAATCTGCAGTTCCTAGGTTCGAGTCCCAGCTGGGTGAGCGTGAGATTTATCTCTGCAAAACTCGCCCACGATCAAGAGACACAAATAGGCTTGTAAAGGCCGTCATCCATAGGAGGGACGTTAAGCCGTGGCCCTGTGTGTGGGAGAGCCATACCCTGTGCACGTTAAAGAACACGCTAGATGGCCTTGACTGGAGGCTACCATCAGTCTCCCAACAGCTGTTCCAGTGGGTCCCCTCCCCCAACCTTACCATGTCTCCCAATAGCTGTTCCAGTGGGTCCCTCCCCCAACCTCTGAGCCTTCGGGGGTCCTTGTGACCTGGCCATTTAGCTCATGGTGTGCAAAAAAAGTGCCGCTCAGAGGTAAAACAATCCAATCCTTGTAACATAATTTTATTTACTGTAGTTATTTTACAAAATGGTTCTAATGATTTGCCCCAAATTTACCTGTTTGCGAAGATAAATCTTGTACTTCTTTAGTTAGCTGTACACAGGGCCATGGCTATCCAATTTCATGACCAGGGCATGCAAGGGGGTGTTGTTTGCACCTGTAGCAAGAAAGTATTTTTGCATCGTGTTGAATGATTAGTTTTTGCTTATAAGTACTAAAAATCTACCGTACAATAATTCGAAATTATGCCCCGAGTTTGTGCTTTGATCAGATACCCCACTCACCTATACCTTGGCATAGCTCTAACTATGCATTACACTCAGTCATTACCAGTCAGTGTTAGGGGCGGGGGTGGCTCAGTCGGTAGCGCGCCAGGCTCGTAATCTGTAGTTTCCAGTTTCGAGTCCCAGCTGGGTCAGCGTTGAAATTTATCTCCGCAAAATTCCCCGCCCTGCCCACGGTCAGTAGGGGACACCGATGGGCTTGGAAAGGCCGCCGTCCGTCGGATGGGACGTTAAGCCGTGACCTCGTGTGTGGGAGAGCCATACCCTGTGCACGTTAAAGAACACGCTGGATGACCTTGACGGGAGGCTACCATCTGTCTCCAAAACAGCTGTTCCAGTGGGTCCCCTCCCCCAACTTTCTCTGAGCCTTCGGGGTCCTTGTGACCTGGCCATTTTGCCCATTGCGTGCATAAAAGTGCCGCTCAGAGGTAAAACAACCCAACCAGTCAGTGTTGGTAATGACTGACTGTTGGTAATTCCCCAGTCAGTGTTGAATGAAAATTTGAAGACAGCAATTTGTGTTTATTAAAATTCTAGGAAAGTGAAAAAGTTGTGCAATCTTCTACGTACTTCTAGTCGTTTTTTTGTAGTAATCTAGCCGTCTCGTGGCCGAGTGGGTTGGGTTGGGTTGTTTTACCTCTGAGCGGCACTTTTTTGCACACCAAGGGCTAAATGGCCAGGTCACATGGACCCCGAAGGCTCAGAGAAGGTTGGGGGAGGGGACCCACTGGAACAGCTGTTGGGAGACAGATGGTAGTCTCCCGTCAAGGCCATCCAGCGTGTTCTTTAACGTGCACAGGGTATGGCTCTCCCGCACACGGGGCCACGGCTTAACGTCCCATCCGACGGACGGCGGCCTTTCCAAGTCCATCGGTGTCCCCTACTGACCGTGGGCAGGGCGGGGAATTTTGCGGACGTGGCCGAGTGGCTAGCACGTTTGGCTACTAATCAAAGAGACCTGGTTCAAGACCCTGGTAAAGCATGGATGTTTGTGTTGTTTTTCTGCTGAGGTCTTGCTATACTCAGACTTTCTACCATGGCGTATTAAACTGGCAGGCTCCTCTCAGATTTGTGTGGCAAGCAGTTGCTGGAGGGTTTTTTTTTTACTCCAGTAAAGACTAATTTCAGTGACACCTATTAAAAGTTTTCAGCTTGCATATTGATTAAGTTTTCGAAGTTTGGCAAAATTCGAACTTTGTTTTGGCTGGCATCTCTCAATTAAATTTTATCACTACATTTTATTCGTTTTGGAAAGTGAATGGCCATATAAGGCACACTTTGAACTCTACAAGCAATTAAATTTCACAATATGTAATTTGGAAAATATAAATCAAAAATTGAGCTGTGCACTTCAAAAATATGTATTCTTATTAAATATTTTTAATGTAAAATAACAGTATTTTTAAAATAGTTCTCAGAAAAAATTCCCATCCACTATTAAAGCATTTATAAGAATGCAATTTAGAGGTACAATTTTTTTTTTACCCTTCTTGCATATTATTATAGTTTACCATAGTGGCAAATTACTGCAAATATTAAAGCCTGTAGCATTATAGGAAATTTTATATTATTCTAGTATTGCATATATAATTGGTATGGTATATATAATTTACGAGTCCATGACAAAATTCAGCTTAATTTCATTCAAGTTTACTAGTAAGAAGTACAAATAATTGTCAAGGAGTCTCTTACAGTCGTAAAACAAAACTAGACCCATTGAATTCATCAAGTTTAAATGTTTTACGCTATATTTATACTTCATTAAATCATTAGGGTACGTTTCTTTAGTTCTAATTGATATTTTCATAATGTGGAGGGTGTATTCTTTGTCAACAGTCTGATAAGTAATGTCATTTAATATTTAAAACAGGTATGCGAATAATTTTGTCTTTCGGTCTTTATCGTTAAAAATACAGTAGATCCAGGGGCGTAGCTTTTGAGGGGGACGCCCCCACAAAGTAAATCGAAGTTGGCAAAATTCGAAATGACTTGGTAAAATCCAGGTGAGTTGTGAAAATTTTGAATTTTTTTTATAAAACTAAAGGAAGTTCGCAAAATCGTGATAACTTGGCAAAATCTTGGGGAGTTTTCAAAATTCCGGTGAGATGTAAAAATTGGAATTTTTTTCTGTAAAATTATGGCGAGTTGGCAAAATTCCAATTTACTTGGTAAAATACAGGCGAGTTGTGAAAATTGGGATAGGTTTTGTGAAATTAAGGAGCGTTTGCAAAATCTTGGGGAGTTTCAAAAATTTGAAGTGACAAAAAAATTCTGGTGAGATGTAAAAATTGGGATTATTTTCGTGAAATTAAGGAGAGTTGGCAAAATCGAGGCAACTTGGCAAAAATGTAAACCACTTGGTAATATACAGGTGAGTTGTGAAAATTGGGATTGGTTTTGTGACATTAAGGAGAGTTGTCAAAATCCGAAGTGAGTTGGTAAAATTCAGATGAGATGTAAAAATTGGGAATTTTTCCGTAAAAATATGGCAAGTTGGCAAAATTCGAAGTCACCTGGTAAAATACAGGCGAGTTGTGAATATTGGGCTTGTTTTTATGCAATTAAGGAGAGTTGGTAAAATTTGAAATGACTTGGCAAATCCAAGGAAGATGTAAAAAATTTTAATTTTTTTTTCTGTAAAATAACCGCGACTTAGCAAAATCTAGGGCAGTTGGTAAAATTCAAAGCCACAATAATACAGGTGAGTTGTGAAAATTTGGATGGGTTTTTGTGAAATTAAGGAGAATTTGCAACCTCGAGATAACTTTGAAAAAATTTGTGGAGTTGTCAAAATTCGAAGCCACTTGGTAAAATGCAGGTTTTACAAATACCTATAGTCCTAAAAAGTTGAAAATAAACCTTGATAGGCTCCTGTCAGACCTCTGTGGCAAGCAGCTGCTTGAGGGGGTATTTATTTTATTTATATATATATCCTTCGGTCCTCTTAGATCACCTATGGCATATAAACTGACAGGCTCCTGTCAAGACCTCTGTGGCAAGCAGCTGCTTGAGGGGGTATTTATTTATATCGATGATACAATCAGACACTGAGTTCGTATTCATTTCAAAGGAAGATAGAGCTCCGGCCATTGGCGCTGGGGCTTTAAATTCTCAGGGGGGAGGGGGCAACATACAATAACAGGATATCAGACATATTTTGTCTGTTAGATATATAATAGGAAGTTTTCAGCCCTCACTTGGAAACAATCTTGTGGTGCAAATAAATCGGCGCCTTCCTTTGAAGTGAATACGAATTCAGTGACTGTTAACACCATCCATATGCTTAAGTTTATTTTCTACACAGGAAAAGAAGGTATTTTAATATTTTTCATCAAAATCACTTCATACAACAGTTCTAAAATCCTCAACACAATTCAGCGGATTTGAAGAAAATCAGAGGGGGGTGAGTCATACAAATCTTCAGAATTTATGTGACGAGTGAGGGGGGGGGGGGGGGGGTAGATTAGGGAAACTGACGAGACGGATGGATTAGTTGAAACTGTTGCTTTTTTAGGGCATTTCTGCCTGGAAATCACTGGTTAAGGCTTCTGAAAAAAATAATCTAGTGACTTTAGGACGGAAGATTTCTTATAATAAATCTCCGTGTTGCATGCAGTCATTCCATATAGCTGCAAGAACCATCGAACTGCGTGAGTTGGGTTGTTTTACCTCTGAGCGGCACTTTGCACACAATGGGCTAAATGGCCAGGTCACAAGGACCCCGAAGGCTCAGAGAAGATTGGGGGAGGGGACCCATGGAACAGCTGTTGGGAGACAGATGGTAGCCTCCCGTCAAGGCCATCCAGTGTGTTCTTTAACGTGCACAGGGTATGGCTCTCCCGCACACGAGGCCACGGCTTAACGTCCCATCCGACGGACGGCGGCCTTTCCAAGCCCATCGGTGTTCCCTGTTGACCGTGGGGAGGTCGGCGAATATAAATCTCAACGCTGAGCCAGCTGGGACTCGAACCTGGCAACTGCAGATTACGAGCCTTCGAATTGCATGGAAGCAGCTGTTTGAGGGAATATTTTTTATCATCCCGGAAAACTGGGTCGTTTGGTCACTCTAATAGCTCACAATTGACGTTCTATTAAAGTTTCGGGCTCAATATTTTAGTCACTTGCATTACTGACCAATTTTTTTTTAATAATTTTGGTGTCACTACTATTCCATTGCTAAAAGATCTGATTAAGTTCTACAAGTTAATATTGAAATATAAAACCAAATTTTAGGTAAATTGCTTCGGCGATAACAGCTTTTCATCCAAGGTTGTTGGGTTGTTTTACCTCTGAGCGGCACTTTTTGCACACCATGGGCTAAATGGCCAGGTCACATGGGCCCCGAAGACTCGGAGGTTGGGGGAGGGACCCACTAGAACAGCTGCTGACAGATGGTAGCATCCCGTCAAGGCCATCCATTGTGTTCTTTAACGTGCACAGGGTATGGCTCTCCCGCACACGGGCCACAGTTCAACGTCCCATCGGACGGACGGCGGCCTTTCCAAGCCCATCGTGTCCCCTACTGACCGTGGGCAGGGCGGGGAATTTTGCGGAGATAAATCTCAACGCTGACCCAGCTGGGACTCGAACCTGGGAACTACAGATTACGAGCCTGGCGCGCTACCGACTGAGCCACCCCCGCCCCTTTCATCCAAGGACTCCCATGAAGAGTACTTCTGATAACCTTAATATAGTTAATATAACTGAAGATAAATATCACAAGACTATTTAAATCATTTTCAACAATATTCATTACTATTTAAAGAATTATGGAAATTAGTATATTTAACAATAAATTCTTTTGTTTTATAAAAATTATCCACATTGAAATAAAATTAACGCAAACTTCTAAAAATCCATATTTCTTTAAATGGTTTGAAGCAACACTTAAGTTTTAAATGAATTTCTGAGGGAAAGTCTTACGACGCATTATTGTTACAAAATACACCGAAGAACTAAAACATTATGACCAGCCCTTCTGTATTCAAATCGAAGCAACTGCAGGTAAGTAATGGCGCCTGTGAAGGTCATTAAACGGTATAAATAACACCTGATACTGAGCGCTGTAAATCAGTGTTATTCTTATTCTTCAGATGGGAAAGGCAGCAAACAAATGAGTTTGACAAAGGCCAAATTGTAATGACCAGACGGCTGAGTCAGAGCATTTCCGAGACAAGGCCTATGGGGTGCTCACGGTCGGCCGTGGTTAGTACCTTCAAAAAGTGATCCGAGGAGGGAAAAACCATAAACTGCCGACAAGGTGGGCCAACCATGGCTCATCGATGCTAGAGTGAGTGAAGGCTATTTCATATGGTACAAACCAATAGAAGGGATACTGTGGCGCAACTCGCCCATAATTTGAATGCTGGTGACAGGAGTAAAGTGTCGCAACACACAGTACATCCAACCCTGCTGAGAATGGGCTGCGTAGCCGCAGGCCACTCTAAGTGCCCATGCTAACCTCAGTTCATCATCGAAAGCACTTACAATGGGCACGTCAGCATCAAAACTGGACCTTGAATGACTGGAAGAACGTTGTCTGGTTCGATGAATCGTTCCTGTTGTACCATGTGGATGGCTGGCTGGGTGCGTGCGTGTCGTTTACCTGGGGAAGTGTTGGCACCAGGATGCACCATGGGATGAAAACAAGCCAGTGAAGGAAGTGTAATGTATGGGATGAAAACAAGCCAGTGAAGGAAGTGTTCTGCTGGGAAACCCTGGGTCCAGTCATTCATATGCAGGAAACTATGACATCTACCACCTACCTGAACATCACTGCAGACCAGGTACATCCTCTAGTGCCTTCTTTCAGCAGGATAATGCGCCATGCCACACTGCCTGGATTGTTTGAGAATGGTTCGTGGAACATGAGGAAGAATTTCCCAGACATCAATCGAGCATCTGTGGTTTGTGTTGGAACAGCATATCCGATCTGCTGTGTCTGAACCACGTAACTAAAGGATCTGCTGGTAACGTGTTGGTACCAGATACCACAAGACACCTTTAGAAATCTTTTAGTGTCCATGCCTCGTTGGGTAAGAGCTGTTTTGGTGGCTTTGGGTTGTTTTACCTCTGAGCGGCACTTTTTTGCACACCATGGGCTAAATGGCCAGGTCACATGGACCCCGAAGGCTCAGAGAAGGTTGGGGGAGGGGACCCATTGGAATAGCTGTTGGGAGACAAATGGTAGCCTCCCATCAAGGCCATCCAGCGTGTTCTTTAACGTGCACAGGGTATGGCTCTCCCGCACACGTGGCTACGGCTTAACGTCCCATCCGACGGACGGCGGCCTTTCCAAGCCCATCGGTGTCCCCTACTGACCGTGGGCAGGGGGGGGGGGAATTTTGCGGAGATAAATCTCAACGCTGACCCAGCTGGGACTCGAACCTGGGAACAGATTACGAGCCTGACGCGCTACCGACTGACGCACTACCGCCCCTGTTTTGGTGGCACGTGGAGGATCAACATCATATTAGAAAGATGGTCATAATGTTTTGGCTCTTCGGTGTATAGTAGTGAAATTATTACAATACTATTGTAAAAGTTACTACTGTGCTACGAAATTATATACTGTGTTTGCCGAGACGCGAAGTTAGTAATATTGAGAACTGCTCTAGAGTACAAAGTGTGTTTATAAGATGATCGGCAATTATCTTTAGAAGTAATATTTCATAAACTTTCTATTTAATAGAAATTCTCACTATAAATATCAAATTTTAACAATCTGTAAATTATAATTTAAAGTTGGGTTGTTTTACCTCTGAGTAGACTTTTTTTGGCACACTTTGGGCTAAATGGCGAGGTCACAAGAGGGCGTAGGGAAAGTTGGGAGAGGGGACCCACTAGACAGCTGTTAAGAGACATGGTTTACCTCTCGTCAAAGCCATCCAATGTATTCTTTAGCATGCACAGGGTATGGCTCTCCCTCACACGGAACTATAGCTTAATGTCCATGGACAGTGGACAGTGGCCTTTTCAAGCCCGTCATTGCCCCCTAGTGACTGATGCCAGAGCGGGAGTTTTGCAGATAAATCTCAATACTAGCCCAGCTGGGACTCGAACCTGGCAGATTACAAGCCTGGTGCACTACCGACTGAGCCACCTACCTGTTACAAAACACTATGATTAACCAATGGGTACTCTCGCGTGGCTTCTAAACAGTGTTGTCAATTTACAATAAAAATATTCTCAGTTGTTTTTGGGATGCCCTTTCTAAGACAAATCAAAGACCTTGGGTTGGGCCTTTGGTTGGGTGAGCGGCACTTTTTTGCACACCATGGGCTAAATGGCCAGGTCACATGGACCCCGAAGGCTCAGAGAAGGTTGGGGGAGGGGACCCACTGGAACGGCTGTTGGGAGACAGATGGTTGCCTCCCGTCAAGGCCATCCAGAGTGTTCTGTAACGTGCACAGGGTTATGTCTCTCCTGCACATGGGGCCACGGCCTAACGTCCCATCCGACGGACGGGGACTTTCCAAGTCCATCGGTGTCCCCTACTGACCGTGGGCAGGGCGGAGGAATTTTGCGGAGATCAGAAACCTTGGGTGTTAATTTTCTTGCAATATATACAACTGCACGATGATCTTTCGTTCTTCTAGTTAGGTCTTTGCTAGTGAGTATCTTCTTAGATTTAATATCCTTTGAGTGGCTTTTTCCGTACACAATGGGGCTAAATTGCCAGGTCACAAGGCTCAGAGAAAGTTGCGAATCCATTAGACGGCTATTAAGATACAGATGGAAGCCTCCCACCAAAGCCATGCATCGTTTCTTTAAATATTTTAAAGCAGTGCGTCTCACAATTTCTAATGTGGCAGACTGGCAGGAATATATATAATTCTTCATAATGTGGCGGACTTCATAATGCAGAACACTGTCATAATGAGGCTTAGATCCTTTGGTAACAAAACACCTGGAGATTTTGGCTACATGTTGCCTCATGAAACAAGGTATGTCTTCACATGATATTTCATTCACCCCACACATGATTTTTATATGCATAGTGCCACAGTTTGTACATGTATATACGAACGTACAAACTGTGGCACTATGCCATATAAATATTATTGCAATTAAGGCGGGTAAGGATTTGAGCACATATTTCTTTCCTGGCTGCTTGCCGAGGACCGGCATCGATCCCTATACTACCACTTTGAAAAGCACTGCTTTAACATATATAGGGTGTGGCTGTCCTGCACACGACTTAATGTCCGATATGACAGACTGGGGAGCAGGGGTGGCTCAGTCGGTAGTGCGCCAGGCTCGTAATCTGCAGTTCCCAGCTGGGTGAGCGTTGAGATTTATCTCCGCAAAACTCCCCCGCTCTGCCCACGGTCAGTAGGAGACCGATGCGCTTGGAAAGGCCTCCGTCCGTAGGATGGAACGTTAAGCCGTGGCTCCGTGTGTGTGAGAGCCACACCCTGTGCACGTTAAAGAACATGCTGGATGGCCTTGACGGGAAGCTACCATCTGTCTCGCAACAGCTGTTCAGCTGTCCCCCTTCTCCAACCTTCTCTGAGCCTTCGGGGCCCTTGTGATCTGGCCATTTAGCCCATTGTGTGCAAAAAAAGTGATGCTCAGAGGTAACCAACCAACTGCAGATTAGGAGCCCTGCGCGCTACCCAAAATTTTGGAGAATTTCGATGTTATGTCAATAGTAATCTAAATTTTGAAATTCCATAACTTCTAAAATATGAATTTAGTGGGAAAAATTTGACTGAAGCTAAATTAAAGATAGCAATAATCAATGATTTAAATCTTGATTTTCTTTTCCACAATATTCGTTCAGTAAAGAGTTACGGAATCTAGGATATTTCGCAATAGTAATGTATCGCAAGAATTCACGTTAGAAATTACTTGATGTTTAAGTAATAAATATTGTTTCAAACATTTTAATAAAAAAAAATATACATTTTAGAAGTTTGCATAATGATTATTTAAATATTAGTAATAAAATAAATAAAAGCCGTTCAGTGGCCGAGTGGTTAGCGCGCTTGACTGCTGCTGTAAGGGACCTGGGTTCAGCCCCAGATAAGGCATGGATGTTTGTGTTGTTTTTCTGCTGAGGTCCTGCCATCCTCTCCTTTTTTTAAGTAAATAAATACCCCCTCAAGCAGCTGCTTGCCACAGAGGTCTGACAGGAACCTGTCAGTTTATATGCCAGAGTAGAAGGTCTGTGAGGATGGCAGGACCTCAGCAGAAAAACAACACATACTTCCATGCCTTACCCGGGGCTCGAACCCAGGTCCCTCAGATCAGAAGACAATTCAGAAAAGACAGGTGAGAAAAAAAAAATATATTTTTTTTTCGGGAGGGTGGGGGGGGAGACGAGATCTTTTTGTTTATTTAGAATTAAACAAACATACTGAAATATTCCACCAAACAGGAAAGGTTAAAATTATATTCTACATGAAATTAGATTTTATAGTTTCTTTTTTAACCTATTTTTTGTGTCGGGCATGAAATACGGGGCTAAAATAGAATTACAATAATAATAATAATCTTTATTTTATTCCGCCAGTCAGTATACATTTACATATATACATTTACATAGCATAATTATCTAATAACAATTAATACATACATGAGAAAAATCGAGAAGGGAAATAGCTGAGAAATATCAATTGCATTAGAAAAGGGAAATAATCATATAAAAACATTAGTGATTAATGGGAATGGCGAAACAAAAAAGGAGAGTATAGTAAGCAGACGCTTATTTTTAGTTAATGCTGCCTATTTCCTTTAAAGTTCAATTATGACAATAGTAATGTATACAATAATTCAAATAGTACAATAATTCAATAGTATAAAAGATCAGATGGTTATGTGACATATTACATTGATACATAGAAGAAGGTTTCATTGCTTTGTAAGAAGAAACGTTCTACATTTGATTTTAAATAATTTTTAAAGATTTTGCTTTTTAACATCATCTGGAAATTCAGATCAAATTTTTACTGCATTATATTTGATAGATATCTGCGGATTTCAAAGCAAGTAGACAAGTATGAGATTTCGTATAAGACGACAGGATTTTCGAGGGAGTCGAGGGAAGGTGAGTCATTGACGTAAAAATAACGTAACATAGAATTGACGTAGCATAGAAATTCTCCAATATCTCAGTAAAGTAGTGTATATCTGGAAAACTTTTGATAATTAACTTCTTATTTAGAAAGGTTCTCTTAATACATATCTAAGTACGATCCTATGTCACATTTGTTACATCACAACATGTCGAGTTCTCACTTCGCACTTTCCCCGCCCTGCCCACGGTCAGTAGGGGACACTGATGGGCTCGGAAAGGCCACCGTCTGTCGGATGGGACGTTAAGCCGTCTCCCCGTGTGCGGGAGAGCCATACCCTGTGCGCGTTAAACAACACGCTGGATGGCATTGACGGGAGGCTACCATTTGTCTCCCAACAGCTGTTCCAGTGGGTCCCCTCCCCAAACCTTTTCTGAGCCTTCGGGGTCCTTTTGACCTGGACATTTAGCCCATGGTGTACAAAAAAAGTGCCGCTCAGAAGTAAAACAACCCAACACTTCGCACTATAATGTGACCCTGTGAGAATTAGAGTACATACTGCAAGCTTCCCCGTTTCCCGCAGTGACGTTTCCAAGGAATGGAAATTTAAAATTATATTCCACCTCAACCTTTAAGGTTGGGTTGGGTTGTTTTACCTCTGAGCGGCACTTTTTTGCACACCATGGGCTAAATGGCCAGGTCACATGGACCCCGAAGGCTCAGAGAAGGTTGGGGGAGGGGACCCACTGGAACAGCTGTTGGGAGACAGATGGTAGCCTCCCGTCAAGGCCATCCAGCGTGTTCTTTAACGTGCACAGGGTATGGCTCTCCCGTACACGGGGCCACGGCTTAACGTCCCATCCGACGGACGGCGGCCTTTCCAAGCCCATCGGTGTCCCCTACTGACCGTGGGCAGGGCGGGGATTTTTGCGGAGATAAATCTCAACGCTGACCCAGCTGGGACTCGAACCTGGGAACTACAGATTATGAGCCTGGCGCGCTACCGACTGAGCCACCCCCGCTCCCAACCCTTAAGGTATAATAACATATATTTTCTAAGGTGGTCCAGGAAAATCAAAAACAAGTACCAAAATTAGAGAAAGCAAAGACGTCAAATTGCCATCCCCTTGGAAGTTTCTGGTACGACACTGCTTGCCTAAAACAGCAAACTTTCTCAGAAATATCCTGGGTTGGGTTGTTTTACCTCTGAGCAGCACTTTTTTGCACACCATGGGCTAAATGGCCAGGTCACATGGACCCCGAAGGCTCAGAGAAGGTTGGGGGAGGGGACCCACTGGAACAGCTGTTGGGAGACAGATGGTAGCCTCCCGTCAAGGCCATCCAGCGTATTCTTTAATGTGCACAGGGTATGGCTCTCCCGCACACTGGGGGGGGGGGGGCTCAGTCGGTAGCGCGCCACGCTCGTAATCTGTAGTTCCCAGGTTCGAGTCCCAGCTGGGTCAGCGTTGAAATTTATCTCCGCAAAATTCCCCGCCCTGCCCACGGTCAGTAGGGGACACCGATGGGCTTGGAAAGGCCGCCGTCCGTCGGATGGGACGTTAAGCCGTGGTCCCGTGTGCGGGAGAGCCATACCCTGTGCACGTTAAAGAATACGCTGGATGGCCTTGACGGGAGGCTACCATCTGTCTCCCAACAGCTGTTCCAGTGGGTCCCCTCCCCCAACCTTCTCTGAGCCTTCGAGGTCCATATGACCTGGCCATTTAGCCCATGGTGTGCAAAAAAGTGCCGCTCAGAGGGAAAACAACCCAACTCAACCCAACCGCACGGCTAAATATCCTGGGTGTTGTCCATTTAACCTCTTAGAAGGATACGATTAGTCCTCCAAAAGGAATACATGCCTCCTTTTCATCTCAAAAGTTTTGTGCTCCCGGCATTTTGCAAAAAGCTCGAAAATAATCTCTGCATAAACTCAGGAACGTGATTCAAATAAAAACAAAGTATGCACTTATTTTTCGTATTCTTCATTTAAATTTCAAGTACCGTGACTATTTAAATAATTTACAGTTAAGTGTGAATCATGCCCGGATCTATAAAAAAATTAAGGGTTGGTGGGAAGGAGCAAGAGATTAGATTTATATTATAGTATAACATTTTCCCCTTCATTTTAGAGGTTTCTAAAAATATTTCTTGAAAAATGCGTGAAATATAAACAAGTTTAATAAATTTTGGCCTGCATTACCCCTACTTGCTTCCCAAAGAGGGGCAGACATTGACTCCTTGTCCCCACCCCTATCGGGTCCTTTTGTGAAAAAATGTGTTGTAAATGCAAATCCACCCGGATCAGGAGCTATCTCCTCTCCCTAACTCAGTGATAGCGCGCCAGGCTCGTAATCTCTACTTCCCAGGTTCGAGTCCCAGCTGGGTCAGCGTTGAGACTTATCTCCGCAAAATTCCCCGCCCTGCCCACGGTCAGTAGGGGACACCGATGGGCTTGGAAAGACCGCCGTCCGTCAAATGGGACGTTAAGCCGTGACCCCGTGTACTGGAGAGCCATACCCTGTGCACGTTAAAGAACACGCTGGATGGCCTTGACGGGAGGCTACCATCTGTCTCCCAACAGCTGTTCCAGTGGGTCCCCTCCCCCAACCTTCTCTGAGCCTTCGGGGGTCCATGTGACCTGGCCATTTAGCCCATGGTGTGCAAAAAAGTGCCGCTCAGAGGTAAAACAACCCAACCCCAACCATTTACCTTCTTCTGAAGCAAAAAGATACCTTACCATTTAACTTCTTCTGAACAAAATAATCCCTGACCATTTATCCTCTTATGAAGCAAACTTCTGCAGCAAAAGAAATCCCTGGCTATTTAATCTCTTTGGAAGGAAAGAGATACATTAACAGCTTATGCAGCAAATAGATTTCAGAGTTTTTAACCTCTTTTGCAACAAAAAGATGCATTAACTCCTCATGCAGAAAAGAAATTCCTGATCATTTATCTTCTTATGAAGCAAAGAGATGCTTGTGTTATTTTACTTCTAAGTGGCACTTTTTTTGCACACAATAGGCTAAATGGCCAGGTCACAAGGATCCGGAGGGCTCAGAGAAGATTGTGAGAAGGGATCCACTGGATAGCTGTTATGAGACAGATGGTAGTTTCCCGTCAAGGCCATCAGACGAGTTTTGTAACGTGCACAGTGTATGACTCTCCCGCATACGGGCCACGACTGAACATCCCATCCTACGGACCGTGGGCAGAGCGGGGAGTTTTGCGGAGATAAATCTCATCGCTGGTCCTGGGAACTGCAGATTACGAACCTGGAACACTACCGACTGAGCCACCCTGCCCCGCAAAGAGATGCATTAACTTCTTATGCTGACCTTATACGAATATAATTATTTTCCCTCTTATGAAGCAAAGAAATGAATTAGCTTCTTATGCAACAAAGAAATCCCTAACCATTTACTTTCTTATGTACCAAAGAAACGAATTAACTTATGCAGCGTAGAAATCTCTTATCCATTTACTCTTTTCTGTAGAAAAGAGATGCTTTACTTCTTATGTAACAAAGAGATGCGTTAACTTCTTATGCAGTGAAGAAATCCCTTTCCCATTTACCCTTTTCTGCAGAAAAGAAATGCATTACCATTTCTTATGCTGCGAAGAAATCCCTTACCCATTTACCCTTTTTCTGCAGAAAAGAGATGCATTTCCACTTAAATTTTTATGCAGCGAAGAAATCCCTTACCAATTTGCCTTCTTATGTAACAAAGAGATGCATTAACTTCTTATGCAGTGAAGAAATCCCTTACCCATTTACCCTTTTCTGAAGAAAAGAGATGCATTCCCACTTAACCTTTTATGCAGCGAAGAAATTTCACCCATTTACCCCCTTTCTGATCTCACCCCAAACGGCAATTGCATCCATTAGTAAATCAAAACACTATTCAAATAAAAAATTCAAGCAGTTCTATGAAATATTCATCTAAGATATTTTTGATGTGGCAACACATCCTTCTCATGTAGTCGACTGACGGATATCGCTCCTGTATTTCCTGCCGTCTTGGTCACGTGGTATGGTTAACACTTACCATTGGGAACAACATCCACCCTCGTCCACTGGCTTCACCTTCCGGCAAGTGACAGCCAATGACTGTATCAGTGGTTTCCACTTACGTAAAGTACACAGAGAGTCAGTCTATCGCATGCAGCCGATAATCACCGACGGTTGCGGTCTCCGGTGCTCGGTGTTTTAAGAAAAGTGCAATATAAAAGTTTGAGGCTTTGGATGATGGCGAATCGCCGAAGTAGTAGTCCGCGTCGCTTGGAAAACTGGCTAATGGTTGCAGGTAAAATCTCCTTTTTTCAAATGTTATATTCCAGTATTTGTATTGTGATTTGTGGCTCATCCAATAGTGACTATACTTCTCAAAGGAGATATTCAGTAGATTACGCGCCAGGCTCGTAATCTGCACTTTCCAGGTTCGAGTCCCAAATTTTTCGCGTTGAGATTTATCTGCGCTAACCTTCGTTCTGTGCTTGGTGAGAAAGGGCACACATATAGGCTTGGAAAGGCCGCCGTCCGTTCGATGGAACGTGAAGCCGTTGTCCCTTGGGTTGGGTTGTTTTACCTCTGTGCGGCACTTTTTTGCACACCATGGACTAAATGGCCAGGTCACATTGACACCGAAGGCTCAGAGAAGGTTGGGGGAGGAGACCCACTGGAACAGCTGTTGGGAGACAGATGGTAGCCTCCCGTCAAGGCCATCCAGCGTGTTCTTTAACGTGCACAGGGTATGATGGCTCTCCCGAACACGGGGCCACGGCTTAACGTCCCATCCGACGGACGGCGCCCTTTCCAAGTCCATCGGTGTCCCCTACTGACCGCGGGCAGGGCGGGGAATTTTGCGGAGATAAATCTCAACGCTGACCCAGCTGTCGAACCTGGGAACTACAGATTACGAGCCTGGCGCGCTACCGACTGAGCCACCCCCGCCCCCCGTTATCCCTTGTGCAGGATAACTGTATCGTGTATGACCATTTATTATTAAAACTTTCTCGTGAAATTAACGTTTTTAATGATTGCCTTTGTTTCGATGGTTGCATTGCCCAACGTCCTTCGCCCATTGGGCAGCTCTATTTTTAGAAACTTTCTGCCTTGTCCAGTTCCGCTGCAAGCGTTGCGAAGAAGAGTCGCTGCATGTCAACGATAGTTGCAGCTTGTCAGGTATGTGATGGAACAGCTCCTAACATTTCTGATCTTGCGCGGTGTTATGGTGACTGTGGTGGATATTCCTGCACACTTCGACTGTGCAGGAATAACTGAAGCTAATTATCGTAAGATGAATTACGAGAGAAAATCCGAGTGGAAGTGCTTCATATGTGGAAAAAAGATCTAAGTTCAATATTATCGTCAATTGTTACTGAGCCGTGTTTGGATTTCAGTACCTGCGTGGCTCCTGTAAGTGATGCAGGAGATCACGTGTGTGCCCAAGATAAAGCTGAGAGCAGTGAAGTTCCTACGCAGACGAGTGGAGCCTTTTCCAAGGGGATGGGACTTTAAGCCGTGGCTCCGTGTGCGGGAGAGCCATACTCTATTGCACGTTAAAGAACACGCTGGATGGCCTTGACGGGAGGCTACCATCTGTCTCCCAACAGCTGTTCCAGTGGGTCTCCTCCCCCAACCTTCTCTGAGCCTTCGGGGTCCATGTGACCTGGCCATTTAGCCCATGGTGTGCAAAAAAGTGCCGCTCAGAGGTAAAACAACCCAACCCACCTTCCTAGTAGAATTTCAGGAACTACTCTGATAATAAAAGTGAAGTTGTTGTAATTGGTGATTTAAATATAGATATACTAGGAAATGATCACTACACAAATGAATATCTAAATTTTCTGTCATCAAATGGCTTTCAAAGTTTCATAAATTCACCGACCAGAGAAAATATGATATCTTCTACTTGTTTAGATCACATTTTTATTAAAAGCAAAATCGAAAGTTCATTCAAGAGTAGTATTGTTAAATTAGCAGTGACTGATCATTATCCCATTGCCTTAACAGTTAATTTTAACAATAATATGAATATTCAGTGTGATAATTATACAGAGCCTATTCTTTATCACTACATAGACTATACTTTATTGAACAGGCTTTTAAGTGAATGTTCCTGGGACGAGGTATTAACTCTTAATGATGCCAATGAAGCTTATAATAAATTCTTAACCACATTTAATCTCATAATTAAAGATTCAACTAGAGAAAGAAAAATTCAGAATAAATCACAATCAGCAAAGCCATGGATTACTTCCGAAATTCTGAACTTATTAAAAGAAAGAGATAAGCTATATAAAAAACACAAAAAATACCCTTTAAATGAAACTTACGAAAGTAGCTTTAAAAACTTTAGAAATCAAATAAATTATAAAATACGAGATGCAAAAAACAGTTTCCTTGCAACTCAGATTCAAAAAATATATCAAAGCAGTGGAAATTGATAAGCGAGATAATAAATCAGAAGGTAGAAAATAAATATCCAGAATTAGAAAGTGGTTCTGATTCAAATGAAAATGCTAAGCAAACCAATTTAATGAATACTTTGTAAATATAGCAGCAAATCTGTCAAAGAATAGGATTGTAAGAAATCAAAAGAGTCATATGAGTAAAAATGCCAAATCCATGTTTTTAGCTCCAACTTGTAGAAAGAAATTGACTGACATTATAAAAGGTTTTAAAAATAAAAAAAATCTGCTGGGTATGACAATATTTCCATTATTGCTGTTAAAAAATGTTCTTTTAACTTGATTCAACCATTGGTTCACATTTGTAATTTATCCTTCGAAACTGGCACTTTTCCAGATTTAATGGAGAAAGCTATTGTAATTCCAGTTTACAAAAAGGGAAATAAAAATGATTTTAAGAATTATCGACCGATATCTCTTCTCCCAGTATTTTCAAAAATATTAGAAAAACTAGTTAATAACAGACTGATAAATTTTTTAGATAGTTTTAATTTTCTCTCTGAAAACTAATTTGGGTTTAGGAAGGGTAGAGGTATAGAAACTGCATTGTTGAATTATACGTCAAAGGTGTTTCATTCCATAGACAATAATCAATTTACTCTGTCCGTATTTATGGACTTGGAGAAAGCTTTTGACACCGTCGATCACGAAATTTTAATTAACAAACTAGAAAATATTGACAATCGTGGTGTTGTATTAAAATGGTTTAAAGACTACTTACAGCACAGAACGCAATGTGTTAGTCTTTTTAATACTTAGTAACCCAAAACATATTTCATGTGGCGTACCACAAGGTTCAGTCCTGGGACCAACCTTGTTTCTGATATTCATAAATGATCTATGTAAATTAAAAATAAATAGCTATATTAACACTTTTGCAGATGATATAACTTTATGTGCTGATTCTCTGGAAAATCTCCTTTATAGCATGAACACTGATCTAAAATGTGTGATGAAATGGTTGGATTTAAAGGGGTTACATTTAAATACGAAAAAGACCAAGTATATTCTATTTAACCTAAAAAAGAAATCATACAATCCAAATTTGATTAAATTAAAATTGCATACATTTTCATGCAATAATTACTCAGCTTGTTGCTGTGAAGAAATTGAACAGGTTCAAAGTCTACTATACCTAGGCGTTTACATTGATAGCTCACTAAGTTGGAAAATGCACATTGGAAAACTAAAAAATACATTTAGACAGATGTTACATAAATTTTATTATTTTAAAAAAATCCTCAATAAAAAAATGTTAATAATGTTTTACAAATCTTGGGTCCAGTCTGATATACAGTATGGTATTACAAGTTGGGGAGGAACATACATTTCATCATTAAGGAGTCTAATCTCAATGCAAAATAAATTTATATTTCAAATTTTACCAAATAAGTATAAAACTGTTACCATCTTTTGTAAGTATACCATTTCAGGTGTATTTCCACTGAGACACTTATTTGTTTATAGAACATTCTTTGAAAACAATAAATGCAGTGCTGCATTATACAAATTATTCTATGCGAGATAATGGGAAAAGGTTTCTGTTACCACTTGCAAATAAAAAATTATGCACAAACATTTTGATTATTTGGCCCCTAAAATTTTTAATTCTTTACCGATTATAATTCGAAATGAAACTAATTTTATGCATTTCAGATCTCTCACTGTTAATTATCTAATAAGCATTACTAATGCTGACAGCCTGTTTTCAGTGTTAAAGTAAAATAAAAACTTTAATTCGTTTTTATAAATTCTGTGTTGTTTTTGTATATATATATATTTTTTTCTTTATGTAAAGTTTAGTGTCAGTGTTGCCAAAATTATGTATTTAAATAATTTGTAAGTTAACCTACATGAGCTTAGATGCTCTTGGGTTAATAAGATTATTACAAATATATGTTGTTTGTAACCTTATTATTATAATAAAACTGAACTTTCCTTATGACCTGGCCATTTAGCTTAATTTGTGCGAAAAAGTGCCACTCAGAATTGAAACCATCGAAATCCTTGAACCCCTAGGTTCCTTGCAACCGGGCCATTTAAACTATTGTGTGCAAAAAAAACTTCAGTTTAGAATTAAAACAAACGAAACCTTTCAGATTTTTCTAACATACAACGCATTTTAATAAATCATAACCCCCTATTTCCTTGCTGTTCTTCAAACAAAACTGAATGCATTTCCCTGAATTGTGCGTCACGACTCTTCTGATTTTTCCGGAAAGGAAGCTTGTATCGTGTTTGCTGATGATGTGTTGATGATTTCTACTGAAAAAGAGAAATGTCCAGTTCCATGAATAAAGACATTAAAACACTAGTTTACCTTAGGCGGGGGTGGCTCAGTCGGTAGAGTGCCAGGCTCATAACCTGCAGTTCCCAGGTTCGAGTCCCAGCTGGGTCAGCGTTGAGATTTGTCTCCGCAAAACTCCCTGCCTTGCCCACGGTCAGTAGGGGACACCGATGGGCTTGGAAAGGCCGCCGTCCGTCGGATGGGACGTTAAGCCGTGGCCTCGTGTGCGGGAGAGCCATACCCTGTGCACGTTAAAGAACACGCTGGATGGCCTTGACAGGAGGCTATCATCTGTCTCCCAACAGCTGTTCCAGTGGGTCCCCTCCCCAACCTTCTCTGAGCCTTCGGGGTCCATGTAACCGGCCATTTAGCCCATGGTGTGCAAAAAAGTGCCGCTCAGAGGTGAAACAACCCAACCCAGCTGGGTCAGCGTTGAGATTTATCTCCGCAAAACTCCCTGCCCACGGTCAGTAGGGGACACCGATGGGCTTGGAAAGGCCGCCGTCCGTCGGATGGGACGTTACCCAACTAATTTGTCGTAGTATAGCATGGATTTTTGTACAGTTTAATGATTTCTTCTTTCTAAGCTGTGTTGCTGACCACTTTTTGCGATGTTATAGTAATGTTTCTAATGATGAATAAGCTGAAGATTTATGAGCATGCAGTTGGGTTCTTTAAAGTGGCACTTTTTTTTGCACACAGTAGGCTAAATGGGCAGGTTACAAGGACCCCAAAGCTCAGTGAGATATGAGGTTTATTAGATAACTCAGAGAGACGGAAATTTCCCGTCAAAGCCATCCAGTGTGTTCTTTAAAGTGCACAATATACGGTTCTTCTACATAGTGTCATGATTTAATGTTCCGTGCGACGGACGGCGGCCTCTATAAACCTATCGGCACCACCTTTGTGATCGAGGGTAGGGTGGGGTTTAGCGGAGATCAGTCTCAATGCTGACCCACCTGGGACTCGAACGTAGAAACATATCCAGAAATTCTTGTGCTGATTTCAAGAAATCAAGTGATATTGCCATTTATGATTAAAACTTGACATATGTCCGCCGTACTAATGACTTATTTCACAATCGTACCCGCTGCCATTCAAAATTTACGGTACACTGCATTTATGAATTATTTTTTGACATACCTTATACTACTCTATATTTAGGCTTCACTTATTGCACGTCCCATTCCCTGTCTCTTCCTCTATTATATGGAAAAGATCTGCTTCAGAGTTTTAGGTCTTTCTAGAAGGGATGTAATACATTCATCCAACAACATTAAGCTCGGTTAGGTTGTTTTACCTCTGAGCGGCACTTTTTTGCACACCATAGGCTACATGGCCAGGTCACAAGGACCCGGAAGCCTCAGAGAAGGTTGGGAGAGGGGACCCACTGGAACAGCTGTTGGGAGACAGATGGTAGCCTCCCGTCAAGGCCATCCAGCCTGTTCTCTATCGTGCACAGGGTGTGGCTCTCCCACACACGGGTCCACGGCTTAACGTCCCGACGGACGGCAGCCTTTCCAAGCCCATCGGCATTAAGCTCGGAACTGGTGGAAAATAAACCCCACTTCCACAATGAAAATTTTTTTATAGCGACTAAAACTTCAGGATAATAACAGAGGTTATATATCTATATCCTAGAAAGTTTGATAATTTTAAATAAAAACTATCGTTTTGTGTAGTAAGCGATTTGTTTCTTATAAGGATCAAGATCTCTCTGGATATAGAAAGAAATGTATTGAGCTGAGGGTTAAATTGGTGTTCAAGAGTTAACTAGATAAATTCAAGAAATCCATCGACCTTTTTGTTCAAATATCAAGGAAATATTCACTATTTATTTATCGAATAGAAATCAATATATCGTCGATATCAGTTTTAGAGGAATATTTTTCTTAAGCCATTGTGCTGTTTTACCTCTGAGCGGAACTTTTTTTCACACAATTGGCTAAATGGCCAGGTCACAAGGACCTCGAAGTCTCAGAGAAGGTTGAGAAACAGAGGATAGCTTTCCGTCAAGGCCATTCAATGTGTTCTTCAAAGTACCCAGGATATGGCTCTCATGCACATGGAACCACGGCTCAACTTCCCATGCGACGGGCAGCGGCCTTTCCAAACTTAGAGAGAAAGATGTAATAAAAAATCAGTTACGTTCTGAGATTTCTTTAAAGTGCAATGAATTTGAACGGTATCAACGCAAAAGCTCTATCAGGATTTTTGGAGTGGAAAAAGTAGATGCACTTACTGATGGCCTTGCCATTAAAATTGTCAATGAAAAATAAAACATTGACATTTCCGTAAATGACATTGACCGCAGTCATCGTGTGGGAATTGGTCGGAACGGCAAGCCCCAACCGATCATTGTAATATTCTGTTCGTATCGGGAAAAAAATGCTGTGTCCGTGCTAAAAATAAACTTAAAGGCAGTGGAATCACTATTCATGAAGATCTAACGTCAGAAAAGGTTAAAGTTCTTCATTCGGCTATTGAGAAATTTGGTCAGTGCAATGTTTGAACTCAAGATGGATCAATAGTGGTAAGAACGAAAAACGGTAACAAGCTCTTTATTAAAGCAAAGAATGAGTTAAATGAACTTTAAAATTAGTTTTAAAAAATTACTTTGTGTACCTGTATATTTATATATATTTTTACCCATGTTTACATATATATTGTGATCTGTAACGAACTGCGAGCCGTCCCGTGGCCGAGTGGTTAGCGCGCTTGGCTACTGATCTACGGGACCTGTGTTCGAGCCCCGGATAAGGCATGGATGTATGTGTCGTTTTTCTGCTGAGGCCCTGCCATCCTCTCAGACCTTCTACTATGGCATATAAACTGACAGGCTCCTGTCAGACCTCTGTGGCAAGCAGCTGCTTGAGGGGGTATTTTTTTATTTTTTTTTAACGAACTGGGGCGGGGTGCTCAGTCGGTAGCACGCCAAGCTCGTAATCTGTTGTTCCCAGGTTCGAGTCCCAGCTAGGTCAGCGTTGAGATTTATCTCCGCAAAATTTCCAGCCCTGCCCACGGTCAGTAGGGGACACCGATGGGCTTGAAAAGACCGCCGTCCGTCGGATGGGACGTTAAGCCATGGCACCGTGTGCGGGAAAACCATACCCTGTGCACGCTAAAGTCTGGATAGCCTTGACGGGAGACTATCATCTGTCTCCCAACTGTTTCAGTGTGTTCCCTCCCCCAACCTTCTCTGAGCCTTCGGGGTCCATGTGACCTGGCCATTTAGCCCATGGTATGCAAAAAAGTGTAGCTCAGAGGTAAAACAACCCAAACAACTGATATCTCTAACACACTTTACATAATCCTGTCTCTATCAACTTCTATTGTACTAAACTGCACATAGTTTGTCGTTTTTAAAATAAAAACTCTCCTGCTACGACTTTACGACTTTTAGAAACCCATTAGTCTAACAGAAACCCATTAATCCTATCTTAACTTATATCCAACTCTCTCAGATATATCTCTTCCCCAAGATCACTGTTGGTTAAACCTTTGTCATCTCAATATTCGTTCTCTTAAATCTAAACACTCCTATCTACTGAGTTCTGACATTTTGAAATTTGATGTCATTGCTCTTACAGAGACATGGCTCAATATCTCTCTTCCAGATGATCTTTTTGAACTCGAAGGATATAAACTATTCCACATCGATAGATCTAGTGGAACAGGAGGAGGACTTGCATTACATGTGAGGGAAACATTTAATGTCGAAGTAATGCCTATTCCTTCCTACTCTTGTTTCGAAGGTCAACTATTCCACATCGATAGATCTAGTGGAACAGGAGGAGGACTTGCATTACATGTGAGGGAAACATTTAATGTCGAAGTAATGCCTATTCCTTCCTACTCTTGTTTCGAAGGTCAACTATTCCACATCGATAGATCTAGTGGAACAGGAGGAGGACTTGCATTACATGTGAGGGAAACATTTAATGTCGAAGTAATGCCTATTCCTTCCTACTCTTGTTTCGAAGGTCAACTATTCCACATCGATAGATCTAGTGGAACAGGAGGAGGACTTGCATTACATGTGAGGGAAACATTTAATGTCGAAGTAATGCCTATTCCTTCCTACTCTTGTTTCGAAGGTCAACTATTCCACATCGATAGATCTAGTGGAACAGGAGGAGGACTTGCATTACATGTGAGGGAAACATTTAATGTCGAAGTAATGCCTATTCCTTCCTACTCTTGTTTCGAAGGTCAACTATTCCACATCGATAGATCTAGTGGAACAGGAGGAGGACTTGCATTACATGTGAGGGAAACATTTAATGTCGAAGTAATGCCTATTCCTTCCTACTCTTGTTTCGAAGGTCAACTATTCCACATCGATAGATCTAGTGGAACAGGAGGAGGACTTGCATTACATGTGAGGGAAACATTTAATGTCGAAGTAATGCCTATTCCTTCCTACTCTTGTTTCGAAGGTCAACTATTCCACATCGATAGATCTAGTGGAACAGGAGGAGGACTTGCATTACATGTGAGGGAAACATTTAATGTCGAAGTAATGCCTATTCCTTCCTACTCTTGTTTCGAAGGTCAACTATTCCACATCGATAGATCTAGTGGAACAGGAGGAGGACTTGCATTACATGTGAGGGAAACATTTAATGTCGAAGTAATGCCTATTCCTTCCTACCCTTGTTTCGAAGGTCAACTATTCCACATCGATAGATCTAGTGGAACAGGAGGAGGACTTGCATTACATGTGAGGGAAACATTTAATGTCGAAGTAATGCCTATTCCTTCCTACTCTTGTTTCGAATGTCAACTATTCCACATCGATAGATCTAGTGGAACAGGAGGAGGACTTGCATTACATATGAGGGAAACATTTAATGTCGAAGTAATGCCTATTCCTTCCTAATCTTGTTTCGAAGGTCAACTATTCCACATCGATAGATCTAGTGGAACAGGAGGAGGACTTGCATTACATGTGAGGGAAACATTTAATGTCGAAGTAATGCCTATTCCTTCCTAATCTTGTTTCGAAGGTCAACTATTCCACATCGATAGATCTAGTGGAACAGGAGGAGGACTTGCATTACATGTGAGGGAAACATTTAATGTCGAAGTAATGCCTATTCCTTCCTACTCTTGTTTCGAAGGTCAACTATTCCACATCGATAGATCTAGTGGAACAGGAGGAGGACTTGCATTACATGTGAGGGAAACATTTAATGTCGAAGTAATGCCTATTCCTTCCTACTCTTGTTTCGAAGGTCAACTATTCCACATCGATAGATCTAGTGGAACAGGAGGAGGACTTGCATTACATGTGAGGGAAACATTTAATGTCGAAGTAATGCCTATTCCTTCCTACTCTTGTTTCGAAGGTCAACTATTCCACATCGATAGATCTAGTGGAACAGGAGGAGGACTTGCATTACATGTGAGGGAAGCATTTAATGTCGAAGTAATGCCTATTCCTTCCTACTCTTGTTTCGAAGGTCAACTATTCCACATCTATAGATCTAGTGGAACAGGAGGAGGACTTGCATTACATGTGAGGGAAACATTTAATGTTGAAGTAATTCCTATTCCTTCCTACTCTTGTTTCGAAGGTCAACTATTCCACATCGATAGATCTAGTGGAACAGGAGGAGGACTTGCATTACATGTGAGGGAAACATTTAATGTCGAAGTAATGCCTATTCCTTCCTACTCTTGTTTCGAAGGTCAACTATTCCACATCGATAGATCTAGTGGAACAGGAGGAGGACTTGCATTACATGTGAGGGAAACATTTAATGTCGAAGTAATGCCTATTCCTTCCTACTCTTGTTTCGAAGGTCAACTATTCCACATCGATAGATCTAGTGGAACAGGAGGAGGACTTGCATTACATGTGAGGGAAACATTTAATGTCGAAGTAATGCCTATTCCTTCCTACTCTTGTTTCGAAGGTCAACTATTCCACATCGATAGATCTAGTGGAACAGGAGGAGGACTTGCATTACATGTGAGGGAAACATTTAATGTCGAAGTAACGCCTATTCCTTCCTACTCTTGTTTCGAAGGTCAACTATTCCACATCGATAGATCTAGTGGAACAGGAGGAGGACTTGCATTACATGTGAGGGAAATATTTAATGTCGAAGTAATGCCTATTCCTTCCTACTCTTGTTTCGAAGGTCAACTATTCCACATCGATAGATCTAGTGGAACAGGAGGAGGACTTGCATTACATGTGAGGGAAACATTTAATGTCGAAGTAATACCTATTCCTTCCTACTCTTGTTTCGAAGGTCAACTATTCCACATCGATAGATCTAGTGGAACAGGAGGAGGACTTGCATTACATGTGAGGGAAACATTTAATGTCGAAGTAATGCCTATTCCTTCCTACTCTTGTTTCGAAGGTTAACTATTCCGCATCGATAGATCTAGTGGAACAGGAGGAGGACTTGCATTACATGTGAGGGAAACATTTAATGTCGAAGTAATACCTATTCCTTCCTACTCTTGTTTCGAAGGTCAACTATTCCACATCGATAGATCTAGTGGAACAGGAGGAGGACTTGCATTGCATGTGAGGGAAACATTTAATGTCGAAGTAATGCCTATTCCTTCCTACTCTTGTTTCGAAGGTCAACTATTCCACATCGATAGATCTACTGGAACAGGAGGAGGACTTGCATTACATGTGAGGGAAACATTTAATGTCGAAGTAATGCCTATTCCTTCCTACTCTTGTTTTGAAGGTCAACTATTCCACATCGATAGATCTAGTGGAACAGGAGGAGGACTTGCATTACATGTGAGGGAAACATTTAATGTCGGAGTAATGCCTATTCCTTCCTACTCTTGTTTCGAAGGTCAACTATTCCACATCGATAGATCTAGTGGAACAGGAGGAGGACTTGCATTACATGTGAGGGAAACATTTAATGTCAAAGTAATGCCTATTCCTTCCTACTCTTGTTTCGAAGGTCAACTATTCCACATCGATAGATCTAGTGGAACAGGAGGAGGACTTGCATTACATGTGAGGGAAACATTTAATGTCGAAGTAATGCCTATTCCTTCCTACTCTTGTTTCGAAGGTCAACTATTCCACATCGATAGATCTAGTGGAACAGGAGGAGGACTTGCATTACATGTGAGGGAAACATTTAATGTCGAAGTAATGCCTATTCCTTCCTACTCTTGTTTCGAAGGTCAACTATTCCACATCGATAGATCTAGTGGAACAGGAGGAGGACTTGCATTACATGTGAGGGAAACATTTAATGTCGAAGTAATGCCTATTCCTTCCTACTCTTGTTTCGAAGGTCAACTATTCCACATCGATAGATCTAGTGGAACAGGAGGAGGACTTGCATTACATGTGAGGGAAGCATTTAATGTCGAAGTAATGCCTATTCCTTCCTACTCTTGTTTCGAAGGTCAACTATTCCACATCGATAGATCTAGTGGAACAGGAGGAGGACTTGCATTACATGCGAGGGAAACATTTAATGTCGAAGTAATGCCTATTCCTTCCTACTCTTGTTTCGAAGGTCAACTATTCCACATCGATAGATCTAGTGGAACAGGAGGAGGACTTGCATTACATGTGAGGGAAACATTTAATGTCGAAGTAATGCCTATTCCTTCCTACTCTTGTTTCGAAGGTCAACTATTCCACATCGATAGATCTAGTGGAACAGGAGGAGGACTTGCATTACATGTGAGGGAAGCATTTAATGTCGAAGTAATGCCTATTCCTTCCTACTCTTGTTTCGAAGGTCAACTAGTCCACATCGATAGATCTAGTGGAACAGGAGGAGGACTTGCATTACATGCGAGGGAAACATTTAATGTCGAAGTAATGCCTATTCCTTCCTACTCTTGTTTCGAAGGTCAACTATTCCACATCGATAGATCTAGTGGAACAGGAGGAGGACTTGCATTACATGTGAGGGAAACATTTAATGTCGAAGTAATGCCTATTCCTTCCTACTCTTGTTTCGAAGGTCAACTATTCCACATCGATAGATCTAGTGGAACAGGAGGAGGACTTGCATTACATGTGAGGGAAGCATTTAATGTCGAAGTAATGCCTATTCCTTCCTACTCTTGTTTCGAAGGTCAACTATTCCACATCGATAGATCTAGTGGAACAGGAGGAGGACTTGCATTACATGCGAGGGAAACATTTAATGTCGAAGTAATGCCTATTCCTTCCTACTCTTGTTTCGAAGGTCAACTATTCCACATCGATAGATCTAGTGGAACAGGAGGAGGACTTGCATTACATGTGAGGGAAACATTTAATGTCGAAGTAATGCCTATTCCTTCCTACCCTTGTTTCGAAGGTCAACTATTCCACATCGATAGATCTAGTGGAACAGGAGGAGGACTTGCATTACATGCGAGGGAAACATTTAATGTCGAAGTAATGCCTATTCCTTCCTACTCTTGTTTCGAAGGTCAACTATTCCACATCGATAGATCTAGTGGAACAGGAGGAGGACTTGCATTACATGTGAGGGAAACATTTAATGTCGAAGTAATGCCTATTCCTTCCTACTCTTGTTTCGAAGGTCTCTGGGTCAAAATCTCCCCTATCAATAAACAAAATCCTGCTCTGATTATCGACACACTTTACCGTCCTCCGAACAGCAATATTGAAGATTTTATTAATTCATTGTACTCAGTCCTTGAAAGCTTTCCTTGCAACATTACTTCCATTCTTACGGGATATTTTAATATCGATGCTCTAAAACATAATTCTGCGTATTCCAAGCTTGAAATCTGCCTGAAAACATTCGGACATATACGTTTAAGGAAATTGCCCACTCGCATTACTGATCACAGTGAATCTCTCATTGATATTATTTTCTCCAATAGATTTTCACTTCACAAGCATAACTCACTCTCTTTGAAGACATTAGTGATCATTTTATTGTTAGCACATCTGTATTGTATTATTCACCTCGTGCACCTAAAGTTTTGATTTCAAAAAGATCTTTTAAAAATTTCAACAATGATGAGTTTTTTGAGTTTGCAAAATATCTCCCTTTCCACAAGAGTATTTCCGAATGCACAACTCCTAAATCAAAGGCACAACATCTCTCCTGTTTAATCCATTTTGCACTTGATACCTGTGATCCTTTATAAAACTTACTGAGTTCGCCCTTCTCGAAAGCCTTGGATTACAAAAGAGCTTCTGAAAATGATTACATTAAAAAAAACATTTTAAGAATGCTATTAACCCTAATCACCCATATACATGGGAGAACTAAAAAACATTCTGTAATCTGGTCAACAGTAGTATTAAAAAGGCCAAGTGTTTCTATTTTCTTAATCGAGTTTCCGGTATTAATCCAAATGGTAATGAAATATTTCGAATTTTTGATTCTATTGCTCGTAACTTAAGAAACAAAATCAAAATTAATAAGATCGTTTACAACGACAACTCCTTCTATGATCCTAAAGACATTGCTAATGTTTTAAATAATGTATTCTGTAAATCCTGCACTTCTGCAGAAAATCATGCAAATGCAAATGAGTCATTGTCCTATTCCAATAAATCATTTAATATACGAAACCTTTAAACTCCAAAATGTTACCGAATCGAAGTTCTTAACCTTATAAAATCGCTAAAAAACACTCGCAGTGCCGGACCAGATGGAATCCCTGTCATTATTCTAAAATTTCTTTCCCCATTAATTTCTGCTCCCCTTCGTTATCTAATTAATTGTTCATTTAACTCTAATGAATTCCGTTCCATGGAAAGAAGTCATCATCTCACCTATACTTAAAATTTCAAATCCTTCTAACCCTCTGGATTATCGATCTATTTCAATTACATGTGCTATGAGCAAAATGAAAAAAAAAAAGCCGTCGAGAGACAATTATCGACTGGTGTTGAAAAATTTAATTTACTTTCCTGCAGACAATTCGGGTTTAGGAAAAATCGGTCAACTGAAACTCTCATGACACTTTTTGTTAATCAAAGGAGATTGGCTTTAGACAGCAAAGGGAAAACAGTTGTCTGACTGGTCAGTCCTTTGACATCTCAAGAGCATTTGATACAGTTGAACCCCAACTTAATTTGAAAAACTCGGCTGTAATCTTAATCTATCGCACTCGGCTCTTTCTTGGTTTAAAAAATCTCAACGACCGTGTTTTCCGAACTAAATTAAGCACTAATGAGATCTCTACACCGCTTAAATTAGTCGAGGAGTACCCCAAAGAACCATTCTTAGCCCACTTCTTTTTAACCTTTTTGTGATTGATCTCCCAGAATCCTCCGGGGCGGGGTGGCTCAGTCGGTAGCGCACCAGGCTCGTAATCTGTAGTTCCCAGGTTCGAGTCCCAGCTGGGTCAGCGTTGAGATTTATCTCCGCAAAATTCCCCGCCCTGCCCACGGTCAGTAGCGGACACCGATGGGCTTTGAAAGGCCGCCGTCCGTCGGATGGGACGTTAAGCCTTGGCCCCGTGTGCGGGAGAGCCATACCCTGTGCACGTTAAAGAACACGCTGGATGGCCTTGACGGGAGGCTACCATCTGTCTCCTAACAGCTGTTCCAGTGGGTCCCTTCCCCCAACCTTCTCTGAGTCTTCGGGGTCCATGTGACCTGGCCATTTAGCCCATGGTGTGCAAAAAAGTGCCGCTCAGAGGTAAAACAACCCAACCCCAAAGAACAATTCTTAACTCACTCCTCTTTAACCTCTTTTTTAATGATCTTCCAAAATCCTCCACCAACTGGAATATTTTTATATATGCAGGCGATTGTCTTTCTTTTACCTCAAGTTCTCTCACTTCTCTAAAACAAGAAACAGAAAACAATATTCATGATGTGCTTCATTGGTATACTAAAAATGGATTCGCTGTCAATATCAAGAAAACCAATATTGTTTTTCTTTCGACTTCAAATTCTCCCCTGCATGACACAAACATTAAAATTAATAATACCATAGTTACAGATTCCACTTCCATGAAGAAGTTAGGTATGACGGGGGCGGGTGTGTCTCAGTCGGTAGCGCGCCAGGCTCGTAATCTGCAGTTCCCAGGTTCGAGTCCCAGCTAGGTCAGCATTCAGACTTATCTCCGCAAAACGCCATGCCCACGGTCAGTAAGGGACACCGATGGGCTTGGAAAAGGCAGCCGTCCGTCGGATGGGACGTTAAGCCGTGACCCCGTATGCGGGAAAACCATACCCTGTGCACGTTAAAGAACAAGCTGGATGGCCTTGACGGGAGGCTACCATCTATCTCCCAACAGCTGTTCCAGTGGGTCCTCCCCCAACCTTTTCTGAGCCTTCGGGGTCCTTGTGACCTGGCCATTTAGCCCATAGTGTGCAAAAAGTGCCGCTCAGAGGTAAAATAACCAAACCCAACCTTCCAGTTTATGCCTAGCTACCATTTATAGACCAGGTGTCTCTGTAAACTTGAATTAGCCGAAAAATATTTCAAGAAACTTACAATAACCACTCGAACCTGGAAATATGAAGTTAGGAGCTAGATGTTCAACATTGCTAGAATTCATGTCTTAGTTAACTCTCAGTTGTATTTCACTAGCATTGATAGCACACCAGGCTCGTAATCTAGTGTTCCAAACTGCCCGCATTGAGAATTTTCTCTGCTGACCTGCGTTTTACTCTGGGTGAGAATTCATTGGATGGGCCATAAAATCGTGTACCCATATGTAGGAGAGTTTTGTTCCCTTTATAGTACATCTCTTTGACAAGAGATTTCCACTTGTGTTATACTCTGGGTGAGAAAATAGTCACTAATTTGCTTGGAGAGGCTGTGTTGGAAAAAATAATGCGTCTGACGGACCGTAAAATTGCAGCCCTGGGTGGGTTGGGTTGTTTTACAACTGAGCGACACTTTTTTGTCCATAGTGATCTTAATTATCATGTTACAAGAACTCCGAAGGCTCAGAGAAGGTTGGAGGAGGGGAACCACTAGACACTTTTAGCAGACATAGGGTAGACTCCCGTCAAGGCCATCCAGCGTGTTCTTTAACGCACACGAAGAATGGCTCTCCCGTACACAGGATCATGGCTTAACGTCCCCTCCGACAGATGTCAGCCTTTCCAAGCCCATCAGTGTCCTGCACTGACCAATGGCAGGGCGGGGAGTTTAGCAAAGATAAATCTCAATGTTGCCAGTGTGTAGGAAAGTGACATATTATTCCGTTTAAAGCACGTGCTGGATTACATTAACGAAAGATGTCCTTTTACGTTTTATTTTGTGTGGAAAAATGGACGCTAATGGACATCCATCGGATGGGCCAAAAAATCATGGCTCACATTATTCTGTTTAAAGTGTGTCCTGGATGACTGACGAGAGATTTCCATCTTCCTCTTTACAACTGTCCATTGGATATCGTTCTGCAATCTACTCTGAACTCTTAGAGTCATCATGAGTTTTTTATGTGCAGAAAAAGTGCCGGTAACATAAAACAAAACACTATTCTCCAAAATTCTCTAAATTCACTAAATATCTTAAAACAAACATGAGCAAAGCAAAACTGTTGGGTTGTTTTACTTCTGAGCGGCTTTTTTGCACACCATGGGCTAAATGGCCAGGTCAAAAGGACCCCGAAGGCTCAGAGAAGGTTGGAGGAGGGGACCCACTGGAACAGCTGTTGGGAGACAGATGGTAACCTCCCGTCAAGGCCATCCAGCGTGTTCTTTAACGTGCACAGGGTATGGCTCTCCCGCACACGGGCCATGGCTTAACGTCCCATCCGACAGACGGCGGCCTTTCCAAGCCCGTCGGTGTCCCCTACTGACCGTGGGCAGCGTGGGGATTTTCCCAGAGATAAATCTCAACGCTGACGCAGCTGGGACTCGAACCTGGGAACTGCAGATTACGATCCGGGCGCGCTATCGACTGAGCCACCCCCGCCCCAACAAAACTGTCATTTTATTTATATGCAAATTAGAAAGACATTAGATTTCACATAGGTCACGTTATATTTTTCCTAAATGGGTCAGTAATGAAACTGAGATCCCATTTCTGTTTCTTAGAATGAAATTCTTCCCCCTCCTCCTTCCCCCTGCAATGGGAAAGAGGACAAGATTGCCCGCTGCATTCAAAGGAAGGGAAGCCCAGTTTATTTCTTCCGGGAGGTCAGTAAAATCAGATTCCAAGCAGGAAATCATAAATGAAGTGATCACTGACTTCAAAGGAAAATGTAGAAAGAGCTGAATCGCTGCGCTGAAATTTTTTTTAATACTCTCACCTATGTAGAAAGCAGGAAACTATGTACAAGGCATGAATGAAGTCTATTGGACCTTCCTCCTTTCGGGAAAACTCTTCTCGAGGTTTCAACTCCAGATGAAACACATGGGGCGGGGGCTCAGTCTGTAGCGCGCCAGGCTTGTAATCTGCATTTCTCAGATTCGAGTCCCAGGAAGGCCGTGGTCCGTCGGATGGGACGTTTAGCTGTGGTTCCATATGCTGGATTGGTTGGTTGGTTGTTTTACCTCTGAGAGGCATTTTTTGCATATAATGGGCTAAATGGCCAGGTCACAAGAACCCCGAATGCTCAGAGAAGGTTGAGGGAGGGGATCCACTAGAACAGCTGTTGGGTGACAGATGGTAGCCTCCCGTCAAGGCCATCCAGCCGTGTTCTTTAACGTGCAGAGGGTAAGGGTCTCACGCACACGGGGAGACGGCTTAACGTCCCATCCGACGAACGGCGGTCTTTCAAGCCCATCGGTGTCCCCTACTGATCGTGGGCAGGGCGGGGAGTTTTGCAGAGGTAAATCTCAACGCTGACCCAGCTGGGACTCGAACCTGGGAACTGCAGATTACGAGCCTGGCAATCTAACGATTGAGCCACCCCCGCCCCCCATATGCTGGAGAGCCATACCCTGTGCACATGAAAGAACACGCTGAATGCCCTTGATGGGAGGCTACCATTTGTTTCCCTACAGCTATCCAGTGGGTCCCCTCTCTCAACTTTCTCTGAGCTTAGCGGTCCTTGTAACCTGGCCATTTAGCTCATTTAGTGCAAAAAAGTGCTGCGCAGAGGTAAAACTACCCAACCGAATCCAGACCCAACTTACTACAAATTGGTCATCTGAATGATAATCACCTTCTCCTCGGTTAAGGGGACACCAATGGGCTTGGAAAGGCCGACATCCGTCGTATGAGAAATTACGGCGTGGCTCCGTGTGTGAGAGGGCATACCCTATGCACGTTAAAGAACTCGCCGGATGACCTTGACGGGAAACTTCTATCTCTCCAGTGGTTAATCTGATCTAGCCATTTAGCCCCTTTTGTACAGTCGATCAAAAAAGTGTCCGAACACTATGGTTGATTACAGAATTGAGAAAAAATATCTGGCAACAATTTTTTTTAGAAATTAGTGATCTGGCAATCTTAGTGTCACGTGACACGAAGGTTGCCAGATCACTAATTTCTAAAGATCTTGAATAGAATTGCTGATAAATGAATCACCGAAATAATCAAAGGTGTATTTTTTTGCTTTCAGTTACATACATATTTTTTTGCTTTCAATTGTGATTTTTATTTGAAAAAACAACTTAATCCGAGCTTTTCCTTTTCTTCGTCCACAGATAAATTGGCGCTGGAAATGGCTACAAATACTATAAGGAAGAAATCGAGGAGGAGGAGGAGGAACAGGAAGCAGTACGAGATGCCAACCTCCAAATGGCAGTCTTACTTCTGCACCCTGGAGATCTCCGAAAGGAAACTTCGCCACAGCCTCACCAGAGAAAAGATACAGGTAAATATATAGGATGACAAGACCCCACGAGTTCAGCCTAAAGCACTACCAGTATAGGGATGATGCCACGTTTACCACTATCTACAGTCAGGGACAAGACAGTACAGTCGCTCGAAAAACTATCCGAACACTACGGTTGATTACAGAATTCAGAAAAAATATCTGGCAACGTTTTTTTTAGAAATTAGTGATCTGGCAACCATCGTGTCACGTGACACGATGGTTGCCAGATCACTAAGTTCTAAAAAAAACGTTGCCAGATATTTTTTTCCGAATTCTGAAATTAACCATAGTGTTCGGATACTTTTTTGAGTGACTGTACAGGTGAGTCATCTGTCATCTCTCATCCATTTTTTACTTCCTTTTTTCACGAAGGTTGCCAGATCACTAATTTCTAAAAAAAAATTGTTGCCAGATATTTTTTCTGAATTCTGTAATCAACCATAGTGTTCGGATACTTTTTTGAGCGACTGTAATCTCAATTCCTGCAAGCTCAGGTGCAGGGTAGCGGCAGCTTAGTCGGTAGCGCGCCAGACTTGTAATCTTCAATTCCCGAATTCGAGTCCTAGTTGGGCCAGCGTTGAGATTTATCTTCGCTAAACTCTCATCGTGCCCGGGGGCGGGGGGGGGGGGGGGGCTCAGTCGGTAGCGCGCCAAGGCTCGTAATCTGTAGTTCCCAGGTTCGAGTCCCAGCTGGTTCAGCGTTGAGATTTATCTCCGCAAAATTCCCCGCCCTGCCCACGGTCAGTAGGGGAACCGATGGGCTTGGAAAGACCGCCGTCCGTCGGATGGGGCGTTAAGCCGTGGCCCCGTGTGCGGGAGAGCCATACCCTGTGCACGTTAAAGAACACGCTGGATGGCCTTGACGGGAGGCTACCATCTGTCACCAACAGCTGTTCCAGTGGGTCCCCTCCCCCAACCTTCTCTGAGCCTTCGGGGTCCATGTGACCTGGCCATTTAGCCCATGCTGTGCAAAAAAGTGCCGCTCAGAGGTAAAGCAAACCAACGTTAAAGAACACGCTGGATGGACTTGACGGGAGGCTACCATCTGTCTCCCAACAGCTATTCCAGTGGGTCCCCTCCCCCAACCTTCTCTGAGCCTTCGGGGTCCATGTGACCTGACCATTTAGCCCATGGTGTGCAAAAAAGTGCCGCTCAGAGGTAAAACAACCCAACCCAACTCATCGTGCCCTCTCTCACAAAGGGAGCACCAATGAGCCCGGAAGAACCGAAGTCCGTAAGATGGGTCTTTAAGTTGTGGTCCCGTGCAGCATCGGATCTAAGGGGAGGGCCATGGCCACTCCCGGCCACTTTCAGAATGGTAGTAAGGGTAATAGAGTCAAAAAATATTCGACTTATTTTAATTTCATGCATTTTTAACGAAATTGTTTTAGACATAGGAAACGCAGAGGAAATGTTATGCTGCAGTGGAAATCTAGATATCTTGCCCATACTTTACATTTTTCGGGCTCAGTTATGTTTCTTGATCTCACCCCCCCCCCCCCCCCCCCTCGATATTTTTTATTCTAGATCGGGGACCTGGCCCCCATGTGCAAAAGCCATGCCTTGTGTACAGTCGCTCAAAAAATATCCGAACACACTGTTTGATTTCAGAATTCAGAAAAAATATAAATGATCTGACAGCCTTCGTGTACGAAGATTGCCAGATCACTAATTTCTACAAAAAATCGTTGCCAGATATTTTTTCCGAATTCTGTAATCAAACATAGTGTGTTCGGATATTTTTTTTGAGCGACTGTACGTTTAAAATCTCACTGGATAGCCTTGACAGGAGGATTTTACTTCATCTTAACTGCTGTACAGTAGACCAACCCTTCCTCCAATCTTTTTTAAGCCCTAGGGGTCCTTGTGACCTGCCATTTAGCCCATTGTGTGCAAAAAAAGTGCTGCTCAGCGGTAAAACAATCCGATTGTTTGAGACCTCCAATACTATAATAGCTGGAACCGCCAAATTTCGTCTAAAGCTTCATCTCAACTTAGTGCACCATAAAGGATTTGACCTTATAACATTAGGACCTCCCCCAAAAGTTGGCCGCGGAACGTCTGCCCATTGATAACGTAACTACTACATTCTTAACTTCCAACTATTAAATGGGGCGGGGGTGGCTCAGTCCTCTAATGACCGTGGGCAGGGCGGGGAGTTTTGAGGATATAAATCTCAATGCTGGCCCAGCTGAGACGCACAGAACCGGTCAGGTCTAGCACCTAATGTCCGACCCCGCCTTCTCGTGGTGCAGGCCTTTGGTACCTTTCAAAAGAGATATTCTCTTTTGGAAGGGAACGGAAGGGGAGGGCTGCCACTTCAGTATGGCCTACTGATCTGGTCATCTATGGCCACTTTTTTCTTTTTTTTCAAACCTGCTGAGGAGTGGTCAACTTCACAGGGTCCTGGTGCTGACCATTTATACCTACTAGACTGGACTTGTATGTTATGTTGTTATGGATTTGAGTTTGATTATGGATCCTGGACTTGATGCACTGGTGGGCCTCTGTTGAGGGAGAATCTGCTGCTGTGTTTTCTGTTTGCTACTGGGTTGCCAGCTCTAAATGAACAGAGGCATGGGATACCTTATATCAGCTGGTGGATAATCCCAATCAGAGGCCATCGCAGGTACCTGAACCTTACTTAGCTAGTTGGGCATCGTCAAGCCTAAACTGGAGTAATGTGCCTCAGGCAGGCCATGTGGCTCTTGAAAAAGTCCACTTGAAAAGGTGGTGCCTGAAGTTCCTACCAGCATCGGTGACTTCAGCCTTTAGCGGAGGAGGAACAGGTCTTTGCCGCATGCCTGCGATCAGGGGGCTGTTTGATATTGTTGGCCCTACCAATCTCAATAAACCTAATTTCTTTAAAAAACGTACTAATCATTTTCTCTCTGCAGGAACGTGGAACGTGAGGACATTACATAGAGATTATTCTCTTGATGTCCTCATGCAGGAATTCCAGCGCTATAACCTAGATATTCTAGGCTTGCAAGAGACCAGATGGACAGGTAAATGTGAGATATTTAAAAATAACTTTAAATTTCTCTTTACAGGGAGGAAGGATGGAAAGCATCACCAAGGCGTGGGTCTGCTGCTCAGCAGACATGATAGTGATGCTCTTCTAGGATATGAGTGCATAATGAAAGGTTTCTTACAGCAAAATTTCAGACAAGCGTTAAAGACTTGAATGTTATCTGCTGTTATGCCCCCACTGAGGATGCCGATGAGGATGAGAAGGATAGGTTTTACGGACAACTTCAGGATATTTTGAATTCTGTCAAGAAAGGAGATATTACAAATGTTCTAGGTGACTTCAATCCCAAAGTTGGTACTGACTCTGACCTCTGGGGAGGAGTAATAGGCCCTTTTGGTATTGGTAGCTGCAATGGCAATGGGTAACGTCTCCTACGGGTAAGTAAACTCAATGGTTTCAGAATAACTGACACTTATTACAAACACCGCGACATACATAAGTACACATGGGTTTCACCCGATGGGCTTCATAAGAATATGATTGATTATATATTAATTCACAGCAAATGGGCTAGTTCTGTTAGGAATACCAGGTCATATAGGGGAGCTGAAATTGGATCTGACCATTACCTTGTTAAAAGTGTCTTGCAACTTAAACTTAAAAAGTGTTGTGCTAAAGTTAAAAAATTTACTTCTAATACTGAAGGTCTGAAAGATCCAGTTATAGCCAAAGCTTACAATGATAGGTTACTTAGTCATTATGACAGTCATGGTATGCTTACTACTGAAGTTGAGGAAGAATGGGATCATTTTAAACAGGCTTTTTTGGACACTAACAGTACTCTTTTAGGAAAAAAGGAGCAGAGGAGGCAGAATTATGCGAGTGATAAGGCACTTGAGCTTATTTCGGAAAGAAGGAACTGCAGGAATGTTCTTAATCAGCTTAATAAACGTGTAAAGGATCAGTTAGCTACTGATAAGAATCTTTGGCTTGATGGCTTGGCTGACAAAGCTGAGGAACAGTTAGGCAGCACAACAGCAGAGAGCTGTACCAGATAGTTAATGTTTTATGTGGTAGAAAACGGACAGGCATACAAGGATTGAAGGATAAACAAGGTAAGGTTATAGAAGGTGAGGATTCTCTCATGGCTAGGTGGGCTGAGCATTTCAGTAATGTTCTAAACAATGTGGTTAGTTCTACTCCCATTGTTTGCAATGATGATAGAGGCATTGGTGGCTTTAATGTTGGCCCTATAACACAATCTGAAGTTATTTTGGCTATTTCTAAACTTAAACTTCATAAATCCCCAGGGGTAGATGAAATTACTACAGAAATGCTCAGAGCTGGGAATGTTTCGGTTACCACTTGGATGACTGAAATTCTGAATATCTTTTATGATAAAGGCATGGTTCCTAAGGATTTTACCAGAGCTATTATTATCCCTATTTTCAAACAAGGTGATCACAATTCTTGTGATAACTATAGGGGTATCAGCCTACTCTCTGTTCCAGGTAAAGTTCTTTCCATGATTGTGCTTAATAGAATTAAGAATCTGGTTGACAGGCAATTGCGTGATGAGCAATGTGGATTCAGAAGGGGTAGGGGATGTGTGGATCAGATATTTTCACTTAGGCAGATTCTTGAGAAATATTTAGAGCAGGCGCTGGCAACCTATGACCCGCGGGTCACCAAGTGACCCTTTTGATAATTTCAAGTGACCCACTTGAGTTCCGCAAATAAAGTATAATATATAAAAATAAATTATAAAACAAACATGAAACAAACACTTTGAGAAAGTATAAATAATAAGATTAACATTTTGGTTTGATTACAAAGTTGCAGAAATGAATATAGGCGGAATACAGCGACATTGTCCGAACGAATCTCATCATTACTCGACGAGTAATGATGAGACGAGTGATGATTATTAACATTAAAGACGAAGTAGATGTAAACAATAGTAGATGTGTGATCAGCACGTGATCAGGGCTCCTATTGGTCGGCTGGGCTCTCTGACTGCATGCCACCTGCAGCCGACAAATAGGAGCCCTGCCCACCTGCTGATCACGCATCTACTCTTGTCTACGTTTACTTCGTCTTTAACGTGAATAAACAGTAGTTCAGAAGCGCGAGAACAGTTACCTAAGCGAAATAATTATTATTTTTATTACCATGGACAAACAAAAAGCAAAAAAGAGATTATTTCAAGATGTGTGGACTGAAAAGTATGGATGTATGGAAAATGGTGACAAATTGATATGTACTTTATGTACAGGGTTGGGTTGTTTTACCTCTGAGCAGCACTTTTTTGCACACCATGGCCTAAATGGCTAGGTCACATGGACCCCGAAGGCTCAGAGAAGGTTGGGGGAGGGGACCCACTGGAACAGCTGTTGGGAGACAGATGGTAGCCTCCCGTCAAGGCCATTCAGTGTGTTCTTTAACGTGCACAGGGTATGGCTCTCCCGCACACGGGACCACGGCTTAACGTCCCATCCGACGGACGGCGGCCTTTCCAAGCCCATCGGTGTCCCCTACTGACCGTGGGCAGGGCGGAGAAATTTGCGGAGATAAATCTCAACGCTGACCCAGCTGGGACTCGAACCTGGGAACTACAGATTACGAGCCTGGCGCGCTACCGACTGAGCCACCCCCGCCCCGCTTTATGTACAGATATAATTACCGCCAGGATTTACAATATTGAGCGACACTTTTCTTCAAAACATAAAGATGTGAGTGAAATGCCAAATGATGAAAAATATGAATACATTGCTAAACGTATATTAAATTAAGGTAAACAAAATACATTTTTGAAGAGATTTGTTACCAGCTACAATTATGCTACATCTGCCAGCTTTATTGCAACTCTTAGTATTGGTACCAACGGAAAACCGTTTACAGACGGCGAATTTTTGAGAAACGCATTCATAAATTGTTCCGAACACTTATTCAATGACTTCGCAAATAAAAAACAAATAATTGAGAAAATTAATGAAATGCCATTGTCGGCCACAACAGTTCAGCGTCGCATTGAAGATATGGCAAAAAATATTGACGCACAGGTCAAAAGTGATTTGTTATCTAGTGACGTAATTAGCATTGCACTCGATGAAAGTAGTCCCAGCTGGGTCAGCGTTGAGATTTATCTCCGCAAAATTCCCCCGCCCTGCCCACGGTCAGTAGGGGACACCGATGGGCTTGGAAAGGCCGCCGTCCGTCGGATGGGACGTTAAGCCGTGGCCCCGTGTGCGGGAGAGCCATACCCTGTGCACGTTAAAGAACACGCTGGATGGCCTTGACGGGAGGCTACCATCTGTCTCCCAACAGCTGTTCCAGTGGGTCCCCTCCCCCAACCTTCTCTGAGCCTTCGGGGTCCATGTGACCTGGCCATTTAGCCCATGGTGTGCAAAAAAGTGCCGCTCAGAGGTAAAACAACCCAACCCAACTCGATGAAAGTACCGATGTAAATAGTATGGCTAGGCTGGCAATTATTATTAGATTTGCATCAATAAATAGTTCGAACGTCAATGAAGAACTATGCGTTCTTGCTTCAATTAATGACACGACTAAAGGCATTGATATTTTCCGTCAAGTACAAGAGTTTACAAATTTCAAAAATGGAAAAATATTGGATTTAAAAAATATTGTATTTCGAAATTAATATTATTTGAAACTGACATAAAACCTAAAATATTTCTTTTCTTTCCCTTACTAAAAAGCCAACATGAGAAAGAACATATAAATGAAAGCAATCTAAATATATTCGAAAGTTGTATTTTGAAGATTAAAAGTGAATTTGAAAGTAGATTTCAAAGTTTTAAGAAGCACGGCGAAATGTTTACATTTATAATAAAGCACGAGAAATATGGGAAAATGTTTTAGATTTGCTGTATTTTGAATATTTTAAAATTGACAATTTAAGTTTAGAAATGATTGATTTTAAGAGTTCAACGTTGTGGAAGGAGAAATTCAAAACATTGCGGAAAGATTTAGAAAACACGGAAGATAATCAGCTTCTCATGATATCATCGTGTTGGGCATCACTTCCTACGAAGTTTTCATCTTTGAAAAAAATTGGCTTTGCCATTTTGTCCGCGTTCGGTTCGACTTATGTGAACAAATATTTTCACACATGAAATTTATTTTAGGTAAGAACAGGAGCAGATAAACTACCGAAAATTCAGACGCTTTTATTCGTCTTAAGGTGACTAAGTATGAACCAGACTTGACTAAATTGACGTCACAAATTCAGCATCAGGGAAGCCATTGATAACGAAGAGAACGCTTATAAATAAAGTTCATATATTATTAATGAACTAAAACTTGAGAATTATATTTGTTTTTATAATAATTAGAATTAGAATTTTTTTATGTTTTGAGTTTAAACGCATATTGTAATAGTTTTCTCAATAAAATTTATCTTATTATTCACTAACGGACTGTTTTAAAATGAAAATACCCATTGACCCGAACTGTCTTCTTAATAGTCACATTTTGGTTGATTTTGACCAGCAGCCAAAAAAGGTTGCCGACGTCTGGTTTAGAGTTTCAGAAACCTTTGGTTGCTGGCTTTGTTGATTTCAAAAAGGCTTTCGACTCTGTTGATCGTCATAATTTTGTGGTTGATTGTGAGATCATATGGTATACCAGACAAGTTAGTTACCATAATGAAAGCTCTCTATAATAACACTGAGTCGTGTGTGAGAGTTGGTAAGGCTTGTAGCAATTGGTTTAGCATTACTTCTGGTGTTCGACAAGGGTGCATTTTGTCTCCTTTTCTCTTTAGCTTGGTTATTGATTATGTTATGCGAAATTCACTTCAAGGGAAAGATTTTGTCCTTAAATGGACTGTAGATACGAAAATTTCTGATTTAGATTATGCTGATGATTTAGCTCTTTTGGCAGATGATGTTGATGAGATGAACTCTTTCATTCGAGCTGTTGATGAGACTGGTAGTAGAATAGGTTTGGTTATAAACAGAGAGAAAACTAAAGTGATGAAAATTGGTCAGGCTGGTTGTGATTCATTTAATCTGAATGGTTGCAGTCTTGAGCAGGTGTCACAGTTTAATTACCTTGGGAGCTATGTAACAGATACTGGTGATGTGCGGCATGAGATTAACAGACGAATAGGGATTGCTGCCAGGACTTTTACGAATCTATGGAGAGTGTGGAGAAATAGGCGTATACACCTAAAGACTAAAATTAGACTGTATAATAGTTTGGTTCTTTCTAGGGTTAGTTATGGTAGTGAAACTTGGACGCTGTGTAAACATGATAACAGGAAACTAGATGCTTTTGATTCCAGATGCTTACGCAGTATCTTGGGTATTAGGTGGTTCAACTTTGTAACTAATGATGAGGTTAGGCAAAGGAGTCTGCAACCTCCTTTAAGCAGCGTATTGTGCAGAGAGAGACTCCGCTGGTTTGGCCATGTTGCCCGTATGGATAATTATAGATTGGCGAATAGGGTTATGAACAGTGTGCCTAGAGGCCTCAGAAGGAGGGGGAGACCTAGGATGCGGTGGGCAGACAATGTCAAACAGGACCTTGTTAGAATTGGTGTGCAGTGGCCGGATGCAGCAGATGTAGCTCAGGACAGATATGCTTGGAGAAGTAAACTGCGCGGTCTGGTTGGACCTCCGTAGCACATGGCTGCTTGAGGATGAGGATGATGACACTACCGATTGAGCCACCCCCGCCCCCTAAATACCAGGGGTCTCAAAGTCCTATTCAACAGATGGTAATTATTCTAAGACTTTTTTAAGTACAGAGAGTATAAGAACAGATAAATTCTGAACTCTTCTGCAATTCGGATTGGAACCTATGAATTTAGGATGTTATTGGTATCTTTTTTGCATCCCTGGGGTAGGGATGGCTCAGTCGGTAGCGCGCCTGGCTCGTAATCTGTAGTTTCCAGGTTCGAGTCCCAGCTGGGTCAGCGTTGAGATTTATCTCCGCAAAATTCCCCACCCTGCCCACGGTCAGTAGGGGACACCGATGGGCTTGGAAAGGCCGCCGTCCGTCGGATGGGACGTTAAGCCGTGGCCCCGTGTGCGGGAGAGCCATACCCTGTGCACGTTAAAGAACACTCTGGATGGCCTTGACGGGAGGCTACCATCTGTCTCCCAACAGCTGTTCCAGTGGGTCCCCTCCCCCAACCTTCTCTGAGCCTTCGGGGTCCATGTGACCTGGCCATTTAGCCCATGGTGTGCAAAAAAGTGCCGCTCAGAGGTAAAACAACCCACAACCCAACGCTGGATGGCCTTGACGGGAGGCTACCATCTGTCTCCCAACAGCTGTTCAGATTGTTCCCCCAACCTTCTTCTGAGGTTGTTCCCCCAACCTTCTTCTGAGCCTTTGGGGTCCATGTGATCTGGCCATTTAGACCATGGTGTGTAAAAAAAGTGCCGCTCAGAGGTAAAACAACCCAACTTAACCCTAATAGCAACAAAACTGATTTACAAGTTTTGATACTTAAAAGTAACCCTGTCCTTGTTTATAAGTTTTGATGTTTAAAAGCAACGCGGCTCTGTTTTACAATTTCTGACACTTAAAAACACATAGGATTGGTTTGCAACACCAAAATTAGCCCCCATCGTGTTTATAAACTCAGAAATTTCCGTCAGCGATATCTCTGTAAAGGAGATATTTACAATGCGTAATGATCTTAAAGATTTTATTTTTTATTTGAACATTACATACTACTGAGACTTCGGTGAACTAGCAGCTCCTAACCAAACAAAGTTTTGGACCATATGATAACATTTCTTTTTTTACAGCTGGATAGATTTCCAGTACAGTCGCTCAAAAAAGTACCCGAACACTACGGTTGATTACAGAATTCAGAAAAAATATCTGGCAACGAATTGTTTTAGAAATTAGTGATCTGGCAACCTTCATGTCACGTGATTACAGAATTCAGGAAAAATATCTGGAGCGTGTACAGCAACTGTACACGCTCCAGTTACCGTTCACAGCAAACTGCAGCATGTGCAGTTACTGCACACGCTCCAGTTTGCTGTGAACGGTAACTGCACACGCTCAATATTTCCGTGAGTGAGCCCACACGATCTAGGTCTTTGTGAGCTCGTGATCTGGCAACCTTCGTGTCACGTGACACAAAGGTTGCCAGATCACTAATTTCTAAAAAAAAATCGTTGCCAGATATTTTTTCTGAATTCTGTAATCAACCGTAGTGTTCGGATACTTTTTTGAGCGACTGTACACTGTGACAGAATATATATATTTATATTTTCACTTTTATAAAATTTGTAGTTTCATTTTTATGTTGATTTTTTTTCTTTTTTTTTTCTCTTTTTTTTTTATACAGATTTTATATAGGTAAACATTGAAAAAGGGGGTAGGCGGGGAAGGGGTTTTAGGTAATAATTTAACAGGAAATATTGTTACAGATAAAAACGATTTGTTTGTTAAGTTGCAGGTGGTGGAAAATGACGTCACTGAGCTGAATATATGGAGTTGTAAAGCAAGATATGAACGTTGTTTGGATTGTTTTACCTCTGAGCGGCACTTTGCACACAATGGGCTAAATGGCCAGGTCACAAGGACCCCGAAGGCTCAGAGAAGATTGGGGGAGGGGACCCACTGGAACAGATGTTGGGAGACAGATGGTAGCCTCCCGTCAAGGCCATCCAGTGAGCACAGGGTATGGCTCTCCCGCACACGGGACCACGGCTTAACGTCCCATCCGACGGACGGCGGCCTTTCCAAGCCCATCGGTGTCCCCTACTGACCGTGGGCAGGGCGGAGAAATTTGCGGAGATAAATCTCAACGCTGACCCAGCTGGGACTCGAACCTGGGAACTACAGATTACGAGCCTGGCGCGCTACCGACTGAGCCACCCCCGCCCCCTCGGGGTTTTAGAAATAATTTAACAGGAAATATTGTTACAGATAAAAACAAAAAAGATTTGTTTGTTAAGTTGCAGGTGGTGGAAAATGACGTCACTGAGCTGAATATATGGAGTTGTAAAGCAAGATATGAACGTGTCCACCGTGCTTTTGGCGTCCTTGAACGAAGGTGATAAAATTTGACGACAAACGTTTTCTCAGAGCCGTTTGCAGGTTACACATATCAAGCTCACAGATGGCAATCTCCATTTTTTTTTCTGATAAGAATGAGGCAGATATTGGTTTCCGCTGTGAATGAATGTCAGTTAGAACAAATTTAAAATGTCCGGTTCCTTTTAGAAGCTCTGAAAATGTTAAATCATTATGCCCAGCTCGTAACAGCTGAACTTTCATTTCTACCAAACAGTGTGTAGGTTTAACGCGTAGGTTGGTTTGTTTTACCTCTGAGTGGCACTTTTTTGATTAAAACTGACTAAGTAGCAAGGTCACAAAGACCCCGTGGGCTCAGAGAACGTTGGGGGGAAAGAAGACCCACTTGGGTTGGGTTGTTTTGCATCTGAGCGGCACTTTTTTTGCACACAATAAGCTAAATGGCAAGGTCATAAAGACCCCGAGGGCTCAGACAACGTTAGGGGAAAGAAGACCCACTTGGGTTAGTCTAATTTACCTCTGAGCGGAACTTTTTTGCACACAATGGGCTAAATGGTCAGTTCACAAAGATCCCAAGGGCTCAGAACGTTGAGGAAAAGACCCACTTGGGTTGGGCTGTTTTACCTCTGAGCGGAACTTTTTTGCACACAATGGGTTAAATGGCCAGTTCACAAGGACCCCGAGGGCTCAGAACGTTGCGGGAAATAAGACCCACTTGGGATAGGCTGTTTCACCTCTGAGCGGCACTTTTTTTTTGCACACAATAGGCTAAATGGCCAGGTCACAAAGACCCCGAGGGCTCAGAATGTTGCTGGAAATAAGGCCCACTTGGGTTGTGCTGTTTCACCTCTGAGGGGCACTTTCTTTTTGCACACAATAGGCTAAATTGCCAGGTTACAAAGACCCCGAGAGCTCGGAGAAAGGTTGGGGGAGGAAACTCACTGAAACAGCTGTTAGGAGACAGATGGTAGTCTCCCATCAAGGCCATCCAGCGTGTTCATTAACGTGCACAGCGCACAGGGTATGTCTCTCCCGCACACGGGGCCACGGCTTAAAATACCAGCCGACGGACGGCGGCCATTCCATCGCAGCCCCCTACTGACCGAAGGTAGGTCGGGGAGTTTTGGGGAAATAAATATCATCGCTGGCCCAGCTGGGACTCGATCCTGTGAACTGCAGATTACGAACCTGGCGCACTATTGACTAATCCATCCCCGCCCCGCTGTTCAAAGGAAGTTGCCGACACGACACGTTTAGCTAACCCTACAATTATTTACGTGGTAAACCACCCATGTGGAAGAGAATGAATCAAAAGCATAAAGTTTCGTATTGTCTTGTCACAAAAGATCCATGTTTTACCGCCGTACAACAGGGCGAGGGTTTACCCAACAATTAGAATGTAATCCACACTTCCCCGCCCTGCCCACGGTCAGTAGGGGACACCGATGGGCTTGGAAAGGCCGTCGTCCGTCGGATGGAACGTTAAGCCGTGGCCCCGTGTACGGGAGAGCCATACCCTGTGCACGTTAAAGGACACGCTGGATGACCTTGACGGGAGGCTACCATATGTCTCTCAACAGCTGTTCCAGTGGGTCCCTTCCTCCAACCTTCTCTGAGCCTTCGGGGTTCTTGTGACCTTGGCCATTTAGGCCATGGTGTGCAAAAAATGTCGCTCAGAGGTAAAACAACCCAACCGAAACTCACTTCCCAGGTCCAGGTTTTGGCCGCATTGAGATTTCTCTCCGAAATGCTTGGAAAGACCGCTGCCTGTCGTTTGGGACGTTAAACATGACTCAGTGCGTACGAGACGTGCCCTGTCCACATTGTAGAATTCGATGGATGGCCTTGATGGGAAGTTTCCATCTGAATCCTAACAGATGTCCAGTGAGTTTCCTTCAACCCTGCCCTCTGTCAATAGGAGACACCGATGGGCTAGGAAAGGCCGCCGTTCTTTGGATGGGACGTCAAGTAGTGGTCCAGTGTGTGGTAGAATCATACCTTGTGCACATAAAGAACATGTTGGATTACCTTGACGAGAGGCTACTATCTGTCCCACAACAGGCGTACAGTGGGTCCCCTCCCGTAACCTTCTCTGAGTCCCAGGGTCCTTCTGATCTGGCAAATTAGCCCGTTGTGTCCTAACAAATGCCGCTCAGATGTCCAGCAACCCAACCCGACACCTTCCACTAATCTCTGAGACTTTGGAGTCCTTATGACCTGGCCATTTAGCCCATTGTGTTGTTCTAACAAATGCCACACAGATGTCAAACAATCTAACCCAACCGCTTCCACTAACCTCTGAGACCTTGGAGTCCTTCTGACTGGCCATTTAGTCCATTGTGTTGATCTAACAAATGCCGCACAGATGTCAAACAATCCAACCCCTTCCACTAACCTCTGACACTTTAGGGTCCTTCTGACCTAGACATTTAGACCATTGTGTTAATCTAACAAATGCCGTGCAGATGTTAAAAAATCCAACCCAACCCCTTCCACTAACATCTGAGACTTTAGGGTCCTTCTTACCTAGCCATTTAACCCATTGTGCTGATCTAACAAATGCCGCGCGGATGTTAAACAATCAAACCCTTTTCACTAACCTCTGAGACTTTGGGGTCCTTCTCATATGTTCATTTAACTCATTGTGTTCTAACAAATTCCACACAGATGTCAAACAATCCAAAACAACCCCTTCCACAAACCTCTGAGACTTTGGGTCCTTCTGACCTGGCCATTTAGCCCATTGTGTTCTAACAAATGCTGCACAGATGTCAAACAATCCAAACCAACCCCTTCCACTAACCTCTGAGACTTTGGGGTCCTTCTGACCTGGCCATTTGGCCCATTGTGTTCTAACAAATGCCGCACAGATTCCAAACAATTGAAACCAAGCCCTTCCACTAACCTCTGAGACTTTGGGGTCCTTCTGACCTGGCCATTTGGCCCATTCTGTTCTAACAAATGCCGCATAAATGTCAAACAATCCAACCCAATCCCTTCCACTAACCTCTGAGACTTCGGGGTCCTTCTGACCTAGCCATTTGGTCCATTGTGTTCTAACAAATGCCGCACAGATTCCAAACAATTGAAACCAAACCCTTCCACTAACCTCTGAGACTTTGGGGTCCTTCTCATATGTTCATTTAACTCATTGTGTTCTAACAAATTCCACACAGATGTCAAACAATCCAAAACAACCCCTTCCACAAACCTCTGAGACTTTGGGTCCTTCTGACCTGGCCATGTAGCCCATTGTGTTCTAACAAATGCTGCACAGATGTCAAACAATCCAAACCAACCCCTTCCACTAACCTCGAGACTTTGGGGTCCTTCTGACCTAGCCATTTGGCCCATTGTGTTTTAACAAATGCCGCACAGATGTCAAACAATCGAAACCAAGCCCTTCCACTAACCTCTGAGACTTTGGGGTCCTTCTGACCTGGCCATTTCGCCCATTGTGTTCTAACAAATGCCGCATAAATGTCAAACAATCCAACCCAATCCCTTCCACTAACCTCTGAGACTTTGGGGTCCTTTCGACCTAGTCATTTAGCCCATTGTGTGCAAAACAATGCTGTTTAGAGGTGTAAACCAACGCAACTGGTAAAATATACTTCACAGATGCTTTATAATTAGTTAAATAGCAATTGAATGGCTTAAATAAACATTAAAATATAAATCGGGAACGTGGTATGTTTACTGTACAGAATAGGAGACGCAGAAAATTAGGTTGATAGTATCAGCCACGCTCACTTAAAACATGGCTGCTCTGCCACGTTTCACAACAAGCCGGGGGAACCCAAGAGCTTTTAGCGACACTTATTTATTCGTTTGTGATGTATGTGAAGTAAAGCGGAACTCTTCAAGTAGACATGTACAGCAGGATGAATCCCAGCGGAAATGCCCATCCTGCAAAGCTACTTCCTGTGATGTCCCTCTGCATAGTCCACAGATACTTACACATACACTTACCATTTCCGTCCAAATTTTGCTGTGTTTTGCAAACCCAGAGTGACTTTATTTCCGAAGCTACAAAACAGGACATTTATGTCATTGCCTTTGGTTTGTAAGAGGAAAGAGAGGGGAACTTTAGGGTGCTTTAAATTGTAATGGGAAATTTGTCGGTTTTAGGAATAAACTAGAGGAATTGCATATCGCGTGTGGAGAATACGGGAGAGGTTCGTTTCCAAAGAGAATGAAGTTTTTTATTTTTCACTCTTAGGTTGGGTTGTTTTAATGGGGCAGGGGTGGCTCAGTCGGTAGCGCGCCAGGCTCGTAATCTGTAGTTCCCAGGTTCGAGTCCCAGCTGGGTCAGCGTTGAGATTTATCTCCGCAAAATTCCCCGCCTTGTCCACGGTCAGTAGGGGACACCGATGGGCTTGGAAAGGCCGCCGTCCGTCGGATGGGACGTTAAGCCGTGGTCCCGTGTGCGGGAGAGAGCCATACCCTGTGCACGTTAAAGAACACGCTGGATGGCCTTGACGGGAGGCTACCATCTGTCTCCCAACAGCTGTTCCAGTGGGTCTCCTCCCCCAACCTTCTCTGAGCCTTCGGGGTCCATGTGACCTGGCCATTTAGCCCATGGTGTGCAAAAAAGTATCGCTCAGAGGTAAAACAACCCAAATGGGTTGTTTTACCTCTGAGCGATAGAGAGTAAAACAACCCAAATGGGTTGTTTTACTCTCTAAGGTCATGGTGTGCAAAAAATGCTGTGCTCTCATGGTGTGCAAAAAAGTGTTTTTTGCACACCATGGGCTAAATGGCCAGGTCACATGGACCCCGAAGGCTCAGAGAAGGTTGGGGGAGGAGACCCACTGGAACAGCTGTTGGGAGACAGATGGTAGCCTCCCGTCTAGGCCATCCAGCGTGTTCTTTAACGTGCACAGGGTATGGCTCTCTCACGTACACGGAGCCACGGTTTAACGTCCCATTCGACGGACGGCTACGTTTCCAAGCCCATCGGCTGACCCGTCTGGGACTCGAACCTGGGAACTGCAGATTACGAGCCTTGCGCGCTACAGACTGAGCCACCCCGCCCCTTCAGTCTTAAGGATCCTATAACAATGGAAATCAGAACTAATGGGTTGGGTTCTTTTTTAACCTCTGATAGGCACTTTTTTACACACAGTGGGCTAAATGGCCAGGTTACAATGATCCCCCCAAGGGTTCAGAGAAGTGTTGGGGAAAGGGACCCACTGGATAGCTGTTAGAGGAAAATGGAGGTTTCCTGTAAAAATCATCCAGGGCTTTATTTAACATGCATAGAATGTGGTTCTATGCACACAGAGTCACGGCTTTACATTCTATCCGGCGGACGGCGGCATTTCCAAGTCCATCAATGGCACCTTTCTCACCGATAGCATGTTGAGGAATTAGCAGAGATAAATAGTAACTCGAACCAGGATTGGGTTGTTTTACCTGTGAGGAGCACTTTTTTGCGCAAAAATGGGCTAAATGGCTAAGTCACAAGGACCCCGAGGATTCAGAGAAGGTTGGGGGAGGGGACCCAGTGGGCAACTGTTAGGAGACAGATGGTAGCTTCCCGTCAAGGCGAGTGTGTTCTTGAACGTACACTGAGAATAGCTCTCCCGCACACAGAGCCACTGCTTAACTTCCGATCCGACGGACGATAGCCTTTCCAAACCCATCGATGTCATCTAGTGACCGAAGGCAGAGTGGTAATAGGGCCAGCTGGGACTATAACCTGGGAACTGATGATCACGAGCCTGGAGCCCTATCTACTGAGCCACCCCCGCCCCTCGAACCAGAGAATTGTAGATCCTCTTCAGCTATCGGCTGAGCCACCCCCGCCCAATTGATGGATTATTCGGAAAACTCAAATAAAAATTTTCATTATTGCCCATTCACATATCGGTATCTAGGCAATGGCTCCGGCTACAGTCGTCACGGCAGTTAGGTGCGAAATGTTATCTTCACAAGTACCAGTAAAATTTCGCGCCAGGCTCGTAATCTGTAATTCCCAGGTTCGAGTCCCAGCTGGATCAGCGTTGAGATTTATCTCCGCAAAATTCCCCGCTCTGCCCACGGTCAGTAGGGGACACCGATGGGCTTGGAAAGACCGCCGTCCGTCGGATGGAATGTTAAGCCGTGGCCCCGTGTACGGGAGAGCCATACCCTCTGCACGTTAAAGAACACGCTGGATGGCCTTGACGGGAGACTACCATCTGTCTCCCAACAGCTATTCCAGTGGGTCCCTCCCCCAACCATCTGAGCCTTCGGGGTCCATGTGACCTGGCCATTTAGCCCATGGTGTGCAAAAAAGTTCCGCTCAGAGGTAAAACAACCCAACCCATTATAAAAAATAGATATTTAGAGAGCTCTGACCGAGAGCTTCAATTTATGTCTAGTGACTTTTTCCGTAAAAAGCTTACTTTAAAAGTTAGGTAGATTTGAATGTGGCTGTTCGTTCACTTAACATGTGTCCGGACACTTTTTGTAATATAGTGTACAAACACTTACATAAGGTCATGCCTCGCTTGTCTTAGTAGTCACGTACGCTAACCACTAAGCCAGGTAAGGCCGAAAAAAAAAAAACGAAATATACTAGACCAGGTAGGCATAATTTTGATGATGTAATTAATGAATTTGCGAACTTTTAAGATAACTTGAAAACAACATTGTCTTATTAGTGCAATGTGTTTTATAAAATTAAGAACAATCGTTATAATTCTATATGTAACTCTTTTTCTTTATTTGTAACTCCTTCTTCTGTAACAATTATGCATCCCTCCCTGGGGCGGGGGTGGCTCAGTCGGTAGCGCGCCAGGCTCGTAATCTGTAGTTCCCAGGTTCGAGTCCCAGCTGGTCAGCGTTGAGATTTATCTCCGCAAAACTCCCCGCCCTGCCCACGGTCAGTAGGGGACACCGATGGCATTGGAAAGGCCGCCGTACGTCGGATGGGACGTTAAGCCGTGGCCCCGTGTGTGGGAGGCCATACCCTGTGCACTTTAAAGAACACGCTGGATGGCCTTGACGGGAGGCTACCATCTGTCTCCCAACAGCTGTTCCAGTGGGTCCCCTCCCCCAACCTTCTCTGAGCCTTCGGGGTCCATGTAGGCCGGGTCTTCTGGCCATTTAGCCCATGGTGTGCAAAAAAGTGCCGCTCAGAGGTAAAACAACCCAACCCAAATGCATCCCCCCCCCCATTTTTTTTCCGAATTATCTCTAAAACCAAAAACGTTTGAATCTATATTGACAAGCAGGTGATAAAATGAAAAGATTAGCTTATTTTCCTTTTTGAAAACAAGATTATTTCAATACTTTCTACACAAAAGTCATTTTAAAAATTAGCGTTCTGATTTCCATTGAGTCAACATCTGGATAACATTTTTTCCAATGTATATTTTATCAATTTTTAATTTTTTTTAGAAAAATAATTTTTTCACTGCTTTATGTCAATAGCAATAGAACTTCGAAGCTCTCTAACGTTTAAAATATGCATTTAATACAAAAATGTGACTGAAGATAAATTAAAGATCATAAACAAATCGGAGGTAAACTCATAAGACGCATTACTACAAAAATATTCTCGTTTCCATATCTCCTTAAAAATTTTAATTTTTAGTGATCTTAAATTTCAGCTGAAAAAACTTTAAACAAGAATTTTTCCCCTGGTTCCAGTCCCCATAATTTCCCAAGTGCTAGACGATTCATTAAAAAAAAATTAATAGCGGCCGGTAGCTCAGCAGTCAAGCGCGTGGCAGGATATCAATAAGTTTGGGTCGGGGGGGGTGGCTCAGTCGATAGTGCGCCAGACTCGTAATCCGCATTTCCCAGGTTCGAGTCCCAGCTGGGTCAGCGTAGAGATTTATCTCCGCAAACTTCTCCAACCTGCCCACTGTCAGTAGGGGACACCGATGAGCTTGGAAAGGCCGCCGTCCGTCGGATGGGACGTTAAGCCGTGGCCGCGTGTACGGAAGAGTCATACCCTGTACACGTTAAAGAACACGCTGGATGGCCTTGACGGGAGGCTACCATCTATCTCCCAACAGCTGTTCCAGTCGGTCTCCTCCCCCAACATTCTCTGAGCCTTCGGGGTCATGTGACCTGGCCATTTAGCCCATGGTGTGCAAAAAAGTGCGGCTCAGAGGTGAAACAACCCAACGTTAAAGAACACGCTGGATGACATTGACGTGAGGCTACCATCTGTCTCCCAACAGCTGTTCCAGTGGGTCCCCTCCCCCAACCTTCTCTGAGCCTTCGGGGTCCATGTGACCTGGCCATTTAGCCAATGGTGTGCAAAAAAAGTGCCGCTCAGAGGTAAAACAATCTAACCCAACTCAAAAATTTCACACAAAAGGGTTTTTTTTTGCTGTGCCTTCGGGTGTTGCGTTTAAAGTTCTCTATGACGAACCCAAGTTCTCACTCATTTAAAACAACTTTTATTTTTACGCATAATTTGGAAGTGGAGGGGCATTTGAAAGTAAAAGTCCCACTTCGTTAGAACAAAAAAATTTGTTGCTTTAAAAGTTGGAGCCAATATTTAAATGAGAAACCGATTTTTGAACCTGGAACCTTATTTTAGCGCGCAGAACAATAATCTACAGATCCCAGGTTCGAATCTGCAACAATGTGACAATGTTGAGATTCCTTTCCGCAAAACCCCCATCCTACCATCTGTCAGTACGGGACACAGATGTGCTTAGAAAGCCCACCGTCCGTCGGATGCGAAGTTAAGCCGTGGTTCTGCGTGCAGTAGATCTACAGACTGCGCTTTAAAGGAGACACTGGGTTGGGTTGTTTTGTCTCTGAGCGGCACATTTTTACACACTATGGCCTAAATGCCCAGGTCACAAGGACCTCGAAGGCTCAGAGAAGGTTTGGGGAGGGGACCCACTGGAACAGCTGCTGGGAGACAGATGGTAGTCTTCCGTCAAGACCATTCAGCGTGTTCTTTAACGTGCACAGAGTATGGCTCTCCCGCACACGAGGCTACGGCTTAACGTACCATCCGAAGGACGGCGGCCTTTCCAAGCCCATCGGTGTGCCCTACTGACCGTGGGCAGGGCGGGGAATGTTGCGATAATCTCAACGCTACCACAGCTATGACTCGAATCTGGAACCTGCAGATATGAGCCTGGTGCGCTACCGACTGAGCGATCCCCGTCCCAGAGAGAGAGAGAGCTATTCCCTGTTTAAGTTAATGAACATGCTGGATGGCCTTGACGGGAGGTTTCCATTTGTCTCCTAACAGCTGTCCAGTTAGTTCCCTTAACCCCAAACTTCTCTCAGCCCTTGGGATTTTTGTTGCTTGTTTTGCCTCTGAGCTGCACTTTTTTTTCACACCATGGGCTAAATGGCCAGATCACAAGGACCCCGAAGGCTCAGAGAAGGTTGGAGGAGGGGGACCCACTATAACAGCTGTTAAGAGACAGATGGTAGTCTTCCGTCATGGCCATCCAGCCTGTTCTTTAACGTGCACAGGGTATGGCTCTCCCGCACACGGAGCTACGGCTTAACGTCTCATCTGACGGACGGCGGCCTTTCCAAGCCCATCGGTGTGCCCTACTGACCGTGGGCAGGGTGGGAAGTTTTGAGGAGATAAGTCTCAACGCAATCCTGATTGGCACTCGAACCTGGGAACTGCAGATTACGAGCCTGGCGCGCTACCGACTGAGCCACCCCCACGATATCACTGGATGGCCTTGATGGGAGGCTACCATGTCTCCTAACAACTGTCCAGTTGGTCTCATGCCCTCAATCTTATAGGGCAGGGGTGACTCAGGCGGTGTCACCCCAGGCAGTTCCCAGAATCAAGTCTCACCTGGGAAAACGTTGATAATTATCTTCGCAAAACTGCAATCTCTACCCTCGGTCAGTAGGAGACACCAATGGGTTTTGAAAGACCGCCCATCGGATGGGATGTTTACCCATGGTTCCCCGTGCTGGTGAGCAATAAACCTGTGCACGTTAAAGAACACGCTGGATGGCCTTGACGGAAGGCTACCATCTGTCTCCTAACATCTACCCAGTGGGTACCCTTCACCCAACCTTCTCTGGGCCATCTGGATCCTTATGACCTGGCCATTTATTCCATTATGTGCAGAAAAGTGCTGCTCAGAACTAAAACAACCCAATCTAACATTCGCTGAATCCTTGGGGGTCTTGTGACCTGGCCATTTAGCCCATTTACTTCAGAAAAGTTCTGCTCATAGGTAAAACAACCCAAATCCCACATTTGCTGAGCCATTAAGGTCCTTGTAATCTGGCCATTTAGCCCATTATGTGCAGAAAAGTGCTGCTCAGAACTAAAACGACGAAATCAACATTCGCTGAGCCCTTGGGGTCCTTGAAATCTGGCCATTTACCCCATTATATTCAGAAAAATGCTGTTAGGTAAAACAACATAATCCCACATTTGCTAAGCCCTTGTGACCTAGCAATTTAGCCCATTGTGTTCAGAAAAGTTCTGCTCATCGGTAAAACAACGCAATCCAACATTCACTGAGCCCTTCAGGTCCTTGTAATCTGGCCATAACAACTCAATATCACATTCGGTGAGCCTTGGGGTCCTTATGACCTGACCATTTAGCATATTTCGTTCAGAAAAGTTCTGCTCATAGGTAAAACAACCCAATCACACGTTCGCTGAGCCCTTGGGGTCCGGGTAATCTGGCCATTTAGCCCATTGTGTTCAGAAAAGTGCTGCTCTAGGTAAAACAACCCAATCAACATTCGCTGAGTCCTTGTGGTCCTTACGACCTGTCCATTTAGCCCAATTTGTTCAGAAAAGTTCTGCTCATCGGTAAAACAACGCAATCCAACATTCACTGAGCCCTTGAGGTCCTTGTAATCTGGCCATAACAACTCAATACCACATTCGGTGAGCCTTGGGGTCCTTATGACCTGACCATTTAGCATATTTCGTTCAGAAAAGTTCTGCTCATAGGTAAAACAACCCAATCACACGTTCGCTGAGCCCTTGGGGTCCGGGTAATCTGGCCATTTAGCCCATTGTGTTCAGAAAAGTGCTGCTCTAGGTTGATTGGATTGGATTGTTTTACCTCTGAGCTGCACTTTTTTGCACACCATGGGCTAAATGGCCAGGCCACAAGGACCCCGAAGGCTCAGAGAAGGTTGGGGGAGGGGACCCACTGGAACAGCTGTTGGGAGACAGATGGTAGCCTCCCGTCAAGGCCATCCAGCGTGTTCTTTAACGTGCACAGGGTATGGCTCTCCCGCACACAGGGCCACGGCTTAGCGTCCCATCCGACGGACGGCGGCCTTTCCAAGCCCATCGGTGTCCCCTACCTACCGTGGGCAGGGCGGGGAATTTTGCGGAGATAAATCTCAACGCTGACCCAGCTGGGACAACCCAATCCAACATTCGCTGAGTCCTTGGGGTCCTTATGACCTGTCCATTTAGCCCAATTTGTTCAGAAAAGTTCTGCTCATCGGTAAAACAACCCAATCCGACATTCACTGAGCCCTTGAGGTCCTTGTAATATGGCCATAACAACTCAATACCACATTCGGTGAGCCTTGGGGTTCTTGTAATATGGCCATAACAACTCAATACCACATTCGGTGAGCCTTGGGGTCCTTATGACCTGACCATTTAGACCATTTTGTTCAGAAAAGTTCTGCTCATAGGTAAAACAACCCAATCACACATTCGCTGAGCCCTTGGGGGTCCATGTAATCGGGCCATTTAGCTCATTGTGTGCAGAAAAGTGCTGCTCTAGGTAAAACAACCCAATCCAACATTCGCTGAGTCTTTGAGGTCCTTATGGCCTGTCCATTTAGCCCATTTTGTTCAGAAAATTTCTGCTCATAGATAAATCAACCCAATCACACATTCCCTGAGCCCTAGGGCTGCTCTAGGTAAAACAACCCAATCCAATATTCGCTGAGTCTTTGGGGTCCTTATGACCTGTCCATTTAGCCCATTGTGTTCAGAAAAGTGCTGCTCTAGGTAAAAAACTCAATGCCTCATTCGGTGAGCCTTGGGATCCTTGTGACCTGGCCATTTAGCCCACTGTGTTCAGAAAAGTGCTGCTCTTAGGTAAAACAACCCAATCCAACATTCACTGAGCCCTTGAGTCCTTGTAATATGGCCATAACAACTCAATACCACATTCGGTGAGCCTTGGGGTCCTTATGACCTGACCATTTAGACCATTTTGTTCAGAAAAGTGCTGCTCATCGGTAAAACAACCCAATCCAACATTCGCTGAGCCCTTGGGGTCCATGTAATCGGGCCATTTAGCCCATTGTGTTCAGAAAAGTGCTGCTCTAGGTAAAACAACCCAATCCAACATTAAGCTTAGTCTATGAGGTCCTTATGACCTGTCCATTTAGCCCATTTTGTTCAGAAAATTTCTGCTCATAAGTAAAACAACCCAATCACACATTCGCTGAGCCCTTGGGGTCCGAGTAATATGGCCATAACAACTCAATACCACATTCGGTGAGCCTTGGGGTTCTTGTAATATGGCCATAACAACTCAATACCACATTCGGTGAGCCTTGGGGTCCTTATGACATGACCATTTAGACCATTTTGTTCAGAAAAGTTCTGCTCATAGGTAAAACAACCCAATCACACATTCGCTGAGCCCTTGGGGGTCCATGTAATCGGGCCATTTAGCTCATTGTGTGCAGAAAAGTGCTGCTCTAGGTAAAACAACCCAATCCAACATTCGCTGAGTCTTTGAGGTCCTTATGGCCTGTCCATTTAGCCCATTTTGTTCAGAAAATTTCTGCTCATAGATAAATCAACCCAATCACACATTCCCTGAGCCCTTGGGGTCCGGGTAATCTGGCCATTTAGCCCATTGTGTTCAGAAAAGTGCTGCTCTAGGTAAAACAACCCAATCCAATGTTCGCTGAGTCTTTGGGGTCCTTATGACCTGTCCATTTAGCCCATTGTGTTCAGAAAAGTGCTGCTCTAGGTAAAAAACTCAATTCCTCATTCGGTGAGCCTTGGGATCCTTGTGACCTGGCCATTTAGCCCACTGTGTTCAGAAAAGTGCTGCTCTTAGGTAAAACAACCCAATCCAACATTCACTGAGCCCTTGAGTCCTTGTAAAATAGCCATAACAACTCAATACCACATTCGGTGAGCCTTGGGGTCCTTATGACCTGACCATTTAGCCCATTTTGTTGAGAAAATTTCTGCTCATAGGTAAAACAACCCAATCACACTTTCGCTGAGTCCTTGGGGTCCTTATGTCCTGTCCATTTAGCCCGTTGTGTTCAGAAAAGTGCTGCTCATCGGTAAAAAACCCAATCCAACATTCGCTGAGTCCTTGGGGTCCTTATGACCTGTCCATTTAGCCCAATTTGTTCAGAAAAGTTCTGCTCATCGGTAAAACAACGCAATCCAACATTCTCTGAGCGCTTGAGGTTCTTGTAATATGGCCATAACAACTCAATACCACATTCGGTGACCCTTGGGGTCCTTATGACCTGACCATTTAGACCATTTTGTTCAGAAAAGTGCTGCTCATCGGTAAAACAACCCAATCCAACATTCGCTGAGCCCTTGGGGTCCATGTAATCGGGCCATTTAGCACATTGTGTTCAGAAAAGTGCTGCTCTAGGTAAAACAACCCAATCCAACATTAAGCTTAGTCTTTGAGGTCCTTATGACCTGTCCATTTAGCCCATTTTGTTCAGAAAATTTCTGCTCATAAGTAAAACAACCCAATCACACATTCGCTGAGCCCTTGGGGTCCGAGTAATATGGTCATTTAGCCCATTTTGTTCAGAAAAGTGCTGCTCATCGGTAAAACAACCCAATCCAACATTCGCTGAGCCCTTAGGGTCCATGTAATCTTGCCATTTAGCCCATTGTGTTCAGAAAAGTGCTGCTCTAGGTAAAACAACCCATTCCAATGTTCGCTGAGTCTTTGGGGTCCTTATGACCTGTCCATTTAGCCCATTGTGTTCAGAAAAGTGCTGCTCTAGGTAAAAAACTCAATGCCTCATTCGGTGAGCCTTGGGATCCTTGTGACCTGGCCATTTAGCCCACTGTGTTCAGAAAAGTGCTGCCCTTAGGTAAAACAACCCAATCCAACATTCACTGAGCCCTTGAGTCCTTGTAATATAGCCATAACAACTCAATACCACATTCGGTGAGCCTTGGGGTCCTTATGACCTGACCATTTAGCCCATTTTGTTCAAAAAATTTCTGCTCATAGGTAAAACAACCCAATCACACTTTCGCTGAGTCCTTGGGGTCCTTATGTCCTGTCCATTTAGCCCGTTGTGTTCAGAAAAGTGCTGCTCATCGGTAAAAAACCCAATCCAACATTCGCTGAGTCCTTGGGGTCCTTATGACCTGTCCATTTAGCCCAATTTGTTCAGAAAAGTTCTGCTCATCGGTAAAACAACCCAATCCGACATTCACTGAGCCCTTGAGGTCCTTGTAATATGGCCATAACAACTCAATACCACATTCGGTGAGCCTTGGGGTTCTTGTAATATGGCCATAACAACTCAATACCACATTCGGTGAGCCTTGGGGTCCTTATGACCTGACCATTTAGACCATTTTGTTCAGAAAAGTTCTGCTCATAGGTAAAACAACCCAATCACACATTCGCTGAGCCCTTGGGGGTCCATGTAATCGGGCCATTTAGCTCATTGTGTGCAGAAAAGTGCTGCTCTAGGTAAAACAACCCAATCCAACATTCACTGAGTCTTTGAGGTCCTTATGGCCTGTCCATTTAGCCCATTTTGTTCAGAAAATTTCTGCTCATAGATAAATCAACCCAATCACACATTCCCTGAGCCCTTGGGGTCCGGGTAATCTGGCCATTTAGCCCATTGTGTTCAGAAAAGTGCTGCTCTAGGTAAAACAACCCAATCCAATGTTCGCTGAGTCTTTGGGGTCCTTATGACCTGTCCATTTAGCCCATTGTGTTCAGAAAAGTGCTGCTCTAGGTAAAAAAACTCAATGCCTCATTCGGTGAGCCTTGGGATCCTTGTGACCTGGCCATTTAGCCCACTGTGTTCAGAAAAGTGCTGCTCTTAGGTAAAACAACCCAATCCAACATTCACTGAGCCCTTGAGTCCTTGTAATATAGCCATAACAACTCAATACCACATTCGGTGAGCCTTGGGGTCCTTATGACCTGACCATTTAGCCCATTTTGTTCAGAAAATTTCTGCTCATAGGTAAAACAACCCAATCACACTTTCGCTGAGTCCTTGGGGTCCTTATGTCCTGTCCATTTAGCCTGTTGTGTTCAGAAAAGTGCTGCTCATCGGTAAAAAACCCAATCCAACATTCGCTGAGTCCTTGAGGTCCTTATGACCTGTCCATTTAGCCCAATTTGTTCAGAAAAGTTCTGCTCATCGGTAAAACAACGCAATCCAACATTCTCTGAGCGCTTGAGGTTCTTGTAATATGGCCATAACAACTCAATACCACATTCGGTGAGCCTTGGGGTCCTTATGACCTGACCATTTAGACCATTTTGTTCAGAAAAGTGCTGCTCATCGGTAAAACAACCCAATCCAACATTCGCTGAGCCCTTGGGGTCCATGTAATCGGGCCATTTAGCACATTGTGTTCAGAAAAGTGCTGCTCTAGGTAAAACAACCCAATCCAACATTAAGCTTAGTCTTTGAGGTCCTTATGACCTGTCCATTTAGCCCATTTTGTTCAGAAAATTTCTGCTCATAAGTAAAACAACCCAATCACACATTCGCTGAGCCCTTGGGGTCCGAGTAATATGGTCATTTAGCCCATTTTGTTCAGAAAAGTGCTGCTCATCGGTAAAACAACCCAATCCAACATTCGCTGAGCCCTTAGGGTCCATGTAATCTTGCCATTTAGCCCATTGTGTTCAGAAAAGTGCTGCTCTAGGTAAAACAACCCATTCCAATATTCGCTGAGTCTTTGGGGTTCTTATGACCTGTCCATTTAGCCCATTGTGTTCAGAAAAGGGCTGCTCTAGGTAAAACAACCCATTCTAATATTCGCTGAGTCTTTGGGGTCCTTATGACCTGTCCATTTAGCCCATTGTGTTCAGAAAAGGCCTGCTCTAGGCAAAACAACCCAATCCAACATTCGCTGAGCCCTTGGGGTCCATGTAATCGGGCCATTTAGCCCATTGTGTTCAGAAAAGTGCTGCTCTAGGTAAAACAACCCAATCCAACATTAAGCTTAGTCTTTGAGGTCCTTATGACCTGTCCATTTAGCCCATTTTGTTCAGAAAATTTCTGCTCATAAGTAAAACAACCCAATCACACATTCGCTGAGCCCTTGGGGTCCGAGTAATATGGTCATTTAGCCCATTTTGTTCAGAAAAGTGCTGCTCATCGGTAAAACAACCCAATCCAACATTCGCTGAGCCCTTGGGGTCCATGTAATCGGGCCATTTAGCCCATTGTGTTCAGAAAAGTGCTGCTCTAGGTAAAACAACCCATTCCAATATTCGCTGAGTCTTTGGGGTCCTTATGACCTGTCCATTTAGCCCATTGTGTTCAGAAAAGGGCTGCTCTAGGCAAAACAACCCAATCCAATATTCGCTGAGTCTTTGGGGTCTTTATGACCTGTCCATTTAGCCCATTGTGTTCAGAAAAGTGCTGCTCTAGGTAAAACAACCCAATCCAATATTCGCTGAGTGTTTGGGGTCCTTATGACCTGTCCATTTAGCCCATTGTGTTCAGAAAAGTGCTGCTCTAGGTAAAACAACTCAATGCCTCATTCGGTGAGCCTTGGGGTCCTTGTGACCTGGCCATTTAGCGCACTGTGTTCAGAAAAGTGCTGCTCTTAGGTAAAACAACCTAATCCAACATTCACTGAGTCCTTGTAATATAGCCATAACAACTCAATACCACATTCGGTGAGCCTTGGGGTCCTTATGACCTGACCATTTAGCCCATTTTGTTCAGAAAATTTCTGCTCATAGGTAAAAACAACCCAATCACACTTTCGCTGAGTCCTTGGGGTCCTTATGTCCTGTCCATTTAGCCCATTGTGTTCAGAAAAGTGCTGCTCTAGGTAAAACAACTCAATGCCTCATTCGGTGAGCCTTGGGGTCCTTGTGACCTGGCCATTTAGCGCACTGTGTTCAGAAAAGTGCTGCTCTTAGGTAAAACAACCTAATCCAACATTCACTGAGCCCTTGAGTCCTTGTAATATAGCCATAACAACTCAATACCACATTCGGTGAGCCTTGGGGTCCTTATGACCTGACCATTTAGCCCATTTTGTTCAGAAAATTTCTGCTCATAGGTAAAAACAACCCAATCACACTTTCGCTGAGTCCTTGGGGTCCTTATGTCCTGTCCATTTATCCCATTGTGTTCAGAAAAGTTCTGCTCATCGGTAAAACAACCCAATCCAACATTCGCTGAGTACTTGGGGTCCTTATGACCTGTCCATTTAGCCCATTTTGTTCAGAAAAGTTCTGCTCATCGGTAAAACAACCCAATCTGACATTCTCTGAGCCCTTGGGGTCCTTGTGACCTGGCCATGTAGCCCAATTGTGTGAGAAAAAAGTTCTGCTGAAAGATCAAAGACCTCGCCCAGCAGCAACTTAATACGGAGGCGAACCGATACCAAATTGCTAATGTTTCCCATTTCTTGATTATTTTGACATCTTGGAAGAATTATTTACAGCAGCCTCTCCATGAGGTAATCTCTAAAAGCCTTTAATGCCTCGTAACTCCCTGCTGCACTTGGGAGCTCTTGCCTTGCACGTTCAGTGCATGTGCTACCCGATTCAGTAATTGGGAATTTAATACCGACAAGAAAGTGCCGTGGGTGGCAGAGCTCTCGTTTTGAGTCTTCGATGTTGCTGCAGCTTCCCGCTCAGAATTAACGAACTTCAACAAGACGTGACTCAACATTTAGATGATGATGTCATCGGCGAAGAGAAGAATATTTCCAAATCACATGCTGCAAACATCGTTCGATCAATTTGCCTGAGGTTGGGTTGGGTTGTTTTACCTCTGAGTGACACTTTTTTGCGCACCATGGGATAAATGGCCAGGTCACAAGGACCCCGAAGGCTCGGAGATGGTTAGGGGAGGAAGGGATCTACTGGAACAGCTGTTGGGAGACAGATGGTAGCCTCCCGTCAAGGTCATCAAGCGTGTTCTTTAACGTGCACAGAGTATGGCTCTCCCACACACGGGGCCACGGCTTAACGTCCCATCCGACGGACGGCGACCTTTCCAAGCCCATCGGTGTTCCCTACTGACCGTGGGCGGGGCGGGGAATTTTGCGGAGATAAATCTCAACTCTGGTCCAGCTGGAACTCGAACCTGGGAACTACAAATTACGAGCCTGACGCGCTACCAACTGAGCCACCCCCGCCTCTCAATTCGCCTAAGATTTCCGAAGATCATTACAACCTCTGACAGGCACTGCGATTTGCACACAATGGGCTAAATGACCAGGTCACAAGGACTCTAAAGGTTTAAAGAAGTTTGGAGAAGGGGATCCACTGAACAGCTGTTATGAGACTGATCCTGAAGGTCATCCAGAGTGGGGGCGGGGGTGGCTCAGTCGGTAGCGCGCCAGGCTCGTAATCTGCAGTTCCCTGGTTCGAGTCCCAACTCGGTGAGCGTTGAGATTTATCTCCGCAAAATTCCCCGCCCTGCCCACGGTCAGTAGGGGACACCGATGGGCTTGGAAAGATCGCCATCCGTCGGATGGGACGTTAAGCTTTGGTCCCATGTATACCAGATCATACCCTGTACACGATAAGGAACACGCTGGATGGCCTTGACGGGAGGCTATCATCTGTCTCCAGTGGCTATTCCAGTGGGTCCCCTCCCCCAACCTCCTTTGAGCCTTCGGGGTCCTTGTGACCTTGCTATTTAGCCCATGGTGTTCAAAAAAGAGCAGCTCAGAAGTAAAACAACCCAACCAAGCTTAATGTGCTACCCGGTGGGCTTTCCAAGCCCATCGGTGTCCCTTACTAAACGTGGGCAGGGCGGGGAATTTTGCGGAGATAAATCTCAACGCTCACCCAGTTGGGACTCGAACCAGGGAACTGCAGATTACGAGCATGGCGCGCTACCGACTGAGCCACCCCCTACCGAGAGGTGAAATAACTCAACAAACCTCTCTGTGCTTCAGCAATCATTTTGGAATTTGTTCTTTATCGTGTGCACTCACTATCTGAAATGGAGATAAATATCTATTTATATACGATAAGCATCAGGTCTTGTGATACGATAACATTACTATTTACTCTAATAAAAAAGATTGTAATTAAATAATTTATAATATTACAAAACTGATGTTTTTTTTATTATTGTGAGATAAGTCGAGAGAGGGGAACGACCTCTCAGATAAAAGAAAATAGGGGGACCAAAATGAATTAAAAAGAGGGTTGGGTTGTTTTACCTCTGAGCGGCACTTTTTTGCACACCATGGGCTAAATGGCCAGTCACATGGACCCCGAAGGCTCAGAGAAGGTTGGGGGAGGGGACCCACTGGAACAGCTGTTGGGAGACAGATGGTGGCCTCCCGTCAAGGCCATCCAGCGTGTTCTTTAACGTGCACAGGGTATGGCTCTCCCGCACACGGGGCCACGGCTTAACGTCCCATCCGACGGACGGCGGTCTTTCCAAGCCCATCGGTGTCCCCTATTGACCGTGGGCAGGGCGGAGAATTTTGCGGAGATAACTCTCAACGCTGACCCAGTTGGGACTCGAACCTGGGAACTACAGATTACGAGTCTGGCGCGCTACCGACTGAGCCACCCCCGCCCCAAGATAAGTCGAGAGAGGGGAACGACCTCTCAGATAAAAAAAAATAATTGGACCAAAATGAATTGAAAAGAGGACTCAGTTATTTTTCAACAATATGCAGACAATGTTTGGCGAAATCGAAGCAGTCTCATCTTACTTTAATGGATAATTAAACTCGAAGCTTCTTAATTGGTTAAATAAATTTCTATGGAAACAAATGATGTATGATGTCTATTAAACTATCTAAATTTCGATTTTGAATAATTATCCATTCAATACTTAAAGAGATTTAGAGGTTTGCATATGGAATAATGGAGATGTCCATCATAAGACTTCTTAGAAGTTAATTAAAACTTTTAAAAAAAATCATTTTTTCAAACCACTTAATAAAATTGTGTTTTAGAATTTTGTGCAAATAATTCGATAATTCACACAATTTTCTTACGCCTGACTTTGCTGCTGTTAAGTATTCGAGCTTTGGGTTGTTTTACCTCTGAGCGGGACTTTTTTGCACATCATGGGCTAAATGGCCAGGTTTGGGTTGTTTTACCTCTGAGCGGCACTTTTTTGCACACAATGGGCTAAATGGACAGGTCACATGGACCCCGAAGGCTCAGAGAATGTTGGGGGAGTGGACCCACTGGAACAGCTGTTGGGAGACAGATGGTAGCCTCCCGTCAAGGCCATCCAGCGTGTTCTTTAACGTGCACAGGGTATGGCTCTCCCACACACGGGGCCACGGCTTAACGTCCCATCCGACGGACGGCGGTCTTTCCAAGCCCATCGGTGTCCCCTACTGACCGTGGGCAGGGCGAGGAATTTTGCGGAGATAAATCTCAACGCTGACCCAGCTGGGACTCGAACCTAAATGGCCAGGTCACAAGGACCTAGAAGGCTCAGAGAAGGTTGGGGGAGGGGACCCACTGGAGCAGCTGTTGGGAGACCGATGGTAACCTCCCATCAAGGTCATCCAGCGTGTTCTTTAACGTGCACAGGAATGGCTCTGCCCGCATATTGGACCACGGCTTAACGTTCCATCCGTTGGACGACGGCTTTTCCAAGCCCATCGCTGTCCCCTACTGACTGTGGGCCAGGTGGGGCGTTTTGCGGAAATAAATCTCAACGCTGACTCAGTTGGGACTCAAACCTGACTGATTACTAGCCTGGCGCGCTACCTAATACACAACCCGTGCCACTGGGATCCTTGTAATTTCTCCATTTAGCCCATTATGTGCAAAAAAAGCGACGCTCAGAGGTAAAACAACCCAATTGTGCCACTACACAAACCATATTTCAAGTAGAAAAATATAAGTTTTTCAAAACCTTCCGCCATAATACGATTTCCTTCTGCGTTTTCAGTTTCTTATGCTGTGAAAGCATTTTTACCTCCCACACCTAAAGATCCATCATTTTTTTCTATTAATGCGCGTGATCCACATTTCCAACTGGTCTAATTCCGTCTTATTATCTTCCATTCATTTTGATTATCAGTATTCAAGAGAAGGATAATCTACGAATCAATTACTGCTTAATGACGATGCATTAGAGAACGATCTGGGTGGGGTTCTCTCCTGGGAGACTTTGCAGCGAACCAGATCGCGCTTCCACGAATCCTGTTAATCACCAAGGGAATGAACGTCATCGACATTTGTCTTTTCCATCCGATATCAGATGAAACCACCGCGTGAAGAAAAATTCAGGGTTGGGTTGTTTTACCTCTGAGCGGCACTTTTTTGCACACCATGGGCTAAATGGCTAGGTCACATGGACCCCAAAGGCCCAAGAAGTTTCGTTGGGTTGTTTTACCTCTGAGCGGCACTTTTTTGCACACCATGGGCTAAATGGTCAGGTCACAAGGACCACAAAGGCTCGTAGATGGTTGGAGTTGGTTGGGTTGTTTTAGCGGCACTTTTTTGCCCACCATGGGCTAAATGGTCAGGTCACAAGGACTACGAAGGCTCGTTGAAGGTTGGGGTTGGTTTTTGTTGTTTTACCTTGAGCGGCACTTTTTTTCACACCTTGGACTAAATGGAAAGGTTAGAAGGATCCCGAAGGCTCATAGAAGGTTGGGATTGGTTGGGTTGTTTTACCTCTGAGCGGCACTTTTTTCACACCATGGGCTAAATGGTCAGGTCACAAGGATCACGAAGGCTCGTAGAAGGTTGGGGTTCGTTGGGTTGTTTTACCTCTGAGCGGCACTTTTTTGCACACCATGGGCTAAATGGTCAGGTCACAAGGACCACGAAGGTTCGTAGAAGGTTGGAGTTGGTTTGGTTGTTCTACCTCTGAGCGGCACTTTTTCGCACACCATGTGCTAAACGGTCAGGTCACAAGGACCACGAAGGCTCGTAGAAGGTTGGGATTGGTTGGGTTGTTTAACCTCTGAGCGGCACTTTTTTGCACACCATGGGCTAAATGGTCAGGTCACAAGGACCATGAAGGCACGTAGAAAGTTGGGATTGGTTGGGTTGTTTTACCTCTGAGCGGCACTTTTTTGCACACCATGTGCTAAATGGTCAGGTCACAAGGACCACGAAGGCTCGTAGAAGGTTGGGGTTGGTTGGGTTGTTTTACCTCTGAGCGGCACTTTTTTGCACACCATGGGCTAAACGGTCAGGTCACAAGGACTACGAAGGCTCGTAGAAGGTTGGGATTGGTTGGGTTGTTTTACCTCTGAGCGGGGGGGGGGGGGGGGGGCTCAGTCGGTAGCGCGCCAGGCTCGTAATCTGTAGTTCCCCGGTTCGAGTCCCAGCTGGGTCAGCGTTGAGATTTATCTCCGCAAAATTTCCCCGCCCTGCCCACGGTCAGTAGGGGAAACCGATGGGCTTGGAAAGGCCGCTGTCCGTCGGATGGGACGTTAAGCCGTGGCCCCGTGTGCGGGAGAGCCATACCCTGTGCACGTTAAAGAACACGCTGGATGGCCTTGACGGGAGGTTACCATCTATCTCCCAACAGCTGTTCCAGTGGGTCCCCTCCCCCAACCTTCTCTGAGCCTTCGGGGTCCATGTGACCTGGCCATTTAGCCCATGGTGTGCAAAAAAGTGCCGCTCAGAGGTAAAACAGCCCAACCCAACCTCTGAGCGGCACTTTTTTGCACACCATGGGCTAAATGGTCAGGCACAAGGACCACGAATGCTCATAGGAGGTTGGGGTTGGTTGGGTTGTTTTACCTCTGAGCGGCACTTTTTTTCACACCTTAGACTAAATGGAAAGGTTAGAAGGATCCCGAAGGCTCATAGGAGGTTGGGGTTGGTTGGGTTGTTTTACCTCTGAGCGGCACTTTTTTTCACACCTTAGACTAAATGGAAAGGTTAGAAGGATCCCGAAGGCTCATAGAAGGTTGGAGTTGGTTGGGTTGTTTGGGTCGTTTTACCTCTGAGCGGCACTCTTATGCACACCATGGGCTAAATGGTCAGGTCACAAAGACCCCGAAGGCTCAGAGAAGGTTGGGGGAGAGGACACACTGGAACAGCTATTGGGAAACAGATGGTAGCCTCCTGTCAAGGCTATCCAGTGTGTTCTTTAACGTGCACAGGATATGGCTCTCCCGCACACGAGGTCATGGCTTATCGTCCCATTCGACGGACGGCGGTCTTTCAAAGCCATCGGTGTCCCCTACTGACCGTGGGCAGGGCAGGGAATTTTGCGGAGATAAGTCTCAACGCTGACCTAGCTGGGACTCGAAACTGGGAACTACAGATTACGAGTCTGGCGCGCTACCGACTGAGCCACCCCCACCCCGAAAGTTTCCTAAATGCTGTCAAAATCAATGGGAGAGGGGGAAGATTACGTGATACTGTCAAAATAAAAGTGGAGAGGGGGAAGGTTTCAAGAATGCTCTCAAAATAGAAGGGAAGAGGGGTAGGTTTAAGGAATGCTCTCAAAAGGGAAGAGGGGTAGGTTTAAGGAATGCTCTCAAAAGGGAAGGGAAGAGGGGTAGGTTTATAAATACTCTCAAAAGGGAAGAGGGGTAGGTTTAAGGAATGCTCTCAAAAGGGAAGGGAAGAGGGGTAGGTTTAAGGAATACTCTCAAAAGAGAAGAGGGGTAGGTTTAAGGAATGCTCTCAAAAGGGAACAAGGGTAGGTTTAAGGAATGCTCTCAAAAGGGAACAGGTGTAGGTTTAAGGAATGCTCTCAAAAGGGAAGGGAAGAGGGGTAGGTTTAAGGAATACTCTCAAAAGGGAAGAGGGGTAGGTTTAAGGAATGCTCTCAAAAGGGAAGAGGGGTAGGTTTAAGGAATACTCTCAAAAGGGAAGGGAAGAGGGGTAGGTTTAAGGAATGCTCTCAAAAGGGAAGGGAAGAGGGGTAGGTTTAAGGAATACTCTCAAAAGAGAAGAGGGGTAGGTTTAAGGAATACTCTCAAAAGGGAAGAGGGGTAGGTTTAAGGAATGCTCTCAAAAGGGATTAGGGGTAGGTTTAAGGAATGTTTTCAAAAGGGAAGGGAAGAGGGGTAGGTTTAAGGAATGCTCTCAAAAGGGAAGGGAAGAGGGGTAGGTTTAAGGAATGCTCTTAAAAACGCGTGTTCTTTAACGTGCACAGGGCATGGCTCTCCCGCACACGGGGCCACGGCTTAACGTCCCATCAGACGGACGGCGGCCTTTCCAAGCCCATCGGTGTCCCCTACTGACCGTGCGCAAGGCGGGGAATTTTGCGGAGATAAATCTCAACGCTGACCCAGCTGGGCTTAAAGATGGGAGTTGCATCAAACTCTTACATCGAAGAGCTAGGATTCACATACAACTATAACGTGAAAGAGGATGAATAAAAAAAAACATTTTATTATAAAAAGTGCTTAGTAAGATTATTGAACTCGAACGTTATCTCCTGTTAAATCATTTGGAAATTATTACTTTGAACCAAGTAATTTAGTACAGAGAAATTATCGAGTATTATATAAAGTTTATTTTAAATCTTTGCAGCGTCGCAACCGGTCTGCATGCGAACTCCGTCTGCGACTTGAAAGAGGACGTCGGCTGATAACCGAGGGAATGACTCCCTCCCCCCTGACAGAAGAGGACGACAGTGAACTCTCAGAAACAACGTCACTGAGGGACGACAGAACCCTTCTTAGGTGGCTGCCAACCAGTAAGTGCACTTTCGTTTTCAGTTAATGATGACAGACTCTCGATTATTCATAATCGATGAAAAAAACAACTATCCCGGATAATCGATTCCATCTACCTAAACCGTACAAAAGCTTCAAAATTTTTGGAAAATAAGGCTACGGTTCTGTAGATCGATTTTGGTGATTTTCCGAAAATATTCGGTTATGTGGTTATGAACTGGTTTCTAAATCCATGGGGCGGGGGTGGCTCAGTCGGTAGCGCGCCAGACTCGTAATCTGTAGTTCCCAGGTTCGAGTCTCAGCGTTGAGATTTATCTCCGCAAAATTCCCCGCCCTCTCCACGGTCAGTAGGGGACACCGATGGGCTAGGAAAGGCCGCCGTCCGTCGGATGGAACGTTAAGCCGTGGCCCCGTGTGCGGGAGAGCCATACCCTGTGCGCGTGAAAGAACACGCTGGATGGCCTTGACGGGAGGCTACCATCTGTCTCCCAACAGCTGTTCCAGTAGGTCCCCTCTCCCCCGAGCCTTAGGGGGGAGGGACCTTCTGGAACCCTTAGGTTTTGTATCCTCCGAGCCTTAGTGGTCCTTGTGACCAGGCCATTTAGCCCATGGTGCGCAAAAAGTGCCGCTAAGAGAAAAAAACCACCCAACTGACCTCTACCACTGATGTCTTTATCTCCATCTCTTGGACATACTGAAGAAATATTGCGAATCAATTTTATTGCCAATTTCTATCATTAAAAGTTCAAATATGTAAAGCAATATGAAATTCTTAAAAATGAAAATGGAAAACGCTTCTTTTGTTCTAGTTATATCCAGATTTATCAGCCATGAGATTATACTTCATTGTAATTCTGATTCAATAATATTGAAACTAGTTCAATTAACAGGAATTAAGTGAATGAGTTTTTTTTTCTGCCAACAAAATGGCGGCCGCTAGCAACGAGATCGCTTTTTTTTTTATTTCATTCATTTTTTATTTATTTATTTTTTTTTTTGGGGGGGGGGCGGAGGGCTCTATAAAAATTAGGTGTGGGGTGGCTCAGTCGGTAGTGTGCCAGACTCAATCTGCAGTTTCCAAGTTCGAGTCTCAGCTGGGTCAGCGTTGATATTTATCTCCGCAAAATTCCCCGCCCTGCCCACGGTCAGTAGGAAACACCGATGGGCTTGGAAAGGCCGCCGTCCGTCGGATGGGACGTTAAGCCGTGGTCCCGTGTGCGGGAGAGCCATACCCTGTGCACGTTAAAAATATGCTGGATAGCCTTGATGGGGGAATACCATCCCCCAAGCTCCTCTGAGCCCTCGGAGTCCTTGTGACCTGGCCGTTTAGCCTATTGTGTGCAAAAGGGTACAGCTCAGAGATAAAACACCCAAACGAATTGTTTACTTTAAAACTCTAATTTAATCCGGAGATTAATTTTTACTAATTCACCCCCCAACACACACACTTGTTTTTGTATCCACTGCAACGCGGAATCCCGACCATTCATGCTGATGATGCAGGAGCAGCAAGAGCTTGGAAGCAGCAGCATCCGCAGCCTCTCTGAGCATGCTCCGCAATTGCATGCACAGGCAGCACTTGCTCATCGATCCGCGCGCGGCCATTGTAGTGAATCCGCGGCGCGTGCTATTCGCTGCTCGCTATTGGCTGGAGCGGCTGTTGTGGCTAGTTCCCATGACAGCAGCCGTCAATGGCGCAGTAGCTGCCTCACGGTGAAGCGAATTCGGACACGGGACTACGCTCGCCGTCTCGATAATGTAACCTTTAACCTTTCGTCGTAACTAAAGCTTTGTTGAGGTTCGTACTCAAATGAAGCAGCCGCCACTGTCAGGTTGATTTTTGGCAGGTGAGTTCTGTTTTGGTTCTTTCGATGAAAGAGTGAATGGCATCATGTGCGAATGCCAAGGAACGAAAGTGTATACCTAGAATTTGTAAAATGTCATGAAGGATTCTTTTCAGATTGTTTTTATTCGTAGCTAGTTCATGTCGATGTTAGACCCAATATGGCTTAAATATGCACAAAGTCCCTTTTACATAAGCTTATATAAGTCAAGGTAGTGGGGTTGGGTTGTTTTACATCTGAGCTGCGTTTTTTTGCACACCATGGGCTAAATGGCCAGGTCACATGAACCCTGAAGGCTCAGAGAAGGTTGGGAGAGGGGACCGACTGAAATAGCTGTTGGGAGATAGATGGTAGTCTCCCGTCAAGGCCATTCAGTGTGTTCTTTAACGTGCACAGAGTATGGCTTTCTTGTACACGGAACCACGGCTTAACGTCCCATCCGACGGACGGCGGCCTTTACTAAGGGAGTGGGGACTTGGTATAGTGCCAGGCTTGTGATCTGCAGTTCCCAGGTTCGAGTCCCACTTGGGCCAGCGTTGAAATTTATTTCTGCAAAAACCACCACCCTGCCAGTCAGTAGGGGAGACTGAAGGGCTTGGAAAGTCCGCCGTCCGTTGGAGAGGACGTTAAGCCGTGGATCTGAGTGCCAAAAAAGCCATACCCTGTGCACATTAAAGAACACGCTGGATGGTCTTAGGGGGGCTACCATCTGTCTTCTAACAATTGTCTAGTGGGTCCCCTCCCTTCAACCTTCTCTGAGCCCTCGGAGTCCTTGTGACCTGGTCATTTAGATCATTGTTTGCAAAAAAGTATCGCTCAGAGGTAAGACAACCCAAAGTCAATGTAACACAAAAAATACAATAAAGCAAACATTTTTACTATCATAAATATTGTAAGTCAAAGTACAATAAACATGCAATGCGAATTTTTTTAAATTTGAATTAAAACATTACGAAATGAATTATTAATGAGGCTTCCAATCAGATTTCTTACTACCAGATTTAGGCAGAGAGGCAATCTAGGACCTTGTCTCTCTGCCTAAATCGTTCTTTCATTATATTTTCCTGTCCTAGATTGCCTCTCTGCGAAGTCGTTCTATTATATTTTCCGAATGCCAGGGCTTACATCACCGTAAAACTCCCCGCCCTGCCCACGGTCAGTAGGGGACACCGATGGACATTGAAAATGCCACCGTCCGTCGGATGGGACATTAAACTGGGGCTCCGTGTGCGGGAGAGCATACCCTGTGCACGTTAAAGAACACGCTGGATGGCCTTGACGAGAGGCTACCATCTGCCTCCCAACAGCTGTTCCAGTGGATTCCCTCCCTCAACCTTCTCTGAGCCTTCGGGGTCCTTGTGACCTGGTCATTTATCCCATGGTGTGTAAAAAAAGTGCCGCTCAGAGGTAAAACAACCCGACCAAACCCTGGCCATTTAGCCCATGGTGTGCAAAAAAGTGCCGCTCAGAGGTAAAACAACCCGACCAAACCCTGGCCATTTAGCCCATGGTGTGCAAAAAAGTGCCGCTCAGAGGTAAAACAACCCGACCAAACCCTGGCCATTTAGCCCATGGTGTGCAAAAAAGGCCGCTCAGAGGTAAAACAACCCAACCAAACCCTGGCCATTTAGCCCATGGTATGCAAAAAAGTGCCGCTCAGAGGTAAAACAACCCAACCAAACCCTGGCCATTTAGCCCATGGTGTGCAAAAAAGTGCCGTTCAGAGGTAAAATAACCCAACCAAACCCTGGTCATTTAGCCCATGGTGTGCAAAAAAGTGCCGCTCAGAGGTAAAACAACCCAACCAAACCCTGGTCGTTTAGCCCATGGTGTGCAAAAAAGTGCCGCTCAGAGGTAAAACAACCCAACCAAACCCTGGCCATTTAGCCCATGCTGTGCAAAAAAGTGCCGCTCAGAGGTAAAACAACCCGACCAAACCCTGGCCATTTAGCCCATGGTGTACAAAAAAGTGCCGCTCAGAGGTAAAACAACCCGAGCAAACCCTGGACATTTAGCCCATGGTGTGCAAAAAAGTGCCGCTCAGAGTTAAAACAACCCAACCCTGAGCTTCGCGGTCCTTGTGACCTGAATATTTAACCCATTGTGTGCAAAACAACCCATCCGACGGCCTTTGCAAGCCCATCAGTGTCACCCCTGTTAACCGAAAGCATGGTAGAGTTTTGTGGAAGTAAATCTCAACGCTGATCCAAGTGGGACTCGAACCTGGGAACTGCAGATTACGAACACCGATTGGAGCCACTACTGCACTGGAGTACTAAAGAGTCAAGGATTAAACGGTGAAAAGAGTTGTATCATGTTTTGATCCATGGGATAGCGTGAACTGCATTGCGTGCCTGTGTGTGCTCGTGCCAAGTGCATTTACTCTAACGATAGCGGGATATTGGCACGCAAGGCGATGTGACTGGCACGCTGCAGAAAGTGCATTGCAGGAAATATAAAGAGGATCGTATTAAGAGCTTTAAACGTTTCAACGAAAACCTCTCCTATTGGCATTCTAATGAATGAGGCAAGCTCATTAATTCTATCTGTTGTATTATACGTGTGTAAGATTAATTAACAAGTGTGTAGAGTCAACATAGCCGAAATACTGAAAGAGGGATTTCCTGTTAAAATGTCATTCGTTTTTGAAAATAATTCGTGTTTTCGTCGCGCCAGGCTCGTAATCTGTAGTACCGAGGTTCGACTCCCAGCTTGGTTAGTATTGAGATTTATCTCCGCAAAACTCCCCGCCCTGCCCACAGTCAGTAGGGGACACCGATGGGTTTGGAAAGGCCGCCGTCCGTCGGATGGGACGTTAAACAGTGGGTCCGTGTGCTGGAGAGACATACCCTGTGCACGTTAAAGAACACGCTGGATGGTCTTGACGGGAGTCTACCATCTCATTCAACAGCTGTTCCAGTGGGTCCCCTCCCCCAACCTTCTCTGAGCCTTAGGGGTCCTTGTGACCTGGCCATTCAGCCCATGGTGTGCAAAAAAGTACCGCTCAGAGGTAAAACAACCCAACCTTGACGGGAGGCTACCATCTGTCTTCCAACAGCTGTTCCAGTGGGTCTCCACCCCCAACCTTCTCTGAGCCTTCGGGGTCCTTGTGACCTGGCCATTTAGCCCATGGTGTGCGAAAAAGTGCCGCTCAGAGGTAAAACAACACAACGTGTTTTCGTGTTTAACTAAGAGTCTATTTTGTTATTTCTCAGTTTTTGGATTTGTTAAAAGTGTTGTTCTGCCACATCACACCTAAGAGACAGCAGCTCGTATTTTATCAAACAGAAAATATAAGAGTTTTGTTTTATGAAACAGAATTTTTAATGGGGGAAGGGGGTGGCTCAGTCGGTACCGCGGCAGGCACGTAATATGCAGTTCCCAGGTTGAAGTCCCATCTTGGATAGTGTTGGGGTTTATCTACGTAAAACTCTCCGCCTTACCCTCGGTCGGGTAAGGACACCGATGTGCTTTGAAAGGCCGCCGTCCGTCGGATGGGACGTTAAGCCGTGGCCCCGTATGCGGGAGAGCCATACCTTGTGCACGTTAAAGAACACGCTGGATGGCCTTGACGGGAGGCTACCATCTGTCTCCCAACAGCTGTTTCAGTGGGTCCTCTCTTCCAACCTTCTCTGAGCCTTCGGGGTTCTTGTGACCTGGCCATTCAGCTGATGTTGTGCAAAAATGTGCAGCTCAGAGGTAAAACAACCCAAATCCTCCAAATTAGAGGTGTTTAAAAAATTTCGTGAAAAAATACACGAAATTTTTAGAAGTTTCGTAATTCTTTGCTCGATTATCCTTACTGGGATTCTCAGAGGGAAGGCATGTTCCTCTCCATCCTCTTCCTGCATTTTGCCCTGACTGCGAAGATATCTTGACATTGCACAATCGTATCAGAATAATATGACCACCTACCGTAGTATATGTATGGTAGGTGGTCATATTATTCTGATTCGACTGTATATTTAAGGCTCATTTATAATATTGTGACCTTAACCTTAATAAATGTGTCGTTTTTCCATTCATAATATGTTTTCCTAACAACGTTTTTGATTCTGAAGGTATTATAATAAATAAAGGTAATATTTTTAAAATTTGCAACATAATAGGGTTAAGGGAAAAAGACAGAATGTAAAATATCTTCAGTCGTCCCATAAGCTAATTAGCAAATACAGGTCATCCCACTTTTGCTAAATTCGTTGATTTGCCACACAAGGAACTGGAGCGGCAGTTTTCTGAGTCAAATCCTGTGTTCACTCCCTTCATGAGGTGGAGGTGGTTTACTGTTTGTTCTTTGTTAATGGCACTTTCTGATTTAATGAAACTTTGTATTTGCTGAGACGCAATTGTCATTTAAATTGACGTTGATACTTTGGGAAGGCCAGATGTTGCGATAGTTGAAACTTGGGGTAACCTCTTTAGTTCAAGGCTGCAGAGAATACTGAAATGAAAGGGTGGCCAACATGTAAAACTTAAATGAAATGGTGAGGAGCATTGAAAACTGGAATGAAAGGTAGGCCACATAGAAAACTGGAATAAAAGGGTGGGTCGCATAGAAACTGGAATAAAAGGGTGGGCCGCATAGAAACTGGAATAAAAGGGTGGGCCGCATAAAAACTGGAATAAAAGGGTGAGTCACAAAGAAACTGGAATGAAAGGATGGGGAGCATAGAAACCGGAATGAAAGGATGGGAAGCACAGAAACTGGAATGAAAGGATGGGGAGCATAGAAATTGGAATGAAAGGATGGGGAGCATAGAAACTGGAATAAATGGATGGGGAGCATAGAAACTGGAATGAAAGGATGGGGAGCATAGAAACTGGAATAAATGGATGGGGAGCATAGAAACTGGAATGAAAGGATGGGGAGCATAGAAACTGGAATGAAAGGATGGGGAGCATAGAAACTGGAATGAAAGGATGGGGAGCATAGAAACTGGAATAAATGGATGGGGAGCATAGAAACTGGAATGAAAGGATGGGGAGCATAGAAACTGGAATGAAAGGATGGGGAGCATAAAAACTGGAATAAATGGATGTGGAGCATAGAAACTGGAATGAAAGGATGGGGAGCATAGAAACTGGAATAAATGGATGGGGAGCATAGAAACTGGAATGAAAGGATGGGGAGCATAGAAACTGGAATGAAAGGATGGGGAGCATAGAAACTGGAATAAATGGATGGGGAGCATAGAAACTGGAATGAAATGATGGGGAGCATAGAAACTGGAATGAAAGGATGGGAGCATAGAAACTGGAATAAATGGATGGGGAGCATAGAAACTGGAATGAAAGGATGGGTAGCATAGAAACTGGAATGAAAGGATGGGGAGCATAGAAACTGGAATAAATGGATGGGGAGCATAGAAACTGGAATGAAAGGATGGGGAGCATAGAAACTGGAATAAATGGATGGGGAGCATAGAAACTGGAATGAAAGGATGGGGAGCATAGAAACTGGAATGAAAGGATGGGGAGCATAGAAACTGGAATAAATGGATGGGGAGCATAGAAACTGGAATGAAAGGATGGGGAGCATAGAAACTGGAATGAAAGGATGGGGAGCATAGGAAACCGGGATGAAATGGTAGATCACCTATAAAACTGAAATAAAATGGTGGGAAGCATTGAAAACTGTAATAAAATGGTGGGACGCATGAAAACTGTAATGAAATGGTGGGACGCATGAAAACTAAAATGAAATTGTGGGATACGTAGAAAACTGAAATGAAAGAGTAGGCCGATAGAAAAATGAAGCCGAGAGAAAACTGAAGTGAAAGGGTAGGCCACAGAGAAAATTGAAATGAAAAAGGATGTGTTGCAGAGAAAACTAAATGAAAGGATATGGCCGCAAAAGAAGTGGAATGGAAAGGAGTGTCGCGTAGAAAACCGAAATAAAAGGATAGGCAGATAAAAAAAAACTGAAATGAAAGGGTGTGTCGCAGAGAAAATTGAAATGAAAGAAAATATATAATCAATAACCTATATATATAACCAATGCAACAAAAAATGGTGGCCGAGTGGTTAGCACGCTTGGCTACTGATCTACGGGACCTGGGTTCGAGCCCCGGGTAAGGCATGGATGTTCGTGTTGTTTTCTGCTGAGGTCCTGCCTCAGATCTCTACTGTGATCTTCACACTCTCAGATCTTCTACTGTGGCATATAAACTGACAGGCTCCTGTCAGACCTCTGTGGCAAGCAGCTGCTTGAGGGGGTATTTAAAAAAAAGTGAAACATAAACAGTATAATTTTATTAAAAGTAATTACTTTAATGAGAATTCGCTTTGCCGAAGTTGAACTTAATATCAGCAATACATCAGTTTTCACTTTTACAAGTTCATTTGTGCGAACACGCTCGCTTGCGAGCCCGCTCCAAAAGGAGGCAGATAACAGTTTAATGTCCAAAAAAAGTGCCACTCAGAGGTAAAACAATCCAAAGCTTTCCCAACTTTCTCTGAGTCCCTGAGGATTCCTTGTGACCTGGCCATTTAGTCCATCGTGTCACGTGACCCTAAGGTTGCCAGATCACTAATTTCTAAAAAATCATTGCCAGATATTCTTTCTGAATTCTGTAATCAACCATAGTGTTCGGATGGTTTTTTGAGTGACTGTAGGTGGTCATATTATTTTGATACTAGATCGTGTGGGCTCACTCACGGAAATATTGAGCGTGTACAGTTACCGTTCACAGCAAACTGGAGCGTGTACAGTTGCTGTACACGCTCCAGATATTTTTTCTGAATTCTGTAATCGACGATAGTGTTCAGATACCTTTTTGAGTGACTGTAGGTGGTCATATTATTTTGATACTAGATCGTGTGGGCTCACTCACGGAAATATTGAGCGTGTGCAGTTACCGTTCACAGCAAACTGGAGCGTGTGCAGTAACTGCACACGCTCCAGTTTGCTGTGAACGGTAACTGGAGCGTGTACAGTTGCTGTACACGCTCCAGATATTTTTCCTGAATTCTGTAATCACGTGACACGAAGGTTGCCAGATCACTAATTTATTAAAAAAAAATCATTGCCAGATATTCTTTCTGAATTCTGTAATCAATCATAGTGTTCGGATACTTTTTTGAGCGACTGTACACTGATGTTTTTTGATTGGAAATGAGTTTGTAGTAGTTTGGCTCTTTTTGTTTTAAGGTAATACTAGTTTCTAAGTCGTAAAAAAAGTTTCCTCCACTTTTTCACTTCTTTTTACAACGAGCACTATATGCGTAATTGCTTTGCATCGAGAACAATGTGGTCAGTCAATTCCTTTGTTACAGATGCAAATTCAAAACAATAAGAGGAAAAAAAAACAATTTCTTTCTCAGTTCTGCTTTTATGTCGTCATCAACGCTTTATTACAGCAAATAAAAACTGCGTTTCGAAGCAATTCCTTCGAACGGAATAAATTTTCACCGCACTCCGAATTATCATTTGAGATGCAGGGAGCAAATGTAGCATCATGCCCGGGACATCATCCGACCTCTACGCCTCTGGCGGGAGCCTTTCCCGCACACCCTTTCGTACCTACAACAGTTCCGCATCGAATCAATAACGACGTACCGCCAGGCCAAGCTCTTGCCCTTCTATCGACACCAAATCAATGCCTGCCGTCGCGGGATCGCTCCCTCTCTTCCCGCTCCTTGTTGGCATGGCAACCGCAAAAGTGGATTTCTGCTAATGTCAATCCCTAACTCTATGGAAAGCTGTTATTTCGGCGCAAAATATTGTTATCCCGCGTATGGAGTTTTCTGATGTTAGTTTGTTTTTTAGCTATTGGCGATCTTTTTGAAATAACGCGGAAGAGCTGGTTTTGATTTGATGAAGATGAAAAACAGAGAGAGTGGGTTGGGTTGTTTTATCTCTGAGCGGCACTTTTTTGCACACCATGGGCTAAATGGACAGGTCACATGGACCCCGAAGACTCAGAGAAGGTTGGGGGAGGGGACCCACTGGAACAGCTGTATGGGAGACAGATGGTAGCCCCCGTCAAGGCCATCCAGCGTGTTCTTTAACGTTGGGTTGTTTTACCTCTGAGCGAAACTGTTTTTATATATATATATATTTTGCACACCATGGGCTAAATGGCCAGGTCACATGGACCCCGAAGGCTCAGAGAAGGTTGGGGGAGGGGACCCACTGGAACAGCTATTGGGAGACAGATGGGAGCCTCCCATCAAGGCCATCCAGCGTGTTCTTTAACGTGTATAGGGTATGGCTCTCCCGTACACGGGGCCACGGCTTAACGTCCCATTCGACGGACGGCGGCCTTTCCAGCCCATCGGTGTCCCCTACTGACCGTGAGCAGAGCGGGGAGTTATGCGAAGTTAAATCTCAACGCTAACCCAGCTGGGACTCGAACCTGGGAACTACAGACTACGAGCCTGGCGCGCTACCGACTGAGCCACCCCCACCCCTAAAGAGAGAGTGGAAGTGGCCTCTATAGTAAAGAGTTCATACTTTGGCATCTGTAAAATGTTGAGCTGTTTTACCTCTGAGCGGCATTTTTGCCTACACTTTGGGCTAAATCGCCAGGTCACAATGACTCCGAGAACTAAAAGAAGATTAAGAAAGGGGTTCAATTGGACAGCTGTTAAGAGGCAGGTGGAATTTCAAGAAGTTATTTCTATGAAGATCGATCATGTACGAATAGCTGGATGTCGCTAGGCTACCATGCCTTACTGAATACCAATGGCAAACTATTCCAATTTTCATTGACAGAAAAGCATCTGCCCTTCCCCATTGTAGTATATAGATTGACAGAAAATAGGAAGAGCAGATGCTTTTTCCCATTTCCATTAACAGGAAAACATCTACACTTCCCATTTCCCATCTTATCAGATGAGTCAATAGAAATGATAATTTGAAAGCCCTGATGCATTTCAAATGCTCTTAATACAGTCGCTCAAAAAAGTATCCGAACACCATGGCCGATTACAGAATTCAGAAAAAATATCTGGCAACGTTTTTTTTTTTAGAAATTAGTGATCTGGCAACCTTCGTGTCACGTGATTACAGAATTCAGGAAAAATATCTGGAGCGTGTACAGCAACTGTACACGCTCCAGTTACCGTTCACAGCAAACTGGAGCGTGTGCAGTTACTGCACACGCTCCAGTTTGCTGTGAACGGTAACTGCACACGCTCAATATTTCCGTGAGTGAGCCCACACGATCTAGTATCAAAATAATATGACCACCTACAGTCGCTCAAAAAAGGATTCGAACACTATGGCCGATTACAGAATTCAGAAAAAATATCTGGCAACGTTTTTTTTTTAGAAATTAGTGATCTGGCAACCTTCGTGTCACGTGATTACAGAATTCAGGAAAAATATCTGGAGCGTGTACAGCAACTGTACACGCTCCAGTTACCGTTCACAGCACTCTGGAGCGTGTGCAGTTACTGCACACGCTCCAGTTTGCTGTGAACGGTAACTTCACACGCTCAATATTTCTGTGAGTGAGCCCACACCATCCAGGTTTAGAAATTAGCGATCTGGCAACCTTCGTGTCAAAAAAGTATCCGAACACTATGGTTGATTACAGAATTCAGAAAAAATATGTGGCAACGATTTTTTTTAGAAATTAGTGATCTGGCAACCTTCGTGTCACGTGACACGAAGGTTGCCAGATCACTAATTTCTAAAAAAAAATCGTTGCCAGATATTTTTTCTGAATTCTGTAATCGACCATAGTGTTCGGATATTTTTTTGAGCGACTGTATACTCCAAATTTCTTTGAGGCGGTCGACAAGGTTCAAACTCAAAAGTCACACGGATGAATGGCAGATTTTTGTAACAACTCTTTTCAATAGTTTTATTGATTTGACTTGTATACACCAATTTTTAAATTATACGAATTTCTGTTATGGCTCTTGACCCAAAAAAAGTATCCGGATCCCAGACACAAGGTGATGGGAAGAGCGGATGCTTTCTCCATTTCCATTAACAGAAAACATCTACTCTTTCCATTTCCATCGTATTATACAAGTTTATGGAAATGGAATGAGCAGCAGTTCATGGAAATGGGATCGTATTATATAGGCTGATGGAGATGCTTTTCCCACTTCGATCAATCTATACAATACGATGCCCACGTTTCCATCCCCTTTTATCTCTTCCATCCCCCTTTTTCTCTTCCATCCCATTTTTTTCTCTTCCATTCCCTCTTTTCTCTTCCATTCCCTCTTTTCTCTTCCATTCCCTCTTTTCTCTTCCATTCCCTCTTTTCTCTTCCATCCCCTCTTTCTCTTCCATCCCCTCTTTCTCTTCCATCCCCTATATCTCTTCCATCCTCTCTCTCTCTCTCTTTCATCACATTTACTCTCCCATCCTCTCTCTCTCTCCCATCCTCTTTATATCTTCTGTCTCCTTTATCTGTTTTATATCCTGTATTTATTTATTTATTATTATCACTTCCATCCCTTTATCTTTCCCATTCCCTTTATCACTTCCATCCCTTTTATCTCTCCTATCCCTCCCGTATCTAATACATCTCTTTTATCTTTTCCATTCCATTTATCTCTACGATCCCATTTATCGCTTCCATCCCCTTTATCACTTGCATCCCTTTTATAACTCCTATCCCTCCCGTATCTATTACATTTCTTTTATCTCTCCTATCCCTCCCGTATCTAATACATCTCTTTTATCTTTTCCATTCCATTTATCTCTACGATCCCATTTATCACTTCCATCCCCTTTATCACTTGCATCCCTTTTATAACTCCTATCCCTCCCGTATCTATTACATTTCTTTTATCTCTCCTATCCCTCCCGTATTTATTTACACACGTCAAATTCGGACATCCCTTTTTCATTTCGTCGACTGAATCTCATTCATCCTCCAAGAGTCACTGTATGTACTTATGCTCTCCGTATCCCTCCCCTTCCCACAGACACGTGCTCACCCTAGTCATTGCTCCCGCACCAGCACACAGCAGCTGATTGTGCTGCACGAACGAGATCGTTTTCTCTCTTCAATGCAGACGAACAGAAGCCTGGGAGCGAGTGTATGGGCAGAGGCGGAAATGGAAAAGACGGAAGTTAGGGTAGGGCAAGAGACAACATGGCGGCGAGTCCCGGGTGGGCGTCTTTCATCCGAAAGAAAAAGTGTCACACGGGTAAGTGAACTCCCTCTGAAAAAACCCAGTCTTTCCTATGTACTGCAATTTATCGAAACGCGTTCAGTGTCAATAGTGTTCTTCCTATTTAGAAACATTTTATGTGTTCGTATCAACAACTCTTTCGTGTCCGAAACCTCTGACCTTCGTTGTCAACGTGCCAGTCGAGTCACGAGGCGCCCGTGTGTGCGAGGCATCTGCCTTCAGCCACGTGTCCATCAGCTGATCTTTTCACTAGCAGTTCCTTTTCGAATGACACTTGGAATGCTTTGGCGTTTGATAGCTTTCGCGGCGGTTTGATAAATAGGAGTCGATATTCGATGGGTGGTAAGTTTGGGTCTTGGGCGTCACCAGCTTTCAAATCCAGATGGCTTTTGCGGTATATTAAATTCTTAAATGAATCAGGAATGTTTTAAGTAAAAAAAAAGTTTTTAGTCATTAATGCGCTATAAGCGATCTATTGGACTATCAGTATTCTTATTTTGAAAAGATAGGCGTTTAGTAGTACGGTTTTTTAGTAAGATAGGCGTTTTTTAGTTTTAGTCCCACCCGGGGAATCCACCCAGTGCTTTCCCCCTATGACGGCATTGACCACGCCCCTTTCCGACCACGCCCCCTTATTAATATTCATAATTAATAATTAATTAAGAATTAAATATTAATAACGAATTATGAATATTAGTAAGGGGGCGTGGCCGTAAGGGGGTGGCCGGTGACGTCATAGGGGGAAAGTACTCTGCGTGGGGGGATTCCCCGGGTGGGACTAAGAATTAAATATTAATAATGAATTATGAATATTAGTAAGGGGGTGTGATCGGTGACGTCATAGGAGGGAAAGCACTGTGCGTGGGGGATACCCCAGGTGGGACTAAACTACTAACTCCAAGCTCGTTAATCTCAACATACCCAGATTATGAAACTCGATTGCAACTACTCTTCTAGTTTCATTAACCTACGTAATGGAAATGAGAAGACGAGGGCCTTTCTGCTAATAATCATCTGATCTTCCCATTTCTATTAACTTGATGATACGGTGGATTCTAATGGAAAAAATTATCTGCTCGTCTCATTTTCTATCAACCATTACGTCACGGTATTTTTCCTGAATTCTGTAATCACGTGACACGAAGGTTGCCAGATCACTAATTTCTAAAAAAAAATCGTTGTCAGATATTTTTTCTGAATTCTGTAATCGACCATAGTGTTCGGATACTTTTTTGAGCGACTGTACTTAACGGATCCACGAGGGATGGTCTTGACTTAAGATGGTTTCCATCTTTCTCCTAACATCTGTCTAGTGGATAATCTTCCCCTTATCCAGTTCTTATCCCTTGGAGTGTATGACCATTGTGTACAAAGTATCGCTCAGTGGTACAACAACCAAATACATTCCAGAATAGGGTCGTAGGTCTGTGCAGTCGGTACCGCGTCAGGCTGGTAATCTGAAGTTCCCCAGTTCGAGTTTCAACTGTTCTTACTATTTGATTTTACTCCATTAATTCCCATTCTATCATCGGCAAGGAAGTATTAGATCACAGTGGACTTGAAAAAGTCGCCGTTCGTCAGTTAGGATGTTCAGCCATTGAGCCGTGTACAGGAGATTCATACCCTGTGCACGTAGGGGCGGGGGTGGTTCAGTCGGTAGCGTGCCAAGCTCGTAATCTATACTTCCCAGGTTCGAGTCCCAGCTGGGTCAGCGTTGAGATTTATCTCCGCAAAATTCCCCGCCCTGCCCGCGGTCAGTAGGGGACACCGATGGGCTTGGAAAGGACGCCGTCCGTCGGATGGGACGTTAAACCGTGGTCCGTGTACGGAAGAGCCATACCTTCTGTACTTAACAACACGCTGGATGGCCTTGACCGTAGATTTCCATCTATCTCCTAAAAGCTCTCCAATCTGTCCACTTCCCCCAATCTTCTCTGAGCCCTTGGGGTCCTTGTGACCTGGCCTTTCAGCAAACTGTGTGCAAAAAAGCACCGCTCAGGGTCAAAATAGCAACATTTACAACTTTGAAAAACGCAGAGTTGGGTTGTTTTACCTCTGAGCGGCACTTTTTTTGCACACCATGGGCTAAATGGCCAGGTCACAAGGACCCTGAAGGCTCAGAGAAGGTTGGGTGAGGGGACCCACTGGAACAGCTGTTGGGAGACAGATGCTAGCCTTCCGTCAAGGCCATCCAGCGTGTTCTTTAACGTGCACAGGGTATGGCTCTCCTGCACACGGAGGGGCGGGGGTGGTTCAGTCGGTAGCGCGCCAGGCTCGTAATCTGTACTTCCCAGGTTCGAATCCCAGTTGGGTCAGCGTTGAGATTTATCTCCGCAAAATTCCCCGCCCTGCCCACGGTCAGTAGGGGACACCAATGGGCTTGGAAAGGCCGCCGTCCGTCGGATGGGACGTTAAGCCGTGGCGCCGTGTGCGGTAGAGCCATACCCTGTGCACGTTAAAGAACACGCTGGATGGCCTTGACGGGAGGCTACCATCTGTCTCCCAACAGCTGTTCCAGTGGGTCCCCTCTCCCAACCTTCTCTGAGCCTTCGGGGTCCATGTGACCTGGCCATTTAGCCCATGGTGTGCAAAAAAGTGCCGCTCAGAGGTAAAACAATCCAATCCAACCCTGTGCACGTTAAAGTACTCGCTGGATGTCTTTGACGTTATGGTACCATCTGTCTCGTAATAGTTACCCAGTTGGTGACCTATTCCCAAAAACGGGGTCGGTAGCGCATCAGGCTCGTAATCTGCAGTTCCCAGCTTCGAGTCCCTGCACTCTCTGCTGTTAATAGGGGACACCGATGGGCTTGGAAAGACGTCGTCCGTTGGATGGGACATTAAACCGTGGTTCATGTACGGAAGAGCCATACCTTCTGTACTTAACAACACGCTGGATGGCCTTGACGGTAGATTTCCACCTATCTCCTAAAAGCTCTCCAATCTGTCCACTTCCCCCAATCTTCTCTGAGCCCTTGGGGTCCTTGTGACCTGGCCTTTCAGCCCACTGTGTGCTAAAAAGCACCGCTCAGGGTCAAAATAGCAACATTTACAACTTTGAAAAACGCAGAGTTGGGTTGTTTTACCTCTGAGTGGCACTTTTTTTGCACACCATGGGCTAAATGGCCAGGTCACAAGGACCCCGAAGGCTCAGAGAAGGTTGGGTGAGGGGACCCACTGGAACAGCTGTTGGGAGACAGATGCTAGCCTTCCGTCAAGGCCATCCAGCGTGTTCTTTAACGTGCACAGGGTATGGCTCTCCCGCACACGGAGCCACGGCTTAAATACCCATCCGACGGACGGCTATCTTTCCAAGCCCATCGGTGTCCCCTACTGACCTTGGGCAGGGCGGGGAATTTTGCGGAGATAAATCTCAACGCTGACCCAGCTGGGACTCGAACCTGGGAACTACAGATTACGAGCCTGGCGCGCTACCGACTGAGCCACTCCCCCCCCGCCCCCTCTTTCGGGAAAAGAGTACTTTTTTTTTCATTTCTGACAGGAAATGTATTCTAGGAGACATTTGAACATGTGCCCATTGGCTTTAGCTCGGGAACAGATAAGTGATACGAAGTCATTCAATGTTTCAGATGCCAAAATGACGTGATGTCTTTCTTCCTCCGCGTTTTAAGATATCCGAGGTTGGCGGAGAACTTGGCGCCAGCCCAACTAAATCGACCAGACAGCGCAGCAGTAAACAAAATTGATGTCATTCTGGCGACAGCTTGATATGAAACTACACAAATCGCTTTTTCTGTATCAAGAACTACAAATCCTTTGGGAAATTCATTTTTGAAGCGAATTTTCCGTCAGAGAACCATCGGTTCCTCCGGATTAAATCTACGAATGTACTTTGTATTGTTAGCTCAACAGAATGATAAAGTGCAGGCCATTTTTTATTTGAATCAAACTGGGACGGAGGGGCTCCCTGCCCTGAGGTGGCTCGGCAGGGTACACCGATGACGTGGTAAGTCCGTCGGATGAGACGTTAACCCGTGGCGGGATGTGAGGGACAGACATACCTTGTGCGAGTTAAAGAACACGCTGGATGACCTTGACGGGAGGCTGTCTGTCTCCTAACCGCTGTTCCAGTGGGTCCTCTCCCCCAACTTTCTCTGAACCTTCGGGGCCCTTATGACCTGGGAATTTAGCTTATTGTGTGCAAAAAAGTGCCACTCTGAGCGTTACTTTAACATACAATGGGCGAAATGACCAGGTCTCAAGGACTCCAAAGGCTCAGGGATGATTGAGGAAAAGGACTGTTCCAGTGGGTCCCCTCCCCCAACTTTCTCTGAACTTTCGGGGCCCTTATTACCTGGGAATTTAGCCCATTGTGTGCAAAAAAGTGCCACTCTGAGGTTGGGCTGTTTCTACCTCTGAGCGTTACTTTAGCATACAATAGGCGAAATGGCCAGGTCACAAGGACTCCAAAGGCTCAGGGATGATTGAGGAAAAGGACCCACTGGACATATATTAGGAGGCAGATAGTAGCATCGCGTCAAGGACATCCAGTGTGTTCTTTGACGTGAATAGGTTATGGCTCTCTCCCGCACACGTGCCGCGGCTTAGCGTCCCATCCGACGGACGGCGATCTTTTCAAATCCATCGGCGTCCCCTACTGACTGTGGACAGGGCTGGAAGTTTGCGGAGAAGTCTCAACGCTGACTCCGCTGGGACTCGAATCTGAGAACTACAGATTACGAGCCCGGCGCGCTACCAACCGAGCCACCCCCGCCCCATATGAATCGAGGAAGTAACTTCATGAATAACATTATGTTTTACTCTTATTACCCACACTTAAGATTCTTCTATCCTTTTTTTTTATTTTGTTTAGTAAGAGATATTTTTTCCCCTTTCAGGTTCCAGTGACGAATCTCCCAAAAGACATACCATTGGCTATTCGGTGTTGCCAGATCTCGACTACTGCCCACTTCCAGGTGAGTGTTAAGATTGTTTCAGTTTGGTCTCGATTATACAGTGTTGGGTTGTTTTACTTCTGAGAATCACCTTTTGCATACGATGGGTCAAATGGCGAGGCTCGAGGGCTCAGAGAATGTTTTCGGGAGGAGACTCACTGGAGAATTGTTGAGACACAGATGATAGCCTTCCTTCAAGGCCATTCAGAATGTTCTTTCACGTGCGTAGGATATGGCTCTCCCGAACACGGTAGTGCTCAGTCGATAGTGCGCCGACTGAACCTGCAGTTCCGGGGTTCGAGTCCCAGCTGGGTCAGCATTGAGACTTATCTCCTCAAAACTAGGGGACACTGATGGGCTTGGAAAGGCCACCATCCGTCGGATGGTACGTTAAGCCGTGGCCCCGTGTGCAGGAGAGCCATACCCTGTGCACTTTAAAGAACACCCTGGATGGCCTTGACGGGAGGCTACCATCTGTTTTCCAACTGCTGTTCCAGTGGGTCCCCTCCCCCAACCTTCTCTGAGCCTTCGGGGTCCTTATGACCTGGCCATTTAGCCCATTGTGTGCAAAAAAGTGCCGCTCAGAGGCAAAACAACCCAACCCCGCTCTCCGTCGGATGGGAAGTTAAACCGTGGCCCCTTGTACAAGAGAGCCACAATCTGTACACGTTAAAGAACACACTGGGTGGTTTGACGGGAGGCTACTCTCGGTATCATAACAGCATTCCAGTGGGCCCCCTAACCATCTCTGAGCCCTCGGGATCTTTGTGTCTGCTCATTATGTGAAACATTGTGTGGAGCGTGTACAGCAACTGCACACGCTCAATATTTCCGTGAGTGAGCCCACACGATCTAGGTCTTTGTGAGCTCACACGATCCAATGTGCTGTGAACATTAACCGCAACCGCTCCAGTTTGCTGTGAACATTAACCGCAACCGCTCCAGTTTGCTGTGAACGGTAACTGCACACGCTCAATATTACTGTGAGTGGGCCCACACGATCCAGGTTTAGAAATTAGCGATCTGGCAACCTTCGTGTCGAAAAAGTATCCGAACACTATGGTCGATTACAGAATTCAGAAAAAATAAAGCTCAGAGGCAAAAGAACTCAACCTTTAAAAAATCTTTTGCGAAGTGACCTAGAAATCTTGTGTTTTGCTAATTGATAAAAACCGCAACCGAATGCGCTACCAAAAGATTCATTGAAAAAACTTTTTCAAAAATTAATTATTCTGTGCTATATGGCTTTTTTTAATTAACTAATTAAAGGAAAGAAAAATAGTTATTTGGTCTCCCGGTGTCATAAATTAAAGAAATAAATAAATCTTAACTGTCATTCGGTACGCAGACGCCTCCAGATGTCCCTCTAATGCAGACGTCAATCTTTTTCAGTCGGCAGACATTACTTTGCTAGAGATTTTTGGCAACGGTCCCAGATTCTTCGGCTTCTCACAAATACATCCTCATTAGAGAGGCAAAAGGGGGAAAATCTCCAGCAAACTAGAAACATTCGCAATTCTGATATCGAAGCGGGGCGGGGGTGGCTCAGTCGGTAGCGCGCCAGGCTCGTAATCTGTAGTTCCCAGGTTCGAGTTTCAGCTGGGTCAGCGTTGAGATTTATCTCCACAAAATTCCCCGCCCTATCCAAGGTCAGTAGGGGACACCGATGGGCTTGGAAAGGCCACCGTCCGTCGGATGGGACGTTAAACCGTGGCCCCTTGTACGGGAGAGCCATACCCTGTGCACGTTTAAAGAACACGCCTTAATGGGAAGCTACCATCTGTCTCCCAACAGCTGTTCCAGTGGGTCCCCTCCCCCAACCTTCTTTGAGTCCGGGGCGGGGGTGGCTCAGTCGGTAGCGCGTCAGGCTCGTAATCTGTAATTCCCAGGTTCGAGTCCCAGCTGGGTCAGCGTTGAGATTTATCTCCGCAAAATTCCCCGCCCTGCCCACGGTCATTAGGGGACACCGATGGGCTTGGAAAGACCGCCGTCCGTCGGATGGGACGTTAAGCCTTGGCCCCGTGTGCGGGAGAGCCATACCCTGTGCACGTTAAAGAACACGCTCGATGGCCTTGACGGGAGGCTACCATCTGTCTCCCAACAGCTGTTCCAGTGGGTCACCTCCCCCAACCTTCTCTGAGCCTTCGGGGTCCATGTGACCTGGCCATTTAGCCCACGGTGTGCAAAAAAGTGCCGCTCAGAGGTAAAACAACCCAACTCTTTGAGTCCTTGTGACCTGGCCATTTAGCCCATTGTGTGCAAAAAAGTGCCGCTCAGAGGTAAAACAACCCAACTCTTTGAGTCCTTGTGACCTGGCCATTTAGCCCATTGTGTGAAAAAAAGTGCCGCTCAGAGGTAAAACAACCCAACTCTTTGAGTCCTTGTGACCTGGCCATTTAGCCCATTGTGTGCAAAAAAGTGCCGCTCAGAGGTAAAACAACCCAACTCTTTGAGTCCTTGTGACCTGGCCATTTAGCCCATTGTGTGCAAAAAAGTGCCGCTCAGAGGTAAAACAACCCAACTCTGAGTCCTTGTGACCTGGCCATTTAGCCCATTGTGTGCAAAAAAGTGCCGCTCAGAGGTAAAACAACCCAACTCTTTGAGTCCTTGTGACCTGGCCATTTAGCCCATTGTGTGCAAAAAAGTACCGCTCAGAGGTAAAACAACCCAAATCTGATATCGAATTATGGGTGATACGATCGAAATTCTTCTCTTTGTATTTTTCATTGTTCTCTGCTTTCTTAACAGCTTTTGGACGATGCGAACGAGAAGGATTGTTTCTTGATTTTTAAAATGAATTCTTTTGTCTGTTTGGTTGAGCTCATTTAACCTACGAGTGGCAAAAATAATAATGGCAACGACTAGGAAATTGGCCAGGTCACAAGCACCCCAAGGATTGAGAGAGAAGGTTGTTGGAAAAGGATCTACTGGACAGCTGTCAGTATACTGATGTTGGCTTCACATCAAACCATAGGGTTCGGCAAAGGGTAGGAGGGTTGGTAGGTTGGTTGTTTTACCTCTGAGAGGCACTTTTTTGACACACAATGGGTTAAATGGCCAGGTCACAAGGACCCCGATGGCTCAGAGAAGGTTGGGGGAGGGGACCCACTGGAACAGCAGTTGGAAGACAGATGGTAGCCTCCCGTCAAGGTTGGGATGCTTTACCTCTGAATGGCACCTTTTTGTCACACAATGGGCTAAATGGCCAGGTCACAAGGACCCCGATGGCTCAGAGAAGGTTGGGGGAGGGGACCAACTGGAACAGCAGTTGGAAGACAGATGGTAGCCTCCTGTCAAGGTTGGGATGCTTTACCTCTGAATGGCACCTTTTTGTCACACAATGGGCTAAATGGCCAGGTCACAAGGACCCCGATGGCTCAGAGAAGGTTGGGGGAGGGGACCCACTGGAACAGCTGTTTGGAGACAGATCCCGTCAAGGCCCTCCAGCGTGTTCTTTAACGTGCACAGGGTATGTCTCTTCCGCACACGGGGACACGGCTTAACGTCCCATCCGAAGGACGGCGGCCTTTCCAAGCCCATCTGTGTCCCCTACTGACCGTGGGCAGGGCGGGGAATTTTGCGGAGATTAATCTCAACGCTGACCCAGCTGGGACTCGAACCTGGGAACTGCAGATTACGAGCCTGGCGCGCTACCGACTGAGCCGCCCCTGTAAGGGGGGAGGGGGGTAAATGGGAGGAGGAAGAGGACGGACCCCCCCACCCGCCGGAAAAATAGATCGAAATATTGTTTTGAATAATAAATAATATCTGGTGTACCAAATATTATCAAATATGTACTAACTTTTTTATGTTGTTCTTTTTTTCTCGTTTCATTTTTTTTGGAAAGCATATTTTTAATTTATTGTTATAAAGATGTTTTTTTCACCAATATGTTTTCCTTTCATTTATATATATATAATTGTATCTTTTTATGGTGTGATACAGGTGCCGGACGGAAAATTAGGTTTAGTTCGATGTTATCTCAATAGAAAATCCCATTCAGAGCTCAATACGGTTTTTAATGGAAAGTATGTCTATAGATGAATTAAGGATCTCAATCAAATCTATCTAAATCTCTACTTTAAACAATATTTGTTCAGAATTCAAAGAGTTTTAAATTCGGTAATATTAAACAGGCTATAAAAAAAAGACCCCATAATATAAATAAAAGTGGTTAAGAGATTAGATATCGTAGTTAACTCTAGTAGAGTACCAGATGAATTGCACCCAGTTCTCGGGGCGGGGGTGGCTCATCGGTAGCGCGCCAGGCTCGTAATCTGCAGCTCCCAGATTCGAGTCCCAATGGGGTCAGCGTTGAGGCTTATCTCCACAAAACTCCCCGCCCTTGCCCACGGTCAGTAGGGACACCGTTGGTCATGGAAAGGCCGCCGTCCGTCGGATGGGACGTTAAGTCGTGGCTCCGTCTGCCATACCCTGTGCACGTTTAAAAAACACGCCTTAATGGGAAGCTACCATCTGTCTCCCAACAGCTGTTCCAGTGGGTCCCCTTCCCCAACCTTCTCTGAGCTTTCGGGGTCCACCTAACCTGGCCATTTAGCCCATTGTGTGAAAAAAAGTCCCGCACAGAGGTAAAACAACCCACCCAGTATTGATCAATTAATCTAAAATATTTATATAAATAATAATTATTGTTAAATAAGCTTACGGAAACCGAAATTTTTAACAACAATGCCAGTTTAAATAATTGCCCTGAAAAGTTAATAAAAACAAGTTAAAACGAAACCATTAACTGTTATAATGAACTTTATTAACGCGTGTAAAAATATTTTTAGTTGTCATAATAATTACATTAATTTTTGCCAATTTTCAATGATTTTTTTGGGGGGGGCGGGGGGTGGGGGGTGGGGGGGCTCAGTCGGTAGCGCGCCAGGTTCGTAATCTGTAGTTCCCAGGTTCGAGTCCCAGCTGGGTCAGCGTTGAGATTTATCTCCGCAGAATTCCCCGCCCTGCCCACGGTCAGTAGGGGACACCGATGGGCTTGGAAAGGCCGCCGTCCGTCTGATGGGACGTTAAGCCGTGGCCCCGTGTGCGGGAGAGCCATACCCTGTGCACGTTAAAGAACACGCTGGATGGCCTTGATGGGAGGCTACCATCTGTCTCCCAACAGCTGTTCCAGTGTGTCCCCTCCCCCAACCTTCTCTGAGCCTTCGGAATTCTTGTGACCTGGCCATTTAGCCCATGGTGTGCAAAAAAGTGCCGCTCAGAGGTAAAACAACCCAACCCAAACAACTCAGAAAAACTGCTCTATATTAAAGACATGAGATGTTGGGTACATAATAATTACATTCATTTTCGCCAATTTTCAATGTTTTTTTGCAGAAGGACTAACTTGCCAAATATTTACGCTTCCATGACTCTTTAATTGATGTTAATATAATAAGCTGTTCTGTGGCCGAGTGGTTATCGCGCTTGGCTACTGATCTAAGGGACCTGGGTTCGAGCCCCAGAGTAAGGCATGGATGTATGTGTCGTTTTTCTGCTGAGGTCCTGCCATCCTCTCAGACCTTCTACTATGGCATATAAACTGACAGGCTCCTGTCAGACCTCTGTAGCAAGCAGCTGCTTGAGGGGGTATTTATTTAGTTTTATTTTAATATAAAATAATAATTTACATATTGTTGAAAATCGAGATTTAAATAGATTTCATTGAAATCTTTTTAAATAAAAAATTTCGGACAAAATTGACCGAAATAGCGAAATCGGTCAATTTTGATGACGTAATTAAAGACTTCGCGGCGAAAAAGGCGAGAAAATTATGTAATATTTATAATATACTCGGTGTTCCTATAAGTTGTATGTAGATATGTACAGCACTTTCTAATTATAATAAATAATTACAAAAATACCCTAAATACTGGAACAGCTGTTGGGAGACAGATGTTTGGAGAATAAATAATTTATTATAAAATTTAGAAGTACATATAAATGCGCTTATATTTTGGTGCCGCACAATTCTGGAGCCCGGTCCCGCAAAACTTCATGCCGGCCCTGATAACAAGGAACTGTACCTAATTAAGTTCCCGTGCATATAATATATCTACCTTAATTTTAGGTAATTAAGAAAAGAACAAAAAATAATGCACATCATTGAATTATGGGAAGTTATTATGGTAAGCTATCTTCATCAGACCCTCAAATGTTTTCCTCAATATGATTCAGCAGTGTACAACATTTCGAATGAAAGCCACTCTCTGGGTTTCAGGTTATATTTAGGAGCTTCAGACCAGAAAAGATTCATTGAGCAAGAGCAGAAAAGATTCATTGAGATCATTGAGCAAGATGGGTGGTGTATGATCATTTCCGAAGGAAGAGAAGTGATCGCAGAAACCACCATCTCCTATAAACCTCTGCCTGTCTTCGGTTGTTTATTGCGTAAACAGATTAAATAACCAAGTCACAAAAAACCCTAGAACTCGGAGTTGGGTTGTTTTACCTCTGAGCGGCATTTTTTCGCACACAATGGGCTAAATGGCCAGGTCACAAGGACCCCGAAGGCTCAGAGAAGGCTGGAGGAAGGGACCTACTGGAACAGCTGTTGGGAGACAGATGGTAGCCTCCCGTCAAGGCCATCCAGCGTGTTCTTTAATGTTGGGTTTTAACTCTGAGCGGCACTTTTTTTTTGCACACAATGGGCTAAATGGCCAGGTCACAAGGACCCCGAAGGCTTAGAGAAGGCTGGAGGAAGGGACCTATTGGAACAGCTGTTGGGAGACAGATGGTAGCCTCCCGTCAAAGCCATCCAGCGTGTTCTTTAATGTTGGGTTGTTTTAACTCTGAACGGCACTTTTTTTGCACACAATGGGCTAAATGGCCAGGTCACGATGAGCCCGAAAGCTCAGAGAAGGCTGGGGGAGGGGATCCACTGGAACAGCTGTTAGGAGACAGATGGTAGCCTCCCGTCAAAGCCATCCGGCGTGTTCTTTAATGTTGGGTTGTTTTAACTGAGCGGCACATTTTTGCACACATTGGGCCAAATCACGATGAGCCCGAAGGCTCAGAGAAGGCTGGGGGAGGGTTGGGTTGGGTTGTTTTACCTCTGAGCGGCACTTTTTGCACACCATGGGATAAATGGCCAGGTCACAAGGACCCCGAAGGCCCAGAGAAGTTTGGGGGAGGGAACCCACTGGAACAGCTGTTGGGAGACAGATGGTAGCCTCCCGTCAAGACCATCGAGCGTGTTCTTTAACGTGCACAGGGTTATGGCTCTCCCGCACACGGGGCCACGGCTTAACGTCCCATCCGACGGACGGCGGCCTCTCCAAGCCCATCGGTGTCCCCTACTGACCGTGGGCAGGGCGGGGAATTTTGCGGAGATAAATCTCAACGCTGACCCAGCTGGGACTCGAACCTGGGAACTACAGATTACTAGCCTGGCGCGCTACCGACTGAGCCACCCCCGCCCCCTGGGGGAGGGGACCCACTGGAACAGCTGTTAGGAGACAGATGATAGCCTCCCGTCAAAGCCATCCAGCGTGTTCTTTAATGTTGGGTTGTTTTAACTCTGAGCGGCACTTTTTTGCACACAATGAGCTAAATGGCCAAATCACGATGAGCCCGAAAGCTCAGAGAGTTCCAGTGGGAGGGGACACACTGGAACAGCTGTTAGGAAACAGTTGGTAGCCTCCAGTGAAGGCCATCCAGCGTGTTCTTTAACAACATGTATAGGATATGGTACACGGCCCACGGCTTAATATCCACTCCGACAGATGGCAGCCTTTCCAAGCCCATCGATGTCCCCTACTGACCGTGGATAAGGCGGGGAGGTTTGAAGAGATAAATCTCAACGCTGAACCAGCTGGAACTCTAACCTGGGAACTGCAGATTACGAACCTGGTGCGCTACCGACTGAGCTACACACCCCACCCCAATGTGCAGGATAGCAGCATTAAAGAACACGCTGGATGGCATTGATGGCAGATTATCGTTATCTTCATTTCAGTGTCTGATATATCAGATGAAAAATTAATTCCCGTATCGTGAATTTTTGTCAGATTATTTTATAATAATAATAACCTTTATTTTGTTCCGCCAGTCAATACAATATACATTTACATAGCATAATTATATAATAACAATTAATATATACATGAGAAAAATTGAGAAGTGAACTAGCTGAGAAATATCAATTGCATCAGAAAAGAGAAATAAATAAAAATAAATACCCCCTCAAGCAGCTGCTTGCCACAGAGGTCTGACAGGAGCCTGTCAGTTTATATGCCATAGTAGAAGGTCTGAGAGGATGGCAGGACCTCAGCAGAAAAACGACACAAACAGCCATGCCTTACCCGGGGCTCGAACCCAGGTCCCGTAGATCAGTAGCCAAGCGCGCTAACCACTCGGCCACGGGACGGCTAAATAAATACCCCCTCAAGCAGCTGCTTGCCACAGAGGTCTGACAGGAGCCTGTCAGTTTATATGCCATAGTAGAAGATCTGAGAGGATGGCAGGACCTCAGCAGGAAAACGACACAAACAGCCATGCCTTACCCGGGGCTCGAACCCAGGTCCCGTAGATCAGTAGCCAAGCGCGCTAACCACTCGGCCACGGGACGGCTAAATAAATACCCCCTCAAGCAGCTGCTTGCCACAGAGGTCTGACAGGAGCCTGTCAGTTTATATGCCATAGTAGAAGGTCTGAGAGGATGGCAGGACCTCAGCAGAAAAACGACACAAACAGCCATGCCTTACCCGGGGCTCGAACCCAGGTCCCGTAGATCAGTAGCCAAGCGCGCTAACCACTCGGCCACGGGACGGCTAAATAAATACCCCCTCAAGCAGCTGCTTGCCACAGAGGTCTTACAGGAGCCTGTCAGTTTATATGCCATAGTAGAAGATCTGAGAGGATGGCAGGACCTCAGCAGGAAAACGACACAAACAGCCATGCCTTACCCGGGGCTCGAACCCAGGTCCCGTAGATCAGTAGCCAAGCGCGCTAACCACTCGGCCACGGGACGGCTCATGATATATAACAATCATGTAAAATATTAGTAATTAATGGGAAAGGCGAAACAGAAAAGGAGAGCATAGTAAGCTGACTCTTATTTTTAGTTAAATGCTCCCTATTTCCTTTAAAGTTCAATTATGACAGCAGTAATGTATACAATAATTCAAATAGTACAATAATTCAATAGTATAAAAGATCAAATGGTTATGAGACATATTACACTGATACATAGAAGAAGGTTTCATTGCTTTGTAAGAAGAAACGTTCTACATTTGATTTTAAATAATTTTAAAGATTTTGCATTTTTAACATCATCTGGAAGTTCAGACCAAATTTTTACTGCATTGTATTTGATAGATCTCTGCCCAATTGACAATCGACAGATAGGTATACTCAGATCCTCTCTATGATGTGTTTCATAATTATGAAAATTCGAAAGACTCTGGAAATAGTCTTTAAATCTATCCAATTTAATCAATCTCATTGTAATCGAATACTCAAAGTTTTCTGATATCAGTTTGTAATTATTATTATAAACTGAATTACAAACTGACTATAATTTTTAAAACATGTTTCGATTGTGTGTTATAAATTTAACTCTAGTTTTCTTACAGCTGCGTTTTAATTGCTTTAAATTTTTAAATGAATATTCGATTCTAGAATGTTGTTATAAATAATAAGCTAGTGCAAACTGTATGATTTTAACAAAAGTTTCAAACGAATGGAGCCGATATAAACCGGTTTTAATGCACCCGTTTCTAAAAAAAAATAATAAAAATTAGTTTCCTTCAGAGCAATACATTTGCAAATGCAAACAAACAGGAAGTTGACGTCTACTTCCTGTCATTTTCTATTTACCTTGACAGTGTAGAGCAGGCATGTCAAACACGCGGCCCGCCAAGATTGATAACCAATACGTTTATTTAACTTTTGACAACACTGGATTCTTTAATTAAAATTATAAGTACGTACACGGTACATGAATTAAATAAACGTATTTCAGAAAACATTTCCATTTATATATAAGAGAAACTATTGCGCATAAATGTAAATGTCGGAGCCCGATCGTAGAATTGTTCATATCATGAAATGCCCGATCATTTCATGAAATAGTGGCATTTCATGATATGAGCAATTCTACGATCGGGCTCCGACATGTATACACATGTCTCAAGGTCATTCAAATGGACGTACTTTGCGCATGGCAATGAGTCACGAAATGCCAGTAGAGTCGGAAGCTATTCGTTAGCAGGCAGTGCACGAATACTGCGTTCTAGTCTAGTTTGCACATAACAATTTTCATCTGGGTTTTTTTGTTTTGCGGCCCGCGATTTAATATATAATACTTAATATGTCCCTCGGTGGTTAACGAGTTTGACATGCCTGGTGTAGAGTCACACATCCTCATCCTGTAATTGCTAAAGTTACAACGTCGCCTAGAATGTGAATGTGGCGTACAGTTCGCTTCTATAATGAATAATTACTGGAAAAACCGTATTTTTCAACGACAACCCTATTTTACATCCAATAAAGTCGTTTCCTGGCTTTCGCTAATGTTTTAATACCGAAATGTCGTCCAGTGGCACTATCATGTATGTCTTTCATCACTAAATCCATTCGCGAGCGGAAAGGATGATCTGCCAGCGAATCAATCTTCCAGAGGGATTCTCCCATATTCTGGGCTCGTAATCTGTACTTCCTTGGTTCGAGTCCCAGTCCAGTCAGCGTTTAGATTTATCTCCGCAAAATTCCCCGCCCTGCCCACGGTCAGTAGGGGACACCGATGGCATTGGAAAGGCCACCGTCCGTCGGATGGGATGTTAAGCCGTGTCCCCGTGTGTGGGAGAGTCATACCCTGTGCACGTTAAGGAACACGCTGGATGGCCTTGACGGGAGACTACCATATATATCCCAACAGCTGTTCCAGTGGGTTCCCTCCCCCAACCTTCTCTGTGCCTTCGGGGTCCATCAGAGAAGGTGAGCTCAGAGAAGGTTGGGAGAGGGAACCCACTGAACAGGAGTCTCCTCCCCAACCTTCTCTGAGTCTTCGGGGTCCACGTGACCTGGCCATTTAGCCCATGGTGTGCAATAAAAGTGCCGCTCAGAGGTAAAACAACCCAACTGGATGGCTTTGACGGGAGGCTACCATATGTCTTCAAATAGCTGTTCCAGTGGGTCCCCTCCCCAACCTTCTCTGAACCCTCGGAGTCCTTGTGACTGGCCATTTAACCCATTGTGTGCAAAAAAAGTGCCGCTCAGAGGTAAAACAATCCAGCTTCGTTCAATTTCTGTTTAACATTACCAATAAAAAATAGACTGCAGCACACGATAAACAACGATATAAATTAAAACTCGGTTTCCTTTACTATAAATTTTCTACATCAGAAATGTTTAAAACAAATTAACGTAATTTTTTTTAAATAACTACGCAACATTTTCCAACAGCGCAAAGTGAATAACGTCCTTCTGCGAATTCTCTTTCTGTTAAGTAGTAGAAACGTGGCCTGGGGTTTGCTGTGAAGCTAAAGCCACTGGGCCCGTGCGTCCCCGGACATGCGTTGGTTCCTCATGCTGACGTCCGCTTCCGGGACCGGATGTTGTGTTGCCATTTTCTCACTTCCCAGAAAACGTGCACGTCCCCTCTGTTCCACTAGAAGCGATCAAACCCAGACCACAATTCGATGAATCAACTAACAGACTGCCGTTCGCCAGCGCAAGGGATGGAACTGATCACCGCATCACAGTCTGTTTTGTTCTAGTCATCTTTTGTATTGACTTCGTCCATGGAGCTTGTTGATGCTAATCCCAGAAGATTAGCGATGCAAATGAGCAGCACTAAATTCCGATCCCGCTGTTACAGGGATCAAAGGTCAGAGGACACCAAATCCTGATTTTAATGCTTCGTAATCAGTGACTTAAGTTTAAACTTGTCACCACACCAGAATGCCCTGTTGTTACAAGAGTAAAAATGATGCAACACGTCTTAAGAAGCACAGGAAGATTCGCCTCTCAGAACGTATGTTATTATCTCTGTCATTTCTTAATAATTTCGGGGTGGGGGTGGCTCAGTCGGTAGTGTGCCAAGCGCGCAATTTGCAGTTCCCAGGTTCGAGTCCCAACTAGACCAGCGTTGAAATTTATCTCCGCTAAACTCCCATCGTACAGGACGAAGTCAGTAGAGGATAGCGATGGGTGTGAAAGGCCGCCGTTCGTCGGATGGGATGTTAAGCCGTGACTCCGTAAGCAGGAGAGCTCATACACTGTACATGTTACAGAACACATTGGATGTCCTTGACGGGCAGCTTACACGCTGGCTCTTAAACAGCTGTTCCAGTGGGTTTCCTCCACCAACCTTCTCTAAGCCTTTGGAGTCCTTATGACCTGGTCATTTAGCCCTGAGTGGCACTCTTTTTTGCACATAATGAGGTAAACGAACAGATCAGAAGGACCCCGAGGGCTCAGAGAAGGTTGGGGGAGGGGACCCACTGGACAACTATTAGGAGACAGATGGTAGCTGCCCGTCAAAGCCATCCAAAGTATGCTCTTCGACACATGGGTTGGGTTGTTTTACCTCTGAGCGGCACTTTTTTGCACACCATGGGCTAAATGGCCAGGTCACAAGGACCCCGAAGGCTCAGAGAAGGTTGGAAGGAGGGGACCCACTGGAACAACTATTGGAAGACAGATGGTAGCCTCCCGTCAAGGCCGTCCAGTATGTTCTTTAACGTGCACACGGTATAGCTCTCATGTACACGGTGCCACGGCTTAACGTCCCATCCGACGTACAGGGGCCTTTCCAAGCCCATCGTGGTCCCCTACTGACCGTGGGCAGGGCGGGGAGTTTTGCGGAGATAAATCTCAACACTAACCCAGCTGGGACTCGAACCTGGGAAGTACAGATTACGAGCCTGGCGCGCTACCAACTGAACCCCCCCTGCCCTTTCGCCACACGGGTCTACGGCTTAACGTCCCATCTGACCGATAGCAGTCTTTTCAAGCCCATCGGTGTCCCCTACTAGGAAGGTCAGAATAAGGAGTATAATTTAAATTTTTTTTAGCAACTGAGAGAAAATCTGATTTTGTATATTGTTTATTGAATTCGTTTATATATGTATATAGACGATCTCCTGTCAGTCAGCTATGCAATCATGTTAATTCTAACTATGATGCAAAAAAGGTAGAGCTCTGAAATTCTGCACCTAATGGTAATCCGGGTCGTAGATCTCGGAGAAAAATCCGAAATTTGACCTCGGACGTTGTTCTAACCAACAGAGGTCAAACAGAGGTTTCGTAGAGGTCAAACCTTGATCTATGAAAGTTTGAAACGTGAAAATTGGTATCTGGGTGAAACATGGGTTGCAGATGTCAGCAATATTATGAAATTTTGGGTACGGAGGGCCCTTTGAGGTCAAAGGTCAACTTGAGATCTAATGGTGCTAGAAAGCTAAAAATTGGTTCCTGAGGGTATTTTGGGTTGTAGATCTTGGAAATGTTGAATATTGGTTGCCGTGAATCCTTCGAGGTGAAAGGTCAATGTAAACCAGTGATTCCCAACCTTTTCTGGACCATCGCCCCCTTTAGAAGAGAACAAAAATTTCAACGCCCCCCTAGTCCATAATAGTTAATTTTATATGAAATATTAAAATATTGTTGCATATTATTTGTACCTAATTTATCTGTTTATTTATCTATTAAAAATCATAAAGCAGAAATTAATAAAATGACAACCAAACGTACAATAAAATTGTTTATTAAAATTTTAAAAAGAAACAGAATCAATAAGAAATAAAAAATAATGAGATAAACACAAAATTAATAATAAATAAAAAAATTAATGAGATGGTTGAGGCTGGTGGAGTGTTAACAATTTGTTAATGTCGGGTTCCAATTTCGTTAACATCAATCGCAGATCGCCACGTTCAGCCATATAGCAGTTGGCTATATGGCTGAGCGTGGACGCTCAGCCATATAGGACGAAGGAAATGCGATTAAAAACTTCTGTACTGTTGCCCACAATCCAGGGTAGAGAACTGGTATTGATTTTTGAAACCAGAACTCTTGGTATCCATGTTTGAATTTTACTTTGAGTACTTCGTTAGACGTGAGTTCTAAGAGTTCCTCTTCCAAATTTGATGATTCTTCAGTATCTGTGTTTGCGAAAGGATCTAAAACCCAACTCGGTATATTCATGTTTAAAATATCTTGGAAACGCTCCGTAAAATCAACATGAAGAACTTCCAAGTGTTGGCAGTAAGTAAATCTTCCGGTTTTGCAGAGACTGCTGATAATGTGGGAAAGTGGTTGTATTCACCTCTACCTAGATTTCGTTTGAATAGAAGAAGTTTTCCCGCAAAAGCAGCTATGACGTTTTTTGTTTTAATTAAATTCAACTCACCACCTTGCAATTGTAAATTAACTTGATTAAATATTTTAAACAGGTCTGTCAAATAAGCGATGTCATTTTTTGACATAATCAGGTTTTCGCGCAATTTTTCGTCTCTGTCTTCAAGGAAGTCCAGTACTGAGTCAAATAGATTGAAAAAACGATTCAGACAAACACCTTTAGAGAGCCAACGTACTTCTGTGTGCAGCAGCAAGTGATTGTAATCTTCATCATTTTCATTACAAAGCTTACCAAATAATCGGTCATTCAATGAATTGCTTCTAATCTTATTGATTGCTTTAATAACGTAGTGGAGCGACGTATGCAGACGTTCATTCAAATTTTTTGCAACCAAATGCTGACGATTAATAATACAATGTACAGCGAGTACATTTGGTACTGCTGATCTACGGGACCTGGGTTCGAGCCCCGGGTAAGGCATGGATGTATGTGTTGTTTTTCTGCTGAGGTCCTGTCATCCTCTCAGATCTTTTACTTTGGCATATAAACTGACAGGCTCCTGTCAGACCTCTGTGGCAAGCAGCTGCTTGAGGGGGTATTTATTATTTTTTATTTTGTTTCAAATGCGCTATGAAACCCTTATGACTCCCTGTCATTGCTGGAGCACCATCAGTAGCAGCAGACAAAATACTGCAAATAGGAATTTCTTTCTCTTGAAAAAACTTTTGCATCGTATTAAATATAGATTCTCCCTTTGTATCAGATTCCAAATTTTTAGCAAATAATAACTCTTCATGATTTTTTTCTTTTTATAAATCGTACGTATGATAAGAGTAGAGCTTTGTTATTTGGTAGAGTTGATTCATCGAGTTGAATGGAAAATTTGCAAGTCTTTAAGTAATCACATAATGATATTTCAACGTCTTTTGCCATTTCATCTATTCTCCTTTGCACTGAATTATTACTGAGAGGAATATTTTGATGATATCTGACGGTGTCTTACGATGAAGAACAGTTTTTAATATCTCTTTGACTGCCGGCAAAATTAATTCCTCGCCAATTGTGCGTGGTTTCCCTGCTTTTGCGATTTACAATGAAACATTATATGAGGCTCGTAGTCCATCATCATCTTGTTTAGAAGACGACGCGAAAAGGTTTGACATAGTTGGCTGTTTTAAATATTGCTTTTCCAGTTCTTGAAAATAGGATAAATCTTTGTTCTTCTTATCAGCATGCATTTTATTTAAATGCTCTTGTAGCCTAGAAGGTTTCATAGCTTCATTTGAAAAAACCTTTCGGCAAATTAAACATATAGGTAATGATTGGTTTGTAGGAGAGTACGTAAATCCATATTTCAAATACTCAATACTGTACTGCCGGCATTTCTTTTTAGATGTAGATTCAGACATTTTCAAATACAAATTAACTTCTCAACAGATTTATAGATAGTTATAAAAATAATATTTATAATGACTTCTAACACTTATCACTCACCACTATTTATCACGGCGAAGCACATAAAAATAATAAAACATTCCTAGAGCTATCGCTTTTATAGATTTGATTTTGTGCACGCATTAACTTGTATGTTTGCGATGCCGGCGCACTTGCTCCGTAAACAAGTCATTTCAAGCTCCCATATTCTTGTCGAAACATGTTAAATTGCATGAACCGCGTGTTTGCCTACCAGCTTGCAAGGACTTGTCACCGTCAATCTATTGTAAACTAAAACAAATTAGGTATAGGTATACCTAATGCTAAATTAAAAATGCTTATTAGCGCGATAACAATAAGATAATTTACATAGCTAGATAAAATATTTATTCATGAAAACAGGTATTTTCAAAGTATTTTATTATATTAAAAAAATTATAAAAAAATATTAAATATAATAAATTTATTATTATTATATTATTATTGCATCAAGGTTGATTTGCCTATCAGGACGGACACACATGTCCAACATAATAAGCCTGATATGTTAAGGTATTGAATGAGATTACAATTATTGAAGTAGGAATAACATCTCAGGATAACCTGCAGACAGTAGAGGTTGAAAAGAAGAGGAAGTATGATCTGCTGGCTAATGAGTTGAGCCTAATTCACAAGTGTAATGTTAATATTATACCTTATGTTCTGACGTGGGATGGTATTGTAACTACGTACCATAAAGCATACTCAAAGCGACTTGGAGTGGGAAAACATATTGAAGCTTATATCCAATCTGTGATCTTGAAGAGAACTTTTGAGAGCATCTCAGTCGACTTCAGACGTACCAGTACGCTAGTAGACGGTAGCAGGGAACTTATTGTCCAAGCTGCAGTTGAAAAGTTGTACATGACGGATGAGGTAGTGGATGACCAGAATCACCAGGAAGACACCACAGAATAGAAGAGATAAAAAGGTTGTCACAGAAAATTCCATTAAATTTATTTATTTATTTTACCGCCCCTTTTGACTGCCTCAACGCCCCCCATTTACCTCTTTATCCGCTACCGCCCCCATGGAAGGCTCCAGCGCCCACTGGGGGGGGGGGGGGGGGGTATCGCCCCCGTTGGGAATCTATGATGTAGACTATTGGTGCTAGAGGATTAGAAATAAGACCTAGGGTTGAGTCGTAGATCTCAGTTATTTTGTCAAATTTTGGATGCGATGGGTCGGTCGTTCGAGGTCAAGGCTGAAATTTCGATATATCGGTGCTGGAGAACTAAAAATTGGTGAAAACCAGGCAGTAGAACTCGGAAATGATGGGAATTTTTAGATCTTATGTCAAAATCAAGGTCAAATAGATGTCAGAATGACGGTGATTTCCGGTAATTAAAGGGGCGGGGGTGGCTCAGTCATTAGCGCGTCAGACTCGTAATCTGTAGTTCCCAGGTTCGAGTCCCAGCTGGATCAGCGTTGAGATTTATCTCAGCTAAATTCGGTCAGTAGGGGACACCGATGGGCTTGGAAAGGTCGTCGTCCGTCGGATGGGACGTTAAGCCGTGGCCTCGTGTGCGGGAGAGCCATACCCTGTGCACGTTAAAGAACACACTGGATGGCCTTGACGGGAGGCTACCATCTGTCTCCCAACAGCTGTTCCAGTGGGTCTCCTCCCCCAACCTTCTCTGAACCTTCGGGTCCTTGTGACCTGGCCATTTAGCCCATGGTGTGCAAAAAAGTGCCGCTCAGAGGTAAAACAACCCAACCCAATCCAGTAATTAAATGTGTTTCTTATGTATTGTTGTACATATTTCAAGATACCTTTCTTCTTACGCTCCAACATGTAATATAAAATTTACAGTCGCTCAAAAAAGTATCCGAACGCTATGATTGATTACAGAATTCAGAAAAAATATCTGGTAATGATTTTTTTAGAAATTAGAGGTCTGGCAGCCTTCGTGTTACGTAAATGGAGGTTGCCAGATCACTAATTTCTAAACAAATCATTACCAGATATTTTTTATGAATTCTGTAATCAACCATAGTATTCGGATACTTTTATCAGCGACTGTACAACACAAAAACTATTTAGGTGTTTGAAATAATTAGTTGAAAAAAATTGTTGTCCTGAGTGGGAATCGAACCCACGGCTCCCAGAAGCATGCCTTCAAGTGTTTCTTGTCTACAGGACTTTTTCTTGTGATACTTTATTACTAGTTAGGTGTTTTTCGTGCAATATCGGGGGCGGGGGTGGCTCAGTCGGTAGCGCGCCAGGCTCGTAATCTGTAGTTCCCAGGTTCGAGTCCCAGCTGGGGCAGCGTTGAGATTTATCTCCGCAAAATTCCCCGCCCTGCCCACGGTCAGTAGGGGACACCGATGAGCTTGGAAAGGCCGCCGTCCGTCGGACGGGACGTTAAGCCGAGGCCCCGTGTACGGGAGAGCCATACCCTGTGCACGTTAAAGAACACGCTGGATGGCCTTGACTGGAGGCTCCTAATAGCTCCAGTGGGTTCCCCCCCAACCTTCTCTGAGCCTTCGAGGTCCATGTGACCTGGCCATTTAGCCCATGGTGTGCAAAAAAGTGCCGCTCAGAGGTAAAACAACCCAACGTGCAAGATCGAATGTCACTTTTGTCTTAAATTTATGGAGGTGGCCATCATAATTTGATTGAGAGCCACAGATGCAACCACGACAAAATACTTATCGGATGGCATTATACTACAAAAGCTTTATAGGGTTCATGCTGAGAGCAATCCTACACCCTGCAAATGTTTACTATTGTGAAATTTAAGATTATTTTTATGAATTATCTGACCTTTACCTGTACATCTAGTTTCTTGCAACCCCAGAAATTTTTGCCTAAACCGGTGGCATTCGTGCGTGAGAACATGAAGAGAATAAACTTTGAGTCCTGGGTTGTGTTGTTTTACCTCTTAGCGGCACTTTTTTGCACACCATGGGCTAAATAGCCAGGTTTACAAGGACCCCGAAGGCTCAAAGAGGGCTGGGGGAGGGGACCCACTGGAACAACTGTTGGGGGACAGATGGTAGCCTCCCGTCAAGGCCATCCAGCATGTTCTTTAACGTACACAGGGTATAACTCTCATGTACACGGTGCCACGGCTTAATGTCCCATCCGACGGACGGCGGCCTTTCCAAGCCCATCGGTGTCCCCTACTGACCGTGGGCAGGGCGGGGATTTTTGCTGAGATAAATCTCAACGCTGATCCAGCTGGGGAGGTTAACCGTAGCCAGTTGTTTTAAAAACGACTAAATCTATAGCATAGGAAACCCCTCAAAAAAAAAAACGAAAAAAAAAATGTATAAATATAATTCGGAATGGGAAACAATATTTTCTTTGATTGTCAAGTGTTAAAAACAATTCTAAGGCAAGGTGTAAATTGTGTAATATTAATTTTAATGTAAGTTATGATAGCATGAAAGCACCCACTAAACATACTAGCTCGCAAAAATATCGAGAATGTGCTCAGTTTCGTGTTACCAGAATCTGCTTATGTCAGTTTTGCCCAGTCAACATACCCGGTTTCGTCGGATTTTGTCCAGTCAGCATGTCCGGTTTGGTCGGATTTTATCCAGTCAACGTGCCCGGTTTTGTCGGATTTTGTCCAGTCAGCATGTCCGGTTTTGTCGGATTTTGTCCAGTCAACATGTCCGGTTTCGTCGGATTTTGTCGGATATTGTCTAGTCAACATGTCCGGTTTTGTCGGATTTTGTTCAGTCACCATGTCCGGTTTTGTCGGATTTTGACCAGTCAACATGTCCGGTTTTGTCGGATTTCGTCCAGTCAACATGTCCGGTTTTGTCGGATTTTGTCCAGTCAACATGTCCGGTTTCGTCGGATTTTGTCTAGTCAACATGTCCGGTTTCGTCGGATTTTGTCCAGTCAACATGTCCGGTTTCGTCGGATTTTGTCTAGTTAACATGTCCGGTTTCGTCGGATTTTGTCCGTTCAACATGTCCGGTTTCGTCGGATTTTGTCCAATTAACATGTCCAGTCTTGTCCAGCCAGCATCCCCGGTCTTGTCAGGTTTGTGCAGTCGACATGTCTCGTTTTGTCATGTTTTTTGTCCAGTCAACCTGTTCCGTTTTGTCCAGTTAAGATGGTCTGGTTTTGTCCAGTTTCGTGTTTCTCTTCATCTTTCAACCCTACCTTTTAGCAGCTGCTTTAGGGTAAATTTATTTTCATCATTAACTGAAACTTAAACACTTCACCCTTCTCTTAAAAATGGCAAATTTTTTACAGAGGACCTGAATTCAACATGACGTAAAAGGCAGATGTTTTTCTGTTTTGTCGCATAAACCGTATCCCCCCCCCCCTACAAGATGAAAAAAAAACAACGTACAGCTATGCTTTCGCAGCTGAGGGAGCCCATATATGCTGAGAACCAAGTAAGGGCATCTCTACTCCTCTACCTGTTCAAAGCACTTCTGTGAGGAGAGCGCGTCATTTTTTTCCCCGTGGCCTTCAGCCATATTGTCAGTGAATAGAACCGGCTGCCACGTGGCACCCACCTGGCCTCCGAGGGCCGCTACGTGGTCATATGACCAGATGGCAGCCGGGGAACGGAGCACGACCCGACAAAGGATGATTTGGGGAAGCAGCTGCGGCACGCGTCGACCACGCGACTTCAACTCGGCCTTCCTTCCGACTAAGCGATGAGTGACGGATCAGACTGGTCCAGTGCTCTTCCATTAGGTCGTCGCACTTGGATCGTGAGCGTCGGACGAGAAGCAGTCTTCGCCCAGATTGCAGAGAGTCCCCGAAAATATTGTCGGCGCCGTGGGACGACAGACTCCCATCGGTTGGTATGGAAACAGCTTCCAGTGGGACGTCTCTAGGTGACCGGTTTATGATGGCTCTCAGCGTCTGCTTGGCTTGGGTGAATGATGTCTCTCTACAAGGTAAGAGTCAATTAGGGTTCCAGGACTCTTAACTGCAAATCGGTGTTACCTGAATTAACGTTAATATTTTTGTTTAAAGATTATCTTCCTCTGATAAAGAATAACCGTTACTGTAAGCTACCTTATAATAATAATAAAATAAATATCCCCTCAAGCAGCTGCTTCCCACAGAGGTCTGACAGGAGCCTGTCAGTTTATATGCCATAGTAGAAGGTCTGTGAGGATGGCTGGACTTAACAGAAAAACAACACAAACATCCATGTCTTAACCCGTGGCTCGAACACGGGCCCCTTAGATCAGTAGCCAAGCGCGATAACCACTCGGCCACGGGACCGCAAACCTTATAGATTTTATTAATCAAATTATCCGCTAATTAGATTTTTAAACCTGTCGCATATCCACTTGCGATAATGTGCCTCGTGATTTTCCGCTGAGTTCCATCTCCTCAGTTACGGATGCTCCTGCCCCATTACCCCCAGTCAGATCATCCTTTTTATCCAGGGGCGGGGGTGGCTTAGTCGGTAGCGCGCCAGGCTCGTAATCTGTAGTTCCCAGGTTCGAGTCCCAGCTGGGTCAGCGTTGAGATTTATCACCGCAAAATTCTCCGCCCTCCCACGGTCAGTACGGAACACCGATGGGCTTGGAAAGGCCGCCGTCCGTCGGATGGGGGGGCGGGGGTGGCTCAGTCGGTAGCGCGCCAGGCTCGTAATCTGTAGTTCCCAGGTTCGAGTCCCAGCTGGGTCAGCGTTGAGATTTATCTCCGCAAAATTTCCCCGCCCTGCCCACGGTCAGTAGGGGACACCGCTGGGCTTGGAAAGGCCGCCGTCCGTCGGATGGGACGTTAAGCCGTGGCCCCGTGTGCGGGAGAGCCATACCCTGTGCACGTTAAAGAACACGCTGGATGGCCTTGACGGGAGGCTACCATCTGTCTCCCAACAGCTGTTCCAGTGGGTCCCCTCCCCCAACCTTCTCTGAGCCTTCGGGGTCCATGTGACCTGGCCATTTAGCCCATGGTGTGCAAAAAAGTGCCGCTCAGAGGTAAAACAACCCACAACCCACAACCGTCGGATGGGAGCTAAGCCGTGGCCCGTGTGCGGGAGAGCCATACCCTGTGCACGTTAAAGAACACGCTGGATGGCCTTGACGGGAGACTACCATCTGTCTCCCAACAGCTGTTCTAGTGGGTCCCCTCCCCCAACCTTCTCTGAGCCTTCGGGGTCCATATGACCTGGCCATTTAGCCCATGGTGTGCAAAAAAGTGCCGCTCAGAGGTAAAACAACCCAACCCTTTTTATCCATGTAGCATTTGACTTTGAATAATGCTTTACGCTTTTAAAGAATTTTTGATTATTTACGTCGGTAAGAAATATTGCATGTGGCTTGTTTCATTTTAACAGCAAAAATGTTAATTTTAATCATTATCCTGAAAAGTTGATAAAAACAAGTTAAAGCGAAATCAATAACAGTTATACTAAACTTTACTAACATGTGTAAGTGTATTTTTAGCCGTTCGCGTAATAATTATGCTAGTTCTTTGTACAAAAAATTTACAGTAGCAAAAAATAACTTGCTAAATATTTAAGGTTCCATAACAGTTTAAACACTGAACGAATATAGTTGGAAATCGATATTTAAATTGATTTCATGAGATCTTTAAATTATATTCAGTCACATATTTTCATAAAAAAGATTATTTAACAAGTTATTGAGTTCTGTATCTGAGTTACTATTGACATAACACGGAATTGTACCTAATAAGGTGGCTATTTGAGTATATTATGTTTACAAAAGGGTGTTAGGAAGCTTACCATAATGTAAAACGAACAGATTATGCCTATAGGTAAATTGTGCTTTTTACTCAAATCTCTTAATTTCTGTTTTCATCAATATTTTCGATATTTAATCAGTTATTTAAACTGGAGCTGTTAATAGCAGACAATGCTGTTATTCTCCTCCAAATTACTTTCTGTCAGAATTAGAGAAAACTAAATGAAAAATTACGAAATTCTAAAATTACATTTATTTTATTAAAGAGTCTGTTATAACAGTTATTGTGCTTTGATTAATGTCTAAGGTACTATCTTATGACTGATAATACTAATGTTGCCATTTTAACTTAAGTAACATTTTGAATACAAGTAATAAAAGTATAAGTGTGTGTAAAATGTCAAGAAACGCTCAAAGTTACGTTTTGTGTTCAGCAGACTTCAAATGTGGGCACCATATTGGTGGCATGATAGTCAACTTCTGTTCCTGCTCGACGCAGCAAGTCTGATGTAATATTTACAAAAGTTGCACTGATTCTTTCTTTCTTTTAAATGCTGTAAATTATGCATTTTTCCACGGAATAAATGATGATTTTAATGTACCACCCCCCTCCCCCTCAAAACAAAAGTCCAATGGTGTCAAATCAGGATTTCTCCAGAGCCATTATTTTTTGTCAACAACTACCAATCCTGCGATTTAGAAATTCGGTATTTAAGACATTACGTGTGATATTAACATCACGCCATCAAAACAAGGAAACATTTGAGAGTTTCTTGACATTTTGGACGGATAATTATATTGCTTCCTTAATTATTTAATAAAATGTAACACTTTGAATTATGGGTATTTTTGTATAATGACTGTCTAAAACATCCAAATCCAGAGTTGAGTTGTTTTACTTCTGAGCGGCGCTTTTTTTTGCACACAATGGGCTAAATGGCCAATTCACAAAAATCCCATGGGCTCAGAGAAATTTGGGGGAGGGGACCACTGGAACAGCTGTTAGGAGATAGATGGTAGCCTTCCATCTAGGCCATCCAGTGTGTTCTTTAACGTACACAGGGTATGGCTTTCCCACACACAGCGACACGGCTTAACGCCCCTTCCGACAGATATCAGCCCAATTGTGTCCCCTACTGACCGAGGGCAGGGCGGGGAGTTTTGTGGACATAAATCTCAATAGTGGCTCAGGCCGGACTCGAACCTGGGAACTGCAGATTACAAGCCTGGCGTGCAACTGACTAAGCCCCCCCCCTCCCCTCACCCCTCAAAAATCGAGATTTAAATAAAGTTGACTCTGACCTTCAATTATCTCCAATGATACTTTTCGGCACGAATCTTATTTTCAAAGTTCCAGAGCTCTGAATCTAGCTTCTCATTCCATAACGTAAAAATGCCCCCAATACTTTTCTTAATATATTTCATTTTGAGCAACTTTGGACAAAAAAGATTATTTTTCTCTTATACGCAGTAGAAAGATTTTCAGTAGTTAATATCCACTGTGAACAATATGTAGAAAGTTCTACTTTAGATGCATAAGTTGCACTGTGAAAAGTATATATAATAAAAAATAAATACCCCCTCAAGCAGTTGCTTGCCACAGAGGTCTGACAGGAGCCTGTCAGTTTATAACACCATACGGGACCTGGGTTCGAACCCCGGGTAAGGCATGGATGTATCGTTTTTCTGCTGATGTCCTGCCATCCTCGCAGACCTACTATGGCATATAAACTGACAGGCTCCTGTCAGACCTCTGTGGCAAGCAGCTGCTTGAGGGGGTATTTATTTATTAGTATAAGGTCTGAGAGAATATCGGGACCTCAGCAGAAAACAACACGAACATCCATGCCTTAACCCGGGGCTCGAACCCAGGTCCTTTAGATCAGTAGCCAAGCGCGCTAACCACTCGGCCACGGGACGGCTGAAAAGCATATATAAAATAAACAAATACCACCTGAAGCAGCTGCTTGCCACAAAGGTCTGACAGGAGCCTGTCAGTTTATATGCCATAGTAGAAGGTCTGTGAGGATGGCAGGACCTCAGCAGAAAAACAACACAAACATCCATGCCTTGTCCTGGGCTCGAACCCAGGTCCCTTAGATTAGTAGCCAAGTGTGCTAACCACAACGTGAACAAAGCAGTTAGGTTCCAATATAGCCATCCCACATAAAGTGTTTCCCCTATGACTTCACTTCTGATGGGCGTGGTCGATGATGTCAGTGACGGAAAGAAGGCTAAAATGTAATATCCAAGAAAAGGGAGAAAATATTCTTGCCACGAAAAATACGATCTGGTCTCTTTTGTGGCACAACTAGATTTGCCATTTCAGATTATTTCCTGTTTTTTTACCCCTTCAATCATTTCGCACAAGAAGAATTTCTTTCGTTTCATTATCCGTTTCTTAGCGCCCCTTCACGATTTCCTAACACATTTCGTGCACTATACAATTTTCTGGATTTGGGTTGGGTTGTTTTACCTCTGAGCGGCACTTCTTTGCATGCAATGGGCTAAATGGCCAGTTACAGAGACCCCGAAGGCTCAGAGAAAGTTGGGGGAGGGGACCCACTGGGACAGATGTTGGGAGACAGATGATAGCCTTCCGTCAAGGCCATCCAGCGTGTTCTTTAATGTGCACATGGTATGGCTCTCCCGCACACGGAGCCACGGCTTAACGTCCCATCCGACAGACGGCGGCCTTTTCAAGCCCATCGGTATCCCCTACTGACCGTGGGCAGGGCGGGAAATTTTACGGAGATAAATCTCAATGCTGATCCAGTTGGAACTCGAACCTGGGAACTACAGATTACGAGCCTGGCGCGCTACCGACTGAATCCCCCCCCCAGCATTTTGGATTTTCCATGTTTGAAAATTCGCACGCTGTCGCTAGCTTCTATCGTATGCTGTCATGTCTTCTGTATTAGCAAAAACAAACCACATTTTGATGCAAATTTTTTTCACATTGTTTCTACATTCTATCGCACTGGGATTGTAACTTTTACACATTTAAAGGTTAATTTTTGTTTCATTTTAGACAAATTTTCTCACTTTCTTTTTCACATCGACAGTTTTGTAAGACTTATACATTATTCACAGAACTTATACACATTTCTTATGATATTAAATTCATATTGCAACAATTATCTGGTATACAACTGTAAAATTTTCTGGCTAGGTTCCTTCTAACTAGGAGTGACGATTTTTTGTCCTTTCTAATGAACTTTATTTTATGATGGAATAAAACTAGATTTCACCGTAACTGTTACACAGTTTAAAATTAGCGGACCGCTTTCTGTAGTGTTTATTAGCAAAGTTGTAGTGCTTTAATACGGGACGAAAAATATCCCAGAAACAAGATCTCTCCAGGGATCTTCCATTGACCTCGTACCTCCCCCCCCACCTCCCATCCAATCGAGGTAAGTGACTAATCTGCTTTGTCCTAATCTGTTTTCACGTCGAAACAAGTTCACCTGGTCAGTGCGTATAGGATGGCCGATGAGAATGGCCGGCGTCACTTACTGCATGCGAACAAAACCTGTGCGGATTGAAGAACAATCGGACTTTATCAGGTAACTTAACAATAAGGAGGTTTTTAATAAGGGAATAGTTAAAATTAAGGAAGTGGTAGAGTACATAGAGGAAGTTTCCTTATTACTTAAGAAGAGCATTCCTTGACTTCCTAGTGGGAAGTCGACGGGCCTAGTGGGATATGCCACTCATTGTCAACAGTTTGGCTAAAATTGTAAAGCCATTCTCTTTCAGTCTGAAAATCAGCCTTTTTTAAGTAATATTAGTCTTTTTGAATGTATATCGTAAGTGTACATTATATTTGGATCTAAATCGGTTATGGAAGACAATTTATTTAAACAAATTGTAAATAAATTTAGTTGTTATTTACAATTTACCCCATGTTCAATTTCTGCCTCTATGTGAGAAAAACTATTTTTTTTGTGCCATATCTATAAGTGACCAGTTCCTTTACTGAGGAACAGTCGCAATGTATATGCCCAAGCAAACGACCCCAGGACTCGAACCTGAAAATAACTGAGGTTTTTATTGCAACATTGAATTTAAGTGTCGTAGGGACTTGTAAAATATCTACACTCTGTTGAAAAAAGTCTTCGGACACTTCCATGTTATGTGAATGGAAAGCCATTTTCAAAGCTCCCTAACACTGAAAATAAACCTTTTAAGCAAAAACTGTTATTGGCGATTAATTGTAGATGTCTCTCAAAGCTCTCTAAAACTATTTCCCGCAATATTCATTTAATATTTAAAGAATGAATGGAAGCTGAAGCATTTATCTTCAACTTTTGACACTTGTGTTTTATCTATTGAAGTATTTTTTCACAACTCTTGTAACAATTTGTTCACTAACATAAATTAAATATCTGAAGTTTGCATGATATTTTTTAAGATTTCATCAATTTGGAAGCAATGTGACTGTGTCGTCTGCTGTTAAATGGTCCTACTTCAATGACTCTTTCAGTATTGATCGAAGATTGTTGAAAATTGACACTGTCACATTGCTTCCAAATTGATGAAATTTTACATGGGGGTGAGTGCAACATTTTTAGGACTTTCTAGAAAGTTCTACGACGTCATATGTTGCGAGTCTCACAAATTTCGGGTAACTTTCTGGTGACTTCATGGACACACCCACCAGAAGAGCGGCACTTTTTTTGCACACCATGGGCTAAAAGCCAGGTCACATGGACTCCGAAGACTCAGAGAAGGTTGGGGAAGGGGACCCACTGATACAGCTGTTGGGAGACATATGATAGCCTCCCGTCAAGGCCATCCAGCATGTTGTGCAACGTGCACAGGGTATGGCTCTCACACACACGGGGCCACGGCTTAACGTCCCATCCGACGGACGGCAGCCTTTCCAAGCCCATTGGTGTCCCCTACTGACCGTGGGCAGGGCGGGGAGTTTTGCGGAGATAAATCTCAACGCTGACCCAGCTGTGACTCGAACCTGGGAATTGCAGATTACGAGCCCGGCGCGCTACCGACTGAGCCACCCCCAAAGGAGGGAATACTATCTGTGAGAGGGCCTATCCTTGGACTAACTACTAAACAGTATGTACAAAGTTCTAGGTTAAATACATAAGTTGCATTGTGAACAGTACATAGAAAGCTCTAGCTTAAATGCATCAGTCGCACTGTAACTGGTATGGACACCGCATTTTTCTGGTTCTCGAAACTTTTACAAACGATTTTAGTTTTCATTGAAGCGAAGGTGGCTCATACCCTGTTCACGTTAAAGAACACGCTGGATGTCCATGGTATTCAAAAATGGCATGTATATGATTCAAGGAATTCCTAACTTTCCGCTTCCTCTCCTGCAGTACAGTCGCTCAAAAAAGTATCCGAACATTATGGTTAATTGCAGAATTCAGAAAAAATATCTGGCAACGATTTTTTTTTTGGAAATTAGTTATCTGGCAACCTTTGTGTCACGTGACACGAAGGTTGCCAGATCACTAATTTCTAAAATAGTCGTTGCAGATATTTTTCTGAATTCTGCAATCAACCATAGTGTTCGGATACTTTTTTGAGCAACTGTACCATTTGGCAACAATCTCCATTGGCAAGGTTCTGAACTCTCGCCAATGTTAATTCGTACAGACGAAACACCATTTCAGACTTATTTTCGTGGAAACCGAAAGAAAGTGAGCATCTACACCTTTAAATAAAAAAAAGTAAATTTTTTTTTTCATTCATTAATGATAGGAAGACTTAAATGTTAGATGGAAGTGTAAGATTCACATATTTAGAGGATCTCAGTCGACAGCGCGCCAGACTTGTAATCTGCAGTTCACAGGTTCGAGTCCCACTTGAGCCACCATTAAGATTTTTCTCCGTCAAACTCACCGTCACTGGCGGGACACCGATGGGCTTGGAAAGTACGCCGTCCGTCGGATGGGACATAAAGCCGTGGCCCTGTGTGCGTGAGAGCCACACCCTGTTCAAGTTAAAGAACAAACTGGATAGCCTTGAAGGGAGGATGCCATCTGTCTCCTAAAAGCTGCTCAGTGGTCCATTCCCCAGCTATCTCTGAGCCCTCGGGGTCCTTGTGGCATGGCCATTTAACCCATTGTGTGCAAAAAAGTGCCTCTCAGAGGTGAAAAATCCAACACAGATTGCTAAAAATACTGTTACCCATGTTAGTAAATTTTAACATAACGGTTAATGTTTTCGTTTTAACTTGTTTCTTATTAACTTTTCTGGGCATTTATTTAAATTTATTTTATTGCTGTTAAATATTCCGATTTCCGTAACGTTACCGAACGAATATTATTAAAAATCGATTTCACTGCGATCTTTAAGTAACTCGAATCACATTTTATTTTTCATAAAAGGCTTATTTAAGAAGTTGCCGAGTTCTGTACCTCAGTTACTATTATCAGAACAAGGAACTGTAACTGATAAAGTGGTCGCTGAGTGTTCAGGTTATTACCAAAACCACTGGAAGAAAAAAACTCCAGAAAAGCGGTAATATTCATTTAAAATTTCCTAATACTAAATTAAAATTAAAAAAAAGACCTCTAACGGAAAAATTTGGTGATAAATTGAAAATCTCGGTCAAATTTATCCAAATCTCGATTTTCAACAATGATTTATATTTCAAGAGGTTACGGAAGCTGTAAAAGTTAACAGCACAGTTGTTTTATACCTCAAAAATCGAAGCATATAGCAACTGTGATAACACCTTCCCACTGAATCCCCTTTCTCAACATTTTGAGAACACGTAGAGTCCTTGGAACATGGCCATATAGTCCATTTTGTGCACAAAAGTACCAAGTAGTTTAGTCCCATCCGGGGCGTTCCCCCACGCACTGTGAATCGTGTAGAGATTTCACTTTATGACGTCACCGACCACGCCCACTTCCGGTCACGTGATATGACCACGCCCCGTTATTAATATTCATAATTAATGATTCCTAATTAATAATTAATTAAAAATTAATCCCCCTTTATTAAAACACCCCTTATTAAAAATTCCTCCCACCTTTATTAAACACCCGTGGCACCATCTAGTGTATATAATGAGTACTGTTTTTAGAAAAAGCCCTTAATTTTAGTCGTAATTTTTCCATTTTTTGACTCCCCCCTAAAAAACCCCATATCAAAATTTCCCCCCCTTATTAGAAACCCGTGGCGCCATCTAGTGTATATGATGACTACTATTTTTAGAAAAAAAAACAATTTAGCCGTTATTTTTCCAATTTTGACCCCCCTCATTAAAAAACCCCTTTATAAAAATTCTTCCCCTTTATTAGAAACCCGTGGCGCCCTCTAGTGTATACGATGAGTACTATTTTTAGAAAAAGCCCTCTATTTTAATCGAAAATTTCCCAATTTTTGACTCCCCCTCATTAAAAAAAACCTTATCAAATATTCCTTCCCCCTTTATTAAAACTCCCTCCCATTTATTAAAAAAACCTTAACAAAATTTTCGTCCCCCCCCCCCCCCCCTTTAAGGACATCTTGGAAATGAGGTTGGGTTGTTTTACCTCTGAGTGGCACTTTTTTGCACACCACGGGCTAAATGGCCAGGTCACAAATGGAAGGCTCAGAGAAGGTTGGGGGAGGGGACCCACTGGAACAGCTGTTGGGAGACAGATGGTAGTCTCCCGTCAAGGCCATCCAGTGTGTTCTTTAACGTGCACAGGGTATGGCTCTCCCGCACACGGGGCCACGGCTTAATGTCCATCCGACGGACGGCCGCCTTTCCAAGCCCATCGGTGTCCCCTACTGACCGTGAGCAGGGCGGGGAATTTTTGCGGAGATAAATCTCAACGCTGACCCAGCTGGGACTCGAACCTGGGAACTACAGATTATGAGCCTGGCATGCTACCGACTGAGCCACCCCCGCCCCGTGGAAATGAGGTAGACAATATGGGTTTAGTCAGAGGGGCTGTCATCCGTCTCGGGACTTGGAAAAATTTCGAGTCCGAAAACTACGATCAAGAGTGCCAGTGGGTTTTCGTGTTGTAAGACCTGATATGGAAGCAAAGGGTGGTTGACAGCGCAGGGGGTGATCCAAGATTCATCCGTCAATAAAACGTGGTCCCCTTGCGATTCCCCATTTGGAATAATATTTTTTAATTCGCAGTTCCGCGAATTAAAAAAAATTACCGAAAAAAAATTAATAAAAGGAAAACGGCGAAAAAATCTGATTTAAAAACAAATTATTCGTAATTAATAAAATTATTGAGGGGGTTAAAAATATTGAGGGGGGTCTTTTCAGATTGTAAACCATCCGTCAGTAAAACGTGGTCCGGGGTGAGATTCTGAACGCTGGTCTTTTATGTCGCCCATACAGGTCACCAGACCATATTACCCCCTCAATATTTTTAATAATTACGAATAATTTGTTTTTAAATCAGATTTTTTCGCCGTTTTCCTTTTATTAATTTTTTTCCGTAAATTTTTTTATTTTTGCCCAATAGCATTTTTTCATTTCATTTTCTGCGGGACAGTCTTTTAAAACAGTTACTGTGGGAGAGTCCTTAAATGGGCGCGGAACTTTTGATAAGGGGGTTTTTTAATGATAGGGATTAAAAAATTGGGACTTATGTAATTATTTTTGAGGATTGTATCAGCCATTCTGATCGTTGCCACCGAAAGTTTAGTTTTGTAATTATTTAGAGGATTGCGTCAGCCATTCTGATCGTTGCCACCAAAAAAATTTTGTGGACTTGAAAATTTCAGATGATGCTAGATACCAAGGGACGCAAGTTTGTGATCGGGGAGTTTAATAAAGAGGAGGGTGGAACTTTTGATAAGGGTTTTTTTTAATAAATGGGAGGGAATTTTAATAAAGGGGGTGGGATTTTGACAAGGGGAAGGAATTTTTAATAGGTTTTTTTTAATGAGGAGGAGTCAAAAATTGGGAAATTTTTGATTAAAATAGAGGGCTTTTTCTAAAAAATAGTACTCATAACTAGAGGGCGCCACGGGTTTCTAATAAAGGGGGAGGAATTTTGATAAGGGGGGGTTTTAATGAGGGGGAGTCAAAAATTGGAAAAATTACGACTAAAATTGGTTTTTCTTAAAAATAGTACTCATCATATATACTAGATGGCGCCACGGGTTTCTAATAAGGGGGGAGGAATTTTGATTAGGGGGTTTTTTAATGAGGGAGAGTCAAAAATTGGAAAAATTATGACCAAAATTAAGAGCTTTTTCTAAATATAGTACTCATCATATACACTAGATGGCGCCACGGGTGTTTAGGTTGGGTTGGGTTGTTTTACCTCTGAGCGGCACTTTTTTGCACACCATGGGCTAAATGGCCAGGTCACATGGACCCCGAAGGCTCAGAGAAGGTTGGGGGAGGGGACCCACTGGAACAGCTGTTGGGAGACAGATGGTAGCCTCCCGTCAAGGCCATCCAGCGTGTTCTTTAACGTGCACAGGGTATGGCTCTCCCGCACACGGGGCCACGGCTTAACGTCCCATCCGACGGACTGCGGCCTTTCCAAGCCCATCGGTGTCCCCTACTGACCGTGGGCAGGGCGGGGAATTTTGCGGAGATAAATCTCAACGCTGACCCAGCTGGGACTCGAACCTGGGAACTACAGATTACGAGCCCGGCGCGCTACCGACTGAGCCACCCCCGCCCCCCCACGGGTGTTTAATAAAGGGGGATTTTTAATAAGATTTTTTAATAAAGGGGATTAGTTTTTTAAAATAATTAGTAATTAATTATGATTTATGAATTATTAATTATGCATAGTAATAAGGGTGCGTGGACATATCACGTGACCGGAAGTAGGCGTGGTCAGTGATGCCATAGGGGGAAAGCATTGTGCGGTGGGGAACACCCTAGTGGGACTAAACTACTGTACCATTCATAAAAAAAAAACAAATCCCCAAATTCGCTTTCCTCTCAGTAGTTAGCACGCCAGGCTCGTAATCTGCAGTTCTCAGGTTCGAGTCCCAGCTGGACCAGAGTTGAGTTTCATCTCTGCAAATACCCCTCCTTGTACTCGATCTGTAGGGGACACCGATGGACTTATAAAAGTCGCCGTTCGTCGGATGGACGTTAAACCGTGGTCCTGTGTGCAGGAGAGCCTATGCACGTTAAAGAACACGCTGTACGGCCTCGACGGGAGGTTATCATCTGTTTCCTAACAGCTGTCCAGTGGATCTCCTCCCTCCAACCTTTTCTTAGCCTTTGGAGTCCTCGTGACCTGGTCATTTAGCCCATGGTGTGCAAAAAAAGTGCCGCTCACATGTAAAACATCCCACTCATCTTATAACTCACAAAGTATTACCAATGACCCCGAAAGCTCAGAGAAGGTTGGGGGAGGAGACCCACTGGAATAGCTGTTGGGAGACAGATGGTAGCCTTCTGTCAAAGCCATCCATCGTGTTCTTTAATGTGCACAGAGTAAGGCTCTCCCGCACACGGAGCCACGGCTTAACGTCCCATCCGACGGGTTGGGTTGTTTTACCTCTGAGCGGCACTTTTTTGCACACCATGGGCTAAATGGCCAGGTCACATGGACCCCGAAGGCTCAGAGAAGGTAGGGGGAGGGGACCCACTGGAACAGCTGTTGGGAGACAGATGGTAGCCTCCCGTCAAGGCCATCCAGCACGTTCTTTAACGTGCACAGGGTATGGCTTTCCCGCACACGGGGCCACGGCTTAACGTCCCATCCGACGGACGGTGGCCTTATCCAAGCCTATCGGTGTTCCCTACTGACCGTGGGCAGGGCGGGGAATTTTGCGGAGATAAATCTCAACGCTGACCCAGCAGGGACTCGAACCTGGGAACTACAGATTATGAGCCTGGCGCGCTATCGACTGAGCCCGTCCCCTATGGCCCAGGTCACAAGGATCGAAGAGCTCAGAGAAGGTTGGTGGAAGGGGACCCACTGGTTAACTGTTAGGAGACAGATAATAGCCTCCCGTCAACGTCATCCAGTGTGTTGTTTAACGTGCACACGGCTCTCCTGCGCATGAACCACGGTTCACCTCTCAACCGACGGACGATGGCCTTTCCTAACCATTGGTGTCGCCTACTGTCCGTGGAGAGGCAATTTAAAAAAATTGAATTACAACCCCGTCAAGTAATTGCTTACCACATAGATCTGACAGGAGTCTGTCAGTTTAATTCGCCATGGAGATCTAAGAGGAAGTCGAGATCTCAGCAGATGACAACACAAGCATTCATGCCTTACCCTTGGCTCGAAATCAAGTCCCTTTGATCAATAATCAAGCTCCCAAACCACTCGGCCATGGAACAGCTAGCACAAATGGGACTCGAACCTGGTAACTGCAAATTACGAGCCTGGCGCGCTACCGACTGAGCCAATTCACCCCAGGCGGTTAGTGAATAAATATTGCTAAGCAACTCCAAAATAAATGAAGTGTTCTAAACATTAGCTATCAGTTCTTCGTTACCAAGGTGACAATCGTTTGTTGACATTCACAGCACCAAACGATTTTGAACTGATAGAGATGCAATGCAAGTCTTATAATGGATTATGGTTAAAGGTTAATTGTTATCGAATTTTGGTCGTCTTTTCAGTTTAAAGATTGCGATATACCATACCAAACAAAACTTTATTTATGAAAACCCAGCGGTCAATGGGTCTAAAATGTGAAGTGGACTCTAAAATTAAATTCAGTGGCGGTTGAAAGTTTTATATTCTGTGCGAGAGAGACTCGTTTCGCTCTATCGGTAGCGAGTAAGGCTCATAATCTTGAATTCCCAAGTTCGAATCTTAAATGTGCCAGTATGAAGATTTTTCTCCGCCAAATCCCCACACTGCCTTTGGGAAGAAAAGGCACACCATTGGACTTCAAACGGTCACCCTCATTCGGATGAGACGTTAAAGCCGCAGGTGAAATATGCCGTGGACAGGTTAAAGTAAATGCTGAATGGTCTTCACGGAAATCTACCATGTCTACTGACTACAGTGAATCCCATTCCTCAGCCTTCTCTGAATCTCGGGATCCTTATGACCTGGTCATTTTACCTCATTATATGCATAAAATTGCCGCTCAGAGTTCGCTCAGTTTGGAGGCGAATTTAGGTTCGTCTCCAAACTGGGGGGCGGGGGTTGCTCAGTCGGTAGCGTACCAGGCTCATAATCTGTAGCTCCCAGGTTCGAGTCCCAGCTGGGTCAGCGTGGAGATTTATCTCCGCAAAATTCTTTCGCCCTGTCCACGGTCAGTAGGGGACACCGATGGGCTTGGAAAGGCCGTCGTCCGTCGGATGGGACGTTAAGCCGTGGCTCCGTATGCGGGAGAGCATACCCTATGCACGTTGAAGAACACGTTGGATGGCCTTGACGGGAGGCTGCCATCTGTCTCCCAACAGCCGTTCCAGTGGGTCCCCTCCCCCAATCTTCTCTGAGCCTTCGGGGCCCTTGCGACCTGGCCATTTAGCCCATGGTGTGCAAAAAAGTGCCGCTCAGAGGTAAAACAATCCAACCCAATCTCCAAACTGGGGCAGCGTTGCTCTCCCTGCCTTCGCTGAGGAAAGGATCAACGATAATCTGAGATAAATTGCATCCGTCGGATGGGATTTTAAGGAGTGATCCGCGAGTAGGATAGCCGTACCTTTCTCACGCTATAAACACGCTGAATGGCCTTGACGGGAGACTACCATCTGTCTCCTAATAGCTGTTCAGTGGGTCCGCTTCCCCCAACCTTCTCTGAGCCCTCAGGAGTCCTTGTGACCTGGCCATTTAACCCAATATGTTCAAAAAAGTTTTGCTCAGAGGTTATCCCAGCTGAAGAACACATAGGATGACATTGACAGTGGGGGGGGGGGGCTTCCTCTGTTTCCTAATAGCTGTCTTCCCCAAAATTATCCATGACTTTGGGGTCCTTGTAACCTGGCCATTTATGTGAAAAAAATAAAAGGTATCGCCCAGAGATAAAAACCCAGCCTTTTCCAAAAAGTGCATCTATCACTCCAAAAATTCAGTATACGTCAAAATTTTGATTCATTCAAAAACATCATGGGGCGGGGGTGGCTCAGTCGGTAGCGCGCCAGGCTCGTAATCTGTAGTTCTCAGGTTCGAGTCCCAGCTGGGTCAGCTTTGAGATTTATCTCCGCAAAATTCCCCGCCCTGACCACGGTCAGTAGGGGACACCGATGGGCTTGGAAAGGCCGCCGTCCGTCGGATGGGACGTTAAGCCGTGGCCCCGTGTGCGGGAGAGCCATACCCTGTGCACGTTAAAGAACACACTGGATGGCCTTGACGGGAGTCTACCATCTGTCTCCCAACAGCTGTTCCAGTGGGTCCCCTCCCCCAACCTTCTCTGAGCCTTCGGGGTCCATGTGACCCCATGGTGTGCAAAAAAGTGCCGCTCAGAGGTAAAACAACCCAAAAATCAAAAACATCACGTTAATCAAGATGCTTCGATTTCGGTGAAACCATTTTACTACTCAAGAATGAACACGATTTTTTCAAACAGGGAACGAAACGAAGTATCTTCTGTTAATCAACTGCCTCACTACGCATCCTGCGTGAGTGGATGTTGATGTGATCAATGTTCATTACCCAGTTAGTAGGTTGTGCAGGCAGTGGAGTACTTCCGTGATCGCCATCCCAATGTCAAACGAAACAGCACACCGGCAAGCAGCTGCATCTGCCTTGTGTGCGTGTGGGCAATGTGGACTGCGAGAGACACGTGACTCTGCCCCCAGCAGAGATCCGGTCTGTTACAGAATCCCGCGCTTTCTGCTGAGAGTGGTAGGACAACTGCAGCCAATCTAACCCTTCACAGTCAGAATCAAATTCTGAAGGATGTGAAAAGCTAATGTAAATGCGTAGTGTGGTTGTTTAGTACTCATTAAAAGTGGGCGTTTGTTGTTCAAATCCAGTCTGTGGCTTTTTAAAAGCCACCATGAGATTCCGGAGAAGGCCTGCTCGCTCCAATGGTCGTCTCCATGTGCTTATGGCTCGGAATCATTATACCAGGTATCCTTATCAAGGTAAGTAAATAGGTTAATGCGACCGGAATAAGCTAAATCAAAAGGCTCTTCTTGTAAGAGCTAAATTCAGGGCTAAATCAAAAGCCTCTTCATGTAAAAATCTGTTTATATACATATGTTGTTTTACCCCTGAGCGGCATATTTTTTGTACCCAATGTACTAAATGACTAGGTCACAACGACCCCAATGGGTTTCTTCAGAGAAGGTTGAAGGAGATTCACTGGCAGTTATTAGGAGATAGATGGAAATCTACGGTCAAGGTCGTCCAGTGTATTCTTTAATGTGCATCTGGGGACATTAAAGAGCACTGGACTGCTGTATCCACAAAGCTGTCCAGTGGATCGCTTTCTCCCAACCTTCTGTGGGTCCTCGGGGTCCTTGTGACCAGGCCATTTAGCCCATTGTGTGCAAAAAAAACTGCCGCTTGAGGTAAAACAACCCCTCACCTAGCCCTCGATCAATAGGGGGCATCGTTCACATGGAAAGACGTCCGTCGGATGGAAATTAAGCCGTGACCCAAGTGCTCGGTAGCTATACTTTGTGCACGGTATAGCTATCGAGCACATATAGGGCTCAGAGAAGGTTGATGGATGGCCATGACGGGAGGTTACCATCTGTCTCTTGACACCAGTCCAGTGGGTCCTCTTCCCCCAACCTTCTCTGACCGTCAGGGGTCCTTGTGACCTGGTCATTTAGCCCATTGTATGGTAAAAGTGCCTCTCAGAGGTAAAACAAACCAACTCGGTCTTGATGGTGTTGTAAACAATTTTAATATTCGTATTATTTATTTGTCTTTTGCTAGGATTTCCAGGAAATCACTGGGCGGGGGTGGCTCAGTCAGTAGTGCGCCAGGCTCGTAATCTGTAGTTCCCAGGTTCGAGTCCCAGCTGGGTCAGCGTTGAGATTTATCTCCGCAAAATTCCCCGCCCTGCCCACAGTCAGGAGTGGACACCGATGGGCTTGAAAAGACCACCATCCGTCGGATGGGACGTTAAGCCGTGGCCCCGTGTGCGGGAAAGCCATACTCTGTGTACGTTAAAGAACACGCTGGATGGCCTTTACGGGAGGCTACCATCTGTTTCCCAACAGCTGTTCCAGTGGGTCCCCTCCTCCAACCTTCTCTGAGCCTTCGGGGTCCTTGTGACCTGGCCATTTAGCTCATGGTGTGCAAAAAAGTGCCGCTCAGAGGTAAAACAACCCAACCTAACACCAGTCCAGTGGGTCCTCTTCCCCCAACCTTCTCTGAGCATTCGGGGGCCCTTGTGACCTGGTCATTTAGCCCATTGTATGGTAAAAGTGCCTCTCAGAGATAAAACAACCCAACTCTGTCTTGAGGTGTTGTAAACAGCTTTAATTTTGGTATCATTTATTTGTCTTTTGAGAGGATTTCCAGGAAATCACTGCTTTACAATAAATAATATCTGGCTGCTCTCGAGATTAATGTCCTATAAATCCTGGCGAAAATAATGGAATAGATGATGAGTATTGATTTGTTTTTGGTGTGCAATATGTGTGTCATTTAAATCCAAAGCAATAATCAAATCTTCTTTCTTCTCTTTGCAGTGCCGCTTCATGAGCAACCTTCAGAGGAACAATCATCACGAGCCATGGATACTCCTTCATCATCCCGTCTCGCCGTAAGCTAAATTGCTTTCATTGTGATCTTATTTTTCTTGTTGTTAGACTGACTACATCGTAAAGGTGGGATTTCCGTTGAAGCCTAATGGGCATTCATCTGGGTTGGGTTCGGTAGTTTTTCCTCTGAGCGGCACTTTTTTTGCACACCATGGGCTAAATGGCCAGGTCACATGGACCCCGAAGGCTCAGGGAAGGTTGGGGGAGGGGACCCACTGGAACAGCTGTTGGGAGACAGATGGTAGCCTCCCGTCAAGGCCATCCAGTGTGTTCATTAACGTTAAGTTGGGTTGTTTTACCTCTGAGCGGCACTTTTTTGCACACCATGGGCTAAATGGCCAGGTCACATGGACCCCGAAGGCTCAGGGAAGGTTGGGGGAGGGGACCCACTGGAACAGCTGTTGGGAGACAGATGGTAGCCTCCCGTCAAGGTCATCCAGCGTGTTCTTTAACGTGCACAGGGTATGGCTCTCCCACACACGGGGCCACGGCTTAACGTCCCATCCGACGGACGGCGGCCTTTCCAAGCCCATCGGTGTCCCCTACTGACCGTGGGCAGGGCGGGGAATTTTGCGGAGATTCATCTGGGTACACTCGTCTTGGGTGAAGAAGGCGGCACCGAAGCATAGCGTAAAAATAAAACAATATTTTTGTGGTTCATAAAATATCGGAAAAATCAAAATGAAATACTGGGAAAAAACATAATAAATCAGGGAAATAGGGGGCGGGGTGTGTCTCAGTCGGTAGCGCGCCAGGTTCGTCATCTCTAGTTCCCAGGTTCGACTCCCAGTTGGGTCAGCGTCGGACCAGCCAGGGCAGAGCGAATAGCGAAGGACTATGGTATAGTTGGAGGGAGGGGGGGAGAAGAGAACGAAATAAATTTTCCAATACGAGAATCAAATTTTGACAACTGAGAAGACAAGGACCTTTACATAAATTGTCTCTGTCATGGAAGGTACCCAGAATTTCGCTACAGGGTCGCATAGTTCCCCAAAATTTTACCAAGAGCCTCAGTTTTGCAACCTTGCCTTGACTTATACATATCAATCATAGTTTAACACCTCACCACCGCAATTTTACCAACTCACTTCCAATTTCGGCAACTCCCCTAAATTTCGCAAATTTTTATCGATTTCTCCAACTCTCCTTAATTACACGAAAGCAATCGCATTTTTTACAACCTGCCTGTATTTTACCAAGTGGCTTCGAATTTTGCCAACTCCTCTAGATTTTGCAAGTTGCCAAAATTTTGCCAACTCTCCATAATTTTACAGAAAAAATCCCAAATGTTACATCTGCCTTGAATTTGCCAAGTCACTTCGAATTTTGGCAACTTCCCTCTGTTTCGCTAACTCTCCTTGATTTCACAAAACCAATCTCAATTTTTCACAACTCACCTAATTTTACCAAATGGCTTCGAATTTTCACAACTGCCCTAGAATTTACCAAGTTGCCTTGATTTTGATAACTACCCTATATTTTGCCAAGTTATCTAGATTAAAAAAAAAAATTAAAAAAAAATCCCAATTTTCAGAATTCACCTGGATTCTACAAAGTCGCTTCGAATTTTGCCAACTCCGATTGGAAAAATAAAAGGTGTACAATGCAATGGTCCTTTGAGGTCAAATTCTATATACCGGTGCTGGAGACCTTTGGAGGGAGCCCCTGATGTTAGCCCCTCGGTAAAAAAAGGGGGCAATAATGGGATTGGAAACCCCATTGTTGCCCCCTTTTTCACCGAGGGCAGGGAATAAAACAGTCGATAGAGATTCATCTGAACGTTGGCACAATTGGAACTCAAACCACAGAACTTCAGATTAATGAGCCTGGCGCACTACTGACTGACTACCCCATTTCAAATCGACTATCTGGAATATTCGCTAGAAGCGTTATATTGTTTTTCTAGTTAATAATATCATTTAATCACACAATTTATGTTATTCAAGTCTTCTGATCTCGATATAAATAAGGCATTGATTCATCTAATATATAGTGGGCTGGGGTAGCTCAGTCGGTACCGTGCCAGGCCTGTAAATCTGTAGTTCCCAGGTTCGAGTTCCAGCTGGGTCAACGTTGAGATTTATCTCCGCAAAATTCCCGACGGTCAGTAGGGGACACCGATGGGTTTGGAAAGGCCGCCGTCCGTCGGATGGGACGTTAAGCCGCGTCTCCGTGTGCTGGAGAGACACACCCTGTGCACGTTAAAAAACACACTGGATGGCCTTGACGGGAGGCTGTCTCCCAACAGCTGTTCCAATGGGTCCCCTCTTCCAACCATCTCTAAGCCTTCGGGGTCCATGTGACCTGGCCATTTAGCCTATGGTGTGCAAAAAAGTTCCTCTCAGAGGTAAAACAACCCAAATCTAATATATAGAACATTGTGAGTGAATGATCTCTGACTGAGAGGGGATCACGCTAATTCTATGATGCAGAGATGGTAAAGCTCCGAAAAATTGCTCCTCGGGGTTATCCGGGTGGAAGATTTCGGAAAAAATCCGAAATTTGACCTCCGACGTGTCTTTCAAGGTCAAATAGAGATCACGTAGAGGTGAAACCTTGATCTGCAACTGCTAGAAAAGTGAAAATTAGTGTCCGGAATTGTTTTCGGGTTATAGATGTCGGAAACGTTACGAAATTTCGGATCCGGAAAGTCCTTCGAGGTCAAAGGTCAAATTTAGATCTGCCAGTGCTAGAGAGCTAAAAATTTGTTCCTAGGAGTATTCTGTGTCGCAGATATCAGATATGTTGTGAAATTTAGAATGTATTGGGTCCTTTGAGTTCAAAGATAGATCTAGCAATGTTAGAGGGCTAAAAATTGGTGCCTGTCGGTATTTTGAGTCGTAGATCTTAGACAATATGCCAAATTGATAGGTCCTTTGATGTCAATGGTCAAATTTCGATATACCGGTGCTGGAGAGCTAAAAAATTAGTGAATAGGGCTATTTCTGGCGATGAAATGCAATTCAGAAATAAGAGGAATTTTCGGATCGGATGTCGCGTTCAAGATCAAACAGGGGTCAGCGTGACCAGCTAGAAATCAAGAGGTGCCCAGCGATTGATTTCTGGGGGGAGGGGGGCGCAGTCGGTAGCGCGCCACACTCGTAATCTGCAGTTCCCAGGTTCGAGTCCCAGCTAGATCAGCATTGAGACTTATCTCCGTAAAATTCCCCACCCTGCCTACGGTCAGTAGGGGACACCAATGGGCTGTCTGTCGGATGGGACGTATAAGCCGTGGCCCCGTGTACGGGAGAGCCATACCCTGTACACGTTAAAGAACACGCTGGGTGACCTTGACGGGTGGTTACCATCTGTCTTCCAACAGCTGTTCCATTGGGTCCCCTCTCCCAACCTTCTCTGAGCCTTCGGGGCCCTTGCGACCTGGCCATTTAGCCCATGGTGTGCAAAAAAGTTCTGCTCAGAGGTAAAACAACCCAATCGATTGATTTCTAGTGTGGAATTTTCGCTAGACTCGATAGGTTGTTGTTCTTCCAGTTAAATTGTATATTTCTGTAGTGAAATGATATTATTATGTTATCCAATTCAATTCAAAAACTTCACAGGGATTGGGAGGTCCTTCTTCAGACTTTCCCGTGTAATAATATGTTATTCAAGTGTGTTTTGATCATATAAAATAATACATAGCTTCAGAGGAAATGTAGAAAAAAAGAAAGTTTAAAGACTGCTGGATTTACTGCCGGTCCATTTAGATAATTTGAAAGAGAACGGTATTATATTTTCGTACATAGCACCTTCTAACAGTTGAAATTTGAACTAATGGATCATAGAAAATGCAGTAGTAATATTTTTGTTAGTACCTATTAGAGATAAATTAGGCTCAGTGATCAGGAATGTATTTCAATAATCATTTATTTTATTCTTATATTATTAATTATAATTATTTCATGGCAAATTTAAAATGTTAATGCTATTTGGATCTGAAAAGATTAGACATTCTATTAGAAACTTAAAGTTCGTGCTTAAGATAACGTACTACTCCATTCACAAGGTAAGCGACTGGAGCGCCCCCAGAACGTTTTTACACTTGCAGAGAGATTACTGCTGACCCATGGCAGCTCGCAATCCAATCTCCTAATCCAACATAGTTAGATCTAATCGGGACCACCACAGCAAATTTGAAACTGATCAGTGAAATATCAGTGGAATTGCAGGGATCCGAAAATTTCCGCCACCGATGACGTCATACATAAGAAGCAAGCCCGCCGGAATTACGTCTATTATATAACTAGAAATCAATCGGTACCTTCGGCACCTCTTGATTTCTAGCCCGCAACTCCGACCTCTATTTGACCTTGAATGCGACACCAGATCTGAAAATTCCTCTCATTTCTGAGTTGCACTGCCCAAAATAATCTTGGCCCATTTTATGGCCTAGTTGCCCTTGCGCCGTAAAACCCCAAACAACCAACCAACTAGAGCCCAAAATAATCCTCTTCACCAATTTTTTGCTCTCCAGCACCGGTATATAGAATTTGACCTCAAACGACCCATTGCATCGAAAATTTGGCATAATTTCTGAGATGTAGAACTCCAAAAACCTCTAGGATCACATTTTAGCCCTCTAACATCTGTAGATTCGAAGCATCGAAGCACCCCATCACATCCAAAATTTCGCAATATTTCCAAGATCTACGACCCAAAATATCCTCAGGAATCAATTTTTAGCTCTCTAGCACCAATAGATCTAAATTTGACCTTTGACCTCAAAGAACCCTTCGGATCCAAAATTTCGTAACGTTTTCGAGATCTACAACCTGAAACGTCCTCAGACACCAATTTTCACGTTCTAGCACTTGTAGATCACGGTTTGACCTCTATGTGACCTCTATTGAACCTTAAAGAACTCGGAGTCAAATTATGCCTATTATTGGATATTTTCCCCAGATTTTCGACGCGGATTACACCTAGGTACAAATTTTCCTAGCTCTACCATTTCTGCAACAATCGTCTATATATATTTTTTTCCTTCTCCATTCTCGCAAAACTCCCCGCCCTGCCCACGGTCTAGTAATGGGCTTGGAAAGGCCGCCGTCCGTCGGATGTGACGTTAAGCCGTGGCTCCGTGTGCGGGAGAGCCATACCATGTGCACGTTAAAGAACACGCTGGATGGCCTTGACAGGAGGCTATCATCTGTCTTCCAACAACTGTTCCAGTGCGTCCCCTCCCCCTACCTTGTTTGAGCCTTCGGGGTCCTTGTGATCTGGCCATTTAGCCCATGGTGTGCAAAAAAGTGCCGCTCAGAGATAAAACAACCCAACCCTTCTCCATTCCTGTAACTAGCATATCCCCCCAGAATAAGAAATGTCAGTATGCACTGATAGCTCATATTTAAAATACGCTCTTAATAAGAATACAGAATAAACTCTGAGATTAAAAATGATGTTATGTATAATGATTATAAACAAACTGACGCTACATTTTTGTTTTGTTTTTTCAGAGTTTCTTTTCCAAGCGGTCTTTCAAGACCAGTGCACTCAAGAGGACAAAAAGTGTCACCAAGCTCGAGAGAAAACGCTGCGCCCTGGATGGTGATATGTAAGTAATATCTGGCTTTGAAAGTCATAAATTATCACTCTTCTCTTAACTTTCAGGATTCAGCAGTGGCAAAGGATGCTGCAATGGAAAATCAAGATGGGTTATTTTAACTCTGTACATTGTACACACAACCCTCCAACCCAGCTTTTAGGTTGGGTTGTTTACCTCTGAGCGGCACTTTTTTGCACACCATGGGCTAAATGGGCAGGTCACATGGACCCCGAAGGCTCAGAGAAGGTTGGGGGAGGGGACCCACTGGAACAGCTGTTGGGAGACAGATGGTAGTCTCCCGTCAAGGCCATCCAGCGTGTTCTTTAACGTGCACAGGGTATGGCTCTCCCGCACACGAGGCCACGGCTTAACGTCCCATCCGACGGACGGCGGCCTTTCACAAGCCCATCGGTGTCCCCTACTGACCGTGGGCAGGGCGGGGAATTTTGCGGAGATAAATCTCAACGCTGACCCAGCTGGGACTCGAACCTGGGAACTACAGATTACGAGCCTGGCGCGCTACCGACTGAGCCACCCCCGGCCCAGCTTTCAGGAATCGGCAGTGGCGAAGAAAGTTGTCCAGACGATGTTTAATACTATGAATGGTTCAATAAGAAATCAACTGCTCTAAATTGTTTTTTATTATCATAAACACGTTTTTAAATACTCTGTCATTAAATAATTACAGAAATTGAAAATTGTGACTACCTTTGTTTACCTGGTAAGAAAACAAATCTTTCCTTCCCAGGTAAAGATTATGATTGAGAATTTTAGAATCAATTATTTTCGATCGAAAGCATCCTTCGTTGTAACAAAGAACATATTCTTTGGTTTTAATATAACTTGATTTCTTTTTTCATAGAAACTATTTCGCACTATTTTACTTCGTTCCGTAAAATTCAGCTGCTGCCATATCAATTTTATTATAAATAGAAATTTTCTTTTATATTTATTGCCTATTTTCAAACTATTGACTTTTAAACTGTAATTAACTTTGGGTAGACACTGATACCTCACCACTGCTTCTGTAAATCTATTATAAAACACCGGTAATAGATAATTTCCTTATCTCGATTTGCAACACTCGCCAGTGAGTTTCCGGTCTTAAAAAATTCTCTACAACGAAATTATCGACTCTACCACAGCCTGTGTATTTCTGAGATCTGCGATTAGCCATTCATTGGAAGTTCAATGACCGAGACGCAGAACAAAGAGTGGTTCTGGAATTAAAATAAAGGGCAATGATTTGCGTTATTTCTCAATATAGGCGAACTCGCTGAATTGATTGGTCATTTGAGTGTGATAAACTCGAGTAATGGTGGTTGTTCTCAGTGGACGTCATAGGAAGGCACCATGGCCCCTTCCAGAAGAAACCTGAGTTTTTTTTTTTCTTTATTCCAAAAACCAGCCACTTTTGCATTTCTGAAGGGATTAGTGGCGCTGCCTTTCATCGCTTTTTTTTTTCCTGGAAAGGAAACTCCAGACGCCCTCAATATCTAGAGGCCAATTGACAAGTTGCTAAAAAGAATATCGATTACTAAATAATCCTTTAGGGGCGGGGGTGGCTCAGTCGGTAGCGCGCCAGGCTCGTAATCTGTAGTTCCCAGGTTCGAGTCCCAGCTGGGTCAGCGTTGAGATTTATCTCCGCAAAAAATTCCCCGCCCTGCCCACGGTCAGTAGGGGACACCGATGGGCTTGGAAAGGCCGCCGTCCGTCGGATGGGACGTTAAGCCGTGGTCCGTGTGCGGGAGAGACATACCCTGTGCACGTTAAAGAACACGCTGGATGACCTTGATGGGAGGCTACCATTTGTCTCCCAACATCTGTTCCAGTGGGTCCCCTCCCCCAACCTTCTCTGAGCCTTCGGGGTCCATGTGACCTGGCCATTTGGCCCATGGTGTGCAAAAAATGTGCCGCTCAGAGGTAAAACAACCCAACCCACTAGCAAAGTTAAGCAATATTAAATAAGGTGCCTTTTCTGATCATAGATGGCGCCATGAGTGACAAGGTCAGTGAGATTTAAAACTCACAAGTGGATAAATAACAGAACTGGTGATAGTTTAGTGGTTAGAGCACCTGTGACATTAACTGTAAGGCATGGGTTTGGATCTCACCCATCTGTGAAACTCATTTTTCCCACAAGATTATTTTTAAGAGTGTCGTTCCAGGACTATAAAACCCTTCAACATCCCCAAATGGCCTTCTATAGACTTCAGACTTAGGACCACTCCTGGTTGTTCTAGAATAGAGATCTGCAGTTTTTTTTTTTTGAGAGGAGAATAACAAACAACAGCTTAATAGTAATTAAATACTTAGCAAATCAATGATAAACTGTGAATTCGTTTTTTAAGATAGATTTAACCAGGGTACTGATTAGCACCAAAGGGCCTGACTTGATGAGGACCAAGAGGTGTAAGAAAACCTTGCGAGCATCAAATATTTTCCACGATCCCTTCATCCAAAAAAGAGTAGTGTAAAAATTAAATTATTGCATTTGAACTATCTTTTCCAGTGTTACAAATTGGGATTAGTGTTGCCATCTTCGAGGCCGAGAAATTCGGAACACTTTTTAAATGTTTAAAAACCTCATTTTTACACATTTACAAATGACTATTTTTTTTTTGTTACTAATGTAACAGATAATGCATAGTAGACTTTATTTTGTTCACGAAAAATTCCCGATATTTTTTGAAAGTCGAAAATTTTGGGACATTTTTTAAAACAACTTGATGCCTTCTAAAAATTTGAGGAAATTTTCGAATAATCTTGTTTTGGTTTCTAATTATTCATCAGATAGGATGTAAAACCGTGGCCCGTGTGCAGGAGAGCCATACCTTGTGCATATTAAAGAACACGCTGGATGGCATTGAAGCTCCCATCTTCCTCCTAACAGCTGTCCAGTGTAGGGTTACCAGATATTAATGGTCTAATAAGGAGGACAACAAATAAGCTAGAAATGGAAGATATGTTTTCAATTTGGGAAGTGAAAAAAGTGCTTTTTCTCTTACTAAGTGCTTTTCAAAGTACTAACTATTCAGCCAGAACAAGGCCTAATACTTATTGAGTACACTTCAAAATATATCAAGTGACGATTTTTATTGATAATTGATAAGCATTCAAGATTTATTTGGCCTTATATGAAATAGTGGTTAGAGACTAGCTACAGTTCCAAAATGCAAACTTTGTGTGTATTAACTCTGATTGAGATAATGATCAGCAGTGATTTCGGTCTTGGTAAGGCATGCTCTTGTATGAGTAGGCTCGTTACAAACTAGTAGTTTCTCGGATCTTTCACTGTTCTTGTTGCAAATAATAAAAAAATTCTGCTATCAACTTTCATAGCCCCATCTATTCGTGAGCGACTGCAAAATTTTATACAATTTTCTAAAGCTGTTTTTTCCCCCTTTAGCTTGTAAATTGGGTATATTAATTAATACAAAGAATAGTATCTCTTCTAACATTCCACATATTCTTGATTTTTATTCACAGTAATTTATTTCGCAGTCATTGGTTTGTTTTTTTAACAAAGTGCATGGTCATATCGCTACTGTGAGAAAGATCGTCTCCTACGCCATTTTTGCATCTAAGTCATACCGGAACTGTCTCGCAGAAACTGTATATTATCGTGGTTATTGGTTGGAAAAAATAAAAGAATTTGAAACTTAAGTGATGGAAATGATACACCCCTGAATATCATTTGAAAATTCGTGGATGTTGGTGCATGTTAACACTATCGCTACCTAACAAATGACGTTGGGGGATAATGCTAAAGATTTCCTTTCACATTACTTCTAAATCATATTGCACTGGGATTGAAATTTTCACACATTCTATTATTTTGCGAAACTCATATTAAATGATACTTTTTTGTTTTTCCATTTCTACACTGAATTTTTTGTTACATCGGTACCGTTTTGTAAAAATGAGTGACATATTTTTTATGACATTAACAATTTTCTGTCTGTGCTCCTTCTAACAGTGATTTTCCCTTTCTAATGTACTTTATTTCCTTTTTCTGTTGGGATAAAACCATATTCTCACGGTAACCGCTACATACTTTCTTTAATTGTGATGAATAGTATAAGAGAACATTTTAAAATGAATAATTATTTCACTTTGTCATTAGGGTTGAAAAGATCCTTGAGGAAGATAAAAGTCACGGAGCATGCAGCTCTTCCCGTGAGTAAAGGATTTAGATAAACAGTAGCATATCTGTTTTCACATCGAAGGGCTATTCCATAGGTCAGCGTGTAAGTGCCCCATGACCTTTGAGTCATCACCGGCTGGGCTGCCTGTTCGTGCCGGGCATCTCTAACCCGTTTCTTCGAATTAAGCAACAAGGTAGTGTTAAATTTTAAGAAGTAGGAGCATGTATGGATGGAATTTTCCTATTTTTTAAGAAGGGTATTTCTGGACTTGGGATGTTTCACACAGTGACTCGTAGTTTGTAAAGACATTATTTTTTGTCTGTCACTTATATCCAATGTACGCTCTATGTGAGAACATCGACTTTTGTGACATAAGTGCAGAATTCTTTTACTGAGGCCTGATCAGAACATATATGTCAGAGCAAACGACTCCGTCCCTCACCAGTGCGAGCCATCGGATTGTCGCTGGGGTTGTGAAAAGACATTATTTGGGGGTGACTATTAAACGCACAATTCACCGGTCCGTGTCGTGGTTGGGTCTGCGGGAAAAAAATTCATCAGTCCGCGATCGTTAACCAAGTACATGTCTTTTGCATGAAAGGTGTATCAATTTCGCTTTTCTGCAGAAGGGAAAAATTCCTTTTAACCGGTGTCACTGAACAGTAATAAGTATCCAAAACTTATTGCTGAGGTTTGTACTTTTAAATTATTCCTGAAAATTTTTAGTTAGGCAGATTTTTATGTTGCCGGTAGCGTATCAACGAAGCTTTCTCATGTAGCTTGTTCCTTAGATATACTGATATAATTGCTGAAGTATTTGCTAAATTTTCACTATCAGTCCAGTTGCAAATAAAATTTCGGTGGATTAGCTCAGGTAAGTTGAGAGTTGTTATCAGTATATCGATCGAGTGAGACTTATTAGGTGTATTATTTTTATAGTAGTTTAGTATATGAGTGTATTTTATAGTTTTTGTTAAAACTAATATCCCCTACTCCATTAACATACATTCATGTTGTACTTGGATGTAGAACTAAAGTTAGATGTTTTACGCACCGTAAGCATAAACGCAAGGGTACCCGCAACGTATGAATTGTTTTCTACTTTTAGCATTGCTTACTTTCTGTAACATTCAACCGCGTACAAAAATTCTTTACAGAATTATTTTTTACCCTATGAAAGACAACTGACTTTGTAAAACGTAACGAACACGCGTGTACTATCGACGGTCGCAACGCGAAATAAAATTTCATCAACGTAATGAGTCATTGGTTTTGTGATCACACGTTCGCCGGTAAACGGTGGAAAAGACGATTTTTAAAAACTGTGAGAGCGTTTAGAATTGTAGATTATTTAAAAAATGATATCTTACTTTCAAACAATTAGCTGATTTTTCTTCCGAGGAAGAAATCGTATTTTGTTATCGATTTTTACTGAGTAACCTTACTTCCTAGGAAAGAGTAATATTTTGCATCATATGTTGAGGATACAACGACAATAATTATTAGGAATAAAAAGTTTTAAACTTGTGACCCAGTCGCGTAACGGATATACGGAAATTAAAAAAGCTAGTTTTATTGATTATTCTTTTGCAATCACGATGTCTTTGAAGTGACAGTAAAGAAAAACAAGTTAATAAATTGGGAGATGATTGAAATTTGTAAGGAAGAGGGAATTTTTTTATCTGTGTTTCATGTGGTTTTTGAAAAGTTTTAGTATAACATGAAAATACGGAGAGTATTAAATTGAGACTCGGCAGAAATAAGAATTTAACGTAAAATCACTTTATCGTTCCGAAACAAGTCCTGACGCTGAAAGTGCAGTGCAGAATATGTGTGAACATAGATATCTGATGGCAACATCCTTCAACCCGATGGAGACCACTTTTAGTAAGAAAGGCGCAACACTTGGAGGTTTAGGGGTGCCAAGGGAAATTTCAAAATGGTTTGTCTTCTTCCGATGGGGTACATTGCTTATTTACAAAATAGCTGACCTATCATAAAGGGGAGATGGGATGTTTCGATAAGAGGATGGAAAATTATTTCCAAAACATTGTTTCCATACCGTATCTCCTGTGATGGCCTGAAACAAAGGGGGTAGAATTGGGGGTGACAATGCGGTTTAGTCAGAAGGTCTGTCAATGAGTGACATCTCTGGACTTAGAAAAATTTCGAGATGGGTCCGAAAACTACGATCAAGAGTGCGAGTGGGTTTTCCGCAAATCGTGGTCCCGGGTACGGGTAAGGTACCGAACGCTTGTTGCGAAATGCACGTCGCAGGACTCAGAATTATATGAAGGTCGATGTCACAAAATATTGGACTCTGTAATTATTTGAGGATTGCATCAGCCATTCTGAAAGGTTAGTCGTCCGAGGGGGGATTTTTGATAAGCGTTTAATAAAGGGTGTGCATATTAATAAGGGTTTTTTAATGAGGGGATGCGTATTAATAAAGGGGGCGTCAGTTATGATAAGTGTTTAATTAATAAGGAATAAAAATTCACAATAAATGCAGGGAATATACAACTACCACGTTAAAGTATAAAAATATTTGGGAGTTGATTTATAAGACCTAAAAATCTCGTGTCCGTTTACGAGGAAATAAAAATTCGGAGTTTTTTAATAAAGGGGAGCGAAACTTTTGATAACGGATTAATTAACGAGGGTGTGGCAGTTTTGATAGTTTTTAATAAAGGGGAGGAATTTTTGATAAGGGTTTTTTTTTAATGAGGGGGAGTCAAAAATTGGGACTTGGGAATTTTCGGTAGTACTCATGGTATACACTAGATGGCGCCACCAAAACTCGAAGACTTTTTTTTCAAGTTTGTTAGGAAATTCAGGGGGAGGGCTTAAAAAATACAGGTGTGTCAACCAGGGGGTCTAATCAAGAAAAATCGGGGACTTTTCGAGAGGGGGGCGTGGTCGAAAGCGCGGTACCGGAAGAGTTTTTGAAAAGGGGGCGTGGTCGAAAGTTATGTAACAGGAAATGAGTTATGAAATATGAATTATTAATTATGAATTTTAACAAGGGGCGTGATCGATGGCGTCATATGGGGAAAACACTAGTGGGGGTACGCTCTTCTGGGACTACACTACTTATGTAGAAATTTCACTTTTGACTTCGACGGATACATTGCATCTAAAAACTCACATTTCTGCTGTGTATGATTTGAAATAACTCCAGGTACTAATTGTTAACTCTCTTGCACGGTATAACGCAATTGGACCTTTTAGAAATTCAAAATTTCGCATTTACTATCTCTCTAGCACTGGTAGTTCTAAATTTGATCTCTGATTTTCAGCATCCAAAATTTGTAATGTTTCTGAGAATCTACCACATGAAACACCACCGGACATTAATTTTTACGTTTGTAGCAATTATAGATCAAGGTTTAATTTCTACGTGACCTCTATTTGAACATAAAGGGCATGTCTTAGGTCAAATTTCTAATTTTTTCTGCGAGTTTTCCCTAGTTGCAAATTTTCAGAACTCTACCATTTCTGCATCATAGTTGGAATTAGCGTGATCTTCGATTACTCAGTCAGTCACTCCCAATCGTCTATATGTATGATTTTTTTTTCACCTGATAAATATTTTGAAATATTTAACACGTTGACTGCTGCAATGTTAAAATTTTTCGTGTCCTCGGGCCATGTGGATTTTTTTTTGTTAAATCAACTAAAATTGATCTTAAATTGCTATACATTTGCAGTATATATAATTTTTATAAATTTTTTGCTTAAAAACAAACTTTAAAAGTGTGAATTACGTGTGCTTCACCTGGCCTGAGCATGCTTTTTTTTTATGTATAGGCCATGTGATACAAGGAAATAATAGAAAATATGCAGCTTCCAAAGCAACACAGACTCGCTGGAAATGTGTCCAGTGTGACAAATATTATTGTGTTCCTTGTTTTACTGTTGTACACGAATGCACTTTATAAATTTTATTATTCCAGTATTCTTGGCATATGTGAAGTAAAATAACAGTACATGTTAGATTTCTATGTTTTTATTTTTAGAATGTTTGCTTTTGTTTGAGATTGTATTTTCAGAATACACTGTTTTGTTTAGTAAATAAACAGTATTTATTTTATTTAGCACTGCAATTCAATAAAGTAAGTACAAAATGTCAGACTATTTCATTGACCCCTGCAATATACTTTAGTTGAAATTTCGCCATGCTAACACCATGGATTTGTTCCTCAGGCCACACTCCCCTATTACCCATAAGCAATGCATTCTAGTGTGAAGTGTAACTGCTTCACGAGCCCTGAACTACAAAATGTATGTGAAGCACGGACGATTTACGCGGCCTCAGGAGCAAATTAAGTGTGAATCATATATGATTCATACTTAATTTGAATCATATATGATTCATACGGCAGTCAACGTGTTAAAATCATACGTTTGAAACACATAATTGAGAGGGGGAAAATCTAACTTCCATTCCTTTCTACCATGAACTATAGAAATGTGAAATAATTTGTTGAAAAAAATGGTTGTCTTGACTTGGTTTCGAACCCAGGTCTCCCAGTCAGGACAACCGATTTTTCAACTAATTATTTCAAGTGTTTCTTTCCTACAGGACATTGATATTTTATTATTGGTATACAAACATGATTTATGATTTTGGTATTAGACTTACCCGAGCACTTTAATAATTTTTATATGATTTTTTAAAGATAAAAATGAAAACAAGAGATTTAATGACTAAGAACTTCATATTTAGGATAATTGATATTATTATTGTTCTTAATTTTTTATTTCATCTTATACTGTTTTCAGTGTACTGTGCCTGAACTTTTAATAAACATCTTACTAGTTTCTTCCTTAATTTTTTAGAGTTTCGTCATCACATCTTCGAAGTTCCCGTTCACACGAGTCACTTCTTCAGTCAAGTCCTAGTCTACTGGGCACTGTGGACCTCTCCCGTGGGGATGTGCAAGTGTCCACTGTACATAACAGTCTGCTTGATCAGGACTATTGTTTCCAGCTGACATCGAGTGAAGGTACTACTTATTATTCTTGTCAAACAGGACAGGAGAGAGACAAGTGGGTTCACAGGTGAGATGGTGCAAAAAATTTAGTAGTTTAGTTAATTATTATTTGAGATAGACCCGTTTTTCGATATTTTAGATTTCAAATCAGGTATGAGATAAATGTGTAATCTTGTTAATATTTTAGATTGGGTTGGGTTGTTTTACCTCTGAGCGGCACTTTTTTGCACACCATGGGCTAAATGGCCAGTTCACATGGACCCCGAAGGCTCAGAGAAGGTTGGGGGAGGGGACCCACTGGAACAGCTGTTGGGAGACAGATGGTAGCCTCCCGTCAAGGCCATCCAGCGTGTTCTTTAACGTGCACAGGGTATGGCTCTCCCACACACGGGGACACGGCTTAACGTCACATCCGACGGACGGCGGCCTTTCCAAGCCCATCGATGTCCCCTACTGAGCGTGGGCAGGGCGGGGTATTTTGCGGAGATAAATCTCAAAGCTGACCCAGCTGGGACTCGAACCTGTGAACTACAGATTACGAGCCTGGCGCGCTACCGACTGAGCCACCCCCGCCCCTAATATTTTAGATAAAAGTAAGCAGTTGTTATCAGTAAAAATTCATAAAGGTGCTTTTATAACTATTTATAATTAATAATATATTATAATTAATATTAATATATTAATAATAATTAATGATATATTATATTTATTAATAATAAATACACAGAAGTGAATATGTCATAAATAGTTTTGTTGAAAAAATTAATAAACTGATTTTTTCCTCAAAACTGTTTAATGATTATTGACTTCTTTGTTAAACATATAATTCTATGTATTGATTGATTATATCATTAGTAATGTTTCGAGTTGAATGACTTTCTTATTTGCTTCTTATTCAGGGCAGCATTGAAAAAAGTTATCTTTGTCGATCATAGATGGTGCCTGGAGGGTAAGTTCGGGCAAATTTATAAATCACATTAGCAGATAAATTGTGGAACTGGTGGTTAGAACACTGGCAGAAATCTGGAGAGACAGTGCAAGTCTCATACACCAACAAAACTGATTTCTCACAAACCTATTTATTGTGTATAGTTTCAATACATTGTTAAAAAATATAATGCTTTTGCATATATTTTTGATATAATGTTCTCTACTATTTGATAGTGTTCAGATTTCAAGATTGCTGAAATTGTTTTATACTCTCTCTACAGCCTGAGGAAAACTATTCTACCAAATCAAAACAATGTAAGAAGGACAGAAAAATCATTAAACATCTGGCTCCTGGAAGTGAAAGGAGTTTCCGAAAAGAAGAGGTAGATTTTATTATCATCTAATATTTATATAGACGATTGTGAGTGGTTGAATGACAGGGAATCACGCTAATTCTGACTGTGATGCATAAAGGGTAGAGCTCTGAAAAGTCGCACCTAGATGTATTCCAGGGTTATAGATCTCAGAAAAAATCCGAAATTTGACCGATATAGTCTTGTAGAGGTTAAATCTTGATCTATAAGTACTAGAAATGTGTAAATTGGCATTTGGGGTCATATATCTACGAAACTCTACAAAATTTCGAATCGGGGGTCCATCAAAGTCAAAGGTCAGATTTAGCTCTAAAAAGCTAAAAATTGGTGAATGAATGTTTTTCTAGTTGGAGATCTCGGAAATGTAAAAATTAGATGCAATGGGCCTTTTGATGTCAGATTTCTATATAACGTTACTAAAAGACTGAAAATCAGTAAACAGAAATATTAGGAATGTTAGATCTGGTGTCGCATTCAAGGTCAATGGGTGTCATACTGGCAGCCTAGAAATCAAGAGGTGCTTAAAGCATCAATTGATTTCTAGTATATATTTTTATGGCAGGGACCTTCATAGCCCTTGGCTGCTTCAGGATGATGATGATGATTATTGAGTGAGTGATAGGGGATAACTGTAATTGTAACTGCAATGTAGAAAATAAAAGTTTGATGTTTGGCATATTCCTCAAGGTGAAATAGAGGTCAAACCGTAATCTACTAGTGCTAGAAACGTGAAAATTGGTATACAGCTGTAAAATTTTACACTTTGGGGCAATTAAACATACAAATCTCAGAAAAATTACAAAATTTAAGACCTGATGTGTCCCTTAAGGACAGAGAGCCATCAAATTTCCATCTATACATGCTACAAAGATGGAAATTGGTGCCTGGGTGTATTTCAGGTTGTACATCTCAGATACATTATGAAATTTTGAATCTAGTGTGCCTTTTAAGGTCAAACAGAAGTCAGATACTGATTTACAAGTGCTAAGAAAGTGAAAATTGGTGCCTAGGGGTAATACGGGTCATAGATCTAAAAAAAATACAAAATTCCAGATCCAGCTTGACATCCAAGGTTGAATAGGAGTCAGAATGATGGTTGTGATATTAGGAAGTGCCAAATTGTAACATACCCAAAGGCAGTTCTCACAAACTGATATCTCAACCAACATTTACCTATTATAAGTTTTTATTGTACTTCAGTATTGAAATATATAAATGAATTTTTTTATAATAATTATGTACAGTACTGTGCAAATTAGTTGGAACAATAGGAAAATGCAGTAACAAAGACACAACTAAAATATTTATTTGTTTAATAGTGTACATATTTAATAGTGAATGTGACCACCCTTAGCTTTAATTACTTCTTTCACCCTCTCAACCATTGATGCCACTAGCTTTCCACGCATCTCCTTCACTTCAGGGTCGTGGTACCACACTTTCACGACACTTTCTATCATTTTGGTTTTCTTCGTGCAATCCATCTTAGATATGCATGCTTTAATAATAGCCCACAAATTTTCAATGGGGTTTAGATCGGGTGAATTTCCTGGCCACTCCAATACCTTCAAATGTTGCTGGGTAAAGAAGCTCTTAAGCAAGCTTAGAATTGTGGCATGGAGCCAGATCCTGTTGAAATACCCCATCACCGTTAGGAAACAGCTTCTGCAGTGTTGGGATCATTTTCGCCTCCAGAACGCCTATGTACTTTTTGCTGTCCATCATTCCTTCAATGAGGTGAAGTGTCTGTGGCCCGGAAGCTGTGAAATATCCCTAAAACATGACCTTGGGTGAGTGTTTGGGGGATTGCTGGATGTGGCTGGATCAAAGAGGTTCTCCAGGCTTCGCTTGTCCCAACTAATTCGCACAGTACTGTGCGTACCAAATTTGTTTGCTGAAAACTTGCTTCATGCAGCAAAAGACAGGAACAGTTTGTAAATTTAGCAGAGAAAATTAGAAGTATGAGAAATAAAGAATTCTTAAGAACTACCAGAAAGCCAGTTAATTGCACCAGTGGCCAAGTGGTTAATATTACTAACACCTAGCCACTTCGTTTTATTTTGGATTTTTTTTTCTCCTGACTGTTTTGGAAATTTTTTTATCCAGGCAGTGATATTGAAGCATACCTTTTACATGCTTCATTGCATTCTTCTGTTTTATTATTGAGCAGTTTAAATTTTCTATACATTTCCAATTTCATTCTTTAATTTTTTGTATTTTCTTTATCATTTTCTTGTCTCATTTCCTCATTATTTCTTGAGTTACTCTTTTATTATTTGGTATCTTTCTGTTTCCGATTGTTTCTTGCTTTTTTTTATGAATTGCTTGTAATCCTTTTTTCCAGATTCATTTGCAGAATCAGCACTTAGTTTGCTCTGATTCTGAATAACAGGCTCACTAATGTTTTATTTTTGGGTGGTCTTTTAGATTTAATTTCTGTACCTTTTTTTTTCAGCTGAAATTTGCCTACTTTAAATCTTATTTTTAATGATAATTTTTTATAGGTATCTATCTATATATTTTTTTCTCCAGCATTTTATTTATTGAAATTGGAATTCGCATCTTTTGTTTATGTAGTCTAACAGATTTTTACTGATCCACAGTCCAGGTTAATTTGTGTTGTAGTCTATGAAACAATAACAAGTTGGCAAGTCTTACAAAAATCCATCTCTCGCTCCTTTCTCCTTACATTAATTTTTCCCTTACACCTTGCATATCATTTGTGCATTTACCAATTTAGTTAAATTTCCCCGTTTTGTCTTTACTATCACCTCCTGATAATATTGAACATATACTGATAGTATTAACAGAAACAGGCACAAAATATTCTGTTTAAAAACACCTATGTTTGATGCAGTATGACAAAGATTAAATCTCACCAATATCAGATATGTGCTTCACTCTTTACATACTTGTTAGAAGTAGGCAACCATAATTTAACTTCTAATAGAAAAGATTGAATGATAAAAAAGCATCTGGAGCTGAGGCATCTGAGGGAAGCAAAGGAGAAAAAATTAGCACAACAAATATAACCATTAATAAAAATATTCATGCAGTTCATCTGTAGAGGAGACATAATACCTCAGAGTATATGAAATTCCTTGTCAGAATTTATTTAAATCACATATTCTTAAGTAGTTCAAAATAAAAATCCTTGATCTGTTGTTAATCACTTCAAATCTACTAATTTTAATTGTCAAAATTGAATGAATTATGAGAGAATTACATCAAAGGTAACATATACAATAGCTATAATTCTGGGATGAAATAATGAATGGGCAGATGAACAGTGGGCAGACGTAACATTATTGGTGGCAGAAATTGTTGGTTTACCTGTTGTTCCACAGGTAATTGAGCTATGGGTCCCAAATTTGGTGAGGTGGTTCCACTTAGTTCTAGCCCTATTGGGGGTAACAGATCAGGTTTAAACTTGAATATTTTCGATGCTTACAGTTCAACAGACAAGGGAAATATCATCATTGATATCTAATTTTAGAGAAAAAATTGTCATGAGCCACGACAACTTTTTTTTTAAAATTGGGTATCGACAGAGTGGTATTTCCCTTTACTTTTGTAAGATCAAGTTCTTAGCTGCCGTGGGTCTGGAATGATCCCTAGGAAATGTCCGAAATTCCTGAGGAGGCTGCTATCATCTACCTTGTAAATGGAGTAATATTGTTATGGTAGTATGGTAGAAAGCTGTGAACAAAGAGTTATGAAAAGACATACATTTTGTACCAAACCTTTGGTTTGGATTTAAGTAATATTTACTAATATTCTTCGTAGTATTGCATATTATATTTTAATATCAGTAACAGTATTTATAAATAACTTTTAACTATTTTTAACTAGTTACAATTTTCAGTGTAAAAGAATTTTGATTTGTAGGTACTTCTGTGAGCTCTGTCTGGACAAGACTCTGTATGCAAGGACATCTTCAAAGTTAAAAAATGATCTGTGTTTTTGGGGAGAGCATTTTGAATTCAAGTATGTATTCTTTCCACTTTTTTTTTATTTAGTTTAAAATGTGCAATTTGGTAAAAGCTAACTTTTCTCATTTTTGAGCTTTGGGGTTACTCTAAAGATTAAAAGATTTAAAGGAAAAAAATGGGTACTTTTGGAAGCTGAATTTGAAGGACTGACTAGGTGTCCCTGGAAAACGAAGATGTGTGATAATTCTAGTTTAATAGCTTTCATTATAAAATTCTAACCTCAGAATTTTATAATGAAATCCTTAATCAGGTTCAGAGAAATCCTTAATCAGGTTCTCCATCATCTGCATTAATGACAAATTATTTCTAACAGTGTTGTCACTACTCTCCCATTAGTAAAAGATCTTTTCATCTTGTAATTAACTTAATATGTAAAATAACAAATTCCAGGGACATTTATTAGTTAGGGACAGAGCTTTTCATCCAGGAACTGTCCCCCAAAAATGGGGAACATCTGGCGACCTTAAAGAGCAAGAGTTACAAAATATGTCATGCGTCAAATCAAATAAAATTATGCATTTAAAGTAGAAGGTAGGTATGCTGAAATTAGGTACATTTGAGAGCCATTTATTTATAATCCCAAAAAGATTTTGGGTATTCAGTCAGTAATTTAATGGATCTACTCATAGAAATGGAATATTTCCTATGATAAGAAAGGGGACACTGATGGGCTTGGAAAGGCCACCATGAATTGGATGGAATGTTAAGACATGGCCCTGTGTGTAGGAGAAGCATGCTTTATGGCAAGTTAAAGAATATACTGGATGGCTATTACAGGAGGCTTCTGTCTTTTAAAGATATCCAGTGGATTCCCTACCCCGACCTTCTCTGAGCCCTTGGGGTCCTGGTGACTTGGTCAATTAGCCCTTTCTCTATGTAAAATGCTGCTAAGAAGTAAAACAACTTAACATATCAAAATAAATCTTTGATCTAAAACTAATTTCAATACAAGAATAAAAACTGTAAGTTTATTCTAATTTAATCCTTTTCTATTTCTTAAGCAAATTTTGTAATGCTAGAGATTTAAAATAACTTAAAGAGAGATTAAAGAAATTAACTAGAGATTTAATCTTGGGAATTCAAATGTAATATGTAAAATCAACAGAGTTAGTCGCAAATATAAACTACGAGTTTTTCAGATGTGACAATCAGTAGATTTTAAGAACAAACAACTTGATGAAATTTGGATTCCGCTCAGAGAAATATTTTCTTGCTTATTTGAAAAGTAATATTCATCTAGTCATTTACTTGAACATATTTCTCCTAAGCTGGAATTTTAGGAATGAAAAAAAAAAACTCAGTCTGCATTTTGCATATAATTGGTGTTACTAAATTAATTTCGAAATGAATTGTCTACTTGAGAAATGAAGATCAACAGAATGTTCACATTAAAAAAGTATTTATACAGTAGCCATTTGAGTCATTATAACTTAAACACTGTTTCTGTTTTATGCTAAAAATAAAGAAAATGCTTTAATGTTTAGTAGGATCTTCATTTTTTTTTACAAAATTCTAGTAATCCTTATGCTTGAAAAGGTTAGAAGTCACTAATTTGGAGCACCTATGTTTGGAAGTTGTGAGCTACTCTCCTATAAAATAATTAATAATTACCTCTGTTAGGGGCAGGGGTGGCTCAGTTGGTAGCTCGTCAGGCTCATAATCTGCAGTTCCCAGGTTTGAATCCCAGCCTGGTCAGTATTGAGATTTATCTCTGCAAAACTCCCCATCCTGCCCACGGTTAGTAGGGGACACTGATGGGCCTGACAGGAGGTTCCATCTGTCCCCTAACAGCTGTTCCAGTGGATCCCCTCCCCCAACTTTCTCTGAGCCTTCGGGGTCCTTGTGACCTGGCCATTTAGCCCATTGTGTGCACAAAAGTGCTGCTCAGAGGTAAAACAACCCAACCCAACTACCTCTGTCAAGCAGCTGCTTGCCACAGAGGTCTGACAGGAGCCTGTCAGTTTATATGCCATAGTAGAAGGTCTGTGAAGATGGTGGGACCTGAGCCAAAAAACAATACAAGCATCCATGCATCACCTGGAGCTCGAACCCAGGTTCCTTAGATCAGTAGCCAAACAAGTTAACCACTCGCCGCTGCCTAAAAATAAAATTTTCTCCCAACTTAAAACGAAATAATATATATATACTCAATGTCACATTATGTTTTCTGTAACTAAGTTTGCAACAGTGACTTCTCAGTTGCATCACACCTAGTTTTTTTTTTGCCATGAAATGCATTTTCACCATGAAAGTGTAGCCTGTCCATTATGAACAGAAAAAGTATAAAAGAGTCCAAGTCAAACAAATTCAATTGTTGTTTTTACAAAATAGTATACACCTATCCCTTGATTTACACGGTACCCAGTTCGCACAATTTTGGCTTTGCACGGTCAAAAAATGCAACCAGTTTCGATTTACACGGTACTGACTGAGATTTCCTTTCTATGTACGTCTCAGTCAATACTGTGTAAATCGAAACTGGTTGCATTTTTTGACCGTGCAAAGGCAAAATTGTGTGAACTGAGTACCGTGTAAATCGAGGGATAGGTGTATAACACTAGGAAAAAGGTTATCTTTTATTTAGCTTCATTTACGATAATATTAGTGACCTAAGTTGTTCAGATACTGTGCGGCTTTTAAATCCATGATTCAAATATTGCAGAGTAATTATATAAGTTTTCTGAGCTGATAATTTTAAATAATGTAATACTGTGTACTTAAAAAGTTTTTTTTTTTTCTTTTAGTAATTTGCCACAACTTGATACCATCACAGTTAATTTATATAGAGAAGCAGATAAAAAGAAAAGAAGAGATAAAAACATTCTTATAGGTAAATGCATAAGGATTTTTGGAGAGAGTACAAAAACTGTTTCCCTGTACCACCAATATGTTAGATTAGAATGTTATATGTTAGATTAAAATTAGAGAATACTAATACTGGATAAAGCTTTTAATTCTGCATGCAGTTTCAGGACGATTAAGACATCTGTTCCTAGTGATTTCTGTACTGAAGAGCCCATGCATCTTAGTTGTAACTTTGTCATCATATGAGAAAATTTTTGCAGCATTGCAGTCACTTTATTGAGTTTCTTAGTAATCTGTTACATTATGGTAATGTGATGAAACATACTGTAAAATGTTTTACTGAAACACTGATTAAATTTTCACTGATTTAACATTCATTGACGTTATGGGCTGTATTATACATCTTTTTTTAAACTATTCTGACTTTATAATCAGAAAGTCCCCTTATGGTTCAATGAAACTTTATTAAATCTATGCAATCCAGTCTTGTCATCAGAAACTCTGGAGAATGAAAGAATTCACCAAGAATTACTTCTCATTTTGCCCTTTATAAAAAAGGGGACACTGATAAGCATAGAAAGGCTAGTGTCTGTCAGATGAGACATTAATGTCCCATGTACACATGGTCTTGTGTGCAGAAAAAGCCATATCTCATGAATGTTAAAGAACACACTGGATAGCCTTGACAAGTAGTTATTTACTGGTCTCCTTTCTCTGCCTAGATCTGAACCTTTCAGACCTTTATGGCCTGTGCATTTAGCCCAATTGTGCACACGAAAGTCCCACTTGGAAATCTAACACAGAGAACGTATAGGGATACCATCGGTGGGGTTTGGCTCAGTTGATAACTTACCAGGTTGAAGTCCCATCTGGATCAGCATAGAGAAAGGGGGAACTGATGGGGTTGTAAAGGCCATTGTCTGTTGGATGGAACATAATGCTGTGGCCCTGTGTACAGGAGAGCCATACTCTGTGCATGGTAAAGAATATGGTAGGTGGCATTGACAGGAGACTTCCATCTGTCTCCTAACAACTTTCATTGGGTTCCCCCCTCTCCAGAGGGGCGGGGGTGGCTCAGTCGGTAGCGCACCAGGCTCGTAATCTGTAGTTCCCAGGTTCGAGTCCCAGCTGGGTCAGTGTTGAGATTTATCTGCGCAAAATTCCCCGCCCTGCCCATGGTCAGTAGGGGACACCGATGGGCTTGGAAAGGCCACCGTCCGTCGTATGGGACGTTAAGCCGTGGTCCCGTGTGCGGGAGAGACATACCCTGTGCACGTTAAAGAACACGCTGGATGACCTTGACGGGAGGCTACCATTTGTCTCCCAACATTTGTTCCAGTGGGTCCCCCCAACCTTCTCTGAGCCTTTGGGGTCCTTGTGACCTGGCCATTTAGCCCATGGTGTGCAAAAAAATGCCGCTCAGAGGTAAAACAACCCAACCCTCTCCAGCTTACTCTGAGCTCTTGAGGGTCTTTGTAACTTGTATTTTAGCCATTTGTGTGCACAAAGGTGCTGCTCAGAGGTACAATAACCCAACCCAAGCCATCTTTCTGCAGTGGTCTCATGTCCTCCATGTCTTTTCTATGGCAAATAGCTGTCTGAATAAAATTTTGTTGTTGTTTAATGCAATGCTTTAATTTCAAAAATTAAGGAATTTTGAATAGCATTAATAAACTTAGAATACTCTTTCAGATATTTTCACTCATTTTCTTATATAATAGTGGAATACATTTGCTGAATGCTGGTATTGTGAAGAGAGTATTCTGAGAGTCATAATACATCGTGCTTTAAAACACATTTTCAGATTAAATATGAATATTTTGTACTTTCAAATAAATACACACATACATTATAATTACATTGAATAAACATTTTAAAAGAAATTGAAAAATGTTTTTTAGCCTAGATGGGTCATAGAAATGTTTACCATTTAAAAGTTTATTTATTGTAAAAAAATCCTGACTGAGGATAATGGTTACAACAAAGTTCTATCTGGAATATTTTGTGATAAACTTGAATTTTAATTAGAGAATATTAATTAAAAAATAAACATCTTGTAACAACACACACTGCATAAACCTGCTAGACATAATCATATCTACTTAACAATTTTGTGTTTTCTATTTCTTATTCTATTAGGTTCAGCAGTTATATCTGTAAATTCCATAAACAGTCATCATTTAACAGAGAAGTGGTATGTATTTACATTTTTATTACTTTTTTTAGCAAAATTTTTAAATATACTAAATTACAAACTGCATAAATTTTTAGAGTGCTAATATTAAAATCTATACTTTAAGGTAAGATTCCTAATACATAAATAGAAATAAATTAAAAATAGAAATTTTGTAAAGAAATAATTAGGGAAGTGTGATAAAAAAAAAAAACTGTCCATCCACCTCCTGAACTCAAACTTGGGATCTTCTGGTTATGCTCATAGCCAATTAGGGCCATTTTTTTACTTAGATTTAAGGTGACAAAATGATAATGGCAATGTTCACACTTGCCTAATTGCTACAAATGAATAACACTGTAGTGAGGTTCATTTCTTCCTATCAGATTGGTTGCTGGCCTACAGTGGAGAGGGTTATTTCCATCCATAGTTTTGATGCTGAGCATTTGAATAACTGAAAATATATTACTTGCAATGTAGTTATAAACCTTGATTGATTCTTGTCAGTATAAATAGTGCATGAGCATCTTGACACTTAGAATCACATGATAAAAGTTACACAGAACGACCATCACAACCTTTCTTAAGCAAGTGTGAATTGCTCCTGTCTTAGCTCAAATGGTACAGCAACTAGTGGGTAACCAGGAGTTCCTGAGTCTGGGAGCCAGGTTGTTTTTTTCACATTGCCTAATCACTATAAATGAATAGCACTATAGTGAGCTTCATTCCTACCTATTTTATAAATAGGCTTGAAAATATTTCAATATTTTAAAATATTTTTGTTATTGTAACTATGTTTTATATATATATATGTATTTGCAGTTGTAGTCATTATTTATCTCTGGTACAGTAGATAAATAAAAAATAAATAAATACCCCCCTCAAGCAGCTGCTTGCCACAGAGGTCTGACAGGAGCCTGTCAGTTTATATGCCATAGTAGAAGGTCTGTGAGGATGGCAGACCTCAGCAGAAAAATGACACAAACAGCCATGCCTTACCTGGGGCTTGAACCCAGGTCCCTTAGATCAGTAGCCAAGTGCGCTATGGATGCTCTATTCTTAATATATTTACCAATTACACCTATCCCTTAATTTACACGGTACTCAGTTCACACAATTTTGGCTTTGCACGGTCAAAAAATGCAACCAGTTTTGATTTACACGATACTGACTGAGACGTACATAGAAAGGAAATCTCAGTCAGTACCGTGTAAATCGAAACTGGTTGCATTTTTTGACCGTGCAAAGCCAAAATTGTGTGAACTGAGTACCGTGTAAATCGAGGGATAGGTGTATTTTTATTTGGTCATCTTAAATCTAAGTAAAATTTACCTAATTAAAAAATTATTCTAAGAATATATTCAGATATGTCCTATATATATATTATTCAAATGACTCTATCCTAATCCCCATTTTGTGTAAAACAATACTTTAGTTTCAAGAATAATATAACATGGGTTAACATGAACAGCCCATTTAAAATTGGGGCACTTTTAAGGATTCAAATTACATTGTGAAGTTTTCTTACTAGGAGGCCTGCTTACAAAGCATTTTGTGAACAGTTGATGTCCACTTGGAAAGTATTTTTAAGCATTTTGAGTGGCCATATTAACATCTGCATTGTCAATCACTTCTTTAGGGATAGGGAGAATTTTCTTCATAATCAAAGAGTTTCAGGCAGTACAATCAGAGCCAGACTTACACATAAGCTAACTAAGCTGTAGCTTAGAGCTTCACGATTATGAGGAGCCTCAAAAATTAAGTCTGAAGTTTATTGTGTCATGAATTTTTTAATTTAATCTCTTATGCAAACACTGTTCATCTCAGCTTTACTCAGTCATTATTGTATACCAATGCTAGTATAATGCTTTCATCACATCAGTTTAATTATTTTTTTAATATTCCCTTCAATCAGAAAAATAAATACAGTATATATATTTTTTTTTCAATGAACTTGTGCTTTGCTGATGAGTGGGACTCAAACCCACCTCCTAGTTACTTGCCAGATTGAATTCTATGTCAACAGGTAATACATGTAATTACTATTGATTGATTCATATATTTTGACTTTTGAATTTTTGAGGCCTCTTAAACTTACTGTAACTTAGGGCAACTTAAACTTGTTGTAGCTTAGGGCCTCAGAAGGTGAAAGTCCAGCCCTGAGTACAATGCTAGTATTTGAATAACAGGGACAAGGTGGTCAACTGGTTCATGCAAAATTTTCTCTCTGTCTCTTTGAAAACATCCAATTTTCTGGGAATAACTTTGCAATCTGCTTTTGGTTTTAAGCAGTTGCAGTAGCCAAGTGGTTTGTGGGCTTCACTTTAAAGAGACTATGTTTGATGGGTTTTTTTTCCGTTTGTGATATCTTTCTGTTGAGGTGTCATCACCTTCCTCATAGATCTTCTGTATGGTGTATTTAGAGAAAATCCCTCAAGCAGCTATTTGCTACAGAGGTTTGACAGGAACCTGTTAGTATGATGATGTAAGGCCTCAGCAGAAAGACAACACAAGAAAGGAAACATCAAAGCCTTATCTGGGAATACAATGTGAGACCCTTTTATCAGTAGTGAAGCATACTAACTCCTTGGCCACTGGGATAGGCTGCTGTCAAACTTCTATGGCAAGGAAGCTGCTTGAGGAGTAACTTATATGTATTATCAAATGGTATTATTGGTTAATACTTGAATTTGAAGGTTAGCTAAGCACTGCAGATTTTATTACTTCTTTTACAGTTAAAAAATTGTTTCATTTTTAGGTATCCCATATTGTCTGAAAAAGGACCAAGCAATAGAGAAAGTCCATCTGTAAGGATTAAATCCCGATTTTTAAATATATCGATTCTCCCTTTAGATGTGTATTCTGATTTTCTTCAGGTAAATACATATTTTGAATATTTTTAATTTATTTATTCAAATATTAATGCATGCAAATGTGGTATAGAATAGAAACAAAAATTAATCTTTTTATTAATCAGGATTTAAAATAGTAACCTATGCTATGCAGAAGTAGATTTTTATGCTTGGGAAGTCCTGGGTGCAAATCATATTTTGAGGCCCTTGCACTAATTGAAGCAATGTACATTTAATAATACTTTTTAAAATGTTCGTAGTTGTATATGAATATAAATTGAACGTAATTTTGAGCAGAAAATGTGTGGACAATCAGATTGTTTTGTTTCTAATATCTTATTTTGGGAGCTCCTGGTGAACATTTGATATATACATTCAGAAATCCACCTTGAAACTCAGCCACAGATTTAAAGAAAATGATCTACAAATTTTTGAAAATTAAATTTGAAAGATTGGCCAGAAATTTCCTGGAAAATGGGGACATCTAGTCACCCTATTTTGACAGCTATCAGTTACAGCTTTCATCCTTTATTATGTTTTATTACTTTTATTAATATAAATGGAATGCATCTTTGCAATTAATTAGTATTTTAAGTAATTAACAGTAGAACTTTTAGAATAAATATACATTGGGGGAAAATATTACTTCTATATTCTTTGACCTGGCTTGTGACACCCTTCCCACCCACCCAGTGACAAAATTAGTGAGCTGCCACTGTATGAAGCATCATAACTATATTGGACTGAACTTATAATGAATTATATCAAGATCTACTGTTCAACTCATAGGGGTGGGGGTGGCTCAGTCGGTAGCGCACCAGGCTCATAATCTGTAGTTCCCAGGTTCGAGTCCCAGCTGGGTCAACGTTGAGATTTATCTCCGCAAAATTCCCCCCCCCCCCCCCCCTCCTGCCCATGGACAGTAGGGGACACCAATGGGCTTGGAAATTCCGACGTCCGTCGGATGGGACGTTAAGCCATGGCCCCGTATGTGGGAGAGCCATACCCTGTGCACGTTAAAGAACACGCTGGATGGCCTTGACGGGAGGCTACCATCTGTCTCCCAACAGCTGTTCCAGTGGGTCCCCTTCACCAACCTTCTCTGAGCCTTCGGGGTCCATGTGACCTGGCCATTTAGCCCATGGTGTGCAAAAAAGTGCTGCTCAGAGGTAAAACAACCCAACCCAAAGTTCAACTCATCATACTGGATTTAAGTAAGAATGTTGAGCACTCCAAATACAGTTGTTTCATATTGCACCAGAGGGCAGAATATCTTGCTTCTGTGTATGCTATATCCTTATTAGTATCATGAAGCAATGAAAACAGCACTCTAACAACTATTTACAATATGCGAATAAATTGTATTAAATAATGTAAAATATTTTTTAATTATTTTTAAAAAAATTATAATTTTTTGCCAAAACATTTTCAGGAAAGTTTTATAATTTATAGCTGTTTTTATACTTATTAGGGAAGTTAGAAACATGAAAATATATAAGTATACTTATTTTCAGCTTGCTAATTCATAATAAATATAATGTACTTTTAAATTTGAAAATCGCAATAAATTTGAAGTCGTTAACTTCTGATTATTATTTTTATTTTTATTTCTAGTACTTGAAGACAGAGTATAAAACCATGTGTGAAATTTTAGAGCCTGCTGTGTCAGTCAGAACTAAAGTAAGTCAAAACTATGAAATGTTCACAGTTTATACCTGTACTGTTTAAGTAACATAATTCTCTCCTAATAAGCTGTTTTAAAGCACGAAGAAAAAGTTTAGCTCTGACCAGTTTTCAATATATTGCATGCACAAAATTTTATCCCATATCAATTAGTTTTGTAATAACAGTTCTAGCATATTCTTGTGTCCTTGCTAGTTTTTTAGTTACTCTAAATTCTTTTAATACTAGTGTGATTCACGTCTGTGTGTTTTTCGCCATGCAAATGTGTATGGTTACACATCACCATATTGCATTTCTCTGAACATAATACTAAGGAAAAGTATGAAGTCCACTGCATCACTCTGTAACTATTACAAGTTTCAGAGTCTTGGTTCACATCATTGCAAACATTGTACGAGTGAGTTAAGTATTGAAATTCGGAAAATTTTGCATAATTACTGAAAAAATGTATTAAGAGCTGCTGAAGCGGTCCAAGAAATATGCAAAGTGTAAGAGCAGTCTACATTTGTGCTACTCAAGCTTTGTTAAAGAAGTTTTCAAAGGTGGTGACATAAGCCATAAAAGTAAGCCACTATTGAGAGGGGCAATATTGGTAGATTACAGCATTATGTGTCTTGCTGTTGAGCATGATCCATTGACAAGCACTCACAGGGTCTCATCCGAACTTAGTTGTTCACAAGCAACTATAGTTGATATCTGCAATGCATCTGTAAGGTAGTCATGGGCTGCTGAAGTGTCCCACGTGTACTGACTACTGAATAATCAAACCATCATATCGAAGTCTGCAGGAATCTCCTTGCTAATCCATGCAACCATCGTTTCATCAAGTTAATTATTAAATGCAATGAAAAATGGAGCTTTTTTCAACTATCTGAGCACTCAAAAGCAATGGCTTGACCCCAGGCAAGCTCACATTTCCTTCCCAAAAAGGGAATAATTCAAAACGAAGGTGAGATTGCACCCTGTGATGCTTCAGTGCTTACCCAGGATTGGTAAACAGACATCAGGTACTCTTTTAACAAAATAATGCAAAACCATCCACAGCACTTCAGACTAAAGAAAAACTTTGAGAACTAGCATTTGAGCTTTTTCTTCACCCAGCACATAGTCCAAACCTAGCTTCTTCCACATACTACCTCCTTCACTCTGGCTCATTTTCTTCAAGGTAGGCAGTTTCAAACATTTCAGGAGGTTCAAAATGGATGTCAGAAGTGTTCCACCTCCAAAAACCAAGCATGGTGTTAAAGAAAAATTTAACAACATGCCAACAGGCAACTATTAACTATTGAAAATAATGGTTTATATTTCTCTGAGTAGGATTTGTTAGAACTGCAGGATTGTTGTTGTATGTTCTTAGTCAATACCCTACTAGTACTAATAAGAAAGCCTTACAGAGAGCTTAATAAACATGTAAAAGATCAGTTAGCTGCTGATAAGAATCTTTGGCTTGATGCCTTGGCTGACAAAATTGAGAAAGCAGTTAGACAGCACAACAGCAGAGAGCTGTACCAGATCGTTAATGTTTTGTGCGGTAGAAAATAGACATACATACATATCAGACATCAACAATTGAATATTCCTTCAAGGACAACTCTCATTTCCCCAAACAGGTATACAGGGACTGAAGGTTAAACAAGGTGGCAAGGTGGACTGAGCATTTCAGTGATGTTCTAAACAATGTGGCTAGTTCTACTCCCATTATTTGTAATCATGATAGATGCATTACTGGCTTTAATGTTGGCCCTATAAAACAGTCTGAAGTTATTTTGGCTGTTTCTAAACTTGAACTACATAAAACTCCAAGGGCAGATAAAATTACTACGGAAATGCTTAGAGCTGGTAATGTTTCGGTTACCACATGGATGACTGAAATTTTGAATATCTTTTATGATAAAGGCATGATTCCTAAAGATTTTACCAGAGCTATTATTATCCCTATTTTTAAAAAAGGTGATCGCAGCTCTTGTGATAACTATAGGGGCATCAGCCTACTTTCTGTTCCAGGTAAAGTACTTTGCATGATTGATGAATTAAGAATCTGGTAGACAGGCAATTGCGTGATGAGCAATGTGGATTCAGAAGTGGTAGGGGATGTGTGGATCAGATATTTTCACTTAGGCAGATTCTTGAGAAATGTTTAGAGTTTTGGAAATTTTTGGTTACTAGCTTTGTTGATTTCAAAAAGGCTTTTGGCTCTGTTGATTGTCCTAATTTGTGGTTGATTGTGAGATTGTATGACATACCAGACAAGTTTGTTAACATAATGAAAGCTCTCTATAAAACACTGAGTCATGTGTGAGAGTTGGTAAGGCTTGTAGCAATTGGTTTAGCATTACTTCTGGTGTTTGACAAGGGTGCATTTTGTCTCCTTTTCTCTTTAGATTGGTTATTGATTATGTTATGCGAAATTCATTTCAAGGGAAAGATTTTGTCCTTAAATGGTCTGGAGATCTGAAAATTTCTGATTTAGATTATGCTGATAATTTAGCCCTTTTGACAAATGATGTTGATGAGATTAACTCTTTCATTTGAGCTATTGATGAGACTAGCAATAGAGTAGGTTTGGTTATAAACAGAGAGAAAACTAAAGTGAAGAAAATTGGTCAGGTAGGCTGTGATTCAGTTAATCTGAATGGTTGAAGTCTTGAGCAAGTGTCTCAGTTTAATTATCTTGGGAGCTATGTAACAGATACTGGTTATGGGCAGCATGAGATTAACAGATGAATAGGGATTGCTGCCGGGGCTTTTAAGAATCTATAGAGAGTGTGGAGAAATAGGCGTATACACCTAAAGACTAAAATTAGACTGTATAATAGTTTGGTTCTTTCTAGGGTTAGTTATGGTAGTGAAACTTGGACACTTTGTAAACAAGATAACAGGAAACTAGATGCTTTTGATTCTAGATGCTTATGCAGTGTCTTGGGCATTAGGTGGTTCACTTTGTAAGTAATGATGAGGTTAGGCAAAAGAGTTTGCAATCTCCTTTAAACAGCATATTGTGCAGAGAGAGACTCCATTGGTTTGGCCATATTGCTCGTATGGATAATTATAGATTAGTGAATAGGGTTATGAACAGTGTGCTTAAAGGCCTCAGAAAGAGGGGGAGACCTAGGATGCAGTGGGCAGACAATGTCAAACAGGACCTTGTTAGAATTGGTGTACAGCGACCAGATGTAGCTGAGGACAGATATGCTTGGAGAACTAAATTGCATGGTCTGGTTGGACCTCCATAGCCCATGGCTGCTTGAGGATGATGATCAGGTGGATTTGTTATTTATATTGTTATAATCATTTCTCATGTAGATGATAAAATACACAGACTTATGAATGATCCTGGTAACATTCTGTATTTCTTAATGAAAAAGAAGAGAGGTACAGGTACTCTATTCTATTTTCTGGAAGAAAATATGTCCCATTCACTTAAGAGGAAATTTGAAACTAAGTAATGCAATATCCAAACAATCATTTATTTTCATTTTTGGTTGCTATTAAAACTGCATATAATATAAAATAGATTACACTTATTTTTCTTTTGCAAAGAATAAAGTTATTTTGCTGATAAATCTAAAGTAATATTCCTTAAAGAGATTTTTTAGACTTAAATGCAGGGCAAATGTCCATTGGGCCATCTGGAACATTGCCCCACCAAAAATAATCACAAGAAATAATAAATTTTAAAATTAGTATTAAATCTTTGCCATATTTAAATCAGCATATTTTTCTGTTCGTTTTGCAATCAATATTTTCTGTGTTATGTAGACAATCCCAGCATTCACTCTGTGAATTAGGGCCACATTGTCTGCTTTAGTTTATACAATATAAATATATTCATTATGTCCACAGCCCAGAATCTTAGCATTATCTGTTATAGTGATTACACAAATGTGCATGCACTGAAATAGAATAGAAATAAATTGTAGAAGGTTTTCACTAATTCAAAGTGGCCCTTGACACTTGATTAGCTTATTTGAACCAATGCAATCAATAGTTGAAGATTTTGTTACTTAGCAAAAATCTTCATTTGACTGTGCCAGGCTCGATAGAACTGTCTTGGCAAGATGTGTTTGAACATGAACTGGGTTGCCAAATTTTTATTTTGCCAAGGAAGGATATTTATATAAGATTTAAAAAGAACATTAGATATGAAAATATAAAATGTGTTGAACATTTGTTCTACAACAAAATACTAATAATACATTTTAACAAGCTCCTTCATCAGCAATGCTTATCTCAGTCAGCTCAGTGCACTGTCTTTCTGACTTGCAACTCAGAGGTCTTCTGTTCAATATCAGCCACTCTTGGTATGTATTTTTTTTTTTCAGTCTTGTTTCAGAATTCATTTCATTACCATACCACTTTTTTTTGCAATTCATTGTAAACATATTAATAAATGTAATAATATATATCTGTATAATAAATTAATATTGCAAATTAAATATAACCAAAATAGACAATTGTTCAAATAATTTACTATGAGTAATTTAGTTTTAAATAATAAACATAAATTTATAATCAGAACAGTCTAAAAAAATGTAAATCTATGTATATATTATTAATTAATTTATATACATATTTTTCACAGATTTTTTTAAAATACCACTGGAATGGGGAGGAAAAATGCATATATTGATGATTATTACAGTGTAGGGCAATATATTGAATGAAGTAGAATGGACAAAAACTCCTATCTGAGTTTTTTTTTTTTTTTCTGGAAAGTTTTGCAAAATAAATGCATTTTGGGAATAGTAGAAAAAACGATTGTGCATTATGAAATGCCTTTCCAGTCTGGTTTGGTTCAATTCAGCCTGAAACAAGAAAAAATATAGTGGGTGGGGGGAGGGCAAGACACTCAATTTCCTTTTAGTGTAACATTTTCCCCTTTGTTTTAAAGGTTTTTCAAAATATTTCTTGGAAAATTCCATAAAATATATACAAATTTAATCATTTTTGGCCTCAATTACCTTTGCTAGTTTATTAGGATTCTCAAGAAGTTAAGAGGCATGCCCCCCCCCCCCCCTCCTACAATCTAGCCCTGGTTCAGTTCAATATCAAGCATCTCCCCAAACTTTTTCTTACATCTGAGCTCTGCCTGTGCTATTCAAAGTGCCCCACCAAAAATATTAGTCACAAGCCACCACCATTTTATTAGTCACAAGCCACCACTGCTTAGATATGATACTGCACATCTGTTGTGATGCCCCCCTCATTCACTTTTACTTTACCTTAACCAGTTTTTCTTAATTTATGTTATATTCATCATTTTGGGGATTTTTATTTCATTTTTTGGCATCACAGCGCTCTTTCCAAGAGTTAGGAGTTGCGCATGCGGAACTCCGAACTTTCGATTGTCGCCCACTAAAGCGCGTGTACAAGGACATGCCCACTCTTTCGTCATAGCGTTCACTGTTCGTCAATTTATGCAAATGTCTTTCCCTGCGTGCAACGTGACATGTGCGGGCTCTGTAGCCTCTTGTTATAACCTGGTGACACATTAGTCACAGTCAGTGTTTAGTCAGTGGAGTTGGTATTGAGTGTTGGAGTTTTGTCGAAGAGTTTGTAATGAGTTTGAAATGATGTAGTATCTTCTTTATTGAAGTTTTGGTGAGTGATTTTTGGAAATAAATTTGTTTTGTTATTTAAACCTTTTTGAGGCTTTACTAATTTTTTCTCTTGAGCAACGTTAATTATTTTGATTAGAATTAATATTTTTGGATTCTTGCTCATTAATGCTCGCTGGTATTTCGAACCCTAATTAAACTTAATTTTTTGGCAATTTGTTAATTATTGCCTGGCACCCGACTCAGCTATCTGGAGCTTAAATAATTATTGGATCAGACAAAGAGTCCAGACTTAAAAGTATTTTCAATTCTTTGGAGCATTACACTGTAATCTAATGCTTGACTTTGTGGTCAACTAGTTTTTCAGTATTTTTTAAATGTATGTTAAAATATATGTGTTCTCTTTGCACATAGAAGCCAGAGTGAAATAGTACAAAAGTTTAAATAGGTCACTGTGAATTTAAAAACATGGGTTGCTTTAGGATTTTTACATATTTAACCTAACTTCTGAATATTTTTACATGTTGCAAGTTCAGATTATAGTTAATCATTACATCTTGCAATAAATAGCATTAGTAATATTATCTATGAATTATAGAAGAAACTTTTGTGGTATTGCAGATTTCAGACTATGTAATACTAACATGGTAGAAAGGCTCAGTAGACATCAATGAAATGACTCGGGTAACAGGCATGGCTGATTAAATATGGTTACGGGGTTAATTAATATCTTCACTTTATTTCTATATTTTTATATAGCATTTCTAAGTCAATTCCTAGAACCTACTTACAGTTTTATTCTTTCAGGAGGATATATCTACAACACTTATTTACATCATGGAAAAAGAGAATATGGCAAAGCAGTTTCTTACTGATATTGTAATGGCAGACATTGAGAAAATTGGTAAGCTAATGCAATGTTCTTTCAAAACTTATGATGTTTCAGTTGCATGCCCAGAAAATTCTAATGAGGGAGGTGGGTTAATATATTTGAGTGTAAGGGGAGTTTTTAATATGCTTGAGTGTGTTTTTCAAAGACTTGCCTTACAAAAATCTGTTATTCTAGCTCTTAAAGAGGGGAAGGAATACTACGGAGGTTACAATATTTAACAGTAACAATACCAGTCATAAGAAACTGCAAAAATTTGATGAAAATTTAAAGAATTATTTGCACAACTTTCTAAAGTATATACTTGCTATTAAATGGTTTGAAATAATACTAAGTTTTAATTTCTAAGGTAAATTTTAATGACTGGCATTGCTGTTGGTAAATACTCAAACTTCAGTAATTCTTTGAAAACTGAATGAATATTATTAAATTAATATTTCCCATTTAATTGGAAGTTTTATTTTCATAAAAATTCAGAATTAAATGCTGTTTAATTTGCTATGTAATATGACCTATTTCTAGTCATTAGTTATTTGGCAGAAAGATTTTCTATCTTAATTTTTTTGCCTGAGAAAGTGCTGAATGATTTACATTATCAGCTTTTAAGAACATAATTTTTTTAATTCAAAGACAATAACTCTATGAATAAATAAATTACTGATTACTAGTTATTTCCATGTAAATCACATAAATTTATGAATTATTAATTGCAAAAAATTTGTGAACAAAATATTAGAGAATTATTTATGGAAATAATGTGCAATGCATTTTCGCATTTTATATTTGTACTATAATCTGTATGTATAAAAAGCCTTAATTTTTTGACTGAATAATTTATTTAATATTAACAGAGGATGAACATCTAATGTTCAGAGGAAACTCCATAGCAACAAAAGCCATTGAAGCATATATGAAGTTAATGGGAGAAAAAGTAAATATATTTCTTTAAAACTTTTATAACTTATTTTTATTTGAATATGCTCCAACTCAGTTATTTAAATTTACAATTACATTAGGAGATAATTTCCCTTGGTATACACATTCTCCCTTCTACATACAGTGGACCTTCGTTATAGCGCTGCTCGCTATACCGCGCACTCAGTTATAGTGCGGGCGATGTTCGCGATAAGTTATAGATAGTGTTTATTTTTACATATTTTCAAGCGTACCTTATGTATGTAAATAAAATAATAAATATATGTACTTATTAAGATGTATAACTATGTTATGTGAATTTTAATAAAACACTTAATAAATAAATTGGTTTTTTTATTAAAATACATAATATATATAGTTGATGGGATGTTTCAGTATATAGCTCAAATCGTTCTGAGTAAATTTATTGTGTCGCCACCACGCCACTCGGTATAACGCGGTTCACCTTATAACGCGGGTGTTGTTTCCCGCCTGACATGCGCGTTATATCGGGGGTCCACTGTATTTCTATTTATATGTCATAGATATTTATATACATTTGTAATATTTAATATGGATTTTGCATTAATAAATTATCAAAATATGCTTTGAATGTTCATCTGAAAAAATATAGCATGCAATGAAAACAAATTATGTCAAAATATGGTGCAAAATGATTAACATTCATAAGTGCTATAGTCCTTTTATCCATGATTTTTCCACACTAGTACTGCAAAATGTGTTATTTAAATGGCAGATGTTTTTTATGTCTATGTAATGAGAATTTTCCAGGTAATAAGTTGATATGGCAGATATCAAAGAATTAATTTGTGGCAATCCAAAAATGCACATGGTAAGGGAAAAAAGATCCAATTGTAGTTACTATCAAGTTAAATTGTATGTGCTTGTTTCCTTTAGTAAAGATGCACACTGGTGTCCAAAAGTTAAGCACAGTTGACAAAATGGGCTGTATCAAACAAATGGTCTTCGAAAACGGCAACAAAATGTACATGCAGAAAATGGGGGGAATGTGCAAATGTGGGAGTAATGATGTAATAGCATGTGGTCACATATAATATGTACTTGAGACAAGAATTGAAAACCTGTAATGGTATAAATAACAGGTTAGATGTGGGAAACAGCATTTCTTGTCACCAGCACATTCTGTTTGCATTTGAACTGATTTATTGCTATAACAATATGTCACATAGGCAGCATATGGATATCCTTATATGTGGTTGTGTTATCGGGATGTTGGAATTAGGCTAAACTCGGAGTGATGCTGCCAGGGCATAAGGTATGCACCAATCGATGGTGTCTAGGCTGTGGAGGAGTACTAAGAGACAGGAAACAGTCTTGTCCATGTCTGCAGAGTTGACCATGACTTAAACAGCTCAGGATGAGTTGTTAAGTCTAGATGTAAGCATCAACGAGGACAGATCAACAGGACACATCAGCGAGAGAGCTTGCTGTAGATCTTGAATGAACAGTTTCAAGGCATATGATATAGAAAAGGCTTCATGAACAAGGACTGTATGTGAGACGACCTACAGTTTGCATTCAATCACTCCATCAGGGAGAAGAATCAAGTTGTTATGGTATTGAGCAGCAAACCAGTGGAGCAATGTTCTCTTCTGTGGTGAATCCAGATTCAATTTACAGAGTGATAGTTGTCATCTGGAGAGAACTCTGAACCTGTTATCACCCCTCCTCATTTCTCAAACATCAGAGAAATGCACCATATAGGTTTGGTTTATTGGTTTGGAGTGACATTGTGTCACATGGACATATACTGCTACATGTCTTTTCTGGCGGAACTTTGACAGACTTCACATAGAGAGATGAAATCGTCAAACCCTATTTGACGCTTTTTCAGGGTACTGTTGGTTCACAATGCCTGTTTATGGACGATAATGTGCATCCACATAGATGATTTCCTCCAAAATGAAGACATTCCAGTGTATGCCATGACCAGCATGTTCACCAGACCTCAATCCTATAGAACAGTGGTTCTCAACCTTTTATGCTTCACGTACCCCCTGTAAATGTGTATGTAACTGGCTGTATCCTTTGTATAGATGGATAAAACTATAGTTATAGTATAACAATGGGAATAAAATAAAACATATATATATATACATACAACATATATCTAGTGACTTTTGAGCTCTCACGGCGTACCCCGAAAAAATTTGCCACTTACCCTACATTGAGAACCCCTACTATAGAGCATGTGTGGAATGCATTGGACAGACAGATTTTAGCTCGTCAATCTCCTCCCAGAATTCTCCTGGCACTCCAATCTGCTCTTGTACAGGAGTGGGATTTAATACCACAGGTTCTTTTTACTGCTCTCTTCTATATCATGCAACATCAATGTGACACTTGTATTGCTCTAAGGAATCATTAGACATCTTGCTGAACTCTCATGCACAAACGAATGAATCACCTGATAACTTCTCCAATTGCTATCTTATTGAACTACAGTGCATTGCTCCAGTTTATCCTGCTTTAATGTCAGTTATATCATGCAATTGTTTCTCCCACATTTAATCTGCATTATATTGCCCTTGTCTTTCCACAATCTTGTATTTTTCATTTTATCCATTTTGTCAACTATCTTAACCTTTTGGACACCTGTGTATTTGTTGATTTGTTTGTGCCATGTACATTTGTTATGGTTGATCAGTTTTAATATGTCTTCTTTTTTAGTATTTACAAGACACATTAGGAGATATTGTCCGATCTTTAGTAACCTCTTCAGATGACTGTGAGGTAGGTCTAAGCTTGCTTTCTCCATATAATGCATGCAATGTACATTATGAGTATTGCCAAATTGTATCTGGATTTTGTTTCTTGTTTTGTGAATTTCACATAGAAATTTATATTTCTGATTTTAAATATGTTTTAATATATCTTTTGAAGCCTGATTTTATGGGGGTGGGGGTGGCTCAGTCGGTAGCGCGCCAGGCTCGTAAACTGTAGTTCCCAGGTTCGAGTCCCAGCTGGGTCAGCGTTGAGATTTATCTCCGCAAAATTCTCCTCCCTGCCCACGGTCAGTAGGGGACACCGATGGGCTTGGAAAGGCCACCGTCCGTCGGATGGGACGTTAAGCCGTGGCCCCGTGTGCGGGAGAGCCATACCCTGTGCACGTTAAAGAACACGCTGGATGGCCTTGACAGGAGACTACCATCTGTCTCCCAACAGCTGTTCCAGTGGGTCCCCTCCCCCAACCTTCTCTGAGCCTTCGGGGTCCATGTGACCTGGCCATTTAGCCCATGGTGTGCAAAAAAGTGCCGCTCAGAGGTAAAACAACCCAACCCTTGAAGCCTGATTTTATGAGTAATCAAACTATAACACTATAAAATAAATTTATCCTCATCTGCACAAGCTACAAAATGCTTTAGAAGCAATGAAATTTAGCAGTGTTTCAAAAATAGTATTTTAATATAGTTGAATTGCACAATGGTGAGGGGAGAAATATAAAATATGGATGTAAAATGCATAGTACTGCTGAGATATTTTATTCTTTGCTAACATAATAATAGAATTAAAAAGAATGAACTTATTTGACATTGCTACTGACATTTTTATCAGAAGGACATGTACAACTAGTTTTCTGCTTTAAAGGAATGGAACTTTGAGAAGAAGCAAAGTAGCAATTTCATGAAATTCAGGCAGGAATAAGGAAGAAAATGGATTATTATTTAGGAATGGAAGTTAATGAATAAAAGTAGATCCTGTCTTCTGTAAATTTTTAATTTATTGCAAGGAAAAGGAAAAAAAAACACTGTTCTCGACAAAAACTAAAATTTATGATTTTTTTGGTAGTGTTAAACATAGATTAGTGAAAAGAGTTAAATTGAGCCTGTGGCATGCAACAGCTACCAATGTCTCCTTGAAAACTATGCCATCTGTACCCACTTAATATGTGAATAATTTTCATAACTCTAGTAACTATTTATCCTCTTCCTTTCTCATTTCTTTATCTTTGAATTTACTCTTAGTATTAAAAGTTAAATTATTATTGATTATTTAAAAACATATATTTATATGTTAAAATGGATTGTTTTTATCATATCATCATTTTTAAATTATGTTGATAATACAAGCAACTAAACTCAGAAATTTATACTCAATTTTATTCCGTTGTTTTACCCCTAAGAAACAATTTTCTGCACACAATGGGCTAAAAGCAAGGTCACAAGGACTCCAGATAGCTCAGAGAAAGGTGAAGGATAGGATCCATTGGACAGCTTAGGACAAAATTATTATGCAAGCCATCCAGCATGTTCTTTAACAAGGTGTGGCTGTCTTGCAAATAGGACAAGGGTTTAATGACCCTCCTTTAGACAGTGGCATTCCCAAGCCAATTATCATTACTTAAACAATAATTAATTTAAAAAAATCATTAAAAAATATAATTATTTTTAAAATAAAGATTATTTACATGAACAGCAGTTTCTTTTAATTCTACTTCATTATTTAATGAAATGATGCTAATAAAAAATAGTTTCAATTTCTTTGAAATTAAAAATGTGATATATTCACATTTCCTTTGTATATTAAAATCATAAAAATATAAAGTCTTATTAAATGCAATTAAAAAATGGTGTATTATATGTATGGAAAGAACTGCATAAATATAGAAAAAGGATTTGCCTTTGCATGGAGCTATACTTCTACCATTTTATAACTTTAAACATCTGTTAAATTTTATTATTGATATTTCTTCCTCTTAACCTGTTGACAAGAAGTGGAATCAAATCATATATTGTCACCATTTGACTCCTATAAATTTCACTATCTTTCCAGTTGTAATAATAATGCTCCTTGTTACTATACTGCAAATCAGAAACAGGCAAAGTTTACATTTTGCATATACCAGCAATTGTTTTGATGATTCCTTCCAAAATAAAATTTTAACAAGTAAAAGGTTTGTAAAATTTAAGATGTGAATGTATTTTTTCCTTTACATTTTTAATTCAAGTTTATTCCATTTGTATTGATAGATCCAATTTCATTATTCTGAAGATAGGGTTTGGGAACAATGTTCCAACCATACCACGATTACCACATCAGTAATCCACGATTACCCACTTTGTTCTGTAATCCAGGACATGCCAGTGGTTAATATCTTTTAATAGTATTAATAAATTAGTACTAAGTTTGAAGTGTTAATTTTTTAACAGTTGTTGCATATACTGTAGTGCAGTGGTTTTCAGTAGCTGGGTCAGGTGCACTGCCTGACCCTGCTGCTTAGTTTCCCTCAAAACATATACAAACTTTTTTTTAAATGTATCAAAAATTTGCAGAATATTAATGTCTTAAAACGCTGTTTTTTAACAATATAATTTGATTGCAAAAGTATAGGCTTTATTTTATGCTATTAAAGTGTTCAATTTTTTTAAATAAAATGATGCATTAATTCACAAGAAATATTGGTAGGCTGAAATCTAAAGAAGCCCTAGAGCAGGGGTTCTCAAACTTTGTGGAATCATGCCTTTTCATTTTTGAGAAATCCTCCTGCCTCATCACCTTTATTTGTCATTAAAACTGAAAAAATTTTCAAATCCTTACATTTTCTTTGCAATATTTTCATACTCCTGCAGTTTGGGAATCTCTTCCCTAGAGTCTATAGTTACTACTGGGTCACAACAACTTATTGGTATACTTTTCTGGGATTTAAGAATATGTTCATTGGATTTTTCAAGCTGTCAGGTGAGTTAATATGAGAACCACTGGTAAAGTGTACATTATCTAAATATCACTTATCCAAAGTATTAGTGAAACTAATGTTTTAAACCTTTTATTCAGTGATAGGATGTTTATTAAATCAAAAATTGCTTAGAACAATGAGGTTGATGTATTTTGCTATAACATAAACAAAGAAGCTAGGTATTGTAATAAATTGTATTGATTACATTCCAATTTAAGATTAAATTGTACATACCTAAAAAGCATGAAATTTTTTATCTTAAATTTTGAATAGTTGCAGCCTTCTTGACAAATTTTTGAAATCTTCAGAATTTATCAAATTATTGCAGTAGAATATGCACTAATCTTTGCTGAAATAGTTATAACCAAAGTTGTGCTTATTTGTTAGGTGGATCCAGTCAAAGTCACCAATAACACTCTGCTCCAAAGGCACCAGTCCAACCTAATTAATTATGTAGAAATAGTATGGAATCGAATCACTGCATCTGCATCTTCATTTCCATTGTAAGATTTTTCTTTTTCTTATTTTAGTATGTAAAATTTTTCTTTCCATTCTTTTGCTGAAAAAAAGAATATAATGCTTTCAGGGCTGGATCTTGGTGGGGGGAGAAAATTTAGAATCAAAGGCATCAGGTTTCTTGCTATCCTGCTTACAAAGGGTCCATGTTTCACTACCATAACCAACCTTAGAAAGAACCAACTATTATACAGCCTAATTTTAGTCTTTAGGTGTATATGCCTATTTTTCTATACTCTCCTAGATTCTTAAGTCCCAGCGGCAATTCTTATTCTTCTATTTATCTCATGCTGCACATCACCAGTATCTGTTACATAGCTCCCAAGATGATGAAACTGAGACACTTGCTCAATAGTACAGCCATTCAAAGCAACTGAAGCACCATCTGCCTGCCCAATTTTTATCACTTTAGTTTTTTTTCTGTTTATCACCAAACCTACTCTATTACCAGTCCTAATGAATGACAGCCCTAATGAACGAATTCATCTCATCAACATCAGTAGCCAGCAGGACCAAATCATCTGCATAATCTAAATCAGAAATTTTGAAGTCTCTAGACCATTTAAGGCCAAAATCTTTCCCTTGCAAAGAATTTCGCATTACATGATCAATAACCAAACTAAAGAGAAAAGAAGACAAAATGCAACCTTGTCTAACTCCACTAGCAATGCTAAACCAATCACTTATCATTATAAATATTTTGAAATTCCATTAGCGTTTTTCATAATGTTATTCAAAAAACATTTTGTTACATTACAATAACATTTCCCAACGCTGGTAAATAGCCATTTACTTTAGTAGTTACTGTCTAAAATGTTAATACATAATTTCCCGAATATTAAAATCTCAGTATTCATTTAAATTACTCAAATACTGTGCAATAATTATACAAAATGTATGCTTCATTAATATAGTACATATCGCTTTAAACAGCTCTTGTTTGGGAGGCATTGTTTTCTGCATTGGTCATTTATCTTGTCTGCATTGGTCAGGAGAGACTGAAAGACTGGATGTGCAAAGGAAAATTATAAAGTTGAATTTAGTTAATAATCTTTTTTCCAAGAGTAATAGGAAATCACAGTGTTAAAAAGAAATCTGTCAGCTCTAACAAATGGCTAATATTGTAATATTTGGGGGGATGAGCTCTAATGTTATCTATTTGGTGCCATTTTAATAAAGTTAACATTATCAGATGGAATAAAAGTGAGCCTAAAACACTCCAGTCTCAAGAGCCATTTGAGTTCAGTTGTGCATTGTCATATCTCCCCAGTTGTCACACACTACACTGGAGTGACCAGATATCCTGTTTTTCATTTATTTTCGCAGGTGATTTAGAAATATAACGCTCAATTATTTTCTATGAAAAAATTACTATATTTTGCTGCATATAAGATGCCCCCCCCCTCCCTTTCAGCAGGGAATATTTAGGGAAACATTTGCTATACAACAATGGTTATGGCTGTTGGGGTTATTCGGGATATTCATTAGTTACAGGAGACCTGCAACTTTAAAAATGATGCTGGATACAAGATATATTTTTCAGGGAAAAAGTGTGTCTCATATGCTATAAAATATGGTAAGAAAAATTAAATTTGTTATATTATTTTTCAATAATTAATATATGCTTTGTTCCCAGTGGCCAATAGTATGCATGCTCTTGCATTTCACTACTGAAAATTTTTCTGTAAGCCTTTTGAGCATCCAGTTTTTTGTAAGGAAAAACTCAAATTATCCTATATTTTCATTTTCGAAATCTGGTAACATTATTACACTGGCATTTTTAATATATAAGATATTTTCCCAACACAATCAAGTTTTCTCTTTCAAAAGAAAGTCCTTGCTCTATGACTTACTTTCCTATCTTTTCATTACAGATCTGGCACAATTAATATCATTTAGATTTAAATGGCAACCATGACATCTCAAATATGAAATCAAACCACAACAGGAATGGAAGATAAGGCATGTGATAAACTTCTCCCTGAACAACATAAAAAAACTATTCATCTCTTCTGTTACTGAACACATGCTGGAAGTCAATCTTTAATGTTTCATGAAAAAATTGCTTTTCTTATTTTCCCATTAATAATGGCCAGTGACTCATGAATTGTTTCTCCAGTGTAAGAAGAAAAAAAGAAAATTCACAAAGCTAAATTTGGGTTTAAAAAGGATAAATTAAGCACTTGATAGGCCTTGGGCTAAAAGTATTTTTAACTTCAAATGAACTAGAAGAAATAAATTTTATAATCAAATGGTCATATCTGCACAAGTCATCTTTTGCTTTAGAGATGATGAGTTCTTGTATGCATATATAATTTTATGAGCTGCTTTTAGCATATCAAACACAGTTGAGAATGTTTCTTATTAAAAGCAAAATTTTTAACCATATTTGCTCTAAACCATAAGTTGATAGTTTGGTTATGGTTTCCAGCATGTCATGATAAAACTTCTAACGTTTCTTACATTTTCATTATATATAGTTTTTATACATTTCATTGTACTTGTTTTATTTACAGTATATTCATGATACATACTTATTGGTTACACAGCATTCCTGCAGTATTCATACCAAATATGAACAGATGTGGACACACTTTCAATTTGCTGAACAAAGTATTAGTAACAAGATATATATTTCTTTACTTTGTTTCTGATAAAATTCAAAAATGTCTTTTGTAATGCTAGTGACTTTAAAAATATCTATAGTGAGTGTTTTACAAGTAACTTATAAGCACATACTCATGTACGAATCTTTCAGGGAACTTCGAGAAATTTTTAGTGAATGCCGGAAACGGCTAGCTGAAAGAAACAAGGAAGAACTCAGTGAAAACTTAATCTCCGCATCAGTTTTTCTCCGATTTCTTTGCCCTGCCATATTGTCACCCAGTTTATTTAACCTCACCCAAGGTAAAGCTTTTCATAACCTAACAGTGTGCATTATGCATTTCAGTAGCTTGTAAAAATGTATCTGCAGAGCTACAGCAAAATTTAAATAGATAACTAATGTAGAAAACATATATGACTCAAATTCTAATTCCCTAGCTTACTATGTTTTTGTTACTATTTTATTTAAAAGTTCAGTTACAATTATGTTTCATTACATATTCTGTAGGTTTAGTTTTAAGGTTAGAATTTTTTTTAACAACAAATATTAATTTTTAATGAAAATATCTTTTTTTTAATAAAAAAGTATATTTTAAATAATAATAATAAAATACTTTTTGAAAAAAGTACCAAACACATTTATACTGACATAGGAATCAATAATGAAAAATCAGTACTTAGAATTTTTTAGTTTATCATCTATGATGAATCATAGGTATTTGTAAAGGAATGATCAACTTGTAAATTAATAACCCTCTTTGGCTATTATAGCTATGTTCTGTTGTCAATGAAAATAGCTAATAGGAATTCCATGGGATATAACTTGAAGCAAGTGAGGAATGCTGCTGTAACACTCCAAAGATTTAAATACTTTTAAAGTTATTTAGTTTTGGACCCTTTGTCTGCTCCAATTATTTTCATGCTCCAGATAGCTGAGTTGGGCACCATGCAATAATTAACAAATTGCCAAAAAATAAAGTTTAATTAGGGTTCGAAATACCAGCGAGCGTTAATGAGTAAGAATTCAAAAATATTAAATAATGTCAAAATTTAAAGATTAATTCTAATCAAAATAATTAACGTTGCTCAAGAGAAAAAAATTAGTAAAGACTCAAAAAGTTTTAAATAACAAAGCAAATTTATTTCCAAAAATCACTCACCAAAACTTCAATGAAGAAGATACTACATCATTTCAAACTCATTACAAACTCTTCAACAAAACTCCAACACTCAACACCAACTCCACTGACTAAACACTGACTGTGACTAACGTGTCACCAGGTTATAACAAGAGGCTACAGAGCCCGCACGTGTCATGTTGCACGCAGGGAAAGACATTTGCATAAATTGACGAATGGTGAAAGCTAAGATGCAAGAGTGGGCGTGTCCTTGTACATGCGCTTTAGCAGGTGACAATCGAAAGTTCGGAGTTGCACATGTGCAACTCCTAACTCTTGGAAAGAGCGCTGTGATGCCAAAAATGAAATAAAAATCCCCAAAATGATAAATATAACGTAAATTAAGCAAAACTGGTTAAGGTAAAGTAAAAGTGAATGAGGGGGCATCACACTGCCATCTTAGTTCATAGAGAACAGTTATATAGAGAAACGTTTTCTGGATGTTGAATTCATACAGATGGAGCAGAACTACTCAATTACATTTTCTTGTAGCCAGGTCTTTTTCATTTTAAAATTTCCAGTCCTTTTCTGGGCTTTAAGCAAAGACAAAATACATACAATAGGCCAGAGAAATGAAGATAAAGCAAGAATGATAAAGCAAGAAAATATAAAAACTTACATTGACCAGAGCTGAAGCAAAAAAAAAATATATATTTAATTTATAAATTATTTATTTATTTAATAATTATAAATGTCTGAAATTTATTTTGTGATCAACTGCACTTTTCTACCGAGTACCGAGCACTGTTTAAAATGGTATAGATTAAATGAATTTTTAATGAAAAAAAATAATGGGACTTATCTTACATATTGATTTATATAGTTAAAATATTAAATAATATAATATTTGTCTTATTATTTGTTTTCATAAATTTTATCTTCATTTCTGAATTTCTAAACATTCATTGCTGGCCAGAAAATTTCTTTGGTGGGCCAGGGTGACCTTTGGCCACCATTTGAGTAACCATTATATAGAGTAATTATCCTTACATATTGATACCATTTTAGAGCAAAAATTGTCCAAGTGGAATACAAAACCACAATTTATGTAGTAACTTGAAAGAATATCCTTTACGATAAAGGCCATTTCTGTGCAATCATGACTTCTTTTAGAAGTGATTGATGAGTAAGCTTTAGAGGTGACCTGTCAGGTGTTCAGCAGTAGACTTTGTCATCAAGAGGTCTTGGGTTCATATTTCATCTGGCCAAAGATAAAATTTCCTTTCGAGTTATTTCCATTATATACTTATGCGTATTGCAGTCTGTACATCTTAATTCAACTGATAGAATAACTGACACATAATGAGGGGAATCTCCATCCAAGTCAATGAGATGGCTGTCCCCCCCCCCCCCCCTCAATTGCTCCTTTCCCAATTCCCAATTGATCATCACTTCACTTTCAACAAGTTTTTACTCTTCAAATATATAGTCATACCCCAGTATACATTTTCACAGTCTATGTTTTTCTTTATAATATATTGTCAACTACTTAATACCATTTCAAAACATGTTGTCAATAACCCACAAATATATCACATAAAATAAGTTATAAATCTGACTATATTTTGCAATTTTTGAAGTGTTTAGGTTTTTTTTTTCTGATTAATGCTTTCACATGCTGTTTTAAAATGCGCAAAACACATTTATTCTGACATAGGAATCAATATTAAGCAATCAATATTTTGAATTCTTTAATTTAAAATTAGTTGTAATGAATCATCGATATTTGTAAAGAAATGATCGAGTACATAAACTAATAACCTCCTAATCAACCAAACTTTTAATGCTAACACCTAGTATATGTAAAATATTTCTTCTTTGTCTTTTAAAACATGATATAATCATGAAAAACCCATTTAATGATGTGCATAAATTAATAACCTGCTTGTTTATTATACTCAGATGTACTGTCTTAAACAGATAAATACACAAACTTATCTGATTTTATATTCTGTATTTTGGTTTTGAGTAATTTAGTGCTGGTGTAAAAGATGGAATTTCTCATAAAGTATATATAATAAGTTATTATAAATTTATATGACAAGAACCGTCACATTACTGAGTAGTTAGCACGCTTGGCTACTGATCTAAAGGATTTGGGTTTGAGGCTCAGGTAAGGCATGGATGTTGTTTTTCTGCTGAAGTCCCACCATCCTCACAGACCTTCTATTATGTGTATGCATATAAACTGACAGGCTCATGTTAGACCTTTCTGGCAAGCAGCTGCTTGAGGAAATATTTATTATGTTTTATTTGTATGGCAAGTGTTGGTAGCTAAGTCTGATGTTTATTATGCATCAAGTAAGTTTTACAGCCAGTATTCATTAATGTAAGTTTATAACATTTATAATTAGAAGCATTACGTGAAAACAAATTTGGAAGTGGGGGTGGCTCAGTCAGTAGCATGCCAGGCTTGTAATCTGCAGTTCCCAGGTTCAAGTCCCACCTGGGCCAGCATTGAGATTTATCTCCACAAAACTCCCCGCCCTGCCCTCAGTCAGTGGGAGACAGCAGCAGTTTTTCAAAGCCCATTGTTGTCTATTAGATGGGACATTAAGCTGTGGCCCTGTGTGCAGGAAAGCCATACCCTATGCACATTAAAGAACAGGCTGGATGACCTTGACAGGAGCTACCATCTGTCTCCCAACAGCTGTTCCATGAATCCCCTGACCCCAACTTTCTATGAGCCTTTAGGGTCCTTGTGACCTGTCCATTTAGCCCATTGTGTGCAAAAAAAGTGCTGCTCAGAGGTAAAACAACCCAACCCAAAACAAATTTATTTTATATTTAAAATTTATCCTATAGAAAAGGTTTCAGTGATGTGTAATAATAGTTAATATGGTTGTTTTTACTGAGTGAAGAGTAGAGGTAAATATATATAAAAAAAACTACCCCTCAAACAACTTGTGACACACTCACCCCAAATGTAGCTTCCTTTTTCCTCTTTCTTTCTGTCATCAAATTCAAAATTTTCACTCAATTCTATAATCTTCATCATCTCAAATCTTCAACATCAACTTACAAATCTCTCAAATTTCACTATCCAGCTGTACTGAATCCAAACACCTCAAATTTTGTACACTCTTAATCTCAGGATACTTCATTACCAGAAGCCACACTATACAGCTGTGAAGTGGAAGGCTTGGTTGGGTTGTTTTACATCTGAGTGGCACTTTTTTGCACACCATGGGCTAAATGACCAGGTCACATGGATCCCAAAGGCTCAGAGAAGATTGGGAGAGGGGACCCACTGGAACAGTTGTTGGGAGACAGATGGTAGCCTCCTGTGTCAAGACCATCCAGAATGTTCTTTAACGTGCACAGGATAATGCTCTCCCACACATGGAGCCATGGTTTAACATCCCACCGATGGATGGCAGCCTTTCCAAGCCCATCGGTGTCCCCTACTGATTTTAGGCAGGACAGGGAATTTTGCAGAGATAAATCTCAACACTGACACAGCTGGGACTCAAACATGCGAACTGCAGATTATGAGCCTGGCATGCTACCAACTGAGCCACCCCTGCCCCAAAGTGGAAGGGTGTCAACAGAAGACCGTAATCATATTACATTTCCATTTCAGTCACATGCTTGTGACCACCAACCTCCTTCATCTCAATGGTGAGCTAATTTACTTTTACTGCCATCTATTGCTCTTCTTTAATAATCCTCTTTATTTTCTTTATCTTCTTTATTCATGCTGTCATTTAAGCATAGAGCTGGGAACCAATAATTCGACTCATTAATTTTTAGTTAATACTGGCTAATAGGCTCCTCTCATATAATAATTAGTATGAGAGAAATCCTTCCAAATCTCCAAACATCATTGCTTATCAACCAAATCAGATTTAGGCAGCTCTACTCGGAGAGGAGAATGCATCGTTCTAAGGTGAAGCTTCCCCAAGATGGTATCAAACTGAGGACTTGAAGGGAAGTCTGCAAGTGCTAATGGGAGGCAATGACTTAATACACAATGCCAAGAAGCAAGCCTCAAAGAGGATTATTATGATTAAGTATATATACATTCCTTATGGTAATGGCGGACCATTATAAGCTCTGTTGTCACAGAAGTCAGACAGGTACCTGTCAGTGCATCACAGAAAAGATCTGTAAGGAAAGGAAACCTCTACTGAAAACACAATAAACATCCAATCCTTATCTTGAGCTGAAACCAAGTCCATAGCTAAACTAAGCACACTAACCATTCAGCTAGGTGAATATAAAAGCTGATTATTCAAGTGATTTGATATGCTATATTTTGTTACTTGCAGTAGTTTGAGGTTGTGTCATGTTTTATATGTGTTTGTCAATATATTAAAGGGGATTGGGAGTGGGAAGAGTTTCCCTAAAGAATCTGAGTTAGTGTGATAATTGGCATATGTTGAATGAGTTGGTTCAGTTATATTTGCTGAATGGAACATATTGAAATAAATAATGCTTAGGTTGTAATGAGGCATGATTATAATTTATATTTTATAAGTTTTTCAAATGCATATATTTTTCAAGTATTTGCCTTAGCTAAAGAAAGAGCTATATTTTCGAAAATGAAATATATACATTCATGTGTTTGGACGCTGAAAATTGCTTAAAGTATACATTCATGTGTTTGGACGCTGAAAATTGCTTAAAGTAGTTTCAATGCTAAGTTGTCTGGAATTCCCTATTATGATTAAGCAAAACTTTTTTTTTTCTGTATCTATATAGAATATCCTCAAGGTAAAGCTGCTCGGAAATTGACTTTAATTGCTAAGAGCATCCAGACATTTGCAAACTTTACAAGGTGAGGCTATGCAAATTTATTGAATTTATTGAATATTTTGTTTGAATGTTCACTGATTTTATACTTTTATTTACTATACTATGCTACTATCTACAATTTTTCACTCCTAACTGTCCCAATTCTAATTACATATATCTTTAAATATATGTAATTAGAATTGGGACAGTTAGGAGTGAAAAATTGTAGATAGTGGCATTTAGAAAAACATAGACAAAAAATACCATCACATAGCAGTTAATCTATTCAAAAGTTTATATTCATAATAAGGCTTTATAGCAAATATATCTGATTCCTGGCACTATAAATTTCTCATCATTTCAAACATGATTGTATCGACTGCTATGAAATGTTTATTTCAAATTCAATAGTTATATAATGAGAATATTGTTATATAAATGAGGATATTGTTCAAAATATTTCTTCTCTTATCTTTAAAAAATATTTTATTATTAATGTTAATGTTATTTAATTGTTTATCTAGATTTGGTGGAAAAGAAAATTTCATGGAATTTATGAATGAGTTTTTGGAAAGAGAATGGTCCAGAATGAAATCTTTCCTACGAGAAATATCGGTGAGTATGTTTGTTTTCATGCTGAAATAAAATAAAAAAATTATAAATATGTAAATCAAATTTAAAATACAGTGTATATTTTTAACTCCCAAAAGGGCCAATATTTGAAATGGACTTGTACAAATAGTGTTATTTCTTTGTCTTGATTGCCCTATATCCTTTTTCATGTCATATTGTGCGTTAAAAGTAAATGGAGGTAAAAACAAATTGCATAAAAGAAGTATGCCAGCAACAAAATTTTAAAAACTTTCCATTTGTAACTTGTATAATAAATATTAATGTTTTAATATCTTTCTACTCAGAAATGCTTACATTGTAACATGTCCCAAAAAAAATTTAAAAAATTAAAATTTGCATTAATATTTTTAAATTTAATGTTATTTCATTATTTAACAGAGAACCTTTAAATAAATAGTAATCCTAAGCATAATTTATTGTTTTAAATGATATACAAAAAAACTTGTTAAAAAATAGTGAAAAAAAAGTTTTCCAGTCAAGAGAAAATTACCTTCAAGCCATCACATATTTTTGTGTCAGATGATTATTCTAAGATTTTTCTCTGAATGGTAACAACTTCCATTGCAATATATCTGAAAAGAGCATCCTACTTTATGTCTAATCATAATCTCATGGAGAGAAAAGAAGCTTTATATGGACTTTTATGGACAGTTACTTTTGTATTACCTAGTATATGTAAAATATTTCTTTGTCTTTGTCTTTTAAAAATATTATCATGAAAAATGCATTTAATAACATTGCAGAGTCCAGCACCATCTAATACACAACCACAGTTAGAGTTTGATGGATATATTGATGAAGGAAGGGAACTAGCAGTACTTCATGGCTTACTTGTAGACTGCCTCGACAGAGTTTCTGACAAGGTAATTTAATATTTGCATCACTATTATTATAATAATTTCCCTGGATATATTTCTTTACAAGATCCTTGGTCTGAAATAAATTACCAGTTACAGAAACTTTATTAACATTGCATAACACTGAGTTACTATAAGGAATAATGCATTTAATAACTGCTAGTTAAACTTTTTTAATGTAGAAATGAATTTGGCCTCTTCAAAATAGAAAATAATGTTTGACAGTAATGACTTTATTGTTTAGTCATCAAATAAGAATTGTTAGAAATCAATCATCAGTAAGAAGTGTCTGGTTGAAAGACAGCTGAGATCACACTAAAGGAATGTAAAATATAGTAATCTGATTACAGGGTGTCCAAAAAATAATGGTGGGGATTTCAAGAACCAATATGTAGGAAAATATACAAATTCACAAAGCAATATTTTAATTGAAAGTGTATCTTAAATGTTTTGCCATAATGTGTCATGACCAGAATTATTGTTTTTGATTATTGTTTATGAACATATGTCTGTATATGTCCCAAGTGGTGTTCGACTTCTTGCCATACAACTGCAGCATATCTCTTGCTACTTGCTCAATTATTCTGACTTTCAAATGATTCAGGTCTTGATGTAAACATAACTTCTCAAAACTTCACAAGAAAAAATCGGTGTGTCAAATCAGGTATCCTAGGTGGCTATAGAATTGGACCACCCTCTCAATCCATCTGTCAGGAAATGCTGCAATGAAAACTTCCTTAATGTCTGTTGAGAAAACTGTCAATGTGGCTTCAAAGATGGCTCTGGTGGCCATCTTTGAAACTGTTTGAGTGGGGAATGTGCAGATACAATATTCAATGTGATGCATTTTGTGTTCATGGGGATACTGTGAGGATAGTGATTCCTAAAATCCTACCGTTGTTTGTCAGACACCCAATATTATAGATGTTGCAAAGGGATGCTTTAACCAGTGGTTTATATTTTGTGTCTACTTCCACCTCTTCCGGGTTGAAAATTCTTGATTTTATAGTTATGTATTACAAGGATCACTGAATAAATTTTGCCCCACATTTATTTTTCTTTGCCAAATTTTATTGCAACAGAAATTTTGTACATAAGTAGTTAAATACCGCATTTATAAATATAATTTTCCCTCAGAGCCTCTATCTTTTTCTACAACTCTCCTCCACCTCAAAACATTGGCATTCCTTGCTGGTAAAAGTCTACTAGGTTCTACTGGAGCCACCTCTTAAGCTCCGCAACAACCTAATTATTAGTGTGAAACTTCTTCTATGAATAGTATCCTTCATTTCCCAAAACAAATGGAAGTCCAAAGGGGCCAAATCTGGGGTGTATGGAAGGGGGAAAAGAAGCAACAAAGTCCAGCACATTTTTGTGATAGCCTATCTTGTTTGAAAGATGGTGTGTTTTGGTCTTGTGTTGTTGTGCAAGAGAAAATTGTTGGCCAGTTTTCCTTCCAGTGAACTTTCTTTGTGTATCTTTGTAGTCTGTAGGGTAGCAATATATTCCTAAGAGTTAATGTTTTATCCTTTCTTCATAATGTTGATCAAAAGCACCCTTTTCATTCCCAGAAGATGATGTCATAACCTTCTCTGCAAAGAGAACTGTTTTCAACTTTTTCGTGAGGAGTCCATGTCATGCCACTCTATGTATTGGTGTTTTGTTTTAAGCTCTAAGTGATATATCCAGGTCACACCCCGAGTCATAATTCATGAAATCATCCCCCTCTGTCTTTTATTGAGCCAATGACTCAGAAGCAATTTCTTGCCTTTTGGTGCTGTGATTTTCAGCTAGTCAGGAACTAATCCTAAACACACTTTTAAGTATCCCAGTTGCTTAATTATTGTATTCAAACTTTCTTTACTAATTCCTATCTGTATGTGACAGAGCACTTGGATCAAATGATTCTGTCAGCACATTGTACAATGTCAGATTTCACAGTTGATGCCAGACGACCATTGCATGATTCATCATGAGGGTGGCTTTTCCTCTCCCCATGATCTCACATATTTAATCCAGCATCTAATACTGTGTCAATCAACAGTAGCAACTCCATAAATGTTTTGTACATGATTGTGAATATTTCCAGCTGTTTCTTTCTCTGCCATTAAAAACTTGATAATAGCTCTCTGTTTATGATGCACATCATTATCAAATGCTATTTTTTGAATAAGTAAGCTGAGACTTTCCACAGGCTTTTTATACAAAGGCAGAAAGTTCAAACTAAGACCTTTCAGCCCTGTGCAGAGCTACTTAGCTAAAAAAAAAATATGGGCAAACTTTATTGAATTAACCTACATATATATATTTATAGTGTTGTGTGTCCTAATCCTTTGTATGATGAGATTTTGGAAACTATTAGTGCTAGTATAATGAGTTTTACACTCATTATTATATATATTAGTTATTTTAGAATTTTGCATAGAAATTTCTTCTATTAAACATCTAAACACTTCTAACTTTAAACACAAAATGGGAGACCAAGTATGTGTTGAAGATAACATTGAGGGGAAATCCCAGAACTAAATGTTGCCACTTTATTCCGAATGAAGTAGGTTTTGTACAATTTTTCTATAAAATAGAGAATAAAATAGAGAAAACTTGTTGTGTAGTTATGTTAGTATAGTTTTTATTTTGGGTATTTTAGTGCACAAAATGTGTATCTATAGTACTTTTTTAAAATTAAAACTACTTCGAAAAATGTGACCATAAAAGCAGCATCTTTGTTATAAATGTAAATGCTAGGAATTTTTTCTTTAATAGAAATATTTTTTCAGAATTAAATTCAAATGGGGATTTTTAAAAAGGCACCATTTGAACTGTGTTAGATCAAAATAAATCGTGTAAAAAGAGAATTGGAATTTTTTTCTAAACCATGTAAAATCAAAATCGTGTAAAAAAAATCCATGTAAAAACAGAATTGGGTGTATTTCCATAAAATAAAAATCCTAGATCCATCGAACCTTTTTGTTTCTATTCAAATTCAAATATGTTCAATTACTTAATGCCCATCGAATATAAGTCTCTAATCAAAATACTTTTACTAAAGTTTCATGTAAAAACTCTTTCAGAGAACAAGGTTATCAGATTTACATGATTTGTGTTGGTGGACAATTGAAGATAATCATGATATTTTGTCTTGTATGTTTTAGAATATTTTTGATCACATTGAGAAGCTTCAAAGGGTTTTAGATGGTGTTAGTGCAGCCCTCTCACAGCCTTCACTTCTTCGCCAAATGAGTTCTCCATCAGCTTCAGTCTGCACAGCTCAGCCATCAAGCCCTACTGACACCTTATCTACTTGTACTTCACATACTGCAACTTCGCTTCAACCTGTGTCACCTTCCCGATCTTCAACTCTGCCTCGGTATGTGATTTAATTAGACTTTTTAAAATTTTTTGAGTCAATTTCACATAAAGTGTACGAATATTTATTGAATATAAATTTGATAACATCAAATTATGCAATATCTTTTTAATACAAGTAAACTAAGTATTAAACTGCTGATGTCAAAATCTGTTTACATCTTTTCCCAACTTTTATTGTAATACAAAATTAATTACACAAAATAATATATTTTTACACATTTTATGCATTATTACGTGTTTTGTTTCATATGGGGAAAAAGTTAAAGCAGTACTTCTCAATGGCAATTTGTTACTGGGAAATTTTCTTGTAACCAAACTCTGCAATTTGCAAATGAATTTGAATCAATGCTAGGAGAAATGAGTCTCCAGCCTAAGCTCTCTTAGCAGTTTTAACATAATTTTTTTTTTTTTGCAATTTTACACATATGTAAAAAAAAATGTTGTAGCTCCCTCAAGAGTAGATTTAGAGCAAGTCTAACCATCCCAGGGTTTATTACAAAAGACCTTGTAAATCATCAGTATACCGGCTCATTTCTTCCAATATTTTTGACCAAACATTTTTAGGTGGATAACTAAACCTTTTGGTCATTTCATAGTTCCCATTAATGATTATATTTCTCAGAAATATATATATATTTTTCAATTCATTACTCATTAGAAATGTATGGCTTCACTTTTAAACAGATAATTTTTTGCAGCTCTTTAAGAATATAGTGGCTCTTTGATAAGTTTGGGTTGACCACCCTGATTTAGAGATCTAATAGTAAATTTATATATTGAAGGCACAAGGTGTTTATTACTATTAAAATGGAGAATTATAAGTATTTAATGATAAACAATTTTGGGGAAGCGATTTGTTGTAATTGGAACAAATATAGTATGTAAGTTGAATAAGGCAATCATTGCATTGTGTTGATAGAGATATGCCACTAAATATGCACTGCGGATAATTTCTTCTGACCCACTGACAAATATGCCATCTGTAATAACTGAGAAAAGGGAAACTGAACATTGGCAAAATAAAGTAGGAAAAATTAAAAACGCTAATGTTAAAAAAAATATTTTTAGGTGGTTTACAAGTTTTTACACTAATGGCATAGAACATATTTACACCCAGGATTGCAGTGAAAGCTTATTCATTATTTCAGAAATGACCTGAATTCCAAATATATATTTTAACTGTGAACTGATGTGAAGATATTTTGCCCAAGATATTTTCAGGTGTTGATTTTAATTTTTGTTAAGTTTTGTTATTAAATTGATGATATTAATACTTGATATCTGAAATAAATTTTCTGCTCATTTAAGTTCTTTTTTTATATTCCAGTACTTATTTATTAGGTAGTAATCAACAACCAGCTCATGATCTGAATACAACTGATGATTATGTACTCCTTAGTGCTCTAAGAACAGACAGCTCACCTCCTATTCATAGTAGGCAAGAAACCACCTCTCTACCTTCTCAGACACGTGACAGGGACATTCTGCCAAACCTTAGATATTCCTCACCATCTCGTGTATTTGGAGGCAGGAGAATAATTCCATCTACACCAAATAGGTACTCAAAAGGAACAGAAATTCACTATCCTAGGAGAAGGCTATGTAGGCATGATGAAGAAAATGTCGAAACATCAGAAACTAAAATGGAATTCTCCTCTTCCACACATCAAGTAAGTATTAATTTTATTTGTGTACAATTATTGAATACTAAATACAGTAGAAGTCAATTAATGATGGAAATGAATTTGAAAGTTTTTTTGGCTAACTTTTGGGAGTCATACATATATTTAATTGTATGTTTGTTTAAATTAATTAGAATTAAAATACACAGTGCTAAATTATTAAATAATTTAATCACAATCTACACTGTTTAAAAGAAGTTTTCAAATGCCTTTAGTTAATGCTCATAATCTTATTATATCACACATCATTGAAAAGTACAACATGTAGCAGTATTAATTTATATTTCTAAGTACAATATCGCTTTTGCAAAGAGAAGCATTAAGTACTTATTGGTATTAATATGAATTTTAAAGTTCTTGTTAATACTCACATATAGACGATTGTTATATGTGTTTTTAGAAATTATTCTTACATTTGTCTGCCATATGTCCATTGAACTGGATGTTGTAAGATCTGTAGAATTGGTAGTACACTCAACACAGTAGGTGATGTCGTCTGTGGAGAAATACAATCCTTGTAATTTGCAGAGGTCTTGGTGCATATTGGCCATCCAATGGTAAGCAAGCATCAACTTTCTTTTCAGCTAGTATACTTGCCACTAGACATTAGAGATAATGTCATCAATGGTAACTGTGGCAGTAAATATTGGTGAAACAGTCGAAGCACAATAACTTTCTTTCCAGGTAGTCGACTTGTCATTTGCTGTTGAAGATGACGATAACATCGATAAAATAGAGTTTATAGATTAATTTAAACTACACGGCAATTTGTTTAAAAAATGTTTAATTCATGATTATGCTGTATGACTACAGACTTTTGAGCAACAATTAAGCTACATTAAGCTTAATGCTATCTTCACATTGTCAAGCTATGAGTTTTATATCATGGTGAACTATGACTTAAGGAGATTTTTATATCTATAAAAAGTTCCCATGTAAAGACGTAAATTGTTACCATTTCTTAAATGTCTTCCAGAGTGCACCATGTCGTTATGTGTCATGTCGAAGAAACAACCTAGAAAAAAACAAAATATAAACCATCATTTATCTATATTTCTGGAATATAATTATATTTCTATATTCTATGTTATAAGCTTTCCAAGCTCATCAGTGTTCCCTATTGACTGAGGGCAAGGCTTGGGTTTTGCAGAGATAAATCTCAATGCTGGCCCATGGGGGACTCGGACATGGTAATTGCAGATTACAAGCCTGGTGCACTATCTACTGAGCCACTCATGCCCCATTTCATTAAAGGCAAAGTGATGGTTAATTGAAAATAGCCCACTGCAGGTACAGGGGTTTGAAAACTGAGGACATCAGCTTATGAGCCTGGTTCTTTCCCTGGTATAGAGTACCATATTCCACCTTGCTGACTACTATTGTTAGAAACAATACAATGTCCATTACTGAATAGTTATCATATTCCAAAACGTCTCTTTTTAAAGATATTCTTTCCTGACTATTCTGATCTTTTGCCAACATAGGATATGTATGCCTTGATCAGATGGAAGATTACTTGCATGATTTGATCATCCTGAATTGTTTTCAACTTCACGAGCAAGAACAGATAGGGTGGAAAAATATCCCATTTGGTAACATTAGATACTTCATTGTTCTACATCATGACATATAAGCCTTTATCAGTGCCTTTTGAGGTCGTGGAAAAAAAACAATGTCATTTCTATTTTGTCAATGAACTCATATTCTGGTCTTTAACAGTTCTGATTTAGGGGCGGGGGTAGCTCAGTCGGTAGCGTGCCAGGCTCGTAATCTGTAGTTCCCAGGTTCGAGTCCCAGCTGGGTCAGCGTTGAGATTTATCTCTGCAAAATTCTCCGCCCTTCCCACGGTCAGTAGGGGACACCGATGGGCTTGGAAAGGCTGCCTTCCGTCGGATGGGACGTTAAGCCGTGGCCCCGTGTGCAGGAGAGCCATACCCTGTGCACGTTAAAGAACACACTGGATGGCCTTGACGGGAGGCTACCATCTGTCTCCCAACAGCTGTTCCAGTGGGTCCCCTCCCCCAACCTTCTCTGAGCCTTCGGAGTCCATGTGACTTGGCCATTTAGCCCATGGTGTGCAAAAAAGTGCCGCTCAGAGGTAAAACAACCCAACCTGTTCTGATTTATTCATTTTATGGTCTGTTCACTTACAACATGTGGCCTCTTTCCTTTGGATCCTTTTAAGTAGAATAATCTTAAGACTGATTAGGGTATGTAAGTAGTGATTTTGTCTTTGCATGCAATGTATTTTTATTAATACTATGTTTTTTTAGGATTTCTTTTGTCTATAACTATCATTTTTAAGCATTTTAAATTTTATTAAAAATTAAACTGTAGATATTCTAGTGAACATTACCAAACAATAAATAAATGTGATTAAAAATTGATGAATATCATATTCATGATGGCTAAGTATAATGGACAGCTTAAGCTTTAATTTCTCTAATAACTAAAAGGCCTTTTTGGTAAAATAAATATGAATTTTTATGCTTCTCTTTCAGTTTCTCTAATGAATATATATATTTTCATTAGGCTACTAATAGCTTATATATTTTCTTGAACTCATAGTAAATCTAATTCTAAAATATATTTATTTCTGTCAACCATTTTTGATGAATAGCTCTATTTAGCATTTTTGTTATTTATTTAATTCAGCTACCATGATTTTTAATTGAAAGGCCAATGCTTTTCTTTTTAATTTTACTGTTGAGAAATTAAAAACTTTTTAAATAAACTTTTTAATAAAACTTTAAATGCAGGAATCTTACAAAAAATATTAATGAATTATTCAGAGCTAATAAATAGAAGAATGAGCAATAAGAAAATATTGGAGCATGTGTGTGTGTGTGTGAAATATTTTTGCTTTTCAAGAAGAAAAAATAATTGTTGACTTGTACAAATAATGTTTTTTGAGAATGTTCTATGCTTTAAATGTATTAAAAGTGTTTACTCTTTATTTCTAATTATATTTTTTCAGCATTCCACTCTGAATTCAGTGGGATATGAAAGTTGCAGTCCTTCTGATTCTCTCACAAGAAAAGCAGGGACTAATTCTCCCTGTTTGCCTCCTCCGCTTGCATTTAACAATCCAATGTATCAACTTCCAGGACCAGGATTTACACCAACCCACCGCCACTCATCTCATCTTAGTTCCTCAAGTAGTGATGACAGCGATGAAGACATCTCTCTCATAGGAAGGCCTTGCTTGGGTAAATTAGGTTTAATACAATTTAATGTAAAAAAATTAAAAAAGATTCATAAGTTAGCAGTAAATATATTATGTTACAAAAGTAACCACACGTGCAACTGGTGCCACCATACCAGGCAATATTTTTTGGGGGGCAGAAAATTTGCTAACAAACTAATGACCATAGATGATGCAAGGTTGGCTAAAGTAGTACCATCAATTTTTCAACAGATAATTTTTGATTGGTTTTTTAAAATGACATTAAATTTAGCTAAATTAATCATTAATATCTGAAATCAGACTTGGAGAAAAGGAGGCAGAGTCCAAGTTTGCTCTGGGCAGCAGATATCTAAATTCTCTCCCGGCTGCAAAATAGCTAGTGCAGACTCTGCTTCCATATTATGTGAATGGAAAGCCATATTTAAAGCTCCCTGACTTCAAAAATAAGTTTTTTGTGAAAAAATATTACTAGAGATAAAGTGAAGGTTTTACTAAAATCTCTCTAAATCTCATTTTCAACAATATTCACTTAATATTTAAAGAGTTGTTGAAACTGAAACATGTTACAGCAGACACCACTATCACACTCTTCCTAAACATCCCCCCCCCCCCCCCACAAATTGTGAAAACTGAAAAAAATCTTTACCCGAACTTCAAATATAACAGCTATGTTAGTGAATTATTTGTTTTTTATAACAGTTGTGTTTTATCCTTTGAAGTAAATTTTCATGAGTACAAAAAGTTAGTTAGATGTTTCAGCTTCCATAATTATTTAAATATTAAACGAATATTGTGGAAAATAAATATTTAGAAACATTTGAGTGAGATCTTCAATACCTCCCCAATAACTTTTTTTTGTAAAAAAAACTAATTTTCAACATTTACAAGAATAAAATGTGTGTCAAGTGCACTCTGTATACATGTAGGAGAGGAAAGGGATTCCACAAAATGTTGCAACATGTTACAAAGATTCTGCAAGATGTAATGTTACATGGGGTCCCCCATTTAAAAGATAATTTAAAAATGCTGATATAGCATATTCCTTCATCTGTATTGGTTGTGGTTCTCTTACACAAAGAATGCAGTTTGACATCCTATCCAAGGGATGAAGTCCTTTCCAAGTCCTTTAGTCTCACCTATAGCAGGATTTGGACAAGTACACAATATTTTTTTACTTATTGTTATAGTACTGATTGTGCCTATCATCATATTTGAACTGAGCACAATTTTGCTTTGGAAACATCAGTCTTAATAAAGTAAATGTAATAAGTATTTGTTTGAAAATGGTTAAAAATTCTTATTTTTGCTTACCCCTTTCCTACAATGGCTCCACTGTTGGAAACAAATATTCGTATTGTGTGGCATGGTGCTAATATCATACAGAAGGGGTTAAAACTTCTGCAACTCCTCAAACACACACACACACACACAAACTATTTGAATGTCTGTATCACCCATGCTGTATCACCCATGCCTTAAATTCCTTGGCATGGTCACACCATGTCCTTAAATTCCTTGGCTGTATCACCCATGCCTTAAATTCAGTGATATCAAACGTTTTGAAATGGTTTGCCATTTTTATTATGGAAGTTATATAAAATAATTACTAATGTATATATAGTTGAAAAAAATGTAGCACAATGTATGCTATCCCATGGCCGAGTGATTAGTGTGTTTGGATACTGATCAAAGGGACCTGGCTTCAAGCCACGGATAAGTCATGGATGCTTGTGTTGTTTTTCTGCTGAGATTCCCACCATCCTCATAGACCTTCTACCATGTGTATTAAACTGACAGATTCCTGTCAAACCTCTGTGGCAAGCAGTTGCTTGAAGGTTTTTTTTTTAAATGCATTTTATTCTTTTCACTTGTAGCATTGATACCTAAAATTATCACACTTAATGGAATTTTAAAAAATCAGTTTCCTCTGAGTCAGTAAGTGCCAGCCCACTTACTATATATGGGGGCGGGGGTGGATCAGTCGGTAGCGTGCCAGGCTCGTAATCTGTAGTTCCCAGGTTAGAGTCCCAGCTGGGTCAGCGTTGAGATTTATCTCCGCAAAATTCCCCGCCCTGCCCACGGTCAGTAGGGGACACCGATGGGCTTGGAAAGTCGTCCGTCGGATGGGACGATAAGCCGTGGCCCCGTGTGCGGGAGAGTTATACCCTGTACACGTTAAAGAACACGCTGGATGGCCTTGACGGGAGGCTACCATCTGTCTCCCAACAGCTGTTCCAGTGGGTCCCCTTCCCCAACCTTCTCTGAGCCTTCGGGGTCCATGTGACCTGGCCATTTAGCCCATGGTGTGCAAAAAAGTGCCGCTCAGAGGTAAAACAACCCAACCCACAACTCACTATATATAGGTCTGATCTTAGCCTGTCTGTATAATAATTGCTTGCTTACTTTGAAAAATCTTACTTTGAAACGATATGTCAGAAAAACAATTTTTATTGGAAAGATGATATGCTTTATCTAGAATTCAAATCCGAGGATCTTGTGCTCTGCAGTTTAGCCCACTAATCACTTAGCCAATGAGATAGCTTCCCATTATTTCACTGAAAGGAAAAAATCATGTATTACTTGAAATGCCTTTGCATGTCACACAGGTTTTCATCACTGCCATGCATTGATGGAGTAACATCTTTTAAATCTTTGACTGGCTTGTAATTAATTATATTATGTTACAAGATAGACCCATATAAGATTTTGAAAAAATTTTATTCCTCCATTTTGATAATTGGAAAAATTAAATGGAATATATCTGAGCATTGCGTTAATTGTTATTTATCCGTTTTATCTGCTATTGCAGGAAGCGCTGAATCTGAACCTGTATTGACTTTAGGTGCTCGCTATTGCTGCACAAGCTCATCATCCACAGATACAAACAGTTGTGATTCACCACCACCACTTCCAGAATCAAAATTAAAAATAAAATGCTCAACTATTAATAGTGTTCCATTTAAGTCAAGTGGTCGACATATGTTGCATACAAGTCATAGCACAAGTGATACCTGCAGCTTTCAACCACGAGTGAAACCTGTGCATAGGTCTTCCACAGATTCAGGCCTACACAAGTCCTTCAGGTTAGTTATTTCTTTCTTAATAACAGTAAAATACCCTAACGAGTTATTCACAGTGGTATGCATGCAAGGTCTGTAAACTGTAGCTAGGCATAAACTGGAAGGAGAGGTGTATACCAATCCCCAGTGATGATGCACAGAACCAGACAGGCCTAGCACATAATGTCCAACCCAGCCTTCTCATAGTGCAGGCCATTAGTAGCTTTCAAAAAAAATTCTCTTTTGAAAGATTCTCTTTGCTGCTAGATCATTGTGGTCTACTGATATGGTCATCTATGGCCACTTTTTTTCTTTTTTTCTACTCTATTGAGGAATGGTCAACTTCACAGGGTCCTGGTGCTGACTGTTTATACTTACTAGAACCTACTAGTTCCTGGAACGTTTGAGTCATGGCTGACTGAAATTTTTAATTTCAGTCAGCCATGACTCAAATGTTTCCAGCTCTATTTCAGTCAGCCATGATTCAAATGTTTGACAAAAATTTCAGTCATGGCTGACTGAAATTTTTAATATTTTTTTATGATAAAGGTGTTGTTCCTAAGGATTTTACTAGAGCTATTATTATCCCTATTTTTAAAAATGCTGATTGTGGTTCTTATAATAATTATAGGGGAATTAGTTTACTTTCTTTTCCAGGTAATATTCTTCGCATAATTGTACTTAATAGAATTAGGAATTTGATTGATAGAAAACTGTGTGAAGAACAGGGCAGATTCAAAAGTGGTAGGAAATGTAAAGGTTAAATATTTTCACTTAGGCAGATTCTTGAAAAAGGTTTCGAGTTTCAGAAACCTTTGGTTACAAGATTTATAGATTTCAAAAAGGCTTTTAACTCTGTTTATCGACATAATTTGTAGTTGATCATTAGATCATACACAAAATAAGAATACCTGACAAGTTAATTAGCATAATGAAATCTCTCTATAATCACACTGAGCATATGCGAGAGTTGCTAAGGCTTGTAGCGATTGGTTTACCATTGCTAATGGAGTTATTCAAGGGTGCATTTTGTGTCCTTTTCTGTTTAGTTTGGTTATTGATTATGTTATGCAGAATTCTTTGCAAGGGAAAGATTTTAGCCTTAAATGATCTAGCGATTTCTTATTTAGATTATGCAAATGATTTGGTCTTATTGGCTAATGATGTTGATGAGATGAATTATTTATTAGAGCTGTTGATGAGCCTGGTAATAGAGTAAGTTTAGTGATACAGAGATAAAACTAAAGTGATGAAAATTGGTCAAGCAGATGGTGCTTCAGTTGCTTGAATAGCTGCACACTTGAATAAGTGTCTCGGTTTAATTATCATGGGAGCTATGTAACAGATACTGGTGATGTGCATGTGTAGCATGAGATAAATAGAAGAATAGGGATTGCCACTGGGACTTTTAAGAATCTATGGAGAGTGTGGAAAAATGGGCATATACACCTAAAGACTAAAATTAGACTGTATAATAGTTTGGTTCTTTCTAGGGTTAGTTATGGTAGTGAAACCTGGACCCTTTGTAAGCAGGATAACAAGAAACTTGATGCCTTTGATTCTAGATGCTTACACACTATCTTGGGCATTAGGTGGTTTGACTTTGTAGGTAATGATGAGTTTAGAAGGAGTCAGCAACCTCCTTTGAGCAGCATATTGTGCAGAGAGAGACTGCATTGGTTTGGCCATGTTGCCTGTATGCATAGCTGTAGATTGACAAAAAGGATTATGAACAGTTGAAAAAATTTTCCTTTTTCCTGAAACCCAAAGGCTTCAGAAAATGGGGGAAACTTAGGATGCGATGGGCAGACATTGTCATACAGAACCTTTGCATAAATGATCTACAGTGGCCAAATATAGCAGCTGTAACTCAGGACCGACAAGTCTGGAGAGCAAAATTATACAATCTGGTAGGATCTCCTTATCCCTTGGCTGCATGAGGATTTGTATGTAGGTATATGCATTCAGAATAAAATGCAATGTTAAATAGTTTTGTTATTATAAGAGAAATCAATATTTTCTGTTAAATATTTTATGTTTTGTGTGACTACATGAAACTAAAAATTAAATTTTAAAACTCTAACTACTGGTAGTAGTGTTTAACACTTTGTAATGCAACAATTTTCACTGATGAATTTTATATGGGTGGAGGGTCCATATGGATCCCATTGAATTTGTAAATTAAATTGTCCCAATGCATCAAATCACTAGTGTAACAGTTGGAAAGGTTTATTTTGACATCCAACCAAATAAAGAATATCTTAAATCGAAGTTTTTTATTATATTAAGGCTTTTTTTTTAATCTGCAGCCACTATGAAAGGAAAAGAATGCATTATGAAAGTAGGTCACAGTTACTGAAATCAAAACTAAAACTGTTGATATTGCCTGGCTAATATAGTTTTCTAATTATTAGTGAATCACTTTTTACCTAAGAAATTATGATCTATATCCATTTAAATTTATCTGACTTAGGGTCCCCTGTGGGAATTCTGAAAAATGTTTATGCATTAATGTGATTGGATTCATACAAACCCCAGTTATTTTTATAAGTATGTTTTCTTTATAAATTCATGCATTTTTTTCCCTTTTTAGGAAGTGTAGATAGGGTGGCCAGATTTAAATAAAAAAAAATCTGAGAACTTTTTATATTTCAATTTAAATTTGAAGAGATTCAATTTCATTTTGAAGGATTGACCATCTATTTCCATTTTCCACGATGTCTGGTCACCACAGTGTGCATCTCACAGATAACAAATTTCGTTATAAAATTTTAGCCTGGATTTTTCAGTAACCTGCATTACTGATTGAATTTTTTATAACATTTTTGCCACTGCTATTCTCTTATTAAAAGATCAACTCATTCTGTACAGTTAAATATTTAAAAAATTCTGGGTACATTTATTTATAAGGGACATTTTTCATCTAGTGAATGTCAATGAAAAAGGGGAACGTCTGGTCACCCTAGGTGTAGAAGACAGAAAAATGTGGAAAACAGAAATTTTTGGGTAGAAAAAATTAACCCATGAAATAAAAATCACGTTTTTTGCTAGAGTCCATATGGACCCTGCATAATAAAGTGTTAAATATCAGCATCTGTCATTTTAACTAAAATTTTGATTTAGGCATTATGAAAGAACTTTGGCATGTAATGGAAACTTCTCTGTCTTCCAGGGGGGCGGGGGGGGGGGGGGGGGGGGGGGGCTCAGTCGGTAGCGCACCAGGCTCGTAATCTGTAGTTCCCAGGTTCGAGTCCCAGCTGGGTCAGCGTTTTCAGCTGGTCTGCAAAATTCCCCGCCCTGCCCACGGTCAGTAGGGGACACCGATGGGCTTGGAAAGGCCGCCGTCCGTCGGATGGGACGTTAAGCCATGGTTCCGTGTGCGGGAGAGCCATACCCTGTGCACGTTAAAGAACACGCTGGATGGCCTTGACGGGAGGCTACCATCTGTCTCCCAACAGCTGTTCCAGTGGGTCCCCTCCCCCAACCTTCTCTGAGCCTTCAGGGTCCATGTGACCTGGCCATTTAGCCCATGGTGTGCAAAAAAGTGCCGCTCAGAGGTAAAACAACCAACCAATCTCTGTCTTCCAGTTTCTATCTTGCTATTTCACATTTTATGTATCCACTTAAAATTTTAGCAATATCCATTGATACAAAGCAAGATATATGCTGAAGTAAAGACTTAAATGAATGGAAATGATATTTAATATCGAGATTTTGAAAGATGCACATAATATTTTTTGAAATATGTGATGACATCAGACTATATGTAACCTTTTTTTGCAGACTAAAAGGAAATTCCCAGTTTCAGGATGAATGTACATCGTCATTTATCAGAGAACTGAAAAGTGAAGATAGACGTCGCACACTACGAGTTAGCCCACCAAAGAACACTGCTCAGGAGGTGGGTTCCAATGATATGCATGGCACGTGATTCAGTGTTGCATGGTAATGTGTTTCCTTCTTGCATGACTACTAAGTCACACTGCATGCCCACCTTGACTTATTTATTTGCATGCGTAGTTGTGTTTCGATGAAAATATATGAGCAAGTGCTCATGATACTGTTCCTCTATAGTATGAGCAGCAAGTACAAGAACTTCGTAGGCTAATGGGTGGCCTTCAATCGAAACTTGAGGAGGCAGAGATAAAGCTGACGTGCCAAGAGGCTAAGACTGAAAGTGCAATTACAGAATGGCGAACCAGGATGGAGGAAGAGGAAGACAGAGTTCGAAGGCAGCAAGAAGAGAAAGATCAACAAATGAAATCCATAATTACAAGGTATTTTTTCTTTCTATAATAAACTCAAAATAACTCAAAAAATTAATAAATTCAAAATAAAATTTGTAAACTACACATCATGCACACATAATATTTATACCTGGTATTAAACTTTCAAACCAGTCAGTTTGTATGCAGAGTGGTAAAATAATTTACAAATGTAACATGAAACTTCCAATAGAATATTTTTTGCTGATGGTTTAGTAACCCTTCCAGGGTCCTCATCAAATATAAACATTGACAGAATCTGAAGTGAGAGGCCCAAGATGTCTGTTTTTTTAGTACAATATAAAAAAAACTTCAATTTTGTATAAAAAAAAATGCGGTTTGAAAATTTTCTTATATATATATATCTTATAAAAATGCATTTTCCAAGCTCGAAAAATAATATTTTCTTGTTTCATTTGATGCACATTTTATTAAATTACAATATAAATATTTTTTAAAGCCATCTGATTGGCATTTCTTAGAAGCACTATATGGGATTTGTTATGTTGTATGGGTGTTTTCTATATTTATGCTCACAAGTTTGATTTGAACTATTATCAATAAATTTTTCCTTAAAGTTTTAAAAATCTGAAAAATCCTGGAAGTTTCTGTTACTACCCATCCTCTGTGGTACAGTACATAAATCGCTCCTTAATAACTTTTGATACTTGATAGCATAGTTCATGTACTGAAGTGCTTAAAAGCATTTAACAGTGTCATAGATAATTTAAAAACTTTAATTTTAATTCCTTTTTTTTTTCGTTTTACACTTTTCTCTTCTGTAAACCTATTTCACTATTCCTAGAATTATTTTTTTATCATTTTTCCCAACATTCTATGCATTGTTCCCATTATTGAAATCGAAAACATAACTAAATAGAGAGCCTTCTTACTCAGAGCTTGTTGTTTAAGACTAGTTGCAGCTCAAACTAGGTCATGATTCACGACAGAGGAGACACAGGTAGTTCACACGTGTGTTCTTTGTGTGTTAAGTGGTTGCATAGTAGATTTTTTACATCATTGTCCCCACACATATATTATCTCCCTTCCTAACTTTAGTATTTTATTTACTTTTTTTACAATTAAACATTTGTTTCTTTAAATTATTTGATCTTTTCGTTGGTTGATTTAACAATCTTTCAGAATTAGGCTACATCAGATGGCTGCCTTACAAGTTGTTGTAGATATTTTATTTAACATCGCATCAGGTTATATGTTAACCTTTCATTTCTTATTTTTTCGTTTTCCAGTAAAGTAACTTTAATTTTTGTATTGTTTCCTGAAATGAATGAGGTCTTGGATATAGAAGAAAAAACGACTTCCTTTACATGGAAATCAGTTACTCATGTGGGATGGCAATTTCAGCAAGTGTTTTCAACCCTTCTCAACATTGAGGGATCTTTACTCCCCTCCCTGACATAATTTTTTTTATTATAAATATTTAAGTTTATATTCAATGTTTTAAAAGAGTTACTCCCTCTCCCTTCTGCAATACATTAACTGTGTTACTCTGACGATTAGACGTTTGTTGTTTGTTTTTTTTTCCCTTTGGTGCACAAAACTTTCAGCACATAGTCAAGATCACCATACTTCAACATCCAAAGAAAAAATTCATAATGTCTAGTATAACAGGCAGCCAGCCAGCCAAGAAAGTGTTTTTCCATTTCATAAATAAGACAGAAAATCCCATTAATATGGCTTCTACATTCAGTTGGGTTGGGTTGTTTTGCCTCTGAGCGGCACTTTTTTGCACACCTTGGGCTAAATGGCCAGGTCACATGGACCCCGAAGGCTCAGAGAAGGTTGGGGGAGGGGATCCACTGGAACAGCTATTGGGAGACAGATGGTAGCCTCCCGTCAAGGCCATCCAGCGTGTTCTTTAACGTTGGGTTGTTTTACCTCTGAGCGGCACTTTTTTGCACACCATGGGCTAAATTACCAGGTCACATGGACCCTGAAGGCTCAGAGAAGGTTGGGGGAGGGGACCCACTGGAACAGCTATTGGGAGACAGATGGTAGCCTCCTGTCAAGGCCATCCAGTGTGTTCTTTAATGTGCACAGCGTATGGCTCTCCTGCACACGGGGCCATGGCTTAACGTCCCATCCAATGGATGGCAGACTTTCCAAGCCCATTGGTGTCCCCTACTGACTGTGGGCAGGGTGGAGAATTTTGCAGAGATAAATCTCAACGCTGACCCAGCTGGAACTTGAACCTGGGAACTACAGATTACGAGCTTGGCACGCTACCAACTGAGCCACCCCCATCCCCTGCATTCAGTGATCGAAACACTTTGAATGTTCATCCATAAAAATATATTCAAAAATGGAAAAAGTAAGCTAATGTATTCTGTAAACATGAACAATGTATAACTGCCATGTGATCTCAAGGAACAAGCATGGGTTTCTCTCATCACCACAGTGAAGATGCATTGTTCAAATAGGAAAATCTTATTGTGTGTGTGTAGTGAAAACATTCAAAATTAGCTGCAATAGCTGATACATTTTTCACTATCAAGAAATTCACATTGATTGGTTGTGTTAAAAAGCACCAACTTGCAAGTTAACATTGAAAACTTTGCTTACCCACCTTCTCAATGATAATAGGAAAGTTTTTTCAAATTTTTTGGAAAAAAAACAAACTAAATTGGAATAATAAATATCCCCTCGAGCAACTGCTTGTCACAGAGGTCTGCAGGAGCATGTGAGTTTATACACAAAATAAGTCTGTGAGGAATGGCAGGACATCAGCAAACAACACAAATATCCATGTCTTACTTGGGCTCAAACCTACGTTCCTTAGATCAGTAGCCAAGCACACTAACCACTGGACATGTTTTAAAACTAGATGAACAATACAACATTATATTTCTGCTTATTTTGCAAACATATCATTTTAGGCTGATCACCGTAGAAGAAGAGCTACGGCGAGAACAGCGAGAAATGCAGGAACTCATCACTGCAAAGCAAAAGGTAATTGAAACTCAGGAAAGAAAAATCCAGACCCTGGATGCCACCAATGCTCATCTGATGGCTGTGCTGACACAACTACGAGGTCGTTATTGCCTGCAAGGTCGAAATGGAACTACCCCACCTCTCAAAACTAGCTTTGTAAATAGAGATCCTCTGTATAAGAGTAGTTCGTGTTAGGTTAAAGAAACTAGTCATTGTATTAAAGATGTATATGTTGAATTCTATATGGGGGACCTGGTTCCCAACAAATGTAAGATTATCACTCTACATAATTTGTATTGAATAATTATTGTGAAGAACTTCATATCCTTTGTTGCATACAACCTCAAATGCCAGATGAAAATGATCCAAATTAACCTGTAATCACACAAAAAAAGTTGGCAATATTTTATGTAAATAGCATGAATAAAACTACTTAGAGAAATACGAAAAGTTTCTGTTCGACACTTGCAAAAAACGTCATTCTTTTTACTTATTTATTATTTACTATTAAAAGTGTTTCATTGTGATACGAAATTAAACTATTTTACTGATATATTTTGGACAATATTAAAATGGATAGGCAAGTTTATGGTTAATGGGAAATGATACTAGTCAAAAAGCCTTCACTAATGTAATAAATTGAATATAGATTTTTCCGCAAAATATTTATTAATAAATTGAACATAGATTTTTCCGCAAAATATTTATTAATAAATTGAAAGATAGAAATATCCATGTACATTTGTCAGATTGATTCAAGAAGTTCAGTCAAAAAATAAATTAGCACATACATAGCAAAAAATAATAATAAATCACTGCAATCACTCATCACTGCAAAGCAAAAGGTAATTGAAACTCAGGAAAGAAAAATCCAGACCCTGGATGCCCCCCTCAAGCAGCTGCTTGTCACAGAGGTCTGACAGGAGCCTGTCAGTTTATATGCCCATAGTAGAAGGTCTGTGAGGATGGCAGGACCTCAGCAGAAAAACGATACATACATCCATGCCTTACCCGGGGCTCGAACCCAGGTCCCTTAGATCAGTAGCCAAGCGCGTTAACCACTCGGCCACAGGACGACCTTGCCTAAAAATAATAAAGCATGAATGGCAACTAATGAAGTGATAAACAGTAATAACACAGGGTTTGTAAATAGTGGCCGGGTTGCAGACTAGGATGCCAGACATCCCAGAATCTGTGGGATTGCCCTGCAGAACATTGTATCTCACGTTCCCCACCAGCCTTCAGATGTCCTAAGAAATTTCTTCCTCTTGAATCTGATTATCTCCTATAGAACGAGCTAAAATGTCTGTATTTGTGTGTCTTTCTCTATAAATTTTTGCAGTTCATTCTACCTCAATTTCTGATTTATATTATGCAGATGATTTGGCTAATGATGTTGATGAGATGAATTCTTTCATCAGGGCTGTTGATGAGACTGATAACAGAGTAGGTCTGGTGATAAACAGGGCAATAACTAAAGTGATGAAAATTGGTCAGGCAGATGGTGCTTCAGTTGCTTTGAACGGTTGCACTCTTAAGCAAGTGCCTCGGTTTAATTATCTTGGGAGCTGCTTAACAAATACTGGTGATGTGCAGCATGAGATAAAGGGAATAATAAAGATTGCTGCTGGGACCTTTAAGAATCTTTGGAGAATGTGGGGAAATAGGCATATACACCTAAATAAAATTAGATTGTATAATAGTTTGGTTTTTTCTACAGTTAGTTATGGTGTTGAATCTTGGATTCTTTGTAAGCAAGATAACAGGAAACTTCATGCCTTTGGTTCTAGATGCTTAAGCAATATCTTTGGCGTTAGGTAGTTTGACTTCGTAAGTAATATTGAGGTTAGGCAAAGGGGTTGGCAACTTCCTTTGAGCAGCGTATTGTGCAGAGAGAGATTGTTTGGCCATGTTGCCTGTATGCATAGCTGCAGAGTGGCAAATAGGATTATGAACACTGTGCCTAAAAGCTTCAGGAGAAGAGGGAGACGTTAGATGCAAAGGGACATTGCTAGAATTGGCCTGCAGTGGTCAAATGCAACAGCTGTAATTCAGGACAGGTGTGGTTGAACAAAATCGCCTCAGTAGCCTCAAGGGGTACTGAACCATGGGCTACTGAAGTCTCGTTGGATCTCAGTAGCCCATGGCTGCATGAAGTTTTTTTTATGTGTATATATATCATATACGAGGGTATGAGTTTTTCAGGTTTTTTACCCCCTGCGAAACACATTGAAATGTTCTGGTTGAATTCGAAAAAAGAAATACATTTTATAATAGTTTGCTGCTTTTTTTTTCCTTATAAAAAGAGAAAATTAATAAATTTTTTCATAATGTTGAATTGTTTGTTAAAACTGCTATAAGAACACTTCCTAGGACCAATACAATCATTTCAGCAATGAAAGAGTTTTCTGAAGTGATGCCTTCGAAATGAATAGACAAAATCGGGCCAAGTTCTAGAAAATAATAGGGGGGGGAGAGCAAGAGATTCATTTCCATTCTAATATAACAAACATTTTCCCCTCTGTTTTAAAAATCTTTAAAGATATTTTGAAAAAGCGGGAAATATGCACATGTTTAATAATTTTTTCCCCTCCATTACTAGCTCTTTCAAGGGGGGGGGGGGGGGGATGCTACAATCAGGGTCGGCAATACAGTTATTATGATACTGAGTGAGAGAGGGTTTTGTGGGGAGAGGGGGAGTGAATTCCCCTCCCCCTCTCCCCACAAAAAACTTTTTTAATTGAAAAAAATTTTGTCTATTATAATTACATTATTAATTACAGTTACTTCGATTATTGAAAAAAAAAATTCTCGTGTAAGTATTTTAAATATCCAATAACAACATAGGCGCCCTGGGTGATCGTCGCCCTAGCCACAATTAATAAACATTTTCATACATCTGTTATGGACTGGAGAAAGGCAGCCATTCTAGACCCGTTTTATTAATTAAATTTATGCATAATTCAAATGCTTATGATTATGGAAAATTATTCACACAATATGTTGACGTGGATGATGACTTAATTACTTCAAAATTCCCTACCTATTTATTAGCGCCTCTACCTAAAAACCAATATTTGAAATTTTGGATTGATGCTAGAGGACGATATCCTCAAAAAAGCAAGGCGACCTTAACATTACTTAGTATCCAATGGTAGCTGTGATGTAGAGCGATCTTTTATTAAATTATATCAGCCTGACCGAAGCAATCTCGCCGAAGAAACATTGGCAATGTATGTTATTGTATGTCAATCAAGGACATAAGAGGGGAGGGTTCAGTTGTCTTATACGAAAACAAACTTGTCTACCTGCTTTGAAATCCAAAACAGGTGTCTATATAATTTTATTTTAGCTCCGTGTTATATGCCTAGCACTAAACATTGATTTAAAAAAAAAATAGATAAAATTTTATTCCATATAGAATATTGTTTTAATATATACTATTCAGTGAGATATTTTAGTAATTGGAAAACTTTACTGAAGTCGTTTTGTTGGCTACCCCCACCCCCCTGGAAGATATATTCTGGGTACCTGATTATGTCAATAGCAGAATTTTTACCTAATACCATAAAATTTGAGTTATTTTAACCCGAATTTATAAAACAATATTAGATTATTAGTTTTTCAACACTAATTTGTAAAACAAAAATGCCTTTTTTTTTTACCCGAAATAGTTTAACCTTACACCAAAGAGCCAAAACATTGTGACCAGCGCGTCTTTATGCAAATCGAAGCAGTTGTAGGTAAATAACAGCGTGTGCGAAGGTCATGAAACGGTATAAATAACACCTGATACTGAGCTCTGTTAATCAGTGTTATTCTTATTCTTCAGATGGGAAAGGCAGTGGACTTAAGTGAGTTTGACAAAGGTCAAATTGTAATGGCCAGATGACTGGGTCAGAGCATTTCCAGGATAGCAAAGCTTGTGAGATGTTCATGGTCAGCCGTGGTTAGTACCTTAAAAAAGAGGTAGGAGGGAAAAACCACGAACTTGCCGACCATGGCTCATCGATGCAAGAGGTGAGCGAAAGCTATCCAGTATGATACGAGCCAACAGAAGGGATACTATGGCGCAACTCGCCTGTAATTTGAATGGTGGTGAAGGGAGTAATATGTCACAACACACAGTACATCGAACCCTGCTGAAAATGGGGCTGTGTACCGCAGGCTGCTCCAACCCCTTGCTAACCTCGGTTCACCGTCAAAAGCTCCTACAGTGGGCATATGAGAATCAAAACTAGACCTTGAATGATTGGAAGAAAGTCATCTGGTCCAATGAATCTCGTTTCTGTTTTTCGCACCATGTGGATGGCTGGGTACGTGTGCATCGTTTACCTGGGGAAGTGTTGGCACCAGAATGAAAACAAGCTGGTGGGTTGGGTTGTTTTACCTCTGAGCGGCACTTTTTTGCACACCATGGGCTAAATGGCCAGGTCACATGGACCCCGAAGGCTCAGAGAAGGGGGAGGGGACCCACTGGAACAGCTGTTGGGAGACAGATGGTAGCCTCCCGTCAAGGCCATCCAGCGTGTTCTTTAACGTACACAGGGTATGGCTCTCCCGCACACGGGGCCACGGCTTAACGTCCCATCCGACGGACAGCGGCCTTTCCAAGCCCATCGGTGTCCCCTACTGACCGTGGGCAGGGCGGGGAATTTTGCGGAGATAAATCTCAATGCTGACCCCAGCTGGGACTCTAACCTGGGAACTACAGATTACGAGCCTGGCGCGCTACCGACTGAGCCACCCCCGCCCCAACACGCTGGTGGAGGAAGTGTCGTGCTTTGGACAATGTTTTGCTGGGAAACCTTGGGTCCAGTCATTCTTGTTCAGGAAACGATGACGTCTACCACCTACTTAATATCATTGCAGACCAGGTATCCTTTCATGGGAACAGTATATCCCTCTAGCGCCTTTCAGCAGGATAATGCACCATGCCACGCTGCCTGGATTATTTGAGAATGGTTCACAGAACATGAGGAAGACTTCCAGGTATTGCCCTTGCCTCCAAATTCCCCAGACCTCAATCCAATCGGGGTGGGGGTGGCTCAGTCGGTAGCGCACCAGGCTCGTAATCTGCAGTTCCCAGGTTCGAGTCCCAGCTGGGTCAGCGTTGAGATTTATCTCCGCAAAATTTCCCACCCTGCCCATGGTCAGTAGGGGACACCGATGGGCCTTGAAAGGCCGCCGTCCGTCGGATGGAACGTTAAGCCGTGACCCCGTATGCGGGAGAGCCATACCCTGTGCACGTTAAAGAACAGCTGCTCCGGTGGGTCTCCTCCCCCAACCTTCTCTGAGCCTTCGGGGTCCATGTGACCTGGCCATTTAGCCCATGGTGTGCAAAAAAGTGCCGCTCAGAGGTAAAACAACCCAACCCTCAATCCAATCGAGCATCTGTGATTTGTGTTGGAGCAGCATATACAATCTGCGGCGGGTCAACCACATAGCTTACAAGAGTTAAAGGATCATTTGGTAACGTGTTGATACCAGATACCTTTAAATATCTTTTAGCATCCATGCCACACTTGATATGAACTGTTTTGGTGACATGTGGAAGACCAACATCATAGGCAGGTGGTCATAATGTTTTGGCTCTTTGATATATATACAGGGTGGTTATAAAATAAGTTTTCCTATTCCGGAATCTCTGGAGTGGTGAAAAACGGAGCTAGCGGTGCGAAAATTGGTAGATAGAATGAGATTATGCGGAGGCGATTTAGCAAAGAAAAAAAAAATAGTAGAATTAGAACTATATATGACATTAAAAACAAGGGCCTGAAGAGTAATAAATAATAAATATTCTCTCAAGCAGCTGCTTGTCACAGAGGTCTGATAGGAACCTGTCAGACCATAGTGTAGTCTGTTAGGACGATGGGACCTCAGCAGAAAGACAACATAAACATCCATGCCTTATGTGGGGCTCAAACCCAGGTTCCTTTGATCAGTAGCCAAGTGCGCTAACCACTCAGCCACGGGACAACAGCTGTGCTCAAATTGTAGACTGAGCTAATATTCCGGGCCATCGTAGTGCTCCAACATTTACGGTATATCCGCTGTCTTAATCAGTTTATTAACATCAACGTTAATTGTATTATTCTTATGTCGTGGCCGTCCCATGGCTGAGTGGTTAGCGCGCTTGGCTACTGATCTAAGGGACCTGGGTTCGAGCCCCGGGTGAAGGCATGGCTGTTTGTGTCGTTTTTCTGCTGAGGTGCTGCCATCCTCTCAGGCCTTCTACTCTGGCATATAAACTGACAGGCTCCTGTCAGACCTCTATGGCAAGCAGCTGCTTTAGGGGGTATTTATTTATTTTATTTATGTCGTGATAATAAATTTTATACTATTTGATACTTGAATATTTTGCACCAAGTTCCATGACAATCTAGTGTCACTAGTGCATATAATTATTAATTTTTTTACTGTATGTATCTACAAGGTTCTATAGTAAATATTTCAATACTCGTTAACTTTTTGCCAGTTACCTACTGTTCCATTCAATTCATTCTTATGATTAGCATTGATATTCTAAAGATGTAAACATACGGAAAATTATGACGCTATTGATAATAATTCTATCCAACATTTGTAACTTTTTATCCCCTCATCCAATAAAATTCCTGCTACGTCCATGCATTGGCGGTATCAAGGGGGGTTGCCTCCCCCAAAGACTAAACAAGTACCCAGAAAGAACCACTGCACAATCCCATCGCGTTTTTGAGAGTTCTTCAATCCCCCCCCCCCCCCTGCTCTCCAAAAGAATTGATCCTGGGACTTCCACTGCACTTATATAGACAAATAGCATCCTATTGATAAAAACTGGTTTATAAAATGCTTGAAATGTACTTTCTTCCAGTCGCAATCTCAAATGTTGCGGGGGGGGAGGGGGTCCTAAAGCTAAAGTAGGACTCAGAACTAATTGCGTCGTACCAGTGAGTTACATTTTTGAGAGGCCCCCAAAAGTATTATTCCTGGGACCACCATTTCTCTCTGCTGAGGGTATTTGCGATACGGAAATATTTAATTGCAGTTACAGAAATCCTATTGTTTCTCACGGATTCACGATTTTTTTTTTCTAAATCAAATAATCGACTTCAGTAGTTTTTTTGCGAGTTCTTAAAAAGGTGAAGCCAGTATACATACAGTGAAACTAGTTACAAAGGGATTTGACTACCCGAAAGACCTCTATGCAATATTTAGACAGGATACTGTTAGTTCTCTATGACAATCAGCTACTTAACGAATAATATTTTTTAGCATATATAATTTCCTAAATTTTAATGCAGATATTCCAAATTCTCTGACTTTTAATCCGGTAGTAGTTGCACATTTTTTGGCCATAATATTGCTGTTGGCTTTTTCACTGCCTGACGACTTTTTGTTCTGGTTGTTGGGTTGGGCTGTTTTATCTTCAGAGCATCACTTTCATTCATAAAATGGTTTAAACACCTGGTCACAAGAAAACCAGACCTTGGAAGTGGTTGAGGAAACGACTCACTAGACAGGTATTAGGAGACAGCGTTCTTTAACATGCACAGTATATGGCTCTCCTGCACATATTATCATCTGCACATCATATCTCTTCCACAGCTTAAAGACATTTTCTTTGGCTTAATGTCCCACTCAATGGATGGTGGCCTTTCCAAGCCCATCCATCAGGGGCGGGGGTGGCTCAGTCGGTAGCGCGCCAGGCTCGTAATCTGTAGTTCCCAGGTTCGAGTCCCAGCTGGGTCAGCGTTGAGATTTATCTCCGCAAAATTCCCCACTCTGCCCACGGTCAGTAGGGGACACCGATGGGCTTGGAAAGGCCGCCGTCCGTCGGATGGGACGTTAAGCCGTGGCCCCGTGTGCGGGAGAGCCATACCCTGTGCACGTTAAAGAACACTCTGGATGGCCTTGACGGGAGGCTACCATCTGTCTCCCAACAGCTGTTCCAGTGGGTCCCCTCCCCCAACCTTCTCTGAGCCTTCGGGGTCCATGTGACCTGGTCATTTAGCCCATGGTGTGCAAAAAAAGTGCCGCTCAGAGGTAAAACAACCCAAGCCCATCCATCGCATGGAGCTAGGAAGGAACATGTGAGCCGTTTCCCGTACTACACGACGCTGACTGCGGAGGGGCAGGGGTGGCTCAATCGATAGCGCGCTAGGCTCGCAATCTGCAGTTTCCAGGTTCGAGTCCCAGCAGGGTCAGCATTGAGATTTATCTCCTCAAAACTCCCCACCCTGCCCATGGTCAGTAGGGGACACCGATGGGCTTGGAAAGGCCCCAGTCCGTCGGATGAGACGTTAAGCCATGACTCCGTGTACGGGAGAGCCATACCTTGGGCACGTTAAAGAACACACTGGATGGCCTTCACGGGAGGCTATCATCTGTCTCCTAACAGCTGTTACAGTGGGTCCCCTCACCCAACCTTCTCTGAGCCTTCGGGTTTCTTGTGACCTGGTCATTTAGCCCATTGTGTGCAAAAAGGTGGCGCTCACAAGTGAACCCAACCCGACTGCGGAGGTGCCAGCCCCCTGTGGTATCCAAGAAAGATTTGACAGCGATTGCATTTCATTCATTTAGCGCTGTTGTACATTTTAGATATAAAACACATATGTCGCGTATCGAATACAAATTAGCACTTCATTCTTTATAATAGCATATACCTACCTCATAGCTGCTGTAAATAAATTCAATTTCTTTATAAAATACGTTTTTTTTTGTTTTGGTATTTTCATCGGGCTGCTTGCAACATTACTTTATTTTACATATGTGATAGAGGTTCTACTTTGTTTCGAGTTAATGTGGTCAATGGAAAGGAAACGAAGGACAATTTAATTTTTGTTTTTCATATTTTCCAACATTTGTTAGGTATTTAGTTTTATTAGATTTTATTTAGATTATTTTCTTCTGCTAAACTATTTAAGACAATAATACTTGAACCTATAAAAATATAATTTTTCCAATTATTTAATTGTTTTTTCAAAAAATATTTTTATTCATGTAAATGGTTTAATATAAGATCCTTTTTTTAACCTGTCTTCAGTAAAGTGTTCTGGACATAAACGGTTAAATTTTGTAGTTTCCGGTTTCCGGTCCTTTCTTCAGTTATCGAAGCTGTTCTTTGTTTTTGCTTTTGAGGAATTCTGTTGGTTTCTGGTTAAATTTATGAAACACTTTGCTATAATTCTTTTATTTCCATAATTGAATATATTAAAAATAATATGCAAATAAAATTTTAAATACTTTATATTCAGACGAAAGTATAAAGGAAAAACTATAATTTCTTTTGTTTTTCTGTTTTTTTCATTCTCTCTAAAAATTTGAGTGCAACACTTAATAGAGGGGCGGGGGTGGCTCAGTCGGTAGCGCGCCAGGCTCGTAATCTGTAGTTCCCAGGTTCGAGTCCCAGCTGGGTCAGCGTTGAGACTTATCTCCGCAAAATTTCCCGCCCTGCCCACGGTCAGTAGGGGACACCGATGGACTTGGAAAGGCCGCCGTCCGTCGGATGGGACGTTAAGCCATGACTCCGTGTGTGGGAGAGCCATACCCTGTGCACGTTAAAGAACACGCTGGATGGCCTTGACGGGAGGCTACCATCTGTCTCCCAACAGCTGTTCCAGTGGGTCTCCTCCCCCAACCTTTTCTGAGCCTTCGGGGTCCTTGTGACCTGGCCATTTAGCCCATGATGTGCAAAAAAGTGCCGCTCAGAGCTAAAACAACCCAACCCAACGCACCCATAATTTACCAATATCGGGAAGAAAGCTAAAAGAGTAACATATAGCCTCTAGAGAATATAAACTGATCATTTTCCACGATGATGAAGTTATTTTTCTCCTTTAGCAATGGAAATAGCTCTATGAATGGAAATTGGAACTAATGGGCTATTGGAAAAATGCAAATAATAAAATCAGTGGTGTACTTCCTTGAGTCTGCAAAAAGCAAATCAGTGTTTCGAGATAGTAATACAGTAGATATCCTCATATCCAGATATCAAATATTTGTATATTTATTATCCAGATTGCATGACACGTTTAGAAAATGACTCATCATGCATTTATTAATTAATTTTGCAGGTAATTTTTTGTTCCTGTTATATAATTGTCCAAAATTTAATTACTTAAATGATTTTTGTTGTAATATTATCTTTAATGCAAAATAATAATTTTATTTCAAAACAATTTTCCGGATTTTTCGATTATCCGAACTACTTAATGTCCCCAGTGAATCTGGATTATAGTATTTTTTAAGTGCGTTTACGTAAAATGGTTCATTAGTGACTGCCGTTCCAGCCAAAGCAATTGTATGGGGTTTTCCAAAAGGGACTTTAGGATGTTGTTTTGTAATAAAGAGGAAAACACATGGAATATATCTGATTTGTTTATTGTAAATTAAAGTTTCATCAATTACAATTAAACTTGAAAGATGATGTCATTTAAATGTCCACCATGGCTACGTTTACATGCATCGATATGAACATCATAATTTCGTAAGATATTCTCAATCGTTGAGACATTAATCTCTCTTATGACTGCTCGGATGTTATCTTTTAAGTCTGGTATGTTATCTGGTTTGTTGACGTATACTTTACTTTTCAAATAGTCCCAAAGAAAAAAGTTCAATAGTATTAAGCCGCAAGATCTTGGCGGCCAATTCACATCTCCATTTCATGAAATTACACGTCCAGGGAATTTCGTGCGTAATAACTCTATGTTCGCTCGTGTTGGATGGCTCTTAGAACCATCTAGTTGAAAATAAACATCAGAAATGTCAATTCCATCAGTTTGAAGCCGTAAAAATTCTGTAATCACCGCATTATAACGCTCTGCATTCACCTTAACAGCATTGCCACGATCATTTTTTAAAAAAAAATGGGCCAATGATTCCTCCAGACCCCAAACCACACCAAACCATGCATTTTTGTTCATGAAGTGATCGTGAATAATTCGAGGATTTTCTTCCCCCAAAGTCGACAATTTTGTTTATTGACACTTCCATTTAACGTGAAATTGTTCAGTAGGACGATTGAATGCGCCGAAAAAATCACGAATTTTGCGACGTATTTCTTTTACTGAACATCTATTTCCATAATAAGTTTTAACGATTTCAATACGTTGTTCTTGTGAGAGCGACGCCATAGTTAGACTTGTATATGACTGAAGTTAGGGTATATGAAATTCCACCTGAAAAAAAAAAAACATTTTAAGTTATCGGCATTCAAAATCCTAAAGCCCCTTTTGGAAAACCCTTTATTATCGTGTGACATTATATTACACCATAATAAAATTAAGGATACCCAAACAATATCAAAAAGAAAATACATGTAGAAAAATATTTTTGCGCAAAAATAAGTGAAAAAGGGAAAGATATGCTTCCAAAAACCAAAAAAAAAAAACGTTTTTGCATAAAAAATAAGTGAAAAAGAGAAAGATATGCTTCCAAAAACCAAAAAAAAATATATAATTTTTTTTGCACAAAAATAAGTGAAAAAGAGAAAGATGTGTTTCCAAAAACAAAAACAAAAAAATGTTTTTGCATAAAAATAAGTGAAAAAGAGAAATAAATGCTTCAAAAAAAATGCACAAAAATAAGTGAAAAGAGAAAGCTATGCTTCCAAAAACCAAAAAAAATGTTTTTGCATAAAAATAAGTGAAAAAGAGAAAGATATGCTTCCAAGAACAAAGCAAAAAAATGTAAAAAATATTTACATTAAAGAAAATATATTATTTATTTTCTACACCTTATATTATTCAACAAATAATTTTTTGATCAATCTTTTCAAGGGGAGCAATTACTCCTCTTTCCACCACCCCATAACGACGCCCATGTATATTTGTTACATTGTTTTACCTCTTAGTATCAGTTTCGTGCACACAAAAAAGGGGTAAATGAAGTCACAAGGATGCAGAGTTTCCTGGAGAAAGGCACCTAGTGGACAGCTCTTTGGGACACATATGGAAGCTTCTTATTGAGGCCATTCTCTTCTTTAATGTGTATTTTTTAACATGCATAGGATATAACTTTCCTGACCACCAGCCATTTATTAATATCGTGATCAAAGAATACCGGCGATTGACGACCTATCCATGCAATACTGTCTGCCATTGCTCAATAATGGCAGAATGCGAACACATTCATTGGTTGTACATCTCGTTAGTTGTACAATTGGGATTTAAACCTGAGAACAGCAAATTATGAACGTAGCTCGTTACAGACTCAGCCAACCACTGTCTCCAAAGTACGAGAGGTGAGGCAAAAAAGAAACGAGACTACGTCAATAAAATTTTAATTAAGCAGGTTAATAAACCTACTTAAAATTTACTTTTAAAATACTACTTTTCATACGAAAAAATAATCGCAAGAAATAATAAAATTAAATTTAATATTCATTATATGTCGCATCTAAATCGACCCAATGTCATTTTCATATTCGTTTTGTAATCAACTGGCAGGCTCCTGTCAGACTCTGTGGCAAGCAGCTGCTTGAGGGGGTATTTATTTTTAGCATCCCGTGGCCGAGTGGTTAGCACGCTTGGCTACTGATCTAAGGGACCTGGGTTCGAGCCCCGGATTTAGGCATGGATGTGTGTGTCGTTTTTCTGCTGAGGTCCTGCCATCCTCTCAGATCTCCTACTATGGCATATAAACTGACAGGCTCCTGTCAGACCTCTGTGGCAAGCAGCTGCTTGAGTGGGTATTTATTTTATAAATGTTAATTTGACTGTGCCAGGCATAGTCCTAACATTCCTGGCAGGATGAACGTGAACTGAACTGGGTTCCCAATTTTATATTTTGTCAAGAAGGATACTTGTGTACTAAGAGTTACGAACATAGGTATGAAAGTATAAAAATATGTTAAACATTTGGTTTACAATGAAATACTACTATAATCATCACTAATATAATGCTTTTAAAAAGTGTTTTAGACAGGAGGAATAGCTTTCAAAATACCTCAAGAACGGAGAAGAAAACTATACACTCACACATACATAGACAATTATTATAGAGGAATGGTGAAACATTGAACTAGAAAGAACCAGAATAGCTTTCTAGTTTGTTTCTCTTTCCGATTTTTTTTTTGCTAAATAATGCTTTTGGAGAATAGCTGCAAAAATATGTTAGGTTGGTGAAGATGAAATGTTCACTCTCAACAGGTGGACATGATTGAGCCCTCCAGCGGATTGGTCTCATCCAGCGTCACTTGGCACAGTTACGAACATTAGATATGAAAGTATAAAAATGTGTTGAACATTTGGTCAATATGAAATACTACTATAGTCATCACTAATATAATACTTTACTTCACAAGGTCGGTATATATCTGTTGTATGTGTAACATGTCTCATTCGTGAGGTTCAACCACTAGTGCACAAGTTTCGGTCAAAGTAGACAGGCCAGTTGCACGAAATTTTCTGTATGAGTTCAAACTGAGACATTTCACAGATACAGCAGCCTGAAACATTATTGCAGCATTTGGGCACGGTACTGCAAATGAACTTACCATATGCCGATGGTTTGCAAAATTCTAAGCAGGAGACATTCCTTACAAATGAGCCTCGTTGGGTTGGGTTGTTTTACCTCTGAGCGGCACTTTTTTGCACACCATGGGCTAAATGGCCAGGTCACATGGACCCCGAAGGCTCAAAGGTTTGAGGGACCCACTGGAACAGCTGTTGGGAGACAGATGGTAGCCTCCCGTCAAGGCCATCCAGCGTGTTCTTTAACGTGCACAGGGTATGGCTCTCTCCCGCACACGGGACCACGGCTTAACGTCCCATCCGACGGGCGGCGGCCTTTCCAAGCCCATCGGTGTCCCCTACTGACCGTGAGCAAGGCGGGGAATTTCGTGGAGATAAATCTCAACACTGACCCAGCTGGGACTCGAACCTGGGAACTACAGATTACGAGCCTGGCGCGCTACCGACTGAGCCACCCCCGCCCCAATGAGCCTCGTGATTGTCCACCAGTATCTATAACAGATGAGGAGGTGAAGAATGTTGTGGAAGCTAACTCATCACAGCGAAGGTCTGTGTGCATCATTCGATGGCTGTCCGGTGCCTGGTGGCTCTGGGGAAGATGCAAAAGCTAGATGTCTGGGTGCCACACGGATTGACAGCAACTAACAGGACACGTCATCTGTAGGTATGTATTTCCCTCATTTCCCGGAACACATGGGATTAAATCCTGCATCGGATCGTAACCTGCGATGAAAAGGGTCCTCAACGAGGATCGTCATTGATCAGTACAGTGGTTGGATACCATAGAGCCACCAAAACATTGTCAAAAGCCACCCCTACACCTGTGGAAAGTGCTGGTTCTCTTACGTGGTCTGCTGCTGGTGTGATCCATCATTCTTTTCTCCGACCAGGTGAGACCATCAATTCGGACCGTCATTGTGCAGAAATGCTGCAGATGCAGGGAAAGCTCCATACCAAACAACTAGTTTAGGTGAACAGGAATGGGATCCTCCTGTTGCATGAAAATGCCAGCCAACTTGTCTCACAAAAGACCATCCAATAAATCCACCAGTTGGATTACGAAACAGTTCCAGACCCTAGATATTCCCCTGACCTGGCTCCCATAGATTATCATCTCTTCCGGTATCTGGACCATTTCCTGGCGAAGAACCCAAACAACCGTGATGTGTGTCAAGCCGTTGCCACCACCTTTGCCTCACAGACTCCAGATTTTTATCGCCATGGGATCCACAGCCTCGTAATCCATTGGCCGAAATGTGTCAATGCCAAGGGGAACTACTTTGACTAGGCAGGTAACTGCTTCCTATTTCTATGAGATTACGCAAGTGCCACTCTCATCATCAATTCAATATATTATATATATAAAATGATAAATTATATATATAATAATATGTATATCCCTCGCTTTATACGGTTTCGGTTTTATGCAATCCAGAAAATGCAACCAGTTTCGATTTACGTGGTGACAGACTCGGTTTTACATGGTCGAGAAAATGGAACTAGTTATGTTTTACACGGTTATAGACTGTTTCATGGTACACATTGAGAATTCTTTTATGTGTGTAGATATTATACATATTATGAAAAAAGTTATATAATGTCAAAAAAGATTATTGGACTATCATTCCAGAGTAAAAATCAGCTAAATGGTTTTAATTGATATTATTTATTTTCAAGAATAAATGAATGCTGCTAATTTCCGTATTGATATAGAGTACAAACAGAAAATACATTCTTATATTAATAAAATCATCTGTAACAAGTTTTATTTATATTCCTTCGTAAGATTGTATTATTGTCATTGTACATTTGCTGCCTCCCTAGATTTTTATGAACCTTATTTTGGATGAGTAGCGAGATGACTTTCCTGGACTGATTTCTTTCAGTCTAGTAAAAACAGTGTTTTATCTCATTTTTAGCAGCAACTTTAAATTTGTATACACACACATATATAGCTAATTCTTGAGTACACTGTTCCATAAAATAACATGATTTTTTTTTTTAAATAAGTTTTTAAAGCATTGATACAAATGCTCTCTTTTTAAATTTATATTCCGGTGATAAATATCTTTCCTTTAAATTCGATGGTGTACGTCTACATTAGCGATAAGTATTTTTCGTGATTAAAACAAGTGTATCAGAAATTATTCTAAGCTCATCCAAATTAGTGCAAATATAGAACCAAATATTTCTTTGACGTTTATTATTACTGTTGAACTGATATTTGAGATAATGCATAAATAAGGTTTCCAATATACTTTTATTGGAAAATTAATAAGTGTTTTAGACAGGAGGAATAGCTTTCAAAATACCGCAAGAACGTAGAAGAAAACTATACACTCATACATGTATAGATAATTATTATAGAGGAATGAGATGGAAGAAAAAGGATTTTTTTTCGGAAACTGTCCTCTTTTTTTTTCATACGTTGTTGGTCTCGATTTGCAGTGTTTCGATTTACACGGTGATTCTCTGGAACCTATTTACCGTGTAATCGAGAGATGGTATATATACATTATGGGACGTCTTTCAGTCGAATTCTGGTCATTTGAATTTCGGACATTACCATAAAATATTTTCCTACATTCCAGACCTGTGTATGCTATGCAGACTAACCGACTAAAATTTTAGTTAGAAGCATCCACTCTAATGAAAGATTTATAGGTCTTATTCTGGAAGATTTTAGTGTCTGATGCGTGGTTTAACAGTAGAGCGCTCTGGCATGTATCTAGAGAGTTGAGGGTTCGATTCCCGCCGTGTCAGCGATAATTTTTTTCAGATATTTTTTTTAACAATTGTTGAAGTCTATTTCTACAAGTAATCTGTGAATTTACTATGGATCAATATCCTATAGCTGTAGTATTGTGATTCCAGTTTCGGTACTCTAATTTCTTATGATGAGAATAAACAAATATCTAGCTAACGCAGCAAAACCTAAAATGACACTTTGCCAACGATATTAAAATAAAACTTGAAGCATTTGACCTGAAGACAAACTCTAATACTAAAGATACTTACTAACGAATCGCCATTTTGCTGGCAAACTGGGCTCACTGTTCAAACATTTTGATCCCGAGTTGCCATCAAACAATTGGTGGCTATCTCTATAGATTCTACTTACATTATCACTTAAAAAGAACCTTTTGTTTTATCCACAAAAGTCCTCAGCTTCACTTTTACAAGTGCAAGGCACTAGAGGCAGTGTCTCCCATTTCTTATATAATTATGGTGGAAGGTTCATATCGTTAAGAGAGCAAATTTTCATCAGCTGTCAGTAGCTTAGTCAAAGAACATGTAACATGTTTTTTTGGCTCAGTTGTCGGTATTGTTAAGAGGTTTCGGGTTCGACTACAATGTTTGTATCTCCTTATTCAAGACAAGAGTTCTCTAACTTTGAATTTGATGTTCAAGAGCATCATTTTTGTCGAATTTCTGTTGAAGAAACATCAGATCTCATAAATGAAAGCCACCACTGAAGATCGCATTTATTTGTTTATTCTTACTATAAGAAATTATAGTACTGAATCTGGAATCACGATAATACAGCGTCATTGCAGTGTAGCTTGCAGTAGTTCGTTTTGTGTTTGTTTATATCATGTATACTAAGGGTAGGAAGTGTGTAGCGGATTTAGTTAAAGCTATGAAAACGATAATTTTTTATAAGAACCATTGCCATTTAGGTTTGTTGAGTAATACTGAACATGCATAATAGAATATCAATTACTTGTAAGTAAAATAATTTTTTTTAATTTATTTTTCAGTATTTTTCCAGTATTTGCTAGTTGATTATGCTTGTTTCACGTGAATCATTTTAGCTCTGTATCAAGATTCATCTTATTTCCGATTGATCACCAATACAATTTTGAAATTGGAATTCTGTAAATTTTATTTTTACAAGATAATTACTGAAATGGAAGTACAATGTGAGGGCGAAAGTGCACAATAGGAGGAAAAATCCGTAAAAGTCGGAATATAGCCTTAATAAGATAATGGTGAGCAATCAAGTATTTCTGTAATAGCTGTGATGTTGAGACAAAAAAAAGCTTGTCAAAGAATACCCACTTCATATTAAAAAAAATTAATTGAACCCCCTCAATGAATTAATAAAGCTGTAATAATTCACATTGTGCTCAAACTTTTTTAATTCAGTAAAGGATGCTCTGTTCTCTTTCAATTATATGATACTTGATTTTTTGATAGCACTTGATTATATACAAACACCCTATTATTGTTTGTGCAAGATTAGAATCTGAATACACTGCCTACTACCTAGAATTGATTTCATCAAATTAACCCTTCTAGGGTCCATGTTGATTATACATGTTGGTAGAATCCGAAATGAGAAGCCGAAGAGGACTATATCCATTTTTGGTATAATACATGAAACTTTAATTTTTTGAAAATAAAATTTTCAGTTAAATTGCAATTTGAAAATTTTCTCATATGTATTGTAAGATATGTATACAGAAACACATAATTCAAAATTGAAAAATAATACGTACTTTTCCCATTTGGTGAATATTTTATTAAGTGAAATAATATAGTAAGATCATTATTATAAGGAAAAAATAGCATGTCTTCTGGATGTAAACCAGTCCTGGAAGAATTAATCGAAATGAATAGTTTGTGCTTAGTGGTAACTTCTACTAGTAGTCAAAAGTCACATAATTGAGCTAACACTAAATGATTATTGTAGCAACCAAACTGATATCATTACATTGCTGCAGATCATGAAAATTTTGAAACAAGAGGGATGCTGATTGTTCAGTGAGATTAGAAACCATAGATCTTTTTGGGATTAGAATGACCAGACACCCTAGTTTTAAGCAGACAGTTGTTGGACATAAAACTCTCTCCCTGGATGTACCTCTAGTATTTGCTTTTAGACATTCCTTAAATATTAAATTAACTATACAGTATTATCAGATCTTTTATTAATCAAATAGTAGTTGTAACACTGTTGTAAGAAAAACAAATTGCAGTCAGTAATAGGGGTGGGGTAGCTCAATCAGTGGTGTACCAGGCTCATAATCTGCAGTTCCTAAGTTTGAGTTCAAGCTGGAACAGCATTGAGATTTGTCTCCGCAAAACTCCCCACCCTGCCGATGGTCAGTAGGGAACACTGATGAGCTTAGAAAAGCTGCTATCCATTGAATTGACATTAAGCTGTGGCCCTGTGTGCATGAGAGTCATACCCTATGCACATTAAAGAACAAGATGGCTTTGGTGGGAGGCTACAATCTGTCTTCCAACAGCTTTCCAGTGGAATTGATTTTATTTCATAAAAAATATGCTTTATTAAATATTAGACAAAAATTTACCTAACTACAATTTTGCAAATTCTTCTGAGTTATTTTGCTTCTTATAAAGGGACCTGGGTTTGAGCCCTGGATAAAGAGTCCTACTATGGCATATTAAACTGACAAGCTCCTGTCAGACTTCTGTGGCAAGCAGCTGCTTGGGGGGATATTTATTTTTTATTTTTTTATAAATTCAGATATCGGCAGTTATGAAAAGATTCTCCTTTTTATTATCCAGTAGCTTTCTTCTACATTTAACATTGTTAATTTCATGATCTTTGTGACTAAAATGTTTACAGATTTGGTTCCAGTTTCCTACACAACATGGGGCGGGGGTGGCTCAGTCGGTAGTGCGCCAGGCTTGTAATCTGCAGTTCCCAGGTTCGAGTCCCAGCTGGGTCAGTGTTGAAATTTATCTCCACAAAACTCCCCACTCTGCCTACGGTCAGTAGGGGACACCAATGGGCTTGGAAAGTCCATCGGATGGGACATTAAGCCAAGGCCCCATGTACGGGAGAGCCCATACCCTGTGCACGTTAAAGAACACGCTGGATGACCTTGACAGGAGGCTACCATCTGTCTCCCAACAGCTGTTCCAGTGGGTCATCTCCCCCAACCTTCTCTGAGCCTTCAGGGTCCATGTGACCTGGCCATTTAGCCCTGGTGTGCAAAAAAGTGCTGCTCAGAGGTAAAACAACCCAACCTACAAGACATTTGACTAATATTTGAACTTTTATCATCTTTTGTTAGCAAAAAAAGATTGCTTCCTTCACATTATTTTGTCCCAATGCATTTTTTTTTCTTTTTAACGTAATATTATCATTGAACTTTTAAATCAGGTTTTTCTTTTCCCATTATCACAAGTAGTTTTTTTAGCCACCAATAATGCTGTAATATTTGTCCATGTTCCTGCATATCCGATCTGAGATTTTATCTTCTATCCATGTTAACATGAACTTTTTATCTCAGTTTAATTCACTATCTATGTTAACATGTCGTTTATTTGCAGAATTGTTAAATGCATATATCCATCTTACAAAAAAAAATCATGAAATAATTTTTTATATAAGCAATATGAAAATACATATTATAAAGTACTGTAAAATTGTAGATGTGATATTTTGAAACTTTATTCTCTTAGCATTGGATAGTGTGGCTAACTTTAAAGATTTCTTACTTCACTGACTTTATTTTGGAAGCTTTTTAAATAATGCAGACAAAGATTCCTTGCATATGCCAGTACTTCTTTTCATGCTAATTTTTGGGATATTTTTCTCTATATAGATAGGAAAATTACCAACTAATAAGTGTAGCATGCAGTAGACTACAGATATCTTGGTTGACCACACACTACAGTAGGTTGCTTATATATATATATACAAAAAATATATTTATATAAAAATGCACATTCTGAAGCAGTATAAAAAAATATAAACTACAGTCTACAGTGTAAATGTGTTACATCCACACTACTGTAAATATTCCAGTAAGTCACGTGCTCTAGTGTAGAGGTTCTCAACGTGGGGTATGCTGTAAAATTTTTTGGGGTACCCATGAGAGCTCAAAAGTCACTAGATATATGATATATATATATGTTTTATTTTATTCCCATTGTTATACTATAACTATAGTTTTATCTATCTATACAAGGTGTATGCCAGTTACATACACATTTCCAGGGGGTATGTGAAGCATAAAAGGTGTTGAGAATCACTGCTCTAGTGTAATCATTTCAGTAGACTACATGCCATAGTAGCATCCAATGTCTTATCATTCTCTGGGTTGTCATCAAATTCTTTTTATGAAAGCATTGCTGTGCAAAAGGTAGTTTCTGAAAATTAAAGATATTCTTTTCCAAAATATATTGGTTACAATGGTGAATTCAAATAATTATCATAGTAGTTAAAATTATTAGGTTCTATAAACTGAAATATGCTGTAAACCCTTTACTAATGATACATTGGGTCTCAAGTTCTGCTGTGGTTGCAATTCTTTGATTGCCAGCCACACAGATTGATGAGAAGCCAAAGGATGTATTTGTAATTTTTAAATAAAAATGACTGGATTAATTTTTTAATATTTTTATCTTTGTGTAGGGTGATCAGACATCCCTGTTTTAGGGAACAGTCCTTGAATGAAATGCTCTAGCCCCAAAGATTCCCCTCAGAATTTAGTTTTATGTGTTATTTTAAATTGTACAAAATAAGCAGAGCTTTTACTAATAGGATAGTAGTAACAACACTGTTATAAAAAAAAAAATCGGTCAATAATGAAAGTGACTGAAAAATTAAAGCTAAATTTTAAATAAAAATCATCAATTGTGAGCTGTCAAACTATGGTAACCAGACATCCCTAGGAAATGGGAACATCTGGTCATCTAGTTGACAGGTCATAACTGAATTTAGACTGCATTTTCAAATGTCTCCAGATGTTCTGTAAATCTGGTCACCCTTCCTCTGTGTGTTTTCTGAATATAGACCAGAGGTTATATAATACTTGGTAAATTCATGGATCCTTAAGACTGAGGTCACCACTAATGAATGCCATTCAAGGTTAAGCTAACCAGTAGAGATTAAATATTGTTATGTTTTGTTTCTGATTTCCCTTAACAGTTATTTTTATATTTTTGTATTTATTATTAAATTGCTTAGGTACTTAATGGACTATCCATTGTTGATGATGTGATAGAAATATTTTGTGAAAAAATTCTAAATTGCAAAAGATTAACCTTTAAAAATTTTGCTAGATTAAACTAAAAAAGCTTTAAAAAAATTTAATTTTTTACTGCATCTGTTATATAGCATCTCAGTGATAGTTCTAATATCACAGACTAATTTTTTGACTTTTGTAATGTTTCAGGATTTGGAGCAAGCATCTTACAGTTACATTATGTCTACAATTTTACCTCCAGAAATGCAAGAGACATGGGAAGCTCCTGATAAACTTTTTACAAAAACTGTCATTTCCAAAGGTTATGGATTCCATACTCCTCAAGATGATTCTGTATGTAAAATAAAAGTTCTACTTGATGAAGGAAAGGCATTGGAGGGCATGGACTGTGAGCAAGTAAAAGAATTCAGAATTGGTGATGTTGATGAACCTGTAGATAGAGTTATTGAATCATGTGTTCGAACTATGAAAGAAGAAGAGGTATGTGACTTAACTTTTTGCCATCCTTCTTTTCATGCTCAACTTAATAGTGTACATTTAATATGTAAGGATTCTGATACATCTGAAAAACTTATAGAAGATAAACCTTGTGATAAATCTCCATTGTGTGATCAGCCAAATGATCAAGCTAACGAAAGCCAATCAGATGCCAAGTCTGAAAGCACAGAACATACCTGTGATGATAATGGTTCTACAACCATTGAAGTTTGTGAAGACAAAGTTATAAATGAAGCAGACACCAGTCTTTCAAACCAACAAGCAAAAGAAGAAACAGATGAAAGCATTGTGGCTAAAAATGAAAAGGATGCAGCCTCAGTTAAAGTACAAGTACAATTGCTTTGCTACAGTAGAGAGCCAGAAATTTGGGAAATGAGCATTACAGAGAAATGGCGTAGAGCAAATTACCACAAAGAGAAAGGTATGATTCTGTATGCTCGTGGTGAATATCAGTGGGCTTTCCGTCGATTCGGTTTGGCATTAAAATATCTTATTTCTTTGGAACATGATGTTCCCTCAGGGCATGAAGAAGGTATGAATATGGTTGGTCTTAAACTCTCTTGCTACCTAAATGTTGCAGCTTGTCAAATGCGACATTATAACTTTGAATCTGTAGTTAAAAATTGCACTAAAGCGTTAAGGCTACAACCCAATAATGCCAAAGCTTTATACAGGAGAGGGGCAGCTTTTATACAATTGCAAGAGTATGAAAAAGCAAAAGAAGATTTATCAAAGGCTCAGATACTTGAGCCAAAAAATCCTGCTATTGCAAAACAACAGCAATTACTAAAAGCTCAAGTACAAAAGTTAAATCAGTACTATGCCACAGCAATGAAAAAGATGTTTTCTTAAGCATATTCCATCCTTTTGCACCAATGCGCCTTTTGAAACTTTTTTCATGTGTAACTCAAAGTAAAAAGTTAGGTATTTCACTCTTCCTATGATTTGTGCAAATGCCTTTGCAGCTTCTTATCTGAACATTTGTTGCAATAATTGGCTGAAAAAATATTTTTATTTATTTACATATAAATTATTTATTGCAACTAGGTACAGAAGTTTCAGTGTTGCACAAATAATGCCTAAGATAGATGTTAGCCTCCTGTGCCATTTTGTAATTTCAAATCAGAAAAGATATACGAATCTTTGTGTTTAACGAAACAGCAAAAGCTGTTCATCTTAGTTCAAACAGTAGTATTATAACTAATGTTCGAATGTATTCTGTGCATAGCAAATAGTGTATAACAATTTACATCCTTCACGTAAACAAAATATTGCATAGTATGCAGTAGTGTAGTTGTAGTTTCTGAGAAAAGATTATAAACTGTTTAGCTGAAAAGAGTTTAGACACTGATGATATATTTCGAACAGCCCAATTTATCATGCATTATATGAAATTATTTACATTTCTCTCTCTTCAGAATCTCTTTGATGGTTTTCATGTGGCAAAACAGTTATTTTGTAGATATATTGTGCTTTGTGCATAAAGTTTAGCAGTGTCAAACAGATTGAATTTTTTGGGAGGTGGGAGTTATTTCAAGATACAATTTTTGTTAGGGTTTTTTTTTTTCAAATAGAGAAGCAAGAAAAGATATTTTTTACTCTTAGTATTAGGTTCATTATGCAATAATGTTCCATTTGTTTTATTAGAATATTAGTACATTCTGATCATTAAAGAAATAATACCTCAACAACTAAATGCTAAGATGTACGGGTAAACTAAATGAAATGTGAGAGGATTTAAAATTTTACCCAGTAAGTTTAACCTGGTTTGCTTTTATGCAAATTCTGTATCCATCCATTTTAATGTTGCAAATATTCCTTGTTTTTACTATACATATATTGATGTAATAAACAATTAGTTTCTTATTTATTTGTTTTGAAAAGAGCAAAAACTCTGAAAAGAATATGCAAGGATATGTGTACTGAAACATTTTCATGAAAATAGATAACCAATTTGAAAAGATACATCTAGATTCTAGTTCGATAGTTCTTTACAGTCTCTTTTTCTTGTTATAGCTTTTTCCCATTCCTGTTATAGAAATCTGAATATGCATAAACAGTAGCACGCCTTGTATGAAAATATCTTTATTCCTTGTTTCCATTTTCCAGTGAAAATAATTTATTTCCCTTTGTATATTTCTGAAAAATACTAGGAAATTTTAGTAGTGTAAAAAGTAATAATGTAAGTAATGTAAAAATAAAATTATACTATACATTACAGTGTTTTAATATTTTTCTGATTTACACTGAGACAAGGTGCAGATTATGGGAAAATGCTTATTTAGATTAATTTAAAACTAGCAAAGCCAGGAACTGTAATCAGTAATGATTTTGATTTTATTTGTCATATACACTTCCATACCAAAGTAGAGAATTTTTGCATCAGTGTCATTGTAACTTTGAAGTTCTGTAACTTCTAAAATATGCATTTAATGGAAAAATGTGACTGAAAATAAAGACCATACTCAAATCTATTTAAATCTTGGTTTTTTTTGGCAATATTCATTCAGTATTTAATGAGTCATAGGAGCTGAAATATTTCATAACAGTAATGCATCATAAAAGTTTACCTTACAACTTGAATAATAAGTATTGTTTCAAACTAATAAAATAAATGTACCCTGATTTCTATAAATTGAGAAACAACCCTATGGTTATGTCAATGGGAAGCTAGCATTGAAACTCTCTAACTCCTAAAAAATATATTGTTTCTTTTTTGTTTAGAAAAAATGAGATAGATAAAGTTTTCAATCAAATTCATCTTGATTTTCAATTAAGTTATTATTATTTATTTTAATGAGTTATGGAATTTTAAATATTTAACAACTGCAATGTCAGTCTTAAAAATTTGTACAAAATTGACAAATAGTGAAAGAATTCTGTACACAAACTTCTGAAATGGAAATTTATTTTATTAAACACCGATATAATACTTATTAATTAACTTCTGAATTCAATTTTTATTTTTTAATATATTATACTAAAAATTATATATATATTATAAATTCTTAGTATATTGAATTATACTAGGAATTTAAATGTTCAAACTTCCATAATTCTTTAAATACTGTACAAGTATTGTTGAAAATTGAGATACTGATATATTTGATTAAGATACTTTATTTATCTGCTATCACATTTTTCAAAAAAAAATTATAAGTTATAAAACTTTGAGATTAGCTTTCCATATATGTAGGGTTCCATACATAGGGTTCCTATCCCTACATTATGGATAACCCCATAACTAGGGTTATCCATAACATAGGGCTCCTTAATTTTTGGAAACCTGTGTACATGTTAGAAGTTTGCATAATGATTATTTCAATAGACAATTATGAATAATTTTTATTAGAATTTATTGTTAAATATTCCAGTTTCTGTATCTCTCTAAATTTTGAATGAATGCTGTTGAAAATCTAAATTTAAATAGGACTGATTATGATCTATATTTTATCTTCAGTTACATATTTCCATTAAATGCAGGGCCATCATAAATCTTACCTGGACTCCTAGGCAAAATATAGGCTCCTCCTTTAAAGTTATTATAAGGGGTATGATCATATGTGGAAAGAAAATGTCCCCCCCCCCCTCCCCACAAAAAAAACGTGGCCTCCAGCATTTGTTTATGGTAAAAGATGGCCCTGATTAAATGCATATTTTAAAAGTTACAGAGCTTGAGAGTCAGATCTCTCAATATAACAGAAATTCTCTACTATTTTGGTGGGGCAGTATTGTTTCAATTTTTTTTTTTTAATTTGTTTTAGTGGTGAGTATGCAAGTAGGCATGCATGTCTAGGAATCACTATTCATTGATTGTGAAAAGTGCATGCCATATGCAAATTCTATCCCATGATATTGAAGATTGGCAAAATGTTCTAAGAGGATTCTGTAGCTTACATCTTTTACACTGTGTGCATCAGTTTGATTTATTTGATATGCAAAAATGGCTTCTTTTATATATAATTAAATATATAATCCCAATTAGTGAGATAAAAAAATTCCTGGCACATTATAGCATTGATGGTAGCTATTGAACGTGGCATACTTAGCATGAACACTTTCAGAAATATTTTAAATAGGGAGCAAACTATGATATTTTTAAGGGGGGGGGGGGGCATTTCTTTAAATTTTTATATTGTTAAATTTAAGGACTAGAGTTGGAATCCTCAGAACTCAGACTTGAAATACACTCATATGCATACAATAGCGTTTACCTGAATTTTGATTGGAAAATTGATTACTTGCATGATAAGGAGATAGAATTTAAAATGCACGATAGAGAGGATTTGGATTTTAAGAACAAGAAGGTGATTTAGAAATTAAAGATTGTATGAGTCCAGTTGCAGAATTACGTTTATCTTTCAATTCATTTGCTATCATAAACTGTAAAGCTAGTGTTTGTGAGTGTAAGAAAATACCATTGAAAGAGGAAAAAAATGATATTAAAATAACGGTTAATTTCTCAGATAGGGTGAGACTTATGGATAATAATTTTAAAATGGGACTTCATAAACCAATTAAAATATTTTCCACCAGCTAATTGCATTCGTGAAGACTGCTGATGATGAAGATAATGACCTCCTCCTCATCTATTATAAGCTAATGCCTTGGACTTTGTCCTTGATTTTTATTCAAATTCTGCATTTAACTGTTTTGCATTCTCCTATTTCGGCTTTGAATGGGAATAGGGGGCTCTACAGGTCCAAATTTTCTTATAAAATTGATGATAGAGATCTTAGTGCTGCTGAGGAGTGAATTTGATATAAATTTGGCATTCTCAAATGAGGTGTTGGTTAGCAAAGGCCTGATTCCAAAAGTGAATCTCGGTGATGAAACCAGTTCACAGAGCTTTGGAACACTGAGGGCTCTGAAGTTGCCACCACTTCTGTAGTAAAGAAGATGCCAAGTAGGATCTTCAGAATGAGACTATGATTGGTTGTGTCACAGGCAAATTGAACCCAGTGCAATATCCAAACATAGGCACTCTGTCAGAAGAATGTTGCACAGTATTAGGCTCTTGCTACAGCGAATTCTAAAAATGTGACGGCAAAACGTGCCAAATTTTGGTCACGTATTAGTGGTGGTATTTTAGGCAATTTCACGGAATTGATGGATTAGAATACTGTGCTTTGGGAGCCAGCACATTTGAAGGACTTTTTAATAAAGTTGTGTCAGCACTCAGGAAATGTGTGACTAGATGTTCTCAATGGACAATGAATTAATGCTGCGCCCAATGGAAGTAGTTCTCTCTGTTTATGTAACATTAAAAAATAATCTAGAGAGAACGAACGCCTGGTTGTTGGGTTGTTTTACCTCTGAGCAGCACTTTTTTGCACACCATGGGTTAAATGGCAGGTCACATGGACCTCGAAGGCTCGGAGAAGGTTGGGGGAGGGGACCCACTGGAACAGCTGTTGGGAGACAGATGGTAGCCTCCCGTCAAGGCCATCCAGCGTGTTCTCTAACGTGCACAGGGTATGGCTCTCCTGCACACGGGGCCACGGCTTAACGTCCCATCCGACGGATGGCGGCCTTTCCAAGCCCATCGGTATCCCCTACTGACCGTGGGCAGGGCGGAGAATTTTGCTGAGATAAATCTCAACGCTGACCCAGCTGGGACTCGAACCTGGGAACTACAGATTACAAGCCTGGCACGCTACCGACTGAGCCACCCCCGCCCCAATGAACGCCTGGTTTTCTTAGTAAGCATTTAAGTACAGGTTGTAAAAAGCATATAAAAGCATTCTGCTGATACACACACAGGCCACTGAATTAGAAACCTTTATACGAATGAACGTAAACGTCATTTTGCGCAATGTATATACAAAATACGTGGTCACGTGATCTAGGTAACTAAGACTGCTGCTCGTCAGTAGTGTTGATCACAATGGGGGAAAACACGATCTTTTGGGGTTCAGTAAAAGGCTTGTTGTGGGTGCCCATCTGGCTGGAGCGATGATTTTAAAAACAGTAGCGTTGACAGGTTTCTCAGTAGGTGAGATATCTCAAGTTTTTAATCAGTGGAAAAATAACCCACATTGCTTGTCTAAGAGGTGTAAGTGTGGTACGACAACATGTCAGGAACGAGATCGCCATCGTCTGAGAACACTTGTACAGAGAAACAGGGCTTCCTGTGTGCAGCAATTGGCCAAAGCATTCAGTGAAGGCTGTTCCCGACCCATATCTTAGCGAACTATATGCATAGAATTGAAGAGGATCGTTATTAACAGTCGCATGCCTATACGGAAACCACAGATTTCTGCAAAGAACTGGAAAGTTCTTCTACAGTGGTGTCAGGAACACCGTTGACTGGACACTGGAAGACTGGAAAAAAGTCTGTTCTGAAGAATCTGATTTAGAAAAACAGATCCGGGAGCAAAGTCATCCATCAAATCTGAGCCAGTTCAAGGACTGGTGAATGCCTGGTATGCTGGAGATGTAAAAGCACTCCCAACACCTTGTGGAATCTATGCCAAACCGCATACGTGCTGTAATACAGGCCAACTCGGTATTGAATAAAGGTTTCTAATTCAGTGGCCAGTCTGTGTAGCTTTTCTTGAATAAAGAAGAGAAATCACGCTACCCTTGGTGAGAAAGAGAGCACTCTTAGATTTGGAAATATTGCCTTCCACTAGATGAGGCCTTAAGTCATAAACCTGTGTACATTGAATGACATGCTGGATGAATTTGACAGGTTGGGTTGGGTTGTTTTACCTCTGAGCGGCACTTTTTTCCACACCATGGGCTAAATGGCCAGGTCACATGGACCCCGAAGGCTCAGAGAAGGTTGAGGGAGGGGACCCACTGGAACAGCTGTTGGAAAACTGATGGTAGCCTCCTGTCAAGGCCATCCAGCGTGTTCTTTAACGTGCACAGGGTATGGCTCTCCCGCACACGGGGCCACAGCTTAACGTTCCATCCGACGGACGGCGGCCTTTCCAAGACCATCGGTGTCCCCTACTAACCGTGGGCAGGGTGGGGAATTTTGCGGAGATAAATCTCAACGCTGACCCAGCTGGGACTCGAACCTGGGAACTATAGATTACGAGCCTGGCGCGCTACCGACTGAGCCACCCCGCCCCAAATTTGACAGGAGATTTCCATTTGTCGCATAACACTTTCCCAATAGATTCCTTCCACTACTCAATTCTGAGCCCTTTGAGGCTCATGTATGCACAGAAATGCTGCTCAGATGTAAATGATCTGAATCTGGCAGCAATGACGACAGAAAAGTTTCGAAACTTTTACAATACTCATACATGTGTGCTTAAACAATTCAGCATTGGAGAAAAAAAATTGTACTGTATTTTTAATAACAGTAATACCTTTATTCAAATACGCACACAATAACAATCAGATAGAAAATAACAAAAATTTAAGAATTATTCATATACAATCGACGATGGCACAGCAAAAATTGGTTAAAATGTTTGGAAGTATGGGGTTCTTTAAAATTTTTGTTAACATTTTTATTAGTACTAGTTAATAAACAAGCAAATTTCTCTTCGGCTGCTTGCTTACAGAATTTAACAGGAGCCTGTCAATCTAATAGGCCATAGAGAAGATCTGTGAGAAAGGTGAGACCCCAGCAGAAAGAGAACGTTCATGCCTTTTATCCAGTGCTTAATCCCATGGTCCCAAGAGTAGTAGTTAAATGAAGGGGTGACTGCAATCTCAATCCTCACCTCTCCTTCTCTACTAGACTATATTTACTACCAATATTTGATTTAAAAATTACAGAACTATTTTTACTGAACAATTGGGAAACTTCGAATAGCAGAATGGAATTCCTGTTCAATGATTTGGAAACATCCGAGTAGTGAAACCATGTTCAATTTAGTTACAGTAGTGTTTTTGCTAATTGTTTTCCTCTACTTAAAAAGTCTGCCACTGATATAACGAGTTTGTTTGTCTCTTCCACATCTCATCCACATCCATCAGCTTCGTCTCACTGTAGCTTAGTGCAGTGTTTGGGTTTCGACCCAACAAAATTAGACCCTCCTTCAAAAGTTGCCAAGAAACATCTGTCCATTGATAACTTGGCGGATAGATAATGTACTACCCCATTCACTTACACTTTTCATTAGGTAAGCGACGGCAGCGCCCTACAAAAATGCGGACATTTGCAGCATTTTCAATTCCGATCCACCGTAGCTAGAAACTCGATCTCTGAGCTTTATGTAGCCAGAACTAAGTGGTACCACTACACCAAATTCGAGACTCAGTCAAATACCTGTGGAATTACAGAGAGTTGAAAACTTACACTGTAGCGTCCATGCCTCGCCAGGTAAGAGCTGTTTTAGCGGCACGTAGAGGACCAACATCATATTAGGCAGGTCATAATGGTTTGGCTTTTCAGTGCATGCGCCTATCTTCGTATTCATTCACATGCAACAGATACAATGGGTCTTGGAAAAATATCGGATTACCAGATTATTTCTTAATTTATGGAAACAAGTGAAATTATAGGGAAAAGAGTTGGGGCTCAATTTTTCGAGTTTGCGCCTGCCCTAGCCCCAAGTTATTGAGCCTAAACAATTTTCACAATTGTTGAAGCCATCAGGATGAGGGGAAAATTTTCTCTCACGCATTATAAGACACAGAAATGTCTGTCAGTAATCGTTTATTTTATTAGTATTAAATTTAATCATTTTTATAACACAATTGAATTAATGCTGTTTGGAACGAAACCTATTGGAAATACTAGTACAGGCTGAAAGTTCGTAGGTCATATCCTTCTACCATGCATAGGATTGAGAACTGCAGGCTATATTCAGGTGTGAGGAGCCAAAACAAAGGCATGTATACAGAAACTTTATGATGTGTACCCGTTTTAATTAATGTTGCTTTACTGTAGTATGTTTTAAGGCACTTGCGAAATATTTCCATTACTACATCAGCTCTGAAGTTTCTAAACTGTCGTTAATAATAAATAGAGATTACCAGATTTTTAATTTATCTTTTGTCACATTTTCTCATAAAATTCTTACTTAAGAAATTATAGAGCTTGGAAGATAGCTTTTGGATCTGTCTGCTGTTAAATATGTATAAAATTAAATGCTATTAATAACATTGGGCAACAAATTTTCATAAAAGTCATGCCTCTGAAATAAAAGTTGCCATTTTTTAAAGATTTCAAGGTACTGAACACGAATATGACAATGAAAATGCAAAATTGGCTACGATTTCTGAGAAATTCGCAATGGTTTCTTATATAATAGAGTAATAAGTACATATGACATGTATTAGTAAAACTCCGCTTTTACTTCCTACGTCGCTTTGCCCATCGCTTGTACAGCTGCTCAGGATCATCTCTGGCATGCGTCCAACAGTAGTCAGCTAACATTGAAGTGGACCAGGTTTCTTTGGTATCATTTCTCCATCGTTGCAATATCCTGGTGAAAACGTTCACCTTGCTCATCACTAACCATGCCGCAGTTGTCAGGGAAGAAATCTAAGTGGCAATGGAGAATGGATCTTTAAGGACATATTGCAGCCAAGTTTGTGATACAGAGAGAATATATCCTTAACCAGTCTCTTGTAGTTATCTGCCCTGGCATTCCTGAGGAATTTAGTTGACACCAGATAAAAAGCGTCCCAAGTCTTAACTCAAATCCATCTCTTCCCCCTGAAGCAGGTTATCGAACATCTGGTCTCTGAACAGCTTGCGAATCTGAGGAGCCACAAAAATTCCCTCTTTAATTTTTGCTGAATCGAGGGAATTTGTCAGCCAAGTACTTGAAAGCTGATGCATAGCTTTTATGCATCTGATCCATAGCTTTTATGAAGTTTTTCATCACATCGAATTTGATGTGTAGGGTCGGTAGCAGGATTTTGTGCATTTCTGCCAGTGCTGGGTGTTCCACTTTCTTCTCTCCGACCTTCAAAGATTTTCTCTGAAGCCAGTTTCTCTTCACGTATTCCAGAGTCCACTACCTTCATGTCGCAACAGAGACATGACTTGCTGTATTGAAGGCAGTTCGTCATACTTGCTGTATTGAAGGCAGTTCAACAGCTGTTTTAGGTTGTCGTAGGTTTCTTTCATATAGACAGTGTGTCCGACCGGAATGGATTGAAGTCTTTCTATTATGCAGCAATACCGCCTTGAGACTCAATTTCGAAGAGTATATAAATAGTCGCCATTCTTGAGGGTCATGTTTGATTCCAAGACATTCATCACTCCATCTACATCGGAGCAGAAAACAAGTCATCTTCCTTTCTGAAGTAAGGTGCAAACTGCTCATGACAAGTTCGAAACGAAGTCTCTTGGACATTTTCCTTGAAAAGATCCATTGTTTAAGTCTTGATCCATGTAACTCTGCTTTGGCCTTGGACAGCTCCAGATCATGAACAAGATCATTCATTTCTTCTTCAGTGAGAATGTGTGGTGCAGATGATGCACCGTGGCAGACATATAGATCATCATTAGACACCAAAGGCTGCGGAGAACCTGATGCCAGTTCATCTCTCTCCTCATCATCTGAATCGGTGGAAAATTCTTTTGGAGGTTCGGGAACATGAAGGCCTTCGCTGTGTGGAACTGGTCGGAGAGCAGATTGCATATTTTTCTACGTTATTGTCCACTTCTTTTTCCTTTTGATGCCTCCAGAAACAGGTGGAACCATGCAGAAGTAGCAGTCACTTGCGTGATTGCTTGGCTCTCTCCAAACCATAGGAACAGCAAAATGCATCGCCACTTTTTCGTCTTTCAGCCACTTTGGAAGATTTCTTGCACACGTACTGCAGCATATGTGTGGGGCCCAGGCCTTGTCCTGGTACCCGATCTCGCATCCAAACTAAATCTCATATGCCACTTTCACTATTGGAGTGATGGCCCTTTTCTGGCTTGCAAACGTCACTTCCCCGCAAATGTAACAAAATGTATCTGCACTATTAACTTTATTGTTTTTACAGGGAACTTTGACAGCTCAATGATAGTCGATGACATTCTGGTGCCCTATTGTCTACCTTTACTGCAGAGTTCTCCTGGTGCCATTTTTCAACAGGATAACACACGCCCCATATGGCACGCATTGTCCGATCCTACCTTGACCTGCTGTGTCCCTAGATTTCTTCTCTGTCAATGTCTCCAACGTTGTTCACAGCCAACACACACTGCATCTCCATTTGAATGAATAATGGGGAAGGTATCTCAGGACACTATTAGGGATCTATATGCATTAATGCTTCGACATATGGCTGCATGCATCGTCGCCAATAGAAGTCATACCCCACCTTGGAGGCCCCTAAACACACCCTTAATATGCACACAGGTGATTATGAGATTAATCGTTACTGCCTTGTAACATGCTCCATCACCCTCTCTGTTTCACCGAGGATCAAGGCTTGCTTCATGATGTTCCAGTTTTTGAGGAGTGATTTTAAAATGCTTTTTCAGTTACAAAAACGTAAAACTGGAAAAAAAACGGAAATTTTTAGGCCATAGTTTCATTAAAAAGGTTTTAAAATATATATACAGGGTGAATCTTGAAAAGTGGGCAAAACTTTACGGGGTGGTAGAACGCAGCTATACGAGCAATATTCGTCATAGAATGTATGGTCGGAACGCACACGGTGAGAAGTTACAAGGTAGTTTTCCACTGTCACATTTAAAGAATGAACACAAGAAGGAGAGGAGATACTTCACAAAACATTTTATTAACAGGAATGTAATTGAGGTACATGCTCAAAAGAGCCATTTCGTGGTTAGTATAACCAGCCATCCTCTCGGCAATCCACGGTAGAAATGTCGTTGGGTGCGAGGACCGACCCTTTTATACCATTTCCAACGCCACCTAGCGGCTCGCCGTTTGCATTCCGCCCATACTTTCTATGACGAATATTGCTCGTATAGCTGCGTTCTACCACCCCGTAAAGTTTTGCCCTCTTTTTCAGATTCACCCTGTATATGTATCTCTCTATGCTTAATCAAAGAATATGTATCTCTCGTTGCTCTATTACAAGCTGTAGGTATGAATTTGAGTTTTGTCTTGTTTCAAAGTAAAAAAAATAAAAAAATATATTCTTCATTAATGCAAACTTATTTCAGAGCATATAAAGTAGGACAATAGGAAGTCGAAGAAAGGACTTTTATCAATTTCAAATCAAATCAAATCACTTTAAAGCCAGTAATTTAAAACATCACCATGAATCTAACCATAAAAAATTTGCATCTCAATTTCCACCTGAATCAGAACTGCAAAACAAATAAGATAAAATTATTGAAATCTAATTTAGTCACTCAACAAACTAGCCTATTTTACCTATATAAGCAAAGTGATTTGGCTACTGAAGCTAGTTTTGTTATAGATTGGAATATTACTCGAAATAAACTATCTTACAGTCATGGAGAATTTGTAAAAAAAGTATATTAGTGATGTGATTGCAATTCTCTCTCCAGAGAACTCAAAACTTAAAGAGGTGATAGAACAAATTCCTATCTCCCGCCGCACTATTAAAAGACATATTTCTGAAATTAGTTCTAAAATCGTATGTGTGCTGCAGAGTAATCTGAAAAGCTGCGTTGCTTTCAGCTTAGCATTGGCTGAATCTACAAACATTCAAGATATCCCTCAGCTAGCTGTATTTGTTCGTTATGTTACAAACGATGGTAATGTAAAAGAATAGTTCTTAGACCTAATAAGCTTAAAGGAAACCACGAAAGGTATTGACATCAAAAATGCACATAACAAAGCTTTATTAAATGCTCAACTCCGTAGCCCATGGCTCCTTGAGGATGAGGATGATGACACTACCGATTGAGCCACCCCCGCCCCCTAAATACCAGGGGTCTCAAAGTCCTATTCAACAGATGGTAATTATTCTAAGACTTTTTTAAGCACAGAGAGTATAAGAACAGATAAATTCTGAACTCTTGTGCAATTCGGATTGGAACATATGAATTTAGGATGTTATTGGTATCTTTTTTGCATCCCTGGGGTGGGGGTGGCTCAGTCAGTAGCGCGTCAAGCTTTTAATCTGTAGTTCCCAGGTTCAAGTCCCAGCTGGGTCAGCGTTGAGATTTATCTCTGCAAAATTCCCCGCCCTGCCCACGGTCAGTAGGGGACACCGATGGGCTTGGAAAGACCGCCGTCTGTCGGATGGGACGTTAAGCAGTGGCCCCGTGTGCGGGAGAGCCATACCCTGTGCACGTTAAAGAACACGCTGGATGGCCTTGACAGGAGGCTACCATCTGTCTCCCAACAACTGTTCCAGTGGGTCCACTCCCCTAACCTTCTCTGAGCCTTCGGAGTCCATGTGACCTGGCCATTTTGCCCATGGTGTGCAAAAAAGTGCCGCTCAGAGGTAAAACAACCCAACCTAGAACAGCTTTGACATCCTACCAGCCAGATTTAAACTATTAACTGCAAAAATGAAGACTCAATCAAAGTCTTTAATGAGCAAAGATTAAACATATTCTGCTTTGGTGAGTAGGACTACTATATAGTTGTAATTTTTATTATTTATAAATACAATTTTAAAATAATATTTTCTCTGGCTCTTGAACATTCAAAAATGTATGAAAAAAATATTTTATGTGGCTTCTTATCGAAGAACTTGCCCATCCCTGATATATAACTTCAACTCTACTATCAGAAATTAAACTTGTATAACGTTAATATTTAAGCTACACATGGCAGATTCAGAATTTTTTGGTCCCCTGCAAAATCTACATAATGAACTTCCCCACCCCCCCTCTATCAATGCTGAGATATGCAATAGACAAACAAATTTGGTGCAATAAAAGTTACTTGCAACAAAAGCATAAATTTATGAGATTGTTATAAGATTTGTGCGATTTTTACTAAATGTAATATATTTCTTATTGTTTATTTTAAATATTTTTTAAAAATTGGATCTACAATTTGACTCAAGTATTACAAAAACTATGTCGATATTTTTTACGTGGTTAAAAAATACAAAAATTATTTAAATGCATTTGTGATATACATATAACAGTAAGAGTTCGTTTTGTTTGCGACTATTCATTGGTCATGTAACAATGAAAGGATACAACTAAAGATTTAGTACTTATATATTTTTAAATTTTCCCATAAAACTGTTTTGGAATCAAATACAAACCTTTAAATTCTATGAAATTTTTCGCCCTCAAATTATACCACTCTGAAGCCGCTGCCTCGCCGCCTCATCCATTTCATGGCCCTGATTCACATATCATTTGACAAAGACTGGTTGGAAGCTAGCTCCCTCGGTAGCATTGAGCTCTGTAGTGACAGCTCTGGTTTGACACCGCTGTATAGATAAATATAACTACATAAAGATATTAGCTGTTCCGTGGTTGAGAGGTTAGTGTGCTTGACTACAGATCAAAGGTATCTGGGTTCGAGCCCCAGGTAAAGCATGAATGTTTGTTTTATCTTTATGCTGAGGTCTCGCCTTCATCACAGATCTCTATAAGATTCAAGGGGTTGTAAGTTCATGGTGAAATTAGCCTCCAATAAAGGGCTCCGTACACTAGTCACAACAGAAGGGCGAGATAACCGAGGCAGAGAAAACTGCCTCTCAGCTATCTCTCGAAGCTAATAAGAGCACTGATCTCGAGAAAGAAATAAAACATTAGACCTTGCAGAAGAGATCAATGTTCTGAAAGAAATCAGTGACTAGTCGGAACGCGTTCGCTGCAGCTTCACAATGTGGTGATTACCAAGTAGGGAGGTGATGGACTAGTCGGTGGTTCCAATAGCATGAAGCTCCCGGAACAAAGCTTCTCTTTCGGCATTATAGCGGGAGCAGTTGAGCAGAACATGGGATACAGTTTCAGAGGTGCTTCAGGTGGCACAGTTAGGACTGCAAGCTCTGCCGAGAGTGTGAAGCGTAGAGTTGCCGTAGATGACACCAACTCGGAGACAATGAATGAGGGTCTCAGATCTGCGGAGGTTACCGAGGTTAGGAGCAGTGAGTGAAGAGTCAACCGGGTACCTGAATGAAGAACAGTTGGTGTCCCTCTGCAATTCGGCAAGACAATACTGGCTCATCAGTTTTTAGACAGAACTCTTGCAGTCACTGAGAGAAGGTAATTATTTACACACCTCTGACTCTCCAGCGCCTCCTTCACAGTGCGATTAGTGAGTTCATTGCCAGGTATCCCTACATGGGAGGAGATCCACTGGAAATGAACCGTGATTCCAGCAGAAGTGACCTTGGAGCAAGTTTCCACGATCTTCTGGATGAGGAAGGGGTGGGGGGTCTCGCTTCTGGAGAGCTTTCAAGGCTGACTTCGAGTCACAGAGGATGACCAAGTTGCCATTCTCGAGGCTGAGGATGAAGCGTACAGCTTCAAGGATAGCATGAAGCTCTGCAAAGGTGGAGGTAACGAGATGCGGAAGACGAAAACCTCTGGCGATGCTCGTATCGGGGATGGCAAAGGCAGAGGCAACACATAGCCTCTCCTGGTCCACAGATCCGTCAATGTAGATCTCAGTACATCTCTTATATCGTGCAGTGACATAGGAGGTGGTTTGAAGCTGGCTCCCTTTGGGCATTAAGCTCTGTAGTGATGGCTCTGGTTTCACACTGTTGCCTAGATAAATATAACTATATAAAGATATGAGCCGTCCCGTGGCTGAGAGGTTAATGTGCTTGGCTACTGATCAAAGGTATCTGGGTTCGAACCCCAGGTGAAGCATGAATATTTGTCTTGTCTTTCTGCTGAGATCTCACCTTCGTCATAGATCTTCTCTACAGCGTATAAACCGAGAGGCTCTTGTCAGACTTCTGTGGCAAGCAGTTGCTTAAAGGGGATTTTATTTATTTAAAGATATGACACTAATGACTAGCGGGAGTGTTGCTCCTATCAGTATCTGTGTGAAGTACTAAGATTATTCTGTAATGCAATCTTAGTATACAGTTTTAACGCTTTTCTCAATAAGTAATTGGGAGCATAGTGGTGTATCTTTGGGTTTCTAAGACCGAAAACTAAGTTCGATACCGAGTGTGGGTAAATTTTATTTTTCATCAACTTTCTTTTTACTTGTTTTGATTTCCCTTTAAACTGTACAGATATATCTAATATTTCTGTACAGTATATTTCCAAGTATTAGATGTGGCATAAGTTGTTCTGTGACTGCCACCACACAGTCTATGCGATTCACAGATTATGGGACTATCTTATCTTTACGTGATTCACAGAATAGTAGGTGTATAAATTTATTTATGACATCGTAGGTTATTAGGATCAAGGAATATGTAAGGAGAAGAATGAAAGTCTTCCTGTACCTGGAGCTGAGTCGCTACTACCGCCTTTCATCTCCAGATACACGCTATGCTGTGAAATGTGTTTATGCAGCAAATCGGTTGTTGGTAGTCTAGGATTGAATCCGTGGCTTTTTAGCACGTTGCTTCTGCACTGTTCTGCACGTCAGAAGATATGATTTAGAATTTCAAATAAGCTGAACTTTTTTTTCTCCTTCAGCACTTTGATATATTTGCTACTCCAAAAAAAAGTTAGTAAAAGCTTGATTTGTAACAACATATATTCCAAATACAATCTTGCTTACCAGATTCACGTGGCTTACCTTAAACCACGGAGGTATGCCTTAAACCATGCTGCATGTTGGCAGTTATGGCAGTCAATGACTTGTATCGTGTCAAACAGTATTTTTTCTTATTCCCTGTATAATTGTAGTGTTACTTCAAGAAGCATATCTAGCATTAATAAGTTACTGATGCTTACAGATCGATTATCATTTTTTCATAATTAGCGATTAAGTAAACTTTCGTTATCATAAAGCTACGCTTGTGGCATACTTTGGTCCTTTTCGTACTCCGGTCCTGCTCCTGCCTCAGGGGAGTGCTTGTCGTTCGGCATAATAAGCGCCGTCATGTTGGATTCCAAGGAGTCTTCCTCACCATAATCGCAAAGCAGCTAGAAATATGGATTATATTATCAGCGTATTTGCAGTTCACATGAAAAGTGCAGAATTTTACTATTTTATCATTTCTTTATAATTACATAATTTGAAAGAAAGGTTTGATATTTTGCAAATGTTGCAAATAAAATTTATACCCATTGGAATAATCTATGAAGCCAACTTCTCAGGCTGTGACCTCAGTTTGAAAATATATATTAAATAAATTTTCTTAGTTCACTTCTTAAAATTTTTGTGCTTTTATTTAGTTTAATTACATTCATTGCATATGTAAACAATTTATAAAAATAGGTGATGTTAAAATTCTAAAAAGGAGAAAAATTTGCGTAGACATTTTACAGTGTTCAGCTTGTTATGTGGAATGAAGATTTACTAAATAAATATAAAACAAATCGGGAAGGATTGTATGACACAAGAAAAAAATTAAAAATCATCATGTTAAAAAAAAAACCTTTTATAAGATAAATTTGATGAACATAGCAAAAAAAGAAAGTAGAGTGAGAGAGCTGGAGGGGTTAGTAAGCAATGCAGTGCATTTGAAAATTATATATATTATTAAAAATTATTTCAATCAAGATTCTACTAATTTTTTAGGAACATACGTAAAAGGGCTGAAGGGGAAAAAAAAACAAAAAAAGATATTTCATGCGGTGCAAAAACATTCCCAAATGCTTATAAAATAAATAAAAATAAATACCCCCTCAAGCAGCTGCTTGCCACAGAGGTCTGACAGGAGCCTGTCAGTTTATATGCCGTAATAGAAGGTCTGAGAGGATGGCAGGACCTCAGCAGAAAAACGACACAAACAGCCATGCCTTACCCAGGGCTCGAACCCAGGTCCCTTAGATCAGTAGCCAAGTGCGCTAACCACACGGCCATGGGGCGGCTAAAATGCTTATAGCAAACACTAAAAAAAAACTTATAAATATTACGTCGCTAACAACAACAGCCGCCGAACCTAAAATTTCTCACCTAAACAAATATGAAAATACTTTAACCCCTGCAACACAGCACGTGTATCTGCAGCCTTGTGGCGTTGCAGTCAAACCTTTCTTACCTTACGCTTCTGGAAGCTTTGATTCTTCTCATTACATTTTTTCGAATAGGAAATGCTCTACGGAGGTCGAGGTTAATAACAAATTCAAATAAATCATTATTTGAAACTGTAACCGTGGGGGTTCTAAATATGGAAGCTTCAAAATCATAGAACTAACCATCTTTGATTACATGTTTAGTTTTGTGTGAAGTGAATAATTATGGATGTAGGTTCTGTACGACAAATAAAGCTGTGGATCCTTGAACATGCCTGTAAACATCGCATGGAAAAAGTTATCGAAGGTATATAAATGTTTACAATGTCAATTAAATTTTAATTGTGGTTTGTTAGGCAGCTCATAATATAAGTCGGGAGTTTTTTCAAAGGGTTTAAAAATTATGTTTATTTAACTATTAATGATTTAAAAGTAAAACTTCCATTAAACCTGCTTATAGTTTTCTTTACTCTAACCTCTTTCTATTTACGTCAGTGTTTAAAAGCAATTGTTTTTTTGTTCCCTAATGGTGTATTGTTTTTCTGCTGAGGTCCTGCCATCCTCACAGATCTACTCTGGCATATAAACTGACAGGCTCCTGTCAGACCTCTGTGGCAAGCTGCTGCTTGAGGGGGTATTTATTTTATTATTTGTTTAATGGCAAGCAGTTGCTTGAAGGGTGTGTAATGCATTTGATATTTCTATACATGAGAGAAAAATGGTATAAGCAAGGACAAGACCATTCGAAAAATGCTTATTTAATTCTGGTTTCCTAATAACATTCATTAGTATAATAAAATAAAATAAATACCCCCTCAAGCAGCTGCTTGCCACAGAGGTCTGACAGGAGCCTGTCAGTTTATATGCCATAGTAGAAGCCTTACCCGGGACTCGAACCCAGGTCCCTTAGATCAGTAGCCAAGCGTGCTAACCACTCGGCCATGGGACGGCTTCATTAGTATAATTATACCAAAATAAGGTTTTCAGCTGTGCCACAGCTGTAGGAACCCATTGTTGAATAAATAAATACTCTTTGACTTCTGCAGAATCTTTCCTGATATTGACATTTGTTCATGCCTTTGAATATTATTTCCATTTAGAATGACATAAAAGAAGTGTTCAAATATATTTTATTTGTGGAAATAAGCAAAAAATTGCTACTAATTGGTGGATGACCAATGAAATCATGGTGTTAAACTTTTTAATTTCACTGCTTCAAATGTACAAAGAATCTGAACTGTTGTAAAAAGATGATATATTAATTCCCATCATGGAAATTTTAAAGTGTTCAGACTTATAGAAGGCAAAATTCTTTCATTATACTTGAAACTTGGGAAAGATGATTATTCCTATTGTCTATGTCAGTGGTTCTCAACCTTTTATGCTTCGCATACCCCCTGGAAATGTGTATGTAACTGACGTACCCCTTGTATAGATTGATAAAACTAAAGTTATAGTATAACAATGGGAATAAAATAAAACATATATATATATACACATTAAATTTTGTATTAAATTACATATGTCGATAAACACAAAAAAATGACATTTTTGCACAGCAGTGTTGCCAACTTAGTGACTTTATTACTAGATCTAGTGACTTTTGAGCTCTCATGGTGTACCCCAAAAAATTTTCCCGCGTACCCCATGTTGAGAACCCGTGGTCTATGTCATTAGCAATGTCCTGTTTTCTTGATTTGTAGAAGTAACATCAAAATTCAAAATATTGAATTAGAAAAAAGTGATATTTCAAAATCATTGATGATATGACTTACTAATAATTTAAATCTTATGCCAGTTATTAAAGAGTGAAACAGATTTAAAAAAAAAACTTCTAAAATTTTTAAGCAAAAAAAGAAAAGCTGAAATTTCCACCAAATTTGGAAACATTCGAAAACAGTTTGGGAATTGAACCTAAAAGCAAAGGTCACCAAAGCATATTTTGCTTTCAAAGGGCTTATGCCCTTCCCCCTATTAGAAAACTGACCACAAATTGGATTACCTTCAGGACTCCATGCCCTGAAGGGATGGCATACACTTTAATAGGATATTAATACATATCGTTGTGCCTTCACTTGCCATTGTGTTGTTCTCTTGATAGAGAAATTTGACATTTTTTATGAACTTGAACTTTTTGGTTTTATTTTGATGTAAATGTACATTATTACAATGTAAATAACCCAAGAGCATCAGCTGATCCAGGTATTTTAATATATAAACAGGAATAAAGTAATGGCAACATATTTTAACATATATATATATATACAATCTTAAGCATCTTCAATGATAGTTGAATTTGCATTAACAGAAAATTGCATTAAATATGAAGCACAACATTTGCAAAACAAGGAAGGCAGTCTGCCATTTAAAAAAAAATCCAGGCCAAGTATAGTGAAATAACAAAGATAAAAATATAGCATGCCATTACCTACACTCAATTGTTGATTATTTGGACCCACAGCAGCAAAATTTCTGACTCATCTGTTAAGTACTTGGCATAGAATAGGTTAAAAAAAAAGAAAAATAATAGGCAAATTTCACTATTTCTACTGCAAGTTTTGCAAATTGGTTTGCAAAACCACATTGGTGGTTTACCACAAATATATTTTCTCTGCATAAACAATATCGATAGACTGTTTTTGTGTACTTAGAAAGAGAAGTTTAATAGAGTTTGTTTTTCAAACTGCTAATGATCCAGGTCTTTTTTTTATCCCTAAAATTCAATTACTTTCCAAAATGGTGACGATAAACTGAAGGATGATGGAATCTTGGAACCATTGCTGATCAGATGATAATGGTGACATTTAACCCTTTCAATGTTGGTTTTTTGAAACTGAACTTGTTGTGGTGGCTAAATTTATTTTGAAGTGTTTTAAGAAAATAAACAGTTTTGAAACCTCCTGCCAAAATAACCAATGAACAGAAATATGTCATGTTATATACCAAAAGAAAGAGCATTTAATTGTGATTAATAAAATGACATAAATTCAAAAGAAGAAATAGTTAAAATTTTTAAGTATTTTTTAAAGCATTGCTAAATTTTACTGTGTTTTTTCCATTTTAACTTTAGTAAAATTAAAAAAGGTATGAAAAAATCAATAAAATGTTTCAAAGCATTTAAAGTTTAACTGTGAAGCACTGAATTTGAGAATAAATCACTTTATTATGAAGCTACATAACAGCTATAATATAAGTTTAATTCTAAAATTCCAGTGACAATTTTAATTAAAAATTGCAGCTTATTGACCTTAATTTATTTGGTTGAAATATAATTAAAAGTATTGGTAAATAAAATCCTACCTTTTAAAAATTGCACTTTGAGGCTAATTGCATAATCCTATGATTCTCCCGATATCTGCCATTAGAGATCACTAGCAGTTTCATTTTTGATCATTTCAAATTAATTATTGTTTATAATTGCAGTATACATTTCAGAAGCAATAAAAAGCAATTTTGAAGCATTAGAGAAAACAAACTCTGTAAAATCCAAAGTCTGTCAAAATTCTGTCTGAAAGTTGATGTGCATAGATTCTTGGATGGCACAATTTTCAGTAATAATAAAATCAATATCGGTACTTTTCGGTTATCTCTGGTCACATTTTCTTGGCGACCTTTTTTGGAAAAAATGGCTGTTTTTGATGGAGTCAGGAGTTAATTGAGCTATGTTTTTTTTTTGTTGTCTCTGATGAGATTATTTAGTTTCAGGGGCTTTTTTATAATTTGGTCGGCACTACACTTTCAGATTTTCATGTTTTTCAGTTTGTGTTGTCTGCGAGAACATTTAGTTTTGGGGGCTTTTTTATAATTTGGTCGGCAGTGCACTGTTTCCAGTTTTCATGTTTTTTGGTATGTGTTGTCTCCAATGAGATTATTTAGTTTTGGGGGCTTTTTTATAATGCCAGTTGGCAATGCATTGTCGAGGATGTTCTTCGTTTACTTTGGTGTTTATTTTTCATTTATCTCCGGTCACATTTTCTTGGCGACGAAAAATAAACACCAAAGTAAACCAAGAACATCACGACAATGCATTGCCAACCGCCATTATAAAAAAGCCCCCAAAACTAAATAATCTCATTGGAGACAACACATAACAAAGAGCATGAAAATTGGAAACAGTGCACTGGTGACCAAATTATAAATAAAGCCCCCAAAACTAAATGTCCTCGCAGACAACACAAACCGAAAAACATGAAAATCGGAAAGTGTACTGCTGACCAAATTATAAAAAAGCCCCCGAAACTAAATAATCTCATTAGAAACAACAAAAAAAAAATCTTATAGCTCAAATAACCCACCCCTAAATTATTCATTAACCTTCCTGACTCCATCAAAAACTGCCATTTTTTTCCAAAAAAGTGCCAAGAAAATGTGACTGGAGATAACCGAAAAGTACCTCAATATCTTTACATTTAAAGTTTAGAAAGCATTACAGCTATGCTAGAGCTATAAATTGGCGAAGTACTGGAAATCACAACTGATCAATAATCTATGTATGTTATGGCAGAATAAAGGCATAAACTAAATCATTTCTACTTTGATGCTATCTACAGTGACTGAATATGCACATACATTTGCTGCAGATGCAAACATAGATTTAAATTTGTTTTTGATATTTAACTAGAAACAGTTTAAAAAAATGTTGATTTCTATTCTGAAAAAGTTTGTTTACAACTTGTACTGTGGCACCGAAGTTTACTTTTTACGTCACTAGAATTAGAAAAATGAAACCAACTAATACTGCTTTGACACCAAGGAAAGGATTCTTTTTTCATCTCTAAAATTGAATTTTGATTACTTTGACACAAGTTACTTTCCAAACTGCTGCTGATAAACTGAAGAATGATGCAATTCGAGAACCAGTGCTGATCATATAATAATGGTGCCATTTAAAGGTGCTGTTGGCTGGAAATATTTATTTTGAACAAAAACAGTTTAACAACAACATTTAATTTCATTATGGTCTCTCAGACTGTCTAGTTAAGGGTTAAAAATAAAAAACATCACAAGCAATTCACTGTTGATCTATATTTAAAAACCCCAGAACAAAATTCAAATTGATTCAACAATCACATCACAGATAACTATCCTGAATCTACAAAAGTTATAAACAATGCACCACAGATATGTACTTAAATACACAAATAAAAAGACCTAGTTCAGAAATTAATTAAAATTCTCCATCATTGAGCAATACATTTTTTAAGTTTATTCTTTAATCTGTTTGCATGTTAAAAGATTATGGGAGAAAACTCCAAAAAGCCTGATTTTTCTTCTAAAAACTTTTAACATGCAAACAGTTTGTATAAAATTTTTAAAAATTTTATTGCTCAATGACAGAGAATTTTAAGTTATTTTAATATGTACTTAAATTCCCCAGGACTAGATAATTTCAGTTGTTCTAGTACTATTCATTATTTAACTTTTTAGGATTATTAATGCATGTATACCATTACAAAATAGTTCAAAATGCAGATAAAATGATATAAAAGTACCTGTAGCTAGTATAAAATAAACAAATTTCATATTGCATTCTTATGATGGAATGTGGCTGATTTTAAATTATTATTGTTGGTATGTGGTTTGGGATTTTTAATTGATCTGTGATTAATATCTGAATTTGTTCATGTGATTGCTGAAAATTGTGCAAAACTTTCAGATTATAAAAGAATAAAAATTGTGTTATCCAAGTATCTTTCATTCAAGTGTAGGGGTATGTGCTGCCAATCAGTTAACAGTGGGCTTGTTATATGTTAGCAAAAATGAATTCATATAGTAGGTTTTTATTGAATCAAATTAGAGTCCATTCATTATATGTTTTTTTTTAGTTTTTATTAAATAGTAAGATTAGCACAAATGAATCCATAACTCATTATTCATTTACTGATTTACTAAGTATTTAATCACTATTAAGCTGTTTAAGTATCAGGATGAAGATGGATGTAGAGGAAAGATTGTCGTTCTTCTACACCCATACAGCAATCCTCTACAGCCATCTCATCCTGTTACTTAGACAGCTTAATAGTGATTAAATGCCTAGTAGATTAGTAAGATTATGCTTAATGTTTTAATGAATATTAAATAATTTTTTTAAAATTAAATTACTTAGTTTTAACAACAGGTTTTGTTGACCGAAAAAAAAACAAAAAAAAACATGGGTTCATGGAACCCAACTGAGATCCTGAGTGCTGATGGTGTAAGTACAAGAGTAATACTTCATATAATATATAGAGTTAGCCAGACACAGAAGACAATATACAGTCATATCATAATAATATGATAACTTATCTAATAATGGGGGGTGGTCATATTATTCTGATATGACTGTGTAATTGAAATCCAAAGTGAATGCACAGTATTCCCTGTTAAGAAACAATAATTAATAGATTCTGAAAAAAATTCATCGCCGCCACGGCGGGAATCGAACCCGCATCTCTCCAGATTCATGCCAGAGCGCACTAACCATTGCACCACGCGTCGGACAACGAATATTTTCAGAATATGACCTTTTAAGTTTTTCTTCTTGAGACGTGACTGAGACAGCGCCATCTATACTCAAGGAGATGCAACATTTACAGTCGTTGCATTTGATTATCAGATGTTAATGAGAATACTGTGCATTCACTTTGGATTTCAATTATATATTTAACGCGGTAGCGTTAGCGACCTTCTCATTAACATCTGATAATCAAATGCAACGACTGTAAACGTTGCATCTCCTTGAGTATAGATGGCTCAGTCACGTCTCAAGAAGAAAAACTTAAAAGGTCATATTCTGCAAATATTCGTTGTCCGACGCGTGGTGCAATGGTTAGCGCACTCTGGCATGAATCTGGAGAGATGCGGGTTCGATTCCCGCCGTGGCGGCGATGAATTTTTTTCAGAATCTATTAAATATGACTGTGTATATTTATATATAGTTAGCCAGCATTTAGTTTGCTATGGTTACTTAATACTCTTTTTTTGTTTGAAAATCTATCATGTGTAATCTTTTCACTGCAATCGTATCTGTTTCTTTACACAGCTGTTGTTGAAAAAGACAAGAAAAACTTGGATTTGTTTTGCAAACAAACAGAAGAAGGGTCACAGGTTTTTCATTTAAAAGTGTATCCAGTTTTCTTATTTATGTTGCTTGTAAAAGCACTCCTGCAATCATTCTGTATGTGTTTAAAGCATAAAGACACTAACCTATGTTGGGATGAAGAAGTTTTAAGTTTAGTAATTGAAGTTTTAGATGAAACGTATCAACAGAAGGCTTATATATCCCTGAAGCATTTCACAAACTTGATTACTCGACTGAAACTAATGGTAAGTTTTTGTTTCAAATGTAAATCTTTGCTCATCTTTTGTACTCTCAATTTTCTATACTTTTCTTTAAAAATGAATGTCTTCTAAATACAAATCTTTAATGTAATAAAATTAATTATCATAAGTGTAATTAATGTATTATTGTAAGGTATTTTTCCAAAATATAGAAATATCACAAAAAGGTCGATGTTTAAGTCACAGTGTTGATAAAAAATTATTAAATTTTCTCTATATCACTGTAATTAGTGGAAACTTTGAGACACACGTAGCGAGTATGCATTAGAATATAATATTTGCACTCCTGGAAAAGTTGAGACATAAGATGTGAATATAAAAATACATTGGTTGACATGTGTACCAAATTGATATCAACCTGGCACCAGCATTCTCTCAGAGAACAAAAAAATAAAAAATACAAGGAATGCGTATCTGGACTATACTACCCACCACAGGACAATAGCCTCATCTACCCATCGGATATCATTGCAAAGAAAAAAAAAACAAAGTAAATAAATCCATTCTAATTGTCTCAACTTTTCCGTGATTTCCTTTATTACAGTGATATAGAGAAAATTTAATAATATCACAAACCTCAAAATTCCTCTAGCAGATAAACAGTACAATTTTATTTTATTTACATTATACTAGCAACAAGAATGCAAATCTGTTTAGAATGTGTCAAACTGAAGTAAATAATTTGTAATCACTGTCAGCAATTTTGAACTATATGTTATGTGCACAAAAATTGGAAACATTCTATTTTACGTGTTTAATGGTGAGAGTTAATTTGATAAGTTGTTAGGCTATGCAAGTTTAGAACAGAATAATACTGAAAATGATGATTATAAATGTTTAATAATGAAAAGATGAAATGTGCTTCCTACATATATGGTAAAATTTTAGAAAGTATTGAATTCACAATAATTTATTACACTTGTACCAATTTTGTTTTTATATATGATAAAAGATGATAATTATATATTTCTCTCATACTTTAAATTCCTATAACTCCTAGAAAACTGTTTAACTGTTAATTATTTTGGCAATTGCATATGTTACATATACTGAAATTTATGACAAATATTAAACTGTGATATCTGGTGAATTTCTGTTTTAAATTTCTTGGTCTCTTTGAACATAGGTGATAATCACAGCATTACTTGGGTGACTTTTTAACATCAATACATCAATAAAATATTTTTCCACACAATATTTATTGGTCTCTTTGGCATGGAATTATCACAAATGATTTTAGATTTAATCCTTCCAGGGTCCATATCAATAATACGTGTTGATAGAATCCAAAATGAGAGGCCAAAAATGGCTATATCTGTTTTTAGTACAACACATGAAACTTCAATTTTTTTAAAATAAAAATTGTACTTTGAAAATTTCCACATATAAAAATAAATAGATAACTCAAAGTGAAAAAATATAGTAAAAAAAATTGCTTGATGCTGAATGTAAACCAGTTCTTCAGGCTGGACCTTGGAAGAGTTAATAACATAAATTCACATTTTTAACAATAAATTTAATCCACAATGCCACTGTTTAAAATTGTAACATTTTAAAAATATATTTTTTTTACCCTTAGGTACTGATGAAGTCAGCAGGATAAACATATCACAATACTTATTGATTACACTCAGCCATTGTAGTTGAATAAGTCAGTAATTTGCTCAAGTCCACAACAGCTTTGCAGCTAACTAGCATAAACAAGCAGCTATCACCAGCTACTGCTGATAGAACTTTTCATTTGAAAAATTAAATCTGTCAGCAGTTTATGTTTAAATACCAAGACAGTTTGATTTTCCCCATTGACTTATTTGATGGCAATGGTCAAGTCAACTAAGTATTATGGTGTGCATATACTGTTAATTTATTTGGCACTTAAGGGCAAAGACATACCCATGGAGGGACCCCTAAAATCCCTTCGTCTTATACTAAATGTCTTCCTGCTTTGAAATTCAAAATAGTTTAAAAAATAAGCAACCATAAATTTAACCTTTCCTGTTTGTTCGAATAGTGCAGTAATTGGGAAATTATACTCAAGTCTTATTCTTGGACCTCCTTCCCCTCCAGAAACTAAATTCTGGGATATGTGCCTGTCTGAGGGTAAAAACTTATTTTTAAAATATTGCAGCTTTAAACAGTGACATTACAGATTAAATTTATTATTGAATATTAATATTACTGCGTACTATTTGATTACAAATTATATTTTATCAATAATGAAAGTAACTTCTAGCCATGTTGAACACTTGTCACTTGTATTTGTCCATATCAGTCATGTAAGTGGTATATAGTCTATATATAATCATACAAGTGGTATATAGTATATTAATCATATAACCACACAAAAAGTAAGTATGTGTTTCTCTCTCATTTTTGTAATTTCTTGTGATTCAAATAATCTTTCAAATCAAAAGAAGCCACTCCCTCCCTGAACCATTTGCAGCATCCCCAGCTCTGTGGACAAAAGACTGAACAGTATCCTCACAATCTCAAAATCCTAATGAGCAGCATTCTAATCAGCCTAGTTCCCAAAAAACACTGAATCAGACACATACTATAATTTCCCCCACAGTGTTAGTGGGAAAATTATTAAACAAGAGTATGAGTGGAGTACACCCAATCTTTGAATAACGTGGCAGATGCATTTTTCATAAAAATTCATGTAAAGTGAATTCATATTAGTCAGGTACAAATTTATCATAAAAAATAATGTAAATAGAGTGGGGAGGGAGCATTTCAGAATCCTAACCTGATTGACATATTTTTTATTTTATTCCTTTATTATGAATTTCCTTAGTTAATGATTTGTGTTTTTTATTTGTTTGTGCTTATTTCATACATGTAACTCATTTTTATACAAACAAAAGCAATGTAAGGGTAGAAGCAAAAAAGGGTAAATGCAATTTTATTTCTTTGCTTGGAATGAATAGATGACTTTTAATTAACTAATGTAGATTTAAATTGTGAAATTGATTCTTATAAGGATTGTTATCAAGTGATGAAGGTGACTAACTGTTGTTTACAAGTGTTTCTGCTCTTGTTTAACAACATAAAAATGTTAATATGACAAGTTATAATTTTTAACCAATCAGGGTGAATTTTTATATGATGGCATTGTCATCGGTCAGCAACAATTTAAATATTCTCTGTTCTCAGACCTTCTACTATGGCATATAAACTGACAGGCTCCTGTCAGACCTCTGTGGCAAGCAGCTGCTTGAGGGTGTATTTTTTTTTTACAAATATATTATGTGTTATAGCTGTTTAAATACACTACTTCGTATAGACAAATGTGAAAAAAATCTTTCTAGAAGTTGAATTTTAGAAGAACTATGAACAAGGACAGGTGAGACAAGGAAATCATTCAAGGTGTCTTATTTGGAAAACATAATAATACAAACAATTATTAAGAAGTATTTGAGAAATTGTGTTAGTTGAAAACTAGCCCTAATTTAAAAATTGTGTTAGTTGGGGACAAAGGGTATTTTAAAGTTCCTGCCTATAGTAGCTGCACCAGATTGTAGCTTTATGAGCTCATTGAACAATTGTTAATGAGATTGAAATGAAGGACTCTTGAATCAGTTATTTTAGAAATTCTCTAGGCCAGGCCTCGGCAAACTTCATAGCTGAAAGGACACATAGCAAACTGAAACAGAAGGATAGGCTGTCAAAGAAATATATAATAATCAATAACATATATAACTAATGGGGAAAAAAACTATAAATTCAAACATAGAAATAAAATTTTATTAAAATTAATTATTTTAATGGGAATTTGCTTTGCTGAAGTTGGATTTCTTGTCCTCTATATGTTCTTTTTCTCTTTTCAATATTAATTTTTTTTGTTGTGTATAGTTTGCTTGGGGTTGGCATTTAAGGCCATTGTGTGAGATCAGATATCTCCATTTTGTTATATGTAGCAAGTAACACTGTTTATAGTGCCTTGACCTGTGGGGTTTGCTATAGAATTAACTGCCCAATTGCTAATATTACTAAAAGTAATAGTTCTGTTAATCTGATTAGCCTATGTATTATTACTCTTAGTTTGTTGTTACTGTAAATAATTTTATCTTATTATGTTTCAACTTATCAAGCATCACCAGTTGGAAGCAATAGTGAGAATGGGGAGAGAATCACCTGGTGCATGTGGGCCCACACATGCATATTAAAACTGATGTAATTCAGACTCATTTAAAGTTCATTTTAAAATTATAACTTTTGTTATCAAACTATTTCAAATTTGATATTTAATTATTTATTTTAGGAGCTGATCAGGTTATTGGCTGAAGGTGTAGATAGTCATAATGTAGTTCAGAAACTCAATACCTCTTTTCCTAGGTGGAGTGCAAACTTAAAAGAAAAGTTTCAAAAAGTGTACAACATAAAGGTATGCATGGTTATTTTAAATACATCTTGATTACAATATTGTGCTTTTTTTTTGTGCATCCGAAAAAAAAGTGCCACACATTAGCAAATTTAGCTAATAATACAATATGTTTATTTTCTCTGTTCATTACTTGACAAACAGGTTACCCAATACAAAAGTGGATTGGAGTGTTTGATAATACATTTTTAGCTGCTGGTTGTCATCTCATCCAGCAACTTTATTAATTATATTTCCAATTTATGTTGTCAGTTCATTTTATGCTGATTCAGAAAATAAATTGTGAAGCCACTGAAAGTTTAGCTGAAATTTAAAGCAAAAGAACCAGTAAATGCATACTTAATGACGTGGAAATGTTTAATTGAATAGTACACAGTTCTGTCGTACATGTTTAAAATTATCACAAATTTAGATAAAATTATCAATAACTAGTTGGCTAACTGCAAGATTTACCGAAGATTTTGATTTATGTTTTATACTTGTGTGGCTCAACCTTTAGATTAACAGTGTTGCTGACTATAATAGCTAGCCTAATAAAGACTACAATAGCTGTCAGGAAATAATTTTGCACTGCCTATTCAGTTTCTGTTTGACTTGAACAAGTTCAGGTACTTGAATGGTTCAGATTTATACTGGTGCCCAAAAGTTAAGACTAATTCACAAACTGGTAAATATCTCACAACCAACTGAAATTATTTACGTTTTATTCTGTGTGTCAATGAAATTGAATATACCCAAGGTTACATTGCCTGTCAAAAAACACCTGACTGAACAAAATATACATACGACTTGAAAGCACATCTAGGGTGCTATAAAAGCTGGCTCTGATTCTGCATTTTTCATTTCCTGTTGAGCAAGCATTCATGTTGGTAGAACATTTCATAACAAGAGTGTGATGCAGAGACATCACATGGACACTTTTACACCTGGCAGAGCAGTTGGTATTTTATTAGAGTCCAGCTAGTCCTAAATCATTGTGGTTAAGGACTATAAATGTCCCCCAATCAGTGTTTTCAAAACTTTGCAGTTAATTTCAAAAGATAAGATGCTAGCTGTAGATGAGTGCAGGATTGTCCAAGAGTGACAACAGTGCAAGATGACCACTATCTTGCACTAGCAGCCCAACATCATAGGCCAATATCAGCCAGTCAACTCCCTACGTAGCTTTCTGGAGCCATTGGGATGATAGTTTTGAGGCAGATTGTTTATAAGAAAGCTTCACCAGAGAGGGCTCTATGCCAAATGACTGATGATTTGCATTCCCCTCAATTCCTCCAACAGAAAAGTCCCATTGCCCCTTCCAGTGTCCAAGGTGAATAACAGGTTCCATCCTGAGGCCAAGCTATTTTCTCATTATATTCAGCCAAAAAAAAAAACTTTAACTTTAGAACTTTTTTGCCAAATAACTAATGAAAGGAATTCATGTTGTATACCAAATTAATCAGCATTTAATTCTGGATTTTCTGAAAATCAAGTATTTAACAAAAAAGATGATATGTTTTATTTTAATAGGACTTTTTTTAGAGTAATGTAGTAAAAAATGCATCTGGCAATGCAAATAAAAATTTATTTAAAAAAAATAATAGATAGAAATGATTACAATGCACATGAATAGAATGGCTATATATTTCTGAACAATAAAAAAATTATTTTTTTGGTTTTAAGTAAATATTTCTCTCGCTTTGTAATTTTTTTCTTGGTACCATACTTTGAGAAAATTCCAGGCTTTAAGTAAATTGTGCTGAGTCAAATAAACAAATCAACTTTAGAATTTTTAAAATAACCGATCAATAGAAATAGGTCATGTTATATATCAAATTAAGCAGTATTTAATTACGAATTTTATAAAAATAATATAAATAAATTTGCAAGCATATTGATTTTAATAAGCCTTTTTCAATGTGATATGGTGAAAAAAAAGATTGCACTATACAATTAAGGTTTCACTTCGGAAAACCTGATGAATAAAAATAGTTAAATTATATATGTTTTGAAAGGAAATTTCCTCCTGAATTATATAATATTTAACCTGAAATATGATTTTTATTTCGTTTAATGATTCTTTTCAGTATCGTATATTTTAAACATGACTTGGACTTCTCACTTTCACGGAATTTTCTGAACTGATTATGAAATAGAAAAAAAACTTCCTTGGCTGCTTTTTTTGCTAAACATTATAAATTTTTTTTCTTTGGGTGTTGAAGTTAGCGATCTTGGCAGTGCAGAAAGGTTTATGCACCAACACTTCCTGAAATTACCCTCCCACATGACTACTGATTTCCATAGCAAAAAAACTATTTTGCTTCCATATCCAAGACATTCATTTTCAGAAAACGGTACTAGCTCAGTTTTTTTACTCAAAAAACAACAAATAATAAAATAAAAATTACATATAACCTAATGGGATGTTAAATAAAATATCCACAACAACTTTTAAGCTAGCCTGCGATCTAGCGTAAGACGAAAGATCTGTAAATCAGCTGATTGAAAGATTGACTTCCATTAGTTAGCAATCTACAGAAATTAATTTGTTTCCATATCCAAGACCTCATTTATTTTCAGAAAATGATACTATATCACAGTTTTACTGGAAAAGTAATAAATAATAAAATAAAAATTAACATATAGCCTAATGCAATGTTAAAATATCCACTGCAACAAGTTGTAGGCTGACCATACAATGTAGCATAACTATGAAAAAACTAATACTTATCAATTGGCCAAAAAAATCGCTAATTTCCAAAAATAAATCTACTGAAATGAAAACTAAGGTTTAAATATAAAAAATACTAACTTTGCAAAAGGTATACAATATGCTGGACCAAAATTGTAAACAACACTTATAGCACATGCAACATAGATTGCCTGTGTCTTGTTTATCTCAGTGAAGCATAACTAATTAAACGGAGCTGCAACCAGAATTTCTAAGAAGGATGTGTTTACTTCCAGTTTTGATTTTGAAGGTGGGAAAGATGCATAGAATGCTGGGAAAAATGATTAAAAATAACTTGGGAATACTGAAATAGGTTTATGATAGAAAAGAGTGTGAAATGGAAAAAAAAGAATGCTGGTATATATTTTATAATTATTTCCAAAATCTATCGTTTTTAAAAATAGCAGTTTTTTTTTTTATTAATTTTAGGAGATTTTCAAAAATTTAAGGAAATATTTGTTGATAATAGTTCAAATCAAACTTGTGAGCTAAAATCAGAAGGTTGCTTCAGCAAATAGGAAAGTAAACAAGCAAATTGGCAATACCATTTAATGCTTTTAAGAAATGGCAATCAGATGGCTTTATAAAATTATTTACATTGTAGTTTAATAAAATATGCATCAAATTAATAAAATAGAATATTATTTTTGAAGCCTGAATTATATATTTTTATGTTATATATATATAAAAAAATTACAACGGTAATTTTTATTTTAAAAAATTCGATTTTTTTTGTTGTACTAAAAACATATACGTACAACCTTGGAACCTCAATTCAGATTCTCCTAATGTATACAGACGACATGGACACTGATGGAAGGGTTAACATGGTGCAGATAATCTGGAAAGAGCAAGGAACTTGCTACCAACCCTCTAACATCAGAGAATACTACCACTGTGGTGGTTTGATTGTCTGGGCCAGCATTATGTCAAATGGACACATCTCTCTCCATGTCTTTGATGGAGGCACTCTGGTCAGAAGTGTAAGGCATGATATCCTCCCTATGTGAAGCTTTTCTGGGGCACTGTTTGCCCTCATTTGATTTTTATGGATGATAATACCATACCCACTTTCATGTAGCTCAGGCACTTGATGAATTCCTTGAAAGTAAAGATATTCAGTGGATGGAGAGACCAGCCTATTCTCTGGACGTGAACCCTACAGAGCCTCTATGGGATACACAAGGAAAATACATTATAGGTCATCAACCCCATCCAATGAGTTCTAGAAGCTGCTCCCCAGCAAGTGTGGGATGTACCTGCACTGGACCTCGTGAACTGCTTGATAAACAGTGTGAAGAGTTGTGATGCTTATGCAGCTGTTCAGGGTTGTCATACTCCTTATTAGACTCTCAGTTCTGCTGAAACAAGTTCCTTAGCTATGCACACTCCTGCATTCATTTGCATAAGCCATCGGAATCTTGATTGGTTTGTTCTATGTCTCATTGTTTATTATGCCATGTTACACTGCATTGTCACTCCAACTTTCATTGGATCTCATTGTCCCATTTTTGATATCTTCCAGAGTTTATATATTATGCCTAACTTTTGGATACCACTATATATATATGCAGTAAGGAGTTAGATATACTTGTGTTTTATTATCTACACCTGTATGAGAGCCTACACAGTATGTAGTAACCAATTTATGTAGCTATCAGTTTAGAGTTACCAGTAGTTCAGTTTAATCACTATCTAGGGCTACAAAGAACTTTTTTTTGGGACAGTATTTGGTGGTAACGTATTGAAGAGTTGGCACATGTTGGTCTTTCAGCCAGTCACATGCATTTTCAGATACTTGTCCACTCATCTAGTTGACATGGACTGCTCAGATTATATAGAAATAAAAAGGTTTTTTATTTGGGCAATGTGTTTTGCTATGGTGGGATGGGAAAAAATCATGCTCACTCAGTCCTTTGGACCATGTCATGCCTACTGGAGTTTTTGTTTATGGATGCAGAAGCCAGATTAATTGTTACAAATATATATAAAATGAAAAAAAAAAGTATGAATTTCTTGATACTTTTTTTTTTATAATTTTATTGAAATACTTAATTGGCCAGGACAGGGATGGCTCAGTCAGTAGTGCATCAGTCTTGTAATCTGTAGTTCCCAGGTTTAAATCCAGCTGGGCCAGCATATTGTCACATCTGCCATCCATCGGATGGGATGTTAAGCCGTGACCCTGTATGCAGGAGAGCCATACCTTGTGCACGTTAAAGAACATGCTGGATTGTCTTGATGGAAAGCTACCATTTGTCTCCCAATAGCTGTTTTAGTGGGTCTCCTCTCCCAACCTTCTCTGAGCCTTAAGGGTCCTTGTGGCCTGCCCATTTAGCACATGATGTGCAAAAAAGTTCTGCTCAGAGGTAAAAACAACTCAACACCTTAAATGGCCTCTTGATAAACTTCCTTTAGACAAAGCTGCAGGATATCTCATAGAGTAGGAAACTTGTTTAATACTCTCAGAAGACAGTGATAATTGCTCTCAAGGGGGGAGATCAAGTCAAGTGGTAAGGGCTGCCTTTGATCCTGTAGGGGCATATACACTAGCATGCTCAGGCATGCAGAAAGAAGGCTTTTGCGTATAATAGTATGTGTATTCTTTCAAAAAATAAAGTTAGAATTATGACATGAAAAATAGGGTAGAAAAATGAGTGTTTAGAGCAAAATATTTTAAAGAGCTATGTGACAGCCAAAAGACTAAAATTGCCCACTAATGTGCAAAAAGTGGCACACCTCCTGATGCATTAAAGTTGTCCTTTCTCCATAAACTTGAGTAAAGATACACCTGAGAAATGCTATTGTTATGGAGCTTGACTTAGTTTTGAATTCATTGTTGAAATTTATAAGTCTCTTAATTACTAGTGTCAATAATTTTATTATAGTTGCTGAAACATGAACAATGAAAGGGAAATCAGTATTTTTAAATATTGTTTTCTTAATATCTATATATTTAGAACAAAAACTTCATACTATACTGCTGGCCATTAAGAGTGCAACAGCAGGAAAGACAAGAGATATCAAAGCCATATTTAGTGAATACATAGCTTATGTTACAAGGATCAAATGATTACATATACAACTCGGTTAGACTTGTGGAATACAAAGAAATCAATATCTTGTGTAGCAACCATGAGCGGCAATAACTGCTACCATACAGTCTGGCATTGAGAGGATGAGACATCAGATGTATGTTTGGGGAATGCCAGTCCATGCAGTTTTGATATGTAGCCAAAATTCATCTGTTGTAGCAGCTGCTGGTGTTTGGTGTGCTAGTCGTTGTGAGATCATGGACTAGACATGGTCAATTGGGGACAGATCCGGTGAACGCGCAGGCCAAGGCAGAAGTGTCATGGTGGCTGTCCAGGAATTGTTGGATGATGCATGCCACATGTGGTCAGGCATTGTCTTGTTGGTATATGGCACCAGAGAGCCCCAGAAGATAAGGTACAACCACACGCGCCAATACCTCGATGTAACACTGGCTGTTCAAAGTACTGGTAATGTGTACGAGGTGCATGTATGAGTGAAATCCATTGGCACCCCATACCATAACACCAGGGGCCAGACCTGTATGGCACTACATCATGCATATCTTACTGAGCCTATCTCCGCGGTACTGCCAGATACGGATTCATCCATCATGGTGCTGAATACTGAAGCGGGATTCATCTGAAAAGATGCTGCGATGCCATTCGCACATTCATGTGCAACGTTCTTGTCATTATTGCAGTCGCATACACCTGTGTTCCTAGCAAAGATGCCCTGATGCTACAGACAACATCGAACCATATATGTGGATACTGGTTGATGTGCAACACACCCTAACTGTTGAGCTAAGGTGTTTGATATGGCTGTACGATCATTCAAAGCGATGCACATGAGATGTCTGTCCTCTCGTTTGTGTGACAGGGCCATTGAGATCCCTCACGTCGGTGAGTTCATTCCTCCTCTACTTACTGACGTCATATTCTCATCACTATGGTAGCATTCCATCCAACATGAGCACTGATGTCTCGGTACAATAATCTGCCTTCCCGTAATCCCACAATTCTCCCTCAATCAAAGTTGAAAATCTGATCGTATGGAATGCGTGTTCTTCGATGGGGCATACTTGATCCTTTAGTGCACAAGAACTGTAAGCAAACACATTTCCAGTGATTTACACTGCTCTTTGTAATCTCTTATACCACTTCCAGGTAGTGTTGCTGTCACACATGATGTGCATATGTGCTGCACTTTGATTCATTTACATGTTCTCCCATGGACTACCTATCTGCGCATATTTCGGGGCAATCTGATGAGTTCTTCCTGGTGTTTCACTTTTAACGGCCAGCAGTGTATTTTTCAGATATAAATGCTCAGAATAAATTCTGTTTAGGCCTTCAGCCAATAGAAACTTGTTTGTTTATATTAAGTTTTAGTTTAAATGACTGCAAAATATAGTAAGCAAATGTTAATTATTTACAGAGTAATATAAAGTAGTGAAGCAGTTTCAAAATTAATTCATTTATTGAATGTTACAGAACTCCATAAGTTTGGATAAAATGCAGAAGAGCCATATACAGTGCCGTAGATTTATTCTTAGATTGACAATAAGTGAAGAATGCAGAAATACTTACCTGTCTCAGAGTTACCAGAAGGACTTGAAACAATTCACAACAGATTCCATAAGGTTTTTGAAGGAGGTAGTAACTGCTTTAGAAAGCAAATTAGGGCCTTCTGCAATTGAACAGGTTAGTAGTTTTTATAATTTAGTAATTTTTTATGGATTTAAAACCTTTAGGCAGTAGTTTCAACTACTGAGGCCTTAGAATGGACTGAAGTTCGATTATGAGCAGCAACACCAGTTATTAACTCTCTTGGCTTATAATATTTTTACACTAAACATGCCCAAGATTATTCTTTTGTAAGGGATGGTGGTGGCTCAGTTGGTAGTGTGACAGGCTTGTAATCTGAAGTTCCCAGGTTTGTCCCACCTAGGCCATCATTGAGATTTATCTCCATGTAACTACTCACCAAAGTCAGTAGGGCTTGGAAAGGCTGACATCCATCAGATGGGACGTAATACTGGCCTCATGCTGGAGAGCCATAACCTGTACACATTAAAGAACACCCTGAATGGCCTTGATGGGAAGCTACCATCTGTCTCCTACCATTTGTCCAGTGGGTTCCCTCCCCCAACCTTCTCTGAGGCTTTTGGGTCCCTCCTGTGACCTGGCCATTTAGCACAATATGTGCAAAAAAAAGTGCCTCTCAGAGGCAAAAAAAAAAAAATCCAACCAGCAAAAGTAATTTTCATGTAGATGAGTTAATTCTTCCATCAGCTTGCCTGAAAATGTTTCCTAGTCCTTGTCATATGACTCTGGCTTTCAAGGAAAGTTTTGTTAGTGTTCACTCTTTAATTTTAGCACTCCTGTAAATTTTTCATGGTATTTCAGTGATGTCCATTTAGTTCTCCCATTCTGGGCATAATGGTAGCTAGGCATACACTGGAATGTGAGAGCTATATTAATTTCCCCCCTTGCTGTTTCACAGAATTTACCCTATTTTCTCATAGTGCAAGCTTTTAATACCTTTCAGAGGGATATGGGAGTTGGCTTACTTGGTAGCATGCCTGGCTTGAAATATGCAGTGCCCAGGTTCGAGTCCCATCTGTGCTAGCATTGGGATTTATATCCACTAAATCTTCGTTTTGCCCTCGGTGAGAAAGAGTCATCAATGGGCTTTGAAAGACAACCTGTCGGATGGGACATAAAGCCATGGCCCTGTGTGCAGGAGAGTTGTACCCCATTCATGGTAAAGAACATGCTAGCTGGGCAAGATGAGAAACTTCCATCTGTCTCCTAACAGCTGTCCAGTGGATTCCCTTTCCCTTGATTATCTCTGCAAAATTCCCCGCCCTGCCCTTGGTCAGAAGGGGGCACTGATAGCCTTGGAAAGGCCACCATCTGTTGGACGGGATGATAAGTAGTGACCCCCTTGGGTGTGATGTTCCATTTGATCCATTGGTTAAGTAGTGATCCCCTTGGGTGTGATTGGGCCAGCTCTTCCAGTGAGTTCCCTCCCCCAACCTTCTCTGAGTCTTCGGGGTCCTTGTGACCTGTAACAGTAGTATGCCAGGCACATAATCTCAGTTTCCAAGGTTCGAGTCCCATCTGGTCAGCTTTGAGATTTATCTTGGCTAAACCCCAACCTTGCCCTCAGTCATAAAGAGGACAAAAATGAGCTTAGAGAGGCCATAGATATTAGAGAGTCCATCAGATGGGGCATCAGATCATGCAGGAGAGGAGATGGGCTCCATTGTGTCGGAGAGCCATATCCTGTGCCTGTTAAAGAATATGCTGGATAGCCTTGATGGGAATCTTACATCTGTTTTCTAACAGTTGTACAGTGGGACCACTTCCTCCAGCCTTCTCTGACCCCTTAGGGTCCTTGTGACCTGGCCATTTAGCCCAGTGTGTACGAAAAAGTGCCACTCAGAGGTAAAACAACCCAACAACTCAGGAGAAACTCTCATCTGAAAGGGAATCGAAGAAGTCTGCTAGATCAGTTTATTACACTGATCTATTCTGAGGTACCAAAGAGTTGCCAAATTCACAGGAGTTTAATGCTTGTCCATTTAAACCAATTGGACTGTCTTTTGGTTATAGTTTTATAAATATAAGATCCTGGACTTGCTGCATTGAAAGGTGTGTTTTTCATTTATTTATGGTTTGCCTGCCCTAGTTGAACAGATGCACAGAATAATTTTATATCATCTGATGATAATTCTTTGGAGGACATCACAGGTACCTGAAACATTGAGTATAAGGGCATCTCTGTCTTAAGCATGAAATAATATGTCTCAGATGCCAGCTTTGCTGTTGTTCAAAAGAGTCCACTTGGATTTTGATCTTAAAAGTCCCAATTAATGAGGCCCCAATAGTTGAGACAAAGTCTGATTATCCTACCCAAATGGTGGCTTAAATGTCTAGCAGACAGGCAATGAGTCTTTGCCCCTTGCCTGTGATTATAAGGCTATTTGATATTGTTAGCTCTGTCTCCATCATTAAATCTTTTCTTTAGCCCTCACTTTACAGATGGGTCCATTATGAACCCAACTAATACATTTTGTAGACTTTCATCCACATCTTCCCTTATCTGTGTTATTTTTATTATCACTCAATTATCTTGAGTTGCAACTGTTTTTAAACCAGTTTTTTTTTTTTTTTTTTTTCAATCCTGGACCAAAATGGACCCTATTATATTCCATAACATGAAGGTTAAAAATCTTTCTGACCATTTTCTTTCCACAGCTACTTGGAATGTAAGGATTCATGATGACTTCATACAAAAATTCAAATACTATTACTTGGGAATTCCTTGGCTTAGAGGAGACAAGTAAGGGCCAAAATATATCGGTAAAAAAATTTGTTTTGTGTCAGGTCAAGATGTTGACAAGCCTAGAGAAGGTGTAGGATTATATTTCATCAGCATTGCTAGCAATGTTGTTGCAGGATATGATTTCTTTAATGAAATATTTTTGATAATTTGAATTTCAAACAAGTATTAAAAACTTGAATGTTTTCTGCACTATGCTCCACTTATGACTAACGAAAAGGGAAAGGTTTTGCCGACAGCTTCAAGATATTTTGAAATTTATTTTTAAAAAAAAAAGAGAGATATTACTCTTGTGCTGGGTGATTTAAGCCTGTTGCAAAATTGGTACTGACTTGACCTTTGGAATAAAAGGTCAAGTACATTTGAAACCACAAGTTGCCAAAATCTTCAAAAATAAAATTCTTGATAGTTTGTGACAAAACCATGGGTTATGAGAACTCACACTGATGTCAGCAATGCTGGGCAATTCTTTGTGTTGAATATGGGAAAAAGAGTCTGGGAGAAGGACAGAATTCTCATAACAAACCTTTAGTGCAGTGAAAGCAGAATATACAGATTAAAAGTGAGACCCAAACAGTGTCAGGTGTCATTCAGCTAGTATATAATAAGAAATTGGCTAGTTCTGTTAGAAACAGTTAAAAAGACCTTACAACTTAAGTTTGAGATATGTTGTATTGAGATCAGAAGAATTGGAAAGGCCACATTCATAGAAAGATGTAGAAGTTGCCAAAACTTACAATGAAAGGTCAGTGAATGTCAAAAGACCAACACATACCTGCTAACATAGCTGAAGTAGCATTCCTACTGACCAGACTACTGACTTTTACCGCAGTTCATATTAAACAATATTATTACTTTAAAGATTTTTATAAAAATTTATATTTTAATTAAACATAATTTTTAAATATTGCAAGTTACATCTGATTTTAACAGTGAGCTTGTATGAACCTGATTGAGTAAGCTACTTATCCCAGGATTGGCAGAATTGGACTGGGTGTTTTTTCTCTCATTGGTATTTTTTTGTACAGAATGAATTAGATAGCCAGGTTACAAGGACCCCATGGCTCAGAAAGTTGGGGGGAAAGAGATCCACTGAACAGCTGTTAGGTGACAGATGGAAGCATCCCGTAAAGGCCATGATTTAAATAAAAACTGAAGTAAAGGAAGATAAAGAACTGTGAAAAAAATCAAATAAAAATATTTCAAAGCATTTAAAATTTAACTGAAGTGTTGAAATTGGGAATGAATCGTTTTAGTATGAAGTTGCATAACTGTTACGAAAAAGGTTTAATTTTAAAAATGTGACAAAAATTTTGGTTACAAATCACATTTTCCTAATGTTAATTAGTGTATTTGATTAAAATCGAAAATATTGCTAAAATAAGTTCTACCTTTAAAAAAAGAAGTCTTCTAGGCTAATTGCCCAATATCATGATTTTTCCGATATTCATCATTAGAGATCACTAGTGATATCATTTTTGATTGTTTCAAGTTAATTATTCTTTATAATCTCATTATATAGTTGAGAAATAATAATAAAAAAGTTCTAGGAACATTAGAATAAAAAAAGTCTTTAAAATTGAAAGTTTGTTAAAATATTCACCAAAAGTCAACTCCTGGTAGTAATGAAATCAGTATCTTACATTAAAAGTTATTCAAAGTTTAAAAAGCATTACAACTCTCAGAAAAAGCAGAAATCAAAACTAATTGATAATATGCATATGTTACAGCAGAAAAAGGCATAAGCTGAATCATTGCTACTGATGCTATTTAGAGTGACTCAAAATGCAAAACTGGCAAGCTCATAGATTTATTTTTTAACTTTATCTTAATTTTTTGAGCAAAATCAGCTGACAAAAATATGTATCATAGACTGAAATATTATTTTCAGATTTTGATTAGAAACAATTTTAAAAAATACTGATTTTAGTTTTTTCTTTTTTTTTAAATAGCATTTTACACTATGAAATGGTAAACACACCATATGCCACTAGAATCAGAGGAAGTGAAAATGGCAAACCCAGCTTGGACACATAAAGGTTAAAGAAAATATGACTGAAGATAAAAATTTGAATTTAATCAACATAGATGTCATTTCGAATAATATGCATTCAGTTTAGTTGTATGTTGTTGTTATGATTTTTTTTTTTAATTTTCAATGTCTAGGATGGAAAAAGATCCTAGAAACTACTAGTTTGTAGAAGCCTTCTAATACAAGAGTGTCCCATTAAGACCTAAGTCACAACTGACCACTGTCTCAGAGTAAGTAGCATACAAACTGCTATGCCATTGTGGGATTCAAACATGGACCCCAGCAGTTGCAGTGTCATGTACATCAACACAATACCATTGCACCACCAAGGGAACTGTGTTTTTATTTAAGTATTTTTGTTTGAGACTGTGAAATTCAGGCCACAATACCTCCCACACCCTTTATAAGTATAGTATTTTTTGTCTCCAGTCAAAGGTTATGAATGCACCTTTTATATGTGTGCATATGTTGTAACTTGTAACATTTAGTGCATATATATTTTATATATATGCACTAAATGTTACAAGTTCTGTGATGCAAATAAGGTATAACTTCATATCTACTAGTTCCACACACATATATATATTCTTTATATAGTTTGGTATAGTTCCATATATAGCACCAAATGCTTTCTTATTATAGATGAGAAAGTAAAAATTTTAAAAAGTGCATTATGCTTGCTTTTTTTGAAGATCTGACATGGTAGCTTATCAGCATATTTGCTATAGCAAAAATCTTTGAGGAGGGCAAAACATCAGCAGAAAGACATCAGAAAAGAAACATCCATATTTTATCTGAGGCTGAAACCCTTATCTTTTTGTTTGCAGTATACAAGTTAACTATTCAGTACATGGTACCGTATTAGCCTAACTATAAGGAGGTTATTTTCAAGAAAACCAACAGTAAAAAAAAAGTAAGAGCTACCTTATATATGAGTTTCTAAAATAAATAATTAGAAGCAAGTTTTATTTGGGTACACTCAAAAACAAGTCATCACTTGATTTTCAAGTTAAAATATGCATAACATACAATGTAACACTCCAAAAATATGTTGAATTCTTCTCTTTGGACCTTTTGACATATCCAAATTAAACTAAACTTCTGGATGGCATCGGGTGCTAGGCAATAATTCTTACCAAATAAAGTTAAACTAGGGTTTGCTAAGTATATTTTGCGTTACTTAGAAAGCAAATAACTTACAAATAACTTATAAAGAATTCAAAATATTGTCAAATTATTAAAGTTTAAAATCTAATCAAAATCAATTTATCCTGGAGAAAAGTCAAAATATTTCATAAAACAAACAAAATTTATTTCCAAAAAATCAAAATTCACCAAATAAACTGATGAATATAATATAGTCTCAGCAACTAAAAGCTCACATCCTCTCAACTACTCCATCTCAATTCAACAACAAAAATAACAACTAGCAACTGATTTCAAAAACTTCTCTCTACTAACTCTGTGACCTAACATCATTTACAATGCATGTGGCATTCAACTAACAAGTGTGTTGCACCCTGGGAAAGAACATTCGCATAATCTGATATGATTGCACCCTCACACTAGCTATGATGCAAGAGGGGGCATGTCCTTACGTGCACATTAGCGGTTGTCAATCAAAAGTCGGAGTTGCACATGTACAACTCCTTTAGCGGTCTTGAACGAGCAAAAGTGATGATCCAACTGAAAATTAAAATCCCCAAAATAATAAATATAATGTAAATAAAGTAAAACTGGTTAAGGAAAAGTAAAAGTGAAGGGGTGGACCATCACAACAAGAGGGTAATTTATTAATAAAATGCAAATACAGTGAAGGTTGTTAGGCATTTTTTCATTAATTTATCCTTTTTTGGATAATTGACCCTATTTGTATTGACCTTGATCTTTTTTATTAAAGTAGAAATAGTAGATTTTTATTGCAGTCATATTGTAATGCTGCAGGTTCTGAACCATTCAGCATTCTGTTTCTAATTTATACTTTCTGTAAGTACAGATTTTCTGTAAGTACAGATAAAAAAAATTATTATTTTTGAAAAATTGGGAGTAGCCTTATAATCTGGTTGATATGGTATATTACTATGGTAGACTTTATCAGTTCAATTTAAAAGTAACTTTAATTTCCTTTTAATACAGTGAATGTATTGTTCAATATTTGTATTTTGCATCAGTAGCTTTATAGAAATGTATTGTTCAATATTTGTATTTTGCATCAGCAGCTTTATAGAAATGTATTTTATTTTAGATTGTAAGTGGAGCTGATGAAGATCTTGCTTACTCTGATGATCCTGCTATTCAGATTCTTCTAGAATATTTGCATTCTGAGATGACTGAAAATGATTTTATCAGCCTTTTGCATGCTTTAGAACCAACTGCAGCATCTCAGATGGAACATTGCATGGCAAACTGTTTGGGATCACTTGATGTCTGTAGTGAAGTACTGTCTGATCTTAGTGATAGTAATGAAAGGTAACAAAAAAAATGTCTAATTTTTTTATCCCTGATTTCTCATGAAAATATTAATTTTAATATGTTGCACTGATTTTGCTTGTAAAATAAGTTTTCTGTTGTACATTTTACATGCATAGCAATGGAATTCACATTTGTGACAGTCTTAAGAGACGTAGTTTCAATAATTAGGGAAGTGCGAAAAAAACATCAGTCTTGGATGCAAATGGTGGATGATAAAATATTTAATCCCCCAGAAGCTGGGTAGGAGTTGACTCAGTCGATACTGAATCAGGTCTGTAATCTGTTGTTCCCACGTTTGAGTCCCACCTGTGATGAGAATTTTATATGTTAACCCTTGGAGAGAAAGGGGACACCATTGGGCTTGGAAAGCCACTATCTGTTGGATGGACATTAAGCATGGTCCTGTGTGTAGGAGAGCCATACCCTATGCACCTTGAGGAAATCGCTGGGTGACTTGATGGGAGGTTTCCATTTATCCCCTTTCCCCAACCTTTTCTGAGCCCTTGTCCTTGTGGCCTGGCCATTTAATGTGCAAAAAAGTGTTGCTCAGAGGTAAAAACAACCCAACCCTCCAACAGCATGATTAAGGGAAAGGCCAAGAGGGTGAATCATTTAATTCATGGATTGGCATTGTCGCAAGTTAGCAGCTTTTTGTATGAGTTAATACATGATGTGTCAATACAGTGACTCCATTTGAAACACATGACATTGTCACAAGTAACAGCAGAACAGTACATAGTCAATCTATCATTTTATCACTCTGAAAAGTCCTTGACGGGAGGCTTTTTTTTTGTGTGTGTGATTTTTTGCAGCTGCAACTAAGCAGGGATATGTGATACATTACTGTGTTCAGTGAGGCTTGACTGGTACATAAACAGTCACAGAAATGGCTCAAGTATATGGAGAACAATACTTGGTTGTTCATGTTTTGGATCATCCTCCACAGAATCGCACCCATCTATGAAGCATTTGTGCCACTTGAAAATCGTTATTTGTTTTAGGCACTGTTCTCCATAAACCTGAGTCATTTCTATGGCTGTGAACCACTTAAGCCTTTAAGTGGGGTTTATATCAATCTCAAATTTTTTCATTCATATTTTCATCTTAAAGTTATCAACTAAATGTATAATTCTGTCAAGTACAATTCGTCAAAGAATTGTATCAGGAACAGAAAGTTGACTGATGCCTCTAATTATTCGCAATTGTCAATATTAAGTAACATTGTGGTAAGCATGTGCAATTTGAGATATATATATATATATTGTAGTAAGCATGCATTATTGAGTGTTTCAGAGCTTCAGTGTTAAAAGTAATTCTTTTAACTTTAGTACAACATTCTTAAGCTTCAGTTGCAAGATACTTTTATCAATGTAATGACCACAACCAATCTCAATTGTTCTCTATGGCCTGATCTTCCTAAGAGTCCATTACTAATAATATATATTTAGTCATCTTTTTTAACCCATCAGGTGACATACATGTATAGTTATAAATATTCAATATTTTATTAAGTATTGGTTGTTAACTTTCCTACTAGTAAGAGATATTTTTCATTTTTGTTATAACTCACAATGTTAAAGCAGTATATTACTCCAACTCAAAGGGAGTGGGTGTGGCTCAGTCAGTAGTGCACCAGGCTCATAATCTGCTGTTCCTAGGTTAGAGTCCCAGCTGGGCCAGCATTGAGATTTATATCCTCAACATTTCCCATTCTGCCTACAGTCAATAGGGTACACTGATGTGCTTGGAAAGGCCACCATCTGTAAGATGGAACATTAAGCTGTGGGCCTGTGTGTGGGAGAGCCATACCCTGTGCATGTTGAAGAATGCACTGGGTTGCCTTGATGGGAGGCTACCATCTGTCTCCCAACCGCTATCCAGTGGGTCCCCTCCCCCAACCTTCTCTGAGCCTTTGAGGTCCTTGTGACCTGGCTGTTTATCCCATTGTGTGCAAAAAAGTGCTGCTTAGAGGTAGAACAATCCAACTCAAAGGAGAGGAACAGAATTACAGAATTATTACCAGCTTTTGACATTGGAGGCATGCAGCACCAGAGTAATATATTTTTTTTGTGTGAATTTATTCATAATATCTTAAGCTTATCCATAAAATCTGTCTGTTTTGATCTCATTATAGCAACAGATTAAATTCAAATCTTTAACCGTTAACATGCTGGGTTTGTAGATCAGAAATCATTCTAGTGGTCTAGTTAATTTTGAAATGCTTCCAGCAGAAGAAAAAAACAACTTGAAATCTTATACTGAAATAACTAATGGACAGAAATAAGTTGTGTTATATACAAAAATAAAGAGTATTTAATTGTTACCTTTTTTTTTTACAAAATAAAGAGTATTTAATTGTTACATTTTTACAAAATAAAATATGTGATAAAAACAGCAAACATATTAATTTTAATAGGGCTTATTTAAATTATAGTAAAGAAAAGCCTTTTTTTGGATTAAGACCTCATTTTGAAATAAGTAATAAGCAGAGCAGTACATGTTATATCTTAAAAGAAAAAGAATTTAATTCTGCATAATAATATATAAGCATATATACTTGAAACAGGATAATTATATAGTTTCATATTTTTTTTCTTGTATACTACTATTGAAAGTTTCATCAGATTCAGAGTCACTGTATTGTGTACTCTCTCTCAGTATTGATTTTTATATTAAACCATTATATGTGTTATTTTTGAGGGAATTTCAAAAGATCAAGAAAAGTTTAATGGCAAGAGTTAAAAAAGCACTCTTTATGAAACTTTAGTGTGAGTACATTAAAAGAAGGAAGAAAATGACACAAGTACGAGTGCAAAAAAAAAAAGTCAGTAATGGTTGCTGCAGCAGGGTAATTGCTTCCTTTCATCATTTTTCATGATTTTATTGAATATATAAATCATCAAGTTTATATTAATTATCAAAGTTTATAAACTTTCAGGATTGATTTAAAAAATCATTTGAAATAGCCAATTTCTGTGTGTGTGGGGGGGGGGGGGAAACTTGCAGCATATTTTCTTCAGAACTACACAGGTATTGGACAGAAAAATGGAAATGGTTCCATGGTACCTTAATATAAAATAATGTTCAAAGCTCAATATCTTCTTCAATATGAGTTTTAATGAAATATATCTCTTATGAATGCATCCATACCATAAAAGGACATCAGTGACATTTCTGCTAAAGAATAATCCTGCACCTTCGCTTAGTGCTATTGTGACAGGAAAATAATTTGAAATTAGTTTTAAGTTTTTCCCTGTTAGCTGCCTATCTTGTCTTATCAAGCTCAGAATGCCAAGATATATTGCTGGCACTGGGGAGGGTGTGTGTGAAAAGTATGAAATTGTAATACCTCTCCCTTTAGGCTGAAATATATATTTTGAAGGCAGTGCCTGAAAATCACAGACTTGCACATCACTCTCCCTCTCCTTTGGAAACCCTCCATCAATAGAGTAATTGTGATTTAAAATCCTCACATTTCAACAACTTATAGGGAAAAAATGATGTGGAATATTTAAACAAATATGGTTTATTAAGATAGCCAACACTGTCAGTGAACTTTTACAATGAATTTAGGAATATTCAGCATCTTAGTTGTATCTAAAAATAAATCTTTTTAACCTTAAAGCTTGTTGGTTTTAGTTCCCTTACACAAGTTTATGAGTTGATGTTGATGACACCCATAATATGAAGGGTTCAGGGAACTGCAGTTGCCTGTGCTCAGTTTCATCCACCAGTTAATATAAAGCATCCTATATATATATGTGTTCATCTGGAGCTAGCAACCTAGAAATGAAAAGGAAACTAGCAATAGATTATCCCTCAACAGAAGTCCATCTTTGTAGTAAGTTTAGCAAACAGTGGCAGTAATTTAAGTGGTCAGCACCAAGACCTTGTAAAGGGGACCAGAAGGAGTCGCTGTGAGACCTTTGGCCACATGTGCAAAGCAAAATATGCCACTCTATACATAATGTGAAAGGTGGAAAAGAATGCCTTACAGGTGAACTATGACCACCCCTAAGATTGGCTGCTGGTATGCTGTGCACCCCTCACTCACCCATTTACAGCGGCCCTGGTGACCAGTCCTCAAGAGGGTGGAAAAAATGGTCACAAATGCTATATAAGATGGTGGAAAACTGGCATCCCACTCTTCCATCTACTTATCAGAGTAAAGAATATCTCATTTGAAAGATACATCCTGGATGGTTCTCTGCATCATCACAAGAGAATGATAATAGCTCTCCTTCTGTTGTATACTACAGTTATATAATGTACTGTGTATATATACTGTAAATATACAATATATATATACCTGTGCAAGAAACAAGGTGCTATGAAGGTTCTTGAAAACTAGTTTATTCTAAGCAACCAGCTATCACCTGAGACCATTAAAGCAAGTAATAAGGCATAGATTATTTTTTGATGCTTCTTAGTTTGTTATTGATTTATTGATGCTGCTCAGTTTGTGGACAACATAGCCAAATCAATGCAATCTCATCTTGCACAACATCTATGTTATAAAACTTTTTAATTTTATTACATATGTAGGTACCTGTGCCAATACTTTGTAGTGCAAGGTCTCATTAAGTATTAATGGCAGGAAGATCAATCTTGGGTGATTTTTTTTTAGATTAGACTGCTGTTTTCAGATTTACAAGAGATTCACATGTTCAAATATAGGAACAATTTTTATCTGGAAAACTGAACCTGCAACAGTGTTTCTTCCCAGCAGTGTTTTGCAATAATGCATATTGACAGATTCCAAAGAGACATATCCAATGAAAGCACATGTCATTTCATTGACTGTTGAAAAGTTCCTGCCTTTTTTAACTGCTTTGGACCCAGTGTAATTTTCCAAATATCTTACTATCATTCCCAAATTTCTCTTATGGGTGTCTCTCATGCCACTTTGTTTTGCTTTAAAAATTTAAGTCTTTACTCATGATAGTTCAAGTTTGATGACTAGTTTCATGACTAGTTCAAGTTTGAAACCACTTTTATTTTTTCATTTCACAGGGGGTGATAAGGAATTTGTTGGATTTCAGCAGAACATTTGTTGCCTTAAAACTTCAAGTCCCTATCTGTAATAGAACCTGATTTCAAAATCTGGGACCAGTTATTATCTCCCATTATATTTAGTTCACTATTTCAAATTTTCATTTTTGACCAAGTTTCAATTGGTTGTATGCTAGTTTAAAAGCAGTTAACTACTTCTTTCTTGAACCTCATCATTGTTTTGCACAGGAAGAGAGTGAATTAAGCATCTACAGTCAAAAGCATCCCAACTCCTTATTTCTACTTAAACAATGTTCAGGTTTCACCACCATATTTAATTTTAGAAAATAAACATAATAAAGCCTAAGGATTAAAACAGTACCATACCTCTAACCTGTAGGTTTGTTTTATAAAATTAAAAACAAAATTTTTTTTTAATTATTTTACATATCTTTCTATAATTTTTTTGTTTTGCCATGATTTGCCAAAACAGTTATTCCACAGTATCTTCTCAATATGATGGTCAATTGTAATGGTCATTACCAAATGAAAATTTGCAATGTGAGTAGTGTCATAGGATATGAAAAGAGAACTACCCCCCCCCCCCCCAAAAAAAAGGGGGGGGGGCAATGTGTAAATGATTGGCCCACTAATTTATGGAGAGTGTGAAGAAATAGGCTTATATACTTCTGACTAAAATTAGCCTGTATAATAGTTTGGTCCATTTTATAAATAGTTATGGTGGTTTATTAGTGAAACTTAGACCCTTTGTAAACAAAATAACAGGAAACTAGATGCTTTTGATTCTAGATGCTTACACAGTATCTTGGTCATTAGGGTGCTCAACTCTGTAAGTAATGATGAGGTTAGGCAAAAGAGTTGGCAACTTCCTTTAAGTAGCATATTGTACAGAGAAAGACTCCATTGGTTTGGTCATGTTGCCCGTATTCATAACTATAGATTAGCAAATAGGGTTATGAACAGTGTGCCTAAAGGCCTCAGAAAGAGGGAAAGACCTAGATTGCTGTGGGCAGACAATGCCAAACAGGATCTTGTTAGAATTGGTCAATAGTGGCCAGATGCAGCAGATTTACCTCAGGACAGATATGTTTGGGGAACTAAATTGCACAATCTGCTTGGAGTTCCATAACCCATGGCTACTTGATGATGATGATGATAAACTTCATTTTAAAAAATAAAATAATAAATACCCCCTAAAGCAGCTTCTTGCCACAGAGGTCTGACAGGAGTCTGTCAGTTTATATGCCATAGTAGAAGATCTGTGAGGATGGCAGGACCTCAGCAGAAAAACGACACACACATCCATGCCTTACCCGAGGCTCGAACCCAGATCCCTTAGATCAGTAGCCAAGCGCGCTAACCACTCGGCCATGAGATGGCTTAAACTTCATTTTACCCCCTGAAAAAAAAGACAGAATTGTGTGAATGATTTTTTTACTATAATTTTTGAATATGAGGCATGAATATTATGAATTGTGTGTCAATTGAAAGCTTGTGACATTGGCTGTCATAAACTAAAAGGATTCACCCTTATCCTTCTCTCTCCTTCTTAAAAAAGGAGGGGGTGACTCAGTCGGTAGCGTGCCAGGCTCGTATTCTGCAGTTCCCAGGTTTGAGTCCCAGCTGGGTCAGCATTGAGATTTATCTCGGCATAACTCCCCACCCTGCCCACAGTCAGTAGGGGACACCGATGGGCTTGAAAAGGCCACCGTCTGTTGGATGGAACGTTAAGCCATGGCCCCGTGTGTGGGAGAGCCATACCCTTTGCACATTAAAGAACACACTAGATGGCCTTGACAGGAGGCTACCATCTGTCTCCTAACAGTTGTTCCAGTGGGTCCCCTCCCCCAACCTTCTCTGAGCCTTTGGGGTCCTTGTGACCTGGCCATTTAGCCCATTGTGTGCAAGAAAGTGCCGCTCAGAGGTAAAACAATCCAACTTAAAACAGGAAATGTGTAAGTGATTGGTCCACAATATATTTTTGAACATTGGGATCAAGCATAGTGAGTTATATATCAAATGAAAGCTGAATTGGGGTGTCATAAGCTACTTTAAAGTATGCCCTACTTTCTGACACCTGGCTGTATCAGCAATTCTTTGTCAGCTACTGTACTGCACATCCAACTTCTTGCCTGCCTTTATAGATTGTTCAAAGTTCAGCATACTGGTGGGCTACGCCAATGGTCTGCTGTGATGTCATTACTGCAAACTGTGGCCAATCCTAGCATTATAGGCTTTTATTTTGGTGAGGCTAAACTTCACTATTTCTTTCCAAAATCTGACAGCTCCATCATTCAACTGCCACATAGATAATCCTCCTCTTCTGTTGAGTTCCTGGACATGTCATCATTAGGTGCAATGAATTTGCAAATGCTGCTGCCAAGTCAGCCATTTCTTATCTGTCTCTCCACTGCTAGTTCAATATCTGGACTTCTGGCAGTATTTCACCACCGAGCTCTGGCACAGTGGTAAAGATCTTGATCAGAACAGGTTGATAACAATTTTTTTCAAGATCAAGCCTGTTGTTAAAGTGGCAATCATATTTTCAGAGGAATTGTAAGGAGGTAGCTGTGCTTGCTCAGCTCCACATAGGCCATCCTTCTGCAGACAGATGATGAACCTATGAATTTGTGGCAACATTTTAACTGTCAAACATATTTTAATAAATGTCAAGTCATTGTGATTCATTGTGAACATCAGATTTATTTTTAGCTCTCTTCATTTGCTATCTGAGCCCCTTACACTCCGAGATTTTTTATGCAATCCCTCCTTTTTTACAACTGTCTTTGGCTTTTTACATTTCACTAACTATTTTAGATGTATTTGTTGTTTTACCTTTTTGCTTTTTTACTTTGGTCCTCTATAGCATTGGTGATTTCTGTAGTACACAATTGTCTTTCTTTTTATGTGTTATTTTATATCCATTGTTTTAGTTACAATTTTATTGCTTTTATTATTTGTATTATTTACTCTTTTTGATTTTGATTTTAACTTTTGTTTTGGATTACTTGTCTTTTACACTCTTCTTTTTCTCATTTGCTACATCATAGACTCAGTTGTTGATGCATCATAAAACCCCAGCAACTAACCAATTGGACCTCTCCTTTCTTTCTCCAAAAATAGGGTGAGAGACATTCAGCAGGAGTCGGTTATAACATAATCTTTCTTCATAATCTGCCACAAAAATAAAGCAACCACAAATTATGTTCCCCTCCTCCCCTGCATCTTCCCAAAATGTGGAGAGAAAAAATATAATAGGTCAATCATATTCAGTTATGTGTCAAATAACTTAATATGATTGACCTATTACTTATTACTATTTATAAGAAGGTTGGGATAAAAAGAGGTCATAGGCTATCACTCCCTCCCTTTTTTGGGGGGGAGGGAGCAAATAAAGGTGGAGGAAAATTTAACAGAGGTCAATCATATGTCTTTTGTCAAGTGACTGCTTATGAAGTGCAGAGAAACATTGGTAAAAACAATATCATCTTTTGATGAAAGGGATACAATAAGTGTATTTAGTGACAAATTCTCCTGCAAAGCTGCAATTGAAATTTAGAAACTAAAATATATAAGTGAAAAAATTATCTTCTTGTTTGTGCCCTAAAATGTAAAAAAAAAATTAAATCGTGTTCAATTTGTATTAATTTCAATGGAAATTAAGGTGGCAAAACGGGTTCCTCTTAGCAGCTGAAAAAAGAAGTTGCAACCATATATTATTTCAAAGTTAATATGAATTGAGTAAGAGATTTTATCATTGGCATTGTGTTTTACCTTTTTTTTTTTAAATACTTTTTAGGGCATAAATAGGTAGTTTTTAATATATGTTTTTGCTGTATGTAAGTCAGTATTTTAGCTACCAATTAATGAATTATGTTAATTTTTCTTTAAACCAAATGTTTTTTCATGTAGGAAATTTTTTGTATTAGTAAAAAGTAATTCATTTCTATGATAGCTTAACCCACTTAGGTTACATGATTAAAATGAGTATTCACAGTTAAATTTTAGCAGTTATTTCTTTGTAAGTACGTAGGTGGATCATTTAATTTGTAGACTACTGTTGGCAACAATTAGCAGCTTTTTGTATGACTAATACATATGTGGCAACACAGTGACTTGCCAAGTTTATGGATCAGTATGTGAAAGTGGAAACAAGTATGATATGGGTGCAATGTGCTTCAAGCAGAACAGTGTGTAATCTGTCTCATTTTCTTTGCTTTGGAAACATATTGGTTTTTATGTGTGTGATTTTTTTGTAAGCTGTGGGTGATCTAGAAACTGAGCAGCAATATGTGATATGTTACTGTGTTTGCCAAGGCTTAAGTGGTACACAGTCATAAAAGTAACTTAATTGTATGGAGAACAGTGCTAGGAATGAAGTGTGATTTTCAAGTGGCACAAATGCTTCATAGATGGTTGCAATTTTATGGAGGATTATCCAAGATCTGGGCAACCAAGTACTGTTATCCTACACTCCACATATAAACCCATTTCTTGAACTGTTTAATCCTTTGCATTCTAAGTTTTTTTTTTTATAGATGTTACTAATTACTCGAAGCAGTACTGATAAAAAATAGTTGTAGCTTAAAATTTTTTAAATATAAATATTATCAAAATACTTGTCTGCAAAATTTTTTTATTGATAAGGACCTTTATACATATTTATGGAACAAAAAATAACAGTGATTTACAAAAAATAAATAAATACAAAACAAACAAACATCACAAAAAAAACAATAAAAAATATACATATACAAAAAAACTACAACTTATAATTTTTTAATGTGTGATACCGTTTGAAACAATCGCCGACATGCATGTGATGTTTTTGCGTGCATGTATCACAAAAAAGTGGGTTTCATGTCTACCACCCAGCATTTTTCGATTGGAACAAACTGCACAGTCTTTTTTGGTTCCATTATGCAAAATATGTAATTTATTGTTTAGTCTGTCCTCTCCATTCACTGCAAAAGTTGTTGAAAACAAATTCATCATCACTTCTTCAGTTGTGCTATAACTTTTAACAATGTATTTATTTTACATGCCATGTTTATGTGTAAAAATTATGATCAAGAATAATAATACAGAACACAGACAGAGATGACACTCAACCACCTGCTACAGACATTAGTGCCAGACTGACTGTAATGTGTTGCTGCTATGGCACCCACAAGTTTTACGATAAAATCAAGATGGCACAATTGTAGCACCCTCGGGTGCAAAGGGTTAAGCACCACTTATCCTCACCGAAAACTGTAATGTATTACATTTGCTATGTTTATATATTATATTAATTATATATATATAACATATTACTATGCATATTACAATGCTCAGTTTCTGGATCAGCCATAGCCTGCAAAAAATCACACACATCAACGAACACCTTTTCCAAATTAGAAAATGACAGAGACTGTACTGTTCTGCTTTGACCATATCACAATATATTTCAATTTGCACACATCTCTATGCCCTTGACAAGTCACCGTGTTTCCACATATCATGTATTAACTCATACGAAAAGCTGCTAATTGTTGGTGACAGCAGTCCACAAATTAAATGATCCACCCTTGTAATAGAAAACTTCTTATGCATATATGTTGAACACTGTTTTTAAATTTTCTTTTAAGTGAAATTACAGAAAACAGATTGAGCAGTAGTTCTGTTGAGACAGTTCTTGTGGGCATTGATAAAGAATGTAATCTAGCTGATGTTGCATTTGAAGAAGAAGTTTTTTCTTATAATACAGATCAAAGGAAGCAAATCAAGAATGTTTCTAAATTACATGAAACTTCAGCTGAAAGTATGGAAATAGTTTCTGATTCAGAAGATGAGGTGATCTATAGCTTCTATTTAGTTGTTTTTTTACTCTGTTAATAAATGTGTATTTTGTTATTTAAAATATCATTTTTATTTTTCATTCTGTAGTATTTAAAAATATGATTTTGTGGTTAAATAAAAGTAAATAATGTGCATAATGATTGCATGGAGAACAAAAATTGTTAATTAACAATATACAGCTTTTGGGTGATTGCATTATATTTTGACAAAAAATCTGCATGTACTTTTCAAATTGTGTCACTCTTTACTATTTTTCTTCTTTTATGTTAAACTATTTATTTGTCACAGTTAATTTAAAATTGTGAAGAAATATTAAAAGATAGGGAATTAGTAAAAATCTATTTTGTGCATTAACAGCTTTCAGGCTTTATATTTGTGTTGATTAGCGTGCTTGACTGCTGATTAACAAAAACCTGGGTTCAAACCCCAGGCAAGGGATGTATGTTAATGTTGTTTTTCTGCTGAGGTCCTACCATCCTGACCTTCTACTATGGCGTATTAAACTGACAGGCTCCTGTCAGACTTCTGTGGCAAGCAGCTGCTTCAGAGAGGTATTTATTTATTTAGCAAGTTATGTAGAGTGAAAGGACACTCTAAGGCTTTCTGAAGTTTGTATTAAAAACAGTGTGAAAGTTTCTAAAACTTCAGAATATACACCAAATAGCCAAAACATTATGACCAACATATCTGTATGCAAATTGAAGCAGCCACAGGTAAATGATGGCACGGTTGAAGATCATAAAATGGTATAAATAACACCTGATACTGAGCTCTGTTAATCAGTGTTATTCTTGTTCTTCAGATGGGAAAGGCAGCATGCTTAAGTGAGTTTGACAAAGGCCAAATTGTAATGGCCAGATAACTGGGTCAGAGCATTTCTGAGACAGCAAGGCATGTGGGGTGCTCACGGTCAGCTGTGGTTAGTACCTTAAAGTGGTCCGAGGAGGGAAAAACCACAAACTGCCAGCAAGGTGTGAGCCGATCATAGCTCATCAATGCTAGAGGTGAGTGAAGGCTATCCTGTGTGGTATAAGCCAACAGAAGGGATACTGTGGCACAACTCACCCATAATTTAAATGCTGGTGATGGGAATAATGTGTCACAACACACAATATGTAGAACTCTACTGAAAATAGGGCTGTGTAGCCTCAGGCCACTCTGAGTGCCCATGCTAACCTTGTCTCACCATCAAAAGCACCTTCAATGGGCACGCGAGCATCAAAACTGGACCTTGAATGATGGGAAGAAGGTCGTCTGGTCCAATGAATCCCGTTTCTTGTTGCACCATGTGGTCTGCTGGGTTTGTGTGTGTCGTTTTCCTGGGGAAATATTGGCACCGAAAACAAGCCAGTGGAGGAAGTGTAATGCTTTGGGCAATCACGGTCAAACCTTGGTCATTCATGTGCAGGAAACTATGATGTCGACCACCTACCTAAACATCATTGCAGACCAGGTACATCCTTTCTTGGTAATGGTATTCCCCTCTAATAGTGCCTTCATTCAGCAGGATAATGCACCATGCCACACTTCCTGAATAATTCGAGAATGGTTTGTGGAACATGAGGGAGACTTCCAGATATTGCCCTGGCCTCCAAATTCCCCAGACACAATCCAATCAAGTATCTGGGGTTTGTGTTGGAACAGCATATCTGATCTGCGGCTGCTCAACTGCTTAACTTACAAGAGTTAAAGGATCTGCTGTTAATGTTGGTTTTTTTTTACCTCTGAGTGGCATTTTTTTGCACACCATGGGTTAAATGGCCAGGTCACATGGATCCTGAAGGCTCAGAGAAGGTTGGGGGAGGGGAACCACTGGAACAGCTGTTGAGATCGTAGCCTCCCGTCAAGGCCATCCAGCGTGTTCTCTTACATGCACAGGGTATGGCTCTCCCACACACGGGGCCATGGATTAATGTTCCATCCGATGGACGGTGGCCTTTTCAAGCCCTTTGGTGTCCCCTACTGACCGTGGGCAGGGCGGAGAATTTTGCAGAGATAAATATCAACTCTGACCCAGCTGGGACTTGAACTTGGGAACTACAGATTATGAGCTTGGTGTGCTACCGACTGAGCCACCCTGCCCCTCTGCTGGTAACGTGTTGGTACCAGATACCACAAGACACCTTTAGAAATCTTGTAGCATCCATGTCGTACTGGGTAAGAGATGTTTTGGCAGGACGTGGAGGACCAACATTATATTAAGCAGAGGTCATAACGTTTTGCTTCTTCAGTGTACACTATTCCACTTCGTAATATATACTTGGTAGACTGATTAAAGTTGGCATCTTTATTCTGTGTAGCAGCAGCAGAAGAGTATTTGGCTGATTTGTTTCATTTCTTCTTGGTTTCAGCATACTGCATGCATATATAAATTTTTGAAATTGGCTTGTTTCTGTTGCTCATTTGGAAGTCAATGAGTTTAAGTGCTGTTATCATAAATTTTGGAATTGATGGTACTCGGTGTTTCAGGAGCATAGAAGAAAAGTACTTTGGTTTTATTCGTGCAATAGAATTTATTTGTTGATACTTCCAGATATTTTTTTAGTTATGTCTTGTTGATTATGCTGTAAATTTTCTATACTTGCATAGGAGCATGACTTATGTGATGGCTTGCTGTAATGCTTAATGTGACTATGATATAAACAGAACAGATCACACAAATACTCAGTTGCCCCTTTGCAGGTGGTGGTGGTGGTGGGGGGGGGGGGGTCGGTCAGTAATGCACCAGGCTCATAATCTGCAGTTCCCAGTTTCGAGTCCCATCTGAGCCAGCATTAATAATTTATCTGCAAAACTACCCACCCTGCCCTCTGTCAGCAGGGGACACCAGTTGGCTTGGAAAGGCCGCTGTCCAGCAGATGGGACATTAAGCAGTGACCCTGTGTGCAGGAGAGCCATATCCTGTGAATGTTGAAGAACACTGGATGGTCTTGATGGGAAGCTACCATCTGTCTCCTAACAGCTGTCCAGTGGGTCCCTTTCTCCCAATTTTCTTTCAGCCTTTGAGGTCCTTGTGGCCTAGCCATTTAGCCCATTGTGTGCAAAAAAAGTGCCACTCAGAGGTAAAACAACCCAATAGTTGTCTTTTTATTAGAAATGCCTTTGTATCACATGTAATGAAATAATCTGTAACATTCCATTATCATTTGCTGGTTATGATAAATAGGGAAGACATATCCAACAATAGTTTACAGTATATTGCAGTGGAACTGGTAGAAACCACATTTGAACCAAATTTGAATTGAGCTTATTATAGGGCTGAAAAGAGCTGGCATGAGTATTAAACATAAGTTTTGGTTGAGTTTTCATGAATCTCAACAGGAGTGTATGGTGCATAAGCAACTGAACAAAAAGCTGTATGGCCAGAAATGAATAGTCTGATGTCTGAAGCCAATGGAGGGTTACCAGAATGCCTGCAGGCAAGATAAAGTGGAATAGATAATGCATGAATACAACTATGGCTACTGTGTAACTTATCAGACTGTAACTTATCAGACTAGAATTGTGCTTATTTAGGCTTCCACACAGATGGCCCTATCATGAATCACTCTTATTAGCATGAAATGGATAACTTCCCGCAGTGCCAATAAGCACTGAAACCAGGGTAGAAGATAGGGGAAAAGTTTGATCTGATGAATCTTGATTCCAGTTGCATATGCCAGTGGGAGACTAGGATATGGTGAAACCAGCATCAATCCGTGGATCATGTGTAGTAGCATGAACAATGCCGACTTGTCAAAGTAGTACAATGATCTGAGGCTTGTTTTCTTGGCAGATACTGGAACTCCTGATATCTGTTGCACATCATCTGGAGTAGTGTATTTTCTAAATAGTTTAATTCATTGCACTGAACTGTAAATGAACAGTTCTAAATAGTGTTGCAAACTAGGTGCATTACTTTTTTTTTAAGGAAGAAGGTACTTCCCTATACAAAGGACAGAGATAACCTAGAAGCTATATTAGACTTCATGTTGATTGTTTACCTCTCATGTGATGGCTATTTCCAGCAGAATTATGCTCATAGCAATGATTTCAATCTTTCTCATTAGCCTGTGCAGTTGCTTGATTCAAATCCCGTTTAGCATTTACAGTATGGCACAGAAAACAGTCAGATGTATTGATCCACTTCTTTCCACTGTTGAACAGTTAACAGATGCTGTTTTGTGGGGTGCTATCTTCTTGTTTTGATATTCTGAAGGACATTTCTATCATCTTGTGGAATAAGTGCCAAGGTGAATGAATCACGGCTTTTCTGAAATAATGAGGTTTTATTCATCCTGATCTTTTATTGGCATATACAATTGGGATTAAAATTCATTAGATGTGATCTTTTCCAATCTTTCAGTTCTTGTTGGCCACTCTAGGTAAGTTGTCCATTACATGCTGACATAAATAAGCATGATTCTAGTCTGATAATACTAGCCACAATATTAGTTATTCTTCATGTAGCTTATACTGCTTGATACTGAAATTACTCTACAGTTGTGGACAGAATCTTCTGAAACTCATAACAGACACAGATGATCAAGTGCGTATTTGATTTCATTTACAGTTCAGTGCAATGAATTAAACCAACAGCATGTAGTTGGATGTACATCCTTTAGAAAGTAGTGAAACTGCCATGGTTCATGATACATTTAGTGATAATTTGTGGCATAGAGATTTCTGATGGTGTCTTGAGGGATGTGCCACTTGCATGGTTCCCATAACATAGCTGTATTTGGGTCAATTGAGGGTGGCTCTACAGATGATGTCTGATCAGGTCCCAAATGTGCCTGGTGGTTGATAGGTCTGGGCTGGAGAGATGGCTGGTCATGGAGTAGTCTGGGTGCCTTGGAGACATACCCTGGAAATGGTAGCAGTGTCTGGGCATGCATTATCTTGTTAGAAAATGGCATTAGGGATACTAATCAGAAATGGTAGTGTGAATGACTATAGGATGAAATCGATATCACCAAGGATTCACATTACCAATTACATACCAGAGGTGACCTGCTATCATAACTGATAGCTTCCGAAATGAGGACACCCTGTGGACTAGTCATATTGCATTCATGGATGATCGCTGGATCAGCCTTTTACCCATGTCTTCTCCTGTGATGATCATCAGCACCAAGGCAGAACCAGGACTCATTGTTGAAGATGTGTTACCATTCCTTGTTCCAAGTTACCTTAATCTGACACCAGTGTGAAGTTCAGCACTTCCTTATCCCATCTACTTATGTATATATGTATTTATATATTTCAATATGTATTAACACAAAGTAAATGTAAGGGACCTCCCCATAATTCCTTAGGTTGGGTTGGATTGTTTTACCTCTGAGCGGCACTTTTTTGCAAACCATGGGTTAAATTGTTAGGTCACATGGACCCTGAAGGCTCAGAGAAGGTTGGGAGAGGGGACCCACTGGACCAGCTGTTGGGAGACAGATGGTAGCCTCCCATCAAGGCCATCCAGCGTGTTCTTTAACGTGCACAGGATAATGCTCTCCCGCACATGGAGCCGCGGTTTAGCGTCCCATCCGACGGACGACAGCCTTTTCAAGCCCATCGGTGTCCCCTACTGACTGTGGGCAGGGCGGGGAATTTTGCAGAGATAAATCTAAATCCTGACCCTGCTGGGACTTGAACCTGGGAACTACAGATTACGAGCCTGATGCACTGCTGACTGAGCCACCCCCAACCCAAATAATTCCTTACTAAGACACCTGGGTGCCCAGCATTGAGAAGTAGATAATTGGCTTCCTATCAACTACAAGCTTCAGTGCTGCTAAAGGTCAAGGTGGGGGAGGCTAGGTGTGATGAGTGGGGCTGTCTGGGGCAATCAGGGAGGATTAAACCACAGGTTAATGAAAAGTGTAGGCTAAAGAGTTTGAACCCAGGGGGCTTGTCAGATGCTGGGAGAGAAGAGGAGAAAGGAGATGTGAGAACGACAAGAGCTCCAAAGCAGTGAGGTTTTGAGTGAAGTCGTCTGTGTTCGAGTGTAGCAACAAGATCTGTTTTAGTCCAGATATCGAGGGACTCACATTGGATTTCTCCCTTGGAAACTGAAAGGAGAGATCCGGGCATATTCACATGGTTTATACATCCTCTATGGCTAGTAAAGTATGAATAGTTAGTCACCTAGGTTGCCAAACATCCCAGTATTCGTAGCTGTATTGTTATTCAATAAATTATTAAATTTTTATTCTGCCTCTGTTCAAGTTATTAATAACTAGAAGTATAAAACCTTAGATAGGATAAGGACCAATAGGAACTTTACAACTGTTGTGAGTAAGTATGATTAAACCAACCTATGAATATAGACATCTTTACAACTATTGCAGTCTGACAGGATAGATTCAACCACCCAGCCATAAAGATCTTTTACAACTAATTCAGCTGAGTCCAACAGTGGTGCACAATCAAGGGTAATCTAGCAATAGACATACAGCCCTGCATATGCCATTCTCCTGGCAATGGTCTGGTCGTGATAGAGACTTCCCTGGCAGTAGTTACAGTTGTGTGCCAGGCTACTACTGCCTGCTGACAAATCTGGCAATCCACCTGTACTGTTGTACGTCTGAAGTGCTTGATCCTAAGCAATGACTTCCTCCTTGAGACTATTTGGTACCAGTAACATCCAAGTGTCCTTACATTGTGATCACATTTGTGGTTGTACCAGTAAGTAGACCACCCAGTTTCACACTGCTGTACAATCCAGCCACACTCAAATGTGTCCAACTACTGATATGATTGATGTAAGCATTGTCCATGGCAATCAACACTTATTTGTAGCTTTTTGCGGACAACTACAGCACCTAAAACATTTGTCTTAGCTGCTCAGTGTTGATCCTGTGATCTGCAGCTACGCGTTTGTCATGGAAACATAATTACTTTCACATATCACTGCCCTGCACTCCTATACTTCATCTTCAAGCAGCCATGGGCTGCGAAGGTCCAACCAGATTGTGCAATTATTTGTATGCAAATCCCACCATTCCTCTATGGGACAATTTCAATGTTAAAGAGCATAGTTTTGAGTTTTAGAATCAATGATTAGTAGATGTTTTTTTTTTGCATGTAAAAATTATGTTTTTTATATTTTGATTTCAAAATTGCGTATTTCTGTAACATTTTATCTTAATATTTCGCATTTATTGGCACAAATGTAAATGCATAAAATTACTTCAAAAAAGTGTTAGCTTTCTTTTTTTAAGCTATTTCAAGCATTTGTAAATATAAATAACATACAAAACTACCTCTGAAATATTTGTTACTGATTGAAAGCAACTGCTTGAGGGGGTATTTATTTATTACTTTTGAAAGCAAGCATGTTCGATTATAGTCATCCTCTCTTGACAATTAGTTATGACAGTGTTATAGAGTAAAATGCTGTTCCACATCAATACTTTTACTGATGCCCATATCACTCTAGTGAATTAAGGGTAACATGTATTTCATGGCCAAACATAATTGAAGTACATCTGTTTTTCACCCTCTTTGATTTGCATGATTAATTTGCAGTGAAAATGCTAATAGATGTCTATCATGTCATTTCATTGCAAATGTAGAAGAATGGAATGCTATTTGTACTTGTCAGTAAAGAGGAAATTCAACCTTTTCAGTGCCACCAGCAGTGGATAGGTTACACAAATATTTAAATTCCTTATGACAGCAATTATTTGGTTTACTTACTGTCCCATGGCCGAATGGTTAGCGCATATGGATACTGATTTAAGGGACCTGGGTTCGAGCCCCTGGTAAGGCATGGACGTTTATGTTGTTTTTCTGCTGAGGTCCTGCCATCCTCACAGACCTACTATGGCATATAAACTGACAGGCTCCTGTCAGACCTCTGTGGCAAGCAGCTGCTTGAGGGGGTATTTATTTATTTATTTATTTTATTTTTATGTATGGTCAGCATTTCTAAACTTGCCCTAGAAGCTTCCATAAGAATCACTATCAGTGAAGTTTATTTCTGATCACAGCAGTTGCTTAAAGTGCTCTTGGTCTCAGGCTGAATAGCCTTCCAGAGGGATGAATCAAGGTTGATTTTCGTAAATCTAATTTTTCACACAATAAATGTTCAAAATAATGCTTGGATCCCTGCAGTTTGTTAATGGTGTTTCTATTGTTATAAGTTTCTACAACGAATTTCACTCCTACTTGAACTGTGGAAAGACTCTCATCTTCAAATTTTTTTGTCAAAAGTTCTGTGGTGAAGTTCTTAAGTTCCTGAAGTTTTTAGAATGCATAAGATAGATTCAAGGTATCTAAGTAAATTACAACTTGGAACCAAGAGTTCCATCTTATAATTGCAAAAACTAGGAAGGAATTTGCTTTCAGATTAGGAAATTTTTCCTGAAGAAATGTAGCATAAGAGCTCTTTATCTTGCTTGAGTGGAGGAAAGCAGATTTTATTTTCCAAACAATACAATTAAAAATTCTTTAAAAAGCGAAAAATGTTGACTTTATGAGCCCAGCATTGGTAATGTAAAAATTGCTATCCTAATGGAATGAAGAGCAGTGATGCCATTATTATGCCACAAGAAGCCACATACTAAGCTAAATCTGACATCATACCCCAGATATTCTCATATTCAATTGAGAATTCTTTTAAATTATTGACATTTATTTGCAACAAGATGTACAGAATTAGCTGTGACTAATAAACTTACACAGGCTAAATAATAACTTTAATCTCTAGAGTTCTCAATAGTTTTTAAAAGAATGGCAAAAATACATCTCCCTTTACTATTGGAATTTTCATATGTTATAACACTAATTGCTTTTCTTTTCAAAGACATATGAAGTTTTACTTTGGTAGTTTCTTTACACCAGTGGTACATAAACGTTTTTGGCATTGGCCCAAGTAGAAAAATATATAGTTGCTATGGGCCAATAGTTGGGAGAGGTTGCAGTAAAGGAACAAAAAAAAAAGGATTTAGCTTTGTTTATTACATTTTACTTGTCATATGTATAGGTACAAAATAATAATAATGAATATTAATAGAGTTTATTTTATTGTCAAAACTGAAGTTGGCTTGTCAAACAGTATGTAAAGGATGGGATGTATTTCAGCAATTATTTACTGAACATTTGGCTTCAATAATGATTATCTAATTGTATTATATTATTCAAATTTTGATGTTTTATCTTGTTAAAATATCGTTCACTTTAATAGAGTCAGATTTCAAAAATGCATTTAACTTTTTCGAATTTTCATGTGGGCCAGATAAAATTGTTAAAAGGGCTAGATTGGCCTGCAGGCTTTAGTTTGTGCACATCTGCTTTAACCCTTTGAAGCATAGTAGTTCCACACAGAAACCACTTACTTAAATTTTTATTTCTATACACAGACTGGTTTTACAGCGAAACCACACTTCCTACATGGGTATTAGTGCGCCATCTATTGATCTCCATCGCAAATGATGGAGTATTGATACTCCATCATTTTTCTACACATAAAGACGGCCCATACCAAATGTCATTAAAATCGGAAATAAAATCAAAATTCGTGCTTCAAAGGGTTAAATGAAGGTTGGTGGTTTCTTCTCAGATCATCCCCATTTCGAAGATCACTGGTGTCAGGTATATAGTGTAGGAAATATTTGCCAATGACTTGCTGATCAAGCTTATGAGTCAAAAATATTGACTTTTAGACAATTTTTTTTATATTGTCAATAATGAATGTTTCTCCATTTTCCATTCCTCTAAATAAACTTGAACACTACTCTCACAATCATGTTATGACAATTCATTACTTGGATCAGTACTTCTCTACTTGGCAGCATTGAAAAATGTCTTGGATGAAAAAAAAAATTTTTTTCAGGTATATCACCAAAATCATGCTTCGTTGCCAAAAGTGCTGTTTATCACAAATATCTGTCAATTTCATGATTTAAAACACACTTTAAATTAGTTTTAATCTACTTTGGATGGCAAAAAGATTGATAATTAGTTCATTTTTGAACAATTTTGCTTTTATTATAAAAAGGGAAAAAAAACCCAACTAACCCTAATGATAGTTTATCCAGTATATATTTTCATTGACTCCTCCCTCTTACCCTAGTACTATGTGTATATTCTAAAACTAATTATGAATGGGTCTCAAGGAACCCAGTTATCATTGTTTTACCTCATGAATTCCTTGAATTTGTGAGGGGAAAAGCTCTATTTGTAAATAACTGTGAATTTACCCATCTACATCTTGATCATATTTAAGATCATTGAGACTTTTTTTTTGCTTTGAACAAATTGTTAATTAATTCTGTTACTTGATTTTATATTTTCCATTATTTGTTTTATTTGCAGCAACCATTAATCTATTTGACTAAAGTGGATGAAGAACTTCCAAATATTGATTGCCATTTGTTAGATGAAGATATTCGACCTTCTGTTGTAAAGTTATATAAACAAGGGGTGAGTCATTTTAAATTAAATATAATCAGTAGAGTGGTAACTTTTTAAGTATATTTTCCAAATATAAATGTTTTAACTAAGTTTTCATGAAATACTAATTGCAGAGGAAAAAATAGTACACAGTTAAAAAAATCTTCTTTCTCAGAAAATAATTAAAATAACTTAAAGTTCTCTCACTCACTGAGCAATTAAAATATTAAGTCACTTCACTGAAGTTGAGATTTGTCTCCACAGGATTCCCCGCCCTGCCCACGGTCAGTAGGGGATACCGATGGGCTTGGAAAGGCCGCCGTCCGTCGGATGGGACGTTAAGCAGTGGCCCCATGTGCGGGAGAGTCATACCCTGTGCACATTAAAGAACACGCTGGATGGCCTTGACAGGAGGCTACCATCTGTCTCCCAACAGCTGTTCCAGTGGGTCCCCTCCCCCAACCTTCTCTGAGCCTTCGGGGTCCATGTGACCTGGCCATTTAGCCCATGGTGTGCAAAAAAATGCCGCTCAGAGGTAAAACAACCCAACCCACTTCACTGAAGCAGTAGCACTGTCCTTGCTCCAAAAAGCTTCTGAGTTTGCTCCTAAACTTTTAATATGCAAATAGTTTGAAGGATACGTTTAATGATTTTATTGTTCAACAACAGAGAAACTTAAAGTTCTATTTTAAGAAAATAGTAATTCTTCTATGTGAACATTTCATGCTCTATGCTTATTCTATAGGTAATTTTATTGGATAATGCAGCTGTTGAAATTTATTAAATTTCAGCATGGTTAAATATAATACTAAAAGCCACATAAGGCCAGTAGGCACAATTATAAAAAAGTGAATCATTTTGTTCGATCGCAATATGTAGTCATATTGCCATTCATCAAATGATTTGCATAAAATTATGAAATGGAAACTCTAATCAATCTAATTATTCATTAGTAAATGTACAGGTTACCTGTTGACACAGAAGTCATTATATCAATAAATAATTGATACAATGATTGAACATTTCAAATAATGCTCTGAGTGTGAGTGACTTTCTTATTTACATATTATTCAGAGCAACACTGAAAGTTGCCTTCCCCAATCATAGATGGCACCAAAATATCATTAGTGGTAGGATGATGGAGCCGATTCTAGTTTAGTGGTTAGAACATTCTGGCATGAATCTAGAGAGACATGGGTTTCTGAGTCCTGTCATCATCATCATCATCATCATCCTCAAGCAGCCATGGGCTACGGAGGTCCAACCAGACCGTGCAATTTAGTTCTCCAAGCAAGTCTATCCTGAGCTACATCTACTGCATCTGGCCACTGCACACCAATTCTAACAAGGTCTTGTTTGACATTGTCTGCCCACCGCATCCTAGGTCTCCCCTTCTTTCTGAGGCCATTAGGAACACTGTTCATAACCCTATTCGCCAATCTATAATTATTCATACGGGCAACATGGCCAAACCAACGGAGTCTCTCTCTGCACAATATGCTGCTTAAAGGAGGTTGCAAACTCCTTTCCCTAATCTCATCATTAGTTACAAAGTTGAACCACCTAATGCCCAAGATACTGCGTAAGCATCTGGAATCAAAAGCATCTAGTTTCCTGTTATCTTGTTTGCAAAGTGTCCAAGTTTCACTACCATAACTAACCCTAGAAAGAACCAAACTATTGTACAGTCTAATTTTAGTCTTTAGGTGTATACGCCTATTTCTCCACACTCTCCATAGGTTCTTAAAAGTCCCGGCAGCAATCCCAATTCGTCTGTTAATCTCATGCCGCACATCACCATTATCTGTTACATAGCTCCCAAGATAATTAAACTGTGACACCTGCTCAAGACTGCAACCATTCAGATTAACTGAATCACAGCCTGCCTGACCAATTTTCATCACTTTAGTTTTCTCTCTGTTTATAACCAAACCTACTCTACTGCCAGTCTCATCAACAGCTCGAATGAAAGAGTTCATCTCATCAACATCATTTGCCAAAAGGGCTAAATCATCAGCATAATCCAAATCAGAAATTTTCGTATCTCCAGCCCATTTAAGGCCAAAATCTTTCCCTTGAAGTGAATTTCGCATAACATAATCAATAACCAAGCTAAAGAGAAAAGGAGACAAAATGCACCCTTGTCGAACACCAGAAGTAATGCTAAACCAATTACTACAAGCCTTACCAACTCTCACACACGACTCAGTGTTATTATAGAGAGCTTTCATTATGTTAACTAACTTGTCTGGTATACCATATGATCTTACAATCAACCACAAATTATGACGATCAACAGAGTCGAAAGCCTTTTTAAAATCAACAAAGCTAGCAACCAAAGGTTTCTGAAACTCTAAACATTTCTCAAGAATCTGCCTAAGTGAAAATATCTGATCCACACATCCCCTACCACTTCTGAATCCACATTGCTCATCACGCAATTGACTGTCAACCAGATTCTTAATTCTATTAAGCACAATCATGGAAAGAACTTTACCTGGAACAGAGAGTAGGCTGATACCCCTATAGTTATCACAAGAACTGCGATCACCTTTTTTGAAAATAGGGATAACAATAGCTCTGGTAAAATCCTTAGGAACCATGCCTTTATCATAAACGATATTCAGAATTTCAGTCATCCAAGTGGTAACCAAAACATTCCCAGCTCTAAGCATTTCCGTAGTAATTTCATCTACCCCTGGGGATTTATGAAGTTTAAGTTTAGAAACAGCCAAAATAACTTCAGATTGTGTTATAGGTCCAACATTAAAGCCACCAATGCATCTATCATCATTGCAGACAATGGGAGTAGAACTAACTACATTGTTTAGAACATCACTGAAATGCTCAGCCCACCTAGCCATGACAGAATCCTCCCCTTCTATAACCTTACCTTGTTTATCCTTCAATCCTTGTATGCCTGTCTGTTTTCTACCACACAAAACATTAATTATCTGGTACAGCTCTCTGCTGTTGTGCTGTCTAACCGCTTCCTCGGCTTTGTCAGCCAAACCATCAAGCCAAAGATTCTTATCAGCAGCTAACTGATCCTTTACAAGTTTATTAAGGTCTCTGTAATGCTTTCTATTAGGACTAGTAGGGTATTGATTAAGGGCATTCCTGCAGTTCTTTCTTTCAGAAATAAGCTCAAGTGCCCTATCACTCAGATAATTTTGCCTCTTCTGCTTCTTTTTTCCTAAAAGAGTACTGTTAGTGTCCAAAAAAGCCTGTTTAAAATGATCCCATTCTTCCTCAACTTCAGTAGTAAGCAAACCATGACTGTCATAATGACTAAGTAACCTATCATGGTAAGCTTTGGCTATAACTGGATCTTTCAGAGCTTCAGTATTAAAAGTAAATTTTTTAACCCTAGCACAACACTTTTTAAGTTTAAGTTGCAAGACACTTTTAACAAGGTAATGGTCAGATCCAATTTCAGCTCCCCTATATGCCCTGGTATTCCTAACAGAACTAGCCCATTTGCTGTTAATTAATATGTAATCAATCATATTCTTATGCAGCCCATCAGGTGAAACCCATGTGTACTTATGTATGTCGCGGTGTTTGTAATAAGTGTTAGTTATTCTGAATCCATTGAGTTTACTTACCTGTAGGAGATGTTGCCCATTGCCATTGCAGCAACCAATACCAAAAGGGCCTATTACTCCTCCCCAAAGGGCAGAGTCAGCACCAACTTTGGCATTGAAGTCACCTAGAACAAGGGTAATATCTCCTTTCTTGACAGAATTCAAAATATCCTGAAGTTGTTCATAAAACCTATCCTTCTCATCCTCATCGGCATCCTCAGTGGGGGCATAACAGCAGATAACATTCAAGTCTTTAACGCTTGCCTGAAATTTTGCTTTAAGAAACCTTTCATTAATGCACTCATATCCTAGAAGAGCATCACTAGCGTGTCTGCTGAGAAGCAGACCCACGCCTTGGTGATGCTTATTGTCGTCCCTTCCTGAAAAGAGAAATTTAAGATTATTTTTAAGAATCCAACCTTTATCAGTCCATCTGGTCTCTTGCAAGCCGAGAATATCTAAATTATAACGGTGGAATTCTTGTGTGAGGACATCAAGAGAAAAAGCTCTGTGCAGAGTCCTCACATTCCAACTACCTATGGAGAGAAAATGGTTAGTGACCTATGGAGAGAAAATGGTTAGAACTATGTTATAGTTTCATAAACATAGTTTAAAGAAACTATGTTTATTGAGAGAGGGAATGCCAACAATATCAAACAGCCCCCTAATCGCAGACATGGGGCAAAGACCCGTTCCCCCACTACTAAAGGCTGAAGCCATCTACACTGGAAGACTTCCTCCAATGTAGAATTTGACGATGCCAATAGAAGCAAAGAGTTCAGGTGCCTGCGATGACCTCTGCTCAGGATTATCCACCAGCTGATAAACATATCCTGTGAATCTATTCACTTGGGGCTGTCAACCCACAAACAAACAGATAACACAGCAGAAGACTTTCCCTCCACAGAAGCCCACCAGTGCAGCAAAATCAGGATCCATAATCAAGCTCAGAGCCATATATCTGTCCAGTCCAGTAGGTTTATATGGTCATCACCAGGACCCTGTGTGGTTGACCACTCCTCAGCAGGGTAGAAAAAAAAGAAAACTAGCCATAGTTGTCCAGATCAGTAGGCCACACTAATCTGGCAGCCCTCCCCTTCCGTTCACTTCCACAAGAGAGTATCTCTTTTGAAAGTTACTAACGGTCCGCACCACGAGAAGGCGGGGTCGGACATTAGGTGCTAGGCCTGGCCGGTTCTATGCATCATCACAGGGGATTGGTGCATAGCTCTCCTTCCAGTGACTACCTAGCTACCATTTACAGACCACCAGTCCTGTGGATCAGCAAAATTAATTTTTTCCACAAAATTATTTATTAATATATTAAAATTTTGAAATTTAGTAGTAGCAACCCAGCCCACTAGCATTCTCTTTGTTGGGATTAGTAGTTCCAGTGGTCAAGTAATTAGCATGCTTGACTATGGAGCAACAGATGTTAAGTTTACCTAATATTTGGATGATTTGCAAAAACATCACTTTTAGAATACATTTTGTTTTAACACTAGGTGTATGGATGAAATTACTACCATGCATTAATATTTCCTATCATATATTTAGAAATTATTACTCTTGATGTGTTGAATGCCAGATCTTTTCAACTTTTCATTATATGTTTAAATTGAATTTGTCTACTACTGATCAAGTAGCTTGAGCTAGTTGGTTGTTTTACTTCTGAGTGGCATACTTTTGTACACAATGGGCTAAATGATCAGGTTACAAGGACCCTGAGGGCTCAGACAAGGTTGTGGGGAGAGGACCCACTAGACATCTGTTAAGAGCAGTGATGAAAGTAGGCTGGTACGATCCGGTACGCTGTACCGGCAAATAATTTCTTCCCGGTATGGAGTACCGGTAATACATCTTTCAGTAGTGGCACAATTAATTATTTATTTTACAGCTTAAATGCTTTTTCAACCGAGCAGTTGATTTGATCTCTGAAGTTGATAGCATCCCTTTTTCTTTTAATAATTTTATTTGAAGATTAAATTAAAGATATTTCACCTCAGTCGAATTTCTTACTTTGTTTCCTTCCTCCATTGCCCATCACATTGGAAGCTTTGGATGAGTTTTTGTTTTTCCAATAAAACCGAAATCCATGAATGTAACAGAATCGGCAAGTATTCAGGTGCATTAATATTCATTTCACATTAAAAATCCCTAAATCATTCGCTATTTGCAGAAAACAGAGACCGAAATAGAAAACACTGGGACATGGTACTTTCTTCACCATACACTTCATTTTATTACTCCTGTAAGATGACTTCAGTGGAGTAACTACTTGTGCATGATTTTCTACATATAGTATGCTTCACAGCAAGCCATACTGGTAAGAAATAAAATTTACTTTCACCACTGGTTAAGAGACAGATGGTAGCCTCCCATCTAGGCCATCCAGCATGTTCTTTAACATGCACAGGGTATGGCTCTCCAACACATGCGGGTTATGGCTTTATGCCCCATCTGACAGATCTAAGCCCATAGGTGTTCCCTACTGACTAGAAGCTGGGTGATAAGTTTTGCGAGGATAAATCTCGATGCTGGCCAGGTGGGACTTGAACCTGGGAACTGCAGATTACAGACCTGGCATGCTACTGACTGAGTCACCCCCACCCCCATAGCTTGGGTAATTTGAGCTTTCTAATGCATTAGCATCAGTCACTTGGATCACTTTTGTCTAGCTCAGAATAAAGTATTTAAAAGACAAAATTCATTTCTAGGTATTAGCAACACTACATACCCTCACTCTAACTCATCCTTTTCAAAAAAGCTTAAAAATATGTTGTAAAAATATTCTGGATAACTATTCAGACAACCTCATCGAATGTCTATTCAGAACATCTTATGCTGTGGATGCTATGGTTATGTTGAAAGACAGCTAGGACATTTTTACAGTCTTGCATTTAATATATTGCAACTGTTCATCAGTAACATTTAATGGCTTTGGGTTGTTTCACCTCTGAGCAGCATATTTTTGCACACAATGACTAAATGGTCAGGTCACAATGGCTCAGAGAAGTTGGGGAAGAGTACCCCTTGGCAGCTGTTAGGAGACAAATGGTGTCCTCACATTAAAGCCATCCAGCATGTTCTTTAATGTGCACAGTGTATGGCTCTCTTACACATAGGACCATGGCTTTATGCCCCATCTGATGGACCAATGCCTTTCCTAGCTCACTGATGTTCTTTTTCTTACTAAGGCAGATGGTGATTTAGCAGAGATAAATCTTTATGCTAGCCCATGTAGGACATGAACCCTGGGAACTACTGATTACAAGCCTGGCATGCTGCCGGCTGAGCCAACCCTCACCCAACGTTTAATGGTACATGCAGATAAAATTAATGTATAATCAGAATGCAACAGCACATATTTAAATCTTCTGCCTAATGGCTGCTATATATCAAATGAAAGAGCATTTCATTCTGAATAATAACAGAAATTCAGATTAAAATGATGGCTACTTAAGATTAATTTTAAATAATGGTAAACTCTCTTTGGGTTCAAAACTCTTTGAACAATTTAAGGGTTAAAAATGATTTGATAAATGATAGAGTCCATTGAAAATGGCCATCTGCCCTGAAACTTGTCAAGAGGTTTGTGCAATGATTAGGTTTCTTTGAGCATTGCAACAGCAGCTTTTCATCACCAGTTGTAAAGAATATGTGACTCAGATATTACAGATATACAAAACATTTTGTAATGATGCATGTTGAATGTCATTATTGTCTGTGTGACAATGTGAAACATATGAACATCAGAATCTCATCAATTGTCTATAAGTTGGGTTATGTGTTGATTGATTAAGAACATTTAACTGATTAATAGAAGATTTCAAATAATCTATATAACTTGTGAACTGAGCAAAGAAGCATTTAGATAGTACTGTCAGTTCACTATCAGCTATAAGAGCATTTGAAGTCTTATATTCATGCTCGGATTATGAGACTAGGTAAATTTCCCGAAATTATTGAGGTCAAATTCCAATAATAGCTTAAGCATAAGTTGAAACGTTCTGATTGTTCCTGAAGATTGCAAAACACTTCTACCTAAATTAATATTTGATCTCCAAAATTAAAAAGCATTCACAGATTATTCTTTAGAATATAATTAAATTTTTATGGTAAATTTCAATTTCACAGTATCTATTTTTTTTTTGCTCAATAATGCATTAGCGTAATATTATTTCTTATAGGGGAAAAAAAACTTCTGACATTCAGTTTATGTCAAAATATGTGTTATGTAAAGTCTTTAATCAAAATATGTGTTGTGTTCATAAGTTGGGTCCACCTGCATTGGTAAAACACTGTTTTACTCTGGATGAGTAATTTGTTTTTATATTGACACTTTGATGTGGGTGGATGGACTTCACCTCATTGAATAAACATCAAACCAAAGAAAGTAAATTTTTTTGGGCAAAAGTCATTAGAGATTGTTTCTTTTAGAGTTTGTGGCATAAAAATATCTTCAATTTTTTTTGGGGGGAGGGAGGAACTCCATCCACTCTAGGCAGTAAAAGAAGTAATAAATGCATTCAAATTTCAGTAATAAGTGGTGACAAAATTTTAAAGGTGCTTTCTTAATTATCTGTTTTCATCAACATGTAAATTATGTCTATATTAAATAAATGTGACAATATTAATTTCATATTTTCACACAATGGGCTAAATGGCTAGGTCACAAGGACCCCAAGGGTTCAGAGAAGGTTGCAGAAGAGGGGATTCACTGAATGGTTGTTAGGAGATAAATGGAAGCTTCCCATCAAGGCTGTCCAGCATGTTCATTAGCATGTAAAGGGTATGACTCTCCTGCCCATGGTGTCAGGGCTTAGCATAGTCTTATATACTGGGCAGCATTTGAAAGCCCATCAATATTTACCTTTCTCACCAACCTCCATCCCATTGTAGATTATGTAGTTTTGTTAGAAATAAAGATGCATTTTATTTCTATTTTTATGTGGTAACTCTTTTGCAATGAACTTTACATTGTGGTGTTGCCATTGCTATCTTCATAGATTTAAAAAAGACTTTTGGCTTTCTTAAGTGTAATAAGGGAATATTGTTATGAGCTGGGGGATAAGAACCTGTAAGCCTCTTAATAACAATGTCAGGTGCTCTACTGTTTCCTCTATAGATTGCTAAAAGCCTTATACCCTGTAGTCAGTAGAAATACTAGAAGTGAAGACTCAGATTGATGGAAAATACGTGGGTTTTTCTCATCAGTAAGAAGGGACATGTCTTTAGTGTCATAAAAATTGGCATTTATAATGAATCATCTTAACCAGTATTATAGGATTATGCTGTTACAGAGGGTGTTCAAAAAGTTCTTGACACGTGTCTGTAGATATTCAACTCATTTCTCTGAAGTTAATGAGCTGTGATTTGTTTGAAAGCTTGTCTAAACTTGTCATTATCTGTTAAAAACAAAGGCCTTATCATTATCTCTCTTTTCTGGAGATGCATAAAGTTTGGTCTGTGAAATCTATGCCTATTAAAGATGGAAGATTTTACATTTTCACAAGGATACATCTTGGGAACAACACCCCATATATCCCAATATATATCATCCAATATACCACAAGTATATAGGGATCATGCCTGTTCATATGGCACTGTTATGCAATGGATGTGCAAATTCAAATGATGGAAGAGCTCGAAGACCTTCTTCATGCAGCAAGACCGAAAGAGGCCATGAACGAGAGAACAATTGCTGCTGTTTGTGAACTTATAAAGGAAAGCTCATACGTCATCATTCAGGTAATATGTTTAGATGTCAGTGTATTAATTAGTAGTGTGGAAACAATTATTCATCAACATTTAAAGTTCCAAAAGATCTGTGCCAAAATGGGTACCCCACAGACTAAAAAAGAACAGCAAAAAAGGGCTAGAGTTGACTCTTGCAAAGAGATGCTGGCAAAGTTTGAACCTAGTGGCACCAAACAATTAACAGACATTGTCACAGGTGTGATGAGTTTTATTACTATACAACTCCCAGAAATGCATTTCTCAGAAAATCATCTCATGCACATTCTGTACATGTTTGATTAATGATTAACTAATTATGTATTAAAAAAGAAAAATGCTTATATATTCTCAAAATTTTTTTTTGTTAGTTTACCTTACAAATCTGTACATACATGCTTACAATTTCATTTTAATTTCCTTTAATGCAGCCATAGCAAATTTTTTGTGGTCAGTAATGTGGTCACAGTGAATTTCTCATGACCAGTAATACAGCCACAAGAGAATATCTCCTAAGAACCACAGGTCTGAAATGTGCAAAAATAGACAGATATGCCTAAAGAATAAAATTAGTCTATATAATAGTTTGATCCTCTTTTAGGTTATTGTGAACCTTTTATAAGCAAGATTATTGTTGGGTTTTACCTCTGAGCAGCAATGTTTTGCGTACAATGGGCTAAATGGCCAGGTCACAAGGACTCTAAAGGCCCAGAGAAGGTTGAGGGAGAGGACCCACCGGAACAGCTATTGGAAAACAGATGGTTGCTTCCCATCAAGACCATCCAGTGTGTTCTTTAATGTGCACAGGGTATGGCTCTCCCGCATATAGGGCCATGGGTTAACGTCCCATCTGATGACACAGCCTTTCCAAGCTCATCGGTATCCCCTACTGACCGTGGGCAGGGCAGAAAGTTTTGTGGAGATAATTCTCAATGCTGACCCAGCTGGGACTCGAACCTGGGAGCTACAGATTATGAGTCTGACATGCTACTGACTGACCATCCCTGCCCCTTATGAGCAAGATAACTAGAAACATGATGTTTCTGATTTCATATGCTTACATAGCATCTGATATTACATATTGACTTGGGTATCGTGGTTTGATTATGTAAATATGATGAAGTCATTTGTCCCTCCTTGCATTTCTGGTATGGCACCACTGCAATGTTGCACCACAACGTACTGCGGTGAGTGGCAATCATCACACTGGCTGGTGAGAGCGCAAACTTGCCTCAGCCAATCTGCAATTCACAATCCGTGTCAACACGGGGATATCTGTAGCAGCCTGTACACCGCATTGAATGTCATCCACTGTGGACTGCGGGGCTACTACAGCTTGCTGTCAAATGTGGCAATCGAGGTGTTCAGACGTCCACCTACGTGCACCAGTCCCACTATGGAGATGCACATTACCTTACTCCAACCACTGTCGCCAAATTTGGCCGACAATTGTTGCATCTCGATGTGTTTCTGCCTTGATGCAACACAGAGGTGAACCAGCCATGCATAATCCTATGAAGAAGCCTCTGGTAAGGGTGTCTGTGTGATGGTAGGATTCCTGATGACACCACCCAGACATTCTCACTCCTTACATGTGCTTTCGCCACCAAGATCACTCTGATGCAATGGTCTACACGCCCAGGTGAGGATGACCAAACTTAGCTATGCAAGCCATTTTGCCCTTTATCTCCCTCACCTATCACGTGATTGGTTTGCAACTTCATTCATTTCCATAACCTGACTGTCAACACATACCCATCTATTTGCATGGCACTCTGACAGATACATCCTGTTGTGTCATTTTCTGTGTCAAGCAGTATACATTTGCTTATAAAAGAAATGTTAAATATTGGTTTTGGAACCAAATAAAATTTTAAATAATGTTTCTTGTGGGAAATTGCACATAGTTTAATGTTGTTTTACATTGTGTCTGGTTTTAAAGAATGAATTAAAAGTGTTAAGTGGTGGGGCCCATTGCAGTAATATTTGAACATGTAACTATGTACATTAGAAAGTTTTGAAGGTGCAAGGAAAAACAAAAATATTTAGAAGATTTGCAGATTTGAAAACTATATATTCAAATATTAAACTATTCAAAGAGAAATAAAGCACTTGTGATAGATACTGAATGATATAGAGATTTACAGATGTTTACATACTTTGCTGCTAAAAATAAAGGTTACATAAGCTTTTCATTATTTTAATGGTAAAGCTTTATAATTTTTCAAAAAAATATAAATTTGATTGAAGGCACTACACTTTATTCCAAAATTACAAAGTTATGAATGTTGAATCCCAAAATTATTTAATATACTTTAAAATTCTGATTTTTTTATTAAGATTTAAGTTGGTGTGTAGAAGGATGGGGGTTCCTGCTTACATTGCAGTAGCTAGGAAACTACATTCTGATGTTCGTGTCATGTTCATGCAAAAAAAAATGTGTAGGCCTTTTAACTGATCATTCTCATCTTTAAAATATAAGGAATCTAGAGTACATATTCTGTTAATTTTGAAGCATTATTTTATTCAGGACACTCAAATAGCTCCTTATAAGCCAGCACTCAAACATCATCATCATCATCATCATCATCCTCAAGCAGCCATGGGCCATGAAGGTCCAACCACTCTGCACAATTTAGTCTCCAAGCATATCTGTCCTGAGCTATATTTGCTGCATCTCTCCACTGCACACCAATTCTAACAAGGTCCTGTTTGACATTGCCCACCACATCTTAGGTCTCCCCCTCCCCTGGGGGCAGGGGTGGCTCAGTTGGTAGCACACCAGGCTCGTAATCTGTAGTTCCAAGGTTCAAGTCCCAGCTGGGTCAGCGTTGAGATTTATCTCTGCAAAATTCCCTGCCCTGTCCATGGTCAGTAGGGGACACTGAGGGGCTTGGAAAGGCTGCCGCCCATCGGATGCGATGTTAAGCCATGGTCATGTGTGTGGGAGAGCCATACCCTGTGCACTTTAAAGAACATGCTGGATGGCCTTGACAGGAGGCTACCATCAGTCTCCCAACAGCTGTTCCAGTGTGAGTCCCCTCCCCCAACCTTCTCTGAGCCTTCGAGGTCCATGTGACCTGGCCATTTAGCCCATGGTGTGCAAAAAAGTGCCACTCAGATGTAAAACATCACTTCCTAGAAGGCATTTCCTATTTAGATAAGACACTGTCTAATCTAAATAGGAAATGCCTGGTTTTTATAATATATCACTTTGAGTGTGGCTCTTTCAGAATCAAACTGATCCAAAAAGTAGTTAATTCAAAACTTTAATACTGTAATCTTTTGAAGTTAATATATAGAACTATGGTACACTCTTCTGAGGCCTTTAGGCACACTGTTCATAACCTTAATTGCTAATCTATAATTATCCATATCTGCAACATGGACAAACCAACGGAGTCTCTAAATACAAAAATATGTAAAACATCTTTTTTTTCTGAAAGAAAAAAAAAAGAAAAATTAAAACAAATAATGGGGTAAAACTGTCAAACATATTATATACATGTTTTTTATTATTGATTCTGATTCTTGCATTCCAATCATATTTTTTAAAACATATTTTTAAAATTTCAGTAAAAGGTTACTCAACATTAGCTACGTTGCATGCTTTTGTACCATAGTTCTATATATTAACTTCAAAACATTACAGTATGAAAGTTTTGAATTAACTACTTTTTGGATCAGTTTGATTCTGAAAGGGCCGCACTCAAAGTGATATATTATAAAAACCAGGCATTTCCTATTTAGATTAGACAGTGTCTTTGATGTTATAGGCATTTTTCTATGACCTGCCAATGAAAAGTCATCAGAATTGCCTTTGTAATTTTGCACAGTAGTGGCAGAGCATGACACAGGCAGCTGGGAATTAACTGCTTCAACAGATGCAGTTTCTAGATTGGAGTGGAGAAATTGTACATATCTTTAATAATAATAATGCCTTTATTCAGGTGCACACTACAATGGCTATTATATGAAACATTGATAAGAATATAGAATTACACTCGACCTTCCATGTATGTGAGGGTTCTGTTCTCCAGAAACCTTGCACACATTAAATTTGCACAAAAGGAGCTTAAGGAACAATCGGAAATAATGAGTAGATTCCGGGATCACTTGCATTTATATCTATATACTTTTTAGTAAGCTAATTGTTTATGTAAATTATATGAAGTAATGGAAATAAAAAGTGATAGTGAACAAAGGTTTGTAAGAAATGATTTTACTACATTTTTATAAAAGGTGCATACAGTTGAACTTTAAAAAATAAAATATTGTGCAAAACAATCACACAGACTTAATATGTTGCATGTATGCCTTTATGACCTTCTTTGCACAAAGAGTCCACAAATAGATTCATTAATTCCAAATGCATGCCCTATGGCTGACACACCTTAACTGTCTTCAATCCTTGAGATAATCTCAAGCTTCTTCTCTGAGCTCATGATCTTATTCTTCTCCCTCATGGGTCCAGGCATAATTGCCCTTTTTTAAAGTTTACAAGATGCAAATATTTTAACTTAGATCGCAATGTAAATGTGGCTAAAGTGCAGCATTTATGGACGAAACCACTTCCTAGAAGGCATTTCCTATTTAGATAAGACACTGTCTAATCTAAATAGGAAATGCCTGCTTTTTATAATATATCACATTGAGTGTGGCCCTTTCAGAATCAGACTGATCCAAAAAGTAGTTAATTCAAAACTTTCATACTGTAATCTTTTGACGTTAATATATAGAACTATGGTACAAAAGCATGCTATGTAGCTAATGTTGAGTAACCTTTTACTGAAATTTTAAAAATATGTTTTAAAAATTATGATTTGAACGCAGGAATCAGAATCAATAATAGAAAACGTATATAATATGTTTGACAGTTTTACCCCATTATTTGATTTAATTTTTTTTTTGGCTGTCGTTTCTTGTTATTAATAATGACTGTGGTATCTAAACATTGGGCTTAACTCACATGTATTTGAATTTTGGTTTGCATACCAAAAAAAAAGAGGGCATTGAAAATAGTTCATATAGATTTGAATTTGTGCAAATGGAACTTGCACACATGGAGGGTTATTGTATTTAGAAATTATCTATCATTCTAACATTTTGTAAAAAAAAAAAACTAATATGCTTCAACTCCTTTAGTCCAGCAACCTCTGGATATGGGCTTTGTTAGACCAAGAGAGATACACTGGCCTTATGAAGTAAAAAACATTGTGCAAGATAGTGAGGTGTTTAATTTCACATGTAGATAAATATTGCAATATACACTGAGTGATTATTGAATTATGATAACCTAACCTTATATGAGGTGGGACATAACTTCAATGGGAAAATGTTGCTAAAGGTAAATTAGATATATTAATTCTATTTAAATATTGATTTTCATCAATATCTCTTCAGTATTTAAAGAGTTATGGAAGTTCGAACATTTAACAACAATGCTAGACAAAAGAATTTTCCTTTAAAATTAATTGAAACTGAAATAAATATTATATCAAACAGTTTCATAAATAACTGCATATTTTAAAAGTGTGTGTAAATAATTCCTTCAATATTCATTTGATTTTTTAATAAATTTCTTAAAACACATTGCCTGCTCTGAAATGGTTTAACCTCCATACCTGTTTAAATATTGAAAGAACAATGTTGAAAATCGAGATTTATATATATTTGAGATCTTTAAATTTTCTGAAGCCAAATTTTCTGATAAAATGCTTAGAGGTTATAGATCTTCAACATAAACTTCCAGTTGTCAACATGGGGTGGAGTGATCATAATTCGATGACCACTGAGTATAAGTTATTATGTTTAATACACACTTGTAAATTAAAATATGTGGTGTCAAGTGTATGTAAAGGGCTGATATTAAACGATGTGAAAGACACTAAATTGTTTTATGAAATGTGTCTGCAGGTAAATAAAAAAAAATCCATCAAGCAGCTGCTTGTCATAGTGGTCTTAGATAAGTTACTTAAATAAAGTCATATTGGTATATAAGTATTTGCACTAATGAAACTTACTTTTCAGTAAAAGTTTGAAATCAAACATGACTTGGGGGAAATGCAAGAACTCGGAGACCTATTAGCCAAGGATACTGTTTCAACAATTATAGTAAATCATAAGAGTTTTCTTAGTCTAACAATTTTTGAGAATTTCGGGACCATTGAATGCCATATTAAAATAGGGTGAGGTCACTCATTTGGTAGTAGTGCACCAGGTAGTTACCAAGTTCGAATCCTAGCTCTGCCAATATTGATATTTGTCCCCATTTACTCCACCCTGCCCTCGGTCAGAAAGGGGACACTGACAGGCTTCGAAAATCTGCTATCCATTGGATGAGATGTTAAGCAATGGCACCATGTGCACATTAACCTTTTAACACCAAGGAATCTCAAAAAAGGATATAAGGTAGTAAAGACAAAGGAATAGTGCTATTGGGACTTGTCCATTTCAAATTTTGGCCATTATGGACGTTAAAGGGTTAAAGAACCTGCTGGATAGCCTTAATGGGAGGCTTTAAACTGTTTCCTAACAGTTGTCCAATGGGTCCCCTTCCCAGCCTTCTCTGAGCCCTTGGGGTCCATGTGAACTGGCCATTTTGCCCATTGTTTGCAGAATGTGTTCTATTTTTTACATAATCAAATTTTAAACTCCATTCTTTTAGTAACACCCTGTATAAAGTGAACAAATAATGTTAAATGTTTTTATTTTTAGGATTTAAATGTCATGTATTTTTCAAGAAATGTATAAAAAAACCTATTTCATTCCGTATTATTTAAATAACCAATTTCATCCTTATTATTTAAATAACCAAGTGGTTCATATTTGTGTTAATGGATAGGTAAGGAGTTCATATAGAATGCAGTGCAATATATTAAATTTTATGAGATAGTTATATCCAAATAGTTCACAGGAATCATGATGAACTAAGAAATTTATTAGATTGCTAGATTATAGAGGTTCAGCTGTATTGTGTAATAATATGTGTAAACATAATAAGAATGCCTGCTTTAAAAAAAAAAGAATGGAACTGATTCTAGAATATCAAGCACTGAAACAGTGTTCTAATTCATTTTTAGCACTGCATTTGGTAATTGTTTCCCTTTTTCAGATATTCATGCTCTGTCACTGGAAAGTGGTGGGTGGATTCAAACAAGATGTTTTTTCATTAGCCTCTAGTGACCAAATGGAGTATCTCCTATTCAGAATAGAATGGAGAATTATATTACACATTGTAGGTAGACCTCCATAAACCTATGTCTGTTTGAAAATTATGTATATATATAATTATATGAATGTTGCCAAGGGTGAACAAAATTTAATTAGCAAACATGGTACCCAATGGAAAAAAATTCCTAAATTTACCCTTAGGCAGCTTTCTTGTCATTGCAGCAGAACATGAGTGTGTCAGTATAATAAATAATAAATAAATAAATAAATACCCCCTCAAGCAGCTGCTTGCCACAGAGGTCTGACAGGAGCCTGTCAGTTTATAGGCCACAGTAGGAGATCTGAGAGGATGGCAGGACCTCAGCAGAAAAACGACACACACATCCATGCCTAATCCGGGGCTCGAACCCAGGTCCCTTAGATCAGTAGCCAAGCGTGCTAACCACTCTGCCAGTGGGAGTATAATATACCAAATAAATTAGTGAGCAGGGATGACTTCAAGCAGAAAGACAATATCCATGTTCTTAATCCTTCCAGTATCCAGCCTAAAAACCTGGTTTATATTGAGGCCAGGCTATTTTCTTCCTCTACTTAACTGAAAAAAAAAGTCAACTTTATAAATTTTTTTTTGCCAAATGACTAATGAAAGAAACTATGGCATGTTGTATGCCAAATTAATCAGCATTTAGTTCTGGATTTTCTGAAATTATAATATTTAACAAAAAAGACAATGTTTTATCTTAATAGGATTTTTTTAGTCATGTAGTAAAAAAAATGCATCTGGTACTGCAAATAAATATTTTGAAAAAAAATTTACATAAATAATTATAATGCATATTAATAAAAAAGGCTTTTATTTCTAAATAAAAAAAATCAAATTTGAAACAGGAAAATTACTCTCTTTTTGCAATTTTTTTTTCTTGTTGCTATACTTTGTGAAAAGTCCAGGCTTTTTGCCAACTATGCCAAAACAAATAAGCAAGTCAACTTTAAAACTTTTTTTTTTAAAAAAAATAGCCATTCAACAATAATAGATGATGTTATATAACAAAGTAACTAAATTTTATGAAAATAAAAAATTTAAAGAAATTTCAAACATATTAATTTTAATAATACTTTTTCATAGTGATATAGTGAAAGAATAGATCTGACTATGCAATTAAGGCTTAATTTTGGTACTTGATGAATAAAAGTATTTAAATTATATATTAATCAAAAGAGAATTTCTTTTTGAATAATATAATATTTACTTAAAGTATGATTTTTATTCATAATTCTTTTTAATATGATATATTTTAAAACACAGGCCAGTGTTATGCAAATGTAACATGGACTGTTCACATTCATGGGATTTTTGGAAAAGTTATGTTTAGTTATAGTTTTGGTTTCAGTAGCCTGAGAGCACAGTTGAATGCTGGGATAAAGAATAAAAATAATTATAGGTATATCAAAATAGTTTTAAGGAAGAAAAGAGAGCAGAAAATGAAAAAAAAAAAAAATAGATGTACATATTTATTAATTACTTTCAAAATCTTCCATTTTTAAAAATAACAGTTTTTTTGGTTAATTTCTGGGAGAATTTTTAAACTTTAAGCAAAAATTTGTTGATAATGATCCAAATCAAACTTGTGAGCGAAATCAGGGGTTGCTTCAGTATAGAGTAATGTTAACAAACAAATCGACAAACCCTTATATTGGGTCTCAGAAATAATAATCAAATGGCTTTAACAGATTATTTATATTGTAGCTTAATAAAGTATGCATCAAATGAAAAAAAGGAAGATTATTTTTCAAGCTTGAATTATGTATTTTTATAAGATACATGTAAGAAAATTATCAATTGGTAATTTCTATTCTTAAAAAAATTAATATTCTTATTGTACTAAAAATGGACATAGCCTCTCATTTCGGATTCTGTCAGTGTGCATAATCAACCTGGACACTGGAAGGATAAAATGGGATTTCTGCTAACCCCCACCCTTCCCTCAGTCAGAAAGGGGGACACTGATGGGTTTGGAAAGGACACCATACATCAGACAGGACATAAAGCTGTTGCCCCACATGTAGGAGAGATTTACCCTGTGCACGTTAAAGAAGTGGCTGGATGGCCTTGACTGAAGGCTGCAAAACAAATGCCACTCGGGTAAAACAACCCAGCTTACACAAGATTCTGTTACTTTACACAAAACACACTTACAGTAAACACACTAATTGGTTGGCCACTGGCATCTGTAGTAAGGGGTAAAGGGATAAAGAGGTGGCCAATTTTATCGTTTTTTAATATGATCAATTCTATTGTAAGCTGTGAACTGTTTCATAGAGTAGTGTTATTGTTATAGTAATATTAACAGGCTAATTGTTTTGAAAAAGGCTGTTTTCTTTTTAAATGCTATAATTATTACATTGTAAAGTAGAAGTTTTTCAAAATTGAAAGAGAGATGGTGTCACTGAATTTTTTAATATCTGCAGAAAGGCAAGAAACATATTGGACAACTACCACATTCTCTACCACCCACATTAACAGAAACAACAGTAGCTCAAGCTGTGGTTGGTGCTGATGATTCCTTTTGTAGACTACCGATGTCCAATTGTAGACCACCGATGTCCAAAACCTTTCATCAAACTAAAGCAAAACACTGAAGATGGCTTAATGATTACACTGAAATATCTGTTAAAGGTAATTTGTAAAACTTTAATCAATTGCACCTTAATTTGAAATATACACCAGCTGTATTCAAATTTAAATACAGGGTGTCCCATACATCCTTAGACATATGCACGAGTGTCTCACATGTTCGTATACATGGTCACAAGTAAATTAAACTATAACGTGTTCTTTGTTGTTTCAGATGAGTTGACAAGTTGATGAATGACTGAGTAATAATGTATCATCTCACACCCCAGGAAAAAGTGGAAATGTTACATATTCTTGTTGCTGGAGAAAGTCACGAAGTAGGATGCAAGGAATTGTACAAGCTAAATCAAGACAAGCCATGTCACATACCCATCAGTAATATTCTGAAGAAACTGAAAGAATGGTTTGGTGATAAATAAACCTGGACCAGATCATCTGAGTAGTACCATAGGTGAAGACCACACTGTGAATGTTCTGGCTAAATTTGAAGTTGGCCCTTACCAGTCTTATTTGTAAATTGCACAGGAGGGAAGAACTAGAAAATCATCTGTATTCAGAATCCTGAGAAGAAACAGGTTCCACCCATACAAAATGCAAATGGTACAGGAGTTTCACGGGGATAACATGGACTGCAGAGAGCAGTATGTGATTGGGTACTAGAAAAACTTCAGGAACAATCGTCTCTCTTGGCCGATGTAATCTTCAGTAATGAAGCAAATTTTCATCACTTGAATAGGACAGTCAACCACCACAATTTTCGTTACTTGGCTGTGATACAACTACCCTGGGTTGAAGATATACACATGTACAGAACAATCCCTAGGTATCAGCTTGGAGTGCTATTCATGGTGACATCATAGGACCTTTTATACCAACAGTCACTGGCCACTCTTAATTTCAAATGTTAGGTGCCATTTTGGTACTCTACTTAGCGGACATACCCTTAGCACATCCACAGTGTTTTCTATCTCCGCTATGCTATATCTGTCTGAACTTAATTCGATGAAACACTACCCCACAAATGGATAGGCCAACATGGGGTGGTAGAATGGCCACCTTAAAGTCCAGATTTGATTCCCTTGAATTGTTTTCTATGGGGTCACCTAAAATTTAATATACAAAATCATCCTCGAACACTGGTTGAATTAAAGGAGATTGAGCCCCGGGTAAGGCATGGATGTGTGTGTCATTTTTCTGCTGAGGTCCTGCCATCCTCTCAGACCTTCTACTATGGCATATAAACTGACAGGCTCCTGCCATACCTCTGTGGCAAGCAGCTGCTTGAGGGGGTATTTATTTTTTATTTTTATTTATCCACAGTGAATGTTGCAAGATAATCCCATCCATTCTTCATAATGTGCATCGGTCACTCAGTGACAGGATTACCATGTGCAAGCAACATGGGTGCTCAGTTTGAGCATTTGATGTCTTAGTACGGATTCCATATAGTTCAATAAAGTGAATATAAAAGTTGAATATTATTACTTTGCCTATGTATAAGGACTTATGGGACACCCTGTACATGGCACACAGTTAAAGTTTTACTTTATTGTATATTAATGTCCCTCATAGTCATTTCATATGATATTCAAAGAAATATATTTGTGATGCTTTTTTGTTCTTGATGATGCATTTCTCAGATAACTTCCAACAAAATTTTTTAACCATTTTAAATAAATAATTAGAAAATTAATGGCAGCAAAGAATGGTCATCACCTGTGTTTTCTCATAAAAGTATTATTTATTTACCTTTAACAGAATTATCTCGATAACTACCTCAAAAATTTTTGATGTTAATGAAAAGCCATATTCGAAATAAACAGAATTTGTAGTTTTTAGGAAATTTTGGTGATATGCAATAGTTTTGTTTTTCATTTTTATTTCTTACAGACTTAACAAATTGCACTTTGTTAGCTTTCCATTGCTGATCTTCATTGAATCACAAACTTCACATTTGCTGATCTGCATGTTTTCCCAGTCATCTTGGGGGTGGGGGTGGGGGTGGCTCAGTCAGTAGCACACCAGGCTCGTAATCTGTAGTTCCCAGGTTCGAGTCCCAGCTGGGTCAGCGTTGAGATTTATCTCCGCAAAATTCCCTGCCCTACCCACGGTCAGTAGGGGACACCGATGGGCTTGGAAAGGCCGCCGTTCTTCGGATGGGATGTTAAGCCGTGGCCCTGTGTGCGGGAGAGCCATACCCTGTGCACGTTAAAGAACACGCTGGATGGCCTTGACGGGAGGCTACCATCTATCTCCCAACAGCTGTTCCAGTGGGTCCCCTCCCCCAACCTTCTCTGAGCCTTTGGGGTCCATGTGACCTGGCCATCTAGCCCATGGTGTGCAAAAAAGTGCTGCTCAGAGGTAAAACAACCCAACCCAGTCATCTTGACTGTTGTAGCTGATGTTTATAATGGATAAAGTTTTCTATTTACTTGTGTAATTACCTTCAGAGTATAGGGTTAGTTGTGTGTTTGAACCTGGATAGATTTACATGTTTACATATCCTGGGCTGGAGAGTGAGATGTTGATGTCTATATTTTTCCATGATTGATAACTTTCCATTGTTCTCTTGCTATCTAATGCAGTGGTCGCCAAACTTTTCCAATGTGTTTACCTCCCCCCTTTACTATTGACAGAAGTTTTTACAGCCTCTCATTTATATTAATGAAATTTTTCAAACATTCCTCACCATTAATGGAATTTGTCACACTCCCTCTTTATCACTGGTGAAACTTTAATTAATGAAAGAACATTCTCACAACAGTGAGCTCTAGACTAGGGGTTCTCAATGTGGGGTATGTCCTTGGGGGTATCCTTGGGGGTATGCCATGAGAGCTCAAAAGTTGCTAGATCTAGTAACAAAGTAAAAATAACCATTGTTATGCTATAACTATAGTTTTATCAATCTATCCAAGGGGTACGCCAGTTACATACACATTTCCAGGGGGACATGAAGCATAAAAGGTTGAGAACCACTGCTCTAGACAATAGTTATAATGATTTATTCTTCATTTTCCATGTAGAGATATAATGTCAGAAATATAAAAGATTTTTGACTGTTTTAAAAATATCAGTTTTTGGTTAATTTTTTGGGAGAATTTCAAAACCAGTTGATAACAGTTTGAATCAGACTTATGAGCCTAAATCAGGAGGTTGCTAATGATAATTTTTCCTCTATATTTATCTAATATAAAAAATTACTGTGCATGTAAAAAGTACACACTGGATGAACACAGAGAAGCTTCCATCTATTTCGAAACAGGTGTTGAGTAGATCACCTTCCTGTGCCCAGCTGTAATGAAATATTTATGTTATTTATATCAGTATATTTATCAAGTCACCCATGCAATAACACTGCTCTTGGAATACTTCTTTTACAAATAATACACATATTTTCATTTTGTTTTTGTTACAAGCCTACTTAATTTTTTGAGTCAAGTAATAATGAAAAGCAATAAATTTATTCAAATACGTAAGCATCTTACTGCTCCCTTAAGTTTCATGGCCCCCCAGTTCGAGAAAAACTGATCTAATAGATCTATAATATTTTAAATGAGTATTGCATGAAATCGTTTGATCTCTATTAATCCTTCCAGGGTCCAGCCCGAGGTTTTTCGCTGTGCTCAACCAAAACAAAATTAACTTAGAACTTTTTTTGCCCAATAATTAACGAAAAGAATTATTGCATGTTATATACTGAATTAATCAGTATTTAATTCTGGATTTTCTGTAAATGTTTAACAAGAAAGATGACTACTTTTATTTTAATAGTGTTTTTGTTTAGTTGTGTAGTTTCAAAAAGCATCTGGCAATGCAAATAAAAATTTATAAAAGCAAAACAAATTTTTACTTGGAACAAGAAAATTACTTTTTGTAATTTTTTTTCTTGGTACCATACTTTGAGAAAAGCACAGGCTTTTTACCTACTGTGCTGTGTCGTATAAACTTGTCAACTTTAGAAGATTTAAAAATAAAATGACCAATCAACCTAAATAGGCCATGTTATATACCAAATTAAACAAATTTACAAACATATCAATGTTAATAAGACTTTTTCGCTGTGAAATATTGAAAAAATAGATTAGACTATGCAATTAAGGCTTAATTTTGGAAAACCTGATCAATTGAAACAGTTAAATCATATATTAATCAAAAGGAAATTTTTTCCTGAATAATATAATATTTACTTGAAATGTGATTTTTCTTTTTATAATTCTTTTAAATTGCTCAAAACAATTAGGGAATAATGCAATGTCAGCATTATTTTACAGGCAAATCAGAACACTGTTAATGCCTGAAACAATGTGAATGTCACTGTTGCTGTCTAAATGAAATGTGCATGATGCAAAATATAGCAGGGAATATGTAAATTGTCATTAGTGACAATGTCATGCATGTGACTTAGTAGAAACTGGGTGTAAATAAAGCAGTCAATCATTCCTTCACATTTCACTGTGGATGAGAAAATTAGGTTTATCATTGGTTGAAAGTTGATGATGTCATCACAGCATAGAGGGCAATCAGTAGTGCAGCAGGATCGTAATCTGCAGTTCCCAGGTTCGAGTCCCAGCTGGGGCAGCATTGAGATTTATCTCTGCCCATGGTCAATGGGGGGACAATGGCTTGGAAAGGCTGCCATCCATCGGATGGGACATTAAGCCATGACTTTGTGTGTGGAGAACCATATCCTGTGTATATTAAAGAACATGCTGAATGGCTTTGACAGGAGGCTACTGTCTCCCAACAGCTGTTCCAGTGGGTCTGGTGCCCTTCAACCTTCTCTGAGTCTTTGGGGTCCTTGTGTGCAAAAAAGTGCCACTCAGAGATTAAACAATCCAATCCAACTCTTTTGATGGTTTTGCAAATACCTTGGTTAAGTCTCATTTGCTTTGTGGTAGGAGTGCTGAAATAAGTGTACATTTTCATGAGCCTCACAATGAATATTTACTAGGAAAAGAGAAGCAAGTTTTATAGAAATATGTTTTATTTCTGAATTGTGATAGGTCTGAGATCCACAACTACTGAAAATTGGGTTTTTATATTGATGCACATGTCTGCAGTTATACATAACATTAAATGGTTTTGTGTAGGGGGGGGGGGGGAGTTTTGCCAAGGAGCAGAATTGGAACCTACATCTCTCCAGATTCATGCTAGGGTTCTAAGACTTACTAAACTAACACCAGCTCTGGCTTTTTTCCTCTAATGTGACCTATCAGTCTCCTGTCATTGATCGGAGAAGGCAACTTTACTTTTTTAATGTTGCACTGCGTAAGCATGTAACTAGCACTTTCCCCTGCCTCACTTACACTTGTCTAAATAAATCTAACCAGGAAAAAAAGTGTGATTCATTCTTAAGAATTAATAATGATGCTGTGAAATCGGTTATTGATTTACCACTACATTCCCTAAAATTTGTTTTGTTAAGTAAGTGCAATTCTTTCTTCAGTGCAATTGCAAATAGCAATATAAATGAAAAAATATTTGAAAAAAATAGATTTAAAAATAATTACCATTACAGGAAATGAAAATTTTCAACGCAACCTCTTTTGATTTTCTTAAAACTTTGTAACAGTGTTAGAGTGGCTTGTTTCATCTCTGAACAGCACTTTTTTTTTCACACAATGGATTAAATGGCCAGGTCATAAGGACTCTGAGAAGTTTGGTGAAGGGAATGCACTTAACATTCCATTGGATAGACAGAGCTTTTCCGTGTCCATTGGTATCCCCTTTCTGACTGAGGAAAGGGTGGGAGTTAGTGGAGATAGATCTCATTGCTGGCATAGGTAGGGCTTGAACTTGGGAACTAGATAACTAGCCTGGTATGCTACTGGCTGAATCCTCCAGGTTGTTATGCATCAAATTGTAGCTTCCTGTGTCAAGGAGGTCCAATACTATAGGCACTCTGAAAACTGGAAAAAAACCTTGAATTTTGGGTATTGAGCCAAAATTAAAGGCCTTTATGTCAGTCCCTAATCTAGTTTAGGGGTCAGGAACCGGTGACTCCGAAGTCACATATGGCTCTTAGCACTCTAAAAAGTGGTTGTTGATGCTTCAACATTCAACTTTGAAAATTTTAATGATTTTCTTTAGAAACATGCACCAAAGCAGGTTGGCAGACAATAGTTTGAAAGTACTGATGCCATTCAAATGCCTTAAATACACTACAAGTTTCAATAAGTTGGTCGAGAAGACTCAAACTCAAAAACTATATAAAAAATAAAAAATAAATACCCCCTCAAGCAGCTGCTTGTCACAGAGGTTTGACAGGAGCCTGTCAGTTTATATGCCATAGTAGAAAGGTCTGAGAGGATGGCAGGACCTCAGCAGAAAAACGACACAAACTGTCAAGCCTTACCCGGGGCTCGAACCCACGTCCCTTAGATCAGTAACCAAGCGTGCTAACCACTTGGCCATGGGACAGCTAAAAAAGAAAACTATACTGATGAATATCAAATTTTTTAATAATTGTTTTCAACAGTTTTATTGTATACACTTGAATATACATATTATAAAGTTATTTATTAAGGTTTTATTTTTGTTAATAAAATAATCTGTGTTTTTTTTTTCCCCTGTTAATGGCTCTTGATAAAGATTACAATTTGCAGCTCTCAAAATTTGTTGGTTTACCTTTTTTCTTTGCTGTTTTGACTCTTGGCCTAAAAATGGTTCCGAAACTCTGATCTAGATTATTACAGTTTATATCATTTTAAAGTTCTTAACATGGGCCTTAAGACAATGTTTAAAAAAAGAGGAGAATCATTTTTCCATTTTAAAAATATTATTCATTTCATTTTTGAACTAGAAATTTATGACTTTAAATATCCACTAATAATTTCCACTCTGTAAATTGATTCAAATATTTAGAGTAAAAATTGTCTTGAGCCAGGTGGGATACAAACCCACGACCTCCTGATAACATGTCAGGTGCTCTGGACCACTGAGCTACCGGCCGCCAATCAAGATCTCCTCTAACAGATGTTATGAATATTCTCAACCTATTTTCCTAATATGTAGGGAGTGTTCAGGCAATCCCGCCTCAAGCGGCTTTTTAATGCCTTTTCTTATACAGAATGCATGTCTTATGAGTATGCAATCTGCAAATAATTATTATTAAACTCAACTGATTAAGTATCCACTAATAATTTCCACTCTGTAAATTGATTCAAATATTTAAAGAAAAAATTGTCTCAATTTTTCCTGTAAATATTTGAATATTATTGCGATAAATTTCATAATATTAGTGCAAGGATTACTTAACAGGATTTACTCCAAAATAAACACTGTAAAATTAGCTCTCAGAAGAGTAATAGTTGCAACATAGTTACTGAAATATCTTCTTGCAACTAGGGCAAAAGTTCAGAGCTTTCCAGTTGCTAATGCATAACAACAGTGTCCAATTGTTACTATTATATAATAATCTATTAAGCGTATTAACTATACTTAATAGCAGTATGAAAATCATAAAGATTGGACACTATTGTTATATATTAGCAACCGGAAAGCTCTGAACTTTTGCCCTAGTGGTAAGAAGATATTTCAGTAGCTATGTTGCAACTATTTCTCTTTTTAGAGCTAATTTTACAGTGTTTATTGTGGAGTAAATCCATTTAAGTAATCCTTTGAACTATGATTTTGATTATCCACAAATAATGAAACACTGTTTCACCAATTGCAATATCGAGCCTCAACTATCTGCACTTTTCCAAGAAACCATAGCTAATTTAAACACACTGGAATGTGATATGTATAGTAATACCCAAGAGGGTACTTATGTGACTGGAATGTGAGTCTCCAGTGCAGTAGACCCAGAGTATTTTAGCATTGGAGCAGTTTTTGATATATTATCATCTGGATCCCTTTAATATGTATTTTTGCTTTAAACATATAGAAAAGCAGATCACCATTAGATGGGATATTAAGTTGTGACCACATTGTAGGAAAGCCACACCTTATGTATGCTAAAGAACATTTTTGATGATTTTGATGGGAGGCTTCCATCTAATAGTTGTCTGGTGGGTTCCCTTATTTAGCTCTGAGCCCTTGGGGTTCTTGTGACCTGTCCATTATGTGCACAAAAATGCCAGATGTGAAACAACCCAACCCTACTACATATAATATTTAATTTTCCTTTTTTCCAAAAGTTCAGCATATGTGGAAAAGGAAAAGGTTGTTGTACAACATGTTGGTGAAAAGTAAAATCATTCTATAAAATCAGTATTTCTTTACACCTTGTAAAGTAAATTTTCCATGTGGATTCTTGTATTTATTTTAGTGCAGAATTTACTAGATAAAATGGCAAAATTAATATTTGGTCATAGATTAAATTTGTAAACATCACTAAATGTGACATTTACCACTAGGCTGGTATGTAATTTAGTCTTAGGTAGATTCGCAGCAAGTTTTGTATCATTTAATTATACACATTGTTGTGAGTTTGGGAACAGAGGTTCTCTAACTTTTTGAGTATAATGCACTGTGACTAAGGGTGAATGAGAAAAAAACTGCTTTTCCAGTTCTTGTACAAATTACAGTAATTAGCAGTGCTTATGTTTCATCAAAATCTAGTGTTTTGTTCCAACTTTCCTTGTGTACAGTTTCACAGCAGAAAAAAAGTTCATGTATATTTTTCACCTTGGTACAGATATCCCTCGACTTAAGCAATGCCCCCAAATGTGTTTGCATAATGCGAAATATTTTCCACCCTAGAAATAACTTAATAAATGGCAGTTGCTTATCTGAACATTTGATCCAAATTCACTTTTGTGCATAAAATTATCCTATTTTTGTCTAATATTACTTATTACTATCTTTGAGTATCTGTGCTGATCCAATGAGAATAAAACTGATGAAACCGACTGGTTTGCCTAACTATGAGTGAGAATTTATGCTCGTTAAAATCTTTGGTATCCTAAGTTGTTGGAAATTTTTATTTACTTTCGTTAATTTTGTTGCTTCTTTGATTTCACCAACTATAAATTTTTATCGCAAAATTTGCAATTGAACTAACTTTAATATCATTAATTTGAGTTGTTTATGTAACCAAATTTTTTGTGTTCACCAAATAATTTCATTATTTTTCAGTTTTTGTTAAAAGTTTAATGAGAAAATGTGAAGATGATATGATGTCTTGCTCATTTCTGTTTGTTCTTTCAACGTTCATGTGAAATCACTTTATTGTGAAATTCACACAAGGGAAATATGTTTACATATGTTCTGAAGTAAAAAAATATATGTGAGATAATATTCTTTTCTTTATACTGTCACCATGAAGTTTTTTAATGAAATTCACAATTCTGTGATTCTAGTGTTGTATGTCCTCAAAATAGAAACCATTGATAAGAATATAGTTAAAAATATGCAACTTTATGTTTATCAGTGATTTCTGGAAATAAAGCATAATAGAATTTTGGAGAAACTTCTATTACACTTGGTTTCATGTTGTACACTTACACTACGTTAAATCAAAAATAGCATTACAGGAATATATTCTGCTATCCTTTTTATTTGGCCATCTTTTAATATAATAACTGTAACAAAGGGTGTCTGTTTTTGATGCACATGTGTACTAGTAGGGGTGGGGATGGCTCAGTCAGTAGCATGCTAGGCTTATAATCTGCAGTTCCCAGGTTTGAGTCTGTCTTGGGCCAGCAGTGAGATCTGTCTCTGCTTTCTATCAGTAAGGGGACATAGATGGCCTTGGAAAAGTCGTTGCCAATGGTAATTAGGCTGTGATCCTTTATGCAGGTTTTAAAAAAAACCTCTAGATGACTTTGATGGGAGTTTACCATCTGCCTCCTAACAGATGCTCAGTGGGTTCCCTTACCCCAATCTTTTCAAGGTCCTTGTGACTTGGCTATTTAACCCATTGTGTGCAAAAAAAGTGCCTCTCAGAGGTTAAACAACCCAACCTATATACATGAGTAAGAAATTAGTTCAAACGAAATATACAAGAAGCTGATTATATTTTGATGGAAGATGTATCATACAGTTCATGTAACAGTTAGTTTTCAAACTCAGGAAACAAAAAAAAAGTGTGTTTATAACCAAAAGTATGTAGGTGTCATAAAATGTGAAAGTAAGTATAGTTATTGTAGCTGCTTTAAATCTTGTGTTAACATGCAAAAGTTGAGATTCCAAAAGCAAGTTGTATTTCATGTACAGTAAAACCTCGATTCTATGGATTCCTTTTTTTTTTATGAAAAGCATCCATCTACCATGTGCCAAACTAGTTGGATCTGCTTTTGTTCACTGCTTTTTGATTTATTTTGAGTTTTCTACAAGTGAAAGAATACTTTGGCAGATGTTTAAGGAATTGGCTCCTGGAAAATACAGGTCTATAAACATTAAAGCTCTACAGCAAGTCATAAGGATAAAAGCATTAACCTGTGCCAATGCAGATGGGTTACATTGATTGAATCCAGTTGTTGGTAGGTCACATATAGCCACAGAGCATGGTACTCACTCGGAATAAAGCTTTTTATTCTTAGTATACAGGATTGTTTTTCTAGTGTGTTTATTGCTCTTACAGGTATTAGATACCTGTAGTAGTCTGTTTAAGGGTGTTGTTAATGTACTGTATTAATTATAAGATCATCCATCATAAAAACATATTGGGTTTAATATCTTTGAACACCCTTTCCTCCCTATTAGTCCGTTAAATATCGAGGGTTCACTGGTACTTTAATAAGTAAAATTTTGCTGAACTACGCATATATGGTTTAATTTCAAAGTTTCTCACTGTTTTTTGCAGCTATTTGCTCTCAGAGGTACCACGTACACTCTTTACAGCTGAATGATATTGTAGAAAATACAGAACATGGAAAACATCACTCATCAAGCCCGTGCATCTACCTTTGTATATACTTAGCTACTAACAAAAAAGATCACCTTTATTGTCTTTCAAATACCATTATCATCTGTGATTTGATATTGTTTTTATATAAAAAAAAGGAGTATTTGAGGGGAAATACTCCATTCTTACACGTCCACTGCAGTGGATGCCAATAATCTGTACTATTATGCATCTTAATTGATTAGTTTGCGTGGGAACGTTCTCCTCCTGCAATGCAACATAAACCTAAAAATATTAGGGATAACTCCTATGATTGTATTGCACAGAAATTTAATTAGAACTCATTGTGAATCAACAGTGACTCCAGTAAAAAGCAGCTTATTTTGATGTTACTGTACAGTTTCATATTCTAAATATTTGTTTATTGTAATGAATTTTTACATAAATAAAAAAGCCAATGAATGAGAAATTTATTTAATGTCAGGTAAATGCAATGAAACACATGTAAGGAATGGGGCGGGGGGAGGGGAGGAGAATCACTGCCTCAAAACTTATGCTTCAAATAACTCCACTGTTTTATTTTTAACTTTTAAGATATTAGAGTAATGCTAAAAATAAAATACAGTGGTGCAGAGAAGTTACAACCCCATTTAACGTCAATAGGAAACTAACTTCTAAAATAAGCCTTTCATGGTAAAATGTGTAGAGTGAAATAACGATCTCAATCAAACCGTTCAAATCTCAAATTTCAGCAATATTCGTTAGGTATTTATAGAGTCGTGGAAGTTACAATTACAACAGAAGCAGTGTCAGCCATAAGATTTAATCTCAAAAGATAATTAAAATATAAGTATTATTCCAAAACCTTTAACAAATGTACGTTTGTGTCAGTAATTCTTTCAATATTCATTACTACTGTAGGAGTTTCAAGCACGGTGCATTAATGATGTTAAATATTCCAGCTTCCATACTCTTTAAATACTAGCTATTGCTAATGGTAATTGAGATTTATATAGATTTGATTGAGATCTGTACCATCAGTCACTTTCATCATAAAAAGCTTATTTGGAAGTTACAGTTTTGAAGTTAGTTTCCTATTGACATAAAATGAGGTTCTAATTTTGCGCACCAGTAATACAGTTAAATATTGAACAAACTCGCCTTATTTAGTATACACTAAGGAATTTCCAGTTTTTAAGTCGATTCGAATTTTTAGAGGAAAAATTATCTTGAGCCAGGTGTGATATAAACCCATGACCTCGTGATAACATGTCAGGTTGATAGTAGATTGATCGGCAGCCGGTAGCTTAGTGGTACAGAGTACCTGACGTGTTATCAAGAGGTTGTGGGTTCATACCCCACTTGGTTCAAGACAATTTTTGCTCTAAAAATTTGAATAGACTTAAAAAGTGGAAATTCCTTAGAATGTAATACAACTTGTCAACAATACGAAAATAATTGTTTTTTCAAAAACACAGCTAGTACTTGTTGTGATGGGATTAGGAGGTGGGAGTTACAGGGTTAGGAACCAGTAAGCAAAAGTTTAGATGCCTCCTGATCTACTAGCACCTGTTTAGGCTAAGATAGAGGGTATAGGTTTTACATGCTAATTTTCCTTAAGGTAGTAAATAAAATAATAAATAAAATAATTTGCTTAATTTCCTTTTAATATATCTGAGTTCAAAACGTGTTACTCAAAAAAAATGGTGTAAATATAGCAACCACTTTATTCAAAAAGTGCATTAAATCCGCATAAATTGGAAGTAGACTAACTTATGTTCAGCTAAAGTATCAATAGATATATACACCTTTGTAGTTTCACTTGGAATGAGATTCCAAGAATGTAATTCAAAAAGGCTTTTGATTCTGGTGATCATATGACTTTCATTATGTTAACCTGACAAGTTAGCATAGTGAAAGCTCTCTCTAGTAACACTGAGTTGCGTGTGAGTGTTGGTAAGGATTGTAATGGTTTAACATTGCTTATGTAGTTAAACAAGAGCATATTAGCTTCCTTTTGCCTTTGGTTATTATGCTATGAGGATTTACTTCCAAGGCCTTACTTTACTTTTTGGCCTTATACTGTCTAGAGATGTGAAGACTCTGGTCGGTGTGTCTAAAGACCTCAGAAAAGGGGAAGGATGCAGCAGGCTGACAATGTCAAACAGAACTTTGTCAGAATTGGCCTACAGTAGCCAAATGCAGCAGCTGTAACTCAGGGTTGGGTTGGGTTACCTCTGAGCGGCACTTTTCTGCACACCATGGACTAAATGGCCAGATCACATGGACCCCGAAAGCTCAGAGAAGGTTGGGGAAGGGGACCCACTGGAACAGCTGTTGGGAGACTGATGGTAGCCTCCTGTCAAGGCCATCCAGCATGTTCTTTAAAGTGCACAGGGTATGGATCTCCCACACACGGGGCCACGGCTTAACGTCCCATCCGATGGACGGCGGCCTTTCCAAGCCCATCGGTGTCCCCTACTGACCGTGGGCAGAGCGGGGAATTTTGCGGAGATAAATCTCAACGCTGACCCAGCTGGAACTCGAACCTGGGAACTACAGATTACGAGCCTGGCGCGCTACAGAATGAGCCACCCCTGCCCCTGTAACTCAGAACAGTCTGGTTAGAATACACTAAGCCTCCACTGCACTTTAAGATTGTCTGTGTGTGTATTCATATTAGTATATGAAACAGTTCATATGAAAAATATGAAATTTCACATTTGTGGCACTTTTATTTTTTCTTAGATATAATTTTTTGGTACCAGTGTTCTGCACTTGTACAGTCTTTGCTTATGCTTAATGGAATAATGTAAATCAGTTAGGGCTCAAGTTTAAAATAGCAGAGAGAATTTCAAGCTCATCTGAAAAGAGTTATAATCTCGAGACATTACCTTGGAGCTTCAATTTCATTTTATGCTTTTTCAATATATATATTGTGTACTGAAATGTAAATATTTAATATCATTAATTCAAAATTTTTATGTATATAGTACAATAAATGTAAATTTCAGGAAGTAAAATAAATTGTTTTAATCATTTACCTTGGGACACTAAAACTGAAATTTGCCTCCAACTAATAATTTATTTCTCATTTTCCTTGCATTTGTGAAAAGGAAAATATAATTTGAGTATTTACCTCTGATTAATGAATTGCATTTGACGTTTTTTGTTGTTATCCAAAAATTTTCTTTCTATGAATCATTTTTAGTAGTTTTCTTTCCAGAAAACATTTAAGATTTTCATTTTGCCATCGTATAATTATCTGAAAATTTATAATGGCCTACAATACCAAGAGTTTTTAAATATTTTGGAGGCATGCACTTCTGTGTAATATTTTGATATATCACAGAATTTTTCCCCTCAATTGGGGTGGATCCAATATTTTTACAAATACCGTATATTTCCGCAGATAAGACGAGATATAAATTTTCGTCAAAGTTTTATAGTTTTAGCATATATCTGTCCTATAAGACGACCCCAAACTATGAACGGCCTATGAATTTAGATCGGCGATCATCATCTGGATAATAATACTGTATAGCGTATACGGAATTATGTCCTATTCGCAAACATTCGCACTGATTCGGGCATCGTCGTATGGGCTATTCTATTTTGTGGACATACCCTACTCTGTACTAGTAAATAATTACGGTTTGTCCGTTTTTTCCTCAGTAGCTCAATAAACATAACTTTTAATATTTATTTTGTTTTAGTATTGTTTTGCTATTACAATGTAATGTATTATTTACTATTACAATGTAATGTATTGTCATATAGCGTATTTAAATAATATGATAGATTTTTCGATAAGTTGTAGTAATAATGGTTTCAATTTATATAAATTTCAATCTAATTTTTTTTGTATCTGTCCTATAAGACGACCCGGATTTTGGGGGCCTTTTTTTATGATTCAACTATCGTCTTATCTGCGGAAATATACGGTAGTTTGGGTTATAATTTTTAAATAGGTTTGGTCTTGAAAATTTGAGCCCAAACTCATCTCTTAATTTGAAATAAGGAAATTTGAAGTTATCGACATGGGCAAATTTCTTATTTATTTCACAAAATATAAACCAGGGGTTCTTAATATAGGGTATGAGAAAGAGGAATATTTGTAAGTCAGGTTTTTTTTTATATTTTCAAAAACAAACAAAGGACATCTCTAAATGGGGATGTGAGGCTTTCATACATTGCTGCAAGGATTGTGGGACCTGAAAAACATGGGGCGGGGGGTGGCTCAGTCGGTAGCGTGCCAAGCTCGTAATCTGTAGTTCCCAGGTTCGAGTCCCAGCTGGGTCAGCGTTGAGATTTATCTCCGCAAAATTCCCCGCCCTGCCCACGGTCAGTAGGGGACACCGATGGGCTTAGAAAGGCCGCCGTCCGTCGGATGGGACGTTAAGCCGTGGCCCCGTGTGCGGGAGAGCCATATCTCTGCACGTTAAAGAACACGCTTGATGGCCTTGACGGGAGGCTACCATCTGTCTCCCAACAGCTGTTCCAGTGGGTCCCCTCCCCCAACCTTCTCTGAGCCTTCGGGGTCCATGTGACCTGGCCATTTAGCTCATGGTGGGCAAAAAAGTGCCGCTCAGAGGTAAAACAACACAACAACCTGAAAAACATTAAGAATTCCTGTATTATACCATGGACCAAACAGTGTAGCCAGAAAATTATTCTTGGGGGAGGTAAATAGCTTTTTTTTTTTTGACAAACAATAAACATAGTAACAATATTAGTGGCATATGCAGGATTTTTTATTGGGGGAATCAAAAATTTAGAAATTATGTTAGGAATTTAAAATATGTCAGTCCAAATGGAAAAGACAGGCAGTTAAAAATTGATTAATATAAGTAATCAAAAGCATTAATCTTTTAAATTTTTAAAACACTATTTGCCTATTCATTCTTCATCTAAGAAAATTGCAGCTTATTTTTTATGGGAGATCCAGACCCCCCCCCCTCCGTCACCTCATTACACATCCATTAACACCTGAAATTCTGGTATCTGTGAGAAAAGCCATTGAAACTCGCCCATATTCTTGAAAACACTGAATGACAGATGGTAATTTATGCTACTTTAAAACTGCTGAGGTCGAAATTGAAACGCTCAGTGAATTGCCAAGCTATTTCAACCAGTGTGACACATCGAGAGACATTATTAGTTCTCAAGAAGCGTTCTTCAGGTTTTTAAGAAGTGGTAATCCTGTCTTACACATAAGGCCACTGGTACAGGTAGGTGAAGTATGCAATACCATCAAGTAAATTGCATAAGTTTTCGTTTTTTTTTCTTACCAATTTGACTGGAGAGGTTTTAATTTTGGTCAATTTGAATCCCAGCATATTCCAAAACGATTTACTCAATTCAAGCGTTTCTTCATGACACAATGTATGAGTTAAAAGAAAAATTAATCAATGTTTGGAGAGTATATTTAGCTGAAAACTATTTTACTGTAGGTTCAGAATTTAAACTTAATTAGTAGTAATGGTCTACAATTACATTGTAAATGATAAAGACTAAAAGGGTGATCTATATGAATAGAACTGACAATAACGGGAGACTTGAAAAGTAGAGGACTAATCAGTTGTAGGAAAACAAAGATCTAAACGGATAAATAATAAACTTGAAAATAGTGAAATGGTAAATTATGTTTTATTTCAAAAATGGCACTTTGTTTTTTACAGTACACTGAATGCCATATCACAAAAGAACCGAAGTTTATTTGCAGGCTTGTGGAGAGAAACTGGACAAATATTAGGAGAGATTCTTTTCCTGTTAAATTATCCAGCTTTTGTTTTTTAATTGGAATAGGGTATGCTTTCTTCAACATCATACTTTATAAGTGGTGTGATAAACTATTTTCCTCCAATTACATTATTTACATAATACAGGATATTGTCATTCGTTCTCACCATTCTTTAAAAGAGAAATTTTCAGTAGAAAGCAAAAATAAAATGCGTAAATTTAAAAAATGCCTATTCTCATAAATATAGAGTAGATAGGAACAAGGGCGTAGCGAAGCGACTATGGTTGGGGGGGGGGGGGGAAGGAAAATTTTCCGACTTGGAAATAAAATTTTGCCAACTAAGATAAACAATTTACATAAATTTAATTATATCGTCAGGGACGTATCCAAGTATACATCGGGAGGAGGGCAACATCCTAAGATTTTGTAAGTTGCTTCGATTTTGAAAACTCGCATATTTTTGCAAAAGGAGATCCCAAATTTCACCTGAATTTTACTAAGTCATTTCAAATTTTGCCAATTTCTCTTAATTTTATAAAACAAAAATCCGAATTGTGAGAACTCGGATTTTACTACGTCGTTTCGAATTTTGCAATTCCGATTTTCTTTGGGGGGGGGGGGAGTTTCCTCCCATAGCTACGCCCTTGGATAGGAAAAAATGAAACATATTGGCAAATCATTTCATATTCAAAGAAAAAAAAGACACCAAAAGAATTGTATTTCAACCACGAAAAAAAACCAGCTGTCATTTTTTCTGTGAAGCTAATATGGATTTGAACAAGAGACTTCATCAATTATAATATCCAGTGGTTGACACTTGCGAGTCAAAAGCTAGAATAGTACCCCATACAGGTTCAAACGAGGGTAATTCAGATAGTCCTGAGGAAAAAACGAGGTTCCAGTACTTTTTCCACTCTGTGACTTGCACATAAGAACGGAATAGTAAACCTTGATGTAAAATAACTGATGAAAAGATGAAAAAAATTAAGCTTCTATAGAAAAAAAAATGCAGTTCTCACTGCGAAATCGAGAATGAACTAACATCACTTCCCTCTTGCACTATCTTCTGTAAAAAAAGACGGGTTACAGTCAGATCCGTATCCAAGTATCGTGGCGCTTATGGCAAAAAAAAAATCAAAAATGCGCCTTTTAATAGTAAAAATACCAACTTTTAAAATTTAAATACACTTTTATGGAAGAAAAACTTAAAGTAATAATATGGTATTACAAGAAATAAACTTTAGATATAGATTTATAATGTTTAGTCTTTCATCCATAAAAATATCTTTGCACTAATAAGAGAATTTCTCTTTTCAAGTAAAATTTTCTTTATGTTGGTAAATTCGTTAATGAGATCACCAGGGTTGGGTTGTTTAACCTCTGAGCGGCACTTTTTTGCACACCATGGGCTAAATGGCCAGGTCACAAGGACCCTGAAGGCTCAGAGAAGGTTGGGGGAGGGGACCCACTGGAACAAGCTGTTGGGAGACAGATGGTAGCCTCCCGTCAAGGCCATCCAGCGTGTTCTTTAACGTGCACAGGGTATGGCTCTCCCGCACATGGGGCCACGGCTTAACGTCCCATCCGACGGACGGCGGCCTTTCCAAGCCCATCGGTGTCCCCTACTGACCGTGGGTAGGAGGGGGAGTTTTGCGGAGATAAATCTCGACGCTGACCCAGCTGGGACTCGAACCTGGGAACTACAGATTACGAGCCTGGCGCGCTACCGACTGAGCCGCCCCTGAGATCATCAGAATTACTACTATCTTGACGAGAAAGCAAACATTTCTTTCTTAGCTTGTTTGCTAAAACAAAAAAAAACTTTGTTTTAGAGGCGGGGGGGGGGGCAGGCTCGTAATCTACAGTTCCCAGGTTTCGAGTCCGAGATTTATCTCCACAAAACTCGTCCTACACTCGGTAAATAGGGGACACCGATGGGCTTGGAAATTCGCCGTCCATCAGATGGGACGAAAAGCCCTGCCCCTTATGCTGGAGAGCCATACCCTGTGCACGTTAAAGAACACACTGTACGGCCTTGATGAGAGACTCATCTGTCTCTTAACAGCTGTCCAGTGGGTCCTCTTAACCTTTTCTGAGCCTCGGGTTTTGTGATCTGGCCATTTAGCCCATTGTGTAAAAAAAAGTGCCGCTCAGAGGTAAAACTATACCTATCTAGCGCAAAAGGAGTTTTATCTCTAAAACTAAAAGTTGGGTTGTTATATATGTAGATGAAGTATTAGGATTACCATTTTCCGAAACTTTCAAAAGTTGCAATTTCACTCGAACTGTGGAAAAAAAGTTGAAATCGGTAAATGTTTTCGATATTGCAAGTCAGACAAAGATCCGAAAAAGAAAATTATGAGGGGGGGGGAGACGTCAAACAACTCGAAAAAAAAAAGATGGCAAGAGACTGGATTTCCATTACAGTATAACATTTACACTCTGTTTCAGAGGTCTTTAAAAATACCCCCAATTCTGTTTTTACACGGTAGATAGGTTCCCGAAAAAAACGCGTAAAAAAATACAGTGATATGAAAAAATAGAAGATTGGTTCCAGACGTGAAAACTCGGTACAAATAAAAAGTTTTCAAACAAATTATATAAAAAAACTTTAAGTCTATTTGATTTTTATTCATTTAAACACATTTTTTATTTTATTAACGTAAAGAGATAATTATATGTACATATATAAAGTAAATTATTCTTCATAACGACGCAAAATTCCCCGCCCTGCCCACGGTCAGTAGGGGACACCGATGGGCTTGGAAAGGCCGCCGTCCGTCGGATGGGACGTTAAGCCGTGGCACCGTGTGCGGGAGAGACATACCCTATGCACGTTAAAAAACACGCTGGATGGCCTTGACGGGAGGCTACCATCTGTCTCCCAACAGCTTGTTCCAGTGGGTCCCCTCCCCCAACCTTCTCTGAGCCTTCAGGGTCCATGTGACCTGGCCATTTAGTCCATGGTGTGCAAAAAAGTGCCGCTCAGAGGTAAAACAACCCAAATCTTCATAACGAAAATAATATGTCACTAATTCAAGAATACAAAAGTGGAAAAAAACATGACTTACATATGCTTATTAACTAGATTTTATTCGTTGTCACTTTCTGACAATAGACACATTCGTTTGCGTAAGACTGGCATTAAATTACTTCCGCTTGAAACATTTCGGCCGTCGTGATCATACGCCAATGGTGAAATGTTACTTCGAAAAATGTGACCATAAAAGCGACATCTTTGTTATAAATGTAAATTCTAGGAATTTTTTCTTGAATAGGAATATTTTTTCGGAATTCAATTCAAATGGAGATTTTTAAAAAGGTGCCTTTTAACCGTGTTAGATCAAAATAAATCGTGTAAAAAGAGAATTCGGTGTATTCATGTAAATTGCATAAATATACACAAGTTTAATAATTTCTTCCCCCTATTAGCTTTACTAGCATTCTCAAAGGGAGAGCTCTGATCCCCTTGCCCCTCCCACACACTCCTTCCTAGATCAGAGTCTGTTGGAAGCGATGGAGTTATGCCAGATTTTTTCTGATTTTATTGATAGCATTTGAAGGTCATGTAGTTTGCATTGCTAACCTATTTGATGATTGGCCCCCTTAACACCAACGGAGGTCGGTTGGGTTGGGTTGTTTTACCTCTGAGCGGCACTTTTTTGCACACCGTGGGCTAAATGGCCAGGTCACAAGGACCCCGTAGGCTCAGAGAAGGTTGGGGGAGGGGACCCACTGGAACAGCTGTTGGGAGACAGATGGTAGCCTCCCGTCAAGGCCATCCAGCGTGTTCTTTAACGTGCACAGGGTATGGCTCTCCCGCACATGGGGCCACGGCTTAACGTCCTATCCGACTGACGGCGGCCTTTCCAAGCCCATCGGTGTCCCCTACTGACCGTGGGCAGGGCGGGGAATTTTGCGGAGATAAATCTCAACGCTGACCCAGCTGGGACTCGAACCTGGGAACTACAGATTACGAGCCTGGCGCGCTACCGAGCCACCCCCGCCCCAACGGAGGCCGGAAAATTCAGCTTGTTTTAAGAGATAAATTAAAAATCCTTTTTGAGTTAGATAAATATGGATGAAATGTTACGATTAACATTTTTCGAATCTCCCAAGTTTTAACTGTACTCTCTAACGATAGAAAATTTTTAAAATTGCAAACCATCAATTCTGACTAGAAATCTGATATTTTGGTGGTGTTGATGAGAGGTGAGATTGACAGCAAAGATTTGCCTCTTCTTCTTTGGGGGAAATCTGTGGTTTTGAAATATAAATAAAAAAAATGTTTTCAGTTGGAAAGATACTAATAAAATATGATTCATAGTTTTCAAATCTTCAAAAGACTAATTTACATCGCTAGAGGGTGCTAAGTGTTTAAAATGTGAAACCTAAATCCAAACGATATATTTTTGCCAGAAATTTTAAATTCTATGGTATAATGCAGTGTCTCACAAAATGTGTGCCGCGAGACATTTTCAAATTGACACTAGATATTCCAAAGGTTTCATTTTGACTTGTGTTATCGACGTGCTTTAATAAAAATCTTTCAGATTTTATCAATTGGGATCTTGTAAGCATTTATCAAGCTTTTTCCAAATTTTGGTATTAATTTTTGATTATTTCAAGCCATAGAATGGACAAATATTTAAAACAAACACCGAGTTATGATTAATTATATTTATTATTATATTTATTTTAAATAAAATGCATTTAACGAAACTTCAATTTTCCTCTTTTTACGTAACCATCAAAAATTCTTTTTTTAGGTGTGCCGCGGAAAATAAAAATTAGATTCTGTGTGCCGCGGAAAAAAAATTAGATTCAGTGTGCCGCAGAGTAAAAAAGTTTGCGAGACACTGGTATAATAGGACGGTCAAGAAGGATAGCGTTCTTTTTTTTCCCCATTTTGCATGTATTTTAATTAAATTTGCACCAGATGAAATTCGCCCGGTTGCTTGGTATTTTTAAAAAGTTAAAAAATTAGTTTGAATTTTTCAATATTATTTAATACAGTAATGAAAATTTTGCTTCATTTTAAAACAAATAGCTTAAGTAAGAAAAATATTTTAAACTAAATAGTTTTGTAGTTAAATTTTAAATAATTAAATCATCCAAATTATGTATATATTATCCTACTTTAGTTTTGACCCATCTTCCTGTTGCTTTTGACTTTGACGTTCGGTCGGTTTGTGAATTTCACAAAACGTTGTTCCACCATATCTTTCGAACGCGATGGAAAAACTTAATGATTTATATGTTAAATGAAAGCTTGTGACGCAGGCGCCCTACTCACGGGCAATAGGGGACACCTATGGGCTTGGAAAGGCCGCCGTCCGTCGGACGGAACGTTAAGTGTACGTAACTCCGTGTGCGGGAGAGCCATACCCTGTGCACGTTAAAGAACACTCTGGATGGCCTTGACGGGAGGCTACCATCTGTCTCCCAACAGCTGTTCCAGTGGATCCCCTTCCACAACCTTCTCTGAGCCTTCGGGGGTCCATTTAGCCCATTGTGTCCAATAAAGTGTCGCTCAGAGGTGAAACAAGTCAACCAAACTTGTAACGCGGGGAATATCATAACCTATAAAATATTGACCCTCCATGCTTTCTTCCCCCTGAAAAAAGGGGAAATATGAACACATCCCATACGATACCAGATGTTCTACAAACATGTTTCATGTTGTGAAATCAAAAAAAGAAATCATGCATAAGCATTTCAATTTTATTGCACCAAAATGATATAATTCTTTACCAAATAGTATAAAAGAAGAAAAAAGTGATTGTAATTTTAAGAAAAAAACCAAAATTTTTTGGTAAATACTGAAGATATTGAAGACGCTTTTAATGTAATTTCTTAGTTTTTTTTATCCATTGCCAAAAATTTTCGTTTACAGTAGAATTTTGTTTTTGTAATCTGTAAGATTGTTTTGTAACTCCTAGATTACACAGAAATACTTGTAAAATGTATGTTTGTGTTTTTTTATTTTTAATCGTTTTTTTTTTTTAATTTTATTTTATATTATTTCCTTTTGCCATTTTCCATCCAAATTTGATGGTCAATATTTGTGTGTAATGTTTCTGTAAATGAGAATGGAAATAAATATATTATTATTATGAAAAAAAAGAACGCAAATTCTATTTAATGCTGGAAAGAAAACAGTAATTTGACGTCAAATGAATGCTTCTATCGCGAGGAATGTCGTAGGCTATGAAAAATTGATCCCCCATGCTTTCTTCCCCCTAAAGAAAGAGGGAAGTATGAAAATGATTATTCCCCTATATCTCCTGAACGCGAATGCTGAAAAGAACAAGCTATATGTCACATGAAGTCTTTTGACGCTGGGAGTGTCGTACGTTATAAAAAAATTACCCCCCCCCCCATGTTTTCTTCCCTAAAAAGCGAGAAATGTGAAAGTCGTTTTGCTATATCTTCCCAACACGAGGTTAAGTGTCAACTGAAAGCTCGTATAATGACAGTCGTAAACTATTTCGAGTTTTGCTCATACTACTATCCCTCCCCTTAATAAGAGTATCTTCACTAAAGCATTTTAACAGAGATATAATAGTAAATTCATCAGGAACAAAATAAAATTTCATTACAGTACTTTAGAGCTGTCCCATGGCCGTGTTAGCGTGCTTGGCTACTGATCTAAGGGACCTGGGTTCGAGCCCCGGGTAAGGCATAGTTGTGCGTGTCCTTTTTCTTCTGAGGTCCTGGTCCTGCCATCCTCTCAGACCTTATACTATGGCATATAAACTGACAGACCCCTGTCAGATCTTTGTGGCAAGCAGCTGCTTGAGGGGGTATTTATTTTTTATCAGTTTATGGCTGCAAATTTCATTTTTTGCGATTTGTCCATATCCCAATCACCCTCAATTTTTCTCAAAATTGCACTATGGCATAATTCAAATCTGGTGAACTTTTTCATCATTTATACAACATGCAATTTGTTAATGTTTGGTTATTATTGTACATTTTTTACTCATTGTTTCAAACCTAGGTTTCTGAACATTTGCTTTATAGATTTTCGCAATAATGATGAAAGCATATTTATTTTTGATATACTAAATTTTTTTTAACATTGAAACTTTTTGAAATAGCAAAGAGTGTGTGCTTAACATGGAGAAGGAGATATAGAGGGTTGATTCATTTTTTTGGGTCATTCCAATTTTCAGTACAAGAAAAATATTAGTGTCTGTAATACAGGCAGTGTACCAGTCAATTTTGTTTACATTGAAATGGGGAAAGGTTTTCAATTAACAAGTTTCAGAGGAATGAATTACATTTGTAAATCAAGGTATGGGTGTACCTGTATTGTATTGGAACATAATGATTTGTTTCAGCTACCCCAAAATTTATTTTCTAGATGTGGTCCTTCAAGAGGTTATATCATAATGAAAGTTAATCAAGTACTGAATCATGCAAGAATCCAATAAATTGTAATTTTTAGATAGTTTTAATAAGCAATCAATTTGTTGCCAGCAATTCTGAAGTTTGTACAACACATCTTAAAGAAATAATTTACAAACTTAATAAACACTATGTAAATATTAATAGTTCTGACACATCCCACTTTCTCACTTGCTGATATTGCTTGTTCCTCTGGCTGAGCATTCTTTTCACTTTAATAATTTGGCAATATTTATACATAACGTCCTACGTGGTTTTATTCTGTATGCATCAAACACGTTTTCCATCAGTAAGAACTCTCACAATACTCCCTACTCCACCTGCAGCATAAACCTGAAACAGAGAAGCTGGGAATGAGATAAATTAACATACATAGAATGCTGGAAAGAAAACAGTAGAACATGAATAAGACACAGATTGCAACATTTTTCATAATCTAATTCAATGAACTATGGCAACAAAATGAATAGCAATGATGTTGAATATTCCATGATTGCATAAACAAATATACTGTAGAAAGTAAGTTGATATCTAGGTAAATACATTGGTGCTGAAAATTAAAGGATAAACAAAAACGTATACAGCTGCCGATATATGTAAAAGAATGCAATGAAAATAGGCAAAAATGGAAAATACACTGTGTGGAAAACTATATGTGCAGCCAACTGTAAAGGCAGTAAACTGGAATATGTAAAATTATGAATGCATTAAAAAGATGCATGAATCTGCTCACAGCTTGTAGTTGGTTCTAGGCATTTCTTGGTTTTAGTTCAGTAGCTGATTATGTTCTGAAGACATCATATGAATGATTATCAGTGGTGAAGTGCGATTGGAAGGATGGAAGCAGGTGCCCCATCCTTCCAATGGAATTCAACGCTCTGAAAACTACCTCATGGAAGTTTCCAGAGCATTGAATGTTCCACAAAATGTAATGTCAAGACTGTGGAGACAGTTTCAGTAGACAGGAGATTTTCGTCATGAACCAGGACAGGGCCGTCCCAGAGCCACAACTGCTGCAGATGATTGCTACATTGAGTCTTACTGTCACATGGAACAGAATGATGACCACCAGGCAACTGTATTTGGAGTTTGTTACAGCTACATCAGGATTTCAAGGCATCCATATAGGAGACTTCTTGAGCAATGCCATTATGCCTGGAGACCTGTTATGTGCCCATTAAGTGGAAACTTAAGTGCATACTTAAGCATCTGGAGAGAACCAGGGACCTGCAACAGTCCCTTGAACGTCAGAGAAAATTACTCTGGTGGCCATGGCATGATGGTTGGAGCACGAATCATCATGAGCAAGCATACAGACTTGCACATTTTTCCGAGTGGCTCTGTTACTGCCCTGTAGTACAGGGACGAGTTCCTGAACCCATATGTCAGGCCATTCTGGGGAGCCATCAGTCCAGAACAGCACTTGTAGAGGACTGGTCATGAATCCCCCCAACATTCATCAATACCCTCATAAATAGTATGAGGAGTAATTGCTTGAGCTGCTGTGGCTGATTGCATGGCTGTCAGGGTGATCATACTCCATATTAACATATTACATGTCGTACGTAACAGGCTCTAAGTACTGTTCCATGGACTGCTCCTTCATGTCAATCACGATTATGATCTTAACATATGCACATTACACGATTATGAATTTCTTCTGCTTGATTTACATTTGTAATGTAATAATAAACCTCTTTACCAAATTTAATTGCATTCTTTTAAAAATACTTAGAGTTATGTACGAATTTATACACTAACCTTTAATTTTTACCAGTGTATTTAGGAATCAGTAGTTGGGTCCTTTTAGCTCTGAGTGGTAATTTTGTGCACACAATGGGCTAAACCAGGTCACAAGGTTCAGAGAAAGTTAGGAAAGAGAACCCACTTAAACAGCTATTAAAAGATAGAGGGAAGCCTCTCATAAAGGTTATCTAGCACATTCTTTAATGTGCACAGGATGTGGTTTTGTCACATGCTAATGGACAGTGACCTTTTCCAGCCCTCTGGTGTCTCCTTCCTGAAGTCAGTTTGGGGGTTACAAAAATAAATCTCAAGGCAGACAGACACATTGGTAATTGAACTGGGAGCTGCACATTGTGAACTTGGCACACTACCATTTGAGCTGCATGGCTGTCAAAGGAAACAGATAGCGATACAGTTATAATAATTATGTTGGCATAGTTAACCAGAAAGCCCAATTTGAGCATCAAGTTTCCACCTCTGTGTTGTTTTCTTTTTATAGGAATGTGAAGTGCTACTTCTGCACCTGTAAAACAGTTGGGTTGTTTCACCTCTGAGTGGCACATTTTTTCTCACAATGGCTACAAGGACCTTGAAGGCTCAGAGAAGGTTGGGAGAAGGAACCCACTGGAACAGCTGTTGGGAGATAGATAGTAGCCTCCCATTAAGGCAATCCAGGGTGTTCTTTAACGTGCATAGGGTATGGCTCTCTGGGACACAGGGTGATGGCTTAACATCCCATCCGACAGATGGCAGCCTTTCTAAGCCCATCAGTGTCCCCTAGTGACAGTGGGCAGGGAGTTTTGTGGAGATAAATCTCAACACTGTCCCAGCTGGGACTTGAACCTGTGAACTGCAGATTCTGATGCACTACGAACTGAGCCACCCCCACCTCCTCTGCCCTTGTGAAAGAGAGAAATGGGAGTTAACTGCAGATATTATGCTTGATTTAATCAAAAACATTAACCAACTCAAAAATCTGAATATACATTTTTAAAATAAAAGCAACAAAGAATATTCAGCAAGTTATGGAAGTGCATATTCAGATGGCCACATTAACAATGATATCAATCAATGTAGTAGCACAATAAAGGGTTTTAGGTTCACATTTCCCTACTTGATACATATTAAAGAGTTTTCATGAATGCAAAATATGTTATTCCTTTTGCACAAAAGTAGGTGTGTCTCATATACAGATAACATCAGTTCAATACTATTAAAATACACTGGCCTGCATGGCTATCAACTGCATACTAGCAAAATGGAGTACTGAAATTTGTTGGGATCTTGTTCTTCAGTAATCAGCAGTACAATACCTATTACAGATTCATTTCAATGAGTTGGGTTCTTTTACTTCTGAGTAGCATTTTTTTTTTGCATGGCACATTTTTTGAACAAGCTAAATGACCAGGTCACAAGGGGGCCCGAGGGTTCAGAGTTTGGTGGGAGGGGATCCACTGGTTGGCGGTTAGGAGACAGATGGCAGCCTCCCATCACGGCCATCCAGGGTGTTCTTTAATGTGCACAGGATATGGCTCTCCCGCACAGGCGGCCATGGCTTAACGTACCATCTGATGGGTAGTGGCCATTCCAAGCCCATTGGTGTCCCCTACTGACCAAGTGCAAGGAGTTTTGCTGAGATAAATCTCAACACTTGCCCAGGCAGGACTTGAACCCGTGAACTGCAGATTATGAGCCTCGCTCACTACCAACTAAGCCACCTCCACCGTCATTCATTTCAATGAAACATATCACTCGTTATTGAATATCATATACAATCACATTGTATGTTCATGCACAATTTTGTGATATGGTAATTATGAACAGTGAGTGTATTAGAACTAATGAAGTTCCATTACTGCTATTTGTACAATTTTTTTTCTTAACTATATGATACATTAAATTCATATTCGCATAAAATAAAAATCTAAACGGGTTTCACTTCATCAAGATGCAGATACCTAATCTACGTTCTTTGACATAATGAAATTTAGGAGAAGTCATCAAATGATTTTGACCACGTATTACAATGTCTTACACCTGAATGTTATCTTTAAACAGGAGCTGAATGTAGAAAAACAGCAAGGGCTGTTTAATGGGTTGGGTTGTTTTACCTCTGAGCGGCACTTTTTTTGCACACTATGGGCTAAATGGCCAGGTCACAGGGACACCAAAGGCTCAGAGAACGTTGGGGGAGGGGACCCACTGGAACAGCTGTTAGGAGACAGATGGTAGCCTCCCGTCAAGGCCATCCAGCGTGTTCTTTAACGTGCACAGGGTATGGCTCTCCCGCACACGGGGCTACGGCTTAACGTCCCATCCGATGGACAGCGGCCTTTCCAAGCACATCGGTGTTCCCTACTGACCATGGGCAGGGCGGGGAATTTTGCGGAGATAAATCTCAACGCTGACCCAGCTGGGACTCGAACCTGAGAACTACAGATTACGAGCCTGGCACGCTACCAACTGAGCTACCCCTGCCCAGGGCTGTTAATGATGAAATCCTGTGAGTGCATTAGTGAGACACCATTTTTAACACATTGGATATGGATTTTAAGTTCACTCTCGTGTATCACTGAAGTTAATTCATGATGGTGTTGGCAATAGATCTAACCATACTATTGGTAATGGGAAAACCCTAACTGGATACAGAATAACTGCTGTGATCAGGTAATATTCAAGAAGTATTTATGACAACTGTTGTGAGCACATTTTTCTGTTGAACACACCTGAACAATGATATACCCTGTTACAGACTACTGATGTCTAGAGAATGTCTCTGAAACACTTATAGGCAGTGGCTTGCAATTGGATCAGATAACTATTTTATATCATCTCAAGGAAGGGATGTCATTGAATGTATTTTTATTGCAAGTTTTGGGCAGTCAAATGCCAAACTGGATGAAAATCACCTGATATCACTAGACTTCTTCATATGGGATTATTTAGAATCTAAGATGTACACTATGAAACCTGCAAACCCTAAAATAAATATTATCAAAGCACCACTGATATATTTTCACACATAAAAACTTTCAATATTCATGAAATTCCCGTGGCCGAATGGTTAGCGCACTTGGCTACTGATCTACGGGACCTGGGTTCGAGCCCTGAGTAAGGCATGGATGTTCATGTTGTTTTCTGCCGAGGTCCTGCCATCCTCTCAGATCTTCTACTGTGGCATATAAACTGACAGGCTCCTGTCAGAACTCTGTGGCAAGCAGCTGCTTGAGGGGGTATTTATTTTTTATTTATTTATTTAATAATTCTTTTAAAGAATTTCTTCTATAATTTATAGAAACTATTATTATTGGTAAATGAAGGCAGTTATGAAAGCAACTGTTGTGAAGACACTGGAAAAACCTTTCCAGTGTCTGTATAAATTCGGAGAATCCATAATAAGAGGACATATGTATATGCTTTTATACAAAAAAAAAATCTATTAAAAGTTAAAACTGCCATTGTAAAATTTTCTTAATATGTCTTATAAAAATATATAATTCAGATTTGAAAAAATAATATTTTGTTTTTTCATTTGATGCATATTTTATTAAACTACCAATATAAGTGACTTGTTAAAGCTATCTGATTATCATTTCTTAGAAGCACTATACGGTATTGCTAATTTGTTTGTTAACATTACTTTTTGCTGAAGCGATTCCCTTATTTAAACTTGCAAGTTTAATTTGAACTATTATCATGAAATCTTTCCTTAAAGTTTTGGAAATCTCCTGAAAATTAACAAAAAAAAAAAAACTGCTATTTTTAAAAACAGCAGATTTTGGAAGTAATTATAAATTACATACCACCATTTTATCCCCCATTTTGCACTCTTTTCTGCCATAAAACTATTCCAACATTTCCAGAATTATTTTAAGCATTTATGCCAGCATTTTATGCATCTTTTGGCAAAGGCAGGTGGCTCACACATGCTATCTACATTTCATGTGTTACAAGTGGCTCCATAATAGATTGTTTACAGTGCTTTTCCAATAAACAGGATAACTTTTGTAAAGTTAGTATTTACTTTTTTTACATTTAAACTTTAGTTTTTGTTTCAGTATATTTATTTTACTTCCGTAAATTATCGATCTTTCAATCAGTTGATCTATTGGCCAATTTTTTGGAGTCATGCTATAAACAGATGGCCGGCTTACAACTTGTTGCTATGGATATTTTATTTTAACATTGCATTATGTTATAAATTAATTTTTATTATTTCTTCTTTTTCACTAAAACAACCCTGATCTTATATCGTTTCCTAAAAATGTTCTTGGATATGGAAGCAAAAAAAAAACTTCCTTGGCACAAAAATCAGTCTTTCTGTGGGAGGACAATTCCAGCATAAGTTTTTACCCCCCTCCCCCCATACTCACTGAGGACATTTTACTCTCCCCACTGGCAAAGTTTCATTTAAAAAAAAAATTGAGTTTTTAAGTTCATATTCAATGGTTTTTAAAATCCCTCCTCTTCTATCTCAGTAATTTGGCTATGCCACTCTGACAATATATACGTTCTTTTTTTTTGCTTTGGTACACTAACTTTTTGGCACTTAGCCAAGATCCCTGAAATTCAACACCCAAAGAAAAGAAAATTCACGATGACTAAAAAATGCAGCCAAATGTTCCTCCATTTCATAAACAGGACAGAAAATCCCATTAATGTGAGCAACACAAGTCAACTTGTATAAAAGTCGGTGTTTTAATATGTGCCACATTGAAAAGAATCATTAAAAGAAATAAAACTTATGTTTCAGGTAAATATATTGAGATAAATTATATATTAATTGAAAGTAAAATTCAACTGTTTTTATTCAACACATTTTTCCTTATTCACCTTAATTGGATGGTCCGATCTATTTTTTCACTATATCAATGTGAAAAAGTCTTATTAAAATTAATATGCTTATAATTTTTTATTCTCATAAGATTTGGAGTTAAATTCTGTTTAATTTGGTATATAATATGACCTATTTCTGCCGACTGGTTATTTTTTTTTAATCTGAAAGTTGACTTTGTTTATCTGACTCAGCACAATTGGATGGGGTAATGATCTGGGCTTTTCTCAAAGTATGGTACTGAAAAAAATAGAGAAATATATTTACTTGAAACAAGAAAATTAATATTTTGGTTATACAGAAATAAATAGCCTTTCTATCCATGTACATCAATAACCATGTAAATAAATAATTAGGTTTTTTTTAAAACTAATTTTTGTGTTGCCAGATGCATTTTTTTACTACAGGACTCTAAAAATGTCCTATTAAAATAAAACAAGCCATTTTTTTGTTAAATATTTTATTTTCAGAAAATCCATAATTAAATGCTCATTAATTTGGCATATAACATGCCACATTATTAGTTATTTGCCAAAACATTTCTAAAGTTAAATATTTTTTGGCTGAACATAAGGAGAAAATAGCTTGGCCTCTGGATGTAAACCAGTTTTCAGGCTGTGCACTGGAAGGGGTAAGTAACATTTTAAGTAACATTTTAAGACTAAAATCACCATTAAAATAAAACTAGGGTATAAGGCAAAGTATAATTTTATGCCTCAAAATTTGCACATTTGTATTGAACTGTACAGCTTTAACAGAATGAAATTTTTTTTTTGAATTTCAGCAATTGATTATAATGTATCATACAGTATAATGCAGTCATAAATAGTAATGAAATAAAACTGAAAAATATAATAATAATAATTTCAATTATATATATACCTTTTCATGCCAAGCTAGAAGATGAGCACTGCTTCCTTCTGAAGGATTCTCGAAACCTCGATAAACATATTTCATGAGAGTATCAATTTGATCTCTGTCTAATGTAGCAATTGTCCTCTCGATGTCAGCAGCTTTGATTGACAACAGAACACGCAAAACAAGACTGAAGGCTGCATCCTGTTTAAAAAATACAGATCTGTTTGATTAAAACATTCAATGACAGATTTTCCAAACATAGAATCTAATGATTTTTCAGTTATGTCACAGGAAAATACCCCGTAGGCAAGAAATACTTGAAATTATTAGATGAAAAAAAAAATTGGTTGCCCTGAGTGGGATTTGAACTCGTGCCTCCCAGAAACATGCCAGGTATGATAGCCACTATACCATCAGAGACTAACCATTTTCTTCAACAATGTGACATATAAGCATTCCCACATATTTTTTTGTTCATTCGCTACTGGTGCCATCTATGTCAGGAATCAGGAAGCCAAAAGCTGCTTCATATGGTGGAAGTAATATTTGCTGCTCACATTCAGTGTTATATAAATAATTCAGTAATAAAGTATCACAGGAAAATGTCCTGTAGACAAGAAACACTCTAGTGATGATGTAATGGTTATCACACCTGGCATGTTTTCTGGGAGATGGATTCAAATCCCGCTCAGGAAAATAAAAAAATTTTTCAACTAATTATTTCAAGTGTTTCTTTGTCTACAAAGAAACATTTGAAAACACTTGTGATACTTTATTATTGAATTATTTATATAAATGCTGTGAGCATGGGACACAAATATTACTTCCATCATATGGGACCTGATTCCTGACATAGATGGCACCAGTGGTGAACCAACAAAACTATGCAGGAATGCTTATATGTCACATCGTTAAAGAAAATGGTTAGTCTCAGACGGTGTAGTGGTTATCATACCTGGCATGTTTCTGGGAGACTTAGGTTCAAATGTCATTTGGGACAACCAAATTTTTTTCAACTAATTATTCTAATGATTTTTATTTAAAAACAATTTTAGCTGTAGTTACAAAATTAAAACTCTTGAGGAGAGCTTAAATGACTAGTGGAAGGCTAGAGCATCAATTACCACCTATTGGCATCAACTTATTGCTTTTACACTTATTCTTTTTACTTGTACTGATACCACTATTACAAAAGATTGCATGAGCAAACACATGCACCAGCTGTAGGGAGACATACATAAAATTGAAAACATCGCATCATAAGGAGCCTGATGAAGCCATGGGAGGAAAGAGTGGTGAAATGCATTGCTCAAGGGGAGGGGGATAATGTTATTTTTATTTTTTTTTTGTTATTTTTTTAAAAATGTTTTAGTGAAGTTAAAAGTTTTTAATATCTTAATATGCAGTTGGGTTTTATTAGTTTTAATTCTTGAGGATGTGCTAAAAAGTGCCAACTAACTCAATGAGTAAAACAGTCCAGGAGCATAATATCGTAAATAATGAGTGACTAACAGAAGTTAGTGCATGTCAGCAACGAAAGTTGTGAAGAATATCCACAACTTCAACATTCTACAAATAAAACCAGGACTGTAACCACAGCTAAGAAGACGTTATTGTCAGTGCAATATCCAATCAGCTGAAATAGCGAAAACCAGAGACAAACAACCCCTCTGAATCAGCTGTTGACTGTGCCAGCAGGTATAGAAGCTCAAAGGATTGGTAAACATTCTTCTTTTTTTTTACTTTTGACAGCCTTTACAAGGAAAAGGTATGTGTACAAGAAACTATAAGAAATATCAGTAAAAGAAAAAGGAATAAGTGTAGAGCAATAAGCTGATGCCACTGGGTGATAATTGATGCTATAGCCTTCCACTAGAGCCATTTAAGCTCTTCTCAAGAGTTTTAATTTTATAACTACAGCTAAAACCATGAATATTAAATTGTATAGTAATAGTTGTGAGTCTAGTTAATTTCATTAAAAACTTTGTGTTTAATGAGAACACTGCATAGACATCACCAAACCACCCAAGAATGGACAAGAAATTCATAGAATTGAAAGCTGATATTGTGGAACTTTACAACTTGCAAATATTAAATCACTGACTATGCAACATTAGCAAAATTGAACAGCAACCAAACATTTCGACTGACCAGGGCCAGATCTACAGAAGGGGCAATCAATAGGGTTACAACCTGTCCAGGCCTGCAAAGACTAATGCTTATGCAAGAAAACATCAATGATGACTGTTAAATATATTTGTTACATTCCTAACTAATCACTACACTTTATCACTCAAGTATATATATAAAGCTACAATCATCGATTTGATGAATTGATCCACAACCAACAGCAGAATAGAAGCATCCTATGATTGATCCACAACCAACAGCAGAATAGAAGCACCAATAAAAGTACTTTTAATATTTTTGTGCAAGGTCCAGTGTGCAGTGGCAATGAAGGATATTCATTCCTGGAATTACCCTCACTGTATAAGTTGTCATGAATTTTCTTCATCAAATATTTTGGTAGCATATACTTACAGTTACTGGCAGTGTTTTCTCATTAGGAACAATCATTTAGCATCATTTCTGATTGTCATAAAGAGCATAAATGGTAGATTGGGTTGTTTTATCTCTGAGCAGCATTTTTTGCACACAACAGGCTAAATGCTTAGGTCACAAGGACCCCAAAGACTCGAGAAGTTTGGAGGAGAGTACCCACTGGAACAGCTATTGGGAGACAGATGGTAGCCTCCAGTCAAGACCATCCACTGTGTTTTTTAATGTGCATAGCTCTCCCGCACATGGGCGACAACTTAGCATCCCAACTGATGGACGGCAGCCTTTAGAAGCCCATCGGTGTCCCCTACTGACTGTAGGCAGGACGGGAAGTTTTACGGAGATAAATCTCAACGCTGCCCCAGCTGGGACTTGAATGTGGGAACTGCAGATTATGAGCCTGGCACGCTGCCAACTGTCACCTCTGCCCATATAAATGAGAGAGATTAGAGGAATGTTTGCAATTATTAATGTTCTGGGATTGTGCTGAATTGAGTAACTTCACTTGTGCATCATACATCTCAGTTATGTATACTCTCAGTTATGCACTTTGCAGATTAATTCTCTGTAGATAAAGAACACTGCATTGTCTAAATATCATTTTATTTCATCTGTGTTTGTCAATTCCTATCATAAGGCATACATTTTCTAAGCTTAAATTATATGCTTATATCATATATTGAAAATGAAATTGATCACCTAGAAGCAGTGGACAGTGCAAGAAAACTAGCTGAGAGGATGGATATGATGAGAGATAAGTGGTCAGTTCCTGAACATTACAATAACTTATCTGCACAGAAAATAGCATGATAGATGTACCATTAGTATTATTATATCTGTTATGGTTAAAGTGACACATCACAGCACAAAGTAATAAAAATGTCTGATATTGTTCTGTAGGATGTTACCATATATGTGCACTTGGTCCCACAGAATAAATTATGTCAAATGAGAAAGGACTTGCAGATGGTATCCTATTATGTCCCAGACATAATTGACCTGGTTGGCTGCAGAACTCTTGTGATATGGTTCTGCAGAACAGTTTGGGGATATAGTCGAAACTCTTAATAGTGGTATACTGTTAAACACTGTCCTATTATAATCACATCTACCACAAATAGTATCTTGGATGTATTGCTATGAATCTAAACTGTTAGTAACATGTCAGAGGATTTCCAAACAAGGAAATCTGGCACACAGTTATTGGCAGCATTTTTTCATTAGGAGTTGCAGACCACTGAATCATTTAGCAATTTTTCTGGCAGATACTTCTTAATGTCAATTTTCAAGCCACACAAAAAAAAAGCAGATCGAGAGTTGAAAACGTTTTGGTTGTAGTGAGTGTGAAATGCATTTTTCTTCTGAATAATAATTAAAGTTTTGCTAACTTGCATTGTTAATATAATTTTAATTAAATTACCTTTTTGTGTGCATCATGTTATAAGGTTTGTTTAGTTGTGCACTTCTAGATTATATCAAATTACTTCAAAGAACTTGTTTTTTGTTTTGAAATTTGAGTCAAGTCTGGTTGATAGAATTTTACTCACCAGCTATCTGTAGCATTGTTTAACTCTGGAACATCAGTTGTCGTGTTCTAATACCATTTCTACACTTGTTTATGAAATGTTTTAACTAAACAGACTTTCATTAATTAAATAAAAAATTATATATACACTAATCAAATATATATTATATATATTTATATATGTAATAATGTTCTTTTTAATACACTGTGTAAATATATTATTTCAATAGATATTAGCTTTAAAATAAACTTTTGTAAAAATGGCATTAGATAAGTTATAGCTTATGGTGTTTGTGAAAAACCTATTTTTGATCATTGCAAAACTTTAAAGTGTAAAGGTGATGCAAATTAAGATATCATATTGACTGCATTAGTATGACAGAAGCTAAAAAAAAAATGAAACAAAGACAAATTCTTTGAAATGCAATTCTTGCAAGAGAGAAAATATTACTAATTCATCCATATCTAAAAATATTTAATTTTACAGTGAAATGAGAGTAGCTTATCTGTTAATGATACTAAGCTTAGATCAGAAATTTCAACAGATTTATCACTACATTAGGAGAAATTAAGCATATTGGAAACATTATAAGGGAAGAAATGCAAATATGAAACTGGGAGAAGCAACAGATTCTAATGCTAAAGAAGTCGTCGAAAATTTGATAAAAGAACAATTTAAAATTTTAAGTCTTAATGGAATATTAAAAAAAAATGAAAAACTTTAAAAAGAAGTCTCTTTTTATTCAGAGAAATTACACTGCTGGCCATTAAAAGTGCAACACCAGGAAAGCCAAGAGATATCAAAGCCATATTTAGTGAATACATAGCATATGTTACGAGGATCAAATGTTACAAATACAACTCGGTTAGACTTGTGGAATACAAGAAATCAGTATCTTGTGTAGCCACCACGAGCGGCAATAACTGCTGCCCACACCGTCCGGCACATAGGACGAGACGTCAGATGTGTGTTTGGGGAATGCCAGTCAATGCAATTTCGATACGTAGCCAAAGTTCATCTGCTGTAGCAGCTGCTGGTGTCTGGTGTACTAGTCGTTGTGAGGTCATGGACCAGACATGTTTGATTGGGGACAGATCTGGTGAATGCACATGCCAAGGCAGAAGCATCGCATGGCGGCTATGCAGGAAATGTTGGATGATGCATGCCACATGTAGTCGGGCATTGTCCTGTTGGTAAATGGCACCAGAGAGCCCTGAAGATAAGGAACGACCACAGGCTCCAATACCTCAGTGATGTAACGCTGGCTGTTCAAAGTACTGGTAATTCATACGAGGCGCATGCGTGAGTGGAGTCCAATGGCACCCCATACCATAACACCATGGGCCAGACCTGTATGGCGCTGCATCATGCATGTCTCACTGAGCCTGTCGCCATGGTACCGCCAGATACTGATTCGTCCATCATGGTACTGCATACTGAAGCAGGATTCGTCTGAAAAGATGATGCGATACCATTCGCACATCCATGTGCGACATTCTTGGCACTATTGCAGTGACATTCACCTGTGTTATAGAGTCAATGGTCGCCTAGCAAAGATTCCCCAATGTTGCAGACGATGTCAAACCATATACGCAAACACTGGTTGATGCGCAATACACCCTAACTGTTGAGCTAAGGTGTTTGATGTGACTGTATGATCATTCAAAGCCATGCACATGAGATGTCTGTCCTCTCGTCTGTGTGACAGGGCCATTGATATCCCTCATGTCAGTGAGTTCATTCCTCCTCTACCCACTGGCCATATTCTCATCACTGTGGCAGCATTCTGTCCAACACGAGCACTGATGTCTCGGTATGATAATCCACCTTCCTGTAATCCCACAATTCTCCCTCGATCAAAGTTGGACACCTGGTCATATGGATGGCGTGTTCTCTGACGGGGCATACTTGATCCTTTAGTGCATGAGAACTGCAAGCAAAACACAATTCCAGTGCTTTACACTGGCTCTTTGTAATCTCCTCTTATACCACTTTCAGGGGGCGTTACTGTCACACATGATGTGCGTATGTGCTGTGCTTTGAATCATTTACATGTTCTCCCATGGGCTACCCATCTTGCATATTTCAGGACAATCTGATGAGTTTTTCCTGTTGTTGCACTTTTAGTAGCCAGCAGTGTAAATGAAAATATTAAAATTATGAAGGAAATTACTGAGCCACATGAATGACATTCAATGTCAAAATAACGAATTGAAGAATTTAACTTCTGTTCTACAGAATAAAATTGTTATCAAGTGGAAGATTAATTAATTATAATCTAGAAATAAGAATATAGAAGTTACAAGAATACCAGAATATAAGAAAGGAAATTCAACTACTATAGTAACTAAATTGACTAAAGTATTAAATATTGATGATGACAATTTGGATATTGAAGCTGCACGTAGAATTCCAATAATAAATAAGACAAAAATTAGACCTATTATTATTCAATTTAGATCTAGAAAGTCCAAAGAGTTATGGATAAATAAATAGAAAGATAAAAAATTAATGAGAACCAATGAAATTGACTCATCCTAATGAAGATGGAAGAATTTATATAAATGAACATCTCACTCCAAAAAACAAACAGCAATTGTCTAAGGCGACGAAACAAAGAGAACTAGATTTTAAATATTTTGGACAAGAGATACAGAAATTTACATGAGAAAAGAGGAAGAATCACATGTATTTAGAATTAGATCTGTCCAAGATTTGGATAAAATAATCTAAAGTAGGGATTCTCAAAGTGGGGTATGCGGTAAAATTTTTTTGGGTATGCCGTGAGAGCTCAAAAGTCATTAGATCTTCCATTGTCCAATAAAGAAGAGTTGATTGAGATATCTTGTGACAATAGTTTAAAAAGCATTCATTCCAAAAAAACCATTGCTTAGTTTTTGGATTGGAGTGGAAAAGGAATATCAGACTTTGTTAAGAATTGTAGTCAAATATTGAAGATGACTTGCGACTCTACCTTAGCAAGATAACCGCAACCATTGATGAACTGTGCAAGCGTAAACAAGTGCAACCATTTCACTGATTACCCAGTAAAATGTTAATTTTATAAGATTTGTTAAATTGTTTGTCATTTTTTGTGTTTGTTGATATATAATTTATGAATACAAAATTTAATGTGTGTATATATATATTTTTATTTTATTCTGATTGTTATACTGTAAATATAGTTTTATCTATCTATACAAGGGGTATGCCAGTTACATACACATTTCCAGGAGGTATGTGAAGCATAAAAGGTTGAGAACCACTGCTCAAGAGTAAGTGGAGTACGTGGTAAAATTTTTTGGGTACGCTGTGACAGCTCAAAAGTCGCTAGATCTAGTAACAAAGTTAGTGTTTTATTTTATTCCCATTGTTATATCTATCTATACAAGGGATATGCCAGTTACATACACATTTCCAGGGGGTACATGAAGCATAAAAGGTTGAGAATCACTGGTCTAAAGTATTTAAAGAAGTGCATATGTTAGACAAATGATTTTCGTAAATGATTTTATGACTGCTATTTCTGTTATGTCAAATTCAAAATTTTCAAACACAATTCAATAATTAGAATATCAGGTTAACTCTTAGTGTAATACAGAAATTTGTAAAATTGTTTATATTGATGTCTGATAAATTTGATTACTCTTGGGGAAAGGGTATAAATAATATACAAGGAAACATTAGAAAAAAATTTTGATCTTTTTTGGTCTATTTATATCTAACTGATACGAAATCTAATATTATAATACTTACTGAAATGTGGATTAAACAAAATGAGTTGAATTGTATGAAACTAATGGATATAAGGAGTTCTTTGAATGTAGAGAATTAAATAGATCTCAAGGGGTAATTGTTTATGTTGAGGAACAATGGGATGCTACACAAAGTTTCTTGAACTTACAAACAGCTGACTGTGTGGAATTATATATAAAAATGTTTAATTTGAAATATGGATTGTTTGCAATATATAGAGACCATAATTATTCAAAAACTGATTTTATAGAATTTGGTAACTGGCTGTAGCATTTAGAAAGTAACTACACTGGTTTCCATAAATTAAGGAAAATCCCTATGTCAAGTCAATGGGAAGCTAACATCGAAGCTCTATAACTACTACAATAAGTTTTTTTGTTTCGAAAAATGTGATTTCCGATAAAGATCTCAATCAAATAAATCAATATGTCAATTTTCAACACTATTTGTTCAGTATTTAATGAGTTATGGAAGTTTGAATATTTAACAACAACAATGCCAGTCTTAAAAAACTTATACAAAACTGAAGAATGGTGAATGAATTCTTTACACAAAGTTCTAAAATACAAACTTATTTTATTAAACACTTTGATACAAAACTTATTACTAAGTTTTAAATAACTTTCGAAGTCAATATTTGTGGCTGGCATTGTTATCGCTAAATATTCAAACTTCCATAACTCATTAAATACTGAACAAATATTGTTAAAAATCGAGATATTGATTTATTCGATTGATATTTTTATCAGCAATCACATTTTTCAAAACGAAAAACTTATTTTAGAAGTTATAGAGCTTTAATGTTAGCTTCCCACTGACTTAACATAGGGATTTTCCTTAATTTATGGAAACCATAGTGTATGTTGCTATGACAGCCGATTTTAATTTAGATATTATTAAATTAGTTACTCGTGTTACAAATTTTTTGCATATTCTAAATTCAGATGGATTTCTAAAATGTCACAGTCGACTTACTCTAGATCATTCTAAAACTTGTTTAGATGATCTATATGTTAGAAATTTCAAATTGAATTGTTTAATGATATATTATTAAATTAGATATTAGTGATCATTATGAATGTTGATGTTATTAACAAGTATAAAATAATTTTACAGTCTACTTCATCTATGAGGGTTGATTTTAAAATGCTATATAAATTATTGTTTGAGCACTCCTGGGAACATGTCTATCAACAGACTGCAGTTAATGCAGATTTTGTTCTATTTATAAAATATTTATAATAAAAAATATTCCTTCAAGCAGCTGTTTGCCACAGAGGTCTGACAGGAGTCTATCAGTTTATACACCATAGTAAAAGGTCTGTGAGGATGGCAGGACCTCAGCAGAAGACAACACAAACATCCATGCCTTACCCAGGGCTCGAACCTAGGTCCCTTAGATAAGTAGCCAAGCGCTGACAACTTGACTATGGGATGACTATAAGAGATTTAATACCATTAGTTGAAAGATCAGCTTCCCCTATATGGGCGAACTCCACCTCCATGAATATACATAAGATTCAGGTCTTACAAAACAAAATACTGAGATCTGCAGTCAATGCCCCTTGGTTTGTTACTAACAGACAACTTCATACATCGACCAAATATATACTCATATTAAACGCATCTCAAAAAGGTTTTTGAGGCTGTTAAAAATAATCCTAATGAGATTATTTCTTCTTTGCTTAATTATGATCATAATGTTCTTAATAGGTACAAAAGGCTTAAAATGATGGCTTTCTCTGAGGAAAGCTACTTGTTTTAGATCTCTTGTGCATGATATATGCTATTTTTAGCTTGTATTTTATGTTAGCCTCTAGGGACCCCACCCAGAGGTGGTTTACTTGTTATATGTTTTTACTTATGCCAACTGGGCATATTCTGAGATGGAGATGGTAATGGGTAATGTTTTACCTCGAATATCGCATATCCATACACGATCTACGATTGAAAGATCAAAGGTCTTCCATTATAATCCTAAAATAAGGAAAATTAAACCTTGGATCACCACTGCTTATATTAAAATCAATGTACTATAAAAATAATTTATATAAAAAATTAAAAGAAAAATAAAATGAATCAGATTGATCTTTTTAGAAAATATAAAAATATTTTAACAAATACAAAAAATGATTATTACAGATGTTTGTTTTTGAAAAAGGGGGAAAATACATTAAAAAAAGGGATACAATTAACCAAATGTGTGGTAGTAAGGAAAACTTAATATTTTACCACAAAAGATTCCAGATGAAAATGGCACTCTAATATTAAAAAATAACCCAATGGATTTTGTTAATAAATTAAATGATTATTTCATTAATGTTATAACTTTGATTATATTGAAAGAATAACACGAGGAACCTCAACATCATAAAATTTTATATTAATTGCAAAATTGCTTACTTATTCTTTATGTGTCATATCTCTGAACATGACTTTTTGACTATTACACTGGGCAACACACAAAAAGGCTTTGAAATGAAAATAGCCAATCTTTACTAATTTTGAGGTGCTGAACACAAAAACGACAATAAAATTGTCAATTGACTCTTCTTTAGTTTCTCTGTTTTTCAAACAGAGTTGGTTATGTATAAACGACTCAGTCCGCATTGAGTACATGAATAACCATTTTGCAACGCTGTATTTTAAACTTCAGATTGCAACACATTGTGTTGTATTGCATCATTGTCTGATGTAATGCATTTGAGTCATGACATCGTGGCTTTATGATCGCAGTCAAAAGATGATGCAATCATTAGTTGTAAGCAACATCTCATAGGGGGGGGGGGGGGGGTCAGTCGGTAGCGCGCCAGACTCGTAATCTGTAGTTCCCAGGTTCGAGTCCCAGCTGGGTCAGCGTTGAGATTTATCTCTGCAAAATTCCCCGCCCCGCCCACGGTTAGTAGGGGACACCGGTGGGCTTGGAAAGGTCGCCGTCCGTCGGATGGGACTTAAGCCGTGGCCCTGTGTACGGGAGAGACATACCCTGTGCACGTTAAAGAACACGCTGGATGGCCTTGATGGGAGACTACCATCTGTCTCCCAACAGCTGTTTCAGTGGGTCTCCTCCCCCAACCTTCTCTGAGCCTTCGGGGTCCATGTGACCTGGCCATTTAGCCCATGGTGTGCAAAAAAGTGCTGCTCAGAGGTAAAACAACCCAACCCATCTCATAGGATGAGCAAGTCTTTTGAGCAACTCCCATTCACCCTTGAGTCATAAGTACAACACAAGTGATCCTTGCAGTTTTAATCCAGCAGTAGTGATGTCTCATAATTGTGTTAATAGTGCAGATACATTTTGTTACAATTTACTGGAAAATGTTTGCAAGCCAGAAAAGGGCCATCACTCCAATAGTGAAAGCAGCTTATGAGTTATTTTGGATGCAAGTTCAGGGACCAGAACAAGGCCTGGACCCCACACATATCCTGTAGTACGTGTGCAAGAAATCTTCCGAAGTGGCTGAAAGGCAAAGAAGTGGCAATACATTTGCTGTTCTTATGGTTTGGAGAGAGCCAAGCAATCACGCAGATAGATTGGATACTTCTGCATGGTTCCACCTGTTTCTGGAGGCATCACAAGAAAAATGAAGTGGACAATAGCGTACCCGAATATACAATCTGCGCTCTGACCAGTTCTGCATAGCAAAGGCCTTCCCATCCCCAAACCTCCAAGAATTTTCCATTGATTCAAATGATGAGGAGGGAGGTGAACTGACGCGGGTTCTCTGCAGCCTTCGGTGTCTAACGATGATCCATATGTTTGCCATAGTGCATCATATGCACCACACATTCTCACCGAAGAAGAACGATCTAGTTTGTGATCTGGAGCTGTCCAAGGCCAAAGCAGAGTTACTTGGATCAAGACTTAAACAATGGAATCTTCTCAAGGAAAATGTCCGAGTGACTTCATTTTGAACTCGTCACGAGCAGTTTGTGCCTTACTTCAGAAAGGAAGATGACCTGTTTTCTGCTCTGATGTAGATGGCCTCATGAATGCTCTTGGAATCAAACATGACCCTCAAGAATGGCGATTATTCATACTCCTTGAAATTGAGTCTCAAGGTGGTGTTGCTGCAAAATGGAAATTGACTTCCATCCATTCCAGTCCGATATGCTGTCTACATGAAAGAAACCTACGACAATCTAAAACAACTGACTGTAACTCAGAATTAAAACAACCCAACGTAACGTGGCAAGTCTGACTCTTCAATACAGCAAACTGTTTCAATACACTAGCTGAACTGTCTTCAATACAGCAAGTACGGCTGGCATCTCTGCTGTGTCTTGAAGGTAGTGGTTCTGTTGATGAGTCTGCAACTGGGATATACGAAGTACTGCTGTTTCTTATGTGAATGGGACAGCCGAGCAAAGACTTTGTACTACATGAAGAGAAACTGGCCTCACTCTGAAGGTCAGAGAGAAGAATGTGGAACACCTAGCACTGGCAGAAATGCACAAAATCCTGCTACCGACATCACACCTGGTGTGATGAAAAACTTTGTAAATGCCATGGACCGGAATGCATCAGCTTTCAAATACTTGGCTGACAAATTCCCTCAACTCAGCAGAGCGAAAATTAAAGAGGGAATTTTTGTGGGTCCCCAGATCGACGAACTGTTCAGAGACCAGATGTTTGACAACCTGCTTCAGGGTGATGAGAAAAAGGCTTGGGAAGCGTTTTGCTTGTGTCAACTAAATTCCTCAGGAATGTCAGGGCAGACAACTACAAGAAACTGGTTAGGACATGTTGTCTCTGTATCACAAACTTGGCTGCAATATGTTCTTAAAGATCCACTTTCTCCATTCCCACTTAGATATCTTCCCCAATAACTGCGACATGGTTAGTGATGAGCATGTTGAACATTTGCACCAGGTTTGTTTTATGCTATTAATCTGCGATACAACCAACACACTCAACTCTTGTGTTAAGAAGATACAGTGGATCAATGGTTTATATTGTTTTGTTTTTCAGGGTAAAAAAACAACTGGAGCAAAATCTGTTAATGTATGGCACTTGCCACGTTATGTTGGGTTGTTTTAATTCTGAGCGGCACTTTTTTTGCACACAACAGGCAAAATGGCCAGGTCACAAGAATCCCAATGGCTCAAAGAAGGTTGAGGGGAGAAGCCCACTGGGCAGCTGTTAGGAGCTAGAAGGTAGCCTCCTGTCAAGGCCATCCAGCATGTTCTTTAACGTGCACAGAGTATGGCTCTCCCACATATGGGGCCACGGCTTAACTTTCAGAAGACATTTCATCGATATATATATATATACAGTGCTCGATATTGAAAGTGTCCCACCCAGAAGGATATGTCGTACAAACATGCAAATAGAAGGGTGAGTGTGCGTAGTTGAGATATGCAAATGATGATAATCCGGAGCCAATGACGTGTGTGGCTCAAGAGATAAAAGGTGTAAGAAGGAACATGGATGGTATTTATGCAGGTACAAACATGCAAATAGAAGGGTGAGTGTGCGTAGTTGAGATATGCAAATGATGATAATCCGGAGCCAATGACGTGTGTGGCTCAAGAGATAAAAGGTGTAAGAAGGAACATGGATGGTATTTATGCAGGAGGAAGTTGTGTAAATGGTTGATATTAGGTGGTTTCGCTTGGAAATTGTTTAGCGAAGGCGAAAAATGTCTGGTACACGCTGTTGGCATGTACCAGGCATTGGTACGCAATAGTATCGCCATTTGGATGCTTTTGAGAGAGGAAGAATTATAGGCCTATGTGAAGCTGGATGGACTACACATCATGTTGCTGCCCATGTTAATCACTGGGATGCATGAACTGTTGGATTCTACTGGCAACAGTGGCAAAAAATGAAGGTTCTAGTGTGTGTCGCAGAGGGAATGGTGCCATCTGACAGATATCAACATGGCTTGATAGGCACATTGTTCAACATACTTGATAGGCACATTGTTCAACATGGCTTGATAGGCACATCGTCACCACAGAGCACTGCAGGTGATATTCGACGGGTTGTGCTGTGTCAACACCCATGGACATCCCCATAATGACCCAACAGTAAACCGAAGGTTGCATGAGGCACACCTGCACTCTAGGCCAACCAATATGTCAACCCCCATTAACTGCAAACCACTGCAATGCTCGTCTGCTTGATGCCGAAGTCGTGTGAGCTGGGGTCATGAATGGAACACTGTTGTGTTCAGTGATGAATCCCATATCTGTCTGGGAGCTGACAATCGATGGGTCCATGTATGGCTCATTAGCCAGGCATAATGGTATGGGGTGCTATTGGATATGACAGCAGGTCACTTCATCTACATCATGGGAACTCCGACAGCTGCAAGATAAGTTAGCACAGTTCTGCAGCCCGTTTCGTTACCGTTCCTTGGAGGCATGCAGCAACCCCTTTTCCAGCATGACAATGCCCATGTACACACTGCTAGGGTCTCCAGACAATGTTTGCAACATGTTCAAGTATTGCCATAGCCAACACAATCTCCAGATTTATCCCCAATAGAAAATCTGTGGGACCACATTGAACAACGTGTGCAATCCTCTCACTGGCCAGCATGGAATCTCGATGAATTATGGGAGAAAGTCAACGCTGCTTGGTGTGCAATGAGTATGACTCTATTGAATTGCAATGACATGGCCATATTGCTGACTCTATTGCAGTTCACAGTGGTGCAACCACCTACTGAAGTAGTCACATTGTAGTACTGCATTATTTCATCTCCTAACCACTGTAAGTGGTTGCAAATTAAATCATGGCATGCCAATATGTATTGCTATGTGTGTGCTATATTTCACCCCTTCTGGGTGTGGCAATTTCAATATCATGCAGTGTATAAACAGAAATGCATGTCACTAATCATTTATTTCATTCTTATTAATTAAAATCATTTTATCACAAAAATAAAATATTGGTCAGTAATAAATTGTTAAAGGAAATGTAATAAACTGTCAGAGGAATTATATGTGAACAGATTTCTATAAAAGCACCCTGAGAGATTTCTATAAAAGCACACTGGAGATGCCAGCAATTGCTCTATTCATCTTTTCCGAATCATCGGTATCTCGATCCTGCAGCGATGATTTGGTTATTTTGATGTAGGTATACTGGATGGTGATAACCAATTACACGAAAAGACTTGCTTGCTAAAGTCGTTGTGTGCAGGTTAATGCATTGGCTTGTTGGGATTACCTCGTCGATAGCTGTATGCAATCGACTCAGTCCTGCACTCAGTCCAGACTCAGTCTGCACTCAGTCAGTCCAGTCAGGACTCAGTCCTGCACTTACCTGCCAATGGGCAGGTAAGTGCAGCTGACTTCAATTATGCTGATTTATTGCTTTAGTTCTACCAGAAAGAATAGTTATTATTCTTTCCTTCAGTGGTGTCACTAAAAGTGGCATATAGGGAGGAAAATCTCACTGCATTGGTTGCTACAATAGAAATATAGCAATCTTCATTTTTCCTTCCTGCAATTCAAACACAGAGTAATGGAGGAGAATTTCAAATGAAAGTTAACACATATCCAAAGAACACTACACATTCTTGTGGAAAAATGAAACCGAATTTCTAGCCATGCTGCTGGGCTAGTGTAGTCCAAATAAGCAAAGAACTAAGCAGTGGCATTCGTAGCTCTTTTGGCACCCTGGGAAAGAAAATTATTTGGCACCCCATGCTCCTGTGCATTTAATGAATAGAAAAAAATTACACATATGTATTTTAAATTTAGTTAATTTTAACAAAGTCATTCATTGTTGACAAAATAAATGTTTTCATAAAATATGTTGATAATAAACAATTTAGTCATAAATAATTAGAAGAGAATATATATCATTTAAACTAAAAAGGGCTAAGTTACTGACATAGTGATCAAGAGAATTGATTGGCACTTTTATATTTTAGAAGTTCCAAGTACGAATACTATACAACTTGAATTAATATTGTGAAGTCTGGTAAATGAAAAAATTTACAGTTTCTATTATTGGATTAAACCCATTGTGGTGTCCCTCTGTCATTGGCACCCTGGACAACTGCCCCTGCCTTGGCACAGCCCTGTTCTTGACATAATATCAGCAAATGAATATTTTTCCTCAAAGATTAAAAACTGGTGGTAATCACAATTGCACCAGCAGTTTTCACGTTTCAGAATATATATTTTTCCTTAATTATTATAAAACAGTTGACCAAATATAAAGCATAATTTAACTTTTTCAAATTATACGAACTGCAGTCAGAACATTTAATAACCATCCCAGGTTTTACTGATCAAAATCTGGTTATCATATATATCACTCAACATTTGTATTGCTAAATTTGACCTCCCTAAAAACTGGGCTTTTTCATTTGCTCATGTGTAAAAAAAAAAGGATATGAACTTTTATCAACAACAGCATTATAACTGTGAGTAGCAGCTGAATGGTAATTGGAGTTCTGAAGTCGCGCTTGAGTGCAAGCAGCAAAGCATATCATTATCAAAGAAATTACCATACTCCAAATTTCATAGAACGTTTCTATGGAATATAGCGTACAACACGTCAGTTTTAATTTTTTATCTATAGGGTCACATTACTTTTTCTCACATTTTAAAATTTGTTTTTAAAAGTATTAAATTTTTCAAATCTGATTTTTTTTATTGAATTAATAATTGAAATCTACATCAGTACATCAAGTTTGATTTTCTCATCTACCACAGGAAAAAAAAACAGGATTTTCTTATCTACCATAGGTCACAATTTGTATATTTTCCCCTTAGGTTAAACAATTATAACTCCTTACAAATTTTTTTTTGAACAATTAGACATCTTATGCATACTAATATTTTTTGCCAAAGACCATTTAAATCTATGATGGGTAGTGAACTTTTTCCAAAAATTTGGTTGATTTGATATAGAATGACCCTTCTAGATGAGACATTTTCAATGTCAAAGAATGTACATAAACAAATCTAAATGATCTGTATATTATTCACACCCTTTCTCCCTTTCAGTAAAGACTGAACTTGAAGTAACAGAAATGGCTTCAGGCCTACTGATTAAAAAGTTGAAATCATAATAAAAAAATAAATATATTGATATATTCAGGAAGATATCACTCTGAAGTTAACGTCGATCAATTTCAGAGGAAAAATTGTCTTGAGCAGGCTGGGATATGAACCCACGCCTCCTGATAACATGTCAGGTGCTCTGGACCACTGAGTTACTGGCCGCTGATCAAGATCATGTAAGTACATTCTGAGTGCACAATTGTTTAAATTGAAGACGTTAACTTCAGAGTGATGTCTTCTTTAACATTCATTAAATATGTCGAAAAAATACCTCTTCAATTTAAACAATCTTGATCGGCAGCTGGTAGCTCAGTGGTCCAGAGCACCTGACATGTTATCAGGAGGTTGTGGGTTCATGTCCCATGACCTCCTGATAACACGGCATGTGGACGAATTTCTCTTGCATTCTCTATTAATAATTTCACTCACAATTTACAGTCATAATGTGATGGTGATGTTGGTACCATCAACCATTTGCAAAAGCATTCAAGGTTGTAATTCTGATACAATTACTGCTAGGGACACGATTATTTAACCCAACATGGAGTCAAATGGGAACCTGCATAAAAAATTTGGGAATATTTGATCAAGGGTTATTTTTTTACACACAATGGGATAAATGGCCGGGCTGAAAGGACCCCAGGAGCTCAGATAAGGTTGGGGAAAGGGGACCCACTGGACAGCTGTTATAAGACAGATGGAGTCTCCCATCAAGGCATCTAGCATGTTCTTTAATTTGCACAGAGAATGGCTCTCTTCCATACACAGGGGCATGGCTTAAAATCCCATCCGGTGGCCTTTCAAAGTCTATCAGTGTCCCTCTTTTCAGTGAGGGCAGGGTATGAGGTCAGTGGAAATAAATCTCAACATTGGCACAGTTGGGACTCAAACCCTGGAAATGCAAATTACGAGTTTGGTGCACTACAGACTGAGCCACTGCACCAAGTGTATTAAACCAAATCTTAAAACATGCAGCACACAAAGTCAGTTTCATTTTCTCATGGACCATAAGCAAGATCTATCACAATCATGGTAATGAACTGTGGTTTACTAACTTGGCAATTACAATGATCTTACACATATGGAGAAGATAGTCACATTCAGCCAAAGATGAAGCCACCACAAACAAAATTTAGGTTTATGTTTTGGTATTAAAAGTATGTAACATTTATATAATAACATAACAATATAAGATAAAAAAAAATCATAGCTCATCATTGATTTACTAAGTATTTAATCACTATTAAGTTGTTGAAGTACAGAATGGATGTAGAGAAAAAATTGTGAGGTCAGGGGCCAGATCCCATTCAGCTCAAGACAATTTTTTCTCTACACCCATCTTCATCCTGTTACTTCAACAGCTTAATAGTGATTAAATACTTAATAAATCAATGTATATAATTATGTTTTGCTTATTATTGCTTGCAATGACATGCAGTCCTGCATATATTGAGAAATAACCAAATAGGTATGACAAATATCTGTCTGACACATAGATAATGACCATATAATTTACAAATGGCATCAAGAATCCTACCATTTTCATTTAATTTATATCCAACAGATATTTTATTCATTAGTGTGGGTAGTCTATGAGAAGACTATGTAGTTGACACTACAAGAGTTTATGCGACTGGAATACTGCAGTCTCACTTCTCTCTCATTCTGTAACCATATTTTCTCAAGAAATGACATTACAGTGCTAAGATTACAATTTTAGACATTTGTCATAACTGACATTGTTTTCTAATATCGGAATTTACTAATTTTCAAAATAAATATTAACTAAATTCACTTTTACTTTTTTCTTTTACTTATATAAATAAATTACCCCCTCAGGCAGGTGCTTGCCACTATGCTGAGGTCTGTGATGAAGGCAAGGCCTCAACACAAAGATATGATAAACTTGATTTCAATGTAATTAAATAAACCATGTCAAAGTTTTGATCAGTTATTTCATACCACATATAGATGGCAATGTAGACTTAAGATTAAGAGTATTAGGATTAACCTTGAATTGAGTTACTAATGGGCAGTCTTTCTTACTAGTTTTACTACCACTCTACACATGATATCTTCCACTATTCAATCAATATGATTGATGCTCAAGTACTACCTTCTAATTAATTCTCTTGCAGTCAACTTGAAACAAAAGACTAATAGAAGGTTGTCAGTACTTTTTATTTCAATTAGTTAATACTTAAATATAGTATTCACAGTGGCAATAGTAAAAAAATATGCAATTACTTACTTTAATCATTTGGTTTTTGGTTCCAATTGGAGCAGACCTTAATAAACATTTCAAGGCTTCAATTTGTTTACCTCTTTGATTGATTAAGAATACAACAGAAAATTGTAAAGCACAATATAAAGTTTAAATGCAAATAACTATTATTTAAGACAAGTGTTTTTTTACAATTCCTTTCCTATTTAGGTTAGCAATCTCAGCCAAGATCTGATCACTTGCTTTTAAAATCTTACACAATGTACACTGTTCAATGCCATTTTGCTGCAGTTTCTCCCTGAATACATTTTGAAAATAAGTCAAATTTTAGTAGGTTTTACTTTTATGGAAAAAACGTTTTTCACTAGACACGATGCAGATGTGTATCTTGCACACTGAACCAACTAAATTACCTCAGGGAGGAGAAATAATGGTGAATATGAGCACCCACATATTGCATCTGAAAAGCAGGTGATTTTTTTTAAATCACAATTTTGATTCAAGAGGAATTATTCACAAGGAATTTGTTCCAGAAAGAAGAAATATAAATGCCCAATTTTACTTAGAAATGATGGAATGAATGTTCAAAAAGATTTTATGGATCAGATTCCCATAAAAACAAGAACTGATTATAATTGCAAAACAATGCACCTACTATATTAATTGTTCAGTTTTTTTTTGAATCTATCCTTCTCCTATCCTATTCTTCAGATTTAAGTTTGGCCAACTAATTTCACACCATCCAAATAAATGTGACTGGTATAAACAAGTGTATAAAATCCCAGGGTGAAATATTTTGAATGTTTTTCATAATAAATTCTTTTTTTTCTGAACACATGCTTTTGTTGTAGAATTTGGCAGTAGTACGACCATGGTCCTCAGCCACCATTTTTTTTTTTGACGCAACGTAACAACACGGACCTTTTAGTTGATTCCCACAACCCCCAAGATCCTAACCCAAACAAGGGTTTCTAGAAAAAAGATTGTTTTTTTTTTATTACCATAGCAACAAAAAATACGAGTTTATATCAAATGCAAAGTACCGTTACCATGGTAACGGTAATTTGCATTGTAAAAAAAACAACGTAACAACAACAAAAAAACTGCGATTCCACTAAAAACATCCCACACAACCACAAATTCTTAAAAAAAAACCTTAAAAAACTACACAACACATTTGCCTTCCCATATACTACAAACACCTGAAATATCCCCCTCTTTTCCCAATAGTTAAAACACTCCACAAATATATTTCCACGAACTAAAATAATCAATCCAGTTACACACATAATAATTAACCTAAATAAATCACCAGAATTAATGAAATAGAACACCGATCTCAAAACCAAGAGCACCATTGACAATGCATTGCCGATTGCCATTACAATAAAGCTCCCAAAACTAAATCTCATCGGTCATAATACATACCAAAAAAGCAAAAAAAATTGAAAGCAGTGCACCGCTGACTGAATTATAAAAAAACCCCCCAAAACTAATGTCCTCCCAGGCAACGCAAACCAAAAAACATGAAAATCGGAAACAGTGCACTGTTGACCGAATTATAAAAAAAGCCCCAAAGCTAAATAATGTCCTCCCAGGCAACATAAACCGAAAAACATGAAAATCCGAAACAGTGCAATGCCAACTGAATTATAAAAAAGCTCCCGAAACCAAATAATCTCATCAAATACAACAAAAAACAAAAAAACTTATAGCTCAAATAGCCCTTCCCTAAGTTCCTGATTACCTTTCTGACTCCATAAAAACTATGTTTTTCCACACCAACAATTCTACAATACCCATAATTTCTGCACAGGAGGTAGCTCAGTCAGTAGCACGCCAGGCTCATAATCTGCAGTTCCCAGGTTCGAGTCCCAGCTGGGTCAGCGTTGAGATTTATCTCCACAAAATTCCCCGCCCTGCCCATGATCAGTAGAGGACACAGATGGGCTTGAGAAAGGCCACCATCTGTCGGATGCAACGTTAAGCCGTGGCCCAGTGTGTGGGAGAGTGTCATACCCTGTGCACATTAATAGGACACACTGAATGGCCTTGACGGCAGGCTACCATTGTCTCCCAACAGCTGTTCCAGTGGGTCCCCTCCCCCAACCTTCTCTGAACCTTCAAGGTCCTTGTGACCTGGCCATTTCACTCATGGTGTGCAAAGTGCCACTCAGAAGTAAAACAACCCAACCCATAATTCCTACATCAAAAAGCTACCAAACACTTCTACATATTCACAATAAATCATATAAGTGACTTTAAAAGACTCCAAAATACATAACAAAATTAATAAATCACCATAATACACTAATAATTCCCATGCTACATGTAACTACTAAAAAACACTTAATTCATTCCAAACTACGATAACGAAATACACGTATTCGTTGCTACCGCCATGTTCAGTCTCATACGAAAAAACTTCCAACATTCTTTCCCCAATGTAAACTCCTCCCCACTACATTAGAATCCTGTGAAAACTATATGTTTCACCAAAACTATTCTCCTAAAACCCTAACACCCCATAAAAACTCTCAATTTTTAAACTTAATCACTCCACATTATAAACTTTTGCCAATTTCTTTTTCCACTCACAACAAAATATATATTACTGCATCATACTAAACACAAAAAAATTAAATTCTATCTGGTTAACAACTCCTCCCTACCCCTTCAAATGCCCCTCACTCCAAACTTACAAAAATTCCCCCCTACACACAGCAGTAAACCTAACTCCCATTTCCAAATGATGTGACCTTAACATTACAAAACAGTTCCCTAAACTATCAACAACCCTCCTAATATTAAATAATTTCAATTCCAAAATATCTTTAAATAACTTATTATTTACCATATCTTAATGAATTTCCAACCCCCCCCCAAAAAAAACATTAATTATTCTAGCTATCACTAAAAAACCCTCATTAAATATATAATACATACGCACTTACCTCTAACCATACAGGCATATTATCCAAGCGAATTATAAAGCAAAAAAAAATCAAACATAACTTCACACTCTCGTCAAATCACACACACAACATGACTCCACATTACCCACCCAAAAGAAACAAATCCAAGAGCCATAGGCCACCAACAGTTACATTTCTACATCATACTTTACACATCGACATCATACTTTACACTCTGGTGTCACACGCCACTTGAGCAATGCCATCTGTCAGCTGAGGGTTGGGTTGGGTTGTTTTACCTCTGAGCGGCACTTTTTTGCACACCATGGGCTAAATGGCCAGGCCACAAGGACCCCGAAGGCTCAGAGAAGGTTGGGGGAGGGGACCCACTGGAACAGCTGTTGGGAGACAGATGGTAGCCTCCCGTCAAGGCCATCCAGCGTGTTCTTTAACGTGCACAGGGTATGGCTCTCCCGCACACGGGGTTGGGTTGGGTTGTTTTACCTCTGAGCGGCACTTTTTTGCACACCATGGGCTAAATGGCCAGGTCACATGGACCCCGAAGGCTCAGAGAAGGTTGGGGAAGGGGACCCACTGGAACAGCTGTTGGGAGACAGATGGTAGTCTCCCGTCAAGGCCATCCAGCGTGTTCTTTAACGTGCACAGGGTATGGCTCTCCCGCACACGGGGCCACGGCTTAACGTCCCATCCAACGGACGGCGGCCTTTCCAAGCCCATCGGTGTCCCCTACTGACCGTGGGCAGGGCGGGGAAATTTTGCGGAGATAAATCTCAACGCTGACCCAGCTGGGACTCGAACCTGGGAACTACAGATTACGAGCCTGGCGCGCTACCGACTGAGCCACCCCCGCCTCGTCAGCTGAGGACTGTAACCTATACACCGACCTAGAGTTTTTCTCTTTACTCCCCCTCATCTGTAAATGGTAGCTAGGTAGTCACTGGAAGGAGAGCTATGCACCAATCCCCTGTGATGCACAGAACTTGCCAGGCCTAGCACCTAAAGTTCAATCCTGCCTACTCATGGTACAGACCATTAGTACCTTTCAAAAGAGATACTCTCTTGTGGAAGGGTTTTCTGTTTGTGCGCTGACAGTACCTAATGAATAGATTCACAAGATACGTTTTATCAGCTGGTGGATAATCCTGATCTAACGTCATTGCAAAGTACCTGAACTCTTGTTTCTATGGGCATCGTCAAACCCATACTAGAGAAAGTCTTCAGTATAGATGGCTACAGCTTTTAGTAGTGGGGGGAAACAAGTCTGTCTCATGCCTGTGATTAGGAGGCTGTTTGATATTGTCAATATTTCCTTTAAAAAAAAAATCATCTTTATCATCATCCTCAAGCAGCCATGGGCTATGATTTTCCACCAGGTCCAACCAGATTGTGCAATTTAGTTCTTCAAACATTTATCCTAAGCTACATCTACTGCATCTGGCCACTGAACACAATTCTAACAAGGTCCTGTTTGACATTATTTGCTCACTGCATCCTAGGTCTCCCCTATGAACAGTGTGGCCTATAGGCCACACTGTTCATAACCTTATTTGCCAATCTATTATTTATGGGCATCATGGCTAAACCAACAGTCTCTCTCTCTGTACAATATGCTCCTTAAAGGAGGTTGCAGACTCCTTTGACTATTATCTGCCAACTGACACTTGGGCATTAGGTGGCATAAGCATCTAGAATCAAAAACATCAAGTTTCCTGTTATCTTGTTTACAAAGGGTGCAAATTTCACTACCATAACTAACCCTAGAAAAAAAAACAAACTATTATAGTCTAGTTTTAGTCTTTAAGTATATACACCTATTTCTCCACACTCTCCATAGATTCTTAAAAGTCAGGGAAGCAATCCCTATCGTCTGTTAATCTCATGCCGCACATCACCAGTATCTAGTTAATTATGAATTTTATGAAAATAAAAAAATTAAGCTAATTTTAAAGCATATTAATTTTACTAACTTTTTAACTGTAAGCAAGTACAAGAATAAATCAGACTATGCAATTAAGGCTTAATTTTGAAAAATCTGATGAATAAAAACAGTTAAATTATATGCTCACCGAAAGTAAATTTCTTCCCAAATAATATATAATATTTACATGAGATGTAATTTTTATTTATTTTAACGACTTTTTTTTTTAGTGTGGTATATTTTAAAACATTGACCAGCATTATACAAGGTTACCTGGATTGCTCACATTAATGAAATTTTCTATCCGGTTTATGAAATGGAGGAACAGTTTCTTGGCTGCTTTTTTTTTTTACCAAATATTACGAATTTTTTCTTTGGTTGTTAAATTTTGATCTTTGTTAAGTGTCAAAAAGTCAGCCCACCAAAAAAAAAAAATCATTTGTATCATCAGAGTGGCACAGCAAAGATACTGAGTGGAAGAGGGAGAGGGGGTACTTAAAAAAAAAAAAATCATTCAATATAAACATAAAAACCCTTAGTTAAAAAAAATTTAATTTTGCTAAGGAGGGGGGAGAATAAAATGTTCTCAGTGAGTTAGTGTGGGGCAGGGAGAGAACCCTTCCCAAAACTGCCCTCACACACGAGAACTGATTTCATTGCCAAGGAAGTCCTTTTTTCTTGTGTATCCAAGACCTCTTTCATTTTCAGAAAACAATACAGATAAAAGTCTTTTTTTGCTGGAAAACAAAGAAATAATAAAATTTAACATATAACCTAATGCAATGTTAAATAAACTATCCACAGCAACAAGTTGTAAGCCAGCTATCCAATGGTGCATAACTACGAAATAACGATAATTATCGATAAGCCGATAGGTCAATAATTCACAGAAATAAAATAAATCCACAGAAATGAAAACCAAGGTTTAATTATAAAAAGAAATGTAATACTATAAACTTTAGGAAGGGAGTGTATATCCTACTTGAGTTAAATATATCCATGCTCATCAACAACTTGTTATACAGCCACTTAGCAGATGGTCCACTGTCACACGTGTGATCGAGCAATTTGAACACCTGAAACTTACTCCTTCTACCGGACTCTACATGTTAACAGTTTTTGCTTATGAAGACTTTTCTTGTTACAGTTTCAATTTGAAGAGTGGGGAAAAATGCATAGAATGCTGGGATCACTGAAATAGGTTTATGGGTTGGGTTGTTTTACCTCTGAGCGGCACTTTTTTGCACACCATGGGCTAAATGGCCAGGTCACATGGACCCCGAAGGCTCAGAGAAGGTTGGGGGAGGGGACCCACTGGAACAGCTGTTGGGAGACAGATGGTAGCCTCCCGTCAAGGCCATCCAGTGTGTTCTTTAACGTGCACAGGGTATGGCTCTCCCGCACACGGGGCCACGGCTTAACGTCCCATCCGACGGACGGGGCCTTTCCTAGCCCATCGGTGTCCCCTACTGACCGTGGGCAGGGCGGGGAATTTTGCGGAAATAAATCTCAACGCTGACCCAGCTGGGACTCGAACCTGGGAACTACAGATTACGAGCCTGGCGCGCTACCGACTGAGCCACCCCCGCCCCAAATAGGTTTATGGAGAAATGAGTGTAAAACAGGGGGAAGAAAATGGCAGTACATACTTCATAATTATTTCCAAAATCTTCAAGTTTTAAAAATAAGTTTTTTTGTTAATTTTTTTGGAGATTTCCAAAAGCTTAAGGTAAAATTTGTTGAAAATAGTTCAAAACAAACTGGTGAGCATTCCCCACCCATGCTTTACACTCGTTTCCCCCATAAACCAATTTCAGAATTATTTAAAATCCTCATTTTAGATCAGAAGCAAATTTCCCTTTGAGCAAAGAGGAACGTTAACAAGCAAATTGACAATACCGTTTAGCACTTCTGAGAAATGTCAATCGGATGGCTTTAACAAATATTTGTATTATAGTTTAATAAAACATGCATCAAATGAAACAAGAAAATATGTTTCAAACTTGAATTGCATATTTTAAAGATATATATAAGAAAATTTTCAAATGGCAATTTTATTTTTAAAAATGCTACGTTATGTGTGTTGTACAAAAGACATCAATGTCCTTGACCACTCACTGCGATTTCTGTTAATGTCTATGTTCAATGGTAACCCAGGAAGGGTTAAATCACAATCATCATCATCATCCTCAAACAGCCATGGGCTACGGAGGTCTAACCAGACCGTGCAATTTAGTTCTCCAAGCAAGTCTATCCTGAGCTACATCTACTGCATCTGGTCACTGCACACCAATTCTAACAAGGTCCTGTTTGACATTGTCTGCCCACCACATCCTAGGTCTCCCCTTCTTTCTGAGGCCTTTAGGCACACTGTTCTTAACCCTATTCGCCAATCTATATTCATATGGGCAACATGGCCAAACCAATGGAGTCTCTCTCTGCACAATATGCTGCTTAAAGGAGGTTGCAAACTCCTTTGCCTAACCTCATCATTAGTTACAAAGTTGAACCACCTAATGCCCAAGATACTGCGTAAGCATCTGGAATCAAAAGCATCTAGTTTCCTGTTATCTTGTTTACAAAGTGTCCAAGTTTCACTACCATAACTAACCCTAGAAAGAACCAAACTATTATACAGTCTAATTTTAATCTTTAGGTGTATACGCCTATTTCTCCACTCTCCATAGATTCGTAAAAGTCCCGGCAGCAATCCCTATTCGTCTGTTAATCTCATGCTGCACATCACCATTATCTGTTACATAGCTCCCAAGATAATTAAACTGTGACACCTGCTCAAGACTGCAACCATTCAGATTAACTGAATCACAGCCTGCCTGACCAATTTTCATCACTTTAGTTTTCTCTCTGTTTATAACCAAACCTACTCTACTACCAGTCTCATCAACAGCTCGAATGAAAGAGTTCATCTCATCAACATCATTTGCCAAAAGGGCTAAATCAGAAATTTTCGTATCTCCAGTCCATTTAAGGCCAAAATCTTTCCCTTGAAGTGAATTTCGCATAACATAGTCAATAACCAAGCTAAAGAGAAAAGGAGGCAAAATGCACCCTTGTCGAACACCAGAAGTAATGCTAAACCAATTGCTACAAGCCTTACCAACTCTCACACATGACTCAGTGTTATTATAGAAAGCTTTCATTATGTTAACTAACTTGTCAGGTATACCATATGATCTCACAATCAACCACAAATTATGACGATCAACAGAGTCGAAAGCCTTTTTGAAATCAACAAAGCTAGCAACTCTAAACATTTCTCAAGAATCTGCCTAAGTGAAAATATCTGATCCACACATCCCCTACCACTTCTGAATCCACATTGCTCATCACGCAATTGACTGTCAACCAGATTCTTAATTCTATTAAGCACAATCATGGAAATAACTTTCCCTGGAACAGAGAGTAGGCTGATGCATTGTTCAAATGGAAAAACACTTATCTTAAAAGATAGATGTTTAAGTCACAGTACTGATAAAAAATTATTGAATTTTCTCTATATCACTGTAATCAGTGGAAAAGTTGAGACAATTGGATGGAATTATCTGAATAAATAAAAAGATCACTGAATGCTTACTCTCAGGTTAATAAATAAATACCCCCTCAAGCAGCTGCTTGCCACAGAGGTCTGACAGGAGCCTGTCAGTTTATATACCACAGTAGAAGATCTGAGAGGATGGCAGAACCTCAGCAGAAAAATGACACATACATGCATGCCTTACCCGGGGCTCGAACCCAGGTCCCTTAGGTCAGTAGCCAAGTGCGCTAACCACTCGGCCATGGGACGGCACACTCTCAGGTTAACACAATTAAAAATATGGTTGAAATTATTCAGCAAATTTGAACTGAAACATTTCAAATATGCCAAAAAGGTTTATACAACAGAAGTTATGATAGACTACCCCTTAAACTTCCAAGTGAAGCTATAACAATAAAAAAAGAACATCTAGGAAAAAGTTTTACTACAGCTATAGGTATAAAAAAGTAACTAAGCTCAAGAGAAGCAATCATCAGTTGGAAAAACAAGCTATTTTGCAGTTTGGTTACTGTGGAAACTATAGGTTCCAGTTTGGGCTACATCCTTTCCCAGTTAATAGGCTTCACTGTAATACTCCTCTGCACTGTAAACACCCTCATTAGCTTACTTTAATAATTATTTTCCCTTCTACTACTACTATGGTATCATAGATTTACTGACACTAGTAATGTACCGGTTAAAATACAAATGGTCATACCTGTTCAAAGTTATCAAAATACCTGGCCAACACAGAGCTGCATTTAGACTTTGGTTATTTTGCACTTTATTAACAGGGAAGTGATGTAGCCTAGACTGGAACCTATAGTTTTTACAGTAATCCAAACTACAAAATAGCCAACAATACACTACAAATGCTATGTAAACTATATTTTGTCCAATGAACCAATTCTGACACAAAAAATCAATTAGCTTTTGCTGGCTGTAACGTTCAGACTCCGTGCCCCAGTACAAAACTATTTTGATATCTAGAATAGCAACGTGTGAACCATGAATTTCTGGTATTAATAGGCTAATAAATTTAAATTATTCAAATATTACAGAGGTGCAGTATCATCAAACCTTTGCAAACAGCACACCAAGAAATATGTTTCAGTCCATTATATAAAGGATACTGATTCATAAAATTTATTATTTCCTGTTCGTCAGGCACGGTGGGTGGAGACTGAGGTTCACTTCCTTCTTCTTCTTTATAGTTATCTTCATTATACTGATCAACATCAATCTTCCTAAACGCTGAGGATGTAGTATTTTTTGACATGTTTTCTTAATCACAAAAATCAAATACTGATAATAAGAAAATGATACTTAATGACAATACAACCCTTCCCAAAAGTTTGATTCGACTTATCGAAAATCTGAGATCACTCTGTTGTCGAGATGATTACTGCAGCGCCTTCTGTAAATATAATTTTTTTTAGATTCATTTTATACTGAATTTAAGTGCGTCAACTAATTTTAACTAATAGACCAATGGCACAAGGGTATCAAAGTACATTTTGAAGATCACCTTTTAATTTTTAAACAGATTTTTTTTAATTAACTTACCTTTCAGTTTAACCGGTGAGATTCGTTCAGATCGCTACTTGACCACCTCTGGTTTACCGAGTGAGCAGAACCACTGTGGCTCGAGTGCTTAAGGCGATTAATAACCTTGACATGCAAGAGCAGTTCACAAATTTTACTCGTAATCTGCAGTTCCCAGGTTCGAGTCCGAGCTGTGTCAGCGTTGAGACTTATCTCCGTAAAACTCCCCGCCCTGCCCATGGTCAGTAGGGGACTTGAATAAGGCCGCCGTCCGTCGGATCGGAAGTTAAGCCGTGGCCCCGTGTGTGTGGTAGAGCCATACCCTGTGCACGTTAAAGAACACACTGGGTGGCCTTGACGGGAGGCTAGCATCTGTCTTCCAACAGCTGTTCCAGTGGGTACCCTCCTTCAACCTTCTCTGAGCCTTCGGGGTCCTTATGACCTGGACATTTTCCCATGGTGTGCAAAAAAGTGCCGCTCAGAGGTAAAATAACCCAACCCAACTCACAAATTTTACGGGAATAAAAGGCTCGGCAGGCCTAACCTTTCCTCTATCCTGCTGTTTTATCTATATTCTCAAACTTTACCAATTGCACCTCCTTGACATTGATGGAATTCTTTACCGCTCCCTTTACCATTGATTAAATTTATCAAACACATACACACTCATGCAGTGTGCATTAAATTTATTATATATTTATTAATAATTATATAGTTATATATATAATAATATATTATAAAATAAATTTGTTTTTGCCCCCAGGGGCAAAAATAATGATTCCGTAGGCCCCCAACCAAGGAGGTACTCGGGGGAGGGACTCTCCCCAAGAAAATTTGGTCGTGTTATACGAAATCAAAAACTTGTTTACCTTCTTCGAAACTGAAAACAGTTAAAATGGCATGAAGGTCGAACCAGGACTTAATACAGATCTATTAAATATTCATGATATCCTAGTCACGTGATCACGTTCTGAATGTCTCGACGAGACGAAATCCATTCCAGTTATCGGATTCGACCACAGACTTAAATTGCGAGATTACTCGAAAACTATAAGTATTTTTTACAATTTTAAAATTTTGAGAATTGAGTCTCCTCTTTGATATAGGGATGAAGTAATTTGTTGTAGATTACATTTCAAGTGATTCGAACCCACTATCTCTCAAAGGTTAGGTTTTACTTTTGAGCAGCACTTTTTTTGTACACAATGGGCTAAATGGCCGGGTCACAGGACCCTGAAAATACAGAGAAGATTGGAGTGAAGGGATTCACTGCGCAATTGTCAGGAGAGATGGTAGCCTCCCATCCAGTGTGTTCTTTAATGTGCACAGGGTATGGCTCTGCAGCACATGGTCCCATGGTTTAACATCTGATTCGATAGACGGCAGTATAGATTGGAGTGAGGGGTCCCACTGGACAGTTGTCAGGAGAGATGGCAGCCTCCCATCCAGTGTGTTTTTTATTGTGCACAGGGTATGTCTTAACATCTGATTCGACAGACGGTGACCTTTCCAGGCCCATCGGTGTCTCCTACTGACTGAGAGTAGTGTGGAGAGTTTTTCAGAGATCAAATTTCTATTCTATTAAAAATTTAATTTCCTTACTGCACAAATTCCACAGAAACTCTTTGGTGAGGCTCTGGTAATGGGCAGAAACAAATGGCCGTCGACCATGCGCAAATGTTTCACGAAGTCGTTCAAATGGCGCCTCCTGTTCTTCTATACTCCTTGATTACACCCGAACTGTAACCGTAGATAGTTTTCATAGTATTGTGTGTAATTAGTTGTTAAGTTTTTAAGTCTATTTTATTGGAAAGTATATGACGCACAACTGTTTCTAAGTTTAAAATAGTTAAACTAAAAATTATGACCGAAGAAACTTTTTATGTGAAAGGAAAAGCTTATTGGGAGACAATTCCAGCTACAGTAGATGGAATGTTAGGCGGATTTGCTGACATATCAATAATCGATATCCAAGCTTCATCCAGATTCCTTTCGCTGTTCCTCCAGGTTTGTTTTCAGTGTACATTTTAAACTTTGAGAGATAAGATTATTTGGCATTTTAAGGCAGTTATGATCCGAGTGAAGGGAATGCGAAACGTGCCTTTGCACTGAGTTCTGCTTTTACGATACTGTATAAATATTGCAGATAATAAAATTAAATTACCGCTTAAACAGCTGTTTGTCACCTAGGTCTATCAAGAGCTGTCAGCGTAATAATCCATAAAGAAAATACGTAAGAAATGCGGAGGTAAAACAAGATTTCGGAAAGGTTCAAATTGGGGGAAAAAAAAATGGAAGAAATGAATTCGGTACAGGTGCAAGTCTGGTGGCGCATATTGAGGGGAATATTAAACCTGGCGCATATTGAGAGGGAGGGAGTTAACTTTTTAATATTTCTAATTAAATCTGTGAATGCTCCAAATTGGAAAATGATAAAACTATTCACAGGTGCGGTTCAAGGGCTTGAAGAAAGCAACATGTTAACTGAAATTGAGTAAAATGATAATAAAGCAGTTGCAGTTACACAGGGTGTAGAAAATGAGGCATGGCCCTAGTCTTTATTTTGAATCTGAAACCATGCAAGAATAAACATTAACAAAGTCACTAATCAGTAAGCAATAAAATTAACAGTGGATGTGTGAAATATTTGTTTTTAAGTGCCCAACACAGATAGCATTTTCAACAAGGCAAACCACTTTTTGTGGTTAAAAGAAGAGAATAAGTTTCTTCTGCATAAACTGCTCTGAATGCTTATGTAGGAAGCAAAACGTCCCTCCTGACAACAAATATCTTGAACATGTTACTGTAATGTTTGTATGTGGCATACAAGATTGTTTTCAAGGGTAGAGACCATGTGAAATGTACCAACAGACAATCCAATATATCACTCAATATATTATGCTGATGCCATGCTGTACATTTTCCTTACATCATTCACTTTAAGTACATTTACTCCTCATGGCACAGTCTAATGAGCTAAGACTGCAAACAAACCACAGAAATGAATGTAAGTTAATATTTCTGTAAAACACAGTTCAAATTAAAAACATTTTATTATCCAATGATGCAATCATATGTTCAGTACATTATTGGGTTAGAGCAGTGGTTCTCAACCTTTTTCATGTTGCTGCACATGAAGTACTGTGCTCACTCCCTCATGGCACTGAGGTATTGGGTTCACTTTGTCACAGCATAACAAATATGTGTTTTAATAATAATAAAAATTTATTATTAAAAACATTTTAGTAATTGAGATAAACTTTTACCAATGTATTGAATCATTCTGTTATTCACCTTTTGCAGAATGACAGTGTGCCATATAGTGTCTTGTTTTTAATTATATACCAGATGCAGATATTTATTATGCAATAATTGATAATCTCAGCATTACCTGTAGACGTTTAAATGTCTATAAGTCAATAAACGTTTGTGTAACAAAAAAATTTTGCTGACATACAGGATTCGAACCGGCATTTACTCAGAGCACTAAAAAGAAATAGATGGTGCCAAAAGGAGGCAGCCAAAATTCACAGGAAGAGTGATAGTCATTATTAATGGAAAAAAGACTGAGCTGGCATTAGTTCAAGAGATTAGAATACTCTGTCATTTTTCTAGAGAAATGTGGGTTCGAATCCCGTATGTCAGCGAAATTTTTTTCCAAAAAAAAACCCATTAAGAACACAACAGGAACATGCTACAACAACACAATCGAACCTTAATTCAATTCTGATACTATATCAATATAAATGACTTCTCCCTTTTTATTTTTTAAGATTTCTTGACGCCTCTTCTTGATCGTATATATCTCTGTGAAGCGCATAATTTCTGGTTCTAATCTGTCTTGTTTTGATCGTTATCTAGACTTGTCATCACTTCTTGCCTCATTTTGTTTTCCATGATATAACTACATCTTGGTCATTTCCACTACTATTTTCTCCAATATTATTTCCATTTGTTTTTTCAAAAGCAGGTTTCTTAATTAAAAAATCAATTCTTAATTTCCTCTCAATAAGAAATCTCAACAGAAAATTTTAATTGTTACAGTATTTGGTTCCAGTGAACTGTTGTATTTCATGCCCTGAATCACCCAAAATTATTTTAAGTGACATTTTGTTACCAGTTGATGTTTGCTGTAATCTAATTTTGATACAAAAATATATATAAAAAGGCAATTAGAGTTAAAACCATAAGGAGAGCATTTAGTAGAGTCAAAGACCATAGAGATATTGAGAAAAAGCCTCAAGCATGTTGCCCATTAACCCTTTACAGACCAGTGGTACCTGAGCATTTTCATGTGTTCATTTTCATATCTAGGATATTATATCTCTTTTGATCTCTTTTGAATTTTTGTCATTTTATTGTGCAGAATAAATTATCCTTTGGTACGTAACATGAGAAATCTTTATCTTGCGCTTGCTAAAAATCAAAGTTTTATAGCCACTTTTCTTTGTTTTGCTGAACACAGTTAAAGAGTTGGGCATATGGGATTACAATTTCTCTCTGAGCATGGAAAGTGCTAATTATCACATTTCAGCAGGATCATTATTTGACTGTTTTTGACCAAAGGAAACAAGGCTGACAGCCAAATATAGTATGCGTGTGGTTCTCACATTTGAGTCCCATCTTTGCCAGAATTGAAATTTATCAATGCTAAACCCTTACCTGCCCTCAATCAGAAAGGGAACTCTGATGGACTTAGAAAAGCTACTGCCCATTTGACAGGATGTTAAGCTATGGCCCCATATACAGGAGAGCCATATCTTGTGCATGTTAAAGAACTCACTGGATGGCCTTAATGGGAAGCTTCCATCTGTCTCCTAACAGCTGTCAAGTTGGTTGATTTCCTCCAAAACTATTTTGATCCTTGGAGTCATTCTGATCTGGCCATTTAGTCTAATGTGTTAAAAAAAAGGCTGTTCAGACATAAACAATCCAGACAACTCTCTAGACAGTTGCAAACTTGCTTTGTTATTCAGATCTTAACCAAAGTATTCAGATATTGACTGCATAAGTTGCACTTTTACATAGAATGGTGAGGAATGGGAAGATCTTAACCAAAGATCTTAACCAAAGTATTCAGATATTGACTGCATAAGTTGCACTTTTACATAGAATGGTGAGGAATGGGAAGATCTTAACCAAAGTATTCAGATATTGACTGCATAAGTTGCACTTTTACATAGAATGGTGAGGAATGGGAAGAAAGTTATGGTGCTAGAACACATGAATTTGAGTCTGAAGAACTGTAGAACAAAGGTTTTTGATTCTAGATGCAATACCGTCCCGTGGCCGAGTGGGTTAACGCGCTTGGCTACTGATCTACGGGACCTGGGTTCGAGCCCCGGGTAAGGCATGGATGTTCGTGTTGTTTTCTGCTGAGGTCCTGCCATCCTCTCAGATCTTCTACTGTGGCATATAAACTGGCAGGCTCCTGTCAGACCTCTGTGGCAAGCAGCTGCTTGAGGAGGTATTTATTTATTTTTTTTATTTATAGCAATATCTTCGATGCTTGACAATGTATGTAATGAAGTTAGTCAAAGGAGTCAGCAACCACCCTTAAGCAGCGTCTTGTGCAGAGAGAAACTGCATTACCTTTGCCATGTTATCCACATGCAGAACTATGGATTAGCAAGTTCAGTTTTGAACAGTTTGCCAAAAGCCTCAGAAAAAAGGGGAGACTAGAATGCTCTGGTCAAACAATGTCAAGCAAGAGCTTGTTAGAATTGGTCAGCAGCAACCAAATGCAATTACTATAATTGAGAATAGATGATTTTGGAAGACTAAATTATATGGTCTTGTTTTATTATATGACTCTGTAATACATGTCCATTTGTTGGATGAATGGAATTACAAAAAAAAAAATGAAACTAAATTCAGGCAATGAATTATTTTTCATAATTTTGAGACCAGCCTTCTTAATTAAAAGTTTAAAAATTGTGATATCAATGTGGAAGCTTTTCTGTATCTGACCCACATTGAATGTTTTCAGAATATATGTAAGCATTATAAAAACTTCTTTAATGTTAAATTTGTTTTTATAGGATAAAACACATCCGATTCGACATCAGAAGGCACTTGATTGTGGAGCTGGAATTGGGAGAATCACCAAACATCTTCTTTTGAAGCATTTTGATTCTGTTGATATGGTGGAGCAAAATCAGACTTTCTTAGATGCAGCTAGAGAGTATATAGGCTCTGATGAGAAAAGAGTTGAAAGACTACTTTGCTCAGGTAATGCTAATAGCATCTGTTATTATATAACCCATGCTTTATTGTAATTAGTAATCAACTACATGCACAGGAGATATAAACTGTTCTTATATGTTGCCAAAAACACATAATCCAAAATTAAATATATAAAAAGACACTATTACACTTTGTGTCTCCTTCCTTTTGCAAGTGATATCTATGCTATTAAGAGTTTTACAGTTCAGTTGTCACGATAGTCATTAATCACAAAAGAATAAATCCCGGACTCAATCTGTGGTTCCCAGGTTTGAGTCCCACCTATGCCAGCATTGAGCTTTCCAGTAAACTTGCACCCTGCCCTTGGTCAGGAAGGGGACCCTAATGGGCATTGACAGGCCATGGTTCATTACATGAAGCATAAAACTGGTCCCCTTCTCCCAACTTTCTCCGAGTCCTTGTGACCTGGCCATTTTAGCCCATTGTGTAGGAATAAAAGACGGCATCATCATTCTTCAGTAATAAAACAATGCAAAAGAATAAACACAAACATATAGTCAAAATCATTATGCAGTGCAATACTATGTTTAGGCAATCCACTTGCTCTCTTACTGCTTCCAGCTGTTGGTGCCACAGGTACTCACTTGGATCTGGCTGCTTGGAGACTATCTTTTGCTGATGGTTTTGTTTTTAATTCTTTTCATATATTGCATATTAATTCCATGTACTACTATGTTGATGTGTTTCAAAGCTGTAGCTTCATTTTCAAGACACTATTTTCAGCCACATGAACAAGTGGATTGCATTAACATACATTGCCTGGCCAAATTATTGTGAACACTGCATCATGGTCCATGAAACATGCCAAATTTCTTACTGACAGTATTCATCATCACAATGAAGCTTCATAAAAGCCATAAAGTGAAGTGTAATATGGGTAAAAAAGGCTGATCTGACTGACTTCGAAAGAGGGCTCATCATTGGAACACAATGGGAAGGAGTATCTGTAAGGAGATGATGAAGCTCAATGGCAAGTCATAGGACACAATATCTCCAAGTATATGGGAGAATAGCAATGGTCTCAAAAATTGTCTGTCAATCATGAAAAATGTTGGAGGAAAAAAGGCTCTGACATACAGGTGTTTGTTGGCATAAACTGTACTAAAAAACAGAGCTGCTACTTTCATCAGCTAAGAGAGATGACCACTAGGCAGTACTTTAAAATCCATTTTAATGAGAACTATGCACAGAGAATTGAAACCTGGTATCTCAGCCTTCAGAGGCCTGATGAAGAATTACATAGATAGGTATTCATAATAACTTGGCCAGGCAGTGTAACTATTGCACTATGATTTTATGACAATATATTTTTTATTCTTTTACGATTGATGATTCTGGTGATAATTGTACTGTAAACTTTTTAAGTAGCACTATCTGTGCAACAATTGCAAACAGAAGGACCAGTACATTGTAATAGTGTGTTTTCAAACCATAACCTATTTTGTTTTAACATAATTCTGAAGTTAGGAGAATAATCTCTATTATAAAGTAACTGCCAGTAATTCATAATTATAGTTGTAAATGCTTGAAAAATAAATTTTTTAATAAGATAAATTTAACTCTTACAGTGTCAAGTTTTTCTCTCTCTAAAAATTGACTCTACTTCTGAGCCTCATTATAAAACAACTAATGAACGAAATAGTTTACATTGTGTACTTAAAGAAAAGCATTTAATTCTGAACAAAAAATATAAAAATCAAAAGGAAAGAAAAATTGGTAGTTAAGCATAGAAAAACATTTTGCCTGTCCCGTGGCCGAGTGGTTAGCGCGCTTGGCTACTGATCTACGGGACCTGGGTTTGAGCCCCGGGTAAGGCATGGCTGTTTGTGTTGTTTTTCTGCTGAGGTCCTACCATCCTTTCAGACCTACTGTGGCATATAAACTGACAGGCTCCTGTCAGACCTCTGTGGCAAGCAGCTGCTTGAGGGGGTATTTATTTTTTTTATTTATTATGTTCATATGTAGCGATTTTTGAAAACTGGTTAATCAGCTTCTGACACTTAAAGGGCTGTAAATAATTTTTAAAAATTTCACGTAATGTGGAATATTTCACCTGTATTATTATAAATATGAACATTCTGCCACATAAATCCTTATCTAACTTCTCTTTTGTTTTTTGCATGTGAAAAAAAAGTATAAACTTCCCTGTTAATTTTATAATTTAACTGTAAGTGCTTATAAATTTTTAAATTTTAGGATTGATATTTGTTTTAATTGTTATTTTTCATTTGAATAATGTAGAAAGATAATAAAAGATTTGAATGCTAGCTATTTATTTTCATATAAAATTATCTGCATATATATATGTGTGTGTGTGTATATATATATATAAAATTCTCATCATAAATTTGAAAAATGCATAACCTTTTCTAACATAAAATGTGCATATTTAGAAACTTCCATTTTAGTTTTGGGAGCTGAAAAAAAATACATCAAAAATTAAATTTTTGAAAACAGTACAAATCAAGGGGTGGTAAAAACTGAATGACCCTGCCCAAAAATTTTGCCCTGTTCTTATGATAAGGAACTGTTGACTAATTTTTGTATAAGGAGAAGATGAAATTCAAAAACCATAACTTGCAATTTTTTTTACCCCTGCCTGACTAAAGAAATTGTGTCAAACTTTTTTCAATATAGTTATGTAACCTACAAATAAAATTGAGAATATGAGTAATTTTATCACTCAATAGTTTTTTTCACCAAATTTTAGCACCAAATAGTTAATAAATTTAGACATATTACCCATTTTATAGATGTTTTCAGCAGTGTTAACCTGTATTTCTGTCTATACTCAACTGGTGTATTTCACTTCAGTGTTGAGCAACTAAAGATTTCATTGGGGTCCTTGAAACTTGGCATGTATATCCTCAAAACTCTAAAAGTGGCTCATAATTTTTTCAGAATTTTTAAAAGTGCTGTTTTTTAAATATCCAGAGTGAAATGTTATTTAATAGATTTTTCAAGATCAAACCATTCCCTTTTTTTCCTCATTTGATTATATTGTCTTAAGACTATTAAGAGCTTCAAAGTAACATAAGCTACATCTCTGTATCTTGATTAGGGGCTGAGAAATGTTATTTAATATATTTTTCAAAATTAAACCATTCCCTTTTTTTCCTCATTTGATTATATTGTCTTAAGACTATTAAGAGCTTCAAAGTAACATAAGCTACATCTCTGTATCTTGATTAGGGGCTGAGAAATGTTATTTAATATATTTTTCAAAATTAAACCATTCCCTTTTTTTCCTCATTTGATTATATTGTCTTAAGATTATTAAGAGCTTCAAAGTAACATAAGCTACATTTCTGTATCTTGATTAGGGGCTGAGAAATGTTATTTAATAGATTTTTCAAAATCAAACCATTCCCTTTTTTTCTTCATTTGATTATATTGTCTTAAGACTATTAAGAGCTTCAAAGTAACATAAGCTACATCTCTGTATCTTGATTAGGGGCTGAGAAATGTTATTTAATATATTTTTCAAAATTAAACCATTCCCTTTTTTTCCTCATTTGATTATATTGTCTTAAAACTATTAAGAGCTTCAAAGTAACATAAGCTACATTTCTGTATCTTGATTAGGGGCTGAGAAATGTTATTTAATAGATTTTTCAAAATCAAACCATTCCCTTTTTTTCCTCATTTGATTATATTGTCTTAAGACTATTAAGAGCTTCAAAGTAACATAAGCTACATTTCTGTATCTTGATTAGGGGCTGAGAAATGTTATTTAATATATTTTTCAAAATTAAACCATTCCCTTTTTTTCCTCATTTGATTATATTGTCTTAAGACTATTAAGAGCTTCAAAGTAACATAAGCTACATCTCTGATCTTGATTAGGGGCTGAGAAATGTTATTTAATAGATTTTTCAAAATTAAACCATTCCCTTTTTTTCCTCATTTGATTATATTGTCTTAAGACTATTAAGAGCTTCAAAGTAACATAAGCTACATTTCTGTATCTTGATTAGGGGCTGAGAAATGTTATTTAATATATTTTTCAAAATTAAACCATTCCCTTTTTTTCCTCATTTGATTATATTGTCTTAAGACTATTAAGAGCTTCAAAGTAACATAAGCTACATTTCTGTATCTTGATTAGGGGCTGAGAAATGTTATTTAATAGATTTTTCAAAATCAAACCATTCCCTTTTTTTCCTCATTTGATTATATTGTCTTAAGACTATTAAGAGCTTCAAAGTAACATAAGCTACATCTCTGTGTCTTGATTAGGGGCTGATATGTACACATTTTTAATTTGGAGATGGTAATAATCTAGGTGAAATCAACAAGTCACTCAACTTCCCCTTTATTTTCATTAAAGCATGATTGGGATATTAGGACACCCACTTTATTAATCTTGCACTTTGCAATTTCTTAGTATTTGAGGTGCTTATAACCTTGTTGGTGTAACATTTGACAGTAGTCTGATGTCTATGAATTAGCTTACACTGTGAAATTCAATTTTAGTAGATATTAAAGAAAATTGCTGCACGATTCAACTGTTGTTGAATGTCCATGCATTATCATATACTGCAAAATTCTCTAGTCCAAATCAAAGAATTATCTTTTGCTGCAACAGTTGATTTTAAATACCCCCTCGAGCAGCTGCTTACTGCAGATATCCGACAAGAGCCTGTCAGTTTATATGCTCTAATAGAAGGTCTGTGAGGATGGCAGGACCTCAGCAGAAAGACACTACTTTTGTTGTGTAACGCTCCAAAAATTTAAAAATACTTTGAAAGTTTTGGACCCTTTACTCTTTCAAAGTCGGGAGTCATTATGGCAGAATCAGCCATATTACTAGCAGACATGTTTAGTGGTGTGCCAAAATTTTGAAACCTTTTTTAATTTTGAGCAGCGCTCAAAGGTACTGCTATACAACAATACTAAAGCTACAACTAAGCTTGAAAAAATATTAATTTGCTTATCAAAAAAATTTTCTATTGTGCCTGTGTTCTATTGTCATGTCACCTATTCTTTTATTGTCATGTCACCTATTTATTCTTCTATTGTCATGTCATATCTATGTCACCAGGTTATAACAAAAGGCTACAAAGCCAGCACGTGTCATGTTGCACGCCAAGAAAGACATTTGCATAAATTGACGATCGCCGCAAGCTATGACGCAAGAGTGGGCATGTCCTTGTACATGCGCTTTAGCGGGTGACAATCAAAAGTTCGGAGTTGCGCATGCCCTTGGAAAACGAGCGCTATGATGCCAAAAATTAAATAAAAATCTCCAAAATGATAAATATAAAGTAAAAGTGAATGAGGGGGCATCACAGTTGGTCACACTAAACTATCTTATGTACCTGGGTAATTATTTTTCTGCCATTTAGTTTGAAGAATAATAATTTGAAGTTGGAAATTAAAGTGATGACATTACCAATTTACTCTTTTGTGTCACTCTTTTCAACAGTAAGTCTTTAGGAACTAAATAACATGTAAACGTTTCTTCTAAGTGTGAAAAATTGGGGGGAGGCAAGCAGTTGTTTGTAAGTAAATAGTGTACCAATGCTATAAAATGCACATGAAATAAATATGAGTGTAAGTTTCATGAGAAGTGAAACAATCGGATGATATTTAAAAATCTAATTGCAACAATGTATTCTGGGTTGATAATAGTTGATATTTTTTACAACTAGGATCCGATAGTGTTCTTAGACATTATAAGGTGTAAAACAAGATTAAAAATACTTTGGAAGTTTATCTTAAAATTGTATTTATGTAGGAAAATGGTAAAAAAGCTTGTATAGCATCATCAAACATTTCAAAATGTTCATCAGGCAATGATGTAAAGGAAGCAGTGCAGAACATACTACATCAATTACTGTTGTATTTTTTTGAGCAGGCCATCAATGTGGCAGGGGTTGCACCAGTAGTGCACCAGCAGTAATCTACAATTCCCAGGTTTGGGTTCCAACTGTGTTAGCATTGAGAATTATCTCTGCTAACTCCTGTTCTTTCCTTGGTGAGGTCAGAAAGGGGACATTGTTGGGGGCAGAAAGACTGCCATCCATCAGATAGAACATTAAATTGTGGTCCTGTGTACATGAGAGACATTTTGCACCTTTAAAGAACATGCTGGATGATCTTCACAGGGGGCTTCCATCTGTCTCCTAACAGCTATCCAGTGGATCCCTTCCCTCAACCTTCTCTGAGCCCTTGGGATCCTCATGATTTTGCTATTTAGTTTATTGTGTGCATAAAAAGTGCCACTCAGAGGTAACCCAACCCAGGCCATTAGCAGGCTGGTTAGGTACTAGGAGAAGTGCATTAATTGTAATGGTGAACATTTCTAAATAAAGTTTTGATATTGTACGATTCAGGGGGGAAGTGGGGTAAGGATAATGGAGGCAAAAAATTTAAAGTTTCTTGAAAGATTCACAAGTGTTATAAAGTCCTAAAACAGAAGAAAATGTCATACTGTAATGAAAATCCAGTCTCTTGTCCCCCCCTCCTACCCTTTTTCTGCTCAATTGCATCAACCCCTCCCCCCACCTTATTTTTCTTTAAATCCAGGCTGGTTCCCATTTGACTACAATTGATAGTAGTACAATTGTAATGTTACATGACTGAATTCAATTCTGACAAGTGCAGTGTGATGGAGGAATGTCAATGGGTAGAGCTTATTATTACAAACCTCCATGAGCATGTTCAGTTATAACTGGTTATCACATTCCTGTGTGCTATGAGTTCCATTGTATTTGGTCCCAGACAATCTGTCCAATGATGATTGGTCCAATGTCGATTCATTCAATCTCAGTTGGTCCAATAGACAATTCATCCAGTGGTATGATTCATCCAATACCCATTCAAATAATGGTATAATTATTCAAATTGGATGATTATTCTACAACTGATTGTCTAAAGGATCCATTCATTTCAAGTTTATTCAACATTTAACATATATACGTTTATATATGAATATATTAACACTAACAATTCTCTTTTTACAAGAATTAGTGTTCATTGTAATTATTTATGCCCATAATGTTCAATATTTTTAAACAGACATCTCCCACTCAAGATAATGCTCATTTGTGGAATATAAATTTTTTTATGAATACTTCAGAAACTGTAAGTTATAACACATGCTAACTTTTAATTCAAAGCATATTTTTCATACATACAAACAAACAAAATCATCATGCAGCCATGGGCTATGGAGGTCCAACCAGACTGTGTAATTTTCCTCTCCTATAGATATGTCTGTTCTGAGACATGATGTCCTAAGATATGTCTGTTCTGAGACAGCCGTTGCATTTGGCCACTCTAGGCCAATTCTAGCTAGGATCTGTTTGACATTGTCTGCCCATTGCATTCTAGGTCCCCCTTTTTCTTGAAACCCTTAGGCACACTGTTCATAATCCTGTTTGCCAATCTGCAGCTATGCATACAGGCAACTTGCCAAACCAATGTAGTCTCTCTGCACAAAATACTGCTTAAAGGAGGTTGATGACTCCTTCTAACCTCGTCCTACCTACAAAATCCAATCACCCAATGCTCAAGATACTATGTAAGCATCTAGAACCAAAGGCATTCTTGTTATTCTGCTTACAAAGTGTCCATGTTTCTCTACCATAACTAACCTTAGAAAGAACCGAACTATTATAGTCTAATTTTAGTCTTTAGGTGTACATGCCTATTTTTTCACTATCCATAGATTCTTAAAAGTTCCAACGGCAATACCTATTCTTCTATTTATTCATGCCACACATGTCGAGTGTCTGTTACATAGCTCCCAAGAAATTAAACGGAGATAATTGCTCAAGAATGCAGCTATTCAAAGCAACTGAAGTACCATCTGCCTGACCAATTTTCATCACTTAGTTTTTTTCTCTGTTTTTTACCAAACCTACTCTATTACCAGTCTCATCAACAGTCCTAATGAAAGAATTCATCTCATCAACAACATTAGCCAACAGGATCAAATCAGCTGCATAATCTAAATCGGAAATTTTGAAATCTCTAGACCATTTAAGACCAAAATTTTTCCTTTGCAAAGAATTTTGCATAACATAATCAATAACCAAACAAAAGAGAAAAGTAGACAAAACACACCCTTGTCTAACTCCACTAGCAATGCTAAACCAATCGCTGCAAGACATACCAACTCCCACACACAACTCAGTTATTATAGAGATTCATTACACTAACTTATCAGATATTCCTATGATTCTAACAACCACAAATTCCATATGACCTAACAATCAACCACAAATTATGTTGATCAACAAAGTCAAAAGCCTTTTTGAAATCTATAAAGCTAATAACCACAGGTTTTTAAAACTCTAAACATTTCTCAAGAATCTGCCTAAGTGAAAATATTTGATCAATACATACCCTATCACTTCTGAATCCACACTGTTCATCACCAAATTCTTAATTCTTTTAAGTATAATCATGCAAAGAATTTTACCTGGAACAGAAAGTAAACTAATCCCCTATGAAATAATAAGCTGAAACAAATTGGTTTTGCCATAAGTGGGATTTGAACCCACGTCTCTGGGAAACATGCCAGTTATGCTGCCATTAGACCATCAATGGCTAACGTTTTCCTCAGCTAGTGCGGTATATAACCTTTCCGGATTTTGTTTTTAAAAGTAATTCCTCTATAATTATCACACAAACTGTGATCACCTTTTTAAAAAAATTGAGACAATAATAGCTCTAGTAAAATCCTTAGAAACACCACCTTCATAAAAAGTATTCAAATTTCAGTCAGCCATGTCACAACACAAATGGTCCCAGCTCTAAGCATTTCAGTGGTGATTTTATCCACCCCTGGGGATTTATGTAGTTTTAATTTAGAGATAGCCAAAGTGACTTGAGAATGTGATATAGGGCCATCATTACAAACATCATTACAATGAGAGTAGAAATAATCATATTATTTAGAACATCTCTGAAATGCTCAGCCCACCTAGTCATCACAGAATTCTCACCTTCAACCACCTTGCCATTTTTATCTCTCAATCCCTGTGTACCTGTCTGTTTCTTCCCACTTAAAATATTAACAATCTTGTACAGCCCTCTGCTGTTGTGCTGTCTAACTGTTTCCTCTGTTTTTTCAGCCAAGCCAGAGATTCTTATCAGCTGTTAACTGATCCTTTACACATTTACTAAGCTTGTTGTAATGCCTTCTGTCAGAACTAGTAGGCTATTGATTCATATTAATCCTGCACTTCCTTCTTTCAGAATTAAGTTCCATAGCCTTATCACTCATATAATTTTGTTTCCTCTGTTCCCTTTACCCAAAAGAGTACTGTAGGCTTCAAGAAAGCCTGTTTAAACTTATCCCATTCTCAACTTCAGCAGTAAGCAAACCTCAATTGTCATAATGACTAATTAGCTTATCATGGTATGCTTTGGCTATATCTGGATCTTTCAGACATTCAATGTTAAAGCTAATTTTATTAACCTTAGCACAACATTTCTTAAGCTTCAGCTGCAAGACACTTCTTACCAGGAAATGATCAGACTCAATTTTGGCTCCCCTATATGATCTGGTATTCCTAACTGAACTAGCCCATTTGCTGTTAATCAAAATATAATCTATCATATTCCCATACAACCCATCAGGTGAAACTCATGTATATTTATAAATGTCCCGGTGTTTGTAGTATGTGTTAGTTATTCGCAAACCATTAAGACATTCTCCATTGCCATTGGAACTACCAATGCCAAAGGGATCTAAAACTCCTGCCCAAAGTTAGAGTCAGTTAGCACTGAAGTCACCTAGCACACAAGAGAAATATCTCCACAGAATTCAAAATATCCTGAAGCTGGCTGTAAAACGTATTCTTCTTCTTCTCATCAGAGTCTTCTGTGGAAGCATAACAACAGATGACATTCAAGTCTTTAATTTTTGTTTTTTAATTTTGCTGTAAGAAATCTTTCACTAATGCTATCATATCCTAGAAGAGCATCAATGGCATGTCTGCTGAGAAGCAAATCTACTCCTTGCAGATGCTTTCCATCCTCCCTGCCTGAAAAGAGAAATTTAAAGTTATTTTTAAGTATCTCACCTTTACCTGCCCATCTGGCCTCTTGCTAGCCTAGAATATCTAGGTTATAACACTGGAATTCCTTCATGAGTACATCAAGAGAATAATCTCTATATAATGTCTTCCCGTTCCACTTACCTGCATAGAGGAAATGATTAGTAGGATTTTTAAAGAAAGTAGGTTTATTGAAAGAGGTAGGGCCAACAATATCAAACAGCCCCCTGATCGCAGGCTTGGGGCAAAGAATTGTTCCTCCTCATCTAAAGGCTGAAGTCATTGATGCTGGTAGGAACTTCACACACACCACTTTTTCAAATGAACCTTTTCAAGAGTCATTGGACTTGCCTGAGACACATTAGTTTAGGTTTGGCAATGCCCAATTAGTTAAGTGAGGATTGAGGTTTTCCCGCTGCTAAAGGCCGAAGACACCCACAGTTATACAAAATAAAGCATAATTAACCAACAAAAAATGGCAAAAACTTACAATAGCAAATAATAAATACTGAAGAATTCTTCAACCTCAGAACTTTTACAACTCAGTCCTTGATACTACGTAAAAAATTATTGCAATTCAAAATATTATATAATTTACTTGTCAAGCACATGTAATAGGTAGTAAATATTCTTTTTAATAAAATGTTTTAGATAATCCTGTCTTTTGGGAAATTTTTTAAGAGGAAAAAAAAAGCGTTACAAAAAAGTGAAATTTTCATTTGCCAATGGTAGATAAAAGAGCACATTTCCTTGATATATTTTACTTCAAATGGTTCAAACTATAGATATAACAGCCTTTTTTTAGGTGCCCCTTCTCCCTATTTAGAACTAAAACTGTGCATGCAAAACTAGATCCTTCTATTGAACACAAAAAGTATATCGAAATCAGTTGATTAGTTCCAGAAATATTGTGTGTAGAGACAGATGGTTATAAAAATGTGTGCAAACTGAGCCTTTTCCTCATCCAATGCAAGAAGAATAATTGAAATTGATTGGTTCCAGAGATATTGAGTGCACAGACGAATGGTCAAACTTGGTGATAACATAAACAAGCTTTGATTTCAAGAAAATGTGTTAAAACAAAAAATTCTTTATTCCCAATGATACATATGAATGAAAAAATAAAAATAAATACCCCCTCAAGCAACTGCTTGCCATAGAGGTCTGACAGGAGCCTGTCAGTTTATATGCCAAAGTAAAAACCCACAAAATATAACATTCAAGCCCAGATCTAGAAAAATATAAAGGGGGGAGAGACTGAATTTCCATTGCAGTAAAATATTTTCCCCTTCCATTTTAGAGGCCTTTAAAAATTTCTTGAAAAATGCATAAAATATACATAAGTATTAATTTTTAGTCTCTATTACCCTTTCTAAATTCCCCCCCCCCCCCCTCAATCCAGCCCTAATCACACCATTTTATCATTATTGGCATTTTTGGATGAATGAGCTTTAGACGAGCTGTCTCATTGGACGAATTATCTTCAGATGAATTGTCCCTTTGGACCAATTGTCATTTGGATGAATCTTTCCCTTTGGACAAATTTCTATTGAACCAGTTGGCATTAGATGAATATTACCAGACCCACTGTATTTGCACTTGTGTGCCATATTTGTTGAAAATATCACATTTTGAGCATCATGTAAATGTATAATTTTGTTTTAGACTTGGCAAGGCAACTACAAGAAACACTTGAAGTGTTAATGACAGTGTAATGGAGATCGGGGGTGGCTTAAGCAAGGCATGTTTGCACTTGCACTGTGATGCAAAGTTCATTTTTGGTGCCCTTCTTCGGTGATTTTAGAGGTGTGTTGTCGATGGCACCCTGATAAGTGCTTGCTTCAAATGACTCTGATGAAGATGATGCTATAGCAAAAAGAGTTAAGTGGTTTGACATCATTGGAGCAATCCAGTCCAATTTGACAGACTGAAGACACTTTCAGAAGAGTTTCAGAAATGTTTCTACAACAATTGATGAACAATTGAATAGTGTGTATGTGCATGAAGGTAATACTTTAAACAGGATTAATCAGGTAATTCTTTCGTGTAATATAATTTATCAAATTCATCATTTACCAAACTTTTTGATCACACTGGTATACCTGTAGATATATGTTACTTTATAAAATTTATTCCATGATTTGCTGAACTTTTTAATTGGCATTTGTAGATATATCACATGTTCATTATTCAGAAAAGTTAATAAATTTTTGTTATATTTTAAACACTAGGATTGCAAGATTTTGTGCCAGAGGAACAGTGCTATGATGTTGTGTGGTGCCAATGGGTGACTGGCCATCTGACAGATGAAGATTTTATTTCCTTCTTAAAACGCTGCAAGATAGGTTTAAAAGACAATGGTGTGATTGTAATTAAAGATAATTTGGCATCAACTGATGAAGTAGATGTAGATAATCAAGATGGTAGTGTCACTCGTCCTCGTGAACTTTTGCTCAAGTTGTTTAAACAAGCAGATTTAAAGGTAATTGGTGAAAGAAAACAGTACAAATTTCCAAAGGGACTCTATGAAGTTAAAATGTTTGCTTTGAGATGATGTGCAGTGAATCTAAGTGCATTTATTTTGAAACAAAAGGAAGAACAAAAATTTAAGAGATATTATCATGATAATAAATTTAGCTTGCATTAAAACTACAAATTTGCAAAGGTACTCTGTAAAGTTAAATGTTTACTTTGAAATGATGTGGATTGAAACTAGTGCATTTATTTTGAAACAAAAAGAAGAATGAAAATTTTAAGAGATATTATCATGATAATAAATTTAGTTTGCATTGAAGATAATGAATTGAATTCTATTTTTTTGTTTATATTACAACTGTTAAAAATGAAAATAAATAAAAGTGAACAAAATTGGTCATGTTTGCATGTAAATAGTGTTCAAACCTTAAGGACTACTAGTAGTAACAAAATGTGACTGTGGAAAGCTAAGAGTAAATTCTGAACATAAATTCAGAAGTTATCTAAAATACCTCAAAGTCAATATAAGTGAATAATTGCTAAGAAAGTTTATTGTTGAATTAAGTGGGATTGAAAGAATGAATATAGTGAATGAGAAAGGTAAATTTGGGCACTTGGAGCCATTTAATACCCATGATGGCCCAAATTTTAAATGGACTAGTCGAAATAGGGCTATTCCTTTGCATTTACTACTCTCTACCCTTTTTTAAGATTTCTTGGGTATTAAAGGGTTAAGTATTCCACCTTGTAATGAAGATCATACTAATGTTACTCTGTGGTCAGCATTATACAGGAGAGATCGTCCTGCAACCTTACCAGTGGCTGTCATAAGGAGGGGGCCAATGGCCTCTTCCAAGAGACTCATAAGTGTTCGATTTTTTTATTCCAAGAGCCAGCCAATTTCTTTTCTGGGAAGGCACATTAAGAGCATAGCCAGAAAAGCTTCTTGTGGGGAGGGGCATATGTTGTTGACAAACAGTGTGCCCTCGATTAACCGACTTTCGTACTTCGATGATCCGATCATCATTGTAACTGGTCATTCTGAAGAGCATCGAATTTTTTACAGGTGCCACTTAGTGATAAAACTAGGTTTCCTAGTACTACCCCCACCAATCACACACTTTTTACTGGAAAAACAGATTAGTCACTAAATGTTCGAATTTTAGGATCAAGTTTTTCCGTGAAATTTTAAACGTATTTACTTTTGTAATGATGCCCTCCTCCTTCTTTTACCTGATTAATGTAGCCAAAAATGCTTTTTAGTTCATCAGGGTGGAAAAAAATTTCAGAATATTTACAGCAGAAATCATTGTTATGTAAAAGGAGAACATTTGATTAAAATAAGGTGTATACCATATTATCAATAATCACCTAAGGGATATTATGGCTCTGACAAATTACTTGATGTCAAACCCTTTTTGCTTTAAAGAGGAAGAAGTTACTTCCCACCACAAAGGACTGAGAAACTTAAATGCTCTATTGGGCATGACCTGGTTTCTCATACAACATACAAACAGGGATGTGCCCACTAGTTAATTGCTAGGTATGCTAACCATTACCCATGAATGGGCTAAATGGGTGTTTAGTGAAGAAATTTTTAACATTTAGTTATAAGAACATCTCGGAAGTAATTTTAAATTTTTATGCCTTGGGCATATTGTGTAACATCGGTTTCCTCTAAATATTTTCTTGGGAAGAACACAGTTTTATCATACTTAGTAAAAAATATTTACAATGGCTCTCATCCAGTTGCTGATAATATTTGCTCATTAGCAAGGCATTTTGAAGCCTCAAGAAATCAATCAAAATGAGCCCCTTTGAGAATATTTTTAGTAGTGTTTTTCACCTTTTAGAGAAAAAAATGTAAAAATATCCTAAGATTTTCACACCAGAGCAGTCATTCTGTTACAGGCAGTCTGGAGTGACCCCACACAGTTATCCAAAAATATGTTTTTAAGGAATGTAAAACACTTGATTAGATTTAAAAACCTCGCAAGAAGGAATTTTTTATTGTGTACCAGTGTTGTCAGATGTGTGCTTCATTTTCCTAATAGTAAATTAAGAACTAAATGCATCAGATTAAAGGAATGCAAAAATCCTGTCCTGTTTTATGTTACATTGCCATCCAGAAATAAAACCGCATTAACAATATGACATAAAATGAAGCTAAATCTTTCTAAATTGAATCAAATCCTCAGTTTTCACGATTTTCAATTCGAAAACATTTTTTCATCATCCTCAAGCAGCCATGGGCTAAAGAGGTCCAACCAGACTGCAGTTTAGTTCTCCAAGCATATCTGTCCTGAGCTACATCTGCTGTATCTGGCCACTGCACACCAATTCTAACAAGGTCCTGTTTGACATTGTCAGCCCACTGCATTCTAGGTCTCCCCCTCTTTCTGAGGCCTTTAGGCACACTATTCATAACCTTATTCACCAATCTATAATTATCCATACTGGCAACATGAACAAACGGAGTCTCTCTCTGCACAATAGGCTGCTTAAAGGAGGTTGCCGACTCCTTTACTTAACCTCATCATTAGATACAAAGTAAAACCACCTAATGTCCAAGATACTGATAAGTATCTAGAATCAAAAGCATCAAATTTCCTGTTATCTTGTTTAAAAAGCATCCAAGTTTCACTATCATAACTAACCCTAGCTAGCATAATTAAACTAACAAGCTACTACCTCTCTTTAAGTGAAAAGAATTAGTACGGCAAATAATGTTTGGAAACAAAGCTACATATTCTGAATTATGCCATAGATGTCATAAGTATCTGTCAGTATAATAAGTCACAGAGAACGAAGTGAAGAAAGCATGACCTCGGCAGAAAGAGAAAGTAGGAGAAGTAACATGCATTACTTATTGAGGACTCGAATTCAAATCCCTTTGTTCCTAAATCAAGCAAACCACTCTCTAGGCAGTGGTTAATTTTTTAACACTATGAACAAAAATATGTAAATTAAAATTATCCACTAAAGGAATTTTAGAGAGAAGGAAGATGAAGCTCAGACTATTATACTTTTACTCCTGTAAAGATGTACCACTGTAAAGTCCACCTGCTAGAGAAGATTATTACTACTTCAAGACCTATAAGAGCCACCTAGTTATATCTCTTTCATTTTCCTACTAATATTTTACTCCCAAATCTTTCCAAATTCAGTTCGTGGTCCCAAAAAACTTTTCATTCTGTTTGCAGAATCACTGACTTCTGTTAAGCCTTCTCACATGTACAGAGAGGCCTGGGATACTTACAAATTTTGAGGCCCTTAGCCAATGTGAAAACTAATTGTCGGTAATCCTTAACAATTTAGCAATGGTTTTTATTCTAATTTCACAAAATCTATATAAAAATAAAATACAGATTATATACAATACAGAAAAGAAATATATGCTTTATCCAGCTCCTCATTTAAAAATTACATCTTCTACTGTTGAATTTAATATCGAAGGATAGGGGATTGGCACAGTCAGTAGTGCACCAAGCTCCTCGTCATCTGTAGTCTCCACGTACGAGTCCCACCAGGGTCAGAGTTGAGATTTGTCTCCACTAAACCCTGATGCTGCTCTCAGTTGGAAAGAGAACACCAATGAATTCTGAAAAGCCGCAGGCTGTAGAATGGAACGTAAAACCATGACCCTTAAATCAAGATAGCCATACTCTGTGAATGTTGAAGAACGTGCTTTTGATGGGACGTCAAATAAGAGATTTCGATCTGTCTCTTGACGGGAGGTTTTCATCTGTCATAACAGTTGTGGAGTGTGTCCCTTCCCCCAGCTTTTTCTGAGCCTTTGGTTTCTTCTGACCTGACAAGTATCTAAATTTAAGGCTTTTGAGCCTTAAATTTTTTAATTAAATTTTGTCTGATGCCAGACAAAATTAACTTTCTGGTCTTTAACGGGCTTCTCTTCTTTAACTTTCTTCTCTTTAAAGGTCCTTTTGTCAGACGTGCTTTAGTTTGATTCCGAGATTACTAAGAACCACAGACAAAATGGTTTAATTCTGAACCAATTTAATCAAAAGACAATTGAAATTACTTACTATTTTAGAATCACAACTGGTCTTTAGTTATTAGCTAATTTTAGCACCCCTTTTGTTTTTCTTTGCTGCGAGAACTGCACAAAACGGCCCTTAAATGAAATGTCACTTATTCCACGTTTTTGAAAAAAACCAAGATAAATAGGTAAACTCTGGCAATACTTTGTAACAGTAACTGTTACTGTTCTGTGATATTTCGGGTTACTGATCTATTATATATTTGTCCTTATCTATACCAAATATTTTTATGCATTTGCACTAAAGGTTTCTTGAGGAGACCTAGCCCATTGGGTCCGTACTTGAATACAGCCCAGCTGCTTAAAAACAATACTCCCTCAAGCAGCTGCTTGCCACAGGAGTCTGACAAGTCTGCCAGTTTATACACCATAGTAGAAGATCTGTGAGGATGGTGAGACCTCAGCAGAAAAACAACATAAACATCCATGCCTTACCCAGTGCTCGAACCCAGCCCCCCTGATTAGCATAATCAAAGTAAAGTTAGATGACCTCAGCCTTTTACACTCCCATTCTTGTAGAGATGCGACATTGCAAATTCCACTAGGTAGAGAAGACATTACTACCTCAAGACCTAGAAGAACCACCTGGTCACTTCCTATTAGTGTTTTATTCCCAAATCTTTGCAAATTCACTTCGTGGTCCTGAAAAAAATATTTCACTGACTTCGTTGGAAAATCGATAACTATCAGATGGGACCTGAATGAGTGTAAGGGAGAAAGCAAAATTTTGTTCATCTATCCTTTTGTATATATCTGAAGAGACCTTAATCTCAAGCAATTTCAGCTGTTCGTCCGATTCTTATAAATACCACAGACACAAAATGTTAATTGATTTTGTGATAGTTTCGATCTAATTGGTCCAGTTGTTCGCCAAAATTTGCCTTATTTTACTTTCCTGCAAGAACTGCATAAAACACTCCATAAACAAAATGTCCCTTAGACGAGGAAAAAAAAAACATTGCTTTATATCTAAAACCCATAATCTGGCAACACTTTTATAACACAATCCTGTTACTTTTCTGTGATATATCAGGTTACTTTTAAACAATTGCACAACTGCATTTTTTTTACTTAACTAAGTAAAGATATGTATGTAGCAGATTCTTGGGGGGAGGGGGTGTACCTGCCTATGACCCTGAGGCAAACCCCTGAAGCCTTTAGTCCCCCCCCATATGAAGGCTATATGTAAGGGCATATGAAGGATTTTGTAGTCCAGAAATAACACTTTTAACTACAAAATCCTTCATATGCCCCTAAATGGCACCCTCCAGACTTGAGACTTATGATCGCCCCTAAACCTAACAACAAGAACTATAAAAGCACCATAAAGATATAACATTTGTTTGAAAGCTAACAGGTAGCTTTCAACATTCAGTAGTAAAGAATCACAGGATATGTCCTGTAGACATAGAACTCATGAAATAATAAGCTGAAAAAAATTTTTCTTTTGCAGTGAGTGGGATTCGAATCCACGTCTGGAAACATGCCAGTTATGCTAACCACTACACCAGTGGCGAAGCGTCCATGGAAGCAATGGTTCCCTTAAAATTCTCATTAAATAATAATATAAATTAAATATATTTAAATGTTTTGATGTTAAACTATTTTATTTTCATAACTTTAATTATTCTAACATAGAGTTTACATTTATATAATATTCTTCATATTTTTCTGCTATACAGGTAACCCCCGTTCATCGCGAAGGATACGTTTTGGACATGGTCGCGTTAAGCGAAATTTCGCGATCAACGGGGGATTTAAAAAAATCATTTTAAAATTCTAAAGAACATTTTATTAATAAATTAAATATTATCAATAACAAAAAAATGTCATACATAACACAATTCATTCATTTTGTTCCGCTTTGCAAAAAGGAATCTAGATTCCCTTGTTTGGCCTCTCTACGTTTATTATGCAAAATTTGCCGTTAACTGTCAAATAATCCGTTACAACCACACTTTACAGAACTCACTCGCTCGTAATCTTCGTCGTTTTCTTCTAACAACTGCATGCATTGATTGCGAAGAGAAAGGGCCTTTTCAATGATTTTGACCCTTAACTTTCGCACGGGAACAGGTTCCGAGACGTCATTTTCTTGGGACATAGTATGGCAGTCCATTTCCTGCAGCTCTTCATTAGTTAAGGGTTCGCCGTGTGATTCTAACAAAGTATGAATATCATCTACATCAACACCTTCGATGTCTCCGGAAGTGGCTATAAGAGTAATCTCTTCGATGATATTTTGAATATCATTTTCATAATTGATGTGATCTTTAACAATTTCTCTGAGCAACCTTTTCCAAACACCCTTCATACACGACTGGGTGACTTCATTCCACGCTTCGTCGATGTTTCTGATAGCTTTCATAATGTTAAATTATTTCCACCAAACCCGCATGGCATCTCTACCACCTCCATCAGTTTCTTCAATGAGTTGGCGCATCGTTTTTCTTAAATAATAGGCTTTGAATGCTGCTATTGCGCCTTGATTCATAGGCTGTAAGATGGAAGTGGTATTCGGAGGCAATAATACCACTTCAACGGGAAAATCAATGCACAGAGTCTCCAGTTCCACAGGATGTCTCGGCGCATTGTCCAACACCAAAAGAGCTCGAGGTTCAACTCCAATATCCTCGCCATATTTTTTTATTGCTGGGCAGAAACAAGTTTTAAACCAGTACATAAATAAATTTTGTGTCATCCAAGCCTTAGGGTTACTTCGCCAAAAAACCGGTAAATTGTTTTTAAAATAACCTTTCATGGCACGAGGAGTTTCTGATTGATAAATCAACAATGGTTTCAATTTTAATTCTCCGGATGCATTTCCGCCGAGAAGAGTTAGATGATCCTTGGCTACTTTAAATCCAGAAGCAGTCTTCTCCTCTATGGAAATAAACGTACGTGTTGGCATTCGTTTCCAATAGAATCCCGTCTCATCTACATTAAAAATTAAATTTGGTGGATAATTTACACTTTCCACAATTTCACGGAAATCCATTGGATATTTTTCAGCTGATTCTACGTCTGCACTAGCCGATTCGCCAAGCATTTTAAGGCTATGCAAGTTTGATCGTTTTCTAAACCGATCAAACCAACCTTTGCTTGCTTTAAAAACTTCTCCTCCTCCATTTTGAGATTTTAAATGATTCCAAAGACTAAGTGATTTAGGTTCTCTATCCATTTGCTTAATAAATCTTCCATTTCTGTCATCAAAAAACTTCTGGTTTGTGAAACTTTCGTCGCTGTAATTGGAGTAACACTTTCGCCAGCCTTTTTAATTTTGTCTTTTTGTTGCACAATTGACCGCACTGTAGACTCGGGGAATTTGAAATCCCTTCCTACAACTGTAAATTTACCACCACTTCTATCCTTTCTATAATTTTTAGTTTCTTTTCTAAAGTCATTACATTGCGAATTTTCTTGACCGATTTTTCACATTATCTTTTTGATATTTTAAAAATTACGAAGGGATAAAAAAATATGTAGTCAATTTAATTAGCGTGCGTTTGACACTGCAGCTAAGATTCCACTGAAGGATAGACCCAAATGATGCACTGGCTCAACCGTACCAGGCACCGGCGTCGTTCTTTTGTCTCACCCACACTCGTAACTTTACGTTATGTACATGTGTATGATGTGATTGAGCGAGAAAGAAAGTTAGCACGCACGTGCAACCATTCATTTTGATTTTGACTTTTCCTCGCATGTTTCAAAGCCACACAAGTGCCGAGACAAAAAAAAGATCCCGATATGACGAATCCGCACTCGCCGGGGTCGCGATAAACGGGGGTTACCTGTATTATACTGTATAATTAACAGAAGTACCAATTTGCTAGGTTAGTCGAACTACAAGTGTATGAAGAATCTCGCTTCCTCGTTACTGCATTGGTTATCGTATCTTACAGCGGCAGTTACGTCTATATTCAATTCACAGAATTTAACGAGCAGCAGTTTCTTTCATTGGAAGCATATTGGCGATTGCTCTCCACCATGCATACTATTTCATATTCTCACAACTAGAGGCCGCTAGAGTCGTTGCGACTGTCATCAGTCGTCGACACAAGGAGAATCGTCAAAGGTAAGTTTTTGAATAAACGAGGTGGAATTCTCATTTATTGTCCTATATTCGGCTTTCTCATTCCAAATTATACATATAGAAAACCTGAAAGATACATCAACATCATCCTCAAGCAGCCATGGGCTACGGAGGTCTAACCAGACTGTGCAATTTAGTTCTCCAAGCAAGTCTGTCCTGAGCTACATCTGCTGCATCCGGCCACTGCACACCAATTCTAACAAGGTCCTGTTTGATATTGTCTGCCCACCGCATCCTAGGTCTTCCCCTCTTTCTGAAGCCTTTAGGCACACTGTTCATAACCCTATTCGCCAATCTATATTTATCCATACGGGTAATATGGCCAAACCAACGGAGTCTCTGCACAATATGCTGCTTAAAGGAGGTTGCCGATTCCTTTTCCTAACCTCATCATTAGTTACAAAGTTGAACCACCTAATGCCCAAGATACTACGTAAGCATCTGGAATCAAAAGCATTTGGTTTCCTGTTATCTTGTTTATATAGCGTCCAACTTTCACTACCATAACTAACCCTAGAAAGAACCAAACTATTATACAGTCTAATTTTAGTCTTTAGGTGTATACGCCTATTCCTCCACACTCTCCATAGATTCTTAAAAGTCCCGGGAGCAATCCCTATTCGTCTGTTAATCTCATGCCGCACATCACCAGTATCTGTTACATAGCTCCCAAGGTAATTAAACTATGACACCTGCTCAAGACTGCAACCATTCAGATTAAATGAATCACAACCTGCCCGACCAATTTTCATCACTTTAGTTTTCTCTGTTTATAACCAAACCTACTGTACTACCAGTTTCATTAACAGCTCGAATGAAAGAGTTCATCTCATCAACATCATTTGCCAAAAGGGCTAAATCATCAGCATAATCTAAATCAGAAATTTTCGTATCTCCAGTCCATTTAAGGCCAAAATCTTTCCCTTGAAGTGAATTTCGCATAACATAGTCAATAACCAAGCTAAAGAGAAAAGGAGACAAAATGTACCCTTGTCGAACACCAGAAGTAATGCTAAACCAATTCCTACAAGCCTTACCAACTCTCACACATGACTCAGTGTTATTATAGAGAGCTTTCATAATGTTAACTAGCTTGTCTGGTATACCATATGATCTCACAATCAACCACAAATTATGACGATCAACAGAGTCGAAAGCCTTTTTGAAATCAACAAAGCTAGCAACCAAAGGTTTCTGAAACTCTAAACATTTCTCAAGAATCTGCCTAAGTGAAAATATCTGATCCACACATCCTCTACCACTTCTGAATCCACATTGCTCATCACGCAATTGACTGTCAACCGGATTCTTAATTCTATTAAGCACAATCATGGAAAGAACTTTACCTGGAACAGAGAGTAGGCTGATACCCCTATAGTTATCACAAGAACTGCGATCACTTTTTTTGAAAATAGGGATAACAATAGCTCTGGTAAAATCCTTAGGAACCATGCCTTTATCGTAAAAGATATTCAGAATTTCAGTCATCCAAGTGGTAACCGAAACATTCCCAGCTCTAAGCATTTCCGTAGTAATTTCATCTACCCCTGGGGATTTATGAAGTTTAGAAACAGCCAAAATAACTTCAGATTGTGTTAGAGGGCCAACATTAAAGCCACCAATGCATCTATCATCATTGCAAACAATGGGAGTAGAACTAACTACATTGTTTAGAACATCACTGAAATGCTCAGCCCACCTAGCCATGACAGAATCCTCACCTTCTATAACCTTACCTTGTTTATCCTTCAATCTCAGTATACCTGTCCGTTTTCTACCATAAAAAACATTAACTATCTGGTAGCTGACCTATCATAAAGGAGAGATGGAAAACCGAAAACATTGTTTCCATGCCGCATCTCTTGTGATGGCCTGAAACAAAAGAGGATTGAAATGGGGGAGACAGTGTGGGTTTAGTCAGAAGGGCTGTCATCGGTCTCTGGACTTGGAAAAATTTCGAGTCCGAAAACTACGATCAATAGTGCCAGTGGGTTTTCATGTTGTAAGACATTGTGCCTGATACGGAAGCAAATGGGGGGTAGACAGCGCAGGGGGGACGTGATCCAAGATTCCTCTGTCGATAAAACGTGGTCCCCTTGTGATTCCCTGTTTGGAATAATATTTTTTAATTTCGCAGGACTTTTCAGATTGTAAAACCATCCGTCAGTAAAATGTGAGCTGGGGTGAGGTTCCGAATTCTTTTTGCGTGTTCTAAAGAGGGTCTTTTATGTCGCCCATACAGGTCACCAGACCATATTACCCCTCAATATTTTTCATAATTACGAATAATTTGTTTTTAAATCAGATTTTTTCGCCATTTTCCTTTTATTAATTTTTTTATTTTTACCCATTAGCATTTTTTCATTTCATTTTTTGCGGGACAGTCTTTTAAAACAGTTACTGTGGGATAGTCTTTAAAAGGGAGACGCACCGTTCTATTCTGCACTTTCCTCGTCAGGACTTGTTTTGGAACGATAAAGTGGTTTTACGTTAAATTCCTTACAAATTTCAATCACCTCACAATTTATTAACTTATTTTCCTTTACTAAGTCACTTCAAAGACATCGTGATTGTAAAAGTATGACTAATAAAACTAACTGTTTTAATTCCCGTATATCCGTTGTGCGACATGGTTTAAAGCTTTTTATTCCTTATACTCATTGTCGCTGTATCCTCAGTAACAGCAGATAACAATTTCTTCCTCGGAAGGAAAATCAACTAATTATTTGGAAGTAAACAGTTTTAAAAATCGTCTCTTCCACCGTTTACGCACGTTTCTTTCATCGGATATATTCTGTAAAGAATTTTTGTACGCAGCAGAATGCTATAGAAAGTAAGCCATGTTAAAAGTAGAAATCATTCGTTTCCGCTTGCATTTCCGCTTACGGTGCGTAAAAAAACTTTTGATAAGGGTTTTTTTAATGACCGGGGAGTTAAAATTGGGACTTTGTAATTATTTTTGAGGATTGCATCAGCCATTCTGTGAGGGGATGATCTAAACGTTGCCACCGAAAGTTTAGTTGGATGTGAGGGGATGATCTAAACGTTGCCACCGAAAGTTTAGTTGGACTTGGCAAATCTCAGATGACAGTAGAAATCAAGGGACTTATTCGAGAGTTTGTGATCGGTGAGGGGGGGGGGAGTTTAATAGAGGGGGCGGAACTTTTGATAAGGGGGTTTTAATGAGGGGGTGCGTATTAATAAAGGGGGACGTGAATTTTGATAAGGGGGCGGAACTTTCGATAAGAGTTTTTTTCTAATGAGGGGAGTCAAAAATTGGAAAAATTGCGACTAAAATTGAGGGCTTTTCTAAATATAGTACTCATCATATACATTAGATGGCGCCACAGGTTTTTAATAAAGGGGTAAATTTTAATTTTTAATTAATTATTAATCATGAATTATTAATTATGAATATTAATAAGGGCGTGGCCAGTGACGTCATAGGGGGAAAGCACTGTGCAAAGGGTGTACGCTCTTCTGGGACTCTACTATTCATGTAGCATCTGGTTTACTACTTCTTCATAATGTTTAGACCCCTTTTTTTTTCCAAGAAATTTGTCTCTAACTTTCTTAAAACATGTCCAAGTAAGTTTCTCTTTCTGTGTTAAAAATTCGTCATTTTTCACATCTCTCTTCAACTGTCTTATATGAGGGCCAACAAACACGCCCTCTTTTATCTTTGCTTCTGAAAGACGGGGAAATTTTATTGTTAGGTAGACAAGTCCTCTACCATATTTTCCACTCCCTTGACAAATTGCTTCATAAGTCCCAGTTTTATATGAAGAGGATGAAGGATCTCGTCCTCATAAGCTATGTCTCTGCTTCTGTAAATATTTTGCTCCCACTTTCCAGTTACGTATTGGCCAAGTTTTCTTCAAGTAATGGGATGCTCTGCCAAGACTGTCCCATTCACAAAGGAAACAAGGAAATTTTGCGTTCCCTTGTTGCATTCCCAATATCATGACAATAATTTTTAAATCCTCACATATTTTCCAATTGAAATCCATATATTTAAAGGATTTCAGCATTATATTTAGAATCTCGTATGATTCTTTTGTCATACTAGCATAGGCAACTGGAACAGAAGACATTAAATTACCATTATGTAGTAAAACTGCCTTTAAAGTAGTTTTGGATATATCTATAAAGAGCCTCCAATTTTGTGGGTCATGAATAGAGCCTTAAAGCTGTCATCAAATCAGCAAAATCATTAAAGCTGTCATCAAATCAGCAAAATCATTAAAGAAAGTGAATGGCCATCATGTGAGAAAAATGCAACAAAATTCCGTTCTCTATTTCTATACAAAGTTATACTTGTACTAGGTTGGAGAAGATTCCATTCTTGCAACCTAGAGCCCAGCGGTTCAGCATTTTGTTTACTTAACCCTATATCACGAACTAAATCGTTCAGATCTGCCTGCATTAAAAAAATGTGGAGTTGAATCCATGGTAACCTCGTAGGATCACTTCTTTCTGGAGGTGATTCACGTGCTTCACTAGTATTTTCTTCATCTTCTGTATCCTGACTTGGAGTTAGTGGAACTGTTATGCGCAGATTTTACATCAGGCATAACGATTTATTTTTTTTAAATTAATTTCTCACTTTTTTTTTTTTAAACACAGAGGGAATACACGAACAGACTAACAGGGTGGACACTTTAGGAGGGGCTGGGATTCGCAGCTGCCCCAACGAGCAACACAGAGAGAATGCCCAGCACCCATATGACATGACACAGCGCCCGTGGGTGGATGACAGGCAGAATCACCATTTATTCTCTTGCAGTGTGAGGTCCGGCCGGAATGGTCTGGGGGTGCGAAAGACTGCTGACAGCTTTAGTGCGATCTCACACGGGAAGCTATATTCGGGAAATCGTCCCCCACATCAAATGCAGATGTGGGACTGGACGACATCGTCCAGTTGTTTACAGTAATGAACGAGGAATTCTGTTTCCCAGGCGGCGATGTCAACCTCAAGTGCAGCGACAGACCTCCTGGGGGGAATTTATTACTCGTAAAGTTCCTCTGCAGATGCTATATATGGTAAACATATTGTTTTCGGGAAAAACAAGGGGAAAGGAACGTGGGGTAGAGTAGTGAGACAGGGAGGGCTTCAGTTGGACCGAGATTTTGAACAGAGCAGACAGCACTGAGATTTTAAAGAAAATAAATGAAAGAATGCTTCCGAAGCGCCTAACCAGTGAAGGGCACCCTCCCCCTTTCAACATAACCACAATGATGCAGCCAACCGCCTCCCTACGCCACAAGCAAATTACCCAACAGCGTATGTGATGGTCAACTGAGGGCCCATCTCCACATCAGCCACAGTGCGACGGAGATGTTTTCCTAGTCATCGGCTAAAGGACGAATTAAGGCGATGGTCCCCACCCGATGCTAGAGTGACGACGACCTGGCCGTAATCCAATGCAGCTGGCGGACGAACTGAGCACTTAGAACGGTACGCTCACCCTTCCTTTAACTTATAAGTTGCTTATAAGTCCTTAATTTTAGATTTAATTGTAAAGGGGTTCCACAGTTCTAGTCCATTTAATTCTTTAAGTTTTCTTTTTTTAAGTCCACGATAGACGATTGATTATTAGAAAAATTAATTGTTCTGCCTGTACTTTTAAATATTTTGTCTCAATAAATATTGTTATTGTTTTATGTTTCCATAAACGCGAGTTGCACTCATCATTGTTCATATTAATAAAAACGTCTTCCCCTAAGGAGACGGCCTGGGATTTTTGCGGCTAGCATTGTCTAATTAAGGGAATAATCCGTAATTGGGCAATGTGGGAAACACAACGCCACAGATTTAAATTTGCATATTTCTACCTAAAAATTGAATAGTGCTTGTAACCGCGAGGTGCGCACAACAGAACTGGCAAAGTTTTAGAATGTGGTACTGGTCGTATTGCAAAAGATAAGTTGGGATAATCGATATGTCTATTCGAATTTCTGAAAACATCTGAAAAAAATTATCGCTGACGCTGCGGGAATCGAACCCTAAACTCTCTAGACACATGCCAGAGCATTCTACCTGTTAAACCACATATCAGATGCTAAAATCTCGTCAATGATGATTTTTTTTCGAGATGTTTTTAATAAACTTTCAAGTGTTCAATTTTAAACATTGTGCCATCCTGTTCATAAACATCCAAGAGCCAAAACATTATGACCACCTGTTGGTCATTATGTTGGTCCTCCATGTGCCATCAAAACGGTTCTTACCCAGTGAGGCATGGACACTAAAAGATTTCTAAAGGTGTCTTGTGATATCTGATACCAACACATTACCAGCAGATCCTTTAACGTTACGTGGTTGAGCCGCCGCAGACATGCTGTTCCAACACAAACCACAGATGCTCGACTGGATTGATGTCTGGGGAATTTGGAGGACAGAGAAATACCTGGAAGTCTTCCTCATGTTCCACGAACCATTTTCGAACAATCCAGGCAGTGTGGCATGGTGCATTATCCTGCTGAAAGAAGGCACTACTAGGGAAATATACCATTGCCATGAAAGGATGTACCTGGTGTGCAATGATGTTTAGGTAGGTGGTAGACATCATAGTTTCTTGCACGTGAATGACTCGACCCAGGGTTTTCCAGCAGAACATTGCCCAAAGCATTACACTTCCTCTACTGGCTTGTTTTCGCCCCCACAGTGCATTCTGGTGTCAGCACTTCCCCAGGTAAACACACGTACACGGCCATCCATATGGTGCAACAGGAAACGAGATTCATCGGACCAGATGACCTTCTTCCAATCATTCAAGGTCCAGTTTTGATGCTCACGTGCCCATTGTAGGTGCTTTCAACGGTGAACCGAGGATAGCATGGGCACTTTGAGCGGCCTGCGGCTACGCAGCCCCATTTTCAGCAGGGTTCGATGTATTGTGTGTTGTGACACATTACTCATATCATCAGCATTCAAATTACACACGAGTTGCGCCACAGTATCCCTTCTGTTGTCTCATATCATACGGGATAGCCTTCACTCACCTCTAGCATCGATGACCTGTGGTCGGCCCATACCTTGCCAGTGTTTGTGGTTTTTCCCTCTTTGGGCCATTTTTTGAAGGTACTAACCACGGCTGACCTTGAGCACCCCACAACCTTGCCGTCTCGGAAATGCTCTGACCCAGGATTTGGCCATTACAATTTGGCCTTTGTCAAACTCACTTAAATCCGCTGCCTTTCCCATCTGAAAAACAACACTGGTTAACAGAGCTCAGTATCAAGTGTTAGTTTATACCGTTTCATGATCTTCACACACGCGCCGTCGTTTACCTGTAGTTGCTTCGATTTGCATAAAGACGCGCTGGTCATAATGTTTTGGCTCTTCGGTGTAGTTCCTACATTTACCAGAGAAACTCGGACCGATAAAGTTTAAAAGAGGGGTGCAGAAGAAAGTAGTTCACATCTGGACAAACATCAATTGGTATAGGGACGTAACCAGAGCGGGTGGGGGTGGACTTTTCCTCGAATATCCTGTCACCTTATACTAAACCACATAGTTGTCTATCTGCTTTGAAATCCAAAACAGTTGTCTTTGTATAATTTTATTTTAGCCCCATATTTTATGTCCGACACTAAAAATAGATTAAAAAGTAAAAAAACCATAAAATCTTATTCCATATAGAATATGTTTCAACATTTCCTGTCTGGTGAAATATTTTAACAATTGGGAAACTGTATTCAAGTCTTATTCCAGACTCTCACCCCCCCCCCCCCCCCACAACCTCCCGTCAGGAAAGCTAAATTCTCGTAGCCTCGCCGAAACTAAATCCTGGGTACGTGCCTGAATCGGTAGGCATGACTGTGGTGGACTGTGGTTGGATACAAAATACAAGAACCTGTCTTCTGTGTGATTTCTTTAGTTCCACACGAGATTGTCGACTGGCAGTTTGTGTTATTGATAGTCAATATTTGAGTCTGATACAATTTCATTTTATAATTACTTAATTTGCGCCCCATCATGTGAGAGGAAAACAGTAAATCAAAGTATCTTAGTGGATCGGCAAAACGAAAAATTAAATAAAGAGAAGGAAGGAAATGTTAAAAGAGTTGTGAAAAATATCTACCTTTTTTTCTAAGTCTTCTGAAGAAGTGTCGAGAATAAAAGATGGAAAGAGCGACCAAGATTTGAATGCTGATGTGAAAATAAATGAAACTGAGCAGATATCAGAAAACGATAATGATGACTTCGTAATGACATCTTATTCAAATGTTTTTGACGAAGATAAAAACGTTGACACCGAAGCATTAATACCAATTGCTATGATTATGAACAGTATTTTTATTATTTTATTGGTTGTTTTACCTCTGAGCGGCATTTTTTTGCACACAATGGGCAAAATGGTCAAGTCACATGGACCCGATGAAGAAGAGAAGGTTGGGGTTGTTTTACCTCTGAGCGGCACTTTTTTGCACACCATGGGCTAAATGGCCAGGTCACATGGACCCCGAAGGCTCAGAGAAGGTTGGGGGGAGGGGACCCACTGGAACAGCTGTTCGGAGACAGATGGTAGCCTCCAGTCAAGGCCATCCAGCGTGTTCTTTAACGTGCACAGGGTATGAAGGTTGGGGGAGGGGACCCACTGGAACAGCTGTTGGGAGACAGATGGTAGCCTCCTGTCAAGGCCATCCAGCGTGTTCTTTAACGTGCACAGGGTATGGCTCTCCCGCACACGGAGCCACGGCATAACGTCCCATCCGACGGACGGCGGCCTTTCCAAGCCCATCGGTGTCCCCTACTGACCGTGGGCAGGGCGGGGAGATTTTGCGGAGATAAATCTCAAAGCTGACCCAGCTGAGACTCGAACTTGGGAACTACAGATTACGAGCCTGGCGCGCTACCGACTGAGCCACCCCCGCCCCGTATTAAGAATGTTTCGAACATTGCGAAAAACAACGTTAAAATTAATTTCAAAGACTCACTCAGTAGTGATGTGAAATGAATGATTGTCAATAATGGGCCATGACAACCTGTTTGCTAATTCCCTAAATATCCAAAGCAGAATATAAGTGCTTTTCAAAAACATGTTATTAATCGACGAATAATGCTGGAGTAAGAATAAAAAGCACATGGCTCTGTTACTCTCTAGGGATAGGTTGGGTTGTTTTACCTCTGAGCGGCACTTTTTTGCACACCATGCTCTAGGGATAGGATGCAGCATATTGTCAGGCTTGCTGGTTATTTGCGAAAGAAAAAGGAACAGTGCGAGTTCGCGACGACTCATATTTCAAGGAATACTAAGCTACATGAGGAGTGTATGCTCCATATTACTTATTGTTACGGTATACGATCAGTGGAGGAGTCTTTCAATACAAAGTGATGTTATTCAAATATTATCGTGTAAGTCACGCATGAAATTTGAGATAAGAAAAGCGCCATTTTTTTCTATTATTTTTGATAGCAGGATATTACCAAAAGAGAAGAACTTGAGTTTAGTAATTCGGCATGGTTGAATTGAAAATGGCGAGAACGGAATTCCGAACAAACTGACCGTGAAAGAAGCTTTTTGGGTGGATTTATTGTAGCAACTTATCATTCAGCAGCATGGATTTACAAACTTCTGGAGGCTAACTTGAAAGAGCCGTCTAGATTTAAATAAAATACGTAGACAGGGTTATGGTTAATCAGCTATAATGAGCTGTGAGGTACAGACTAAGATTAAAGGAAATTACATCAGTGTAACATACATATGTGAACTGTGTTCATAATTTGAATCTGTTATTAATGACGCTATGTCTGCATTAGTTGAGGTAAAACGGTTTTCCGATTTAGTCGAACGACTTGTATTTTTTCTCTATCAATGGTAAAAAGCAAGGAAGAAATTTTGAATGCAAAAGCTTTAAGGAAGAAATTGGAAAATTTTGGAAACATTCCTCTCTTCGAAATTCTATTAAATATTTTGAAATCAATAGATACTGTCTCTAAATTTCTGCAATCTCCAGATGCTGAGCTTTCAACGAACGAATGAATACATTGACAAGGGAAAAAGGAAATTACTCGTCACGCACCTCTTCGTTTCGTCAGTGAATAATGATAATTTATTCCTTACTAGGAGGTTAATGGACCACGCCAACCTGTTTGTCCATTCCCTAAAGATCCAAAGAAGAAGAATAAGTGAAGAACCACAAAACTCTGCCAGAGGAAGCAGAAACTGCATTGCATAACGAGGTCAACTATTGGACTAAAGTTCTGGAAAGGGTGGTGAACATTACTCTAGCCCTGGCGCTGTGTAACCTGCCATTCAGAGGTCATGACGAAAGTCTTCAGAGAGAGAACCAAGGCGTGTTTCTATAAGTATGCTGCACTAGAAGACTTGCAGGTTGGGTTGTTTTACCTCTGAACGGCACTTTTTTGTACACCATGGGCTAAATGGCCAGGTCACTTGGACCCCGAAGACTCAGAGAAGGTTGCGGAAGGGACCCACTGAAACAGCTGTTGGGAGGCAGATGGTAGCCTCCCGTCAAGGCTATCCAGCGTGTTCTTTAACGTGCACAGGGTATGGCTCTCCTGCACATGGGTCCACTGCTTAACGTCCCATCCAATGGACGACGGCCTTTACAAGCCCATCGGTGTCCCCTACTGACCATGGGGAGGGCGGGGAATTTTGTGGAGATAAATCTCAACGTTGACCCAGCTCGGGCTGGAACCTGGGAACTACAGATTACGAGTCTGGCGCGCTACCGACTGAGCCACCCCCTCCCCAGTTTCATTTTCCAGACTTGCAGGAATCAAGGAACTGTTTTCATAAATTCAATGGAAGGGCACAAAATATGCATTCGTGTGGGGCGTAGAACCAAGATTACAGACTTCTCGTATCCCTAAAATTAAACTTATGAAACAATGAGGATCTATATTCACTCCTGGTCACCAGGGAATATAAATCCTATTTAATGTTTCAGTTGATGCTCAGCTTCTGTCATTTAGGACTAGGGTTGGGTTGTTTTACCTCTGAGCGGCACTTTTTTTTCACACCATGGGCTAAATGGCCAGGTTACATGGACCCCGAAGGCTCAGAGAAGGTTGGGGGAGGGGACCCACTGGAACAGCTGTTGGGAGACAGATGGTAGCCTCCCGTCAAGGCCATCCAGCCTGTTCTTTAACGTGCACAGGGTATGGCTCTCCCGCACACGGGGCCACGGCTTAACGTCCCATCCGACGGGCGGCGGCCTTTCCAAGCCCATCGTGTCCCCTACTGACCGTGGGCAGGGCGGGGAATTTTGCGGAGATAAATCTCAACGCTGACCCAGCTGGGACTCGAACCTGGGAACTACAGATTACGAGCCTGGCGCGCTACCGACTGAGCCACTCCCGCCCCCATTTAGGACTAGCTTGAACCTGAAATAGCAAACATTTGTACTATAAGGTAAGAATTTATTGATTAAAAACTACTCCTTTATTTCAGCTTTTCCACGTGTGTGTACTGCTCTCTTGCTCTTTTAAACGCTCCCGGTAATTGCAGCAACATCGGAACCCTAATTTTCATAATTAAAATTGATAAAAATTATCTTAGAAACAAAATGTCAAAAGAACGATTACTGCTTTACCAGGTTTTTATAACATGAACAACTGTAGCTGCCTTTAACTGTTTTTCAGGTGCTGATTTCAGATCTGGCCTTAAAAAATGGCTAGCACGTCACGTTTCTATGTTATTGGCCATTTTGACTCCTATTAAGATCTTCCTGTATTAACACCTCTAGGCAACTGGGAGTATACTAGATATTTTACTTTTTTGTGGCTGGCAACACCGATTGCCAAGTGGGAGAAAACATGTAATTGTAACCTAACCTCAGACCGCCATTCTTGTTGTTTTCATTGTAGGAGGAACACGTGCTGTATGTTGAAGAGTGAATTTTGGCGTTTAAATGGCACAAAGGCAGCGTCATGGATGTGTGAATGTGCCAGATAAGTTTTGCTATATGTGTGGATATTATATTTTAAAATCCCAGGATCGTTGACAAAGATTCTGAAGAAAGCCCATAACTTGTATTTTGTAGTATAATACAAGTTATAAAAGCTATAATACAAGTTATACAAGCCTATAACGTCTTTAAGTTGCATTTTGGATGTCATGTTGGAGATCAGGACAAAACATGGGCTCCACATGCGTGCTGCATTTCGTGCTTTGTTGATCTAAGTGAATGGTTGAAAGGTAAGATAAAATCCATGCCCTTTGCGGTTCCAATGGTTTGGCATGAGCCAACTAGTCACTTGCATGATTGCTATTCTTGTTTAACTAAAGTGTCGGGCTTTTCAAAAAAGAACAAAAGCAAAATACAATATCCAAATGTGCTTTCAGTCATAAGGCCAGTTCCTCATGGAGATCTTCCTATACCAACACCTCCAACCAACTGGGAGGAGATGGATTCACATTCATCAGAGGAAGACTTTTAGGCACATACAGATCCTGATCCTACATATACTCCTAAAAAGTTAGGCGAGCCCTTATCTGATTCAGTATATTGAATTATATTATCTTCTTCGAGACCAAGGACTTTCCAAACAACAAACTGAGGATTTAAGTTCAAGACTGAGTTGAATCTTCTGGCCAAGGGTACCAGAATTTCTCTGTTCAGAAAGAGAAATTTGGCTTTAACTGCTTATACGAGATGCAAGATGGTTTGTGTTTCTGCACACGTATTTCAGGGCTGATGGAAGAAATTGGAACAACTCACGACCCTAAAGAATGGCGTCTATTTATAGATTCGTCAAAATCCAGCTTAAAAGGTGTCCTTTTGCATAAAGGAAACCAAAAACCTACCATTCCAGTGACACGCTGTGGGAATGAATGAAACTTATGAAAGCATGCAAAAAATACTCACTGCTATAAAATATGACCAGTTTAAGTGGACAATATGTGGCGACCTAAAAGTCATCTCTCTCTTACTCGGGCTTCAAGGAGGCTTCACAAAATTTTCCTGTTTTCTGTGTTTGTGGGCCAGTAGGGCCAGAAAGGAATACTACAAAAGACTGGCCCAAAAGAGATGTTTTTATTCCTGGAAGAGGAATGTGAGGTATAAGCCTCTAGTTGACCCCTCTGATGTCCTGATCCCACCACTAAACATCAAATTGGGGCTAACGAAAAACTTTGTAAAGGCTATGGACAAAACTGGTAACGGGTTTTTGCACTTGAAGGAAAAAATTCTAAATCTAAGTGATGGCAAACTCAAAGAAGGGATCTTTGTTGGTCCTCAGATCAGGAAGATACTGAATGATACTGTCTTCGAAGAAAAACTGAATATGAAGGAGCGCGCTGCATGGAAATTCTTCACGTCTGTGGTCTAGGGTTTTCTGGGGAATCAAAAAGAGGAAAACTACCATCAGCTCATTCAAGATCTTTGATGTCTGATGTCTCTTGATGATTTTTTATAAGATCCATTTTTGCACTCTCATCTCGACTTCTTTCCGAAGAACTTAGGAACTGTCAGTGAGCAAGGGGAAAGATTTCACCCCGATATCCGAACCATGGAGGAGATGATACCGAGGTAGGTGGGATCCAGCAATGATGGGTGACTACTGCTGGTTCTTGCAGAAGGACGATAACTCAGCACATAAAAGGCAAAAATGAACTTCTTGTAAGAATAAAAAGATCCTTACGCATGTTTTCTTATTTTGCGTTTCAATATTATTTCATTTGTTACTTTATATTCAGTGGTCTATAACTATGTTTCAAATTTTTTTTCACTTCAATCATGTAATTAATTAATGAGTTTTAAGTTGCAATTTAATGAAATAGACACATTTATTTTCATTTCCCAGATATGTGTATTGATTGAAATTTGAAATACATCAATCTGTAATTAAAAAAAAAACTTACGTTCTGCAGATTTTTCACAGCCATATTTGATTTCAGCACCCCAAAATTAGTTAAAAGCATCCTATTTGGCCAATGTTGTAAAAAAAAGTTTCAAATTGTTGTCTAGTGTTATCGGGACTTGCCATTTTATCAACAAAAAATGAACGGGGGCGAAAATTAAATATTAAAATCCAGCTTATCGATGTGTATATATCTTTGGGTTGTTTTACCTCTGAGCGGCACTTTTTTGCACACCATCAGCTAAATGGCCAGGTCACATGGACCCTGAAGGCTCAGAGAAGGTTGGGGGAGGGGACCCACTGGAACAGCTGTTGGGAGACAGATGGTAGCCTCCCGTCAAGGCCATCCAGCGTGTTCTTTAACGTGCACAGGGTATGGCTCTCCCGCATACGGAGCCACGGCTTAACGTCCCATCCGAAGGACGGCGTCCTTTCCAAGCCCATCGGTGTCCCCTACTGACCTTGGGCAGGGCGGGGAATTTTGCGGAGATAAATCTCAACGCTGACCCAGCTGGGACTCGAACCTAGAACTACAGATTACGAGCCTGGCGCGCTACCGACTGAGCCGCCCCCGCCCTGTATATATCTTTGAGACTACCAAAATTTTATCCGTACCTATTCAACATATGGAGCGAATAAGTGTTTTTAACACAGAATTTTCAATGGTTAAATAGGCTACATTCTTTAGAAAATCGTTCAATTCGTTACAGATTCAAATGAGAACTACCACTGCTCGAAATAGAAATGCCCCACCATGAAGAATGCACAAAATCATACTCAACTTACCGCATGTAGACAAGTAGGTGGAAAGAAGTAATTTAATATCCGAGGGATTACACGAATGGGATGGGCAAGGAGACAGTATAATGTAGCCTGAGTCAGTAGGTCGTATGACCGCCATGCTGGACTATACATTCGGCAACACGGCGTGGCATCGAATGGAAAAGTCTCAGGATGGTGAGCTGAGGCATCGCGGACCATGCGTCGTTGACCTATGTCCATAATTCATCGACATTGCGAGGGGGTCGTGCAGAGTCTTCTGCCAATGACGTCCCATACGTTCTCTATTGGGAAGAAGTCTGAGGATTGTGCTGGCCAAGGCAGCACCTGGATTGGGTTGGATTGTTTTACCTCTGAGCGGCACTTTTTTGCACACCATGGGCTAAATGGCCAGGTCACATGGACCCCGAAGGCTCAGAGAAGGTTGGGGGAGGGGCCAACTGGAACAGCTGTTGGGAGACAGATGGTAGCCCCCCGTCAAGGCCATCCAGCGTGTTTTTTAACGTGCACAGGGTATGTCTCTCCCGCACACGGGGTTGGGTTGGGTTGTTACCTCTGAGCGGCACTTTTTTGCACACCATGGGCTAAATGGCCAGGTCACATGAACCCCGAAGGCTCAGAGAAGGTTGGGGGAGAAGACCCATTGGAACAGCTGTTGGGAGACAGATGGTAGCCTCCCGTCAAGGCCATCCAGCTTGTTCTTTAACGTGCACAGGGTATGTCTCTCCCGCACACGGGGTTGGGTTGGGTTGTTACCTCTGAGCGGCACTTTTTTGCACACCATGGGCTAAATGGCCAGGTCACATGGACCCCAAAGGCTCAGAGAAGGTTGGGGGAGGGGACCCACTGGAACAGCTGTTGGGAGACAGATGGTAGCCTCCCGTCAAGGCCATCCAGCCTGTTCTTTAACGTGCACAGGGTATGGCTCTCCCGCACACGGGGCCACGGCTTAACGTCCCATCCGACGGACGGCGGCCTTTCCAAGCCCATCGGTGTCCCCTACTGACCGTGGGCAGGGCGGGGAATTTTGCGGAGATAAATCTCAACGCTGACCCAGCTGGGACTCGAACCTCGGAACTACAGATTACGAGCCTGGCGCGCTACCGACTGAGCCCCCCCCCGCACACGGGGCCACGGCTTAACGTCCCATCCGATGGACGGCGGTCTTTCCAAGCCCATCGGTGTCCCCTACTGACCGTGGGCAGGGCGGAGAATTTTGCGGAGATAAATCTCAACGCTGACCCAGCTGGGACTCGAACCTGGGAACTACAGATTACGAGCCTGGCGCAATCTAGCAAGGATTATATCGCCAATTCGCGTTTTCCTAATTAACTTTTAAAAAGTAACTTTGGGGGAGCATAAAAGAATGTTGCACCAAGCCAATTATCGTGATAAGTCCCTGCACTGAGTGGCACCTTTTTTTTTTGCATACAATGGGTTACATGCCCAGTTCACAAGGACCCCAAAGGCTCAGATAATGTTGGGGAAAGAGGACCTACTGGGAGGCTCCCCATTCTCCCCTAACAGTTCTCCAGTGGGTCTTCCCCAACCTTCTCTGAAAGCTTGTGGATTCTGTAACTGGCCATTTTGCCCGGTTATGTACAAAAAAAAAAGCCGCTCTGAGGTAAAACAACATAATCATTACGCTTCCAAGGCGGTTATTAATATTGTGATTTACGTATAAGGTAAAAATTATCCTGTTGTACTTACGTGAGAAGCGACCATTTGGCTTTATTGTAACCTCCTAACAACGAATAAATTATTAACCGATGAAACGAAAGAGTACATGACGAGTACTGTGCATTTTCCTTTTTCAGCTCTCACTGCATTCATTCGCATTTGCTATGAAATTTATTGCCACAACGAACTGAAACCTGTGTTGCCGTAAAAGAATTCAGATGAGGACTGTATATTACCCAAAATATAAATCCGATTATAAAATTTTAATAGCTATGCCCGTTATAATTTTACAATGTGACGTTTAAGGTGTCACTCGGGTGCATAAAATAGTTGACGTGATACCTATTTCATGCACCTAGCGAAAAAATATAATAAAATCACACCTTTTTTAATGTCTGCTCATGGTTTAAAACAGGCATGTCCAACCTTTTGACTTCCCTGGGCCACATTGAGTGAAGATGAATTGTTTTGGGCCGCACATAAAATATATAATATAGTTAATGTATATGAATAATAAAACTTCATTTATTTTCTTATGTTTTTTATTACAAAATTAGGAAAAGGGCAACATGAAACTAGTGGGATATTAAAAACTCGCTGAAAATCACATAATCATGTTGAAAGCTTATGTCGTAAACTTCAGGATTTTGTGGGCCGCTTTACCAGCTGTCCGGGACCGCATGGACACGCCTGGTTTAAAGTTTCAGTGGACGGATACCGATTTCATCACTCTAACATTCTCTGTATCCAAAGAAGCAACATAGAATGTTAGAGTGCTTAATTCCGATACTGGTTTACGCATCCTAACATTCTACGATGTCACTATGACATACCAATTTTTTCTACTATAACAGGGACGGATTTATCGATTTAGGGAGGGGAGAGTGAAACAAGTTGGGTTGTTTTACCTCTGAGCGGCACTGTTTTGCACACCATGGGCTAAATGGCCAGGTCACATGGACCCCGAAGGCTCAGAGAAGGTTGGGGGAGGGGACCCACTGGAACAGCTGTTAGGAGACAGATGGTAGTCTCCCGTCAAGGCCATCCAGCGTGTTCTTTAACGTGCACAGGGTATGGCTCTCCCATACACGGGGCCACGGCTTAACGTCCCATCCGACGGACGGCTACTTTCCAAGCCCATCGGTGTCCCCTACTGACCGTGGGCAGGGCGGGGAATTTTGCGGAGATAAATCTCAACGCTGACCCAGCTGGGACTCCAACCTCGGAACTACAGATTACGAGCCTGGCGCGCTACCGACTGAGCCACCCCCGCCCAAAAATGCTTTGATATTATGTGTGAATCACCTTACAGCATTCAATGTTTCCTTAGTAATGAAATCAAAATACGATTCTGACCCCAGCACTGAAACCGATGTCAGGTTGGGACTTATAGGTATGTCCCTGGTAACGGACGAAGCCCTTTGGTATGCCGTTCCAACGCTGACCTTCCCATTCTGTCTCTCCCACACCTTGACACCCACGCCGGGGTTCACTCTGGTGACTCCGTTCTTGAAATCACTAGCACCTCCTACCACGTGCAGTCGAAAATCTGGCTGAAACAGAAAAGAAACAAAAATAAATAACCCCTCAAACAGTTGCTTGCCAGAGGTCTGACAGGAGCCTGTCAGTTTATACACCATAGTAGGTCTGTGAGGATGGCGGGACCTCAGCAGAAAGACAACACGACCCTTACCCGAGGTGCCTTTGATCCGTAGCCAATCGCATATAATTTTATAACAAAGAAATCTATTTACAAATGTACAATAAGAAAGTAAGAAATATAAAAATCACATCGTAAGAAATTTACCATTCCAAGTAATATCAGTGATAGTGTGCATTTGGAAAGGGTTCACAAGATTCTGCATTTTACTGTAAAGTAGGGGAGGGGATTGACTCTCGGTAATGCTTCAGGCTCGTACTGTAAGAGGACTGAGATTTATCTCCATTAAAACTAAACCCCACACCATGCCCTTGGTCAGAAAGGGGACACTGATGAACTTGGAAAGGATGCCATTCTTTGGATGGTGTATTAAGCTGTGGGTCCATCTGCGAGAAAGCCATATCCTATGCAGATTAAAGAACAAGCTGGATGGCATTGACGGGAATTTGGGTTGTTTTACCTCTGAGCGGCACTTTTTTTCCCCACATATGCTAAATGGCCAGGTCTCAAGGATTCCGAAGCCTCAGAGAAGGTTGGGGGAGGGGACCCACTGGGTTGGGTTGTTTTACCTCTGAGCGGCACTTTTTTGCACACCATGGGATAAATGGCCAGGTCACATGAACCCCGAAGGCTCAGGGAAGACCCACTGGAACAGCTGGTGGGTGACAGATGGTAGCCTTCCGTCAAGGCCATCCAGCGTGTTCTTTAACGTGCACAGGGTATGGCTCTCCCATACACGGGGCCACGGCTTAACGTCCCATCCGACGGACGGCTACTTTCCAAGCCCATCGCCATCGGTGTCCCCTACTGACCGTGGGCAGAGCAGGGAATTTTGCGGAGATAAATCTCAACGCTGACCCAGCTGGGACTCGAACCTGGGAACTACAGATTACGAGCCTGGCGCGCTACCGACTGAGCCACCCCCGCCCCGGGAGGATGGAGGGGGTACTGCTATAGTCACTATATCTGTGATGAATGCGAGGCATTAGAAAATAAGACAACACACACAAAAGAAGCGCCCCTACCTTTATCAGGATTTTTCATACAGGTCCCTTTGATCAGTAGCCAAAGAGAGCGTCAACGGAGACGTTAAAGAGATATGAGAGCACAATAAAGTAATGAAAATACATGGATAAAGTTCAATATACCACAATATTGAAACAAGAAAACATTCGTTATAACTTTACTGATCTCAAAGGCAAATTGCTTTTGAGGGCATTTACATAATTTAGAATAACTTTACCTCGTTTAATAGAATACTTGGGATGAATACCTGAATGCAATAATTCAGCTCAGTCGGTAGCGCGCCAGGCTCGTAATCTGTATTCCCAGGTTCGAGTCCCAGCTGGGTCAGCGTTGAGATTTATCTCCGCAAAAAATTCCCCCGCCCTGCCCACGGTCAGTAGGGGACAGCGATGGGCTTCGAAAGGCCGCCGTCCGTCGGATGGGACGTTAAGCCGTGGCCCCGTGTGCGGGAGAGCCATACCCTGTGCACGTTAAAGAACACGCTGGATGGCCTTGACGGGAGGCTACCATCTGTCTCCCAACAGCTGTTCCAGTGGGTCCCCTCCCCCAACCTTCTCTGAGCCTTCGGGGTCCATGTGACCTGGCCATTTAGCCCATGGTGTGTAAAAAAGTGCCGCTCAGAGGTAAAACAACCCAACCCATAGAATACTTTATCAGAATTGAACATTTCACCAATTACCGTCTCAGAAATCTCCAAAAGTATCTGAATTTAGTCCTAAATTCTTTTTTCCCAGTTTATTTGATTTTTACAATAAAAGTTTGGGAATTCACAAGAGTTTTAAATTGCGTGAATTCTCCATGCATAAAGTTGATATGTTTCATTTCTGAGCAGCACTTTTTCTTGCGCATAATGAGCTAAATGGACAAGAAGAGTCCTTGTGGCCTGGCCATTTAGATATAAAAAATCCCAAAATTGGGTATACCACTGAACAGTCAAGGATACAAAGAAAAAAATAGAAGGGATTGAAGGCAAAAGACTAAATTCCCACTCCAGTGTAGCATTTTCCCTTCGTTTTACAGATTTTCAGAGTATTTATTGAATAATTTCTTGCCGCCATTAACCTTACTAGCATTCTGAAAAGGCTCAGAGAAGGTTGGGGGAGGGGACCCACTGGAACAGCTGTTGGGAGACAGATGGTAGCCTCGGGTCAAGGCCATCCAGCGTGTTCTTTATCATCCATAGGGTATGGCTCTCTGCATACGGATTTGTTGTGTTGTTTTACCCCTGAGCGGCATGGGCTAAATGGCCAGGCCACAAGGACCCCGAAAGCTTAGAGAAGGTTGGGAGAGGGGACCCACTGAGACAGCTGTTGGAAAACAGAGGGTAGCCTCCCGTCAAGGCCATCCAATGTGTTCTTTAACATCCACAGGGTATGGCTCTCTGCACACGGAGACACGGATTAACGTCTCATGCAATGGACGGTGGCCTTTCCAATCGGTTAATGACAGATGGAAGGGCAGGTAGTTTTTTCCGAGACATCTCAAATCTGGTCCACGTTGGATTCGAACCTGGGAAATGCAGAATACGAGACTGGTGCTCTACCGACTGTCTCCCTAAATTCCCTCCCGAAGTGGGGACCACCTTGTCGTGGTGGTGGTGGTGGTGGGGCTACGGTGCCTCTGAGAAGTAGGGCAGACTGGCGGTCCTCTTGGCGTGCATGCTACCGGCAACCTGGCTGGAGATGCCGCGAAGTGAGAGTCCTTTAAAAGGGCTTGGTGCACCCAATAAAGCGGACTCATCATGGCATTTGAGAAAGGTTCGTTGCAAGCCCCGAAGTGGGTGGGGTCTGTACGCTGGGGGGCCGCGAGTCGGCCCTGATGGAGAGGACGAAGTTGAGGGCTCTGCGACTAGGAGTGAGATCCCCGGTCGACAGGCTTATCGATGGAAATACCAGGCTCCTCCCCCAACCTTCCCTTAGCCCCAAGGTCCTTGTGACCTGGTTATTTAACTCATTATGGGCAAAAAAGTGCCACTCAAAGGTAAAACGGCCGAATACCGTCTAGACCCGTGTTTCCCAACGTGGGGCCCAAGCCCCACATGGGGGCAATTCGAAAATGGACTCTTTCAGAGTTTAACCGTATGGCGGTTAAATTTTACATAGGGGGGGGGGACATAAGAATTTTATAAAGGCTTAAGTGGGGCATGGCACAAAAAAGGTTGGGAAACACTGGTCTAGACCATCGAGCGTGTTCTTTAACCTACACAAAGTATGGCTCTACTTCACACGGAGCCATGGCATTACATCCCATCTAATGAACGGCGGCTTTTTCAAGCCCATCAGTGTCCCAACTGACCGAGGGCAGAATGGGGAGTTTTTCAGAGATAAATCTCAACTCTGGCCCAGAAGAGACTCGAACCTGAGAGCTGCAGAATACGAGCGCGGTGAGCTATCGATTGAGGCATCCCCTTCCCGAGATAAAGAGTTTTCAATAGGGGGCTCATGAGATTTCCTAAAGGGGAGGAGGGAATCCTACTGTCTCCCTCCGGGTTAAGGGACTGCCCACGTGACAAATGAGTAGCCTGAGAAATTTTTAATCTCTTGTTCAAACACATCTCTACCAAAATATTAGGGAATTTCCATGTGAATGAGAATATTACTTTGAAAGCTCTATAACTTGTAAAATTTGCATTTAATAGAAAACTGTGACTGAAGATAAATTAAAGATCATAATCATAAGTATTTAAATCTCAATTTTCAACGTATTTAAAGAGTTAATGGAAGCTAGAATATTTATTTCGAGCCCTGGGTAAGGCATGGATGTTTGCATTTGTATTTCTGCTGAGATCTCGCCTTTCTTACAGATATCTGTAGTGTATTAAACTGACAATCTCATTTCAGACCTCTGAGGCAAGCAGATGCTTGAAGCAGTATTTAATTAATGCGCCATAAGAATATACCTCAGAAATCAATTAAAACTTAAATAATATGTAATGTTTTAAACCATTTAATAAAATAAATATATATATAAAATATATTAGAAATTTGTGTAATTGTTACATCACTTTAGGCAATTATTATTATTACTCTTGAACAAATATTGCTGAAAATCGAGATTTTAATAGATTTGATTGTGATCATCATTCATAATATCTTCATCACGTTTTGCCATTAAATGAATAGGTTAGAAGTTATGGAGCTTCGAAGTTAGATTTCGCATTGCAATAGCACTAAAATTCTCTAATATTTTGGTAAGGCGATGTAGTCCTTATTAAAATATGTCACTAAAGAATTTACATTAAAGAAAAGATATATTTGATGTTTACTGAATCGTATTGCCAGAGTCAATTTCCTGGCAGTTGATGCAATGGGGGAAAAAACCACGGTTTTTTAATGAACGGATATCAATTCACATACTAGATGATGAAACGAGGTAAAACTTGGCAATTCCGCATTCCCAAGGTAAAAAAAGAAACTTTATAGTACTTTCGACTTTACAGCGGGCACGTTTGTCACGTGCAACTTATTATTTACCGCATACTCGACTAGCACAGGTGGTTTTTATGGGAGGATGTTGCCAAGGAAACGTGCTTCGTCATCTGCCCGTTTGTACACAATCGACTTTTTTTTCCGTTTAAGGAGATATATTAAAAATTATTTTTGAGTTGAATAGGTATTAATGAAGTATTACGATACGATGAATCTATCAATCGTTTCAATAGCGCCCTTTAGCGGTGAAAAAAGGTTGAAAAATGGACAGATTTTCAACTAAGGAAGTGGACACTGACGGGCTTGGAAATGCCGTCGTCCATCGGATGGGATATTAAGCTGTGGCTCCGTGTGCGGGTTAGCCATACCCTATGCACGCTAAAGAACAAGCTGGATGGCCTTGACGGGAGCTACCATCTGTTTCCTAACATTTGTCCAGTGGGCTCCTCTTTCTCAACCTTCTCCGAGCCTTCAGGATTCTTGTAATCTAGCCATTTAACTCATTCTTTGCAAAAAAGTGCCGCTCGCAGGTAAAACAACGGCGAGCTCTGTGTTGAAGAATGCTATTTTCCGTCGAATGGAAAATTCGGACAAATTGTAATCAAAATGACAGTGGGGTTGAATTGTTTTACCTCTGAGGGCGCTTTTGTACATATCATAGGGTTGATAGCAAGGTTATGGCTCTCCCGCACACGGGACCACGGCTTAACGTCCCATCCGACGGGCGGCGGCCTTTCCAAACCCATCGGTAGCTACTACTGACCGTGGGCAGGGCGGGGAGTTTTGCGGAGATAAGTCTCAACGCTGACCCATCTGGGACTCGAACCTGGAAACTGTAGATTACGAGCCTGGCGTGCTACCGACTGAGCCACCCCGCCCAGAAATACCCATAGATTTAACATTAACGATTAAAAACCAGTGTCTCCTATCACGGACGTTCCCAGGGAGAAGGTCTTGACCACTGGTCAAGGACCCCTATGACCAGTGGTCGCTGGTCTATCCTCCACCTTGGCCTGCTATTTTGAGTGTTATTTTCTGTAAAGCGCGATTTTTTAAACAAATTTTTAGGGGTTTGGGTAGGGTAGTCATAGAATCAATGCATTTTGCTGCACCCTTAGTTCAAAAATTACATTTCTAGCACTGCCAATGATTGAGTGTTGGGTAGGGAACCTACTTTATTGTTTTACCTCTGAGCGGCATTATTTTCTGCGCACAATGGACTAAATGGCCAGGTTATAAGGATCTAAAGGGCTCAGAAAAGATTGGAGGCAGCGGAACCGCTGTATAGTTGTTAGGAGACAGATGAAAGCCTAGAGTCAAAACCATTCACCGTGTTCTTTAAAGTGCACAAGTTCTCCAACACACGGGGGCACGGCTTAACTTCTTATCGCACGGACGTGTGAGGATGGAGGGCGTGGTATAATTTTTTCTCTTACTCCTCTTTAGCGGAAGTCTGAAACTCTCTGAAGCTGACATAAATTGAATAAAATTATAATGGATAAAATTATACAAATCTGTTTTGGATTTCAAAAGAATTTGACAATTTTGAGATTTCGCATGACGACGACTGTATTTTCGGGGTTGGGGGGTGGTTCCCCTGATTCTTCCCCCTGTGAACGTCCCTGATAGGAGACACTGGTTTTTAATCGTTAATATTAAATCTATGGGTATTTCTGGGCGGGGTGGCTCAGTCGATAGCACGCCAGGCTCGTAATCTACAGTTTCCAGGTTCGAGTCCCAGCTGGGTCAGCGTTGAGACTTATCTCCGAAAAACTCCCCGCCCTGCCCACGGTCAGTAGTAGCTACCGATGGGTTTGGAAAGGCCGCCGCCCGTCGGATGGGACGTTAAGCCGTGGTTCCGTGTGCGGGAGAGCCATACCTGTGCACGTTAAAGAATACGCTGGATGGCCTTGATGGGAGGCTACCATTTGTCTTCCAACATCTGTTCCAGTGGGTCCCCTTATCCAACCTTCTCTGAGCCTTTGGGGTCTTTGTGACCTGGCCATTTAGCCCGTGGTGTGCAAAAAAGAGCCTCTCAGAGGTAAAACAACCCAACCCATGTGCCAAAGAGCATATTTTGGATGGCCTTGACGAGAGGCTACCATCTGTCTCCTAATAGCTGTCCAAGGGGTCCCCTCCCCCAACCTTCTCTGAGCCTTCGGGGTCCTTGTGACCTGGCCATTTAGCCCGTGGTGTGCAAAAAAATGCCGCTCAGAGGTAAAACAACAACCCAACCTATGGTGATTTTAGAAATTCAAGCCCACCTACCCCAAATTTGGGTGACCCCAGTGGATTTGCATATAGCCTATGCTCTTCTCCTGGTTGAAGGGAACGTTTGTCAGTTTGGTGACTCTAGCTCTTCTGGAGGCCAAGTGCATCAGCTGATACACAAACACACAAACTTTCTTCTTTATATATTAGATTTATTTACATATTTATTTAGCTACTTGACCAATAAATAAATATTGATTCTGTGTAATTTTCTTTTGGACAAAGCCGCAGATTTGAAAGTCTCATAATGTTGGGCGGGGATTTATTGAATTAGTAGTACCGTATCTTAACGGTGCTACTAATTCAATAAACAATTACAAGATGTTTTAAATTACGGGATGTTTAATTAATAATGAATTAACGGGATGTACAAGAATCAGACTAGTAATTTGATTCTTGTACATCCCATTAATTAATACAGCTTTGAGAATTACATTCTCTAACCCTAATCTTCGGTGAGAATGGGAACACCGATCAGCTTGGAAAAAACCGCCGTCCGTCGAATGGAACGTTAATCCGTGGCCCCATATGCGGGAGAGCCACATTCTCGCAGTTCATGCTAGATGGCCTTCAGGATTAGATTTTCATCTACTAACAGTAAATCTCCTTTCACTACGCATATGTGAGTATTGGGGTCCTTGTGACCTGGCCATTTAGTCTGTTGTATAAACCTTCCCTTTGTCAGCAAGGGGACACCAATGAACTTGAAAAGGTCGCCATCGTCTGATAGGATGTTAAGCGTATTCTACACGCTAAAGAACACGCCGGATGGCTTTCATCTTCCATCTATCTACTAACAACTGTCCAGTGGGTCTTTTTCTCCCAATCCTTCTCTGAGCATTGGCAAACAATTGCCATTTAACCCACTTTGTGAAAGTGACCAGGGTTCGAGCCCTGGATAAAGCATGGATGTTTGTGTTGTCTTTCTGCTGAGGTCTCGCCATCCTCTCAGACCTTTTACTATGGCATATAAACTGACAGGCTCCTGTCAGACCTCTGTGGCAAGCCCTGTTTGAGGGGTGCACAGAATTCAGAGGTAAAGAGCCCAATTCGTTTATTGTTTCTAGTGTAACCCAAATGTTTATAAACTGAACATTCTCTTAAAAAGACTACGATATCATATTATTATCTGACTATAGATATTCATAGATAAGAATATAACTTACTGCTGTATAAATATTCGATTGGGTGTTTTACATCTGAGTATCAATTTTTTATACAAAATGGGCTAAATGGCTAGGTCACAAGGACCCCAAGGGTTCAGAGAGGTTGGAGGAGGGAACCCACTGGAGAGCTGTTAGGGAGAGAGACAGATGGTAGCCTCCAGTAAAGGTCATCCAGCGTATTCTTTAACGTGCACAGGGTATGGCTCTTCAGCACACGGCGCCAAGGCTTTACGACAGTATTTCCAGGCCCATCGGTGTCCTCTACTGACTGAGGATAGGGCGAGGTGTTTTGTGGAGATAAATCTCAACACCTGCCCACTGGGATTGGAACTTTGGAACTACAGATTACGAGTCTGGCGCGCTACCGACTGAGCCACTCAGGCCGTTAATTATTCGGGAGAAATATGAGAAGGAATTAGAATTTCAGTTTTCCTTGTACGAAAACTTCGCGGTAAACGGATTACTTCTTCGCAGGTACTGAGAACACGTTTCGTAATTTTTGGTGAATCCCTGAACATACGTAACAGCCGGGACTTGTTGACATTCGAGCTCTATATGTAGTGGCTGAAGATGGAGATCTGATTCACTCTGCTGTCTGCATCAGATGGAGCACTACGCAAAGGAGTCCTTCAGTCTCAGGAAGATGCATTCTTCATTTTTTATCGTCCTTGTTGTGTTTGTGGCTCTCAATGAAGGTAAGACGCTTCATGTTCAAAATATTTACCTTTCATTGTTTTTAGAGTGTTTAGAAAAGATTGGTTGCTGATTTAAGTGTCATTGTTTTAATAGAGATCGCTTTACCTTTGAGCGAAACTATTTCAAACAAAATAAACTAAATGGACAGGTCACAAGGTTCCAGTGTGTTCTTCAATTGGGCTGTTTTCCTCTGAGCGGCACTTTTTTTTTTGCACAATGTACGAAATGGCTAGTTACAAAAACCCCAAAGGCTCAGAAAAAGTTTGGGGAAGGGGACGCACTGGAACACCTGTTAGGAGACAGATCGAAGCCTCTCGTCAAGGCCATCCAGCGTGTTGTTTAACATGACATTATCGATTATGGCTCTCCCGCATACAGGACCACGACTTTACGTCCCATCCGATGGACGGCGGTTTTTTCAAGCTCATCGGTGTCCCCTTTCTGACAGTGGGCATGGTGGGGGTTTAGCAGAGATAAATCTCAAAACTGCCCAAGATGGGACTCGAATCTGGAAACTGCAGAATATGAGCCTGGCCCACAACTGATTGCCCTAGGTGCCAAGGATCACAAGGGTTCAGAGATTGTTTGGGAAGGGGATCCACTGTACAGTCACTCAAAAAAGTATCCGAACACTATGGTTGATTACAGAATTCAGAAAAAATATCTGGCAACGATTTTTTTTAGGTTGCCAGATCACTAATTTCTAAAAAAAATCGTTGCCAGATATTTTTTCTGAATTCTGTAATCAACCATAGTGTTCGGATACTTTTTTAATATATATAATGAGTTTGAATACATAATGCAATGAATATGGAGCGTGTGCAGTTACCGTTCACAGCAAACTGGAGCGGTTGCGGTTAATGTTCACAGCACATTGGATCGTGTGAGCTCACAAAAACCTGGATCGTGTGGGCCCACTCATAGAAATACTGAGCGTGTGCAGTTACCGTTCACAGCAAACTGGAGCATGTGCAGTAACTGCACACGCTCCAGATATTTTTCCTGAATTCTGTAATCACGTGACACGAAGGTTGCCAGATCACTAATTTATAAAAAAACGTTGCCAGATATTTTTTCTGAATTCTGTAATCAACCATATTGTTCGGATACTTTTTTGAGCGACTGTACAGCCTTCTCTTATAACTAACCCTGTCAGGTTAACGCAGACAGGAGATAAGAGAGCTATTGACAACAAGGAACATGTTGGATAACCTTCACTTGCGGCATTTCCACTGGCGAGGCTGGGATGGCTCAGTTGGTAGCACACCAGGCTCGTAATTTGTAGTTCTCAAGTTCGAGTCCCACTTGGGCCAGATTTATCTGCGCAAAACTCCTCGATCAATAGAGGACACCGATGTGCTTTGAAAGTTCGTCGAATGGGACTCTATTTTCTCTGTTAACTGCATGTGCTATTTGTAATGATTATGTAGCATTTGTTCTTACAGTGAAGCCCTCAGAGCTTGCTATGATCACTTCTGTACATGCAAATGCAAAGGAAATAAAGAATTATTATTATAAAGCCGTGGTCTGTGTAGAGGACGGGTTTACGCTCTGTACATTAATGAACATGCTAGTTGGCCTTAATGGAAGGCTACAATCTGTCACCAAACAATGACCAGTTGGTCTCTCGCTCTGAGCCCTAGGGTCCTTATGACCTGGCTATCTAGCACACAGTGGGCGAAAAACGGCTGTTCAGAGGTAAAACAACCCATCAACCAGTGCGGTTACTTTTCTGGAAATTATTTATTTATATTTATTTTATGGAAAGATTAAATGAGCAAAACCAGGCGCCTATGCAAATATTTTCTTTATTTTCGTGAGGGCGGGGGGGGGGGGGGGGGGGGGGGGGGGGGGCGGGGAGCTGACCGTAAGATTGTTTTACTAGTATTGAAAGAAATATTGGCACGCACAATAGCATGGTCAAGACATATCTGATGTTTGGTTGGGGTGGGCGGGGGACTTTCTTGTATATATATGTATTTGAAGCAGTTTATGTTGCAGAAATCTGAAAACTATAAATGGTTTTTTGCCTTGTTGAAACGGGACCTAAGTCGGTACCGCGCCAGGCTCATAACCTGCGGTTACCAGGTTCGAGTCCCGCTTCATCCGGAGTTGAGATTTATCTCCACCAACCCCCCACCATACCCTCGCTGAGAAAGGCCTACTTCCGTCAGATGGTGCGTTAAGCCGTGTACAGGACGCCTCTATTCTACGTGGGGCGGGGGTGGCTCAGTCGGTAGCGCGCCAGGCTCGTAATCTGTAGTTCCCAGGTTCGAGTCTCAGCTGGGTCAGCGTTGAGATTTATCTCCGCAAAATTCCCCGCCCTGCCCACGGTCAGTAGGGGACATCGATGGGCTTGGAAAACCCGCCGTCCGTCGGATGGGACGTTAAGCCGTGGCTCCGTATGCGGGAGATCCATACCCTGTGCACGTTAAAGAACACATTGGCTGGCCTTGACTGGAGGCTACCATCTGTCTCCCAACAGCTGTTCCAATGGGTCCCCTCCCCCAATCTTCTCTGAGCCTTCGGGGTCCTTGTGGCCTGGCCATTTAGCCCATGGTGTGCAAAAAGGTGCCGCTCAGAGGTAAAACAACCCAACCCAACTCTATTCTACGTACTTTAAAAACACTCTAGTTGGCCTCGGCGGAAAACTATTGCCATCAGTCTCCTAACAGCTGTCCAGTGTGTCCCTAACTAAGTCGAACTGCTTTAGGATCTTAATACTTTTATTTCAGTTAACATGGCATTTTACCCAAATCCTCTGAATATTTTTATAATTTTGTTTTCAATTTTGAGCTTTTAAAGGACTTAGTTGCTGCTACAATGCCCTAAACCCAATCACCCCTGCCCTGAATTTGGGATTTGAAATGAAAGTGAGATTTATCTGAGGAAATTCCACTTTGATTTTGATCTTTACAGGAGAAAAGGAAAATTAGAGAAATTTGAAACTAGTTAAGAATCCTAAATAAGTAGTTCAACACTCTTAAAAGTGTAAGGAGTTATTGGCTCAGTTGGTAGCGCACCAGACTCCAAATATAATATTTTCAGGTTCGAGTCCAACCATAACTCACGTTTGTCTCCGTTAACCCTGGTTCTGAATTAGGTGAGAAAGAGAACACTTTGGAGGGTGGGAAAGAAGGTCCATCAGATGGGATGGCCATACCCCGTGCACGTTAAAGAACGCGATGGGTAGACCACCAGCTGGAGGATTCCATCTGTCTCGTAACAGCTCTTAGTTGGGGAAAGTGCGTCCCCTTTTCCCAATCTTCTCTGAGCCATTGGGGTCCTTGTGACTTTTCCATTGTGTGAAAAAAAGTAAAATAACAAAATCTTAAACTTTAAGAATCGCCAAAGCTGATACAATGCTACATTCAAATACAACCTTTATTTGTTTCCTAGATAGCTTTAAAATGACTCGTAACGAAGATGCTGCTTACTTTATTTCTATTACGTTATGCATGTATAGGCACACTAAGAGATCATTGAATTATTTTTGACCATCCCATATTTGTCAATGGGAAGCCAGCATCGAAGCTCTGTATCTTTTATAATAAGCGTTTTATGGGAAAATGTGACTGAAGATAAATTAAACATCTCAATTAATTCTATCTAAAATATTGATTTTCAACAATATTCCTTCAGTATTTAAAGAGTTATCGAAGTTTGAACTATCTCAATATACCTAGTTTCTTTAAAAATCCTACCAATCATTTTCTCTCTGCATGATTGGATTGGATTGTTTTACCTCTGAGCGGCACTTTTTTGCACACAATGGGCTAAATGGCCAGGTCACAAGGACCCCGAAGGTTCAGAAAAGGTTGGAGGAGGGGACCCACTGGAACAGCTGTTGGGAGACAGATGGTAGCCTCCCATCAAGGCCATCCAGCGTGTTCTTTAACGTACACAGGGTATGGCTCTCCCGCACACGGGGCCACGGCTTAACGTCCCATCCGACGACGGCGGCCTTTTCAAGCCCATCGGTGTCCCCTACTGACCGTGGGCAGGGCGGGGAAATTTTGCGGAGATAAATCTCAACGCTGACCCAGCTGGGACTCGAACCTGGGAACTGCAGATTACGAGCCTGGCGCGCTACCGACTGAGCTACTCCCGCCCCTCTCTCTGCAGGAACGTGGAACGTGAGGACATTACATAGAGATTATTCTTTTGATGTCTTCACGCTGGAATTCCAGCATTATATCCTAGCAAGAGACCAGATGGATAGGTAAAGGTGAGATACTTAAAAATAACTTTAAATTTCTCTTTTCAGGGAGGGAGGATGGAAAGCATCTTCAAGGTGTAGGTTTGCTTCTCAGCAGACACGCCAGTGATGCTCTTCTAGGGTATGACTGCATTAATAAAAGGTTTCTTACAGCAAAATTTAAAACAAAAAACTAAAGACTTGATTTTCATCTGTTGTTATGACCCCACAGAGTACTCTGATGAGAACGAGAAGAATACGTTTTACAGCCAGCTTCAGGATATTTTGAATTCTGTGGAGATATTTCTCTTGTTTGCTAGGTGACTTTAGTGTTTTAGATCCCTTTGGCATTGGTTGTTCCAATGGAAATGTAGAAAGTCTTCTACAGGTGACTAAACGTAATGGTTTATGAATAACTAACACATAACACATATAACACCGGGATATTTATAAATATACATGAGGTTTTCATCAGAGTACTCTGTGGGGACATAACAACAGATGACATTCAAGTCTTTAATTTTTGTTTTAAATTTTGCTTTAAGAAACCTTTTATTAATGCAGTCATATCCTAGAAGAGCATCACTGGCGTGTCTGCTGAGAAGCATACCTACACCTTGAAGATGCTTTCCATCCTCCCTCCCTGAAAAGAGAAATTTAAAGTTATTTTTAAGCATCTCACCTTTACTTATCCATATGGTCTCTTGTTAGGTTATAATGCTGGAATTCCAGCGTGAGGACATCAAGAGAATATTGTATAGGAATATGATAAATTATATTTTAATTAACAGCAAATGGGCTAGTTCAATTAGGAATACCAGATCATACAGGGGAGCCGAAATTCTGTCTGACCATTACGTGGTCAAAAGTGCCTTGCAGCTGAAACTTAAGAAATATTGTGCTAGGTTAAGAAAATTACCTTCAACACTGAAAGGTCTGAAAGATCCAGATATAGCCAAAGCATACCATGATAGGCTACTTAGTCATTATGACAATCCTGGTTTGCTTACTGCTGAAGTTGAGAAATAACGGGATCAGTTTAAACAGGCTTTTCTTGAAACCAACAGTATTCTTTTGGGTAAAAGGGAACAGAGGAAACAAAATTATTTGAGTGATAAGGCTATGGAACTTATTTCTGAAAGAAGGAAGTGCAGGATTAATATGAATCAATAGCCTACTAGTTCTAACAGAAGGCATTACAACGAGCTTAAAAACATTTAAAGGACCAGTGAACAGCTGATAAGAATCTTTGGCTTGATAGCTTGGCTGAGAAAGCATAGGAAGCAGTTAGACAGCACAATAGCAGGGGGTTGTACCAGATTGTTAATGTTTTATGTGGGAAGAAAGAGACAGGTACACAGGGATTGAGGGATAAATATGGCAAGGTGGTTGAAGGTGAGGATTCTGTGATGGCTAGGTGGGCTGAGCATTTCAGAGATGTTCTAAAATGTGATTATTTCTACTCCCATTGTTTGTAATGAAGATAGATGTATTACTGGATTTTATGATGGCCGTATATCGCATTGGCTATCTCTAAATTAAAACTGCATAAATCCCAGGGGTGGACGAAATCACAACTGAAATACTTAGAATTGGAAACATTTGTGTTGTCACATGGCTGACTGAAATTTTGAATATTTTGTATGATAAAGGTGTTGTTCCTAAGGATTTTACTAGAGTTATCATTGTTCCAATTTTTAAAAAAGGTGATCGCAGTTCTTCTGATAATTATACGGGAATTAGTTTACTTTCTGTTACAGGTAAAGTTCTTTGAATGATTATACTTAATAGAATTAAGAATTTGTTTGATGGACAACTGCGTGATGAACAGTGTGGATTCAGAAATGGTAGGGGATATATTGATCAAATATTTTCACTTAGTCAGTTTTTTGAGAAATGTTTAAAGTTTCAGAAATCTGTGCATTCTACCTTTAAAGATTTCAAAAAGGCTTTCGACTCTGTTGATCGACATAATTTGTGATTTATAGAATACCTGATTTGAGATCATATGGAATACCCGATAAGTTAGTGTAATGAGAGCTCTCTATAATAACACTGAATCGTGTGTGTGTGAGTTGGTACTTCTTGCAGCGATTGGTTTAGCATTGCTAGTGGAGTTCGACAAGGGTGCATTTGTCTCCTTTTCTCTTTTGTTTGGTTATTGATTATGTTATGCGAAATTCTTTGCAAGGGAAAGATTTTGATCTAAATGGTCTAGAGATTTCAAAATTTCTGATTTAGATTATGCAGATTTAGATTATGCAGATTTAGATTATGTCCTGAAATCATCTAATATAATCGTAATCTAATATAATCATCATAATGATGTTGATGAGAGGAATTCATTCATTAATACTGTCGATGAGACTGGTAATAGAGTAGGTTTGATGATAAACAGAAAAAACTAAAGTGATGGAAATTGGTCAGGCAGATGGCGCTTCAGTTGCTTTGAATGGCTGCACTCTTGAGCAAGTGTTTCAATTTAATTACACTGGAAACAAATTTTAATAAAAGTCATGCCTTTGAGATAAAAGTAGCCATTTTTTTAAAAGATTTCAAGGTGCTGAACACGAATATGACAATGAAAATGCAAAATTGGCTACGATTTCTGAGAAATCCGCAATAGTTTCTTATAGCCAATGCGATATACGGCCATCGTAAAATCCAGTAATACATCTATCTTCATTACAAACAATGGGAGTAGAAATAATCACATTTTAGAACATCTCTGAAATGCTCAGCCATTACACGTACATATCACATGTATCGGTAAAACTCCGCTTCTACTTCCGACGTCGCATTGCGCGTCGCCTTGTACAGCTGCTCAGGATTATCTCTGGCGAGCGTCCAACAGTAGTCAGCCAACATTGAAGTGGACCAGTTTCTCTGATACTGTTTCGCCATCGTTGCAATGTCCTGGTAAAAACGTTCACCGTGCTCATCACTAACCATGCCGCAGTTGTCGGGGAAGAAATCTAAGTGGGAGTGGAGAAAGTGAATTTTTAAGGACATGTTGCAGCCAAGTTTGTGATACAGAGACAACATGTCTTTAACCAGTGTTTTGTAGTTGTTCTGCCCCGACATTCCCGAGGAAGTTATTGACACCAGATGAAATGCGGCCCAAGCCTTTTTTCTCGTCACCCTGAAGCAGGTTGTCGAACATCTGGTCTCTGAACAGCTCGCGGATCTGAGGACCCACAAAAATTACCTCTTTAATTTTCGCTTCGTTGAGTCGAGAGAATTTGTCAGCCAAGTACTTGAAAGCTGATGCAGTCCGGTCCATAACTTTTACGAAGTTTTTCATCACACTGAGTTTGATGTGTAGGGACAGTAGCAGGATTTTGTGCGTTTCTGCCTGTGCTGGGCGTTCCAAATTCTTCTCTCCAACCTTAAGAGATTTCCTCTGAAGCCAGTTTCTCTTCACGTAGTGCAAAGTCTTTGCTCGGCTGTCCCATTCACATAAGAAACAGCAGTACTTCGTATATTCCAGCTGCAGACCTGTCAACAGAGCTACTACCTTCAAGTCACTTGCAGTATTGAAAACAGTTCAACAGCTGTTTTAGGTTGTCATAGGTATCTTTCATGTAGACAGCGTGTCCGACCGGAATGAATGGAAGTCGATTTCCATTATGCAGCAACAAGGCGACGGGCAAAGCGACGTCGAAAGCGGGAACGGAGTTTTCCCGATACATGTCATACATGTGTATTACTCTATTACATAAGAAACTATTGAGGATTTCTCAAAAATCATAGCCAATTTTGCATTTTCATTGTCATATTTGTGTTCAGCACCTTGAAATCTTTAAAAAATGGCTAGTTTTATCTGAGAGGCATGACTTTTATGAAAATTTGTTTTCAGTGTAATTAAATTGAAACACTTGCTCAAGAGTACAACCATTCAAAGCAACTGAAGCACCATCTGCCTGACCAATTTCCATCACTTTAGTTTTTTCTGTTTATCACCAACCTTAAAGACTCAATTTCGAGGAGTCTACAATAGTCGCTATTCTTGAGGGTCATGTTTGATTCCGTGGGCATTCATCAGGCCATCGACATCGGAGCAGAATACAAGGTCATCTTCCTTTCTGAAGTAAGGTGCAAACTGCTCTTGACGAGTTCGAAACGAAGCCACTCGGACATTTTCTTTGAGAAGATTCCATTGTTTAAGTCTTGATCCAAGTAACTCTGCTTTGGCTTTGGACAGTTCCAGATCGCGAACAAGATCGTTCATTTCTTCTTCGGTGGGAATGTGTAGCACAGATGACGCCCATCGCAGACGTATAGATCATCACTAGACACCGAAGGCTTCACAGAATTCGACGCCGGTTCGCCTCCCTCCTCATCGTCTGAATCGATGGAAAATTCTTTTGGAGGTCAGGAACATGAAGGAACTGCCTTTGCCGTGCAGAACTGGTCTGAGAGCAGATTGTATATTCTGGTACACTATTGTCCACTTCTTTTTCCTTGTGATGCCTCCAGAAACAGGTTGAACTATGCAGAAGTAGCAGTCATTTGTATGATTGCTTGGCTCTCATCAAACCATAGGAAGAGCAAATGGCATCGCCACTTTATCGCATTTCAGTCACTTCAGAAAATTTCTTGCACACGTACTGTAATACATGTGTGGAGCCTGGGCCTTGTCTTGGTCTCCGATCTTGCATCCAAAATAAATTTCGTATGCCGCTTTCACTATTGGACTGATGGCCGTTTTCTGGCTTGCAAACGTCAATTCCCCTCAAATGTAACGAAATGCATCTGCACTATTAACACAGTTACAAGGCATCACTACTGCTGGATTAAAACTGCAAGGATCACTTGCGTTGTACTTATGACTCAGAGGTAAATGGGAGTCGCTCAAAAGACTTCTCAACCTACGAGACGTCGCTTACAACTAACGATTGCATCATCTTTTGTCCGCGATCGTAAAGCTGAGATGTCATGACTCAACTACATTGCATCAGACAATGATGCAATACCTCCTGGGGTTGTGTGTATGGCGGGCTCATGCAATACAACGCAATATGTTGCAATCTCGAGTTTAAAATGCAGCGTTGCGAAATGGTTATCTATGTACTCAATGTGGACTGAGTCGTTTATACATGACCATCTCTGTCTCTCCTAAACAAGAGCCAATCGACAAATTTTATTGTCATTTTCGTGTTCAGCACCTCGAAATTAGTAAAGATTGGCTATTTTCATTTCAGAGCCTTTTTGTGTGTTGCCCAGTGTTTTCTTGAGAACTATGTAACAGATACTGGTGATGTGTGGATGAGATAAATAGAAGAATAGGACTGGGGCTTTTAAGAATATATGGAGAGTATGGAAAAATACGCGTATACGCCGAAAGACTAAAATTAGGCTGTATAACAGTTTGGTTCTTTCTAAGGTTAGTTATGGTAGCGAAACATGGACTCTTTGTAAGCAGGAAGACATGAAATTTGATGCCTTTAATTCTAGATGCAAACGCAGTATCTTAGGCACTAGGTGATTTGGCTTTGTAAGTAATGATGAGGTTAGAAGAATGAGTCATCAACCTCGTTTGAGCAGCATATTGTGCAGAGAGAGACAATGCTGGTTTGGCCATGTTGCCCGTATGGATAATTATAGATTGGCGAATAGGGTTATGAACAGTGTGCCTAATGGTATCAGAAAAAGGGGGAGACCTAGGATGCGAATGGCAGACAATGTCAAACGGGACCTTGCTAGAATTGGCCTAGAGTGGTCAAATGCAGCAGCAGTAGCTCAGAACAGACACGTCTAGAGAGGAAAATCACACAGTCTGGTTGGACCTCCGTGAAATAAGAAGTATTATTTGAAATCATTTCATAAATAATTGAATATTTTAAAAGTATGTAAATAATTACTTTATATTTTTTATAAATTTCTTACAACATATTGCTGCTTTGCAAAGTTTTAACCTCCATACCGGTTTAAATACAGAAAGAATATTGTTAAAAATCGAGATTCAGACAGATTTGATTGATATTTTAAAAATATCCTCAGCCACATTTGCTCATAAAAAGAAGCTTATATTAGAAGTTATAAATCTTTGAAATTAACTTCCTATTTACAAAACATGAGGTGAAGTGGTCATAATTTCACCACCACTGAATATTTTGCCAAATTCTCTAAATCAGAATTTCCTTACAGATTCTAATACGTTTAAAAATAATTCTCCCTTATTCTTTTTCAGTTTATTCTCAAAAACCAGGAGAGCAAGCAGCTCGACTCGCCTTGACAGATAAAAAAGTCGGCCAGGTAAGAGCCATTTCTTCTTTAAAAATATGATTTAGAGCCCTTCAGCGGATGCGAATATCCGCGTTTAAAAGTGCTCCGTAGATAGCAGATTAATGTCGACGCCGACAGTAAATAAAATCGGTAGGAACATGGGCAAACATTACTACACTATTGATAGCTGACATCATTGGAAAAAAATTAAAATAATGGAAAAATAAACGATTTGAAAAATCACTCGTGATATTCACTTCGAAGAGAAAAAAATATTTTGGAATAAAGCTACAAATAAAAAACACTCATTTTATGTGAAAGAAGCACCATTAACACAATTACGAGGCATCACTACTGCTGACTAGAAGAAACCTTTTTGCTAGGAAAGCAGAATATAGGTTCAAGAAAATTATCGAATTTTGCGTAGAATATCGGAATTCAATCTGCCAAAATTTCAGTCATGGAGAGTGCAAAGTTTGCAGAGTGAAATATAGAGAGGGTTGGGTTGTTTTACCTCTGAGCGGCACTTTTTTGTACACCATGGGCTAAATGGCCGGGTCACATGGACCCCGTAGGCTCAGAGAAGGTTGGGGGAGGGGACCTACTGGAACAGCTGTTGAGAGACAGATGGTATCCTCCCATCAAGGCCATCCAGCGTGTTCTTTAACGTGCACAGGGTATGTCTCTCCCGCACACGGGGCCACGGCTTAACGTCCCATAGGACGGACGGCGGCCTTTCCAAGCCGATCGATGTCCCCTACTGACCGTGGGCAGGGCAGGGATTTTGCGGAGATAAATCTCAACGCTGACCTAGCTGGGACTCGAACCTGGGAACTACAGATTACGAGCCGGGCGCTACCGACTGAGCCACCCCCGCCCCTGAAATATAGAGAGGAGTTACTGGGATATTGCACTACTTGGGATGTTGATTCAAAAATGAAATATCTTCCCATTTTTGAAATTTTTTATTTTATTAATTTTAATTATTTATTTAACATTGAACGCAAAAACTGATATGAAATCTTGAGCAATAACACTTAATAACGATAACAAATTATAATATTTAAACAACAACACATACATAATATATATATACAGCATATCGTATATATAAATATATACTCTTATGCATTATATATACATTCTTTAATATTCATAATCAAGGAGCTAAATACACTCATTCAGGTTATAATACAAAATTCTATATTTTGTCAAATTAAATGAAAATGATGATGATGATGATGATCATCATCATCATCATCATCAAGCAGCCATGGGCTACGGAGGTCCAACCAGACTGTGCAGTTTAATTCTCCAAGCATATCTGTCCTGAGCTACATCTGCTGCATCTGGCCACTGCACACCAATTCTAACAAGGTCCTGTTTGACATTGTCAGCCCACTCCATTCTAGGTCTCCCCCTCCTTCTGAGACTTCTAGGCACACTATTCATAACCTTATTCGCCAATCTATAATTATCCATAGGGGGAACATGGCCAAACCAACAGAGTCTCTCTCTGCACAATATGCTGCTTAAAGGAGGTTGCAAACTCCTTTGCCTAACCTCATCATTAGTTACAAAGGTGAACCACCTAATGCCCAAGATAATATATAAGCATCTAGAATCAAAAGCATTTGGTTTCCTGTTATCTTGTTTATATAGCGTCCAAGTTTCACTACCATAACTAACCCTTGAAAGATCCAAACTATTATACAGTCTAATTTTAGTCTTTAGGTGTATACGCCTATTTCTCCCCAATCTCCATAGATTCTTTAAAGTCCCGGCAGCAATCCTTATTCGTCTGTTAATCTCATGCCGCACATCACCAGAATCTGTTAAATAGCTCCCAAGATAATTAAACTGTGACACCTGCTCAAGACTGCAACCATTCAAATTAACTGAATCACAACCTGCCTGACCAATTTTCATCACTTTAGTTTTCTGTCTGTTTATAACCAAACCTACTCTACTACCAGTCTCATCAACAGCTCGAATGAAAGAGTTCATCTCATCAACATCATTTGCCAAAAGGGCTAAATCATCAGCATAATCTAAATCAGAAATTTTCGTATCTCCAGTCCATTTAAGGCCAAAATCTTTCCCTTGAAGTGAATTTCGCATAACATAATCAATAACCAAGCTAAAGAGAAAAGGAGACAAAATGCACCCTTGTCGAACACCAAGAAGTAATGCTAAACCAATTGCTACAAGCCTTACCAACTCTCACACACGACTCAGTGTTATTATAGAGAGCTTTCATTAGGTTAACTAACCTGTCTGGTATACCTTATGATCTCACAATCAACCACAAATTATGTCGATCAACAGAGTCGAAAGCCTTTTTGAAAACAACAAAGCTAGCAACCAAAGGTTTCTGAAACTCTAAACATTTCTCAAGAATCTGCCTAAGTGAAAATATTTGATCCACACATCCCCTACCACTTCTGAATCCACATTGCTCATCACGCAATTGCCTGTCAACCAGATTCTTAACTCTATTAAGCACAATCATGGAAAGAACTTTACCTGGAACAGAGAGTAGGCTAATACCCCTATAGTTATCACAAGAACTGCGATCACCTTTTTTGAAAATAGGGATAATAATAGCTCTGGTAAAATCCTTAGGAACCATGCCTTTATCGTAAAAGTTATTCAAAATTTCAGTCATCCAAGTGGTAACCGAAATATTCCCAGCTCTAAGCATTTCTGTAGTAATTTCATCTACCCCTGGGGATTTATGAAGTTTAAGTTTAGAAATAGCCAAAATAACTTCAGCGGATATTCAAAATAATTTGCATGATTGTGCTTAATAGAATTAAGAATCTGGTTGACAGGCAATTGCGTGATGAGCAATGTGGATTCAGAATTCATATAGGGCCAACATTAAAGCTGCCAGTGCATCTATCATAATTACAAACAATGGGAGTAGAACATTGTTTAGAACATCACTGAAATGCTCAGCACACCTAGCCATGACAGAATCCTCACCTTCTATAACGTTACCTTGTTTATTCTTCAATCCCTGTATAGCTGTCCGTTTTCTACCACACAAAACATTAACTATCTGGTACAGCTGTCTGCTGTTGTGCTGCCTAACTGCTTCCTCAGCTTTGTCAGCCAAACCATTAAGCCAAAGATTCTTATCAGTAGCTAACTGATCCTTTACGCGTTTATTAAGCTCTCTGTAATCCTTTCTATTAGGACTAGTAGGGTATTGATTAAGGACATTCCTACTGCAGGAATGTCCTTAATCAATACCCTACTAGTCCTAATAGAAAGGCTTACAGAGAGCATAATAAACGCGTAAAGGATCCAAGTTAGCTACTGATAAGAATCTTTGCTTTAAATGGTTCCATTCTCCTCAACTTCAAGTAGTAAGCTAACCATGACTGTCATAATGACTAAGCAACCTATCATGGTAAGCTTTGGCTATAACTGGGTCTTTCAGAGCTTCAGTATTAAAGGGAAAAATTTTAACCCTAGCATAACACTTTTTAAGTTTAAGTTGCAAGACACTTTTAACAAGATAATGGTCAGATCCAATTTCAGCTCCCCTATATGACCTGGTATTCCTAACAGAACTAGCCCATTTGCTGTTAATTAATATATAATCAATTATATTCTTATGCAGCCCATCAGGTAAAACTCATGTGTACTTATATATATCGCGGGGTTTGTAATAAGTGTTAGTTATTCTGAAACCATTGAGTTTACTTACCTGTAGGAGACGTTGCCCATTGCCATTGCAGCTACCAATACCAAAAGGGTTTATCACCCCTCCCCAAAGGTCAGAGTCAGTACCAACTTTGGCATTGAAGTCACCTAGAACAAGGGTAATATCTCCTTTCTTGACAGAATTCCAAATATCCTGAAGTTGTCCGTAAAACCTATCCTTCTCACCCTCATCGGCATCCTCAGTGGGGGCATAACAGCAGATAACATTGAAGTCTTTAATGCTTGTCTGAAATTTTGCTGTAAGAAACCTTTCATTAATGCACTCATATCCTAGAAGAGCATCACTAGCGTGTCTGCTGAGAAGCAGACCCACGCCTTGGTGATGCTTTTTGTCGTCCCTCCCTGAAAAGAGAAATTTAAGATTATTTTTAAGAATCTGACCATCTGGTCTCTTACAGGCCGAGAATATCTTAATTATAACGGTGGAACATTCTTCATTATTATTAACACAATCTTCATATCTGTGTTAATTTTATTTACTTGTACATCAGAGTTTTCTGCTTCAAATATCCAATTTGTGTCATCAGCAAAGGAAACAACATTAGCTTTAGTTGTTAATTTACAAAAATCATTTATAAAATCAAGGAATAATAAAGACATAAAACCAATACTTAAATTAATAATAATAAAACCAATACTTAGTCAATAATAAAACAATATGATAATATAGTAAAATAATCTTATTCTCAGATCCCCTCTTCCCACCTGCGAAATTCTCGCAGACCCCCTAAAACTAAATTCTTGAATTTCTTAGACCCCCCCCCCCCCCTCCGATACTAAATTTTGGGTGTGAGCCTGCGAAACCGCGAAGATATTGCTCCATATTGGCTGCTAATAACGAAATTAAAAAAGATGTGATGATTAAAAATGTGTTTATCCGAGCCTTACCTGGGCCTAATGCCGTCCCGTGGCCTAATGGTTAGCGTGCTCTGCTATTGATCAAAGGGACTTGGGTTTGAGCCCCAGGGTAAGGCATGGATGTTTGTGCTGTTTTTTTGTTGAGGTCCCGCCATCCTCACAGACCTTCTACTATTGCGTATAAACTGACAGGCTCCTGTCAGACCCCCGAGAGAAAGGTTATCAGTTTATCAGAGAGAAAAGCTAAACAAAGTGTCTGTTCACTCTTTACGTGCCGTGCATTTATGTCTTCGTGGCGGTGGGTGAAGTAAAGCAGGAAAAGGTGAGAAACCTCTGAGGAAGCGTTATAGAGTCAGTTCTTTCTCTCTAAAGCCAGAAGAGTAAAAATCTAGTAAAACACAACGCAATCCACCAAGATGCATTTTCCACCCTTGTTCCCCCTCCCCTCTCTTCTTCTTATGAGTAGGGATGTAGAAATCTCGTAATCTGTAGTTCCTAGATTAGAGTCCCACTTGAGCCAGCATTCAGATTTATCCTTACTAAACCACCACTCGGCCAGAACACGCCGATCGCCTTTCTCAGCCCATCGGTGTCCCCTTTCTGATCTAGGGCTTGGAAAGGCTACCGTCCTTCATGTACCAAGTTCAGCCGTGTCCCCGTGTGCAATGAGTCATACACTCTTCACATTAAAGAACATGCTGGTTGGCTTGACTGGAGGGTTCCACCTGTTTCCTAACAGCTGTCCAGTGGGTCCCCTTCCCCAATCTTCTCTGAGCATCAGGGTCCTTGTGCACTGGGGAGCAGGGATTGCATTAGTCGGAAGCACACCAAGCTTGAAAACTGTAGTTCTCAGGTTTGAGTTCTATTTGTGCGAGCGTTGAGGTTTATCTCCGCTAAACCCCACCCTACTCTTGGTCAGTAGGGAATACCAATGGGCTTGGAAAAGCCGTTATCCATCGGATGTGACATTAAGCCATGGCCCCGTGTGCGAGAGAGTTACACAGTGCACACAGATCACACAGTGCTTGTGCACGTTAAAGAACACGCTGGATGGCTTTAATGGTAGAGTTTCATCTGTTTCCTAACAGATGTTTAATTCTCCCCTTTCCCAATTTTATCTGAGCCTTTGGGGTCCTTGTAATCTGCTCATTTAGCAAATTGTGTGCAAAAAAAGTGTGGCTCTTAGGTAATACAACATATGTATTACTATTTATTTCATTTGCATTTTTAGATTTAACACTAATTTCTGCAATTTTTATTTTGCTTTATGCCAATAAACTAATTGATTCATTGAAAAACCAAATGCATTTTTTCTGTTTCCAGCCAGATTTTAAAATCCAAGCATCAGGCGGTGGAGATAATGCCCGAAACTGGAATGCTGCAGCGAATGCAGGAGTCGGAGTTAAAGTATGGGAAAGCAAGAGTGGTAAAACCAGCGTGGGTGTTGGAGCCACCTACCAACAACGATTCAATCGTTTCCAGGGTGAGACCTTCAAATCAAAACCCAACTTTGGCTTTGGAGCTGGAGTCAAAATAAAATTTTAATACTATCGTCTACATCTTCTGAAAAGCTTGCTAAATGTTCTTATGACAATAAAATGTTATATGATATTTACAAATTTTCCTAAAATATTCCAAATAAATAATCTTGATTTACATGATCATTCTATACTGTCATCATGAACCCAATTGATTGATACATCTCCCTTCTTGAATACTCCCAGGAACAAGACAAATGTCTGATCACAGACTCATTTCAGTCATTATGTATAAGTGACAATATGTAATTTTAAAGCTTCATCTTTTTTTTTAATTTATTATTTTTTTTCCTCTTTTTTCTTTTATCTAATACCCTCTTTTTTTTCTTATCTTTTTATCAGTCCTTATTTTTTTATCTTTTTATCAATCCTTTTTTTTTATAATTTATCAAATAGTTCAATATCTCTTAAGTAAGAAATCAGTAGTTTATATAGTTTCACTTTTTGAGAATTTTTGGGTGGTTCTAAGATGGAATTGAAATTGATTTGAATTACATTATATTTTTGTAATTTTTGATACTAATTTTGTCTTTGATTATTAAATTTTCTGCAGTTAAAGATTATATGTTTCAATGTGTGGGGTTCATTACAAAAATTGCAGTTTGGGTTACTTATTTTTCTCATTTTAAATAAAGTAGTGTTTGTTAGAGCAAAGTTAACTTTGATTCTCAAAATAATATTAATTTCTTTTTTTTTAAACCATAGTCTTTAAATTCGGTCACTTTTTGTGAGATATTAAATCCGTGTTATGTGTAGTGTTTGAACTAGACCAGTTTTGTAGTTCTTCTGTTATTTTAATTTTATTCTGATTTTTATGTAAATGCAAAAGTTTATTTTATTATGATCACCCATGAACGTGTTTTCGATCAGTAGGATAACCAATGAGCAGGGTGGGTTTTAATTGAATACAACAAATTGTGATGTTTGACAATTTGCTGTATTCAATTAATGATACACGTCTTGGTCAAAGTCAGCAAAGTATTGTCATTCATAGAAATTTGTATGCTTTGGTAAATTTAAAGGTTTTAATGTATTTCTGAGAAATGGTTAAAACTTTCATCTTTGTTGAAAGTGCAATAAAATATTTTTTGCATCTAATTTTTTGTCTAAATAGAATTTTTTGTAGCTTTTGTATTTTTCGCAAGGTTATAAATACGAGAGTCGGTCATAAAGTTAATTCACATGGCATATATAATATGTAGCTTTTTTAATGCAATGCCCAAAATCAACAATGCAGGGTACTTTCAATATCATACCAGTCAGTGCTGGATGAAACAATTCAGGGCCCGGGGAATTTAATGATTTTTGTGGGCCCCTCATGCTATCAGAAATAAGTAAAAAATAAAATAAATAAATAAATACCCCCTCAAGCAGCTGCTTGCTAGAGAGGTTTGACAGGAGCATGTCAGTTTATACGCCATAGAAAAGGTCTCTGAGGATGGCGGGACCTCAGCAGAAAAACAACACATACGTCCATGCCTTAGGGCTCGAACCCAGGTCCCGTTGATCAGTAGCCATGAATAAATAAATTAAAACACCGATCATATACCATCTTTCTTTGAGTGTAAAATTCTTGTTACAAATTTAAAATTTGACACAAGTTCAAAAATAGGCTGCTTAAAATGATGCCAGTTTAGTAGCAAAATGGTATCCTTGCCCTCCTCCCCTCCTAATCCTGTTCAAATCCCATTTTTTTCGACATAGTCTCTGTAAAGATCTCTTCTTTATTTGTGAGAACAAGTTAGCCGAATGTCATTACCAGATCTTAATCACACAGTAGTTAAAGTAATAAATAAATACCCCTCAAGCAGCTGCTTGCCACAGAGGTCTGACAGGAGTCTGTCAGTTTATATGCCATAGTAGAAGGTCTGTGAGGATGGCAGGACCTCAGCAGAAAAACGACACATCCATCCATCCATGCCTTACCCGGGGCTCGAACCCATATCCTTTAGATCAGTAGCCAAGCGAGCTAACCATTCGGCCACAGGACGGACCATAGTTAACGTACTTCACAATAAAACTATATGCTAGGTATCTCTTGATTAAATATTACGTTTAATGAACAACACTTCACATTTCCTACACACGTATTTAATAAGGGCGCAGCCTTAATCCACTGCCCCACCGACAATATCCAGTCATACACCCCAGGAATGATGCCAAAAAAACCCGAAGTCCTTCAGATAAGTTGGCTCCACTTCCGAGAGTCAAGAGACTTCTCCGATGGGCCGACTCTCCCCTTCCCGCTGTAAGAGCACAGCAGACGTCACGTCACAGCATACCAACTTTGATACCAATATGCGCCGGTCCGAGTTCCGTGGATCATCTGAGTCATACTTTGCTGCAGGAAAGCCGGAATCGGAACAACTAAATAGAGGAAGGGGAGATAGTGGATTTCCATTGCAGTATGCTTCATTCTAGATGTCTTTCAAAAATATTTTGAAAAATGGTTCAAAAATGCCAAAATTTACAATATTTTCTCTCTGTTACCCTCATTAGCCGGAGGCGGGGGGGATGCAAGCGGGCATCGCTGCCTAGCTCCTGCTCTAAGTATAAACGTATTAAATCAAAAATAAAGTAAAAAAAACTGAAATTCTCTGCTTTGGATCATGAAATTCCAATTTATTTATATTTAAAACTCTTTGACCATTCCACCACCAAAAATATAAACTTTCAAGCATAGACAGTTTACAAAATGAGTTTAAAGTTTAAAGAAAAAAGGTTTTAACTAGCTTTTCATGATTATATATTTACCGATTTAAAATAGCAGCATGACTTCACGAAAAAGGAATCTAAAAACAGAACCTCATGCCAGACCATTGAGTGTGCCATCAGCGCCATCTGTAGTCTCTGAAAGTAACAACATTCTCTTCATAAAACCACAACTCACTGGTTTTGGGATTTTTGGAAACTCACCGAAATACGTCACAGTGTCACGTTTCATGGATTGCAGTCTAATTTTTAATCCACTATCTAGTCTACTATCAATGAATCGTGTGAATAAAACAAAAACGTCAAATCCAACTGTTGGAATTTATAGCAAGAGAAAACAGCACTGAAACTTCGAATGAGGGTATTTTTGGCATGTTTGAATCTATTGGAAAAGGATTTTTTCGGATGTAATTCTGTTCATGATTTTTCGGGAAATTCCTTAAAAAATATGCGTCAATTATCCTCCCTGCTCTTGGAAGGACGCCGTCCGTCGGATGGGACGTTAAACCGTGGCTCCGTGTGTGGAGAGCCATACCCTGTGCGGGTGAAAGAACACGCTGGATGGTCTTGACGAGAGATCTGTCCCCCAACAGCTGTTCCAGTGGGTCCCCTCACCCAACCTTCTCTGAGTCTTCGAGGTAGACTACCGAGAATTCCAATCTGCGGCAGTATTTCAAAGGCTGATCATCTGCGGACTTTGCCAGATTTTTTGCGTGCTTGGAATGTGATTGGAGTGAGGACTTTCAATTATTCGCCGCTTAGAATTTTACACAACTATACATCCAATACTTTAAAAGAATATTTCTGCTTATGGAAAATGTTTGAATGAATTTACAGTCATGAGGTGCTAGAAGAAGCTGACCTGCAAATTTCGTTTTGGAGATGTGCTAATTTTGTAATTATTCTGATTGACTTATTTTTAGAATTAGTGAATAATTAATGTAATTGGCAAATGGTCGAGGGTTTAATAATTGTTTCTAGGTCATCTGGTTAAGTTTTATTAGTTACGTATGACCTTAGCAGAAAAAAATATCAGTGTGAGGTATTAACTGCAACAATATGTACACAGTCGTATTAGAAAGATACATCCACGGAATCACAGTGTACCCCACAGACACGTCACAGAGTGCACATGACAAAGTCAACCACATGGAGATATAAGCAGTCGGCCAGGACATTACATTATAATAAAGGCAAGTCCCAGATGCTCCGCAATACATCGACTGCACTACATTATAGGGAGAATGCCTGAAACACCACTACCTACGCCGGGGCAAGACAGTGCCACATGGACACAGCTCATCCATGGCTACCTATGGCGAACAATCCTATAGAAGGAGGGTTCATCCATCGGTCAAAGCCTAAATTAATCTGTTCCCCGGTTAGCTACAAAGATGGAATATAAAACCAAATTGACTCGGCTCCCGGAGTGGAGACTCTTAGTCTGGTTTTTCCATCGATAAGCCCTTCAACCGGGGGTCCCACTCCCAGTCGCGAGTCTTCAACTTCGTCCTCTCCATAGTGCCACGCACCAGCTGCCCCCCAGAAGCAGTCTGTACCCCAACTTCACTGAGGCTGCACCGATGAGCTCACTGGACTGGGTGCTCAAAGTCCAGTCCACAGTACTCTCAGCCACAGCCCCGATGGAGGGGCTGTGAACCTTCAACTTCCCTGAGTCAGGTCAGTAAGCCCACTAGTCTGGAGGCTCTCTTACCAGTCCGCAGGCCCCCAACCAGCTCTGCCACCAAAGGCCACATCCCATCGTGCAAATGAGGAAACAATGGGCCGTGACCCTACTTCACAGAGGCACCATTCAACACCCCCACCACGTCAAGGTGGTCCCCTATCGGAGAGTAGGGGGTCGGTTCGGCCAGGACAGATGAGCCATAGTGCGTAACGTGAGCACAATGGGCAGAGATAGTGATTTGATGGACGTTCGAAAAGGAATGATCATCGTCCAACGCGCCAAGGGTGGAAGCATCTTGGAAACAGTAGACTTCGTGGGCTGCTCATGAGGTGTTGTAGTAAGGGTGTACCAAGAATGGACCGCTGGCACACCGAGTACCTCCAGACGTCATAACCGTGGATCCCCAAAGGCCATCGACCCCAGAAGAGAAAGTCACCTCCGTCGACTGGTAAAAGGCAATCAACGCGCAACAGTGCAGCAATTGACCATTCAAATGAATGCTGGGGCACCCAGGTACGTGTTCCCGATAACAGTAGAGTGAACCCTGTTATGCATGGGTCTCCAGAGTCGACATTGTGTAAAGACGCCCATGTTAACCAAGGTCCATCAGCAACGATGCCGCAGTTCACACGGGACTACCGTCATTGGACAGTGGAAGAGTGGAAAAAGGTTGCCTTCTCCGATGAATCGAGGTTTCTACTCCACAGAAGTGATGGGCGGGGGCAGATAAGGTGAGAACACATGAGAACCAACACCCAGACATGCTTGTTGGTCAAGTACAGGCTGGTGGTGGCAGTGTGCATGTCTGGGGGATGTTTTCCTGGTATGAACTGCTACTGCTGGTACCACTAGATGGGTCCCCGAAGGTCAATGGCTACCTGTCCATCCTCGCTCCCCCCGGAGTGGGACCTCCTTGACGAGGGGGGGGGGGGCTTACGGTGCCTCTGAGAAGTTGGGTTCGGATCGCTGGCTCTCCGGGGTTCACGAAGTCTTGTAGTCTCTGGTGGAGGGGCATTAGCCAACCCGTGACCAGTAAAAGAGCCTCTGCTTGCGGGGTGTCCCTGAAAAACTTCGAGCTGCAGCTCTGGGTGAGGGACAGTGTTGAGTTTCTGCGGAACGGAGCCTGGTCCAGGGGATTCCGATGCTGTCTCTGTGATATCAGGGTCGGAATACTGTTCACTGGGGGGGCGGGGCTTCGACCCGTTCACAATGGAGAGGACGAAGTTGAAGGCTCACGACTGGGAGTGGTGACCCTGGTTGACGGGCTTATCGGTGGAAAAGCCAAACTAAGAGTCCCCAGTAACTCTTTAGGCTTCCAAGTATAGGATTATATAATATATGGTGGAGGTTTTCAGGTGCCTCAGTGAAACTGGGTGCCGGCTTGTCGATGTTTCTGGCGTGCCTTGCGGTCTCGATGGAGGGGCGGGCTGGGGGTCTACCGACTGGGACTTCTGTCCCGAGTCGAGTGGACTTATCGGCCTGCCCCTCGAAGTCATAGGTCATCTTGGTGCCCCGATAGAGAGGCTTTACTAAGGGCCTGCTGACTGGAAGGATCCCCAGTCTAGTGGGCTCCTTTATCACCCCAGCGAAGTCTGGGGTGTCATGGAGTTTGGATGGAGTGGCCCTGTGGGGGGCCTGCAGACCGGGATTGGTGTCCCCGGTCATGTGGGTCATCTGCTCTGCTGCAGCAAAGTCCGGCTCGAGGTATTGCTGGGGAGGCCGCCAGTTGGTGTCCCAGCGGAGAAGACGAAATTGAAGGACATGCCAAACGGGAGCGCAGCCCTATTAATTGTGACTTATCAATGGGAGAGCCTGAGGACTCTCCATCATTATAGTTTTCCCATGCAAAAAGATAGGAATTCTTATGATATTTTGGCAGATTATTTCGACAAAATCCACTGAGTGATTCGGCATATTCCTAGGCTATGATTCAAAAATCCTAAAAGATTCCACTCTCTGCACCTCAATGATTATTTCTACAGACAGGCTAAAAATCCCGAGCAATGTTTTTCTCTTCACTTAGTCTTCTCGCGCTGTAGGCAGATTTAATGGAAGGCAGCTTAAACAGACAGGAACCTGGTTAGTCGATGGTGGTTTCTGTGAGAACTCCCTTATGGTGATATGCAGTCACAGTACTGCGGTGCACCGGGATTGTCACGCATTATTACGTTGTCCATCCTCGCTGACCACATGCATCCTTTCATGATGGACGTTTACCCTGGTGGTGATGGTGTCTACCAACAAGACAATGCACCCTGCCATGTCGCTAAAGTGGTGCGTGACTGGTTCCAGGAACATGACAGCGATGTCTCTGTTCTCCCTTGGCTGTCGAAATTGCCTGACCTCAGCTCATCATTTCATGAGTTCCATGTCTACAGGACTTATCCTGTGATTATTTACTACTGATTTATTGATTTAACGAACTGAGCGTGTGTGACAACTATTAATTCTATCTCTACTGAGGCAACAGAGTTGTCCATTTCCTGGATAGATGGCGCCACTAGTGCGAATCAAATAAATAAAATCCGGAAGGTTTGTAAGGTCACATAAGCTGAGAAAAGGTTAGCCATTGATGGTGTAGTGGTTAGCAGGTGTAGGTCGACAGGTTCGGCGTGTAGACCCACAACCACGTCATCTCCGGAACCTCCGTGCTCTGCTGGAGTCTGAATGGGCATGTGTGCCCATTCAAACTTTCCAGGGCTTCATTGCGTCCATGCCATGCGTCTCGCCACTGTAATCCAATCCAAGGATGGTTATTCCCATTATTAGGTAGGTGGTCATATTATTCTGATACAACTGTGTATATTATTATTTTATTTGCACAATCGTTTTCTGAGTACATGTCATCGCATGGCCGAGTGGTTAGTGTGCTTCGCTACTTATCAAAGGAACCTAGGTTCGAACCACAAGTAAGGTATGAATGATTGTGTTATCTTTCTGCTGAGGTCTCGTCTTCCCCACAGACATTCTACTATGGTGAATAGACTGACAGACTAATGTCAGACCTCTGTGGCAAGAAGCTGCTTGAGGGGGTATTTATTTTTTTCTGCGTGCTTTACATATAGATCCTTAATGTGAATTCATTCCATCGGTGTTGGACCACTGAGTGGCATTTTTTTTTCACACAATGGGCTAAATGGCCAGGCCACAAGGACCCCGAGAAGGTTTGGTGGAGGGGACCTGCTGAAAAACTGTTGGGAGACAGATGGTAGCCTCCCGTCAAGGCCATCCAGCGTGTTCTTTAATGTGCACTGGATATGGGTCTGCCGTACAGGGGCCACGGTTTAACATCCCATCCGATGAACAGAGGCCTTTCCGAGCCCATCAGTGTCCCCTACTGACCGAGAGCAGGATGGTTGAATTTTGGGGAGATAAATCTCAACTTTGGCCCAGCTGGGACTCGAACCTGGGAACTGCGCATTACGAGCTTAGTGCACTACCGATTGAGCCACCCTCACTCTATCCATCGATCTACAAGAAAACTCCATGATTATGGCCACCCTATATATTAACAGTGATATGACTTGACATTACAAATTCCCACTACGTTGTAGAAAATATTTTTCCGTATCTTATTGCACATTGGTTTCAAGAACGGAGCTGCCACAGTGTACCCAGGCGTGGGAGTTGGAATTGCTGCCTTAGTAAGGGGACTTCCGTGGCCCACCCTTTAAGCCCAGACCTGTAACGACTTCCAAATCGGATTTTGATTTCATTTAAGGACCACATATCTTAGATTCAATGCTATGTCATGATTCTCTCACATATGGGATGAAAGTATTTCCTCGTTCCTACAGTTCTTAAATTTCTCTTGATAAAGAGTGCATTAATATGCAGCCTTTTTGGCGTCATCGTAAATATAAGATGGATAGTTTTTTAAAATTTTTTTGAATGGAAAATAAATATGTTATTTCAGCACGTCTGTCGAAATATTTATTTTGTTTCAGCTATTATTCCATTGGGGGGGGGGGGAGATCAGTCGATGGCGCGGCAGGCTCGTAATCTTCAGTTTCCAGGTTCGAATCCCGCCAAAAAGGCTGCATCATTGAGATTTATCTCAGCAAGACTCTCCGCCCTGCCCTCGTTCAATAGGGAATACCAATGGGCTTGGAAAGGCCGCCGACCGTCTGATGGGACGTTAAGCTGTGGATCTTTGTGCGGGAGAGCCATATTCTGCATACCCTGTGCACGTTATAAAACACACTGGATGACTTTGACGGAAGGCTACCATCTGTCTCCCAACAGCTGTTCCAGTGGGACCCCTCCTCCAACCTTCTCTGAGTCATCGGGGTCCATGTGACCTGGCCATTTAGCCCATTGTGTGCAAAAAAAAGTGTCGCTCAGAAGTAAAACAACCAAATCTTATTACATGCCTTAACCAAGAAGAGAATTTTGTGGTTGGATAAGTGATTTCTGTGATTTGGACAATTGGTTGCGTTGTAAAATGACGTGCATATCCTGCTGTTAAAGGTGACCTATTGAAATTTTGTGGCAATGATTTTGAAGTTGAACTTTCAGTGGTTGAATTTCTATGGTCAATATGCTCTCGAGACGTGCCCGAAATCTCATTTCTATTAGGAAGATTCAGTAAAACCTGGTTAATTCGAAAATCGATCAAATAAAACTACAAGTGCAAAATTAAGCTACGGCTTAACTTAGGATATTAAATCCAAATGATTTATTTTTAAAACTCAACTCAAAATTTTGCTTTACTAATTGAAACGTTATCACTGTTACCAGCGTGTTCCCGATGGAATTCGAAAGGACGCCGTCCGTCGGATTGGACATAAAGCCGCGGATCCGTGTACGTGTTAAAGAACACTTTGGATGACCTTGACGAGGGGATACCAAATGACTCTCAACAGCTGTTAATGGATCCTCTTACCAAAATATTCTCTGAACCCTAGGGTATTTGTGACCTGGCCGTTTAGGTGACACTCAGCAATTTTCGTTAGTTTTAGTGAATGCAACAGTCGGTAGTATGCCAGACTCGTAATCTGCAGTGCAGGCTCGAGTCCCACCTGGGATAGCGTTGAGATTTATCTCTACAAAAAGTAGGAGACACCAATGGGCTTGAAAAGACCGCAGCCCATCAAATGGGACGTTAAACCGTGGTCTCGTGTGCAGACAGACATACTTTGTACATGTTAAAGAACACGCTGAATGGCTTGATAGGAGACTACCATCTGTCTCCTAACAACTTGATAGGAGACTACCATCTGTCTCCTAACAGCTGTCCAGTGTGTTATCTTCCTCCAACCGTCTCTGAGCACTTACAGTCCTTATGACCTGGTCATTTCGCCCATTGTGTGCAAAAAAAGGTGACACTCAGTGATAGAATCACTCAATCCTGTCTAGGACATCCGGCGAGTTCTTTAACGTACACCGAGTGTCTCACTCCTGCACACGAGGCCACGGTTTTACGACCCATCTAACAGACGGCGACCTTTTCCAAGCCCATCAGTGTCCTCTACTGACAGAAGGAGGGTGAGGAGTATTGCGGAGATAAATCTGAACCCTAGCCGGTGGGACTCGAACTGCAACCATAATCAAATTAATTTAAATCTCAATATTTTAGGAGTTATGAGGTCTCGCCTTTCTCAACTTAATGAGAGTAATAGAAGTAAAGTGTTTGTTAAAAGTCGTAATTCTTGTTTTAATGAAAGTAGTTATATGTCTGAGAAGGGAAAATGGTTTAATAAATCTAAATGTACTACGAGGAAAGTATTAGATAATATCGTAGATATCATTAAGCATTATGGTGTCAGTAATTTGGAGAGTAATGAACGTGGCAATGTACAAACCAACAGAAAAGTTAGTGATGAGACTTTGTCAAAGCCTGACAAATGCCCGAAGTTTCTGAAGTTTGATAATGTTGAGAAGCCAGCAGGTAAGAAGGTTTCTGGTGAAATCAGGTTTATGCCTAATGACTAACAAACCGAAAACTAACAGGAAAGATTGGAATAATTTTCCGTTGAGGGAGCTCCATGTTGACACCAATGTCCTTGTAATAAGGTAAATGATACGAACGAGGTGTTCAGTAATAAGGTTAAGGACATGGTTAAGTTTGAGGTAAATAACGAGAAGAGGTGTAGCAGTGATTCTCTTAATAAGTAAGGGTCGAGACCGCTGCCGATACATTCAACATGTAACTTTCCCCGAATGTGAGGGACGGGGTGGCTCAGTCGGTAGCACGCCAGACTCGTAATCTGTAGTACCCAGGTTCGAGTCCCAGCTGGGTCAGCGTTGAGATTTATCTCCGCAAAATTCCCCTATGGATATTTGTAATGTGCATTCCTGCCCACGGTCAGTAGGGGACACCGATGGGCTTGGAAAGGCCGCCGTCCGTCGGATGGGACGTTAAGCCGTGGCCCCGTGTGTTGGAGAGCCATACCCTGTGCACGTTAAAGAACACGCTGGATGGCCTTGACGGGAGGCTACCATCTGTCTCCCAACAGCTGTTCCAGTGGGTCCCCTCCCCCAACCTTCTCTGAGCCTTCGGAGTCCTTGTGACCTGGCCATTTAGCCCATGGTGTGCAAAAAAGTGCCGCTCAGAGGTAGAACAACCCAACAAGAGTTAGCAGCAAAATTGCGAATATATAGAGAAAACTAATTTTATGTATTCAGCAGTTTTATATATTCCCTTACAAAAAATACAGTTTACGTTGATATTAGCGGGTAGCCCCAATGGTCGGCTTGTGAAAATTATATATTTAGTGAAAGTTGCAAACAGCAATATAGAACTTAGCAAAATTTCTTTTCCGCACGATCTTTATTTTCATTAATTAGAAGCATATTTTTTCGCAGTTGGTTTACATTTCATATCTTCAAGCCATTCATCCTCATTGGACTAAAGCAAATTTATGGATTTGAATATATATCTCTACAAAATCTAACTTTCCTTTATTATGCTCTCCCAGGCCCAAAACATAATTTTACTGCTGATTTTTAGTCATGATATTTTTCACACTAATTTTTAAACTAATTTTCTTTTTTCTCCTTTACTCCATTTTACTGCATTTTGCAATCCAACAGCACAATAATTCAGTTAAGTATATATGATAAACAGCAACATTTTTTCTTCAAAACCCAACATCTCATGTCTTTCATATAGAGCAGTTTTTCTGAGTTGTTTGGGTTGGGTTGTTTTACCTCTGAGCGTCACTTTTTTGAACACCATGGGCTAAGTGGCCAGGTCACAAGGATTCCGAAGGCTCAGAGAAGGTTGAGGGAGGGGACCCACTGGAACAGCTATTGGGAGACAGATGTTAGCCTCCCGTCAAGGCCATCCAGCGTGTTCTTTAAAGTGCACAGGGTATGGCTCTCCCGCACACGAACCACGACTTAACGTCTATCCGACGGACGGCGGCCTTTCGAAGCCCATCGGTGTTCCCTACTGACCATGGGCAGGGCGGGAAATTTTGCGGAGATAAATCTCAACGCTGACCCAGCTGGGACTCGAACCTGGGCAGTTTTTCTGAAAAATTAGTTTAAAGCTCGTCGTCCAAAACGTCTTCCCTAGATTGGCATGGATTTTCGTCCACTTAAGAATGGTCCAGATCTCAAAACTTACTACTGAAACAGAAGTTAGTTTGCATTTAACTATATGAAGTTGAATGAAAAATTGTTTTTTCTTTTCTTGTTTTAATAGGAAAACTTCTTTTGAAGTTAAACAGTTAATCATTGTGCTCATTCAAGAGCGCAAGTTTTGTTTTCCTTGTTCGTGTGAACCAGAAGCTTGTATCGTGTGTACTGAAAGACAAGTGCAATAATTCCTCACATAACATCCGCTCTCATGGCGCCTTTATATAATAAAGCAATTTATTTTTGAGGAACTTTTTTTCATATTATGCGTCCAATCCTCCCAATAGCGCTGACTTCTTGGGTGAACATTAAGTTAGAATAACTTGTGAATATTCGCCTGCGCGGAGGAATACATTATTACCATTCGTCTCTCTCAATATTTTGTTTACTACTGAGTCAGGCAGTCGTGATTTTGTGCGGTTTGAGTATATTTTCAATTGTATATAGTGCATTAATAATCTTTAACATGAGTAGAAACATGCAAGAAATTATTTAGGTTATTCTGCAATTTAAAGATAAAACAAAAGCCATAACATTAAATGAGAAACTTGAAATAAAGAAGCTATAGACTTTATTTTCATATTTTATAATAAATAAATACTCCTCAAGCAGCTGCTTGCCATAGAGGTCTGACAGTTTATAAGCCATACCAGAAGGTCTGTGAGGTAGACAAAACAAATATCCATATCTTACCCGGGGCTCGAACCCAGATTCCTTTGATCAACAGCCAAGGGCGTTAACCACTCGGCCAATCTGATTTTATTTAATATATTATTAATATAAATTTACATTTAATAAATTTATATTAATAATATATTAATTTTATATTTTATACTGAGTATATTTGCATGTGTAGAAACATGCAAGAAACATGCAAAACTTAAAATATTAATTTTATATTTTATATTTAATTTTATTTAATATAATGAATTTATATAATGTAATGAATGTGTATAATGATTTTATGTAATGATTTTATATAAATGAATTTATATAATGTAATATAATGTCATGTATAATATAATCAATTTTATTTAATAGAAACGTGAAATATCCCATTTACATAGGGTCAGCTTCCTTCATCACCAAAACTTAAAATATTAATTTTATATTTTATATTTAATTTTATTTAATATAATGAATTTATATAATGTAATGAATGTGTATAATGATTTTATGTAATGATTTTATATAAATGAATTTATATAATGTAATATAATGTCATGTATAAAATAATCAATTTTATTTAATAGAAACGTGAAATATCCCATTACATAGGGTCAGCTTCCTTCATCACCAAAACTTAAAATATTAATTTTATATTTTATATTTAATTTTATTTAATATATATTATTTAAGTTATCCCCTCTTTGTCAAGCATGAAGTTTAAGGAAAGTTACCAATGCACATCTAAAGAACGAACATATAAATAAATAACAAGAACATATAAATAAATAAAATAAATATACGGTATATTTATACTAATATACTAACATACTTGCACGCATGTAAATATATACCGTACTCGTAAATGAAAATAACAAAAAAAAATTAAAATGTGAAATGACAGCCAAGAACACAACCCCTACCTTTTTCATCATTTTTAATGGTAAAATTGTCTCGCATAAACCACATTTTCAAGAATACAACTGTATAATAATTAATAATAATACCCACACCCTCAAGCAGCTACTTGCCACAGAGGTCTGACAGGACCTCAGCAGAAAAACATCACAAAAGTCCATGCCTTACCCAGGGTTCGAACCCAGACCCTTATATCAGTACCCAAGCGCGCTAACCACTCGGCCATGGGACGGTTTACAACTATATGTTATGTGAGAAATTACTCTATTTTTGGAAATTAAAATGAAAAATTGCAATAAATTACCTTTAAATCCACTTCTTGCCACAAAGGTCTGACAGGAAGCTGCCAGCTTAAAATATGCAATAAAATAATTTACATGTATATAAATAGTCATTTGCACTTAAAGTAAAGGAAAAGTAAGAAAGTAAAAGAATTTCGTAAAAAACATCTTACGCCATATATTTCTACAGACCTTAAAGTTTAGCATGAATCGTAGAAGAAACGTGAAATATCCCATTACATAGGGTCAGCTTCCTTCATCACCAAAACTTAAAAAAACTTCCGCACCAAAACGAAAAACGTCAATTTCTTACAAGTGCATAAGTTTGAAATTCCTCTAAACTGTGGGGCGGGGTGGCTCAGTCTGTAGCGCGCCAGGCTCGTAATCTGTAGTTCCCAGATTCGAGTTCCAGCTGGGTCAGCGTTGAGATTTATCTCCGCAAAATTCCCCGCCCTGCCCACGGTCAGTAGGGGATACCGATGGCTTGGAAGGGCCGCCGTCCGTCGGATGGGACGTAAAGCCGTGGCCCCGTTTGCGGGAGAGCCATACCCTGTGCAAGTTAAAGAACGCGCTGGATGGCCTTGACGGGAGGCTACCATCTGTCTCCCAACAGCTGTTCCAATGGGTCCCCTCCACCAACATTCTCTGAGCCTTTGGGATCCTTGTGACCTGGCTATTTAGCCCATGGTGCGCAAAAAAGTGCAGCTCAGAGGTAAAATAACAACCTCTAAACTGTTTTGAGAGGAAGCATCCAAAAATAAACTTGGCCAGCACCAAATACATTCGATTACCGAATCCCATCCGTCCCCATCCAAGTAAAAGTGCCATAACTCTAGAAATTGTTTGCAGTTTAACTGTTAATTCCAGAAGTTACCAATAGGAATGCGAGATCTTGTTTTTTAATAATTAACTTTAAATGTTTTCCAATATCGTTATAAAAATGTAGAATGTAAGCTACAATGTTTTAATAAATAGCACAAAACATCGTTGTTGTCACACGTTTTCGGTCTGTTCAAAAAGTGTTCAGTTTTTGGCTACAAAAATAGTGATGTGAGTAACAACAGCGCATAAAAGTTTACTTTATGATCGGCAAGAACTTTTAAAAGCTGCAGGTGTTGTTACTCCTGCTCTCAAGCTTTCTAAAGACGCATCCCAACATGTAGGAAAATTTCATCATATCAATATTATATTCAACATACGTCAAAATTAAGAAATAATACGTGAATAGAGAAATTAAAAACGGAAGTTGTTCCGTGATAACAAGTATTACCTCATATTCTAAACTACATTTAGTTATGGAGGCTCCAGATCCCTGGATCGCTTGTATAGATAGTACTGCTATGCATCTAAAAGAGTATGCTACTTTAGGCAACTCTTCATAGAAATATATTTCGAATCGAGGAAAATAAAAGATTTTCTGCGATTGTTTCGCTTTCGTTATTGCGTGCGTCGGAAACAGTGGCGAAATCAACAGATGGCTCATCACCTGCTCGTAAATCAACAGATGGCTCATCACCTGCTCGTAAATCAACAGCGATACTCAGCCACCTCAGCTCACATAAGGGCAAATTCGGTAAGCTTTGTTTAAGGGTAACAGAGAAGTTGACCTTCAGACCTAAAACTGAAGTTCTCAGAATCACTACCTCAATGGCAAATCAAACATATTGCAATAAAAAGCAAATACAGCAGGAGGAAACAAAGAATTGACCCTCAATGAAATGCCAGATAACAATCTTTTGCTTAAGATTTATGTTTGCAGTTCATCCGATGAAATGAGGCAAGACACAAAATCATGAATTGCAAAAGGTGAAAGAGAAAATCTGGAAGTAAAAGGAGGATTTCGGAATAATATATAAAGACGGAGGTATTTAAAACCTTCCCTTAGCTTTAAGAGTTCCAATCCTCGTCCAGCGTGAAATCTGAAGACTTGTCCTATCGGTTTCTCCTTCTTGAAGTTGATTCGCATTTCGATCTCTGAGTCTCCGAATCTTTCAGAGATGCAACTCATATTTTTGGTCATTCTGATAATAACTGTAAGTATGTTTATGCGTTCAATACATCGAAATTAAGTGTTTAGAATGTCTGTGCGTCCCGATTTTAAGAAATGGAAAAATATGTCATATTAAACAAACGAATTTGAGAGAAAGCGCATGGAAAATGGCAGACAAGCTTTCATCGCATTTCATTAATTCAGTATCACTCTAGGTTATCATATATTCATTATACAAATTTTCTAAAATAGTTATTAAACACCATTATAAAGCTGTTTTAAATATTGAAATATAATTCTTCTTACGTTGTGCAATACATCCGAAGTAGCAACGTTATCTAAACTGGCTGACTGTACCAAAGCAACTAATAGTCGAAGATCTTGTTAATAAAAAAATAAATACCCCCTCAAGCAGCTGCTTGCCACAGAGGTCTGACAGGAGCCTGTCAGTTTATATGCCAAAGTAGAAGGTCTGAGAGGATGGCAGGACCTCAGCAGAAAAACGACACACACATCCATGCCTTACCCGGGGCTCGAACCCAGGTCCCTTAGATCAGTAGCCAAGCGACTTAAAGAAAATCTTCATTTGACTCTGCCAGGCCCAACAGGCCTAAACTTTCCTTATGAGATGTGTTTGAACTGGGTTGCCATCTTCTTCAGTTGCCAAGGAAGGATATATATGAATGAATAGTTTAAGAATAGTGTTAAGCCTCAATTATTTTTCCGGACTACCGAGCATAATTAAATTAAATCCAAATTCTTTCCACCCACAAGCCATCTGTTTTTCCTCTTCAGGAGAGGTTGGGGATGACACTGCAGCTGCACTAGAGAAATGCAAAGATGAGAACCCCACAAATGCACGAAGCAACATTCAGCCCCTATCAGAACTGTCCAGTGACACCAAGAATATACAACACAGGAGTCGACCACCAGCACACTCAAGACTCCACTGAAACGAAACATCCCGCGACTACTATGAAATCCCCTTTCTTGACACTACTAGCGGACGCTCACAGAGCATTTGGCAATGTTCAACTCTGGGTGTCGAAATACCGCTGGACACATGAGCACGAGCTTCCCCCTCAAATGTAACAAAATGTATCTGCACTATTAACACAGTTACGAGGCATCACTACTGCTGGATTAAAACTGCAAGGATCACTTGCGTTGTACTTATGACTCAGGGGTAAATGGGAGTCACTCAAAAGACTTGCTCACCCTACGAGACGTCGCTTACAACTAACGATTGCGTCATCTTTTGTCCGCTATCGTAAAGCTGAGATGTCATGACTCAACTACATTTCATCAGACAATGATGCAATACCTCCGGGGGTTGTGTGTATGGCGGGCTGATGCAATATAACGCAATATGTTGCAATCTGGAGTTTAAAATGCAGCGTTGCAAAATGGTTACCTATGTACTCAATGCGGATTTATACATGACCATCTCTGTCTCACCTAAACAAGAACCAATAGACAAATTTTATTGTCATTTTCGTGTTCAGCACCTCGAAATTAGTAAAGATTGGCTATTTTCATTTCAAAGCCTTTTTGTGTGTTGCCCAGTGTTATTGGAAATGTGAAGCCATTGATGGATCAAAAATTATAGTTGCCAATATCGGACTTTCTGACAATGGTTTTTACTAAGTTTGATGCATTTGTTCGCACAATTTTGTGGAGAAACTGGAAAGTCTTTAACTGCATGTAAGTTAATTCAGCTCTTGTTTCATTAGATAGTTCACCTATCATCGCAAATCCTGAAGAAAGAAACATTTTTATTATTAATGAAACAGATTGGGATAGGGATATTTGGGTTGTTTTACCTCTGAGCGGCACTTTTTTGCATTGCATTGGCTAAATGGCCAGGTCACAAGGACCTCGAAGGCTCAGAGAAGGTTGGGGGAGGAGACTCACTGGAACAGCTGTTGGGAGGCAGATGGTAGTCTCCCGTCAAGGCCATCCAGCGTGTTCTTTAACGTGCACAGGATATGGCTCTCCTGCAGACGGAGCCACGGCTTAACGTCCCATCCTACGGACGGCGGCCTTTTCAAGCCCATCGGTGTCCCCTACTGACCGCGGGTAGGGCGGAGAATTTTGCGGAGATAAATCTCAAAGCTGACCCAGCTGGGACTCGAACCTGGGAACTACAGATTACGAGCCTGGCGCGCTACCGACTGAGCTGAATTATTGCATTCAGGTATTCATCCCAAGTATTCTATTAAACGAGGTAAAGTTATTCTAAACCATGTAAAAGCCCTCAAAAGCAATTTGCCTTTGAGATCAGTAAAGTTATAACGAATGTTTTCTTGTTTCAACATTGTGGTATATTGAACTTCATCCATGTATTTTCATTACTTTATTGTGCTGTCATATCTCTTTAACGTCTCCGTTGACGCTCTCTTTGGCTTCTGATCAAAGGGACCTGTATGAAAAATCCTGATAAAGGTAGGGGCGCTTCTTTTGTGTGTTGTCTTATTTTCTAATGCCTCGCCTTCATCACAGATATAGTGCCTATAGAAGTACCCCCCTCCATCCTCCCGGGGCGGGGGTGACTCAGTCGGTAGCGCGCCAGGCTCGTAATCTGTAGTTCCCAGGTTCGAGTCCCAGCTGGGTCAGCGTTGAGATTTATCTCCGCAAAATTCCCCGCCCTGCCCACGGTCAGTAGGGGACACCGATGGTCTTGGAAAGGCCGCCGTCCGTCGGATGGGACGTTAAGCCGTGGCTCCGTGTGCGGGAGATCCATACCCTGTGCACGTTAAAGAACACATTGGCTGGCCTTGGCTGTTTTACCTCTGAGCGGCACTTTTTTTTCACACCATGGGCTAAATGACCAGGTCACATGGACCCCGAAGGCTCAGAGAAGGTTGGGGGAGGGGACCCACTGGAACAGCTGTTGGGAGACAGATGGTAGCCTCCCGTCAAGGCCATCCAGCGTGTTCTTTAAAGTGCACAGGGTATGGCTCTCCCGCACACGAACCACGACTTAACGTCCCATCCGACGGACGGCGGCCTTTCCAAGCCCATTGGTGTCCCCTACTGACCGTTGGCAGGGCAGGGAATTTTGCGGAGATAAATCTCAACGCTGACCCACCTGGGACTCGAACCTGGGAAATACAGATTACGAGCCTGGAACGCTACCGACTGAGCCACTCACGCCCCCAAAAGGCAAGGAATTACATTTAAAATTAGTGTAATATCTACGCTATGGAATAAAATTACTGTAATATCTACGCTGAGCTATGGAAATATCATCTTCGACTTCGTCTACACACCGTCCCCAGGATGCGTTTTTAGTTCATATTAAAAAACCACCGTATAATAGTGCCAAGGTTTCCGCTAATTTCGCATTTAAATCTATCGGGACAGGTCACGTCGAGGTTAGGTCTCGATTCGTGAGGACTCAACCCACATTTCTAAGAATTAATGAAAGAATTTTTTCGGCGTTCACTTCTACCAAAGAAGGTGGGATCTTGCGATGATGGGTGAATACTATTTGTTTTTACAAAGGCAAGATGATACTGTACATAAACGAAAAAAATAACTCTTAACAAATTTAGACCCTTAGTGTTTTTTATACGGTCAAACATAATCTGTGCGTATAATGCCTTTATAGTGTTTCCAAGTATATTTTCATGACTACTTTTCAAAACTAATATCGGTAATGTGTATAAAATCATATATGTTAAACACAAATGCATTAAAGCATTAAAGACTTGAATGTTATCTGCTGTTATGCCCCCACTGAGGATGCCGATGAGGATGAGAAGGATAGGTTTTATGAACAACTTCAGGATATTTTGAATTCTGTCAAGAAAGGAGATATTACCCTTGTTCTTGGTGACTTCAATGCCAAAGTTGGTACTGACTCTGACCTTTGGGGAGGAGTAATAGACCCTTTTGGTATTGGTAGCTGCAATGGCAATGGGCAACGTCTCCTACAGGTAAGTAAACTCAATGGATTCAGAATAACAATTATTATGTATGTTAAACACCAATGCAAAATAAGTGATAACAAAAAAAAAACTGTATGTATTACAAATTCTCTACGGCCATTTCATGATCGGCATATCCGATTTAATCAAACACATTATTTCTTTCATGTTATCGAAAGAAATTTAAATTTGCTGTTCAGTGTTATTTTTCCAATTCTTCACAATTAGTAATGTGATGATTCTTTTAATGGCAAATAAGATACTTATTCCTTTAAAAATCACATTAAATAACAGATGTATATGGTATTTTAGGAAACAAATTAGTCATAATAAATAAAATAATAATAAATACCCCCTCAAGCAGCTGCTTGCCACAGAAGTCTGACAGGAGCCTGCCAGTTTATATGCCAGGTCTGAGAGGATGGCAGGACCTCAGCAGAAAAACGACACATACATCCATGGCTTACCCGGGGCTCGAACCCAGGTCCCGTAGATCAGTAACCAAGCGTGCTAACCACTCGACCAATAACGAACAAAAATCACTATAATAATAACTACAAAAAAGGAGAATGGTGGTGAGAAAAAAAAGATATAAAAAATTTGGCCTAGCTATGATGAGAATAAAGGGGTGCTTTATGCCCGTGAAGTTGTTGGGGAGAAGTAAAATTTTGTAATATGTGGCAACACATGCTTTAATTTTATCTCTAGTAATAAATAAGCCGTCCCGTGGCCGACTGGTTAGCACGCTTGGCTACTGATCTACGGGACCTGGGTTCGAGCCCCGGATAAGGCATGGATGTATGTGTCGTTTTTCTGCTGAGGTCCTGCCATCCTCTCAGACCTTCTACTATGGCATATAAACTGGCAGGCTCCTGTCAGACCTCTGTGGCAAGCAGCTGCTTGAGGGGGTATTTATTATTTATTTATTAATAAATAATGTTTTGAATTATACGCCATTTCATATACACTATAGGAAATAAAAATGCAAAACTTGCAAGAAGTGATGCAAATATAACGAAATTTAGGGAGGCGGTAGTATATGGAAATGCATGGAAATGATTAGGTTTGCAGGACGATCGAAACGATTGGACAGGCGCGAGCTGATGTCACAGGTTCGGAGGAGTCAAACACAGATAAAGGCAACCAAAGCTCCCTGGTTGGCAAAACGTTGTGGAAATTGTTCTAAACTGCTAAAGATGCCTTTACGCAGGCGTCGACAGCAGTTCCAACAGTTAACAGACTTTGAGCGTGGAAGAATGATTGGCCTTAGAGAAGCTGGTTTGTCGTACAGTCGCTCAAAAAAGTATCCGAACACTACGCTTGATTACAAAATTCAGAAAAAATATCTGGCAACGTTTTTTTTAAAAATTAGTGATCTGGCAACCTTCGTGTCACGTGACACGAAGGTTGCCAGATCACTAATTTCGAAAAAACATCGTTCTTTTTTTTATGAGATTAACAGACGAATAGGGATTGCTGCCAGGACTTTTAAGAATCTATGGAGAGTGTGGAGAAATAGGCGTATACACCTAAACACTAAAATTAGACTGTATAATAGTTTGGTTCTTTCTAGGGTTAGTTATGGTAGTGAAACTTGGACACTTTGTAAACAAGATAACAGGAAACTAGATGCTTTTGATTCCAGATGCTTACGCAGTATCTTGGGCATTAGGTGGTTCAACTTCGTAACTAATGATGAGGTTAGGCAAAGGAGTTTGCAACCTCCTTTAAGCAGCATATTGTGCAGAGAGAGACTCCGTTGGTTTGGCCATGTTGCCCATATGAATAATTATAGATTGGCGAATAGGGTTATGAACAGTGTGCCTAAAGGCCTCAGAAGGAGGGGGAGACCTAGGATGCGGTGGGCAGACAATGTCAAACAGGACCTTGTTAGAATTGGTGTGCAGTGGCTAGATGCAGTAGATGTAGCTCAGGATAGACTTGCTTGGAGAACTAAATTGCACGGTCTGGTTGGACCTCCGTAGCCCATGGGTGCTTGAGGATGATGATGATGATGTCTTTTTCTGACTCAATTGTTAGTCAATACTTGAAATAAACTTAGTAGGAAAAACTTATTTTATTTCCCAAATTGATAGTATGTCCTCCTCTTTTCTCCATTTCTAGCATTTTTGCCTTCCTTTTATAACACTGGCATCTGGTAACCCTACCTCTCCAAAATTTTCTCTGAGCCCTTGGGGTCCTTGTTGTCTGGCTATTTAGCATGTTGGGTGCAAAAAAACTGTCGCTCAGAGATAAATACAACCCAATCCCCCCATTTATGATTTAGTTTAAACCTTAATCTATGTGTAATTAAATCAGTTAGGTTAAAGAATTAGGTTAATCAGTTAAGTCTAATAAAACTAATTAAATCAGTTTGATTAAAATTGTTTCACCGAACTTCACAAACTATGGCTTTTATACTTTTTTCTCTGTAGTGAATTTTTGGCATCGTATTTAGTTTCGTTTCTTTTTTTTTTCAGTTTGTATAAAGGGAAAAATATTAGAGAAAGAAACATTTTTGTCATTCACAACACAACTAAAGACTGAAATTAAATCCCATATTCAAATAAAACAATTCTTCATAAAATCTTTTTGTTTAATTATCAATTTTATTATTAACTGCTGAAGCCACTGATAGTATCCAACCGAAAATATGTCTAATTTTTTGTCTTTTAAAATAAATTAGATTTTTTTCAATTCAAAAATTCATGAACTTTTTTTTTTTAGGTTTATGCAGGCTGGAACATAGCGTCTGCTACACTTCTTCTTAATGAAAACGAAAAGATGCTTTGTGCAAATCAAGCAAATGGAAGACAGTACAACGCTAGCAAGGTAATGATAGCGTGTGTGTGTATATTTATGTATGGGTTGGATTGTTTTACCTCTGATCTGCATTTGTTTCTACATAATCAGCAAAATGACCAATACAAGGAACCCAAGGGTTCAGATAAGGTTGTGGGAAAATAACCCACTTTACAATTGTTAGGAGACAAATAAAAACCTCCCATCAAGGTCATCCAGTGTATTCTTAAACGTGCAGGGTAAGGCTCTTGTGCACACGAGCCATAGCTTCACATCCCATCCGATGGGCGCACAGCCTTTCCAAGCCCATCGATGTTCCCTTTATAATTATCGCAAAATTCCCCGCCCTGCCCACGCTCAATAGGGGACACCGATGGGCTTGAAAAGGCCGCAGTCCGTCGGATGGGACGTTAAGCCGTGGCCCCGTGTGTGCGATAGCCATACCCTGTGCACGTTAAAGAACACGCTGGATGGCCTTGATGGGAGGATACCATTTGTCTCCCAACAGCTATTCCAGTGGGTCCCCTCCCCCAACCTTCTCTGAGCCTTCGGGGTCCTTGTGACATGGTCATTTAGCCCATGTTGTGTAGAAAAATGCTCGGAGGTAAAACAACCCAACCCAATCCTTTATAATTAACGGCAGGATGGGGGTTTAGCAGAAATAAATCTCCATGTGCCACAGCATGGAACCCAAGCCTGGGAACTACAGATTTCAAGCCTGGTGCACTACCGACTGTATGCATTGTATGTATGTAGTATATATGCATGTTGTGTATATATGTATGTATGTATGTATGTATGTATGTAAGTGGATTATTTAATTTTGATTACAGTCGCCAACCTTTAGCAGCTTTTCTTAAGAGTTAATAAATGTATATGGCAACACAGACACTCCTCAAAGCACAGAGTACTGTGAACAAGTTGAACATTTTACAATACGATCGCAAGTAACAGCAGAACGGCATGCAGTCAGTATTTGTCATTTTCTCGCTTTGAGAAGGTGTTCCTTTTTGTGTGATTTTTTGCAGGAAGTGGCTAATCTGCAAACAAAGCACTGGTACGCGATATGTTACTGTGTTCAGCAAGACTTAATTGGTGCACAAGACAATGGCAGAAATAGCTCAAATGTATGAAGAAGTGTTTGAAACAAACCACGATTTTCAAGTGGAAGAAACGCCTCACTTCTGGCAGGATTGGTTTGGAGGACGTGTGCCTGGATGTGAGCCACCAAGCACTTTCTGCCAGAGGATAGTGTTCCAAGAGAGGTTTTACGCCTTATTACAATACTGTCGAATTATATATATTTATAGCTACCCCAAGTTGGACTTTCAAACTTTCATATTACATAGCGTTGCGTCTTTTTTTTTAAAATAATACGAACATTTCTAACATGTTGCAGAATCCTTAACATGATATTTATTATTCTCCTCCTTTATCAAAACATTTCCATCTCTTTGATGACCATATTGGATGAAGTAAACAACCGGCTCGTAATTTTTTCAAAGACCCTCGACGATCATCTTGGATGGAAACAATCTTTTTGGCAAACCCAAAATGTCTGCAATCCTCCCTTTTTTATTTTTTTATTTCCAACCCTTTCTCTCAATTATTTTTCATTTTCAACCAATAGCATTTTCCTTTTCCATTTTCTGTGGAACAATTTATTAATTCAGTTTTTGCGGGATAGTCCTTCTAATATAAATACCATTTTCATCAATCAGAATCTACATTCTGTTGTCAGCCGTTGACAGCGATAGTTCACTTCTTCTGCGTCTCTGTTATTTTACAACTGTTAAAATTGTTAAAATTCTCACTGTTTCGTACAGTGCAAAACATCTTCAGTTAATTCTGCAAGCCTTAGTCCGTAAAATGCATCTTATGCGATATACGACACAAGGTTTTCCTTCATCAGAACTCATCTGGTTCGTCATAAAAATCTCACTATGGGAAGAACCTGTTTAAATGTTCTCAATGCGAAGCTGCATTTGCAAGGAAAGAAGACAAACAACGACATGAATTATCCCATACTTCCAAGAAAAACCTACAGATATGAAGAATCTATGGAGTACCTACAATTATGGAGTTTGGAGGAAAAGACAATCTTTTACGGCATCTAAGAAAACCTCACACACTAATAAATGAAAACGATCTGGAGATCAAGAAATTACCCACAAGAAGCAAAAACTAGACCCTGAAGATCCCTGTGAGTTTACAGAAGAAATGAAAAAGACGTTGTCCACGCACAAGTTGACTGCGACTGAAGAAACATCTGTTGATCTAATTTCCTCGATACTTCATGGGAGTCACTCCTAATTCTTCTGAGACAAGAATTGATCTTGAAAGGTAGCATACCTTGTTGTGCAAGCACGCTTCAAGCGAAAAATTTCACCTTCTATCTTCGAATATTGTTCCCCATTTTTCCGAAGTAACTGTTTCACAAATCTCACTACCTCGTCCCTAAAGAAAACATTGGATTCTGCGTGCGAGAAGATCAAGACTTAATTTGAAGAATTTGAAGGATCTAATAGTGGCTTGATAGTGGATGCTGTATTCCACGGGTGAAATGAACATCGGGAAGTATATCCCTCTTGTAGGGTCTTGTTATGTTCCTACGCCAAAAGAATTACAATTAAAACGCTCTTTTTAATGAATTAAATTCTGACCAAAATGTTTTATCTGATCTGTTTTAGCCTGTTTGTATCCTGCTACAGATCATCCACAGCGCCCTAGCAACTACCTGAATTCAGAAGAAATATTAAACACATCTGACCTAACATTCCCTATAACAATAAATCAATTATCAAAATGAATAACATATCTGTCAATGCTTTTGTATACGAGAAAGAAGTGTTCCCACTCTACATTTCGCCATTCAGACTTAAAGAGCATGCTAATCTTTTGTGATCAGACCGAGAAAAGCAACACTAATGCTCTATTAAGGATATGAGTAGTTCTTCAGTCATCTCACCAAACATAACAAACGGTGTGCGTTTCTACTGCGATTACTCGCTTCACCGCTTCACAAATGAATCACTCCTGAAATGTCATATTCCCTCTTGTCAAGAACATGGACCCCAGAGAATAGTTTCCCACTAGGGCAGAAATAGCTGAAATTCACAAATTTCAAGTTTCAACAGCCCGCTCTTTACGTGATTTACGCCGACTTTGAGTCATTCTTAGTCAAAGTGGACCTTATTATATGCCTGACCCTTCAAAATCTCACACCGCTATCACAGCAGACCATGAACCCTGTGAATTTGCATATCTTGTTGTGAGACCTGACGGCTGCAGCTATAAACCGCCCGTAGTTTACGGAGGTCCTAATGTGAAAAAAGAATTTTTGGAATATTTGCTTAAAGAAGAAAATTATATAAAAAATTTACTCTCGGAGATCAAACCAAATGCAACTGTCAAATCACGAAGAGGAATTATTTTGTCAACGCTACCAACTGTCATATTTGCAAATATGTTCTGAGATTTGATCGAGTGAGAGAACACGACTATTCAAATTCCGAGAAGTAGCTGTTATGCTCTGATTTGCATCAGGCATAACGGTTTTTTTAAATTTCTCTCTTAATTGAGATTTTCTCCAACAGAAGGGGAACAGACGACCTAGGTGAACACTTTAGGAGCGAAAGGCGGCTGCAGACGAAAGCCCATGCACACATTACACCAAGTGCCCAATTATCACACCCAGGAATCCCTTTCCGATAAACAACACGACACTCAGACTCCTCGAAACTAGCACCCCGTGGACATAACGACAAGCAGAACTCCAATTTATTCCCTTACAGTGATTGGATTGGATTGTTTTACCTCTGAGCGGCACTTTTTTGCACACCATGGGCTAAATGGCCAGGCCACAAGGACCCCAAAGGCTCAGAGAAGGTTGGGGGAGGGGACCCACTGGAACAGCTGTTGGGAGACAGATGGTAGCCTCCCGTCAAGGCCATCCAGCGTGTTCTTTAACGTGCACAGGGTATGGCTCTCCCGCACACGGGGCCACGGCTTAACGTCCCATCCGACGGACGGTGGCCTTTTCAAGCCCATCGGTGTCCCCTACTGACCGTGGGCAGGGCGGGGAAATTTTGCGGAGATAAATCTCAACGCTGACCCAGCTGGGACTCGAACCTGGGAACTACAGATTACGAGCCTGGCGCCCTACCGACTGAGCCCGCCCTCCCTTACAGTGTAAGGTCAGACACGGAACTGCTTGGTGGTGCGAATGAATGGAGACAGCTAAAATGCGACTTCACACTGAAGTCGTATCCGGGAAATCGTACCCATGCCCTAACTGCAGGCTTAGAACTGGAGACATCATCCACTGTTTATATTCACCAATGATAAATACCCTTCTCACAGGCGGCGATGTCAACGTCTAGCGCAGAGACAGACCCCCTGGGTGGAATGTAGGACTCTTAAGTTGATCTGCAGATGCTACAGATGGTCTCTTGCACATAGCACCTTTTTGGGATAAACAAAGGGGAAAGGAACGTGGAAAATAGCTAGCGAGGTAGAGGAGGACTTCAGTTAGATCCGAGATTTTGTACAGAGCAGAGAGTAGCAGTGAGACTAGGAAAAGCGACGAAGTGAATGAAGCACAGGGAGCCAGAGCCTGATCTGCCCCGAGCAGATTGAGTATCGGGAATAAAGTATCGAATTATGGAATCATTGGAAACGAGTGTATGGAAGGAAGTGTATCAAAAAGGGTTAAGTAAGTGGATAGAACTAGTGAATGAGGCCAATTTAAGACTACTGTCAAATCGAATTCGAACACAAATTAGTGCATCAAAGCAAAGACATTTGTGGACTTTGAAGCATGCACTTCGATGCAGAGAAACTGAGATTATACTTTCTGATCATCTGAGCAGTGAGGGTCACACTCCCCCTTGTACAATCCCCAGTGAGAACCATGATGATGCAGCAGTCTCTCTTATGCAACCAATTATCCAACTGCCTATGTGACGGTCAACTAAAGGTCCGTCTCCATCGATTGATGATCAGTCCGTCTCCACAGATGTCTTCCCAGTCCTCGGCAAAAAAATGCAATAAGATGGTCCCCACCCAAAGCTGGAGTGACGACCTGGCCATAAACCGATGCAGCTGTTGGACGAACTGAGGAGAACACATAACGGTACGCTTATCCTACCTTTGATTTAAAAGTTGCTATCTTTAAACTTACGTTTAAGATTTGAATTTTAAAGGGGTTCCATAGTTATTTAGTTGTATTGTAATCTTTTCCAAGTTATGATATATGATTTGATTTTGGAAGAGTAACTGTTCTGCCTGTACTTTTAGATATTTTATTTCTCAATAAATGTTGTTATTATTGTGTTTTTCATAAACCTGAGTTATGTTCGTCATTGGACTTCATCATAAAACGTCTTCCCCTAAGCAGACGGCCTGGGATTATATCGGCCATTATCTAATTAAGGGAATGATCCATAATTGGGTAATCCTGGAAATACAACGAACACAAACGTTATTAATGGATTCAATTTTAATTTATAATTGTGGTCAGATTCGGAAACGAAAAGTACAGATATCAATATTTTTAAACTGTTGTCAGCAAAAGAGTTGATTAGCTGCAAACGTCTACTCTCATTTAATGTTGGAGAGCTGCCAATAATCCATGATCACACCCATGGCAATCATCACATTTCGAAAATAAAATACGTTTTAGGATGCTTTTACTTTCATTTAATGAGAATGCATGAAAAAATGGATAAACGGCAAATCTGTTTGTAGTCGTTACCTGATATAAATAAAAAATAAATACCCCCTCAAGCAGCTGCTTGCCACAGAGGTCTGACAGGAGCCTGTCAGTTTATATGCCACAGTAGGAGATCTGAGAGGATGGCAGGACCTCAGCAGAAAAACGACACACACACACATCCATGCCTAATCCGGGGCTCGAACCCAGGTCCCTTAGATCAGTAGCCAAGCGTGCTAACCACTCGGCCACGGGACGGCTTACCTGATATAGGGAAGTTTAAAAAAACCGGACTGCATAAAACAAGACAAATCAGCTACTGAATTACTAGTACTACCGAATTTGAACAAAAAGTTTAAAGCTTTATTTATTAATAAATGAACAATGACTTTTTTTTTCGTTTCAGCTGCGATGGGCTTGCAAAGTGAACTGTTGCTTTTCTGATGGTACAATAATGGATGTCAACTCCCCAGATGGTCAGATGTGTTGTATGGTAAACGGTGTATTACCGAATGCAGTAAGTTCTTTAAGAGTATTTGCAAACTAGAAATCAAGAGCCGCCTACTGCGTCTCTTGATTTTTAAACAACCACTTAGAACCCTATTTAATTCTTGAACTTGACACTGAATCTAAAATTTCTTAACATTTCTGGAATCTGTGACACGAAACAATCTGTGACACCTCTGGGAACCAATGGAATCTGTGACACGAAACAATCTGTGACACCTCTGGGAACCAATGGAATCTGTGACACGAAACAATCTGTGACACCTCTGGGAACCAATGGAATCTGTGACACTTCTGGAAACAAATGTTCACTTCTCTCCAGATGATTGGGGCGGGGGTGGTTCAGTCGGTAGCGCGCCAGGCTCGTAATCTGTCGTTCCCAGGTTCGAGTCCCAGCTGGGTCAGCGTTGAGATTTATCTCCGCAAAAATTCCCCGCCCTGCCCACGGTCAGTAGGGGACACCGATGGGCTTGGAAAGACTGCCGTCTGTCGGATGGGACGTTAAGCCGTGGCCCCGTGTGCGGGAGAGACATACCCTGTGCACGTTAAAGAACACGGTGGATGGCCTTGACGGGAGGCTACCATCTGTCTCCCAACAGCTGTTCCAGTGGGTCCCCTCTCCCAACCTTCTCTGAGCCTTCGGGGTCCATGTGACCTGCCATTTAGCCCATGGTGTGCAAAAAAGTGCCGCTCAGAGGTAAAACAACCCAACCCAACTCCAGATGATCGACATATGACCTTTCACTTCGATTTGATTTCTTTCCTAAGATCCAAACTTTCACAACATTTCTGAGATCCAAGACACAAAATACTCCCTGGCGCCAACATTTTAGTTTTCTAGCACCAGTAGAACGAAATTTAAGCTTTGATTTCGAAGGACCCCCGAATCCAAAATTTCGTAATGTTTCTGAGATCTACAACCCGAATCATCCCTTGGTACCAATTTCCAAGTTTCTGGCATTTCTAAGTCAATATTTGACCTCTATGTAACCTCCATGTTACCTTGAAGGACAAGTCCGAGATCAAATTTCGGATTTTTCCCGAAATCTACGAATCGGATTGCTTGTAGGAGCAAATATTTAGAGCTGTATCATTTCTGCATCATAGTTAGAATTAGCATGATCCCCTGCCACTCAATGATAAGATACAAACTTTCATAGCATTTCTGAGGTCTAAGATACAAAATATCCCCTGGTAAATATTTTTAGCTCTCTACACCAGTTATTCACAAATAATACATCAATATACCCAGTCATTCACAATCGTTTTTGAATTCTATACCGTTATTCAGACACTTATTTTATCTGAAAATTTTTAACATTTCTGAGATCAACGGCTTGAAATAGTTTTATTTACCAATTTTTGTTCTCTATTATAACCACTGGTATATAAAAAGTTGACTTTTAATCTTGAAGGCTCGCTGGAACCTAAATTTCGAAACTTTTTAAGATGTACAACACGACACTTCCAGACATCAATTTTTGTTTCTAGCACATGTAGACCAAAGTTTAACCTCTGCACCACCTCTATTTGACCTTCAAAGACAAGTCGGAGATTAAATTTGGGATTTTTCCCGAGATCTACAATCCAGATTACCCCTAGGTGCAAATTTTTAGAGCTTTGCAATTTCTGTTTCATAGTTAGAATTAGCAAGATCCCCTGTCACACAGTCATTCGATCATTTAGAATCGTTGTTGTGTTGTTTTACCTCTGAGCGGCACTTTTTTCCACACCATGGGCTAAATGGCCAGGTCACATGGACCCCGAAGGCTCAGAGAAGGTTGGGGGAGGGGACCCACTGGAACAGCTGTTGGGAGACAGATGGTAGCCTCCCGTCAAGGCCATCCAGCGTGTTCTTTAACGTGCACAGGGTATGGCTCTCCCGCACACGGGGCCACGGCTTAACGTCCCATCCGACAGACGGCAGTCTTTCCAAGCCCATCGGTGTCCCCTACTGACCGTGGGCAGGGCGGGGAATTTTGCGGAGATAAATCTCAACGCTGACCCAGCTGGGACTCGAACCTGGGAACTACAGATTACGAGCATGGCGCGCTACCGACTGAGCCACCCCCGCCCCCAATAGTAGGAGCATTCCACAGCAAATTAATTAGACAAATCATAGAAGGAGAAATGATCTGCTTTAATTACTTTTGGCCACGAAATGCAACTACCTCCATTTCTGAAAAGCACACCTTTAATTGATAATGGACACAGTTAATAGTGTTGAGGCATAACACTATTTTAGTGTGTAAAATATTGTTGTGATTGATAGTCGAAGGAGCATGACATACATGTACAATGTTTTACATTTTTTGTATTTATAAATGATTGAAATCTTTGAAAAATAGCTAATACTCTTTCAAGTAATCTTACGTATCTATGTTGAGATAAAAATGATACATAAATAACATATTTCGAAATCAAAATGCGAAAAGCATCTTTTTTATTTGCAAAAATAACGTACTTTAACTAATAATTGTCATTCTTGCAAAAATATAACAAGCCAGTCGTTAGATTTCTCCTTTCAGTTTGTGATCAGACCAGAAAAGTTAATATCTGTCTGAACGTTATGACAAACAAAAATACCATGCAGTCCCGGTACTCTAAACCCGACTAGTACTTGCAGCATCAGTGCGAATCAACGCAGTATTACTAAGCCACAGAGACGGTTAATAGGAAACATCGAGATAGGAAATATTCCTTTTGAAACTTAAAGGCAGACGTCTTATATTTATCCTTCAGTCACTGTATGGTAAGGGCCTACATATAAATGTTCCCCCCAAATTTACTTGTCCTAGGGCAATTAAACTTTCGACTCCCCTGTCCCATCATACGTTAAAGCGAACGGAGTTCCAAACGTTCATATTACATAGTGGTCACCAGGTCCGGATCTAAAAAAATCGGGGAGAGGGGGGGGGGAGGTAAGAAACGCAATCAAGATGGAAAAACCTGAAAAGGGAGGGACATGGGTTTGGATTTCCAATGCCCTATAACATTTTCCTCCTGTTTTACAGATGTCTAAAAACGTGTCTTGAAAAATGCCTCTATTACCCTTAACAGCATTCCGAAATGGGGGACATGGCCCCATATCCCCACACTCCCCAACCCCTAGATCCAGACTTGGGGCACCTACTATTTTATGTGAGGAGGGGTATGGGCTTCTAGAGAAAATATGTTTGGAAACTTGGATCTTTTTCCGTGCAATTTGCCATTTTCGTAACCATTTTAACCTTTTCACAACTTTTCAACTTCAGATATTGCTTTTCTTATTCGAATGCATCACAATTTTTCCTTAGGGGAGGATAGTTTTATGTCCTTGAACTTCCCTGTCCTTCAGCTCTGAATGCGCCACTGACGTAATCTGGTTGAAACTAAATGATTTATATACTGATTTTTTCATTTATTACGTTTAGATAAATTTGGTGCTTAAATAACGCGGAATTTCTCCTTTCAGTGCTGTGCCAGTGGAGGATGTTTTCCAACCAATTGCCTATAATGATTTCACTTTTGTTTCAAGATCTTTCAAACATTATTTGGAAGACAAGATTTGATGGATATATTGAAACATTAACGTTGTAATAAAGTTTTCCTGAAATTTAATGTTTAATTAAGTTATTGTTTTTATTGATCTTTTTTTCTATCAGACTTCTCTGCAGTGCAATAAATGTAAGTTGTACGGAATGCTCAAAACCGGATTCGGTCGCCGAGACATCGAGCAATACCTATTGGGTCGAAGCCTCTTCAGGCAGCACATTTCCGAACTTACAAAAACTTCTTATAAGTTTTTTATATTAATGTCGATTTCTTTTTTATTTTCTTCTTCATAACAAATTTTAAAAAACTGATATAAACCTGCAGTAACTTCGGAAACAAATTTAACTTTTCATTTAACAAGCAAACAGTGCAGCTCAAATAATTTCTCCTAGATGCAATCAAAAATGCCACCATTCTAATAATGAAAGAAATAAATCGAAAGTACCAATGTTTACTTTTTAATAGCTCTACTATGTTACCTCAAATTCCCTTCCACTGTTCTTATTTAACTTATATCCAGTGATAATAAGAAAAATAAGGAATCAAAATATGAGCAGTCATTTTCAGACTAAAGTTTCACTAAAAGGGATTAAATCTAAAAATTTGAAAATCTCTGTTCTTAATTATATCGGTGTACTTTAAAGTAGGTATCACTGAAGCGTTTTAGCTTGTTTTCAACATTTTTGAACTATTTAAAAAAATCAAAACTCGTATTTAAAACTCAATTTTTGAAAAAAAGTGTAAAATTTTGTAATTCTCGAAATTTCTGCTCTTCACACCTGTCATAGCCCTACTTTATGTGAGGAACTTATGTACACGTGGTGTTTATTTTACTCTGTATTGTAACAGAACATAGAATGCAAATTTCTTGTAAGTATTAAGTTATCCAACTCTGAAAGCAACTGAAACCACAAAATCAATTGCAATACCTAAAGTGTGGCACAAAAATAATTCAATTCTTAATTTCATCAATTTTAAAAACATTTAAGTGTAAATTATTTTTTACTTTTCTTTCCAAATATCTTCATATATATTTTTTAACTTTTACGATTCAAAACACAGACCAATAGTAATTTTGCTTGAAATAACGCAGTGGAATGTTAAGCAGAGGAATTTTCGGAAGTTTTACACAATTTTTCAAAGTGAAGAAATGCAAATACATTTTCGAAATTTTTATCCATTTCACATTTGAACATCTCTAACATGCATAAAATGCCTCAGTGAAATCTACAGAAATTAAAATAAACCAATGGAATATATAAGTAGAGAAATATTGTGGCTTTTGTGAGATTAGTGCAGTTGGACAATTGACAATTAGTGCATTTGGACAGTGACAATTGGGAGATAAAGTCTGACTAAGGAGAACCCTTTGGGAAAAAAAGCCCACATGAAGGAGATACAACTTGGGGACATGCCCCTGTGGGAATTGATACACTATAAAACCGAGCATCTGCATCCACCAAAAAGATTTCAAACTAATTTTACATGAAGGAAAGTATCTTATTCCACTTTACTGTCGCTCATCTCAGAGCAAATGAACCAAAATTGTTGAACAATTAGTGGTAGCTAGGAGATTATAGAGACAGATCTTGGAGCTATGCCGTTCTAACCCCTGTTCTTATCATCTTAGCGAACTGAATACCCTACAGAGAGCGTTGTCCTGCTGCAGAATCAGTTTGGCATGGTGGTAAGGAAGTGTCGTGCCACAGGATTAATGATGTCATCGATGTAACGTCTCGTTGTTAGCACTCCAGAAACTTTTAGCAAACACTCTTAGCCTGGATTATACCTGACTTGACGAATTTGCAGACATGTATTTCCTGCCTTCGGGAATGAGGCTACCAAGAGCAGTGGAAAGGAACTTTATTCCAGCTATCCCTCTCCCACCCTTTGACATCATTGGTATAGATACACTTGGCCTTTTACCCACCACTAACCAGAGGAGAATCAATAACTGTTCTTCATAATTAACTCTTTTACTAAGTGGACAGAGGTTTATGATCTGCCAGATCAGTAAAGCCGGGACATATAAGTAGTCAAAATGAAAATCGCAACACCGTGAAGGAAGTGATATATAAACTGAAGTGCCATTTAAATAGGGATAGCAACCTAGTAACGTGTTGGACCTCCCTCTGGCCCTGATAACGGCCGCCACACGACGAGGCAAGGACTCCACAAGCTTGCGAAAATGTTCCACGGGTATGACGACCCATGCATCCTCCAGAGCTGTCCACAATTCTCTCAAGGTCATCGCTGATGGAACACATGCCGGAACACTATGCTCGACGGTATACCAAAGATTTTCGATGGGATTTAAATCTGGGCTTCTAGGTGACCAATTCATTATTTCAAAGTCAGCAGAATGCTCCTGCAACCATGCAGTAGCCAACCTGGACCTGTGAGATGAACAGTTGTCTTGCTGGTAAACGCCATCTCCATTTGGATGCATGAGGCCATAAATGGGTGTATGGTCAGTCATGAGTTCTACGTACCAGGATGCATTGAAAGTCGTCGGTACACGTACCAAAGGTCCCACAGATTTCCAACTGCAGATACCCAGGCCATCACTGAGCCACCACCAGCTTGTACTGTTCCGACCTGACATGAATGATCCATGGCTTCATGGAGTTGGAGCAATACCCTTAATCTCCCATCGGCGTGATGAAGTTTAAATCGGTATTCATCACTCCAGGCAATCCGTTGCCAATTTTCGATGTTCCAGTTTCGATGTTCTTTAGCCCAGGCAAGGTGTTGAGTCCGGTGTCGTGCCATTAGAAGTGGGACTCTAATAGGTCGGTGGCTCCCGAAGCCGAGTCGATGAAGTGAGCGTTGCACAGTCTGTGCACTGACTTCCCGGCGGGAACCCGCGTTCAGATAATGAATGATTTCAGATAATGTCTGGCCCCTATCGGTCCGTACGATGCGGGTCAAACGGTGAAGCTCACGATCATTCAAGGCTGGTTGTCCTTTGCAGTTTGTCCAGGTGCTTGTTCTTTTGCCGAAATTTTCATATTCCCGGAACACTCTTGAAAGTCGTACGAGAAAATCCAAGTTCGTTGACAATTTCGAAGATCGAGTGTCCCATCCGTCGGACACCTACGATCTGCCCTCTGTCAAATGCATCTAAATCCTGTGCCTTTCCCATTACGCATCTCACGACAAATGCTTGGGGAAGCCAAAGCTGACAGCTATATATGACCAGAGTTTCAGCCCTGCATGCGCGCAAATGCGGGACTTGCAGTACTGAATTTGGATAACGTCTCCTATCCAGGGGCGTAGCCATGGGGGATAGGGGGAAGGCTCCCCCCGCAAAGTAATTCGGAGTTGGCAAAATTCGAAGCGACTTCGTAAAATCTAGGTGAGTTGTGAAAATTTGTAATTTTTTTTTGGAAAATTAAGGGGAGTTGTCAAAATGAGGCAACTTGGCAAATCTAGGGCAGTTTGGAAAATGGAGAGACGCCAAAATTTAGAGCAGTTGGCAAACTTTGAAGCCACTTAGTAAAATACAGGTGAGTTGGCAAAATCTTAGGGAGTTGGCAAAATTCGGAGTGACTTGGTAAAATCGTGGGGAGTTGGCAAAATTCAGGTGAGATGTAAAAATTAGAATTTTTTTCTGTAAAATTATGGCGAGTTGGCAAAATTCGGAGTGACTTGGTAAAATCGTGGGGAGTTGGCAAAATTCAGGTGAGATGTAAAGATTAGAATTTTTTTCTGTAAAATTATGGCGAGTTGACAAAATCTAGGGACAGTTGGCAGAATTCGGAGTGACTTGGTAAAATCGTGGGGAGTTGGCAAAATTCAGGTGAGATGTAAAAATTAGAATTTTTTTTTTGTAAAATTATGGCGAGTTGGCAAAATCTAGGGGTAGTTGGCAAAATTCGGAGTGACTTGGCAAAATTAAGGTGAGATGTAAAAATTAGGATTTTTTCTGTAAAATTATGGCGAGTTGGCAAAAATTAGGGAGTTGGCAAAATCTAGGGACAGTTGGCAAAATTCGGAGTGACTTGGCAAAATTCAGGTGAGATGTGAAAATTTGGATTTTTTTCTGTAAAATCATGGCGAGTTGGCAAAATCTAGGGGCAGTTGGCAAAATCGTGGAGAGTTGACAAAATTCTGGTGAAATGTAAAAATTGCAATCTTTTTCTGTAAAATTATGGCGTGTTGGCAAAATCGAGGGACAGTTGGCAGAATTCGGAGTGACTTGGCAAAATCTAGGGACAGTTGGTAGAATTCGGAGTGACTTGGCAAAATCGTGGGGAGTTGGCAAAATTCAGGTAAGATGTGAAAATTTGGATTTTTTTCTGTAAAATCATGGCGAGTTGGCAAAATCTAGGGGCAGTTGGCAAAATCGTGGAGAGTTGACAAAATTCAGGTGAAATGTAAAAATTGCAATCTTTTTCTGTAAAATTATGGCGTGTTGGCAAAATCGAGGCAACTTCGCAATATCTAGGAGAGTTGGGAAATCTTGGGGAGTTGGCAAAATTCAGAGTGGCTTTGCAAAAATCAGGTGTGATGTAAAATTGGGATTTTTTTTTCTGTAAAATTGTGGCGAGATGGCAAAAATCGATGAAACTTGGCAAAATCTAGGGCAGTTGACAAAATTCGAATCCACTTGGTAAAATACGGGCGATTTGTGAAAACTGGGATTGTTTTTGTGAAATTAAGAAGGGTTGACAAAATCGGGGAAAACTTGGCAAAATCTACGGAAGTTGGCAAAACTGGAAACCAATTGGTAAAGTACAGGTGAGTTGTAAAAATTGGGATTGGTTTTGTGAAAATAAGGAGAGTTGGAAAAACCAAGAACTCTTGGCAAAATCTAGGGGAGTTGGCAAAATTCGAAGCCACTTGGTAAAATACAGGGGAGTTGTGAAAATTGTGTCTTGTGCAATTAAGGAGAGTTGATAAAATTCGAAGTGACTTGGCAAATTCAGGGAAGATGTAAAAATTGCGATTTTTTTCTGTAAAATTACGTCGAGTTGCCAAAATCTCGAGTAGTTGACAAAATTCGAATCCACTTGGTAAAATATAGGAGAGTTGTGAAAATTGAGATTTGTTTTGTGAAATTAAGGAGTGTTGGACAAATTGAGGAAACTTAACAAAATGTAGGGCAGTTGGCAAAATTCGAATCCCCTTGGAAAATACGGGCGGGTTGTGATAATTGGGATTGGGTTTGTGAAATTCAGGAAAGTTGACTAAAATCGAGATAACTTGGCAAAATCTTGGGCAGTTTGAAAAGTTTGAAGTGATTTGGCAACTTTAGGAGAGATGTAAAGATCGGGATAAGTTTCGTGAAATTAAGGAGAGTTTGCCAAATCAAGGGAAAAATCACACTGACTTGGTACAATTCAGATGAGATGTAAATATTGGAAGTTGAGATGAGATGTAAATATTGGAATTATGGCCAGTTGGCAAAATTGGAAGTTAAACGGCAAATTACGGTTAGTTGGCAAAATGCCAACCCCTCCCCCCCGGAGCGGAGCGAAATCTAAATAAGTTTGCTCAGTTGGCAAAATTTGAAAATTCGAGTTGGAAAATTTTTGATTTCTCCCCCCCCCCAACCATAGTCCTTAGCTACGCCCCTGTTCCTATCCCTAATTCAATGGCAATTTAGTGTGTACCCGAAAGTACCTATGAGGACCTATGACGGTTGATGTGCAAATAATCAAAAAACGGAACATGAGAACACAAGGTATGTGCGTTTATTACAGGTTCATCAGCATATAGTAGGCTCATCTCGGGCCTACTATGACCGGAACTTCATTCCAGATATAAGCTCATGCGTGCAGCGACAGCTGAAAGGCTCAATCCAAGCTCTTGTATGTTGGTGGTTCACTCTCTCTCAGAATGCGTCAATTGCATATAAAGGTTCTGCCAGTGTCTCCAAGGCATGTTCCAAACATTTTTGCAGCATGCACTCCAACCTCACTGTCAGTCATGTTATGATACGAGGTCATGGGTGCCAGTATTTATCCATGGCTCGGCCGGGTGTCATGTGTCCATTCGCTGCAGAACTTTGATCATTTGCATATTTCTGATGGCTGATGCAATCTACATATCTCTACTTCCATTCCTTCTTGGTTTTGCGATTTCCACTTTCAGCAGTGTACAAACCAGAAAAAAATAAAAAAGGAGGGGGTCAAGCAGCTGTATTTCCTTTCTACTATAACATTTTACTCTCTATTTTAAAGGTATTTAAAATATTTATTGAACAATGCGTGAAATGTGTACATTTAATAAATTTTTGCCTCCATTATCCTTATTAGCATTCCTAAGGGTAGGGGGCAAGCCCCCCCAGATACTGCCCTGTTAGTAGTACAATCAGTACCGTCGACAGGGTGTAGCATAGAGGCAGCCTTTCTCACGGCGCTTGCGATGGGCGGCACCTGTGATCCATCAGCAGCGATATTTAATTGTTTGCCTCAGGATGCGATCTAATCTGGCGACGGCCCTGAGTACAATGCATGAAATTTTACCAGTCGACTCATGACTGAACTCTTCAATAAGCCGGAGGTACCAGCTTTTATCATCCTGCCTCAAACACTGAAATGGAAATGATCCATTTGAGTGTTTGCTTATTATATTCATTTAACTTGCTTATTATCTTCATTTTATCACATTTAGTAGCCAATATTAATCACCTGAGAGGAACACTTGCCTTTGGTTTTGATTGCCTATAGCAGCACCACCCACATTTCCTTACATGAGATCCTTTATTGTCTTCTGTAAATCAAGGACGTATTACTCTTATATCAGAATTGCAGACCAAAGACAACTACATATACAAACAAGAAAAGTTATGGAGCACATCTCACATCATAATCATCATCATCCTCAAGCAGCCATGGGCTACGGAAGTTCAACCAGACCATATAATTAAGTTCTCTAAACATATCTGTCCTGAGCTACATCTGCTATATCAGCCACTGCACACTAATTCTAACAAGGTCCTGTTTGACATTGTCTGCCCACCGCATCCTAGGTCTCCCCTTCTTTCTGAGGCCTTCAGGCACATTGCTCATAACCTTATTCGCTAATCTATAATTATCCATACGGGCAACATGGCCAAACCAACGGAGTCTCTCTCTGCACAATATGCTGCTTAAAGGAGGTTGCAGACTCCTTTGCCTAACCTCATCATTTTTTTAATGGTGTCTTGGTGCCTGACTGCCTATGTCCTCGTAGTAGGTATACGTAGAATACTATAAGATATACCTTTGCAAATCAAGGTTTCACGTTACAGAGCTAAGAGTATTTAAATCAGTTTAGATTTGAAGTGCGAACTTCGTGTAAAGAATATATTTACCACTACCATAAGTGGTGATAAATTCACACGTTAAAAAGCGTATTTTATTGTAAACGTTTTTTTGTAAAAAATGTACATTTATTTTTAAACACTGCTAGATTCTTTGGCAGTTTTTAAAAAACGCCAAACGCAAGCAAATTTTAAAATTTTAATATCCTTTGAAACAAAAATATTAAAAAATCAAAAAATCAGTAAAAGAAAATTAAATTTTAATCAAATTATAATTATTTTTTCAAATAAAATATTTAGTTTTAGAGATAAAATGCTATGTTGCAACTTGTGGGCAACATTTGTAATAGTACAAATGAGAATAAAAAAAATTAATTAAAACTTATTAATCAATACGAAAGGAAATTCCATACAACAAATCATGACATCTCATTGCAAAAATTAAGTATTTTAGGAATTAGTGGTATTGTACATGGATAGTGTAAGATGTATTTACGAAACAGGAAATTATATGGGGCTATAAATGAAACAAAAGTAGTATCCTTGTTCCAAATCGTGGTATACCACAAGGCTGGAGCATTATTTTCAATACATATAAAATTAGATTCAAACGAAAAGTAGAGAGTCGAAGTCATCAACCCTAGAATAAATGGCAAAAATAAGTGGCGGACATTCCAGATAAATCACGCCTGGAAGCATCCAAAGATGAAAATGCGGGACGTTTCAATTTCATTATCAGAGTCAGCTGTTAATTGTGCTTCTGGACCATTGTAACACTGTTACTTGCAAAGATAACGGAAACTATTGCATTAAAAGTCAGACAATAAAGTCGAAGCTCCCAGGACTTTAGACAAAAAGTGTTGCTAGAAAGTGAAAACTGGAAGGAGAGCTGTGTACCAATCCCCAGTGATGATGCATAGAACCGGTCAGTCTACCACCTAATGTCCGACCCCGCCTTCTCGTGGTGCGGACTGTTAGTACCTTCCAAAAGAGATATTCTTTTGAGGAAGGGAACGGAAAGGGAGAGCTTTCATTCTTTTTTTCTGCCCTATTGAGGAGTGGTCAACTTCACAGGGTTCTGGTGCTGACCATTTATACCTAATAGACTGCACTGGCTTTGAGCTGGATTATGTAACCTGGACTCGCTGCACTGGTGGGCGTCTCTTGAGAGAGAATTCTGCCTCTGTGTTTTCTGTTTGCTTGTGGTTTGCCAATTCCCTAATTTTTCCCAACTCTCCTAGATTTTGACAACTTGCCATAATTTTACAGAAAAAAATCCCAATTTTTACATCTCACCTGAATTTTGCCAACTCACTCCGAATTTTGTCAACTCCCCAAGATTTTGCCAAGTTTTCCCGATTTTGCCAACTCACCAATACTTTACTAAGTGGTTTCGTATTTTGCCTACTGCTCTAGATTTTGCCTTCTCTCCATTTTCCAAACTGCCCTAAATTTGCCAAGTTGTCTTGATTTTGGCAACTCCCCTTAATTTTACAAAAAAAAAAGATTACAAATTTTCACAACTCACCTTGATTTTACGAAGTTGCTTAGAATTTTGCCAACTCCGAGTTACTCCCCCCCCCCACATAGCTGCGCCCCTGAAAGAAACCATTGCATTATTTTCGACATTCTAAACGAAACTTTGTTTTAAAACATATAATAGAGGGTCAACTTACCAGCCTGTGCGAAACGAGGTGGATTGAGAGCCATGATGCAGTTTTGCAATTTAAAACAAATATGAATCAAATTATGGAAGCATTAACCAAGATATTTCTTTGGAATGATAGAGAATCTGCCAGCAGAGCTCAAACTCTTATATTAGCGATATCAACTTGCGATATTATTTATTATCACAATGCATTTATTAAGTGAAATATTTGCTATTACTCTACCTTTAAACAAACTGTTGCAGAAAAATTATTTAGACGTTAAGAGAGCAAATAATGTTTTGTTCAATACTTTGTTGACCTTAAAAAACAAGGACTCTTCGCAGAAGATAATTTTGGATGAATACTAGTAGAAATAAAGGAATCTCTGAAATTGTTACGTATCGAATTTCCTAAACCTAGAATGGCAAAAGAAAAATGAAAAATCGTGAAAATTCGAAAACATACAGTACTTCATAATTATCACTTATGCAGTAATAATAATCAGATTATTACTGCATAAGTTTGTATTCCGATATTAGAAAGCATAATTAGTGATATTGAGTCACGTTTAAACAGGACACACTTGACTTATACTCTTTGCAGTGCAGTATTCATTCAGAAATAATAATTATGAATGATGAATCCATAAATTCTGCTGTTAATGTTTTACTTACCAAATATTCAGAATTATCAAAAGAAAGCATTGCAGTTATGAAAATTAAGTTTGGAGCTGAAATGCAGTTGTGGAAAACGAAATGGAGCAATATAAAATTTGAAGTACCACAAGATGGCCTCACAGCTTTAAGAAATTGTGATTCACAGATTTATCCAAATATGTGTGAGTATTTGAAAATTTTATGTACCTTACCAGTCAGCGTTGCCTCTTCAGAAAGAAGTTTTTCAGCACTAAGAAGACTTAAACCTGGATTAGATCTAGATTGGGAGAAGATCGGTTACTTGGCTTGGATTTATTGTACAGTGTGTCTCAAAAATATAGGTACAAACTTTTAGGGGAGGTAGATAACATCTAAAGGAATGAGAATTGCATAGGAACTCATAACCGGAAACGTCACCGTAAGTCAATAGGCGGCGCTGTTCATCAGTGCGCTAGAGGGGAAATTTCGGATTTCCTCATTTGAGCGGTAGTCGGCTTACGAAGAGCATGCAAAGGTATTCGAACAGGGAGCTGGCAGACATGCACTTAGTGTATGGAATAGCTGAGGGCAACGGACGAGCCGCTCAACGAATGTATCAAGAATGCTTCCCACACAGAATGTACCTGGCCACCGTTTGTTTGCGCGTGCGCATCAAAATTTGTGCGATTATGGGTCATTAAGAGGTAGCAGAAGTGAGGGCAGGCCACGATCGACGCGTACTCCCGCCGTGGAAGAAAGTGTGTTGGATGCCGTGGAGACTAATCCTAGTACCAGCACACGTGCCATTGCCTCTGCCTTAGGAGTGTCTCGTTGCAGTGTACAGCGTGTTTTGCATGGCGAGTCCTTACACCCCTTTCATCTCCAAAGGGTTCAGTTACTTCTCCCCGCAGATCATCCTGCACGTGTGCGTTTTGAGCAGTGGTATCTCCAAGATAATGCCCAAGATGTGAATTTCCCAGCTTATGTTTTGTTTACTGAAGAGGCCAGTTTCACTCGGGATGACGTATTCAATCAGCACAATGCGCATTTGTGTACGCGGTGTACGCACCCATGCGGCACATCGTTTCGCAGTAAATGTGTGGGCAGGTTTGGTCGGCGACTGCTTAGTCGGGCCATACCTTTTACCATCCCGCATGACCTCCGCGAAGTATCTGATCTTTCTGGAACAGGTTCTATCAGGCTTACTTGCCCAAGTTCCAGCAAATGTGAGACGCAACATGTGGTTTTAACGTGATGGGGCGCCTCCCCATTATGGAAGGTGTGTTCGTGCGCATTTGAACATGTCTTTTGGGCAACGATGGATTGGCCGTGCTGGACCAGTTGCCTGGCCCCCACGCTCACCTGATTTAACGAGCGTTGATTTTTTTCTGTGGGGGGCCCTCAAAGCTACCGTGTATGAATCGCCTGTGGAGTCTGACATGAATCTCGTGGCAAGGCTCGTCTGCGCTGCTGCTATTATCAAAGAAACTCCAGGTGTGTTCGACCGTGTCCGGCAATCAATGCTCCGTCGGTGTCACGCATGCATCGCGTCTCATGGTGGAAACTTCGAGCATCTGCTGTAACATTATGAAATGTATCATCTAGTACGCCATTTGTAATAATTATGTCCAATAAATGTTTTCCCATTAATCACTGTCTTGTGTCCTTTCAGATCTTGTACCTCTGCTACCACTTTCCCATGACGTTTCCGGTTATGGGTTTCTATGCATTCCTCATTCCTAGATGTTATCTACCTCCCCTAAAAGTTCGTACCTATATTTTTGAGACACCCTGTATACAATCGAGACCTTAAAATATCCGAAGAAAATATAATAGATCGCTTTTCTAATATGGGTCTTAAGCGCAATATGGAATTTGTTATTTAATTGCGAGTTTTAAAACTGTTAAAACGCATTTTCAAACAATGCGTTTTAACAGCAAGAACATTTAAGCTAACTAACGATTTCTTCATCATCATCATCAATACACATCAAACTTTGAATATTCCTGCAAAGAATTAAAACAATGCAGACTCATTCAGGCATAATTTTTGTGGATCCTTACGGATATATATATATATGTTTTTTTTATTATTATTCATTTTATATTCATTAATTTTTTTCAATTTTTTAATTATTATTCATTTATCTTTTTCTTTTTAGTTTATCTAAGAGATTGATGTTTTTGAGATAATTAATTAATATTTAGTTTTAATTTTTTTTATGTTGGTTCTAATATGTTTTTAAAATTAAATGCGTTTACATTATATTTTTGCAGTTTATTAAAATAAATTTTTCTCTCCTCTTCATATTTGTTACAACTGAATATTATGTGATCTAGAATATTATATGCTCTTGCAGAAAAAACAATTTGGTGAGTTCATTTTTCTAAATTTAAATAGTGTGGAATTTGTAAGAGCTAGATTAGACTTTATTCTTAAAATCATAGAGATTTCTTTTTTCTTTAATCCAAAATTATTAAATTTACCAATGTTATTAGGGATTTGAAATCTGTGTGTTTCTAGCTTTTGTCATGTACCAATTCTGCAATAATTTTATTTTATTTATTTTTTTATGTATAACAAAATGATAAGGAGAATTTTATAGTGTGGTTTAGATCTTTCGCCTTTTTTGCTAAAGTGTGTACATGCTCATTATATGTTATATTAACATGTGAAGATATCTATTGTAAAGTTATAATGTTAATCTGATCTATGTGTTTGTAAATTAAAGTATATATTACATTAATAAATATTGAAAAATTATTTTTGAAAGGGTTATATTGAAAAATGTCTAGTGATGATTTACAGTCTGTAAATATGACGATTTTTTTATTTTTATATTTTAAGACCCAGTTGATTGCTATAATAATAGCAAACATCTCAGCTATAATATTAAATTTAAATTGGTGTTCATAGTTTTCATTTAGGCAATAGAAGGCTCCAGATGTGATAGTGGAGTCAGAGTTAAGAGATCCATCTGAGAATATATGTACATAATTTTTATAATTATCACTGATAAATGTATCAGTTAATGATTTTATAATGGATTTATCATATTGATTTTTAGATTCAATTCCTGGTATTTTATCAGAAATTTTAAACACATACATAAGAAATAATGGGTAATGTTGAAATCCAGCAAGGAAAGTTTGGAAGATAATCTCCGCTGAGTTTATTATTTATTAGTTACAATATCTTTTCTTTTTCTGAAAAACCCTTCAAAATTATATCTTGAAAGTTATTATTAAATTTATTTATTATAGGGTGTTGTTGATTTTTAATGATTATTCGAAATATTAAACTCGATAGTAAATATTTTTTTTATTTCAATTGTGGGAAATGAAGTTTCAGCGTATATATTTAAATTGTTTGTTGATTGCAAAAGTCCAAGGCAAAATTTTAAAATTTTTGTTCGGAATGTTGTAGCAGTATTTCTTTAAGCTGAGTAAAGATAAATGTTATTCATGTTGTGTTGTAAAATCAAAAAAAAATTAAGATGACTATAAATTTGGTATTATTTTATCGCACCATTGACTGAGAACAAAATGCGTTCTAGAGAGTGTGCGTATATTTATTATTAACCTTTCATACTTTTTAGAAATATTGTTTAGTATTTTTCGATTGAAATAAAATTTTGTTAGCTATTCTTTCCGTTTTAAAGGGAAACGGGTGCTCCCCTAAGCAAAGAATGGAGACAACCTAAAAACTTTATCAAGCTTGCCCTAGTTTCTCATATAAACATTTACACAAGCACATGCCTGCTGGGCTAGTTTAAACCAAGTAGGGCTTATTTAGAAATGCAAAACCCCACTACTACGGGTCCTCCATAATACGAATTAGCAATACTATTTTCCACAATCAAAGTTTTATTTCCTTTTAAGTATATGACTGATTTCTCAGCTTCTACTGATTCAATCACATTTTTTTTCTGTGCTACATGACACCTAGTGAACTACGATTATATCAATGATAAACATAAAAGATAAATGTAACACTTTTTTTAGAAACTTATTAGTTCTATCCTTTCCGCCATTTTTTTTTCTGTTGAGACATGAAAATTATGCGAGAAACGTTTTCCAAAAAAATTTAAAAGAATGTGCGGAAATTATTAATTTTTTAAAAGATTCCATTCCAATGACATTTTTAGTTCTCGTTATACGGAAACGAAAGCGCTCTATGCGTTTGCTGAGAAACATTCGCGGATCGAGAAGCTTTGGCGAAGTCGGAGTTATGTGCCTCCCTGTTTCGCCTTTTCGCATTCAAGGTGGGATGAAAATGCGTATGTGTATACATACGCATTTTCATAAAATATTGGCTCTCATATCGTCATATTTCTGTCCTAATACCATTACATTATTGCTGAATTATGAATAAATTTGCTTGTTTTCATGAACTACAACTTGAAAATGCTTAACTATGTTCCGCAATTGGGACTTTCACTAATTCGGATTACCCCTTCGCCCTGTCAATTTGAATTGGTAAGGTTTTATTCTATATATTTTGCTAACATATACATCATGAAGGCATTGAATCTGTCAATTCTTCAATTAATGATAATATATTAATTCAATAGAACAAAAGCTAACAATTTACTCCACGGGCTGGGAAACATATCTGTTATTGCGATTGTTATTGTGATAAACCGTAATAAAGAACTCTACATTAAAAAAGAAATTTTTAAAGAAATCGATAACTTATCAAAAATTAAAATATTTTTTCCAAGAACGAATAAAAAAAAGTAAATATCATACCGAATAACCATTTTCAGTTTAACCTAGATGGATTTCATAACCCCTTAGCGTAAGGATCATATTCGTTTGATGTTCTTTTCTATTATAACTTGTACTTTCACTTTATTCCAGTTAAATAATGAATTATCATTATTATTATAAATATTTTTAATTCAATATTAAAAAAAGGCATATTCCAAATTATGTCATCGGCAAATCAGCGTGATCTATTAGTTAACTAATTAGCATTAGCTATTTTTAGTAAATTAGGTTGAATCAGAAAAATATACATATCTCGTATAGTACACTGTTTGATGAAAATACTTCAGCATAGCGCCCAGAATTAAGCTAACATTACTTCTAATAAGCATTAAAAGTAAAAAAAAAAACCTCCTCAAGCAGCTGTATGCCACAGAGGTCTGACAGGAACCTGTCAGTTTAATAACGCCATAGTAGAAGATCTGTGAGGAAGGCGAGACCTCAGCAGAAAAAAAAAACATCCATGCCTTACCAGAGGCTCGAACCCAGATCCCTTTGATCAGTAGCCAAGCATTCTAATTTTCTTAATGGAGTGTTTCCAACGGTTCAGTACATAGATTCCAAGGTTTAACATTATAAAATATTAAACTTTGGAATCTCTGTACTGAACCCTTGAAAATGCTGCGCAGAAACCCGAAATTCGGTAGAACATAGTTTGACGAACATTTATTTAAATCACCAATAATTTTTTAATTCGATTAATTTTTCATCGATATTAATATTTAATAAATAGTTAACTTTCCATTTACTTTAAAACGCATATGACCTTGAAAACAAAATAGGAAATTCTTTTTCTTAATCTTGTTTCTTTTTAATCTAAGGGATTCTAGCCCCAGGTAAGGTATGGACGTTTGTGTTGTTTTTCTGCTGAGGTCCTGCCAACCTCACAGACCTTCTGTTATGGCATATAAACTGACAGGCTCCTGTCAGACTTCTGTGGCAAGCAGCTGCTTGAGGGGGTATCCAGCGTACCTCTCCAACAGGACTGTTCGTGTGAAGCTGGGCAACACACTCAGCATCTCCCACACCATCAATCATGGAGTACCTCAAGGGGGAGTCCTCAGCCCGATGTTACTGAACATCTTGCTGTCAGGCCTACCCTCTCGACTCGAGGACAGAGTGGGTATTTCCATTTACACAGTCCCATGTGTAGGAGAGCCCATACCCTGTTGTGCATGTTAAATTTGGGTTGTTTTACCTCTGAGCGACGCATTTTTGCCCACCATGGGGTAAATGACCAGGTCACATGGACCCCGAAGGCTCAGAGAAGTTTGGGGAAGGGGACCCACTGGCACAGCTGTTGGGAGACAGATGGTAGCCTCCCGTCAAGGCCATCCAGCGTGTTCTTTAACGTGCGTAGGGTATGGCTCTCCCATACACGGGACCACGGCTTAACGTCCTATACGACGGATGGCTACCCTACTGACCGTGGGCAGGGCCGGGAATTTATTGGAGATAAATCTTAACGCTGACCCAGCTGGGACTCGAACCTGGGAACAACAGATTACGAAACTGACACGCTACTGCCGCTCGCTGTGCATGTTAAAGAACACGCTGGAAGGCCTTCAGGAGAAGGTGAGCTCTGTATCTTAACATATGTCCAGTGGGGTCCCCTTAAACGTTTCTGAGCCTTCGTTGCCACTCAAAAAAGGGCTACTCAAATGTAAAATAATAAACCCTATATTTAAACCGCTGTGGCAAATTGACTGAGGATATTTGAAAGATCAGGTCTACCATGCTGACATTAGGACAATTTTTGACTTAACACTAAAAACATCACATTTGGCAAACATCTTGTCAGATATGTTGCGTTCTGCTGTCGACAATATTATTCTTTGATTTCAGCATACCATGATAATGAAGAAAGCCATACAGTATATAGAACAGATTTTGTCCTGATAGTACGATGTAACAATCCCTTGTCGCTCTGATTGTTAGTTTTACAACTTTATTATTATTTTAAGAAAGAGTGATAATACTTTTGTTCAACTAGAATTAGGAAAAACACAAAAAATATACGCCAAAAAATAAAACGAAAATATTGTCTCTACAATTGGAACCAAGGGGTCACCAGACCCGACCTGGTTCTTTATGCATCAGTTGAAACTTGGCATCCTTACAACATAAATAAATGTTGCGTATCATTAACATAAAAATAAATAAATAACCCCTCAAGCAGCTGCTTGCCACAGAGGTCTAACAGGAGCCTGTAAGTTAACTATGGCATATGCCATAGTAGAAGGTCTGTGAGGATGGCAGGATTTCAGCAGAAAAACAACACAAACATCCATGCCTTACCCAGGGCTCGAACCCAAGTCCCTTAGATCAGTACCCAAGCGCGCTAACCACTTGGCCATGACATGGCTACCCCATATTGAAATGCAATAATGTAGATGAACATAAATAACCGCCGATCACCTGTAAATCAGGGGCGGGGGTGGCTCAGTCGGTAGCGCGCCAGGCTCGTAATCTGCAGTTCCCAGGTTCGAGTCGCAGCTGGGTCAGCGTTGAGATTTATCTCCGCAAAATTCCCCGCCCTGCCCACGGTCAGTAGGGGATACTAATGGGCTTGGAAAGGCCCCATCCGTCGGATGGGACGTTAAGTCGTGGCCCCGTATGCGGGAGAGCTACACCTGCGCACGTTAAAGAACACGCTGGATGGCCTGGACGGGAGGCTACCATCTGTCTCCCAACAGCTGTTCCAGTGGGTCCCCTCCCCCAACCTTCTCTGAGCCTTCGGGGTCCATGAGACCTGGCCATTTAACCCATGGTGTGCAAAAAAGTGCCGCTCAGAGGTAAAACAACCCAACAACCCAACCTGTAAATCATATTGCTATGGTTAGTTTAATAATATATGCATTTAAATTTACGATTAAAGTTAAGTTCTCTACGTATTATAAAACCTTTTTATTTTGTACACAATAGCTAAACCCATCATCGGATGATTATTTGCTTCCCCATTGTGGCCTTTTATATCTTTCATTGAATATGTGCCATCTAAATGAGGAAAGGCAACTGTTTTCATAATTGTTGCTAATGAATGGGCTGATTTATTAGCAATTTAATCCCCACCTGTTAGGTGTGGTTAAGACCTAGTGTCGGCAACCTTCGACAATCGTGCACAACACGTAGAAACTGCACGCATTTAGAAATCGCACGCAGCTAAAAAATAGATAAATAAAACAATCTATCACGCATTGTGAAAGACGTTGCCAATATCTGTCCTAAGCACACGATGTTCACGAATTTGCTCTCTTAGACTCGAGGTCAGTTCTATCCTTTATTATCTATTCCAGTCCTGTACACCTGGTTCGGCATAAGGGTATGATACAGAGAGAGAAAAAATACGATCATGCGAATTTGTCTATTCTTCGCTAGAGGAAATGATTTCTTCTTAGAATAAAATTATACGGTATGCGTATTGCCTTTTTTTTAATAAAATAAACTTATATTTTGAAATATATACGAAAAACAGCGAAATGGTTACAATCATCCCAATGAAAGCACGACTTAGACATATGACTTGCACAGTTTCGACATATCAGTACTTGAGTTTGGTTGGGTTGTTTTACCTCTGAGAGGCACTTTTTTGCACACCATGGGCTAAATGGCCAGGTCACATGGACCCCGAAGGTTTCAGAGAAGGTAGGTGGAGGGGACCCACTGGAACAGCTGTTGGGAGACAGATGGTAGCCTCCCGTCAAGTCCATCCAGCGTGTTCTTTAACGTTGGGTTGTTTTACCTCTGAGAGGCACTTTTTTGCACACCATGGGCTAAATGGCCAGGTCACATGGACCCCGAAGGTTTCAGAGAAGGTAGGTGGAGGGGACCCACTGGAACAGCTGTTGGGAGACAGATGGTAGCCTCCCGTCAAGTCCATCCAGCGTGTTCTTTAACGTTGGGTTGTTTTACCTCTGAGCGGCACTTTTTTGCACACCATGGGCTAAATGGCCAGGTCACATGGACCCCGAAGGCTCAGAGAAGGTAGGGGGAGGGGACCCACTGTAACAGCTGTTGGGAGACAGATGGTAGCCTCCCGTAAAGGCCATCCAGCGTGTTCTTTAATGTGCACAGGGTATGGCTCTCGCGCACACGGGGCCACGGCTTAACGTCCCATCCGACGGACGGCGGCCTTTCCAAGCCCATCGGTGTCCCCTACTGACCGTGGGCAGGGCGGGGAATTTTGCGGAGATAAATCTCAACGCTGACCCAGCTGGGACTCGAACCTGGGAACTACAGATTACGAGACTGGTGCGCTACCGACTGAGCCACCCCCGACCCTATCAGTACTTGAAGTTCGTTAATAACTTTCTATAAGTATTATTTCTTGATACGTATTGAAATAAAAATCCTACATATTCATTCAGCTAAAGCTGAGAAGCAAAGTTAATTGCAGATATTATTCCAGCCGAGTAGAACCTGAATAAGTCATATAAGAATCCCCTCACGCGCGATAATCATCCATATATATATATATATTTGATATTACTAAATTAATATTTTGAACTTTTGTTGATCACTACACCATAATGCGCATTTTGAAATGAACTTTCGAAATATTTGTCCACACCCTCCCCCCGTGCTGTTCATAATGAAAAAGTTTTAAATTTTGTCCAATTACCTATCATAACTTTGGTTCCAGTGAGTCACAATAATCCGATTTCTACCGAGTTATATATTTTATTAAAACAAACTTTTATTCTCGATGTTCCTTTTTCAGAGAGTCACTGTTGAACTACAAAGATAAGCCATTTAATCCTCTAACATTTAAATAATCTCACCGCAAATACCAATGTTTTTTCAGATAGCCATTTTTTGAGTCCGATGTGTACAGGTCGTTTCCTGTGATACATTTACTACTCAATTAATAGCAAGTACCTATGTTTCCTTTATGCTTTAAAACGCCATCGTATTTTTTTTGTCGTTAGTGTAAATATCAATCTTTATTAAAAAAACCATAATTCCAGTTGAATAAATTTCACAAGTTATTTTTATTTATTAGAACCTTAGTTTTTTTTAACTTATCTGGCATCCAGTTTGAACAATTAAATGGAACGAAAGATCGAAGGTGACGTCGATAGAACATCACAGCGTAAACAATGTAGTTGCCGTTGATCAGAAGACGCAACAAAACGCATCATTCGAATTGGCGGTTAAACGGAAAAAAAATTTCACTTCTCGTGATTTCATGCTGAGGTATACTAACTTGTTTTTCTGATCTTATAGCGAATAAAAATGAATGCACGAAGATTTCGCTTGATTTCTGCGTCTATTGATCGTCTGAAAAGTCAACCAGACTTTTCAGACGATCAATTCCACAGCGGCTTGACACAGAGAGGGTGAAGGAAAAGTCATCCAGACTTCCTCTATGTACGCCACTTGGGTGAAGGAGGGTTTGGAGAGGTCACTGAAATGATCGACAGAAAGGAGAACAGGAGAGTTGCCGTTGAAGTGGTGCCATGTTCTTCCCCAGGCGAGGATTTCTACTGGCCACATTTAAACCACTTGAACATCATTACACTCTATCGAACTTTGCCACTGATCCGAGAGAGTCGAGCCTTTGTGATGCCTATGATGAAGAGAGGCATCTTCGATACGATGTTTTGAAAGCTCTCAGTTATCCACACGGCTGCCGTTTATGCCACAGGGATGTGAAGGAAGAAATTATCCTTATTGATGCCACCTCTGATCATGCCATTCTCACTGACTATTCCATATTGACAGACATTGAAAATGTTGATAGAAGGAAGTTTGGCGTCGTCTTCAGTTACTTGCCTCCAGAAGTGACTCCAAGGAGTTTGCACGGTCCTCTCCAAGGAGTAGCTGCAGAAATGTGGACTTTCGGAATAACATCACTACAAATTTTCACTCGCCAAGCATTTACACGAATATTAAAAGATTCTCCAAAGTCACCAGCCTTTGACGACCACATCTTTCCTACCCTCGGCGATATATTGGGAAGCCTCCGTTTGCTGGAAATACTGAGGAAAGCGAATCCATGTGCTGGTGTAGACTCTGAGACTGCTGATCAGTTCGTTGAGTTTATTGGCTGTTTCTTATGTGTGGATCCATCACAGCGGCTTGACACAGATGAAGCTCTAAAGCATCCATTCCTCCATGTTTCCGGATGCCACCAGAAGGAATATGAAGAAGAACGATCGGAAAAGCCAAGAAGGAAAACATCGAAAGCTCGTCAAAAGACGACCACGTTGAAGAGAGATTTCCCTGCCTGACAATGCAGAGGTGTACAGTCGCTCAAAAAAATATCTAAAACACTATGGTTGATTACAGAATTCATTAAAATATCTGGCAACGATTTTTTTAGAAATTAGCGATCTGGAAACCTTCGTGTCACGTGACACGAAGGTCGCCAGATCACTAATTTCTAAAAAAATCGTTGCCAGATATTTTTTCTGAATTCTGTAATGAACCATAGGGTTCGGATATTTTTTTGAGCGACTGTAGTTCACCTGAAGCAACTAGCCAGCTGAAGGAACCAGAGGAGCAGTGTGAGAGTGAAGAGAGATACTTTTCCTGCCTGTCGAAGCAGAGGTGTTCACCTGAACCAACCAGACAGCTGAAGGAACCAGAGGAGCAGTGTGAGAGTGAAGAGAGATACTTTTCCTGCCTGTCGACGCAGAGGTGTTCACCTGAACCAAACAGACAGCTGAAGGAACCAGAGGAGCAGTGTGAGAGTGAAGAGAGATGCTTTTCCTGCCTGTCGAAGCAGAGGTGTTCACCTGAACCAACCAGACAGCTGAAGGAACCAGAGGAGCAGTGTGAGAGTGAAGAGAGATACTCTTCCTGCCTGTCGAAGCAGAGGTGTTCACCTGAACCAACCAGACAGCTGAAGGAACCAGAGGAGCAGTGTGAGAGTGAAGAGAGATACTTTTCCTGCCTGTCGACGCAGAGGTGTTCATCTGAACCAACCAGAAAGCTGAAGGAACCAGAGGAGCAGTGTGAGAGTGAAGAGAGATACTTTTCCTGCCTGTCGACGCAGAGGTGTTCACCTGAACCAACCAGAAAGCTGAAGGAACCAGAGGAGCAGTGTGAGAGTGAAGAGAGATACTTTTCCTGCCTGTCGACGCAGAGGTGTTCACCTGAACCAACCAGACAGCTGAAGGAACCAGAGGAGCAGTGTGAGAGTGAAGATACTTTTCCTGCCTGTCGAAGCAGAGGTGTTCACCTGAACCAACCAGACAGCTGAAGGAACCAGAGGAGCAGTGTGAGAGTGAAGAGAGATACTTTTCCTGCCTGTCGAAGCAGAGGTGTTCACCTGAACCAACCAGACAGCTGAAGGAACCAGAGGAGCAGTGTGAGAGTGAAGAGAGATACTTTTCCTGCCTGTCGACGCAGAGGTGTTCATCTGAACCAACCAGAAAGCTGAAGGAACCAGAGGAGCAGTGTGAGAGTGAAGAGAGATACTTTTCCTGCCTGTCGACGCAGAGGTGTTCACCTGAACCAACCAGAAAGCTGAAGGAACCAGAGGAGCAGTGTGAGAGTGAAGAGAGATACTTTTCCTGCCTGTCGACGCAGAGGTGTTCACCTGAACCAACCAGACAGCTGAAGGAACCAGAGGAGCAGTGTGAGAGTGAAGATACTTTTCCTGCCTGTCGAAGCAGAGGTGTTCACCTGAACCAACCAGACAGCTGAAGGAACCAGAGGAGCAGTGTGAGAGTGAAGAGAGATACTTTTCCTGCCTGTCGAAGCAGAGGTGTTCACCTGAACCAACCAGACAGCTGAAGGAACCAGAGGAGCAGTGTGAGAGTGAAGAGAGATACTTTTCCTGCCTGTCGACGCAGAGGTGTTCACCTGAACCAACCAGACAGCTGAAGGAACCAGAGGAGCAGTGTGAGAGTGAAGAGAGATGCTTTTCCTGCCTGTCGAAGCAGAGGTGTTCACCTGAACCAACCAGACAGCTGAAGGAACCAGAGGAGCAGTGTGAGAGTGAAGAGAGATACTTTTCCTGCCTGTCGAAGCAGAGGTGTTCACCTGAACCAACCAGACAGCTGAAGGAACCAGAGGAGCAGTGTGAGAGTGAAGAGAGATACTTTTCCTGCCTGTCGAAGCAGAGGTGTTCACCTGAACCAACCAGACAGCTGAAGGAACCAGAGGAGCAGTGTGAGAGTGAAGAGAGATACTTTTCCTGCCTGTCGAAGCAGAGGTGTTCACCTGAACCAACCAGACAGCTGAAGGAACCAGAGGAGCAGTGTGAGAGTGAAGAGAGATACTTTTCCTGCCTGTCGAAGCAGAGGTGTTCACCTGAACCAACCAGACAGCTGAAGGAACCAGAGGAGCAGTGTGAGAGTGAAGAGAGATACTTTTCCTGCCTGTCGAAGCAGAGGTGTTCACCTGAACCAACCAGACAGCTGAAGGAACCAGAGGAGCAGTGTGAGAGTGAAGAGAGATACTTTTCCTGCCTGTCGAAGCAGAGGTGTTCACCTGAACCAACCAGACAGCTGAAGGAACCAGAGGAGCAGTGTGAGAGTGAAGAGAGATACTTTTCCTGCCTGTCGAAGCAGAGGTGTTCACCTGAACCAACCAGACAGCTGAAGGAACCAGAGGAGCAGTGTGAGAGTGAAGAGAGATACTTTTCCTGCCTGTCGAAGCAGAGGTGTTCACCTGAACCAACCAGACAGCTGAAGGAACCAGAGGAGCAGTGTGAGAGTGAAGAGAGATACTTTACCTGCCTGTCGAAGCAGAGGTGTTCACCTGAACCAACCAGACAGCTGAAGGAACCAGAGGAGCAGTGTGAGAGTGAAGAGAGATACTTTTCCTGCCTGTCGAAGCAGAGGTGTTCACCTGAACCAACCAGACAGCTGAAGGAACCAGAGGAGCAGTGTGAGAGTGAAGAGAGATACTTTTCCTGCCTGTCGAAGCAGAGGTGTTCACCTGAACCAACCAGACAGCTGAAGGAACCAGAGGAGCAGTGTGAGAGTGAAGAGAGATACTTTTCCTGCCTGTCGAAGCAGAGGTGTTCACCTGAACCAACCAGACAGCTGAAGGAACCAGAGGAGCAGTGTGAGAGTGAAGCTAGGAATGAATCCCCTTCCCCTTGTGTAGGCTTCAGGAAGAGAGCAAAGAAACCTTTTTAGGAATCAAACCTGGGAACTGCAGATTATGATCCCGGCTTTTGAGCCTACCCCCCCCCCCCCCCCATCGTTCTCTGTTAATGGAAGAATGAAACGCACAAATGAAAACAAATTGTTGTTAAATAAATTGGTGATGACACCACTTCTCTAGAGGATGCAGTTGCATTTTCCAATTCCCTGCTGACATTCGAATTACGATTCGGCAATGGTCTCGGTGACTTTACATCTAGTCAGCACTTTGTGAAACATAACTGGGTTAAATGATCAGTCACAAGATCCACAAAAGTTCAGAGATGGGTAAGGAAAAGTGATATCGATTGGATAGATATTTGGAGACAGATGGAAGCTTCTCGTTAATCCATCCTGTGTGTTCTTTAATGTGCTCAGGGAATGACTCTTCTAAACACTGAACCTCGGCTCTATGTTTCATCAGACAGACGGTGGTCTTTCCAAGCGCAACGATGTGCCCTTTCTCGGCTACGGGAAGAAATGGAGATTTTTTTTTTTCTTTTTCCATAGAGGAGCTCCTGTGGAACCTCTTGCCACAGAGGTTCCACAGGAGCTTGCCAGTATAATTGCCATAGAGAAGACTGTGAAGAAGGTGAGACCTCAGCAGAAAGACAACACGGGACAGAAACATCCGTACTTTATCCAGTGCTCGAATCTGGGTTTCTGTGATCAGCGAGCAAGAGCGCTAACCCCTCAACTACCGAAATGGTTATTGGGGGAAAAATACCATCTGTCGGTTGGGTTGTTTTATCTCTGAGCACACAATTGGTTAAATGACCAGAATACAAGGGCCCCCGGGGGGGGGGGGGGCTCAGTTGGTAGCACGCCAGGCTTGTAATCTGTAGTTCCAAGGTTCGAGTCCCAGTTGGGTCAGCGTTGAAATTTATCTCCGCAAAATTCCCCGCCCTGCACACGGTCAGTAGGGGACACCAATGGGCTTGGAAATGTCGCCGTCCGTTGGATGGACGTTAAGCCGTGGCTCCGTGTTCGGGAGAGTCATTCACGAATGTGCCTGTGCACGTTAAAGACACACTGCGTGTTTCTTTAACGTGCACAGGCACATTTAACGTGCCTGTGCACGTTAACGAACACACTGCCAGTATAATTGTCATAGATGACATTGCCTTGACGTGAGGCTATCAACTGTCTCTCAACAGCTGTTCCAGTGGGTCCACTCCCCCAACCTTCTCTGAGCCTTCGGGTCCATGTGGCCTGGTCATTTGGCCTATGGTGTGCAAAAAAGTACCGCTCAGAGGTAAAACAACCCAACCCAACAAGAACCCCGAGAGCTCTTAGAATCACCATTCTGAGATCTCAGAGAAGGTTTTGGGAAGAAGATATACTGGACAGCTGTTGGGAGACAGATGGTAACCTCCCGTCAAAACCGTCCTGTGTGTTCTTTAATATGCACAGAGTATGGCTCTCCTGCACACGGTGCCATGGCTTAACGTCCCATCCGATGGACAGCAGCCTTTCCAAGCCCTTCGGTGTCCCCTACTTTCCAAGGACAGGGCGGGGAGTTTTATGGTGTAAATCTCAATGCTGGCACAGACAGGACTCGAACCTAGGAATTACAGATTTACAAGCCTGGCGCGCTACCAAGCTGTGGCATAGCCGGTCACGTTAACATCTAATATATGTATAGACGAATGTGAGTGATTGATAGAGTGAAAAGGAATCACGCTAATTCTAATTATGATACAGGTATAGTAGAGCTGTGAAAATTTTTTCCAAAGGGTAATCCGTGTCGCAGATCTCAGGAAAAAATCTAAAATTTGATCTCCGACATGTCGTTCAAAGTCACTTAGTGATGAAACCTTGATCTACCAGTGAAAATTGATATCCGGCTGTAGATGTAGGAAACGTTACGAAATTTCGGATGTGGAGAGTCCTTCGAGATCAAATTTAGATCTATCGATGCTAGCGAGGATAGCCAGGAAGGTAGCCAGGATTTAGTTTCGGTGGGGTGAAGGGGTGGGTGGGGGGTACTTCGAGAATTTAGTTTTGGGAGTTTGGAGTCTGAGAATAAGGCTTTAGTAATGTTTCCCAAGCTCTAAAATATTCCACTGAACAGGAAAAGTCAAAATGATATTCTGTATGGAATAAGATTTTAGAGTTGATTTTTTTAAATCTATTTTTAGTTCGGACATAAAATATGGGCTAAAATAAAATTACATAAAACTACTGTTATGGATATCAAAGCAAGTAGACAAGTTTAAGCTTTCGTATAAACGTCCCTGATCGTAGATATCAGAAATTATGCCAATTTTTGGATGCAATGGATCCTTCGAGTTCAAATGTCAAATTTCAGTGTATCAATGTACAGGTGTTAGAGAGCTAAAAATTGGTGAATAGGGTTATTTCCGACAATAGAACTCAGGAATAAGGAGAATTATAGGATCCGGAATTGCATTCGAGGTAAAATAGGGGTCGGAGTAAAGACCTAGAAATCAAGAGGTGTCTAGATCGAGCCAATTCACCGAGCTAAATCCCAGTCCTGACCGATGAATGTACGTTATGTATGCATTCAGGTTTTGTAATTTCTATTTTGATATTTCTTCTGAGTTTGCGAAACGATGTGTCCTTCTATATGCCACTACGCAGGCCCGTACCTAAGAAACAATAATAAAGGGGGGAAGAGGGCAAGATCGATTTTTAAAGGTTCTAACGGCTTAAAAATTATTTAACTTTTGCGAACTCATCTTGATACATCTCAGACTGTTTCTGTGTAGAGTGAATCGGTTTTGTTGCTTTGGATTACTCGTGTTCACACACCCGGATATAAACAAAAATAGATAGGGGGGGGGGGGGGGGAGTGACGTAATGGAAGGGAAAAAAGTAAAAGGGAGGGGCCAAAAGACAGAAATGCAATTGCAGTATAATAGTTTCCCCTCCGTCAGATAGGTATTTAAAAAAATTTCTTGGAAAATAAAAAAACTTTAAAAATAACTTATCTTCTTATATGCGCCCTAAAAAGTAGAAAATAAAACTAAATCATATCGATGGTGCAATCAATCACCGAATTCGTATTCACTTCAAGCGAAGATAGGGCGCTGATTTACCTAGTGCAAGGAGGAAGCTTAGAAGAGATAAATCTGAACGGTGTGGCAGATGCGACTTGCATCTGGGAACAGCAGATTGGGAGCCTGAAGTGCTTCCTGTTGAACGAACAGTCAGTTGTCACGAACAGTTGACAAGAATGTCAACACGGTTGAAACACTTTTTAATTAATAACGGTTTTTATAAGCACAGTTATAGGTTGCGCGATAAAAATATATATTACAAATTTCCCTTAACTTTCTCGCATACTGGAGATCAAGATCCATTTTTGTAAAGGGTTTGAAATAATTTTTTTAGGGTTATGAAATAGATTCTTTTCGATCTAAAATTATCACAAGTTTCATGTACGTTCCACACATCATACATCAGATGAATTATCACGAGACATGTGAGGTGGTTGATATTGTTGTTGGAGGGCTCAGTAATGACATATTTCTCTTTCAATAAATCTTAAATGATTATTTGGAAAGGCTTTTAATAACATTTTCCATGGAGCACTTGGCTTGGGGAATTTCAATATTACAAGAGTGGTTTCGGGTCATAAAAATTAACCGATTTTCTGTATAAAGTAGTTAGAAGATGAGGATGCATTTGCACTGATGAATGCATTATTAAAATCCAATATGGCATCGTCAACGAGGAAATACTTTCATCCCATATGTGAGAGAATCACGACATAGCATTGAATCTAAGATATGTGGTCCTTAAATGAAATCAAAATCCGATTTGGAAATCGTTACAGGTCTGGGCTTAAAGGGTGGGCCACGGAAGTCCCCTTACAAAGGCAGCAATTCCAACTCCCACGCCTGGGTACACTGTGGCAGCTCCGTTCTTGAAATCAATGTGCAATAAGATACGGAAAAATATTTTCTACAACGTAGTGGGAATTTGTAATGTCAAGTCATATCACTGTTAACATATAGGGTGGCCATAATCATGGAGTTTTCGTTTCATCATCAAGTTTCTATCATTAAGTTTTTAAGTTAATAATATTCGTTTGGGTTGGGTTGTTTTACCTCTGAGCGGCACTTTTTTGCACGCAATGGGCTAAATGGACAGGTTACAAGGACCCCGAGGGCTCACAGGTGGGGGAAGGGGACCCACTAGACAGCTATTGAGAGACAGATGGTAGCCTCCCGTCAAGGCCATCCAATGTGTTCTTTAACAGCAAAGGGTTGGCTCTCCCGCACAACTGACCATGGCTTAACGTCCCATCCGACGGACGGCGACCTTTCCAGCCCATCGATGTCCCCTACTGACGGTGGGCAGGGTGGGGAGTTTTGCAGAGATAAATCTAAACGTTGACCAAGCTGGGACTCGAACCTGGGAACTGAAGATTACGAGCCTGGCACGCTACCGGCTGAGCTCCCCTCCCCTGAGCAGCATACAAATTTTGTGGGCACATACATTTTGCGCACACAGATTTTTTGTGTGCACAATCGGCAAAATAGGCAGGCCACAGGTACCCCAACGATCCAGAGCAAGTGTGGAAGGGGATTCATTGGACAGTTGTTAAGAGACTGATGTCAGCTTCCTGTCTAGGGTGTATGTGTGTGTGGCGGGGGAACTCAGTCGGTATGCCAGACTCGTAATCTGCAGTTGCAGGTTCGAGTCCCACCTGAGCTAGCGTTGAGATTTATCTCTAGAAAACACCCTGCCATCTGTAGGAGACATAAATGAGCTTGAACAGACCGCCGCCCGTGACATACTTTGTATATGTTAAAGGACACGCTGAATGGCTTGACATGAGACTATCATCTGTCTCCTAACAGCTGACCAGTGTGTTATCTTCCTCCAACAGTCTCTGAGCACTTACAGTCCTTATGACCTGGTCATTTCGCCCATTGTGTGCAAAAAAAGGTGACACTCAGTGATAGAATCACTCAATCCTGTCTAGGACATCCGGCGAGTTCTTTAACGTACACCGAGTGTCTCACTCCTGCACACAAGGCCACGGCTTTACGACCCATCTAACGGACGGCGGCCTTTTCCAACCCATCAGTGTCCTCTACTGACAGAGGAGGGTGAGGAGTATTGCGGAGATAAATCTGAACCCTAGCCGGTGGGACTCGAACTGCAACCATAATCAAATTAATTTAAATCTCAATATTTTAGGGGTTATGAGGTCTCGCCTTTCTCACAGATACCTATAGTGTATTAAACTGACATTCCGTTCCATGGCCGAGTGGTTAGCGCGTTGACTACTGATCTAAGGGACTGGGTTCGATCCCCCGGGTAAGACATGGATGTATGTGTCGTTTTTTTGCTGAGGTCTTTCCATCCTATCAGATCTTCTACTTTGGCATATAAACTGTCAGAACTCTGTGGCAAGCAGATGCTTGAGGGGGATTTATTTATTTAATGCGCCATAAGAATATACCTCAGAAATCAATTAAAACTTAAATAATATGTAATATTTCAAACCATTTAATAAAATAAATACATATATTAGAAAATTGCGTAATTGTTAGACAATTATTAACCATTTTTATAAAACAAGAAAATTTATTTTTTAATATTCCAGCTTCCATAACTCTAGTCCTGAACGAATATTTTTGAAAATCGAGATTTTAATAGATTTGATTCTGATCTTCAGTCAATATCTTCATCACATTTTGTCATTAAATGAACATGTTAGAAGTTATAGAACTTCGAAGTTAGATTCCGCATTGCAATAGCACTAAAATTCTCTAATATTTTGGTAAGGAGATGTAGTCCTTATTAAAATATGTCACTAAAGAATTTACATTAAAGAAAAGATATATTTGATGTTTACTGAATCGTATTGCCAGAGTCAATTTCCTAGCAGTTATTTCAATGGGGGAAAGCCACGGTTTTTTCATGAACGGATATCAATTCACATACTAGATGATGAAACGAGGTAACTTGGCAATTCCCAAAGTAAAAAAGAAACTTCATAGTACTTTCGACGTTGCAGCGGGCACGTTTGTCACGCGTTGTCACGTGCAACTTGATCATTTACCGCATACTCGACTAGCACAGGTGGTTTTCATGGGAGGATGTTGCCAAGGAAACATGTTTCATCATCTGCCCATTTGTACACAATCGACTTTTTTTTTCCGTTTAAGGAGATATATTAAAAATTATTTTTGTGTTGAATAGGTATTGATGAAGTATTACGATTCGAACTTTCTGAATCTATGAATCATTTCAATAGCGCCCTCTAGCGTGGAAAATTTTGAAAAACCTTTCAACGTATATGGCAAACGATATATATATATGGTGGAAATTTTCTGTTTTTTGGGGGTAGTGAAGTTCTAGAGTAGTATTTTTTAACCCTTTTTCTCTTGCGACCCACTTTTGAAGTAGTCCATTAATGGCGATATACTGAGGAAATGGTCCATTCACAGCGACACACTTCTGAAATAGCCCATTCACAGCGACACACTTTTGAAATAGCCCATTCACAGCGACACACTTCTGAAATAGCCCATTCACAGCGACACACTTCTGAAATAGCCCATTCACAGCGACACACTTCTGAAATAGCCCATTCACAGCGACACACTTAAAAGAATCCATTTACTGCAACAGACTTCTGAAACAGTCCATTTACTAGACATACCTGTGGAAAATGTCAACTTTTTTGTTTTATTATACACCTTAAATTTATTTAAACAAAAACACACATTAAGTTCAACATTTGACAGAAAACAATAAATTAATAAAAAATTGCAAAATATGTGCTAAGGTACATATTGTTTAAAAGTATTCTTCTTCTTAATTTTTGCGACACATCTGGATGTTGGATGTGAGACAGATGTTTGGAGCCACTGGTCAAGAACTTTACGATGACAGCAAAGATTTACCGCCAGGGGAGCAGGGATTGGCTTCAGTCTGTAGAGCTTCAAGTTCGATTCCAACCTATGTCCTAATTGAGATTTATCTCCACTAACTGGTGAGAAAGGGAACACCGATGATCTTGGAGTGATCGCCGTTTGTCCGATGGGACGCTAAACCATGGGTAAATGTGCAATGGAGGTTCCATCTGTCTCCTAACAGCTGTTCAATGGACCCCCTTTCCTCAAATTTCTCTGAATCCTCCGGGGTCCTTGCCATCTGGCCATTTAGCTAACTGCATGCACAAAAGTGCAGCTCAGAGGTAAAACAACCTGGGATGGCCTTGACGTGAGACTACCAGCTGTTTTCTAACAGTTGTGGAAAGAGCTCTCAGTATATAACTTTCTCTGAGCCCTTGTGATCTGGCTAATTAGCCCATCTTGTTAGAAAAAGTATCGCTAAGAGGTAAAACAACCCAACCTATATTTCAAGGGAAATGGGGTGTCAAACCCATTTTTTTTTTGCTTTAAGAGAGAGAGAATGTTAGTTACTTTAAGAGAGAGAATACAACGTTAGGGGATGCAAAAGTCAGATATCGGGAAAAAAATTGTTTTAGTTTTTTGTTAGCCGACAGACTTAAATTAGTCTGAAATTCAATTAATTTTTCACCCTTTTGTGTACCAATACTTCTCCTTTATTTCAATTTATTGAGAATAGTAAACTATTAGATTTTAAAAAATGCAAGTTGGGTTGTTTTACCTCTGAGAGGCACTTTTTTGCACACCATGGACTAAATGGCCAGGTCGCATGGACCCCGAAGTCTCAGAGAAGGTTAGTGGAGAGGTCCCACTGGAACAGCTGTTGGGAGACAGATGGTAGCCTCCCGTCAAGGCCATCCAGCGTATTCTTTGAAGTGTAAGGGTATGGCTCTCCCGCACACGGGGTCACGGCTTAACGTCCCATTAATCTGACGGCGGTCTTGCCAAGCCCGTCGGTGTCCCCTACTGACCGTGGGCAGGGGGGGGGGGAATTTTTGCGGAGATAAATCTCAACGCTGACCAAGCTGGAATTCGAACCTGAGAACTGCAGATTACGATTAGAGCCTGGCGCGCTATCGGCTGAGCCACCACAGCCCCAGAAAATGCAGGAAAGATGAACAAACTGATAACGGAAACAAATGAAAAAAAATGTTTTTCTTAAAGTTACGCCTCTAATGATAAAAATATGTTTTCAAAGTACTCTATTTACACACGAGTGATTGGGCTTGGTTTTTTTCATCTCTCAGCTGCACTTTTTGCATACAATGGGCTAATAGCCAGGTCACAAGCACACCGAAAGCTCAGAGAATGTTGAGGGGACGGTGAGCACTGGACAGCTGTAAGGAAACAGATGGTAGCATCCCGTCGAGGCCATCCAAAGTGGTTTTTAACCTGCACAGGTATGGCTCCCCACATGGGTTCACGGCTTTACCCCCATGCTACGGACGGCGGACTTCCAAGCTCATTGGTGCCCTCTGCCGACCGAGGGAAGGATGTATATGAGTGGAGGGAGATAAATCTCAAAATTGGGTCAGGTGGAACTCGAACCCGGGAACTGCAGATTACGAGCTTGGCGCTTTACCGATTGAGCCACTCCGAAAAGATTAAGAAATCATATTATCTGACTATAGATATTTAGAGGTGAGAATATAATAACTTACTATAAATATGCGGTAGAAATATGCAAAGGAATTAGAATTTCAGTTTCGTTCTGCGAAGTTTTCTCGGTAAACGATTACTACTTCGCAGGTACTGAGAACACGTTTCGTAATTTTTGGTGAATCCCTGAACATACGTAACAGCCGGGACTTGTTGACACTCGAGCTCTATATGTAGTGGCTGAAGATGGAGATCTGATTCACTCTGCTGTCTGCATCAGATGGAGCACTACGCAAAGGAGTCTCAGGAAGATGCATTCTTCATTTTTTATCGTCCTTGTTGTATTTGTGGCTCTCAATGAAGGTAAGATGCTTCATGTTCAAAATATTTATCTTTCACTGATTTTAGAATGTTTAGAAACGATTGGTTGCCGATTTAAGTGTCATTATTTCAATAGAGATCGTTTTACCTTTGAGCGAAACTATTTCAAACAAAATGAGGTAAATGGCCAAGTAACAAGAACCCCGAGTGTTCAGAGTAGTTTGGAGGAAGGGGACCCACTGGAGAACTGTTAAGAGACAAGATGGTAGGTAGCCTCTCGTCAAGGCCATCCAGCGACGACACACACCTGCACACGGAGACACGGCTTAACGTCCCACCTGATGGACGGCGGTTTTTCCAAGCCCGTCGGTGTCCCGTACTGACCGAGATCTGTGTTTCTTCACTTAAAACGTATGAATTTACTCAACAATGACAACGCTTTGTTCTGAATTAAATATCGATTTAAATGTTACTTCATGACTCTCAATGAAGAAACATCGAGAAATTTGTTGTCTTTAAAATTTTATTAATAAAATATCATAAGTGTGAAAAATATATACATAACACTTAGTAATTTTATAATTCTATAAAATTATCTGAATCTAAACCCAAAAAAGGTAAGTAATAAATAATATGTATGTGTAAAAAGAATTAATAATGTTCTTTAATTTTAAAACTTCTTATTTAATTTCAAAATTTCTAATATATAAGTATTATTGATGAAAGAGTGGAGATGGTCAGTCGGTCTCTGTAGTTCCCAGGTTCGAGTTCCACCTGCGCCAGAGTTGAGATTTATCTCCGCTAAATCCTTTCGGTCAACAGGTGACACCGATGAGCTTGAAAAGGCCGCTGTCCGTCGGATGGGACGTTAAGCCGTGGTTCAGTGTGTGTGTGTGTGTGTGGAATCCATACCATGTATAGGTTAAAGAATCCGCTAGATGGCCTTGACGAGAGGATACCATCCATCTCCTAACAGCTGTCCAGTGGGTTCCCTCCCCCAACCTTCTCTGAGCCATTGGGGCCCTTGTGACCTGGCCATTTAATCCATTGTGCGGAAATAAGTGCTGCTCAGAGAGGTACAATAGCCAAATCTTAAAATTTTATAATTACTTAAACTGATACAATACTATATACAAACAAATACAGTCAGTATTTGTTTACTAGGTATCTTTAAAATGACTCTTAACAAAGATGCTGCTTAGTTGATTTCTAATAAATTATACATGTATGGAGGGCTTTCAAAAAATTCTTGACATGTGTCTGTAGATTTGAACTCGTTTCTCCGAAGTTAACCAACTACGACTTGTTTGAAAGCTTGTTTAAACTTGTCATTACGTGTTATAAACAAAGGTCGTATCATCGTTTCTCTCTTCGTTGGTGGCGATTAAAGTTCGGTCTGCGAAATCTGCGTTGTTGCTATAGAGAAGGCGTCGGCAACCTACGGCACGCGTGCCACGTGGAACGATTTTCAATGACACGCTGAATGATTTGAAATACAGTATATGATCTCATAAAAAATAGAATTTTTAATTAAATAGGAGCGTACGATTCTTTTAAAGCTATTCCTGTTTTTACATCCTTTCAAAACGAAAGTTGTTAGACATTGGAGGTAACAGTGTGCGATCTAATGCAAACTGAGTGAGTGAGTGTGGAGCAACAACGACAGACTTTGACGAAGTTCTGTTTCCGTCCTATCCTTCCCTCTATAGTTCTCTCGGCTGTCGCATACTCATGCCAGTACAGTCCGTTGACCGTAGCACAAAAGTTGGTGTTTGTTATTAAGTAATACGGTGCCGTTAAAATGACTCAAAAACGGCAAAAACTTGATATACGCTCGTTTCAAGACTTTTGGACAAACGAATATGGATCCATACAAAGCAAAAGGATCGTGTTGTTTGTGCTTTATATTGTGAAAGTGTCGAGTGCCGTACGTCAAGTGTACAAAGACACTATCAAACCAAACATCAGTCCATGTTTAAAAACTCTGAGGAGAAATGTGAAGCCATAAAACGGGCTGTTTCTGGCTACAAAATACAAAGTAGTATTTTTAGTCAAGTAATTTGAACCAAAAATAAAGCTACCGAATGTAGTTACAAAATTGCTCAGTGTGTGGCTTCGAAGAGAAAACCTTTCACAGATGGAGAATACATCAAGGAGACTTTTTTGAGCAGTGCTGAAATTTTGTTTAGTGATTTACCAAATAAAGAAACAATACTGTCTCGGATTCGAGAAATACCGACTTCTGTGAGATCAATCGAGAGGCGCATAACTGATATGGCTGAAAATGTAACGGTAAAACAAATAACCGAGTTACAACAAGCCGTTGTATTTAGTGTCGCTCTTGACGGAAGTGTCGATGTGAATGACGTGGCGCGACCAGCTATAGTTGCGCGATATTGTGACAACGAACGTATTTATGAAGAACTGTGCTGCTTGATACCTCTTGATGGTACAGCCATGGGAGAAGACATAACTGCATTTGTAAGCTATTTCGAAAATCAGAACATTAACATGAATAAAATATTCTGTGTTACTACTGATGCCGCCCCTGCAATGGTCGGAAAGAACTGATTTGTTAAACTTCATGAGGATCATATTGGACGTCAAGTATTGAGCTTCTATTGCATTATACACCCGGAGAGTTTGTGTGCGAAGATTTCGTCACTGTGCTTGAACTCTGTAATGGAAACTGTTGTCAAGATAATTAACTTCATACTTTCTCGCTCTTCATTGACCCACAGACAATTCAAGTCTCTTTTACAAGAAATGGAGAGCGCATATGCGGACCTTCCGCTGTACAGCAATGTTCGTTGGCTTAGTCAAGGTAATGTTTTGCACAGATTTGTTTCATGTCTAGAAGCAATCAAGGTGTTTCTTGATGAAAAAGAACATTTCCCGGAATTGAATGACGAGGACTGGCTGTGCAAGCTGATGTTTCTGGCTGACAAAACTACACATCTGAATGAAATAAACTTGCGTTTACAATGGCAGGGTCAAACAATACTTGATCTTTCTGAGCACTAGAAAGGATTTGAGTCAAAATTAGACATATTTTGCCGTGATGTTACCAATAACACATACAAGTACTTCCCAAACGTAAAGGCTCATTCAAATCGATTTACTGTCAACAGAGATGAGCTTCAGAAGTACGTTGAAGCGCTCAAAGGAGAGTTTGCTCAACGAGGTCAATACTTCCAAATTCACGGGCCCATATTTTCTTACCTCATCAAGCCTGACTTAATTGATCTTACTACCATTCCATTTGACCTATCTCTTTTCGAGTGGATGGATATTGAATATTTTGAAATGCAGCACATCGAATTCAAAGCATCAGAGTTATGGACGATAAAATTTGTAAAATTACGGAAAACTCTTGAAGGAAACTGCTTGGAAAAGTCAGCTGTCATCCTCGACTGCTGGACATCCCTGCCTGAAACGTTCATCTGTTTGAAGAAAGTTGCATTTGCTTTGCTTTCAGCTTTTGGGTCAACTTATACATGTGAACAAATTTTCTCACACATGAAAGCTGTTTTCAGTCCACAGAGAAGTCGCCTAACACCTGTGCATTTAGACGCCTGTGTGAAGCTGAAAGTGACCAAATACACACGATATTGAACAATTAGCCAAGGAGAAGCAAGGACAAGGTTCCCTTTAATGACTCAGATCAATAATAATCAATGATTACTTATATTAAAATTTTAATAACGTGTTTTATGTTAGATTAGAATAGTTATTTAATGTATCGGAAACATAATACAAGATCAAATTAATTTGTTTCAATGGTTGTTGTTTATAAAAATATGGTGGGCTTAGGTTGGCACGCTGTGACTCTGCAACATTACTTCGGCACAACACTACTAAAAGGTTGCCGATCCCTGATATAGAGCCTACTAAAGATGGTGGAAAGATTTTACATTTTCACAAGGATGCAGCTTGGGGACGACGCGAAAAAAATTCATGCCGATTTATCATAATTATATGGGGATCGTGCCTGTTGTTCATATGGCGATGTTACGGGATGGATGCGCTAATTCAGAGAAGGTCGGCAGAGCTTCGAGGACCTCCCTCGTGCAAGGAGGCCGTGAACGAGAGAGCCATCTCTGCTGTTCGTGAACTCGTTAAGGAAAATCCACATAACATCGTTTACGTGTCGCTGTATCGATTGGCAGTATGGAAGCAATTACTCATCAACATTAAAAGTTCCAAAAGGTCTGTGCCAAATGGGTACCCCAAAAACTGACAGAATGGGAAAAACGGGGTAGAGTCGACTCATGCAAGCAGATGCTGGCAATGTTCGAACCTAGTGGCCCCAAAAGGTTAATAGACTGTGTCACAAGTGAAAAGACATGGTTTTATTACTATACAACTCTTAGAAAGATCGACAACTATGTTTAAGTTGCGAAAGATGAACCACGTTCCCAAATCCTCCGACAAGACTTTCGCACGAGGAAGGTGTTCAAAATTTTTCTTAATTCCCAAGGAGTGGTAGCTGTAGACACCTTACCCGAAAAAAAGACTAAAAATGGCTAATATTACACCAACCTTGCTTTACCCAAAATGGTAAAGGAGATGAAAGAGCAGCGCTCAATAACAAGCGTATCGAGGGTTCTCGTTCTTTACGACAATGCCAGTGCTCACAAAACCCGGCAAGTTACAGCCTATCAGGAGCAGGCAAAAATCAAAATAGCTACCACATCCTGCTGTTGTTGTTGTTGTTGTTTAAACTTGGGAAAAATCTGGCCTTACTGTAAGGCCTCCCCACACAGGGGGGCCTATTCAAACAGGCCATATCTCTGGTTTGGGGGTAAAATTTAAGATCAATAATTGAATATGAGAATTGAGAAAATTAAAGTACCTAAAATAAGTTTTGTGAATTGATGAGGGGAGGTTTGGGTTGGAATTTAGAAATTCGCCACATCCCGATCGAAGCTGCTTAAAATTTAGTATCTCAAGCTTTAAGAGCAAGAGAAAAAAGGCCTAAAGGAAGGAAAGACAGCAAAAGAAAGAAAGAAAATAATTTTGAATAGAGAAAATAAAATAAATGGCACCGTACATGAAATGGGGGAGAGAGAGAGGAAGAGAGTCTAAAAGAAGAGGTTAAAAGTAAAAACATAAACCTAATCGAAGAAAGCATTCAATTTGGACAGGATTCAGACAGAAAATGTCTCAGCCAATCAGAAGAGAGAAATTTTGGGATTGGCTGAGACGGAAGAAGAAGTGAAACAGCATAAATACAATTAAAAAACTAAAAAATTATGTAAATTTACATAATATAAAGTAAAAAGTTCTAATTAAACATTAATTAGAGTATAAAGTAAAGAAAAATAAATAATAAACATGTTGTTGTTGTTGTTCTACTTCACGCTTTCTGGGAGGTCCGTTTACTGGCTTTCCCAAAGCTCCAATCAAAATTCGTGAATAGTTTTCAGAATTACTCAAAAGTTCAGCTGTAAGCTATGGTCGATTCATATTAGAATATTTTGAGAAATTCATGCTTTAAAACATAAATGCAAAGATAAAAAATTAATAATTAATCAGAATATCTGATATTATTTTTCAATTATATTTTTCTCCAGAGTTCTGAATTAAGAAGAAATTGTCCTAGTAGTTTGTAAATATTAAATCTCATTGACAGATTGGGATGGTTTAAGATATTGGATGTAGTGAAATCATTGATTCCTAAAAGATTTAATTCATTACAGAATTCATCTCTAGCAATTTTGTATTTTGGGCAATTAAGGAGAATATGATTAATAGATTCATAAGTTAAACAAGAGTTACAGTTGGGTGAATCTATTTTTTTAATTGTATACAAGAAGGGATTGAGTGTAACAGCTCCAGTTCTTAATTTTAAAATTTTTACCAAAATATTTCTAGGTAAATTAAAATTAATTATATATTGTATATCAGGAGATAACAGATATCTATGATTGTGTTTTAAACTACCATTAAGTTTGAAATAATTATTAGTTAAATGGAACTCATGCTTATTAATTATAGATTTAAATTGTGTGTAAAAATGTAGTGTATGTGTAAAATTGGATAATTGGAGTGCTTCTTTCGCAAGCTCATCAGCCTTTTCATTGCCAATAATATTGCAGTGAGCAGGAATCCACTGCAATGTAATATTATTTTGAAGAAACCTTACATTAAAGTTAGTTAAAGTAAGGATTTGATAAATATATTGTGGGTAGTGAGAATAATATAAATCTTGTTGTAACACACTTAAAGCACATTTAGAATCAGAGAAAATTACAAAATTTTTATGTGTAAAATTTTTTGTAATGTATATAATGGTCTCTAATATAGCTACAATTTCAGCTTGCGTGATTGTAATAATGGATGATAATTTTATAGCATGAGAATGATCAATAGAAGGAATGAAATAAGCAGCTGATGCTGCAAAGACTTCATTTTGAAGAGAGCCATCTGTGTAAACACTAATATGGTCACAATAATTAATTTTACAGTAAGAGTTGGCTAGCATATTTAAATTTTCTGCAGAATAAGATTTTTTAGAATTAATGTTTGAAATATTTTCACAGATTATAGGTCTGTGAAAACTCCAGTCAGCAATAAAGTAAAATGTGTCTCCAGAAATGGGGATATTAAAAATAATTTTAAGGAGCGGATCATCATCTAATTTTGAATGGAATTTCCAAAAGATTTTTTTGTTATATTTGTAATTGGATATGAAGGGATGGTTAGGAAGTTTTAGATGTAATTTGGTAAGATATTTTAACAATAAAATTTTTGTTCTGATTTGAAATGGTGCAATGGCTGTTTCACGAATTAAAGAAATTTCAGATGTTCTTTTAAATAGGCCTAGAGCAGATTTTAGGAATTGATTTTGTAGTATGTTAAGCCTCTTGAAATTTATATCTCCTGCACCCACTGTGAACTCTAAACCATATTCTATTTTAGGTCTAATTAGATTTTTATATAATGCAATTAAAAAGTTTGGTGGATACCCCAGTTGGATGCAGATAAGCATCTAAAAAATTTTAGTAGCTTGCACCCTTTACTAAATTGAATATTGAAGTGATGTTTCCAGTTTAACCATGTATCTAGGTTTATACCCAGATACTTAAATGTGGTTATTTGTTTAATTAGCTTCTTTTCAATGTATAGTTTTAACTCAGGGGGGTTAGATTTAGATTTTTTAATAAAGGGGAGGCAGACAGTTTTTTCAGTATTAATAGTTAAAAACATGTTTTACAATATTTTAGAATTTTGTCTATATGATTTTGAAGATTATGTTCAAGTCTTGTGATGTTGCTGTCCCTGCTCCAGATGATTATATCATCTGCAAAGGTTGCAAATTTAATATTAGGTTCAAAGTTTAAAAATAAGTCAGCCAAATATATATTAAATAAAATAGGGCATAGGATAGAACCCTGAGCAATTCCTTGATCCATATTAAATTGTGAAGAGAAGTTATTGTTGATTTTGACTTGAAATTTTTTTTTAATTAATGTAAAATATAAAAATTGGAGAATATTTCCTTTAATATTTAATTTGATAAGCTTAAACAAAAGACCTTTTTGCCAAATGGAATCAAAGGCCAGAGACAAGTCAAAAAAGATGGCAATTAGAGTCTGGTTTTTACATTTTGCAATATGTATATCAGAAATCGGGAAGAGACACTCTTTGGAGGATTTTCCTTTTCTAAAGCCATAAAAATTTGGAGGAAAAATATTTTTACTTTCAATGAACCAAATGATTCTTCTAAAAACCAATTTTTCAAATAATTTTAAAATGTTGGAAAGAAGAGATATAGGTCTGTATGAGTTACTGTCTGAAGAGGTTTTGCCTGATTTAAGTATAAAAATTATAAAGAATTTTGACCAGGAAATTGGATAATCATGTTTATTCCAAATGTAGTTAAAAATGTCTAATATCTTTTGTCTCCATGGACCAGGAAGATTTATGATATTTTTATTAGAGATTTTGTCAGGGCCAGGTGCAGCTTTTGGGTTTAGTCTTTGAATGGCGCTATTAAGTTCATTAATGGAGAAATTTCTATCCAAAATTAACAAATCAAAAGTAAAGTTTTTGATTCTTCTGTTTACTAATTTTTCTATTTCAATTTCTTTTAAATTGAGATCAATTTTGCTGGCAATTCTCAGTTTTGAACCCATATAGTTGGCTGTTTGTACAAGGTAAGATTTTTCTCAATAGCAACTTCTGCCAGGGGATTATTTTGTTGCGGGGCATTATTCATGTTTTTAAATACTCTCCACATATTAGATAGGGATGAGTTAGGTGATAAAAAGCCTGTGAAAGTTCTCCAATTATCTCTGTATAGTTCTTTTAGCTTTCTTCTAACCAATGCCTTTATTTTTCTGAAATGATAAATGTCTTTTAAAGCTCTTGACCTTTTAGCTTTGTTTTCAGCTTTTTTTCTAATAGTGGTAATTTTATTCATATACCAAATGTTTTTCAATATTTTTGGGTTTTTATTGATAACTTCAATAAAGCAAGATTTTGTAATGTTTTCCAAATGGGAAAAAAAGTTATTGTAGTTAGTGTCCTGAGGATTGGGTGGATTTTTGATAAGAATATTATGAAAATGATACCAATCATTTAATTCAATGATTTTTTTATTGCTATGGGATAATTTTGTAGAAATTAGAATTGGATGATGGTCACTACCTCTGGTATCAGGGAGGAGTGACCAGTTTAATTTATTATGAAGGTCAGGACCACAAAATGAGAGGTCAATAATAGACCTCTCATTATTTGGGTTCTCATGTGTAGTCTGTTTATCATTCAAGACAACAAAGTCATTTTTTAGAATAAAGCTGTTTAAGTGAGAACCAGCACGATTAATGCAGTATGAGTTCCAGGCGAAATGGTGGGAGTTAAAATCTCCCACAAATAAAATAGGTGGGGAAACTTGTTGTAAAATATTTGAGTAAGTAACTTCATTAATTATTTTACATGGATTATACACATTCAATACAGTAATTTTGATATCATTAAGCAGAATTTCTAAGCCTAAAATATTTAAATCATTATTATTTAAATTAATGTATTTGATTTTATGAGATAGATTTTTTTTTCATAAAATCCTACTCCTTTAGCATTATCATTTACAAAACTAGTACAGTAAATAAATGAAGAGATGTTAACATGTTTTTTGGTAGTTAATTCTTGTAGAGCTATTACATTCAATTTCTTATATTTACCTAGTAGAACAAGTTCTTCTTTTTTGGATTGCACTCCTCTACAATTCCATTGGAGTAGCACAAGATTATTAGAGGAATTATACTCTAAGATTTAGTATAATATCCTCAAGGATTGAAAATTCATCCTCACTGTGACAAATATATCTGCACAGTTGGAGAATCAGATCTTTGATTAAATTTACAGATATATTGTCATTTTTAATATTCTCTTCAATACTGCTAGGTGATTGAAGAATCTTCTTTGGTTTATCAATGTGTAAATATCTTTGTGCAATCTGGGCATATGTGCTATCAGAAGCTTTGCTAGTTGATGGAGGTATATCCATAAGTTCATCATCATTGTTAGGGTCAGTTGTGGCTTGAGTTGGTGAATTGACACTCTGAATTTGGGACGTGGAATTATCCTTGTAAGGTGTTGGCTTTGAAGGAGAATGAAGAAGGTTATTCTCAGGAATGATTTTTCCCCTTTCTCTTGTAGGACGAGGCATGACATTCTCATTACAGGAATGAATGTCAATCATTTTCCTTTTTTTATGATGACATTTTCATTTTCAGTAACTGACAAAGGAGATGAGACATTGGAGTCAGTTTTCTGTTCAAGTAAAGCTTGTTTGTAGGCCACATTCCATGTGCATTCATGCCTGTCCTGGATCCTTTTGGCTCGACAGGCGATTCTCTTCACAGGACAGGCATAGTAGGTGGATGGATGCTCACCTGAACAGTTTGGGCAGCATAACTTTTTTGCGTTGCAGCTTTTGTAGTAATGAGGGCCTGAACATCTCTTGCACTTCAATTTACCTCGAAAAAGTGATCCCAAATGCCCAAACCTGTTACACTTCAAACATAGAGCGGGTGGAAAGTAATAGGGTCGAACTCTGACTCTTGAAAGACCAATATGCACAAATTTGGGAAGAATGTCAGCATCCATTTTAAAAACTACATTATTAATAGGATTTTTTGCTATGACTGAATCTTTGCTATTGGGAACATAGCGGTTCATTCTTCTGACTGAGAATATGTGGTATTTATCCAGTTCCTGCAATAAATATTCATCTGAATACTTAACATTGACTCCTTCAAGGATGCCAAGAATATAATCATTTTGTGGAAATCTGAAAGAAACAGGAGTAGTTAGAATTTTAGAGATTTTCATAAGCTTTTGTAATTCTTTCTCCGAATCCGGAAATATAATCAGTTCTCCTTTCCTTGTAAAGTGTCCCTTAATTTCTTTTTTAAATTTGTTGAAAAAATAATCCGTTACTCTGGTGTCATCTAAGTCACTAATTTTAATATTGTTGTTATAGAAAATGATGGGTGAGACATTTTCTTCATCTTGTATTTTGCATTCACTATCACAGTCAGAATTTTCCTCTTCAGAGTTTTGGATTGAGTGATCAACATTTGTTGAATTTTCTTTTGTAGCAAGGTCATTTTCGATGTTTTGTTAATTTTTTTTCTTTTTTTTCTTCTTTTTTTGACTTAAGAGAACTTGGAATATTTCGTCGTTGACTTTGACATTGTTTATGTCGTTAAATGACATACTTCTATGTAAACTAGAAAGTTCCATTTTCTTGAGATGTCTTTCAAGTTTATTGGTCTGTGCCTTATCGCTTGACTTGATTGGCACTCCGACTGTTTTTTTTCAATTTCACATTTGGTTTTTTGCCTTTTAGCATTTTATCTTTCAAAATCTAAGCTCACAGGATGAAAAGAAACAAACTTTCACTCCAAAATCAATAGCTTAAATTAAAACTCGGCGAACTTAGGCACATCCGATGTCGACAAAATCCCGAATCGGAATCCCAATAATAAACATGAAAACCACTTTTAAAACTTTAAAAGTTGGGTGACAATATTAAGGTAGTCCCAAACGGAGAATGCGTCTGGAAGTTCTTTAGAAAGTAAAGCTCTTTTGTAAAATTTGCGAAATTTAGATCTAATTTTGCCTTCCACAGTCACTGTTCTCTTCAAAGTGTTGAAGGTGGAAGGGATTTCCCACTCAGAGACTGCAGATGTAGGTTGAGCAAGGAATTTAAGAACATCTACGATGTCTTCATAAGTTTCCTGTGAATCGGAGTCTTCAAGAATGCAGTCTTCTCGGTCGTCGGGAAGCCGATCTGAAATGAAGTCTGATATGGCAAAGCAAAGAAGTGACTTGAGTTGATTTCTAGGCACAATAATTTCAGAAGGTTCTTGTTCAAAAAGAATTTGTGAACTAGAAATTGTTAACACTGGAGTGGGTCTGGGAGTTACATTTTGCACTATGTCCTCAGAATTTAATTCTGGATTTAGCGGTAGACAAACATCAGAAGTACATTTCAACAGAGTCATTAACTGATATCACAGTAATGGGAATGGTGGGCTTGTTGATCGAAATAGATTTTTTAGACAGAACTTTGGCATAAGAATCACATTGCTTGATGAGGTGATTTTGTTTTTTACACCATTTACAAAGCTTGATCATGCCTTTATACCAAACGGTAGCTGTAAAAAGTCCGATCTTGACAAAGTTGGGAAAGGGTTTTGACATTCTAAAAGAAAGAATTCGAGTACCTGTTTTTATCGAATCCAGCCCGTTAGAAGTGAGGTATTCTTCTTCAATATCCAAGATTGTTCCAAAGTCCTCCAAGGCACTCTTAATTTCATGATCCGAGATGAAGAACGGTAGTTTTGAAAGGAACACAGTCTTGACAGGAGTGGCAAGGCGAACAGAAGAAACCGGATGGCCGTGAATATTGAAGCCCGATGAAGCTGCCATCAAATCAGCGCTAAGTTCGTTTTTGAAGGTTAACACAGTTGAGACATTAGACAGTTTCTGTGCATATTCAACATTTGCTGCACCTATTTTGAAGCGAAGTGAAGAACTACTTCTTCATATGTTACATTTTCATGACGTATTTTGAAGCTCCAATGGAGCCTTTCATCTTTGTAGACATCGGAAGCATTCATGGTCGACACCGGGCAACTTCAGGAGCGATCAAGAAACACGTCCGCACTCTTCAAAAGCTGGAGAGGAGTCACAACATCCTGCATATTCATCCGATCTTGCTTGCACCAAGCGATTATTGGTTGTTTCCAAAAATTAAAAAGGAACTTGCTGAGAAGCCTATTCAAAGTGTGCAAGACCTAGCAAAATGCGTTCGTTCAGAGTTGTGGTGTATTCCCCAACAAGAGCACCACCAAGCTTTCCAGAATTGGCGCAGATGTCTGGAACTTTGCAAAGATCCTGGAGAGGAGTACTATGAAGGACAATAACAGTTTTGTTGAGGTAAGTGCAATGATTTTTGTTCTGCAGATGCATGCCAAGAACTTTTTGAACATACGTCGTACATGTATATTAAGTGATTAATTGAATTATTTACGACCCCCCATATTGTGTCAATGGGATTCAAAGTCGAAGCGCTCAAGAGCCATCCATCTCCTAATTGTTGTAAAGAAGAAATAATATAAATATAATTTTCTCAAAGGTAATAATCTATAATTGGAACTTTTAAAATATGCGTTTTATGGGAACTATTACACAACTGCTGCTCTGAAATGTTTAAACTTTCATACCTGTTTTAGTATTGAAAGAATATTGTTGAAAATTGAGATTTAAATAGATTTGATTATGATCTTTAAATTATCCTCAGCCACATTTTCTCATAAAAAGCTTATTTTAAAACTTACATATTTTTAAAATTAACTTCCCATTGACAAAACATGGGGTAGAGTGATCATTTATTCAACGATCGCTGAATGTTTTGCCAAATTCTCTAAAACAAGATTTCTTCATAGATTTATTTAAAAATAATTTTACCTTATTTTTCCCAGTTTATTCTAAAAAGAAATGGGATGAAGCACATCAACTCGCCTTGACAAATAAAAAAGTCGGCCAGGTAAGAGCCATTTCTCTTTAAAAATTATATTCTGAGCTCTGCGTGAATGCGGATATCAGCATTTAAAAGTGGTCTGCGGGTAAAAGATTGATGACGACGCCGATAGCGGATAAAATCTCAAAGATATGGGCAAACATTACTGCACTATTGATAGCTGGCATGAGTGGATAAAATCTCAAAGATATGGGCAAACATTACTGCACTATTGATAGCTGGCATGAGTGATAATAAAATGGAATTCTTCCCATATTTAAAATTATTTTAATTAAATTTAATTGTTTAACATTTAATGCCTAATAAATAATTAACATATAAAAATAAACAAAAGTTGAGCTGAAATCTTGAGTAATTACATTTAATAAGCATAACAAATTAGAATTTTTAAACAGCAATACATACATAATATACAGGGTGAATCTGAAAAAGTGGGCAAAACTTTACGGGGTGGTAGAACGTAGCTATACGAGCAATATTCGTCATAGAATGTATGGTCGGAACGCAAGCGGTGAGAAGTTAAAAGGTAGTTTTCCACTGTCACATTTAAAGAATGAACACAAGAAGGAGAGGAGATACTCTGTGCCTCACTTGCATTCCCGTCCGCCGCACCGTACACAAAGTGCATATCCGCCATTTCGTGGTTAGTATAACCAGCCATCCTCTCTGCAATTCACGGTAGAAATGCCATTGGGTGCGAAGACCGACCCATTTATACCATTTCCAACGCCACCTAGCGGCTCGCCGTTTGCGTTCCGACCATACATTCTATGACGAATATTGCTCGTATAGCAGCGTTCTACCACCCCGTAAAGTTTTGCCCACTTTTTCAGATTCACCCTGTATATGCAGCACATTATATATAAATATATACACGAAGAAAAAAATAGCATATGTGCTTTAATATCTATATCCGAGGAGCCAAATACAGACTCATTCAGGTTATAAAAGAAAATCCATTAGATATTATGTCAAATTAAACGAGAATGACAGCAATTATTAGTAAACAAAATATAAAAAAGAAATAATTAAATAAGATACTGCAAGTATATTGTTTAAGTTCAATATTCTGTAGCATTTAAATTTAACATATTTTGTGCATAATATCTTCTTATTCAATTGTTAACAAATATTCATTTAATACTTTTTGAATATACTGAAACATTTCCCGTTTCTTATATTAATATTTAATATGTTGAAAATTTTTGCTACTATGAAAAGGAAAGTTTTATGGAAGATCTCTATTTTATTTCTCAAAATGAAATTCAAACTTATACTTCTGGAATTACAATTAAATTTTCCTATAAAAAAAATAAACACCCCCTCAAGCAGCTGCTTGCCACAGAGGTTTGACAGGAGCCTGTCAGTTTAATACGCCATAGAAGGTCTGTGAGGATGGTGGGACCTCAGCAGAAAAAGAGCAAATACACCCATGCCTTACCGGGGCTCGAACCCAGGTCAGTAGACATGCGTGCTAACCACTCGGCCATGGGACGACAAACTTTCCTATTGGTATTAAATTTTGATTTTTGTGCAAGAATAAATAATATATATATATAATTTTCTAAAAGGTAATAATTTATAATTGTGATATAGTGAATTAAAAGCGGAATAATTATTTGGGGATAAATTCCGAATCAATATATTTTCTGCAAAACATAAAGGATGTAAATTAGATTTATAATCTCCTTCCCAACAATATAATTCCATATATTAAAGTCGATTGTACCCATGTAAAATAAAGACAACGAAGGAAGTTGATCTCTACAAAAATTTTAGAACATAAAATGTTTACAAATATGATTTAACTTTTTACATATATTGTTTTTTTTTTCGTTTTAAATTAGAATCAATCATTATACCAAAGTAATTATGAATTTCGTTATCTTTTATATTTTCACAATTACATGTTTCATTATTATTTTCACAATTTTGTGAAACTGTATAAGAAATTTGGTAAATTTGATTTCATTAAGTTAAATAATATATATTTGGTTTTCTTTTCATGCAACTCTGATTCATTCTTCATAACCCAAATAACGAATAATCTTTAAATCTGTGTTAATTTTATTTAATTATATATCATAATTTTCTGCTTCAAATATGAAAATTGTCATCAGCAAAGGAAACAATATTCGCCTTAGTTCTTATTTTACAAAAAGGTTAATATAAACAATGAACAATAAAAGACCTAAAACCGATCCTTGTGGAACACCTCATTTTATGTTATTAATTAATACCTATTGGTTTTTTTTTGCTGTGTAAGACTATACCCAGTTATAAGGCCAATCCTCTAAATACATAACGTACATAATTTCATTATCAACAGATAAACCATCATAATATATTGCTTTTTTGTTATTTAAATTTTATGATATTTAAAATTTGACCATTATCAGTTTGTTTAAAATATATTGATTTCAAAAACATGGTTTGTTCATTTTAAAATCCGACTGATTCGTGATTTTTTTTTGGAATATATATATTTTTTGCTTGCAACATTAATAAAACATTCATTAATTTCTATTACTTTAGTTTCTTTTTAATAGCATAAATATGATCTACTGTGGTAGTCCCTGTAATTTAATTAACTAATTTTCATTGATTTGTACTATCATTATTGCAGATATCAGTTTTTTATAATAATTTTGTTTGGCAGAATTTTCAATTTGTTTAAGGTTTTTATTGTATATTTTATAATCAATTTAATATGAAACAACTAAAGGATATTTTTTGGCGTTTTCATAGTTTTCATAGAAACATTCCAGATTACATTTAATATATTTCATGCATTTTTACTTTTTACTAATACTATTTATAACGCTATACGTAGTCCAATTACCTTTAAGATTTTTATCATTAATATCAAAAACAGAAACCATAATAATAAATTTTCTTTTTTCAATTGCTTTTTGTACTATATTGAATTTTTTATAAGCTAAATTTTAAATTTTTCTTTGTAATTGGCATTGTCTAACTTGTAGTTTTTTTGTTTTTCAAATTTAAAATAGTTTATCTTAGTTTTAATGTTGAATTTTTTTCCTTTTTTTTCCTTATAATAATAGTAATGGGAAGTGATCAGTTTTATAAAAGGTTGTTTTACTCAAAAGTTTTGAATTTATATTTCTAATAAAAATATAGTCTATGCAAATGGCTCTCATAGTTGTTATTCTTGCAAAATCATTTACATGCGAACTTAAACCATAAGATGATATAATGCTTATATATTTGAAATTTTCATTATTTAACTTGTTTATATCTAAATTCACCTCATCACTGAAATACATATATTTGCTTTTAAATTTCTTCAGGTAATTTTCCAATTCATTTTAAAATTAATTAATAATATACTTATGGAATCAATAAAATGAAATTATGCATATATCATTTAATTTATCACATACATGTAAAACCTCTGGAGTTATAAAGCTTCGACATTTTATACATTCATCTCTCTATATATTTTTTTCTTTAAAATTGGATATAATACCTTCTAACTTATTGTAAAGTCGAGTATTACAGAAATATTATATCCATGAATTTTATAACTATTAATTTAAAATCCCATATCCATATTTCAATTAAAAAAAATATCTGTATATATAATTTAGTTCTATAATGGAATTTGAATTTCTTCAAAACTGGTTCTAAGACTTTTAATATCAACGTGGATAATATTTAATATATTTAATGCATTTCCTGAAAAATATTAATTAGTTTCTGAAGATCAACATTTTTAGAAATATTATTTTCATCATTCTCCGTTATAAGTTGATAAGTCAAATTCACTCCGTATTCTAATCACTTCAGTATTTTCAGATTTTCTGAGGAAAATTTGACAATTTTCTATTCATAAAAAAAATACTTATTTTTAAATTTGCATTGTTCGGGTTTATAAAACAGCTCTTTGTAGTATCTAAATAAATGCTACATGTTTCGATGTATAATTTCATTTAAAAGAGTACAATTCGTTGAGAAAATTTTGCAGAATTTCATTTCGTAAATTTTTATCTAAATTTAGTAAAACATATCTTTCTGAAATACAGGCTTTCTTTCATCACACTATATATATTTTCAATTAATAAATCATTGGACATATTTCTTTTACTCCTAAACATATATCAGCCTTCAGGCATTTGCAAAACCTAGACGGTTATTAAGGAGTCAATAACTTTAGCTATGCTATCAGCTCAGAGCTTGAATTGTATTGCCTAACTTGGACACAGGCGCAAATTCTAGAATTTAGTAAGTAAAGAAACGATTGAAATAATTTAGGAAAAAAAAAGATTACAGTTTTGAATGTATAACTTCGAAATACTCTTCATACATTTTTCAGAAATAATAAACACATATGAATAACACAATTTTTCATGTAATAATCACAGTGCTTGAACCTTTTGATTTTGTGTGAAATGTCAAAGGCACGGGAGTTGGCTCAGTCGGTAGCATGCCAAACTCGTAATCTGTAGTTCCTAGGTTAGAGTCGCACTTGAGCCAGCATTCAGATTTATCTCCGCTAAACCTTGGGCGGAAGTCGGTAGCGCGTCGGGCTCGTAATCTGCAGTTCCCTGGTTCAAGTCCCAGCTGGGCCAGCGTTGAGATTTATCTCCGTACAACTCCTTGCTCTGCTCACGGTCAGTAGGGGACACCGATGGCCTTGTAAAGGCCCCGTTCGTCGGATGGGATGTTAGGCCGTGGCTAAGTACGGGAGAGCCATATCCTGTGGACGTTAGGAACATGTTGGATGGCCCTGCGGGAGACTACCACCTGTCTCCCAACAGCTGTTTCAGTGGGTTCCTCCCCCAATTTTCTCTGAGCCTTCGGGGTCATTGTGACCTGGCCATTTAACTAATTAAAAAGGTAGATATATAGTTAGATAGATAATTTATTCTCAGAATATGCAGTACTTTGCATTTACATGTTTTTTACCTTAGAACTGAAATTATAATGAAATATATATAATGTTGTATATCTCAGATACACAATTTTAAAGTATTACATTTTCAAATATATATTCTTCTTTATACATAGTTTGTCCAATAAAAATAATATATTTATTCATACCATATATATGGAAATTTTTAAAATTATATTTCATTAGTGTTTTATAATTTTACCTACATTTTTCAGTAAAAGTCTGAGAAAAAAGGTTGAGTCTTCCACGAGAGTAAAAACTCGCTTGTGGAAGAAATTTAACAGTTATGTTGTAATAAAATGAAAAGGCAACATGCTTCAGTTTCACATTTCCTCGCATTTTGCTAGCTTGATCAAAAAATCTAAGTAAATATTTAACCAATTTATAAATTTGAAAATTATCATTAAGAATAAATGAAATAAAAAAAATTTACTGGGTAGAAAACAAAAAAAATACAAAAATCTATATTGAATTGTGCGTTAGTAAGTGGTTCAGTTGAGCACCTTAAGGGCAACTCGGCATCAAATGAAATTATATTACATTTAAATCGCTTTTATTTCTAAAACATAGTCTCAATATTTACCACATTTAAAATCCATTTTCTTAATTCCTTATAGAAAAAGTTATCATTCCTGATTCCTTTGATGTACTCTGGTAAGCAGTTAAAAAACTTTGGCGCCAAATAAACAATGTTTTTCCACAATAGTTTTATTCGCTTTTAAATCAAGTAAGAAAAGGTTTTCTGACAGTCGGGTATTCTTTTCAAATGTCCGTAAAGTTTGAACATTAAAATTCATCCTTATGTATTTCAGTACCTGAAATACATATAATTTCCTTATTTGTAAAATACCTAATTCATTGTATACATTTGCAACGCTTTAATTTTCTTAGTTTCATCATGCATCTAATTATGTGATTCTGCACATAGTGTAATATTTTGATTGTTGTCAAATAGATTTCCACCCCATGATAATAAACCACAGAGCAAATAAGATTTAATCCAAGAAAAGTAAATAATTTTCAATAAAGATAAATTTACGAATTTCCGGATATAATAAATTTTAGGTATAATGCAGTTATTAATGCGAAAAATTTCCGCTCAGAGGTTAAACCACCCAACCCAAATCTCCGCTAAACCACCACACTGCTGTCGGTCAGAAAGAGGACACCGATCGCCTTTCTGAGCCCATCGGTGTCCTTTTTCTGATCGAAGGCTTAGAAAGGCTACCGTCCTTCATGAACCAAGTTCAGCCGTGTCCCCGTGTGCAATGAGCCATACACTCTTCACATTAAAGAACATGCTGGTTGGCTTGACTGGAGGGTTCCACCTGTTTCCTAACAGCTGTCCAGTGGGTCCCCTTTCCCAATCTTCTCTGAGCATCAGGGTTCTTGTGCACTGGGGAGCAGGGATTGCATTAGTCGGAAGCACACCAAGCTTGAAAACTGTAGTTCTCAGGTTTGAGTTCCATCTGTGCGAGCGTTGAGATTTATCTCCGCAAAACCCCACCCTACTCTTGGTCAGTACGCAACACCGATGGGCTTGGAAAGATCGCTGTCCATTGAAGGGGACATAAAACTGTGGTCTGTGCAGGAGAACCATACTCTGAAAAAGTTAAAGAACACGCTGGAAGACCTTGATGGGAGGCTACCGTCTGTCTCCTAACAACTGTCCCAGTGGATTACCTTCCATAACCTTCTCTGAGACCTTGTGACCTTACGATTTAGCCAACTGTGCAGAAAAATGCCGCTCAGAAGTAAAAACAACGTATATATTACAATTTGTTTAATTTTTGTTTTCAATTTTAATGTTATCTTCTTTAATTTGCATTTTGATTTACGTCAAAAAATTGATTGATTGACTGAAAAACAAACTGCATTTTTTTTTCTGTTTCCAGCCAGATTTTAGGTTCGAACCATCTGGCCGTGGAAATAATGTCCGAAACTTTAATGCTGGAGTGAAAGCAGGTGTCGGAGTTAAAGTATAGGAAAGCAAGAATGGTAAAACCAGCGTAGGTGTTGCGGGAACCTACCAACAAGGATTTGGTCGTCAAAAGGGTCACAGTTTCAGATCCAAACCCAGTTTTGGTGTTGGAGCTGGAGTCAAAATCAAATTTTAATACCATCGTCCACATCTTCCGCAAAGCTTACTAAATGGATTATGACATGAAAGTGTTATGATCTTTACAAATGTTCCTAAAAATATGCCAAATAAATAAACTTCATTTACATGATCATCCTATATTGTCAATGTATAATCAATGTTCATTATATTATGATCATTTCACTCCGTGTTATGTCAAAGGCGAAAAAGTTTCGATATTCCATAACTTCTAAAATAAGCCATTTATGATAAAATATCACTGACGATATATTGAAGTTCTCAACTAAATTTATGAAAATCTAGTTGTTGTTTTTTTAAAGAACCTTATTTATTAAGTATTTAAATGGTTAAGGAAGTTTGAATATTAAAGAACAGCAAGCCAGACAATAATTTATTTCAAAGTTTAATTAGATTATTTAATAAAAAAAAAAGCCTCGTTTCTTACAATTGGCATTACTGACATTAATTATTCAAATTTCTGTAAATCTTTGAGTAGTGTAAATCTCAATTTTTAAAATTATTCTTTTAATATTTAAAGATTTATCGCAACACAATAAAGTGATGTATACGCGTGCAAATGTTCAAAAAACGGAACGTGAGAACGCAAGGTAAGTGCGTTTATCGCAGATTCATTAATACATAGTCACAGGGAATGTGATGTTTTTTTTTTTAAAAACGGATATCTGTTTAGCGATATGCTCTAGTCGAAATTGTTGTGCGATATGCCTAGATTAAAATTATCTCCTATAATATTATATATTTTTTGTTATTGAGGAATGAAAGTTTGCTGTTTAACGATATGTTTGGGCTAGAAGAATTGGCTTTATTTTGTTTTACTTCTGAGCGACACTTTTTGCACACAATGGGCTAAATGGCCAGATCACAAGATCCCCGAAGGCTCAGCAGAAGGTTGGGGAGGGCTCCCTCTGGAACACCTGTTGAAAGACAGATGGTAGCCTCCGTCAAAGCCATCCAAGCATGTTCCTTAACGTGCACAGTGTATGTTTCTTCCGTACACGGAGCCCGGCTTAGTGTCCCTTACCGACGGACTGACCGTGATTGATTGACTGAAACGTTATAGCAATTGAGATCTCCTTTTTAAGGTTTGATTGAAACTGTGACCGTGAGCAGAGCGTGGTATCTGAAGAATAAATCTCAATGGTGACCGAGCTGGGACTTGAACCTGGGAAATGCAGATTACGAGCCTCCCGCGCTGGGACTCGAGCCTGTGAACTAGCAGATTACGAGCCTCCCGCGCTACCGACTGAACCACCCTTTTTCCAGAAGAACTAGCGTAGCTTGGCATTGTTAAAGTGCTTAAGTAACGTTCGTTGCTTAGCGATGTGCGTAGTCAAGAATAAATGCCCTAGATAAAGTTAATACGGTTGATATTTTTTTATATCTAAACAAGTACTTTACATTTGTAAATAAATCTTTGTTATTAAATTCTTTCTGGCATAAACTCATTGTGCTGTGCCTTCAGTGGTTCTTAATGCGAGTTTTAAGCTATTATCTTCATAACTTCGTTGGATGTCCTTGATAGTGTTCTATTTTTCAGTTATTTATATTTTTTATTTAGTATTAATTTTCTTCATAGTAGTAAATTAAAGATCATTTTTAAATTTAGTGCAACATTTTTTCCGTGTTCATATGTAGCGAGTAAGGGCGGGAGATTACGTAAAACCGCAATGTATCATAATGATACCTGAAAAATGAAATGGCGGCCGTTGTGTGGCGAACTGCACTCCTTTCCAATTAACTAATATTTTCTTTATAATAAAATGTTTCCCGCCATGTATTTAGAAGTAATTTATTTGCCCCTATATGATTTGAATCTCTGACCTCCTCTCTCTAGAGTCATAATTTTTACACTTTGCTTTTTTGCTGAAAGAACTGATATTTTACATCGACCCTGTTCTTATTTTGTTAACTATACATCATTCCGTTTAAGGACTAATAGAGTATGCCTAATTTCAGATACAGCTAGCAAAATTTTCTGGATTAGGAATTTACTTACGTTATCAAGTTCGCTTGATTTCCTTGGTTTACTAAATAGTAGGAGGAAGTAATTTATACTTCAAACTATTTCTGTTTTATCAGCTTTATAAAAATTGGTCACTTTTACGGATTATCACGCGATATGAAGTTAATAGATCACAAAAAAAAACTAAGTGGTGATTGTCCAATTTCTTCAAAATGGAAATGTCACTATTAAATCTGTAGTACTGGGCTTGAGTAAACGTAGCTGTTGCCAACAAAAACTTCAAACGATAATAATTAAAGCCTAAAATAAATGTGGGTGATATAATTTTGACAGAAGACATATTTTTATGCAGAACTATTTATTTTTGTTGGGATACAAAACAGAAAAAATCATGAACATAAAAAAACTTCTTACAACATAGCTCTACCAAACATATAAAATAAAGATAAATACAGAGAAATATAAATATAGAGACTGGTCGTGTGCATGTATGGAAACATTATCCTTCGGAATACTACGTTGTACATGGCCGAGTGGTTAGCGCGCTTGACTACTGATCTAAGGGACCTGGGTTCGAGCCACGGGTAAGGCATCGCTGTTTGTGTCGTTTTTCTGCTGAGGGCCTGCAATCCTCTCAGACCTTCTACTATGGCATATAAACTGACAGGCTCCTGTCAGACCTCTGTGGCAAGCAGCTGCTTGAGGGGGTATTTATTTATTTTTTTTATTTATACATGAGACCTCGTTTATCGCTGTTTCATTTAACGTTCGGATTTCAGGTACGTATCCTAAGCACTAAACGAGGTATGCCTGTACTTTTCATTCGGAAAAATTGATTAATAATTAATTTAATTTAAGTTTTATGTAAATAAAGTTAAATAAAGCAAATAAATATCTTCTATGCGATTCTAAACAAAATATTTGTTTACATTACAAAACATTCTGTAAATTAATCTGAAATTAATTATGATCACATAAACACGAAATAATTTTCCTGTACCAATCATTAATTTAGAAACAATTTCAAAAAGTTTGTTTTACCATGAACATTTTAATTGAACCACATATCTTAGGATAAATTAAATGAGTACAACGTTTAAATCCATGAAAACAAAAACATCAATTACAACACAAATGCAATAAGTACAAATAGTAAAAACTATTCTTTTAAACATGTGCTATCGAATAACTTAGAAACAAAATAATATAATTAAAGCTACAATGAATAATATGCAAAAATAAAAGTTATCACAGTAATTACTAAACAAATTTAATTCATAATAAGGAGGAGCGGGGGTGGCTTAGTTGATAGCGCGCCAGGCTCGTATTCTACAGTTCCTAGGTTCGAGTCCCAGCTGGGTCAGCGTTGAGATTTTTCTCCGCAAAACTGCCCGCCCTGCCCATGGTCAGTAGGGGACACCGATGGGCTTGGAAAGGCCGCCGTCCGTGGGATGGGACGTTAAGCATTGACTCCCGTGTGCGGGAGAGCCATACCCTGTGCACGTTAAAGAACACGCTAGATGACCTTGACGGGAGACTACCATTTGTCCCCCAATAGCCACCAGCGAGTCCCACCTCTGAGCGGCACTTTTTGGCACACAATGGGCTAAATGGCTAGGTAACAAAGGCCCCGAAGGCTCAGAGAGGATTGCGGGAAGGGACTCGCTGGTGGCTGTTGGGGAACAAATGGTAGTCCTCTCTGAGCCTTCGGGGCCTTTGTGACCTAGCCATTTAGCCCATTGTGTGCCAAAAAGTGCCGCTCAGAGGTAAAACAACCAACTAATCAAATCATAATAAGGAAGAGATGAAATTCAAGAAACTGAATAATTATAAAGTTTGTAAGATATACATTTAAAATTAATTCATTTCTATACTTGGAACAAATTAATGAGCTTCGTCCAATGAATTTCCCCGGAATGGAATAGATAACTTAAACAAATCGGTCAAAACGATTTTTGAAAAATTGGTGCTACTGTAGCCTGCAGTCTATTGAGTTAATTACATTACAGGGGCGATATACTTATTATGCAATTTGCAATTTTTACAATACTTTAGAAAATTAAGTTTTATGTAAAATAACAAACTGCAATAGCTGAGATCTACCGAAATTAGTCTACCACATGCAATAATTATCGGCTGGTCATTATTCTATTTAGGTAGAGAAAAACATCCTGCTACAATTCACAAAACATTCTGCTACATCCTGTTACATTTTCACGAAACATTCTGTTACATCTTGTTACAATTCACAAAATATTATATCACATCCTGTTACAATTTACAAAACCAAACACTGTAGTCTTCAATTTTTACAGTACTTTAGAATATGCATTTTTTTATAGGAACAAAATATTATGGCGTGATGTCTATCGAAATTAGTCTACAACACGCAATTGTTACTGATTGATCATTTTTCTATCTATACATGCGTAGAGCAAAACATATAAAAAAGCCAGAAATAAGCATGAGAAGAGGTTTTAATGTATGTAAGTAATCCGTCGCCTGCATTATTTAAAAAGCCCTCAAAATAGTCAATGAAGTAGGAAATATCCAAAGTTAGTCATATTGTCTAACGCAATCCCGAAAGAGCGAATTTCAGAATATCATATCTGCAATTTTAGGGTGCTTTGGAATGTTCATTTTAATATTTTTTATATGCAAAAGATATTTATGTGCTAAAAAATTTATTAGATAAATCCTTTTCAATTAAGAAACCCAATTTTTGGTAAGACCTTAAATTGGGTTTGTTAATTTTTTAATGGTATTTTGGACCTTTAGTCTTTTAGGATTGCACTGAATAATATTGCAAATATTATAGATTTCTAACTTCATTGGCTTCATTTATTTTCAGGGCTTTTTAAATATTACGGACAACAGATTCCTTGCCTACACTGACCCTTCTTGTCTTGCTTATTTCTGCCTTTTTAGGACTTTTTTCTTTACATACATAAAAAAAGGAATAATCAATAACTGTAGGTGGCTGTACACTAGAGACATAACTGATACGCAACTCACTATAGTTATAGTGAACATTTTTTTTGAGGGGGGGGGAGGCGTGAGAGGAGAAATATAGGACACTTATTGAAAAATTATATATTCTGGCAAATTTTGCAACTATTATTTCTTTTTTAGGTTTTGCCAAAATGCTTTTAATTTATTCTGTGCTATGTCTAGTAAAGTCATCTTCAAAAACTAGTAAATATTCTAAAAATCGCTAAAATAAAGCGAATGATATGTACATTTGTATTAATTTTATCTAAGAAGAAAACAATTATTCAAAACCGTAAATAAAGAAAACCATATCAATAAAATAACTTTCAATTTGGTTCACACTGTTACAATATTATTTAATAATTTTGTACAAAATAATAATTGAAATTATTAATATTATTGTTATGTGCTATTAATCCTCAATCATATCAACAATAATAAGAAAAAAATATCAAAATTAGTGGGAAGACGGAATTAGTTTTATTTGGTATCAAAAACCTAGGACTTTTAAAGGACATACGAAAAATATAGGACAAAAGTACGTTTTTCAAAATTTTTATACATATATAAGACAATGTCCTAAAATATAGCACTGGCCATTAAAATACAGGACGAATAATCACCATATAACTGTAACGACGAAAAAAATTTCACTACTGCTAAAAATAGCAGATTATATAATCCACTTTAAACATTATAGACAAAAATAAAATAGTTTTGTGTTCCTCGCGAATTACCAGTGCATATTTAGTTTCAAGTTAGCAAAACTGAAGAATGTATGGTTCTCATTTTTTAGCATGAAAATTGTATCTAATACCAGCACCATAACCAACAGAAGGCGGTGAGAATTGTGGTTGGAAGTGATCATTTCTGATGCCACCGCTGTACACAGCCGACACACCACCGCTTAATCTTCCATCGTTGCTCTCGTACACTTTCACACCGACTCCAGCACTGTAACTACCATAGAAGTTGCCTGGGTCATTACCACGACCACTGGCATGAAAAACTCTGATATCAGGCTGCAAAAATAAGAGGGTAAATTTCTGAATTTCATTTCAGATGAAAAATTAATTCATATATTTATTTTGAATAATAATTTTTTCGTAAAAAAAAAAGCAATTTCCACTCTGTTTTTTATATTTTTTAATAATGCAAAAAAGAAAATAAAAAGAAAAGAAATAATCTGTCTGTTTCACCTAAATGGTTTCAATGGTTTTTTATAACTGTTTAATTTTCGCAGAAGTTTAATTTTCGCAGAAGTAATTTTCGCAGATGTATAAGTACTTTAATCTGAGAACAATTAGATATTTTATTTAATCGATTTCTACCGGAAAAATTTAAGAACACCCTCAAATGTCCTGAAATGCCTAGAAAGGGGCGGTAGCTTTCTCGAACCTTAGAACAGATTCAACACGAATATGTTGATTTTGTACGTAATCCACTTCAAACAAGCTTTGAATTGGCACTTGCATTATTAACATATTAAAGAATTTTTGGAACGTTTTCACGCGAGCTCGAAAAGACCTAGATTAACATAATCTTGCCTAGATTAACATAACCTTGCATGAAGTGGGCCATTAGCCTAAAAAGATTTGGTACCACACGGTGTTACTTTAATACCTGAAAACATCATAGATGTAGATTAAAACAATACACAATATAAGAGATTTCCAAATGAATTATGAGATAATAATGTCGTTCTCCTTACCTGTCCAACATTTCTATTTGTAAGTGCTAAATTTTGTGCTGCTTCTTGCAGAGCTCTCTGCCCATTCGCATAATTTACTGCTTGCTGAGTTGCATAATCCTGTATTGCCTTTTGAGCTGCTTGCTGGGCTGCCTGCTGAGCTGCTGCATGTTCAGCTGCTTGCTGAGCTGCTGCACGTTCAGCTGCTGCCTGTTGAGCTGCTTGTTGCGCTGAAGTTGAATCAGCCTGACTGTGAACTGGCAAATGAAATGAGGTGAAATCATTTCAAATTATAAGCTTTCATTTGGAATAAAAATCGTTATGATCAATCTCTCCCGGTTTAATTTTTCTGCCTTTCTTTTAAGGAAGGAAAGAAATAAACATATTTTGGGGGTATCTTATGACATTCCCCACTCAAAAGTTTCTAAACTTAAAAACGGAATTGCCTCGCTCAGATATTGGAATCCTTCATATCATTTCGTACCCACCAGAGTCTCTCGGATACAGTTTGCCAGATATATGTAACTTTATAAAAAAAAAAGTCCTCTCAGTTAAATTATTCCAATCACGTTTTAACTGTCAATTGTTTAGCATTTCATGGATTTTCAGAACTTTTTAAATATTACACAATATTGTTCAAAACTGAGAATTAGCGAATATTTTAAAGATTTTTCAGTTTATTTTCTGTGATATTTTGCTACGAAACGCTTATTTCAAAGTTAAATAATTTCATCCACGTACCGTGGAAGAATCCTGGTCTTTGATAATTTGGCTTAATCTCTTCATTCCCATAGCAATAAAAGAAAGGAAGAAACAGGTTTGGATTTGAAAATGAATAATTTGATTTTTAAATGTTATTAGAAATTTAATATTGTAAATAATATGCTCTATATAATATAAATTTTTTACATTATTTTGAACATTATTTGGCAACAAAACTTTAGCTATCATTGTAATTTCGGTACCTATCTTTTTTAAATTCGAAAAATTAAATTGCATGACTACGATGCATTGCATACATTGCGTGTATGCATGTTGATGCACACAGGCAATGTGACTGCTATACTAGGAATTGGTTGCTAGGTTACCACAATGTGGTGTAAAGTACAGAAAAGGTGTAACCTCGTGACTTTACACCAGTTTGTGGTATAACACCATAAATTGGTGTAACCTTATACTTTTCTTTTACAGTGTAACTGTGCAGTACCACTTCTTGTGTCTGTAAATCCCGCCCTGGTAAGAAAGACTCGAAAGATTCACACAAGAGGTTGAAATGGATACTTTTAAGAGATAAGTGGAAGACTCCTGTTAAGATCATCAGCATGTTCTGTAATGTGCAAAATGTATGCAAAGTGTAATGTGCAAAGTGTGCAAAGTGTACCTCCTCCTTTGGTTAGCTTGCATCTGAGGTGCCGGGATGGCTCAGTCGGTTGTGCTCCAGGCTCGTAATCTGAAGCTCCCTGATTTCGAATCCCGCCTGGGCAGCATTGATATTTATCTCAACGAAATCCCACACCCTGCTCTTTGTCACAAATAGGACACTGATGGGCTTCGAGAAGCTGCCGTCCATCGAATAGGGATGTTAAGCATGGTCCCCGTGTGCAGCAGAGTCACACTCTGTGCATGTTAAAGAGCATTAGATGGCCAAGACGGAAGGCTCTCATCTGTCTCCTAATCGCTGTCAAGTGGATACATTTCCCCCAACATTCTCTGAGCACTTGGGGTCCTTGTGACCTGACAGGAGAGTCATACCACGTGTACGTTAAAGAACACTCTGAATGACCTGGATGGGAGGCTTCCCTCTATCTCCTAATAGCTGTCCAGTGGGTCTCCTTCTGCTAACGTTCTCTGAGCTTTTGGGGTCCCTGTGACCTGGCAATTTAGCTTATCGTGTGCAAAATAAAGTACAGCTGAGAGTTGTACCAACCCAAATATAAATTAAAATTGAAATATTCGGATGTGATATCAATACTGAATGTTCTTACCTTCACCGATGACTGCAGCTGAAACAAAAATGGCGAAAATCACGAAACTTTCCATATTTTCGTTGAAACTAACCACACAGCCTTTTATGTTGCAGCAATTGTATCTAATGGCAAGTCTTCTGCTAGAAGAAATGCGTAGAAATTAGAATGATTTCAGTTCTCTGACCGAGACCGCATTTATAGCAGAGACGCAGACCATTTATTGGATCTCTGTAATGTTTGGAAATTGTTGCTCTTTAAGAGAAAAGTGACCATTTAAAAATAAAAATTACTACAATCAGAGAAATGAATAGCGTGCAGGTTTTTTGCTTTGTGTAACCTCATATAAAATTCTTGTATGAAATAAAATGTCGGGGTGAACAATGTCAGCAAATCAACATCTGAATTCTACCAACAATGGTCACTCCTTCCTTTCGTGCGTCGCAGATAATGCAGCACGATTTCAATTCTGAAAGGCAATCTGTTGCTCTTCCATGATGACATCTCTTACGTCATTCTGTCAATGCACGAAAGAGCCTCAGAATTGGGTTGTTGCAACTCTTGAGGTAAGGACGGATCTAGGGGACGGATCCAGCGGTTTTTTGTTGTCCTGTACACAATCTAAAATTTGTCTACCTGCTTTGAAATCTGCAACAGGTGTCTCTCTATAATTTAAATTTAGCTTCATGTTATGTGGCCAAAATTAAAAACAGATTTAAGAAATAAACTATAAAATGTTGTTGGGTTGTTTTACCACAGAGGCAGTTGTTTGTACGCAACGGACTAAATGGCCAGGTCACAAGAACCCTAAGGGATGAGAAAAGGATGGAAAAGAGAATTCATTAGAGAGCTGTTGAGAGATAGGTGGAAGCTTTGCATTGGGACCATCCAGTATGTTTTTCACGTATCTAGGGGTATTTCTCTCCGGCACCCGCTAAATGGCCAGGTCAATACCCCAAATACTCGGAAAATTTTCCTCCAAGATTTCTTCCCTTTCTAAAGAGGGGGAAATATGGCAAAATCTTTTTCGGAAAGCGAAGACTGAAAATAATAACTTTTCAGTAATATGAAAACTTGTGACGTAGGAAGTGATATAAGTTTACAAAAAATTATCTCCGTAATTTTTTGCCTCTAAAAAAAAGGGAAATGTGAAAAAAAAACTTATTCCAATATACACTACCCTACTAAGTTATATAGCTTCGAAAGTTAAATTCTCATTCACATTACATGGAAATTCTCTAACATTTTACTAGGGCGTGTGTACCTTCCGTAGCGAACAAACAAACGAACAGTAAAACGAAAACATGTGACTTAGGGAATGTTACAGGTTATAAAAAATGTACCCCTTCATGAAAAAAATAAATATCATCTGAAGTATCGCCATCGAGGTCTACATGAGCCTGCTAGTGTAATACACCATAGTAGGTCTGTGAGGATAGCTGGACCTCAGCAGAAAAATAACATCATGCCTTACCGAGGTCCTTTGAGCAGTAGCCAACCGCGCTAACCACTCGGCCATGGGACGTCTCTTCATGAAAGTGGGGGGGGGGGGGGGAGGATATGTAAATGATTGTTTTACATCTTTCTAACGGGGAGTCGATTTATAACGATTTATATACCAAGAAATAGCTTATAATATGTGGATATCATAGGTTATAAAAAGGTTTCCGAGCATTGTGTTCCCCACTTAAAAGGGGAAAATATATAAACGATTGCGGTAGGTTATATTTCAAATGGGAGGGCTGTAATGAGTTAAAATTTACCTATTCATGGTTTAGTCCCCTATACCCCCACTAAAAAAAGCTGCAAATGATTAATATTCTTTCTCTTCTAAAAGCGATAGACTTGTGACGTGACTACCGTCAGAATCTATTTCAAGTTATGCTTTTTTGTTGTTTTACCTCTGAGGGACGCTTTTTTGCGCATAATGGACAAAATGGGCAGTTCATAAGAAACCCTAAAGGCTCAGAGAAGATAGGCGAAGAAGATCCACTGGACAACTATTAATATCTCATCCGACGGACGGCTGCCATTCCAACCCAATCCATGGCAACTTTCTGACCGAGGGTAAAACTCGAGTAAACGGAGATAGATCTCAGTGCTGTCCCAGGTGGGACTCGAACGTGGGAACTGTCGATTATGAGCCTGGCACACTACCGATTGAGCCAACCCTTCCCATGCACAGGATGATCTTAATGGAGACTATCATCTGTCTTTTAAAGCTGTTCAGTGGGTCTCTTTTCAAAATCTTGTCTGATCATTTCTGGCCTTGTGACTTAGCGATTTAGTGTGTAAAAAAACGATGATCATAGGTGAAACAACTAAAAAAATAGCCCATTCTCCTGCACAAACAGAACACTTCTCTGGAGAAGCCCAGGGAATTTTCATTTAAGGGATGTACTTAAGAAATCTTTAAAGCCACAGGTTCCAAAGTGATAATGACTTAGAAAGAGCTTGAATATGATTGAATGATGCCATCCGACGTTCCACTATACAGACAGTACTACACCTTATGGATGGCACCAAAAGCCACCTTCATGTGCTGGTGAGCCATATCAGAACGTTGACAATGAAGTTGCAACTGTGTAAAAGAACAGTGGAGCGATGCAGAAAGAGCAGTGCAACGACCTGGAACAACACAGAGTGGAATATAAAAAGAGCACTGGAAAGACATAGAAACTAGGAGAACATATCGCCTGTGGCGTATATGAGAATCTTGTTTTCAAAGGGAAAGAAGTTTTTCTTTTACCTACTGTTTCATTCCTTAAAAGTTTTAATTTGAGCTAGGTGATGATGGGAAAAATGAAAAGAGTATTTTATTAGTAATTATACAACATAAAAGCATTCATCTTTTAATTCTTAAATTAAAAAGTTGCATTTCCCACACCTCTCTCAGAAAAGAAGGTAGATTATTGCTCTCAGTGGAATATCTCTTACAAAGTACCAGTAATTTTTCAAATTTCTATTCTATACATATTATTTGTAAAACTCGATAGCAGCTCTGCTGTTTCATATGTAGTGATCTGTAAAGATATATATTAAACTACTAAGTATTTGAAAAATGCGAATAATAACATTTCATAAGTACAGTGGACCTTCGTTATAGCGCTGCTCGCTATACCGCGCACTCGGTTATAGCGCGGGCGACGTTCGCGATAAGTTCAAACATGTTTATACAGGTCCGTGCGGCGTTAGTATCGCATCGCATTTTATTGTTACTGCGTATTGAGTAATTGTGTATGTATTGAGTTCCTGCATGTATTTTGAATAGTGTTTAATTATTGTATGCATGATGAGTAAAAAAGCTTACAGTGTGAAATTTATTGTGTCGCCACCGCGCCGCTCGGTATAACGCGGTTCGCCTTATAACGCGGGTGTCGTTTCCCGCCCGACATGCGCGTTATATCGGGGGTCCACTGTACCAATTAAACTGAAAGAGAGTTCTAATTTTCATTTTCATTGTTTCCAATGGAAACTTCATGACATTCGCATTCCACCACCAAAATTCCATATTTCTATCAGTAATACATACATCGTTGCAATATTCGTTAGAAATTTTGGAATTTTCAATCTTTTTCACCGTTAGAGGGAGCAATTACAGTGTTCGAGAGATTCCGAAAGTGTGAATCGTAAAATTTTATCAATTCCTATCTGATCCTTAAAAGATTTCTTAATTTATCTCTAAATGAAAACAATTATCTGCTAAAACAAAATATTATGTTCCCCCCTCCCTGAGACTAAGAGGTCAATTCATTGTTGCCAATGGAAACATCATGGCGTTCACATTCCACCACCAAAATTTAAAATTTCTAGCTTAAATACGTCGTTTGCAATATTTGTTTAAAATTTTGGAATTTGCAAATTTTTTCACCGTTAGATGGTGCAGTTATGGTTTTCGGAAGATTTAAAACGTTTGAATCATAATATTTTATCAGTTCCTATCTAACCCAAATTTTTTTTTTCATTTATCTCTAAAAACAAACAATTATTTGCTAAAACTAAAAAGGGGTTTTTTCTCACTCCCTCTGAGTCTAAGGCGTCAAACTCATTGCTGGCACTGAAAACTTCGCGGCCTTCACATTCCACCACCAAAATTTCAGATTTCTACCAGAAATACATCGTTTGCAATATTCGTTTGAAATTTTGAAATTTTCCATTTTTCCACCTGTAGATGGCGTAATTTTAGCTTTAGAAATATTCGGAAAGTGCATATCGTAATATTTCATCAATACCTATCCACCACAAAATGAATTTTTAATTTATATCTGTAAACAAAAAAGTTCGATGTCTACAGATAGACAGATGACAAAGCGAAACTATTATGTCGTTTTCTTTGAAAACTAGATAAAAACAGTAGTACGGGGAGGCCAATTCTGGATTCGCTCGCAAGGCGGCAAGTGACCATTGTGGTGGCGAGTCCTCGTAGGAAGTCCAAGTCCAAGTTTATTTACTCAATTTTGTCTACATATAATTAGGTATATAAATTTGATCCTGCTAAACCAAAGTCTTATCAGCAGGTTCACATTCAAATACAAATGAACCAAGCGAATCCCCTTTGCACAGTGAAATATGATTAACATGTAATATATATGTTTTTAAATAATATTTAACATAAATTATGATAGCTAAAAAATTAATTCCATTGCAATTTGCAGATTTTTCATAATTTTATGTATATATTATTTTAACCACATAATCAAAGAGCGTATGTATGCATCACATAATCAAAGTGCGTATGAATGTTTTAAAATATTATCATTATCTAACTTAATCACAAATCTAATATAAAAAGAAGAAAGTTTGTTTGTCTGTCCGCTTATACTCTCGGTCCCCAGAGGAGCTAGAAACTTCAAATTTTGCATGAACGTTCACTTTACCCAGGGTAAAAATATAGGCTATTTGCGAACGCGCTGGGTCAACCAAAATCGGGGTGGCGACTCTGAATTTCGGAAAATTCTCTTACACCAATGATTCTCAACATTTTATGCGTCACCTACCCCCTGGAAATGTGTATGTAACTGGCGTACCCCTTGTATAGATACATAAAACTATAGTTATAGTATAACAAGTGGAATAAAATAAAACATATATATTATATAACATATATCTAGCGACTTTAGAGCTCTCACGGCGTATCCCAAAAAATTTTACCTCCTACTCCACGTTGCAAATTTATTTCAAAATACCCACGAATACAAATTTATTTCAAAATAACTGTTGCCATTAATAATTTTGAAAAAAGGAATACATCGAACTAAACTAATATCTGATTTCGCGTGATTAAACATTAAGACCTGAAAGTTATTCAAAATAACTATTGCCACCAGTATATTTAAAATAATGAATGCGTCACACTATTTTCTTTCTGATTTCGCGTGATAAATTCATTGTTGTAAGTAATGATATTTATGCCAAATGAAAGCTTTCGACGTGGAGAGTGCCATCTACTCTACATTTTAAAAGTTTAAGACTCGAGCAACGCCGGGTAAATCTGCTAGAAAGTAATAATTTTTTCCGCAACATTTCTTGAGGCAATAGAGTGAAGGAATAAGCACTTTATAAAAGAGTATTGTTAGAAAAAAACAAATGCGGGAAAATTATTTTGTCTTCCCTGAGAAATATGAAAATTGGCACTTTGTACAGAAGCCTTCAATTTTTGAACAGTGGTCTTTAAAAATCAATGAATTACAGATTTCTGCAGTTACATATATATTGTTTGTAAAATGTTTTCCTTCCATATGAGTGGGGCGGGGTTGGCTCAGTCGGTAGCGCGCCAGGCTCGTAATCTGTAGTTTTCAGGGTCAAGTCCCAGCTGGGTCAGCATTGAGATTTATCTCCACAAAACTCCCCGCCCTGCCCATGGTCAGTAGGGGACACCGATGGGCTTTGAAAGGCCACCGCCCATCAGATGGGACAGTAAGCCGTGGTCCCGTACGCGGGAGAGCCATACCCTGTGCACGTTAAAGAACACGCTGGATGGCCTTGACGAGAGGCTACCATCTGTCTCCCAACAGCTGTTCCAGTGGGTGCCTTCCCCCAACCTTCTCTGAGCCTTCGGGGTCGATGTGACCTGGCCATTTAGCCCATGGTGTGCAAAAAAGTGCCACAGTGAAAGATTTTCATATCGCCACATTCTGATGCATGAAACGCTGGAAGCCTAATCACGTTTCGGTCGAATTTTTTTCAACCCATTTTTTTACATTTAAATGGATCAGTCTGGAATTTAATCATTGTGTAATTCCTATAGTTGTTAAAAGAATTTGCAGCTGAATATCCTGTGGTAAAATTAGTTTTTATATAAAAATGTTTCAAAAAACCGTGGCATACAAGGCGGCTACATTGACTACAACACTAGGTCACGTGATCAGTGGGAACAACTATGGCGGATAGGTCGGATACCATGGAGCAACCCAACCCTGAAACTCTTTCGTGTATTGACAGAATGACGTAAGAGATGTCACCACGGGAAAGCAATAGATTTGCCTTTCAGAGTTGAAATCCTGTTACATTGTCTGCGATGCACGAAGGGAAGGAGTGATTAATGTTTGATTGAATTCAGAAGTTCATTTTACTAACACTGTTCACCTCGACTTTTATTTCATACACGCATCTGCACGCTATTCATTTCTCTCATTGTAGCAATTTTTTTATTTTTAAATGATCACTTTCCTCTTTAAAAAGGTGATAGCAACAGTTTCGAAACATCATAAACATGAAAAAAAAATTGTGTTCGTGACGTCTCTGCTATAAATGCGGTGCTCTGATAAATTCTCTGATATAATATCTTGGTCAGAGAACTGAAATCATTCTAGTATCTCCGCATTTCCACTGGCAGGAGAGTTGCCATTAGATACAATTCCTGCAATATAAAAACTGTGGGGTTTACTTTCAAAGATAATATGTCTTCAGCTATACCCATCGGTGAAGGTAAGGACATTTATTATTAATATCCCATCTGAATAATTTAATTTACATTTCCGGCTTATATAATAAGATTTGGGTTGGTACAACTCTCAGCTGTACTTTATTATGCACACGATAAGCTAAATTGCCAGGTCACAAGGACCCCAAAAGCTCAGAGAACGCTAGCAGAAGGAGACCCACTGGACAGCTATTAGGAGATAGAGGGAAGCCTCCCATCCAGGTCATTCAGAGTGTTCTTTAACGTACACGTGGTATGGCTCTCCTGTCAGGTCACAAGGACCCCAAGTGCTCAGAGAATGTTGGGGGAAATGTATCCACTTGACAGCGATTAGGAGACAGATGAGAGCCTTCCGTCTTGGCCATCTAATGCTCTTTAACATGCACAGAGTGTGACTCTGCTGCACACAGGGACCATGGCTTAACATCTCTATTCGATGGACGGCAGCTTCTCGAAGCCAATCAGTGTCCTATTTGTGACAAAGAGCAGGGTGTGGGATTTCGTTGAGATAAATATCAATGCTGCCCAGGCGGGATTCGAAATCAGGGAGCTTCAGATTACGAGCCTGGAGCACAACCGACTGAGCCATCCCGGCACCTCAGATGCAAGCTAACCAAAGGAGGAGGTACACTTTGCACACTTTGCACATTACACTTTGCATACACTTTGCACATTACAGAACATGCTGATGATCTTAACAGGAGTCTTCCACTTATCTCTTAAAAGTATCCATTTCAACCTCTTGTGTGAATCTTTCGAGTCTTTCTTACCAGGGCGGGATTTACAGACACAAGAAGTGGTACTGCACAGTTACACTGTAAAAGAAAAGTATAAGGTTACACCAATTTATGGTGTTATACCACAAACTGGTGTAAAGTCACGAGGTTACACCTTTTCTGTATTTTACACCACATTGTGGTAACCTAGCAACCAATTCCTAGTATAGCAGTCACATTGCCTGTGTGCATCAACATGCATACACGCAATGTATGCAATGCATATAGTCATATTTGAAGTTTGATGACGATGCAATGCATCGTAGTCATGCGATTAATTTTTCGAATGTAAAAAAGACGGGTGCTGAAATTTCAATGATAACTAAAGTTTTGTTGCCAAATAGTGTTCAAAATAATGCAATAAATTTATATTATATAGAGCATATTATTAAAAATATTAAGTTTCTAATAACATTTAAAAATCAAATTGTTCATTTTCAAATCCATACCTGTTTCTTCCTCTCTTTTATTGCTATGGGAATGAATAGATTAAGCCAAATTATCAAAGACCAGGATTCTTCCACGTTACGTGGATGAAATTATTTAACTTTGAAATAAGCGTTTTGTAGCAAAATATCACAGAAAATAAACTGAAAAATCTTTAGGAAATTCGCCAAATCTCGGTTTTTGAGCAATATTTTGTAATGTTTAAGAATTCTGGAAACCCGTTAAATATTATACAATTTCCAGTTAAAACAATATTAGTATAATTTACCTGAGATTTATAATTTTTCAGCTATAGCATTTTTATGTAAAGAGCTTATTTTCAAAAAACTGTAGAACTAAAATTGTGGTTTTCTTACTTATCTGGAAGTTGGTTGGATTGTTTTTACCTCTGAGCTGCATTATTTTGCACACAATGTGCTAAAGGGACAGGTCACAAGAAACCCCGATGGCTCAGAGAATGTTGGGGCGAAGATACCCACTGGAGAGCTGTTGAAAGACAGTTTGTTTTTCAACAGCTGTTAAATGTTAAAAACAGTTATAAATTATCATGCTGCATAATGCAGATGAAGAAGGCAAAATGCAAGCAACAGGATAAAAAAAATCTATGGGCCAGCATTGAGATTTATCTCCGCAAAATCCCCTGCCCTGTCCAAGGTCAGTAGGGGATACAGATGGGCTTCGAAAGCCTAGGTCCTGTGTGCGAGAGAGAGCCATACTCTGTGCATATTAAAGAACTCAATGGATGACCTTGACGGGAGGCTACCGTCTGTCACCTAACAGCTGTCCAGTGGGTCCCCTCTCTCTAACCTTCTTTCAACCTTCGGGATTCTTGTTACCTTGCCATTTAGCCCATTGTGTATGAAAAAAGGACCTATCAGAAGTAAACCAACCCAAATATCATTGAATGAAAATCGTATCCAACAGTGGTTTCAAATGCTAAATTTATTCCCGTTTTAGACTAAAACATGATAACATTTTTCGCTTCCTTTTAAGTATTGATATATACCACATTATAAAAAGTAACGTACACTTACTACCCTCTTATATGAATGTAAAGATCAAGGATCCTTAATTTTTAAAATAAGCTTTTACGAAAAAATGTCACCAAAGGTAAATCGAAGTTCTCACTTAAATCTCTCTAAATCTCAATTTTCAACAATATCCGATTAATATTTAGAGAGTGATTGAAGCCGGAACATTTATTAGCGGTTACCGCACTCATACTCCTCCTGACCATTTCCCCCCTCCCCCAATCGATGAAAACTGAAAATAATCGTTCATCAAATTTCAAATATTACATTAATATTAGTGAAAGATTTATTATAAGAGTTGTGTTTAATCTTTTGAAGTAAATATTTATGAATAGGAAAAGCTGCAGTTAAAAGTTTCAGCTTCCAAAATCCTTTTAATGTTAAACGAATATTACGGAAAACGTATTTAGAGAGATTTGAGTCAGGTCTTAAATTTATCTCAAGTAACATTTTTTTATAAAAAAGCTTATTTTCATAGTTAGGGAGCTTTGAATGTGACTTTCCATTCCCACAACATGGAAGTGTCAAGCTATTTTTGTAACACATTACCTTATAACTAATATGTAAAGAAAGTTTAGTTATAAACTTTCCGTGTTTTTCCTTTTTTGCACTCAGCCCCCAGAAGAGTTGGAGACACCAAACTTTGCATGAACCTTCCTTTTACCCAGGGGAAGAATACAAGCTTTGTGCGAACTCACTGGGATCAACCACAATTGGGGTGGGCGGGTTTGAATTTCCCAAAATTCCCATAGACTTAACATTAACGGTTGAAGGTTATTCAAAATAACTGTTGCCACCAATAAATTTCAAAGAATGAATGCAAATTAACTTATTTCTGATTTTGAGTGATAATGTTTTTGTCCTGTTTCTTGGGTCAAGAGCATCAGTGTCTGTGAATATTGAAGTCGTTCTAATTAAGCACGAGCTGAACACGAGATTCTTTGTTGAAATGAGTTTCGAAAACTAAGAATTCGTATCGGAAATTAAAACCATTAACTTAATTTGAAAATTAGTCAAATTTAATAAATGTATATACCATATGTTAACTAATAAAAGTTTAAATGTGTTAGGTAATTAAATAATATTTTTCAATAATAAAAGTTTTTTCGTAATACATATATATTTTTTGGACAACTTAGACCATATTAAATTTTTTTTATAAGCTATATATACTGTATATCTGGCAAACTGTATCCGAGAGACTCTGGTGGGTACGAAATGATATGAAGGGTTCCAATATCTGAGCAAGGCAATTCCGCTTTTTGGTTCAGAAACTTTTGAGTGGGGAATGTCATAAGATACCCCAAAATATGTTCATTTCTTACCTTCCTTAAAAGAGAGGGAGAAAAATTAAACCGGGGAGAGATTGATCTTAACGATTTTTATGCCAAATGAAAGTTTTGCGACTTCTCTATATTTTAGAAAGTTTCAGAATTTTGAATTGATTTCACTCCATTTCATTTTCCAGTTCACAGTCAGGCTGATTCAACTTCAGCGCAACAAGCAGCTCAACAGGCAGCAGCTGAACGTGCAGCAGCTCAGCAGGCAGCCCAGCAAGCAGCTCAAAAGGCAATACAGGATTATGCAACTCAGCAAGCAGTAAATTATGCGAATGGGCAGAGAGCTCTGCAAGAAGCAGCACAAAATTTAGCACTTACAAATAGAAATGTTGGACAGGTAAGGAGAACGACATTCTTATCTCATAATTCATTTGGAAATCTTCTATATTGTGTATTGTTTTAATTTACATCTATGATGTTTTCATATATTAAAGTAGCACCATGATCACCTATGGCAGTGGTACTAAATCTTTTTAGGGCTAACGTCCCGCTTCATTCAAAGTTATGTTAATCTAGGTAGAGGGGGCGAACAATTGCATTAATTAACATAACTTGATGTGGATTCCGATGTCACCGGGATAAAGTCGAGCCGTTTCGAGCTCGCATGCCAAATTGCAGAATTAAGAAACCATTTTCAAGCTCGCGTGCCAAAGTTATGAAAATTCTTTAAGATGTTAATAATGCCAGTTAAGGTGACATCTGTTTATCATACAATCCAAATTAAATGATACAAAATATAACGATTTAAATATAATTATAGAAAATAATAAGTTTCAAATCTCGCCACTATAGAAGGAAAAATAGAATAAAATATTGATTTAAAAAAAATTATTAAATCAAGCTCAAAAATTTACACGCTACTTGGCACATCACTGACGCCGCAACCATGATCAGAATGAAGTGAATTTTCATTGGCTGAGAGAGGAAAATAGTTCTTTCAAGCGTAGTATTAAACCGAACCGTCACTAAATTTTAAGGTGCAAAGAAGTGTTGACAGGTGATAAATTTGTTGCGTTTGTTATAATGCAACATACTCTATTTTGTAATGCGTAATCGGTTATTTGACAAGATCTTTATAAGTTGTGGGCACACAATTAAAGTACTAATTATACTAACATAATTTCGTTTTCGGCACCAATGGTTCATCCATCAATATGTATCGAATTGTTAGAGGTACTGTTTCCAAGTCTCTTCACTAGCCATTGACATGCCTTCAAACTTCTTAGTGACGTGCCGACAGAAATGGACTCGAGTGCCACTATGGCACCCCTGATCTAGGATGTATCTGATATTCTATACGTCTTTCTTCTGAATATATTTTATATTGCTGAATAATAGGCACCATAGGTGATATATAGGGTAGTTATAATTAAACTGACAGTATTCAGAGCGATGTACAGAAGGATCTTCTCGACGGGTCACAGCAAAAAGTGGTGGATACCTTAATTAGAACATGGGGTAGGGAATTTGCGAATAAAAAAATTAGTGTTAATGTCATCAGGTGTCGTGGGTGCCCTAAAAACGTGATAGAACATGTTAATTTCTTGTGACATTGCAGCCAATCACACGTGAGAGAAGCATGAGGCACACTATAAAATGTGATGTCTTTCCTGCAATCGCTAGAAGGAACCATGGGTATCTGCAAGAAGGACCGATATTTCCTAGTGAAACTCTTTTACCAAAACGGCAGTAATCGAATATCGTCGTCTGAAAGATACAAGGAAAGGACCTTTGTCGCTAAATGGATTGAAAAATATGATACAGAAATTTGAAGAAATAGGGGAGTTGGGTGTGGCTCCAGGTAGGGGCCGGCGGCCTGTTGCAGAAAGCTATGTGGAAGACAACGTACTTACCGTTGCAGAAATCCAGTCGCAATCGGAGCTACCTGTACTTAGTGCGAGACAGGTATCCTGGCAACTGCAACTTCCGTGATCAACTGTCCATAAAATTATACGGTCCATCCTCAAATGGCATCCTTATGAAATTCATAGGGTGAAGCAGCTGCAACCACGTGACCCTGAACAGCGCACCGACTTCGCTTTGCGATTTCTGGCGAAGATGCAGCTCAACGACATGCGGCCTTCGAAAGTCTTACGGACAGGATGAGGCGCATTTTTCCCTACATGGAGCAGTGAATACATACGCAGAACTGTCGAATATGGGGACCTACACCTCCGCATGCTGTGCATGATGTGTCCTTACACTCCGACTATGTAACTGTATGCTGCGGGTTTACCGCAAACTTTATAATCGGACCATTTTTCGTTGAGGAGATCACGCCTCAAGGCCCCTTGAGTCATCGGTGAATGGACCACGTTACACAGATCTCCTCCGCCGCAAGGTTATTCCCGCTCTGCAAGAAAGAAATTGCTTAGACTCCATAACTTTCATGCAGGATGGGGGGCCACCCCATATTTCACGTACGGCAGTGCAATTGTTGCGTACCACATTTGATGAGGACAGAATAATTTCTCGAACGTTTTCCAATGCTTGGCCACCGCGTTCCCCCGACCTAAACCCATGCGATTTTTGGTTATGGGGTTATTTGAAAAGCGGAGTTTGCCAAAGCAACGCTGAATCGCTTGCTGAACTGAAGGTAAGAATAACACAGCAGTTTGCAGCCATTCCCCTGAGACATGTTTCAAGCAACTGTGAACCATGACATATTACGTTTCCAGCACATTTTGCATAAGAATGTTTCACATATTGAGAATCTTGATTTGTAAAATAAAGGTTATGTTTGTTCAACTTGATATTTTTTTATTTTAAGTACCCACGCCACCTGATGGCACTAACACTAACTAATTTTTTTTATTCGCAAGTTCTCTACTCCATGATCTTATTAAGGTATCCATCACTTTCCGTTGCGATCCATCGAGTAGATCCTTTTCTACATCGCTCTGAGTAATGTCAGTTTAATTATAACCATCCTGTACATTAAAAGTGTATAAAGGAAAATTTTCATTAGCCCGGTGGCATCGGAACCTATTACCTCTGATAACATGTCAGGTGCTCCGATATTACCTACAAGGTGCATACCTGTGATTGTTTGTTTTTGAAAATGGCATCCTTACGCTTCATAAAAGGGGTTTTGGCTAAAAAATGCCATGCCTCTTGACAGGCATGTGCACTAACCTAGAAGGTGCCTTTTAGATCAAATTCTTGAAAAACAGTCAGATATATTTCCAATTACTGATTCTATGGGAAAAATGCTTAAAGCCACCCTTAGAGGAGATCTTTTTCAGCGGCCAGTAGGTCAGCGGTCAGAGGACCTGACAAGTTATCAGAAGGTCTTGATTTCGGATCTCACCCCGGCTAATGACAATTTTCCCTCTATATTCATTTAAGGTATCCATGTGTCTGTGGAAGCCATAACTAATCTGGAAATCGGAAGTAGACGCCTAAAAATTTAACTGAGTGTTTTTGGTTACAGTCGAAGTAGCAGTGCCAAATTTCAAGTCCAAATTCCAAAAGAGACTCTTGCTAGAACCGAAAAATTTACCATGCTATTCCTACGGGAAACGGTAATCACTGCCAAAATGCACTATTGCCATTTTCTGTATGTTAGGAGTGATTGTCTTTCGAAACTGGCAACACTCTAGTTAACCACTTCTTTCCCTTATCACAAAATCAACATATACGTGTTAGTTCGAGAAAGCTGCCGCCCCAGGGCCAGACTTTGACCTTCTGAGGCCCTAAGCTAAGGCATATTTAAGAGGCCTCCAAAAATTCGAAAGTCGAAATATATATATCATTATTCTGATTGAGGGGAGCATTGAAAAATAAACACGAAATTATTGTGGTGAAAATATTTTTCTAGCATTGGTAAGCAAAGATAAACAATGTTTGCACAATAGAGTATATATTAAAAAGATTCGTAAAGAGTAAAACTTAAAATACATTTTGTTGAGGGCCCTTATATCGTGAGGCCCTCAGCTGTAGCTTAGTCAGCTTATGCCTAAGTTCGGCTCTGTGCCGCCACCTTGCAGGAATTTGAGGGGCGTTCTTGAATTTTTCGGCAGAAATAGATTAAATAAAATCTCGAATTATTCTTAGATTTACGTACACTTCATGTTTTGTTTAGGCAGAAAAACTTCAGAAATACATGAATAGTCCATCCACAGCAAATATACAGATTACTGTAGATGTAGAATTCAACAATTATTCATCTGAAAAATAGTATGTCTGGGAAGATTAAACAGTTATAAAAACCATTGAAGTCATCTAGGTGAAAGAGAAATATTACTTTTTATCTTCGTTTTTGCATTTCGAAAAAATTATAAACAGAGTGGCAATTAAGTTCACTTTTACCGAAAATTTATTATATAGAATAAATATGTGAATTAATTCCTCGTCATGAAATTCAGAAATTTACTCTCTTATTTTTGCAGCCTGATATCAGAATTTTTCATGCCAGTGGTCGTGGTAATGACCCAGGCAACTTCTATGGCAGTTACAGTGCTGGGGTCGGTGTGAAAGTGTACGAGAGCAACGATGGAAGATTAAGCGGTGGTGTGTCGGCTGTGTACAGCGGTGGCATCAGAAATGATCACTTCCAACTGCAATTCTCACCGCCTTCTGTTGGTTATGGTGCTGGTATTAGATACAATTTTCATGGTAAATAATGAGAACCATACATTCTTCAGTTTTGTTAACTTGAAACTAAATATGCACTGGTAATTCGCGAGGAACACAAAAATTTTTTTTATTTTTGTCCATAATGTTTAAAGTGGATTATATAATCTGCTATTTTTAGCAGTAGTGAAATTTTTTTCGTCATTACAGTTATACGGTGATTATTCATCCTGTATTTTAATGGCCAGTGCTATATTTTAGGACATTGTCTTATATATGTATAAAAATTTTGAAAAAACATACTTTTGTCCTATATTTTTCGTATGTCCTTTAAAAGTCCTAGGTTTTTGATACCAAATAAAACTAATTCCGTCTTCCCACTAATTTTGATATTTTTTTCTTATTATTGTTGATATGATTGGGGATTAATAACACATAACACAATAATATTAATAATTTAATTTATTATTTTGTACAAAATTATTACTAAATGATATTGTAACAGTGTGAACCAAATTGAAAGTTATTTTGTTCATATGATTTTCTTTATATACGATTTTGAATAATTTTCTTCTTAAATAAAATTAATACATATGTACATAGCATTCGCTTTATTGTAGCCTTTTTAGAATATTTACCACTTTTCGAAGATGACTTTGTTAGACATAGCATAGAATAAATTAAAAATATTTTGAAAAAAACTTACAAACCAATAGTATTGACAAAATTTGCCAGAATATATAATTTTTCAATGTGTCCTATATTTCTCCTTCAAGCCCCTCCCCTTCCCGGAAAAAAATGTTTACCATAACTATAGCGAGCGGTCTATCAGTGATATCTCTAGTGTACCGCCACCTACAGTTATGGATTATTCCTTTTTTATATCTATATAACGAAAAAAGTCCTAAAAAGGCAGAAATAAGCAAGACTAGAAGTATCAGTGTAGGCAAGAAATCTGTTGTCCGTATTATTTAAAAAGCCCTGAAAATAAATAATGCCAATAAATCTCTACATAGCCCAATTTGATTCTAACTAAAATTGTGTTTGTTAATTAAAAATTGATTTATTTAACCGAAAAATTCCGATTTTTTTCGGTTTAAAATTGTTTTGTTGAAAAAATTCGGTTTAAAATTGTGTTTGTTAATTAAAAATTGATTTATTTAATAAATTATTTAGCATATAATTTTGTTTTGCATATAAAAATATGAAAATGAACATTAAAAAGCACCCTAAAATTGTAATGTGATATTTTTAACTTCGCTCTTTCGGGATTGCGTTAGACAATATGACTAACTTTAGATATTTCCCACTTCACTGATTATTTTAAAACTTTTAAAATAATATGGCGACGGATTTCTTGCAAACACTAATACCTCTTTTCAGGCTTATTTCTGACATTTATAGATGTTTTGCTCTACGTATATATAGATAGAAAAATGAACAATCGATAACAATTGCGTGTTGTAGACTAATTTCCATAGACCTCACGCCATAATAGTTTGTTTTCTATTTAAAAAAAAATGCATATTCTAAAGTATTGTAAAAATTGAAGACTTCAGTTTTCTCAGCTATTGTAGTTTGTTATTTTATATAAAAATTAACTTTTTCTAAAGTAGTGTAAAAATTGTAAACTGCATGGTAGAGTACATCGCCCTGTAATGTAATTAACTCAATAGACTGCAGGCCACAGTAGCGCCAATTTTTTAAAATCATTTTGACCGATTTGTTTAAGTTATCTATTCCATTCTAGGGAAATTCATTGGACGAAGTTCATTAATTTGTTCCAAGGACCAAAATGAACTACACGATTTTCTATTAATAATTGATTTTTAAAGATATATCTTTCAAATTTTATAATTATTCAGTTTCTTGAATTTCTTCTCTTCATTATTATGATTTGAATTTGTTTAGTAATTACGAACTGTGAAAATTTTTTTTATTGCATATTATTCATTGCAACTTTAATTGCATTATTTTGTTTCTAAGTTCTTCGGTAGCACATGTTTAAAAGAATAGATTTTACCATTTGTACTTAATGTATTTATGTTCTAATTAATGTATTTATGTTTTCATATATTTAAACGTTGTGCCCATTTAATTTATTTTAAAATGTATGGTTCAATTAAAATGTACATGGTAAAACAGAATTTTTGAAATTGTTTCTAAATTAATGATTGGTACAGAAAAATTATTTCGTACTTATGCGATCATAATTAACTTCATAATAAGCTTATAGAATGTTTTGTAATGTAAACAAATATTTTGTGTAGAATCGTGTAGAAGATATTTATTTACTTTATTTAACTTTATTTACATAAAACTTAAATAATTAAATTAATTATTAATCAATTTTTCCAAATGAAAAGTACAGGCCTACCTCGTTTAGCGCTCAGGATACGTACCTGAAATCCGAACGTTAAATGAAACAGCGATAAATGAGGTTTCATATGTACTATGTAGTATTCCGAAGGAAAATGATTCCATGCATATATGATTTGTTAATTTTTAAGCACAGTCTGAATATAAAAGGCTGCTAAATTGGTATAATTAAACATATTTATATAATTAAAATTCTGTAATTTATTATTTAATCAGTTCACTTAGATCTGAATTTTATTTTGAATATATATGTAAGAAAATAAGAGGATCCTTTTCATTCAAAATAGATCTATTTGTGATAGAAATTTAAAAATTGATTCCCGGAGGGGGGGGGGTATTTTGAGTGTTAGATCTCGTAAATATTGTGAAATTTTGGATGCCATGGATCCTGCGAGGTCAAATTCAATATACCAATGCTGGACAGCTAAAAATTGGTGTAGAGGGCTATTTCGGACATGCAACTTAGAAATGAGAGGAATTTTCGGATCCGGTATCACGTTCCAGGTCAAATAGGGGTAGGAGTGACCAGCTAGAAATGAAGAGGTGCCGAAGGCCCCGATTAATTTCTGGTATTATATTACTTGCAATGTGGTTATAAAAACTTGGTTATCTTTGGTATATATAGCGCAAGAACATCCCGATCCTTAGAATCACATGGTAAAAGCTTCACAGCACAACGATCAGAACCTTTCTTAAGCAAATGTGAACCTGTGACCACCTGTGACTGGAGATCTACTGAGGCGTAACCAGTAGATCTCGAGTCCGGGATGCGGAATGGGTGGATTTTTTCACACTCACGAATAAATACAAATGAAGAGCAGTGTAGTGAACGCCATTCTTTCATATTTCACGATCTTTACATTATAGTGGGAGGGAATTTGACACATAACTCTTCGTTTTCTGAAAATTTCAGACATTTGAAAGTTAAAGGAAGTCACAGAACTATATTGTAAGAAGATTTTTTATGTTCTTGATTTTTCTGTTCTTTGTAGCCCACAAAAATAAACAGGTCTGGATAAAAAATATATTTCTTGTCAAAAGAATCACGTATTTATTTTAGGTTTTAATTACTATCGTTTGCAGTTTTAGTTGGCAACAGCTACGTTTACGCAAGCGCAGTTACTAAGATTGAATAGATGACATTTACATTTCGAAGTCGTTAAGAAATTGTCCGATTATAACCCCTCTGCTTATTAAAGCCAGTTATTACTTAGTTAACAACAGTTCCGATGAATAAGTTCCTTCCTCCTATTACTTAGCAAAGCAGCGAAATCAAACGACCTTGATAACGTAAGTAAATTCCTAATTCAGAAAACTTTGCTAGCTGTACCTGAAATTTGGCATACTCTATTAGTCCTTAAACGGAATGATGTATAGAATAACAAAATAAGAACAGGGTCGATGTGAAATATCATAGTTCTTTCAACAAAAATGCAAAGTGTAAAGTTTATGACTCCATAGAGTTGAGGTCAGAGATTCAAATCGTATAGGGGCAAATAAATTACTTATAAATATATAACGGGAAACATTTTATTATAAAGAAAATATTACTTAAATGGGCAGGAACGCAGTTCGCGACACAACGCCTCTATTTTGTTTTTATATTACCCTCTCAAGCAGCTGCTTGCCACAGAGGTCTGACAGGAGCCTGTCAGTTTATATACCATAGTAGAAGGTCAGAGAGGATGTCAGGACCTCAGTAGAAAAACGACACACACATCCATGCCTTACCCGGGGCTCGAACCCAGGTCCCTTAGATCAGTAGCCAAGCGTGATAACCACTCGGCCATGGGAAAAAAATTGTTTTTCACGCATCCTAATAATACGTTGCATTTTTACGTTTTCTCCCGCCCTTACCTGCTACGTATGAAAACGAAAAAAATGCACTAAATTTAAAAATGACCTCAAATTTACCCCCATGAAGAAAATTAATACTAAATAAAAAATATAATAAATAATAGAGAAATGGTTGAATGTTTTTGATAAAGTTCTAAGTTGTGAAGCTAATGGCTTAAACTCGCCAAGAGATCACTGAAGTCACAGTACAATGAATATAGGCCAAAAAGAATTTAATGACAAAGGCTTATCTACAAATGTAAATATTTGCCTATAAAGCAAATAAAGCAATATCAGCCAAATTAACTTTATCTAGGGTATTTATTCTTAATTACGCATATTAATAAACAACGAAAGTCACTTAAGCTAACATTGCCAAGCGACGCCACTTTCTTCCAGCACAAACATATCGCTAAACAGCAGACTTTCGTTCCGTACTGAAGAAAATCCCCCCAAAATATACAATTTTCTCGCAGACGAGCAATTTTAACTAAAGCATATTGTTAAATAGGAATATCACATTTCGGATCACTCAAAAAAAATATAGATATATAATCTTATAGGATGACAATTTTAATTCGAGCATATCGCTTAACAAGGTATTTCCGCTTTGCACGTATAAAAAGCCCCTCTGCAAATTAAAAAAACAAGTGGGTATAACCCTACATCAAAATCTCAAATGGGACCCTCATATTCATTATATTATCACTAAAGTCAATGCAGTGAGATGCCAACTAGGACCTCTCCTTCGGAGAAATGCTGTCTTGATGATTGACCATAAATTATTATTGTACAACATGGTATAACCCCTATATGGGCGAACACCATCTCCACGAATATGCGCAAGATTCAGGTCTTGCAAAGCTAAATATTGAGATCTGCCGTCGATGCCCCTTGGTTTGTTACTAATAGACAACTTCATAAAGACTTGGCCATCGACCACATATATACTCATATTAAATGCATCTGAAAAAGGCTTTTTGAGGCTGTAAAAAATAATCCTAATGAGATTATTTCTTCTCTGCTTAATTATGATCATAGCGTTCTTAATAAGTACAAGAGGTTTAGAATGATGGCCTTCTCTGAGGAAGGCCATCATTTTCATCAAGGCTTCTCTGAGGAAAGCTACTCGTTTTAAGTCTTGTGCATGATACATGCTATTTGTAGCTTGTGTTTTATGTTAGCCTCTAGGGTCCCAGCCACGGGTGGTTCACTTGTTATATGTTTTTACTTATGCCAACTGGGTTTATTCTCAGATGGAGATGGTAACGGGAAATTTTTACCTGTAACATCGCATATCCATACACGATCTACGAACAAAACAAGAACATCGGAGGCAACTATTTGAACCACATCTTATCTCTGAAGAACAAATTTTTCCGCACAAAAATAAGTCCCCCTCGCCCCAAGTTAATATTCTTTCGAAGACAACTATTTCGACTGTAGTATATTAGTAAACAACAGGCTTTCGTTTCGTACTTAAAAACAAAATCAAAGGATAAACACACATAAAATCCCTTACCAATAAAAGCCTAATATCTAATCAATTTCCGTTCTACGTAGATAGTGTGCATTACTAAAAACGTTTTTAATTTGTATCATTCGTAAAACTTTACGCTTAAAATCCACGGAATTAAAGCCCCCTACAACATTTTGGATCATATCCTAACCTATTTATAAACCTAAAAAAAATTAAATGTGATATTCACCATGCCACCGCAAATCTCAGCAGCAGACGATATTTTCCGTTCAATTCTGTTAATTCCTGAAATTGTGTGTCATACGCTTCATTTATTCACGTACACACTACTTACGTTACGTTTATTCAGGTAGCACCATGTTGTATTGTGAACAGCACCTTGGCTAAAAAACAACACATACATTTCTTTAAAGAAAATAACATTTTGGTACAACTAATACTATTCAAGGTAATTTTTTAGAATGTGGTAGCCGCCATTTTGTTTCTGTCTACAAAAGTAGCCCCTTACTATCAATCTCAAAATTAAAGTACTATCACCATCATCTGTAAAAAAAAAGATTATTTCTTAAAAGAAAAAAATAAATAAAACTATTAGTAAAACTGCTAAAAATATTAAGTCTGATGGATAACGGTATTAAAAATATTAATCAGAATAAGTAACGGTCGCCATTTTTATCGCTCGTTATTTTTTTACTACAGGCGAGGAGGAAAACGCAAGGTTTGTTTTAATACGTTTATATTAAAAATTTGTAAATATCATATAATCACGAAATCTCGTTTCATATGAATACGTCAGAAGCATTTTAAAAATTAAACAAAACAATAAAACAGATCTCAGAAGAACTGAATCAGTAAAGTGTGCAATCAAAAAAAAAAATCATTCATAATCTCGTTACCCCAAGCTTTCGTAAAATCACCTGTGCAACGAACGAGAGATATTGTAGTAAAATTAAAATAATTTATAAAATAATTTAAACGCTTTTTTACTTCATGCTAAATTATCAAATTTTTTTTTTACTTTGTATATCTAATTTATCAAAGATATTCTTCCGCATTAAAATAGTTCCTAAAATGATTTGTATTCTGTACTATAGCACAAGGGAAAGTATAAAACAAATCAACAAAAAACTTTAGAAAATGCCCTTAAGATTCGCACTTCAAATAAACTTGTGACTGAAATAATTCCCCTTAAAACTTAATTTTCCTTAAAACACTTCTGGCTAACATATCATTGTATTCATAGGCCATATCATATCTTCATGATATCCGTGCAACTCCACCGACTCGCAACTCCATAGACTTAGCGTCAGCTCGAGTATTATGCAGCAAAAAAAAGAGTCCTGTACATTTTTTTTAATTCTAAAACTGATCACACTTCAGAAAACTACTTTCTCAGTTACTTTTATCCATCAAAAATACACCTTTTTATTATTTTTGCTACTCACGCTAGCCCCTTAATAAACGTGAGTACTAAATTCCAAATATCTCTCATTTAAAACTACTAATACATACAAAAATAAACTTATTATTGAAAATACACGTAGAAAAAGTTTTTTCGTAATAAAAAAAGCGAAATATTCCCGACAAAAAACACCGCGACATAAATTTATTTACAGAAAAACATTTTGGTACAACTGATATTATTTTTTTAAAAAAATGGAAAATAAAATAAATATCCAGTCAAGCAGCTGCTCGCCACAGAGGTTTGACAGGAGCTTGTCAGCTTATACGACATAACAGAAAGTATGTGAAGATAGCGGGACCTCAGCAGAGGAATAATACAAACATCGATGCTTTACCCGGGGCTCGAACCCGGGTCCCTTTGATAAGTAGCCAAGAGCGCTAATCACTTGGCCACCAAACGACTAATATAAATTAATTTTTCGATAAATTTTTCTGCTGCATCTCTTGTACCTCTCCCGCCCTCTGCAAGCGACCATGGTGGTAATTGCTAATGACATAAAACAGGATGGCCCAATATCTCCCACTGTTGTTGAATTGCTATTCAAAGTGTGGCTGAGACGGATGTAAATAAGGATTATAATCCTCCCCCCCCACTTTTGTGGGCTTGAATAAATTATATGACTCAAACGTGATTGAAGCTGATCACTCCCATCCCCCAACACACACTTTGGAAATTTCTCGGTACACCACTAGCTGCGCATTGTCGTTGCAGGGAAGGCGATGTGACCGAGCTTGAGCATGATAGGTTCGAATTCCACTAGTTGCAGCATTGAGATTTATTCCCAGTAAATACCCACCCTGCCTTCAGTCAGAAATGGGACAGTAATGTGCTTGGAAAGGTTGTCGTCCATTCGATGGGATAATAAGCCTTGTAACCTTGTATATCAGAATCATATACCATGTGCACTTTAAAGAACATAGAAGAATATGCTTGGCATCCATCTGTCTCCCACAGCTGTCCAGTGGGTCACCTTTCTCCAGCCTTCTCTGTGTCATTTATTTAGGTGTGTGCAAAAGAAGTGCAGCTCATAGGTAAAACGACCAACCACAATTATATATGCCTTGTAAATTTATTTTGTAAGAGATCCTCGTATTTTCATTTTCTAAGAAATAAAATTAATATAAAGCTAAAAATAATCTATTGACACAAAATATTAGAAATATAAAAGTTTTATTGCACTTTCCACAAAAATAACGCTTTAACCATTTCATAGAAATACATTAAACAGTAAAACCACTGTTTACTGCAGGGAACAAATTTAGACGCATAACAATACTTCGCTTAATTTGATTTAAACATATATATTAACTGAATATAGCAAATCGTCAGAAATGGTTAAACCTAACCTTTAAGAGAAGCATTAAGAGTATTAATATATTTAGAATGATATAAATTGTTTTTTGACAAAGAGGAATTATAATACGGGCAAGCATTCGCATAAATCCATACGAAAATATATATATAAAATAAAAAATAGGAAGACAAAAAACTTGATTTTAGAGGAAAAACCACCTTGGAGCAGGGTTAAATAGGAATCTAAGACTTCTTGATATCCTGCCACCGCTGATCGAGATCTTTTCGATTGACAACTTTAAGCTTTATAACATGGAGTCAGTCATTAGAAGCTATATTGAACATAAATAAAGACTTGAATAGAAGAAACACCCATCTATGTGCACAAGACCAATCAAATGCAAGTTTTTTTCAGGAAAAAATTTAATTTTTCTTAATTTGGTCGCAGTGAATTTTTTGTGACCGATAGTGCACCCTGTAGAAAATATCTCTTGATGACTACTGGTTTAAAGACCTTTGGCCTAACCTGTGTAATTAATAAGATATTTTAACCACTACCCGGTATCAGGAATTGCGCCTAATATTATACACACTATGTGTTATTCAATTATGACCACTTCATGTTATGTCTATGGAAAGCTAATTTAGATACTCTATAACTTCTAAAATTAGCGTTTTCTGGTAAAAAATTATCTAAACTACATCTGTCTAAATTCCGACTTTTAAAATTATTCACTCAGTATTTAAAGAGTTATAGAAATCTGAATAATTAATATCTGTAATGCCAATTATAAAAAACGTAGAAAATTGGCGAACATTAAAAGAATTTACATAGACTTTTATAATATTCACTTTTCTTATTAAATGGTTTAAAATAATGTTTTTTAAAGATCAAATTAACTTTTGAAGTAAATTCTTGTTTGGCATTGCTGTTGTTTAATAGTCAAACTTCCTTAATGAATAATTGTTTAGATTTCGTAGATGAATAATTGTTAAAAAGGAAAACGAGATTTGGAGAGATGTAATTGAGATCTTCAGCATATCGTCAGTGATATTTTATCATAAAAAGCTTATTTTAGAAGTTACGGAAAATCGAAATTATTTCCACATTGATATAATATGGAGTGGTCATAATTCAGTGAATACTTAATGTCTGGTGGCAGTATAGAATGGTCATGTATTTATTTGATAATGGTCAAAGATTATTTATTTGGAATATTTTTAGGAACATTTGTAAAGATCATAACAATTTGATGTCATAAGTCCGTTCAGTAAGCTTTGCGGAAGATGTGGACGATGGTATTAAAATCTGAATTTGAATCCAGCTCCAACACCAAAATCAGGTTTGGATCTGAAGGTTTGACCCTGGTGACGAACAAATCCTTGTTGGTAGGTTCCCCCAACTCCTAAGCTGGCTCTACCGTTCTTGCTTTCCCATACTTTAGTTCCAACGCCAGCATTCACTCCAACATTCCAGTTTCTGGCATTATTTCCACCGCCTGCTGCTTGGAACTTAAAATCAGGCTGTAAACAGAACAAAATGTAATTTGATTAAAAAACAATCAATTTTTTGACTTAAAGTAAATATAAATTACAGAAAAAGAATTAAAGGTAAAAATAAATAAATAATAATACAGATATTGTTTTACCTCTGAGCTGCATTTTTACCCCCACACAGTGGGTGGGGTTGGCTGTCGTTAGCGCACCAAGCTCGTAATCTGCAGTTATCACGTTTTTTTTTTAAAGAATATAATTTTTATTCATAATAGTAAAGAATACAAATACATTTATATTTGACCCGCAAAGCTAAATAGCTTATCTGCAGGAAAATGAATAAATTATATTAAACATAGGTCATTCAGCCATAAAAATGGTGTACATCAAATAAATCAACGGAACACTATACATAAATCAGCTAAATAGAAAATATCAAATAATTTTTTAATTCCAATTTAAGTCTTCTAAAAGAATCTATATTTAGTAATTCTTTTGGAATAGCATTAAATATAAGTGGTACTTGATAATCGGAGGTATGTTTCCCGTAATTATTTCGAAAATTTAGCAATGTGTAATAACCTTGGTTTTGAAGTCTTGTATTTTTGTTATGTTGAATTTTTAGTTTGTAAGTTTCGTCAAAAATTTTTGAATTATTACATTATATTTATATAAATTGTTGTAGGATAAAAGGTTTAAAAATTTCAATCTATCTGTGGAAGTTTTATAATTTTTTTGCAAATGAAACGGAATAATATTTTTTGTTATTATAGACTGCAGTTTTTCTATTTTATTTATATTAGTTAAGTTAGTTGTTTCACCTGGACCAGTGTTGAGATTTATCTCCACAAAACACTACGCCCTGCCCTCGGTTAATAAGGGACACCGATGAGTTTGGAAATGCTGCCGTCCATCGGATGGATGTTAAGCCATGGATCGTGTACGGGTGAACCATCATACTTCGTTCACGTTAAAGAACACGCTGGATGGCCTTAATGGGAGGCTATTATCTGTCTCTAAGCCTTCGGTGTTCTTGTAACCTGGCCATTTAGCCCATTGTATGCAAAAAGTGCTACTCAGAGGTGAAACAATCCAACACAATGAGCTAAATGTCGAAGTCATAAAGACCCCAAGGATCAGATAACGTTTGGGGAATGGGATCTACTGAACGACTATTAGGTGACAGAAATCTCACGTCAAGGCCATCCAGTATGTTCTTTAACTTACACAGTATATGGTTCTGTCGCACGCGGTGCTATGGCATAACGTCTCATCCTAAGGACGGCGCCCTTTTCCAGTCTATCAATGTCCCCTTTATGATTATCGACAAGGTGGGGATGTTAACGTGATTTACCACAGATAAATCTCAACGCTGGTAGAAATGAGACTGAAGATTATGAGGCTGGCGCGCAAGGGACTGAGTCTGCTCCCGCCCCTCTAATGCAGATAATTTATGTAACAAACAAATTATTAAATTTGTGAGAAAAGAGTGGAATAAAAATAATAAGAATAAAATACAATTAGAAGAATATCGTACTGTCTATAACGAATACGGAAGGCTCATTTTCAAGAGTTTTTTTTATTCTTCGCCTTTATTACCCTTTAACGGTGGAAACTCGAATTAATGGATGACAGAAAATGTATAGACTGTCTTACAACATGTTACCAGACCCGTTTACGTTATTAACCTTTAAAATAAGCGTTTTATGAAAAAATGTCACTGGAGATAAATTAAAGATCTCACTGAAATCTCTCTAAATCTCGTTTTCAACAATATTGGATAAATATTTAAAGAGTTATTGAATCTGAAATATTTAACAACAAACGCTGCTCTAACATTTTTCGTAAATATTGTTTTCCTCCAGATTGATGAAAACTTGAAATATCACATTATTAGTGAACGATGTGTTATAACAGTTGTGTTTTATCTTTTAAAGTAAATTTTCACGAATAACAGAAGTTACAGTTAAATGTTCAGCTTCAAAATTCTTTACATATTAAAAGAATATTGCGGAAAAATAAATATGTAGAAAGATATGAATGACATCTTCAATTTATCTTCAGTGATAGTTTTTCACAAAAAAAAACTTTCGTTTTTAGGGTGTTTTGAGTGTAGCTTTCAATTTACATAAATGGACGTGTTCAATTGTGTTTTTTTTTTCGACACGAGCACTATGCAGCTATGCAGCCTTTGTTTATTGTTAAATATTCTCTCTCTCCACGCACGTACCCAGGATTATTTAGTTTCGGGGAAGGGGAGAAGAATTCGGGGTCTAAGAATAAGAGATGAATACGGTTTCCCAATCCACTCGGAAGGGAAAAGTTAAAATATGATATTCTATTTGGAATAAAATTTTATACTTGTTTTTTAAACTATCTTTAGTGTCGGACATAGAGTAGGGGGCTAAACTAAAATTAAACAAAGAATACATTTAGATTTCAAAGTAGACAGACAAGTTTAAGATATCGTATAGGACGATCAGAATTTTGAGGGGTGAGGGGCGTGTTGTCCATGTCTATCGATTTTATCCTTTATCAGATTCAAAATTAATTTTTTACCCGCAGACCACTCTTAAACGAGGATATTCGCTGAAGGACTCTAAATCATATTTTTAAAGAGGAAATGGCTCTTACCTGGCCGACTTTTTTATCTGTCAAGGCGAGTCGAGCTGCTTGCTCTCCTGGTTGTTGAGAATAAACTGAAAAAGAATAAGGGAGAATTATTTTTAAACGTATTAGAATCTGTAAGGAAATTCTGATTTAGAGAATTTGGCAAAATATTCAGTGGTGGTGAAATTATGACCATTTCACCTCATGTTTTGTAAATAGGAAGTTAATTTCAAAGATTTATAACTTCTAATATAAGCTTCTTTTTATGAGCAAATGTGGCTGAGGATATTTTTGAAATATCAATCAAATCTGTCTGAATCTCGATTTTTAACAATATTCTTTCTATATTTAAACCGGTATGGAGGGTAAAACTTTGCAGAGCAGCAATGCGTTGTAGGAAATTTATAAAAAATATAAAGTAATTATTTACATAAACTTTTAAAATATTCAATTATTTATGAAATAAATTACTAACGATTAGTAAATAGTTTTGAATGGTGGTTATCAAGTTTTGAGAAAAATTGTCAAACTAAGAATCCAGTGGAGTGACAATATCAAAGAAGTCATTTTTAGTTTGTTCTGCAGTTGTCAAATTCAGTTGCTGCTAATTCTAGATAGATGTGTTTGATGGACAGAATTCTACTTAGAGGATATTTTTGGTAAATATGTAACTTTTATTTATTTCCTACGATTATAAATTCACCTTTGATGTTCAAAACAGCAGCTCTGCAGAAGATTCACACTCCAAACTGTTGTTGTAGAGTATTATATTAATAAAGTAAATGCATGATAGCTTGTTTTAAAGAGTTATGGAAGTTTCAATATCCCACCACCACTCCCACCACCACCCCCAATATCAACCCAATATCAATTCCCCAATATCAATTTCATTTTCTATCCCCCAATATCAATTTCATTTTCTATCTCCCAATATCAATTTCAATATCCCACCACCACTCCCACCACCACCCTCTATATTGAAGGAATATTGTTGTGAATCGACATTTAGATAGAATTTATCCAGATCTTTAATTTATCTTCAGTACGCATTTTCCCATAAAATGCTTATTTTAAAAATTATAATGCGTCGAAGTTAGATTCCCATTGACATAACATGCATGGGATGGTCATAATTCATTGACTACTGAGGTATATACATCCAATTCAATTTATTTCACACTTTCGATATATTTCAGACATATAATTTAAAACTTATAATAACACAAAATCAATAAATAGTTTTTCACAAAGCAAATAACAATTCGGAAAGTGTAAATGTGTTCACGTGAGCCGAAGCTCGTTTGCGCAGATGAGTGAGTGGTTCTCAGAGTGTGACGCGAATTTTAAGATAAAAAGAAATTTATAAACCATATTGTTGCTACTTCCTGCAACTGATTCCCCATTTAAATTTTTTCATTTAATCAAAAACTCATCTACATATGATAAAATAGAAATTAACACAAAACATGCCCATAGCACATACGGTGTACGCACTAACGTCCGAACTTTTACAGAATAACTTTGCGTTTACAAACGACTCCATTGAAATGGCTATTATTGAAGGCAAACTGCGCATGCGCGAGTCTCCGGTATTGTTGCCAACTTAAATTTTCTGTGTGCCGCGAGTATTCACGGCAAACAAATGTGTGCCGTAAACCAAAAAGTTTGAGAATCACTGATGTAGATGTAATAAGTGAAACCTAAATTATTTATCACTTGTTGATATAGAAATGGACTAACTAAACTAATGACCAATTACTATTGTTGATCTTTAAATATGAAGTACTAAAAGAATATTTCATTTGAAAGCTGAATTGCAAAGCTTTCTACATAACAAATCGTAGAATCAACTCTTACCAAAAATCGACCTTACTTCTTTCAAACAACCGAAGTTAATCTGATTAGTTAGAAAAAGAAACTAATTAACTAACAACGGTAATCCTAGCCGATACCCGCACTCTGTACAACAGTCAAGTCACTGCAGCAACTTCTGTATTTTCTCTAAAACGCTTTTCAAATTTACTATCTGTTCTATTCTGAATATGACGTATTTCCAGAGTACGTACCGGATTTCGAAATACGATAATCACGCTTCGTTTGTTGCATCTGAACATGTCCTTTCAATATCAACAATATATTCAATACAAAGCATAAGTATTTTAAGCGTAACCGTTTCCATATTTAGTGATCTCTGACAATAGAAAAAAAACCTGAGAATTGTAATATTTCATTGGTACCAGTCCAACTAAAAAATTAATTTTCCATTTACGTCTTAAAGCAAAAAAGATGCATTTTCCCACCCACATTGGAAACTAGGGCTAACTCATTGTTGCCAGTGCAAACTACCTAATAGTTACATTCCAAATTTCTATTCATAGACGCATCGTTTGTAATTCGTTTAAAATTTTGCATTTTTCAAATTTTCCCACCGTTAGAGGGCGCAATTAAAGCTTTTATGAGATTCGAAAAATGCGAATTGTAATATTTCATCCATAACTATTCATATTCAATTTTTAACTCTGAAAAAAATAGTTGGATGTCTACAAACGGACAGACAGATGATAAAGGTTAAATATCACGTTTTCTCATTTTTTGAAAAAGAGATAAAACAATATTATCGGTCTAACAATTAAACCTAGTAGCATCCCATAATTAACATCAGCAAAGCACTAAAGCAACTGTTTTACATTTTCTCCCTTTCAGTTAAATAAGTAGTTAACCAAGACAGCATAAGGGTTCTCATTACAACCATTTCCAATTTTTTGATCGAAACGCTAAGAGAAACCGAATTAAATGTTTTTTTTTTACATTAAGAAACAACTACGTGCATATGAATTACAAATAGGGTGGATCTACGAGTGGTGGTGGGTATACTATATAAATATTATTACACCTCTAAAATGGAGAGGAAAATACTATGTTATAATGGAAATCAAGGCTCTTGCCCACCACCCTTACCTTTTGCTGGCTCAATTGCATCAATCCCCACGCCTTTCTTTATGCATTTTTTTGTACATCCGGGACTGGCTCTTAGTATTAAGTAAGCTGTACTGGGTCATGAAAAGATCCTGAATCACTGGTTTAGAGCTGGGGTTTTACCATTTATGCAGTTTACCATTGAGCAGCACTTGGTTTGCACACAATGAGCTAAATGGCCAGGTCACAACGACCCTGAAAGCTCAGAGAAGGTTGGGGGAAGGGTTACTTGATCGCTGTTAGGCGACATGATAGCCACCTATTAAGTCTATTCAGCTTGTTCTTTACCGTGTACAGGTTGTGGCTCTCCTGCATACGGTGCAACAGCTTAACGTCCCATCCGATAAATGACGTCATTTTCAAGCCCACGGAGGTTCCCTTTCTCACTGGTTTTTTCAGGGTGGGGGTTATCGAAAAAAAATCTCAATGCTGTGTCCAGGTGGCACTTCAATCTGAGAACTGTAGATTACGAGCCCGGTGCGATACCGTCTGAGCCATCCCAGCCCCTCAAAGGTCTTGGCCATTGAATAAAAGACTAGGTGGCCACGACTGGAGACACAAACTTCCTAAGTTGTCCAGTGAGTTTTTTCTATACCCTCTACTCCGAATTAGAATTTTTGTGACCTGGCTACTTTTTCTATCGCTGTATGAAATAAAAAGCATCGCTGAGAGGAAAAATTACCTCAAATATAAAAGTGGGTTGCTTGACCTTGGAGTGGCGCATTTTTTGCAAACGTGTTAAATGGTGAGATCTCACAAGAGCCGTAGACGTCAGGGGATCAGAAACCTGAATCGGTATTCAATGGACAACTATTAGGAGATATGGACCACGACTTAACATACTATCAACGGACGGCGTTGTTTCCAAACCCATCGGTGTCCCCTTTCTCGCCGAGGGTAGGGCGGCAGTTAAGAGGAGAAATTTTCATTGCAGACGCAGTGCACAGCATCTCAAATCTGGGAACTTCAGTATCTGTTTTATTGCCGAGCTGCACTTTTGTGCACATATTGAACTAAATGGTAATATCACAAGAATCCGAAAGATTCAGAGAAGAATGGGTGAAGGATACCCACTGGACAGCTCTTACTTCTAAGATAGGAAACATGTAAACGCTTGTCCCCTTATATCTTCCGAAAATGAGGGTAGAGTGTAACGAGTCTTGTGTGAAATGAAGTCTTGTGATGTGTCACAGGCTATAAAAACCACATGCTATCTCCCCTAACCAACCAGCTGGGTCAGCGTTGAGATTTATCTCTGCAAAACTCCCCGCCTTGCCTACGGTCAGTAGGGAACCAATGGGCTTGTAAAGGACACCGGCCGTCAGATGGGACTTTAACCGTGGTTCCGTGTACAGGAGAAACATTCCCTGTGAATTCTAAAGAACACACTGGATGACCTTGACGGGAGGCTACCATCGAAGACAAAAGAAAGTCACCTCTTCCCTCAACATTCTCTGAGGGGTGGCTCAGTCAGTAGCATTCTAGGATCGTAATCTGCAGTTCCTAGGTTCGAGTCCCAGCTTGCCCAAGCGTTGAGAATTATTTCTGCAAAACTCGCCGTCCTGCCTTCGGTCAGTAGGGGACACCGATGGGCTTGGAAAAGCCATGGTCCTTCGGATAAGACGTTAAGCTGTGACCCCATGTGGGGGAGCCATAACCCTGTGCACGTTAAAGAACACACTGGATAGTCTTGACCGGAGGTTACCATCTGTCTTCCCATAGCTATTCCAGTGAGTCTCTTCCCCCAACCTTCTCTGAGCCTTTGGGGTCCTTTGGAATCATACCTGGCCATTTAGCCAGGTATGATTCCAATCTGAGTATAAAAGCGTCACTCAAAGGTAAAACCCAATCCACATTAAAGGAAATGATGGATGTCCTCTGCGGGATGCTATCATCTGTCTCCTAACAGCTCTCAGTGGATCCCCTTCCCCAACCTTCTACGAGCCCTTCGGGTCCTTGCTACTTTGCCATTTAGCGTATTGTGTGCAAAAAAATGCCCTTCAGAGATAAAACAACTCAACTCCCCATAACAAAGACTTAATGCCCCATACGATGGACGACGTCCTTTCCAAGTCCATCAATGTCCACTTTCATGATCTTCAGGTTATGTTTCTCTCTGTATTAAAATTAACAACCAATCCTTTTTGAACACTATAAAAACAATAAACATATATAATTTGAATATTAGGCATCTTACCTTCATTGATGGCGACAAACACAGCAACGACGATAAAAAGTGAAGAATGCATCATCCTGAGACTGAAGGACGCTTTCCTGTAGTGAATGCTCTGGCCGATGCAGAAAGGGTGAATGAGTTCGCCATTATCACCAAGTATTTATAGCTGGCGAATATCAACAAACCCCAGCTGTTGCGTATGTTTGGGAATTCACTAAGCAATTATGAAACTAATTCTCAGTAGCAGGAAGTAATCGTTTACCAAGAAGTTTTCATACAAGGAAAACTGAAGTTGCAATTCCTTTGCATCTTTACCGAATATTTATAGTAGGTTATTGTATTCTTACCCATAAATATCTATAGTCGGAAAAATAAATTATATGATTTCGTAATCTTTTGGGAGCGGGGGTAACTAAGCCGGTAGCGCGCCAGGCTCGTAATCTGCAGTTCCCAGGTTAGAGTACCACCTGGGCCAGGGTTGAGATTTATCTCCGCGAATACCCCCACCCTGCCCACGGTCAGTACGGGATATCTATGGGCTTGAAAAGATCGTCGTCCGTTGGATGGGACGTTAAGCTGTGGCCCGTTTACGAGAGAGAGATAGCCATATCGTGTGCACATTAAAGAACAAGCAGGATGAGGCTAACATCAGGCTCCTAAAGGCTATCTGGTGAGTCTCCTTCCTCCTTCTCTGAGCCCTTGTGACCTGGCCATTTAGCCCATTATGTGCAAAAAAAGTGCTGCTCGAAGGTAAAACAACCCAACCGAATATTTATACAATAGTAGGTTATTACATTATTACCCATGAATATCTGTATTTTGATAATAATATGATTTCTAAATCTATTTGGAAATAATCATTTGGGCCACACTAAAAAGAGTAAATTGGGTTGTTTTACCTCTGAACGACACCCCTTTTTTTGCACAAAATAGGTTAAATGTCCAGACCACAAGGACCCTGAGAGCTCAGAGAAGATTGGGGGAAAGGCAGGACTGGACAGCTGTTAGGAGACAGATGGAAGCATCTTGTCAAGGCCATCCAGGGTGTTCTTTAACGTGCGCAGTCCACACACGGTGCCACGGCTAAACGTCCCATCCGACGGACGGCGGCCTATCCAATCCCGTCTCTGTCCCCTACTAATCGAGAGCAGGGTGGAGAATTTTGCAGAGGTAAATTATAACGCTGGCCCAGGCGGGACTAGAACAGGAACTGCAGATTACGAGCCTGGAAGGAGCCGGCTGAACCAACCCAGCCACTAGGTCCGCTGTATGTGGAAGCAAAAGATATCAGTCTAATGTTTATCAAAGACAAATAATTAAAACAAAATATACTGTGTTAAAAAAAAGCCAGTATTTCGGAAAAATTATACCTTACTAAATATTATGTAAAAATTTAGCAGAATGTGGTTTCACAAATTCTTCTGAGTTAGCTGCATTAAGAGAGCAAAATTATTTGCGATTATGAATATTAGGCATCCTATAGGTATTAATACCCAATAGGTATTTAGTAAGGTAATGAAAAGGAGAAGACATTCCTTTTCATTACCCAGTAACTCCTCTCTACATTTCGCTACGCAAACTTCGTTACCTCCACGATTGAAATTTTCGCACATTTAATTCCAGTTTTCTGTGCAACATTCGGGACATTTTTCGAACATGTATTTTTTTTCTAGCAAAAAGATAGTTTCTTTCAGATAAAAATAAGTTTTTTTATTTGTACTTTATCACAATGTATTTTTCCCCCTTGACACTCCTGTTGTTGGCGCTGCTCCTTCATCTCTTTAACCATTTTGGGCAAAACAATGTTGGTGTACTATTGACCATTTTTTCAGGTAAGGTGCCCATGGCTACTACTCCTTAGGAATTGAAAAAAAAATATAAATAACCTCTTCTTTTAGCGAAAGTCTTCCTGAAAGATTTGGGAACGCCTTTCATCTGCAACTCAAACATAGTTTTCGATCTTTCTTGGAATTGTGTAGTAATAAAACCACTTCGTATCACCTGTGGCAATGTTTGGTAACCTTTTGGGGCCACTAGGTTCGAACATTGCCAGCATCTGCTTGCATTAGTCGACTCTACCCCTTTTTTGCTGTTCTGTCAGTTTGTGGGGTACCCATTTGGCACAGACCTTTAGGAACTTTTAATGTTGATGAGTAATTGCTTCCATACTGCCAATCGATACAGCGACACATGAACGATGTTATGTGGATTTTCCTTAACGAGTTCACGAACAGCAGTGATGGCTCTCTCGTTCACAGCCTCCTTGCACGAGGGAGGTCCTCGAAGCTCTGCCGACCTTCTCTGAATTTGCGCATCCATCCCGTAACAACAGGCACGATCCCCATATAATTATGATAAATCGGCATGAATTTTTTTCGCGTCGTCCCCAAGCTGCATCCTTGTATAAATGTAAAATTTTCCCCCCATCTTTATAGGCTTTATAGTAACAACGCACAGATTTCGTAGACCAGACTTTAATCGCCGCAGCGAAGAGAGAAACGATGATACGACCTTTGTTTATAACACGTAATGACAAGTTTAAACAAGGTTTCAAACAAGTAGCGTCATAAATCTCTTGAACGGCCTTCGTATATGTACTAAAAGAATAATAGAAACTACATCTACTCAATGCATGCCATATTTATGTATTCTTCTGATAATTGTCATTTTCATAAATTCTTCGTTTCGTATTTAAAATTTTATTGACAATTATTTTATGATTACAGGAATCAAACTATTTATAGAAAATTAAAAATTTAATGAAGATGAAAATATAAATTAGGTTGGGAATTTTTTAGAGAATTATACGTATACACCCAATTCTGTTTTACATGGCAGATAGGTTCCCGAAAAAATCGTGCAAAAAAAAAAAAGTAAAAAAATATACAGTGCATATGGAAAAATAGAAGATTGGTTTCAGACATGAAAACCCAGTAGAAATAATAAGTTGTTTTCAAACAAATCATATCAAAATCTTCAATTAAATCTTTATTTGATTTTTATTCATTTAAACACATTTTTTATTTTATTAACTTAAAGAGATAATTATATGTACATATATAAAGTAAATTATTCTTCATAACGAAAATAATATGTCACTAATTCAAGAATACAAAAGTGGAAAAAAACATGACTTACATATGCTTATTAACTAGATTTTATTCGTTGTCACTTTCTGACAATAGACGCATTCGTTTGCGTAAGACTGGCATTAAATCACTTCCATTGCTTGAAACATTTTGGCCGTCCTGTTCATACGCCAATGGTGAAATGCTCTCTGTGGCTTGGGGAACCAAATTATCACGTTTCCAGTGATTCTGAAGTTTGATTAGTTTTGACAACGAACTCTGAAATCAATCGTTGAGATCCTGCTTTGACTAGATCTTTGTATAATTCTTGATAACGCGCCATACATGACTTCAGTTCACATTTAAACTGCTCAGCCCGTTCGACAATGGGATCTTGTGTAAGAAAATAACTTTCCATTTTACTAGCCATTTGAAGCCCTTTAATTAAACCTGCAGTGAGTGGTACCTTTTCATCACCATCACTTTTTTCTTTCTCATCAGGAGTCTCAAGGACAACTTCTATTATTTCATCTTCGCTAAGAGCTTTGTCAACCAGCAATTCATCAATATCCGCACACGATAAATCATCAAATCCTTCTCCACCAACTGCATGTGATAAAGTGACGATATTAGGATATTCAGTCATATTTGGGGGTACAGGATTTTGCTTTTTACACATTCTGGCCAGATAGCTTCCCAGAATGCGTTTAAAGTTGATGGTTTTAATTCTGATATTGTCAATCCAGCATGTCTGATACAATCTAAAATAGAAAATTTCTTCCACACATCAATAACTGTTAGTGTTCTATTCTTAGTAGTTTGTTCCCACCCTGGGAATCTCCACACTAGTGCTTCCCCCCATGACGTCACTGACCACGCCCCTTATTAATATTCATAATTAATAATTCATAATTAACGTTTCATAATTGCGGGTTTCTAATAAAGGGGGAGGAATTTTGATAAGGAGGGGGTTAATGAGGGGGAGTCAAAAATTGGAAAAATTACGAAAATTGTGGTTTTTCTAAAAAATAGTACTCATCATATACACTAGATGGCGACACGGGCTTTTTTTTTTATAAAGGGGAGGAATTTTTAATAAAGGGTTTTTTTTAATAAAGGGGGATTAATTAATGTTTAATTAATTATTAAATATTAATATTAATAAGGGGCGTGGTCAGTGACGTCATAGAGGGAAGCACTAGTGGGGGATTCCCAGGGTGGGAACAAACTACTATCCTTATATGATTTATCCAAAATGTAATGAAATGTTTGTCTTACGAAGCAAGTTTTAAATGTGGCAATTATTCACTGGTCTAGTGGTTGTATTAAGGATGTTGTATAAGGCGGCAGAAAACAAAATTGCGCATTTGGGTGTTTCAAAACAGGATGGCCAGGCGCATTGTCTATTAGTCAATAGAACTTTAAATTCGAGATTTTTTCCCTTCAAATAGCGTTTAACTTCTGGAACAAAACATTTATGAACCATTCATTAAAAATTTCTTTTGTACCCCAGGCTTTTTTGTTTGCCATCCAATACACTGTCCATTTATTCAAATCTACACCTTTCATTGACCGTGGTCTTAGGGATCAATTGATGAGCAGCGGTTTTAACATACGATCTTCTGAAGCGTTGCTGCAAAATAGAAAGGTCAGACGATCCTTAGCTGCTTTAAAGCCACCAACAGTTTTTTGTGATTTTGCTATCCAATACACTGTCCATTTATTCAAATCTACACCTTTCATTGACCATGGTCTTAGGGATCAATTGATGAGCAGCGGTTTTAACATACGATAATCTGAGGCGTTGCTGCAAAATAGAAAGGTCAGACGATCCTTAGCTGCTTTAAAGCCACCAACAGCTTTTTGTGATTTTGCTATCCAATACACTGTCCATTTATTCAAATCTACACCTTTCATTGACCGTGATCTTAGGGATCAATTGATGAGCAGCGGTTTTAACATACGATCTTCTGAAGCGTTGCTGCAAAATAGAAAGGTCAGACGATCCTTAGCTGCTTTAAAGCCACCAACAGTTTTTTGTGATTTTGCTATGTAGGTTCTACTTGGCATTTTTCCCCAAAAAAAGACAAGTTTCATCTGCATTCCAAACTTGATCAGGAGTGTATCCACCATCTTCTATGATTTGGGTCAAATTTTGACAAAATTCTTTAGCAGCCGGCTCACCTGCAGATGTAACTTCACCTTTTATCTTTACATTATGAAACGCGTGTCTTTGAAGAAATCCTGCAAGCCATCCTGTACTTGCAGGAAAATTCATAATTTTTGTTTAACTCAGCTGATGTGGTTGGTTCCATTTCTTGTATCTGCTTATATATTCGTAATGCCATCTGTTTGATGGTATTTAAGTTTAGAGGTATTTCTTTTTTTGTGAGTTATCTTCTATCCACATTACTGGTGCCTTTTCCATCTTCACTTTTACAATATCTCTCGTGTACGATGACGACGTAGCGCTCAATTTTGTTCCTGAAATTACAGATTTTCTAATAGCATCTTCATTTTTCTTGATGGTTCTTACGGTAGCTTCGTTCAAACCAAAATATTTACCTATGGATGTTGAACCTTCTCCAGTTACAAGACGATCTAAAATTTGGATCTTAATATCCAAAGAAATAGCTTTCCTTTTCCGCTTTTGTATCGTTGAGTTATCCGACTTCGTGGTAAAGCTTACGAAAAATATTTGAATTGTAGTTAATAAATCAGATGATGAAAAATTGTAAATTACCTATCAGCAAAATTTTATAAATTTATATTACGCACACAAAACTTCAGAAAACAAAACAAATTTTTTTTCGATTTCTTCTATTAAACATCCAAACACTTCTAACTTTAAACACGAAATGAGAGACCAAGACTAACGTATTGTATTGAAGATAAAATTGAGGGGAATTCTCGGAACTCAATGTTGCCACTTTATTCCCAAAGAAGTAGGTTTTATACAATTTTTCCATAAAATAGAGAATAAAATAGAGAAAACTTGTGTAGTTTTTATTTTGAGGATTTTAGTGCACAAAATGTGTATCTATAGTATATTTTCAAAGTTAACACTACCAAAAATGTGACCATAAAAGAGGCTCTTTGTTCTAAATGTAAATTCTAGGAATTTTTTTTCAGAATGATATTCAAATGGAGTTTTTTAAAAAGGCGCCGTTTGAACCGTGTTAGATCAAAATAAATCGTGTAAAAAGAGAATTGGAATTTTTTTTTCTAAACCGTGTTAAATCAAAATCGTGTAAAAAAAATCTGTATAAAATCCAGAATTCGGTGTATTAATGTTTCTAACGTATAGATGTATATATTGATATCAAGCCATAAAAATAAGGCATTGACAGTCATGTTTTTTGAGACCTTAAAAAACTGGTTAAATGTTATTGAATCTTGACCTTTATCGTAAAAACTTTTATAGATAGTTTGTCATGTAGGTTTTTATTCAATAAAATTAACAGAAATTTTAATCTCTCAGAAAATTTCCCTGGATTTAACAGTTTAAGATACATTCCACTTTCCCATTTTGACGCATTTTACTCAAAAATCCCCAATTCTGGGAAATTTTCCTAGACTTAGGAGCACTGCTGGCCAACCATAATCAGAATTTTTTTTAGTTTTTGAATTTTGCACCCTCTATAACTTTAGAAATTTGAACTAACGGATGATTGGCCCAATAAAAATAGTAACATTTTATTAATACCACCTATAAAATAAAAATAGTAACATTTTATTAATACCACCTATAAAACAAAAAAATTAAATTTTATTTGGTTTTTTGAAACAAAGAACTTGCTTCTCCCCACATCTATGTAGCAAGGGATGGGTTGTTTTACCTCTGAGCGTCACTTTTTTTGCACACCTTGGGTTAGTATCCATGTTACAAAGACCCCAAATTTCGGAGAAGGTTGAGGGAAGGGGACCCAATGAACAGTATTAGCAGACAGTTGGTAGACTATCGTCAAAGCCATCCAGTGCTCTTTAACATGTATAAAGTATGGTTCTACCGCACACTGGGCCACGGCTTAACTTCCCATCCGACGGGCGGCGGCTTTTCGAAGGCCATCAATATCCCTTACTGATCAAAGGTAGGGTGGGGATTTAACGGAAATAAAGCTCAACGTTGGCACAGTTGAGACTAGAACATGGGAACTGCATATTACGAGCCTGTTACCCTACCAGGTGACAGTAGGCAAATCATTGCTAATACATATATCTTCCGGTAGGCAAATCATTGCTATCAGTGCAAATCTCGTGAACTTCATACTCCAGTACCAAATTTTCAAATTTCTAACGTAAATACATCGTTTGGAATATTCGTTAAAGGTTTTGGAATTTTTCCATTGCTACAGAGCGTATTCAAAATTATTGGTAGATTCGGAAAGTCCAAATCGTAATATTTCATCATCTAAATAATCGAAAAAGAATTTTTAATTTATCTCTAAACTGACAGGCTCCTGTCAGATCTCTGTGGCAAGCAGCTGCCTGAAGGGAGTATTTTTTTTTCTAACAGCAAAAATGTTCGAAGTCTACAGACGGACAGACAATTCACAAAGTGGAAAGAATGGGTCATTCCCATGGCAACACCCTCCATAAAAACCACCTCTGCTAGTCAAGTATGCGGTAAACGATCACGGTGCACGTGACAATGCGTGGACAAACCAGCGTGATGCAACGTCCAAAGTACTTTGAAGTTGGTTTTATTTTTACTTTCGAAGTGTATTGCCAAGTCAGCTCGGTTTACTTCCAGATTTCTTAGAAGCGTTGATGACATGTAAGTGAAGAGTGATATCTACTCATGAAAAAACCGTAGTTTTTTCCCATTGCAACAACTGCTAGGAAACTGAAACTGGAGAATGCGTGGTAAAGGATTCAGTAAATGTCAACTGTTATCTACTCGATGATTTAAAACCTTCAATTACATATTCTAATCTGAACTATATTGCCTACCAAAATATTAGAGAATTTCAGTGTTATGTCAATAGGAATCAAACTTCGAAGCTCTATAACTTCTAAAATATGCATTTAATGGAAAAATGTTACTGAAGATAAATTAAAGATAATAAATCTATTTAGTCTCGATTTTCAACAATATTCGTTCAATACTGGAATATTTAACAATATATTTATCTTGTTTAGTTGAAAATCCTTTATAATTGTGTGATATTGAAATAATCGTTACGCAAACGTCTAAAATGTACACTGGCGAGCAAAAGTTGTTACAATTCCATGCTATGTCAATGAGAAGGTAATTTTAAAACTAAAACTTCTAAATAAGTTTTCGCGGTAAAATAACAAAAGATAGATTTGATTGAGGTCTTTAATTTATCTAAATTTCGATTTTAAGCAATAAAACCTAGGTATTTAAACAGTTGCAGAAGCTGTAATATTTAACAGCAACAATACCACTGCTAAGAAGCAAAAATAAAATTGATGAATATTGAAAGAACTATTTACACAAACTTCTAAAATATAGAACTATTTCATTAAACGGCTCGAAATAATACTTATTATTTAAGTTTTAATTTAATTTAATTTTAGGGTAACTTCTTATGATTGTCATTGCTGTTCTTAAATATGCAAACATCCAAAACTCTAAACATAGACCAATAACGCTGAAATTCGTAAATTAGATTTCAGTGAGACATTTATCTTTAGTTGCATTTTACTACATACATAAAGCTTATTATAAAAGTAATATTGCTAAGAAGTTAGCTTTTCATTGACTTATTCATAGAGTTATAACTTAACATTTGCTCATCAGTTTATATTAATTTTATTGAATGATTTTAAACAATAATTATTAAGTTTTAATTTATTTCTGAGGTAAATTCTTTGGACACATTACTGCTCCGAGATATTTTATCTCCCATAACTCTTTAAATAGTGAACGAATATTATTGAAAATCGAGATCTAAATAGAATTGATTATGAACTTTATCTTCAGCACATTTTTCCATTAAATGCATATTTTTGAAGTTATAGAGCTTCAAAGTTAGAATCCCATTGAAATAACGAGGAAATTCTGATATTTTGGTAGGGTCAATGGGACTGTGTATAATCGAGTAACAAATTATTAGATAACTTCAATGTTATATCAACCAGAAATCAAATCTCATTAAGATATAAACAAACATTATGAACTGAAAATTCCAACAACTTTTGCAGTAAAGCTTATAGAGTGAAAAAAAAACAAACCAACTGACATCAATGTACTGGATTTGGTTAATTCCTTACAATGTTTTGTACAAAAATTTTTAGGTGCCTAACTATACGATTTTGTCAATTCCTGGTTCTTATTAAAATATATATTTTTGTTTATTTAATCCAGATATTTTCTTGATTCCTTAAAACTATTGGAAACAACTGTTGGCTCAATCATTAGTGCACCACGTTCATAATCTGCTCTTCCCAGATTCGAGTCTCAACTGCGTCAGTGTTGAGATTTATCTCCGCTAACCTCAGACCATTCCCTCGGTTAGAGAGGGGACACTGATGGACTTGGAAAGGCCGTCGTCCATTTCATGGGACGCTAAGCCATTTGATGGACGTTAAGCTTTGTGTTCCTCAAACCTTCTCTGAGCCCATGGGATCTTTGCAAAGGCTGATTTTTAGGTACGCACATTTTACATAGAACAGTACTGTGCCGCTGAAGGGGTTGATCTAAAAATGTTTGAAGCATGCTGTTATTATTATTTAGAAGCACATAAATCTTTCGCGAAAGAAAATTTGAAGTAAAGAAATTATTAATTGCAAACATATTTGGAAGCTCTTATGTAGGAAGTAATATTCGAAATACGCTTTAGTTCATTTTCAAAAATAGGCCTATCGTTTTCACTTTATCATGGGTGGGGTTTGGCTCATTTGGTAGCATGCCAGGTTCATAATCTACAGTTTCCAGGTTCGACTCCCACCTGGGCTGGCGTTGAAATTTATCTTTGCAAAACTCCCAACCCTACCCTCAGTCAGTACGGAACACTGATAGGCAGAGCCGGATTTAAACTCTATGAGGCCCTAGGCGCACATTCGATTCGAGGCCCCTTAAATTTTTGAAGCCCTAGGCACACATTAGATTCGTGGCTCCTTACTTAGGTTTTTTCCGATATTTCCAGATATTTAAAAAATTTATTTAAAGAATTGTAGAAAAATAATCACAGAAATATAACTCAATCCCAGTAAATAAAAAGTATAGACATTACTAACAAACATTAAAATATTTTGGCATAAATTGCAGTTTACTATCAATATCGAATATTTTTTGACAATTCAAAAAAATTGAAAAGCAATTTTTGACTAAAATTTTTTAAATTAAAATCATCAAAGGAATTGCGAGCTTTCTCTTTGACGAAATCATCAATTAAATCATCACAATTTAAAGAATTTGTCAATTCACATTCAAAAACGTTAAAGATAATTTCGACATTTTAGTTTGCGCTAGTGAATTTCATAATTAATTTTTTTCCGCTTTAGATCCCATTGGAAATGATCTTTCACCTCTTGCATTGGCTACAGGCATAGTAAGAAATATTCTGATAGTTGTTTCTACATTTGGGAATGTCGATCTCAAACCCTCGTTAATGGTTTTATACACGTCCATTGGGTTAGATATATTCTTTTCTTTAATAAAACTTAAAAATTGTCATTTCATATTTAAATTGATTACCGTCAATATCATTTTTGTAGATTTTTATTAATACATAATTTGAACTCCGGTGTCATTCAGAGTTTTACCGAAAAAGACATTAAAAATATTTGATACATTTTCATATACTGCTACTTGTCGATTTAGTTCTGCATTCAGTGTATCGCAAATAACGTTAATTGTATTAACAACAAATAAATCTTTGCAATGCAAATTACATCTTTTTCCATCGTATCGTCAAACAAATTTTTGCGCTTTTTAATTCAGCATTGATCGTTTTTATATTCTATTGTTTTTCTGTGTTAAAGATGTGGCTTTCACTTCGATTGATTCAAAATCATTTCTTACCCTTAGAAAAAATTCTGTTAACGATTTCAAAAATCCTGAGCAGAGGTCATCGCAAGCACCTGAACTCTTGCTTCTACTGGCATTATCAAATTCTACATTGTTCCAGTGTAGATCTGGCTTCAGCCTTTAGTGGTGGGGAACAGATCTTTTCCCCATGCCTACTGTTAGGGGACTGTTTGATATTGTCGGCATTCCCTCTCTCAATAAACATAATTTCTTTAAACATCCCACTAACCATTTTCTCTCCATAGGTAGTTGGAATATGAAGACTCTTATCAGAGATTATTCTCTGTGCAGTCTTCATATTCTAACTACCTATTAACAGTTCACAGCAGTTCCTGTTAATTTTATATTCTAAGGAAAGAACAATGTATTTCAAATGGAGACGGGAGGCTTCACAAATTTTTCAGCTGTCTCTAGTTTTTTTATTATGAATTTAATATTTAAAAATAAATAGGCTGTTTTTTATACTGTTGTTTTGAGGAGTAAGGTTTCAAAATGTGGCTCCCTAGAGAGTGAGGCCCCAGCTTGCGCCTAATGCGCGTTATGGTAAATGCGGCCCTGCTGATGGGCCTTGGAAATGATGTCGTCTGTCGGATGGGTTTTTATGGCGCATTGGCAGCTGTCAGATGGAACGTAAAACCGTGGCCCGATGTCCGAGAGAGAGTCACACCCTGTGCACTTTAAAGAACACACTGCATGACTTTGATAGGAAACTACGATATGTATCTTAACAGATGTCTAGTAGGTTCCCTTCCCCCAACCTTCTCTGAGCCTCGACGTCCTTGTAATCTGTCCATTTCGTTTGTTGTGTGCAAAAAATTGCCGTTCAGAGGTAAAACAATCCAACTCTTTATCTATGTCTGACCATATAAATACATTAAACTTTTTTTGTTTTTAAAGGTCTTTACTAATATTTAAAAGCAAATTGTTCAGTTTTTGAGAAAAATACACACTATATTACCAAAAGTATTGGAACATTTCCATGCTTTGTGATGGAAAACTTATTCAAAATTTCCTAACGTTGGAAATTAGCTTTCTAATGGAAAATTATCATTGGTGATTAAATTAAAGGTCTAAAATTAATCAAAATTTTGATTTTCAATAATATTCCTTTAATAATGTGGGGCTTAATAATTTAATAACGCTAGGCTGCTGGTCAAAGGGACCTGGATTCGAGCCCCAGATAAAGGATGGATGTTTGTGTCATTTATCTGCTGAGGTCCCGCCATCCTCACAGACCTTCTACAATGGCATATAAACTGACAGGCTCCTGTCAGACCTCTGGCAAACCGCTGCTTGAGGGGGGATTTATTTTTTTTATTACTAATCATGTGAATTCATTTCAAAAGCCAATCAAATAGCAAATGTTATAACAAATCATGTACTAAAATAAATGTAATTTTAAAAGTTTGTATAACAGTTCTTTCAGTTTTCCTTAATTTAGAAAAGTATTTTAGGGCAAGAAGAACAAACATCTGCTGTTAAATGCTCCAGTTTCAATAACATTGCCCTCCTAAAATAATAGAAGATTTCTATGTTAAGGGAATTTCACTTAAAGCTCTATAACATGCATTTAATGGAAAAATGTGACTAAAGATAAAGATTATAATCAAAGCTATTTAAATCTCAATTTTCAACAATATTTATTCAGTAAAAGAGTTATGGAAGCTAGAAAATTTCACAAACCATTTAATAAAATAAAAATGAAATGTCAGTATAACTTTTTCCAACCCTGGCCAATTTACCATGCATCTTTATGTGAAAATGTTTCATTTTAACGAATACTAGTATAAAAAAAAACGAAAAAATTCTTAAACAATATGTACAAGTACATTTTAGCATGTGGCAAAGCTGAAGTAATTTAAATGCTGTGAAATATCTAACCAAGTGGTTCCCAACCTTTTATGCTTCACATATCCCCTGAAAATGTGTAACTGGCGTACCCTTGTATAGGTAGATAAAACTAGTTATAGCATAACAACGGGAATAAAACTTTGTTACTAGATCTAGCGACTTTTGTGCTCTCACGGTGTACCCCAAAAAAATTTACCGCATACCCCATGTTGAAAACCCCTAATCTAACCAATCCCTTCTTGTTCATGGAAATGAGCATTTTTTTTGACTGTTATTATTTTGAGTAACATGCCTTTTTTTTTGGTGTGGTAAATTTTAGGGATCTTGGCAAAGTATGTATTGAAAAGTTAGTATACTAAAGATAAAAGTTTTGAATATCATAGCGGTACTAAAAAAAAAAGGGGGGGGGGGTAATGTTTTTAAAATCATTCAATATAAACTAATAATTTTTGAAAATAAAGATTTGTGTAAAGGAGGTATGGTATGCATTTTTCTTTTGCCAATTTCATGGCAAAATTCCACACATGCCAGCATAATACTTTTAAGTGCCATTGCCACATTTCTCTAGCATAAAAATGGATTTTCCACCTTGAAGATCTATGAGATTCCAATTTCAATGGTTGTATTAGCAAAACGTTCTTTGAAAGAAGTTCCAGTCCATGTGTTTATTTTATCATTCATTAAATTTAAGTTACTATTATATGTATTCATTATTAGTATTTTTAATTTGGTTCATTAGTAGTAATCAATATGCGTGAAGTCTTCGCTGTTTTGTGATGACATGGAATTCTGGATGTGTTGCGAATTCATTTAAGAATTCACAGAGAAATGCTTGTGGAAACAGTTAAAAAATTAAATTTTTTTAAGAAATAAATTTTTAATACACAGAAAATTTCTTTCATAATTGTTATTTTGTAGTAACTATCATAGCATGTTTTCATTGCATTTCAGTATAATAAATATATTTTGGTAACATGCTCAATTCCATTAAGTTGACATTTCTCTGCATACATTTTAGAAGTTTGTGTAATGATTATTTGAATATTAGAGGATTGTGAATAATTTTTATAATACAAGACAATTTGTTAAAATTTTCAGCTTCTATAACTCTTTAAAACACTGAATGAATAATGCTGAAAATCGAAATTCAAATGGATTTTATTATCTTTTCAGTTAGACTCTCCCATTAAATGCTTATTTTAGAAGTTACAGAGCGTCATAGTTTGATCGATGCCTACGTATTGGGAATGCCTGCCGATTTCAACACGTGAAGCAACAGTAGCGCTTATTTCATTTTCGTCCGCTGTGGCGCTGGCGATCCACTGTTTTGTTTGCTACTTGCTTCGTAACAGTATAGGTCAGTGGTGGCGAACCTTTTTATGTGCACGTGCCAAAAATTTACAAATAATATTTATCGAGTTCCTGACGTGCCGAGCAGTTTTTAATAGATAAAATAAAATTAATAAAAAATTAATTATGCAGAATTTTATTGAGACAAGTTTAAAAATTAACATATAATTTTATAAAAGTATACTCGTAACTTGTCATAAATATGTAATATAAAAATCAAAATCAATTATTTATTAATGAGATTTTTGCTTGCACATTGGATGCCAAATGCTTTATATCAGGTTCATATTTCGTCACTTTTAATAATATACACGCCGAACTAGTTTGCTCAGTCATTCTATTTCTTAAAATGTCTTTTATAAAATTCATTTCGGAAAGTAATGACTCACAAGCATATGTAGAGGAGGAAATTGATAATACAGCGGTTGCTAGTCTTTTTTTAGACAACTAAAGGTTTCGGGAATGGCATTCCAAGTTCTCACCATTTCCTCATCTGCATTCTTTATATACACGCCCAATAATCGATCGTTTTCAATTATTTCGAAGTCATTTCTCAAATCAACAAACTTTCGTTTCCATTTAGAACTGGATTGAAAATCGATTAATTGCATTTCTATATCTTCCAAATTCAGCCACTCGAAAATCTCCAAATTGAGTTTATCTGCTGATGTTGTGTCCGGATATAAAATAAATTTTCATTTTTCTGCAAAATTGTCTGAACTGTGCAAATCTTGAAGAAAATTCGTTGATTACCGACTGAATAACTGTAGAAAACTCTTGTGTCAATTTAACTTGATCTGGTTTACCATGAGATTCTAGATCTGCAAAAATATGTTTGTATTTGGAAAATATTTGAAGGTGTTGGAAATAACATCACGATTGGAAATTTGTAATTTAACTTCGAATGCTTTGATTAAATCAAACATTACAATAACTGTCTTGTTAATAGTCGCAGAATTGAATTAAATGTTAACCTTGCAGTTTAACATTTAATTCATTTAAATGTAAGTACAAATTAGTAAAAAACATTAATTTGGAAAGCCATTCGACGTCCAATAATTGATTACATGTTTCAATGATTTTCTCATTATGTAAAAAAGTCTAAGTTCATCTAAACACTTAACGAATCTTTGAAGAACTTGTCCACGACTTAATCATCGGACGTTGTTGTACATAAGTAAACCACTGTACACTAGTTTTACTTCATTTATTAATTCTAGAAATTTTCGTTTATATAAAGTGCGTGCAGATATAAAATTGACCATTCTTGTTATGAGGCTCATAACATCTTCCAGCGACTTGAAACTGGCCTTTGCGCATAAAAACTGCAGATATATAATGCAATAAAAACCCAGAACTGAATGTCCAATACGTTCGGTAAATAAACTGAAACAACCATTTTCCTTTCCAGTCATACTGCGGTCACCATCAGTAGTTACTGATACAATTTTGGAAAGATCTATTTCTCTTTCAGCGAGTGCATTTACAACTGCGTTGCAAATATCTATTCCTTTTGTTGTTGTTGCTAATGATGTTAAACTGATCAATTCTTCTTTCATATTATTCCCAACACAATAACGAATAGAAATTGCTAAACGAGCTGATCCAGTTATGTCAGTACTCTCATCAAGGCAAAGAGAAATTAAACCAGAAGAGTTTATATCTATTTTTTCCTCATGAGTTATATTTTTAGCCATTTCCAAGATTCTATCTTTCACCGTGTTTCTAGCCAAAGGAATATCTTTTATTCTTTGAATAATTTTTTCCTTGTTTTCAAAATGTTTAAAGAGAACTGGTGCGCATTTTAACCATGCTTCTTTCATATATTCCCCATCACTAAAAGGTTTCCAGTGTTTCAGGCGAAACAAATTAACAGCAGTTATATTTGAACGACTGCCGATAAATTTCATTAGGGATGTTGATTCCATATTTCTATTTTTAATTGCCCGAGCAATAAATTCTTTTTGTTCGTCCTTGCTTTTCTCAAGGAGCTATTTAAGGTTTGTCTCATAATGCCGTTTTGCTGACGACGTTCTGCATACAACTGTCCCGGAACATAAAACGCATAATGCTTTATTGCCTTTGTTAATCATGCCATTTCAACTTCTGTTTTTTCAACCACTGTCAAACCACTGTCAATTTCAAATACTGTCAACTTCCATTCTCTTCGCTTTTCCTACGTAAGAATTACCATTGATATCCTACAAAGTATATTAATATCAATTCTATTCCTTGTTTCGACCTTACTAAGAAAGCTTTCAATTGTAATAATTTAATCTATAAATTGACTTCAGGCTAATTTGAAATCTTCTCTATTCGTTCAATTTATTATTGGTTCAACAAAAAATAATTCCAATGGAGAAAATAAACTTTTATTAAAATCATATTATTTTTTTTTCAAATATAAAGTGCAATTATTTTTTTCCTTTTTTTAAATATAAATTTTTGATGCATAATTCATTTGTTCCTTATTATTTAATTCCTAGCTTAAACGAATACACTAGAGGCCCTGTATAGGTAGAGGTTGGCCATCTCAAAATTAGACGCCATGTTTTGTCGTTTGTCGGATTGTTTAGCGTGCATAGCTGAATGGTATTGCATGATACTTATCGATTCCGGAAAAGGGTAGGGTAATATTTGATACAGATTTCAGTATTCATGATTGGAAGCACTTTAGAAAACGGCTAAAAATGGAAAAGTAAATTTTAGGGCTTTAAAAAAAAAACAGATATAGTTTCGCTTTGTTGTCTGTAGACATCGAACTTTTTTGTTTGTACAGATAAATAAAAAAATTCCTTTTGTGTAGATAGGTATTAATGATATATTACGATTTGCATTTTTCGAATCTCCCAAAAGTTATAACTTCGTCCTCTAACGGTGGAAAATTTGAAAATTCCAAAATATCAAACGAATATTCCAAACGATGTAATTATGTTATAAGTTTGAAAATTTGGTGTTGAAATGTGAAGGTTACGAAGTTACCATTGACAACAATCACTTGACCCTTTAGACCCAGAGGGGAGGTGAATGCAACTCTTTTTTTGGTTTTAACAGAAAAGTGTATGTTTTTAGAGATAGATTAAAAATTCTTTTTGGGTTGGACAAATATGATGAAATGTTACAATTTGCATTTTGTGAATTTCCCAAAAGCTATGCACCAATCCAATGTGATGATGCATAGAACCTGCCAGGCCTAGCACCTAATGTTCGACCCCACCTTCTCGTGGTGCAGGCCGTTAGTACCTTTCAAAACAGATACTCTATTGTGGAAGTGAACGGAAGAAGAGGGCTGCCAGATCAGTGTGGCCCACTGATCTGGATAACTATGGCTACTTTTCTTTTTTTTTTCTACCCTGCTGAGGAGTGGTCAACCACACAGGGTCCTGGTGCTGACCATCTAAACCCACTGGACTGGACAGACATATGGCTCTGAGCTTGATTATGGATCCTGATTTTGCTGCACTGGTGGGCTTCTATGGAGGGAAAATCTTCCGCTGTGTTTTCTGTTTGTTTGTGGGTTGACAGCCCCAAGTGAATAAATTCACAGGATATGCTTATCAGCTGGTGGATAATCATGAGCAGAGCTCATCGCAGGCACCTGAACTCTTTGCTTCTATTGGCATCGTCAAATTCTACGTTGGAGGAAGTCTTCCAGTGTAGATGGCTTTAACCTTTAGTGGTGGAGGAACGGGTCTTTGCCCCATGTCTGCGATTAGGGGGCTGTTTGATATTGTTCGGCATTCCTTCTCTCAATAAACATAGTTTCTTTAAACATCCCACTAACCATTTTCTCTCCATAGGTAGTTGGAATGTGAAGACTCTGTACAGAGCTTTTTCTTTTTATATCTTCACACAAGAATTCCACCATTAAAATTTAGATATTCTCGGCTTGCAAGACACCAGATGAACAGATAAAGGTCAGATTCTTAAAAATAATCTTAAATTTCTCTTTTCAGGGAGGGACGACAATAAGCATTACCAAAGCGTGGGTCTGCTTCTCAGCAGACACGCTAGTGATGCTCTTCTAGGATATGAGTGCATTAATGAAAGGTTTCTTACAGCAAAATTTCAGACAGGCATTAAAGACATGAATGTTATCTGCTGTTATGCCCCCACTGAGGATGCCGATGAGGGTGAGAAGGATAGGTTCTACGGACAACTTCAGGATATTTTGAATTCTGTCAAGAAAGGAGATATTACCCTTGTTCTTGGTGACTTCAATGCCAAAGTTGGTACTGACTCTGACCTTTGGGGAGGGGTGATTGGCCCTTTTGGTATTGGTAGCTGCAATGGCAATGGGCAACGTCTCCTACAGGTAAGTAAACTTAATGGATTCAGAATAACTAAAACTTATTACAAAAACCGCGACATACATAAGTACACATGGGTTTCACCCGATGGACTGCATAAGAATACGATTGATTATATATTAATTAACAGCAAATGGGCTAGTTCTGTTAGGAATACCAGGTCATATAGGGGAGATGAAATTGAATCTGACCATTACCTTGTTAAAAGTGTCTTGAAACTTAAACTTAAAAAGTGCTGTGGTAGGGTTAAAAAATTTACTTTTAATACTGAAGCTCTGAAAGACCCAGTTATAGCCAAAGCTTACCATAATAGGTTACTTAGTTATTATGATAGTCATGGTATGCTTACTACTGAAGTTGAGGAAGAATGGAACCATTTTAAACAGGCTTTTTTGGACACTAACAGTACTCTTTTAGGAAGAAAGGAAAAGAGATGGTAGAATTATTTGAGTGATAAGGCACTTGAGCTTATTTCAGAAAGAAAGAACTGCAGGAATGTCTTTAATCAATTCCCTACTAGTCCTAATAGAAAGCATTACAGAGAGCTTAATAAAGGTGTAAAGGATCAGTTAGCTGCTGATAAGAATTTTTGGTTTGATGGCTGGCTGACAAAGCCGAGGAATCAGACAGCACAACAGCAGATAGCTATCATCATCATCATCATCCTCAAGCAGCTATGGGCTACGGAGGTCCACCCAGACCGTGCAATTTAGTTCTCCAAGCAAGTTTATCCTGAGCTACATCTACTGCATCTGGCCACTGCACACCAATTCTAACAAGGTCCTGTTTGACATTGTCTGCCCACCGCATCCTAGGTCTCCCCTTCTTTCTGAGGCCTTTAGGCACACTGTTCATAACCCTATTCGCCAATCTATAATTATTCATACGGGCAACATGGCCAAACCAACGGAGTCTCTCTCTGCACAATATGCTGCTTAAAGGAGGTTGCAAACTCCTTTGCCTAACTTCATCATTCGTTACAAAGTTGAACCACCTAATGCCCAAGATACTGCGTAAGCATCTAGTTTCCTGTTATCTTGTTTACAAAGTGTCCAAGTTTCACTACCATAACTAACCCTAGAAAGAACCAAACTATTATACAGTCTAATTTTAGTCTTTAGGTGTATACGCCTATTTCTCCACAGATTCTTAAACGTCCCGGCAGCAATCCTTATTCGTCTGTTAATCTCATGCCGCACATCACCAGAATCTGTTACATAGCTCCCAAGATGATTAAACTGTGATACCTGTTCAAGACTGCGACTATTCAGATTAACTGCATCACAGCCTACCTGACCAATTTTCATCATTTTAGTTTTCTCTCTTTATAATCAAACCTACTCGACTACCAGTCTCATCAACAGCTCGAATGAAAGAGTTCATCTCATCAACATCATTTGCCAAAAGGGCTAAATCATCAGCATAATCTAAGTCAAACATTTTTGTATCTCCAGCCCATTTAAGGACAAAATATCAGCCTTGAAGTGAATTTCGCATAACATAATCAATAACCAAAATAAAGAGAAAAGGAGACAAAATGCACCCTTGTCGAACACCAGAAGTAATGCTAAACCAATTGCTACAAGCCTTACCAACTCTCACACACGACTCAGTGTTATTATAGAGAGCTTTCATTATGTTAACTAACTTGTCTGGTATACCATATGATTTCACAATCAACCACAAATTATGACGATCAACAGAGTCGAAAGCCTTTTTGAAATCAACAAAGCTAGCAACCAAAGGTTTCTGAAACTCTAAACATTTCTCAAGAATCTGCCTAAGTGAAAATATCTGATCCACACATCCCCTACCACTTCTGAATCGACATTGCTCATCACGCAATTGACTGTCAACCAGATTTTTAATTCTATTTAAGCACAATCATGGAAAGAACTTTACCTGGAACAGAGAGTAGGCTAATACCCCTATAGTTATCACAAGAACTGCGATCACCTTTTTTGAAAATAGGGATAACAATAGCTCTGGTAAAATCCTTAGGAACCATGCCTTTATCATAAACGATATTCAGAATTTCAGTCATCCAAGTGGTAACCGAAACATTTCCAGCTCTAAGCATTTCTGTAGTAATTTCATCTACCCCTGGGGATTTATGAAGTTTAAGTTTAGAAACAGCCAAAATAACTTCAGATTGTGTTATAGGGCCAACATTAAAGCCACCAATGCATCTATCATTATTGCAAACAATGGGAATAGAACTAACCGCATTGTTTAGAACATTACTGAAATGCTCAGCCCACCTAGCCATGACAGAATCCTCCCCTTCTATAACCTTACCTTGTTTATCCTTCAATCCCTGTATACCTGTCCGATTTCTACCACACAAAACATTAACTATCTGGAACAGCTCTCTGCTGCTTGCTGTCTAACTTCTTCCTCGGCTTTATCAGCCAAACCATCAAGCCAAAGATTCTTATCAGCAGCTAACTGATCTTTTACACGTTTATTAAGTTCTCTGTAATGCTTTCTATTAGGACTAGTAGGGTATTGATTAAGGACATTCCTGCAGTTCTTTCTTTCCGAAATAAGCTCAAGTGCCTTATCACTCAGATAATTCTGTTTCTTCTGCTCGTTTTTTCCTAAAAGAGTAATGTTAGTGTCCAAAAAAGCCTGTTTAAAATGATTCCATTCTTCCTCAACTTCAGTAGTAAGCATACCATGACTGTCATAATGACTAAGTAACTTATCATGGTAAGCTTTGGCTATAACTGGGTCTTTCAGAGCTTCAGTATTAAAAGCAAATTTTTTAACCCTAGCACAACACTTTTTAAGTTTAAGTTTCAAGACACTTTTAACTAGGTAATGGTCAGATCCAATTTCAGCTCCCCTATATGCCCTGGTATTTCTAACAGAACTAGCCCATTTGCTGTTAATTAATATATAATCAATCATATTCCTATGCAGCCCATCAGGTGAAACCCATGTGTACTTATGTATGTCGCGGTGTTTGTAATATGTGTTAGTTATTCTGAAACCATTGAGTTTACTTACCTGTAGGAGACGTTGCCCATTGCCATTGCAGCTACCAATACCAAAAGGGCCTATTACTCCTCCCCAAAGGTCAGAGTCAGTACCAACATTGGCATTGAAGTCACCAAGAACAAGGGTAATATCTCCTTTCTTGACAGAATTCAAAATATCCTGAAGTTGTCCATAAAACCTATCCTTCTCATCCTCAACGGCATCCTCAGTGGAGGCATAACAGCAGATAACATTCAAGCCTTTAACGCTTGTCTGAAATTTTGCTGTAAGAAACCTTTCATTAATGCACTCGTATCCTAGAAGAGCATCACTAGCATGTCTGCTGAGAAGCAGACCCACGCCTTGGTGATGCTTATTGTCGTCACTCCCTAAAAAGAGAAATTTAAGATTATTTTTAAGAATCTGACCTTTGACCTTTTGATAGCTATACCAGATAGTTAATGTTTTGTGTGGTAGAAAACGGACAGGTATACTGGGATTGAAGGATAAACAAGGTAATGTTATAGAAGGTCAGGATTCTGTCATGGCTAAGTGGGCTGAGCATTTCAGTGATGTTCTAAACAGCTTCAATGTTGGCCCTATAACACAATCTGAAGTTATTTTGGCTATTTCTAAACTTCATAAATTTCCAAGGTAGATGAAATTACTATGAAAATGTTTAAAGCTGGAAATGTCTCAGTTACTACATGGATGATTTAAATTTGAATATCTTTTATGATAAATGCATGAAGGATTTTACCAGAGCTATTGTGATCCCTATTTTCAAAAAAGGTGATCACAGTTCTTGTGATAACTATAGGGGTATCAACCTACTCTCTGTTTCAGGTAAAGTTCTTTCCATGATTGTGCTTAATAGAATTAAGAATGTGGTTGACAGTCAATTGCGTGATGAGCAATGTGGATTCAAAAGTGGTAGGGGATGTGTGGATCAGATATTTTCATTCAGGCAGAGTCTTGAGAAATGTTTAGATTTCTGAAACCTTTGGTTGCTAGCTTTGTTGTTTTCAAAAAGGCTTTCGACTCTGTTGATCGTCATAATTTGTGGTTGATTGTGAGATCATATGGTATACCAGACAAGTTAGTTAACATAGTGAAAGCTGTCTATAATAACACTGAGTCGTGTGTGAGAGTTGGTAAGGCTTGTAGCAATTGGTTTAGCATTACTTCTGGTGTTCGACAAGGGTGCATTTTGTCTCCTTTTCTCTTTAGTGTGGTTATTGATTATGTTACGCGAAATTCACTTCAAGGCTGAGATTTTGTCCTTAAATGGGCTGGAGATACAAAAATTTTTGACTTAGATTATGCTGATGATTTAGCCCTTTTGGCAAATGATGTTGATGAGATGAACTCTTTCATTCGAGCTGTTGATGAAACTGGTAGTAGAGTAGGTTTGGTTATAAACAGAGAGAAAACTAAAGTGATGAAAATTGGTCAGGCAGGCTGTGATTCAGTTACTCTGAATGGTTGCAGTCTTGAGCAGGTGTCACAATTTAATTATCTTGGGAGCTATGCAACAGATAATGGTGATGTGCGGCATGAGATTAACAGACGAATAGGGATTGCTGCCGGGACTTTTAAGAATCTATGGAGAGAGTGGAGAAATAGGCGTATACACCTAAAGACTAAAATTAGACTGTATAATAGTTTGGTTCTTTCTAGGGTTAGTTATGGTAATGAACTTGGATTATTAGTTCGATAGAAACTGAGTTTTGTTTCATAAGTTTCTACTAATGAACTTGGGTTATTAGTATTAATTCTAGGGTTAGTTATGGTAGTGAAACTTGGACACTTTGTAAACAAGATAACAGGAAACTAGATGCTTTTGATTCCAGATGCTTACGCAGTATCTTGGGCATAGGTAGTTCAACTTTGTAACTAATGATGAAGTTAGGCAAAGCAGTTTGCAATCTCCTTTAAGCAGCATATTGTGCAGAGAGAGACTCTGTTGGTTTGGCCATGTTGCCCCTCAGTCAAGGAATCTCTTTTGTTGCGATCTTATGCAACCACGGCAATTCCCGGTTCCGCTTGTACAGCACAACCTGGTTATGAAGAGCCGTGCTTATCTAGAGCCGGGGGCAAGGAATACGCCCTATAGGCGCACCTCAACCCCAGTCAGTAGCGCGCCAGGCTCGTAATCTGTAGTTCCCAGGTTCGAGTCCCAGCTGGGTCAGCGTTGAGATTTATCTTCGCAAAATTCCCCGCCCTGCCCACTTTCAATAGGGGACACCGATGGGCTTGGAAAGGCCGCCGTCCGTCGGATGGGACGTTAAGCCGTGGCCCCGTGTGCGGGAGAGCCATACTCTGTGCACGTTAAAGAACACGGTGGATGGCCTTGACAGGAGGCTACCATCTGTCTCCCAACAGCTGTTCCAGTGGGTCCCGAACCTTCGAGGTCCATGTGACCTGGCCATTTAGCCCATGGTGTGCAAAAAAGTGCCGCTCAGAGGTAAAACAATCCAACCCATGTTGCCCGTATGAATAATTATAGATTCGCCAATCTATAATTATTCATACGAACAGTGTGCCTAAAGGCCTCAGAAAGAAGGGGAGACCTTTGGCGCGGTGGGCAGACAATATCAAACAGGACCTTGTTAGAATTGGTGTGTAGTGGACAGATGCAGTAGAGGTAGCTCAGGATAGACTTGCTTGGAGAACTAAATTGCACGGTCTGGGTGGACTTCTGTAGCCCATGGCTGCTTGACGATGATGATGATAAGCGCATAAAATGGTATCACCTGTAAAATCGTTCACGTGCCAGCCAAATTTTCAAACGTGCCACCTCTGGCACGCGTGCCATAGGTTCGCCACCACTGGTATAGGTTATTACTCTGTTTACCGCGTTTCAAAATTGGATTCTGATACGGATTTGTTCATATGTAATTTACTTACTGTCTGTCTGCCGCCTTTAATAATGCAGTACTGTGTGATGTTTTCCAGAAGCGAAACTTATGAAACAAAACTCAGTTTCTATCGAATCTCTTCCAAACTGGATCTGGGAGCAGTAACGTTGACAATGGAAAAAAAATTCAGAGATAACTTTTAAATAAATAACATTTTGGAATCGCAGGAATTGTAAGGCAAGTTATTCCCATTAGGTTAAAACGATGAATATCTTTAAAATATACGGGACTGAGTTACATTGTCCTAACAAATGAGAATTTCCGTGTTTGTGAATCCAACTTCTAAATATCCATTTAATGAAAAAATGTTGAAAATGAATTAAAGATCGTAATCTTATGTATTTAAATCTCGATTTTCAAAAGCATTCATCTAGTTTTTAAGGAATTATGGAAGCTAGAATATTTCACAACAATAATGGGTCAATAGAATTTAAGATATCAAAACTTAACAAGTATTGTTTTCAAATAATTTAATGAAATATAGTTTTAAAAGTTGTATAATGATTATTAAAATTTCCAGCTTCCGTAACTCTTTAAATATTCAACTAATATTGATGATAGAGATTTAAATAAATTAAACTGATAGATTAAAATCTTTAACTTCAGTCAGTTTCTCATTAAATGCATCAAGTGCTTATATGTAAAATCCGAGTCTGTTTGTCAGCCACCTAGACAGCAGCAGCATCCCGACAAGTACCCTTCTGCACACACGAGTGGCTCGAAAAGAATCTGGCTCTTACGCGTTTACAGTTACCAGTCTATAACCTTCATCACATTTCTCCATTAAAGGTATATTTTAGATGAGATGGATCAAACAGTCGATTGCGTAGCTGCCATTTTTACGTGGAAAAGATTTTTTTTGCGTAGTTCTAGGTGGAAAAGATTTATTTTACTTAATGTTGCAATGTCACATTAATATGTTTGATGCTAGATTGTTATTTTATGCTTAGCTGGTCAAGCAGTGTTAAATCATTATTATGACTTATATACTCTTGTCGACGATCGCGAAAGATTTTCTGCCTTAAAAGACGATCGCAGAGTCCAAAAGTTTGGTCCTCCCTGTTATACGCTTCATAGATTCATGGAACATGGAAAGATAATGCTACAGCTTTCTTTGAGCATAATGTTGTTGTTACCAATTTAAAATTTTTCACTAATTCAAACAATATGTTACTTTAAAAGAATATTGCTAGGAATAGTAGTAAAAATGTCGCTAACACTCGTCTCCCCCTTTTTCCCCCATCTCTTCTTAAACCAGTCTTGTATATGACTATGAATGTAGAAGTTTTTAACAGTTTGTCAGCGTTTTGAATGGCACAAATATGTGTATGAACTAGGGTGAATTAAGCAATTAGGAGACCTGGAGCCAAGTTCTAAATAGGAGTTTTAGAGCTATATTCTAAATGGAGCCCTTTTATCCTTTTAAACTAAAAAAAAATAATGAAAATTGAACTACTTTATGTAAAATCGTCGATTGACGCGATAAAAAATAACATTACTTTAAAACAGGCAAAAAAAAAGAGGCCCTGTAGGTCGGGAGAAGTAATTGAAATACAATTATACAATTAAAAGACCTTCTTGCTCAAAAATTAATTTAAAATAATTTAAAAATTCTCTGTCATTGAGCAATAAAATTTCAGAGTTTATATAAAGGGTCAATTCTGTGTTGCAGCATAAACTTTGCGTCTATTGGATTTAAAAACTATTACTTTTAATCATTAATTTTTTTAACAAATTTTCCATTTCATGATTAATTAAAAAAATTTGGTATTAATATCAAAATAATTGTTTAAGTCCATTGCTTATGCATTTCCCTTAACAATAAGCTCTATTGCAATAGTAATTAAAATTATTAAATTAGATAAAGAAGTGCTTTGGGAACAAAAATAAATTTTGTTCTTTAAAGAATTACCTTTAAATAACATTGGGTAAACACTTGAATATTTTGGATTTTAATGGATGATAATTTTCAAATGTAACACGATTATTTTTAAACATATTGTATTTGATTAACCATCTGTCTGATTCTTGACCTTATGACTTCGACCAGATCGCTGTATACTTACCATTAGCTTATGCTAACTTACCGCGTAAAGGTGCTGCTCTCATATGGCAAGTTCTGAAGCTTCCTATGCGCGCTTGCTAACACGGAGATACGCGAAAATCGGCAGGCATTCCCATTACGTAGGCACCGGTTTGATACCCATTGATATAATATGGGAATTTTCAAATATTTTGTTTGGTGACTGTATCAAACATTATTATTAAAAATCGTGATTTAGAGATTTGAGATATTAACTTCCAATGGTTTATGGATATTGGCCTATATAATCCATATTCAAAACTTTTTTGTACTTGTGACAATATCTCAAAAATGTAGAATTAGCAATCCAGATAATGACTTCTTGGAAGCAAAAATTCTGACTGGGAACTACAGATCAAGGTAGGAAATTTTATTTAAAAAAAAAGTCCAGATAAATTAATCTAATAGAAATCTACTAAACTGAATATTAAAGAGCCTCTGGTGAATATGGGATGCTCATTTTTAAGAGACTGCAGTTTTTCATTTTCTAACTTTTACACCCTTAACTGCAAATTCAAACTAATGGATGATAGATAAAATGTAAATATTTTATTAGCGTTTATAAAACTGATGTTTTGCCTTACTCTTAAAACAAAACAAAAAAATAAAAACTACATCCTTCATCTGGATTTAAAAGGGCTCTCACCACTGGTGTAAAACACTTGACTCTCACACTCCACCACCAAAGTGAAATTCTAGTATAAACAGCTCGTTTATAGTTATTTCCATGTTTGGTCACTTTCCAATTTTACCACACTACTATGGCGTATGAAATTGACAAGCTCCTGTCAGACCTCTGTGGCAAGCAGCTGCTTGAGGAGGTATTTATTTTTTATTAGAGGGCTTTATTAAAACCATGGGAGATTCAGAAAGCATGAATACTGATGTTTTGACACTAGCACATAGTTTTCTGCTATCTCTAAAACCAAAAACTTGAATGTCTACAGATGAATGGAGAAAATGAAAAACCAAAGCTTTTTTTTTAAAGTGAGCTAAAAACAATCTTTCGAAATTTACTTGGAAAGGATAGCAGTGAATTTTCTAATCAAATATTGTAGATTTCACACTGAAGAAATCTGTCAGAGACTGATTGATCTTTGTGACCAAAAATTAAGTTCATGATGCTAAAATTATCACTTAAAGTTATAATCTGAAATGCTGTGAGAAGTGGTCACTTTATAGTTCCATTATTCTTTGACCCAGGATTAACAGTTACAGATTAATTTGACTTGTGGGCTACATATAAAAACACAAAGATTAAAAATCACTGAAAAAAATACATATACTTCCAAAACCAGTCATTCAAGATTTAGTTTGCAACTCGTTTATTTAATTAAACAATCAAATACGTATATGTTTTCATTTTAATTCACAATTTGCCAAACAGTTCAACCCATAATTCTTTTAGCCATTTGCATTTTAAATTGATAGAATACTTTAAAAAAAAATTAAAAACATCAGGAAATCCCAGAATTAATTTTATTTAATAGCTGTTTTCCTACATTGGGAAATTATTGATTGCTCTGCCAGTTTGGTAGGCTGCCTCAATAAAGATCTTCCAACATTGATGATCAAGATGATATAATGAAGTATTAATCTAGTACCTCCAAAAATGTCTGTAGAGAGAGGCTTTATTATACACATCTTTAGATAAAAAAATATATATACTTCCAAAACCAGTCATTCAAGATTTAGTTTGAAGAATGAATATTTATGTTTAGATTAGAATATATAGATTTAGTTAGATGAATGGTTTAAGATATGAGAAAGAATTTTTTCTTCTAAACTTAGGAATTTGCATTAGCATTTGTAGATTTTTGATTTTAGAGTATGTACAGTACAAATAAAATATACATAATAAAAAAAAATAATGTGTACAATGCTTAAAATAGCTATTCGCATATGCTCTAGATTTATTTCTGGTTGAAACCAAACCTCACTTTAAGATGTTACTGTAATCATGGTTTAGTTGAATAAACAATACACGTTGTTAAAGTTCTAACACTAATCCCTTCTTATTGCACATAATAGCTGTTTGCAAGCTCTCATTTTTTTTCCTGTCACACAAGGAATGCTATCAAAACAATCAGTTAATTCTGCTGTTAGTCTCAAGAACGTTTTTTTGTACCACAGCACATTTTACACTAAATTCCATAAATCACTTAACTATACCAAGTTTTTGTGGAATTTCATATTTTTATTCAATGTTTAATTTTTTTTTCTGATATAAACACATACCTTCTGATAACTTCAAATTAAGCCCAAGACAACTGCTTAACAAATGTCAATGATCTAAAAACATAATTTTGGGAACCATGCAAATGCATTATTTATCACGCCTTTTATTCTTATAAATATTTTGAGTACTAGACAACAGTTCAACCAACTAGGATGCAAGATTTATCAGTTGATATCTCAACAAGGTCCATTGGTAAGTGGTAGTTCTTTCGAAGCAGAGAGTATATAACCTTTGTTCTGGATAATTCCACGACATTTTACTACCACTGAATATCTCACTATCCACTGAGCTTTCCAGGTTTCAGCTAACTGTACAACAGACTTCAGAATTGTTTGGATCATCTCTTGAGACAGAAGCACTACAAATAAGGCAAAAATAAAAATATAATATGCATTCACCTTCATTGTATATTTATTATAATAGATGTCAGTAGGGGTGGGGGCACATGAGCGGTAGTTGCCCCCCAGGCAAACTGATCAAAAATTAATTCATGATAATAGAGGTTATCAAAAATTAACGTAAAATTTTCCTTAATAAATGTAATTTTTTTTGTTTTTGGAGGCATATCATTTATATTTATTAATTACAATACTTATTCAGTAAAAATTACAGGAATAAAGATTTTAGAGTTGAATATTTTAACCCTGATATTGGAGAAGGTTCTGATCATTTCTCTCAATACATACAGTGATTTTGCAACATTCAATTTTTACATATTTCTTATGTAATTATTAGTAATATTGTATTATTCATTTATCAGAAAAAAAAAGCTATTTTTTACACATATTTCTAACAAGTTTCCTTTTTTATTTTGTTTTTGGGTATCCTTAGTTGTATTATGATATGATTTTTGTTTTTGCAACTGTGCTCATTAACCCTTTAATGCTCAGGAAATTACAGAAAAGGGTGGAGGGTATTAAATACAAAGGAGTAGCACTATTTGGACAAGTCCATTTCAAATTTCAGCTGTTAAAGGGTTAATGAATGGCTCAACCTAAACTAAATATTTCTATCTTGAAACGTTGTTTAGCTGCCCCCTGAAAAACATTTATGCCGATACTCATAATAATGCCAGATAGCTTGCCAATGAAAGAGACTCAATAATTCTATCCAATTTATATTTAAGAAAAAATAAATTGCATTATTTGTAACAATCAATTTGAAAGCACTGTATATTATTAGATATGAAAACACTTTGAAGAAACAGTTGTGTAATATTTGTTTCTGCATGTTGTTCACTGCAATTTACTTTCTGAACTTGTTCAAATAGCTAAGGATATTGTCTACAAACTCAGAATGGCTTCTTAAAATTGTATTCATACTTTTTCAAACTATTACAGAGCAGTTTCATTGAACTGTCATAGATATTATGGTAAATTAGAAAACATAATTAAATACTCTATATATCAGGTTTTTTTTTTAAACTTTTCTTGGCAGTCCAAAAAAAAATAGCACTCTCTGAAGCTCATAGGCTCTGAAATATCAAGAATGACAATACAGATACATTAAATACGCAAAATAATCAGTATTCATATATTTGTTATTTAATTAGATTTAATTTTAATGAGGTATTCTCAATGGTGAGTTTACGAACAGAGCCTTTAAAACAGATATGAATTTTAATAGAGAAAATTTTGTTTTTTTTCAACTTTTAATAAATGGAGCTATTTATTCATTTATTACAATTCCTTTATGACATGGATATCTTTCAAAACATAAATTGCTACCCTTTTACTTACATATTACATTTTAGCTCTGAATTTTTGTATTTTTTCTTTTTCAAGGACTTTGCAGTCCATGGTTAAAAAAACTGCCCTATATAGAGCATTCAATATTATTTAAATCTTTAAACTTTGTTTAATGATCATGAAACAATGGATTTCGCTGGTTGTTTGTTTGTTTGTTTGGGGTTTAATGGCGCATCGGCGACAAGGCCATAATGCGCCAAACAAAGGACAATATAAAAGATAAAAGACATAGAACCCCGTAACAAAAAGTTAAAATATAGTTGCAACATTGTAAAGTGGTAAAACCACAGAAAACAGGTATATGTGAACAGAGTAAAACAAGTGTAGAAATATTAAATAAAATAATCCCAGGTGTAAGAGACCTGGGGTAAATAATACATATATTAAGGTAAAATCAAATTCTGTTAAAATATCCACAATATTTCAAATAGCTAAAAACTGGAGATAAAATGCAATGATCAGATAAAAGATGTCCGAGTGTAAGAGGCTCGGACATAAAATTATGAAAGCTAAAATAACATAGACGTTCGAAATTAAAACACGGACATTCGACTAAAATATGTTTAATAGTTAAAATGGTGTCACAAAACTCGCACTTAGGTACGTCGTCTGCCCGTAAAAGAAACGAATGAGTAATAAACGAGTGACCTAAGCGGAGCCGAGCAAGTACAACTTCCTCCTTGCGATTCCTGCGGTAACAAGACTGCCATGGTTTGATGATAGGTTTGATCTCAAAGAGCTTGTTCGTAAGCTGTTCCGACCAAGATCTCTGCCACTGTGCCCGGAGCTCGGTGGTAAAACGCTGCCGGAAATCCAGATAGGGAACCGGCAACGGAGAGTCGGACAGGGGCGTGGCTGACTTGGCAGCAGAATAATTTCGCTGGTATTCCAGGGCATTTATTTCAATTAAATTGGTATGCAACTGATGTCAAAAAAAAGAAAACAATGACAAAGATTTCATATTTGTGTTATCTGTTACTGACTGAAAATTGTTCCATGCATAAGCATGGCACAGAGCATTATTTTAATGGAATGTTAGTATAATAGGAAAAGGAATGGCAGTTATTTCAAATAATATACTTAACACAGAGAATTTGCATTAATGTGGAGCTGTATATTATTGCAAGTTATTTATTATGCAAAAGTAGATGAAACTATTACACAGTATGTGAACTTTATTTGCAAACTCCAATTCAATTAAATATTCTCTTTTTAGCAAGATTAATGAATTTCATGTGGTCCAATTAAAGCGATTTGGAGTAAATAATAAGCTTTATGACACTAATAATGAATATTTATTTGATTTAAAAAATATATTAAACACATTAAACACTATAAACATATTAAACACTATTTTAACTTTTAATGCTTTTAAGTTTTTCTATGTAATTAAAATGTCATTTACTATTAGTGGAAAGTAGTATCAACACAGAAATACCCTACTCTTATACCCATAGAGTACTGTTTCATTATGGTGCTCTTTATCCTGGGGGGAAATCATTTATACCATTATATCATGAACACTGCTGAGAATAGAGTAACCTTGGAAGAAGGGTTGTTACTTCTGAGCAGTACTTTTTTTGAACACAATGGGCTAAATGACCAGGTCATAAGGACCCAAGGGTTCAGAAAAGGTTGGGGGAAGGGGACCCACTAGACAGCTGTTAGGAGACAAATGGAAGCCTCCTGTCAAGGCCATCCAGTGTGCTCTTTAATGTGCACAGGATATGGCCCTTCTTCACATGGAACCACAGCTTAAAGTCTCATGCAACAGCATTTCCAAGCATATTGGTATTCTCTTTCTGTCCAAGTGCAGGGTGGGGATTTAGAGATAAATCTCAATATGTGCATAGGTAGGACTTGAACCTTGGAACTACAGATAAGTGTGGCGCACACTATCGACTTAGCCACCCCATCCCACCTTTAACCCTTTAATGCCCAAGAAATCTGAGAAAAAAGTAGAGGGTAGTAAAGACAAAGAAACAGCACTATTTAGACTAGTCCATTTCAAAATCTCAGCCGTTTTGGGCTGTTCTGGGCGTTAAAGGGTTAATGAAGTCACCAGCACTTAAATGAACAATATCTGGTGAAAGTAATGGTCAAAAGCATGCCAATTTTGTAAAATTTGAGCCCTTGGTTACGAGTGATTTTATAAAGCAGGAATGAGTGTTTTCTAATACCAATATATGGATATTGACATTGTTCGTACAAGTGCTAATGACACTAAAAACAACTCAGCAATTATCAGAGAGAATCACTAGATGAAACTTTTCTGAGAATGATCCAGACTAGAAGTATAGCAGTACAATGTATTGTGCCCAGTAGTATTCCTTGTCAACGAGAAATGATTACAAAAAGGAGCTTTAGGTAAGGCAGTATATTCTAAATCCTTTGTGCCAGTGCTTTGACTAAGTGGTAATGTTTAAAGTTTACTTAAAAAGAGGAACAATAAAATAAGAAAAATAATTGTACAAGAAAACATAAAGGACATATTATTTAAATCTTGGGACTTTGAGCCCATGGTTACTACTTGTGAGAGATTTCATCAAATAGGAATGAATGTTTTCTAATACCAATATATGCCATATCAGCAATACACAGAACAATACACAACATAAGTGATTGTTGATGCCAAGTGTATGCATGTCTGTCTATCTCAAGAACTACTTGATCTCTGCTATTCCAAAGCAGTTAGAACAATAAGGCTAAGGTGGTGTCACAGTCTAAAGCAATGGTTTCCAACTTTTTTTGTTCTGCGAACCCCTTTTGACCAAAAAAAAAAAATGTGTTGTGAACCCCCAGGGTAATAATGACTAAAAAAAAAAGCTTCAAACTAAAATTTACATCATATAATTATAAGTACAGTAGACCCTTAATTTTGCAGACCTAAATTTCCTGGATTTTGGATTTTCTGGAAAAAATTCTGACTAATCAAAATTCCACTATACCATCATTTTCCAGACACTGACTGTAATTCACGAGATGTTTTCCAGGTAGTGTGCACAGCAGCAGTATTGTTACATTTTTTTATTCTAGTAGTATCTTTATTTTTACATATTGTACTATTTACATTGCTTACACTGAAGTGACATTGAATTAGGGATAGCAACCTAGTAACGTGTTGGACCCCCTCTGGCCCTGATAACGGCCACCACATGATGAGGCAAGGACTCCACAAACTTGAGTAAATGTTTTCTAATACCAATATATGCCATATCAGCAATACACAGAACAATACACAACATAAGTGATTGTTGATGCCAAGTGTATGCATGTCTGTCTATCTCAAGAACTACTTGATCTCTGCTATTCCAAAGCAGTTAGAACAATAAGGCTAAGGTGGTGTCACAGTCTAAAGCAATGGTTTCCAACTTTTTTTTGTTCTGCGAACCCCTTTCGACCAAAAAAAAAAATGTGTTGCGAACCCCCAGGGTAATAATGACTAAAAAAAAAGCTTCAAACTAAAATTTACATCATATAATTATAAGTACAGTAGACCCTTAATTTTGCAGACCTAAAGTTCCTGGATTTTGGATTTTCTGGAAAAAATTCTGGCTAATCAAAATTCCACTATACCATCATTTTCCAGACACTGACTGTAATTCACGAGATGTTTTCCAGGTAGTGTGCACAGCAGCAGTATTGTTACTTTTTTTTATTCTAGTAGTATCTTTATTTTTACATATTGTACTATTTACATTGCTTACACTGAAGTGCCATTGAATTAGGGATAGCAACCTAGTAATGTGTTGGACACCCTCTGGCCCTGATAACGGCCACCACATGATGAGGCAAGGACTCCACAAACTTGAGTAAATGTTCCATAGGTATGGTGACCCCATACATCCTCCAGAGCTGTCCACAATTCCCTGAAGTTCGCCGCCGATGGGACATGGGCCCGGACACTCTGCTTGATGGTATCCCAAAGATTTTTGATGGGATTTAAATCTCAGCTTCTATGTGGCCTATTCATTATTTCAAAGTCAGCAGAATCCTCCTGCAACCATGCAATAGCCAACTTGGTCCTGTGAGATGAACAGTTGTTTTGTTGGTAGATGCCATCTCCATTGAGATGCACGATAGCCATAAATGGGTGTAAATGGTCAGCCATGAGTTCTACGTACCGGGATGTATTGAGAGTCGTTGGTACATATACCAGAGGTCCAGATATCCAACTGAAGACACCTCAGGACATCACTGAGTCACCACCAGCTTGTACTGTTCCAACCTGACATGCAGGATCCATGGCTTCATAGGGTTGGCACCATATCCTCAGTCTCCCATTGGCATGAAGTTTAAATCAGGATTCATCACTCCAGGCTATCTGTTGCCATTTTTCAATGGCCCAGTTTTGATGTTCTTTAGCACAAGCAAGGCATTGAGCCTGGTGTCATGCTGTTAGAAGTGGGACTCTCAAAGGTCGGTGGCTCCTGAAGCTGAGATGATAGTATTTCAGCTGGTGCACGAACCGTGCAATGCTCAATGCACTGACTTCCTGGCTGGAACCTAGGTTCAGATGGGAGGTGATTTCAGATAATGCCTGTCCCCTATCAGTCTGTACGATGCAGGTCAGATGGTGAATTCCACGATCATTCATGGCTGGTTGTCGTTTGCAGTTTGTCCAGGTGCTTGTTTTTTTGCTGGAATTTTCATATTCCCAGAATATTCTTGAAACTGTCATATGAGAAAATCCAAGTTCATTGAGAATTTCAGAGATTGAGTGTCCCATCTGTTGTGCACCTACAATCTGCCCTCTGTCAAATGCATCTATATCCTGCACTTTTCCCATTATGCTTCTCACAATGAATACTTGAGGAAGCTAAAGCTGACAGCTATATATAACCAGTTTCAGCCACGCATGTGTGCAAATGCAGGACTTGCGGTACTGAATTTGGATAACTTCTATCCCTAAATCAATGGCACTTCAGTGCATAAGTAATGTGTGTGCATTATGTATACACTACCTATTATATTAATCATGTTTGAGTATCATAACATTTAAATTTTTCGTTAAATATTCATTTGGAAAATTCGGACTCCTGGATTTTTTGGAAAACCCTTCCCCCCTATTAGTCCACAAAATCGAGGGTCTACTGTATAAAATATATATTATGAAACCTCTAAAATTTAGAGCCAGAGAGGAAAAATATATTTGTAACAGAATTGGACAATTCTTTACTGCTCAAGGTGCCATCACAGAATTTTAACATGAACCCCTTAGACCATCATTGCAAACCCCAGGGGTTTGTGAACCACCAAATGGGAACCACTAGTCTAGAGGATAGTTTATTAGGCTGCACTGGGTGCTCTGAAACAGTTGCAACAATCTATGAAATATATCAACTAATTGAACATTGTTTAAGTACACCCTTCAATGTTAATGCCCAATGATGACATCTCTCTACAAGACAATGCACCATGATCAACCACTTTCCCAGACATCAATCCCTTTGAACAGTGGAATGGGTAATCTGATACATAATTTAGTTGGTTTGGGTTTCATGACACTTCAACAACTCAGGTTATAATGTGCCAAACAAGATGGAAAAGAAGGTAAAAAAACAAGTAACCCACAATGAAATTTAAACCAAACACATCAGTGATCACTCTTACTGAGCTGTAGAGTGCTGTACAGTCAATTTGGTTGAACATACACTATCTATTCAAAAATATCACGACATCCCTTCTGAGTAGTGGATTTGCCCATATACACCACAGCCATGGCCTAAACAGGTATAAAAGGACACATATGGTCTGGCAAACCTCATACACTCGTGAATAGGAGAATGGGCCACATGGCAGATCTAAGTGACTTTCAACATGGCACTGTCATAGGATGCCACCTTAGCAACAAGTCAGTTTGGGGCATTTCGGCCCTGCTGCAGCTGTCCTGATCAACTGTAAGTGATGTTTTGTGAAGTGGAAATGCTAGGAGTAACAACAGTGTGGGACAGCCAAGTGCTGAAGCAGGTGGTGTGACAAAATCGCCTGTCCTCGGTTGCAACACCTCATTACCAAGTTCCAAAATGTCTCTGGAAGCAACACCAGCACCATAACATTTCGTTGCAAGGTGCAGCAAATGGGTTTCCATGGCAGAACAGCTGCACACAAGCCTAACATCAAGATCAAAGCCAAGCATCAGAGTAGTGTAAAGCCCAGTGCCAGTGGACTCTTGAGCAGTGGAACAGAGTTCTCTGGAGTGATATATCACACTTAACCATGTAGCAGTCTGACAGATGAGTCTGGGTGTGAAGGATGTCAGGTGAATGCTACCTGCCTGACTGTGTTGTGCCATCTGTGAAGTTTAGTGGAGGAGGCATCATGCTTTTGGCTGGGCCCCCTAGTTCCAGTGAATGGGACTCTGAATGTTGCAGCCTATAATGACATTCTCGACAATTCTGTGCTCCCAACTTCAGTGAAGACCCTCTCCTGTACCAACATGACAATGCCCCATCCATAAAGGGAGGACTGTGCAGGAATGGTTTGATGAGATGGGTGTGGAAGAACTTGACTGGCCTGCACAGAGCCCTGATCACAATCCCATGGAATACCCTTGCGATGAATTGGAATGCAGATTGTGAGCCAGGCTGAAATGCCCAACATCAGTGACTAGTCTCAATAATGCTTTTGTGGCAGAATGGCAGGCAGTTCCTGCAGCAATGTACCAAAATCAAGTGGAAAATCTTCCCCTCAGAGTGGAGGCTGTGATAGCAGCAAAAGGTTAGACCAATATATTAATTCCTTTCCTAGTACTGGGAAATTGTGGATGAGAATGTCTGAATACTTTTGATCATATAAGTGTATCTTCAGAGTAGAGGCAGAGTATAACCAAATAATATTTACAGCACATCTTTAGGAAGTTATTGAAGCAGGAAGAGGATCCATACAGTATTAGGTGGTTTGTCATAATTCATGGCCAAACTGCATATTAACAAAAACACTTAATTTGTAACATAAATGCTTAGGAACAAAATACCTTTTGGATCATTATGAGTTAAGAGCTGAATATCATTATCCTTTGCAAAAGCAGTCATTTCTGGAGGCATTACACAACATGATTCCAAGTTCACCTGATTCACACTAGGTTTCACCTTAAAAATATTTAAAACTGAAATTATTTTAATAACAAAAATACCTTATGATGTATAGTACATATATAGGAATACCTTTTATATTATTAAAATTACAATTTGTAAAAACATTTAAACTTGAAATATGCACTGAATGGCCAAAAATTTTAGAAACCTTACCTTAATATTGTGTGCCTTCAGACCAACTTGAATTTAACTTGGCATAGATTAAATGTATTTTGAAGGTGTCTAGTGCATTCTTGTTGCAAGGCAACATATAGTTTCTTCAAGGATGAGGGTGTGCAGTGTATCCCTGTAAGCCAAGTTCCACTAGGGTTCAGATCGGGGACTGAGTTAGCCAAGGAAGATAACTGATTCTCTATCATGTTCTTCAAATCACTCACACAGATGTTGCATTATCATCAGAATCAGATCAGAGAAGAAATGAAGCAGAGCAGGATATGTATATATGTGTGTGTGTGTGTTCGGATACACTGTTTAAATATACTGTAGTGTGTTGTCGAGTCTTCAGACAATACTGAAGAGCCAAAACAGCTCTTACCCAGTAAGGCATGGACATTATAAGATTTCTAAAGTTGTCTTGTGGTGTCTGGTACCAACATGTTACCAACAGATCCTTTACTCTTGTAAGTTAGGTGGTTGAGCCGCTGCAGATTGGATATGCTGTTCCAACACAAACCACAGATGCTCAATTGGATTGATGTCTGGGGATTTTGGAGGGCAGGGCAATACCTGGAAATCTTCCTCACGTTCTGTAAACCATTCTCGAACAATCCGGGCAGTGTGGTATGGTGCATTATCTTGCTGAAAGAAGGCACTACTACAGGGGAATATCATTGTCATGAAAGGATGCACCTGCTCTGCAATGATGTTTAGGTAGGTGGTAGACATCATAGTTTCCTGCACACAAATGACTGGACCCAGGGTTTCCCAGCAGAACATTGCCTAAAGCATTACACTTCCTCCACCAGCTTGTTTTCAGTGCCAATACTTCCCCAGGTAAACAATGCACACATACCTGGCAGTCCACATGGTGTAAAAGGAAATGAGATTCATTGGGCCAGATGACCTTCCAATTATTCAAGGTCTAGTTTTCATGCTCGCATGCCCATTGTAGAAGCTTTCGATGGTGAGCAGAGGTCAGCATGAGCATTTGGAACAGCCTGTGGCTATGCAGCCCCATTTTCAGCAAAGTTCGATGTACTGTGTATTCTGACACATTATTCCCATCACCAGCATTCAAATTATGGGTGAGTTGCACCACAGTATTCCTTCTGTTGGCTCACATCATATGGGATAGCTTTCGCTCACCTCTAGAATTGATGAGCCACAGTCAGCCCACACCTTGAAGGCAGTTTGTGGTTTTTTTCCTCCTCAGACCATTTTTCGAAGGTGCTAATCATGGCTGACTGTGAGCATCCTATAAGCCTTGCCATCTCAGAAATGCTTCACATGCATCATAGTTTACCTGCAGTTGCTTTGATTTGCACAAAGGTGCGCTAGTCATAATGTTTTGCTCTTTGGTGTATTACTGGACCCAAAACACGATAATATATCCCGGGACCATGGTTCCTCCCCCCCCTCACTCACCCAAGGAACTTGTACAGTGGATATTAAAGGATCAGTCAGATTTCTTGTAAGAATCACATTCTACATAACTCTGTCATTTGTACAGAAGTGTATATGGTGATTTAAATCACCAGAAAATTTTCTAGTCTACTACAGTCCACTCATGTCTTTTCAGATACCACTGAAACCTAACTTTATGTTTTTGACTGACATTAAAAGCTCCTAAATAGGGTACTGACTGCTGAATTCACATACCTGAGTTCTCTGTGTCTTAACCAGTCTGTTGTATGCATCACTGTTTGAACTGATATGGGTTAATCTCAACCTACATAAAAGATCATTTGGTGCACAGTTAAGTGTTAATTGACCTCACAATTCCTCTGTGATCCCTTTCCTGTAGTATTGGATAATTTGCTACAATTACTCCATCCTGGGCCTGGACCTAGGAAAAAAATTAAGGGGGGGGGGAAGCGACACAACTGAATCAGAAAAAAAAGTGGGGAGGGGAGAGAGTGGATTTCATTGCAGTGTAATATTTTCCCCTGTTTCAGAGTGCTTGAAAACATTTATCAAAAAATGCATGAAATATGCACAAACTTAATAATTTTCCCCTCTATTATCCTTAGAACCATTCTCAAAGGGTTTGGGTTGTTTTACCTCTCAGTGGCACTTTTTTGCACACCATGGGCTAAATGGCCAGGTCACATGGACCCCGAAGGCTCAGAGAAGGTTGGGGGAGGGGATCCACTGGAACATCTGTTGGGAGACAGATGGTAGCCTCCCGTCAAGGCCATCCAGCGTGTTCTTTAACGTGCACAGGGTATGGCTCTCCCACACACAGGGCCATGGCTTAACGTCCCATCCAACACACGGCAGCCTTTCCAAGCCCATCGGTGTCCCCTATTGACTGTGGACAGGACGGGGAATTTTGCAGAGATAAATCTCAACGCTGACGCAGCTGGGACTTGAACCTGGGAACTACAGATTACGAGCCTGGCGCGCTACCGACTGAGCCACCCCCACCCCAATGATACTGTGAAGTTTACTTGTATCTTTATCTTAAGACAGCAAAGGTGTGATAAGCAAAAAAAAAATAGTTTTATGAAAAATGGTAAATTGGTTTAGTTTGTAAGTAAAAAAAAAGTATATGTCTGTCACATTTTATAATATATACAAATATAATGCCCAATTTAAAATAAGAATGCATGACAGTTTCTATGTAGCCTATTCTCTTTATGTTCCACACTAAATCATATTCTTTAAATTTTAAGGTAGCTTACATTCTAGAAATGGTTGCATGCTGTATAATAATTATTAGGCTTCAAAGAACTAATGTTAAAAAAATTTTACAACAAATTACAGACAAATGAAAACATTAATATTTTATGGTTTCTCACATACCTTACCTGTGCCCACTTATAAAGCTCAACCAATTGTCCTGTGTCAAGATCACTAATTCCTATAGTGACTACTTTTCCCTCTTCAACCAATTGTTGTAAGATTTTCCACAAAGGCTGAATGTCTTCTAGAGTCAGTTTTTCTGCTGTTGGCTTTGGGGGAAGAGCTAGGATCAATGAATCAACTAAGCTGACATCTAAATGGCCCATTGCTGAAGCATGGCAAATAGAGAAAAGAAACTTGTACAAACCACATTTGAAAGCACTTATATTACATGAATCATAACTTTTAAATATAGTGATGAAATGTTGTTTGGTCTTTCAAATGTACCATAAAATCTTAAATGATTTCTTCTAATCATGAATAAAAATTCAAGATACAATAAAATCCTATTAAAGTGCTTGCCCATGTGCAATGTGGCAAATGGTTGTTCAGTTGTTTTACCTTTGAATGGTGCCTTGTTAACACAATTTCCTCATTCTAAGCAAAAGGAAAAGAAATGGTCAGATTCAAAATACCTCATGAGCTCAGAGGCAGGTAGGAGAAAGAGCTACACTGGAGAACTGAGAAGACAGAAGCTTCCTGTCAAGTTCATCCAAGTGTGTTCTTTTAACCTTTTACACTCATAAATGTCAGACTGTATCCGATATTTCTACCTGGAGTCAACATTTTTTTAGTAATTATAACACATATAAATATAATAACATTTCATAAGTAAATTATTTGAAGTCATTAATTCCACTGCCTAATGCAACCAACAAGCTGAAAAATTCCATCTAAAATATTGGGTTCTTAGCAAATACCTCTTAGCATATAATGGGCTAAATGACCAGGTCACAAGGGCTCAGAGATGGTTGGGGGAAGGGGACACACTAGATAGCTGTTAAGAGACAGATGGAAGCCTCTTGTCAAGGCCATCTAGTGTGTTCTTTAACATGCACAGGGTATGGCTCTTCAAACCCATCTGTGTCCCCTACTGACTGAGGGCAGGGTGGGGGTTTAGTAGAGATAAATCTCAATGCTGGCACAGGTGGGACTTAAATCAGGAAATACAAATTATGAGCCTGGCTTGTTACTGTCTGAGACAACCCGCCCCAAAACCTGCAGCTAAAAGGCTTAACGTGTAAGGGTCTTAGGCAAATGTGGTCATGGTCTAACCCCTTCTGATGAATGGCAGCCTTTCCAAGCCATTTTTAAGGCATCTCCTTTCTTAAATGGGGGGTAAAAACAGTGGTTAGCAGAGAAAATTTCAATGCAAGCACAGAAAGGACTCAAACTACAAAACATCAGATTACAAGCTTAGTACACTACTGATTAAAGTAACCTTTGCTCATAGTGCCAAGGGAAATAGGTCTAACAAATAATAAAGTTAGGATAATCTTAATGATTTATCACAAAGGAGATCTATACAATTCTATTTAAAAAAAATGCAGTTTGGTTTTTTGAGATAGTACAGCAGTGCTTTACTGAAGAAAAGGAATAATTTTTAACATTTTTAAAAGTATTAGTACTATATAACTGTATTAAAGAATGTTTATTATTATTAACAATTCAAATATATATATATATACAATGTGTAAGCAAATAGTTATTTTTTAATTTGATCACAACGAATTCAAACTTGCAACCTGCTAATCTCCTCTAACATAACTGCTACCACAATCACAACATACACTGTTTTTTATTACTTTTTATCATATTCAGTATTATTTCATTTTTAATACCAATATATTTACTTGAGATACATTCTTATTTAGACTATTTTAATGTAGAATAAACTGAAATATAAGGTGCAATAAATATTACATTCTCATATGCTGTACAGTATTGAGAATCTAATGTTCTTCATTTCAACCCCTTTTCCCATAAATCTTAGTCTTGCCATTTACTGCAGTCATCAGGAACATAACCCCCTATGAATGGCAAGGGTCTATTGTATTTAAAAAAGCAAATGAATAATACATACAAGAATATAATGATATTAATGAAAAGGAAACAAATAATAAAACATATATATATATAACATATACCTTCATTTATAGCTTGCTTCAAAGTTTCACAGTCAAAACTGTTAAGAAATACTTTTACTGGAAGAAAAAAAAGTGCATCAGATGTATTCTACAGCAACAAAAATAAAAACTAATGGAAAAAAAAAGTGCATCAGATGTATTCTACAGCAACAAAAATAAAAACTAATGGAAAAAAAAAGAAATTAAATAATTATTTTCAACTTTAATAGTATTTTTTTGTTTACTAATATGAGATTCATCATAGACACTACCAAAGGTAGTGGTTTCAAGTAGAATACCATTGTTGTTGATGTAACACAGAGACCAGCTATGTAAACAGGAAGAAATAATAATTAGGTTCTTATTTTTAATTTAGCAGAGGATAAATATATTAATATAACTAATAATAGTACATAATTGATAAAGTAATGTATAATAATGTTTAATATTAATAGTATAACGTTCACTAGTGTGTGTTTTTTTAATTTTCAGAGAAATTATGAATAAAATTAGCATTATGCTATGTTACAAAACTTCGTTGCCTATGTAAAATTTCTGGATTCTTGTATATCTGACAGACAGTGTTTAACACTGAGTGTTAATCATTCAGTTAGATAAGTGTTATTTAACATTATAATTAGCGATATATTTCACTTTTTCACATCGTAAAAAGCAGCAAGTCATTGTGGTATATAAATGTATAAAATACATTGTCAAATCCTCAGAACATCACTGAGAAATCACAGGCTCACATCACTTCCTTAAGATGTCATATAACATCTGGGAAAAAATGAATTATCAAAAATTGCTGATGACAGCTCCTGACACATCTTCATTATGATGATAGTGTGTTCTCGATTTGGCTATTTACCAACATATAACTAGAAGAATTTTGCAGTAACATTAAGTATATTCTCAACCTACAAAGTTCCTAATCAAATATGAACAGAGCAAGTAGCTACTTTTCTTGGTTGTACTTTTTTCATGGAATCATGATTCACTACAAAGGTTTATGGAAAACTCAATCTAATCTCTAATCCATATACCCTTCATTCCAGTAATTCAGTAAAATATTAGAAAATTGCTAAATACATACTGCTTACATATATATGAAAGCTGTGTTGTTAAAATCTGAGCAGTACTTCTTTGCACAATAAACTAAATGGGCAGGCTACAAGGATTCCAAGACTCAGATAAATGTGAAGGAGTGTTTTTGTAAACCTGGCTCTGCCTTGGTGAGAAAAAGGAAATCACGTGCTTTAAAAGACCACTTTTGGGTTGTTTAACCGAGTGGCACTTTTTGCAGCAATGGTCTGAACAGCTTCACAGGGACCCCAAGGGTCAGATAAGGTTGGGGGAATGAGACCCACAGGACTGCTATTAGGAGACATATGGAAGTCTGTCAAGGCCATCCAGCAAGTTCTTTAACATGCATAGGGTGTGGCTCTCCTGCACATCGGATCACGGCTTAATTCCCCATCCAATGGACAGTGGCTTTTCTGACCAAGGATAAAGTGAGGGTTAGGGAAGATAAATCTTAATATAAGCACAGTTAGGACTCAAACCTGTGAACTGTAGATAGCAAACCTGGTGTGCTATTAAGCCACCCCCACCTCCCTCAAAGGTCACTGTCTTTTAGATGTGACATTAAGGCAAGGCTTCCACGTGCAGAAGACATAACTTGCACATACTAAAGAACAGGCCAGATGGCCTTGATAGAAAGCTTCCACGTATCTCCTAACAGGTGTGTATTGGATGCCCCTACCAAATTCTGAGTTCTTGAAGCCCTTGTAACCTGACAATTTATTCTAAGTGCTGCTTATTGGTAAAACAACCCAACCTAGTTTGCCAACACACTGAAGAAATCAATATCTGCACATCCCAATTTACAATCCATACAGCAACTGAAAAAGAAACTGTGACTACGGAAAATGAATCACTTTCTACTTGTTAAAAGTGATTCGAATCAACTATATTATGAAGATTCAAAGAAAACCTTCAAGTAGCAGCAGCATATCCAGGGAGAGGGTTTATGGTGTTATAATCCTCCCCCCTCCCCTTCACAAAGACATTTTCTACAGCAGTACCTGAAAACTGAGCCTCAAGCACATCACCCCCACCCCCTCCCTCCTTTAGAATTTTCTGGTATGACACTGTAAAGTAGTGCAGACAGTGTGTACTTTTTGAATGAGATATACATTTAAAAGTTATTAAAATATGAGTAGCCTCTTGCTTTGTCATCAGAAGGTCAAATTTTAGCTCTGTAGCTTCTAAAAAAAGATCTTTGTGAAAAAATAGGCTGAAATTAAACTCAAAGTAGGTGTGTCAAGTTTAGTCATCTTATTGGATAACTGACCTTTTCCTTACCACAAACTGAATGCTGTTTTCCTTTAAACGCTTTTCTCTATGCAATAAACTTTTATTTTTCATAATTCTGTATTTTCTTTTTGAAAAAATAACACAAACATATTATCTGCTTTATATTTCAGCAAAAGTTTAAAAAAGTTGAAAGTGTTATTTTGAATTTTATATGCATTGAAACACAGTGTAACTTATGAATTAATTAATTTTAAAACAATTTGTTCAATTGAAAAAAGATATATAAGATGCAAAGAAAAAAAATTACAAAAATAAGGTTAAAAATTATTAATGTTAACAGGTGCCATAAAGGTCCTTTCCACCATCCGTGATTTTTTTACACTGTTGCAGAAAAAATGCTTTGATCAAATGACAAAATATTTTTTATATAGTGAGATCATTCTAGACCAGCTAAACAAGTAGATATATGCAGATGGCAAAGAATTAATTTGTGGCAATCCAAAAATGCACATGAGTAAGGGAAAAGATCAAAGCACACTTATTTACAGATTAAAGATCTCAATCAAATCTACCTTAACCTTGATTCTCAACAATATTTATTCAATAAAATCATTAATTTTAAAAATAATTATAAGAATTGCCAATTATTAAAATAATTATTACATTACTAAACTTATACAGTAATATGCTACTAAAAACTACCCAACTGAACATTGGGATTTACGGTTAAGCTCTTACAGTTCTTGGGGAAAATACCATATTCTGAAGGAACAATAAACGAGGAAAAATAAATTTCCCTTAAAAAGTTATCAACACAGAATTAAAAGTTCCTAGTTGATTACATATCTATTTTCATAAATTTGAAAATTTGGGCAATAGTGTATCTTACATATACTAACATTTATATCACATTTCATAAAATCTGTGATAGGTGGTGAACTGACTTGGCTACTTTGGATTTCCATTGACATAACAGAAATTTGTGTTAATAACCTTTGAGTGTATTTTTTCTGAAGGGAGAAAAGGTTGCCAAACCACTTTGGTTATGTTTCTTTTTTTGTTTTCATATTTTGCCCTGTTGGAGAATGGTCTTTTTTTGGATTTATCAAAATGTATTGGGTTGTATTTTAGATTTGAATATGTTTTCTGAATTTACCATTACTCTTGCAAAAACTCGGAAAAATCAATTAATGTTAACAGAAGAGCATTAAAAAACTATGAAAGAAATGATAATTTATATTAAATTTTTTGAGCATTTTCAATTACAAATAAAAGAAACTAGGAAGAACATCTTATATATATATATACAGCTCATATATGTATACTTTCTTTTGTATACATTGTGTAAAGAAATTCAGGGCCAGAGAGGAAAAAAAAAAACATTTAACAGATGTTTCTATTTAAAGAGGTATCACAGTTTCATAATGTACAATAGGTTATTAGCCATAGAATTCTTTTTCCTTTTGGGGAAATTAGCAACATACATCTAATATTTCCTACCAGTAGATTCCAACTGAAATGACATGAAAAATACATCTTTGATATATTAATTTATGAATTTTAATTTGGATGCAAGGTGGAAAATTCAATTTATTTTTAAAGGTGATGAGAAGATAACAAAGGTGCAGTAGGGAGTTGAATATGGTGCTTAAGGGTGATACATATAAAAATAAATTATCCCTCAAGCAGCTGCTTACCACAAAGGTCTTACAAACTTGTATATATAATACACCATAGAGGAGATCTGTGAGGATGATGAGATCTCAGCAAAAGAATACAAAATAAAAGGAAACCATCCATGGCATAACACTAATTTTAACACTTAACATTTTGGTTGACTAACTTTTTTGCAAAGATTTTCTCATTTCAGTAATCTTTAATCATAATACATTCAGTATTTACAACAAAATTTTATTCAATTCTAGAAACTGATGACAAGGTTGTGCTGTTTTATCTTTGAATGACTTTTTTTGAACACAATGGGCTAAATGGCCAGGCCACAAGGACTCAGAGAAGGTTGGAGGAAGGGGACCCAATGGACAGCTGTTAGGAGATAGCTGGATGGAAGTCTGTCAAGGCCTCCAGTGTGTTCTTTAACATGCACTGGGTATAATTCTATTGCACATGGTTTAACATCCCATTGGATGGACAGCAGCCTTTCCAAGCCCACCAATATCACCTTTCTCTTTGAGCACAGGGTGAGGGTTTAGTGGAGTAAAATCCCAATACTGACACAGACTCGAATCTGAGAACTGCAGATTATGAACCTTGCATGCTACTGATTGAGCCTCCCTGTTCTATTTTTGCCATGTCATCATAGAGATTCATTTTCTAACAGCAACTCATACATACCATCCAATGGACAGTAGCATTTCCAAAAACTTTTCTTTCTTTTCTTATTAAAAAAAAATTAAAACATTACACTATTCTCTAACATGCACTGGGATGCTTCTGTTGGCTGAGTCAAAAGCCAAATTCCCCAACTTGGAAAATATGCTCCTTTGTTAAAAAAACTCACTAGAGATAAACTGAAGATCTCAGTAAAATATACCCAAAGCTTGTTTTTCAACAATGGTTAACATTTAAAAATTTACAGAAGCTAAAACATTTAACTGCAACACTGCTAATCATAAGAATTTAACTCAAATTAATTTTTAAGTCATAACACAAAACAGTTTGCCATCACCTTTATAATCCATTGGTCCGTAAAATAGTAACTGTTCCGTAGCTGTAAATTACTATTTCTTTTGGAACAATAATCATAATTTTTTAAATGCTTTTAATTAAAAAAAATTACATAGCTACATTACAAAAATGTAACAAAATTAAAAAAAAAGATGCTAAATTTGAAAAACAATCCCTTTAAAAATAATAATAAATCTGAAAATTAATCTTTAACCTTTTCACTACCATACCAGCCCAAACTGCGGATAAGAATTAGTGAAAAGGAAGGCAGAGCACTGACTGGGTGAGTTCATTTAAGATGTCTGTTTTGGGCCAATATGGTAGGAAAAGGTGGCAATTTTTTGTACCAATTGATCACACACACATTTGCATCACCACATGTAGCATTAACTAGCAATATCCTTATTTATGCTTTCACTGTATTATTTTGCAGATTATTGATTGGTTTTACAAATGCATTGACCCTCTTTAGACAACCAAACTCATAATATTTCAAAACTTCTAACAGAAGAAATCATTTTTATCATTAATGGATGCTGCATAATCCAAAAACTTTTTCTTAATACACACTCTTTAACTACTATTTTGGTAGATTTTCAGTTTCAAAAATGATTCTGCTACTTGTACTATTTTTATTTCTGTGATGCAATAAAAAATACTTGCAATAAAAATTACTGCAATAAAAAATATAATTCTTTTAAAATATTAACTGTATGAAAATGAAAAAACTAACTGATAGTAATACATAAATATTTGTTGGCCTTAATGGCAGCTATTCCAGTGGACAACTAAAATGTTTATTTTTTTAAAGGTAGGATTTGGTAGAAAGCAATTTTTATTTTGGTGTGAGGCATGATTAGCACAGAAATTTTTAGATAAAAAGGTATGAAAGTCTTTATATTAAAAATTAAACCAAATATTCAAACTCTTTAAAAATTAAGTTTAATGTAATGTAATGAAAATGTCTGAGTCCATATCTGATCTGTGATTTCATAATTTATCACATCTGAAACAATGGCAGCAAAGGGAATCAGTGATTTAAAAGGCATATACACTTGTTTTACCATTGATTGGCACTTTTCTACACATAATGGGCTAAATGTCCAGGTCACAATAAACTTAAGGGCTCAGAGAAGGTTGGGGGAAAGGGGACTCACTGAACAGTTGTTAGGAAACAGACAAAGCCTCCTGTTAAGGCCATCCAGTGTGTTTTAAAATATGCAGAGATTATGGCTGGCCTGCACACAGTATCATGGCTTAACATCCCATTAGATGGTGGCCTTTCCATGCCCATTGATGTTTCTTTCTCCTTAAGGGCAGAACAGGGGTTCCTGGAGATAAATCTTGATACTGATACAGCTGGGACTAAAACCTGGGAACTGCATATTATGAGCCTGGTGTGAAAACAATTGAGCCACCTTGATATACACAAAAGTGATGTAGTAATGAAGGGAAATGAGACAAATTCCATCGATGATAAAAGAGTCTGTGACAAATTCTGTTAATATTAAGCATGAAAATGTTTGAAGACCTCTTGCACAATGCATCAAATAATTATCACAAGAGGTTTTTGCTTGCACTTCACATCCCTCATGCATCCATGCATGAACTATGCAGTTCAATAGTCAGAAACTTTTTTGGGTCAAAACTGAAAAAAAAAACGCAACTAATAAATTTTAAGAGCCACATATTATAATCTTTACTGGGTCAAGAGTCATAACAGGGAAAATGAAACTGGAGATTATTTTATTAACAAAAATAAGGCAATGTATAATTTTACAATAGGTACACTGAAGTGTGCCATCCCATGGCCGAGTGTTTAGCATGCTTGGTTAATGATCTAAGGGACTTGGGTTCGAGTCCCGGGTAAGGAATGGATATTTGTGTTGTTTTGCTGCTGAGGTCCCACTATCCTCACAAACCTACTATGGCGTATACACAAACAAGCTCCTGTCAGACCTCTGTGACAAGCAGATATTTATATTTACACTGAAGTGTATACAACAAAACTGCTAAATTATTATAAAAATCTGTTATTCATCAGTGTAGCGTTTGATCATCATTTGATTCATTAGTGTGTCTCAACCAATTTGATCAAATTTGCAGTGTATTCATAGCATATGAATTACATCAGCGCTTTGTAAGACAAAGATTATAATGAATTAAGCATATTCTATATTAATGTGAGATCTGTTAAAAAAATTGGGACCTATTTAGGGTTTATATCAATTATTTGGATGTTATTATTCTGGTTGTTTTACCTCTGAGCAGCACTTTTTTGCACACAATGGGCTAAATGGCCAGGTCACAAGGACCCCTGAAGGCTCAGAGAAGGTTCACGGAGGGGACCTACTGGAAAAGCTGTTAGGAGACAGATGGTAGCCTCCAGTCAAGGACATCTAGCATGTTCTTAATGTGCACAGAGTATGGCTCTTCCACACACGGGGCCATGGCTTAACGTCCAATCAGATGAATGATGGCGTTTCCAAGCCCATCGGTGTCCCCTACTGACCATGGGAGGGCAGGGAGTATTGCGAGATAAATCTCAAAGCTGACCAAGCTGGGACTCGAACCTGGGAACTGCATATTACGAGCCTGGCGTGCTACCGACTAAGCCATACCCACCATGATATTATCTAGTAGAAAGTACAACTAACACTGTGGAAAATTCATTTATTAATTAAGGTGGTTTTGATAAAATCACTATTAATGTAATATTTCAGGTGTCAGAGGTTTTATTGTTTTCTATAGACATAATCTGAATGTTTTGAACTAAATATTTCAATTTCACCAGTGAAAGTAATTCATCTACAGATTGAAATTAATGGCTTTTTATTAACCCTTCCCAGGTCACTGTCGAACAGATGTTGACAGAATTCGAAATGAGAGGTCAAGGACATCAATAGATGTATTTTGTACAACACATGAAACTTTGATTTAAAAAAAAACTGTCATTCGAAAATTTTTACATGTATATCTTTTAAACATACACAATTCAAGTTTGAAAAATAATATTTTCTTTTTTCATGTGATGCATATTTTATTAAACAATAATATAATTTGTTAAAAATTATATTATTGTTAATATAATTTTACAATAATATGGCCTGGTTGCCATTTCTTAAAAGTGCTATATGGTATTGCCGATTTGTTTCTTAATATTACTCTATGCTGAAGCAATTACCCAAGTTAAGCTCATAAGTTTGATTTGAATTATTATCCATAAATTTTCCCTTAAAGTTTTAAAAATCTCCTGTTGTGATGCCCCCTCATTCACTTTTACTTTAACCAGTTTTGCTTAATTTACGTTATATTTAACATTTTGGGGATTTTTATTTCATTTTTGGCATCACAGCGCTCGTTTTCAAGAGCATAGGAGTTGCGCATGCGCAACTCTGATCTTTCGATTGTCACCTGCTAAAGTGCACGTGTACAAGGACACCCCCCCTCTTGCACCATAGCTTGCGCGCTCATCATTTTATGCAAATGTCTTTACCGGTGCAACAGCCACGTGTGTCGGAGCCTGTACGCTTGTTAAAACCGTGACATGTTAGTCACAGAAGTAGAGTTAGAAGTTGTGAGTTGGAGTTGGTGCTTGTTAGAGTTGTGTAGAGATGGTGTTAGTAGCAGCGTGATAGTGATGTAGTCGACATCTCATTAAAGTTGGTGAGTGTTTAAAAATAATTTTTTGGAAATAAACTTGTTTGTTATAGAAATTTTTTGAATCTTTGCTATTTTTTCTCTTGAGCAACGTTAGTTGTTTTGATTGTAAGTTAAATTAGAATTGACAATCATTTAATTTTTGAAATTCTTACTCGCTAAGTAATGCCCGCTGGTATTTGAACCCTAATTGAACTTTATTTGGCAATTTGTTAATTATTGCCTGGCGTCCGACTTTAGGTATCCGGAGCTTGAATAAATATTGGATCAAAGGGTCCAAAACTTTAAAAGTATTATAAATCTTTGGAGCGTTACACTGTAAATTAACAAAAAAACTGCTATTTTTAAAAACAGAAGATTTTGGAAGTAATTGTAAAGTACATACCACCATTTTTCTTTCCTGTTTCAGTCCTTTCTGCCATAAACCTATTTCAGTATTCCCAGAATTATTAAAATAATTCTGGGCATTTATCCCAGCATTCTATGCATCTTTCTCTCTCTTCAGATCGAAACTAACTAAACAAAGTTTTCTTAGAAAAAAAGGAGCAAGCCGGGAGTTGTTCCAAAGTTCAGTGCAGTATAAAGTAATTTAGTTACTTTATACTGCACTGAAGTGCATGTAGTAGGTGCATATTACGAGCCTGGCATGCTACCGATCAAAGATTGAGTCTTTGGTAAAGTGCATATAGTAGGTGCAATTGTGTGTCCTATATTTAAAAAGGGAGCAAGAAATATATATTATCTATATATAGTAATTATAGATCAATCATGATTTTTATCAGTTATTGAAAAAGATTTAGAAAAACAAATGCACAAATATGTTAATAATATTTTAGATAAATGAAAACTAATTACAGACAGTAGGGATTTAGGAAGAACAGAGGAACAATTGATTTATTATAGAATTTCTCACAATGCATTAACCCTTCCAGTATTCAGCCTGAAAAACAGGTTTCCATCCAGGGGCCAAGCTATTTTCTGCCTATGCTCAGCCAAAAAAAAAAACTTTAAACTTTAGAACTTTTTTGCCAAATAACTAATGAAAGGAATTATGGCATGTTGTATGCCAAATTAATCAGCATTCAATTCTGGATTTTCTTAAAATCAAGTATTTAACAAAAAAGATGATATGTTTTATTTTAATAGGACTTTTTTAGAGTCATGTAGTAAAAAAAAATGCATCTGGCAACACAAACAAAAATTTATTAAAAAAAAAACAAACTAATAGACAGAAATGATTACAATGCACATGAAGAGAATGGCTATATATATTTCTGAATGACAAAAAAATTTTTTTGGCTTTAAGTAAATATTTTTCTCATTTTGTATTTTTTTCTCTGTAGCATACTTTGAGAAAATTCCAGGCTTTTAGTCAACTGTGCTGAGTTAGATAAACAAGTCAACTTTACAATTAAAAAAACAAAAATAAATAAATGGAAATAGGTCATGTTATATATCAAATTAAACAGAATTTAATTACAAATTTTATGAAAATAAATAATATAAACTAATTTGTAAGCATATTGATTTTAATAAGCCTTTGTCAATGTGATATGGTGAAAAAAAAAAGATTGCACTATACAATTAAGGCTTTATTTTGGAAAACCTGCTGAATAAAAATAGTTAAATTATATATTTATCGAAAGGAAATTTTCTTCCGAATACTATAATATTCAACCTGAAATACGATTTTTATTTCTTTTAATGATTATTTTCAATATCGTATATTTTAAACATGGCCAGTGTTATACAAAGTGATTTGGACTTCTCACATTCACGGGATTTTCTGAACTGGTTGTGAAATAGAAGAAAACTTCCTTGGCTGTTTTTTTTTTATTAAACATTACGAATTTTTTCTTTGGGTGTTGAAGTTTGGCAATCTTGGCTAAGTGCAGAAAAGTTTGTGCACCAAGGATCAGTCCTTCCCGAAATTACGCTCCCAAATGATTTCGGTAGCAAGGAAGTCTATTTTGCTTCCGTATCCAAGATATTCAATTTCAGAAAATTGTACAAGCTCAAAGTTTTTTATAAAAAAAAAAACAAGAAATAATAAAAGAAAAATTAAATATAACCTAATGGAATGATAAATAAAATATCCTCAATAACTTTTAAGCCGGCCTCCGATCTAGCATAACTCGGAAAAATCGATAAATTAGCCGATCAAAAAATTGCTAACTAACGGAAGTAAATCTACTGAAATTAATTTGCTTCCATATCCAAGACCTCATTTATTTTCAGAAAATGATACTAGATCAAAGTTTTAATGGAAAAGTAATAAATAATAAAATAAAAATTAACATATAGCCTAATGCAATGTTAAAATATTCACAGCAACAAGTTGTAGGCTGGCCATGCGATGTAGCATAACTATGAAAAAATCAATACTTATCGATTGGCCAAAAAACCACTATTTTCCGAAAGTAAATCTATTGAAATGAAAACTAACTAAGGTTTAAATATAAAAAAATACTAACTTTACAAAGAGTATCCAATATGCTGGACCAAAAGTGTAAACAACACTTATAGTACACGCAATGGAGATTGCATGTGTCAGCCATCTGCATCTTGTTTGCCTCAGTGAAGCATAACTAATTAAATGCAGATGCAACCAGAATTTCTAAGGAGGATGTGTTTACTTCCAGTTTCGATTTTGAAGGTGGGAAAGATGCATAGAATGCTGGGAAAAATGATAAAAATAAATTGGTAATACTGAAATAGGTTTATGACAGAAAAGAGTGTGAAATGAAAAAAAAAATGGCGGTACATATGTATTTTGTAATTACTTCCAAAATCTATCGTTTTTAAAAATAGCAGTTTTTTTTGTTAATTTTGAGATTTTCGAAAATTTAAGGAAACAGTTATTGATAATAGTTCAGATCAAACTTGTGATCTTAAATCAGAAGAATGCTTCAGCAAATAGGAACGTTAACAAGCAAATTGGCTATACTATTTAGTGCTTCTAAGAAATGGCAATCAGATGGCTTTATAAATTTATTTATATTGTAGTTTAATAAAATATGTATCAAATTAAAAACAAAATATCATTTTTGAGGCCTGAATTATATATTTTTATAAGAGATATATATAAATTACAATGGCAATTTTTATTTTTAAAAATATCGATTTTTTTTGTTGTACTAAAAACATATGCATACATCCTTGGACCTCAATTCAGATTCTCCAGATGTATACAGACAAAGTGGACACTAGAAGGGTTAATACAGCACTCAATTCTGGATGTTTGCTAATAATGAAATAAAAACGATAATAAAATAAATTTTTTTTATTTTATTATCATTTTATTATATTAGGTTTGTGCTATATTTATGGATTTGTATAAAGCATCTGACATAATTAACCATGACATAGTGTTAAAAAAGTTATCATTGGTGGGAATTCGAGGTTCACTGAACAAATGGTTCAAAAATTACTTGTCTAATAGGGCTATCATCACTAGGATTGAAAATTGTGAGAACAGAAAGCAAATTTGAAAATCAGGTGTACTACAGGGTCCATTTTAGGGCCACTTTTATTTGGAATTTATATGACCTGGGTTCGAGCCCCGGGTAAGACGTGGATGTGTGTGTTGTTTTTCTGCTGAGGTCCTGCCATCCTCTCAGACCTTCTACTCTGGCATATAAACTGACAGGCTCCTGTCAGACCTCTGTGGCAAGCAGCTGCTTGAGGGGGTATTTATTTATTTATTTATTTTTATAAATGATTTAGCAGAAGTAAATTTTCTGGATAGTTTGTGTTTGCTGACAATACTACTATGCTGAATGATGGTATGCAGATAGATGAGGTAGTTAGATGTGCACAAAATGACTACAATATAACAAATTCTTGATTTCAAAAACAAAAAACAAGTTCTTAAATGAAGAAAAAAAAAAATCATATGATCATTCAGAGTAGGCCCAAGTTAAATATGCATTAAAACACAAAATATCATAATATAAAAAAAATGGAAATTGCACATAAAATATACTTGTGATAAATTAAGGTGTGCATCTTACAAAGTGTTGAAGTTAAATACTCTTATTCTGCTAGATGTCATAACAATGATATGTAAAGCTCTCTATGAATCAATCATTAGGTATGGTACTAGTATATATGGATGCACATTTAAATAAAATTAAATGAATACAAAAAAAGTACTTAAATAATATTGTTGAAGTCAATAAACATGTAATTAATGAAGACCAACTTTGCAATAGTTTTCATTATCTGAACATTTTACCAGTTGACTTATTATACACTGAAGAGCCAAAACATTATGACCAGTGTGCCTTTATGCAAATTGAAGTAACTGCAGGTAAATGACAGGTAAATGGAGTGTGTGAAGATCATGAAACGGTATAAATAAAACCTATTGTTTTTCAGATGGGAAAGGCAGCAGACTTAGGTGAGTTTGACAAAGGCCAAATTGTAATGGCCAGATGATTGGGTCAGAGCATTTACGAGACAGCAAGGCTTATGGAGTGCTCACAGTCAGCCGTGGTTAGTACCTTCAAAAAGAGGTCGAAGGAGGGAAAAACCACAAACCACTGGGAAGGTGTGGGCCGACCATGGCTCATTGATACTAGAGGTGAGCAAAGGCTATCCTGTATGGTATGAGCTAACAGAAGGGATACTGTGGTGCAACTCGCCCTGTAATTTGAATGCTGGTGAGAGGAGTAATGTGTCACAACACACAGTACATCGAATCCTGCTAAAAAGGGGGCTGTGTAGCCGTAGACTGCTCCGAATGTCCATGCTAACCTCGGTTCACTGTTGACAGTGCCTACAATGGGCATGTGAGCATCAAAACTGGACCTTATAATAATAATTTATTTCATGCAGGGGATAACAGTAAAGCCAAGGTACAGGTTCTCTACCTTGAAATCTGTTATGTCTAAGCACTTATTCAGAAAATAAAATTGAAGTTTGAAATGGTTATTAAATGTAAATTACTGAAAAGTAATTTTTAGAGTGCTTAGAGCCAGAGTTTCCCAACCACTGGTGTAGAAGAATATTTCTGGTGAATTTATAAATTCACCAGAAATATTCTGAGTCTGCCATAAGCCTTATGCTTTCCATTGTAATTATCTTGGTGGAAAGTTGGGTTATTACCTCCAGCCCTCCAAACAAAAGTCATTGGCTTGGAATCACCAGCTACTATTGCAAACAATTGAAATTTAAATAAATGATTTAGCAGAATTAAATTTTCAGGGTAATTTTTTATGTTTGCTGAATGATAGTATGCAGGTAGACAAGGCAATAAATGAAATTAAAAGATAGTTAAGTTACAGTGTTCATCAAAAATTATTAAATTTTCTCTATATTACTATAATTAGTGGAAAAGTTGAGACAATTAGATGGAATTATTATCTAGATATTTACCTTGGTTTTTTCTTTGTAATGATGTCCAATGGGTAGATGAGTCTATTGTCCTGTGGGAGGTAGTATAGTCCAGATATGCATTCTCTTATATTCTTTATTTTATTTACTTTTTTGTCCTCCAAGGGAATGATGGTGGCAGGTTGACATTGATTTGGTGCACACATCAACCAATGTATTTTTTAGATTCACAGTTTATGTCTCAACATCTCCAGGAGTGTGAATATTATATTCTAATGCATACTTGCTACATGTTTCGCATTGTTGCTCCAGTGCATCGTCAGGTGAAGTAGTTATTTTGCAGCAAGCACAGATGTTAGCATGATGCGGTTGGGTTGTTTTACCTCTGAGCAGCACTTTTTTGCACACCATGGGCTAAATGGCCAGGTTACATGGACCCCGAAGGCTCAGAGAAGGTTGGGGGAGGGGACCCACTGGAACAGCTGTTGGGAGACAGATGGTAGCCTCCCGTCAAGGCCATCCAGCGTGTTCTTTAACGTGCACAGGGTATGGCTCTCCCGCACACGGGGCCACGGCTTAACGTCCCATCCGACAGACGGCGGCCTTTCCAAGCCCATCGGTGTCCCCTACTGACCGTGGGCAGGGTGGAGAATTTTGCGGAGATAAATCTCAACGCTGACCCAGCTGGGACTCAAACCTGGGAACTACAGATTACGAGCCTGGCGCGCTACCGACTGAGCCACCCCCGCTCCCGCATGATGCGGTTGGAGTTTGTTTACGTTAGGCTTGAAGCCAAGGTAAATATCTAGATAATAATTCCATCTAATTGTCTCAACTTTCCCACTAATTACAGTGACATAGAGAAAATTTAATAATAAATGAAATTGTTTGCAATAAATAAATAACAAATTTAAAAGACCATCTGGTCCTTTCCCTCAATGCTAGGAAATTTAAGGCTTTGAGTATTTCCATCTCTATTTAAGAGATGTTCCATTAAATAGCATTATTTAAATTGGTTGTATCAAAAATACATTCTGGTTAAGTTTCATAAGAGCTTCATCTTTGGGAGATTTCACTATATACATTTCTCCAGAATACTGGAATCAACACCAATCCCAATTTTAAAATGATACAAATAATTATTAATGCCTTTAAAAGTTTCAATAGCATTTAAATTTTAAAATTCAGATAAGTCTGAGCATAAAATGATTAAGAAATAAATATGTTAATTATAAATATATACAGGGTAATTCAAAACTTATCGTTAAAATTTCGTGGGGAGGTAGGGAATACGTCAGGAAACCGATTTCACATAGGAAAGTATGTCCGCAAATGTACGCATGCGTATGTAGAGGGCGCTGTGTGTACCCAAGCAGTGTACAGCTCGCCCGACCACTCCCGCTGTCATCAGTGTACGAGCTGACTTACTAGTGATAAGATGAATCGTTTTACGCATCAAGAGCTAGTGGATATGCATCTCGCATATGGGGCAGCTGGCAAAAGCGGTCGCCGAGCTAGGCAAGTTTACGAAGACCGATACCCCAACAGAAGAATACCGCAGCATCAAATGTTTGCATGTGTGCATCGCAATCTTTGCGAACGTGGTTCACTGCGCAGCAACATGCAGGATACGGGGAGAAGACGACTGACGCGAACTGTCAACGTCGCAGAACAAGTCCTACAGTCCATCGAAGATAATCCGAATACCAGCACGAGCTATTGCTCAGCAGCTTGGGGTCTCTCAGTCAGCAGTGTGGCGGATACTGCACGAGGAACGTGTGCATCCTTACCATCTGCAAAGGGTGCAGTTACTGCATCCTGACGATTATCCGAAGCGTGTGGAATTTGCACAATGGGTCATGCAGAAAGGTGCCGTGGACCCCAGTTTTCCAGCTCCTGTCCTTTTTACAGATGAAGCTTCATTCAGTCGTGAAGGTGTGTTCAATACACACAATTCACATGTGTGGGCTTACGACAACCCGCATGGTACGAGAAGTAACGCTGCGCAACATCATTTTGCCGTAAATGTGTGGGCTGGAATCATTGGTGACTGTTTGTTGGGACCTTACTTGCTACCGCTCCGATTGCACGGCCGGAAATACCTAATATTTCTCGAGACAGTGTTACGACTTTTCTGGGTGCTGTTCCTGCGCATATCTGCCGAGATATGTGGTATCAACATAACGGGGCTCCAGCCCATAGCACAATTGTTGCGCGTGATTACCTGAACCGAACATTCGGAGCTCGATGGATCGGTAGAGGTTGACTGATCGCTTGGCCACCCAGGTCACCTGATTTATCGCCCGTGGATTTCTTTTTGTGGGGGGCCATGAAATACCATGTGTACGAGACCCCTGTCGACAGTGAAATGGACCTTGTTGCACGAATAGTGGCCGCCGCAGGCATTGTCCGTGATATGCCAGGCGTTTCTGAAAATGTTCGGCGGTGAATGCAACGGCGCTGTGAATCCTGTGTCCGTGTAAATGGTCGCAATTTTGAGCACCTACTGTGAACCTGTACTCTACCTTGTTGGAATAAAAGTCACATTCGTTACCACTTAACTGTACTGTTTCCTTGTGTTCATTTACTTGTCCATTTTGTTATGTAGATGACGTTTGCAGACATACTTTCCTATGTGAAATCGGTTTCCTGACGTATTCCCTACCTCCCCATGAAATTTGAACGATAAGTTTTGAATCACCCTGTATATAACAAAAGTGTAAAATAATCACCAGTTAACTTCAAATTTATTCGATCTTCTTTGTCTACTGTGAGGACATGATCTTTGTTGATACATTCCATAGATTCTGCAGCCTGTAAGTAATGAATGACAATTAAAAATTTGACATAAAGCAAAAATTAAATATTTTCCTATTAATTATACAAACAAAAATAAATAAATGTGAAATAGGCCTGATGCATCGTTGAAATATTTCATGGCTACTTATTTGACTCATAGTGCTTGTGTTCATTTCAATATCATAATGTCTGATCAAAAACTTTCTAACTGAATTATTTTGGGGGCAATCCTCCAAATTTGGCACCATGAAAAACATTTCTTTAGAATACTGCTTACTCATTTTAAGAGATTGTTGTCTTGCATGCTGTCCCATGGCCGAGTAGTTACCGCGCTTGGCTACTGATCTAAGGAAACTGGGTTCGAGCCCTGGGTAAGGCATGGTTGTGTGTGTTGTTTTTCTGCTGAGGTCCTGCCATCCTCTCAGATCTTCTACTATGGCATATAAACTGACAGGCTCTTGACAGACCTCTGTGGCAAGCAGCTGCTTGAGGGGGTATTTTATTTATTATGTCTTGCATGCCATTTTTTTTGTTCTGAAAATGCGTTTGTTAAATCCTGTTAGCACATTCATTGCAAAAATTGGGTATAAATGTTTTGAACAAAGTTGAAATTTACCTACATTATGTAAGGCATTCAAAAAGTTCTTGACGTGTCTGTAGATTTGCACTCATACCTCCAAAACTAACAAGCTATGACTTATTTGAAAGCATGACGAAACTTGTCATTATGTGTTAAAAACAAAAGCTGAATTATCATTTCTCTCTTCATTGGTGGCATGTAAAGTTCAGTGTGAAAAATCTGTGCATTGTTGCTATGGAGTCTACTAAAGATGGAAAAAGATTTTATATTTTCACAAAGAAGCAGTTTGGGAATGAGGCAAAAAAAATCATGCTGATTTATCACAAGTGTATTGGGATCACACCTGTTCACATAGCACTGTTACAGGATGGATGCACAAATTTGGAGATGGATGGTAGAGCTTCAAAGACCTTCCTCATGCAGGAACACCAAAAGAAGCCATGAATGAGAGAACCATTCCTGCTGTTTGTGAACTCCTTAAGGAACACCCACCCATCACCATTCAGGTAATAAGTTAAGATGTCAGTGTATTGATTGGCAGTGTGGAAAAAATTATTTGTCAACCTTTAAAGTTCCAAAAGATCTGTGCCAAATGGGTACCCCACAAACCGACAGAACAGGAAAAAAAAGGGCTAGTCAACTTGTGCAAGGAGAAGCTGGCAATGTTTGAACCTAGTGGCCATAAACAGTTAAGAGATATTGTCACAGGTGATGACATGGTTTTATTACTATACAACTCACAGAAAGATTGGCAACATGGGTTGTGGAAGATGAACATTTTTTCTTTTCAATTACCAAAGAGTGGTAGCCATGGACACCTACCTGAAAAAATGACTATAAATGGTCAATACAACATCAACATTGTTTTTGCCTGGAACGGTTAAGGAGATGAAGGAGCAGCATCCAACAACTACAGGTGTGTCAAGGATTCTCATTCTTCATGAGAATACCAGTGTTCACAAAATCTGGCAAGTTATGGCCTATCTGGGGCAGGAAAAAAAAAATCGAACAGCTACCACATCCTGCATATTCACCTAATTTTGTGCCATGCAATTTTTGGCTGTTTCCAAAAATTAAAACAGAATTTTTGGAATTTTTTCCAAAAATTAAAACAGAAAACAAAACAAAGCATTTTCAAGTGTGCAAGACCTTGCAAAATGTGTTCAGAGTTGCTGGAGGGGAATACTTTGAAGAACAATAAAGTTTCATTGAGGTAAGTGCAATGGTTTTTGTTCTGCAGATGCATGTCAAGAACTTTTTGAAAAGCTGCTCATAAAAAAAAATTGTAGTTATCGAACTGATATAGGATTTGATAATAACCTCAACTTTACTCATATACGTTTTCAATAGATAACTGCCTTCAGAGGAGGCACATTTCAATCTATAATATAGACAGTACTAGAAATTTTACAATTGGTGTGTTTTCATAAATTGAATCAGATTACAGATACATTAATTCCTTCAGTGTTAATGAGAAATCACAATTCAATATATAGGATACTGTATTTCCTGCCATACAAAACAGTATTACTCAAAAAATGTTTCCAAAATAAAATCTTGTAAACCAAAGATAAAAATTGTCTCCAGTTCTAAAACCTTGTATCCCTCCATTAAATATATGTTATTCCTTAATAAAATACAATTATTAATTATTAAATAATGAAAATATTGTAAATATAAATGCTGTATTTATATTGGACAAAAGCAAAAACCGAATACAATTTACTCCAAAATCACATCTTGGAGAGCCCATTAGCATTGGCAACTACAGAATGAGATCTCTGATTTAAAGAGAATTCAAGTTTTATGTACCATGTTTTAATAAATATCATATTTCCTGTGATAGTTCAAAAATGTATAAATGGTCACCTTTAAATATAGATCGTAGCATAGGTAGAGATAATTCAAGATTTTGCACATTACTGTAATATAATCTTCATTACAAGCAGATATAGCAGAAAAAGTTATGCCATTCTTTGGAATAGTTGTATGATAATAATTTATTTACTGATACACGAAGGTTACAGAATTAGAGCTCTTTGATGGTATTAAAGTGATGTTATAAACAAAATCAGTTCAGCATATTAGAATAATAACTGTTCAGTTACTGAAAAATATTTAATGGATCTAGAAATGTGGAACCAAACTTCCATGTTAGTGATATGCACTGTTTCAAAAATGCTGTCTTTCATGAATTATTTATTTTTGGTGTTTTAAGTGAGGAATGAAGATTACATACTTACCAACAGACATTGGAGTAGAAGTTTTATGGTGGGACGTAGAAGTTTTATGGTGGGACTTCTTTAGTTATTGTTAGAAGGCAAACAAAAAATGTGTCACCTAGTAACATTTCTGGAAAATTAACAGACTTTGATATTCTTAGCAGCTTTAGCACATGTAGAAAGAAAATTCTATCACTGAGATTAATACTTTACAAAATATTTAAAAATAAGAATTCCTTATTAGTTGTTGAAAAGAATGAAATTGAAAGATAAATCATATTTATTTTGGGAATAGTTATTAAATTTGATTTTTTTAGAAATATCTTAAGAATTAACACATTTTGAAAATTCAACAAATCAGAGGACTTTGCACGCTACATTTAATAATGGCATCAGTATACACAGTAGTTCACCAATTTCTTAAATTTAGCTAATCGCAGATTATCTGCCAGCTATTATTTTTGTACTACCCCACCTATATATATTTAATATTGCAGACCAGCATAACAATTCATACTTAACTCTGTTTGTCAAAGCACTTGTAATATGTAAAATAAAGCTTGCAATAAATTATCTTTTTCCTGAAAAATATTTTTTTATTTCGTTATAGGACTTAACAAAGAAACAAATATATATATCAAAATGCTATATTTTTATATTTGATTGCCTTAAAGAACACATCAAATGTACAATTATATGTATATATAAAAAAAAAATTCAGCTTTTTCGATTATTCAGCAGTATTATTTAAAGAATAATAATTTAGGAAAGTTGGGGAATTTAGGAAAAATTTAGGAAAGCAAGGGAATTTAATAAAATATTGTAAGCTTCAAACTATGGAAATTCAGTCCACTATGTACTGCTGAGAGCTTGGTTTAAAACCACTATAAAATTTTTAATTTCTACACAAACAAGTTAGAGTTGTATAGTTAATGCTTACTGGCATCTTCTCTGGCTGGAATGTCTTTACCCAAGCTGAGAGTGTACCACTAACACTTTCAAAAACCTGTAACCAAAATATGAAGTTTAAAAATATAATATGGAAATATTATTTTATTACTTTTTTCCTTTTATGGAAGTTAGAGTTGCACATAATTAAAGTACAAAAATGAAAAATTTTTTAAATGAGGTATTCTTAAGCATTACATTATGGTATATATCAGCATGCAAGATGAATATATAAAACAAACTTTTGTTGGTTTAGATGTCAGTGTATCAATTGGAAGTGTGGAAAATGTTATTTATCAACCTTTAAAGTTCCAAAAGATTTGTGCCAAATGGGTACAGATCTACTAGGTACAACACAGTAAGTAAAAATAAAACCTGAGGCAATTCCAATGTTTTTTTTTTCAGTAGAGTTATACACAATATGCTATGAATATCATGGGCAGTTGAAATGAAGTTATCATTGTCTAAAATAGAACCTACAAATAGCAGTAACCTTAAAACAGTTTGTTATTTTTCCCAAATACTTACTACTCTTTACTGGGAGTTTTGAGTTGGGTTGCTTTTACCTTGAGCAGCAATTTTTTTTTGCATGTAATGGGCTTTATGACCAGGTCACTATGATCCCAATAGCTCAGAGAAGGTGGGAAAGAAGGTTCACTAGACAGGTGTTAGGAGACAGATGGAAGCATCCCCATCAAGGCCATCCGCACATTCTTTAACTTGTACAGGATATGACTCTCCTGCACATGGGGCTATAGCTTTACACACCATTCAATGGATGACAACCTTACCAAGCCTATCAGTGTTTCCTACTGACCAAGACCATTGGGGAGGGTTGCAGAGATAAATCTCGGTGCTGGCCAAGGTGGGGCTTGAATGTGGGAATTGCAGACTATGAGCCTGGTGCACTACTTACTACGCCACCCCAACCCTAGGGGGTTTTGGTAAGTAGAGGTATGACAAATAATTGTATTTCAGTTAACCCTTCCAGTGTCCAGCCTGAAAAACTGGTTTCCATCAGAGGCCAAGCTATTTTCTCCCTTTGCTCAGCCAAAAAAAAATTCAATTTAGAACTTTTTTTTTGCCAAATAACTGATGAAAGGAATTATGACATGTTATATGCCAAATTAATCAGCATTTAATTCTTGATTTTATGAAAATAAAATATTTAACAAAAAAGATGACAAGTTTTACTTTAATAGGACTTTTTTAGTCAGGTAGTAAAAAAATGCATCTGGCAACAGACACATTTTTATATATAAATATAAAATATTATAAAAATGTAATTTAAATAAAAATTTATTTAAAAAACTCTAAAAGACAGAAATGATTATAATTCAATGAATAGAAGGGCTATTTATTTCTGAATAACAAAAAAATTTTTTTTTACCATTATTATTTATTACCGTTTTAAATATAAGGCAATACCTTATATTGCTTCTAAGAAATGGCAATCAGAATGGCTTTAACATATTTATGTCATAATTTAATAAAATATGCATCAAATAAAAAAAAAGAAAATATTATTTATCAAGCCTGAATTATATATTTTTATAAAATATGTATAAAAAATTTTTAAAATGGTAATTTTTATTTTTAAAAAAATCTTTTTTTGTTGTACTAAAAATGGATATATACGTCCTTGGCCTCTCATTTCGAATTCTGCGAATGTATACAGACCTCCTGGACAATGGAAAGGTTAATAAACACAGAGTGCAAGTTCTTATATGGATAATGAGTAATTATAGATTTATGAACATTTCTGTAACCTACATTTTCAAATGGTTTGGTTGTTTTACCTTGGAGCAGCACTTTATTTGCATATAATGGGCAAAAAGCCCCATACTTGGTCTAGTGGTTAGCATATTTGACTACTATACCAGCAGGCATGCCCTTCTATATGTGTTTATATGTTATATGTGTTTAAATGTTGCATGAGAAGCCAGGACAAGCCCAATAGAGCTTCTAGGTTATCTCTGCGCTTTGTGTAGGAGAGTACTTTCCACCCTTAAAAAAAAACAAGGTTCTCACAAGCTCAGACAAGGCTGGAGAAAGGGGATTGGACATCTGTTAGGAAACAGATGGAGATCTCCCATCAGAGCCATCATTGTGTTCATTAACAAGAACAGAGTATGGCTCCTCTGCACACAGTGTTGGGTTGTTTTACCTTTGAGCAACAGTTTTTTGCATACAATGGGCTAAATGGCCAGGTCACAAGGACCCGAGGGCCACAAAATGTTGGGGGGAGAGGAGCCACTGAACAGCTGTTAGGAGACAGATGAAAGTCTTCCATCAAAGCCATCCAGTGTGTTCTTTAATATGAGCAGGGTATGGCTCTCCTGCAAACACAACTTAACTAATCTCATCTGACAGAAGGTAGCTTTTCAAGCCCATTGGTGTTCCATTTCTCAGTGAGGATAAGATGGGGATTTTATAGAAAGAAAATCTCAATGGTGGCACAGTTAGGACTTGAACTTGGAAACTGCAGATTATGAGTCTGGTGTACTACCAACTGAACCAATCCCTGTACCTTTCAGAAGGTATACTATCTTTGTCCTAATGTGACCAATCCCTATCTTTGTCCTAATGTGAAGTCTTTAGATATTATACAAATAATTATAATGATTATTTGAATGAATATGAATTGTTGCATTGTGTGCTTACTGGTAATATTCAATAACGGTTTATGAAGCGAAGTATATGCTGCTGTAGGCTAGTGCATTTCTTTAAGGAGGTATTAAATGAGATATTAAAACTTTTCAATAATTACTTAAGTTTAATATAATCAAATCACCAGCCTGTGTTCTTACCTCTAACATATTGGAGCCTACTATAATTATTTTTTTCATTGCCAGTAGTTGAGTGCACTTAATTATTGATCAAAGGGACACAGGGTTGAAGTCTTGGATAAGGTATAGTGTGACAACTCACCTTAAATCGTCCCATGATTGGGTAGAATCTCTCAAATAAACCTCATATAAATTTCTCGAAATTCTCCTCATAAATCTCCTTAAATACTCCTTATAAACTCTCTATAAATCTTCCAAATATCTGGCTAATCATCTTCAAGGGACTTTACAGACCAGATAAATCTTGGGGTACAATGTTGTCACTGGCAAGGTCACATGGTTTCATTGTGAAGTGGAAGGGAGCCATCTGAAGTGCGTAACTGTATTATTCCTATTCTGGTCACATGCTTGCAACTCCTCCTTTTCATCTACAAAGTGAGTTCCTCATATACCATCTTGATTCGTGCTGCCATTTAGGCACAGAGGGGGGAACCAACATCTCATTTCAACTCATTAATTTTTATCTAATTAATACTTGATTCATGAGAAAAATCCTTCTGAATCTCCGAACATCACTGCTTATCAGCCATATCAGACTTAGGCAGCTCCATTCAGAAAATGCATGTTTCCGTTGGATGTTTCTTTTCTATATTGAGATATTGCCTTCTTACAGATCTGCTCTAAGGCATATTAAACTGAGAGGATCCTGCCAAACCTCTGTGGTAAGCAGCTGCTTGAGAGCTAATTTAGTCCCCCCCATATAATCCACCTTTTAAATTTTAACATTTTATTAGTGCTCAATAATGGTTTTGAATTTTCAACCAAACTTTCTTTACATGAACTTAAATTAGCTACACAAATTACATTAAAAGCAGCATATCAGAATAAAGCAATGTGAGAAATATTTAAAAGCTGAGATAATTTTGACTGCTGCTAAAAATGATCTATTCTGAAAACAATGTGGTTGACAGCTTCTCTGACAAGTGCATGACAAGATGAATTAAAAATACTGTTAAATTCATAGTAATTCATTTGGAAAAGCAATAAGATTTGACTCATGGAACTTAAAAGATGGCATGTTTTTGAACATTTTCCAAAATTTTCAGATATTTTGTTTCTTCTGGCTGTAGCAACTGTTCTTATTTCTCAGCTGCAGGAAGCTTAACTTCTAGTTCCCACTTCCAAACCTTCTCTGAGATCTTAGGGTTCTTGTGACCTGTCATTCAACCAATTGTATGCATAAAAGTGATGCTCAGAAATAAAACAATAACAGTATGCTTAAACTTTTGTCTATTAGATGGACCAAATTTTGTTGCACAGTTCACAAAATTAATTTGCTTCGGGTGACTTTTGAAATATCTGAATTTAAACTCAATGTTTATGTTCCATTGATTAATTTAAGGTCTACAGACCATTTCCTGCAAGCATTTATAACTGATTCTTACTGAGAATAATCAACTATGATTGATTATTAAACAAAAATGTTTTTTTTTACAGACACCAAATGTAGTTTGTTTTTGAACTTTGTGATATCAACTCTCTTCGTAATTTGCTAAATACTGCAGTTGGTGAGGAAACTAAATGGCTACCTGAAGGATCAATAGGTAAGAATATGGCATATGTAATCAGGAACCTCATGTTTATCCCAGTCAACACTTATTTATCAATGAACTCTTCACATATTATATGAAATACAGCCTATGAGTGTAACTGAATTTTGAGAATTAAAGTAGAACAAATATGAATTGTTAACGATGTAAAACTTGCACTTAGGTTGGTCATCTACATTTATAAGAAATTACATTTATTAAAAAGCAGGTGAGCATCTTTTCATGTCTGGTGAGCCATTTCAAACCTTCACAGAATGCAAATATTTAATGACGCTCAAAATATACTCATGCCCTTGTAAATAACCCCTCAAGCAACTGCTTGCCACAGAAGTCTGAAAGGAGTCTGCCAGTTTAATATGCTCTAGAAGAAAAGCCATGAGGATGATAGGATCTCAGCAGAAAGACAACACAGACATCCATGCCTTACTTGGGGCTCGAATACATGTCTCACTGATCAGTAGCCAAGCGTGCTAACCACTTGGCTATGTACCTGCAGGAAAAACAAACTGACAATTAAATATGGTATAACAGTTACTTTAAATCATTCAACTGGAAGTTATTCATGTTTAGTATGCTTGGCTACTGATCAAAGGGGCCTACAAATGAAGCCCCAGATAATGTTTTCTCCCTCCTGTTGTTCTGCTGCTGCAGTCTTGCCATCCTCACAGATTTCCTCTAATGACATATTATACTGATAGGCTTCTGTCAGATCTCTGTAGAAAGCAGTTGCCTGAGGGGTAATTTAATTTTTAACCATTCCATTAGCCAAATGCTTAACTGTGCTTGATTCTGATCAAAGGGACAAAGTTCAAGCCCCAGAGAAGGCATGGATGCTTTCTTCCTTGTATGTCCTTCAACTGAGGTCTTCCCTTCCTCAATGATATCTATGGTGCATTATATTGACAGGCTCCTGTCAGATTTCTGTGGCAAGCAGTTGCTTGAAATGCAATTTACTTTTTTTCATTACTGTATTATCCCTATACAGTAATCCCTCATTATAACATGGTTCACTGAGCACTAATTTGCTATAATGCTGTCATTGTATTATAACTATACCTCATGACAGCACTATCCCAACTTGCTATAAAACTGTTATAACTCTGTCATGATATATTAATAAAATAACTATAGTTGAGGTCTGACAACAGACTGAAGCCTTCTAGTTTCATAAAACACATCTGGCATGCATTGCTTTGTATTTAACAAGTTTTTTTAGTGTTTTTTCTTTAACATAATTAATTAATAGTTACATTTTTAAATTGTGACAATGAGTGCAAGAGCATCAACTTCTAGCATCAGTAAGAGGAAAAGTACGAGTTTAAAAACAAGACATTTCAAAAAGTATTGATTCTGGTGAATACCAAGTTGATGTGTGCAATAATTTAGAATTGCAAGTTCAGCAGTAATTATTAGAAGAAATCAATTTTAGCAGTGGGAAAGTGAGCTGTTCCACTGCAGGAAAAAAAAATTGGTTAGTGCCAGGCTGGCTATTATGATTGAAATGGGAAAACTTCTAAATATTAAATGCTTTTGTGAAAAAAATAATTGATTTATAAACGTTTAAATGTCTACAGGTAACGATGAGAATATCAGTTATTGTTTACTTCTAAATATTTTTATTAATAATAATGTGCAACCTAAAATTCCATTAAGTTCAACTATTATTTAGTCATACCAGCACACATGCTGACATTTGAAATTCTTCCTCACATTTCACAGGTTATGAATTCTATTATTACCAGACACAATGGTGAGTCAGATGGACTATAGATTGTCCATTTCATCTATCCTGTGTTAGATATGATCTATACAAAAATCAGAAAAACTTGAAGAAAAAAAAAACTTGCAGAAAAGCAAGAATTTTATGTCTGACAAGCTTGCTTTTAAATTACTTGTTGTCAAAGATACCTGCTGCTGCATTCAAAATCTAGTAATAAAGCCAAAATTAGTAAGAATCAACATTGAGGGACAATGTGAACGTGATAGACACTTTTTCTTGGTGAGGTAAACAGATGATCTGTCGATAACTGGTTACTTACTTCTACCAAGATAACAAACTCTAGTAGGTAAGACAGAGGACTAACACATTATCAAGGAGTTATTCATATTCTACTAAGATAAAAAAAAAAATCTACAAATATTAAAAGTTCTTCTGGTATCTACATGGCAATACAGTATTTACTTTTAGGCATTAAAAACTGAATTCTGTTCACTATGTGCAATTTTGATTTCCAAATATTCTATCTTGAGCAATAGTGTTTCACCCAATGGTCGTTAAATTACGATTCCAATAGCATGGAATGAGGTAATGTTTTTTATGAAAAAAAATGACTGAAGATAATTTAAAGAATCTATCTAATCTATTTCTATAACACTGATATCGTCGAAGCATGTTAATGAAGAACCAATCCAGGTGGCATATTTCAAACCTGAAACAACTAATTTTCCCAATTAATTTTACTTTTCCACATTACTCTGACGCATACCAGGTATGCTTTTGGCCCCATCTACGCCACCAGGTATGCTTTTGGCCCCATTTACCAACGTACGCTTTAAAGGAAAAACGAAATTTGTCATTTAAAATTACCTCTTCAGTTGGAGACTGCATAGCTTTCCTTTTAAATTCTTTACAACTTATTAAATTACCAGTATTAACTCGAATGCTTTTCACTTTCTCTGGAAGCATCTTGGCACTATCATCTGTAACAACTTTTGCAGACATCCTGCGCCGAAAAATATCCGCATGGGTTTTAATTTGTTGCCAAAATGTAAAAGCAATACTGAGTTGGTAAATGATATAACAGGTAGGATGGTCTAAAGCAGTGTTTCTCAACCGCCGGGCCCTGGCATCAATTGTACAGGGCCGCGAGAGGTTCTCCTGGAATTTGTCATTATAAATATAGCTCAAACCCAGAACGCCTAAATAACATCTGTATAGAAAATGTTAGTGACCAAGCCGGGTATTTCTAAACATGGAAGTATTCATGAATGATCGGGAAATTTCAGACGTCGAAATCTTTTAATATTCGGGAAAGGGAATACCGCTATATATAACCGGTCATGGCCGAGAGGTTAGCGCGCTTGGCTACTGATCTAAGGGACCTGGGTTCGAGCCGCGGGTAAGGCATGGATGTATGTGTCGTTTTTCTGCTGAGGTCCTGCCATCCTCTCAGACCTTCTACTATGGCATATAAACTGACAGGCCCCTGACAGACCTCTGTGGCAAGCAGCTACTTGAGGGGGTATTTTTTATTTTTTTTTCGTAAAAATTGCCTGCAAGACGATTACAACAATGGGCGGCGTATCCTCTGTTCTCCAAACTGAAAACAACAAAATAATATCTGTGTTGCAAATTCCAGTGACCAATCAGCAAGGAAGTATAAAGAAAAATTTTCCACTGAAATTGAAGATCAAGGCAGTCTGTATCCGGTTTTCAAATTTTGTAATACTGAATACTGTTCTTCGCAAGTTCGCATTGCAGTGTGTAAGTACTTGTTTCGAAACCCGAGTGCTGTGATTTTTTAAAAGTAATAGGCCTACAGATTTAAATTTTAATATGAATAAGAGTCAAGGGACTTTGTTTAATTTTGGTGTTAAGAAATCTCGTATTGAAGGTGTTTGTGACTCAAGAAATAGTGATTCATCCACCTCAAGCCTACAGAGTGGTCTCTAGGATGTACAAAAGGAGGGGAAAACTACAAGCACACATATAAAAAAAGTCTGCATTCACTCGTAAGTATATGGACAGCTATTTAAAATTTGGTTTCATACAATGCCCTGACACTGACCAATTGCCACGACCTCAATGTGTTATTTGTGCTATTGTTCTGGGAAATGAAGCTATGAAGCCATCGCGACTTACCCGACATCTCAACACAAAACATTCCGATCTAGTCAACAAACCCATTGAATTATTTATGCGTAAAAGAGATGCACTTAAAATAGAAAAGAAAATTATTTCCCAAGCTTCAACCACTGGCATTTCGCTTCTGACGGCATCCTATTTAATATCATTACAGATAGCTAAATATAAAAAACTGTATTCCATTGGCGAAGAAGTCATTAAGCCTTCTTTGATTGCTGCTTGTAATGAAGTATTAGACCAATCTGCGGCAAGTAAAATGAAAGATCCCATTATCGAATGATACAGTTGAATGTCGGATATCTGATATGACTCATTGAAAAAATTAAAAAATCGAAATTGTTTGCATTACAACTGGACGAATCAACAGATATTCAGAACAACAGCATTTTACCTACGTATGTACGATATATTGACCATGATGTTTTCATCAATTTTCAATTTTAGGTTTAGTCACTAAAATTAAGGATATGATGTGCAATTACTTATTGTCAACGCATTGCTACATTCATAGGCAAAACCTGGCTTCCAAAAAAAGTGGCACCTGAGCTTAATAAACTGTCTCAATCTGTTAAAATTATTAATTATATAAAAAACAGTGCTTTAAATACAAGACTGTTAAAAGCATTGTACGATGAAATGGGCTCTGATCATCAAAATCTTCTTTTCCATTCAGAAGTTCGTTGGCTGTATCACGGTTCCACGGTACGGCCACAAACTAATCAAAATAGCAATGATATTTCTTTTTTGTTTTTCCACCACATATCTTTGTGAAACTGCATTTTCTGCCATGACTGTGCTTAAAATGAAACAGGGGAACCGCATGCAACTTTCTGACTGTCTCCGTTTGGCTATCACTTCAATTCATCCTAGAATTAATAAACCAACGGACAGAAAGCAGCCAAAAAAACTCACTAGCCTAACTAAAACCTTCAAAAACTCGGTTGTAATAAAAGAAACTAATGCATGAAGGATTTTACCAGAGCTATTGTTATCCCTATTTTCAAAAAAGGTGATCGCAGTTCTTGTGATAACTATAGGGGTATCAACCTACTCTTTGTTCCAGGTAAAGTTCTGTCCATGATTGTGCTTAATAGAATTAAGAATGTGGTTGACAGTCAATTGCGTGATGAGCAATGTCGATTCAGAAGTGGTAGGGGATGTGTGGATCAGATATTTTCACTTAGGGAGATTCTTGAGAAACGTTTAGAGTTTCAGAAACCTTTGGTTGCTAGCTTTGTTGATTTCAAAAAGGCTTTCGACTCTGTTGATTGTCATAATTTGTGGTTGATTATGGATCATATGACAAGTTAGTTAACATAATGAAAGCTCTCTATAATAACACTGATTCGTGTGTGAGAGTTGGTAAGGCTTGTAGCAATTGGTTTAGCATTACTTCTGGTTTTCGACAAGGGTGCATTTTGTCTCCTTCTCCCTTTAGCTTGGTTATTGATTATGTTATGCAAAATTCACTTCAAGGGAAAGATTTTGGCCTTAAATGGACTGGCGATACGAAAATTTCTGATTTAGATTTTGCTGATGATTTAGCCCTTTTGGCAAATGATGTTGATGAGATGAACTCTTTCATTCGAACTGTTGATGAGACTGGTAGTAGAGTAGGTTTGATTATAAACAGAGAGGAAACTATAGTGATGATAATTGTCAATCAGGCTATGATTCAGTTAATCTGAAAGGTTGCAGTCTTGAGCAGGTGTCATAGTTTAATTATCTTGGGAGCTATGTAACAGATACTGGTGATGTGCGGCATGAGATTAACAGACGAATAGGGATTGCTGCCGGGACTTTAAAGAATCTATGGAGAGTGTGGTGAAATAGTCGTACATACCTAGACTAAAATTAGACTGTATAATAGTTTTGTTCTTTCTAGGGTTAGTTATGGTAGTTAAACTTGATTGTTGTGCAAACAAGATAATAGGAAACTAAATGCTTTCAAATCTAAATGCTCGTGTATTATCTTGGATTTTAGATGGTTCAACTTTGTAACTAATGATGAGGTTAGGCAAAGGATTCGGCAACCTCCTTTAAGCAGCATGTTGTGCAGAGACTCCGTTGATTTGGCCATGTTGCCCGTATGGGTTGGGTTGTTTTACCTCTGAGCGGCACTTTTTTCACACCATGGGCTAAATGGCCAGGTTAAATGGACCCCGAAGGCTCAGAGAAGGTTTGGGGAGGGGACCCACTAGAACAGCTGTTGGGAGACAGATGGTAGTCTCCCGTCAAGGCCAACCAGCGTGTTCTTTAACGTGCACAGGGTATGGCTCTCCCGCACACGGGGCCACGGCTTAACGTCCCATCCGACGGACGGCGGCCTTTCCAAGCCCATCGGTGTCCCCTACTGACCGTGGACAGGGTGGGGAATTTTGTGGAGATAAATTTCAACGCTGACCCAGCTGGGACTCGAATCTGGGAACTACAGATTACGAGCCTGGTGCGCTACCGACTGAGCCACCCCGCCCCATTGCCCGTATGGAAAATTATAGATGAGCAAATAGGGTTATGAACAGTGTGCCTAAAGTCCTCAGAAAGAGTGGGAGATCTAGGATGCAGTGGGCTGACAATGTCAAACAGGACTTTGTTAGAATTGGTGTGCAGTGGCCGGATGCAGCAGATATAGCTCAGGACAGATATGCTTGGAGAGCTAAATTGCACGGTGTGGTTGGACCTCCGTAACCCATGGCTGCTTGAGGATGATGATGATGATGATGAGTAATTAAAAATAGATTGCACATAGCTTTTACTTTTTGTGTAATCTCTTATTTTTAATAAATTCATTGCTCTTTTCCTTTGTAATGAAGCTACCCCCAAAATTTCAGTTTCTTTTAGTATTTCTAGTGTTTTTCGTTCCAAATAGCATTAATATTGAATTTTGTCGATTTTTATTAATAATATAAGAATAAAATAACTGATTAGCGACATTCATTTCAGTATATGTGTTTTGTGATGCGTCCGAATTTTTTCTCCCAAAGCGGACTCTGCCGGGTGCGGATTCGAAAACCTGAGCCCGAAAATCCTCTCCACTTCTCACTAAAATGGTCTCCTTTGTCGTTCTTCATATATTTCTCTGACATCCCATTCCAAATTCATAATGACAGCCTTTGCGTTTAGGCATATGGTTGGGGGTAAATTAATTTGTTGCGCACCAGACTTGTTTTCTGACGTTCACAGGCTCGAGTCCTAATTGTGATTTATTTCCGTTAACCCACAGAGAGCCTTCGGTGAGAAAGGGAACGCCGATAGGCTCAGAAAAACTGCCGTCCTCTGGAAGAGTCGTTAAGTAATCACACGCTGTTCCTGCTTATTTCTGAATGGCATTTTTTTTGCACATAATAGGGTAAATGGCTGGGTCACAAAGACCCCGAAGGCTCAGAGAAGATTGGAGGAGGGACCCACTGGACAGCTGTTAGGAAACAGACGCTAACCTCCATCAAGGCTAACCAGTGTGTTCTTTAACATCCACAAGCTATGGCGTTCCCGCACACTGCTAATGTCCCATCCGACGAACGGCTGCGTTTCTAAGCCAATGGGTGTCCCTTACTGATAAAGGGCAGGGAGTTTTGCGGAGATAAATCTCAACGCTGGTACAGACGGGATTCAAATCTGAGAATTGCAGATTACGAGCCTAGCATGCTGCCGGCATAGCCATCCCCACTCCGTGTTTAGGAGAGCCCTACTATGAGTACATTGAAGGACACGTTAGATGATTTTAAAAAAGATTTCCACCTGTCTCCTAACGATTGTTCAGTTGATCTCTTTCCGCTTCTCAGCCCTAGGGAGAGGGGGAGCCTTGTGACCTGATCTTTAGCCCATTGTGTATATAAAAGTGTTGCTCAGAGGAAAAACGTTTGAAAACTGGAATAGCATGATGGTCATACCTGTTTACGAATGGCGATAAAATTACGCATCTTCCAAACGTGTCTGTTTATAGAATTCAATATTCGAAGGAGAAATTATAGAGATAATAATAATGCGCAAAGCACAATATCAGTATAATGCATTAATAATTATCTCTAATAAATTTAGATTTGCACATGAATTCTTTCAGATACAGATCAGTGGACTAGCAGATTAACGCAAAAAGAATTGCAAATGCTATTAGAGTTTTCAAAAGTTTTTCTGAGCAATATTTTATATCCAATTATGAGGCTAAAGCAGATACTTCCTATTTAAATCTTAAAGGAGCCTGTCACCATAATATCCTTGTTTTTCATGCAGGGCTTGAATCCAGGTTCCTAAGATCAATTGCCAAGCAAGCTAACCATTCGGCAATCGGGAAGCTGATATGGCAATCGAGAAGCTGATGAATAAATAATTTTGAATAAATGATATGAAATTATTAAATTAATTATTTATTTTTTTTCCATTAGCTTGGGCCATTTTTTTAACCCCCACCATCCTCGACTCTCAAAAAACATTGTTGTAAGGCCACAGTAACTTCACATTTTTTCTTAGAAAAGACGTAATGTATAATACTAATTTCTCATAATATTTGATATTTAAAAAGTATTTGATGGTGAGAAAGGAAACATCAAGTACCGGATCGTCGATCCTGTTCAATGATTCGGAAGCATCGAGTGCCGGAATGGCGTTCCGGTTTAGTGATTCGCAAACATCGAGTACCGGAACGGCGTTTCGGTTTATTGATTCGCAAACATCGAGTACCGGAACGGTGTTCCGATTTAGTTGCAGCACTGCTTTTGGTAATTGCTTCCCCTACTCAAAAAGTCACTCTTCGCCACTGAAACTACCTACTGTATTTCTTCGATTCTAAGACGCACCCCGTTTTTAGAGACGTTTATATGGGAAAAAAAGTGCATCTTAGAAACGAAGAAATACGGTAATTTAAACTTCTGGAAGTATATTATTCCTAATGTCTCGTCTGCCTTAGGTTTGGTGAAATCTCCGCGCCCCACTTAGAACAACCCCCCACCCCCAGGAGGATGCACATCACAGTTTGGAAACCACTGATTTAAGTAGTTGTATATCAGGTTTTCCCAGAAATTTTTCAATTTTTTTGGTAGAGGCCCCTCCAACCTCTACTCCTTTCCTCCCAAATTGAGAGGGTTGCGGGAATTACCAATATGTCTCTGGGGTAACTTTATTAGTAACATTTTCTCATTTCTACTTTTTAACTGAAGTGTTGCGAAATACTGTAAAAAGTGAATGTAGTAAATTGATATTATATACAGCACAAATTTTCTAACAATGAAAAAATATTTAAAAAGCAATTTATTCATTTTCGAATTCAAACTTTTTTCTCTTTTTTTTCCGCTGTTAATGAATTATCAGTATGTGGACACTTCCATGTTTTATGAATGAAGAGATCTATATAGTGCTCACTATCTTTGAAATGCGCCTGTTATAGAAAAATATCCCAGGCAATAAATTTAAAATCTTAATTAATTAATTTATTAAATTTTAATTTAAATTGACAGGCTCCTGTCAGACCTCTGTGGAAAGCAGCTGCTTCAGAGGGCATTTTTTTTTAAATTTGCTAATATTACATCGCATCCTTTAAAACGTAACTTGCGATTGACAGGACAGAGCTGCTTGAATTGCTTCTTCTTTAAACCATGGATGTTTGAAACAGTCATTTTTTTCCTTCTAAAAATTTAAAAAGACATAATTTTGTTCCTATAAAAAATAAATACCCTCTCAAGAAACTGTTTGCCAGAGGTCTTGACAGGAGTCTGTCAGTTTATATGCCAAAGCAGAAGGTCTGAGGGGATGGCAGGACCTCAGCAGAAAAATGACACAAACATCCATGTCTTACCCGGGGCTCGAACCCAGGTCCCTTAGATCAGTAGCCAAGCACGCTAACCACTACTTAAATAAAATTTAAAAGTGACTCCCTAGTTGTATTTGCGCCCCTAGGAAAGTGCCTAACGTGGGTTATGGGAAATCCGGCCCTGCTCATTATGCATAGTGAACTCGCTTTGTGTTGCGCTAATGATCAATAATAAAATCTCAGTAAAATGAAAATAATCACACGCCGTGCACGTCAATGAACACGTTGGACGGTCTTAACGGAAAGTTTATATTTGTCTACCATTCAGTTTAGTATTACCCAATAGGCACATGCCTGGGGGTCCTCTTAGTAAGACTACCTTGATAAAAATAAATAGGAAGATTGATAATAATGAAAAGGCTCTTTTCATATGTTTGGGGTTCGAATGCTTTTCATATGTTTGGGTTTTGAATTTGCCTTCAGGGTACTTATGACGTGGACTATATTCAACAACCGGTTAAACGAAACAATTTCTGACAAATCTTTTGATGTTGTGTTTGAATTTGTACCTACTTACACAAAGTTTAAAATCAATGAAGACTGGACATGGAAAGCTATCGAACAAAAGCAAAAAATTTTGTAACATAAAAAAAAATTGAAGTTATTTTTCTGAAATTTTAAAAATTTAACTCATCATCATCATAATCCTCAAGCAGCCATGGGCTACGGAGGTCCAACCAGACCGTGCAATTTAGTTCTCCAAGCAAGTCTGTCCTGAGCTGCATCTACTGCATCTGGCCACTGCACACCAATTCTAATAAGGTCCTGTTTGACATTGTCTGCCCACCGCATCCTAGGTCTCCCCCTCTTTCTGAGGACTTTAGGCACACTGTTCATAACCCTATTTGCTCATCTATAATTATCCATACGGGCAACATGGCAAACCAACGGAGTCTCTCTCTGCACAACATGCTGCTTAAAGGAGGTTGCCGACTCCTTTGCCTAACCTCATCATTAGTTACAAAGTTAAACCACCTAATACCCAAGATACTACGTAAGCATCTAGAATCAAAAGCATCTAGTTTCCTGTTATCTTGTTTACACAGCGTCCAAGTTTCACTACCATAACTAACCCTAGAAAGAACCAAACTATTATACAGTCTAATTTTAGTCTTTAGGTGTATAAGCCTATTTCTCCACAATCTCCATAGATTCTTAAAAGTCCCAGCAGCAATCCCTATTCGTCTGTTAATCTCATGCCGCACATCACCAGTATCTGTTACATAGCTCCCAAGGTAATTAAACTGTGACACCTGCTCAAGACTGCAACCATTCAGATTAACTGAATCACAGCCTGCCTGACCAATTTTCATCACTTTAGTTTTCTCTCTGTTTATAACCAAACCTACTCTACTACCAGTTTCATCAACAGCTCGAATGAAAGAGTTCATCTCATCAACATCATTTGCCAAAAGGGCTAAATCATCAGCATAATCTAAATCAGAAATTTTCGTAACTCCAGCCCATTTAAGGCCAAAATCTCTCCCTTGCAGTGAATTTCGCATAACATAATCAATAACCGAACTAAAGAGAAAAGGAGACAAAATGCACCCTTGTCGAACACCAGAAGTAATGATGAACCAATTACTACAAGCCTTACCAACTATCATACACGAATCAGTGTTATTATAGAGAGCTTTCTTTATGTTAACTAACTTGTCATATGATCCATAATCAACCACAAATTATGACAATCAACAGAGTCGAAAGCCTTTTTGAAATCAACAAAGCTAGCAACCAAAGGTTTATGAAACTCTAAACGTTTCTCAAGAATCTCAAAATTCAAGGTATTCCTAACAGAACTAGCCCATTTGCTGTTAATTAATATATAATCAATCATATTCTTCTGCAGCCCATCGGGTGATACTCATTGTACTTATGTATGTTGCGGTGTTTGTAATAAGTGTTAGTTATTCTGAATCCATTGAGTTCACTTATCTGTAGTAGACGTTGCCCATTGCCATTGCAGCTACCAATACAAAAAGGGCCTATTACTACTCCCCAAAGTTCAGAGTCAGTACTAACTTTGGCATTGAAGTCACCTAGAACAAGGGTAATATCTCCTTTCTTGACAGAATTCAAAATATCCTGAAGTTGTCCGTAAAACCTATCCTTCTCATCCTCAACGGCGTCCTCAGTGGGGGCATAACAGCAGATAACATTCAAGTCTTTAACGCTTGTCTGAAATTTTGCTGTAAGAAACCTTTCATTAATGCACTCATATCATAGAAGAGCATCACTAGCGTGTCTGCTGAGAAGCAGACCCACGCTTTGGTAATGCTTATTGTCGTCCCTCCCTGAAAAGAGAAATTTAAGATTATTTTTAAGAATCTGACCTTTATCTGTCCATCTGGTCTCTTGCAAGCCGATAATATCTAACTTATAATGGTGGAATTCTTGTGTGAGGACATCAAGAGAAAAAGCTCTGTGCAGAGTCCTCACATTCGAACTACCTATGGAGAGAAAATGATTAATGGTACCTAAGACCCGTTCCCCCACCACTAAAGGCTGAAGTCATCTACACTTGAAGACTTCCTCCAATGTAGAATTTGACGATGCCAATAGCAGCAAAGTGTTCAGGTGCCTACTATGACCTCTGCTCAGGATTATCCACCAGCTGATAAACATATCCTGTGAATCTATTCACTTGGGGCTGTCAACCCACAAACAAACAGAAAACACAGCGGAAGATTTTCCCTCCACAGATGCCCCCACCAGTGCAGCAATATCAGGATCCATAATCAAGCTCAGAGCCATATATCTGTCCAGTCCAGTAGGTTTATATTGTCAACACCTATGTTGTTGACCACTCCTCAGCAGGGTAGAAAAATTAAAAAAAAATTAAGTTAACTAGAGAATATTTATTTTAAAGTGCAATCCAATGCGATAGGTTAGTTATAAAATTAAAGAAATATTAATTGCTAGCTATATTTTAACCAGCTAACAACCTCTCTAGATTACGGTAAATAGCAATTGATACGATTCACTCGGAGTGGGTCACTCAGAGAACCGAATGAGTCAAAAGAACAAATCATTTTAATGACTCTTTTAAGTGAGTCCATTCAAAGGAATCGAATCTTTGAAAAGAGGATTTTTCCCATCAGTCCCATAGACCCCATGGTTATAATAAAGATGTCGAAATGCCTCTATGAACGAGGCCCGGAAACTCCAAAGAGCCTACCACGAAAAAAAATTTAACAGCTGGTTTCGAACCGGAGACCTCGGTATCACGAACCAAGTGACACTACTCGATGTCACAGTTTGAAGTTACTTATCCGTCTTCTTTATTTCTGACTGACATTTCAAGTTTGAACGTAGCCTCCGACGACTTCTGAGGCCCTAAGCTATGATAAGTTTAAGAAGCACTAAGCTACAATAAGTTTATGAGGCCCCGAATTCCGAAAGTCGAAATAAGTTATATATTTATTATTCTGATTGAAGGAAATATTAAAAAATAAATACGAAAATGATGTGGTGGAAACATTTTACTAGTATTGGTATAGAATAATGAATGTGTAAAGCTGAGATGAACAATGTTTGCACAATAAATTAATTTCAATATTAAAAAAAAAACGTGACAGTAAACTTCTGAAGTCACGATTATGAGGCGCCTCGAAACTTTCTTAAGTTTTCGAGGCACTTCATCATCATGAGGCCCTAAGCTGTAGCTCAGTTCGCTTATGCGTAAGTCAGACCCTGAGTTCACCATAGGGAATAGCTCGCGCGAACTACACATCTCTAGTTGGCTATGCCATTATCACATTACGCTCGCAATCTGTTCCCACCTTCGAGCCTTTTTACCTGTGCCAGCATTGAGATTTACATCTGCTAAACCCCGCTCTGCCTTTTTGCCTACTGTCCATACCCTGTGCACGTTGGTCGATGGCCTTGTACGGGAGGCGTCCTTGTGTCTACCAAGTGGATCCCCTTTCCCCAACCTTCAGGGTACTTATGATGTGGCCATTGAGTGCAAAAAAAGTGCTACTCAGAAGTAAAACAACCCAAACTCACAGCACAGATATATAACAGCATTGACTGCTGCGCTGTATTGACACTATTTTGGTATTAATATGGGATTTTGTAAAGGCTCCAGATGGTTAGTTTGGCGAAAACTGGGAACTTACTTTCTGACTATCCTCCGTACATAAAGTGAGAGTAGCTTTGAGCATGTTTCAGACCATTTTCATACTGTTGTAATTTTTGCTTTTTCTTCTGGACTTTCATTAAAATTCCAGAAATCTCGGTAAATTTTTCAGATTTTATTTGGAATTTGTCGACTCGCCCTGATGTTAGCAACTGTGATATCTTTTGAGATACATCCCTACTAACAGTCCCGGATCTAGAAAAAATAAAGTTCGGGGGGTGGGGGGAGCAATTGACACAATCGAGTCGGGAAGAGTAAGAGGAATGGGGCTTTTAGGGATTTTAGATGCTTTTAGAGATCTTTATAAAACATTCTTGAAAAACACGAGAAATCTGTACAAATTTTAATATTGTCTCCGTTATATCTACTAGCATTTTCAAAGGAGAGAAGAGGCGCGTGGAACTCTTGCCCCTTCCAAGGTCACCTTGATACACGAGGCCTGGACAATTGATGGCTTAAAGAAGGGAAATTAAGTATGCACAAAAATTAAAATTTTAGACAAACTGCATCGACTTAATTAATTAAGCGATGTAATTTGTTTGAAATATAACTAAAATCTGTTTTAAACTACATGAAATATAGTAATTTATTATTTAGGACTATATTAAAACATTTATCAAAATTTTAAATTGAATACCAGATTTTTTAAAAATTAATAATTTTTAGTGGAATTTTAAAAATAAAAGTTTAATTAAAACATCTATTTATGGTATATATATATATTAATTATTCTCTTACTGCACCGTCCAGGCTTTGCCCCTCCCTCGTAGATCCGACCCTTATTCCTAATTATAAATAACTAAATAACTGAGAGAAAATATTAGATGCAGTTCAGGAAACATTATTTTATTACTTGATTTCATTTGAACAGTACATTAACAGTTTTTCAGATAATTGTTTATCGTAATCGGTGACAGAAGGGCAAAGAAAGTGATTATTTGTCGCTTGGATCACGTTTCTTTCGTCTGAAGATATTGAATCGGGGAAGACGAACTTTTGAGGTTGACGTTCTTGGACGATCTGCATAAACAAGAATCAAATTAGTGAAAAATCAGCAAATTGTTTTGAGAGAAGGGGTCGTCAGACTTTTGACAACCAACTTTAGTCTTTAGGTCACTACTTTTTATAACAAATATTTGAAAGAAAATTTCACTCAATCCGTCATTTCACTTTGATATTTTGCAGATTGGCATTTCTAAAATGCCGAATTGAAATTAGTTCGCTTTGAGAAAAAGACTGACACCCCTTCATCTTAATAAATATACACTGCCCTAACAAAATATTCGAGAATTTCCATGTTATGTCAATGGGAATCTAACTTCGAAGCTACGTAACTTCTAAAATATGCATTTAGTGGAAAAACGTAACTAAAGAAAATTTAAAGATTATAAAATTATTTAAATCCTGATTTTTCAGCAATATTCATTCAGTATTTAAAAAGTTAAGGAAGTTGGAATATTTCACAACAGTAACACGTCAAAAGAATTTACATCAGAAATTAATTAAAACTTAACAGATATTGTTTCAAAATATTAAATAAAAAATACATTTTAAAAGTTTGCGTAATGATTATTTCAATGTTAGACAATTATGAATAATTTTTATAAAACAGATAATTTACTGTTAAATATTCTAGCTTAACAACTCTTTAAAGTAAAAGTTTTTTAAGTTAACTCTTTAAATACTGAATGAATAGGAGATATTGAATAGGGTAGCACTCAAGCTATAGAAGAATAATATATAAAGAATAATATATAAGAAAAAATATATGAATAGGGTAGCACCCAGGCTCATGATCTCCGGTTCCCAGGTTCGAGTCCTAGCTGGTTAGCATTGAGATTTATCTCCGCAAAACTCCCCGACCTGCCCTCAATCACTAAGAGATACCGATAGGCTTGGAAAGGCCACCGTCCGTCAAAGGTGACGTTAAGCCTTGGCCCCATGTGCCGTAGATATATTTTGACGATTGCCCTGTGCACTTTTACGGAACACGTTGAATAGCCTTCACCGGAGGATACCATCAGTCTCTCAACAGCTGTTCTAGTGGATCCCCTTTCCCAAATCTTCACTGAGCTTTGGGATCCTTATGATCTGGCCATATAGTCTATTGTCTGCGATGAGAAGTGCCGTCCAGAGAAAACAATCTCACTCTTCCTGTCTTGAGATACCTCCACTAATTCACACCATCCGAATTTGATACACATTAAAGAACCTGTTGGATGGTCATGAAAGAATGTTCCATCAATTTCAATACTTTCGTTCAGTGGTCCCCTTTTCTTACCCACCTATTCTGAGCCGATGGAGTCCTTGTGACCTGGCTGTTTAGCCCACTGGGGGCAGAAAATTGCTGCTCAGAGGTAAAATAGCCGAATTTAAATTTAGAATATTAGACCGAAATTACACCGAATAAGTCGAATAGCAGACATTAAACACGCTGGATGGTCTTGAAGTTTGGTTATCATCTGTCTCCTAAGTGCAGTCTACTAGATCCCCTTCCCCAACCTTCTCTCAGCCCTTGGTCTCCTTGTAACCTGGCGATTTAGCTGATAGTGTGGACAAAAGTGCCCCTCAGAGGTAAAATAACGAATTTTGTTCTCTAAGCATTAAAGAACACGCTGGATGGCCTTGATGGGAAACGAACATGTCTCCTAACAGCTGCATGGTAGATCCCCTTCTGCCATCTTCTTTGAGTTGTTGGGGTCCTTGTAACCTGACCATTTAGCCTACTGTGTCCTAAAAAGTGCCGTTCAGAGATAAACACAACTGACCTGTTCTGCGCGGCTTTTTGCCGCTCCTTCCTGGGCATTTGCTAGGCTCGGACTTTGGGCTCTGTTCTTGCGTCTCCTCCTTATTCTCCGCATCTCCTTCGCTCCACCTTCTGCCGTGTCCCATTGGATTGAACTGATAGAAGATGTTCAAGTTGAAATCTCTCACAGAAGATGGCGGATAGAACCTGAAGCTCTCCACCTTCAGCTCCCCGAGTTGACTCATATCGGAGATTGTCCTCAGCAATGGTGCCTTGGACACGATGTATACCATGGTGGAGAACGGACCGATGATTTCTTCAACATCATCTCCAGCGTCCACTTTCTCTGAAGGACCCCGAAATCCATGAGGTTTCATACCAGGCAAAGATCCTTCTTCTGGTTTTGAATCTCCACCTTCACTTCTAATGAATTCACTGTCGGGATAGCTCTCTTTTTCTGGTGAAGGGGTATTGATATCTGATTTCGGAAGGTTAACCCTCTCCTGAAATTGAGTTTCAATGTCATCCTCAAGAATAACTTCTGTTCCTTTAGATTTCTGTTCTTCCTCTTGGCTGATCAAGCGCAACACATCTCCATGATCTCCTTTATCTCCGGAAGAAAGCTCTTCTTCCTTATCTCCTGAAGAAAGCTTTTCTTCTTTATCATCGCATTTGTTTTTATCGAAATCAGTAAATATCTTTGGTGATCTTCCATCACTATGTTTGTCGGGTGACTTAACACTCTGGGAGTGATTATTTTCTGAGGTTTTAATCTGACTTCTCATCGCTGGATCTTCTTTCAAGATCCCATCTATTCTGTCAGATCTTGTCTGATTCTCTCGTTCTTTTTGAGAAGTCTCACAAGGTGTGCATTTTAAATTATGCGACCCTTCTTGGTTAGAAAACCCCGAAGATTTTCTATCTTCAAAACGGCAAGAAACTCTTGAAGAACTTCTGGAAGGTCTCTTAGGAGTGTTGGCCTTCTTCCGTCGACTTGGTGAAGATTTTGATCTTGGTTTTCCAACGCGTGGTTTGGTTTTAACTGAAATTCCTTGTTCGTGACGACCAAACGAAGAATTATCATCTTCTAGTTTGCAATCGGAGTCCAGAGAGTAACTGGATCTCGCTTTATCATCACACGCAGAGAAAACGCCGAAAACCCCGCCCGCTGGAGTAGCAGAGGATTTGCTTCCTTCGGCGGGATGTTTCGATTTAGATTGTGAAGTGGGTCGGCAGAAGTCACACAAACAGAATCCTTCCGATTCTCGACTCTCTGTGCGCTGTGGAAGATGCGGCGATGGAGCAGGAGGATCTGGGGGCTTGCAATCGGGTTCATCAGGAAATATATCTGGGAATAGTAGATGACAGACCAATCAGAACAAAAGTGATTCCCCTACCAAAATATTTTATAGTTCTCCATGTTATATAAATGGTAATCTAACTTCCAAGCTCTATAACGTCTAAAATATGCATTTAATGAAAATATTCGTTAATATTCGAAAATTTTACCCCAGAAATTAATTAAAACTTTAGAAGTATTGTTTCGAACCATTTAATAAAATAAATATGCTTTTTAGAAGTTTACGTAATGATTATTTCAATAAATCAACAAATAGTTTTGTGGAACAAATGAAAAAATAGCGGGACTCGAACCCACGTCTCTTGAGATTCATGTCAGTGTTCTGACCACTAAACTAGCAACGTCTCCGTCATTTATTCCACTAATGTGGCATAAATCTTAGCATTAGGACTACAGACCAGTAATAGATGTAGGCCAAAGCATCGATAGAAGAACGCCTTGTAAACCACTGAATCCAACATCTGTCACGTGATGCTGTTTAGGGTTGGGTTGTTTTACATCTGAGAGGTACTTTTTTGTACACTATGAGCTTACTGGCCAAGTCACAAGGACGCCGAAGGTTTAGAGAAAGTTGGAAGAAGAGGACCCACTGGAACAGCTGTTAAGAGACAGATGGTAACCTCCCATTAAGGCCATCCAGCATGTTCCTTAATGTGTACAGAGTAAGGCTTTCAGACTCTGCGAAGGAATCCCAGTTTGACGTTAAGTTTCTTTACTATGAAAGGCTTGACCACCTCGCATTTTTTGCTCTATTTTGCAAGATATTTACATATTTTAACATTTTCAACTTCTTCACACGAATCTTCCGAATTTCAAATGAAAATAATCGCATTTTTATGTTTGTTCAGCTAAAACATAGATTCCCAACGGGGGCGATACCGCCCCCCAGTGGGCGCTGGAGCTTTCCATGGGGGCGGTAGCGGATCCAGAGGCAAATGGGGGGGGGGGGGGGGGGCGTTGAGGCAGTCAAGAGGGGCGGTCAAATAAATAACTAAATTTAATGGAATTTTCTGTGACAACCTTTTTATCTCTTCTATTCTGTGGTGTCTTCCTGGTGATTCTGGTCATCCACTACCTCATCCGTCATGTACAGCTTTTCAACTGCAGCTTGGACAATAAGTTCCCTGCTACCGCCTACTAGCGTACTGGTACGTCTGAAGTCGACTGAGATGCTCTCAAAAGTTCTCTTCAAGATCACAGATTGGATATAAGCTTCAATATGTTTTCCCACTCCAAGTCGCTTTGAGTATGCTTTATGGTACGTAGTTACAATACCATCCCACGTCAGAACATAAGGTATAATATTAACATTACACTTGTGAATTAGGCTCAACTCATTAGCCAGCATATCATACTTCCTCTTCTTTTCATCCTCTACTGTCTGCAGGTTATCCTGAGATGTTATTCCTACTTCAATAATTGTAATCTCATTCAATACCTCTACATGCACTACTATATCAGGCTTATTATGCTGGACTTGTGTGTCCGTCCTGATAGGCAAATCAACCTTGATGCAATAATAATATAATAATAATAAATTTATTATATGTATTTTTATATAATTATTTTTTTAATATAATAAAATACTTTGAAAATACCTGTTTTCATGAATAAATATTTTATCTAGCTATGTAAATTATCTTATTGTTATCGCGTTAATAAGCATTTTTAAATTAGCATTAGGTATACCTATACCTAATTTGTTTTAGTTTAGAATAGATTGACGGTGACAAGTCCTTGCAAGTTGGTAGGCAAACACGCGGTTCATGCAATTTAACATGTTTCGACAAGAATATGGGAGCTTGAAATGACTTGTTTACGGAGCAAGTGCGCCGGCATCGCAAACATACAAGTTAATGCGTGCACAAAATCAAATCTATAAAAGCGATAGCTCTAGGAACGTTTTATTATTTTTATGTGCTTCGCCGTGATAAATAGTCGTGAGTGATAAGTGTTAGAAGTCATTATAAACATTATTTTTATAACTATCTATAAATCTGTTGAGAAGTTAATTTGTATTTGAAAATGTCTGAATCTACATCTAAAAAGAAATGCCGGCAGTACAGTATTGAGTATTTGAAATATGGATTTACGTACTCTCCTACAAACCAATCATTACCTATATGTTTAATTTGCCGAAAAGGTTTTTCAAATGAAGCTATGAAACCTTCTAGGCTACAAGAACATTTAAATAAAATGCATGCTGATAAGAAGAACAAAGATTTATCCTATTTTCAAGAACTGGAAAAGCAATATTTAAAACAGCCAATTATGTCAAACCTTTTTGCGTCGTCTTCTAAACAAGAGGATGATGGACTACGAGCCTCATATAACGTTTCATTGTTAATCGCAAAAGCAGGAAAACCACATACAATTGGCGAGGAATTAATTTTGCCGGCAGTCAAAGAGATATTAAAAACTGTTCTTCATCATAAGACATCGTCAGATATCATCAAAAAAATTCCTCTCAGTAATAATTCAGTGCAAAGAAGAATAGATGAAATGACAAAAGATGTTGAAATATCATTATGTGATTACTTAAAGACTTGCAAATTTTCCATTCAACTCGATGAATCAACTCTACCAAATAACGAAGCTCTACTCTTATCATATGCACGATTTATAAAAGAAGAAAAAATTCATGAAGAGTTATTATTTGCTAAAAATTTGGTTGTTTGGGTTGTTTTACCTCTGAGCGGCACTTTTTTGCACACCATGGGCTAAATGGCCAGGTCACATGGACCCCGAAGGCTCAGAGAAGGTTGGGGGAGGGGACCCACTGGAACAGCTGTTGGGAGACAGATGGTAGCCTCCCATCAAGGCCATCCAGCGTGTTCTTTAACGTGCACAGAGTATGGCTCTTCCGCACACGGGGCCACGGCTTAACGTCCCATCCGACGGACGGCGGCCTTTCCAAGCCCATCGGTGTCCCCTACTGACCGTGGGCAGGGCGGGGAACTTTGCGGAGATAAATCTCAACGCTGACCCAGCTGGGACTCGAACCTGGGAACTACAGATTACGAGCCTGGCGCGCTACCGACTGAGCCACCCCCGCCCCCTAAAAATTTGGAATCTGATACAAAGGGAGAATCTATATTTAATACCATGCAAAAGTTTTTTCAAGAGAAAGAAATTCCTATTTGCAATATTTTGTCTGCTGCTACTTGATGGTGCTCCAGCAATGACAGGGCGTCATAAGGATTTCATAGCGCATTTGAAACAAGCAGTTACCAAATGTACTCGCTGTACATTGTATTATTAATCGTCAGCATTTGGTTGCAAAAAATTTGAATGAACGTCTGCATACATTACGTTATTAAAGCAATCAATAAGATTAGAAGCAATTCATTGAATGACCGATTATTTGGTAAGTTTTGTAATGAAAATGATGAAGATTACAATCGCTTGCTGCTGCACACAGAAGTACGTTGGCTCTAAAGGTGTTTGTCTGAATCGTTTTTTCAATCTATTTGACAGTACTGGACTTTCTTGAAGACAGAGACGAAAAATTGCGCGAAAACCTTATTACGTCAAAAAATGACATCGCTTATTTGACAGACCTGTTTAAAATATTTAATCAAGTTAATTTACAATTGCAACGTGATGAGTTGAATTTAATTAAAACAAAAAACGTCATAGCTGCTTTTGCGGGAAAACTTCTTCTATTCAAACGAAATCTAGGTAAAGGTGAATACAACCACTTTCCCACATTATCAGCAGTCTCTGCAAAACCGGAAGATTTACTTACTGCCAACACTTGGAAGTTCTTCATGTTGATTTTACGGAGCGTTTCCAAGATATTTTAAAATGAATATACCGAGTTGGGTTTTAGATCCTTTCGCAAACACAAATACTGAAGAATCATCAAATTTGGAAGAGGAACTCTTAGAACTCACGACTAACGAAGCACTCAAAGTAAAATTCAAACATGGATACCAAGAGTTCTGGCTTCAAAAATCAATACCAGTTCTCTACCCTGGATTGTGGGCAATAGTACAGAAGTTTTTAATCGCATTTCCTTCGTCCTATATGGCTGAGCGTGGATTCAGTGCAGTAGCTAATTTACTGTCAAAGAAGAGGAACAGACTACACATCACTGAACGTGGCGATCTGCGATTGATGTTAACGAAATTGGAACCCGACATTAACAAATTGTTAACACTCCACCAGCCTCAACCATCTCATTAATTTTTTTATTTATTATTAATTTTGTGTTTATCTCATTATTTTTTATTTCTTATTGATTCTGTGTTTATTTTTAAAATTTGAATAAACAATTTTATTGTACATTTGGTTGTCGTTTTATTAATTTCTGCTTTATGATTTTTAATAGATAAATAAACAGATAAATTAGGTACAGATAATATGCAACAATATTTTAATATTTCATATAAAATTAACTATTATGGACTAGGGGGGCGTTGAAATTTTTGTTCTCTTCTAAAGGGGGCGATGGTCCAGAAAAGGTTGGGAATCACTGAGCTAAAAGTATAACTTTTGCTTCTTCTTTGCAAAGATTTTGAAATTTGCCTGAAAATACTCTCTTTTGTTTTGCATATACACAGTCGTATCCGAATAATATGACTACCTACCATTGTATATGTATGGTAAGTGGTCATATTATACTAATAGGACTGCGTATGTATATATATAACAAATGCAACTGCCTGAGGATTTTTAGTTCGTTTGCGAAAAACGAGTTAATGTTTTGTTATGTCATTTATCTCTCCGTCTGATAATAGTCAACATTTTTTGTTTTTATAAATAAATTAAAAATTATTTTATGGATTGAATAAAAATAAAAAAAAATAAATACCCCCTCAAGCAGCTGCTTGCCACGGTATTGATCAAATATTACGATTCATTCGTATTTCCTACCTGGTGTCTGTGTGCGGGAGAGCCATACCCTGTGCTCGTTAAAGAACACACTGGATGGCCTGGACAGGAGGCTACCATCTGTCTACTAACAGCTGTCCAGTGGGTCCCGTCCCCCAATCTTCTGCGGGCCCTGGGGGGGGAGGTCTCTTCTGACCTGGCTCTTTAGATATTGGTGTGCAAAAAAGTGCCTCTTAGGGCTAAAACAACCTAATCTTGCATATGGGGCCACGCTTCATCCAATGGATGGTTTGCAGTTGGTGATAGGGACAGATGGCTCAGTCGGTAGCGCACCAGGCTCGCAATCTGCAGTTCCAGGTTCGAAATCCAGCTGGGTCAGCATTGAGATTTATCTCCTCAAAACTCACTGCCCTGCCCATAGTCAGTAGGGGACACAGATTGGGCTTGGATAGGCCGCCGTCCATCGGATGGGACGTTAAGCCGTATACTGTGTACAGGAGAGCCATACCCTGTGCACGTTAAAGAACACAATAGATGGCCTTGACTGGAGCTTACCATCTGTCTCCCAATAGTTGTTCCAGTCTTTTCCCCAACCTTCGGATCCTTATGACCTAGCCATTTAGCCCATTGTGTGCGGGGCAGTGGTGGCTCAGTCGGTAGCGCGCCAGGCTTGTAATCTGTAGTTCTCAGGTTCGAATCCCAGCTGGGCCAGTGTTGAGATTTATCTCCTCAGAACTCTCCGCCTTGCCCACGGTCAGTAGGGGACACCGATGGTCTTGGAAAGGCCGCCGCCCGTCGGGAGGGACGTTAAGCCGTGACCCATGTGCGGGAGAGCCATACCCTGTGCACGTTAAAGAACACACTGGATGACCTTGCCGGGAGGCTACCATCTGTCTCCCAACAGCAGTTCCAGTGGGTCCCTTCCCCCAACCTTCTGAGCCTTCGGGGTCCATGTGACCTAGCTATTTAGCCTATGGTGTGCAAAAAAGTGCAGCTCAACCAAACTCATTGTGTGCGAAAATCTGCCGCTCAGAGGTGTAATCAACCCAATCCATTTCTCACCTAGGGCAGGGTGGGGATTTTAACGGAGATAAATCTTAATGCTGGCACAGTTGGGACTCGAACCTGGTAATTATAATTTACGAGCTGGCGCATTGATAGAATTTGGTTTTCGTAGAAGCTAACGTACTTACCCATGAAGAAACCTCGCTGCTCTTCCCGAAGTAATCCTAACTCAATGGCTTCTTCTACAATGATCCTGTAGTTGTCGTAAATCTGGTTTTCGATCATTTCTTCGAAATCCATTGTGGACATTTGTGCGAAGGTCAGAAGTGCTGTCTATACGGAGATGCTATTGTTTCAAACAATAAATTTCTTACTTCCTGGCGCAAAATCAGATTGGTCACAAATTCAGGCCACAAAAAGAACGTAAGCTCAGACGCGTAAATAATTCTGACATACACGACTTTTGCTTATTTTGTCCGTAAGAGTTCCAGCGGGAACTGGAAATGTTAACAATGCAGGTTTTATCACCGACAAAGCTTTTTCTGCTCTTGTTACGCATAATTTCCTGAGGTTATTTTTCAAAACTATTTTGTTGGAATCTGAAGCTTAACAAGGAAAATAGGTAGTAGTAGTCGTCTGCTGATTGTAACATCATAAGAGTGAAGTTCACATTTTGAAAAAAATAAGTCGTGGGGTCAAGGATGGCTGAGTCGGTAGCACGCCAGGCTGGTAATCTGTAATTCCCAGGTTAGAGTTCCAGCTGGGCCAGCGTTAAGATTTTTTTCCGCAAAACTCCCCATCCTCCCACAGACAGTAGGGAACAGATGGTCTTGAAAAGGCCGCCGTCCATCGGATGTGACGTTAAGCCGTGGCACCGTGTGTGAGAACGCCATACTCTGCGCACTTTAAACAATACACTTGACGTCCTTGATGGTAGGCTGCTCCTAACAGCTGTCCAGTGAGTCCTCCATCCTCTCCCCCAACCTTCTCTCAACACCCGGGATCGTCGTGATCTGGCCACTCAGCACGTTGTGAAAAAAAGTGCCGCTCAGAGGTAAAACAACCCAATCCAAGAAAGTTACACGACATGGGGCATAAAGACAAACATCACAGTTTAAGATTAGTATGAGTATTGTGTTAAATTTTTCCAAAATATTTTATTTATAATTATTTTTTGAGATAGTTTATATTCACCTAACATATATAGAAGATTGCGAGTAATTGAATAACCGACATGGAATTGCATTAATTATAATTTTGATGCAGAAATGCTAGAACTGTAAAAAACCGACTCCTAGTGGTAATCCGGATCGTAGATCTCGGGGGAAAAATCAGAAATTTGACCTCAGACGTGTCGTTGAAGATTAACCAAAGGTCACATCTTGATATACAAGTGCTAAAAATTAGTTCTGAAAATTAGCCTATTAAGATGTGTTTTGGGTTGTAGATTTCGGAAACTTTCTGATCCGACGGTTTGAGACCAAGGAATTTTTTTTTTGGCTATATGCTAGTGCTGGAAAATGAAATTTTCTTATAGGTATGTTTCGTCGTCTACTTCAGAAATGTTAACTTCACATTCGGATTGTTTTACCTTTGAGCAGCATTCTTTTTGCACACAATAGGTCAGTTCACAAGGACTCCGAAAAGGTTGGGGGCCTTGACCCTGAACTAAAGCCATCCAGCATGTTCTTCGACGTTCATATTCTTTACACAGTTGAACGCCTCATCCGACGAACATCCGTCTCCCCTATATAGAGGACGGGGCGTTTTGCGGAGAAATAGCTCAACGTTTGCCTAGATGGGATTCGAACCCGGGAACCACGGATTACGCTTGGTGCGCTATGGACTGAGCCAACTCGCGCCCCCTATTAAAATCAGGTGATGTCGTTCGTAAAGAGCCCATCATAGCGATCGTGAAGTCTTAATAAGATGCTCTAAAAAGAAGTTCAGGCCTTAGGGTAGTGCCTCTTGCGTCAGGGCAGGGCAATTGTTTTCGTATCTACACTGCGCATTGATGTGGCAGTCTTAGTGGAAAATACGAGACGAATCTTCGGTCGCGCACGAGAAGTTCTCGGTTCAAGGCGGATTTTTCTGACTGTCTTGGCGGGCCACAAAAAACTCTTAGCGGGCAGCTATTTGCCTACCCCTGGTCTAGGGGGAAATCCGCACCCGTGATGGAGGACCATCGGAAAAACAATAGGAAGAATGAGGACTACATCATGTTTTTTTAACACTTCGTTAAGCGTATAAAAGTTCTCTAAACTATCATTTGTAGTTTTATATATAAAGACTTTGTATGTATGAATGTAAAACTAACATCAACGGTGTCGAACTGCTCATATTTAATGTGGTGTGCGGATAATAAAATCCCCACGAAGCTTATTAAGTTTCTCTATTAACTGTAGGTGCTAGTTGAAAGGAATATTTAGCATTTGTTCTTACAGTGAAGCTCTTCAAACTTGGTAACTATACTGTTCACAAAAATTAGGGGATATATTATCGCTTCATATTCATTTTGAAATATCCCCTAATTTTTGTGAACAGTATATTTGTAAATGCAAAGGAATTGTGCGAAAAACTTTCTTATAAATGTACTAGCAGATTTTCTTCGCTGTAGTGGGCTAAAAATAATTGTTTCGATAACTTATTGCGCTCTTTATGCGATACATAAGAATCCCTTAGAAATTCCTCGGCCTGTGTTTATCAAAATTATTTGGGAGATGTTAAAATTATCTAACACCCCTCCAACAGCTCCCCGATAAGGTACGGAAGTTTCTCTGTTGCGTTTCTGATCAAGTCCCCCTCCTCACATCCTAATGATAAGCATCCTTAATTTTTTGAGCATATTTCTCTTGTTGTTGCTTACAGATAGTCAGAAAAAAGTTACCCCCCCCCCCCCCCCACAGCCCTGCACCTCGGTTCATAAAATCTAGCAGAAAGTACCCTAAATTTTTTTCTTAGGCGTCAGATAAAGAGTAGTTTCCCCCAATTAACTAAATATTTCCCGGAACAGGTCAAAATGATTAGCTGTTGCTAGATTTCACAGCAGAGTTTCAAATCTATTTGTAGTGTTAATTTCAGCCCCCTATTTTTATATACAAGATATATAAATTGTTTTGGACTTCAAAGAAGGTAAAGAGATTTAAAAGTTTGAAATTTAGTACCAGACGACAGGGTTTTCGGGGGAGATACGGAACTCTCTGGCTACGTCCCCGACATTTAGTGCAAGCCTGGGCAAACGTTTTGTAGCTGAAAGGTAGCATAGGCAATCAAATATGTAATCAGTGATTTATAGCATAAATTTTATAGATTAATAGCATAATTTTTTTTTTAAATTTAAGAGATTTTGCTTTGCCGAATTTTGAGTTCAATATGCTAATTTCCCCCTCCTGGAACAAATTTATCATCAGTAGCTCGCGGGCCGCACAAACATTATGCCCAGGAGTGACCTAGTTAAAAAAGAACTTGTTTAAGTGTCTACTTCAGTCAGAGGCTTTAAATTAAAATATCAGTAGGTGAATAAAGATTCAAAATGGTTAAATTTTAAACAGGCAAAACTAGCGTTTACAATGTCGATGGAAGAAATACATCTACTTTGCTTATGAATAAAAGTATTTATTAAACAAATAGCACTGATAAACTAAACAGATAAAATTCAATTTTCTTCCAAAATGTACTATAAAAATGAACTTTAAAAATTCAAGTTTGCTTAAAATTTATAACTACACACAAAAATTTAAGTTCATTAACAAAAGTATGAAGAGCACTTGCGAGAATAGCTGTATTTGACTCAACAAATCAGTCACTAGCAAGAGCGCAAATCCGTGTCACTAATACGATCAGTTTCATCTACTGAATGACACTTATGGACGTAGGAATAGAATTGGAGGTCATCGTAATCCCGGACACAGGTAGTATTTTCTGGACAGACACATCTGGAAGGAAAATGCACAACATTAATCGTTTTGAAGCATTTATTCTTATTGCAACAAATCATTATCGTATAGATTTCTTTATACCTATGAACTGTGCTGTTGATGCACGCAAAGGGCTAAACGACCAGGTTATAAGCAGCCCGAGGCTCAGAGAATGTTTGAAAGGGAACCCAGTGGACATCTGTTAGAAGACAGATTGCTCCCTCAAGGGCTCTTGATGGGAGGCTGCCAGAGATTTATGGCTCTCCTGCACCCTGGGACAGAGCTTTACGTCTTGTCCAAAGGAACCTGCAGATTAGGAGCCTGGATCTTTTCTGACAGAATCGCTCTTGCTCTCCACTAAACTGAATCTTTAAGATATTATTGGGTGCAATTTCGGAAAATTGTTACTTAATCATTTACTGGAAATAAATTTGATAAAATACAAATCAATAACCCTTCTGTTAACATTAACCAGTTAGTTTTATAGGTATCCATGAAAACTAACTAAATTTTTAACTATTTAAGGAAGAAGTCGTACGAACTAAAATGCAGAAGTCCAAGACTTCTGCATTAAATGTCCACATTAAAAAAGTGTAATTCAGTTTAAGAAGCAAAATTTCTGGTAACAGTTTCATCTACATATTGTTCAATAAAATCCCATGCAACCATTAATAAAACAAAGATTTTTTGGAAAACATTCTGGAGAGTAAGAGGCACTTATTTGCTTATATAACAGGATAAGTGGCCAGGCCACAAGGGCCCCAAGCATTCAATTGGGACGGAGGGAAGGAGACCGATGCTGAAACATAGAAAGCGTCTCGTCGAGGCCATCCACAGTTTTTTTCTCAAGACCTCAGACACGGACCCACGTTCTATCGTGGGATGGTACGCTTTCCAAACCAATCTGCGTTTGCTCTTACCAGCGAAAAAAATTAGAGGTTAGCAGAAATAAGTCCCAACGCTAACAGTTATTAAAATCAGGGAACTGAACATTATGAGCTGGCTATTGACTGATCAAAACTCCAAATAGTCTGAAATCACAGCCAAACTCCTGTAACAGATATTCTTGTCTATAACAAGTAGTTATTCTCAATCTAGATGCCTAAAATGCTCTAGTGCCTACAAGTTATTTATCAGAATACATTAAAAGTAACAGATGTACTTACGGACTAGGTTGGAAACACTGAAGAATTCTGGTGTACCGCGAATATACAGCCCATCCACAAGGTGTAGACATTGAACACTCGTATGTACTGGTGTTAACCTTTATGGAGAGAATGCAATTTTAGAAAATTGCTTTAAATATTTGCAAGACAATGTCCTCAAGATAAAGATGTCCAAGGGATGCGATTATTACAAACTTCAGCTCGCGGTTTTTGAAAATTAGGACAGCAAGAAACGATTTTAATCATCCTTTCGAATTTTTAAGTTTACCATCCTTGGAACAAAATTTTTGAGGACACCGTGGACATTTGTATAATATAAATACTTTAATTGTAATAAGTTGCGTTAGTTTGCAGTCCTAGATTTTAATGTTTATTCTTCAAGACCTTCATTCGAGAATGATTTAATATTAATGATAGTAACTATTCGAGAGCTTTCTAAATGCTAGAAACCGTATTCTCAATAAAATGACCTAAAGATCCAACCGATTTGTTGGCTTTTCCAGAAGTAAACTCGAAAAACGTAAATTCTCATTAACGTAGAGGATTCTGGGGACAGACTTCCTGGACGATCCACATCTTCAGGATCAAAAATGTGCCAAAGCAGAGTTATCCAATCTTTCACCCGTCGTTCGCCACAAATACTTTTCTAATAGAAACTGAAGACTATTTGGAAAGTAAGCAGCGTAACCTGCGCTGTTATGCAGCGCCTAGCTCTGGTTGCGGGCCTTTACCTCTGAGTGGCACTGTTTTGCTCACAGTGGGCTAGATAGCAGTTCACACGGACCTCCGAGGACTTTGGGAAGGGACCAACTGGACAGCTGTTGGGAGACAAATGGTAGCCTCCCGTCAAGGCCATCTACAGTGTTTTTTTTAAACAAATTCGCTGCTAGAAAAGGTAGAGTACTTTACAGGGTATAGCTCTCTGGCAGACCACGGCTTAATTTCTCCTTACGGACTGCAGCCTTTCCAAGCTTATTAGTATCCTTTACTGACAGTGGGCAGGAGAGTTTTGTAGAGATAAATCTTGATGGCCCAGGTAGGAGTCAAACCTGGCAACTGCCGATTACGGGCCTGGCGCGCTACCGACTGAGCCTCATCGCACCAGAAATGCAGGTAGACAAATGTTCTGAAAGAGGAAAGAAAAATGTCGAGAGTACTTTCCGCAATGACGTAATTTTATTCTCAATACCTGTTAGGATATTGCAAACTAAAAGGAGCAAAATGACGCAGTCGGGACGGAAACGGCGGGGGGAATCCGATCAACGTTTCGGTAAATGCACATTTTAGAAGTGTTTAAAACATTTGAATAATGCGCATTAACTTAGTTTCTTTTTACCCCCCCCCCCCCATTGATAATTTACTCGGTCAAAAGGTCATTGTAGGCTGATATTAATAGAAAAATGTCTTTATTCATTTTTTTATAACATTACTTTAATAAGAGATAGCATTGTAAATAAACGTTTAGTACGACATTTTAAACGAGGCATTCAGTATAATATTACTTTCCGAGATTCCTAGTCAAATGTAGACCTTATACAGCCTGACTAGTGTATGACCCTCTTTGAAGGTGGCATGCAAATTTCTTTGCAAGAGATGCTAACCCTTACTAACATTCTCAAAGTTGACGGGGGAGGGGGAAGCATGGCCCTCTTGGCTCGCAGATCACACCCTGATAGACATTTGCCACCCAGGGTGGGTGGGCAATAAGTAATAATCATACAAACACATTCACTGACACTGAAAGTAAACAGATTTTTTACCCGATGGATTATTTTTTTTCGCAGTGGAGCAGACAACCCAAATAGCTGGAAGGTTTGACGAAGACGACCCATTAACAACAGTTAGTCGACACAGAGAACATGATGGATGATCTCTAACAGGCACATGGTTTGACTTAAACACAGAGACTTAACCTCTCATCCAACATACTGTGTGGACTTTCCAAACACATCATAGTCGTTTCTAGCCGAGTGGCGAATGAGAACTCAGCAGAAATAAAGTTAGGATAACCTGCTAACGACGGGATTGCTCCCTGTCGCGCGGTGGAGTCTGAATCAAACATCACTTAGATAAGTGACAGAAATAGGACTTAGGAATAACCGAATTTTACGAAGATTTGTTGCATTTTCAGCTAAAACAAAAAAGGTAACAAGTACTCTTAAAAACGACACTTAAAATGGCTTGGATTGTTTTACCTCTGATCGGCACTATTTTTGCACAGAGTGAGCTAAATGGGCAGGTCACAACGACCCCCGAAGACTAGAGGAGGGAACCAACTGGAACAACTGTTGTGAAACAGTAGCCTCCCGTCAAGGCCATCCAGCATGTTCTTTAACGTGAACAGAGTATGGCTCTCCCGCACACGGGGTCACGGCTTAACGTCCCATCCAACGGATAGAAGCCTTTCCAAGCCCATCGGTGTCCCCTACTGACCGTGGACGAGATTTTTGAGGAGATAAATTTCAACGCTGATCCAACTGCGACTCTAACCTGGGAACCGAGGATTATGAGCCTGGCGCGCTACCGACTGAACCACCCTCTCCTTTTAATGGCAACAAACTTGTTTTATATCAAGTGTCGTATTATTCCTTTTGAAGAAGAGATTAATAATTGTAGCTCGTGGACATCTTCAACTGGCCAATAAGAACTTTTAGGAGTAATGGTTAAATTTTGTTTATCTAACAAGAGTAACATTGGCAGAAAGGGGGGAAAAAGCGAACTGGTTTTCAGTTAATTTAAGCTTATTAACAGTTAATATATCGGTAAGTAAGTCTGCAAAGGGGTTGTGGTCTTGATAAAATAATCTTCGTATAAGGAATCAACTGCCATAATCTGCACCATATTGGAAAAATTTACAATTACCGATTTCTAATATTTTCAGAGTAGTATTATAATTTCACATCTTGGGTTGTTTAACTTGAGAGTACTTTTTTTTTTTGGCACACAACAGGTCAAATAGCCGGATGACATGGGCTCAGGGACTCAACTAGACACCTGTTGTTAAGAGACTGATGGTAAGTCGCCCATCAAGCCCATCCAGAATGTCTTGAGTACAGGTTATGGCTAACCTGAACACGGCTTAACATCCGATAGATGGTGGCTTTGCCAAGAGTGTCGCAGATATAAACCTCAACTCTAGAAAACTTTGGTCTTTTATCTCCAATTAGCAGATTAGGAGTCTAGCTCTACACACTCTCCAACAACCCTCACCGCCTCCGAAATACATTTCTCAGATTCCATGAAAAATTACATGCAGTCAGGAGTCTTAATCACCATAAGTCAAAATTAAACAAATTTAAGATATAAAGACGTAGCAGAAATTAATTTTGTCAAGTTAAAAAGAGGACAAAGTCCAGTTTTAATAAGAACTTAAAATACGAGTACATCTTACCGTTTCCGTAGAATCCATCCTCCAGTTAAAACCTTCAGTGAAGTTTTCCATCGCTTCGTATATGGACGAAGTCTCATTTTCCAAAGTCACTTGAGCTGACGAGAATCCCACTCTTACAAGAATGAAAGGCAACGTTGATCTCATTACCGGTTGGCGGTTGTAACTGAGCGTTGTGAAAAGGGCCAACGCAAGAATGGGCAGAAAACACTTCTCAAGGAAACCAGCCATTGCTCAATAGATTAAGTTGGGAGGAATTAAAACAGACAGAGTTTGCGCATAAGCAAAATTCTGCTGAAATGCTCGAAAGCTTGTGGGAATCATTCCTAATATACACTTCATTGTATTTCGTCATGCGCAGTAGTTATGGTATCGACATTGGCGCATGAGTATGTAAATCACTGGTATATTTGCATTTCAGCAGAAGACAACTGAAAATATTTCGATAATTTACAGGAGAAACTATCAAAATAAACAAGGATATCTACATTATTTCGGGAATGTTTTAGATATTTTCTTCACCGTAACTATAGGAAGATAAAAAGAAAACTTTTATATTGCAAAAAAAATAGTCGGTAAATCGAAACTTTCGGCGTTAATTAAATTTTCGCATTTGAGTGAATATGTTGGTATTTAAATACATCGCATGGAAATTTTCTTTAAATATTTTTGAATGATTAAGCAAAAGATATTTCTATCTTGGTTCCTGCCTTTACAATTTTTTGTAATTGAATTCATATAAAGATGTATATGTGTGTATTTCATTATCCTATGTGATTACATTGCAAAATTTATTTGTTCCATTGTTTGACCGAGGAGTAGACTAACCTTGGGCAATATCCTGTCGATTGTTGTATCTAGCTAAAAAAAATTTATCTGTTCTTGCGTTGAGATTTATCTTTGCTAAATCCCCCATCCTGCCTTTGGTCAGAAATGGTTTGAGTTGATTTACCTCTGAGCAGCACACAATGGGCTAAATGGCCAGGTCAGAAGGTTGGGGGAGGGGACCCACAATACAGTTGTTGGGAGACAAAATGTAGCCTCTCGTCAAGGTCATCCAGCATATTTTTAACGTGCAGTTTATTGTTCTCTCGCACACGGACCACGGCTTAACGTCCCATCCGACAGGCGGCGGCCTATTCAACCCCATCAGTGTCCCCTACTGATCGTGGGTAGGGCGGGGAGTTATGCAGAGATAAAACTCAATGCTGACCCAGCTGGGAATCGAATCTGGGAACTGCAGATTACGAGCCCAGCGCGCTACCTACTGAGCCACCTCTGCCCTAGGTTTAGCGGAGTTAAATCTGAACGCTGGCTCAGGTGGGAATCGAACCTGGGAACTGAAGATTACGAGCCTGACACGTTACCGAATGAGTCAACCAGATTCCTTTCAATTGTGAGGTTAGGTATTACATAAACCCTCAGTCGTGTTTCTTTTATCAAACCTGGTATGAGGTTTGGATCTAAAAAAAATGCAAATGGAGGGTCAACGCCCTCTCCTAGGTCAGGCCCTAAATAAGTTTAATAATTTTCGCTTCAGCTATTCTTAATAACATCCTCATAGGGATGGGGGAGTCGGTAGATAGGTCCCCTTTCTGCCATCCCTAGATTCAGTTCTGCCTCATATATACATATAGTATATCGAAGAAATGTCTTCTGAAAGTTTCTTTTTTAACCAAATATTCAATTAATATTGTTATAAATTTAAATGGATGAACACTGAGCGGAGGGGGGGGGGGGCTCAGTCGGTAGCGCGCCAGGCTCGTAATCTGTAATTCCCAGGTTAGAGTCCCAGCGTCGAAATTTATCACATCGATGGGCTTGGAAAGGCCACCGTCCGTCGGATAGGACGTTAAGCCGTGGCCCGTGTGCGGGAGATCCATACCCTGTGCACGTTAAGGAACACGCTAGATGGCCTTGACGGGAGGCTACCATCTGTCTCCCAACAACTGTTCCGTGGGTCCCCTCCCCCAACTTTCTCAGCCTTCTTGTGACCTGGCCATTTAGCCTATGGTGTGCAAAAAGGTGCCGCTCAGAGGTAAAACAACCTAACCCAACTGGAGCGTGGGTAAAAGCATGCATTTTTACAATACAAATTACAATTTATTCCAAAAGCATGGATGAAATTACTTATAAACAAACTAAATAGTATCGTAAGAATCTTTTCCTACAGAAGAGTTAAAATTCGCTCCGTCTACTCAATTGATAAACGTTTACCTCTTAATTTTTATCGTAAATGTCCTTGTAATCCCTCACTTCAGGCACAAATCATTCTAATTATCTTAACTCATTAGTTTTATTAGTGTAAAATTCTAACTTTCTGCGCACTCACTATATAAAATTTCTTTCCAAACACTTATCGCGTATATACTGACTGCGTCCTCTTTCACATAACCACAACTTTTAATTTCAGATCGGTTCTATGTTCCAATTCGTTTGTTACATAAATCTCACGCAAGAAGCATAGGCGAACGTTCATGTCACGTTTTTTTATAAACTCACTGCAGCACGTTCATCTGTCGTAACAATATCAATTATGTATTGCTTCCTACATGAACTAGAGCAACACTCAATTTAGAGCTAATGTTTTCAGCATAACCATCCGTCATTGGGAAGTTGAATTACAAGAATATTATAAGGCGAACTTTTACTAGAAAAAAAAAATTAAACTCTCAAATCTCTAATAGTATTTGTTGGGAATTTATATAAGCTATGGAAGCTCGAATATTTTAGTTTGTTAGACCAGAATTTTGTGTTAACTCAATTATTGAAAGATTTGCAACAAGTTTGTTTCAATGGCGAATTATTTAAAACTATTTACTTCCGACGTGAATTCTTCTAGAAGTTAGTTATGATTGACATCAGTTAAAGTACTGAACATGTATTTGTTGAGTCTTCGAGAGTTAAAGAAACATTTTCTATTCGGCGATGTTTACATAAATATCTTCAGAGTTACGAAGCGTCCAATTTGATTCTCCATTGGCATAAAAATGGAGATTTTCTTTCTATGTCTAGTAGGAAGAAATCTGAGAGTAAGTACATTTCCAATATATATAAATCTCAAAAAATATATTTATCAAAATCATCTGGCGAGAAAACTTCGTATGCAGTTATTTTTTGGAGTCTTTGATGTCGGATTGGACTTCACATAGTATCCGACTCTTAAGCTTCAATTCCCAGCATCTATGTTTATCTCGGCTACTGCTTAGCCTGTCCTCCCTCAGAAAGGTAACACGGATGCGTTTTGAAGATACAGAGGGAGGGAACATAAAGCAATGCTCCGTGTGCAGGAATGCCATACCCTGCGCATGTTAAGTAACCCACTGAATGACGTTGATAGGAGTCTCCTAACAGTTATCCCCTTCCGTAAACTTCCTGATCTATTACTATTCTTGTGACCTGATCTTTAAGCCCACTATGTTGGATTGTTTAACCTCTGAACGGCACTTTTTTTTGCCACCATGGGCAAAGTGACCAGGTCACAAGGACCCCGAAGACTCAAGAGAAGGTTGGGGGAAGGGACCCACTGGAACAGCTGTTGGGAGACAGATGGTAGCCTCCCGTCAAGGCCATCCTGTGTGTTCTTTAACGTGCAAAGGGTATGGATCTCCCGCACACGGGGACACTGCTTAAACGTTCCATTCGACGGACGGCGGTTTTCAAAGACCATCGGTGTCCCCTACTGACAGCGGGTAGGGCGGGGAATTTTGCGGAGATAAATCTCAACACTGACCCAGCTGGTACTCGAACCTGGAAAGTACAGATTACGAGCCTGGCGCGCTACCGACTGAGCCGCCCCAGGCCACTGTGTGCTAAAACCTAACCCTTTACTCGTGTTGATCAATAACTTCCCATATCAGACCTGTTGAATTGTAATTTCACTCATTCGACAAGATGGTGTTTAAAATGGATGGACAGAAACATTCTATTTTTGATGATGAAAACGTTTAATAGCAATATAGTACAGATAAAAGTAAATTCAAATTGTTTCAAAAATTACTATAAAACAATTTTAAAATTCTAATTTGATTAAAATTTATAACGACACAGAAATTTACGTTAATTGTTCTTGATCAGTATGAAGATCACTAGCGAAAACCAAGATTTAAAAAATGTTTAGTTGTACGACTCATTCAGTCACTAGCAAGAGCGCAAATCAGAGTCGCTAATACGATCAGTTTCATCTACTGAATGACACTTATGGACGTAGGAATAGAACTGGAGGTCATCGTAATCCCGGACACAGGTAGTATTTTCTGGACACACACAGCTGAAAAGAAAATGCACAGCATTAAATATACGATACACATTTATTTTGATTGCAAATTTTCACATACAGGGTGTTTGAAAAAAGAACGCAACCCTAAATATGAGAGTAGAATTTACGCGTATGTGCCATAATACGAGTACAGTAATGCCAATTGACTAAACGTCAGCCTTTAGCAGTTGAAATGACCTTATAACGCGCTAGTCTCACTCAAGCATTCATTCCTTTGTGTCGTGTCAGGTATGTCGTTTTCTAAAAACGACCTTGTTTGTTGAGACTTATTGTGTGTACAAATCTTACAAACGTAAGAGGAGTTCGAGTTGAAGTTTCCTTAGTCTGCAGTTGAACAAGCTCTCGTTTGATAAATTTCGTGACACCTGGTCTGTGTACAATAGAGGGTTGAATCTTTGAAACACCCTGTAGAATCAACAGATTCACCCGAACCAGTGATCACAGAAGCAACTATAAATTCTTTATTATCCCCCCCCCACACACACTTTAGGATTCATAGCAACAACGCAGATCGAACTTAACCCGCTGCCAACGAAGAGAAATCATGCGGACTTTAAACTTCTCTACTTGTCTTTACCTTTTAAAAAAAAGTAGCTCCTCAACTTCAGAGAAACGAGTGCAAATATGAAGGCACGTGTCAAGAACATTTTGAATTCCTTCAAATATAATCAATGAAGTACGTATAACCAAATCTACCGCGAATAAAATATATTGAAAAAGCTATTTCTCGCTAAACTTTTATGAAATTGAAATTAATGTCCATGTTTTTAAAGAACCGAAATTGTCAGCAGCTTGCGGACCTCAAAGTGGGTGGCCGTGGTTTCTTCAGGCCTGCACTAAACCAATTAGGTTTCGGTTATCTAACACAAACAAGCTGAAGAAAACTTGCCAACTCAAATTCGTTGGCTTTTTACTCCCGAGCTGTGCTTTTGCTAGCAATGGCTAAATGTAAAACTCTGATCTCCAAGAACAAGGAAGATCTACTGGACAGTTCTTAACTAGTGGTAGCAACCCATCAAGCAGGGCCGTGTATGGCTCTTATGCACTGTGTCACAGCTCAACTCCCCCCCCCCCCATCAGCTATGTCCATCTCATAAGAACTACGGTATACCGCACATCAGACTGATAGGGTCTCCATACCGATCAGTGTTAGCTTTCTCACCGAATAGATTAGAATGTTAGCAGAAATAAGTCTTCACTCTTGCAGTTGCGAGAGAGGAACTGCATATTAGGAGCTGCCTGGCTACTGACTGAGCAAAACTCTTTAATATTCTGCATCATAGCCTGTATAATAGTCAAACTTCTGTAACCGGCATTCATGTCTATCATAACAACTAGTTATTCTCAATCTAGATTTATGAATTAGACAATGGTTTAAATAATTCATAAAAGTTATTTATCAGAACTATACAATGTTATTGCAGAATACATTAACAGATTTACTTACGGACTAGGTTGGAAACACTGAAGAATTCTGTTGTACTGGGAGTATACAGCAAATCCACAAGGTGTCGACACTGAACACTCGTATGTACTGGTGTTAACCTTTATGGAGAGAGAAGGCTATTTTACAAAATTTCTCTACAAATGTATTATTTATCAGCATGTCATTGAGGTTGGATCTTTACCATCCCCAACTAACGGTCTTAAAATCGACCAAGCAATAATTTTAAATAACCGATCAATATTTAGTCGAGTGGCCCTTGGGCAAACTTTGATGACATCGTTGGCATTTCATAACCGAAGTATTTTAATTGCATACAAGTTTGCTTTAATGGCATCAGTGAAGTCTTAGATTTCAATATCGGGTAATATTGATCCTAGTAACTTTGCGATTTCTTAATTTAAGAAAAATCTAGAGAAGCAAGATCGATTGTCCTAATGCATTTTTATCTCGGTCATACTAAATAAATTCAAAAAGGTGACCTAACATCAATATATAGAATTGAAGTGATAATTCCCCCATTTAAAAAAAAAAAAAAATGGTATCTCTACGTATCAAAATCTGCAAAGTTTTAAAGACTGAATAAAAATTTCGACAAAGTCCTATTTCGCTATGTGGTTTTACTCCTGAGCGGCACTTTTGCACTCGTTGGGCTAAATGTGCCAGACTACAAGGACCCTGAGGGATCAGAAGGCTGGGGAGGGAACCCACTGACAGCTATTGATAGATGGTACGCTCCGAGTCAAGTCAGCTAGCGTGATCTTTAATACACATAGGTATAACTTCCCCCTCCCCCTAACACGGAGGCCATAGCATAACGTAAGAACGGAGTCGTATCTTTCAACTAGACTGGGAGTTTTGCCGAGAAAAGTCTCAGCGATAGCCCAGCTGGAACCAGACCCTGGAAAACAGCGTGGTGCGCTACCGACTGAGCCATCCCGCCCCTGCATTTCGTACCAAACAAAACCTTACTGACAAATTCTATTGTTCATACGAATTAAGGGGATTTAAGATTTTTGCTTTTAAATATTTTTTACGCTTTTAAAGGATATTTAAGAGTACGACTTTGCTAGACGCAACCTAAAGTTATTAATACTAATTTTTTTATACAAAAGTTATAGAAATTTTAATTTTCTACGTCTTATTTTGCCTCAAGAAGTCATAAAGCTAATATTAATGTCCCGTTACATAGGTTAAGTGTTTGGCTCGAAAGTATAACCTATCAATAATTGAAGGTAGGCTGGAAGAAACCAGCAATTCTTGAGAATCCTATTTTACGGTCTTAAATGTGCCGATGCATTTCATCTCGATCCTTGTCCTTAGTCACAAGTGGTATTCAGTTTATGCAGAAAATTTTGCCAGAATGTACATTAAATAGTGGTGAACGGTGATTTTACACTTCCACTGCAATTATCAGCTGCATTTCCAATGCAAATATCTTGAGGCTGCGATTAAAACTTTTTTTCTGGAGAAAGCGTAGAGGAATGACTTACTTTTAATTTTATTGAAACTAAAAAGAGCAACACTATAACTAGTAACTTGACAGATACCAGATAGGTGTATATCCATTGGAAACAAATATGGATTTTTTTGTTTTTTTGGCACGAAATAGAATAAGTCAAGCACTCCAAAGGCCGAAAAGTTAGGTAAAGAGAATTGTTCTGGTAGGATTTAGCAGAGAAATCTAAACAGTGGTATAGTTCTAACTTAGTAACTGCATATTAAGACAATTGCATAGTACAGTCGCTCAAAGAAGTATCCGAACACTATGGTTGATTACAAACTTCAGAAAAAAATATCTGGCAACTTTTTAGAAATTACGTGACACGAAGGTTGTCAGATCACTAATTTCTAAAAAAAAGTTGCCAGATATTTTTATCTGAAGTCTAATCAACCATAGTGTTCGGATACTTTTTTGAGCGACTGTACCTACGGAGCCACACAGACCAAGTATATGTAGGCCTATACTGGATAAAAACCTGTATTCACTTGACCCGTAGTCAAGGGAACAGATATTCAATAGTTATCCGCAAACAGTTTCGGTATTAATAATACTACCTAACCTTCCCCAGTTTAAATAGAGTTTTCTGCATATTGAGAATTTCAGGGCGTTCAGTAGAATTTTAAGTTTCCATATTTTTTTCGGAGGGATAGTTTAGTTTTTAAAACTCGTTTTTCTCCCACACCCAAGAAAGTTTAATAATTTGTCTCTTATGCTCCGGGTATAAAGAATTTTTCTACAAAAAGTTAACTCAAATAAAGATAATTTTAAACATAACCAAGTTTACTTTAAGAGAAATGGAACGAATCGACATCACAGGTTAATATTTCACACTTAATAATTAATTTCGTAAAGTTATTTCTCACTAAAAAGAGGAATTTTAAAAAGTAATCTAAAATATGAATACATCTTACAGATTCTGTAGAATCCATCCTCCAGTTAAAACCTTCAGTGAAGTTTTCCATCGCTTCGTATATGGATGAAGTCTCATTTTCCAAAGTCACTTGAGCTGACGAGAATCCCACTCTTACAAGAATGAAAGGCAACGTTGATCTCATTACCGGTTGGCGGTTGTAACTGAGCGTTGTGAAAAGGGCCAACGCAAGAATGGGCAGAAAACACTTCTCAAGAAAACCAGCCATTGCTCAATAGATTAAGTTGGGGTGAATTAAAACAGACAAAGCTTGCGCCTAAACAAAATTCTGCTGAAGTACTCGAAAGTTTGTGGGAATCATTCCTAATATTCACTTCATTGTATTTCGTCATGCGCAGTAGTTATGATATCGACATTGGCGCATGAGTATGTAAATCACTGGTATATTTGCATTTCAGCAGAAGACAACTGAAAATATTTCGATAATTTACAACAGAAACTATCATAATAAACAAGGATTATCTACATTATTTCGGGGAATGTTTTAGATATTTTCTTCACCGTAACTATAGGAAGATAAAAAAAAATATTGTAAAAAAGTGGTAAATCGAAACTTACGACGTCAATTACATTTCCGCATTTGAGTGAATATGGACTGAACTGAATTAAGGTTCTGAGCTTAACAATCGATCTTGCATTTGCTGCACTGGTGGGCTTCTCTGGAAGAAAAATCTTCCGCTGTGTTTTCTGTTTGTTTGTGGGTTGACAGCCCCAAGTGAATAGATTCACAGGATATATTTATCAGCTGGTGGATAATCCTGAGCAGAGGTCATCGCAGGCACCTGAACTCTTTGCTTCTATTGGCATCGTCAAATTCTACATTGGAGGAAGTCTTCCAGTGTAGATGGCTTCAGCCTTTAGTGGTGGGGGAACGGGTCTTTGCCCGATATCTGCGATTAGGGGGCTGTTTGATATTGTCGGCATTCCCTCTCTCAATAAACATAGTTTCTTTAAACATCCCACTAACCATTTTCTCTCCATAGGCAGTTGGAATGTGAGGACTCTGCACAGAGCTTTTCTCTTGATGTCCTCACACAAGAATTCCACCATTATAATTTAGATATTCTCGGCTTGCAAGAGACCAGATGAACAGATAAAGGTCAGATTCTTAAAAATAATCTTAAATTTCTCTTTTCAGGAAGGGACGACAATAAGCATCACCAAAGTGTGGGTCTGCTTCTCAGCAGACACGCTAGTGATGCTCTTCTAGGATATGAGTGCATTAATGAAAGGTTTCTTACAGCAAAATTTCAGACAAGCGTTAAAGACATGAATATTATCTGCTGTTATGCCCCCACTGAGGATGCCGTTGAGGATGAGAAGGATAGGTTTTACGGACAACTTCAGGATATTTTGAATTCTGTCAAGAAAGGAGATATTACCCTTGTTCTAAGTGACTTCAATGCCAAAGTTGGTACAGACTCTGACCTTTGGGGAGGGGTGATAGGCCCTTTTGGTATTGGTAGCTGCAATGGCAATGGGCAACGTCTCCTACAGGTAAGTAAACTCAATGGATTCAGAATAACTAACACTTATTACAAACACCGCGACATACATAAGTACACATGGGTTTCACCTGATGGGCTGCGTAAGAATATGATTGATTATATATTAATAAACAGCAAATGGGCTAGTTCTGTTAGGAATACCAGGTCATATAGGGGAGCTGAAATTGGATCTGACCATTACCTTGTTAAAAGAGTTTCGCAACTAAACTTAAAAAGTGTTGTGCTAGGGTTAAAATTTTTACCTTTAATAATGAAGCTCTGAAAGACCCAGTTATAGCTAAAGCTTACCATGATAGGTTACTTAGTCATTATTACAGTCATGGTTTGCTTAATACTGAAGTTGAGGAAGAATGGGATCATTTTAAACAGGCTTTTTTGGAAACTAACAGTACTCTTTAAGGGAAAAAGGAGCAGAGGAGACAGAATTATTTGAGTGATAAGGCACTTGAGCTTATTTCAGAAAGAAAGAACTGCAGGAATGTCGTTAATCAATACCCTACTAGACCTAATAGAAAGCATTACAGAGAGCTTGCTGCTGATAAGAATCAGTTTGCTGCTGATAAGAATCTTTGGCTTGATGTCTTGGCTGACAAAGCCGAGGAAGCAGTTAGACAGCAGAACAGCAGAGAGCTGTACCATATAGTTAATACTTTGTGTGGTAGAAAATGGACAGGTATACAGATATTGAAGGATAAACAAAGTAAGGTTATAGAAGGTGAGGATTCTGTCATGGGCTGAGCATTTCAATGATGTTCTAAACAATGTGGTTAGTTCTACTCCCATTGTTTGCAATGATGATTTGCATTGGTGGCTTTAATGTTGGCCCTATAACATAACCTGAAGTTATTTTGGCTATTTCTAAACTCAAACTTTATAAATTTCCAAGGTAGATGAAATTACTACGGAAATGCTTAGAGCTGGAATGTCTCAGTTAGCACATGGATGATTTAAATTTGAATACCTTTTATGATAAATGCGTGGTTCCTAAGGATTTCACCAGAGCTATTGTTATCCCTATTTTCAAAAAAGGTGATCGCAGTTCTTGTGATAACTATAGGGGTATCAGCCTACTCTCTGTTCCAGGTAAAGTTCTTTCCATGATTGTGCTTAATAGAATTAAGAATCTGGTTGACAGTCAATTGCGTAATGAGCAATGTGGATTCAGAAGTGGTAGAGGATGTGTGGATCAGATATTTTCACTTAGGGAGATTCTTGAAAAATGTTTAGAGTTTCAGAAACCTTTGGTTGCTAGCTTTGTTGATTTCAAAAAGGCTTTTAATTTTGTTGATCGTCATAATTTGTGGTTGATTGTAAGATCATATGGTATACCAGATAAGTTAGTTAACATAATGAAAGCTCTCTATAATAACACTGAGTCGTGTGTGAGAGTTGGTAAGGCTTGTAGCAATTGGTTTAGCATTAATTCTGGTGTTCGACAAGGGTGCATTTTGTCTCATTTTCTCTTTAGTTTGGCTATTGATTATGTTATGCGAAATTCACTTCAAGGGAAAGATTTTGGCCTTAAATGGTCTGGAGATACGAAAATTTCTGATTTAGATTATGCTGATGACTTTGGACATTTGGCAAATGATGTTCATGAGATGAATTCTTTTGTTCGAGCAGTTGATGAGACTGGGAGTAGAGTAGGTTTGGTTATAAACAGAGAGAAAACTAAAGTGAAGAAAATTGGTCAGGCAGATGGGGCTTCAGTTGCTTTGAATGGCTGCACTCTTGAGCAAGTGTCTCAGTTTAATTTTCTTGGGAGCTATGTAACAGATAATGGTGATGTGCGGTATGAGATTAACAGACGGATAGGGATTGCTGCTGGGACTTTTAAGAATCTATGGAGTGTGTGGAGAAATAGGCGTATACACCTAAAGACTAAAATTAGACTGTATAATAGTTTTGTTCTTTCTAGGGTTAGTTATGGTAGTGAAACTTGGACACTTTGTAAACAAGATAACAGGAAACTAGATGCTTTTGATTCTAGATGCTTACGCAGTATCTTGGGCATTAGGTGGTTCAACTTTTTAACTAATGATGAGGTTAGGCAAAGGAGTTGTCAACCTCCTTTAAGCAGCATATTTTGCAGATAGAGACTCCGTTGGTTTGGCCGTGTTGCCCGTATGGATAATTATAGATTGGCGAATAGGGCTATGAACAGTGTGTCTAAAGGGTTCAAAAAGAGGGGGAGACCTAGGATGCGGTGGGCAGACAATATCAAACAGGAACCTATTAGAATTGGTGTGCAGTGGCTAGATGCAACAGATGTAGCGCAGGACGGACTTGCTTGGAGAACTAAATCGCACGGTCTGGTTGGTCCTCCCTAGCCCATGGCTGATTGAGGATGATGATGATGATGATAATGATGATGATGATGTTGGCATTTAAATACATTGCATGGGAAATTTTCTTCAAATATTTTTGAATGATTAATCAAAAGATATTTCTGTCTTGTTTCACATATTTACAAATTTATCTAATTGAATTCATATAAAATGTTTATATGTTTATTTCCTTGTTGTATACGTTATATTTCAAATTTCTTTGTCCGATTGTTTAGCTGAGGATTAGGCTAATCTCGGACCATATTCGGTCGATTGTTGTGTTTAGCTAAATTTTTTTAACTGTTCCTTCCCAGAGATGATCAATTTTAAATGTGTGAATGCACGAGATGTGGGAAATGAAAAGAAACTATTAATAAAACTTATTATTGAAAAATCCTAGAAATCAAAGATTGTTTCCTTGAAAGAATTCCCCGTTCGCTCTAACACAGTCCTCCATTCTCCATTTCCATGCTACAAAACAATTTGGAAGTCCTCTATGGGAATGATTTTTAGGTGCTTTGACTTATTTTTATTTGTCAGCCATGGGCGTCCGCCATAAAAGTTTCCAGCGGGGTGCAAAGCTTGTAGACAAATAATTACATCAATAAATTTTTAGGCGTTTTTTTTTCAGAAGTAGATTATAGAATACAGTATTGCATCAATACAAAAACACATACATGATGTACATAAATTAATTACGTTTAAATTATTACGATAATAATTTGTGGAATCTTTTAATCGATCTCAGGGGCAAGTGCCCCGTTTGCCTTCCTCTGCGAACGCCCATGCTGTGACCCGTGTTTTTTTTTGCACAAAATGGGATAAATGGCAGGGTCACAAGGAGCACAAGGTCTCAAAGAAAGTTTCGGGAAGTTGTCATACAGGACAGCTGTCAGAAGACAGAGGGAAGCCTCCCACAAGGCCTCGAGGATGTTCTTTAACGTGTAGAAAGTGTGGTCTCCCGCACTCGGCGCTACGGCTTAACTTCCCATCCGACTGACGGGGCCTTGCGAAGCCCATCTTAGTCCCCTTTCTGACTGAAGGCAGAATTGGGGTCGAGTTGTTTTGCGTTTCAGCTGCCTTTTTTGCACTCAATGGGCTAAATTGCCAGGGCACTATGACCCCGAGGACTAAGAGAAGGTTTGGCAAAGTGTCCCACTGGACAGCTGTTAGGAGACAGATGGTAACCTCTCGTCAAGGCCATCCAGTGCGTTCTTTAACGTGTGTCGGGTTGGGTAGTTTTACCTCTGAGCGGCAGTTTTGTGCACACCATGGGCTAAATGGCCAGGTCACATGGACCCCGAAGGCTCAGAGAAGGTTGGGAGAGGGAACCCACTGGAACAGCTGTTGGGAGACAGATGGTAGCCTCCCGTCAAGGTCATCCAGCGTGTTCTTTAACGTGCACAGGGTATGGCTCTCCCGCACACGGGGCCACGGCTTAACGTCCCTTCCGATGGACGGCGGCCTTTCCAAGCCCATCGGTGTCCCCTACTGACCGTGGGCGGGGCGGGGAGTTTTGCGGAGATAAATCTGAACGGTGACCCAGCTGGGACTCGAACCTGGGAACTAGAGATTACGAACCTGGCGCGCTACCGACTGAGCCCCCTCCGCCCCCTCTTTAATGTGCACGAGTCTGGCACGTTACCGACTGAGCCTACCTAGGCCCCTTTCAATTGTGAACTTGGTTATTACCTATACCTACAATCTTGTTTCGCTTTTCGAACCTGGTATGAGGTTTGGATAAAAAATATAATGCAAATATAGGGTTAATGTCCTCCCCTATGTAAGGCCCTGCATAGGTTTAATAATTTTTTGCCTCTGTTATTCTTACTAGCATCCTCTTTCCCCTACACCTAGATTCAATTTTTGCCGCATATACAATGCACGACATTGAAATTGCCCCAGCCAGAAGGATTGAGGGGATAGGGGTGAAATGCAGCACACACATAGCAATGCATATTGGCATACCATGGTTTAATTTGCCGCCACTTACAGCAGTTAGCAGATGAGATAATGCAGCACAATATGACTGCCTCAGTAGGTGGTTGCAGCACTGTGAACGGCAATACAGGCAACAATACGGCGTGGCATGGAGTTATACAGTCGATGGATATGGTCCTGAGGAATTGCACACCTAGTAGTGTTCATTTGCGCCCATAATTCATCGGGATTCCGCGCTGGCCAGTGAGAGGATTGCACACGTCGTCCGATGTGGTCCCACAGATTTTCTATTGGGGATAAATCTGCAGGTCGCACTGGCCATGGTGATATTTGAACATGTTGCAAACTTTGCCTGAAGACCCTAGTAGTGTGTACATGGGTGTTGTCATGCTGGAAAATGGGCTGCTGCATTGCCTCCCAGGAACGGTATAACAAAATGCGCTGCAGATCCGCGCTAAGTATTGTGCAGCTGTCAGTGTTACCGTGATGCAGACAAGAGGTGACCTGCTGTCATATCCAATAGCAACTCATGCAATTATGACTGGTTGACGGTCAGTGTGCCAGTCACAAACAAAAGCTGGATCCGTCCACTCACCAGGTTGTCTCCATATATGGACCCGTCGATCGTCAGCACCCAGACAGAACGGGATTCATCACTAAACACAACAGTGTTTCATTCGTGACCCAGTTCCCACGACTTCGGCACCACGCTAGACGAACGCTGTGATGGTATGCAGTCAATGGCAGTCGACGTAACGGTTGCCTAGAGCGCAGGTGTGCCTCAATGCAATCTTCGGTTTACTGTTCGGGTTGTTATGGCGCGTTTCTTGGCTGTTGACACAGCCCGTCGAATATCGCCTACAATGCTCTGCTGTGACGAAAGAGCATGTCGGACAATGCCCCTGTTGCCAACAGAGTCCAATCCAATCCGTTGTTGTCGTGAATCCCAATGAACATGGGCAGCGACAAGACGTGTAGTCCATCCTGCTTCATATAGGCCTATAATTCTCCCTCTCTCAAAAGCATTCAAATGGCGATAAACCTGCCGACGGCGTGTTGCAGGCATTTTTGGCCTTTGCTAAACAATTTCCAAGCGGAACCACCTAATCTGAACCGTTCGCACGACTTCCATTTGCATAAATACAATCCACGTTCCTTCTTACACATTTTATCTCTTGAGTCACATACGTCATTGACTCCGGATTATCATCATTTGCATATCTCAACTGCCCACACTCACCCTTCTGTTTGCATGTTTGTGCGACATATCCTTCTGGGTGGGACATTTTCAATGTCGAGCAGTGTATATATATATATATATATCGATGAACTGTCTTCTGAAAGTTTCATTTTCAACCAAATATTCAAGTAATATCAATTATGTATTGTTTGTTTCCTACATGAGCTAGAGCAACACTCAATTTAGAGCTAATATTTTCAGCATATCCATCCGTATTAAAGTTTAAAAATTAAAATAAACCCCAAAAGCATTTAACTGATAATCATGTCTGACATGAGTCTTTTAGTGAAATACGTCATAGAGAAATTTTGTCAGTAAAAGTGAGACAAACATCTATGTCTTATTCGGAGTTCGAACCCTGGTCCTTTGGTTCTGCCGCCAACCACTATAGCCACTCAACCACTAGTATATATATATATACATATTAGGTAGCCAATAAATCATATCAAAGTTAGTAAAGTGGCTTGCTAACAAAACTAATTGCTTACTCTTGGTCTAATGTTCTAGACTCGTACTCTGCAGTTCCCACATTTTACTTCTAACCTGAGCCAGAGTTGATATTTATCTTTTTTAACTCCGCAAACTTCCGTCGGTCAAAAAATGGACACTCATGGGCTGTAAAACGCAGCCTTTCGTAGATTGGGACATTAAGCCATGATCCCCATGTGAAAGAGAACTATAAACTGTGCACATATGATCCCATGTGAAAGAGAACTATAAACTGTGCACATATGATCCCATGTGAAAGAGAATTATACTCTCAACACGCTGGACAGTTTCGAAGGTAGGCTAACATTTCTCTCCTAACAGTTGTCCAGTGGGTCACCGTCTAATCTTCTATGGGTTCTTTGGGACTAAACCATTAAGCCCATTGCGTGCAAAACTAATGCCCTTCAATAAGTAAAAAACCTAATTTGCGACATTGCCTTTTATGCCTCTCCAAAAAACACTGCTCAGAAGTAAAATAACCAAACAAAACATGGTTACATGTTAGAAGGCGTCGACGCAATGTTACCATTTTAACAGCTGTTCAGTGGATCCTGTTCCCTTACCTTCTCTCAGCTTTGTGACCTGCCCATTTACCACATTGCGTGGGGGCGGGGGTGGCTCAGTCGGTAGCGCGCCAGGCTCGTAATCTGTAGTTTCCAGGTTCGAGTCCCAGCTGGGTCAGCGTTGAGATTTATCTCCGCAAAATTCCCCGCCCTGCCCACGGTCAGTAGGGGACACCGATGGGCTTGGAAAGGCCGCCGTCCGTCGGATGTGACGTTAAGCCGTGGCCCCGTGTGCGGGAGAGCCATACCCTGTGCACGTTAAAGAACACGCTGGATGGCCTTGACGGGAGACTATGTCTCCCAACAGCTGTTCCAGTGGGTCCCCTCCCCCAACCTTCTCTGAGCCTTCGGGGTCCTTGTGACCTGGTCATTTAGCCCATGGTGTGCAAAAAAGTGCCGCTCAGAGGTAAAACAACCACATTGCGTGCAAAAAGTGCTCAAAGGTAAAAGAAACCGATGAACATGCTGGGTGGTTCTGAAGGAGGCTACCATTTTAATTGCTGTTCAGTTGCCACTTTGCTCTTTCTCCGTGTCCTTGTGATCTAGCCATTTACTAACGTTTTGTGCAATAAAAACTGCCTAATGAAATGCAGTAGTCATTGCACATTGTCAGCATAAGCAACAAATTTATAGTTTTAATTGAAATCTGTATTCTTGAGGAAGTTTTCTAACGATGGATTTATAGGCAATTAACTCTAAAACAAGATTGGATGTTAGAGACAATTTACCATTTCTTTGGGCAATAACGCTATGTCCTAGTACGAAGAATATTTAAATTTGTTGTCAGATAAGCTAGTAGTTCATCCCCCCCTCCCCAGGAGATCGCTGAACCTGGAATTTTATTCAGTAGGCTTGAAGAAGTTATTCGTACCCCCAACTTATAGTGGTGTGGTCAAGACATGTGTTCGCAATAAGGGGGCGCTTTTGTTTCATATATACACATATTCGACGAAGTTTACGGAAACGTTCTTTTACGTAAACATAAAAAACCTAGTTTTAAAAAATGCAATCTACGTATCCGTGCACGTGGTTGAAAAATTGAACGTAGCTTCCGAAATTTCCCTATCAAAGCAGAAAATGATTTCGTCGCGTTCTGGTTTTCTTTCATGTATTCCCCTCCCCATAATTTGTATTGGCTCAAATCGTATCGCAATTTGTTCATTATAGCTCGCACAACCTCGATTCAGAGTTAATAGGATTATTAAATCTCAAATTCTGTGGGTTAATTTTTCAGTGCGACTTACATGTATCGTACATAAAATTTAAACTTACCAAAGCTGTCATTGGGAAGTTGAATTTCAAGAATATAAGGTAAGCTTTTACTAGAAAAAAAGAATTAAACTCTCAAATCTCCAATAGTATTTGTTGGGAATTTATATAAGCTATGGAAGCTCGAATATTTTAGTTTGTTAGACCAGAATTTTGTGTTAACTCAATTATTGAAAGATTTGCAACAAGTTTGTTTCAATGGCGAATTATTTAAAACTATTTACTTCCGACGTGAATTCTTCTAGAAGTTAGTTATGATTGACATCAGTTAAAGTACTGAACATGTATTATTGAAAGTCTTCGAGAGTTAAAGAAACATTTTCTATTCGGCGATGTTTACATAAATATCTTCAGAGTTACGAAGCGTCCAATTTGATTCTCCATTGGCATAAAAATGGAGATTTTCTTTCTATGTCTAGTAGAAAGAAATCTGAAAGTAAGTACATTTCCAATATATATAAATCTCAAAAAATATATTTATCAAAATCATCTGGCGAGAAAACTTCGTATGCAGTTGTTTTCGGAGTCTTTGATGTCGGATTGGACTTCACATAGTATCCGACTCTTAAGCTTCAATTCCCGTGTTCAAGTCCCAACATCTATGTTTATCTCGGCTACTGCTTAGCCTGTCCTCCCTCAGAAAGGTAACACGGATGCGTTTTGAAGATACAGAGGGAGGGAACATAAAGCAATGCTCCGTGTGCAGGAATGCCATACCCTGCGCATGTTAAGTAACCCACTGAATGACGTTGATAGGAGTCTCCTAACAGTTATCCCCTTCCGTAAACTTCCTGATCTATTACTATTCTTGTGACCCGATCCTTAAGCCCACTATGTTGGATTGTTTAACCTCTGAACGGAACTTTTGCCACCATGGGCAAAGTGACCAGGTCGCAATGACCCCGAAGGCTCAAGGTTGGGGGACCCACTGGAACAGCTGTTGGGAGACAGATGGTAGCCTCCCGTCAAGGCCATCCTGTGTGTTCTTTAACGTGCAAAGGGTATGGCTCTCCGGCACACGGGGCCACGGCTTAAACGTTCCATTCGACGGACGGCGGTTTTCAAAGCCCATCGGTGTCCCCTACTGACCGTGGGTACGGCGGGGAATTTTGCGGAAATAAATCTCAACCCTGACCCAGCTGGTACTCGAACCTGGGAAGTACAGATTACGAGCCTGGCGCGCTACCGACTGAACCCCCAGGCCACTATGTGCTAAAACCTAACTCTTTACTCATGTTGATCATTAACTTCCCATATCAGACCTGCTGAATTGTAATTTCACTCATTCGACAAGATGGTGTTTAAAAATGGATGGACAGAAACGTTCTATTTTTGCTGATGACAATGTTTAATAGCAATATAGTACAGATAAACTACAAACAGCAAGATAAAAGTAAATTCAAATTGTTTCAAAAATTACTATAAAAACAATTTTAAAATTCTAATTTGATTAAAATTTATAACGACACAGAAATTTACGTTAATTGTTCTTGATAAGTATGAAGAGCACTAGCGAAAACCCAAGATTTAAAAAAGGTTTGTGTGCAAGACTCATTCTTAGTCACTAGCAAGATCGCAAATCAGTGTCACTAATACGATCAGTTTCATCTACTGAATGACACTTATGGACGTAGGAATAGAATTGGAGGTCATCGTAATCCCGGACACAGGTAGTATTTTCTGGACAGACACAGCTGAAAAGAAAATGCACAGCATTAAATCTACGATACACATTTATTTTGATTGCAAACTTTCATATACAGGGTGTTTGAAAAAAGGACGCAACCCTAAATATAAGAGTAGAATTTACGCGCATGTGCATTTTGTGCCACGAGTACAGTAATGACAATTGGCTAAACGTCAGCCTTTAGCAGTTGAAATGACCTTATAACGAGCTAGTCTCACTCAAACATTCATTCCTTTGTGTCAGGTATGTCGTTTTCTAAAAACGACCTTGTTTGTTGAGACTTATTGTGTGTACAAATCTTACAAACGTAAGAGGAGTTCGAGTTGAAGTTTCCTTAGTCTGCAGTTGAACAAGCTCTCGTTTGATAAATTTCGTGACACCTGGTCTGTGTACAATAGAGGGTTGAATCTTTTTGAAACACCCTAATCTTTCAAGTAACAGATTCAACCCGAACCAGTGATCACAGAAGAAACTATAAATAACTAAATTCTTTATTATTCCTCCTCCCCTTCCCAGTGGAATCACACACACTTTAGGATTCATAGAAACAACGCAGATCGAACTTAACCCGCTGCCAACGAAGAGAGAAATCATGCGGACTTTAAAGCTTCTCTAAACTTGTCATTACTTTTTTTTTTTTAAAGGTCGTAGCTGATCAACTTCAGAGAAACGAGTTGAAATATGAAGGCACGTGTCAAGAACATTTTGAATTCCTTCAAATATATCAGTGAAGTACGTATAACCAAATCTCCCGCTAATAAAATTTAGCGAGAAATAGCTTTTATAAAATTGGAATTCATGTCCTCTTTAAAAACCGAAATTGTCTTCAGCAACTTGCCACCTCACAAAGTGGGTGGCCGTGGTTTCTTCAGGCCTACACTAAACCAATTAGGTTTCGGTTATCTAACACAAACAAGCTGCAGAAAAAGTACGAACTCCAATTCTTTGGGTTTTTTTTACTCCTGAGCTGTGCCTTTTGCTAGCAATGGCTAAATTTAAAACTCTGATCGCCAAGAACTTAGTAAGGAAGATCTACAGGACAGTTGTTAGAGTAAGGGTAGTAACCCATCAAGGATAGTACTTTAACCAGCACAGTGCATGGCTCTTGGGCAGAGAGTTACAGCTCAACTGTCTCATCAGATAAAGACCTTTCTAGCTGATTGGTGTCCTAACCAAGGGGAAGTTTAGCAGATATAAATTTTCTCTTGCTAAAGTGGGACTAACCTGGGAACTGTAGTTTATTAACGTGAAACGCTACTGACAAGATTCAGTCTAATGGGGATTGACTGGGATTTCTGTATATTCAGAAATTTTACTACTTTTCAATTGTTCGATTCATTTAATCTGGTTGAAACTTTAGTTTATTGAAAACCTGAAGTTTATATTAAGACGTTTAGCAGTAGTTTGGGGATATTTAAACAATTAACGCAAAACAAGTCATTGACGATACAGAAGTCAAAAATTCGTGTTAATGATCAGTTATAAAAAATTTGCTCCGCTTTTAAGGGCAAGAAACCAATCTGTTAAAAGTATACTTTGCTGTAATCATATGCAGCCATTAATCGAAGCTACGGCTGTTTATGATCAAGTATTATGCATTGTTACCTCCCAGCGGAATTAAAAAATGCAGGTTTCAAGTATCCCACCGACTTTGGATAAACACAAGATAGCGAATTATTAAGATGGAGGCATCCCCGTTGAGGTTATCCAGAATGATTTGGTGCACAGGTTATTACGCTTTTCTCATAAGAACTATGGTTTACCGCACATCAGACTGATGGGTTCTCCAAACCCATCGGCGTTTCCTTTCTCACCGAATAGATTGGAAGGTTAGCAGAAATAAGTCTTCACTCTCGGTTGCGACAGAGGAGCTGTCTGGCTACTGACTGAGCAAAACTATTATACAGGCTATGATGCAGAATAGTCAAATTTCTGTAACCGGCATTCATGTCTATCATAACTAGTTATTCTCAATCTAGATTTATGAATTATACAATTGTTTAAATAATTCATAAAAGTTATTTATCAGAACTATACAATGTTATTGCGGAATACATTAACAGATGTACTTACGGACTAGGTTGGAAACACTGAAGAATTCTGTTGTACTGGGAGTATACAGCAAATCCACAAGGTGTCGACACTGAACACTCGTATGTACTGGTGTTAACCTTTATGGAGAGAGAAGGCAATTTACAAAAATTGTCTACAAATATATTATGTATAATGTTATCAGCATGTCATTGAGGTTGGATCATTACCATCCCAAACTAACGGTCTTAAAATCGACCAAGCAATAATTTTAAATAACCGGTCAATATTTAGTCGAGTAGCGCTTCGGCTAACTTAGAGGACATCGTTGGCATTTCATAACCGAAGTATTTTAATTGTATACAAGTTTGCTTTAATGGTATCAGTGAAGTCTTATATTTCAATATCAGGTTAATATTGATCCTAGTAATTTTTCGATTTCTAACTTTAAGAAAAATCTAGAGGTAGGCTCGATTCTCCTAATGCATTTTAATTTCAGTCATACTAAAAAAATTCAAAAGGTGACTACCCAACATCAATGTATAGAAAAGACTATTCCTGGTATATTTTAAAAAGGCATCTGTACGTATCAAAGTCTGAAAAGTTCGTTCAGTTTTTTTTGTTTAGTCTTTAGAAGTGCTGTATTTAGGTGGTTTTCCCCTGAGCGGCACTTTTGCAAGCATTGGACTAAATATGCCAGGTAACAAGGACCCTAAGGGATCAGAGAAGGCTGGGGAGGGAACCCACTAGACAGCTGTTGGGAGACAGATGGTACGCTCCCATTGAAGTCGCCCAGGTGTTCTTGAATGTATACAGGTATAGCTCTCCCTCATAAAAAGGCCATAGCTTAGTGTCCCATCGTGAGGACTGCGGTTTATTGTTGATACCAATGAAGTATTTAAGATTTTTGATTTTAAGTATCTATTTCACGCTTTTAACGATATTTAAGAGTTTTCGAGGTTGACTTCGCTAGACGTAGCTCAAAGCTGTTAATACTAATTATTTTAATACAAAAGTTAAGAAAAATTTAGTTTTCGATTAGTCTTATTTTGCTCAAGAAGTCATCATAAAGCTAATGCTGAAAATTAATGCCACATTACATAATTTATTCTTTCGATCCAAACACTTAACCTAACAATGATGAGTATTCTGGAAGAAGTGAACAATTTTTTCTTGAGAATTCTCTTTTAGTGTCCTAAATGTGCAGATGCATCTCATCTTGCACTTCGTCACAAGTGGTATTCAGTTTCTACCGAAGAATTTGGTCTGCCGGCAAATTAAACAGTCGTGACCGGTGATTTTATGCTTGTACTACAACTGGCAGCTGCATTTCCACTGCAAATATCTTGAAAGGGAGGGGCGAAAAAACTAGTTATTGGAGAAAGTTTAGGGTAATGGTGAACTTTTTATTGAGACTAAAAAAATAATCCTACAAATACTTTCAAGTTGGGTGTATAGCCATCAAAGACAAATATGGATTGTTTTGTCTTTTTTTTGCACACAAAGTCAAGCGCTCTAAACGACCAGATGTTTGGCAAAGGGGACCTGTAATGGCACGATTTAGCAGAGAAATCTAAATAGTAGCCTAGTTCTAACTTAGTAACTGCAGATTAAGACAATTGCCTATTACGTTGTATTATATTAAGACAATTGCCTATATAGTTATCCACAAACAGTTTCGGTAGTATTGAGAACACTCCCTAACTTTCATTTGAACAGTTTAAGTAGACTTTTCTGCATATTGAGGGAAATTTCAGCGAGATCAATAGAATTTTAAGTTTGCATATTTTTTCCGAGTAATATAGTTTAGTTTTTAAAAAACTTTTTCCTCCCACACCCATGGAAACTTAATTTGTCTCTTATGCTCCGTGTATAAAAAAATTTGTCTACGAAAAGTTAACACAAATAAAGATAAAGTAAACTTGGTTATGTTTAAAAGTAAGAGAAATAGAACGAGTCGACATCACAGGCTAATATTTCACACTTAAGAATTAATTTCGGAAAGTTCTTTCTCACTAAAAAGAAGTTTTAAAAGTAACCTAAAATATGAACACATCTTACCGTTTCTGTAGAATCCATCCTCCAATTAAAATCTTCAGTGAAGTTTTCCATCGCTTCGTATATGGATGAAGTCTCATTTTCCAAAGTCACTCGAGCTGACGAGAATCCCACTCTTACAAGAATGAAAGGCAACGTTGATCTCATTACCGGTTGACGGTTGTAACTGAGCGTTGTGAAAAGGGCCAACGCAAGAATGGGCAGAAAACACTTCTCAAGGAAACCAGCCATTGCTCAATAGATTAAGTTGAAGTGAATTAAAACAGACAAAGCTTGCGCCTAAACAAAATTCTGCTGAAGTACTCGAAAGCTTGTGGGAATCATTCCTAATATTCACTTCATTGTATTTCGTCATGCGCAGTAGTTATGATATCGACATTGGCGCATGAGTATGTAAGTCACTGGTATATTTGCATTTCAGCAAAAGACAACTGAAAATATTTCGATAATTTACAGGAGAAACTATCATAATAAACAAGGATTATCTACATTATTTCGGGGAATGTTTTAGATATTTTCTTCACCACAACTATAAGAAGATAAAAAAAACTTTTATATTGCAAAAAAATAGTCGGTAAATCGAAACTTTCGGCGTTAATTAAATTTTCGCATTTGAGTGAATATGTTGGCATTTAAATACATTGCATGGGAAATTTTGTTTAAATATTTTTGAATGATTAATCAAAAGATATTTCTGTCTTGTTTTACATATTACCAAATTTACCTAATTGAATTCATATAAAGATATACATGTGTGTATTTCCTTGTTGCATACGTTATATTTCAAATTTCTTTGTCCCATTGTTTAGCCGAGGATTAGGTTAACCTCGGGCCATATCCGGTCGAATATTGTGTTTAGCTAAATTATTTTAAACTCTTCCTTCCCAGAGATGACCAATTTTAAATGTGTGAATTCACGAGATGTGAAAATTGAAAAGAAACTATTAATGTAACTTATTATTGAAAAATCCTAGAAATCAAAGATTGTTTCCTTCAAAGAACTCCCCGTTCGCCCTAACACAGTCCTCCATTCTCCACTTCCTTGCTACAAAACAATTTGGAAGTCCTCTATGGGAATGCTTTTTAGGTGCCTTGTCTTATTCTTACTTGTGAGCCGTATGTTTTCTGCACACAATGGGATAAATGCAGGGTCACAAAGAGCACAAGGTCTCAGAGAAGGTTTGGGGAAATTGACCTACAGGACAGCTGTCAGAAGGCAGAGGGAAGCCTCCCACAAGGCCTCGAGGATGTTCTTTAACGTGTAGAAAGTGTGGTCTCCCGCACTCGGCGCTACGGCTTAACTTCCCATCCGACGGACGGCGGCCTTGCGAAGCCCATCTTAGTCCCCTTTCTGACTGAAGGCAGAATTGGGGTCGAGTTGTTTTACGTCTGAGCTGGACTTTTTTTGCACACAATGGGCTAAATGGCCAGGTCACTGTGACCCCGAGGACTAAGAGAAGGTTTGGCAAAGTGTTCCATTGGACAGCTGTTAGGAGACAGATGGTAACCTCTCGTCAAGGCCATCTATGCGTTCCTTAACTTGCACGAGTCTGTCACGTTATCGACTGAGCCAACGTAGGCCCCTTTCAATTGTGAAGTTGTTTACTATATATAGCTTCAGTCTTGTTTCTCTTTTCAAACCTGGAATGAGGTTTGGATAAAAAAAAATGCAAATGGATGGTCAATGCCCTTCCCTATGTAAGACCCTGTATAAGTTTAATATTTTTTTGCCTATGTTATTCTTACTAGCATCCCTTTCCTCCACCCCTAGATTGAATTCTGCCGCATATGCAATGCACCACATTGAAATTGCCCCACCCAGAAAGAATGAGCGATAGGGGTGAAATGTAGCACACACATAGCAATACGTATTGGCATACCATGGTTTAATTTGCAGTCACTTACAGCGATTAGAAGATGAGATAATGCAGCACAATATGACTGCCTTAGTAGGTGGTTGCACCACCGTGAACGGCGATACGGTGTGTCATAGATTCATACAGTAGACGGTCCTGAGGAATTGCACACCAAACAGCGCTGACTTGCTCCCATAAATCATCGAAATTCCGCGCTGGCCGGTGAGAGGATTGCACACGTCGTCCAATGTGGTCCCACAGATTTTCTATTGGGGATAAATATGTAGATCGTACTGGCCATGGCAATATTTGAACATGTTGCAAACTTTGTCTGGAGACCCTAGTAGTGTGTACACGGGTGTTGTCATGCTGGAAAATGGGCTGCTGCATGCCTCCCAGGAAAGGAAATAAAACGTGCTGCAGATCCGCGCTAAGTATTGTGCAGCTGTCAGTGTTCCCGTGATGCACATAAGACTTGACCTGCTGTCATATCCAATAGCAATTTATACAATTATACTTGGCTGACGGACGGTGTGCCGGTCACAAACAAAAGCTGATCTGTCCTCTCACCAGGTTGTCGCCATACACGGACCGTCGATCGTCAGCACCCATACAGAACGGGATTCATCACTAAACACTAGTGTTCCATTCGTGATCCCAGTTCGCACGATTTCGGCACCAAGGTAGACGAGCGCTGCGATGTTTGTAGTCAATGGGTTGCTTAGAGCGCAGGTGTGCCTCATGCAACCTTCGGTTTACCGTTCGGGTTGTTATGTAGCAGTCCATGGCTGATGACACAGCCATCGAATATCACCTGCAGTGCTCTGTGGTGAGTAACAAGCATGTCGAATCAAGCCATGCTGACGTATGTCGAAGGGCACCACTCCCTCTGCGACGCACATTAGAACCTTCATTTCGCCACTGTTGCCAACAGCGTCCAACAGTTCGTGCATCCCAATGGACATGGGCAGCGACACAACTTGTAGTCCATTGAGCTTCATATAGGCCTATAATTCTTCCTCTCTCAAAAGTATCCAAATGGCGATAAACCTACCGACGGCGTATACAAGGCATTTTTGGCTTTCCCTAAACAATTTCCAAGCGGAACCACCTAATCTCAACCGTTCGCACGAGTTCCACCTGCATAAGTACCATCCATGTTCCTTCTTACACCTTTTATCTCGAGTCACACACATTGACTCCGGATAATCATCATTTGAATATCTCAATTGCGCACACTCACCCTTCTATTTGCATGTTTGTGCGACATGTCCTTCTCGGTGGGACACTTTCAATGTCGAGCAGTGTATTATATGTCGATGAAATGTCTTCTGAAAGTTTCATTTTTAACCAAATATTCATTTAATATCAATTATGTATTTTTCCTACATGAATTAGAGCAACACTCAAATTAGAGCTAATGTTTTCAGCATATCCATCCGCATTAAAGGTTAAAATTAAAATAAACTGCAGAAGCACCTAACTGACAATCATGTCTGACAGGAGTCTTTTAGTGAAATACGTCATAGAGAAATTTTGTCAGGAAGAGTGAGACAAACATCTGTGTCTCACTCTGTTGACACTCTGTTCGAAATCGGGTCCTTTGGTTCTGCAGCCAACCACCATAACCACTCAATCATTAGTATATTAGGTAGCCAATAAATCGTATCAAAGCTTGTAAAATGGTTTGCCAACAAAACTAATTGCCTACCCTTGGTCTAGTGTCCTAGACTCGTACTCTGTGGTTCCCACATTTTACTTCTAACTGCGCCAGCGTCGATATTTTTCTTTGTTAACTCCGCAAACTTCCCTCGGTCAAAAAATGGACACTAATGAGCTGTAAAAGGCCGACTTTCGTAGGTTGGGACATTAAGCCATGAGGCCCGTGTGCAAGTTAGGAACACGCTGGATGGCCTGGGAGGGAGGCTACAATCTCTCTTCTATCAGTTGTCCCAGTGGGTCACATTCGTCTACTATTATCACAGTCTTTGTGACTAAGCCATTAAGCCCATTGAGTGCAAAACAGTGCCCTTCAGATGTAAAACAACCAAAACCAACTTTGTCACATGACCATTTATGTCTTTCTGTGCAAAACATTTCTGCTCAAAAGTTAACCGATGAACACGTTGGATGGTTTTATAAGAGGTTACCATTTTAACAGCTGTTCAGTGGCTACCTTGTCCATTGTGTGAAAAACACAGACTCAGGTGAAACAATTGAAACTTGTGACATGGCCATTTACGATTTTATACGTAAAAGATCTCAGGGGTAAAACTGTCCCCATTTTTGATGCAAAAAGAAAATGCTGCTCAGAAAATAACCCCCTCTTACAATCCCCTCTTGATGCAAATCCACAGAGTACTTTCTTCCGATTCCCCCGCCCTGCCCACGGTCAGTAGGGGACACCAAAGGGCTTGGAAAGGCCCTCGTCCGTCGGATGGGACGGGGAGCTGTGGCCCGTGTGTGGGAGAGCCATACCCTCTGCATGTTAAAGAACACGCTGGATGGCCTTGACGGGAGGCTATCATCTATCTCCCAACAGCTGTTCCAGTGGGTTCCCTCCCCCAACCTTCTGAGCCTTCAGGGTCCTTGTGACCTGGTCATTTAGCCCATTGTGTGCAAAAAAAGTGCTGCTCAGAGGTGGAACAACCCAACTTTCTTCCGAATAATGTAATCGTAATGAAGTGCAGTAGTAATTGCACATTGGCGGTATGAGAAACAAATTTAGTTTTAATTGAAATCTATTCAAGTTTGGTAACGACAGATTTACAGGCAATTCACTCTAGCGAAGGATTTGATGTTAGAAGCATTTAGCTTGATTTCAATAGACGTTACCCCTATTTTGTGTAATAACTAACACCATCTTTCAGAATGCCCTAGTATGATGAACATTTATATTTCTTTTGTTAGTTAAAAATTTAGTAGATTTCCCCCCCCCCTCCTCAGGGGGTTTGTGAACCTTGTTTAGTGCGATCCAAAAAATTAGTATCCTCAACTTAGGGATATAAATAAAAAAAACTCAGGCTCCTGTTAGACCTCTGTGGCACACAGCTGCTTGTTAGTTTAATACGCCATAGTACAAGGGATCTGCGAGGATGGCGAGTCATCAGACTTTTTGCTAACTGGACGCGGTGTTCCCAGGTGGTCACTCTCTCAAGTACTGACAGTGTCCAAAGCTACTTAGCTTCGGTGATCGGACGAGAACCGGCGTTTTCACCTTGGTTACAGTTGTTGGAATTATAGCGATATGGTCAAGACATTTGCTTCCGCAATTAAGGAGGCCCTTTTGTTTCATGTATACACACTTCTGAAGTTTAGAAAAATATTCTTGTACGTCACCTGTGCACGTGGTACAAAAATTTTGCGATTTCAAAGTTGCTTCCGAAATTTCGCTATTTGAGGAGAAAATGATTTCATTGTAAATACATTCTGGTTTTCTTTGGTGTAGCCCCCCTCCCACACACATTTGTATTGGCCCAAATTTTATTGGAATTTGTTCTCTATAACTCGCACAACTTAGTCCTATTAATCAGTATTAAATATAACTTCTGTGGTTTAACTTTCAGTGCGACTTACTTATATCGTCCAGAAAATTTAAGCTTACTGAAGCAGTCATTGGAGAATCAAATTCGAAAAAAAAAAATCTTTATACGGTAAGTTTTTACTAGATACAGATCGAGTAGTTTAATATTTCATCAATATTTGTTGGGTATTTAAATAGCTATGGAAGCTCGAAAAATTAAATTTTAGATACCAAAATTTTGTACTGTGAATACCTTAATTATTGAAAGATTTCCCACACTTATTAAACCGTTTCAAGTATTTAAAATTATTTACTTCCTACGTGAAGTCTTACGATTGACATCGATTACTCAAACTTCTATAACTAAGTACGGAACGGATATTGTTTAAAGTCTTAAATGTTCCTTTAACTATTTTCAGTCATGTTCACATAAATATTTTGCCAGTTACGTAGCCTCCAATTTGATTCGCCATTATAAGGTTATTTATTTTTTTCTCTATGGCCTGCAAGCCTAAAAATAATCCCTTCAGATCGGTAAAATTCCAATATACAGTGGACCCCCGATATAACGCGCATGTCGGGCGGGAAACAACACCCGCGTTATAAGGTGAACCGCGTTATACCGAGCGGCGCGGTGGCGACACAATAAATTTCACACTGTAAGCTTTTCTTTTACTCATCATGCATACAATAATTAAACACTATTCAAAATACATGCAGGAACTCAATACATACACAATTACTCAATACGCAGTAACAATAAAATGCGATACTCACTAACGCCGCACGGACCTGTATAAACATGTTTGAACTTATCGCGAACATCGCCCACGCTATAACTGAGTTCGCGGTATAGCGAGCAGCGCTATAACGAAAGTCCACTGTATACACGTTAAAAAAAGTGTTATATATCTGGCGAGACAACCTCGCATGCTGTTGCTTTCAGAGTGATGTGGGTTGGCCTTTACACAGTAAAGACTTAAACCAGGGAAAAAAGCTTAAGCCTCATCTTTGTCAGCATTTGGTAGGTATCTCAGCTACCGCTGAGCAAGTCCTGTCAAAAAGGAACAACAATGGGTTTTGAAAAGGCATCAGTTTGATGGAACAAAGCCATGATCCGTGTGGAGGAGAGCCATACCCTTGTGCACGTCAAAGAAATCACTGAATGACCTTGATGGGAGGCTTCCATCCTAACAGCTGTCCAGTTGACCCCTTCGGTAAACTTTCTAATCTACTGTTGTCCTTGTGACCTGATCATTTAGCCATTGTGTGCCGAAATTTGAACCTTGAGTAATAGTCATTAACTTCCAATATCAGACCCGCTCAATTGAATTTGCATTTCACAAGATGGTGTTTAAAATGGATGGACAGAAATTTTCAATTTTTACTGATGAAAGTATTTAATAGCAATATAGTACAGATAAACCACAAGATAAAAGTAAATTCAAATTGTTTCAAAAATTACTATAAAAATTTTAAAATTATAATTAGATTAAAATTTATAACTACACAAATTTACGTTCATTGTTCTTGACAATAAAGAGCACTAGCGAAAACCAAGATTTAAAAATCTTTTGGCTGTACGACTCATTCTCTAGCAAGAGCGCAAACCGGTATCACTAATACGATCAGTTTCATCTATTGGGGTCCTTGTGACCTGGCCATTTAGCCCATGGTGTGCAAAAAAGTGCCGCTCAGAGGTAAAACAATCCAACCCGTAAATGAAACTGATCATATTAGTGTACGCTCTTGCTAGCGACCGAGATGTGTTTGAATCAGATGCAGTCAAACTTTTTAAAAACCTTAGTTTTCGCAAGAGCTCTTCATACTTCATTGTCAAGAACAATAAATTTAAATTTCTCTGTGTAATTTATAAATTTTAATCAAATGAATTTTATATTATTTCTTTAATGAAAATTGTATTTTCTTTTATCTTGCTATTTGTGGTTTGTTCATATTATGTTGCTATTATGATCAACAAAAATAGGATCTGCTTAATTTTGTACATTAATTTTCAATGCTATCTCATCTAAGTACCATTCATCAGGTTTGATATGGTGATGTTAATGATCATCACGAGAGTAAAGGTTACCTCAGATTTCTGCACACAACAGGCTAAATGATCAGGTCACAAGGACCTCAATAGATTGGAAAGTTTTGGAACTAGACAGCTGTTGGGAGTTGTATAGATGAAAGACTCAAGGCGATTCGTTATAACGAGCACTGGGTGATGGCTCTCCTTACACGGGTCCACGACTTTGTCAGACTGCCATTCCAATCACAGCTGTGTTCCCTATATGATCGGGAACATCCTTCAGTTATGATACTCGAACCTGGGAAATGGTGATTACAGGACTGACACTATATAGAGCGCCACCACACAATAACTTAAAATAACAGTTTGCGACGTTGTGTCGCCAGATGTTGTTATAACAGATTTCTTTCTATTTTATAACCCTATATGGGGCGGGGGTGGCTCAGTCGGTAGCGCGCCAGGCTCGTAATTATGCAGTTCCCAGGTTCGAGTCCCAGCTGGATCAGCGTTCAGATTTATCTCCGCAAAATTCCTCGCCCTGCCCACGGTCAGTAGGGGACACCGATGGGCTTGGAAAGGCCGCCGTCCGTCGGATGGGACGTTAAACCGTGGCTCCGTGTGCGGGAGAGCCATACCCTGTGCACGTTAAAGAACACGCTGGATGGCCTTGACGGGAGGCTATCATCTGTCTCCCAACAGCTGTTCCAGTGGGTCCCCTCCCCCAACCTTCTCTGAGCCTTCGGGGTCCATGTGACCTGGCCATTTAGCCCATGGTGTGCAAAAAAAGTGCCGCTCAGAGGTAAAACAACCCAACTTATAACCCTATAATTGGAAATGTACAAGTTATTTGATTGAACCTATGAGGGTTATTTTAGGCACACAGCCAATGAACAGAAATGAAATGGAAACGCTCTCATTTTCAGTCAATAGAGGATCAAACAGGAGGTTAATTGTAAGTGGTTAAATAAATTTTTTATGTAAGACTGGTGAATATAAGATATCAATTATGCCGTCTAGATTTCGACTTTTAAAAAACATCTGTTTTGCACTTCAAGAATTATTGACCAACGGATGTCAATCGTAAGAATTTCAACATCAAAGTTAATTGAAGTTTTAATTGTCTTTTCTTCCTTACACAAAGTTCTAAAAACACACTTATTTAAATAGTTCAATTATTGTAAGTTTTACAAAGAATCTTAAGCCAGACTTCATTGCTGTAAAATATTTAAGCTTTCATAGCTATTAAAAATTCACAAATTGTTCTAAAATATAGATTTTACATAGAATTCAACGTGATTTATCTAAATCTAATCGTTACACCTCCCCCCCATTAAAAAGAATATGGTGGAAATGATGGATATTTGACTCTCCGCTGACTTGACATGGGACTAACTAGTTTTATTGCATAAACTGTAGCCTAATAGGATTTGGGTTTTCAATTCCAGGAAGTATCAAATTGATCAAGGATTTGGGGACCTCTGAATAAAATTGGTGCAAGGTATAGAAACTTGAGGCAGGACTTGCCTCTTCTTCTAATCTGCAACCACGAAAGCGAAACATTTTCGTGAATATGTGAATAATGTGAAATGTCGAATGTATATATATAAAAAAGCTTACCCCCCCCCTCCTCGTAGCTAACACAGTTGTCTTAACCACACAACTATACGTAACCTCTTAAAAAAAAACTCTATAACCTACTTGATTTCGTATCCGATAAATCTTAGGCGGCGCCCTTAAGAATGTCTTAGTATAGAGTTGTTACACAAAAAGTCTAGAAGTGGTAAACGTCCACTGAAATCAAGCTAAGTGTTTTTGATATTACGTCGCTGCTACAGTGAATTGCCTATAAATAGGTCGTTCGAAAAATTGAGACTATAAATGTGTAAGCACTACTGCACTTAACTATATTTTTCGAACAGATAGCAATCCCTATTCGTCTCGTTAATCTCATGTCGCACATCACCAGCATCTGATACATAGTTCTCGAGATAATTGAACTGAGACACTTGCTCAATAGTTCAGCCATTCAAAGCAACTGAAGCACCATCTGCCTGACCAATTTTCATCACTTTAGTGTTTTCTCTGTTTATAACCAAACCTACTCTACTACCAGTCTCATCAACAGCTCGAATGAAATAGTTCATCTCATCAACATCATTTGCCAAAAGGGCTAAATTATCAGCATAATCTAAATCAGAAATATTCTTATCTCCAGCCCATATAAAGCCAAAATCTTTCCCTTGAAGTGAATTTCGCATAACATATTCAATAACCAAACTAAAGAGAAAAGAAGACAAAATGCACCCTTGTCGAACACCAGAAGTAATGCTAAACCAATTGCTACAAGCCTTACCAACTTTCACACACGATTCAGTGTTATTATAGAGAGCTTTCATTATGTTAACTAACTTGTCAGGTATACCATATGATCTCACAATCAACCACAAATTATCACGATCAACAGATTCGAAAGCCTTTTTGAAATCAACAAAGCTAGCAACCAGAGGTGTCTGAAACTCTAAACATTTCTCAAGAATCTGCCTAAGTGAAAATATCTGATCGACACATCCCGAAGAACAGCCGAAATCCTGTCTGGCATGGATGCTACTAATGTGCAGATGTAGTGCACATCAATATTCATACACTCTTTCAGCAGCCAATGCCGCAATTCGGCCAGATTGGCCGGATAGCTGGGACTGTGTTTCACTTGTTTCTCCAAATAGTCCACAAATTTTCTCTGGGATTCAAATCCGAGATTTGGCGGGCAAGTCGAGATATTTGAAGGCTTCAGAATGCTCGTCGTGCAAATCCGACACACTTGAGCCCTGTTCATGCGACAATTGTCGTTTTGCGTTTGGGAAACTGGTGTATCCTTATGGTGTTCACTGTGGAGGTGCTGCACAAAAGACAACATGTGGTCGTCTAGAAGCTCCATGTAGCCCTTCTGGTTCAAGTGGATGTCACCGCAATTAAAGGATCCATTTCCTCGTACGTGAAACACCCCCAGAATACCACAGAACCTCCTCCAGCTTGAATAGAACCTTGCACACAGTCCGCATGGAAGGCTTCATGCGGCGTACAAAGTATTTAATAATAGCTAAATACTTTGTTCAGGCGGCTTACGATGTACCCGTCGCCTCGCATCATTTGAGTACAAGCAAAAACGTGACTCATCCGACCAAATCACACGCTTCCAAGAGTCGACAGTCCAGTCTTTGTGGCGCCGTGCCCACTGTAGCCGTGCAGCCTTGTGCAGAGCTGTTAACACGAGTCTCTTCCACGGTACTCTGCTCCAGATATCCATGGCATGCAGTTCCCTTCGGAGTGTTCGTTCAGAAACAGATTATTGTAGGCCTGCGTTGACTGACTGGAGCAATTCCTGCCTCGTTGCAAAGCGGTTTGCCCTAACTGTTCGTGACACACTGTGGTGATCCCTATTGGTGAGCACAGTCTTTCTGCCACAGTTCTGGAGACGATTAGCAATGGACTGCGATGTACGCCACTGCTGGAAGACCCTTTGGACAGTACGTTTTGACACACCTGCAAACTTCAAGGTTTGCAGGTGTGTCAAAACGTACTGTTTTGACAAAGGCAGCAACTTCTTGTACACTATGCCCTTTGTCTCGGCCAAACGCAATAACACCTTTTTGCCACTCATTCACATCTTTGGCACGACCCATGTTTCACGGAGCGACTAACACACACGTGGCACACAACCATTTCTTGTCACTGTATGAACCCTGTAGCGCACGGCACAGTTATTTGTAGGACGCGTTTATTACTTGTGCACCCTCTGTTGCTGTTGAACGAACGTAACCCTCTTACGGCGGGAGATGACTAATTTTTTGTCCAGTGAGCTTATTTCACCACTATTTCGCTGTTAAGTATGGTGATGTCAACTGAGTACAGAAGGAAAATTGTCTTCATCAGGGTGGGATCTGAATCAATGACCTCCTGATAACGGGAGGGGGTGGGGGTCAGGCGGTAGCCCGCCAGGCTCATAATTTGTAGTTCCCAAGCTCGAGTCCCATCTACGCCAGCGTTGAGATTTAGCTCTGCGAAATTTCCCGCCCTGCCGTCTGTAAGTAGGAGACACCGATGAATTTGGAGAAGCCGCCGTCGTCGGGTGAAATGTTAAGCCCTCCGTATGTGGGAGAGTCACACCCTGTGCACATTAAAGAACATGCTGTATGGTCTTGACGGGATGCTACCACCTGTCTCCCAACAGCTATTCAAGTGGGTCTTCTTCCCCAACCTTCTCTGAGCCTTCTGGATCCTTGTAACTAGGCCATTTATCTCATTGTGTGCAAAAAAAAAAAAAACTGCCGCTCAAAGGTAAAATCAACCCAATCCATATTTAATACCGTAATAATAGCTAAATACTTTGTAACTGAACAGTGCCATGGATTAAAACTGTGTTATTCAATTATGCACCTAAAGATATCCCGTCAAAAAGTTTGAAGAGATGAGCCAGATTCAGCATGTTAATGATTTCTTTTATAAATTGCAAGTTTTTTTTTTTGCAATGAGCATCGGGTTGGATGGACTTCATCTAAATCATTTTAAGATCCCAATTCCTCCCAAGGACGGTTAAATAAAGTATCCCAAAAACAGTTACTTGCCACAGAGGTCTGATAGAATTGCTAGAGAAATGCACCAAATGCAAGATCGGCGGTGAAAGCGACATCTTAATACGATTCACCTTCTGGTATACCATATGATGACGAAGAAGTACTTGTCTATTGTTGTTTTGTTAGCTGGATTAAAGAAACTCTGGATGTAAAAGCACTTGTCTGAACATGAATGACGAAGAAGCATTTGGGAATTATCTGGGATTCGAACCCAGGTCTCATAGATCCACAACATAATGCGATAACATCTCTGTTACTGAGGCAATAAATTGCGGTATTAAATTTCTCGAGACCCAAAATTCAAATTCTCCTTCATCATGCGACCCAAAATTCGAATTTCCACTCTGGCGACTAAAAATTCAAATTCCCATTCATATCACGACCCAAAATTCAAATTTAAACTCTCATGTCCCAAAATACAAATTTCAAATCACTTCACTTCCCAAAAATCAAATTCCCATTCATCTCGCAATCAAAAATTTAAATTCTCAGTCCGGCGACTCAAAGCTCAAAATCCCTTTATCATGCGACCCAAAATTCAAATTCCCATTCCTTTTCCGAGAGAGCCATACCCTGTGCACGTTAAAGAACACGCTGGATGGCCTTGACGAGAGGCTACCATCTGTCTCCCAACAGCTGTTTCAGTGGGTCCCCTCCCCCAACCTTCTCTGAGCCTTCGGGGTCCTTGCGACCTGGCCATTTAGCCCATAGTGTGTAAAAAAGTGCCGCTCAGAGGTAAAACAATCCAATCCGAGTATATAAAATTCCCCGCCCTGCCCACGGTCAGTGGGGCGGGGGTGGTTCAGTCGGTAGCGTGCCAGGCTCGTAATCTGTAGTTCCCAGGTTCGAGTCCCAGCTGGGTCAGCGTTGAGATTTATCTCCGCAAAATTCCCCGCCCTGCCCACGGTCAGTAGGGGACACCGATGGGCTTGGAAAGGCCGCCGTCCGTCGGATGGGACGTTAAGCCGTGGCTCCGTGTGCGGGAGAGTCATACCCTGTGCACGTTAAAGAACACGCTGGATGGCCTTGACGGGAGGCTACCATCTGTCTCCCAATAGCTCTTCCAGTGGGTCCCCTTCCCCAACCTTCTCTGAGCCTTCGGGGTCCATATGACCTGGCCATTTAGCCCATGGTGTGCAAAAAAGTGCCGCTCAGAGGTAAAACAACCCAACTTCCCATTCCTCTTCAGATTCAAAATTAAAAGTTCCATCCACTCACGACCCAAAATTTAAATTCCCATTTCTCTTCAGACTCAAATTTCAAATTTCCATTCACCACACGACCCAAGATTCTAAATCGCATTTCACTTCACTACCAAAACAATTCATCTCACGACCGAAAATTCAAATTACAATCCATTTCATGACCCAAAAATTCAAATTCCCATTCACCTCGCTACCGAAAATTCATATTCCCATTCATTTGACGACCCAATATTCAAATAACCATTCACCTCGGCACCCAAAATTCAAATTACCATTCACCTTGCGACCCAAAATTCAAATTGCTATTCGCCTCTCGACCCAAATTCCAAACTCCCATCTTCATTGCGATCCAAATGATAACGTTATCTACAGGCTAGTGACTAACAAGCCAGGATAATTTGTGTGTTGGGGGGTGCAAGAACTTTCTGCGACCCATCAGAAAATCATCGTGACCCAAGCTTGTTTGTTAGCTGGATTAAAGAAACTCTGGATCTATTTCTTCGCTAACTACACGTTCGTATTTAACATATCTTTTTCTGCTGAGGTCCTGCCATCCTCTCAGACCTTCTACTATGGCATATAAACTGAGAGGCTCCTGTCAGACCTCTGTGGCAAGCAGCTGCTTGAGGGGGTATTTATTTTTTATTTTATTCATCATGACCCTGTCCTTGGTCGCATCGCGAACATCATTAACACTTCTTCCATTCCGCCTTTTTCGATCAGAAAATTTCAAGCGACAAAACAACTCAAGGCGCAAAAAAAGAAAGCAAAAGTTATCGAAGTTCCGTGCGTTGCCTTCTAGACAGCGAAAACTACTTGTCTGAACTTCTTTCCTACCGCTTCTACTTTTTCCTTATTGTTTGCCACCACTGGCTGGTTCTGATCTGTGGGTGTGCGCAGCAGGCTTGTTTGACAGCGCCTCCTGCGGTAGTCACCGGAACCTGCTTTACGTGCCTGCGGGGATTCTGTCTACCCACTTTCGCTGGTTGACCTGAGGTTACCATCTGCTCGCAGAGGTGGATTTTCAAGAGCAACTGGCGGTGCTTCTTCGGTGTGTTGGTCGATGGATTGACTCGGGCTGAGGTACGCCACCCAACAAACCGTGACATCGGCCACGAATAGAAGAAAACTGCTGAATGGACATCGGTGATATTCCTTGAACTGATCTGGGGATGATCTCTGATTGGTGACGGCGGAGACAGGGTCTTCTGTCAACGCTGCACGTGGTACGCGACAGCTGGAAAAAACGCGCGTGTCGTTTGAGCGTGTGTTTGCGAATTGTGTACGTGTGAAAACCGTTTTATTGGATATCGCTCGGAAAAGGAATTTATGCGTTTGGAAAATCTTTCCAATTCTACATCGATTGTGATTTTTTTTAGTGTATTTCTAGTGAGTGTGAATAGATTTGAACTACAGAAAAGAAAAATGGTGAGTTTTATATTTTTGCTTGTTTGTGAGAAAAGTTATCCCTGACAATTCTTTCTCAATTTTTGATTTAAATATATATTAAGACAAGAATATTGTTGAGTTATATATATATGTATTTGGGTTGGGTTGTTTTACTTCTGAACCGGACTTTTTTGCGCACCATGGGTTAAATGACCAGGTCACAAGGACCCCGAAGGCTCAGAGAAGGTTGGGGGAGGGGACCCACTGGAACAGCTGTTGGGAGACAGATGGTAGCCTCCCGTTAAGGCCATCCAGCGTGTTCTTTAACGTGCACAGGGTATGGCTCTCCCGCACACGGGGCCACGGCTTAACGTCCCATCCGACGGACGGCGGCCTTTCCAAGCCCATCGGTGTCCCCTACTGACCGTGGGCAGGGTGGAGAGTTTTGCGGAGATAAATCTGAACGCTGACCCAATTGGGACTCGAACCTGGGAACTGCAGATTACGAGCCTGGCGCGGTACCGACTGAGCCACCCCCGCCCCATATATATGTATTATACTATATTACGAAAAGTACCATGTTACGAAAAAGTACTGGATACTTCCATGTTACGAAACAGAACTAGATATTTCATTGTTATGAAAAGTACTGGACAATTCGTTGTTAGAAAAAGCTAGTGGAAACTTTCATATTAGAAAAAGTACAGGAAACTATCATATTAGGAAAAGTACAGGCACTTCCTTTGTGTGATGTACTGGATACTTTCATAACTACTACATTACTAATTAAATTAATTTATATTAATTAAAACCAAATTACTTCCATAGATTTTGGCAAAAATACAAAAAATTACTGCACACTTCCATTTGAAAAAATTAGTGAACACTTCGATATTGGGAAAAGTATTGGACATTTCCATATCGGGGAAAAGTACTGGACACTTCCATGTTGGGGTAAAAAACACTGGACACTTTCATGCTAGGTAAAGTACTAGTCGTTTTTTTATTTCATTTTCAAAAAAAAAAGAATGGGTAATGTCATCCCTTTCTCGTCTGTAGATATCGAACTTTTTTTTAGCTTTTAGAGAAGAATTAAAAATTATCTTTCGTTTGGATAATATTGATGAAATATTACGATTCGCACTTTCCGACTCTTCCTGTACCTAAAACTGCGCCCTCTAACGGTGGAAGAAGTTGAAAATTCCAAAATTTTAACGAATTTTGCAAACGTTGTACTTATACTAAAAAGTTGAAATTTTGCTGGTGGAATGTGAAGATCTCGAGGTTTGCTTTGGCAAACAAAAATTACTCCCTTAACCCCCAGTTGGGTTGGGTTGTTTTACCTCTGAGCGGCACTTTTTTGCACACCATGGGCTAAATGGCCAGGTCACATGGACCCCGAAGGCTCAGAGAAGGTTGGGGGAGGGGACCCACTGGAACAGCTGTTGGAAGACAGATGGTAGCCTCTCGTCAAGGCCATCCAGCGTGTTCTTTAACGTGCACAGGGTATGGCTCTGCCGCACACGGGGCCACGGCTTAACGTCCCATCCGACAGATGGCGGCCTTTCGAACCCCATCGGTGTCCCCTACTGACCGTGGGCAGGGCGGGGAATTTTGCGGAGATAAACCTCAACGCTGACTCAGCTGGGACTCGAACCTGGGAACTACAGATTACGAGCCTGGCGCGCTACCGACTGAGCCACCCCCGCCCCCCTTAACCCCCAGTGTGGGTGGGATGCAGTATTTATTTGCAGAGGCAATCGGAAAATTATTTTTAGTTGGATTGTTACTAAGGAAATATTATAATTCGCGTTTTTCAAATACTTACCATTTAATTTCCATCGTTAGAGGGCGCTAAATATGGAAAAGACGAAACTTTTAACGAATGTTGCCCACGGTCAGTAGGGGACACCGATGGGCTTTGAAAGGCCGCCGTCTGTACGATGGGACGTTAAGCCGTGGCCCCGTGTGCGGGAGAGCCATACCCTGTGCACGTTAAAGAACACGCTGGATGGCCTTGACGGGAGGTTACCATCTGTCTCCCAACAGCTGTTCCAGTGGGTCCCCTCCCCCAACCTTCTCTGAGCCTTCGGGGTCCATGTGACCTGGCCATTTAGCCCATGGTGTGCAAAAAAGTGCCGCTCAGAGGTAAAGCAACCCAACGTTAAAGAACACACTGGATTGTCTTGACGGGAGGTTACCATCTTTCTCCCAACAGCTGTTCCAGTGGGTCCCCTCCCACAACCATCTCTAAGCCTTAGGGGCCCTTGTGACCCAGCCATTTAGCCCATGATGTGCAAAAAAGTGCCGCTCAGAGGTAAAACAACCCAATCCAACTTTAACGAGTGTTGCAAATGATCTGTTTAGAGTACAAATTTAAAATTTCGTTGGTAGAGTGCCAAGAGATATTCCACTGACAGAAACAATCTGACCCCTTTTCTCAGAGGGGCGTGAAATAAAACAACTTTTTTAATTTAAGAAATGAAAGAGACATACTTTTTGTGTTGTATAATTACTAAGAAAATATTACTATTTACCCCGATCATCCATTGGCTCGAATTGAAAAAAAATAAAAAAGAAAAACTTCCTTGTCTTTGAAAATGAGGTTCTCATATGCGCCACTTTTAGTGGAGTTCTTTTAGTTATAGTGTCATTTGTTGAGCAGAGATAATAATAAACATAAAAAAAAATGCTTAAATTTCATTGATGATTTGTCGTTATTCTGAAATTTTTTGAATATGATGTTCTGTTTTCGTGTTGGATTCAAAATTCAAAAGCAGAAATTGAAAAAAAAAAGCACAATTTAAACTTGTATTTAACAGCAAGGTATCTTTCATGTATAATCAGTTAATTTATTGAAAAGGAATGTAATATATATCGAAGAAAGTTTATTTCTCTGCTCGTGCACTCGGTCCTCCAGAAGAGCTAGAGCAGTGTCTCGCAAACTGTGTGCCGCGAGAGATTTTCAAATTGACACTAGATATTCCAAAGATTTCATTTTGACTTGTGTTATCGACGTGCTTTAATATCGACGTGCTTTAATAAAAATCTTTCAGAATTTATCAACTGGGATCGTGTAAGTATTTATCAAGCTTTTTCCAAATTTTGGTATTAATTTTTGATTATTTCAAGCCATAGAATGGACAAATATTTAAAACAAACACCGAGTTATGATTAATTATATTTATTACTATATTTATTTTAAATAAAATGCATTTAACGAAACTTAAATTTTCCTCTTTTTACGTAACCATCAAAAATTCTTTTTTAGGTGTGCCGCGGGAAAAAAAATTAGATTCAGTGTGCCGCGGAAAAAAATTAGATTCAGTGTGCCGCAGAGTAAAAATGTTTGCGAGACACTGTGCTAGAGGCACCAAACTTAACATTAACGGTTTAAATTTATCCAAAATAACTGTTGCCACCACTAAATTTGAAATAATGAATGCGTCAAACTAATTTATTTCTGATTTCACGTGATAAACTCATTGTTCAGTTTGTTGGGTCAAAAGCGCGAGCGTCCGTGGATATTGAAGTCTAATTCGGTGCGAACGGTACACGAGATTGTTTGTTGAAATGAAAGCTTTCGAAACTTAAATTCGTAATGGAAGTTAAAATCATTAACTTAATTTTAAAAATATGCAAAAGCTAATAAAAGTATGTACAAATAGTTAATAAATGTTTTGAATATTTTGTTAAGTAATAAATAATTTTGTTTAATAATAATAATTTTTTGCACCTTTGCATTTTTTTATGCACCTCAGATCACGGTTATTTTTTTTGCTATAAATTTACGTCTCCCTGGCAAATTCTATCCGAGGAACTCTGGTGGGGACGAAATGATTTGAAAAGTTCGATTTTATGAACGAGGAAATTCCGGTTTTTGGTTTAGAAATTTCTAACACAAGTACATCGAACTGTGTCCATTTTTTTCTCCCCTAAAAGAAAAAAAAATTAGCCAGAGGGGCAGTTAGATTATTTTATCTCTAAGCGGCACTTGAACACAATGGACTAAATGGCCAGGTCAAAAGGATCCCGAGGTCTCAGAGAAGGGGACTCACTGGACAGCTCTTGGGAGACAGATGGTAGCATCCCGCCAAGGCCATTCAGCGTGTTCTTTTAAAGTGCATAGGGTATGTCTCTCCCGCACACTGGGTCACTGCTTAACGTTCCATCCGAAGAACGGCGGCCTTTTCAAGCACATCTGTGGCTCATACTGACTGAGGGCAGGTGCGAGGTTTTGCGGAGATAAATCTCAATGTTGACCAAGGCTGTACTAAAACCTAGTAACTACAGATTACGAGCCTGGCGCGCTTCTGACTGAACCCCCCCACCAAACCCTGTTGACAGCAATGAAGTCAGATCAAGCACAATGACTACAACAATGAAATAAGGTCAAGCGCATGTTAACAACGGTGAAATGAAGATAAACCTTAAGATGACAACAGTGAAATCAGGACAAGCACAATGACCACAACAATGAAATGAAGTCAAGCGCATTGGTGAAAATATTGAAATAAGGTGAAATGCAACGTCGATTGTTGACAACAATGAAATAAGGTGAAATGCAACGTCGATTGTTGACAACAATGAAATAAGGTGAAAGACAACGTCGATTGTTGACAACAATGAAATAAGGTGAAAGGCAACGTTGATTGTTGACAACAATGAAATAAGGTGAAAGGCAACGTTGATTGTTGACAACAATGAAATAAGGTGAAATGCAAACGTTGATTGTTGACAACAATGAAATAAGGTGAAATGCAACGTTGATTGTTGACAACAATGAAATAAGGTCAATGTTGACAACACTGAAATCAGGCACAATAGAAACAACAGTGAAATCATGTCAATCATCAGTGACAAAATTTTTTTAAAATCTCAACGAGCTAGAAATTGCGCCCTAAATTATTTTCGAAGTGCACCTTGGCAGCTTTTTTCCGAATGATAGGGTCAATTTGCATGAAACTAAGTTCTCACTGTATGCCACGCATACTGCGAACCAACCAGAGCATCAAATATATTCACGAGTCTGTCGCCCCTCCCCCAACTGATGATTCCAGTACTTACCTGTTTGAAGAAATCTGTGGTTTAACGAGTTTGTTCACATGTGACATAGATCAGCAGCGATAGGGCACGGCACACGGGAAAATATCGCGCTAATCCTTTGTCACAAAGTTCAGTAAGTGATCGATTCGAGGGATAAATCCTTCTTTCAAGGTGATTCTTTTTAGTGTGCAGAATTTCATTATTTAACGTTGAAAGATCTTTACAGAAATATCATCACGTCCCTTGTTGAGGCAATTGGTTAGAAAAGAAGGTTTAACGACGGGTGTCTGACCTCTGTGGACGCATATGAACCAGGATCTTAAGAAAAAAATTAAAAAATAAGTAAATAATGGAGGGAGGATTGGTGTGTTTTAGCTCTGAGAAGCGCCTATTTGCATACAATGGGCTAAATGGCCAGATCACAAGACTTTGGGTTGTTTTACCTCTGAGCGGCACTTTTTTGCACACCACGGGCTAAATGGCCAGGTCACATGGACCCCGAAGGCTCAGAGAAGGTTGGGGGAGGGGACCCACTGGAACAGCTGTTGGGAGACAGATGGTAGCCTCCCGTCAAGGCCATCCAGCGTGTTCTTTAACGTGCACAGGATATGGCTCTCCCGCACACGGGGCCACGGTTTAACGTCCCATCCGACGGACGAAGGCCTTTCAAAGCCCATTGGTGTCCCCTACTGACTGTAGGCAGGGCGGGGGAATTTTGTATACTCGGATTAGATTGTTTTACCTCTGCGCGGCACTTTTTTACACACCATGGGCTAAATGGCCAGGTCGCAAGGACCCCGAAGGCTCAGAGAAGGTTGGGGGAGGGGACCCACTGGAACAGCTGTTGGGAGACAGATGGTAGCCTCCCGTCAAGGCCATCCAGCGTGTTCTTTAACGTGCGCAGGGTGTGGCTCTCCCCCACACGGGGCCACGGCTTAACGTCCCATCCGACGGACGGCGGCTTTTCCAAGCCCATCGGTGTTCCCTACTGACCGTGGGCAGGGCGGGGAATTTTGCGGAGATAAATCTCAACGCTGACCCATCTGGGACTCGAACCTGGGAACTACAGATTACGAGCCTGGCGCGCTACCGACTGAGCCACCCCCGCCCCTAATCACAAGGACTCCAAGGGCTCAGTGAAGCTTGAAGGAAGTGGAACCCACTAGACAATTGTTTGGGCTCAATTCTCGTATTAGAGTCATTTCGACAATTATGGAACCCGAATTGATGAAAACATATCTCTGGCATCCTATTGGGTTATTTACCTCTGAGTGGCACTTTTTCTCACACAATGGGCTAAATGATCAAGTCACAAGGACCTCGAGGGCTCAGAGAATGTTGGGGTAGGGACCTACTGGACAGCTGTTAGGAGACAGATGGTAGTCTTCCATCAAGGCCACCCAGTGTATTCTTTAACGTGCATAGGGTATGGCTCTCCTGCACACGGGGAAACGACTTAACGTTCCATCTGACGGACGGCGCCCTTTCCAAGTCCATCGGTGTCTCCCTATTGACGTGGGGAGGGCGGAGAGTTTTGCGGAGATACATCTCAACGTTGACCCAGCTGGCACTCGAACCTGGGAACTACAGATTACGAGCCTGGCGCGCTACCGACTGAGCCACCCCGCAAATTAAAAAAAAATTTGGGATCCTTATATTTTCCTGACTGATGACAGGATGAGGAGTTTAGCGGAGATAAATCTCCACCCTGGCACAGGCTGGACTCAAATCTGACAAATGCAGATTACGAGCCTGGTGCGCTACCGACTGAGTCACTCTCTTCCCTTAGTCGACAGAGTCCCCTTGGCCTCTAACGCATTTCTGTACATTTAGGTAATTTAACGCATCACTTTCGCTTAAGATGGAAATATTATGTTGAAGTACAGGTAGGGTAGGAATTCCCCTAACCACAGAAGTTGTAGTTTTACCACTGAACGTCACTTTTTTCCTACCCAATGAGCTAAATATCCAGGTCACAAGGACCCAAAGAGCTCAGAGAAGATTGCGGGAAGGTGAACTATGGATAGCTGTTGGGAATCAGACGTTAGACCATTCAGCATATTATTTACCGTATATAGGATATGGAGCTCCTGTACCACATCTTAATACCCCATCCTAAGGATGGCCCACGGATGTCCCCTACTGACTGAGGGAAGTATTGAGGTTAGAGCAGAGAGTTCTCAATTCAGCCGCGGTTGACTTTGGAATCTGAGAACCCTATATTACGAACTTGGAGTTTTTTTTTTAATCTCACTTAGAGAATCGTAGTTTAAGAATAAATAAATCGGAATCACATTGCCAATGACTATCTGTTAAGATAAGACTAGTCGATACTCTTCAAAACAATAAAATAGCATAATGGACTGAAGTGATTTTATGAACGTCCATACTACCAGCATCAGCGGGATATTGACACAGTCGGTCAGGCGCCAGAATCGTAATTTGCGGTTACCTGGTTCGAGTCCCACCTGGACGACTGATGAAATTTATCTCTGCTAATTCTCAACCAACTCGCGGTTAGAAAAGGAGACACTGATGGGTTTGGAAAGGACATCGTTCGTCGAATGGGACGTAAAGCATGATGCAATGGACGGTTGTTGTTGTTGTTTTACCTCTGAGCTGCACTTTTTTGCACACCATGGGCTAAATGGCCAGATCACATGGACCCCGAACCAATGGACGGAAGAGCCATACTCTGTGCATTTTAAAGAACACGATGGATGGTCTTCTAACAGCTGTCCAGTGGATCCACTCCCCCTAACCTTCTATGAGTCCTTGGTGTACTTTTGGCATGACCATTGAGCCCAATGTGTACAAAAAAGTGCCTCTCTGAGGTTGGGTTGTTTTACCTCTGAGCGGCACTTTTTTGCACACCATGGGCTAAATGGCTAGGTCACATGGACCATGAAGGCTCAGAAAAGGTTGGGGGAGGGAACCGACTAGAACAGCTGTTGGGAGATAGATGGTAGCATCCCGTCAAGGCCATCCAGCGTGTTCTTTAACATGCACAGGGTATGGCTCTCCCGCACACGGGGCCACGGCTTAACGTCCCATCCGACGGACGGCGGCCTTTCCAAGCGCATCGGTGTCCCCCCTACTGACCGTGAGCAGGGGGGGGGGTGGAGTTTTTGCATAGATAACTTTCAATGTTGGCCCAGCTAGGACTCGAATCTAGGAACTACAGATTACGAGCCTGACTGAGCCACCCCCGCTCCGCCTCTCTGACGTAAAACAACCCAACAACACCTCATCAACCTTTTCTGAATTCCTTGGGGTCCTTGTGACCTGGCTATTGAGTCCATTGTGTGCAATATAAGTAAAAAGCACCGCTCAGAAGCAAAATAACCCACTTGTTTTTCGTTTCCTGTAAATGAATATGACATCCTGTTATGCGAATGCCCGAACTGCAATGAGCATTACAAATTCTTAACAGACAGTCTCAGTGTCCAAATAATATACGACTAGCATCCTCCGGCACATAACTTCATAACTCTCCATTGTGATTCTTTACCCAAAGTCACACCTGAACAAACCCGTTCGTCAAAACTCGCAATCACCACCAAATGGATCTGCATAGAAAGGGGGACAATCATCTGCTCGTAACGGACAACAGGCTCTTCAAAAATGTTGAGGAACCGGCGATCACATTCTACAACACTTAGCCAGTACGAAGAGAAGAAGTTCACCAATTCTTTACTTCTCCAATCCCAGGAAGAGGGGCGTGAAATGCGCGTTGCCTTTGCCAGACTTTCGCCAGAGTAGCTGCAGTTTGAGAGAGTATCTGGTCGCCACATCCGGGTTCTTGGGGGGAAGGCAAATCACTATAATGAGTGAAGGGCAATTCCTGGTGGGGATGAGGTAGAACTTTTTTATGTTCCACGTGACGTAACGCCGAGTGAAGCTAAGCACTACCGTGAAGTGTTGAGGGATTTTTGTTGAGGTGATGGAACTCAGCCAAATATTGGAGAAAATAACGGACCGCTACTTTAAAAGAAGTTTTTTGTCTGAAAGAAAAAAGTTTTTGTTTTCTATCTTATTTCATTTTTTGGTTGAAAATTTCGAGAAGCGGGTAAAGAATATGGTTGAGTTGTAGATAGTTTTACATCTGAGCAGCACTTTTGTAAACATAATGGTCTAAGTGCCAGGTCACAAGGACCCTAAGCATTCAGAGTAGATTATGTTTTGGGTACTCACTGGACAGACGTTAGGAAACAGATGGTAGCCTCCCATCAAGGCTATTCAGCTTGTTGTTTAACTTGCACACGGTGCTACGGGTTAATATCCCATCCGACGGATGGCAATCTTTTGAAACCCAAAGGTGTCCCCTTTCTTGCTGAGTTTTGGTTAAGTTGTTGAACCTCTGAGTGCACTTTCTTACACACAATGGGCTAAATTAACTAAATTAATTAAATAATTTAACCCAGCTAGATAAGAAACTATTTTATGAAGTTAACAATTTGGATATGAGCACAATTTCATTATGTATTGACTTAAGAAGGAAAAAAATATATAAGAAAAGATGAAAATTCTCGAGTGTTACGTATAACAAATATTACTGATATAATAATATTCCTTAAATTATGAATAATTCACATCATATAAATTATAATATTTTTCTATTCTATGATCATAATAAGTGTTTAAAATTTGAAAATATAGTGGACGTTGGGAATTTCATTACACAAAACTTATGTAATTGCTTTAATATAATTCACCTAAGTATTCGTTGTTGTTTAAGAGCCCATTTTGATGAATTATTAATTTTATTGTCTACCGTTAATTACAACTTAGATGTAATAATATTAAGTGAAATATAGGTGAAGGATCATAAAATCAGTTTATTCAATATAATGGGATTTCAAACGATTTTTAGATGTAGAGACTATAATAAATCTGGTGGTATAATAATCCCGAGCCGAAGCAATTTGTACAGTCGCTCAAAAAAGTATCCGAACACTACGGTTGATTACAGAATTCGGAAAAAATATCTGTCAACGATTATTTTAGAAATTAGTGATCTGGCAACCTTCGTGTCACGTGACACGAAGGTTGCCAGATCACTAATTTCTACTACTTTTTTGAGCGACTGTACAGCTGTTGAGCCCGAGCCTAAACCACTCTGCAACTGTTCAGTTCGAGTCCAAACAATTTCGAAATAGAGCTCCAGTCCGAACAATTTTGTCAATTGTTAATCCCGAGTCGCAACCATTTTGACAGTTGTTGAGGCCGAACAATTTTGATAATACTTGAGCCCGAGTTCGAACCATTTTGACAATTCTTGAGCCTGACTTCGAACCATTTTGTCAATTGTTAAGCTGAGCCGCAACCATTTTGACAGTTGTTCAGCCTGAGCCGGATTTGAAGAAAAACATTTGTCTGATACATCACATAACATATATAGAGAAATGCTTGTCGTTAACAATTTATTTACGATAGATTAATTATATTATTATATTATAATTATTTTATGGGTTGGGTTGTTTTACCTCTGAGCTGCACTTTTTTGCACACCATGGGCTAAATGGCCAGGTCACGTGGACCCCGAAGGCTCAGAGAAGGTTGGGGGAGAGGACCCACTGGAACAGCTGTTGGGAGACAGATGGTAGCCCCCCGTCAAGGCCATCCAGCGTGTTCTTTAACGTGCACAGGGTATGGCTCTCCCGCACACGGGGGCCACGGCTTAACGTCCCATCCGACAGACGGCGGCCTTTCCAAGCCCATCGGTGTCCCCTACTGACCGTGGGCAGGGCGGGGAATTTTGCGGAGATAAATCTCAACGCTGACCCAGCTGGGACTCGAACCTGGGAAGTACAGATTACGAGCCTGCCGCGCTACCGACTGAGCCACCCAAGCCCGAATTATTTTATGACAAAATTAAAATATCAATGGTATTTGGAATGAAAATATATTAGAAATTCTAGAAGAAACTGAAAGTTCTCGTGGGTAACATCATTATGAACTCAAAGAGCCATCGATTTATTAAAAATAGAATACGTGAAAAATGATAAAAGCCGCGCAAATTTTTATTTGCAATTACTAAAGACTGATTAAAGGTTTGAAATTTAGGTACCCACTGAGGGTACCCAAATTTCAAACTTCTACAACAATCAAAATGTATTTTATATTAGTTATACCCAAGCCCAAAATTCGGTACTAAACGTATGTCCATTGATAACTTCATTCCCAGCTTCCCAGACGTACAACTCACAACGTACTGCTCCATTTACAAGTAGGCGACATCAGTGCCTCCAGAAATCACGGACACTTTTCAAGGGTTCACCCACTGCAGTCAGGAACCCAATTTGTTACCGCAACAGGGTTAGAATTAAGTAGGGCTACTTCACCAAATTAGGACCGATCGCTCAAGTAGCCGCGAAAACATGGCGAAGCCCACAATACCTGACATTTCGCGCGGACATTCGTTTTTTCGTCCAAAATTATGGCCATAAAATAACCTATTCTTTTCGGAATTGGAAGAAATATTGGAAATTTAATTGATTCTGAACCTGCCGGACTACGCCCAATACCAAACTCATTTCATTACTGATGAAAGCTAAGGAAAACATTTGACTACATAGGTGGGTTGGGTTGTTTTATCTCTGAGCGGCACTTTTTTAGCATACAATGGGCTAAATGGCCAAGTCACAAGGACCCCGAAGGCTCAGGTTGTTGGGTTGTTTTACCTCTGAGCGGCACTTTTTTGCACACCATGGGCTAAATGGCCAGGTCACATGGACCCCGAAGGCTCAGAGAAGGTTGGGGGAGGGGACCCACTGGAACAGCTGTTGGGAGACAGATGGTAGTCTCCCGTCAAGGCCATCCAGCGTGTTCTTTAACGTGCATCAGGGTATGGCTCTCCCGCACACGGGGCCACGACTTAACGTCCCATCCGACGGACGGCGGCCTTTCCAAGCCCATCGGTGTCCCCTACTGACCGTGAGCAGGGCGGGGAATTTTGCGGAGATAAATCTCAACGCTGACCCAGCTGGGACTCGAACCTGGGAACTACAGATTACGAGCCTGGCGCGCTACCGACTGAGCCAACCCCGCTCCCGAAGGCTCAGGAGAAGGTTGGGGGGAGGGGACCCACTTGAACAGTTGGGAGACAGATGGTAACCTCCCGTCAAAGCCATGCAGCGTGTACTTTAACTTGCACAAGGTATGGCTCTCCCGCACACGGAGCCTTGGTTTAACGCCCCATCCAACGGACGGCGGCCTTTCCAAGCCCACCGGTGTCCCCAAATGACCGAGGACACGAGACACAGTTGGATCTTGAATGTAATAAAATTAATTTTTTTCTACATAGTATTAAAAAAGAATAACTATATTTTAAAGAGTTATTATTATTAAATAATTAACTAGTTTTATGTGCAAAAGGTCAAGAAACTGTCAAAATTTTTTGGGTTCAATAGATTTCAGTGTGGGCGTTATATTTAACTTCCGTCTCAGCAGGTCAAGTGCAACACTTGCAACAAGGTGCATGTGACTCAATCGGTAGCGCGCCAGGCTCGTAATCTGAAGTTAACAGGTTCGAGTCCCACTTTGGCCAGCTTTGAGATTTAGCTCTGTAAAGGGATACCGAAGGGCTTGGTGAGACCCCTTACGTCGGATCGGACGTTAAGCCGTGGCTACATGTGCGGGAGAGCCATACCCTGTGCACGTTAAAGAACACGCTGGATGGCCTCGATGGAAGTCTACCATGTGTTTCCCAACAGCTTTTCCAGTGGGTCCCCTACCCCAACCTTCTCTGAGCCTTTCGGATCCTTGTGTCCAGGGCATTTTGTGCAAAAAAAAAAAATGCCGCCCAGATTAAAATATAACTCAACCAAGTTTGAGTCCTTGGATCCTTGGGGCGGGGGTGGCTCGGTCGGTAGCGTGCGAGGCTCGTAATCTGCAGTTCCCAGGTTCGAGTCCCAGCTGAGTAAGCGTTGAGATTTTTCTCCGCAAAATTTCCGCGTCCTGCCCACGATCAGTAGGGGACACCGATGGGCTTAGAAAGGCCGCCGTCCGTCGGATGGGACGTTAAGCCGTGGCCCCGTTTGCGAGAGAGTCATAATCTGGGCACGTTAAAGAACACGCTGGGTGACCTTGACGGGAGCATACCATCTGTCTCCCGACAGCTTTTCCAGTGGGTCCCCTCCCCCAACCTTCTCTTAACCTTCGGAATCCTTGTGACCTGGCCATTTAGTCCATTGTGTGCAAAAATGTGCCGCTCAGAGGTAAAACAACCCAACCCTTGGATCCTTGCTACCTGGTTACTGACTCTTTTATGTTTACAAAAATGGCTCTCGGATATAAAACAACCCAACACCAGGAATATTTTCCTATTGTTTTAGGTCTAAATCTAGCTGAAGTTATGACTTAATCGAAATTTTGACGTCTTAAGATTAATTTTTCTCGAGATTTGTTCGAACTACACCCGAAGCAGAGGCGTTTCTGCAGTTAGAAAGAGTACGTTGCACATTCCAGTGAAAGCGTAGGATGAGAAAAACGTTCCGCTTTTCCCAAAGGATTGACACGATTGCAATGATCCTCCCATGATCGTCGCCTCCCGCCATCGCCTTAGCCCTGAACTACTTGCCGATGATGGAGCCGTGCGGCGCCCACCAGCCCCAGCTGATGAAGTACAAGGACCTGTCTGGAATTCCGGGCTCTTAGAAGCTGTTGCTTTTATTCGATGACGATTCAATTATTTATGTATGGAGATCGATTAAGTCGCTCGTGGGAATAGGATGGCTCATTTGTTGGGACAAGATTCTTTTCTTCTTAGTTTTATATTAATGTACAGTCGCTCAAAAAAGCATCCAAACACTGTGGTTGATTACAGAATTCAGAAAAAAATATCTGGCAATGATTATTTTAGAAATTAGTGATCTGGCAACCTTAATTTCTAAAAAATATTCATTGCCAGATATTTTTTTCTGAATTCTGTAATCAACCATAGTGTTGGATACTTTTTTGAGCGACTGTACATTGCCCTATCAAAATATTATAGTTGCTGGTTTGTTTTACTTCTGAGCATCACGTTTTTGCACACAGTGGGCTAAATAGCCACGTCACGGGAACGCCGAAAGCTCAGAGTGGGTTGAGTGAAGGGAACCCACTGAAACAGTTGCTAGGAGACAGATGAAGTCTGTCAATGACATCCAGCGTGTTCCTTAGCATGCACACACTGGACCACAGTTAGCACATTCGACGGGCTTTTCAAGTTTTTCGGGTCCCTTTTCTGACCAAGGACAGGGTTGGGTTAACAGCGATAAATATAAATCTTGGCCCATGTTGGAACTCGAACCGTGGAAGTACAGATTTCGAGCCTGAGAGCTACCGACTGAGCCACACCCGTGCCCTCAAAACTGTAGAGAATTTCCATGTTATACGAATGGGAATCTAACTTCGAAGCTCTATTACTTCTGAAATATGCATTTAATGGAAAAAATGTGACTGAAGTTAAAGTCTATTTAATGGGAGTTTATTAAGGGTTATTATCTATTTTATTATTAATCTATTTAAGGGGCGGTGGGGGGCTGAGTGGCTAGAGTGCTAGTTCATAATCCGCAGTTTCCAGGTTCGAGTTCCGCCTGGGCCAGCATTGAGATTTAACTCCGCAAAACCTCGTCCTGTCCTCAGTCAGTAGGAGATACCAACGGACTTGGAAAGCCCGCCGTCCGTCAGATGGGATGCTAAGTCGTATCCCCGTTTGAGGGAGAGTCATACCCTGTGCACGTTAAAGAACACGCTAGATGGCCTTGACAGGAGACTACCATCTGCGTCCCAACAGCTGTTCCAGTGGGTCCTCTCCCCCAACCTTCTCTGAGCCTTCGGGGTCCTTGTGACCTGGCAATTTAGCCCAATGTGTGCAAGAAAATTCCGCTCAGAGGTCAAACTCCAATATCTATTATTATGATTACTACATTCTTCATTTCAGAAAAAATTAACATAATAAAAAAAAATCCGTAAATAATTTTTTTGTAAAACATGCATATATATTTGGAAATAAACCTGGCGCCGTTCAATAGTAGGCCGAAAATATTATAAATACTAAAGCACAAAAATTAACCCAATGTGCACTGAATCACTTGCATTACAACAATTAACTAGAACAGGGGTTGTCAACGTGGGGTACGTGGAAAAATATTTTGGGGTACGCCGTGAGAGCTCAAAAGTCGCTGGATCTAGTAACGAAGTCGCTAAGTTGGCATTAAAAAAAAAATACTCCCTCAAGCAGCTGCTTGCCACAGAGGTCTGACAGGAGCCTGTCAGTTTATATGCCACAGTAGAAGATCTGAGTGGATGGCAGGGCCTCAGCAGAAAACAACACGAACATCCATGCCTTACCCGGGGCTCGAACCCAGGTCCCGTAGATCAGTAGCCAAGTGCGCTAACCACTCGGCCACGGATTATACCATAAATATAGTTTTATCTTTCTATGTAATGGGTACGTCAGTTACATACACATTTCCAAGAGATACGCCAGTTACATACACATTTCCAGGGGGTACGTCAGTTACATACACATTTCCAAGGGGTACGCCAGTTACATACACATTTCCAGGGGGTACGTGAAGCATAAAAGGTTGAGAAGCACTGAACTAGAAGGATGCATATCACCTCTGGCGCATATGGGAATCTCGTCTTCAAAAAGAATGAAGTTTTTCCTTTATCTACTTTTACACTCCTTAAAAGTTTAATATGAGCTAACGGATGATGGGAAAAATGCAAATAATATTTTATTACTAATAATTATACAACATAAAAATATTTGTTTCTTATTTCTTAAATTTAAAAAAGTTGCGTTTCCCATACTCCTTTGAGAAAACTAGATTATTGCTGTCAGTACACTATCTCTTGAAAAGCTATCACCGAAATTTCAGATTTCTGTCATTTACAAATCGTATGCAAAAGTCGTTAACAGTATTGCTGTGTCCGTATTTTGTAACCTTATAATGATATATACGAAAACTACCCAAGTATTTTGAAAAATGCGGATTATAATATTAGTACCAATCCAACTAAAAGCAGTTTTCCAATTATCTGTAAACGGAAGAATTGCTTTTACCACTCGCCCTGGATTTAAGGATTCGATTCATTGCTGCCAAAGGAAACTTCATGAACTTCACATTCCATTGCCAAAATTTCAAATTTCTAGCATAAACACATCATTTGCAATATTCGTTAAAATTTTTTGAATTATCGATTTTTTTCAATGTTAGAAGGCGCAGTTATAGCTTTTTGGGATATTCAAAAAGTGCAGGTCGTAAGTGTTCATCAATACCTATCCAACATAAGAAGAATTTTTAATTATCTCTTAAAACACAAAAGTAGCGTTTCCCCCCCCCCCCCCGGGGGTTGGGTTGGGTGGGAGGGGGGGTCGTAATATTTCATTAATACTTATCCAATCTAAAAATAAATTTTACATCTAGAAAATTTATCTATTAAACATTTATCTATTAAAATAAAATTGCTACATTTTCCCACCCACCCTGGGTCTAAGGGATCAACTCATTGTTGCCGATGAAAACCTCGTGACCTTAACATTCCACTACCAAAATTTCAAATTTCCAGCATAACTACGTCTTTTGCAATATTCGTTTGAAACGTCTGAATTTTCAAAAATTTCCACCGTTAGAGGGCTCAATTAGAGATTTTAGAAGATTCGGAAAGTACTCATCACAATATTTCATTAATACTTATCAAACACTGAAAGAATTTTAAATTTATCACTTGAATTTTCCAATTAAAATGTTACGTAAATTCAAGTTTGTGAAATATTTTAAAATTTGCAAAAAAATAAAAAAATGTTATTAAATAAACGAAAACAAAATCGAATGTCTACACACAGAGAGATAAAATAAAAGCATTATCTGTTTTTTTTAAAGAAAAACAACTAAAAAATCCTCTTCAAGAACCCTCTCTCTTACATTCGATTATTGTATAGCCCAGTATTTTTTAATCTGACAATGAAACCTTATGCAAAAAAGAACACTGGACAGAACATTTGTTGAACTGTATCAGACATGTCATCTAAATCCCTGCGGTCACCATGGAGATGACCTTGACGTTCCTCACGTTTTCTTCTCCAGACGGAGATGACCTGAAGGAACGTGCCGTATGTTTGCATGCAGAACACAGAACACCAGCATGTCTCTTCTTTTTTAGTATTCTTATGTCCTCTTTTTGTATTCTCGTGCCTTCTCTTTGTATTCTTGTGTTCTTTTTGTATTCTCGTGTATTCCTTTTTGCAATCTTTTACCTTTTTTTTGTATTCTCGTGTGTTCTTATATTGTCATTTTTCTTTTACATTTTTGAGTGTTCTTTTTGTATTCTCGGTCTTTTTTTTTGGTCATTTACCGGTTCGTTTCACTTTGACAAAATCGATTATTTATTGCCTTTTACGGATGGGAAGAATAAGTCGTTGGACCAACAATTATCTAAAGACATTCCAATAAATAGTTACGACTGGTCGGAATTTATATTAGTCACATATGATTGAAGTGTCATGACATAGGGACGTACCTCGGGGGTGGGGGAAGTAGTGGTCCATCTCCAGTAAAATCCAACCGTCTTATACGAAATTTCAAGCTTGTCTACCTGCTTTGTAATCCAAAGCATGTGTCTTGCTATAATTATAATACAATAGTATATATCCGGCACCAGACATAGATTTCAAAACAACCTGTAAAATCTTATTCCGTATAGAATATCATTTTGAAGGGCAAGGCTCACAATCTGTAGTTTCATGTTAGAATTCTTACTGTTCCAGTGGTGATTTTTTTTCCCGCTTAACCCCCTTCTGTCTCGATCAGAAAGGGTTGGAATGTTTTACCTCGGAAATGCATTTTTTTTGCAGACATAGAACCCGAGGGCTCGGAGAAGTTTGGGGGAAGGGGACCCACTGGACAACTTTTAGGAGACATATGACAGCCTCCCGTCAAGGTCATCCAACGTATTCTATAACGCGCACAGCTCTCTTACACACCAGCCCACGGCTTAACGTCCCCTCCCACGGACGGCGGCCTTTCCAAGCCCATTAGTATCCCCTAATGACCGAGGTGAGGAAGGGGAGTTTTGCGAAGATAGATCTCAAAGCTGGCCCAACTGGGACTCGAACCTGGGAACTGCAAATTACGAGCCTGGGGTGCTATCGACTGAGCCACTGGTCAGAAAGGGGACACCGATGGGCTTGGCAAAGCCACATTCGTTGGATGGGACGTAGCCCCGTTGGGTGGGAAAGCCATTCCCTGTGCACATTAAGGAACACGTTGGATGACATTGACAGGAAGTTTCCACATCTCTCTTAACAGCTGTTCAGTGGGTTCCATTACATAACTCTGAATCCTTGGGTCTCGCATCTCATCAGGAAATTTTACAACTGTTCAGAAATTCTCACAATTCATCAAGAAGTCTCACATCTTAATAGGAAGTCTTATAGCTTTCCAGTAATTCTCATAACTCATCATGAAGTTTCAGAACTCTTTAAGAAATCTCACAGCTCTTTATGAAATCTTACATCTTATCAGGAAATCTTAAAATTCTTCAAGAAATCTCGCAACTCATTAGGAAATTTTAGAACTCTTCAGGAAGTCTCACAACTCATCAAGAAGTTTCACAGCTCTCCAATAGGTCATCAGAAAGTCAATACAGCTCTCCAATAGGTCATCAGAAAGTCAATACAGCTCTTCCATGTCTCACAGCTCATCAGGAAGTTTTACAGCTTTTCAAGGAAAGAATCTCACAGCTCATCAGAAATTTCACCGTTCATCAAAAAACTTACGCCTCATTCAGAAGTCTCGCATGCCATCGGGAAATCTTACAGCTCTTCAGGTAATCTCACAGCTCATCAAGAAGTTTAAAATTTTTTCAAGAAGTCTCACAACTCATCAGGAAGTTTTAAAACACTTCAAAAATATTCAGAAATTGTTAGGAAGTGTTACAGGTCTTCATGAAGTCTCATAGCTCACCATGAAGTATACAGCTCATCAGGAAGTTTTACAGCTCTTCAAGAAGTCTCACAGCTTATCAACAAATTCTCACTGTTCATCAAAAAAGTCTCACAACACACTAGAAAAGCGTGGGTTCGAACTCAACCAAACTAAAAACAATTTCATGCTAACTTTTTAGTTAATCTGCAAGTTATGCTTGTGACCAGGCCCGAATGTAGGAAAACATGAAGGGGGGAGTGGGCAATAAACACAATCTAGCAACTTAACGTCCCATCCGACGGACGGCGGCCTCTCCAAGCTCATCGGTGTTCCTTACTGACCGTGGGCAAGGCGGGAGTTTTGCGGAGATAAATCTCGACGTTTGCCCCACTGGGACTCGAACCTGGGAACAACAGATTACGAGCCTGGCGCGCTACCGATTGAGTCACCTACGCCCCCAGGGTTCTTGGAAAGAAAAAATCTGAACCCAATGGGCTTGAAAATGCAGTCGTCTGTCGTATGGGACGTTAAGCTGTGGTTCGGTATGCGGGAGAGCCATACGCTGTGCACGTTAAAGAACACGCTTGAAGGCCTTGACGGGAGACTGCTCATCTGTCTCCTAAGAGCCGTACAGCTGCTCCCTCTAACTTTCTCGGAGCCTTCGAGGTCCCTGTGACCTCGTCCGTCGGATGGGACGTTAAGACGTGGTCCCATGTGGGGAGAGCCACACCCTGCACACGTTAAAGAACACGCTGGATGGCATTGATGGGAGGCTACCATCTGTCTCCCAACAGCTGTTCCAGTGCGTCCCCTCCCCCAACTTTCTTTGAGCCTTCGGGGTCTGTGTGACCTGGCCATTTAGCCCATTGCCTGGCCGCTCAGAGGTAAAACCATCCAACCTCGTGACCTGGCCATTTAGCCCATTGTATTAAAAAAAAGTGCCAATCAGAAGTAAAACAGCGCAACCCAACTGACCAGGGCAGGGCAGGGAGTTTTGCAGAGATAGATCCCAGTGCTGTCCAAATGGGGCTGGAACCTGGGAACTGCAGACTAAGATCCTCGCGTGCTATTCTATTGGGACCTGGTAGGATGATTTGATTGGGTGAGAGGATAAAGTTGTATTCGGCCATTAAAACTGGAGATTTTTAATAACTGTCGCAGGACAAAAAATATCGCAATAGAATGTGGAGGCAAGGAGCCATATCGTCCTTGGGAAGATTTCATAACCGAATTAAAGAAGAAAACAAATTAATCAGTATTCAGAGATAAGAATTTCTGATAAGAAAATACGATTTTTTCTAGATTCGTGCCTGTATGTATCTTTCAGCTCGCCATCAAGACGAAGAGTTAAAAGTAATTCCTGCCTCTCATCATAGTCAAGCGCATGGGCCGATCAGGTCATTGTTCAGGAGCGTGGGTCGTCTCTCACGTGAAATTACCACCTGCCACCTACGGGAGTGGGCGAGGTGGATGGCGTCAGCTTCCTTCCGCAAGACATGATCACTCTCTCTACGTCAGTGAGGAGGAAAAGGGCTCGAGATAATAGCTTTAATTTGGCATTGCGATTGGCACGATCGAATTTCTGAATTGGGTCTTGTTGTTTTAAATTTGAGAAGCACTTTTTGCACACAATGGGCTTAATGGCCAGGTCACAAGCACCTCAGGGGGTCAAATTGGTCAACTTGACATCTGTTGAGAGATTGTGCTCTTGTCTTACTTTTAAGAGCATTTTTTGCACACAATGGGCTAAATGTCCAGGTCGCAAGGCCCCCAAGGGCTCAGAGATGTTGCAAGATAGAAATATTTACGAGGAGCCATTCATTGATGACGAGTGCATTTGTGAACACATTTCTTTTCGTTACCTTAACAAAAATAAGGGACTTTAATTTTTGTTATACATTATATTCAACACAAAATAATTTTTCGATAAATTTTTTGGGGTGGGGGGATGTGCAATTGACCACCCCCACCCCGAAAAAGTAATCCAATAATGGAAAAGAACAGAAGGTTATTTGTTTATCAGCCAAACGATCATCAAGTGTCATGACACACGTGACTGATCACGGAACTATGACGTCAGATGGTAGGCAATTCACTGCAAGAATAAACAAATCGGGGATCACGGTGGCGTGAAAAGAGATGGGTAAACATCGGCTTTTAAAATCCTGCTGGTCTATAATATTTAGACTCTTCATCGTCCAGGTTAGTTCCGTAAGAAGAGAGGTCATAGTCTTCCATCCCGTCCTTGGTTTTCAGTGGTAAAAATGGAAAGGCTTTGTTTCGGGAATGAAGTTCTGCCTCATTTGTTCCGCTGGATGGAGTTTTTAAACACTGCGATGTAATTTTTTAAAATTTATATTGTCCAGTTTGTTTGTTTGCTACAATAGGAAGTGAAATTTGAAGTTAATGACAAACGAATTCCACTTCCTTACCTATTGTTTTAAGAGACGTGATGTTTGATGTGATTGACCTTTAAAGTATTAATCTTGGCTTACCGTGAAATAGTTTAATGCATTTTAAGATTTTTTTTAGTCATTGTTTTACATTTTGAACGGTATCCCAAATTATGATCGTTTAGAACTGGGATATTTTATCTCTGAGTGGGTTGGGTTGTTTTACCTCTGAGCGGCACTTTTTTGCACACCATGAGCTAAATGGCCAGGTCACAAGGACCCCAAAGGCTCAGAGAAGGTTGGGGGAGGGGACCCACTGGAACAGCTGTGGGGAGACAGATAGTAGATTGCCATCAAGCGTGTTCTTCAACGTGCACAGGGTATGGCTCTCCCGCACACGGGGCCACGGCTTAACGTCCCATCCGACGGACGGCGACCTTTCCAAGCCCATCGGTGTCCCCTACTGACTGTGGACAGGGCGGGGAATTTTGCGGAGATAAATCTCAACGCTGACCCAGCTGGGACTCGAACCTGGGAACTACAGATTACGAGCCTGGCGCGCTACCGACTGAGCCACCCCCTCCCCACACTCTGAGAGGCACTTTTGTACAAACAATGGGCTAAATGGCAAGGACCCCGAAGAATTAGAGAATGTTGATGGAGGGGACCCAGTGGAGAACTATTAGGAAACAGATGGTACTTCCCGTCAGGGACCTCTAGCGTGTTTTTTAAAGTATCGGTAGCGCGTCAGTCTCGTAATCTGCAGTTACCAGGTTCGAGTCCCTACTGAGTAAGGGTTAAGATTTATCTCCACGAAATTTCACGCCCTGCCCACGGTCAGTAGGGGACACCGATGGGCTTGGAAAGGCCGCCGTCCGTCTGATGGGACGTTAAGCCGTGTCTCCGTGTGCGGGAGAGCCATACCCTGTGTTCGTTAAAGAACACGCTGGATGGCCTTGACGGTAGGCTACCATCTGTCTCCCTGTGTTCCAGTGGGTCCCCTCCCCCAACCTTCTCTGAGCCTTCGGGGTCCATGTGACCTTGCCATTTAGCCCATGGAGTGCAAAAAAAGCGCCGCTCAGTGGTAAAACAACTCAACCCAACCTTCCCTGAGATATTGGGGTCCTTGTGACCTGGCCATTTAGCCTATGGTGTATAAAAAAGTGCTGCTTAGAGGCAAAACAACCGAATCCAACTCCCACCAGATTCGGTGTTCGTAATAATTTGGTCAAGCAGTGTACATTCTGGGTTGTTTTAATTTATTCTTTGTTAATAATCGATTTATTTTAATTGTTTGCATTAATTTCACTAAATATACCGACCTGGATTGTTCTTTTAATTTTTTTCAGATGTCTCGGCATGCCGCATTGCTGCTAATTTTTTACTACATTCAGGTAAATGATATTAGTTTTACTCACAAGATATCAGTTAAAAATAAAAATAATTTTGGGCTTAGGAAAATATGAAATTTATGTTTTAAAGTTATCTGTTTCAAAAATGGAACTTTGATTTTAATCTATTCGTTATTATTTAATTTCTTTCGTTTAAATGCCAAAATAAATTTAATTTATTTATTTGTTCCTGTAAAAAATTGGTTTTTCTTTATAGCAAAATATGCATTGAATAATAAACAGAGCCGTAAGTAATATTAATTTCTATGTTATGTCCATATGTAAGATAATTTCCATGTTATATGAATGGGAATCTAATTTCGAAGTTCTATAACTTCTAATTATTCATTTAATGGAAAAATGTGACTGAAGATAAATTAAAGATCGTAATCAAATCTATTTAAATCTCGATTTTCAACAATATTCCTCTAATATTTTAGGAGTTAGGGAAGCTGGTATATAAAACAACAATAAATAATTGTTTTATAAAAATTATTCAAAATTGTGTAATATTAAAATAATCATTAAGGGAACTCCTAAAATCTATATTTATTTTATTAAATGGTTTGAAACAATAATTATTATTTAAAGTTTTAATTTCTGAGGTAAATTCTTACGACGTTTTAACTCTATGAAATAATTCAGCTTCAATAATTCTTTATATAATGAACTCATTTTATTGAAAATCGAGATTAAAATAGATTTGATTATGATTTTTAATTTGTCTTCAGTCACATTTTTCCATTAAATACATATTTTATAAGTTATAGAGCTTCGAAATTAGATTGACATCAACATGAAAATTTTGTTAATATTTTGGTAGGGAAGTATATACAGTACTGCGCAAATTAGTTGGGACAATAGGAAAATGCAGTAACAAAGACACAACTAAAATAATTATTCGTTTAATAGTGTACAATTTTAATAGAGAATGTGACCTCCTTAGCTTTAATTACTTCTGTCACCCTCTCAAACATGCCACTAGCTTTCCACACATCTCCTTCACTTCAGGGTCGTGGTACCACACTTTCATGACACTTTCTATTATTTTGGTTTTTAAATCCATCTTAGATATGCGCGCTTTAATAATGGCCCACAAATTTTCAATGGGATTTAGATCGGGTGAATTTCCTGGTCACTCCAATACCTTCAAATGTTGCTGGGTAAAGAAGCTCTTTGCAAGCTTGAAATTGGGCATGGAGCCAGATCCTGTTGAAATACCCCATCGCCGTTAGGAAACAGCTTCTGCAGTGTTGGGACCATTGTCGCCTCCAGAACGCATATGTACTTTTTGCTGTCCATCATTCCTTCAATGGGGTGAAGCGTCTGTGGCCCGGAAGCTGTGAAACATCCCAAAACATGACCTTGGATGGGTGTTTGGGGGATTGCTGGATGTGGCCGGATCGAAGAGGTTCTCCAGGCGAGCTGCGGAGGAAATTTGACCTGTAGCCATGCACCTCAAATTGGGGTTGTCGAAAAATATCACTTTTTCCCAATTCTCCACAGTCCAGTCTCGATGTTTCTTTGCCCAGGATAGCCTTTTTTGCTTCATAGCGGGTGTCAAAAGCTGCTTTTTGGAGGGGCGTCGTGCCCGGCGGCCACACTCCAGAAGGTGACGACGTACGGTGGAAGCATCTATATTAACCCCATGAGACGCAATCTCCCTTTTGGCGTCTCCACTGGTCTTCTTCGGGTCTATGATACTAATTCTTCGAATTAGACTATCATTTCTAGGAGTGGTTTTTCTTTTTCTTCCACGATGTCCTTTACGGGACGTGTCCACGGACCTTGTCTCCTTATGCAGCTTCATGATCCGTGAAACGCTGGATTTCCCGACGCCAACTGCTTTTGCTATCTGCCTAGCAGTAAGTGAAGTGTTTTCGCCTAAAGCGATTATTTTAGCTCGTTTACGAGGCGTGATGTCCGTGATGTATTTAATAAAAAAAGTTTCCAATGAAAATTGTGAACTACTTACATAATCACGTCCTCAGCCTATGAAATATCCATATTCCGACTAAAGTGGAAGTGTAAAATAATAACAGAGTAACACAACAGACAATTCTAAACTTGCAGATATCGCTCTGCAGAAGGTGGCGAACAAGTTTAGACTTGCAGCAGTTAACTGGTGCAATTTATATGAATATTATATTTTCTTCAAATATTTGAGTGCTCTGCAGCGGAAGGGACATAGCGTTCCTTCGCTTGTCCCAACTAATTCGCACAGTACTGTATTGTGTAATCTGATGTTATAAACGTATTTAGTACGAAAAATAATTTTCATGCATTTCTTTCTTGTTTTTTTTTTTCCTTTTAGATTTTAGTCACATTATCGCAAGCTGCTATGGAAACAGATGGTAAGGAAATTGTTTCAAATATTTTTAATAACATAATACTGTTAACCTATTATTTCTATACCTAACTAGCAGAACTTCCCAGCATTGCTAGGGAATTAATATAATAATATCCAGGTTCCAGGTGTACTCCGATATTCCTTTACGTCACGGATAACGTTGCTAGTAGCAGAAGTTTTCGGCTTCCTGTAATTCTGCAAGTACTTCATCGATTGGCCACGAATTCGTTATGGTGGTTCCACTTCCGTTTTTCTGAGTAGGAATTTTAATCAACGGGAGTTTTATCTTCTTAATTTAAGGTCTTCGATTTGAATTTTAAATTGAGCAAAAGACTTCCAATCTGTGCCTCTCCGATTTTATTTTGAAACGAGCCAAAAAGAACTTCCATTCTGACACTCCCAATTACATTTCGAAATGAGAAAAATAAAACCCTTCAATCGCAGACTCTCCTATTTCCCTTCAAAAGGAGCAAAATATTCCCAACATCAGACTCTCCAATTTCCTTTCAAAAGGAGCAAAATATTTCCAGCATCAGACTCTCCAATTTCCTTTCAAAAGGAGCAAAATATTTCCAGCATCAGGCTCTCCTATTTCCTTTCAAAAGGAGCATAATATTTCCAATATCAGACTCTCCTATTTCCTTTCAAAAGGAGCAAAATATTTCCAATATCAGACTCTCTTATTTCCTTTCAAAAGGAGCAAAATATTTCCAACATCAAACTCTCCTATTTCCTTTCAAAAGCAGCAAAATATTTCCAACATCAGGCTCTCCTATTTCCCTTCAAAAGGAGCAAAATATTTCCAATATCAGACTCTCCTATTTCTTTTCAAAAGGAGCAAAATATTTCCAATATCAGACTCTCCTATTTCCTTTCAAAAGGAGCAAAATATTTCCAATATCAGACTCTCCTATTTCCTTCCAAAACGAGCAAAATATTTCCAATATCAGACTCTCCTATTTCCTTTCAAAAGGAGCAAAATATTTCCAATATCAGACTCTCCTATTTCTTTTCAAAAGGAGCAAAATATTTCCAATATCAGACTCTCCTATTTCCTTTCAAAAGCAGCAAAATATTTCCAACATCGGGCTCTCCTATTTCCCTTCAAAAGGTGCAAAATATTCCCAACATCAGACTCTCCAATTTCCTTCCAAAACGAGCAAAATATTTCCAATATCAGACTCTCCTATTTCCTTTCAAAAGGAGCAAAATATTTCCAATATCAGACTCTCCTATTTCTTTTCAAAAGGAGCAAAATATTTCCAATATCAGACTCTCCTATTTCCTTTCAAAAGCAGCAAAATATTTCCAACATCGGGCTCTCCTATTTCCCTTCAAAAGGTGCAAAATATTCCCAACATCAGACTCTCCAATTTCCTTTCAAAAGGAGCAAAATATTTCCAATATCAGACTCTCCTATTTCCTTTCAAAACGAGCAAAATATTTCCAATATCAGACTCTCCTATTTCCTTTCAAAAGGAGCAAAATATTTCCAGCACCAGGCTCTCCTATTTCCTTTCAAAAGGAGCAAAATATTTCCAATACCAGACTCTCCTATTTCCTTTCAAAAGGAGCAAAATATTTCCAATACCAGACTCTCCTATTTCCTTTCAAAAGGAGCAAAATATTTCCAATACCAGACTCTCCTATTTCCTTTCAAAAGGGGCAAAATATTTCCAATATCAGACTCTCCTATTTCCTTTGAAAAAGAACAAAATATTTCCAATATTAGACTCTCCTATTTCATTTTGAAATGAACAAAAGTCCTCCGATATCAGACTCTTTTATTTCATTTCGAAAGGAGGAAAAGTCTCTTCTGGACTGTTTTTTTCACCTCTGATATCCACAATGCACTCTAAGGCGAGTTCAGTTGTTTGCGGCCCAATTGATTGAAAGCTACAACTGCTGAAGTGAACCCAATGTATACTTGCTAGTATGTGGGGAGAGATCCATTCAGAGTGTTTCTCGACGTTCTGAAAACACAGCTGTCATCAATACGGAGTCACGACTTAACCATTTTATGGACAGTTTGTTTTTATTACTATAGTGGAAATCACTGGACACAATCATTGTGAAGTGTTCCACAATTGAGCAGTGATATGTAAACTGGTCGTCACCCCTTGGGGTGGGGGGGGGGGTAGCAAACAGCAGGTGGCGCACCAGGTTCGATTCCCATTTGGGTCAAGCGTTGAGATTTTTCTCCGCAAAATTTCCCGCCCTGCCCTCGAACAGTAGTGGTCACCGATGAGCTTGGAAAGGCCTCCATCAGTCGGATGGGATGTTAAGCCGTGAATCCCTTGTGCTGAACAGCTATACCTGGGCACGTTAAAGAACACGTTGGATGACCTTGACAAGAGGCTACCATTTGTCTCCTAACAGCTGTCCAGTGGGTCCCCTCCCATAAAAAATCTCTGTGCCCTTGGGATCTTTGTGACCTGGCCATTTAGCCCATTATATGCAAAATAAGTGCTGCTCAGAGATAAAACAACCCAAATTAAATCTGAGTGCTTGAAAGCCTTACCCTGTTCACATTACAGAACCCGCTGGATGGCCTTGACGGGAGACTACCATCTATCTCCTAACAGCTGTCCAGTGGGTCCTCTTCCCTCAACCTTTTCTGAATCCTTGGGGTCCTTGTTACCTTGCCCATTATGTGCAAAAAAAAAAAGTGCCGCTCAGAGGTAAAACAACCTAAACCTTAGCAGTACTTCTTAATAGTTCTTTAAGTGTTTCCCTCTATTACTAAAATAAAACGCAGTTTAATCTAAATATTATTTACCATAAATGTACAGTGGCTGAAAGAGCCGAGAGGTATTTAAGTAGATTCTACTTGTCTAGATGACGTATCGGAAAACTGACTTGCTAACAGCTGTAGGAGTGACGTAATTCAATGACCTTCAGCCCTCGCTCATTTTATCTGATCATGAAGCCTCCACACTAGAGAACTTCACATTTACGTCAATACTTCCTTAAAAAACTACAACATATGAAACATCGCTGAACTCTTGGCTGACCAACCCTCATAGATAACTTCGCTAATAAAAATGAAAGGCATATTTAAAGTGATCAAATCGCCCTGACACCCGTCTAGAGTAGTTCTTGCCTTTCATTGATAAGTTGCCATGAGAATAATAATGAAAGAGATCAAGGTCTTTCATTTTCTCAGTAAGGAGTTATCTGAAATTCTTGTAACTGAAAAGTTGCTAGGTTTTCTCAGTCGATAGCGTGCCAGGCTCGTAATCTGAAGTTCCCAGGTTCGAGTCCCAGCTCAGCCAGCGTTGAGATTTATCTCCGCAAAACTCCCCGCCCTGCCCACGGTCAGTAAGAGACACCGATGGACTTGGAAAGGACGCCGTCCGTCGGATGGGACATTAAGCCGAGGCATCATGTGTAGGTTGGGTCGGGTTGTTTTACCTCTGAGCGGCACTTTTTTTGCACACAATGGGCTAAATGGCCAGGTCACAAGGACCCGGAAGGCTCAGAGATGGTTGGGGGAGGGGGCTCACTGGAACAGTTGTTACGAGACAGATGGTAGCCTCCCGCCAAGATCATCCAGCGTGTTCTTTAAAGTGCACAGGGTATGGCAGTCTAACGTCCCATCCGACGGACGGCGGTCTTTCTGAACCCATCGGTGTCCCCACTGACCATGGGCAGGGCGGAGAGTTTTGCGGAGATAAATATCAACGCTGACCCAGCTGGGACTCGAACCTGGGAACTACAGATTACGAGCCTGGTGCGCTACCGACTGAGCCCCCCCCCGCCCCCCATGTGTGGAAGAGCCATACCCTGTGCACGTCAAAGAACACTGGATGGCCTTGACGGGAGGCTACCATCTGTCTCCCAACACCTGTTCCAGTGGATCCCCTTCCCCAACCTTCTCTGAGCCTTCGGGGTCCTTGTGACCTGGCCATTTAGCCCATGGTGTGCAAAAAAGTGCCGTCAGAGGTAAACCCAACAGCAAAACTCCCTATTGCCCACGGTCAGTTGGGGACATCGATGGACTTGTAAAGGCAGCTTCCATTGGATGGGACGTTAGGTCGTCACTTCGTGTGCGGGAAAGTCATACCTAGAGCACGTTAAAGAACATGCTTAATGGCCTTGATGGGAAACTACAATCTGCCTCCTACCTGCTTTCCAGTCCTACTTGGGGTCTTTGTGACTTGACCATTTAACCCATGGTATCCAAAAAATGCCACTCAGTGGTTAAAACAATCCAACAGACTTCATCATCATCATCAGTTTATTATAATAATAAGGTTACAAACAGCATATATTTGTAATACTCTTATTAACCCAAGAGCATCTAAGCTCATGCAGGTTAACTTACAAATTATTTAAATACATAATTTTGGCAAAAGTGACACTCAACTTTATATAAAGAAAAAATAAACAAAAACAATACAAGATTTATAAAAGCGATTATTATTATATTTTTTTTTACTTTAACGCTGAAAACAGGCTGTCAGCATTAAAGAACAAACTCGATGGCTTTGACGGGAAGCTACCATCTATCTCCTAACAGCCGTTCCAGTGGGTCTTCTCCCCCGACTTTCTCTGAGCCTTCGGGGTCCTTGTGACCTGGCCATTTAGCCATGATGTGCAAAATTTTGCTCAAGGGCAAAATTCGGTTCTTTTACCTCTGAGCGGCACTTTTTTGTGCATCATGGTCTAAATGGCCAGGTCACAAAGACCCCATGATCTCAGGGTTGGTTGGGTTGTTTTACCTCTAAGCGGCACTTTTTTGCACACAATGGGCTAAATGGCCAGGTCACAACGACCCCGAAGTCTCAGAGAAGGTTGGGGGAGGGGACCAACTGGAACAGCTGTTAGGAGACAGATGGTAGCCTCCCGTCAAGGCCATCCAGTGTGTTCTTTAACGTGCACAGGATATGGCTCTCCCACACAAGGAGCCACGGCTTAACGTCCCATCCGACGGACGGCGGCCTTTCCAAACCCATCGGTGTTCCCTAGTGACCGTGAGCAGGGCGGGGAGTTTCGCGGAGATAAATCTCAACGCTGGCTCAGAACAGACTCGAACCTGGGAACTGCAGATTACGAGCATGGCGCGCTACCGACTGAGCCCCTCCCCGCTCTCTAGTAGATACCCTTCTGTTACCAACTCTGAACCTTTTTGACATGACCCTTTATTTAACTTTATACCCAAAAGTGTCGCTCAGAGGTAAAACAACCATCTTCCATCGGGTACGTTAAACTTTCTCTCAATATTCAGCATACATGAGGAGAGTCTGTGTGCTTCTCTGCAATTGCTCTCTGACTTGATATGTGGACGAACAGGTTTTTCTCGAAACTACCTTGGGGAAAGACTCGAAGAAAGTGGAGAGTTAAAAAGGTTTCGTTTATTTACTTTTGCTTTTCTTACTCTTTATGTTAAGGTCGACTGTGTATCCAGCCAACAGGAAACTCGACAAACTTTAGTAGTAATATGAGGTCGAAAGAGCTTTTATCGCACCAGGGATCAGGAAGTTGTGAAATAGCGACGAGTTTCTGTGACGACGAGAAAGTATCTCTTATCTTTGACAGTAATCATTGCTAATTGCGGATGATTTAAAGGAATAATTCACCAGCGGAACCAAATATAGGCGATCTTCAGAAATGATAATATCTGTCCTTATCTTTTGTAAAAATTAGGAAACCTACGGAACAGATATGTGCGCGTGTGGATGCGGTTTAGTGATGGTTGGGTTGTTTTACCTCTGAGCGGCTCTTTTTCGAACGCAATGGGCTAAATAGCCAGGCCACAAGGACTCCAAAAAACCAAAGGCTTTTGAAAAACCAAAAAAACAAAGGCTCAGAGAAGGTTGGTTAGCGGTTTCCACTGGAACAGCTGTTGGGAGTCAGATGGAAACCTGTCAAAGTCATTCAGTGTGTTCTTTAATGAGCACAAATTATTGGTCAATAATTTAACATCATATCGAACTTACGCCGCCTTTTCCAAGGCAATCGATGCCCTTGGAACTTCACTCTGATTGAGGGCAGGGTGGAGTTTAGCGGAGATAAATTTCGACGCTGACACAGTTGGAACTCGAACCTGGGAACATCACATTTTGAGTCTGGTGCGCTACCGACTAAGCCAGTTCCTGTCCCTGCTTGTTAAAGACTAGTAACCTTTTGCTTTGGAGTTTGGATCTGTCGTTTGAATCTAACACTCTCCTTGCAATTTCACTCATGCACCCTCTGTCGGGTGGCGGGGGGGGGGGCTCAGTCGGTAGCGCGCCAGACTCGTAATCTGTAGTTCCCAGGTTCGAGTCCCAGTTGGGTCAGCGTTGAGATTTATCTTCGCAAAACTCCCCGCCCTGCCCACGGTCAGTAGGAGACACCGATGGGCTTGGAAAGACCGCCGTCCGTCGGATGAGATGTTAAGCCGTGACCCCGTGCACGGGAGAGTCATACCCTGTGCACGTTAATGAACACGCTGGATGGCTTTGACGGGAGGCTACCATCTGTCTCTCAACAGCTGTTCCAGTGGGTCCCCTCCTCTAACCTTCTCTGAGCTTTCGGGGTCCTTGTGACCTGGCCATTTAGCCCATGGTGTTCAAAAAAAGTGCCGCTCAGATGTAAAACAACCCAACCCAAACAACCGTCTGTCGGATGGGCGTTTATCCGTGGTTCCGTGTGAATCAGAGCCTTACCTTATGCACATTAATGGGATACTTCCACTTTCTCCTTACAGATGCCCAGTAATCCCTTTCCTCAAACTTTCTCAACTATTGGAGTCCTTTTGACCTGACTATTTATACTATTTCGCACAAAAGTGCCGCTCGAAGACAAACCAGTCCAATCAAATCCTTTAATAACTTTCCATTAATAGTTCTTCCTATTTAGCTGTGGGGTCTTTGTGACCCGAAATTTAATCTATTAGATTGAAAAGAGTGTTGTTCAAAGGTAATCAAAACCAACCCTTTAATTAGGGGCTCCAGGATCGTAATCTGCAAATAACAGGTTCGAGTCCCAACTCTGCCAGCATTGAGGTTTATCTTCGCTATATCTCCATCTTGCCCTCGGTGAGAAAGGGGGGCACCGGTGAGAAATAAGTGCTGCTCAGAGGTAAAACAACCCAAACTAAATCCGTGTGCTTGAGAGAGCTTTACCCTGTTCACATTAAAGAACACGCTGGATGGTCTTTACGGGAGACTACCATCTGTCTCATAACTGGTATCCAGTGGGTCCTCTTCCAGCCCTCGGGGTCTTTGTGACCTGGCCATTTAGCACATTGTATGCAAAATAAGTGCTGCTCAGAGGTAAAACAACCCAAACTAAATCCGTGTGCTTGAGAGAGCTTTACCCTGTTCACATTAAAGAACACGCTGGATGGTCTTTACGGAAGACTACCATCTGTCTCATAACTGCTATCCAGTGAGTCCTCTTCCAGCCCTCGCTGTCTTTGTGACCTGGCCATTTTGCCCATTGTATGCAAAATAAGTGCTGCTCAGAGGTAAAACAGCTCAACTCAATATTGTACTGAGGTTATCATATTGTAACGAAAGCAAAACGTACAACAATGAAGTCGGGACTGTGATATTACCAGGAACTCGAGATGTAACACGGAGAACGTGAATTACGTCACTTTTCTGTTCGAACGAGGAGTTAACTTTAGAAAAAGAGATAGAATTCCAGTAGTTGTTCTCCAGTTGCTTGTGATAGTTGATGAGTTGTTTTTTTCGGAAGAATTACTGTAAAGCAGAAATATTTAACATTGTGCGCGTTTGTCTAAGAAGAAATATTTTATTTGGAGCGTGCGCCGGAGTATTAAAACAGTTTATTAATTCAGGTTTCGTTAGTAAACTAGTAAGAGAAAAGAAAACTGAAAATGAAAAGCAATGTAGATGTTTCGCTGAATATACTTCTTGTGCTTCGTTTTGGTAAAGAGCTCAGTTTTAAAAATGCGCTATCAGTATAAAGTGATCCTGATAATCACAATTTCTAGACTATTTGCTTGGTTAATCAAATAGTCTAGTAATTGTGATTATCAGGATCACTTTATACTGATAGAGAGCATAGTGGTGTTTTGTGCAAATAGTAAGAAATTGTTAGGGGCGGGGTGGCTCAGTCGGTAGCGCGCCAGGCTCCTGTAGTTCCCAGGTTCGAGTCCCAGCTGGGTCACCGTTCAGATTTATCTGAACGGTGACCCAGCTGCCCACGGTCTTTGTGACCTGGCCATTTAGGTGCACCCTTTTATTATTAATAAAATAATTTTTATTAATAATAAAAGGCCCCCCATTAGGTGCCCCCATTATACCCCCCATTAGGTGCCACCTTTTTGCACACCATAGGCTAAATGGCCAGGTCACATGGACCCCGAAGGCTCAGAGAAGGTTGGGGGAGGGGACCCACTGGAACAGCTGTTGGGAGACAGATGGTAGCCTCCCGTCAAGGCCATCCAGCGTGTTCTTTAACGTGCATAGGGTATGGCTCTCCCACACACGGGGCCACGGCTTAACGTCCCATCCGACGGACGGCGGCCTTTCCAAGCCCATCGGTGTCCCCTACTGACCGTGGGCAGGGCGGGGAATTTTGCGGAGATAAATCTCAACGCTGACCCAGCTGCGACTCGAACCTGGGAACTACAGGTTACGAGCCTGGCGCGCTACCGACTGAGCCACCCCCGCCCCCGAGAGTCAAGAACGCAACCTACTTTTGGGGCAATAAGGAAACTTGGCCATGAGTTAGGTCATCAGAAAGGGTTGTTATGTAAGCGATAGAAGAAACTTTTCTCATTTCTTCCGGTTCCATTGATTGGTATTTTGAAATCGACCAAAAACATATCTCTGATATCAGAGATAAGGTGACTTTAAATGTTTCATGCCTTTCAATTTACTGTCGCATTTAGAGATAAACGATATAATCTCACTTATACTTTTAATAATGTTTTCTACTAAGAAAATAAAGAGATAAATATACGAAAAAAAAAAATTCCCGGCAATAAAATGAAATTAGAACATTGTTTTAGCAAAAATTTAGACGTTTACTATTATGTGAATGAAAATCAAACTTCGCAGCTCTATAACTACTCAAAAATGCATTTAATAAGAAAAAGACTGAAGATAAAGATCATAATAAAATCTATTTAAATCTCGATTTTCAACAATATTCATTCAGTATTTAATGAGTTATGGAAGAAGGAATGTTTCACAATGAACTATCTTTTGTACAAATTCATTTATAATTAGGTGATATTGAAATAATATATCTAAAATCTATATTTTATTAAATGGTTTGAAACAATGCTCATTATTTACTCTAGCTTCAATAACTCTTTAAATACTGAGCGAAAATTATTGAAGAACGATATTTAAATAGACCTGATTACGATCTTTATCTAGAGTCACATTTTTCCATTAAATGCATATTTTAGAAGTTACAGAGCTTCGAAGTTAGATTGCCATTATAACATGGAAATTGTCTAATATTTTGGTGGGGAAGTGTATGTAAATTTCCGAAAAATTTAAAAACATGAATTGATGAATTTATTTATATTGAAGCGACCTTTTCTTTAAAAGGGAAAAAAATATTGCATTGTGTATGCGCTAACATATATTTATTCGAAAATTCTTGGCATTGGTTATGCATCGGTAATTATTAAAAATTGTAAAATTTAAATTTCGTATTTACAAATTAAATAATTTTTAATGAAATTAATATTCTTCACAAAATTGTAAATCCTCTGGCCCAGTGGTTCTCAATCCTTTATGCTTCACGTACCCTCTAGAAATGTATATGAAACTGACGTACCCCTTGTATAGATTATTATACTATAACTATAGTTTTATCTATGGGAATAAAATAAAACATATATACAACATATATATCAGTGGTTCTCAACCCTTTATGCTTCACGTACCCACTGGAAACGTGTACGTAACTGGCGTACCCCTTATATAGATACAGTACTGTGCAAATTAGTTGGGACAATAGGGAAATGCAGTAACAAAGACACAACTAAAATATTTATTGTTTAATAGTGTAGTTAATAGTGAATGTGACCCCCCTTAGCTTTAATTACTTCTTCCACCCTCTCAACCATTGATGCCACTAGCTTTCCACACATCTCCTTCACTTCAGGGTCGTGGTACCACACTTTCATGACACTTTCTATCATTTTGGTTTTCGTCGTGCAATCCATCTTAGATATGCGCGCTTTAATAATGGCCGACAAATTTTCAATGGGGTTTAGATCTGGTGAATTTCCTGGCCACTCCAATACCTTCAAATGTTGCTGGGTAGAGAAGCTCTTAAGCAAGCTTAGAATTGTGGCATGGAGCCAGATCCTGTTGAAATACCCCATCACCGTTAGGAAACAGCTTCTGCAGTGTTGGGACCATTTTCGCCTCCAGAACGCCTATGTACTTTTTGCTGTCCATCATTCCTTCAATGGGGTGAAGCGTCTGTGGCCCGGAAGCTGTGAAACATCCCCAAAACATGATTTTTTGGGGGATTGCTGGATGTGGCCGGATCGAAGAGGTTTTCCAGTCTTCGCTTGTCCCAACTAATTTGCACAGTACTGTAGATAAAACTATAGTTATAGTATAACAATGGGAATAAAACTTATACATCAGTGGTTCTCAACCTTTTATGCTTCACGTAACCCCTGGAAATGTGTATGTAACTGGCATACCCCTTGTATAGATAGATAAAACTATAGTTATAGTATAACAATGGGAATAAAATAAAACATATATATCAGTGGTTCTCAACCCTTTATGCTTTACGTACCCCCTGGAAATGTGTACGTAACTGGCGTACCCCTTATATAGATAGATAAAACTATAGTTATAGTATAACAATGGGAATAAAATAAAACATATAAATATATAACATATATCTAGCGACTTTTGAGCTCTCACCGCGTACCCCAAAAAATTTTACCCCGTACTTTGCGTTGAGAATCCCTACTCTGGCTAGTTCGATAATCTTCTGCATGATTGGCATTCTAAATATTAATTAAGCTATTATTATTATTTGAAAATATTATATATTCTATTATCTTTCATTTTCATTGTTTAATAAATATATAATTTAAAATATCGTAAAATTTGTACAACTGAAATAAAATCGATGTTTAAACTGAAATTGTTAGCGAGTTTATCTGCTGTTTAAGTTAAAGAAGAATACTTTAAAAATATTTTATTATTATTTTTTGCCTTGTACAGTAACCGTGGACTGCCATAGTGATCCAGACAATATGATAATCGCTGTGGAAACCAACGTCCCTTTCCAAGGGTTGGTTTATGTATCTAAAAGATACGGAGATCCAGAGTGTACTGTGAGAGGACGAAAAAATAACACAACCATCTTCAAGGTTCCTTTTTATGGTTGCAACACTACTCAGGTAAAAGAAAAACGATTTCATGTGTAGGATTACATGAATTACATCAACTTACCTTTTAGCAGTCAGAGGCAGAGTTGACTAAGTAGGTAGCGCGGCAAGCTCGTAATTATAATTTTTATTATAGAAATAAGCCCAGTTGGAGTCCCAGCTGAGTCACCGTTGAGATTTATTTCCGCAAAACTCCCCGCCCGACCACGGTTTGTAGGGACACCGATGAACTTGGAAAGATCACCGTCCCCGTCGGATGGGACGTTAAGCTGTGGCTCTGTGTGCAGGAGAGACATACCCTGTTCACGTTAAAGAACACGCTGGATGGCCTTGATGGGAGGCTACCATCTGTCTCCCAATAGCTGTTCCAGTGGGTCGCCAATCTTTTCTGAGACCCTGGGATTCTTGTGACCTGGCCATTTAGCCCATAGTGTGCAAAAAGTGCCGCCCGGAGGAAAAGAAACTTAACCAACCTTTGAGAGGCCCTTTTTGCACACAATGGGTTAAACAGTCAAGTCACAAAGACCCCAAGGGCTCAGAGATGATAGGGAACAGTTGTTGGGAGTCAGATGGAAGCCTTCTGCCAAGGCCATCTGGCATCTTCTTTAACGTGTAAAGCATGTGACTCTCATTGACATTAGACCACGGCGTAATCTCCCTTCTAACGGACAATGGTGGACATTCCAAGCCCATCAGTGTCTCCTTTCACATTATGGGCAGAATGTGGGTTAGATCCGCCAAATCTCAAGTTGGCACAGTTGGAACACGAACCTGACAACTGCAGATTACAAGTCTGGCGCGCTACCGATTGAGCTAAATCCCGCCTTTAAAGTAGGATGTAGAAGTTGTTTTTTCCAGAGATAAAAATAATGTTTTTTTTTATGAACAGTTTTTTAATTTTCTTTAAATATTCATTTATTTCAGTTATGAAATTATTTCTATTTTTCGATGTGTATACCAATGCTGTATAATCAGCAAATGTGATTATTTTTATATCAAAATTAGAAAGATCATAAATAAGCACGTTAAACAGAATGGGACATACTACCGAACCTTGTGGTACACCATATATTATTTTAATTCCTTTGCTGTAGTAGTTTTCTACTTTTACTTTTTTCTTAGTTCCATTTATTAAATAAGTTTGCAACCATGTCAACATATTGAATAATATATATATTGAATAATAATATAATTTAGTCAATACTAATTCCAAAAATCATGTGATGCCGAAACAAACACTTTTTTAATCAAAAAATGTTATGACAATATAAGCTAGTGATATTATTAGTACAGAATTTTCAATCCACGTTTCGTTTTCAAAACCGAACCAATTTTTTGTAAATTGTTCTCCTTTTTAGTTTTGAATTTTACTGCTATTATTTCTCAATGATTTTCGATAATTTTGATTTTGTATGCCTCCTTAATAAATAGCAATAAGAAGTGAATAAGACAGTAGGAAAATGTCTTGTACATAACGTTGGGTGACCAAAAGTCCCCGTTTTCCGGAGACAGCCCTTGCTTTAAAGGCTCTGTGGCAGACGAAAAAGTGTCCCCGGAATTCGGTTTTAGAATTTTTTTAAAATATTAAAATCACTGTACAACTGGAGAAGATCTTTACTAATAAAATAGTAGTGTCAACACTTGTTATAAAAAGTTTCGGTCGCAATGCAGGTGAATATCATTATATTGAAAGCGGGATCCATGCGGACGCCAGTAGTCTTTCCACTTTCCAACACCATGGCGTGCCCGTAAGGTTGCCGATAGCTTAATATACACACACGTTAAGTTTCATCACTATTTCAACATATTTCGACGCTATGTAGTTCCCCAAATATTTGACCGACAGGTTCCCCCTGTATAAAACTGGACTGAGTTAAAAAAAAAATTGAGTCCCAACCAGGGCCGGACTTTTCCTTTCTGAAGTCCTAAGCTATGAAAAGTTTCAGAGGTCTTAAGGTACAATAAGTTGAAGAGGCCCTAACCTAAAATAAGCTGAAGAGGTCCTAACCAAAAATTAGTTGAAGAAGACGTAAGCTACAATAATTTAAAAAGAACTTAAGCTGCAATAAGTTTAAGAGGTCCTAAACTACAATAAGTTGAAGAGGTCGTAAGGTACAATAAATTGAAGAGGCTCTAAGCTATAATAAGTTGAAGAGGTCGTGAGCTGCAATTAGTTGAAGAGGCTCTAATTTACAATAAGTTGAAGAGGCCCTAAGCTACAATAAGTTGAATAGATCCTAACCGCAATAAGTTGATGAGGTCGTAAGCTATAATAAGTTGAAGAGGCCCCAAAATTTCGAGAGTCGAAATAAGTTAGATATTTATTATTCTGACTGGAGGGAACATTAAAGAATAGATAGGAAATTGATGTGGGTTGGGTTGTTTTATCTCTGAGCGGCACTTTTTTTGCACACAATGGGCTAAATGGTCTGGTCATAAAGACCCCGAGTAATCAGAGAAGGTTGGAGAGAGGGGACCCACTAGAACAGCTATTGGAGACAGATGGTAGCCTCCCGTCAAGGCCATCCAGCGTATTCTTTAACGTGCACAGATTATGGCTATCCCGCAAACGGAACCACGGTTTAACATCCCATCCGACGGACAGCGGCCTTTCCAAGCCCATCGGTGTTCCCTACTGATCGTGGGAAGGGTGGGGAGTTTTGCCGAGATAAATCTCAACGCTGGCATAACTGGGACTCGAACAGAACAACTGCAGATTAGAAACCTGTCACGCTACTGACTGAGCTATCCCCTCCCCTGAAATTGATGTGGTGAAAACATTCTTTTGGCACTGGTATACAATAAATACCATGTAATGCTGAGATCAATAGTGATTGCACAATAGACTAATTTGAATATATAAAAAAATCGTAACAGTAAACTTGAAAGTTAAATTTTTGAGGCCTCTCCTAATTATGAGCCCTAAGCTGTAGCTTAGTTAACTTATACGCAAGTCAAGCCACTGGTCCAAACCTGTAATGGGACGGGGTTTAGAATCTCGAACAGCTTTCCCAATGTGGGAATCTGGCATCGCTCTGTCGCGTCCTGCTCAGCCTGTGAACGAAGGAATCGGTGAAAGAAACTGCCGGAGACTAATTTCTCTTTCCATTCGAAAGATTTTTTTACAAAAAAGGAATTTAATATGAACGGATGAGAAATTACCAATAAAGGTAGACACCGTGGAATCTCTGTTGAAAATGCAAACAAATTTTCGTGTCTCTTGTGAAATCTTTAGCGCAAAAACTTTCCTGAAATGAGAATGTTTTACAGAAAATTGATTTGTTTGAAAAATACAAACAATAATAGTGATTTTTATTAATTAACCTACATATTCATGTTTAATTTCGTGCTACAGATTTAAAAGGTTATTATTATCTGCAATCAGGACAGGACCTTCAGAATGCTGAAGTATTTTGTAATAAAAAATAAAAATAAATACCCCCTCAAGCAGCTGCTTGCCACAGAGGTCTGACAGGAGCCTGTCAGTCTATATGCCATAGTAGAAGGTCTGTGAGGATGGCAGGACCTCAGCAGAAAAACAGCACACACATCCATGCCTTACCCGGGGTTCGAACCCAGGTCCCTTAGATCAGTAGCCAAGCGCGCTAACCACTCGGGCCACGGGACGGCTATTTTGTAATAGAAACAATAAATTATTAAACATATTTCAATACATTTTTTTAAGATCTTTAAAATGGAGTTAAAAATGTTATACTGCATTGTAAATCCAGTCCTTATATTTTTTTCCGGCTCGCTTCTCCAGAGTATCTCCCTTCTCGCGACTCTATTTTTTTATTAGATCTGGGACTGTATGTAAGAGCTTATAAAATATGATGTTCCAAATGAAAAAGATTGTGTTACTTTTTAACATAATATTTTCATCAAGAATAAATTCTTCATATTGAATTTTCAGAAGTTTTCCTCCACCTTCTTTAAATCTGGCTACCCTAATATAAACGGTAAATTAAAGAGATGAGATAGAATTTAGCAATTTCAAAAATAATTTCTTTTATTATTTTAGTCGAAATGTCATAAAAAATGTAATAAAGTTTCGTATCTTCTCTTACAGATTCAAAGGAAATTGAATTAAACCATATATGTAACTGATAATTTATATCCTTATTACAATCGAGAATTTAAAAAAAAAATCTTAAAATTTTTCTGTAAAGTATTTATTAAATTTATAATCACTGTGGCAAGCAGCTGCTTGAGGGGGTATTTATTTATTTATTTTTATAATCAAATAGATCGGAATATTATGATAAAGTAATGTTATTATATATCGTATCAATTCTGTGTTGTTTTATGCTAACATTAGCATTTAAAAATCTGTTTGTATAGTAATCTGTTTCTATGTTTTTCTATTTAACTTTAATAATTTTCAATATGTATTAAAATAATTTCTTAATTTTTTCATTGAAAGGTTTTTTTTTAAGTTACGCTATTTATTTAGTATTTTAACTGAAGTTATAAGTGCGTTTGTTAAAATAAAAAAAAATACCCCCTCAAGCAGCTGCTTGCCACAGAGGTCTGACAGGAGCCTGTCAGTTTATATGCCATAGTAGAAGGTCTGAGAGGATGGCAGGACCTCAGCAGAAAAACAACACAAACATCCGTGCCTTACCCGGGTCTCGAACCCAGGTCCCGTGGTAGATTAGAAACCAAGCGCGCTAACCACTCGGCCGCGGGACTGCTCGCGTTTGTTACCCATGGTTGTAATTTTTTTTTTCTCATTGTATATTTGTAGAGTACGTTCCGATATTTTAACTGATTTCTGTAACTGTTTTGAAAATAATTTAAAATCTATATTTATAAACTTTTCTACGTTAATATCAATCCAACTTTTATTTCACAATAATTATTCAAATTCTTTAATGCTCCTTTTATATCTATTTTGAAATCGTTTTACATTTATTATTTAAATGATATTTAAATTTTATACTGATGAAATAACGATCAGTAATGTTAAATAAGGTAATAACAATAATAATAATAATTTATCAGTAATAAAAACACTGAGTGATCACCGATTTATGGGTCGTGGATTGGTATCCCTAGAGTCAAGACAATATTTAAATTATGAGGGCCGGGGTGTCTTAGACGATAACGCGCCAGGCTCGTAATCTGCATTTCCCATGTTCGAGTCCAGCCTAGGTCAGCATTGATATATATCTCCGCAAAACTTCCCGCCCTGTCCACGGTCAGTAGGGGACATCGATAGGCTTGGAAAGGCACCACGCGTTGAATAGGTCATCAAGCCGTGGGCCCGTGTAAGGGAGAGCCTTACGTGTGCACGTTAAAAGATACGCTCGATGATCTTCACAAGAGGCTACCATCTGTCTCCGAACAGCTGTTCCAGTGGGTTCCCTCCCCCCAACTTTCTCTGAGCCTCGGTGTCCTTTTGACCTAGCCATATAGCCCATTGTGAACAAAAAAGTGTCTCTCAGAGGTAAAACAAGCCAACTGAATTATGACTACTCCATGTTAGGTCAATGGGACTCTAACATCAACATTCTATAACATCGAAAATAAGCGTTTTATGAGAAAATGTGGCTGAGAATAATTTAATGATCTCAATCAAATTTATCTAAATCTCGATTTTCGACGATATTCGTTCAGTATTTAAAAGGCTTGCAGGTTAAAACATTTCAGAACAGGAAATTATCAAAAAATTAAACGAATATTAAGGAATTATTTACACACTGTTAAAATATATAGTTATTTATGAAATGGTTCCCAATAATATTTTAGTTCCAATTGACTTCAAATGTAAATTCTTTGGTCCAGCATCGCTGTTGTTAAAGTGTTCAAATTTCCATACCATTCTAAATACCGAAGGAATATTGTTGAAAATCAATATTTAAATAGAAATGATTTAGATCTTTAATTTAGCTTTAGTCACATTTCCCATAAAATGCTTAATTTAATGAAAATTCGAAGTTATCGTCCCATTGTCATAACATGGGATATTCATTATTCAATGATTCGCACAGTGTATACACAGTCGTATTAGAATAATATGACTACCTACCATAATATGTATGGTAGGTGGTCATATTATTCTGTGGGCGGGGGTGGCTCAGTCGGTAGCGCGCCAGGCTCGTAATCTGCAGTTCCTAGGTTCGAGTCCCTGCTGGGTCAGCGTTGAGATTTATCTCCGCACAAATTCCCCGCCGTGCCCACGGTCAGTAGGGGACACCGATGGGCTTGGTAAAGGCCGCCGTCCGTCGGATGGGACGTTAAGCCGTGGCTCCGTGTGCGGGAGATCATACCCTGTGCACGTTAAAGAACACGCTGGATGGCCTTGAAGGGAGGCTACCATTTGTCTCCCAACAGCTGTTCCAGTGGGTCCCCTCCCCCAACCTTCTCTGAGCCTTCGGGGTCCATGTGACCTGGCCATTTAGCCCATGGTGTGCAAAAAAGTGCCGCTCAGAGGTAAAACAACAACCCATATTATTCTGATACGACTGTGTATAGTAATTTATTACAGAAATTCTTTAAAATATATGGTCGAGACAGCTTTTTGATTCATCTAGTAGTTTGGAAATCCATTCGACTAAATTAAATGTAAAAAATAAAAAATAAATACCCCCCTCAAGCAGCTGCTTGCCACAGAGGTCTGACATGAGCCTGTCAGTTTATATGCCATAGTAGAAGATCTAAGAGGATGGCAGGACCTCAGCAGAAAACAACACGAACATCCATGCCTTACCCGGGGCTCGAACCCAGGTCCCTTAGATCAGTAGCCAAAATAATCATGTTTATATTTACATCATTTCCTTTAAATAAATATTTATATCATTTTACGTTATGAATGTTTTTCTAATCTAATTTATTTTCTAATTCATTACTAAAGTTTTGCTTTATACAGGAATAAAATATGTAGAATGTGATTAAAACAAGCAATGCGATATTCAATTTAAATGTAATTTCGACCATATCTGCAGTAGTAAAGACATCAGTATTTCCATAAGCTGTTATACACTGCTCGACATTGAAAGTGTCCCACCCAGAAGGATATGTCGCACAAACATGCAAACATAAGGGTGAGTGTGGGCAGTTGAGATATGCAAATGATGATAATCCGAAGCCAATGTGTGTGACTCAAGAGATAAAAGGTGTAAGAAGGAACATGGATGGCATTTATGCAGGCGGAACTCGTGCGAACGGTTGAGAATAGGTGGTCCGCTTGGAAATTGTTCAGTAAAGTCTGTAAATGCCTGTTACACGCTCTTGGTAGGTTTATCGTCATTTGGATGCTTTTGAGAGAGGAAGAATTATAGGCCTATATGAAGCTGGATTGACTACACGTCGTGTCGCTGCCCATGTTAATCATTGGGATGCATGAACTGTTGGCAACAGTGGCATAATGAATGTTCTAGCGTGCGGTGCAGAGGGAGTCCGACAGAAGTCAGCACGGCTTGATAGGCGCATTGTTCGACATGTTCGTTCGTCACCACAGAGCACTGCAGCCGATATTCGACGGGCTGTGTCAGCAGCCATGGTAGTCCCCATAACGACTCGAACAGTAAACCGAAGGTTGCATGAGGTACACCTGCGCTCTAGACAATCGTTATGTCGACTGCCATTGACTGCAAACCATCGCAGGGCTCGTCTGGCTTGGTGCCGAAGTCGTCGATCTGGGGTCACGAGTGGAACACTGTTGTGTTTAGTGATGAATCCCGTTTCTGTCTGGGTGCTGACGATCGATGGATCCCTGTATGGTGACAACCTGGTGAAAGGACGGATCCAGTTTTTGTTTGCGACCGGCACATTGCTCTTCAGCCAGGCATAATGATATGGGGTGCTGTTGAATATGACAGCAGGTCACCTCTTGTCTGCATCACGAGAACACTGGCAGCTGCACAATACGTAGCGCGGATCTGCAGCATGTTTTGTTACCTTTCCTGGAAGCAGCCCATTTTCCAGCATGACAACACCCGTGTACACACTACTAGGATCTCCAGGCAAAGTTTGCAACATGTTCAAGTATTGCCATGGCGAGCACAATCTCCAGATTTATCCCCAATAGAAAATCTGTGGGACCACATTGGACGACGTGTGCAATCTTCTCACCGGCCAGCGCGGAATCTCGATGAATTATGGGAGCAAGTCAACGCTGCTTGGTGTCCATGCCACGCCATATTGCTGCCTGTATTGCCGTTCACGGCGGTGCAACCACCTACTGAGGCAGTCACATTGTGTTGCATTATCTCATCTTCTAAGCATTGTTAGTGGCAGCAAATTAAATCATGGTATGCCAATATGTATTGCTATGTGTGTGCTACATTTCATCCCTGTCGCTCATTCCTTCTGGGTGGGACAATTTCAATGTGGGGCAGTGTATATCGTTTAGCAAAAACAATTACTTCACTAGTTCCTCATTTTGATATTTGGGATGTTTTGAATTAGGTAAAGTATATTAATGCAATCACAGGAAAAATATCTGTTAATTAAAAAAAAGCGAAAATGATTTTTTTATATTACTTATATAAATACGTACAGAGATACAAACACAGACAGACAGACACATGTATACAAAATCATCATGCACTCAAAAGCTAGGAACGCCTAACCAGCTTTGTAATACTAAAGCAGTGTCTCGCAAACTGTGTGCCGCATCACAGTAGTGTGCCACGAGAGATTCCAAGTGTGCCGCGAGAGATTTTCAAATTGACACTTTTTCAAATTTTTTCATTTCAAATTCCAAAGATTTCATTTTGACTTGACTTGTGTTATCGACGTGCTTTAATAAAAATCTTTCAGATTTTATCAATTGGGATCTTGTAAGTATTTATCAAGCTTTTTCCAAATTTTGGTATTAATTTTTGATTATTTCAAGCCATAGAATGGACAAATATTTAAAACAAACACCGAGTTATGAATTAAAGAACGAGAGCAAATCTTCAAGTAAAACCAGGCTGATGACTGCAACAAAGCGCAATATAATGACGATTACATAGAGTTTGCCTTTATTCTTTTTTAGGTGTGCCGCGGAAAAAAAAAATAGATTCAGTGTGCCGCGGAATAAAAATTAGATTCAATGTGCCGCAGAGTAAAAAAAGTTTGCGAGACACTGTACTAAAGGGACATCGATATAAAAAGTTTTCAAAAAATGCATTACATCATTTTTAACTCTTAAAAGTAAATTTTTTCATGTTGTATTCCTTTAAAAGAAAAAATTAAAAAAAGGGGTCCTTGTGACCTCTCCATTTAGAAAATTTTGGGCAAAAAAAGTGCCTGGTTCCTTTATTCTGTAGGAAAGTAAGATAGTCACACGACTAATTTAATGCATGAGAAATTATAAACATGTATTTTTGTTTGTATGCAGAAAGCCCCTGGCCTGTTCATGACTCAAGTGACCGTCCAGCAGCATTATATGATTGTGAGTGCTGGTGATGGAGAATATGAGGTTGGCTGCAAGATGTTTCGGGGGGACTTACAGGTGGATACCAGCAACCACATGGATGTTAAGTGAGTATCTTGCAATCAATGGACAATTCGTCACAAATCTATTGCATTTTAATTTTCTTTAAAGTTAAGAAGTTTCCAATATGTCAACTTTGTCGTATAGAAGAAGCACTTCTTGCATTCCGATCTATATACGGCATATTACCAAAAGTGTTGGGTTGTTTTACCTGTGAGAGGCTTTTCTTTTGCACACGATGGACTAATTGATCAAGTCACAAGGACCCCAATATCTTAGAGAAGGGTGGAAAATGGGGCCCACTGGACAGCTGTTAAGAGATAAATTGTAACCTCTAATCAAGGGCCATTCAGAGTGTTCTTTAACGTGCACAGGGTATGGCTTTCCTGCACACCGAACCATGGTTTAATTCCATCCAATCCATTTCAAAAGTCTCCATAGCCAGGAAACGGCAGCCTGTCTAAGTTTTGGGGTGGGGGTGGCTCAGTCGGTAGCGCGCCAGGCTCGTAATATGCAGATCCCAGGGTTGAGTCCCAGCTGGGTCAGCGTTGAGATTTATCTCCGCAAAACTCAACGCCCTGCGCATGGTCAGTAGGGAACACTGATGGGCTTGGAAAGACCACCGTCTATCGAATTGGACGTTAAGCCATGGCCCCATGTGAGGGAGAAAATACTGGATGGCCTTGACGGGAGGCTATCATCTGTCTTCCAACAGCTGTTCCAGTGGGTACCCTCCCCCAACTTTCTCTGAGCCTTCGGGTCCATGTGACCTGGCCATTTAGCCCATTTGGTGGAAAAAAAGTGTCGCTCAGAGGTAATACAACCAAACCCAACACTTTCTAAGTTCATTGCTGTCCTCTACTGACCAAAGACAGGGTGAGGATTAGTGTTCTAGGGTTGGATTGGACTCTAACCTGCACTTTTTTTTCACAAAATGGGCTAAACATCCAGGTCACAAGGCCCCCGAAGGTTCAGAGAAGATTGGGGGAGGACACCCACTGGAACAGCTGTTGGGAGACAGATAGAGGCCTCTCGTCAAGGCCATCCAGCTTGTTCTTTAACCTGCACAGGGTATGGCTCTTCCCCCGCACAAGAGACCAGGGTTTTACTTCCCATCCGACAGACGGCGGCCTTTCGAAGCCCATCAGCGTCCCCTAGTGACCGGATGGGCGTTTTGTAGAGACGAATCTCAGCGTTACCATTCTATGTCTTGTTACAGATTCAAAATGTTGCGAATTGCCATTCCATTTTCATACCATCAGTATCCGAATTTTTTTGTTGCGAACGTAGTACATATATCTCTATTCTAATTTGTAAACATTCTCGTCTGCCTTGAGTTCAATGATACAAGTCACGTGATAGTAAACAAAAAAATCCTGAAACGAAATGTACAGCATCTAGACAATGGAGGTATAACATGTAATTTATTCTTTAACGATAGACGAAATTAGAGGAAACAAATTGAACTTCTAGAATTTCACCTCCTTGACAAACCTAAATTACACTTTCCCGCTGTTCTTCTTGAAAAGTGAAAACCATTATTTCGACAATAAAAAATATTTCAAGGTCTTGTTGAAAGCCTCAACCAGACGATATAATTTATTCTTAGAAAAAGCTTCTCTCTTCCCATTTTTCCTTTACCTGCTATACTTCACCTTTGGAGAAGTAAGGTGTATTGAGGAGTGGCGCCATCTGTTGGCGCATTATGAAATCAATCGTTGTGAGGGTATCTAAATATATGTATATAGCCTCACATAATTTTGTAAACAAAATTTTCATTAAAAATTCTAAGCAGTCACAGTCTGTGGAAGACACTGTTTTCAAATCTACGTAAGAATCTTTCCGTAAAGCATTAGGAACACATTACCTAAATGGAGGTCTATTATATCTAATGTACACTTAAAGGACAATTTATTATACACACCCACCTAATAACGTGGAGCCTGGGGGTCCATATTTCACCCTCATAACAGCAGCGCAAGTCGTGGCAAAGCTACTAGATGTTGGAAATTTTCGGATGGTATGTGGCCCATGATTCCAGGTTGGTTGACCTCTGAGTGGCACTTTCTTGTGCACAATGGATTAAATGGCCAGGTCACAAAGACTCCTAGGGCTTAGAGGAGGTTGGAGGAGGGGACCCACTGGAATAGCTGTTGGGAGACAGATGATAGCCTCCCGTCAAGGCCATCCAGTGTGTTCTTTAATGTGCACAGGATATGGTTCTCCCGCCCACGAAGAAGGTTTACTGTCCCATCCGACAGCAACGGTCAAGCTCAAAATGACAGGTCCTTTCTCTGCTGTCCCACAGCACTAATGATATTCATTGATGGCTTTTCTGGAGAGTAGATGGTGGTAAATGACATTTCCCACAAGATGTAGTGCTATCTTGTATAGCGGAGCATCGGGTCTTGCCATACAATTTACTACAATTGTCCCATCCGATAGACAGCGTTCATTTCCAAGCCCATCGGTGTCCCGTACTGACCGTATTCAGGGCGGGGAGTTTTGTGGAGATAAATCTCAACGCTGATCCAGCTGGGACAGAACCTGGCAACTGCAGATTACGAGCCTAGCATGCTACCGATTGAGTCATTCCCTCCTCCATGATTCCAGGACAACCATCAATAAAGTGTCATGATTTGCTGGTGGTGCGTTTTGGTCTTGATTGCATTGTTCCAAAAGGCCATCCAGCTTGTTCTTCGGGCTTGAATGCCAGAGATGATAGATTTCAGTATCCAGTCCCACAGATGCTTAATAGGGTTCAGATCCGGAATGTGAGAAAGCCATTCGAGGATTGTGAACTCACTGGAATGCTCCTCCAGCCAATATTTTACCAAATGCGAGCGATAAGACGTTCTCTTCTTCACAAAAGGCCTGTTACTGTGAGAAATGGATAGCTCTGAATGGGTGTAGGTGGTCGACGAGTATGTCAATATAACCTTGTGCAATGATGGTATCTATTGATACAAGAAGCTTTAATGTGGCATACGTAAACATGCCCAAGAACATTACACAACCTCCACTGGCCTCTAACACCACGACTTGACAGTTGGAGTCCATGGCCCACGGGGTCTACGTGACATACACAATCTCTCATTGCTGTGTTGCAGTTGGAATCTCAATTCGTTAGAACAAGTTAGCTGTTACCAGCCTTCCATTATCCATTGGCGATGTCCCTTGGCATATACAGCCTCATAGCCCAGTGGAGTGCTGTCAACAAGATGGTTACTCGATGCGGGCGTCGGCTGCCGTAGCCCATTCGCGACATTGTACGTTGAATGGTCTTTTCACAAACCGTTGTAGCTGCTCTATCGTTAAAGGCCAATATTATCATCTGTACTATGACCCTCCGATCCAACGTTTATAATACGGGTGTAGCGGTGCTCACTTCGAATATCAACAACACAGTTACCGCCACATTTTCCCCACTAGCTGCAGGTTTTGCTGGTTTTGATATATTCCCGGTGCACACGCAATGGCAGACGTTGAAATCCCAGACGTTCTGCAGTTGCAGATATGGATACCCCATCATCCTCGTACTACCGTCCCACGATAAAAGTTGTTCAACAGCCGTGTTTATCTATCATAATAATCATAGGTACGCTATAGAACAAGGGCGGGGGTGGCTCAGTCGGTAGTTCACCAGGCTCGTAATCTGCAATTCCCCAAGTTCGAGTCCCAGCTGGTTCAGGATTGACATTTATCTCCGCAAAATTCCCTGCTTTGCCCAGGTCATTAGGGAACACCGATAGGCTTGGAAAGGCTGCCGTCCATTGGATGGGAGGTAAAGCCGTGGTTCCCGTGTGTGGGAGAGCCATCCCTGTACACGTTAAAGGACACACTGGATGGCCTTGATTGGAGTCCATCTGTCTCCCAATAGCTTTTCCAATGGGTCCCCTTGTGTTCCTTGTGACCTGGCCATTTAGCCCATTGTTTGCAAAAAAGTGGCAGTCAGAGGTAAAACAACCCACCCAACCCTATACAGGTGAGTATCTGACTTATTTATAGGGTTAAGGGGTTTGGCTGGACGAATTATCGTGATGAAGTAGGGCAGGTTTGTCGATGGGTGTGGTGTGTTTAATAAATTGTGCTTTCAGTATATACATATATAGACGATGATGAGCTAGCAATTGATTGACTGACTGACTGATAGAGCGGATCCCACTCTTTCTAACTATGTTGCAGAAATGGTAAAACTCTGAATATTTGCACCTAGGGATAAACCGGGTCGTGGATCTCGGGAAAAATCCGAAATTTGATCTCCGACGTGTCCTTCCACGGTCAAATAGGAGTCAAACCTTGATCTACAAGTGCAAGAAACTTGAAAATTGGCGTCGGAGGAAGGAGTACTTCAGGGTTGTTGATCTCGGAAAAGTTTGAATATTTGGATCCGGAGTGTCCTTCAGGTCAAAGGTCAAATTTAGATATAGCAGTGCTAGAGGACTAAATGTGGTGCCTGGGGAGTATTTTTAGCCAATGATCTCAGAAAGTTTGGCAAATTTTGGATGCGATGGGTCCTTGGAGGACCAATTCCGATATTTCAGTGCTGGAGAACTGAAAATTGGTGAAAAAGGCTATTTTATGTATTAGACCTTAGAAATAGGACGGATTTTAAAATCTGGTATCTCATTCAAGGTCAAATAGGGGTCGGAGTGAGCGTCTAGAAATCAAGAGATGAAAAAGGCATCGATTTATTTCTGGTATCATAATATTGGCAATAAAGTAAATGAATGTCGTAGTAGAATAAGTAATTTCATTTTGTGTCTTTCCCAGTGTGAATCCGAAAGTTAAACCTCTGCCACCTTCTCCTGCACCAGCACCTGAGGTATTGCTTCGTATCTATGACTTCGAGAATGATGTCTTTGTGGATACCGTCCGACTGGGCCAAGTGGTGGAACTAGAAGTCACCATAAGAGATGGAAGTAAGTTCAACTTTCTCTCTGTGATGCTAAAAAAACTGTCAAAACAGTATAATTGAACATATAGTGATGAGTTATGTATAATAACACAGGTTTGGGATTGGTTTATTGTCTGAAACAGGAGCGGGGCTGGCTCAGTCGGTAGGTCGGGAAGCTCGTAATCTGAAGTTCCCAGGTTCGAGCCCCACCTGGGCTAACGTTGAGACATATCCGGAAAACTCCCCGCCTGCCCTCTAGGCGACTCCCGCCTGCCTCGTAGGCGACACCGATGGACTTGGAAAGGCCGATGTCTGTCGGATGGGACATAAAGCTGTGGTCCTGTGTGCGGGAGTGCCATACTCTGTACACGTTAAAGAACACACTGGATGGCCTTGACGGGAGGCTACCATCTGTCTTCTAACAGCTGTCAAGTTAACCCCTTTCTCCCAACCTTCACCTACGAAAAACTCCCCCACCTTACCCACGAGCAGTAGGGGACACCAATGGGCTTGGAAAGGCCGCCGTCTGCCGGATGGCACGATAAGGATGATGTTAGATACCCTGTACACGCTAAAAAACACGCTGGATGGCCTTGACGAGAGGCAACCATCTATATCCCACCAGTTGTTCCAAAGGGTTTCTTCCCACAACTTTTTCTGGACCTTCGTGGGTCCTTGTGACCTGGCCATTTAGCCCACTGTGTGCAAAAAAGTGCCGCTCAGCGGTAAAACAACCAACTAACCAACCAGCCGTGTGCAAGAGAGTCATACACTGTTCGCATTAAAGAACACGCCGGATGTCCTTGACGGGAGACTACCATCTGTCTCCACACAGCTATCCAGTGGGTCTCCTCTTACAATCTTCTCTGAGCACTAGGGATTCTTACGACCTGGTCAGTTAGCCATTGTGTGCAAAAAAAAGTTTCCCTCAGAGGTAAAAGAGCCAAACTGATTGTTATCAATAAAAATAACTTTAAAAAATAAACAAATACCTCTTTAAAAGTTTTAACATAGCAATATTTTTTTGGAAACCGTCCGTTACACATGAACAAAACTACTACACAATTGGAATTATCCATCTTATTACATACAGTCTTAAAAGTTGTTATTGGCTAAAATACATTTTAAAACAATTCAAGGTAAAACAACCCAACGTAAACCGTGGCACATTATTCTACGCAGGAAGTCGAGGAGAGTAATGTGATCTAGTGAAATAAATTCGCGATATAAAATATTTTTTATCTGACGTTACTTGTTTTTTAATTTTATCTTCTCTATCTTGCTTTTCAGAATTCTTTTCATAACCTATATTTGATTACAATTTCCTAAACCCTTCAGATCAGAATTTTTGTTTACAAAAGAAACATTTCCTTTAAATGTGCTTTATTTCTGACCACAGGAAGAAGAATATACAAAATATTTTTGTAACATCATTTGACTGAAATTCAACATGTACTCAACATTATAAGGTAAAAACCGTCTGAATAGTTGCAAAATTCTGAAAACTCAGAAAGCAGTAAAAAGGAACATAAAACAAAAGAATATTAATTGAAATGCATTTTGTCATGATAAACAGATCAAATAACACCTATGAAATACAGCAAAACAGATCTAGTGAAATGCAACAAAATAGTTCTTGTGCTTTCCTGTGAAATGCACTTCCCATCCTCTCTTCTGTATTTCACGCGAAAACAGTTCTTGTGATTTTTTGTGAAATGTACCAAAACAGTCTTGTGCTTCCCTGTGAAATACAGCTGAACAGTTCTTGTGCTTTCCTGTGAAATGTAGCAAAAGAGTTCTTGTAATTTCCTGTGAAATAAAACAAAACAATTCTTGTGACTTCCTGTAAAATGTAACAAATTATCTCTTGTGGTTTCCTGTAAAATGTAACAAATTACCTCTTGTGGTTTCCTGTGAAATACAACAAAACAATTCTTGTGATTTCCTGTGAAAAGTAACAAAATGGCTCTTGTGCTTTCCTGTGAAATACAGCAAAACAGTTCTTGTGCTTTTCTGTAAAATATAGCAAAACAGTTCTTGTGCTTTCCTGTGAAATATAGCAAAAGAGTTCTTATACTTTATTGTGAAATACAGCTGAACAGTTCTTGTGACTTCCTATGAAATGTAGCAAAAGGGTTCTTGTTGCATGTTACACACAGTTATCATCAAACTGCAATCCACTCCTGTATACTAAAGACTGGTCTATACTTTGCAACCATTGCAAGACCACAAACACCACTTCCTGCGTTAAAACATTTTTAAGTGTTGTTCACAGGATATGAATTGGTTAAAGCAATTTGCTATTATTTTCTTTTTCAGGAAATTATCAAGGAAGAGTGTCTGATTGTGACGCTCTCAATGCTAACGGGACCAGGTTTCCTGTCGTCAGAGAATAGTAAGTTTGTTTTCATTTCATATTCTACACTAAAATTCTTTTTAAAACTTGAAAAATGCACTGATAATATTTTGCTTTTTAATTTCTCGTCAGTGCAAAGAAAATGCTTGATAAAGAATATTTTAGAGCAATGTGCTAACATGCATTTCAGCACGTGGTGCAGGACTTATTATTAATGTAATCATTACTATTTCATTTTATGTAAAAGAACTCAAAATATTATACGCTTGTCTCCATACACCATGTTTGCGTCTATTTCAGAGTACAGTTTTTATATGAAAAGCATATCCACTTCCCTACCAAATATTAGAGAATTTCCATGTTGTGTGAATGGGAATCTATCTTCGGAACCCTATAACTTCTATAATATGCATTTAATGGAAAAATGTAAAAGATAAATTAAAGATCGTAAATCCAGTCTATATATATTTCGATTTTCAACAATATTCATTAAACATTTAAAGAATTATGGAAGCTGGAAAATTTCACAAAATTAATGCATCATCAGAATTTACGTCACAAATTAATTAAAACAAAAACGCATAATAAGTATTGTTTCAATCAATTAATAAAATAAATACAGATTTTAGAAGTTTAATGAATATTTCAATATTAGGTTTCTAATATCGAAATATATAAAACAAGAAATTCTTTGTTTAAATTTTCCAGCTTCTATAACTCTTTAAACACTGAACGAATATTGTAGAAAATCGGGATTCAAATAGATTTAATTATGATTTCTTATTCATGTTTAGTACATTTTTCCATCAAATGCATATTTTAGAAGTTATAGAGCTTCCAAGTTAGATCTCCATTTGCATAACATGGGAAATCTCTAATAATTAGGTACTGCAGTGTTTAATTAAAATAAAATAACGCTGCCCCAGGCTGAAAATAATTAAAATAAAACATTTTCAGCTAATAATATCGACAGGCTTAGAAACTAAACATTTTTTAGTTCCAGTAAGAGTCAGTGAATAAATTTCGCATCTATTCAACTGCATCGAATTCAGATTAAAAAAACAACAACTTATATATTGAAATGTTACTCATCTCTAATTCGGTATAAATGAAAATTAAAATAACACAAAAAAAGAATTAAAGGTATTAAGATGCATCGCCCATATGAATTTTATACATTTGTTCTTTCTTATGCTGGTGCTCAAAAAACTGAAAACCAAACACAAAAACTTAAAAAAATAAAAATTCTATAATATAGTTCGATGGAAAATTACAGTGAAAATAGTTTGGGCTGGGTTATTTTACTTCTGAGCGACACCTTTTTTCAGACAATGGGCTAAATGGCTAGACCACAAGGATTCCGAAGGCTCAGAGAAGGTTGGGGGGGAGGGGTCCCACTGGACAGCTGTTGGGAGACAGATGGTAGCTTTTCATCAAGGCCATCCAGCGTGTACTTTGACGCGTACAGGGTATGGCTCTCTCCACACACGGAGCCTAGGCTTAACGTCTCATCCGGTGGACGACGTTCTTTCCAAACCCATCGGTGTCTCCTTTCTTACTGAGGGCAAGGCGGGGAGTTTTACGGAGAAAAATCTAAGCGTTGGCCCAGCTGGGTTTCGAACCTGGGAATTTCAGATTACGAGCGAGGCACGGTACCGACTGAGCCAACCCTCATCCCCATGTCAAAGGGCCCTAAAGGCTTAGAGAAGGTTGGGGGAAGGGTATCCACTGAACAGCAGTTAGGAAACAGATGGACTGCTCCAATTAGGGCCATCCAGCATGTTCTTTAACGTCTACAGGGTATAGCTCTCCTCACAAGAACCACGACATAACGTCTTATCTGACGGACGATGATCTTCCGAATCCCATCGGTGTCCTCTTTCTGATCGAGGACAAATGGGGGGGGGGGGAGGTTAGCGGAGATTAATCTCAACGCTGGCACAGGTGGAGCTCGGACCGATATAAAAGAATTATGCTAATTAGATCACGTTATTCCTCAAACTGAATCTAATTACCCGCATACTCGATAGACTGGTCCCAAATTTTGTATGCGGGTGTCCCTTAGGTGGTTCTGTGTTGGATGAGAATATCTGGATCTACCTGCAATAAGATGGGATTAATCCCTTTAAAGAATATTGATTTGGGAACGCTGCTGTCGCTTCAGCTACCTTTTAAAAGCCATGAATGGAGAATTATGTTTTACGCTAAACTTTTGGTGGGAAATGTTATCAATGACGACTATGTGCCAAATTTTTTGGCGGGAATTGCGAAAGTTATTATTGGAGAACAGAGGATGGATGCATTTTTTGCCAAGTTTCTGCTGTGAACTAGTGCTCTAATATGGTGTGCAATCTCCTCTTGAAAAACAATATCTTGACACTAATTCCTCAAGTTGAGAATGAGACGGAGTTGAGTTATTTTACTTCTGAATGGTACTTTTGTAAACACAATCGACTAAATGGCTAGGTCACAAGGATCCCGAGGGCTCAGAGATGTTTGGAAAAGGAAATCCAGTACTGAACTGGTGTTAGAAGACAGATGAAAGTTACCATCAAGCCCATCACAGCTTGCTCTTCAATATGCCTAGAGTATGGCTCACCTTCAATGGCTTTATGTTAAATCCGTAGAACGGTGGCCTTTCCAAGCCCTGCTGTGTCCTCTTTCTCATCGAAGACAGGGTGAAGAAAACCCGTTTAAGAAATAAAGGCAATTACCGAAAAGGTCCGTTTAGGAAATGAAAAATGTTCCATTCCCAAGAAGGTCCGCTTAGAAAAGAAAGAGTATCCCCAAGAAAATCCATTTAGAAATGAAAGAACATTCCCAAGAAGGTCCATTTGAAAAAGGAGAGTATTCCCAAGAAAGTTCACTAAGAAATGAAAGAATATTCCCAAGAAGGTCCGATTAGAAAAGAAAGAGTATTCCCAAGAAGGTTCACTAAGAAATGGAAGAATATTCCCAAGAAGGTCCGATTAGAAAAGAAAGAGTATTCTTAAGAAGGTCCGATTAGAAAAGGAAGAGTATTCCCAAGAAGGTCCGATTAGAAAAGAAAGAGTATTCCCAAGAAGGTCCGATTATTCTGAAGAAAGTCCACTTAGAAATGAAATAGTATTCCCAAAAAGGTCCATTCTGGAAATAAGAAGTATTTCCAAGAAGGTCCATTTAGAAAGAAAGAGCATTACCAAGAAAATCTGTTTAAGAAAGAAAAAGTATTCTCAAGAAAGTCCCTTTTGGAAATAAAGGGAATTCCTAAGAAGATTCGTTTAAGAAAGTAAAAGTACACCAATAAGGTCTATTTAAGATATAGAGTATTCCCAAGAAAGTCCGTTTAGGAAATAAAGAATATTTCTAAGAAGGTCCATTTAAAAAATAAAGTCATTTCCAAGAAAGTCTGTTTAGGAAATAAAAAAATATTCGTAAGAAACCAATTTAGGAAACAAAAGTATCACAAAAAGGATTCATTTAGGAAATGAGAAAAAAAATAGAAAATTTAAAAATATTTTATTGTGTGTGCGCCGAGATTTCACATTGATTTGTTTCCAGAATATGAGACAATATATCTCTTTAATTTTAAACATGACGAAGATTCTATTTACTTATTGTAATTCATCCAAATTTTATTCAAACTCTTTTTGTGTTTGGCTTTTAACTGTTGAGCTCCAATTATATGTTTTTACCTTTGAAACAGTTTGCAAAAGGTAAGTGTTACAGGTTCTCCGGTCAACTCATTAAAGTTAAGAGGAGCCGCTTTTCTTCACAGAGCATCAGGTAAGAGCTCTGAAATATTATTTCTATACTCATTTGATTTTGACGTGAAAAGCACGAATTTTGAATAATTAACACATAAGAAATGTTACATTGCAAAAGCAGAAGAAATACAGCTACTTCATGAATTAATCCTAATGTATTTAAGTACACTGGTTTCCTAACATTAAGCAACATTAAAACGATATAAGCATGTCTTGATACGCCAAGGGGTGGGGGGTGGCTCAGTCGGTCAGCGAGCCAGGCTCGTAATCTGTAGTTCCCAGGTTCGAGTCCCAGCTGGGTCAGCGTTGAGATTTATTTCCGCAAAATTCCCCGCCCTGCACACGGTCAGTAGGGGACACCGATGGGCTTGGAAAGGCCACCGTCCATCGGATGAGACGTTAAGTCGTGGCCCCGTGTGTGGGAGAGCCATACCCTGTGCACGTTAAAGAACACGCTGGATGGCCTTGACGGGAGGCTACCATCTGTCTCCCAACAGCTGTTCCAGTGGGTCTCCTCCCCCAACCTTCTCTGAGCCTTCGGGGTCCATGTGACCTGGCCATTTAGCCCATGGTGTGCAAAAAAAGTGCCGCTCAGAGGTAAAACAACAACCCAACCTTTATACGCCTTAAAAATTGGCAAGGGAATCTTGATTAATGAGTGTTATTGATTACTTAAGAGAAAATGAAATAAACATGAATTCATGCTCTCAAATCATTGATAACGACAAAGGGACCAAGAGTTAAATCTTGATTATAATGTCACATAATTGGCCAACAGGGGTTATGGCTACCTTTGATATAATAAAAGACTCATAGACGTTATGAATCCTACATGTGAAGCTGTCGAAAAAGCTAGGATGTCGAGATTTCCCACTTATCTGCAGTTCCAAGGTTCGAGTCCCGGCTGTGCCTGTCTTTCTATTTATCTCCGCTGAATCCACCCTGTATTTTGTCAGAAAGGGGACACCGATGGACTTGGAAAGACCGCTGTCCATCTGATGGAAGGTTAAACCATGGCCCCGTGTGCGTAAGAGCCATACTCTGTGCACGTTTAAAGAACATGCTCGATGGCCTTGACAGGAGATTTCAATTTGTTTCCTGACAACCATCCAGTGGATCCCCTTCCCCCAACCTTCTCTGAGCCCTTGGGGTCCTTGTGACTTTGCCATTTAGCCCATTGTGTGCAAAAAGTGCCTCTCAGAGGGAAAATCACCGAACAAAATGGCGTGGACTCGTGGGTGGGAGAGACATACCCTGTGCACGTTAAAGAACCGCTGGATGACCATGACAAGAGGCTAGCATCTATCTCTTAACAGCTGTCCAGTGGATCGCCTTACCCCAACATTTTCTGAGCCCTCGGGGTCTTTGTGACTTGGCCATTTAATTCATTGTGTTGCAAAAAAAAAGCAAACAAAGAGTATTCCCAAGAAAGTTCCAAAAGGGACTTTCTTGGGAATACTCTTTCTTCTTAAACAGGCTTTCTTGGAAATACTCTTTCTTCCTAAATGGACTTTCTTGGTAGTACTCCTAATTTCGAGAACGGACCTTCTTAGGAATTCCCTTTATTTCCAAAAGGGGACTTTCTTGAGAATACTTTTTCTTTCTTAAATAGATTTTCTTGGTAATGCTCTTTCTTTCTAAATGGACCTTCTTAGGAATTCCCTTTATTTCCAAAAGGGACTTTGTTGAGAATACTTTTTCTTTCTTAAACAGATTTTCTTGGTAATGCTCTTTCTTTCTAAATGGACCTTCTTGGAAATACTTCTTATTTCCAGAATGGACCTTTTTGGGAATACTATTTGCTAGAAAAATGCTAAAATTATTTAAAAAATTTGTTTCGGTAGTTTTATTGTATACACTTGAATATGCCTATTTTAAAATTATAGTTCATGGTTTAATTTTTATTAGTGTAATAATTTGCGGTTGTTAGAAATTGTTTGCTTTTTTTTTTGCTGTTTAGCATCTTGACTCAATAAAGGGTTTACCGACACTACTCTGGCTATATGAAGTCGAATATTAATTACCAATCATCCTAAAATATTAAAAAATATGTTCTTGCAAACATAAAACACATAGGGATTGATCCTCCTACCAATGAAATGAATTAGAAAAGGAGATTTGTTCAACTTATTTATAATTTCGTTGAGTTATTTCAATATATTTTAATATATTGAAATAATTTTGGAAACCAGTATATATAAATAGATTAGAATAAAGAAACAAGATTATGTTTGAACTTTGACTGCAAGAAATGAAGGTCACAATAACATCATGGATATAAGAAATATATTCTATTGAGAATTAAAAAAATCAAATTTACTTTCTTTTCAAATTAATTGCATACATTTGTAGAAACAAAACAATTCCTAGCAATTCATTTAATATCTTCAAAAATGATTTTTTTTCATGTTTTGCTCATTCTTATCCAATTGTGATTTTAATTTCAGATTAAATTTACTGAGAGCAGTTAATTAAAAATGAAATAAAATCTGACAGAAATCAAGAAATGGTTTAAATGAAAAAAACGTTTTTTTTTAAATATCTCCCGAAATCTTTTCAAATCTTTTTAAAAATATTTCCTAGTGACAGATATTTAGATATATATATAATATATATTATATTTAGATATATATATATAATATATATATAATATATATATATAATATATATATATATTATATTTAGATATATATATAATATATATAATATATATATATATTTATATATATAAACAGTGTCGATATTTAGATTTTTTTAACCCTATTTTACTATTTGAATGCAACTTTATAAAATGTAAACTGTAAGCTATAAGTGTTGTGTGTTATTTAAATGCAATTTTATAAAAAGATTCATGTACAATTATTCTGCATAAAAGTATAAAATTTTATCCTTGAAAAATGCATAGAACGATTAATATTTCGTTGGAGCAATTCCATGAAGACGAAACTGTCTTCTGCAGTAAATAGGTATACTTCAAAGATATTTTAAATAATTTTTGGGGAAAAAACCGCTGATGTGATGTTAAATTTCTTTCTATCAGTAGCTATTAACGTTATTTGTAAAAGTTATATATTTTTAGATATGTTATTCTTCAAAAAAATAAAATTCCCGCAGATCAGGCTAAAATGGTTGGACATATTAGTTAATCCAGTTATCATTCTAAGGCAGTGTCTCGCAAACTTTTTTACTTGCGGCACACTGAATCAAATTTTTTTCCGCGGCACACTGAATCGAATTTTTTTTCCGCGGCACACCTAAAAAAGAATTTTTGATGGTTACGTAAAAAGAGGAAAATTGAAATTTCGTTAAATGCATCTTATTTAAAATAAATATAATAATAAATATAATTAATCATAACTCGGTGTTTGTTTTAAATATTTGTCCATTCTAGTTCGAGCCCCGGGTAAGGCATGGCTGTTTGTGTCGTTTTTCTGCTGAGGTCTTGCCATCCTCTCAGACCTTCTACTGCGGCACTGACTGACTCCTGTCAGACCTCTGTGGCAAGCAGCTGCTTGAGGGGGTATTTATTTATTATTTATTTATGGCTTAAAATAATCAAAAATTAATACCAAAATTTGGAAAAAGCTTGATAAATACTTACAAGATCCCAGTTGATAAAATCTGAAAGATTTTTATTAAAGCACGTCGATAGCACGTCGTTATTAAAGCACTTCGATAACACAAATCAAGTCAAAATGAAATCTTTGGAATATCTAGTGTCAATTTGAAAATCTCTCGCGGCACACTTGGAATTTCTCGCGGCACACAGTTTGCGAGACACTGTTCTAAGGTTATTTTCTGTGTTTCTGCTTTTCGCAGGTTATAATTTTTTGCTTTTTTTTATTCGGTTATTTCAGAAAGTTTAATTTTTTTGTATTAAAAAGCGTTTAAAAAGCGTACTAAAACTCGATGTAATATAAATAGCATAGAACTGTCTGCTTCAAAAGTGATGCTACAGATTTCTAATTTCCAATTGCTAGCTGGAAAAATCAGTGTTAATCATGTGGGAAACACTGTTGCCAGTCACAAGAAAAGTTTCCTTTTAGGTGGTTAGGAATTTCTCTTTGTACAAAGGGACATTTGCATGTTTCCTACAGAAAGAAATACTACTCACAGATATTTATGCAAAATAAGTTTCGTGAAGAAGGATTTCTTTAGTGTAAAAAGTGTATATCAGTTTGCGCATTTCCAAAGTTCTGAAAACTACGAGGGTGTGTCATTTAATTCGTGTACTGCCAACACCAACAATTAGCAATTTTCGTTTGAGATATGTTGTGATTCTTAAAAGAGCATGGAGCAATGTGTGTAAGTTGAAAGACATCGCGATAAGGCAGCAAGTAACGGCAGAACAGCATGAGGTTAGTGTCTGTTGTTGCTTGCTTAGGAAAGGTGTTCGTTTTTGTGTGTATGATTTTTTTTTGCAGTCTATGGCTAATCAGGAACTTGAGCAGCATTATGTAATACATTACTGTGTTCCGCGTAGGTTAAGTGGTGCATAGACAGTCACAGAAGTGACTCAAGTGTATAAAATATAAAATAAGTGTATAAAATAGCAGTGCTTAAAATAAAACGTGTTTTTCAAGTGGCACAAACGCCTCACAAACGTGCACGATTCCGTGGAGGACTACCCAAGATCTCGGCAACTAAGGACTGTTCTGCATACACTTGAGTCATTTCTGCGACTGTGTGTATAGCATTTAACCCTTGCCAAACGTAGTAACGTGTCACATACCGCTGCTCAGTTTCTAGATCAGACAAAGCCTGCAAAAGAACCATGCACACCAAAATAAACACCTTTCCAAAGTGAGAAGGGCGGGGCAGCTCAGTCGGTAGTGCGCCAGGCTCGTAATCTGCAGTCCCAGATTCGAGACCCAACTGGGTCAGCGTTGAGATTTATCTCCGCAAAATTCCCCGCCCTGCCTACGGTCAGTAGAGGACACCGATGGGCTTGGAAAAGCCGCTGTCCGTCGGATGGGACGTTAAACCATGGCCTCATGTGTGGGAGAGTGGCATACACTGTGCACGTTGAAGAACACGCTGGATGGCCTTGACGGGAGGCTACCATCTGTTTCCCAACAGCTGTTCCAGTGGGTCTCCTCCCCCAACCTTCTCTGAGCCTTCGGGGTCTATGTAACCTGGCCATTTAGCCCATGGTGTGCAAAAAAGTGCCGCTCAGAGGCAAAACAACAACCCAACCAAAGTAAGAAAACGACAGAGACTGACTGCATGTTGTTCTTCTGTTACTTGCGACTACATCGCAGCATGTTTCAACTTGCACACACTGTTTTGTGCCCTTAAAGAGTTGCTGTGTTGCCACATATCAAATATTAACTCTACAAATCGCTACTAATTGTTCACGACGGTAGTCCACAAATTAAACAATCCATCTACAGTTTGCGAATTACATTAATTAATTTATTAGCCGTTAGATGGCACCACACTCGCAACTAGAAGAGAAACGTTTTTTCTAAATGAAGGGTGCATCAAATCTTTTCGTTTGGTATACACATCCGCTCTCAAAATAATGCCTAGAGAAATAATAACGATTTTGAGATTCACAAGCTACTTATCTACCATTATTACTTAAGAAAATCAATGTGTGATATTCTAGAGCAGTGCTGTCCAACTTCTCTAAGACCGCGGGCCATTTTTTCTTTCGCCAATATTTTGCGCGCCATTTTTTTCCTTCACCAATATTTCGCGGGCCAAAGAAAAGAATAGGACAGAATAGGTAATTGAAAAGGCAGTTTACGTCACCTCAAAAAATTATTTTATTTATACCAAAAATAATAAGTAATAATAAACCAATATAAATTTTCTAAACTATCTAAATAAACTATCTATTTCTAATATATCAAATATTTAATAAATTTAATGGGAGCATTGTGGCCGTAGTTGTTGGGCAAGAAGAATAGAATGAGTAAATTCAAATAATGCAATAATAATTGCAAATATAATGAGTAAGTTGAAGATTGCATATCAAATAAAGTAATATAAGTTGACAAAAAATTATAAAGTGGATTATGGATATTTATTTAAAATTTCAAGTAAAAACTTGGTTTTGTTCGCGGGCCACAAAAGTTGGACAGCGCTGTTCCAGAGCTTTAAATGTATGTAAAGTCAACTCTGGCTTGGTAGATTGAAATATTTCTCGAGATTTGCAAGCACTGACGTAAACTTCAAGATTATTCGATTTTCTGATATTACTTATCATTCAGTTTTAATAAAGTTTTCGAGATAATGATAATTTAGGATCAGGAATATTTGGCTAAAGTAAAATAGATGGAACCTAGCATATGGTTTTATAATCACTGGATCTTTATTAACGGGATTTCCAATTACTCTAAATTCGGATTGAATTTACTTTCTTTTTCGGGGGTAATGGTTGTTAAAATATTGAAATTCCTCCTTACCGGTTTTGAAATAGTATAATAATTATGAAATGCAGGAAGATTATTTTCACTCACTGGAAGAAATTGGAATTAAGGAATTTACACTCAAAGATCTACTCGGACACCAGAATTTGATAAAAAGAGAATATACTTTTAAATTAATTTTACGATTTTTAAAGGATACTAATTTGATTGACAGAATTCGATTTAGTGCCCAAATAGTGCCACGATGTTTCTGCATTAGGAGATTGAATGCTCTTAAAATTTTAATAATGTTAATCAAGAACTTTTAGTTTCTACTGAACTACTTCCTTCCTTCCTTCAGAAAACTCTGGAATGCTTATGGAATGTTTATTTGACCGCCAATCTAAGATTACTGGCAATTTTATGGTTTTGCTTTTGAAATTTCGGTTTTCCAGACTCAGTTGGGAGAATTCTCCGACATAGTGCACGGACCTTTCTTAAAAGAATTTCCGGACGAGAGGGGCGAAAGGCCCCGAGTGATTTCCGGAATAATAGTTTATATTGATGAAGAAGAAGAATGATATAAATACTAATATAAACTCATTAGTTAAAGTTAATTGATGTAGGGTATCTAAGGGACCTGGGTTCGAGTCCTGGGTAAGGCATGGATGTATGTGTCGTTTTTCTGCTGAGGTCCTGCCATCCTCTCAGACCTTCTACTATGGCATATAAACTGACAGGCTCCTGTCAGACCTCTGTGGCAAGCAGCTGCTTGAGGGGATATTTATTTTTTTTTATTGCGACGACCATTTATCAATGGTCGTCGCAATATCCTTTGTCACCATACATGTCACTTTATTACCCCTGTAAAGATGACTTCAGTGGAGTGAACATGCGTGATTTTCCACATATAGCTATACTTTGAAGCGTACTGGTATGAAATAAAATCTACTTTCACCACTGTACTGTACACTGTAAGTAATCGATGTCAAAAATTATTTAAGTCTACATCAGGGCAGGTGTTCAAAATGGCCTCCCTAAGCAGCAATTCACATCTTACAACGTCTTCTCATCGACTGTCTAGAACACGTTCGAAAAGTCTCGGAGTGTTCTGAATTCTTTGACAACCATCCGCGATCAATTTGCCGAGAGCTTGGGTGTTTAGACCCGGGGTAGGGTAAACATAGCCTTAACGTGCCTCCATGAGAAGAAATCCAGTGGATTCAAATCGGGAGAGTGTGCAGGCCATTCAGTTGGTCCACCTCTGTCAATCCAACGGTCACGATACGTACGATTGAGATTACCCAGGAGTGGTGGGATTTTGTCTAACCCTTTGCATACACCTACTCTTCCATCAGACATGCAAATTTAACAGACATCTTACCTTTTGATAAGTTTTCTCACTTGCACTCTCAAAATGCGTTGCAACTCGAAAGGAAAGCGCTTCTGGACCAATGTTCACAGTAACTTTTTTTCATCACTATGCGCAGTACAACACGTTACCAAAGTTTAAGCAGACTTTTTGGAAACACCCAGTATATCTGTATCAGCCCAGAATTGCCTTTGACTGCAATGAAATTGCATAGCAATTGGTGGCAATGTAGAAAAATAATACATGTAGGAGGTAGGGGAGTTTCATGTGTCGATGTATTACTTGCTCTGTTCAGAAATTATAATAGGGAACCTAACATTCTGACCTTGCTTCCTGCTAATTCAGATCATTAAACATACTTAAGCAATCCTTAGTAAATACACAGATTACTTGTAGATATAGTTTCCAATAAATAATTATGTGCAAAAATTTATTGGTTCCAGTGCAGGATTCGAACCCACGACTCTCCAGACAGTAGCTAGAGCGCTCTACCGCTAACCAATCTTCCGATGATAATTTGTTTCCACAATGTGACTCTTATATCTTTTGCTGAATGTGGCGGACCTCGCGCCATCTATTATTAAGAAAGGCAACTTATTTTTCCAGTTGCTGCTAATCATGAATTCTTGACTCTCCTGATTATAGATGGCACATGGCAACACCTCGTATAAAAGAAAGCCAATGTACCAAATTTTTGATGTTACTAAGTCGTCCTGTAGCCGTCCCATGGCCGAGTGATTAGCGTGTTTGGCTACTGATCTAAGGGACCTGGGTTCGATCCCCGGGTAATGCATGGATGTTAGTGTCGTCTTTCTGCTGAGGTCCCGCCATCCTCATAGACCTCGTACTATGGCGTATAAACTGATAGGCTCCTGTCATACCTCTGTGGCAAGCAGCTGCTTGAGGGGGGTATTTAAGTAGTCCTAATGTATAAACAATTCTTATATTTTTGATTCTAATATTATTACAGGTGGACTCTTGTGCTAATCTTTATACTAATGTTTATCTATAAATATATTTTATTTAGAAAGACAATTATTCGCATTTATTATCAAATATAATAATGATAATTAATACAAATAAATTTTCCCCTAAATAAAATATATTTATAGGTTGGGTTGTTTTACCTCTGAGCGGCACTTTTTTGCACACCATGGGCTAAATGGCCAGGTCACATGGACCCCGAAGCCTCAGAGAAGACCCACTGGAACAGCTGTTGGGAGACAGATGGTAGCCTCCCGTCAAGGCCATCCAGCGTGTTATTTAACGTGCACAGGGTATGACTCTCCCGCACACGTGGCCACGGCTTAACGTTCCATTCGACGGACGGCGGCCTTTCCAAGCCCATCGGTGTCCCCTACTGACCGTGGGCAGGGCGGAGAATTTTGTGGAGATAAATCTCAACGCTGACCCAGCTGGGACTCGAACCTGGGAACTACAGATTACGAACCTGGCGCGCTACCGACTGAGCCACCCCCGCCCCTAAAATGAAGAGGAACAGAGAGTCTAACTAGAATTAGGAATATTTATAGATAAACATCAGTATAAAGATTAGCACAGAATCCACCAGTAATAATATTAAAATAAAAAATATAATAAATATTTATATAAAATATGGTAAGACTACTTAAGCTGACGTCATAAATTTGGTCCTCTGGCTTTCTGTTATAGGAAGTGTTGCGCATGGTCCGCCACATTCAGCGAAAGAAGTAAAGGTCACACTGTAGAAACAAATTATCATCCGACGGTTGGTTTATCAGTAGAGCCCTCGGACATGCATCTGGAGAGTCGTGGGTCCGAATCCAACACTGTCGGCAATAATTTTTCCCACTTAATTATTATTTACTTCAGCGACATTTGAAAAATTTACTATTCGAGATTTTAACTTTCCACAAACTGATCGAAACAGAATATTTTATTTCTAAGAATGACTTTCATTTCCTATAAAAAGTTGCAGACAGCCAAATGAGGTATTTCGTAATTTTTTTGTTATCAACCGCGCTATCGGAGATGCGTGAGGTGAAGTTATTCTGTTTTGCTGAGTAATTCCTGATGTGATTAATGCTGTCGCTGTATTTTCATCTTCTGTAAAGTATATCAGTAACGAATGTTCTGGAGTGACTTTATATGTAGAGTATATTAACCAGAAGACCGAGCCAACGCGTATGTGGGGCGGGGGTGGCTCAGTCGGTAGCGCGCCAGTCTCGTAATCTGTAGTTCCCAGGTTCGAGTCCCAGCTTGGTCAGCGTTGAGATTTATCTCCGCAAAATTCCCCGCTTTGCCCACGGTCAGTAGGGGACACCGATGGGATTGGAAAGGTCGCCGTCCGTCGGATGGGACGTTAAGCCGTGGCCCCGTGTACGCGAGAGCCATACCCTGTGCACGTTAAAGAACACGCTGGATGGCCTTGACGGGAGGCTACCATCTGTCTCCCAACAGATGTTCCAGTGGGTCCCCTCCTCCAACCTTCTCTGAGCCTTCGGAGTCCTTGTGACCTGGCCATTTAGCCCATGGTGTACAAAAAAGTGCCGCTCAGAGGTAAAACAACCCAACGCGTATGTAGCGGCTGATGGCTCATTGGTCACTCGCCAGGCTCGTAATCTGCATTTCCCAGACTGGAGTCGCAATCACTGTCAGCGTTGAGACCACTGTCAGCGACCCACCTGCCCTTAGTCAGAAAGGGGACACCAAAGAACTTGGAAAGACTTCTTTCCGTCGTATGGAACGTTAAGCAGCGTTCCCGTGTGTATAGTCATAGTCATATCATGTGCACGCTAAAGAACACGTTAGATGTCTTTGACTGCGGTTGGGTTGTTTTACCGCCGAGCTGCACTTTAGTGACACAGTAAGCTAAATGGCCAGGTCATAAGGATCGCAAGAATTCAGAACTAAGTAGGGAGCCAGCACGTTACGATTGATAAAGTTCATAACCCTCTTTTAGTGGTATTTTTTTTTTCAGGCACTATTATTACTAGGAAAAAAGCCACGATATATTGAGGTATGGAAATGAAATATGGTGATTTTGGTAAAGCTGAATCAGGACGTCTTGAAGTAACAACACACCACAAAATATAATCTTTTCAGTCTTTTCAGTCTATAGTGGAAAAGTAACCTTTAGTAAAGAAACCTTTAGTAAAAGGTTTGGGAAGAGGGGACTCACTTGACAGCTATTAGGAGAGATGGTAGACTCCCATCAAGGCCATCCAGCTTGCTCTTTAACATGCACAAGGGTTGGGGCGGGGCAGCTCAATCGGTAGCGCGCCACGCTCATAATTTGTAGTTTCCAGGTTCGAGTCCCAGCTGGGTCAGCATTGAGATTTATCTCCACAAAATTCCTCGCCCTGCCCACGGTCAGTAGAGGACACCGATGGGCTTGGAAAGACCACCGTCCTTCGGATGGGACGTTAAGCCATGGTCTCGTGAATGGGAGAGCCATACCCTGTGCATGTTAAAGAACACGCTGGATGCCCTTGACGGGAGGCTACCATCTGTCTCCCAACAACTGTTCCAGTGGATCCCGTCCCCGAATCTTCTCTGAGCCTTCGGGGTCCATGTGACCTGGCCATTTAGCCCATGATGTGCAAAAAAGTGCCGCTCAGAGGTAAAAGAACCCAACATATACAGGGTATGACTCTCCCGTACACGGAGTCACGGCTTTACGTCCCATCCGATGGACGACGGACTTTCTAAGCCCATCGGTGCCCCTGTTGACCGAGGAAGGATGGTTGTTTAGCGGAGATAAATCTTATGACTGGCCCAGGTGGGACTCGGAACTGGGAACTGCAGAGTACGAGCCTGGTGCGTTACCGACTGACCCACCTTCGACCCGTCCTTTTTATAGAAGGCTTCCATCTGTCAACTGACAGCTGTCCAGTGGGTCCCCTTCCCCCAAACTTCTTTGAACCCTCGGGGTCCTTGCGACCTTGCCATTTAGTCCATTGTGTGCAAACCAAGTGCCGGTCGGAAGTTGGGTTGTTTTACCTCGAAGCGGCATTTTTTGCATAGAATGGGCTAAATGGCCAGGTCATAAGGACCCCGAAGGCTCAGTGAAGTTTGGGGGACGGGATCCACTGGAACAGCTGTTGGGAGACAGATGGTAGCCTCCCATCAAGGCCATCCAGCGTGTTCTTTAAGTGCACAGGTTATGACTCTCCCACACACGGGACCACGGCTTAACGTCCCAAACGACGGGCGGCGGTCTTTCCAAGCCCATCGGTGTCCCCTACAGACCGTGGGCAGGATTTTGCGGAGATAAATCTCAAAGCTGACCCAACTGGGACTCGACCCTGGGAACTACAGATTACGAGCCTGGCGCGCTACCGACTGAGCCCCCCCCCCACCCCCGCCCCACCTATCGGAGGTAAAACTGCGTAACTTCATAAGTAATAAAATTTTTAATGTGGTACAAGAGAAAGAAGATAATAGTTGTGTGGGGAAGTTTTCGTAACTAAAGCTTTCAATCACACAGATAAATTATACAGGGTTACAGTTCAACTCAAAATGTGAAGAACCTCGTACATCGCAAAGTAAAAACTAAAATTTAATTTTAAAGAAATTTATTTGAATAAAAGTATCAGAAAATGGAGCACAAATATTAAGTAAACTAGAAATGAAGTAAGTATATGAGGAAAATTTCTCCTGTGCATTTTTATCAGACTGGAAAGATTATATTTTGTGATGTGTGATTCAGCTTTACCGAAATCACCATAGTCAATTCGGTATCTCAAGATATCGTGGCTTGTTTTTATTGTAATAATATTACCTGAAAAAAAACCCATTAAAAAGAGGCTGATGAGATCTATCAATCGTAACGAGTTTTAAGACAAATGAAAGCTTAAGACCTGGGAGTATCATCTACTATATACTTTAGATCTCTGGTTCTTAACCTTTTATGCTTCACGTATCCTTGGAAATGTGTATGTAACTGACTTGGGTTGAGTTGGATTGTTTTACCTCTGAGCGGCACTTTTTTGCACACCATGGGCTAAATGGCCAGGTCACAAGGACCCCGAAGGCTCAGAGAAGGTTGGGGGAGGGGACCCACTGGAACAGCTGTTGGGAGACAGATAGTAGCCTCCCGTCAAGGCCATCCAGCGTGTTCTTTAACGTGCACAGGGTATGGCTCTCCCGCACACGGGGCCATGGCTTAACGTCCCATCCGACGGACGGCGGATGGGACGTTAAGCCCATCGGTGCCCCTGTTGACCGAGGAAGGGTGGTTGTTTAGCGGAGATAAATCTCAAGGCTGGCCCAGGTGGGACTCGGAACTGGGAACTGCAGAGTACGAGCCTGGTGCGTTACCGACTGACCTACCTTCGACCCGTCCTTTTTATAGGAGGCTTCCATCTGTCAACTGACAGCTGTCCGGAATCGGAAGGGTGGTTGTTTAGCGGAGATATCGGCTATACAACGGCCACGGTCAGTATCGGCTATATATCGGCCACGGTCAGTATCGGCTATATATCGGCCACGGTCAGTAGGGACACCGATGGACTTTCCAAGCCCATCGGTGTCCCCTACTGACCGTGGGCAGGGCGGAGAATTTTGCGGAGATAAATCTCAACGCTGACCCAGCTGGGACTCGAACCTGGGCACTAGAGATTACGAGCCTGGCGCGTTACCGACTGAGCCCCCCCCCATTTGTAACTGGCGTACCCCTTATATAGATAAAACTATAGTTATAGTATAAAAATGCCAACTTAGCGACTTTGTTACTAGATCTAGCAAACTTTTGAGCTCTCACGGCACCCAAAAAAATTTTACCGCGTACCCCACATTGAGAACTCCTGCTTTAGAGCACTTATATTCTGTTCTGTTCTATGAAATTATAACCAATATACTGTCAGACCTCTGTGGCAAGCAGCTGCTTGAGGGCGTATTTATTTCTGTAGTGCCGTCTCGTGGCCGAGTGGTTAGCACGCTTGGTTACTGATCTACGGGACCTGGGTTCGAGCCCCGGATAAGGCATGGACGTTTATGTTGTTTTTCTGCTGAGGTCCTGCCATCCTCTCAGACCTTCTACTATGGCATATAAACTGACAGGCTACTCTCAGACCTCTGTGGCTGCTTGAGGGGGTATTTATTATTTATTTATATATATATATCATCAAGTATTTTTCTACCACTATTAAACTTTTCTTAATCCACAGGGGTGTAGAGAATAGATTGTTTTGGGCCGGGTGGGATCTGAATCGAAGTCCTCGTGATGCCTAGGAAGGTTACGTAGAGATGGAGTCCCTAAATGCACTTAAATGACCGTGGTTGCTAGAAGCACCTGACATGTCATCAGGAGGACGCGGGTTCAGATCCCACCAAGCCCAAAGACAATTAAAATTAAAATACATGATGAAATCAACCGAGGGCTCTGACTTTCCGTGTTAAATATATATATATATTCTAATTCGATCTAAAATCTATTCTAAATATAATCTGTTGTAATAATTATAACCTTTTATCTATTGTAATGCCATATGAAATCTATAATCTATTCTATATATTAAAATGTACTTTAAAAGTTATAATCTCCTTTAATAATTATAACCTGATATAGATTCGAATTCTATATGAATTCTATGATCGATTCCAATAATTGTAATTTAATAGCTATTCTAATTATACAAAAAATATATATATATTTTAAAAATTGTAATCTATTCTAATAAATATAATCTAATATCCTTTGTAATTCTGAACAAAATATAAAATCTATTTCAAAACTTAGAGGCTATAATTGCTGGAATAGATTATATCTATTGTAATTCTATCTAAGATCTATTCTAAAAATTATAAAGTAATATCTATTCTAAATCTATATAATATCTTAAAATCTATTCAAAAATTATAATTTATTCTAATAACTATAACCATATATATATATAAATATTCTAATGCTATGTAAAATTTATAATCTATTACAATGATTATAAACCTAAACACCAAGCGATCTTTGCTGCAAAAGATATAGATTTTATTTGGCAAACACTGTAAAGGATCCAACTATTATACAGCCTGATTTAGCTCTGAAGAGTGACTATTTTCCCACAATTCCGTCATGGAAGTCAAATATCAGTTTGATGTTTAAATAATGATATCAGGCAGCAAATTCTCTTCTTGATTCAATGTAGCAACAAATTTCGATGTCTGAAAGGTGTTTCCTCCATGAGGAGGTTAACCATGAACCACAACATTCCAATTCCCAAGTGTAAAATATGGAGATTCATATTTATCAAGATCGGTTCTTCACGTTTCATATAATCAGACTATTATTATTTCTTCGTATAACCTTTCATTTATCTGGTGGAAGGCTGCCTTTGCCGGGAACGCTCCAGGCTCGTAATTTGTAGTTTCCAGGTTCGAGGGGGCGGGGGTGGCTCAGTCGATAGCGCGCCAGGCTCGTAATCTGCAGTTCCCAGGTTCGAGTCCCAGCTGGGTCGGCGTTGAGATTTATCTCCGCAAAACTCCCCGCCCTGCCCACGGTCAGTAGGGGACACCGATGGGCTTGGTAAAGGCCGCCGTCCGTCGGATGGGACGTTAAGACGTGGTCCCGTGTGCAGGAGAGCACGCTGGATGGCCTTGACGGGAGGCTACCATCTATCTCCCAACAGCTGTTCCAGTGGGTCTCCTCCCCCAACCTTCTCTGAGCCTTCGGGGCCCTTATGATCTGGGCATTTAGCCCATGGTGTGCAAAAAAGTACCGCTCAGAGGTAAAACAACCCAATCAACAATCTTCCACAACTTTCTTTCAGCCCTTGGGGGGAGGCATCTTTTGTAACCTGGACATTTAGCTCAATTTGTTCAAAAATTGAATAAATAAATAAAGTGTCGCTCAGAGGTGGAACAACCCAACTGAAAACATATTTGATGACCTTCACAGGAGTTTTTCACCGCTCTCCTAACATATCCCCAGTGTGTCTTCATCTCCTAACCTTCTATGAGCCCTTGGGGCCCTTGTGACCTGGCCATCTAGCTCCATTTGTGCAAAAAGAGCATCTTTCAGAGGTAAAACAGCAATTATACCTGAAGCCTTTTAATAGCCTCTGTATTCGACTTGAATCATTTCGGATAAATTTCTCTATACAACGCTGAGAAGTTTTTTTTTAATTTCCGTTGGTCTGAAAGACAGGGAGAGGTTGAGAACAGGATGACTGTGAAGAAGCATCCATGCATTCGAGCAGCATTCAGAGATGCACGCTCCACTGACTTCTGACTCTGTTGAAATCGTGCCCAAGCACAAGTGATCTCGAGAGCATGCTGTACAGGTTGGAAGATCACCAAGCAAGGCCATTCATACAAAGGAGGAAAGTCCACGGTGTCTGAACTCTGCTAAATGTATTTTTATATACTGCCTTAACGATATATTCGAGAATTCTAACTTCGAAACTTTATAACTCCTGAAATATGTCTTTAATGAGAAAATGGGGCTGAAGATAAATTAAAGATCATAATCAAATCTATTTAAATCTCGATTTTTAACAATATGCCTCCAATATTTTAAGAGTTATGGACGCTGGAATATTTAACAATGAATTATCTTCCTTTATAAGAATCATTCATAATTGTTTAATATTTAAATAATATTACACAAAAACTTTTAGAAATGTGAATTTATTTTATTAAATGTCTTAAAACAATACTTATTAATTAAGTTTTAATTAATTTCTAAGGTAAATTTTTATGATATATTACAGTTGTGAAATATTCTAACTTCCATAAATTCTTTAAATACTGAATGAATATTGTTTAAAAACGAGATTTAAATAGATTTTATTATGATCTTTAATTTATCTTCAGTCATATTTTTCCATTAAATGCATATTTTAGAAGTTATAGAGCTTCAAAGTTAGATTCCCATTCACATAATATGGAAATTCTGTAATATATTGCTACGGCAGTTTATATGAAGCAGCTGTTGGTATTATTCTGCAATTTAATTTTCTGCCTTACCTATTCACATATTACTTAATTTTTACATTAAATAATACACCGCAGAGCCAAAACATTATGACCAGCTCTTCTTTATGCAAACCGAAGCAACTGCAGGTAAAGGGTACAGCGCTTGTGAAGGTCATGAAAAGGTATAAACAACACCTGATACTGAGCTCTGTTAATCAGTGTTATTCTTGTTCTTCAGATGGGAACGGCAGCGGACTTAAGTGAGTTTGACAAAGGCCAAATTGTAATGGCCAGACGACTGGGTCAGAACATTTTCGACACGGCAAGGACATGTGGGGTACTCACGGTCAGCCGTGGTTAGTCCCTTAAAAAAGGGATCCGAGAGGGGAAAAACCACGAACCGCCGTGAGGTGTGGGCCGACCACGGCTCGCCGAAGCTAGAATTGAGCGAAGGCTATTCCGTATGGTACGGGCTAACGGAAGGGGATATTGTGCACTACTCGCCCGTAATGTGAATGCTGTTGACGGGAGTAATGTTCCACATCACACAGTATATCGAACTCTGCTGAAAATGGGGTTGCGTAGCTGCAGATCGCTCCGAGTGCCCATGCTAACCTCGGTTCACCGTCGAAAGTACCTACAGTGGGCACACGTGCATCAAAACTGGACTTTAAATCATTGGAGGAAGGTCGTCTGGACCGATGAATCTCGTTTCCTGTTGTACCGTGTGGTCGGGCGGGTACGTATGCGTCTTTTACCTGGGGCTGTTGGCACCAGGGTGCACCGTGGGACGAAAAAAAGCGGTGGAGGAAGTATAATGCTTTAGACAATGTTCTGCTGGGAAACCTGGGTCTAGTTATTCATGTGCAGAAATTCTACCGCCAACCTAAACGTCATTGCAGACCAGGTACATCCTTTCATGGCAACGGTATATCCCTCTAGTGGTGCCTTCTTTCAGCAGGATAATGGGCCATGCCAGACTGCCCGGATTGTTCGAAAAATGGTTCGCAAAACATGAGGAAGATTTCTAGATATTGCCCTGGCCTCCAAATTCCTCAGACATCAATTGTGTTGGAACAGCATATCCGATCTGCGGTGGCTCAACCACGTAACTTCAAGAGTTAACGGATTTGCTGATAATGTGTTGGTACCAGATACCACAAGACACCTTTAGAAATCTTGTAATGTCCATGCCTCGTAGGGTAAGAGCTGTTTTGGAGGCACATGGAGGACCAACCTCATATTAGGCAAGTGGTCGTAATGTTTTGGGTCTTAGGTGTATTTTGATAATAAAAATTTTTCATCAGAAGTTGATTTGAAAATTTAATAAGTTCTTAGAGGAATAGTATAACATTTAAAAATCTGGTGTACATATTTCAGAATTGCTATGATCAGAAACAAATCTTTCTTGAAAAAGGAATTATTTTCAGTCATACCTACATATATATATAAAGAACAAAAAGACAATGGCACTCTTAACTGGTTATATACGCCGTTTTATTTTGAAACAAATTTCATTTTTTTTTATGTCATTTGTTTTAAAATTGTTTGGTTTATGAGAATCTCTCTAAATGAAAACTTTTTTAAGTTCTTTTATTAGCAACATTTTTAACGACTTCAGTCGTCATAACTTCCGTAAGAATTACAAAACGTACATGAGCTTTCGTTTAGAGATAAAAAAACTGCATGAGGATCTCAATGAAGACAGGGGTTGGTTCAGTCGACAGCGCGTCAGGCTCGTAATCTGCAGTTCCCAGATCTCAGTCCCATCTTGGCCAGCATTGAGATTTATCCCGTTAATCCTCACACTGTCTTTTGTGAGGAAGAGAATACAGTCGCTCACAAAAGTATCCGAACACTATGATTGATTACAGAATTCAAAAAAATATCTGCAAACGATTTTTTAAGAAATTGGTATCTGGCAACCTTGCAGACTAATTTCTAAACAAATCGTTGCCAGATATTTTTTTCTGAATTCTGTAATCAACCATAATGTTCGGATACTTTTTTGAGTCCTGCCCACGGTCAGTAGGGGACAGCGATGGGCTTGGAAAGGCCGCCGTCCGTCGGATGGGACGTTAAGCCGTGGCTATGTGTGCGGGAGAGCCATACCCTGTGCACGTAAAAGAACACGCTGGATGGCCTTGACGGGAGGCTACCATCTGTCTCCAAACAGCTGTTCCAGTGGTTCCCCTTCCCCAACATTCTGTGAACCGTCGGGGTCCTTGTGACCTGGCCATTTAGCCCATGGTGTGCAAAAAAGTGCCGCTCAGAGGTAAAAAAACCCAAACATCCGAAACTTTTTTGAGCGACTGTACAGATGAGCTTGATAATTTCACCTTCCGTCGGATGGGACGTTAAGCCGTGACTCCTGGTGCAGGTTGGGTTGCTTTACCTCTGAACGACACTTTTTTGTACACAATGGGCTAAATGGCCAGGTCACAAAATCCTCGAGAAGTTTGGGGGAAGGGGATTCACTGGAACAGCTTTTGGGAGACAGGTGCTAGCCTCCCGTGAAGGCCATCCAGCGTGTTCTTTAACGTGCACAGGGTATGGCTCTTCCCTACATGGATCCATGGCTTAACATCCCATCCAACGGACGGCGGCTTTTCCAAGCACATAGTTGTGCATTTTCTAACCGACGGAAGGGCGAGGACTTTTGCGGAGATAAATCTCCGCTGACCCAGGTTGGGACTCGAAACTGGAAACTAGATTACGAGCCTGGCGCGATGCCGACAAAGCTACCCCGCCCCCACGCGCCATTATGAAATGCTTGTGATTTAAGGCGGTCCCGATTTCTAGGAGAATTAGATTGTTTTCGTGAGACATACAAAATCCACTCTGTCCTCGGAACACCATGTTCGGATAATAATTATGAGATTACAAATTCCACCTTCGCAGAAATAAAAGAATTGCAGTCATTTTGCATGAGATTGCTCTACATTGATTCTATTATTCTCTACGTCAAATCGACTTATTACCAGAAAAATAGCAAGACTATCTTCCCACACTTCAGATTACAAGCTGTGCGTGAAGCAATACGTTAGCAATCAGACTCTAGACGCTGCAACAACCATTGGAATAACATCAGCAGAAAATTGAAACGCTCATATTTGTTAAGTTGTTTAACGTTCGTGAGACGCGTTTATGTACAAAATAGTGTAAATGACCAGGTTACAAGTATCCCGTAAAGCTCCAGAGTTGGGTATGGATCGGGTTTTATCACAAGAACCCCAAGCGCTCAGAGAAGTTGAGAAAGGATCCACTGGGCCAGGGGTCCTGAACCGGCTGCTCTGAGTACTCGAAAAAGTGACTATTGTCCTTTTAGAGTTCAACATTCACCTCCGAAGATTTTTTAAACGATTTTCATTAAAAACAAGCACTAAGCAGAATGGGCTGTGTTGTTTTACATCTGAGCGGCATTTTTTTGCACACAGTGAGCTAAATGGCCAGGTCACAAGGACTTCGAAGGTTCAGAGAAAGTTGGGGGAAGAACTGAACTACCCACCAAGTAGCTATTAGGAGACATATTGTAACCTCCCGTCAAGGCCATCCAGCGTGTTATTTAACGTGTTCAGTGGATGGCTCTCCAGCACACGGGGCTTTACATTCTATTCGACGGACGGGGGCTTTCTCAAGCTCATCGGTGCTCTCTACTGGCCATGGGTAGGGCGGGGAGTTTTGCGGAGATAAACCTTAAAGCTGGCCCAGTTGGGACTCGAATTTTTGAAATGCAGATAATGAAAATGGTGCGCTACCGCTCCAGGGTAATTGAGGCAAAAATTATTTAACTTATTTATATTTCATGCATTTTTGAAGAAATTTCTTAAACACATGTGAAACTGAGAGAGAAAATGTTACACTACACTGGAAACCCTTTTTACATATTGCAGGCTCGGTTGCGTTTTTGCCACCCACCCCCATCGATATTTTTCTAGATCTGGGCCTCACCTGTAGTATAATATGTTATCGAAATGAATTATGACATAACTAGAAGTCAAGTATTAAAAATTTATCCAATATTTTTTCGGAAATCGTCATCTGATGCATTACTCATCTACATACTTCCATGCGCCACGAGACGCCAGAAATTTCGAACGACATGCTCAATATTTTTATCTCTATCAAAACATCCTTGATACCTGAAATCCGAATCATCTACCTTTTCGAACTGCTTTCAACCACTTCTCTCTAGCAGAATGCAACTACTTGATTATGACGTCAATTAAAGAGCAACGTGATGAGGAGGCATTGTGATGACTTTCAGGTTTTTCTGTCTTTAGAAACCTTTACTAATGTGCATGACATAACTTCCGGGGCGGTCCCTCAATGTTTGTTCTTTCAATGTGCAGAAGAATTCGAGTCTATATACTTTATGGTGGGAAGTAAAAGCGTGCAGTACAGTTGTTCGTCTTTTCGCGTTCCACCCTTAGTGCAAATTCTACTTTCCCTTCGTTCCTGTTCGGCTTGGTAGCGTGTTCTATACAGCCAAGTTGGGGCACAATTTGCGGCATTCTGGATTGTTACGCTCCGGTGAACTGAATATCTGTCACGTGACCCAGGCCGATACCTTTTGTTGCAGAGGCCTAGGAGGAGGCTAGAGCACGTGGCTGTCCTTGTCGTGGATTCTGTGGGATAATGCATCACAGGGCTGACTATTATTCTGTACGCTTTGGTGGACTTTGTGGATGGGAAGTTTTTCGCTCGTGTATTCGTCGCTCTGTTCGTCAGCAAGTCGTAGTTGGTCCCTAACTAGGTACGAGTTGTTCAGATTTTGATCGTATTTCAGAGTGCAGGTTGTACCTGTTCTGAAAAAGCGAATGTTGCAACTGAATTTTATTTAATGCTTGAAGAAGTGCGGGACGAATAGGTTGAAGGTTAAGTAACAGGAACTTTGGAAGATATCGAATGTAGCTTCTGTAGATTAATGAAGAACATCAGTTGTTGCTGCCGAGATTGAAGGGTATAGTGCAGAGCTGAGATATCCTCCTTCCAAGGCTGAAGTGGTAGAGTACTAGATATATCACTGCCAAGGGTGAGTGATATAGTGCGAAAGTTTGATATCCCTGCTAAGAACTGAATGGTATAGTGATGTTTGAAATCGCTTTCAAAAACTGGATGGTATAGTGCAAAGATCTGATATTACAAGCGAGTGGTATAGTGCTGAGGTTTGATTTCACTGCCAAGAACCGGGTAGTATAGTGCAGAGGTGAGATAGCTCCTTCTAAGACGATATTGGTGCAATGCGGAGGTTTACAGTGCAAAGGGTTGATAACACTACCAAGGATTGAGTGTTACACTGTGGAAGTGTTATATCGCTAAGGAGATCGAGTGCTATAATGACGAGATATTACTGTCCAAATTGAAGTGGTATAGTACAAAATTAAGATATTACTGCCAGAACTCATTTTTCAGTGGAGCGAAAAGGAGAAATGCCACTGCCATATTTGTGTTGAATCAAGGTATGATTTTTTGTTGTCATTGTTCAACTAAAGACGAAGCAAAATTTATATATTTTAATTATATATATATAGTAGAAATTGTCAAGTAGAAGAACAGTCATTAATCTCTGAAAATTCAGGATCAAATATATATATATATTTTCTGAACTTTTTTTTATTCCACAAAAAACTTTTACTGAAATCAGTGCACTTCGAGAGAATAGCTCTAACTGGAGGAAACTTACCGAAAGTTTCAACATAGAGCGATAAGCTGGAAGAGACAAGGTGAACTGTTCCATCACTTGACATTCATTCTTCAAAATTATGGTCAAAACTTTCACAAAACATCCACTAATTACACTCCGTTTATGCTGCCTAAATATTATTAAAAGCAACGAATTAGCAGCTATTTACTGCTAATAAGTTCTAAAGAGTTCAACTACTTTTTAAGATTCATCCAAGATGGAAAAGCTGTTTTTATCAGGCGTTCTTAAAGGATTCATCCAAACGCGCGCACTCGTAACTGACGGCACCATCTTTCGTCTTCACTACCGCGTGACTGCTCTAATGCTGTCCGCCTTCAGCATCTTAGTATCCGCAACCCAATTCATTGGAGAGCCCATCCAGTGCCTGCAAAGAGACGACATACCGAAGAAATTGCTCAACACGTTTTGTTGGGCTGAAGGAACTTTTACCCTGCCCAAAGCCCTCAACAAAAACGTTGGTGAAGAGGTGATCTATCCTGGAGTAGATCACCGTGATCCTGAAGATGACATAGTTGTTCATGCTTATTACCAATGGGTTTGTTTGATGTTGATCCTCCAGGCTTCTCTGTTTTATTTTCCAAGACTAATCTGGGTGTCTTGGGAAGGAGATAGAATCAAGAGTTTGCTGCAAGAACTGAACATCCCGGTCATTCCTGAAGAAGAAAGGAAAAAGAGAGTTTGCAATCTTGTCCGTTACTTCCGCTTCAGTATGCATCACCATAGTGTATATGCGTTCAAATACCTCCTCTGCGAGCTCATCACTCTTGTAAATGTGATAGGACAAATCTACTTCACCGATGTTTTCCTCGGCGGAGAGTTCACCACTTACGGAATCGAAGTGGTGAAGTTTGCTTCAAGTATCCAGGAAGAGCGAATTGATCCCATGGTTCGTGTGTTCCCTCGTATCACTAAATGCACTTTCCACAGGTATGGATCATCAGGTGATGTGCAGAAATATGACGCTCTCTGTCTCTTGCCCCTAAACATCATTAATGAAAAGGTTTACATTGCTCTCTGGTTCTGGTTTATTGTTCTGTCTCTTCTCACAACTCTTGCGATTACATACAGAGTTATTCTTCTCTTGTGGCCAAGGATGAGGTATTATGCTCTTCGTCCTTGGACACGTCTGACTCCATCAGAACATATGAAGAGCATTCTTCTCAAGACTTGTTATGGGGATTGGTTTGTGTTGTTTCTCTTAGCCAAGAATATGGAGATTCTACATTTTCGCGATTTCTTGTTGGAGCTGCTTCGTGACTTGGAAGTGCCTCTGATAGACGATACTAGTGAATCATCTGCATGAATATTAAAGTAGGAGTGTTGCAGACTTTTTTTAGGTATGCGTACCTTTAAGAGTTTGTGTTTTATAAATAACTTGAAGCATTTGAGTTTTATAAATATCTTGGAGCATTTGGGTTTTATAAATGTCTTGAAGCATTTGGGTTTTATAAATATCTTGAAGAGTTTGTGTTTTATTAATACTTTGAACAATTTTTGATTTATAATTATCTTGAAGCATTTGTGTTTTATTAATACCTTCAAGAGTTTGGGTCTCATGAATACCTTGAAGAGTTTGTGATTTATTAATACCTCGAAGAGTTTGTGATTTATTAATATCTTGAAGAGTTTGTGATTTATTAATACCTTGAAGAATTTGTGATTTATTAATATACCTTTAAGAGTTTCATCATCATCATCCTCCTCCTCAAGCAGCCATGGGCTACGGAGGTCCAACCAGACCGTGCAATTTAGTTCTCCAAGCAAGTCTATCCTGAGCTACATCTACTGCATCTGGCCACTGCACACCAATTCTAACAAGGTCCTGTTTGACATTGTCAGCCCACCGCATCCTAGGTCTCCCCTTCCTTCTGAGACTTCTAGGCACACTATGCATAACCCTATTCGCCAATCTATAATTATCCATACGGGCAACATGGCCAAACCAACGGAGTCTCTCTCTGCACAATATGCTGCTTAAAGGAGGTTGCAAACTCCTTTGCCTAACCTCATCATTAGTTACAAAGTTGAACCACCTAATGCCCAAGATACTGCGTAAGCATCTGGAATCAAAAGCATCTAGTTTCCTGTTATCTAGTTTACAAAGTGTCCAAGTTTCACTACCATAACTAACCCTAAAAAGAACCAAACTATTATACAGTCTAATTTTAGTCTTTAGGTGTATACGCCTATTTCTCCACACTCTCCATAGATTCTTAAAAGTCCCGGCAGCAATCCCTATTCGTCTTTGTGATTTATTAATACCTTGAAGAGTTTGTGATTTATTAATACCTTGAAGAATTTGTGATTTATTAATACCTTGAAGAGCTTATGCTCCATTAATTCATTGAAGAGTTTAGGTCTTATGAATACCTTGAAGAGTTTGTGTTTTATGAACACTTTGAAAAGTTTGTGCTTTATTAATTAATACCTTGAAGAGTTTTTGGTTTATGATTACTTTGAAGAGTTTGTATTTTACGAATACCTTGAAGAGTTTGTGATTTATGAATACCTCGAAAAATTTGTCTTAGGGATACCTTGAAGAGTTTGTATCTTAGGAATGCTCTGACATGGTCATATCTTATGAACACCATAACAGTTTGTGTCTTATCGCTTGAAGAGTTTGTGTCTTATAGCTTGAAGAGTTTGTGTTTAACGAATATCTTAAAGAATATCTGCTTAATGAATATTTAAAGAGTTTGTATTTTATTATTAAATTGAAGAATTTGGGTTTTATGAAGATCTTGAAGACTTTGGGTCTTCAAGATCATAAACAAATTCATAAAAAACTTCAAGACATTGAAGAATTTGTGGTTTACACGCATTGAAGAATTTGTGATTTTCCATAAATTAAGGAAAATCTCATTGTTAAGTCAATGGGAAGCAAACGTCAAAGCTCTATAACTTCTAAAATAAGTTTTTTTTGTTTTGAAAAATGTGATTGCAGATAAAGATCTCAATCAAATAAATCAATATCTCGATTTTCAAGTTTAAATATTTAGCGAATGGTAGCTAGGTAGTCACTGGAAGGAGAGCTATGCACCAATCCCCTGTGATGATGCAAGTACCGGCCAGGCCTAGCACCTAATGTCCGACCCCGCCTTCTCGTGGTGCAGACCGTTAGTACCTTTCAAAAGAGATACTCTCTTGTGGAAGTGAACGGAAGGGGAGGGCTGCCAGATTAGTGTGGCCTACTGATCTGGACAACTATGGCTACTTCTCTTTTTTTTCTACCCTGCTGAGGAGTGGTCAACCACACAGGGTCCTGGTGCTGACCATATAAACATACTGGACTGGACAGATATATGGCTCTGAGCTTGATTATGGATCCTGATTTTGCTGCACTGGTGGGCTTATGTGGAGGAAAAATCTTCCGCTGTGTTTTCTGTTTGTTTGTGGGTTGACAGCCCCAAGTGAATAGATTCACAGGATATGTTTATCAGCTGGTGGATAATCCTGAGCAGGGGTCATCGCAGGCACCTGAACTCTTTGCTTCTATTGGCATCGTCAAATTCTACATTGGAAGAAGTCTTCCAGTGTAGATGGCTTCAGCCTTTAGTGGTGGGAGAACGGGTCTTTGCCCCATGTCTGCGATTAGGGGGCTGTTTGATATTGTCGGCATTTCTTCTCTCAGTAAACATAGTTTCTTTAAACATCCCACTAACCATTTTCTCTCCATAGGTAGTTGGAATGTGAGGACTCTGCACAGAGCTTTTTCTCTTGATGTGCTCACACAAGAATTCCACCATTATAATTTAGATATTCTCGGCTTGCAAGAGACCAGATGGACAGATAAAGGTCAGATTCTTAAAAATAATCTTAAATTTCTCTTTTCAGGGAGGGACGACAACAAGCATCACCAAGGCGTGGGTCTGCTTCTCAGCGGACACGCTAGTGATGCTCTTCTAGGATATGAGTGCATTAATGAAAGGTTTCTTACAGCAAAATTTCAGACAAGCGTTAAAGACTTGAATGTTATCTGCTGTTATGCCCCCACTGAGGATGCCGATGAGGATGAGAAGGATAAGTTTTATGAACAACTTCAGGATATTTTGAATTCTGTCAAGAAAGGAGATATTACCCTTGTTCTTGGTGACTTCAATGCCAAAGTTGGTACTGACTCTGACCTTTGGGGAGGAGTAATAGGCCCTTTTGTTATTGGTAGCTGCAATGGCAATGGGCAACGTCTCCTACAGGTAAATAAACTCAATGGATTCAGAATAACTAACACTTATTACAAACACCGCGACATACATAAGTACACATGGGTTTCACCAGATGGGCTGCATGAGAATATGATTGATTATATATTAATTAACAGCAAATGGGCTAGTTCTGTTAGGAATACCAGGTCATATAGGGGAGCTGAAATTGGATCTGACCATTATCTTGTTAAACGTGTCTTGCAACTTAAACTTAAAAAGTGTTGTGCTAGGGTTAAAAAATTTGTTTTTAATACTGAAGCTCTGAAAGACCCAGTTATAGCCAAAGCTTACCATGATAGTTTACTTAGTCATTATGACAGTCATGGTATGCTTACTACTGAAGTTGAGGAAGAATGGGATCATTTTAAACAGGCATTTTTGGACACTAACAGTACTCTTTTAGGAAAAAAGGAGCAGAAGAGACGGAATTATCTGAGTGATAAGGCACTTGAGCTTATTTCGGAAAGAACGAACTGCAGGAATGTTCTTAATCAATACCCTACTAGTCCTAATAGAAAGCATTACTATTTATTACATTAATTACATTAATAAACGTGTAAAACACATTTTATTAATGTAAACATTACATTAATAAACGTGTAAAAGATCAGTTAGCTGCTGATAAGAATCTTTGGCTTGATGATTTGGCTGACAAAGCCGAGGAAGCAGTTAGACAACACAACAGCAGAGAACTGTACCAGATAGTTAATGTTTTGTGTGGTAGAAAACGGACAGGTATACAGGGATTGAAGGATAAACAAGGTAAGGTTATAGAAGGTGAGGATTCTGTCATGGCTAGGTGGGCTGAGCATTTCAGTGATGTTTTAAACAATGTGGTTAGTTCTATTCCCATGGTTTGCAATGTTGATAAATGCATTGATGGCTTTAATGTTGGCCCTATAACACAATCTGAAGTTATTTTTGGCTGTTTCTAAACTTAAACTTCATAAACCCCAGGGGTAGATGAAATTACTACTGAAATGCTTAGAGCTGGGAATGTTTCGGTTACCACTTGGATGACTGAAATTCTGAATATCTTTTATGATAAAGGCATGGTTCCTAAGGATTTTACCAGAGCTATTGTTATCCCTATTTTCAAAAATGGTGATCGCAGTTCTTGTGATAACTATAGGGGTATCAGCCTACTCTCTGTTCCAGGTAAAGTTCTTTCCATGATTGTGCTTAATAGAATTAAGAATCTGGTTGACAGTCAATTGCGGGATGAGCAATGTGGATTTAGAAGTGGTAGGGAATGTGTGGATCAGATATTTTCACTTAAGCAGATTCTTGAGAAAGGTTTAGAATTTCAGAAACCTTTGGTTGCTAGCTTTGTTGATTTCAAAAAGGCTTTTGACTCTGTTGATCGTCATAATTTGTGGTTGATTGTGAAATAATATGGTATACCAGACAAGTTAGTTAACATAATGAAAGCTCTGTATAATAACACTGAGTCGTGTGTGAGAGTTGGTAAGGCTTGTAGCAAATGGTTTAGCATTACTTCTGGTGTTCGACAAGGGTGCATTTTGTCTCCTTTTCTCTTTAGCTTGGTTATTGATTATGTTATGCGAAATTCACTTCAAGGGAAAGATTTTGGCCTTAAATGGACTGGAGATACGAAAATTTCTGATTTATATTATGCTGATGATTTAGCCCTTTTGGCAAATGATGTTGATGAGATGAACTCTTTCATTCGAGCTGTTGATGAGACTGGTAGTAAAGTAGGTTTGGTTATAAACAGAGAGAAAACTAAAGTGATGAAAATTGGCCAGGCAGGCTGTGATTCAGTTAATCTGAATGGTTGCAGTCTTGAGCAGGTGTCACAGTTTAATTATCTTGGGAGTTATGTAACAGATAATGGTGATGTGCAGCATGAGATTAACAGACGAATAGGGATTGCTGCCGGGACTTTTAAGAACCTATGGAGAATGTGGAGAAATAGGCGTATAATAGGCACCTAAAGACTAAAATTAGACTGTATAATAGTTTGGTTCTTTTTAGGGTTAGTTATGGTAGTGAAACTTGGACACTTTGTAAACAAGATAACAGGAAACTAGATGCTTTTGATTCCAGATGCTTACGCAGTATCTTGGGCATTAGGTGGTTCAACTTTGTAACTAATGATGAGGTTAGGCAAAGGAGTCGGCAACATCCTTTAAGCAGCATATTGTGCAGAGAGAGACTCCGCTGGTTGGTCATGTTGCCCGTATGGATAATTATAGATTGGCGAATAGGGTTATGAACAGTGTGCCTAAAGGCCTCAGAAGGAGGGGGAGACCTAAGATGCGGTGGGCAGACAATGTCAAGCACGACCTTGTTAGAATTTGTGTTCAGTGGCCTGATGCAGTAGATGTAGCTCAGGATAGACTTGCTTGGAGAACCAAATTGCACGGTCTGGTTGGATCTCCGTAGCCCATGGCTGCTTGAGGATGATGATGATGACGTATTTTAGAATTTTGTGTAAAAAGTCTTTCACTATTCTTCAGTTTTATATAAGTTTCTTAAGACTGGTATTGCTGTTGTTAAATATTCAAACTTCCATTACTCATTAAATACTGAACGAATATTGTTGAAAATCGATGTATTGATTTATTTGATTGAGATCTTTATGTGCAATCACATTTTTGAAAACAAAAAAAACTTATTTTAAAAGTTATATAGAGTTTTGACGTTAGCTTCACATTGACTTAACATAGGGATTTTCCTTAATTTATGGAAACCAGTATAATTACTTTGAAGGATTTATGCTTTATTATTAAATTGAAAAGTTTGTGGTTTATAATTGCTTTGAAGGATTTCTACTTTATTATTAAATTTAAGAGTTCGGACTTTATAAAATACCCTTAAGAATTTTTGCTTCTTATGAAGAGTGGATTATTTTATGAATATTTTGAAGTGTTTTTGTTTTAAGAGCACCTTAAAGAACATGCTTTATTAATATTTCCAAAAGTTTGTGTTTTATTAATAATGTGACGAGTTTGTGCCTTATTAATACTATGAAGTGTGTGTTTTATTAATACCTTGAAGAGTTTGTGTTTTATTAACAACTTGAGGAATTTGTGTTTTATCAATAAATAAAGAGTTTTTGTTTTATGTACACCTCGAAGAATTTGTGCTTTATGCATAACTGAAAGAATTAAAATCATTCAGGCATTTGGTTTAAATATTTGTGAATTTTCATGGACCTTGTGTGCTTAAAAATGATATAAAACAATTGTATTTGCACTGATTCAACTGCAGAATGTTTTAGCCGAGGTACTGTATTAAAACATTCTTCAACTTTGGCTCATCCAAATTAAATTAGGTAAAGTTCTCTTGCAAATGGCCACGACACAATATTCCCTCTGGATGAAAAATGTCTTGTCTCAACAAGGGCGTGCTGAGATACTCGGATAATATCTGGTCTCTAGTATGGAACCTGTGAACTAAGGTTGTGACCTTGTCTGCTAACTGAGCTAATTCTACCAGACCTAACACTGCAGAGCTATTGTTGTAAAGATCGCAAGCATATTATTCTGATTACTGAATTATCTTCAATCAGTGTCTGGAATCTCGTTGACAGAACTCTCTTTACACACACAGTGAGCCTGCTAAGCTGCTAACCGGATAATATTTACTCCAATACTGAGTCTAATACGTTCTCAGCTAACTTGTATCTCTCAGCCCACCTCATTCATATCTGCAATGAGATAAAACTAAGGACTCTCTTGAAGACTGTAGGTGAGTTGGACGCCAATGACACCTCTATACAAACGCCTTACGGATCTGATTTTAATTCCGAAGACTTAAGGATTTTTTTTCTCGTATTACGTGAAGATTTATTTGGGATATGTTCTGTGTTCATAAAGATTTCTAATTGAAAAAATTCCATATCCAAGTTAGGTGCTTCTAAATTCTTTATATAAGAGCGTGTAAATCATCATAAGTACAGGTGAATTTCTAGCTTTTTTTTTGAAACTAGAAGTATAAATATCGTCTCTGTCGAATATGGAATGTTTGTTTTATAAAAGAAAAAAGTTTTTTCTCTTTAGAACCTTCTAACAGTGGAAATTCGAACCAATGATTGATTGGATAAGTACAAATTGTAATAATTTATTAAGACCTATGAAATACAAAACGAAATTTTGATTTATCTTTATTAAAAAAAAAGTTTCTTTTTCCCACTATCCCTCTGGGGATAATGGATCAAATCATTGTCACCAATGCAAACCACTTGACCATTGCCCATTTCTAGCATTAATACATCATTTGCAATTTTCGTTCAAATTTTTGCTATTTTTCAAACTTTTTCCACCGTTAGAGGGCTCTATTAAAGCTACTGGGATTTTCGAAAAATGCAAATTCGTCAAGAGCTATCCAACTAACAAATTAACTTTTTTCCCTAGTTCTCTTGACTCTTACTGAATGTTGTTAGATCAATACATAAGTTTTGATATGTTTTAGCGTTTGTCCAACTGTTATTGAAATATCAGTGATCAATATTTTGTGGTTCAGTTCAGCATGTATTTTTAGCTGTACGATTCGAAAATTAAGAGACATTTATACGAATTGAGACAATCGATAATTTTTATTAAACATGATGAAAAAAAATTCCTCAGGTGATATAAAGATATTATTTTTTATGAATTTTACTAGATCTAGAAGGGAAATAGAACTGTACTTATGATTCAACTGAATTTCTTGTTATATTCGGAAAATTTCGCAACTTCGCTAAAAATGATCAGTTCTCGAATGTGGGGAAAAAGTAATCAGCATAAATTTTTTTTTTTTCAGCACATCGCTTTAGGTAAGAGTTTGGAAGAATATAGGCATTCTTGAGGTTTCGGAAGGGACGAATGCAAGCACTACCGACGTTGATGAAGGGAGGAATGTATGCGCTCACGAGGCTGATGAAGCGTGGAATATGGGAGCTGCTGCGGCTGAAGAACGGAGAAATGTAGCACTCTTGAGGTGCATGAAGAGAGGATTGTAGGCACTCCTGGGACTGAAGAAGGGAAGGAGTATGGGCAGTACTGCGATTGATGAAGGGAGCAATATAGGCATTAGTGAGGATGATGAAAGGAGAAATTTATGCACTCTTAAGGATGATGGAAAAGAGGAATGTCGGCATTCTTGAGATTTGTGTGAGGAAGAATATGAGAACTCCCGAGGTTGATGAAGGGAGGAATGTACGCACTCCTGAGGATGATTAAGGAAGGAATGTACGCACTCCTGAGGATGATGAAGGGAGGAATGCATGTACTTCTGAGTTCAAGAATGGATAAATGCAGTCACTCCTCAGGTTGATGTAACTATGAATTTAGTCACTCCTGAGGTTGATGTGACTATAAATGTAGTCACTCCTGAGGTTGATGTAACTATGAATGTAGTCACTCCTGAGGTTGACGTGACTATAAATGTAGTTACTCCTGAGGTTGATGTAACTATGAATGTAGTCACTCCTGAGGTTGACGTGACTATAAATGTAGTTACTCCTGAGGTTGATGTAACTATGAATGTAGTCACTCCTGAGGTTGACGTGACTATGAATGTAGGCACTCATGAGGTTGATGATGAGAAGAATGTATGCATCCGGAGGCTGATGAAGGATGGAATATGGGGTTACCACGGTTGATGATGGCAGCAATGTAAGGACTCTTAAGGTTAATGAATGGAGGAATATAAGCATTCCTGAGGATGATTAAGGGAGGAATGTGGATATTCCTGAAGATGGTGAAATGTGGGTATTCCTGAAGAATGTGGGCGATCATGAAGATGATGAAGATAGGAATATGGGCACTCCCGAAGATGGGTGAAGATAGGAATGTGGGCACTCCCGAAGATGATGAAGGGAGGAATGTGGGCATTCCTAAGGATGATTAAGGGAGGAATGTACGCACCCTTGAGGATGATGACGGGAGGAATGCAAATACTCCTGAGTTCAAGAATGGATGAATGTAGTCACTCCTGAGGTTGATGTAACTATGAATGTAATCACTCCTGAGGTTGATGTAACTATGAATGTAATCACTCCTGAGGTTGATGATGGGAAGAATGTATGCATCCGGGGGCTGATAATGGATGGAAGATGGGGTTGCCACGGTTTATGTCGGCAGCAATGTAAGGACTCTTAAGGTTAATGAATGGAGGAATATAATAGTTAATGAATGTAGGAATAGTTAATGAATGGAGGAATATAGGCATCCTTGAGGATGATGAAGGTAGGAATGTGGGCATTCCTGAAGATGGTGAAGGGAGGAATGTGAGCATTCATGAGGATCAAGAATGGAGGGATGTGAGCATTCCTGAGGGTGAAGAAGGGAGGAATGTACACACTCCTGAGGATGATTAAGGTAGGAATGTACGCACTCTTGTGGATAATGAAGGGAGAAATGTAGGTATTCCTGAATTCAAGAATGGATGAATGTAGTCGCTCCTGAGGTTGATGTAACTATGAATGTAGTCACTCCTGAGGTTGATGTAACTATGAATGTAGTCACTCCTGACGTTGATGTAATTATGAATGTAGGCACTCCTGAGGTTGATGAAGGGAAGAATGTATGCATCTGGGGGCTGATGATGGATGGAATATGGGGTTTCCACGGTTGATGACGGCAGCAATGTAATGACTCTTAAGGTTAATGAATGGAGGAATATAGGCATCCTTGAGGAAGATGAAGAGAGGAATGTGGGTATTCCTGAAGATGGTGAATGGAGGAATGTGGGCACTCCTGAAGATGATGAAGGGAGGAATGTGGGCATTCCTGTGGATGAAGAAGGGAGGAATGTGGATATTCCTGAGGATGATTAAGGGAGGAATGTACGCACTCTTGAGGATAATGAAGGGAGAAATGTAGGTATTCCTGAGGATTATTAAGGGAGGAATGTACGCACTCTTGAGGATAATGAAGGGAGAAATGTAGGTATTCCTGAATTCAACAATGGATGAATATAGTCACTCCTGAGGTTGATGTAACTATGAATGTAGTCACTCCTGAGGTTGATGTAACTATGAATGTAGTCGCTCCTGAGGTTGATGATGGGAAGAATATATGCATCCGGGGGCTGATGAAGGATGGAATATGGGGTTACCACGGCTGATGATGGCAGCAATGTAAGGATTCTTACGGTTAATGAATGGAGGAATATAGGCATTACTGAGGATGACGAAGGGAGGAATGTGGGTATTCCTGAAGATGGTGAATGGAGGAATGTGGGCACTCCTGAAGATGGTGAAGAGAGGAATGTGGGCATTCCTGTGGATGAAGAAGGGAGGAATGTGGGTATTCCTGAGGATGATTAAGGGAGGAATGTACGCACTCTTGAGGATAATGAAGGGAGAAATGTAGGTATTCCTGAATTCAACAATGGATGAATGTAGTCACTCCTGAGGTTGATGTAACTATGAATGTAGTCACTCCTGAGGTTGATGTAACTATGAATGTAATCGCTCCTGAGGTTAATGAAGGGAAGAATATATGCATCCGGGGGCTGATGAAGGATGGAATATGGGGTTACCACGGTTGATGATGGCAGCAATGTAAGGGTCCTTACGGTTAATGAATGGAGGAATATAGGCATTACTGAGGATGACGAAGGGAGGAATGTGGGCATTCCTGAGGATGGTGGAGGAATATAGGCATCCATGAGGATGATGAAGGGAGGAATGTGGGCGATCATGAAGATGGTGAAGGGAGGAATGTGGGTATTCCTGAGGATGATTAAGGGAGGAATGTACGCACTCTTGAGGATAATGAAGGGAGAAATGTAGGTATTCCTGAATTCAACAATGGATGAATGTAGTCACTCCTGAGGTTGATGTAACTATGAATGTAGTCACTCTTGAGGTTGACGTAACTATGAATGCAGGCACTCCTGATGTTGATGAAGGGAAGAATGTATGCATCTGGGGGCTGATGATGGATGGAATATGGGGTTACCACGGTTGATGACGGCATCAATGTAAGGACTCTTAAGGTTAATGAATGGAGGAATATAGGCATTACGGAGGATGATGAAGGGAGGAATGTGGGAATTCCTAAGGATGATGGAGGAATATAAGCATTCATGAGGATGAGAATGGAGGAATGGGGCGATCCTGACGATGATGAAGGAAGGATTGCGGGTACTCCTGAGGATGATGAAGGGACGAATGCGGGCGCTCTTGAGAATAATGAAGGAAGGAATGTGGACACTCCTGAGGATAATGAAGGGAGGAATGTGAGCACTCCTGAGGATAATTAAGAAAGGAATGTGGACACTCCTGAGGGTAATGAAGGGAGGAATGTGGGCACTCTTGAGGATAATGAAGGGAGGAATGTGGGTACTCCTGAAGATGATGAAGGGAGGAATGTGGCTGAGAGGCACTTTTTTGTGCAAAATGGGCTAAATGGACAGATCATGAGTTTGATTGTTTTCTATCTGAGAGGCACTTTTTTGTGCAAAATGGGCAAAATGGACAGATCACAAGAATTGGATTGTTTTCTATCTGAGAGGCACTTTTTTGTGCAAAATGGGCTAAATGGACAGGTCACAAGAGTTGGATTGCTTTGTATCTGAGAGGTACTTTTTTGTGCAAAATGGGCTAAATGACCAGGTCACAAGGGTTGGATTGTTTTCTCTCTTAGAGACACTATTTTTGCACGCAATCGGTTAAATGACTAGATCACTAGGGTTGGATTGTTTTCTCTCTGAGAGGCACTTTTTTCACACAATGGGATAAATGACCAGGTCACAACGGTTGGATTGTTTTCTCTCTGAGAGGCACTTTTTTCACACAATGGGATAAATGACCAGGTCACAACGGTTGGATTGTTTTTTCTCTGAGAGGCACTTTTTTCACACAATGGGATAAATGACCAGGTCACAACGGTTGGATTGTTTTCTCTCTGAGAGGCACTTTTTTCACACAATGGGATAAATGACCAGGTCACAACGGTTGGATTGTTTTCTCTCTGAGAGGCACTTTTTTCACACAATGGGATAAATGACCAGGTCACAACGGTTGGATTGTTTTCTCTCTGAGAGGCACTTTTTTCCGCACAATGGGCTAAACGACCAGGTCATTATTGGTCTGGTTGGATTGTTTTCTCTCTGAGAGACTTTTTTTTTTGCACACAATGGTCTAAACGGCCAGTTCACAAGGGTTGGATTGTTTTCTCTCTGAGAGGCACTTTTTTCACACAATGGACTAAATGACCAGGTCACAAGATTTGGATTTTTTTTCTCTCTCTGGGAGGCACTTTTATTACGCAATGGGCTAAATGACCAGGTCACAACGATTGGATTGTTTTCTCTCTGAGAGGCACTTTTTCCGCACAATGGGCTAAATGACCAGGTCATTATTGGTCAGGTTGGATTGTTTTCTCTCTGAGAGACTTTTTTTTTTGCACACAATGGTCTAAACGGCCAGGTCACAAAGGTTGTATTGTTTACTCTCTGAGAGGCACTTTTTTCACACAATGTACAGTCGGTCAAAAAAGTATCCGAACGCTATGGTTGTATACAAAGTTCAGAAAAAACAACTGGCAACGATTTTTTTAGAAATTAATGATCTGGCAACCTTCGTGTACCGTACACGAAGGTTGCCAGATCATTAATTTCTAAAAAAAATCGTTGCCAGATTTTTTTCTGAATTTTGTATGCAACCATAGCGTTCGGATACTTTTTTGAGCGACTGTACTAAATGGCCAGGTCACAAGAGTTGGATTGTTTTTTCTTTCTGAGAGACACTTCTTTGCGCAGAATGGGCTAAATGGCCACGACACAGGGGTTGGGTTATTTTTTCTCTGAGCGGCACTTTTTCGCACACAATGGACTAAATGGCTTGGTCACAATAGTTGGATTTTTTTTTCTCTGAGAGACATTTTTTTGCGCACAATGGGCCAAATGACCAGGTCACAAGAGTTGGATTGTTTTCTCTCTGACAGAAACTTTTTTGCGCACAATGGGCTAAATTACCAGGTCATTATTGGTCAGGTTGAATTGTTTTCTCTCTATGAGAGACTTTTCTTTTGCACACAATGGTCTAAATGGCCAGGTCACAAAAGTTGGATTGTTTTCTCTCTGAGAGGCACTTTTTGTACAGAATGGGCTAAATGGGCAGGTCACAAGAACGCCGAAGACTCAGAGAAGGTTGGGGGAGAGAGGACCCGCTAGAATAGCTGTTAAATGACAGATGGTAGCCTCCCGTCAAGGCTATGCAGCATGTTCTTTAACGTGTACAGGACTCTGCCGTACACGGGCCACGGGTTATTGTCCCATCTGATGGACGGCGGCCTATCCAAGCCCGCCTGTGCCCCTTACTGACCGAGGGCAGGGTTTGGAATTCTGCAGAGATATATCTCAACGCTGGTACATTTTTTAAACATTTACGCTGGTTATTTTCAATATTCCTATTGTTTAATACATAATTTTCGAAAATATATTGTGCAAAATTCTTTATATGAAATGTAACTTGTCTATACAATGGAAATAAAGGTCCATGTCTAATGTATGTGTAATGATACAGGTTGGACTCAAACCTGGGAACTACAGATTACGAGTTTGGCGCGCTACTGACTGTACCAAACCTCGCCCCTGCAGGTCACAGAGCACGCTGGATGGTCTTGACGAGATCCTAAGAGCTTTTCAGTGGGTTCCTTTTTCCCGACCTTCTCTGAGCCTATAGGGTCCTTGTGACCTGGGTATTTGGTCCATTGTGTGCAAAGGAAATGTGCCGCTCAGAGGTAAAACAACTCAGCCCATAATGTCCCATCCGACGGACAGCGGTCTTTCCAAGTCCATCGGTGGACTGACCGTGGGAAGAACGGGGAGTTTTGCGGAGATAAATCTCAAAACTGGCCCAGCTGGGACTCGAACCTGGAAACTGCAGATTATGAGCCTGGCGCGCTACCGATGAGCCATTCCTGCCCCCATGATTAGAGACATGCCTTTCTGTGTGTATATATATATGACTTTTGATGAATCAGGGAAAATCGTTTACCGAAATCTGGTTCAATATTTCTTGAAACTGTTCTGACTCGGGCTAAACACGTTTCGGGAGAGCACGTGGTCAAAAAATTGAACCCGACCTTATCTCATTTACATATATGCATATATAGTCCTCAAACAGATACGGGCCCAACCAGAATGCGAAATTCAGTTTTCCTGTCCGTGTCTATCCTGAGCTATAGGTGTTGTACTTGGCCACCGGAGGCCAATTTTATCAACATCCGGTTTGATTGGGGCGGGGGTGGCTTAGTCGGTTGGGCGCCAAGCTAGTAATCTGCAGTTTCAAGTTCGAGTCCCACTTGTACCAGCGTTGAGATTTATCTCCGTAAAACTCCCCCCCCCCCCTACCCACGGTCAGTAGGGGACACCGATGGGCTTGGAAAGGCCGCCGTCCGTCGGATGGGACGTTAAGCCGTGGCCCCGTGTGCGGGAGAGCCATACCTTGTGCACGTTGAAGAACACTCTGGATGGCCTTGACGGGAGGCTACCATCTGTCTCCCAACAGCTGTCCAGGGGGTCCCGTCTCTCTAACTTCTCTGAGGCCTCGGGGTACGTGACCTGGCCATTTAGCCCATTGTGTGCAAAAAAAAGTGCCGCATAGAGACAAAACAACCCAAGCCTTGTGACCTACCCATTGGGAGGAAAACAAATGTCACTGAATGGGTATAAAAACGCAAACTTTGGTGTCTCAAAGTTGTGAAATCTAAACAGCCTATTTAGTAATTATTAAGTAGTGCACAGTTTGCAGTACACACTTTGTACGTGTAGAATAATAATACTGCTGTGTAATGCTTCGTCAGGATAGCAATAAAGCACGCACCTAATATCGAATTCCGTATCCGACTAGTAAACTCCGTGGACGCCTCCCCCCTCTATTGTGCTTTTCCCTACAGGTATCGCAAAAAACAAAGTGGTCTGGTGTGGCAACAATTTGAAAGGGGATTCGCTTAGAAAGAACATCTCATGAATTAAACTTCAATGAAGCGAAGGAAAAAAAATAATTGACGAAGTAACGCAATGAATTGTTGGTTAGTTTTACCTCTGAACGACACTTTTTTTTTGCACACCATGGGCTAAATGTTCAGGTTACAAGGACCCCAATGGCTCAGAGGAGATGGGGAAGAAGACCCACTGGATAGTTGCACGGAGACAGATGAAAGCCTCCGTCAAGGCCATCCAGCGTGTTCTTTAATGTGCATAGGATATGACTTTTTTTTATACACTGGTGGTTTCAATAAGTGATTTCACTGTGTAAATAATGATGAAGTTGGACGAAGGCATGTTCGACCATCTTTGAGTAGCTTATTATGTAGAGAGAGACTCCATTGGTTTGGCCATGTTGCCCGTATGGATAATTATAGATTGGCGAATAGGGTTGTGAACAGTGTGCCTAAAGACCTCAGAAAGAGGGGAAGACCTAGGATGCGGTGGGCAGACAATGTCAAACAGGACCTTATTAGAATTGGTGTGCAGTGGCCAAATATAGTAGCTGTAGCTCAGGTTGGGTTGTCTTACCCCTGAGAGACACTTTTTTGCACACAATGGGCTAAATAGCCAGGTTATTAGTTCAAACGGTTGAGAGAAGGTTGGGAGAAGAGGACCCACTGAAAGATTATTAGGGATCGAATGTTGTGCGCATCTCGCGGTTGCAAGCACTATTCACTTTCAAAGTAGAAATATGCAAATTTAAATCTGTGGCGTTGTGTTTCCCACATTGCCCAATTACGGATTATCCCCTTAATTAGGGGCGGGGGTGGCTCAGTCGGTAGCGCGCCAGGCTCGTAATCTGCAGTTCCCAGGTTCGAGTCCCAGCTGGGTCAGCGTTGAGATTTATCTCCGCATAACTCCCCGCCCTGCCCACGGTCAGTAGGGGACACCGATGAGCTTGGAAAGGCCGCCGTCCGTCAGATGGGACGTTAAGCCGTGGCCCCGTGTGCGGGAGAGCCATACCCTGTGCACGTTAAAGAACACGCTGGATGGCCTTGACGGGAGGCTACCATCTGTCTCCCAACAGCTGTTCCAGTGGGTCTCCTCCCCCAACCTTCTCTGAGCCTTCGGGGTCCATGTGACCTGGCCATTTAGCCCATGGTGTGCAAAAAAGTGCCGCTCAGAGGTAAAACAACCCAACCCAATCCCCGTAATTAGACAATGCGGGCCGCAAAAATCCCAGGCCGTCTCCTTAGGGGAAGACGTTTTTATTAGTAGGAAACCCAATGATGAGCACAACTCAGGTTTATGGAAACATAAAAGAATAACAATATTTATTGAAACAAAATATCTAACAGTACAGGCAAAACAATTAATCTTTCTAATAATCAATCATCTATCGTGGACTTAAAACAAAAAAAGAACTTAAAGAATTAAACGGACTATGGAACCCCTTGACAGTTAACTCTAAAATTAAGGATAGCAACTTCTAGTGAAAGGAAGGGTAAGCAACTAAAGGGAGGATAATCGTACCATTCCAAGTGCTCAGTTCGTCCGTCAGCTGCATCGGATTACGGCCAGGTTGTCGTCACTCCAGCACCGGGTGGGGATCATCTCCTTAGTTCGTCGTCTTAGCCGATGACACCTCCGTCGCTAATTTGGCTGCGGCGAAGAGAGGCGGTCATGCTGGGAAGGGGAGGGTGCCCCTCACTGGTAGGCGCTTCGGAAGCAAATTCTCGTCTCTCTGCTTCTCATTTTAGGGAGCCACTCACTCATAGGGAAGTCCTTGCGTTAACGCATTCAAGCACACGGCTGTTTATTCAAAGTCCTGCACTCATTTCCACTGATACTGAATCCGGCCCATCCAACTGCTCTCTCCAAAATCTCAGTGCTGTCTGCCCTGTTCCAATTCTCGGGTCCAACTGCTCTCTCCAAAATCTCAGTGCTGTCTGCCCTGTTCCAATTCTCGGGTCCAACTGCTCTCTCCAAAATCTCAGTGCTGTCTGCCCTGTTCCAATTCTCGGGTCCAACTGCTCTCTCCAAAATCTCAGTGCTGTCTGCCCTGTTCCAATTCTCGGGTCCAACTGCTCTCTCCAAAATCTCAGTGCTGTCTGCCCTGTTCCAATTCTCGGGTCCAACTGCTCTCTCCAAAATCTCAGTGCTGTCTGCCCTGTTCCAATTCTCGGGTCCAACTGCTCTCTCCAAAATCTCAGTGCTGTCTGCCCTGTTCCAATTCTCGGGTCCAACTGCTCTCTCCAAAATCTCAGTGCTGTCTGCCCTGTTCCAATTCTCGGGTCCAACTGCTCTCTCCAAAATCTCAGTGCTGTCTGCCCTGTTCCAATTCTCGGGTCTAACTGCTCTCTCCAAAATCTCAGTCCTCTCTGCTCCTCCCTACAATTTTCCCACGTCTCTTCTCCCTTGATTTCCCACGAAAATAGTATGTGCAAACCATCCGTAGCATCTGCAGAGGATCTTACGAGTGATGAATTCTCCCCAGAGGGTCTGTGAGGTTGACATCGCCGCCTGGGAAAAACTGGATCCCTCGTTCGTTACTACAACACTGGACAAGGTTGTCCAGCTCTGCATCTGCATTTGCTACGGGGACGAACACAGCTTCTCCTGTGAAATCGGCACTAAAGCTGTCAGAAGACCTTCGCACACCCAGACCACCCCAGCCGGACCTTCACTGCAAGAGAAGAAAATGTGATTCCGCCTGCCATCCACCCCCGGGGGCGCTGTGCCGTGTGATATCGAATGTCATGAGATCTGGCGCTGGGTGTTCCGTGTGTGTGGCCCTCGGTGCAGCTGCGACTTCCGCCCACTCCTGACGTGTCCATCCTGTTAGTCTGTTCCCTTTGTGTTAAAGAAAAACAAATATCTCAATCCAGTAAGAAATTAATTTAAAAAAAAAATGAATCGTTATGCCTGATGTAAAATCAGCGCATAACACGAAAGCCTCCCGTCAAGGCCATCCAGCCAGTTCTTTAAGGTGCATAGGGTATGACCCTGTTGTACAAGGACAACGGCTTATCATCTCATCCGACTGAGTTGGGTTGTTTTACTTCTGAGCGGCACTTATTTGCACACCATGGGCTAAATAGCCAGATTACATGGACCCCGAAGGCTAAGAGTAGGTTGGGGGAGGGGACCCACTGGAACAGCTGTTGGGAGACAGATGGTAGCCTCCCGTCAAGGCCATCCAGCATGTTCTTTAAAGTGCAAAAGGGATGGCTCTCCCGCACACAGCGCCACGATTTAACGTCCCATCCGACGGACGGTGGCCTTTCCAAGCCCATCGGTGTCTCCTACTCTCCATGGTCGGTGTGGGGGTTTGGCGAAGATTTCCACTCAACACCAGTTTTCACAATCCTAGAACTCGTAGATCAAGTTTTGACCTTTACGTGACCTCTATTTGACCTTGATTGACATGCCAGATTTCTGATTTTTTCTGAGATCTGCAACCCGGATTACCTCTAGGTGCAAATTTTTAGAGTTCTACCATTTCAGTATCATAGTTACAGTTAGCCTGATTCCCTGTCAGTCAATCACTAACTCCCAATCGTCTATATAGTAGATGATGCATCACAGATATTTCACTCCAAATTGGGCTTGGGCTCAATAGTTGTTGAAGTGGTTCGGGTAGACTCGGGATCAATAACTTCGGGCTCGAGCTCGAAAAATGGGGCCCGAAGTGATCTCTAGTCGCTTATCGTGGTTTATAACTTAATCATGGCCTACTTTGGTCCGACCATGGCAACAATAATTGATGGGTTATTCACAGTGACGTATTCATCTCGACATTTGCGCGAATTGATTGGGAACCATTAAACTGTGACGTCATCAGGCATTAGTTTCATATGTGCCAGGTGCAGCATTTGACAAGGACAGATGCTTATAACGATATAGAGATTGTGGCATTGGGATGGTTGAAAAAAAAGGATTTTTATCCGCAGTTGGTATTTTTTTTAATCACAATCAATATCAGATAAATTTTATTTATTGTATACTTCGCCCGCGCCGTTTCCGCCTTGTTTTAAGATTACAGACAAATGCTCTACATTTCCTGCAATGATTTTAAACCGATTGCTGTACTTTCGAAGGGGGGCGGGGGTGGCTCAGTCGGTAGCGCACCAGGCTCGTAATCTGTAGTTCCCAGGTTCGAGTCCCAGCTGGGTCAGCGTTGAGATTTATCTCCGCCAAAATTCCCCGCCCTGCCGACGGTCAGTAGGGGACACCGATGGGCTTGGAAAGGCCGCCGTCCGTCGGATGGGACGTTAAGACGTGACCCCGTGTGCGGAAGAGCCATACCCTGTGCACGTTAAAGAACACGCTGGATGGCCTTGACGGGAGGCTACCATCTGTCTCCCAACAGCTGTTCCAGTGGGTCCCCTCCCCCAGCCTTCTCTGAGCCTTCGGGGTCCTTGTGACCTGGCCATTTAGCCCATGGTGTGCAAAAAAAGTGCCGCTCAGAGGTAAAACAACCCAACCCATGTGACCTGGCCATTTAGCCCATTGTGTGCAAAAAAGTGCCGCTCAGAGGTAAAACAACCCAACCCATGTGACCTGGCCATTTAGCCAATTGTGTGCAAAAAAGTGCCGCTCAGAGGTAAAACAACCCAACGTACTTTCGAAGGTGTATAGTTAAAAAAATCCTTCGAATTCACAACGTGAAAGACAAAATGACCTTGAATGATGCAGTGTGAAACAGAATTATGCAACGCTTCGGACCTAAGCTCTGAAGCGAGATCTCATGAAGTAGTTGGTTTGGAAAGGTCGCCGTCCATCGTATGAGACGCTAAGCCGCGGCTCAGTGTGCAAGAAATTTATATCTTGTGCAAGTAAAGGAAGACGCTGGATGGCCTTGGTGTTTGTGCCATTGTGTGCAATCCTGCCATTTGTGTTCTAACAGCAATCCAGTGGCTCCTTCTCCTCCAGCCTTCTCTGAACTTTCAGGGTCCTTGTGACCTGTCCTTTTAGCACATTGTGTGCAAAAAAGTGCTACTAAAAGGTAAAAAAACTTCTAAAAAAATAAATAAAAATATATACAACCTCAAGCAGCTGCGTGACACAGCGGTCTTACAGGAGCCCGTCAGTTTATATGCCATAGACAAGATCTATGAGGAAGGCATCACCTCAGCAGAAAGACAAACATCCACGCCTTACCCGGGGCTCGAACCCAGGTTCCTTAGATCAATATTCAAGCGCACTATAACCACCGGAAGAGAAAACGAAAGTTTGCATAATTTTAACAGACTGAAGAGTTTGCTAGGGTGAGGTAATAACCCCATTCCCATTTTACTTAGAGGCCTGTTGAGTGGCTGGAATCAGGGAAAATGATTTAGCCTTTGAAGCCCAAATCCTGGCACTTAGTGGGGGCGGGAGCGGCTGAGTCGGTAGCGCGCCAGGCTCGCAATCTGTAGTTCCCAGTTTCGAGTCCCAGCTGGGTCAGCGTTGAGATTTATCTCCGCAAAACTGCTCGCCCTACCCACGGTCAATAGGGAACACTGATGGACTTGGAAAGACCACCGTCCGTCGAATTAGACGTTAAGCCGTGGCCCCATGTGCGGGAGCCATACCCTGTGCACGTTAAAGAACATACTGGATGGCCTTGACGGGAGGCTACCATCTGTCTCCCAACAGCTGTTCCAGTGGGTCCCCTCCCCCAACCTTCTTTGAGCCTTCGGGGTCCTTGTGACTAGGTCATTTAGTCCATGGTGTGCAAAAAGTGCCGCTCAGAGGCAAACAACCCAGCTAGGCCAGGCTGAGATTTATCTCTTCAAAACTCCCCGCTCTGCCCACGGTCAGTAGGGGACACCGATGGGCTTAAAAAGACCGCAGCCCGTTGGATGTGACGTTAAGCCATGATCCCATGTGCCCATGTGAGGGAGAGCCATACTGTGTGCACGCTGGATGGTCTTGACGGAAGTCTATCATCTGTCTCCCAACAGCTGATCCAATGGATCCCCTCCCCCAACCTTCTCTGAGCTCTCGGGGTTCTTCTGACGTGGCCATTTAGTCCATTGTGTACGAAAAAGTGCCGTTCAGAGGTAAAACAATCCAACCTTGACACTTAGTACAGTATCGGAGCGAGCGATTGCGTAAGAACTGGCTGGTAGTGGTCATCAAGGTTTTACTGGTGAGCGGGAAATGGAAGCGGCAAAGGGCACAGACAGGAAGTGCACGCGCGCTTCCCTTTTGTTGTTCTTGTGCTCTGCGGTATCGAGCTTAACGAAACGTTACGTCACTTACCGTCCTTGAGTGGATGACCCGAAGCTTTTTTCACGAGTTGCATGGGAATACATTTTTTAGATTTTAATAATCTTGATGTCTTAAAGGCCATTTTTTAGATTTTAATAATCTTGATGTCTTAAAGGCCATTTTTTAGATTTTTAAATCTTGATGTCTTAAAGGCTATTCTTTAGATTTTAATAATCTTGATGTCTTAAAGGCCATTTTTTAGATTTTAATAATTCTGATGTCTTAAAGGCCATTTTTTAGATTTTAATAATCTTGATGTCTTAAAGGCCATTTTTTAGATTTTAATAATCTTGATGTCTTAAAGGCCATTTTTTAGATTTTAATAATCTTGATGTCTTAAAGGCCATTTTTTAGATTTTTAAATCTTGATGTCTTAAAGGCTATTCTTTAGATTTTAATAATCTTGATGTCTTAAAGGCCATTTTTTAGATTTTAATAATTCTGATGTCTTAAAGGCCATTTTTTAGATTTTAATAATTCTGATGTCTTAAAGGCCATTTTTTAGATTTTAATAATCTTGATGTCTTAAAGGCCATTTTTTAGATTTTAATAATCTTGATGTCTTAAAGGCCATTTTTTAGATTTTTAAATCTTGATGTCTTAAAGGCTATTCTTTAGATTTTAATAATCTTGATGTCTTAAAGGCCATTTTTTAGATTTTAATAATTCTGATGTCTTAAAGGCCATTTTTTAGATTTTAATAATCTTGATGTCTTAAAGGCAATTTTTTTGGTTTCTAGTAATCTTGATGTCTTAAAGGCTATTCTTTAGATTTTAATAATCTTGATGTCTCAAAGGCGTTTTTTTAGATTTTCATAATCTTGATGTCTTAAAGGCCATTTGTTTAGATTTTAATAATTCTGATGTCTTAAAGGCCATTCTTCAGATTTTAATAATCTTGATGTCTTAAATGCCATTTTTTTAGATTTTAATCATCTTGATGTCTTAAAGGCCATTTTTTAGGTTTTAATAATCTTGATGTCTTAAAGGCTATTCTTTAGATTTTAATAATCTTGATGTCTTAAAGGCCATTTTTTTAGATTTTAATAATCTTGATGTCTTAAAGGCCATTTTTTAGATTTTAATAATCTTGATGTCTTAAAGGCTATTCTTTAGATTTTAATAATCTTGATGTCTTAAAGGCCATTTTTTTAGATTTTAATAATTCTGATGTCTTAAAGGCAATTCTTTAGATTTTAATAATCTTGATGACTTAAAGGCCATATTTTTAGATTTTAATAATCTTGATGTCTTAAAGGCCATTCTTTAGATTTTAATAATCTTTGATGTCTTAAAGGTCTTTTTTTATATTTTAATAATCTTGATGTCTTAAAGGCTATTTTTTATATTTTAATAATCTTGATGTCTTAAAGGCCATTCTTCAGATTTTAATAATCTTGATGTCTTAAAGGCATTCTTCAGATTTTAATAATCTTGATGTCTTAAAGGCCATTCTTCAGATTTTAATAATTTTGATGTCTTAAAGGCCATTTTTTTTAGATTTTAATAATCTTGATGTCTTAAAGGCCATTTTTTAGATTTTAATAATCTTGATGTCTTAAAGGCCATTTTTTAGATTTTAATAATCTTGATGTCTTAAAGGCCATTTTGTCAGTGCAACTCATTTTGAACATGAGACAGACGTAACTTTTTTTGAGTCTTTTTAATTTTATCTAGTTAGGAAGCATGGGCGTCCGCAGAGGGAGGAAACGGGGCACATGCCCCCCCCCCCCCCCCCCCCACTGGGATCGAGTAGAAATTCTTGTTTAATTAATTCTTGTTTCCTTTATATTGTAAATTTATATATACTATTAAGTATGTGTTTTTGTATTGATGTAATACTGTATTCTATAATCTACTTGTGAATAAAACACCAAAAAATTTAAATAATTAAATAAAAATTTATTGATGTAATTATTTGTCTCCAAGCTTTGCCCCCCACCCCCCTTGGAAAATTTTCTGCGGACGCCCATGTTAGGAAGTGGATATATTTTTTTTCCGATTCGGGAAGATTATTAAAATTAACGTCGAATTATACAATCAGATCATGTTTTATCCCAACAGGACTAACTTAAAGCAGGCGTTTTAAACTTGCAGCCGCAAAATTACTTTGTGCAACCCCAGCCCCAAGCAATACGTTTTATTGCAACTATAGTAGTAAACTATGGGTTAGTTGGGTTGGGTTATTTTACCTCTGAACGACACTTTTTTGCACTCCATGGGCTAAATGGCCAGGTCACAAGAACCCCGAAGGCTCAGAGAAGGTTGGGGGAGAGGACCCACTGGAAGAGTTCTTGAGAGACAGATGGTAACCTCCCGTCAAGGCCATCCAGCGTGTTCTTTGACGTGCACAGGGTATGGCTCTCCCGCACACGGTGCCACGGCTTAACGTCCCATCCGACGGACGGCGGCCTTTCCAAGCCCATTGGTGTCCTCTACTGACCGTGGGCAGGGCGGGGAATTTTGCGGAGATAAATCTCGACGCTGACCCAGCTGGGACTCGAACTTTTGAACTGCAGATTACGAGCCTGACGCGCTACCAACTGAGTCGCCCTGCCCCATGGGTTAGTTACTAGCTTGATTAGACTGCGATGATTTCACATTTGCATATAAATAAAATTTAAATTTATGCTTTGATATTTAAAGTACTCTTATGTAACATTTAAATAATAAAACAACAATAGAAGCAATTATGTTTTTGGGAGGGGCGAATGTAAGGGGGGGGGAGGCATGCCCATTCCTCTTTCAGAATATAAATATAAACTGACAGGCTCCTCTCAGACCTCTATGGCAAGCAGCTGCTTGAGGGGGTATTTATTTTATTTTTATTTATTATTTCGGAAGCATACCATCTATTTCTTAGTTATTAATTCGATAAAGCATTTCCTTTACATGCATTTTCAATGATAATTTTGCTTTAGGGCATCCTTATTTGCATTATAGTATGCAATGACTCATTGACTGATCACACATCAATGATTCGCAATTGCGCCACCTCTGAAAACATTTAGCCCAAACTCACACCAATTTCCCCAACTTTCCCCCCCCCCCAACTTTTTCGCGAAAATATTCCTGCCGACACATGTCGATTTGGCACCTGATTGATTGATTGGGTACCAATATGTATATTTTCTTTAATCCAGTGTTATTGATTGGGGAATAGGTTGGTTCAGCCACTAGCGCGCCAGGCTCCTAATTTGCGGTCAGGGTCCCCTACCATAATATCGGTCGTGTTATACGAAATCCGAAACTTGTCTACTTACTTTGAAATCCAAAGCAGTTGTCTTTGTATAATTTAAGTCTCATATTTATTTCCGACACTAAATACAGAATAAAAAAAAGGAAGTATAAAATCGTATTCCATATAGAATATCGTTTTAATCTTTTCGGTTCAGTGTAATATTTAATAATTGGGGAAAATCCTACTCAAGTCTCGTTATTTAACCCCCCACTCCCCCACCATTCCCTGTGGCGGGAATGGCTCAGCCGGTAGCACGTCAGGCTCCTAATCTGCAGTTCCCAGGTTTGAGCTTTATCTAACAAACAGCGTTGAGATTTATCTTCGCAAAATTCCTATCATCTCTTCGGTGAGAAAGGGGACACCGATGGGCTTGAAATACTGCCGTCCGTCGGATGGGACGTTAAGCCGTGGCAGCGTGTGAGGGAGAGTCATACCATGTGCACGTTAAAGAACACGCTGGATGGTCCCTGACTGGAGACTACCATCTGTTCCAGTGGGTCTTTCTTCCATGGGGCGGGGGTGGCTCAGTCGGTAGCGCGCCAGACTCGTAATCTGTAGTTCCCAGGTTCGAGTCCCAGCTGAGTCAGCGTTGAGATTTATCTCCGCAAAATTCCCTGCCCTGCCCACGGTCAGTAGGGGACACCGATGGGCTTGGAAAGGCCGCCGTCTGTCGGATGGGACGTTAAGCCGTGGCACGTGTGCGGGAGAGCCATACCCTGTGCACGTTAAAGAACACGCTGGATGGCCTTGACGGGAGCCTACCATCTGTCTCCTAACAGCTGCTCCAGTGGGTCCCCTCCCCCAACCTTCTCTGAGCCTTTGGGGTCCATGTGACCTGGCCATTTAGCCCATGGTGTGCAAAAAAGTGCTGCTCAGAGGTAAAACAACCCAACAACCCAACCCAGTGGGTCCCCTCCCCCAACCTTCTCTGAGCCTTCGGGGTCCATGTGACCTGGCCATTTAGCCCATGGTGTGCAAAAAAGTGCCGCTCAGAGGTAAAACAACCCTACAACAACCCAAAAGTCTTTCTTCCAAACTTCTCTGAGCTCTTGGGGTCTTTGTGACATGACTGAATTTTTGTGACATGAAAATGTTTTAGCCCATTTGTGCAAAAAAGTGTCACTCAAATATGAGCTTTATCTCCTCAAAATTCCCCGCCCTGCCCACGGTCAGTAGGGAACATCAATAGGCTTGGAAATGCCGCCATCCGTCGGATGGAAAATTAAGCCGTGGCCCCGAGTGTGGGAGAACCATACCCTGTGCACGTTAAAGAACACACTAGATGGCCTTGACGGAGGCTGCCATCTATCTACCAACAGCTGTTCCAGTGGGTCCCCTCCCCCAACCTTCTCTGAGCCTTCGGAGTCCATGTGACCTAGCCATTTAGCCTATGGTGTGCAAAAAAGTACCTCTCATAGGTAAAACAACCCAACCCAAAAATAATACAACTCAACTGAAGAACACACTGAATGGCTTTCTTCTCCTAACAGCTATTCAGTGGGCCCTCTTCCCTAATCTTATCTGAGCCGTGGTTTAACATACTCAGTATCCTTGTGACCTGGCCATTCAGCCCAATTCGTGCCAGAAAAGTACGACTCGGAGGTAAAACAATGCAAAGACGCATTTTGAACGTGCGGAGTGTACACGTAGAATGGAAAGAAGCAATGAGAGAAAATTAAAGCGACCCTCGATGACTTCTAATTCCCGCTGCGGACGCGAAGCTCGTTAACAGCGTGAGAGATGCCATCACTCCACTCGTTGGATGCAAGCCAAGGATGAGCCATTTCGTTTTCTTCTTATCCTGCCCATTGAGAATGTGCCCATCTGATTGCTTTACGGGATGAGGCAGCGAAATTGGCGCTTGGTTTAATTGTAGCCAATGCATTTGCCGTTTGGCGATGTTCGCTTCATGTGAAGGGAGCACAGATTAGATCCTTCACAATCACACTTTTATGGGGCCGGTTAAATCGTTCGATTGGTAAGATTATTCACATTCGTGATCTGTAATAAGAACGAGAATAGTTTCTTACCTATCTTAAGTGAATTGGCGTGGTTTAGTCGATAGTCGCCAGGCTCTCAAGATGCAGTTTCCAGGTTCGAGTCGGGATAGGGGTGGCTCAGTCGGTAACGCACCAGGCTCGTAAATCTGTAGTTCCTAGGTTCGAGTCCCAGCTGTGTCAGCGTTGAGATTTATCTCCGCAAAACTCCCCGCCTTGCCCACGGTCAGTAGAGGACACCGCATGGGCTTGGAAAGGTCGCCGTCCGTCGGATGGGACGTTAAGTCGTGGCCCCATGTTCGGGAGAGCCATACACTGTGCACATTAAAGAACACGCTGGATGGCCTTGACGGGAGGCTACCACCTGTCTCCCAACAGCTGTTCCAGTGGGTCCCCTCTCCCAACCTCTCTGAGCCTTCGGGGTGCATGTGACCTGGCCATTTAGCCCTTGGTGTGCAAAAAAAAGTGCCGCTTAGAGGTAAAAATACCCAACCCAATCCTGGTTCGAGTCCCAACCGTGCCACCGTTGAGATTTATTTATGATACTACGGGATACCTTGCGTTGTGTTGGATTATTTTACCTCTGAGCAGCACTTTATTCGCAGACAATTTGCTAAATGGCCACATCACGAGGACCCCGAGGACTCAGAGAAAGTTGAGGGAAGGGGTCCCACTGGACAGGTGTTAGGAGACAGATGTTAGCTTCTTGTCAAGACCATTCAGCGTGTTCTTTAACGTGCACAGGGTATGACTGTCCTGCACACGGAGCCTTGGCTAATGTCTCATTCAACGAAAACACATTGTGGACTTTAAAAAACACGCTGGATGATATTGAAGGGAGGCTACCATCTTCCTCCTAACAGGTGTCCATTGGCACTCCTACCCCCAGCTTTTTCTGAGACCTCGGGGTCTTTGTGACCTGATTATTTAGCTTATTGTGTACAAAAAGAAGTGCCGTTCAGCGGTTAAACAACCCAACTTCAGAAATGTAGTGTCATTATAAAAGAACACACATAGTTTAAAGTGCTATATTTCATTAAATAGCCATCCCGTGGCCTAGTGATTAGCGCGCTTGGCTAATGATCAAATGATATCTGGGTTCGAACCACGAGTAAAGCATGGACGTTTGCGTTGTCTTTCTGCTGAGTTCCCGACATCATCAGAGGTCTTTTACTATGGCGAATTAAACTGACAGGCTCCTGTCAAGACCTCTGTGGCAAGCAGCTGCTTGAGGAGATATTTATTTTATTATTTCTTTAAATAACGAAAGAAATGATATGCAAACAACAGGAACGGATACGGGGGGGGATGGTATTATGATCACCCTCCTTTGAAAATACTGGTAAGGGTAATAAGAAACAAAAAAATGGTTAAACTTATGTCTATTTGATGTATTTTTTCAAGATAATATGTTATACTGTAATGGAAATCCAGTCTCTTCGCCCCCTTATACTTTTTTATGACTTAATTGAATCTGTCCTCTACCCCTATTTTTTTCTAGGTTCGGTCCCGGTAAAAAATGTAGTAAAATGTCAAGGAATTGTCTGAAAGTTTCGTTTTTTGTTCATAAGACTTTAATGTGGGCGCCATATTAGTGGCGTGATATTCAAATTCCGTCTATACGTACTTGACTCATCATGTCTGAGTAATACTTGCAGTGATTCTTTTCCTTTAAATCCCGTAAATTACGAATATTTTCGCAATAAAATTTTTAATGTATCCTTCCCCCAAAAAGTCCAGTTGTTTCAAATAGAGAATTCTCTATGGCCACAAGGTCTGTCTACCTCTACCAATCCAAAGATTTTGAAATTTTGCATTTAAAATCTTAGTTAGATACTGACTCGATGCCATCATAACATAGAAACTTTGAGAGTTTCTAGACATTTTATATACAGAGTTACTTCTGTTACTTAATTCTTCGACAAATATAACACTTTAAAATATGCTGCTTTTTTTATATGATGATACTGATAGGCTCCGTAATATTCGCGGTAAGGGAGGTCACACGGTCAGTGAGATCTTTTTTTAAAAGTATAGCCTAGATTTTTTTATAACTTTGAACAAATAATAATGGATCTAGTAAATAACCCGCTTCGTTTTTCCTACTAGAAATTCCTCTTCTTGCTGCCTGCAAAATTCCCCGCCCTGCCCACGGTCAGTAGGGGACACCGATGGGTTTGGAAAGGCCGCCGTCCGTCGGATGGGACGTTAAGCCGTGGCCCAGTGTGCGGGAGAGCCATACCCTGTGCACGTTAAAGAACACGCTGGATGGCCTTGACGGGAGGCTACCATCTGTCTCCCAACAGCTGTTCCAGTGGGTCCCCTCCCCCAACCTTCTCTGAGCCTTCGGAGTCCATGTGACTTGGCCATTTAGCCCATGGTGTGCAAAAAAGTGCCGCTCAGAGGTAAAACAACCCAACCTTGCTGCCTGTGGGCCAGAACTCATTTTCTCAAAGCCTTCACTTAGTTATGCAAATGTCCGAATATACAAAAAAAAAGGGGGGAAATGACTTTTTACGCGTCTTTCAAATATATATTGAAAATGAATTAAAAATATATGTTTAATATTTTTTCCCTGTATTACCCTTGCCAACATTATCAAAAGAGACATGTCCCTCTGAGTTTCGGCTCTGATTATGTAGTGTGGAATAAAACCTACAAGATTTGATTAACTTTTGAAGTAGTGTTCCACAGGTATTTAGTATTGATACGAAACTAAGACAACCATTCGAATCAAAAGGCGCACATTTCTATTGTTATGCAGCAAAGTGTAGCAATTTTAGTTTTAAGCAAAATATCTATGGGTTCTAAAAATTCACATTATTACAAACTACAGAAAATATTAAAGCAAACACATTAACACGAAATCTGATTATGAAATTTCAATCATGGAAAGCAAATGAATTTTTCACAAAATGGCCCCTGAAAAATTCCTTTGCCGTGGTGGATGATAATGACCCTGAATCTTTCACAGGATAAATGCTCACGTTCCGCTGTGTGAGTCCATTGGGAGCTTTTCCATTTGATAACAGATTTCGATACCAGATATCTTCTTTCTTATAGCTATTCTCTTAACGAAGGACTCTTTGGAGGAAGTTTTGTTTTTACCAGTTCCACGTCAACAATCCAATTAACGTATCCCAACCCTTGACGATTCTTTTCCAGACAGAAAGTTTGCTGCCATACCATTCATGAGATTACTTTTGCTTCTGGAATCGGACGTCGTGGGCTGTAAATATTTTTTTTTTCTCTTTAAGGTAAGCTGTATTTGCGAAGAGTATTAAAAAAAATAGGAACACACATTAGCAATCTTTTTCTTGTCAAGTTCATTCTTCGTTCTGCATTGTACTAGTTGACAAAGAGGATATCGATTGACTTTGAAAGACCGCCGTCCTTCGGATTGGATGTAAAGTCGTGGTTCTGTGTGCAGGAGAGTCATAGCCTGTGCACGTTGAAGAACGCATTGGATGGCTTTGATGGGAGGCTCCATCTGTCTCGTAACAGTTATACAGTGGGGTCTTTCCCCTCCAACCTTTTACGAGCCCTTGCGGTCTTTGTAACCTGGGGGCGATGGTTGGCTCAGTCGGTAGCGCGTCAGGCTCATAATCTGCAGTTCCCAGGTTCGAGTACCACCTGTACCAGCGTTGATTTCTCTCCGCTAAACCTACACCTTGCCCTCGGTTAGAAAGAGGACACCAATGGGATTGCAAAGGTCGCTGTCCGTTGGATGGGATACAAAGCCGTGGTTCCGTGTGCACTAAAGTCACACCCTGTGCACGTTAAAGAACGCTCTGGATGGCCATGACGCGAGGCTATCATCTGTCTTCCAACAGCTGTCTAGTGGAAGTTCCCTCTCCCAACCTTCTCTGAGCTCTCGTGGGTCCTTGTGACCTGGCCATTTAGCCCATTGTGCAAAGAAGTGCCGCTCAGAGATAAAACAATCCATCCTGGGTTCGAGCCCCGGATAAGGAGAGGATGTTTGTGTTTATCTTTCTGCTCAGGACTCGCCTTCCTCACAGATTCTGAAAACACATCCTGTCAGAACACTGTAGCAAGCAGATGCTTGGGGGGAATTTGATTTTTTAAAATTTATAAATACAATAATTTCAAAATTGTGGGAATATTCTTATAAATACTATAATTTTAATTGTAGGTATCGTAAATTCTTAATTGAGGTATTTTTTTTCGAAAGTACATTATATTCATATAAATAATTTCAAAATTTGAGAACATGTTATATCTGTATAAATACAATGTTTAAAATATTTCTGGGAATATTATATTCGGGAGGACATTACGTTTGCAATACGATAATTTTCAATGACTAGGTACAATCGCTCAAAAAAGTATCCGAACACTATGGTTGATTACAGAATTCGAAAAAAATATCTGGCAACGATTTGTTTTAGAAATTAGTGATCTGGCAACCTTCGTGTCACACACGAAGGTTGCCAGATCACTAATTTCTAAAAAAAAATCATTGCCAGATATTTTTTTCGAATTCTGTAATCAACCATAGTGTTCGGATACTTTTTTGAGCGACTGTATCTTAAATTATGAACAATTGGAACAACGTTCCTTTGATCTATAGCATCCGTGCTGAAAGTGTGAGCACGCTCGACTCGAGGCTTGCAGATCCCTCCCACTGCATCATCACGACCAATGGGAATGACCGCACGTTGGAAAGCTGATACTGGATGGGAGGGAGAGAGAAAGGGGGATAGCTTAGAATATGTGTGGAGGGGTAATGGAGGGGGGATGAGCATTGTGGAGAGGGAACTGTGACGGCCCGTAGTGGAGCAGATAGAACTAGAGACCGTGCAGCCGTGAGTGATGCTACAATGAGTCACAGAAGCGAGGGTGAGTTCAGTAAAATGAATGGCGTCAGTGAGAGGGACATCGAGAAGGATAGATACATAACAATGCTGCCGAGTTAGTGTCTGTTTAGTGTTTTTTTCTGGCGTTGGCTCTCTGGTGTTTCAACTTCGACTAGTTGTGCGTCTCCCTCATCATGAGATTCCAATTGAACTTATCTAAACAGTGACTGAGGGAGTGCGTCCATTGTTTGGAAGTGTTAGGACAGTTAATGAATGCTTTTTAGAGTCACGTCGTCGCAACAATGTTTGACGTCTTCGGCTCCCTGAAAAGCATTGTTAAAGTCGATGCCGTGTGTATCGACAATAACGTGTTTAGACTCCATTATAAATTCACTGTTCTTGTCCTGGTCGCCTTCAGCATCCTGGTGACTTGTCGACAATATTTCGGCGATCCGATCGATTGCATCCAGAACGATGACATTCCCGAAAATGTGCTGGAAACTTTCTGCTGGATACACACCACATTTACGTTACCTGATGCATGGAATAAGAAAGTTGGGCTAGAAGTTCCTCATCCTGGAATCGATAAATACACCCCAGGGGAGAAACGTGTATATCACACATACTATCAATGGGTTTGTTTTGTTTTATTCCTGCAAGCTATTTTTTTCTACACTCCAAGATACCTGTGGAAGATGTGGGAAGCTGGAAAAGTTAGGACTCTATTGATGGAGCTCAATTGCCCCATCATCAAAGCCGATGATAAAGAAGAGAAGAAAGCTTTATTGGTGGAATACCTGAAAAGTCATCTACACAACCACAGCATGTACGTGATGTGTTTTACTCTATGTGAAGTGCTCAACTTTGTCAATGTGATTGGTCAAATTTATCTGATCGACAAATTTCTAGGCGGTGAGTTCACCAGATATGGGGTGGAAGTCCTCAAATTCACAGGCATGGAACAAGAGAACCGCACTGATCCCATGGTCAAGGTTTTCCCAAGGATGACGAAATGCACTTTCCACAGGTTTGGTTCTTCTGGCGATGTACAAAGGCACGATGCGCTGTGCATATTACCGCTGAATATCATCAATGAGAAGATTTACATATTTCTCTGGTTTTGGTTTATCATCCTTGCAGTGTTTTCCGGATTTATCCTTTGCTATAGGATGGTGATAATCTTCTGGCCAGCATCCAGGTTCCTAATGTTGAGATCTAGATCCAGAATAGCGGATAAGAAAGATCTTCACACCATAATGTCCCGCGTGAAACTTGGTGACTGGTTTCTGTTGTATCTACTATGCAAGAATATGGATTCGATGCATTTTCGAGATGTTGTGCAAGATTTTGCCAGGGAACTTAAAGAAGGGGAGAGACTACTGGACAAGCGTAACGCCCACATGGACGAATTCAAATCCTTTTAGTGAGTTGTGCCTTACAAAAACATAATCACGTCCCTAAGTGATAAGTGTTTGTTTCTAAATTTTAAAAAAAATTATCTATGAAAAACTGCCAACTATATATTTTGTATAAACTTTTATTTATATATATTGTTACGAGTGACTAATAATGAATCAAATAATTTTAGTTTTATGTGTAGTTAAAATCTACGAATTATTTTCAAAAACGAAAAGGCTTGAGAAAAATGCAAAATCATTTCTGATAGTTTTGATAGATTTCATTTAGCAGTAGTTTTGAAAAATAATATTTTTTCTATTTTCTAATAGGAGGTATTAAAATGTTTAGAATACGTGTTTATTTAAATATTTGAAGATCTGAACATGGACGAATAACATAATATCGTTAGTTCTAAGTGAAATAAGTCTTCACAAGTAATGATTTATTTCCTAGAGTTTTTATCACTTAAAAATATTTGTGCTGATCATAGCAATAGTTTGGTTTCCAGATATAAACCTGAGAATAAATATCATTTATAAAATGGGATTAACTAATTAGTGAGCTAGCTTCTATAAATTTTCAAATGTTTAAAAACTGATTATATAATAATTAGAATTGCAAATCGTATATTCGTAAAATATATATATATATTTATTTTGTTATTTTTGCAATTACAGTCATTTATCGGTCCCTTCATATTGGGACTGAATTTTTTTGTCTGAGAATTAAAATCTAATTTCCATTTCTTTAAATAAAAAATAAAATGGTACAATTGAAAAAGGGAATTAAAATCTAGTTTTACTGAACAATATTATATGTGCATTAAATAACTAAAATGTTAGAGAATTTTTATATGACAAAATTATTCCTGATAATTTTTAACTTTCCAGTGCTTTAAAATATACTCTTAGACAAACCTATTAATTTATAATCATTTTCACTCTAGCTTTCCAATATTCTAAAATTTACGCTTTGCAAAATTATAATAATCATTTCCTCTCTAAGTTTCCAGTATTCAAAAATTTACGTTTTTACTAAACTTCGCATGCATTTCTTCATCAGCCTTAGTAGCAATGCAATAAAATATTTATTTTGATTCGTCGGAGATCAACTACCAATGAAATTACCAGTTATATTATCCGAAATAAACTGTTTCTTTGAAAGGACGCTTAAACGCTTGAGCCGCCAATGTTTGCATTAAGAAATAAAATAAGTTTTCAGTAATAAAAATAATGCAATGAAATTAATTTTTGTTCACTGTTTTATGCATTAAATAACTGAAACGTTATACCACACCGTTAATTATAATAATTCTTTGTTTTCTATTATTTTCAGTAAAAATTCAATAATAGGCAATTCCAGGTAAGCATCTACCGGCAAATACATTAGAAATTTATCTAATGTATTTGTCAACAGGTGCTTAGCTGGGATTTCCTATTATTGAGCATAAGCATCCTTACGTTGGGTAAAGCGTGTTGACTTAAAAATAAGAATCCTATGCCTCTTGAATTTCCTGGATACATGCAGTAACCTGGTAAGTGCCTTGTAGGCTTGAGTCTTCAACAAAAGTCAAAAGATGACAATGGCTGATTCAATGGTATACTGCTTAAAGTCACCAATACAGGAGATCTTGTTCGGCTGACAGAGAACCAGACACATTATCAAGAGATCGTGGGTTCGGATCCAACCTGGCTAATGACAGTTTTTTCCCTGTGCTCATCTGATGTAAAAATTTAAGTTTTTCGAACTTGCGATATACACTTGTATGCAGACCCGACCCCTTACAATTTGAGAATGCTATTAAGCGGAATGGGGCTGAAAGTATTACAAATATGTATATTTTAAACGTTTTTCAAGTTTTTAAAAAAAAAAAACTACTAAGAGGAGGGAAGCATTTTTTCTGGAATGGAGATAATGTTGTACCAGTTGTCAAATTTTTTTGCACAAAGATATGCATGCTAAAATTTGAATTTCACATGCATCTGTTTGTTGTCTCTTCGTAAGCTCTGCATTCTTAAGTAATGTCTTCCTTAACAAATGGGGGGCGGGGGTGGCTCAGTGGTAGCTCGCCAGGCTCGTAATCTGCAGTTCCCAGGTTCGAGTCCCAGCTGGGTCAGCGTTGAGATTTATCTCCGCAAAATTCCCCGCCCTGCCCACGGTCAGTAGGGGACACCGATGGGCTTGGAAAGGCCGCCGTCCGTCGGATGGGACGTTAAGCCGTGGCCCCGTGTGTGGGAGAGCCATACCCTGTGCACGTTAAAGAACACGCTGGATGGCCTTGACGGGAGGCTACCATCTGTCTCCCAACAGCTGTTCCAGTGGGTCCCCTCCCCCAACCTTCTCTGAGCCTTCGGGGTCTATGTGACCTGGCCATTTAGCCCATTATGTGCAAAAAAGTGCCGCTCAGAGGTAAAACAACCCAACCCAACCTTAACAAATGGTTTTGATTTGTATATTTGTTTCTAAAGGTATATGCCAATATGATGATAATATATTTACCCGTCCATTTATATTTTTTTAGAACTGGGCCTGATATTGACAACCAACATTCTAAAATTTGCAAAACATAATCTTACAAAATTATAATAATCATTTTCTCTCTAGGGTTTTCAATATTCTAAAATTTACGCTTTACAAAAAATTATAATAATGGCTGTCTAGATTTTCAATATTTTAAAATTTACTCTTTACAAATTATAACAATAATTTGCTCTCTAGGTTTCCATTATTCTAAAACATTTTGCAAAATCATAGTAATTATTTGCTCTCTAGGTTTTCAATATTCTGAAATTTCCTTTTTTAGAATATTGAAAACCTAGAAAGTTTGATTTGATCTCTCTGGAAACTTACAGAGAAATATTTCCTTTACCCTCCAGGCTTCCAGTACAGTCGCTCAAAAAAATATCCGAACACTATGGCTGATTACAGAATTCAGAAAAAATATCTGGCAACGATTTTTTTTAGAAATTAATAATCTGTGAACCTTCGTGTCACGTGATTACAGAATTCAGGAAAAATATCTGGAACTGTACACGCTCCAGTTACCGTTCACAGCAAACTGGAGCGTGTGCAGTCACTGCACACGCTCCAGTTTGCTGTGAACGGTAACTGCACACGCTCAATATTTCCGTGAGTGAGCCCACACGATCTAGTATCAAAATAATATGACAACCTACAGTCGCTCAAAAAAGTATCCGAACACTATGGTTGATTACAGAATTCAGAAAAAATATCTGGCAACGAATTTTTTTAGAGATTAATAATCTGGCAACCTTCGTGTCACGTGACACGAAGGTTCACAGATCACTTATTTCTAAAACAATAATCGTTGGCGGATATTTTTTCTGAATTCTGTAATCAACCATAGTGTTCGGATAATTTTTTGAGTGACTTTACAACAGTTTTGATATTTATTTGAATCCATTACTTTCTAAAATGAAAATTAAAATAAATGTGAACAACATGCGCAACACTAAACAAAAAGGAAGTAAAATTATCTGCATACTGAGCTTATTAAGCCAAAACGCAATTATAAGAAATCTGAAACTTAACTATTACCATGCATATCTTAACTCCTGAAAACAAATATTTAAAAACCAAAAAACTTTAACGTTTCAAACTATTTTGTGAGCAAAAGTACATGTGTTTGAAATTATAACCTCAGTATTATATATTGTCTTCCTTAAAAACTAATTTTGATTTGCATATTTTTATATCCTAAGTTATATGCGATTCGTTTAAAAGTTTGTTCCGTTAGACGTTAATTAAGTAGAAAAATAATTTTTTGGTCGCAGTTTATAGTTAACAACTTGTTCGAAATTTTTAAAATCTACTTTCTCATGTAGTAGAACATGTGGAATAATATGCCTTGATAAAATGTATATAGGCAAATGATATTATGATAATATATTGGATAAAAGAGATTGGATCAGGGTTATTTTACCCCTGAGCGTTTTTTTTGCACACAATGGACTAAATTGCCAGGTCACAATAACCACGAGATTTGGGAAAGGGGACCCACTGTACAACTGTTAGGAGACAGATGGTAGTTAGTGTGTTTTTTAACATGCACAGGATATGGCTCTTCCACATAAGAGGTCCCATCCGATGGACAGCGGCCTTTCCAAGCCCATCGGTATTCCCTATTGATTGAGACAAGGAGGTGAATTTTGTGGAGGTAAATCTCAACGCTGGACCAGGCAGGATTCAAACCTGGGAACGGCAGATTACGAGCTTGGCGCACTATCGACTGAGACACCCTCCGCCCCAGGCTAGGAATGTAAATTAGTTACTACTCTATAGCCTAAATATCAAACTCAGGGATTGGACTCAGTTGATAGTGCGAGAGCCTTGTAAGTTGTAGTTCCCAAGTTCGAATTCCAGTTATGCCAAGGATGAGATTTATCTCACAAAGAGGGCATAGATGTGACTGGTTGAAAAAGCGGCCGGATGGGACGTTAAATTTTGACTCCGTGTGCGGGAGAGCCATACCCTGTGCACATTAAAGAACAATCTGGATGGCATTGACGGGAAGCTAACAGCTCTCCAGTGGGTCCCCTCCCCGCAACCTTCTCTGAGCCCTCGGAATTCCTTGTGACTTGACCATTTAGTCTATTGTACAGTCGCTCAAAAAAGTATCCGAACACTATGGTTGATTACAGAATTCAGAAAAAATATCTGGCAACGATATTTTAGAAATTAGTGATCTGGCAACCTTCGTGTCACGTGACTCGAAGGTTGCCAGATCACTAATTTCTGAAATATCGTTGCCAGATATTTTTTCTGAATTCTGTAATCAACCATAGTGTTCGGATACTTTTTTGAGCGACTGTACGCCTAAAAGAGCCCTCAGAGGTAAAACAACTCAAATCAACTCTAGTATCTTCAAGTTTCGTGATTTTTTCTCCGTCTTCAGTATCGTTTAATGGTAGAAATTGCTTTATTAGTGCAAATCGTACCAAAACTATAGTTCCCGGATAAGCAGCTCGACGGGCATTAGAGTGAAAAAATAAGTTTTTCTAAAAAAGAAACATTACTTTTTCTTCCAAAATCTAGCTTTTGCTTTACCTTTGTGCACATAATGGGCTAAATTGCAATCCACAGGGACCCGAATGTTTCAGAATTCGTTACGGAGACCACATAGATAACTGAGAATTAGGGTGCTTAAACAAAATTAAACGTTTGGTTGGCTGACAACTTCGGAATGAACAGGTGGATTCAGAGCAGGGATGATAAAAAAAAAATATTTTAAATTGCTTAACGTATTTAAAAAAAAATAGATACTAGCTGAACTTAAAAATATTAAAAAAATCAATTAAAACAAATAGGAATTTAAAAATGAATTCTTCTGTTACCGCACTGTCCAGGCGTGGTATCATATAGAAAGCTCTGCTTTGATGTGGTCTCTAAAGGAAGGAGACCCACTAGGTTTTTTACATCTGACAGGCACTTTGGTGCACACAATAGGCAAAATGGCCTGGTCACAAAGACCCATAGAGCTCAGAGAACGTTGGGGGAGGGGCTCACTGGACAGTTCTTAGGAAGCAGATCGTAGTTCCCGTCAAGGTCATTCAGCGTGTTCTTTTGGCCTTCGTAGTTTCTTTGTAGAGTCTCTACGAAGAGAGTTTCTCCGCTCGTTTTCTCTGTAAAGTTTCTTAACCTGTGAGCTGCACCTTTTCTCAAAATGGGATAAATAGCTAGGTCACAAGACTCCCAAGGGCCCAGAGGGGGAAGGGATCCACTGGACAGCGGTTGGGAGACAGACGAAAGCTTCTCATCAACGCCATCCAGACTGTTCATTACTGTTAAGTTGTTCAACCGCTTTCACACAATGCGGGGGAGCTCAGACAGTAGCGCGCCAAGCTCGTAATCTACAGTACCAGGTTCAAGTTGGCATCCCACCACGGCTGGCATTGAGATTTATCTCCGCTAAATCCAGTGAGAGGGCCCATCAATGGGCTTCGAAAGGAAGTGTCCATCGGATAGGATGTAAAGTGGACTCGTGTGCAGGACAGCTATACCTTGCGCAAGTTAAAGAACACGCTGGATGACCTTGACAGGAGGCTATCATCTGTCTCCAAACAGTTGTACAGTCGCTCAAAAAAGTATCCGGCAACGATTTTTTTATTTTTAGAAATTAGTGATCTGGCAACCTTCGTGTCACGTGACACGAAGGTTGCCAGATCACTAATTTCTTTAAAAAAAAAAAAATCGTTGCCGGATATTTTTTCTGAATTCTATAATCGACCATAGCGTTCGGATACCTTTTCGACACGAAGGTTGGCAGATCACTAATTTCTAAACCTGGATCGTGTGAGCCCACTCACAGTAATATTGAGCGTGTGCAGTTACCGTTCACAGCAAACTAGAGCGTGTACAGTTGCTGTACACGTTCCAGATGTTTTTTCTGAATTCTGTAATCAACCATAGTGTTCGGATACTTTTTTGAGCGACTGTATAGTGGGTATCCTTCCTCAAACATTCTCTGAGCCTGCGCGGTCGTTCTGAACTGGTTATTTAGCTCGTGTGCAAAAATGTGCCACTGAGAAGTAATACACCCAATCCACATAATGCCTAAATGGTCAGATGACAAGAACCAAGAGCTGAGAGAAGTTTGTGGAAAAGGACGCACTGAACATCTGTTAGGAGACAGATGGAAGCTTCTCGTCAAGGCTACAAGCGTGTTCTTTAACGTGAACAGGGTATGGCGCTCCAGTATATGGGACTAGGGGTTAACGTATTATCTGACAGACAGCAGTCTTCATAAGCCCATCGTTGTCCCGTACCGACAGAGGGCAGAGAGGGGAGTTTTGCGGAGGTAAATCTCAACGCTGGCACAGGTAGAACTCGAACTCGGGAACAGCAGATTACGAGCCTGGCAAGTCACTGACTGAGCCCACCCCGAAGCCACAATAAGGACTCGAACCTGGAATATCAGGTTGCAAGATAGCCTCCCATCATATGTATTCGGGTTGTTTGTTCCTCGTTTTCGCACATGTAAACATACACAGTCGTATCAGAATAATATGACCACCTACCATAGTATAGTATGGGACGTTAAGCCGGGGCACTGTGTGAGGGAGAGCCTACCCTGTGCACTTTAAAAAAAAATCTAGATGGACTTGACGGGAGACTTCTATCTGTCTCTAACAACTATCCAGTGGATCCCTTTTCTCAAGGGGCGGGGGTGGCTCAGTCGGTAGCGCGCCAGGCTCGTAATCTGTAGTTCCCAGGTTCGAGTCCCAGCTGGGTCAGCGTTGAGATTTATCTCCGCAAAATCTCCCCGCCCTGCCCACGGTCAGTAGGGGACACCGATGGGCTTGAAAAGGCCGCCGTCCGTCGGATGGGACGTTAAGCCGTGGCCCCTTGTGCGGGAGAGCCATACCTTGCGCACGTTAAAGAACACGCTGGATGGCCTTGACGGGAGGCTACCATCTGTCTCCCAACAGCTGTTCCAGTGGGTCCCCTCCCCCAACCTTCTCTGAGCCTTCGGGGTCCTATGTGGCCTGGCCATTTAGCCCGTGGTGTGCAAAAAAGTGCCGCTCAGAGGTAAAAACAATCCAATCCCTTTTCTCAATCTTCTCATATATATAGTTATGGTAGGTGGTCATGTTATTCTGATACGGCTGTGTACGTTTTCCCTTTGTTCTTCTGTTAATATTTTACCTCTAAGTGTGTTTTTTATTTTTCCCTTTTCCTCGACCAAAACATATAATTGAGGAACGACAAAACGATTTTAGGCAATTTTTCTCATCCGAAATAATGCCAAGAAGTCGTAAAACTTCTTTACTTGAGCGTCTTTTGAATGTAATCTCAGCGATAACAAAGAACGAAGATATTTGTTTACCACTTTCTTTGTCTCTCTAGTTTCTTGAAAAATATTTATCGTCGAAGTGTAAAAGCTTTGCGTGACCTGGTAAAAGAGAAGATGGGGATCCTGAAGAAGCAAATTTCGGGGAAAGGAACAGAATCGCATGAAATTGTCACACGCAATCGAAATTTATGTACCATTCTTTAAGCTTAACCAAGCGAAATAACTGCAACTAAAATCCAACGTTGGAGTGGTGTATTCATAAACATCGTTCAAGACTGGGTTGTTTTACCTCTGAGCGGTATGTTTTTAAAAATCCTACTAATTATTTTCTCTCTGCAGGAACGTGAGGACATTATATAGAAATTATTCTCTTGATGTCCTCACGCAGGAATTCCAGCGCTATAACCTAGATATTCTAGGCTTGCAAGAGACCAGATGGACAGGTAAAGGTGAGATATTTAAAAATAACTTTAAATTTCTCTTTACAGGGAGGGAGGATGGAAAGCATCACCAAGGCGAGGGTCTGCTGCTCAGCAGACATGCTAGTGATGCTCTTTTGGATATGAGTGAATTAATGAAAGGTTTCTTACAGCAAAATTTCACACAAACATTAAAGACTTGAATGTTATCTGCTGTTATGCCCCCACTGAGGATGCCGATGAGGATGAGGATAGGTTTTATGGACAACTTCAGGATATTTTGAATTCTGTCAAGAAAGGAGATATTACCCTTGTTCTTGGTGACTTCAATGCCAAAGTTTGTACTGACTCTGACCTTTGGGGAGGGGTGATAGGCCCTTTTGGTATTGGTAGCTGCAATGACAATGGGCAACGTCTCCTACAGGTAAGTAAACTCAATGGTTTCAGAATAACTAACACATATTATAAACACCGCGACATACATAAGTACACATGGGTTTCACCCGATGGACTGCATAAGAATATGATTGATTATATATTAATTAACAGCAAATGGGCTAGTTCTGTTAGGAATACCAGGTAATATAGGGGAGCTGAAATTGGATCTGACCATTACCTTGTTAAAAGTGTCTTGCAACTTAAACTTAAAAAGTGTTTTGCTAAAGTTAAAAAATTTGCCTTTAACACTGAAGCTCTGAAAGATCCTGTTATAGCTAAAGCTTACCATGATAGGTTACTTAGTCATTATGACAGTCATGGTTTGCTTACTACTGAAGTTGAGGAAGAATGGGGCCGTTTTAAAGAGGCTTTTTTGGAAACTAACAGTACTCTTTTAGGAAAAGCAGAGGAGACAGAATTATTTGAGTGATAAGGCACTTGAGCTTATTTCAGAAAGAAGGAACTACAGGAATGCCCTTAATCAGTACCCTACTAGTCGTATTAGAACGGATTACAGAGAGCTTAATAAACGTGTAAAGGATCAGTTAGCTACTGATAAGAATCTTTGGCTTGATGGCTTGGCTGATAAAGCTGAGGAAGCAGTTAGACAGCACAACAGCAGAGTGCTGTACTAGATAATTAATATTTTGTGTGGTAGAAAACATGAAATGTGTAGTAACAGGCATACAAGGATTGAAGGATAAACTAGGAAATTCTGTCATGGCTAGGTGGGCTGAGCATTTCAGTGATGTTCTAAGCAATGTGGTTAGTTCTACTCCCATTGTTTATAAGATGATAAATGTATTGGGGGCTTTAATGTTGGCTCTATAACAAAATCTGAAGTTATTTTGGCTATTTCTAAACTTAAACTTCATAAATTGCCAGGGGTAGATGAAATTACTATGGAAATGCTTAGAGCTGGGAATGTTTCTGTTACCACTTGGATGACTGAAATTTTGAATATCTTTTATGATAAAGGCATGGTTCCTAAAGATTTTACCAGAGCTTTTATTATCCCTATTTTTAAAAAAAGGTGATCGCGGTTCTTGTGATAACTATAGGGGTATCAGCCTACTCTCTGTTCCAGGTAAGGTTCTTTCCATGATTGTGCTTAATAGAATTAAGAATCTGGTTGACAGTCAATTGCGTGATGAGCAATGTGGATTCAGTAGTGGTAGGGGATGTGTAGATCAGATATTTTCACTTAGGCAGATTCTTGAGAAATGTTTAGAGTTTCAGAAACCTTTGGTTGCTAGCTTTGTTGATTTCAAAAAGGCATTCTAGTCTGTTGATCGACATTTGTGGTTGATTGTGAGATCATATGGTATACCAGACAAGTTAGTTAACATAATGAAAGCTCTCTATAATAACACTGAGTCGTGTGTGAGAGTTGGTAAGGCTTATAGCAATTGGTTTAGCATTACTTCTGGTGTTCGACAAGGGTGCATTTTGTCTCCTTTTCTCTTTAGCTTGGTTATTGATTATGTTATGCAAAATTCATTTCAAGGGAAAGATTTTGGCCTTAAATGTTCTGGAGGTACGAAAATTTCTCATTTAGATTGTGTTGATAATTTAGCCCTTTTCGCAAATGATGTTGATGAGATGAACTCTTTCATTCGAGCTGTTGATGAGACTGGTAGTAGAGTAGGTTTGGTTATAAACAGAGAGAAAACTAAAGTGATGAAAATTGGACAGGCAGGCTGTGATTCGGTTAATCTGAATGGTTGCAGTCTTGAGCAGGTGTCACAGTTTAATTATCTTGGGAGCTATGTAACAGATAATGGTGATGTGCGGCATGAGATTAACAGACGGATAGGGATTGCTACAGGGACTTTTAAGAATCTATGGAGAGTGTGGAGAAATAGGCGTAAATGCCTAAAGACTAAAATTAGACTATATAATAGTTTGGTTCTTTCTAGGGTTAGTTATGGCAGTGAAACGTTGACACTGTGTAAACAAGATAACAGGAAACTAGATGCTTTTTATTCTAGATGCTTATATAGGATCTTGGGTATTAGGTGGTTCACCTTTGTAACTAATGATGAGGTTAGGCAAAGGAGTCTGCAACCTCCATTAAGCAGCATATTGTGCAGAGAGAGACTCTGCTGGTTTGGCCATGTTGCCCGTATGAATAATTATAGATTGGCGAACAGGGTTATGAACAGTGTGCCTAGAGGCCTCAGAATGAGGGGTAGACCTAGGATGCGGTGGGCAGACAATGTCAAACAGGACCTTGTTAGAATTGGTGTGCAGTAGCCGGATGCAGCAGATGTAGGGACAGATATGCAGGAGAATTAAACTGCACGGTCTGGTTGGACCTCCGTTGCCTATGGCTTCTTGAGGATGATGATGATGATGGTGTTTTTGCACCCAATGGGCTAAATGATCAGCTCACAAGGACCACAAGGGCTCAGAGAAGGTTGAGGGAGAGGACCCAATGAAACAGCTGTTGGGAAGCAGATGGAAGCCTCCCGTCAAGGCCATCAAGAGTGTTCTTTAAAGTGCACAGAGTAGTCTCTCCCTCACAGAGTGCCACAGCTTAACGTCCCATTCGACGGACGGCCACTTTTTCCGGGACCACAGCACTTTTCACCTCAAATACTCTGGATCCGAAATTACGTAACATTTCCGAGAACTGACCTCCGAAACACCCCTAAACAGCAATTTTAACGTGTGTAGCCCTTGCAGAGAATCATGTAATGATCAAAGTTTGACATGTACGTGCTCTATTTTACATCAAAAGACACGTCAGAGGTTAAATTTCAGATTTTCCCTCGAAATCTAACATCCGGATTACTCCTAAGTGCAAACATTCATATCTGTACCATTTCTTCATCAGATCAAATTAGCGTGATCCCCTCTCAATCGGGGTGGCTTGTCGGTAGCGCGCGAGGCTCGTAATCTGTATAGTTCCCAGGTTCGAGTCCCAGCTGGGTCAGCGTTGAGATTTCTCCTCAAAATTCCCCGCCTACCCATGGTCAGTAAGGGACACCGATGAGCTTGGAAAGGCCGCCGTCCGTCGGATGGGACGCTAAGCCGTGGTTCTGTGTGCAGGAGAGCCATACCCTGTGCACGTTAAAGAACATGCTGGATGGCCTTGACGGGAGGCTACCATCTGTCTCCCAACAGCTGTTCCAGTGGGTCCCCTCCCCCAACTTTCTCTGAGCCTTCGTGGTCCATGTGACCTGGCCATTTAGCTCATGGTGTGCAAAAAAGTGCCGCTCAGAGGTAAAACAACCCAACCCCTCTCAATCACACAATTTTTTTGGGGGGCGGGCTAGGAGTTTTCCCTTATTCAGGATGCTAGTAATAGAATTGGTAATAGAGGGAAGAAAATTAAACTTATGTATTTATGTATATCAGGCGTTTCTCAAGAAATTTTCTCTGAAGCTGGAGAAAGTTTTTTATACTGCTTTAGAATTCAAATCGCTTTCATCCCCCCCCCCACTCCCAAAAAAACAACAACTTTTTTTTAGGTCGATCGAGTCATTGACTTCCCACCACTCCTTCATTTTTTTTAGATCTGGGTCTGCTAACAATTGTCGACATATTTTAGACTAGATGTGATTTAATGACAGGGAAGGTTTGAAGTTTTTATTGATAACACAAAATACAGTTTTCTTGTAAAGTACAAGAGTGCTCTTTGGTCACCACTAAAAAATTAGATGGAAAACATAAAATTACTACAAAAGAATTATGAAGATCTTTCTTGCACTCGTTACGGCATATTTTGGTTTAGTCATCGAATCTGAACATTTTCTTGAAGCTCTGATGTAGACAGCATGGGACAAAAAACATATTGGTCAGCAAATATAACTGAAAAGGAGAGAAATTGGAAAATATATACATAAGAAAATAGATATTTTTTAGGGTATGCAACTGTGAAAAAGATATTTGTTACTGTTCATTACTATAAAAGGGATATTGGTTAACATATATAACTGACAAAATATTAGATAAAAAAGATATGTCAGCATACGCAACTGTGAAAAAGAAATTAGTCAGTGTACATAACTGGAAGAAACGTTCGTTAACGTAGTGATTAGCATACACACAAAAAGAAAAAGATATTGGTCAGAATATACAGGGTGTCCCTGAATTCATGGCCCAAACGTAAGGGGATGGTAGTACATACCGAACTCACCAATATTCGTCATAGAATATGCGGCAGCAAACGCAGCCCGGTGCCGGTAGGGGGCGCAGACGAGGCAGCACGGCTAGAGGTCCTGTATAGTTAGATTCTAACATCCTTCTTTAAAAACTGGACCATTTTGTAAAAGGGACCTTGGCCCTTTTATCATCTGGTCCATGTATAGTTAGAGGCTGGCCATCTCGCTGATTTACTGCCATTGGTTGATTGAGTCACGTGGTTTATGGGCGCCATGTTTTGTCGTACCGTGAGACGAGAGCTTATGAGTTAGTGTATGTATGAAGTTAAAACTTCTCAGTTGTTATAGTTTTATACATTTCTACCACTTTTTTTTTTCTATAAAAGGTGTTATATTTTATGAATGCCTCACTGCGCTGCATTTAGGAGTAAAAATTTCACTCAAAGAATTAAAGTAATGAATATTTTTTTCCGAGAAACTCCATCAGAAGACGGCAATCGGCTGAAAAAATGAAACGAGCTACATGAAAACCAACAAATAATTTCTTTTAAAGTTCATTCGAAAAACGAGCTAATGTTTCCACTTTATCGTCTGCTTATGCCAATATTTGTTCATCGGTCTGTCCTTTTTCCTCTGTTAACTGTTGTCTGTCCGATTGTCTTTCCACCTGTCTGTCTGTTTATAGACATTCAACTTTTTTTACCTTTAGAGATATACGAAAACTTCTTTTTATGTTGAATAGATGTCGAAGAAATATTGTGATTCGCAATTTTGAAATCTTTCAATAGCGCTTTCTAGCGGTGAAAAATGATGAAAAATGCTGAAATTTAAAACGAATATTGCAAACAAACTATTTACGCTAGAAATCTAAAATTTTGGTAGTAGAGTGTTATGGTCAGAAGGTTTATAATGGCAACAAGGCTCTTCCATATTAGCGAAAAGCGGGTGCGAAAATGAAACGTTTTTAAGACATAAACGAAACGATATACAGTGTATATATATTTGTTTTACAGGCACTAACAAAATATTAATGATTTAAACAATATTTGATAATCTCAGCGTTACCTGTGGACGTTTAAACGTCTATAAATCAATAAATGATTTTGTGAAAAAAATTTCGCTGACATAAGGGATTCGAACCCGCAGCTCTCCAGAAACATGCTAGAGTATTCTAAACTGTTGAACTAATGCCGTCTCAGTCTTTTTTTCACTAATAATGACTATCACTCTTCCCGTGAATTTTGGATGCCATCTATGATCTCGGGTGACAACTATTTCTTTTTTAGTGCTCTGAGTAAGATAGAAATAAAAAATGAAGTCACATCACGCTATTTAGCGTTATTAATGATTTAAAAAATATTTGATAATCTCAGCTTACTTGTAGACGTTTAAACGTCTATAAATCGATAAATGTTTTCTTGTGGAAAAAGCCGACATTAGTTCAACAGGTTAGAATATTCTGACATGTTTCTGGAGAGATGTGGGTTCGAATCCCGTATGTCGGCGAATTTTTTTTCCACAAAAATATTAATATTTACATTTTTCGAATCCCCATCAGTTGGAATTTCCAGTGCTAGAGAGTGCTAAAGGCTGTAAATAAAAACTCGAAAGGCGACCTCTAGCAGCAGAAAAAAGCTGAAAAATACCAAATTTTAAATAAATATTGCAAACAATCTACTTTTGCCAGAAACTTGAATTTTTGGTCATAGAGTGTAATGATCAAGTGGTTTACGTTAATAGTAATGATTTGTCCCGTTGGTAAAATGCAACTTTTCTGCTTGAAGAGATAAATGAAAAACTTTTTTTGGCACATTACAGGTACTAATAAAATATTAATAGTTTATTTTCTCAATTATACAGTAGTGAATTTCCACTGTCAGAGGCTACTGAAAGTGTAAAATAACTAGAGGAACGCATATCGCCTCTGGCGCATATGGGAATCTCATTTTCAAAGAGAATGAAGTTCTTCCTTTGCCTACTTTTTTACTCTTTAAAAGTTTTAATTATAGATGTTCTTGTCGTTTTTCTGATGAGGTCCCGCCATCCTCATGGACCTACTACTATGGCGTATAAACAGACAGACTCCTGTCAGACATTTGTACAAGTAACTGCTTGAGGGGTTATTTTTTAATGCATGATGGGAGATATACATATAGTAGTATTTTATTAGTAATTATAAAGCATAAAAAGTATTTGTCTTTTAGTTCTTAAATTTAAAAAGTTGTTTTTCTCTCGCTCCTCTGAAAATAGTGGGCAGATCATTGCTGTCAGTGGAATTTCTACCATAACAGAATTGTACACGACGAAATTTCTATGATGAACAGATCACTTGAAACATTCGTTAAAAGTTTTGCAGTTTCGATATTTAGTGATCTCTAGTGATATAAATTAAAACTACCTTTGAAAATGCGAATTACATTTCATCAGTAACCAACTAAAAAAGATATTTCCAATTATCTCTAAAACAAAACCGTTACGTTTTTTACCTACCTTGGGATTAGGGTCAACTCATTGTTTTCAATGGAATTTTCAAGAATGTCACATTCCACCACCAAAATTTAAAATTTTTAGCATAACTACATCGTTTGTAATATCCGTCTTAATTTTGGGATTTTTTCCACTGTTAGAGGGCGCAATTATAGCTTTAGGGAAATTATAAAAATGCAAATTGTAATATTTTTTCAATACCTGTTTAACCCAAAAAGAATTTTTATCTCTAAAAACACACACTTTTCTGTTAAAACAAAAAAAGTTGCATTCACCCCCCCCCCAGGGGTCTAAAAGGTCAAGTGATTGTTACCAATGGTAACTTCGTAACCTTCACATTTCAACACCAAAATTTAAAACTTCTAACATAACTACGTCGTTTGGAATATTCGTTTGATATTTTGGAATTTTCAACTTTTTCCACCTTTAGAGGGAGCAGTTTATAACTTTTGGGAGATTCGAAAAATGCAAATAGTAATATATCATTAATATTTATCTAACACAAAAAGAATTTTTTATTTATTTGTATAAACAAAAAATGTTCGATGTCTACAGAGGGACAGACAACAAAGCGAAATTATATCTTAAAAAAATAGCCCTAAAATTTACTTTTCCATTTTTAGCCGTTTTCTAAAGTGCTTCCAATCATGAACACTGAAATCTGTATCAAATATTGCCCTACCCTTTTCCGGAATCCATAAGTACCGTGCAATACCATTCAGCTATGCACGCTAAACAAGCCGAGAGACGACAAAACATGGCGTCCAATTTTGAGGTGGCCAACCTCTACCTATATAGAGCCTCTAAACACGGCTTATAAAGCGCTGGATCGGCCAAACCCCAGCATTCTCAGCGTCAACCAGACACGGTGTTATGAGCAGGTACGCCGATCACTACTCAGCCGTTGTGCCGCCTGTATCAACGTTGGTGGGCAGACGTTTGAGCATTTGTTGTAATGGTCTCCAATAAATGTCACTCTGGAAACCTTTGTGTGTCCTTCATTTCCGACACCTCACTGCCGTTTGCGGCCGCATTCTATGACGAATATTGGTGTGTTCGGTGTGTACAGTCGCTCAAAAAAGTATCCGAACACTATGGTTGACTACAGAATTCAGGAAAAATATCTGGCAACGATTTTTTTTAGAAATTAGTGATCTGGCAGCCTTCGTGTCACGTGACACGAAGGTTGCCAGATCACTAATTTCTGAAAAAATCGTTGCCAGATATTTTTTGAGAATTCCGTAATCAACCATAGTGTTCGGATACTTTTTTGAGCGACTGTACTACCATCCATGAATTCAGGGACACCCTGTATAATTGAGAAAAAGTTATTGATTGCGGTACACAATTGAGAAAAATTATTGGCATGCATTACTGGAAAATTATATTCATTAACATACACAACTACGAAAAAACATTGGTTAGAATACATAACAGAAAAGACATTGGTTAGCACAGAATACTGAGAAAACATATTAGATAAGATACATAAGTAAAAAAAGATATTGTTTACATGCGCAATTAAGAAAAATACATTGGGTAGTGTACATAACTGAGTAAAAATATTCGTTAACATATATTATGAAGAAAAAATATTAATTAGAGTACATAAGAAAAAAAATATTGTTTAGGATAAATAATGAAAAGTTATTAGTTAGGATACATAACCGACAAAAATAACTAAGATACATAACTCAGAAACAATATTGATTAGAATACATAACTGACAAAATATATTAGATAAAGTATGTAACTAGAAAAAAATATTGCTCAGTGTACATAACTGGGAAAAAAATGTTGATTAAGATGCATAACTGAGAGAAAATATTTAGTACACATAACCAAAGAGATATTGGTTAGCATGCACAATTGAAAGCGTTGTTGGTTAGGATACAGAACTGAGAAAAAAAATATTGGTTAGGATATATAACTAATCAACAGTGTTTGGATAAAATAAATTTTTTGTCAAGTCAACGATTTGGGTTTTGTAAAGGTATGGGAAAGCAAAACCTTTCCGAAGATTTTGTAAACAATATAAATATTAATTTAAATATAGAGAAGAAATGTGTTGCAGTATTTATAGATTTAAATAAATATTTGACTCTGTTGACATTGCTATCTTATTACATTGTATTCACTTGGTATTAGAGCGAATATTTTTAAATTGGTTTAAAAGCTACTTATACACAGAGAAATAGTTACTAAAAAAATGGCAATTATAGTTTTAAATTTCAAATATTGGAGTTCCCCAAGGATCTATTCTCAGCCCTATGCAATTTCAAATATACATAAATGCTTTGGCTAAATATTAATTACCTATTGACCGACAACAGGACGGAATTTTGTACAATATGTACGGTACCGCGCTAGCTCTCATTGGCTGAGAGGGTACAGTATATAGAGTGCCACACTAGCTCTCATTGGTTGAGAGCATAGAGTATGAAAAGTGTCGCGCTAGCTCTTATTGGTTGAGAGCGTATGTTAGATAGCGCTCACTCTATTGTACTGGCTAATCGGTCATGATAAAAATATATATTTACCGATCACTACTGTAATCGATTTTTATATATTTAAATATAAAAATATTTCTCAGTCAAGCAGCGCTCTAACGAATAAGCCTGTATGGGTAGTGCTGAATGAGGAACGCCACTATTTTAACAGTTTTTATTTTTAACTTTATCATTGTTTCTTTTCTGTAAAAATGAGTTATGCACATGAAATATAAATAAAAAACATAAAGCCTAAACCATAGTCAAAAGAAAGGATAAATTAAAAAATATATAGCGTTAGTTGAAAATATATAGAGTAATTTTAAAAAACCCTAGAATTATACAGATAATTATGCGACCCCGTACAATCGTAGATAGAATTATCCAACCCCTAGAGTGTTGACAAATGCAAACATTTGATGACCAAGCGAGCTAACACTTAGTCATCGGGATAAAATTAAACAATTTTTTTTTGTATTTACAAAATACATTTGTCACAAAACATCTTTTTTTTATAAACACACATAGTTTCACATAATATTAAGAAAAAAATTAAAAATATTAGAAATATAAAACTATCAGAGTTTTGCAACCCCGTAAGGGTTGTGACCCGCAATTTGAGGACAAATTACATGATTTTCTTTAAAGAACCCATCGTGTTAGTTGAGGGACTGGGTGTACATGCAAAGATACAGGGACATACCTCCCCCTCTCCGAAAATCTTGTCATCTTATCTATCTTCATCCTCAAGCAGCCACGGGCTACGCAGGTAAAACTAGATTATGCAATTTAGTTCTCCAAACACATCTGCTGCATCCGGCCACTGCACACCAATTCTAACAAGGTCCTGTTTCACATTGTCTGTCCACCGCATCCTAGGTCTCCCGCTCTTTCTGAGGCCTCTAGGCACACTGTTCATAACCCAATTCGCAAATCTATAATTATCCATACGGGCAACATGGCCAAACCAACGGAGTCTCTCTCTGCACAATATACTGCTTAAAGGAGGTTGCCGACTCCTTTGCCTAAAATCATCATTACTTACAAAGTTGAACCACCTAATTCCCAATCATCTATAATCAAAAGCATAAAGTTTCCTGTTATCTGCTTTAGTTACGCTAAATCTCAAACTTGTCTGCCTGCTTTGAAATCCAAAAAGTCGGTTTTGTATAATGTTATTTTAGCCCCATATTTTATGATAGACAATGCAAAGTTAAAAAAAAAAAGTATAAAATCTCATTCCACATAGAATGTCATTTTAACATTTCCTGTTCGATGGAATATTTTAGTAATTAGGAAATCTTACTCAAATCTTATTATCGGCATAAATAGATCTACAAAAAACGATAATTATTTTAAAGCAATATAATACGAAGAATAGAAAAAAAATGGATTTAAGGCATGCATTCCTGTATATATCATTTACTATGTGTCAAAAATTTTTTCTCCCTAACTGGGTTCCAGAGGGCTCTACCTCAATAATTATCGAAATTGATGTAGATCCGGTCTTAGACTTTTTTAATTCTCAACCCCCCACTCCCCAACTTCCGAAACTAAATCCTGGGTGCGTTCCTGCAAAGAAATATTTGATGCCAAAGATAAGATTAAGCAAGTCTGGGTGCCCAGTGCGAAAGATTTTGAGAGGGCCCGCCTCCACTCGTATCATTGGAAATGAAACATAAATATATGATAAAAAAAATAAAAGCACCTATCATATTATTACTGTTGTTACCAATTTAAAGGTAACCTTTCTTAATCCGGCCTAGTCATGTCTTATCCTGGTCTCGAACCCGGGTCTCTGTGATTCATACGCTAACCATTCGACCACCAGCAATTACAGTATATTCTACAGTGGCGCCATCTGTTGGCTGAACAAATGTTCATCTACTACATGAAGCTCATATTTTTCCAAAATAATCGGGTTGATACACTGTTCCACTAGTAAAGTAAGCCGTTATTTCCGGAAATAAATTATTTGTCATTACGAGGCGTACCGATAAAACATGTTTTCTAATAGTGGCATATTAATTGATTTTTATTTGCGCCTAGTTATTTGCATAAAAAGAAGTTGTTTTAATCAATCAATTTTATTTCATCATCGTATACAGGTAACCCCCGTTCATCGCGACGGATACGTTCTGGACGTGGTCGCGATAAGCGAAATTTCGCGATCAACGGGGGATTTAAAAAAAAAAAACATTTTAAAATTCGAAAAAACACTTTATTAATAATATAAATATTATTAATAACAGAAAAATGTCGTACATAACACAATTCATTCATTTTGTTCCGCTTTGCAAAAAGGAATCTAGATTCCCTTGTTTGACCTCTCTACGTTTATTATGCAAAATTTGCCGATAACTGTCGAATAATCCGTTACAACCACGCTTTACAGCACTCACTCGCTCGTAATCTTCGTCGTTTTCTTCTAACAACTGCATGCATTGATTGCGAAGAGAAAGGGCCTTTTCAATGATTTTGACACTTAACTTTCGCACGGGAACAGATTCCGAGACGTCATTTTCTTGGGACATAGTATGGCAGTCCATTTCCTGCAGCTCTTCATTAGTTTAGGGTTCGCCGTGTGATTCTAACAAAGTATGAATATCATCTACATCAACACTTTCGATGTCTCCGGAAGTGGCTATAAGAGTAATCTCTTCGATGATATTTTGAATATCATTTTCATAATTGATGTGATCTTTAACAATTTCTCTGAGCAACCTTTTCCAAACACCTTTCATACACGACTGGGTGACTTCATTCCACGCTTCGTCGATGTTTCTGATAGCTTTCATAATATTAAATTATTTCCACCAAACCCGCATGGCATCTCTACCACCTCCATCAATTTCTTCAATGAGTTGGCGCATCGTTTTTCTTAAATAATAAGCTTTGAATGCTGCTATTGCGCCTTGATCCATAGGCAGTAAGATGGAAGTGGTATTCGGAGGTAAGAATACCACTTCAACGGGAAAATCAGTGCACAGAGTCTCAAGTTTCACAGGATGTCCCGGCGCATTGTCCAACACCAAAAGAGCTCGAGGTTCAACTCCAATATCCTCGCAATATTTTTTTATTGCTGGGCAGAAACAAGTTTTAAACCAGTCCATAAATAAATTTTGTGTCATCCAAGCCTTAAGGTTACCAGTCGCCAAAAAACCGGTAAATTGTTTTTAGAATAACCTTTCATGGCACGAGGAGTTTCTGATTGATAAATCAACAATGGTTTCAATTTTAATTCTCCTGATTCATTTCCGCCGAGAAGAAGAGTTAGACGATCCTTGGCTGCTTTAAATCCAGAAGCAGTCTTCTCCTCTATGGAAATAAACCTACGTGTTGGCATTCGTCAGTCCCGTCTCATCTACATTAAAAATTAAATTTGGTGGATAATTTCCCCTTTCCACAATTTCACGGAAATCCATTGGATATTTTTTAGCTGATTCTACGTCTGCACTAGCCGATTCGCCAAGCATTTTAAGGCTATGCAAGTTTGATCGTTTTCTAAACCGATCAAACCAACCTTTGCTTGCTTTAAAAACTTCTCCTCCTCCATTTTGAGATTTTAAATGATCCCAAAGACTAAGTGATTTAGGTTCTCTATCCATTTGCTTAATAAATCTTCCATTTCTGTCATCAAAAAACTTCTGTTCGTGAAACTTTCATCGCTGTAATTGGAGTAACACTTTCACCAGCCATTTTAATTTTGTCTTTTTGTTGCACAATTGACCGCACTGTAGACTCGGGGAATTTGAAATCCCTTCCTACAACTGTAAATTTACCACCACTTTCTATCTTTTCTATAATTTTTAGTTTCTTTTCTAAAGTCACTACATTGCAAATTTTCTTAACCGATTTTTCACATTGTCTTTTTGACATTTTAAAATTACGAAGAGATAAAAAAATATGTAGTCAATTTAATTAGCGTGTGTTTGACACTGCAGCTAAGATTCCACTGAAGGATAGACCAAAATGATGCACTGGCTCAAACGTACCAGGCACTGGCGTATGGCGTCCTTTTGTCTCGCCCACGCTCGTAACTTTACCTATGTACATTGTATGATGTGATTGAGAGAGAAAGAAAGTTAGCACGCACGTGCAACCATTCATTTTGACTTTTCCTCGCATGTTTCAAAGCCAGACAAGTGCCGAGACAAACAAAAAAGATCGTGATATAACGAATCCGCACTCGCCGGGGTCGCGATGAACGGGGGTTACCTGTACAATGTACAATACAAAAAAAAATATGAGTGAACTCAAAAACCACATGGTTTGTCTTGGACATTACAGTATTAATGTAAAATCAATAACGACTTACTCAGCACAAAGAACACAAACAACATCGGCGTTTTTTTCCCCAAATTCTATATAATAAAAGAAGATGTCTGTGTGTGTGTGTGTCTGTCTGTGGCAGCCATAACTCATCGAAAAATCAACGTACACGCTCCAAATTTTCAGAGAGTGTTTCAGGTTGTGGTCCGGATTGCTGTGCCAAATTTCAGGTCGAAAGTCCAAAAGAGGGGCTAGCTAGAAGTAAAAATATCCACCATGCTATTCCGTCGGAGAACGATAATCGCTGTGAAATCTATCGTTGCCATTTACTGCTCCCTAACTCTGAAAGTAAAGAGTTCAAATAGCATTTGAATCTACTGCAATTGCCAGATTCCCACATTTCTAAAGGCATTATTTAGGCGTTCCATTACAGCTAGGGACTTGATTTTTTAATCAAACATGGGGTAGGAAAGGGGGAACCTGACTACGAAATTTGGGACCTTTCAGTGAAGTACGTCGGGAATAACAGAATGCCAAAATCTGACGAAATAAATATCTCGATCGTTTGCCACGGGCTCTGAGAGAGCGCCACGTAAGCAATGACATTTGCAACACCGGGAAATTCTTCGTGTTCAAACTGTGACACAAAGGTTGCCAGATCACTAATTTCCAAAAAAAAACGTTGCCAGATATTTTTCCTGAATTCTGCAATCCACCATAGCGTTTGGATATTTTTTTGAGCGACCGTACTTTAGCGGCAGCTTTCTCGAATATCATATTAATTTCGGGCATACATTATGTTTTTCAATGAACCGGGTTAATCGATTCCGGACAATCAAGAGTCCATTATATTTCTAACTTCTGGGAAAAGTTCAATGGAATAGTTTGATACAAATACTACACCATTAGTGAAAATGTTTCGATAAATGTTGACTAATAAGGGGGGCGGGGGTGACTCAGTCAGTAGCGCGTCAGGCTCGTAATCTGTAGTTCCCAGGTTCGAGTCCCAGCTGGGTCAGCGTTGAGATTTATCTCCGCAAAACTACCCGCCCTGTCCACGATCAGTAGGGGACACCAATGGGCTTGGAAGGCCGCCGTCCGTCGGATGGGACGTTAAGCCGTGGCCCCGTGTGCTGGAGAGCCATATCAGGTGCATGTTAAAGAACACGTTGGATGGCCTTGATGGTAGGCTACCATCTGTCTCCCTGTGTTCCAGTGGGTCCCCTCTTCCAACCTTCTCTGAGCTTTCGGAGTCCTTGTGACCAGGCCATTTAGCCCATGGTGTGCAAAAGAGTGCCGCTCAGAGGTAAAACAACACAACACAATTGACTAATAAGGAACGTTCATTTAACGACTTGTGTAATTATTTATCAGTAGAATCAGATTGTATATTAGATCTAATGTTACATCTAAACTTTTAATAGGAGGCCCCTACTTTTTTCATAAATGAATATAAGAACAAAATTAAACAAACTCAGAAAGTGTCAAATTTTCGGTAATATGAAATGCACACGTTTAAAATAGGTGAAATAACACTTCAAAGAGTTTGACCATCTGACACAATTATTTCGCAAAATTCTTAAATATTTCGTTATTCCATAAACGTTTTGGAGATGGGGGTAGATTTCTTAGAAGAAAAAAAAATCAATTGATTTCATGGGGATTAATTGGGTTCATTATATTAATTTATGGATAGATTTCAAATATTTCATTATGGGCACAGGAGGTGTAATTAGAAGTCCCTTCAACAGCTTCGTTTATCAGATGTTTTGAAAATATTTATATATGTCCTCGTAAGTTATATAAAGCATAAACAATTTCCATATCAAAAGTTTAATATATAAACAGGATTAAATGTTAAATGGGTTAGTAAACTTGACAACTATGTCAATAAGCCATATCCTTTAGTAAATGGGGCGGGGTGGCTCAGTCGGTAGCGCGCAAGGCTCGTAATCTGTAGTTCCTAGGTTCGAGTCCCAGCTGGGTTAGCGTTGAGATTTATCTCCGCAAAAATTCCCCGCCCTGCCCACGGTCAGTAGGGGACACCGATGGGCTTGGAAAGGCCGCCGTCCGTCGGATGGGACGTTAAGCCGTGGCCCCGTGTGCGGGAGAGACATACCCTGTGCACGTTAAAGAACACGCTGGATGGCCTTGACGGGAGGCTACCATCTGTCTCCCAACAGCTGTTCCAGTGGGTCCCCTCCCCCAACCTTCTCTGAGCCTTCGGGGTCCATGTGACCTGGCCATTTAGCCCATGGTGTGCAAAAAAATGCCGCTCAGAGGTAAAACAACCCAACCTTTAGTAAATGTTTGTTGTATGACAAATCAACTAAATTTTAAAGATTTTTTACATTAAAAAAGAGATTTTTAGAAAGCGTATGTAATGATTCCATAATTTTCCCGCTAATTATAAGGAATAATTCTTACTTTCGACAGATGCTGCTTTTGATATTCTAAGTTATAACTCTTGAAATAGTGAAAGAATATTGTTTAATGTCATTACAGTTGCTTATTTAGTCTCCTGATCTTTTCGTGGCGAAGATTGGCTCGTGATCTGCCGACGGAGCCAATCGAATCCCACTTGTGCCAGATTTGAAATTGTTCTCGGTTTAACCTCCACCTTACCCTCGGTGGGAAAGGGGACACGTTTGGGCTTGGAAAGGCAGCTGTCCATCGGATGGATGAGGCATTAAGTCGTTGTTCCATGTGCAGGGGAGACATATCCTGTGCACGTTAAAAACACGCCGGATAATCTTGACGGGATGCTTCCATTTGTGTCCTAACAGCTGTCCAATGGGTTCTCTTCCCGCAGCCTTGGGGTCTTTGTGACCTGGCCATTTCGCCCATTTTATGCACAAAAGTGCAATTCAGAATAAAACATCCAAACTCTTTTCTAGTATTTCCGCAAAACGTACAGTTTAGAGCTTAAAACGGTTCAGAATTAATATCCGGGTTAAGTTGTTATTGCCAGTTCTGCACACATTGAACTTAATGGCCAGATCACAAGGATCCTAAAGACTCAGAGAAGTTTCGGGTTAAGGGATTTCCCACTGGACAACTGTTAGGAGACAGATGGAAGACTCTCGTCAAGGCCATCCAGCGTGTTCTTTAATGCTCACAGGGTTTTCTATCTGTCCGAGGGCAAGATATGGATTTAGCGGAGATAATCTCAACGCTGGTCCACGTGGTATTCGAACATGAGAACTGCAGAACATAAACCTGGCTCCCTACCGCGTCAAAATTAGTATCCATTAACGTAATACGGAAGTTCACATTTTATTTAGGTCACACTACACAATATAAGAAGCAAAAATGAAGTTTCATATACAATTAAAAAAAAAGAGATCATATAGTAAAACATTAACCATACTGCAATGCATTCGGAAATTAGAGTCAATCTTTATACCTGTTGGAGGATCCAGCTTGACGTGGATTAAGGATCTCTGAAGATCACAAAGGTTTGATGTCGCTGACATGAACACTCTTCTTCTCCAGAAGTCTATCTTCATCTTTCAACTCCTTTGCCAACTCATCGATAAGATCACGAAAATGAAGAGTATCGAGATTCTTAGCCAGAAGATTGATCGTGAACCAGTCTCCAAACTCAGAATGAGACATGACAATGTTGAGAGAGCTTTTGTTGATGGCTAGGGATCGAGTTTTCAGCATCAGGAACCGGGATGTCGGCCAGAAGATAAGGATGGCGCGATAAAACAGCACAATAGCCGACATCACCGATAAAGCTATGAACCAGAACCACAAGAAGACGTAGATCTTCTCATTAAAGATGTTAAGAGGCAGGAGGCAGAGAGCATCGTATTTTTGGACGTCACCAGAAGAACCAAATCTATGGAAAGTACATTTTGTCATTCTTGGGAATACCTTCACCATCGGATCGACTCTATCTTCTTGGTCCATTGTCGAAAATTTAATGACGTCAATTCCGTAAGTTGTGAATGCTCCTCCCAAGAAGTCATTGATGAGATAAATCTGTCCCAAGACGTTGACAAAATTAAAGATTTCTGCAGCTATGAATTTAGTGACGTACATTCTGTGATTGTTCATGTGATTCTTCAGATAATTTACTAACAACAGTTTACCCTCCTCTTTATCTTCCGATTTCATTACTGGATTGTTTAGATGCATAACTAAGGATCTCATCTTGCCACCTTCCCACATTTTCCACAGATATCTGGGAGTGTAGAACAGTGCTGCTTGTATGAACAGAACGAATCCAACCCATTGATAATATTTGTGATATATTCGTTTTTCACCTGGAAAAAATACATCCACTCCAGGATAAGGTACGTCTATACCTGTCCTTTTATTCCAAGCATCTGGTAGGCTGAAAGTTGAGTGAATCCAGCAGAAAGTTTCCAGCACGTTTCTAGGTACGTCATCCCCTTGGATACAGTCGATAGCATTGCCAAAGTATGCTCTGCAAGCTTGAAGGAAACTTAAAGCAACAAGGATTGGTACAGTTAGTTTGTAATGCAGCCGAAATACATGGTTGTCGATGCATACCTTATCAAGACGAATAATTCCTTTTATTTCATTGAGTTCAAAGTCGAACCAGTCAAATATCGTGGCCATGATAATGAGAGCTTGAGTGTATTTATCTTTCTTTAATACACAACAAAATGAAATTTAAATAGATTAGTATTGCAGGAATGGAGAAGGTTCTTGTGTTTCAATAGAATATTATTTTTTTGAATGTGCTTAAATCTTGGACCTGAATTCTAGCTGATGTGGATGGCAGTTAATGCTGTCAGAAATATATCTTGCTCTTGTCTCAACTACAATATTTTCTTTTAAATGCGCATAACTCTTGGTCTTGAATTTCAGCTGATGTGAAAAGGGATTTAACGTTGCTAGAAACAAAGTTTGTGGAGTTTTTTTATGAGACCCTTTGTTGAACAATTGCATTTCAGTCTTAACTTTCGAATTTAAATAACTTGCGCCTCTAATGTTAATTCTTCTGAGATATCGGATCAAGGTTAATGATATTCAAAATTCAGTCAGGGTGACGCAAAAAGTAATAGTTTCGTTATAATATAGAAGCTAATAATTTCAAACAGTAAACTTTGCATGTAGAAAAATGGAAGAAAATTAAATAACCTCTTGCAGTATGATACAATAAAATTCTTAAATTTAAATCATAAATTTCAAACTCTGAGTTCAGCTCTCTTCAGAAATTCAAACATATTTTTCAAAAGAAAAAGTTCAAAAGCCAACACCTTATTTTGCAGCGTTAGAATTTTTCAGCAAGCAGTCATCCAATTATTTAAATTTTCTTCTCAAAATGTTTTCTAAGAATGCTGTAAAATCAACTGTCCAACAATACTTAAAATGTTAGTATTCTATTTTTCTACATGAAGGAATAATTCGTGAATTTTATATTTATGGAAAACAATCAGCCAATACTCATTTCTGTACCTGGCTGAGATGTTTATAATATGCTTACGTTCCTAGGATTTATTACGCTTGAAATTTATGCTCAGTCCTTTGATGTACCGAGGATCAGGAACAGCAACGAAAACATAATATTACTATCTCACTCTACCTGGTATGTATGGAGCAGCATTCAACACTATATAATATTAATTGTGTCTTGAAATATTGACAACTTTACAAATAAATATCGTCAATTATTAACAAGTTTCCAAAATAATCCTTAACATTCAAATGCGTATTAAATATTTGTAGAAATTATATTCTTAATTCTGACTAAGCAGAGTAACTTTCATTTAGACTATAGAGGATTTTTTTTTCTTTTTCAATGGTCAAAACATTTTCTCAAAAGAAATGGAACTTGAACACAAATTTGTCGAGCGTTTAATATATGTTATATTCTCAATATTTGAACGCTAACAATAATCCACATAATAATGATAGGGTTGACTTGTAACTGTAATCCAAGGGAGTTCGATTGCTGTTGATATTTAAACACATGAATACACAATACAGTTAATTCGTCTTGCTGATAATAAATGTATAGAGAATGCTACTTCGTTGGTAGATTTAAGATTTGGGGACGAACATTGAGACTTCATCCGAAAGCAATGACATCATCAGATGACAGTTCAGATTCTCTTTAAAGAGATAAAAGCGACATTTTGGGAATGTTCAATGCAGGTGATACAAAGAAAGTTATTCACTCACCATAAAAAGTTGGAACAAGCTGGTAAGAAAATGCATAATCAAAGTCACTATTTTGTGTCAGTTCCAACAAGTCACTTTTTCACTCGTTTCATCGCTCAACTAAAACTGAAGATTGCGCGCATTTAAGTGAAGTCGTGGCTGATAAAACAACTGTTTTTAAATTGGAACTTCCTGAAATACAGTCTGTGCTTAGAACGGATGCGGAACGATAGGTATTGTATTTCTTTTTTTTTTTTAAATAATTGAATTGAGCTTATTATCGCATTTTAGCGTCACATAATTTTCATAAGTTGCTTTGTTCCATTCATGATTCGTTTTGAGTCATGTCTGGATCTGCACAGTGCTAAATAATGACCGAAACGAATAGATTAGCTTTCAAAAAACAAAGTGTGAACATAAGAGGCTGAAATATCTGAAGGTCATTCAACAGGGGGTGAAAGTTGAGGACAGGAAGTTGGTAAAGTTTGCGTGATCAGCTTGCTTGTGAAGTAAACGGAAGTTGTGAGGCTTACTGAAAGAATGAGTGATTGTGATTAATTATGAATGAAATTTTCGTGTCACGTAATACTGAAGCGATTTAAATTCATATATATATATTGAACTATTAAAGAATTACCTTACAGGAAAGCATAAACCCTCTTTGCACACGTTTTAACGAAATTATGGTGCCTTGAAAATTATAGGAACTAGTTGGCGAAGTGATTGCAATCTGATTTTGACAAATAAGGTATTTTCTGTTTCTTTATTACTTATTGTGCCAGAGATCAAATTGTAATTCCCAGGGGGCAAAAACTGTTAGTGGTGGATTTTCTGTTTATGAAATTCATGTTTTAATAAGAGTTCGCTGCCAACGTAGATATGATGTAACAGCTGTCGAAATCTTTTGTGCATTGTGAACAGCGAAATAATTCTAAAATTACTCTGACTGCTAATTTGTATGCTCGTGTATGCTGTCATTAGACTGCCTATGCCGCTTATTCGATGACGCTTAGGAAAGACTAATACGAAATTTGGCTTCTGTTAGCGACAGAGTGAAATTTGGTATCATGGTAGTAAGGTGAATTCAGTGATAGCTAGTGGTAACTTAAGACTGTTTTCGACTCTACAGATTCTTTCCTGTTCTGATGCCAGTTTAGTATTAATGTTCGTAGCACAAGATTAATAGCAGAAATTCAAAGAGCGTTTAATCAGTAAAAAGAATTTAAAGGTATGTTGGATTTCATTGACTTTATATTCTTTTATCCAAGATTTACTGCTGAACAGTATTGAATATCCAACTAGCACAAGATTCAAAGACTTCTGTTCATTAAGAAGATAGCTTAATCAAGAATTGGGAGCATTGCCTTCATTGCTTCTTTGTGACCATTTATTTATCCATACTGAGGCTTTTGTAGCTTCAGTGATTTCAGATGTTTCCCGTAACAGTAAAGTTCAACTGCCCTTTGGGTACCAAATTTTAGCAGTGAAATACGGGAATGAATTGCATTTCGAAGTTACGTTATCTCTTGGTTACTAAGAGACACTTTTGAAATGCAGAAAAAGCATTATTTAAATCTGAAATTGGGTTAAAATGTATGGCATACTATTTCAGTGAAGAGCTTATAAATTGTTGTGAAGATACTCTTATATCGAAAAGGATAAACTGAACTTGATTATCGTTACGACAGAATTTAAATTTTACATCGAAAAGTTGAAAGACCGTTTTCTTGAATTCCAATGCTTAAACTTTACTGAACTTGAGAGCAGATATGCTCAAAGCCAGAGTACATATCAAAAAGTGCTTACTAAAATTCAATATTAATGTATTATCAATCTTTACACGTTTGGTGTATTGATTTCGTACTCAAAAAGAAAACGGCAACATTTATTCTTTTTTCACCAGAACTTTTAATGATTCCTTCACTGTTAAAAAAAATACAGAATTACTCTCAGCTGGTTCAAGATTTCAAATAGTTGAAGTGGATATTTCTGCATTAAGTGACATTTAACTTCGACTATGAAACGTTGGACTTGCTTCGCCATCAACTTCATTTCTGTTGCCACCACATTTGTGAAAAAAGTGTATATTTAAGAAATAGTTACTGACAAAAATCTCGGCCATTCGAGGCAGCTGCGTTAAAATACTTATATAAACTGATTTTAAAACAATATTTGTACAATAGCGTTTCTATTTCAAAATTTGTTTTACAACTAGCTATATTAACTAATCAAATTCTTCATCCACTTAGTAAGTTATATAGCAGTATCTGTATCGCTATTGTGTCACTACAACGTGCATACCTAAATTTAACAGAATAATACACAATGGCTAGCATTTTTCAGTGGTTTGATTTCGAACTAGAGTCTCTTAAAGGGGTCATAAGACTAGACAAAGTTTGTATCGACAACTATATATTTCGCATCCATTACAAACTTACAGTACCATTATTAATAACTTTAAGTGCTGTTCAAATTTGTCGTGAATATTTAGGTGATCCCATTGACTGTGTTCAGGGAGATGACGTCCCTGAAGATTTGCTGGACACTTTCTGCTGGATACATTCGACGTTTTCACTTCCAGACGCATGGAACAAAAAAGTTGGAAATGACGTTCCTTACCCAGGAGTAGACACATTCATTCCTGGACACAAAAAGGTTTACCACACTTATTATCAATGGGTCTGTTTCGTGCTTTTTATCGAAGCTCTCTTGTTCTATACACCAAGATATTTGTGGAAAATGTGGGAAGGTGGTAGAATGGCTTCTTTAGTAATGGATTTTAATAAACCAGTGTTAAAACCAGCAGAAAAAGACGAGAATAAAGTCCTGTTAGTGAAATATCTGAGAAGCCACATGAACAGACACGAATTCTATGTCATACGGTTTCTTATTGCTGAAACTTTAAATTTCGTGAACGTCGTAGGACAAATGTATCTGATAGATGACTTTCTAGGAGGTTCATTTTCAACTTATGGTACTGATGTTTTGAGATTTTCCGATATGGATCAGCAGGAGAGATTAGATCCAATGGTGAAGATATTTCCCCGCATGACGAAATGCACTTTCCATAGATTTGGTTCTTCAGGAGACGTACAGAAATACGACACGTTGTGTATCCTTCCGCTAAATGTTTTCAACGAGAAGATTTACGTTTTTTTGTGGTTCTTCTTCATCATCCTTTCAGTGATCTCTGGAGCAGTGCTAGTATATCGGATGGTGCTTATTTTCTGGCCAACGTCTCGTTTCTTGATCTTGAGAGGGATGTGTCCTGTGATTGATAAACGTTCCCTCGATGTCGTACTGTCCCATTCACAACTGGGTGATTGGTTTGTTTTTAATCTTTTATGCAAAAACCTGGATCCCTTGTTCTTCAGAGAAATTCTAGATGATTTGGCCAAAGAACTCAGGCAAGGGGATCGGTCCTTGGAGAAACAAGGTACTGAGTTCAGTGAGCTAAAGCCTTTCTGAACAAGTTTCAGATCAAGATTTTTAAAGTAGCTGGTTTCGCCACGATTATTTGGTAACCTTTAAAGTATATGTTTAGTTAAAGGTTTAACAAATATGATTAAATAAATTGAAGCCACTATTATTCCAATAATGAGTACTATATTACTATGGGCAACGTATTTGATCGTGATATTCGATCAAGCACAGTGACTTAATTGGATGTGACTATTACATGTTGATAGAAATCATCATAGGGACTATTAAAAAAACTTGTGTAGGAGCAATTAAAAAATCTGGTACAGTGTCTACTAAAAATTATTATAGTGGTGTTGAAAAAAATGGTATAGCATCTGTTAAAGAAATTTGTATAGTGCCTACCAAAAATCTGGTAGAGTGACTAATAAAAACTGATATAATGGCAAATATAAAATCAATGTAGTGATGTAAAAAAAGATGCTATTTCTAGTAGCTATGAAACAAACTGGTATAGTAGGTACTCAAAATTTAATCTAATACTTTAAAATACTGGTGCAATAATTATGAAAAACTATGTGTAATGACCAGTAAAACCTTATATAATGGGTATTAAAAACAGTTATATTGGTTACTAAAGAACTATATAGTGGCTTAAAGAGCTGGTTACTAGTTATAAAAAACTGGTATAGTGACTACTAAAGAACTAACACAGTGGGTTAAAAAAACTGGTAGAGTGTTATTAAGAACTTGCATAATGGTTATTTAAAGCTGGTACAGTGGCTATTAAAGAAATGATATAGTGGCTAAAACACTGGTGTAGTTTCCATTAAAAGCTGGTGAAGTGTCTATAGAAAAAACGGTATAATAACCAGAAGGAAACGTGGTGTAATATCTGCTAAACAACAAGTATAATGGTTATTTAAAAAAATAGTGTAATAGCTACTAAAAAAACTGATTACTGGCTAATAAAAAGATTAGAGAGGCTAGAAGAAAAAGTGGTATAGTGGCTATTAAAAAAACTGATATAGTGAAGAGCTATCGGATCTCTGTCCGTTTATGTGTCTGTAGTTGGTTCATTTTTAAAATGATAATTTAATGGCTATGTCAATTTTTTCATGTTCATGAATTTATTTCGGCTTGAATATAGTAATTTCGATATTAATGTAAGTATATCCTGATTCGTAATAATCATGTTATTAGATATTTTACTATTAAGCATTTTGTGTACATTTTATTTGTAGGATTTAAAATAAAAACATTCAGATTCATTCTGTTTATTAATAATTTTTGGTATCGCATATTGCTTTATTCTATTTCTCGTTATAATTGGTTCCAAAAATATATTCAAGTTTTTTTTTTGACTAACAGATTTCCTATTAAAGGTTCAAGTTTAATGTATGTGACCATTTCGCATAAAAATGTGCGTAAATGGTTAATTTATCAACTCATTCACTCCATTAGCTTTTCCACACACACGCACAGGAAGTTTTTTATTTTTTGTGGAATTAAAACAAGTGTTTAAATCTGGGCTAAATTTACTTATATATACTAAATTTATATAGAGCTTAGTAAGAATTAAAATAGTGATAACTAGAAACTTATATAGTAGTTTTATTCATGAACTGGCGTAAGGACACTAAGATAGTAATTATTTCAAATTGATATAATAGTTTCTATAGAAATTGATACAGTGGTTAGTAGAAATTAAAATAAAAATAACTGGAAGCTGATAAATAAATATCCCTCAAGCAGCTGCTTGCCACAGAAGTCTGACAGCAGCCTGTCAGTTTATACGCCATAGTAGAAGGTCTGTGAGGATAGCGGGACCTCAGTAAAAAGACAATACAGACATCCATGCCTTATCTAGGCTCTCGAACCCAGATCTTTAGATCAGTAGCGAACCCAGATCCTTAGATCAGTAACCTAGAGTGCTAACCACTCTGCCACGGGTATAGTAGTTTTATTAGAAATTCATATAGTGGTTTTATTAGAAATTAACAGAGTGGTTACTAAAGACTAGTATAGTATTTTATTTACGAACTGGTATAGGAACACTAATATAATGTATATATACATATAACTGGTAATAGAACACTAATATAATGTAATAGTTTTATTAGAAAATGATATATCCATTGTTAGAAACTTATATAGTAGTTTTATTAGAACTTGATAGTAGAAACTGATATAGCAGTTTTGTTCAGAAATTGATATAGTGTGTCAGTTTTATTACTTCAATAGTTTAGTTAGCGTTAATACTTTTATTAGAAATTGATATAGAGTAATCAGAGAACTCAATTACTATTTTCACTCTGATAGCAGAGACCATAGAACTTTGAGCATGGGCTTGTGTGACTGAAAATACATAAATAAGGGGGAGGGGTTTTTTTCATGTTTATTATTCCATTTTGCGAAATATCCATCCTTAAAAGGGTTTATTAATGACTAATAATTAACTGAAAAAATATACTATGATAAAAAAAGCCATTTTTGCAGAAGTGCAGTGTAGGGCCCTCAGCCGCCATTTTGTTTTTGTTTCGCCGCGGTGAAAAAAAGTCCGAATGGTAAAAGTAGTTAACTCCGCATCTACCTTCAAAAGTGTTTAGAGTAGGAGTTCTCAACGTGTGGTATGCGGTAAAATTTTTAGGGTTACGCCGTGAGAGCTCAAAAGTCGCTAGATCTAGTAACAAAGTAAAAATAACCATTGTTATACTATAACTATAGTTTTGTCTATCTATACAAGAGGTACGCCAGTTACATACACATTTCCAGGGGGTAGGTGAAGCATAAAAGGTTGAGAATTATTGGTTTAGAGGATGTGTATAAAGATAACATGCAACGCTATATAGAAGAAAATCATATTTCTGCGTTAAAAATTCGTTGAAATTAATCTCATCAAAATAAGGTTTTGTGAACGCTTATCGCTACAGAATGAACCTTCGATTCACACTTAAAAAACCCCCTAAAAATAAATAATCTCATCAAAATTAGATTTCGTTAACAACTCTTAACGCTAAGGAATGAATCTTTATTTCTCACTGAAGAAAATACCCCCCCCCCCAAAAAAAAAAAAAAAAAAAAACTCACCAAAAAATTTCATTAACAACACTTATCGACAACAAACACTCGTTTCCCCACTTAAAAAATACCCCAAAAATAAATAACATCAAAAACAAATTTCATTAATAACGCTCATCACTGAAGAATCAACTAAAGAAAAGAACCAAAAACTAATAATCTCATCAGAGAGAGCTATTTTAAGAAGCATATAACAGGCATAAACATTAGAATATGCGGATGGATATCATATTGCAACCGCATATTCTAATTTCAACGTTACAGGTTTTCTGTTTTCCCGGGCGAAAAATCCAAGATGGCGGCTGAGGACCCTATAATGCACCGTTGCCGCCTTTTTTTCCCCTTAAAATATGCCTTAATAAATATCAGACAAATATTTACCAAAATGTAATTTTGTTCTTTTAAATACAGTTATTGGCGATTATGATAAAACACTCTTCTTCATTACCCAGTACATACTCTCTACACATCACTATGCAAACTTTGTGACCAATACTACTGAAATTTCTGCATATTTAATTCCAGGTTTCTACGTAACAGTTCAGTAATTTTTTTCAATTTATATTCTATTTTGCCAGCAAAAAGGTTGCGTTTTTCACACAAGATACCTTTTTTTTCAACTTGTGGCTTTATCCCAAAGCATTATTTTTTTTTCTCTTTAAAGTGAATATCATCGTTAAAGTTTTGAAATCAGATTTCTTTTTCCATTATCTCAAGTACGTTAAGTTTTTTGCACTGATATCACCCATTAATAATGCAGTAATATTTGCCCATATTTTTGGGGCGGAGGTGGCTCAGTCAGTAGCGCGCCAGGCTGATAATCTGCAGTTCCCAGGTCGATTCCAGCTGGGTCAGCGTTGAGATTTATCTCCGCAAAACTTCCCGCCTTGCCCACGGTCAATAGGGGATACCAATGGGCTTGGAAGTAGGCCGCCGTTCGTCCGCTTGGTCCGATGGGGCGTTATGCCGTGGCCCCGTGTGCGAGAGAGCCATCCACGTTAAAGTACACGCTGAATGATTTTAATGGGAAGCTATCATCTGTCTCCCAACAGCTGTTCCAGTGAGTCCCCTTACCCAACCCTCTCTGAGCGTCGGGGTACTCGTGACTTTCCCATTTAGCCCATAGTCTGCAAAAGAGTGCCGCTAAGAGGTAAAACAACCCAATCCATATTTCTGCATAGTACACATGGTCTGTAAATGGTAGCTAGGTAGTCACTGGAAGGAGAGATATGCACCAATCCCCTGTGATGATGCATAGAACCGGCCTGGCCTAGCACCTAATGTCCGACCCTGCCTTCTCGTGGTGCAGGCCGTTAGTACCTTTCAAAAGAGATACTCTCTTGTGGAAGTGAACCGAAGAGGAGGGCTGTCAGATTAGTGTTTCCTACTGATCTGGACAACTATGGCTACTTTGCTTTTTTTTCTACCCTGCTGAGGAGTGGTCAACCACACAGGGTCCTGGTGCTGACCATATAAACCCACTGGACTGGACAGATATATGGCGCTGAGCTTGATTATGGATCTTGATTTTGCTGCACTGGTGGGCTTCTGTGGAGGGAAAATCTTCCGCTGTGTTTTCTGTTTGTTTGTGGGTTGACAGCCCCAAGTGAATAGATTCACAGGATATGTTTATAAGCTTGTGGATAATCCTGAACAGAGGTTATCGCAGGCACCGGAACTTTTTGCTTCTACTGGCATTGTCAAATTCTACATTGGAGGAAGTCTTCTAGTGTAGAAGGTTCAGCCTTTAGTTGTGGGGGAACGGGTCTTTGCCCCATGTCTGCGATTAGGGGGCTGTTTGATATTGTCGGCATTCCCTCTCTCAATAAACATAGTTTCTTTAAACATCCCACTAACCATTTTCTCTCCACAGGTAGTTGGAATGTGAGGACTCTGTACAGAGCTTTTTCTCTTGATATCCTCACACATGAATTCCACCATTATAATTTAGATATTCTCGGCTTGCAAGAGACCAGATGAACAGATAAAGGTCAGATTCTTAAAAATAATCTTAAATTTCTCCTTTCAAGGAGGGACGACAATAAGAATCACCATGGCGTGGGTCTGCTTCTCAGCAGACAAGCTAGTGATGCTCTTCTAGGATATGAGTGCATTAATGAAAGGTTTCTTACAGCAAAATTTCAGACAAGCGTTAAAGACTTGAATGTTATCTGCTGTTATGCCCCCACTGAGGATACCGATGAGGATGAGAAGGATAGGTTTTACGGACAACTTCAGGATATTTTGAATTCTGTCAAGAAAGGAGATATTACCCTTGTTCTAGATGACTTCAATGTCAAAATTGGTACTTACTCTGACCTTTGGGGAGGAGTAATAGGCTCTTTTGGTATTGGTAGCTGCAATGGCTATTGGCAACGTCTCCTACAGGTAAATAAACTCAATGGATTGAGAATAACTAACACTTATTACAAACACCGCGACATACATAAGTACACATGGGTTTCACGCGATGGGCTGCATAAGAATATGATTGATTATATATTAATTAACAGCAAATGGGCTAGTCCTGTTAGGAATACCAAGCATATAGGGGAGCAGAAATTGTTAAAAGTGTCTGCAACTTAAACTTAAAAATTGTGTGTAGGTTAAAACATTTTCCTTTAATACTGAAGCTCCAAAAGACCCAGTTATAGCTAAAGCTTACCATGATAGGTTACTTAGTCATTATGACAATCATGGCTTGCTTACTGCTAAAGTTGAGGAAGAATGGTACTATTTTAAACAAGCCTTTTTTGGAAACTAACATTGCTCTTTTAGGAAAAAAGGAGCAGAGGAGACAGAATTATTTGAGTGATAAGGCACTTGAGCTTATTTCAGAAAGAAACAACTGCAGGATCATCCTCAATCAATACCCTACTAGTCCTAATAGAAAGCATTACAGAGAACTTAATAAACTTGTAAAGGATCAGTTAGCTGCTGATAAGAATCTTTGGCTTGATGGTTTGGCTGACAAAGCCGAGGAAGCAGTTAGACAGCACAACAGCAGAGAGCTGTAGCAGATAGTTAATGTATTATGTGGTAGAAAACGGACAGGCATACAAGGATTGCAGGATAAACAAGGTAAGGTTATAGAAGGTGAGGATTCTGTCATGGCTAGGTGGGCTGGGCATTTCAGTGATGTTCTAAACAATGTGGTTAGTTCTACTCCCATTGTTTGTAATGACGATAGATGCATTGGCAGCTTTAATGTTGGCCCTATAACACAATCTGAAGTTATTTTGGCTATTTCTAAACTTAAACTTCATAAATCCCCAGGGGTAGATGAAATTACTACAGAAATGCTCAGAGCTGGAAATGTTTCGGTTACCACTTGAATGACTGAAATTTTGAATATCTTTTATGATAAAGGCATGGTTCCTAAAGATTTTACCAGAGCTATTATTATCCCTATTTTCAAAAAAGGTGATCGCAGTTCTTGTGATAACTACAGGGGTATCAGCCTACTTTCTGTTCCAGGTAAAGTTCTTTCCATGATTGTGCTTAATAGAATTAAGAATCTGGTTGACAGTCAATTGCGTGATGAGCAATGTGGATTCAGAAGTGGTAGGGGATGTGTGGATCAGATATTCACTTAGGCAGATTCTTGAGAAATGTTTAGAGTTTTAGCAATCTTTGGTTGCTAGCTTTGTTGATTTCAAAAAGGCTTTTGACTCTGTTGATCGTCATAATTTGTGGTTGATTGTGTGAGATCATATGGTATACCAGAGAAGTTAGTTAACATAATGAAAGCGCTCTATAATAACACTGAGTCGTGTGTGAGAGTTGGTAAGGCTTGTAGCAATTGGTTTAGAATTACTTCTGGTGTTCGACAAGGGTGCATTTTGTCTCCTTTTCTCTTTAGTTTGGTTATTGATTATGTTATGCGAAATTCACTTGAAGGGAAAGATTTTGTCCTTAAATGGGCTGGAGATACGAAAATTTCTGATTTAGATTATGCTGATGATTTAGCCCTTTTGGCAAATGATGTTGATGAGATGAACTCTTTCATTCGAGCTGTTGATGAGACTGTAGTAGAGTAGGTTTGGTTATAAACAGAGAGGAAACTAAAGTGATGTTAATTGGTAATCAGGCTATGATTCAGTTCATCTGAATGGTTGCAATCTTGAACAGGTGTCACAATTTAATTACCTTAGGAGCTATGTAACAGATGCTGGTGATGTGCGGCATGAGATTAACAGACGAATAGGGATTGCTGCCGGGTCTTTTAAGAATCTATAGAGAGTGTGGAGAAATAGGCGTTTATACCTAAAGACTAAAATTAGACTGTATAATAGTTTGGTTCTTTCTAGGGTTAGTTATGTTAGTGAAACTTGGACACTGTGTAAACAAGGTAACAGGAAACTAGATGCTTTTGATTCTAGATGCTTACGCAGTATCTTGGGCATTAGGTGGTTCAACTTTGTAACTAATGATGAGGTTAGGCAAAGGATTCTGCAACCTCCTTTAAGCAGCATATTGTGCAGAGAGAGACTCCGCTGGTTTGGCAATGTTGCCCGTATGGATAATTATAGATTGGCGAATAGGGTTATGAACAGTGTGCCTAGAGGCCTCAGAAGGAAGGGGAGACCTAGGATGCGGTGGGCAGACAATGTCAAACAGGACCTTGTTAGAATTGGTGTGCAGTGGCCGGATGCAGCAGATGTAGCTCAGGACAGATATGCTTGGAGAGCTAAATTGCACGGTGTGGTTGGACCTCCGTAGCCCATGGCTGCTTGAAGATGATGATGATGATGTTTCTCAAATCCGAGTCATATCCGCGTTAACATTAATGTTTTATCCGCTGAGATAACCGGTCTTTAGTTAAAAGGTAAGATAAAAGATATACATGTAAGATATAAGATAGATAATACAGATATAAGATAGATGTACATATAAGATAATACAGTAATGAAAAAAATTAATTGCAATTCAAGCAGCTGTTTAGCCACAGAGATCTTAGAGGATCGTGTCAATTAAATACGCCATAAAGAAGCTCTGTAAGGAATGTGAGACCTCATGTGGATAACACAAAAAAATATTCCCTTGGGGCAACATCCATGCCTTATCCGGAGCTCCAATCCGGGCACCTTTTATTAACAGCAAGCACTCTAACCACTCAAAAACTGGGAAAGTATAAGTACAGTAAAATCATAAATTAGGGATTTTTCCCTGGTCATTTTAATATTTAAATTTGTTAATATAGTTATTATAACGTTCAAGCTGTCCTTAAAGTTTAAATTATCTTTACAACACTGTCTTTAAAAACACATTTTTTAAAATCATGTACACTTTTAAATAACGATTAGTTAGTGGTTAACAGAACATTTTATATTGTAACAGCTGATTATCATTGCTGAGAAGTGTAAAAGCAGCACTCAGGCTTGAAAATGATGCTTCACATTTGGGCTGAGTTGAGATTATCTCCCTAAGCCCCTCACATTATTCTCATTTTGTCAGAAAGTGGATACTCATGAGCTTGAAGAGGCCCAGTAGAAGGATACGGTTGGGCTGTTTTACCTCTGAGTGGCACTTTTATGCACACAGTGGGCTAAATGGCCAGGTCGCAAGAACCCCCTCTCCCCAAGGTCTCAGGGAAGGTTGGGGGATCCAATGGACAACTGTTAGGAAACGGAGTCTCCTGTCAATTTCATCTAATGTGTTTCGCTATGAGCGGGATAGGAACCTACGTTGCCGAGAAACATGGCAGGCGTCGTAACCACTAGACCATTAGCAGCCATTGTGACATATAAACATTGTCGCATATTTGTTGATTCGCAACTGGCGCCATCTATGTCGAGAAATGGGCAATCCAGCTGCCTTCTACGCTGCAAATATTTGTCACTCAGGCTCTCAGCGTTAAATCAATAATTCAGTAATAAAGTATTAGAGAAGTTCCGTAGACATGCGACACATGAAATATGTAGCTGAAAAAATTGGTTTTGCCTAAGTAGAAACTGGCAGGAGCCTGTCAGTCTAATATACCATAGAGAAGATCTGTGAAGAAGACAATGCATCAGCACAATAACAAGACAATAAACCAGCATTCATACCGTATTCGGGGCTTGAACTCAGGTCACTTTGATCAATAACCAAGTCCGTTAACCGCGGTCGCCAAGTTTCTGTTCATTAAATAATATAATTCACAATAGATGGCGCCACTACCTAAAATGTGAGAAGACAATTTTAAAAATTATTTGCAATATTTAACAACAGAAAAGGGGACCTAGAAATTAGTGCTAGTTTGTACAATTAATATTGTACAAGGGCATGAATCACTAAGACGAAGTCAAATGATTCATGTCAAGTGATTCATTCGGACAGCAAGACCAAAATCTGAGCTTTAAACACAACACACAAGCTTTTCACTGCTAGAACAGCAACCAGTTCGCTAATCACTTGCATCAGTTAAAATATGTATTTATTAAATTTAAAAGACTAAAAATGTACACTTCCTTACCAAAATATTCGAGAATTTCCATGCTATATCAATGGGAATCTAACTTCGAGGAAATGACTTCTAGAATATGCACTAAATGGAAAAAATGTGACTATAGATAAATTAAAAATCACAATCAAATCTATTTAAATCTGGAATTTTAACAATTTTTCACTGTTTAAGGAGTTATGGAAGTTGGAATGTTTCACGATAAATTATCTTTATAAAAATCATTCATAATTATCAATATTAAAGCAATAATTACTCAAACTTCTGAAATGTATATTTATTCTATTAAATGTTTTGAAACAATACCTATTATTTAAGTTGCAATTATTTTCTGAAGTAAATTATTACGATGCATTACTTCTCTGAAATATTCCAACTTCCACAACTCTTTTAATATTGAATATTGTTTAAAATCGGAATTTAAATAGATTTGATTACGATGTAGAATGTATCTTCAGTCATATTTTCCCATTAAATGCATATTTTAGAAGTTGCCATGCTTTCTCTTCAAAAATAAAGCATTAAATTTATCATTTATTTCCCTTTTTAACGTTTTAAATTTTAAAGAGCACCTTTTTACACCCAATGGGCTAAATAGCCAGGTTACAAATACCCCATACTCAGAGATGGTTGGGAAAGCAAACCCACTGGACATATGTTATTCGACAAGCGGTAAGATCTCATCAAGGCAAGCGTGTTCTTTAACGTGAACAGAGAATGGTTCTCTTGCACATGAAAAGAAGAGGGTTCGTTGGTCGTTAGCGTGCCAGGCTCGTAATCTTCAGTTCCCAGGTTCGAGTCCCACCTGCTTTCGGTAAGAGAGGGGACACCAATGCCTTTGATGGAAGGTTTCCGTTTGTCTCCTAAGAGCTGTCCAGTGAGTCCCCTTCCCCAAACCTTCTCTGAGCACTTGGTGTTTTTGTTATCTGGTCATTTAGTCCATTGTGTGCATATAAAAAGCACCGCTCCGAGGAAAAACAACCTTCTCCAGGGGAGGGAGGATGCCCCCCCCCCTGAGAAAGCTAATAAGTGAGATTGAGGAGGAAAGAAAAATCAACGTATAGTATATATTATACGTATTTTTCAAAAAGATTAAAACGGAAAGAAAGATCTAATAAAGAACTGGGTTAGGTTCATTCTCCTTCCCCCTTTATTTCCCCCTCTAAATTCCTCTCCTTCCCCCCCTTATTTCCCCCCTCTAAATCCGGACCTTTTATTCTTTATGTACGTTTAGAGACGGAAGGACCCTTAGACTGCAAATTGGGAACAATAGCTCATTTTTCGAATACGAACGAATCATATAACATCGTATTTCGACGTTATTAGTTTCACTTAAAATTGGCTCTAATTTTTTTTAGTTTTTACTTACTTACATGTAGTATATACAATTGATCTCTATGTTGCGATCTTGTGCAACCACGGCAATTCCCGGTTCCGCCTGACAGCACTACCTGGTTTAAGAAAAGCCATGACTATCTAGAGCCGGGGGCAAGGAATACGCCCTATAGGCGCACCTCAACCCCGGCCTCACATGGCAGCAGTCCTATAGAAGGAAAGCTAACCACCGGAAGAAACCTAACTTTAATCTATTCCCCGGTTTGCAAATGTGCAAGGATATAAAGATCCAAGCTCGATCGGCACCCGGGGTGGAGACTCTTAGTAAGACCCAGACTTTTTGGACGGCTCGTGCCTACTAGGCAGGAGGAACCTTTCGACCGAGCCGTCGAACTGACCACCCAAGGTCCCTGAAAGGTGAGGTCTCTGACGCCGTCACCACCCGACCGGCAATCAAGCCGGCCAGCAGCGTCTTCAACCTCGGTTGGCCTTGGCCATGTCCAACCGGCGCCCAACCCGGTCGGCACAGCCTTCAGCCGGGTTGCTGGGCCCTAGGCCCCCCCACCACGACAAGGTGGTCCCCTATCGGGGGGGATGTAGTATATACAGGGTGATTCAAAACTTATCGTTCAAATTTCGTGGGGAGGTAGGGAATACGTCAGGAAACCGATTTCACATAGGAAAGAATGTCCGCAAATGTACGCATGCGTATGTAGAGGGCGCTGTGTGTACCCAACCAGTGTACAGCTCGCCCGACCACTCCCGCTGTCATCAGTGTACGAGCTGACTTACTAGTGATAAGATGAATCGTTTTACGCATCAAGAGCTAGCGGATATGCATCTCGCATATGGGGCAGCTGGCGAAAGCGGCCGCCGAGCTAGGCAAGTTTACGAAGACCGATACCCCAACAGAAGAATACCGCAGCATCAAATGTTTGCACGTGTGCATCGCAATCTGCACGAACGTGGTTCACTGCGCAGCAATATGCAGGATACGGGGAGAAGACGACTGATGCGGACTGTCAACGTTGCAGAACAAGTCCTACAGTCCATCAAAGATAATCCGAATACCAGCACACGAGCTATTGCTCAGCAGCTTGGGGACTCTCAGTCAGCAGTGTGGCGGATACTGCACGAGGAACGTGTGCATCCTTACCATCTGCAAAGGGTGCAGTTACTGCATCCTGACGATTATCTGAAGCGTGTGGAATTTGCAGAAATGGTTCATGCAGAAAGGTGCCGTGGACCCCTGTTTTCCAGCTTCTGTCCTTTTTACAGATGAAGCTTCATTCACTCGTGAAGGTGTGTTCAATACACACAATTCACATGTGTGGGCTTACGACAACCCGCATGGTACGAGAAGTCACGCTGCGCAACATCGTTTTGCCGTAAATGTGTGGGCTGGAATCATTGGTGACTGTTTGTTGGGATCTTACTTGCTACCGCCCCGATTGGACGGTCGGAAATACCTAATATTTCTCGAGACAGTGTTACCGACTTTTCTGGGCGCTGTTCCTGCGCATATCCGCCGAGATATGTGGTATCAACATGACGGGGCTCCAGCCCATAGCACAATTGTTGCGCGTGATTACCTGAACCGAATATTCGGAGCTCGATGGATCGGTAGAGGTGGACCGATCGCTTGGCCACCCAGGTCACCTGATTTCCCAGGTCACCTGATTTATCGCCCATGGATTTCTTTTTGTGGGGGGCCATGAAATACCATGTGTAAGAGACCCCCGTCGACAGTGAAATGGACCTTGTTGCACGAATAGTGGCCGCCGCAGGCATTGTCCGTAGTATGCCAGGCATTTTTGAAAATGTTCGGCGGTCAATGCAACGGCGCTGTGAATCCTGTGTTCGTGTAAATGGTCGCAATTTTGAGCACCTACTGTGAACCTGTACTTTACCTTGTTGGAATAAAAGTCACATTCGTTACCACTTAACTGTACTGTTTCCTTGTGTTCACTTTACTTGTCCATTTTGTTCATGTAGATGACGTTTGCGGACATACTTTCCTATGTGAAATCGGTTTCCTGACGTATTCCCTACCTCCCCACGAAATTTGAACGATAAGTTTTGAATCACCCTGTATATTTATTCATCATCATCGTCATTTCACAAAACACAGATATAGAGAGATTTTATGCATTTGGCCCGCAAAGCTAATAGCTTATCTGCAGGAAATTAGAAGAGCATTAGTTTTCATACATAAAAAGTTACGACAGTAGTATATTGTATGTATAAAATAGTTTGACAGTATCTCATATAAAGAAATATCATAGAACAATTTAAATTATTTGATAATCAAACTGTTCAAAACAATAAAAACATATTGTTCTGTTCAAATATTGATGATTTATGCACAATTTTGCTAATTTGCATTTTAAGAAACAATAATTTATTCAGAAAAAATATAAAATGTTATGTAATAATAATTTATAATTATGCTATTATTATTTATTGTTATAATTATTATTTTATAATATACTGAAACATTATGTGCTAAGTTAATTTATTCTGGGCTTTAAGTTAGGAACTGAGTTAATTTGAGAGTTTATATGGGTAGTTTAAAAACATTTTATTGTGCAATAATATGTTATGTGTTTGCGGATTTTAAATCGGGATCTCTGTTTGACGTAAAGAAATTTACATGGGTAGTTTAGAAAGATTTTATTGTACAATAAAACTTTATGTACAATATACGTTTTTTGGATTTTAACTCAAGAACTCCGTTTGAGTTGGAGCAACTCACATGAGTAATTTCGGAATATTTAGCAATACTATGAAAAGCTATGTTGGAATTTTTTTTATCCGTTTTAATCACCAAAAACATCTTTGTTAAAGCCGGAAATGTGCAACACTCAACAACATCTATGACTTCTTCTGCTGCGGGCGGATCCTGACTGCCAGCCAACCATATACCTGAACTTTGTTTGATGACCTGTAGGAACGTGGTCGTATCTAAAGAAAGAACTGATAAGAACTTTATCTCTTCAACGTCACGAAGCAGTAAACTCTGCACACAAGGAAAATCAAAAGTCAAACAGAAATATCCTAGTCTACATTATTCTTTCAGCTGTGTCTGACCAAAACCTGTCCGTTTCGGCCTTAAACTTTGCATGAATAGAAGACGGAGTAGTGTTGCTTTAGGGACATAAGATCGATTGTTTTATAATTAATCACGTTTAAGATTAATTGAAGAGGAAGCACCTTTAAGTTCAGTGCAAGGAGTACCAAAATGGATAAACTGTTTGGAGATTTGAAAGGTTTCTTTAAGAGTAACAAAGCTATCATCGATAGTGTTGTGTTTAGGTTGCACTACAAGTTCACTTTAGTGACTCTGGTGGCTTTTAGTATCTTGGTGACTGGCCGTCAATACATCGGCGACCCAATTGACTGTATCTCTAAAGATGACATTCCAGAGGAACTGCTGGATACATTTTGCTGGATCCACACCACATTCAGTGTAGATCATGCTTGGTTTAAGAAAGTTGGAGTTGAAATACCTTACCCTGGTGTGGACAAATACGTAGAAGGTGAGAAGAGAATTTATCACGCCTATTACCAGTGGGTGTGCTTTGTTCTTTTCCTCCAAGCTGTCCTGTTCTACATTCCTAGATACCTGTGGAAGCACATGGAAGGACATCGCATGCAGAATTTGGTGCTCGGGTTCGATTCTCCTGTCATGCCAAAGAAAGAAAAAGACTCTAAAATGAAATTGCTTACAGAATATTTTTGTAATAACTTAGGAAACCACAGAGTATATGCCACATCTTATATCATATCAGAAATAATGAATTTCATAAATGTCGTTGGACAGATTTTCCTCATAGATCGGTTCCTAGGAGGCGAATTCACCACTTACGGATCAAAAGTCTTGGCTTTTACAGAATGGGACTGGACAGTCCGCTATGACCCTATGATTCGAGTGTTTCCGAGAATAACTAAATGTACTTTCCATCGTTATGGCTCTTCTGGGGATGTCCAGAAACACGATGCAATGTGTCTTCTGCCAATCAATATCGTCAATGAAAAGATTTATGTGTTTTTGTGGTTTTGGTTTGTTTTTCTCGCTGTATTAACTGGCCTTGAATTGATCTACAGAGCGGCTATCATGTTTCTTCCTAAGATGCGACTGTGGGTCATGTTCTACAGGGCCCGACTGGTAGACAAAAACTACTTGGAAATCGTGTTGAATTTTTGTAATATGGATGATTGGCTCGTTTTAAACTCTCTCTGTAAGAACATGGATTCCAGCCATTTTAGAGATCTCATCAAGAAGCTTGCTGATCAGTTAGATGGTGTAAAATATGGTATAAAGGTATAAGTTTGATTCATCTTTAATGGAGTTAGCTGGACTGAAATGCAAGAGTTGGGTCTCTGACTGATAGACAGTAGTTCGTTTGAGGACTTTTAGTGCAAAATGCATTTTTTCCCTCTTGATTTTGTGCAAATGTTGGCAGACGGAAGTGTGAGAGCTTCAGCTTTTGGGCTTTTACACACTGCCCTATCGAAATGTTAGAGAAATTCTATGCTGTGTCAGTCCAACTTCGAAGCTCTATAATTTCTAAAATGTGCATTTAATGGAAAAATGTGACTCAAGATAAATTAAAGATCAGAATGAATTCAATTTAATTCTCAGTTTTTAAAAGTATTTGTTCAGTATTTAAAAAGTTGTGAAAGCTGGAATATTTAACAATAATAATGGTGGTAAAAATTTACCTCAGAAATTAACAGTTGTACATTTAAATGTGGTTATTCCCAGAAAAACAGCTTTTTGCAAACTTAATGTATACCTAGCTTTAAGGGGGTGTGGGTGGCTCAGTTGGTAGGGCGTCAGGCTCATAATCTGCAGTTCCCAGGTTCGAGTCTGAGCGTTGAGATTTATCTCTGCAAAACTCTCCGCCCTGCCCACGGTCAGTAGGGGACACCGTTGGGCTTGGAAAGACCGCCGTCCGTCAGATGGGACGTTAAGCCGTGGCTCCATGTGCGGGAGAGACATACCCTGAGCACGTTAAACAACAACTGGATGGCCTTGACAGGAGGCTACCATCTGTCTCCCAACAGCTGTTCCAGTGGGTCCCCTCCCCCAACCTTCTCTGAGCCTTCGTGGTCCATGTGACCTGGCCATTTAGCCCATGGTGTGCAAAAAAGTGCCGCTCAGAGGTAAAACAACCCAACCCAACAACCTGGCTCCTAAAATATTCAATAGTTTACCTAACAACATAAAGAATGAAAGAAATCTTTATTATTTTAAAAAATTAATTATGTAATGGATACTCGAGCAAAAGGTAGAAAATTTGTTATACTGATTACGCCTTGCATATTTGTAGTGTCTAAATGCACATTTTTAGCCATAATGTTAACGGGTTTATTATATGTCAGTGTTAAATAAGTTGGTACTGTTGCTTTACAACATTTTATGTTTTCTTAATCTAATATCTCCACAAACGAGCTTTGGCTCATATGGAGTTTTGTATTTTACACTTTCAAAATTGTCTAAAAATTGTCTATTTTGGAGATTCATATAAATATAGAATGGTGCAAATATATTTGTACTGTACTCAGATACAATAAAAAAATAAAATAAATTAAAATCAATAAATATTATTTATCTAATAAACATACATTTTTAGGTGTTTGAGCAATGATTATTTCAGTATTAGATAATTATGAATAATTTTTTTTATAAAACAAGCTAACATATTGTTAAATATTCCAGCTTCTATAATTCTTTAAATACTGAACGAATATTGTTTAAAATCGAGATTTAAATAGATTTGATTATGATCTTTAATTTATCTTCAGTCACATGTTTACATTAAATGCATGTTTTAGAAGTTATAGAGATTCGAAGTTAGATTCCTATTACACAACATGGAAATTCCCCAACATTTTGACAGGTAGTGCATTTCAGTTTATACTAGTTGCTTTAAAACAATGATTCTTTAGTGATGGCTTACTGAGAAGAAATTTATGCATTTAAGTTGAAATTTAAAAGTTATGTTACTCTTACAATTACATTTTTTCTGTGTTTATGTTGTTCATTATTTTTAATTTTGTTCGATGTTACATAAGAATATTTTGGTCAATTTTCCTATTTGAACAGAAAAAGAAACTTCTTGTTTCCAAAGAAGAATTATTAATTAAATATAATATTTACGACGCTTAAGTTATTAGTAATTTAAGCGTCGTAAATATTAAATTTAACGTAGATTTTTACAGCTCTTAGTTTCATTCATAAGCAACATTTAGTTTACAGTCGCTCAAAAAAATAGTGATCTGGCAACCTTCGTGTCACGTGACACGAAGGTTGCCAGATCACTAATTTCTAAAAAAATCGCTGCCAGATATTTTTTTCTGAATTCTGTAATCAACTGTAGTGTTCGGATATTTTTTGAGCGACTGTACCTTTCCTCATTAGAATAAAAAATTCAAATCCTTAAGTGGGGTTGGCAAGACGGCAATGCTCCTCCCCCTGAAAAAAATTGATTAGAAAATTAATTTGCATTGAATAATATCAGGTGTATCCAACATTAATGTATTTTTTTACGTTATCGAATAATAATATTATTTTCTAGTGTCCTCATCCATTTTCGGAACATATCATTAAATTTTTAATATGGAAAAACATTTTTTATATACATTTTCAAAAATAAGTATACAGAAAAAATTCTCATCTGCCAAGGTGAGATCCGAACCCACGACCTCCTGATCACAGAAGTAGGGTGCTTAGACCGCTGAGCCACCAATAGAGGAGATCTTGATCAGCTGCTGGTAGCTGAGTAGACAGAGCACTTGACATGTTATCAGAAAACCGTGGGTTCGGAGACTACTTGGCTAATAACAATTTCTTTTCTATACTTATCTAATGTATATCTCCTACTTGGTGATCTTACCTGTGATTCTCTATTATTCAACATAGCAACCTTAAGCTTGATTAAAGGTGTGTTGGCTAAAAAATACCATGTCTCTTCACTTTGGTGTGGCTGTTCGTATGCACTAACCTGGAAGGTATCTTCTAGATCAGTGGTTCTCAGCCTTTATGCTTCGCATACCCCAATGGAAATGTGTATGTATCTGGCATACCCTTTGTATAGATGGATAAAACTATAGTTATAGTATAACAATGGGAATAAAATAAAATATATATCAGTGGTTCTCAACCTTTTATGCTTCACGTACCCCCTGGAAATGTGTATGTAACTGGCGTACCCCTTGTATAGATAGATAAAACTATAGTTATAGTATAACAATGGGAATAAAATAAAACATATATATCAGTGGTTCTCAACCTTTTATGCTTCACGTACCCCCTGGAAATGTTTATGTAACTGGCGTACCCTTTGTATAGATAGATAAAACTGTAGTTATAGTATAACAATGGGAATAAAATAAAACATATATCAGTGGTTCTCAACCTTTTATGCTTCACGTACCCCCTGGAAATGTGTATGTAACTGGCATACCCTTTGTATAGATGGATAAAACTATAGTTATAGTATAACAATGGGAATAAAATAAAACATATATATCAGTGGTTCTCAACCTTTTATGCTTCACGTACCCCCTGGAAATGTGAATGTAACTGGCATACCCTTTGTATAGATGGATAAAACTATAGTTATAGTATAACAATGGGAATAAAATAAAATATATATCAGTGGTTCTCAACCTTTTATGCTTCACGTACCCCCTGGAAATGTGTATGTAACTGGCGTACCCCTTGTATAGATAGATAAAACTATAGTTATAGTATAACAATGGGAATAAAATAAAACATATATATCAGTGGTTCTCAACCTTTTATGCTTCACGTACCCCCTGGAAATGTTTATGTAACTGGCGTACCCTTTGTATAGATAGATAAAACTGTAGTTATAGTATAACAATGGGAATAAAATAAAACATATATCAGTGGTTCTCAACCTTTTATGCTTCACGTACCCCCTGGAAATGTGTATGTAACTGGCGTACCCTTTGTATAGATGGATAAAACTATAGTTATAGTATAACAATGGGAATAAAATAAAACATATATATCAGTGGTTCTCAACCTTTTATGCTTCACGTATCCCCTGGAAATGTGTATGTAACTGTCGTACCCTTTGTATAGATGGATAAAATTATAGTTATAGTATAACAATGGCAATAAAATAAAACATATATATCAGTGGTTCTCAACCTTTTATGCTTCACGTACCTCCTGGAAATGTGTATGTATCTGGCGTACCCTTTGTATAGATGGATAAAACTATAGTTATAGTATAACAATGGCAATAAAATAAAACATATATATCAATGGTTCTCAACCTTTTATGCTTCACGTACCCCCTGGAAATGTGTATGTAACTGGCGTACCCTTTGTATAGATGGATAAAACTATAGTTATAGTATAACAATGGCAATAAAATAAAACATATATATCAGTGGTTCTCAACCTTTTATGCTTCACGTACCCCTGGAAATGTGTATGTAACTGGCGTACCCTTTGTATAGATGGATAAAACTATAGTTATAGTATAACAATGGGAACAAAATAAAACATATATATATCAGTGGTTCTCAACCTTTTATGCTTCACGTACCCCCTGGAAATGTGTATGTAACTGGCGTACCCTTTGTATAAATGGATAAAACTATAGTTATAGTATAACAATGGGAACAAAATAAAACATATATATATATCAGTGGTTCTCAACCTTTTATGCTTCACGTACCCCCTGGAAATGTGTATGTAACTGGCGTACCCTTTGTATAGATGGATAAAACTATAGTTATAGTATAACAATGGGAATAAAATAAAACATATATATCAGTGGTTCTCATCCTTTTATGCTTCACGTACCCCCTGGAAATGTGTATGTAACAGGCGTACCCCTTGTATAGATAGATAAAACTCTAGTTATAGTATAACAATGGGAATAAAATAAAACATATATATCAGTGGTTCTCAACCTTTTATGCTTCACGTACCCCCTGGAAATGTTTATGTAACTGGTGTACCCTTTGTATAGATAGATAAAACTGTAGTTATAGTATAACAATGGGAATAAAATAAAACATATATCAGTGGTTCTCAACCTTTTATGCTTCACGTACCCCCTGGAAATGTTTATGTAACTGGCGTACCCTTTGTATAGATGGATAAAACTATAGTTATAGTATAACAATGGGAATAAAATAAAACATATATATCAGTGGTTCTCAACCTTTTATGCTTCACGTACCCCCTGGAAATGTTTATGTAACTGGCGTACCCTTTGTATAGATAGATAAAACTGTAGTTATAGTATAACAATGGGAATAAAATAAAACATATATCAGTGGTTCTCAACCTTTTATGCTTCACGTACCCCCTGGAAATGTGTATGTAACTGGCGTACCTCTTGTATAGATGAATAAAACTATAGTTATAGTATAACAATGGGAATAAAATAAAACATATATATCAGTGGTTCTCATCCTTTTATGCTTCACGTACCCCCTGGAAATGTGTATGTAACAGGCGTACCCCTTGTATAGATAGATAAAACTCTAGTTATAGTATAACAATGGGAATAAAATAAAACATATATATCAGTGGTTCTCAACCTTTTATGCTTCACGTACCTCCTGGAAATGTGTATGTAATTGGCGTACCCCTTGTATAGACAGATAAAACTATAGTTATAGTATAACAATGGGAATAAAATAAAACATATATATCAGTGGTTCTCAACCTTTTATGCTTCACATACCCCCTGGAAATGTGTATGTAACTGGCGTACCTCTTGTATAGATGAATAAAACTATAGTTATAGTATAACAATGGGAACAAAATAAAACATATATATCAGTGGTTCTCAACCTTTTATGCTTCACGTACCCCCTGGAAATGTTTATGTAACTGGCGTACCCTTTGTATAGATAGATAAAACTGTAGTTATAGTATAACAATGGGAATAAAATAAAACATATATCAGTGGTTCTCAACCTTTTATGCTTCACGTACCCCCTGGAAATGTGTATGTAACTGGCGTACCCTTTGTATAGATGGATAAAACTATAGTTATAGTATAACAATGGGAATAAAATAAAACATATATATCAGTGGTTCTCATCCTTTTATGCTTCACGTACCCCCTGGAAATGTGTATGTAACAGGCGTACCCCTTGTATAGATAGATAAAACTCTAGTTATAGTATAACAATGGGAATAAAATAAAACATATATATCAGTGGTTCTCAACCTTTTATGCTTCACGTACCCCCTGGAAATGTTTATGTAACTGGCGTACCCTTTGTATAGATAGATAAAACTGTAGTTATAGTATAACAATGGGAATAAAATAAAACATATATCAGTGGTTCTCAACCTTTTATGCTTCACGTACCCCCTGGAAATGTGTATGTAACTGGCGTACCTCTTGTATAGATGAATAAAACTATAGTTATAGTATAACAATGGGAATAAAATAAAACATATATATCAGTGGTTCTCATCCTTTTATGCTTCACGTACCCCCTGGAAATGTGTATGTAACAGGCGTACCCCTTGTATAGATAGATAAAACTCTAGTTATAGTATAACAATGGGAATAAAATAAAACATATATATCAGTGGTTCTCAACCTTTTATGCTTCACGTACCTCCTGGAAATGTGTATGTAATTGGCGTACCCCTTGTATAGACAGATAAAACTATAGTTATAGTATAACAATGGGAATAAAATAAAACATATATATCAGTGGTTCTCAACCTTTTATGCTTCACATACCCCCTGGAAATGTGTATGTAACTGGCGTACCTCTTGTATAGATGAATAAAACTATAGTTATAGTATAACAATGGGAACAAAATAAAACATATATATCAGTGGTTCTCAACCTTTTATGCTTCACGTACCCCCTGGAAATGTGTATGTAACTGGCGTACCCCTTCTACAAATAGATATAACTATAGTTATAGTATAACAATGGGAATAAAATGAAGCATCTATATGTATAACATATGTAGCAACTTTTGAGCTCTCACGGTGTACCCCAAAAAATTTTACTGCCTACCCCTTGGGGATACGCGTACCCAAAGTTGAGAACCTTTATTCTAGATCAACGTCTTCAATTCAATCAGATACATTTCCAATGACTAACTCTATGCTATAATGCTTAAAGCCACTTATAGAAGATGATTGTGTGGTTGCCGGTAGCTTAGTGGTCAGAGAACCTGAGATTTTATCAGAATGTGTGGGTTCAGATTCCATACGGCATCAACATCAGTTTCCATTTTTCTCCTTTTGTTTTCGGATTGGGTTTGTTTTATCTCTGAGAGGCACTTTTTTTGCACACCATGGGCTAAATGACTAGGCCACAACGATCCCGAAGGTTCGGAGAAATTTGGGGGGAGGGGATCCACTCGACAGCTGTTGGGAGACAGATGGTAGCCTCTTGTTAAGAGCCATCCAGCGTATTCTTTAACGTGCAAAGAGTATGGTTCTCCCACTCAAGAGGGCACTGCTTAATCCGACGGAGGAAGTTTTTCCAAGCCCATCGGTGTCACCTACTGACTGAGGGCAGGGCGGGAAGTTTTGCAGAAATAAATCTGAACGCTGGCCCAGTTAGGACTCGAACCTGAGAACTGCAGATTATGAGTGTAGCGCGCTACGACTGAGCCACCCCCGCTCCTTTGTTTATGGGTAGCCTACTTCTGTTATGGTATGATGTATAAGATTGCTGTATTTGTAACTACGATCGTTAATGGACTGCTCAACCTAAATATTTGTATCTCAAATTTTTCATATTTTTGCTCCTCCCCTCCTAAAATCCCTCCTCAGAGGGCAAATCTGCAGTTTCCAGGTTCGATTCTCAGCTGGTCGAGCGTTGGGAATCGTTTATCCTTAACCCCACCCTGCCCCTCAGTGAGAAAGGAGACATGATGGGCTTAGAGGGGCCATCGTCAGTCGGATGGGACGTAAAGTAGTGCTTCCCTGCACAGGAGGGCCATACCTTGTGCACATTAAACAACACACCAGATGGTCTTGAAGGGAGACTTCCATCAGTCTCCTAACAGCTGTCCACTGGGTCCTCTTCCCCTAACGTTCTCTGGGTCCTTGTGACCATTCATCCTACTGTGTGCCAAAAAATGCTGCTCAGAGATAAATTTCCCTGAAAACCCTGAGTATGTTAAAGGACATGCTGAATGGCTTTGACGGGAGGCTACCATGTCTCCAAACAACTGTTCAATGCCCCCCCCTCCTCCTTTTTCCAACGTTCTCTGAGCCCTCTATGAGTTCTTGTGACCATTCACCCCACTGTATGCCAAAAAATGCCTCTTTCAGACCCCCCCTCTGAACATTAAAGAACACGCTGGATGGCTTTAATGGGAGGTTACCATCAGTCCCCTAACAGCTGTTCAGTGGGTCCGGTTCCTCGAACGTTCTCTGTGCCCTGGTGGTCCTTGTAACCTGTTCGTTTTTTCCACTGTCTTAAAAAAAATGCTTCTCTGAAATAAGCTCCCTTCTAAAAAAATTCTTGCCGACGCTCATGGTCCTAGTATCACAATCTGAAATGTTACATAAGAAGTATCTATTCATTGTACCTTTATCTCTAAAATATTATCAGTATTAAGTGTATATAAATTCATCTACGAAAATACAAAGCTTTTTCATTGAGTTTGACCAGAATAAGAAATTCAGTTCGGATTTAATATAAAAACAAATAGAAAATTTTTAAAACGTCACACTTGATTGAAACAAATTGATTTAGAATCTAATACATACATGATGAAAAAACTTGTATGTTTCATGCCTTTATCGCTAAATTCTACAACTGTTCATTAATTATGAAGAAGTTTTGATGGTTATACGTATTTAAGAATTACATGCAAAGCTTAAAAAATTTTCTTTACTTTATATATCTTTTTAATAGTTGGGTTGGGTTGTTTTATCTCTGAGCGGCACTTTTTTGCACACCATGGGCTAAATGGCCAGGTCACATGGACCCCGAAGGCTCAGAGAAGGTTGGGGAAGGGGACCCACTGGAACAGCTGTTGGGAGACAGATGGTAGCCTCCCGTCAAGGCCATCCAGCGTGTTCTTTAACGTGCACAGGGTATGGCTCTCCCGCACACGGGGCCACTGCTTAACGTCCCATCCGACGGACGGCGGCCTTTCCAAGCCCATCGGTGTCCCCTATACTGACCCTGAGCAGGGCGGGGAATTTTGCGGAGATAAATCTCAACGCTGACCCAGCTGGGACTCGAACCTGGGAACCTACAGATTACGAGCCTGGCGCGCTACCGACTGAGCCACCCCCGCCCCTTTTTTAATAGTAATTATGATACTAAATTACAGGTATGAATAAAAGGAACGATATTTTGATATTAATTTCCTACACAATTTTTTTACGGTGGGTATAAAATGTTATGTGTTGTATTAATATTCAAAAATGAAGGTGCAATCAAGTAAAATGTGATAGATTTCAACTCGAACTTGCATTGATCCTAGCCTTTTCAGCACTGAATTAATTTACCATAAACTTTTCTTATAAAATTCCTCGCTACCCTAACTAACTAGTCACGCCCCTACATTTTATAAACCACTGTCTTATCTGTCTACTGGAAAGGATGAAATATTATAAATACAAAAGAGGTACAACCAACGTAAAGTAAGTTTCTCAAATTTGGATTCTTGAAAATAAGCATTCCAATAATGTCCAATAGACCTAGTAGGCACTGTGCCTAGAGATTATGAATAAAGTTTGATCATGCTATTTTCCTTTGCATGATAAAAAATGAATCTTCTTGAGAAATAAAGATAAAATTTGCTGTTAAGACCTGTTGCTTAGCATTTTGGTATATGAGAAAAACTTTTCAAAATAATTTCGATACACCTATTAAAATGCGTCGGCCAACGGGCCTCGAAACAGAAGTGCCTAGGGATTAAAAAAGGCGTGTGCAAACGTTAACATATAAACGATATAATTTTCGTCATCATCATCATCATCCTCAAGCAGCCATGGGCTACGGAGGTCCAACTAGACCGTGCAGTTTAATTCTCCAAACATATCTGTCCTGAGCTATATCTGCTGCATTCGGCCACTGCACCTCAGGCATAGGGCAAAGACTTGTTTCACCTCCGCTAAAGGTTGAAGTCACCGAAGCTGGTAGGAACTTCAGGCACCACCTTTTCAAGAGGAACTTTTTCAAGAGCCATATGGCCTGCCTGAATCACATTACTACAGTTTAGAATTGACGATGCCCAACTAGCCAAGTGAGGTTCAGGTACCTGCGATGGACTCTGATCAGGATTATCCACCAGCTGATATAAGGTATCCCATGCCTCTATTCACTTAAGGCTGGCAACCCAGAAGCAAACAGAAAACATAGCGGCAGATTCTCTCTCAACAGAGGCCCACCAGTGCAGCAAGTCCAGGATCCATAATCAAGCTCAAATTCATAAACAAGTCCAGTCTAGTAGGTATAAATGGTCAGCACCGGGACCCTGTGAAGTTGACCACTCTTCAGCAGGGTGATATAATTTTATTAAAATTAAACTATTTTCAAGAGAATTCATTTTGCCGAATTTGAGATTTCTTGTTCTCTATACGTCTTATTCACTTTTAAAATTTAATTGTCATCAGCAGCTCACGGGGCGCATGGAAAGAGGTGGGCGGGGAAGGGATTTACTCGATTCTGAGTTCGCAATTCTGCGCTAGGCAATCAATAAATAAGCTTCAGGGTTGGTTTGGTTTACCACTGAGCGGCACTTTTTCCACACCGTGGGCTAAATGGCCAGGTCACATGGACCTCGAAGGCTCAGAGAAGGTTGGGGGAGGGGACCAACTGGAACAGCTGTTGGGAGACAGATGGTAGCCTCCCGTCAAGGCCATCCAGCGTGTTCTTTAACGTGCACAGGGTATCGCTCTCCCACACACGGACCACGACTTAACGTCCCATCCGACGGACGGCGGTCTTTCCAAGCCCACCGGTGTCTCCTACTGACCGCGGGCAGGACGAGAAATTTTGCGGAGATAAATCTCAACGCTGACACAGCTGGGACTCGAACCTGGGAACTGCAGATTACGAGCCTGGCGCGCTACCGACTAATTTTTGGCCTCCATTGCCCCTACGAGTATTCTCAAGGTCGTGATGATGGTGGTGATGGAGATTCAGCCTTGATATTGACAATTGATGCAAGACCTCTGTGAAAAATGACTGCTTAAAGATAATTTATGATAATTTATAATCAGTCTTTGGTAATTAAACGTAAGCACCATTAGGCCATTGATTACATTATAGGTATTCTTTCGTTAATGAATGGCCCTTAGCATTTACAATTATTTCACTGAAAAAATTTCAGTTTCTACGAATTATTGCTAGAAGTTTTCGTTCCAATTAACACTAATTTTTCAATTTTTTAGAACAGAAAATAAATTAATCATCCTTGAAGCTGCCACAAGTAGTCATAGTAGAAGGTCTGTAAGGATGGCGGGACCTCAGCAGAAAAAGAGCACACACATCCATGCCTTACCCGGAGGCTCGAACCCAGGCCCCTTTGATCAGTAGTCTAGCGTACCAACCATTTGGTTACAGGACGGTTGCACCGTAAGGGTTAATAGCTGTAATCATTTCTGTATAGGAAGGCTATTGAGGGAAAATAATGTATATACACTGCAAGTACAGTTTATTATACAGGTCGCACCCATCCACAAACCTGCCCTACTGCACCTCAATATGTGGCTAGCCAAAATCACTTGCGGGCTATAAATAGGTCAGATACCTATCTGCTGTATAGCATATCTGCGACTGTTATGATGGGTAAACTCTGCGACCTGAGTGAGTTCGATCCTGGCTAGAACTAGCTCTATAGATAGTTGATGGGAGGATGAAGGAGTGCTCCATATCTGCAACTGTAGAATGTCTGCGATTTCCACGTCCGATTGTCACACGTGTGTACAAGGACTACGTCAAAATCTGCAGCTGCTGGGAAAATGTGTCCGTAAAAGAGCTGTTGATGATCCAAGATGCCTCTCCAGATCGTAACGTTGGAACGGAAGACCATGGTGCAGATGATAACACGAGCATCCTATGATGAGGCAGCTATGAATGTTGTACAAAGACCATTTGACATACAATGGCTGTCGCCCACATTGAGTACCCTCGTTAACAGCACATCATCGTGTTCTGAGTCTGTAATGGATGAAGGAACATCACCAATGAACTGTGGAAACTGGGTTGTTTTACCTCTGAGCAGCACTTTTTTGCTTACCATGGGTTAAATGGCCAGGTCACAAGGACCCCTAAAGCTCAGAGAAGGTTGGGAGAGGGGACCCACTGGAACAGCTGTTGGGAGATAGATGGTAGCCTCCCGTCAAGGCCATCCAATGTGTTCTTTAACGTGCACAGGTATGTCTCTCCCTTACACTGGACCACGGCTTAACGTCCCATCCGACGGGCGGCGGCCTTTCCAAGCCCATCGGCGTCCCTTACTGACGTGGGCAGGGCGGGGAATTTTGCGGAGATAAATCTCAACGCTGACCCAACTGGGACTCGAACCTGGGAACTACAGATCACGAGTCTGGCATGCTACTGACTGAGCCACCCCCGCCCCAGTGGAAGACTGGAAATGGGTAGCTGGGATCAATGAATTAGGTTGCAACTACAACATGCTGATGGTAATTTGTGTGTGCCATAGACCACACGAAGCCAAGGACCCCAACTATCAAGTTATGGTGTTACAGGCCGGTGGAGACAGTGAAATATTCTAGGGCATGTTTGCATGGACCTTGTGCCTATTGTGACCACCATAACCACACAAGGCTATGTTGGCAAACTTTTCGATCCCATAGCTCTTTAAATACCAAACAAATATTGTTAAAATCGAGATTTACATAGATTTGAAGAGATTTAAATTTATATAGTCCTATTTTCCTACGAAAAAACTTATCGTAACAAAATACGGATCTTTTAATTGTACTCTCCACTGACAACATGGGAATGTTTCCATTGCTCTGTTCAGTACAGTATTGGTGAAGTTGAAGCTGATGTAGGTTGAACTTCTGCTGATTCTGTGATTTTGCGTATCCCTGACTCTCTGCTAACAGAGTTATCTGCTTCAATGCTATAACAGTATACTAGTGATGTATAAAACAATAATTAATATCCCATTTCCTGTACATAGCCTGGATATACTCATTGCTAGAATCGACTACTTTGTTCGAATCACTGTGAAAAGTTGTTACAGTTTTAACCTATAACAAACCTGAGATGGTTATATCAAATAACACTTGTTAGAAATTTTTACAAAAAGAAATTAATTGTGACCATATAGTAAACGGAAACTAAATAGTGCACTTCCGTTACTTTCCTGAGTGAAACTCGGAATCAAAATTTAAGTAACCGTGAGTAAAATTTGCCACCAAAATGGCGGTTCTTTAGTAATAAAGTTTCACAGGAAAATGTCCTGTGGACAAAAAACACTTGAAATAAATAGTTGAAAAAAACTGGTTGTCCTGACTGGGATTCGCACCCAGATCTTTCGGAAGCATGCCAGGCGTCTTAACGCTGGACCATCAGGTTTAGATCATGATGACCTAGCGGTTAGGATGCCTGGCATGCTTGTGAGAGACTTGGGCTCGAATCCCTGTCAGGACAACCAATATTTTTCAACTATCACTGAGCAACAAATTTTCATAAACGTCATGCCTCTGAGATAACAGTAGCCATTTCTTAAAGATTTCAAAGTGCTGAACACGAATATGACAATGAAAATGCAAAATTGGCTACGATTTCTGAGAAATCCGCAATAGTTTCTTATATAATAGAGTAATACATATATGTGACATGTATCAGAAAAACTTCGCTTCTACTTATGATGTCGCTTTGTCCGTCGCTTATACAGCTGCTCAGGATCATCTCTGGCAAGCGTCCAACAGTAGTCAGCCAACATTGAAATGGACCAATTTCCTCGGTATCATTTTTCTATCGTTGTAATATCCTGGTGAAAACTTTCACCGTGCTCATCACTAACCATGCCGCAGTTGTTGGGGAAGAAATCTAAGTGGGAATAGAGAAAGTGGATCTTTAAGGACATACTGCAGCCAAGTTTGTGATACAGAGACAACATGTCCTTAACCAGTTTCTTGCAGTTGTCTGCCCTGACATTCCCGAGGAATTTAGGTGACACCAGACGAAACTCGTCCCAAGCCTTTTTCTCGTCACTCTGAAGCAGGTTGTCGAACATCTGGTCTCTGAACAGCTCGCGAATCTGAGGACCCATAAAAATTCTCTCTTTAATTTTTGCTTCGTTGAGTCGAGGGAATTTGTCATCCAAGTACTTAAAAGCTTATGCAGTCCAGTCCATGGCTTTTATGAAGTTTTTCATCACACTGAGTTTGATGTGTAGGGACGGGAGCAGGATTTTGTGCTTTTCTGCCACTGCTGGGTGTTTCACATTCTTCTCTCCGACTTTCAGAGATTTCCTCTAAGGCCAGTTTCTCTTCACGTAGTGCAAAGTCTTTGCCTCGGCTGTCCCATTCACATAAGAAACAGCAATACTTCGTATATCCCAGCTGCAGACCCATCAACAGAGCCCACTACCTTCAAGTCACAACAGAGATGCCAGCCATACTTGCTGTATTGAAGACAGTTCAACAGCTATTTTAAGTTGTCGTAGATTTCTTTCATGTAGACAGTGTGTCCGATCGGAATGGATGAAAGTCGATTTCCATTTTGCAGGAACACCGCCTTGAGATTCAATTTCGAGGAGTCTATGAATAGTGACATATATATCATAATGGTGATGTGCGGCATGAGATTAACAGACGAATAGGGATTGCTGCCGGGACTTTTAAGAATCTATGGAGAGTGAGGAGAAATAGGCGTATACACCTAAAGACTAAAATTAGACTGTATAATAGTTTGGTTCTTTCTAGGGTTAGTTATGGTAGTGAAACTTGGACACTTTGTAAACAAGATAACAGGAAACTAGATGCTTTTGATTCCAGATGCTTACGCAGTATCTTGGGCATTAGGTGGTTCAACTTTGTAACTAATGATGAGGTTAGGCAAAGGAGTTTGCAACCTCCTTTAAGCAGCATATTGTGCAGAGAGAGACTCCGTTGGTTTGGCCATGTTGCCCGTATGAATAATTATAGATTGGCGAATAGGGTTATGAACAGTGTGCCTAAAGGCCTCAGAAAGAGGGGGAGACCTAGGATGCGGTGGGCAGACAATGTCAAACAGGACCTTGTTAAAATTGGTGTGCAGTGGCCAGATGCAGTAGATGTAGCTCAGGATAGACTTGCTTGGAGAACTAAATTGCACGGTCTGGTTGGACCTCCGTAGCCCATGGCTGCTTGAGGTTGATGATGATGATGATGATGATGAATAGTCGCCATTTCTTGAGGGTCATTTTTGATTCCGAGGGCATTCATCAAGCCATCTACATCGGAACAGAACACAAAGTCATCTTCCTTTCTGAAATAAGGCGCAAACTGCAATCGAGGTATTGAGCTCATGACGAATTGTGCTCATGACGAGTTCATGACGAATGTGCTCATGACGAGTTCGAAACGAAGTCACTCGGACATTTTCCTTGAGAAGATTCCATTGTTTGAGTCTTCATCCAAGTAACTCTGATTTGGCCTTGACAGCTCCAGATCGCGAACAAGAGCATTCCTTTCTTCTTCGGTGAGAATGTGTGGCGCAGATGACGCACCGTGGCAGACGTATGGATCATCATTGGACACTGAAGGCTGCGGAGAATCCGACGCCGGTTCTCCTCACTCCTCATCGACTGAATCGAAGGAAAATTCTTTTTGGTGGTTTGGGAATGGGAAAGCCTTCGCTGTGCGGAACTGGTCGGAGAGCAGATTGTATATTCAGGTACGCTATTGTTCACTTCTTTTTCCTCGTGATGCCTCCAGACAGGTGGAATCATGCAGAAGTAGCAGCCATTTGCTTGATTGCCTGGCTCTCTCCAAACCATAGGAACAGCAAACGGCATCGCCTTTCAACCACTTCGCAAGATTTCTTGCACACATACTGCAGCATATATGTAGGGCCTAGGCCTTGTCCTGGTCCCCGATCTATCATCCAAAATAAAACTCATACGCCGCTTTCACTAATGGTGTGATGGCCCTTTTTTGGCTTGCAAACATTACATCCTCGCAAATGAAACAAAATGTATCTGCACTATTAACACAGTTACAAGGCATCACTACTGCTGGATTAAAACTGCAAGGATCACTTGTGTTGTACTTATGACTCAGGGGTAAATGGGAATCGCTCAAAAGACTTGCTCACTCTACGAGACAAGACGTCGCTTATAACTAACGATTGCATCATCTTTTGTCCGCGATCGTAACGCTGAGATGTCATGACTCAACTACATTGCATCAATGATGCAATACCTCCAGGGTTGTGTGTATGGCGGGCTGATGCAATATAACGCAATATGTTGCAATCTGGAGTTTAAAATGCAGCGTTGCGAAATGGTTATCTATATACTCAATGTGGACTGAGTCGTTTATACATGACCATCTCTGTCTCACCTAAACAAGAACCAATAGACAAATTTTATTGTCATTTTCGTGTTCAGCATCTCGAAATTAGTAAAGAGTGGCTATTTTCATTTCAAACCCTTTTTGAGTGTTGCCCATTGCTATTTATTTCAAGGCGGTTCTTTAGTTCGTATCCAGATTAGATTTTTCTGAGTTTCTTTCTGGTATCGTTAATAAACTGCTTTTTAACGTTTTGCTGCCTCAGCAAGATGGTAAAGTATTTCATTTTCATCAATTGCCCCACTAAAGCTGTAGGAGGAAGCAAAAAATCTTTTTACAAATAAGAATTCGTTATATTTTGCATTTTGAAAATTTACATTTCGACTGATTAAAGAAAAATACCCACTCAAGCAGCTGCTTGTCCCAGAGGTCTGACAGGAGCCCGTCAGTTTATAAGCCATAGTAGAAAAAACTATGAGGAAGGATGGACCTCAACAGAAAAACAACACAAACATCCATGCCTTACCTGGGACTCGAACCCAGATCCCTGTGATCAGTAGCCAAGCATGCTAACCACTCGACTTCGGGCAAATTTTTATTTTAGTTATGCTTAAACACGAAAAAACGTACTGTATCGGAAAAACGCTACAACGTGGACAATTGTAATTGCTGAATAATATACCACTTCATAGTCACTTCATAGTGAGTGTTAATTTTGAAAGCGTTTCGAAAGTAAAGCAAATGGATTATAGGACTATGCAAACTTCTTCATTTGTGCTCATAATTTCCCTCTCTGCCACTGAGGAATTTAATTCATTCCATATTTCCAATACATTAAAAAAAGTTTCGAATCCATTTTTTTGGGGCAAATTCCATCGTTCAAAGTTTAAATAAAAATCAGGATATTCTTTAAAATGAAAGTGAAAAACAACTCTTTTTGTTGCAAGTGTTATCAGATTTATCTACCATTAGATATATTTCATTTTAATACCAATTTAATAATATTTAAACTAATTTGATAGATAGGAATTACTTGCAGGAACGAGTGTTTTCTGCCACCAAAATGGCGGTCGCTGGTAAGGTAAGCTGGGGTGACGGTTTTATTTGCCAATGAGCTACCGAGTTCTTCGCTACTATATCTGTGGTTGTGATCACGTTCGCATCTCAAAAAAATGTATTTCTTGGTAAATGGATAATAAAAAAATTTTCGAACTGAAAAGTCAAATTTTGAAAAATCGTAAAGTTAAAAGATAATTAAAGTATTTGATAATTCGATTTGAACGTTTGTTTTACTGCGCTAACTTTAATTGTCTACTCAGTATTTTAAGCAAAAAAAATTAATTCATAAAAAGCCATTAATATGTTTTATGGTTTTATGAATCTGAGATTAAATTTCAATTTAATGATTCTGTTGTCACAAGAAGGAAGTTCTGTCCAAAGATTCTATGGCTGTAAGAATTTGGAGAGAAAATTTCGATTTGAAGATTTTGTGGTATTAAGAATTTTAAGAGAAAATATCTATCAAACAATTCTGTGGTCGTAAGAATTTTGAGAGAAAATCTTTATTGAACGAATCTATGGCAATAAGAATTTATAGAAAACATTCCTATCCAACAACTCTATGGTGGGAAGAATTTTGAGAGAAAATTTGTATCTAATGTTTCTGTGGCTGTAAGAATTTGGAGTAAAATTTCTGCACAATGATTCTTGTAAGATTTCGAGTGAAAATTTCTCAAAATATTCTACGACATAAGAATTTGAAGAGAAATTTCTTACGATTTTACAGTACTAAGAAATCGGAGAGAAAATTTCTTTCCAATGTTTCAACGGTCAAGAGTATTTGAAGAGAAATTTCTGTTCAATGATTCTACGGTCGTAAGATTTTGGAGAGGAAATTCAACGATTGAAGTGTCGTAACGATGCAACAGAAATCTGTACATTGTTATTTTGGCGTGAGATTTATTGGTTTTCTTTTCTGTCGCAGCTTTTTAAATTAAAACACGGTGAAAATAATACGATGCGGAGAATTAGAGGACCAAATTAGCATGTACAGATCTTCTTCCAGAAGGGTCAAATCCTCTGCTTTAAGCAGAATCAAAAACTGCTTTATAATTTCTTTGTTCATAATTGTGTACATATGGAGCAAAATTAACTCCCAATTGTGTTTCAGATATTACCTTAAGAAGTTTTTATACTTGTACTTTAAGAAGTTTTCATATTTACGTTTTTTATATTTACGACTTAGGAATTTTTATGTCTTCAAATATTACTTTAAGAAGATTTTTCGTATTAAGAAGTTTTTTCGCCTTAAGAATTTTTATACTTGTGTTTTTCTTTATACTTATGGCTTCAGATTTTTTATGCTTTCAGATATCACTTTAAGATTTTCACCCTTTTCATATATTATTTTATACTTGTGTATTGACACCTTTCATTCGGATTATCACACGGATACCCCCAGGTTCCACTAGATGAGACTTCAAAGGTCATTAACAGATCTATCTGGTCCTCACATGGTTGTTGTTATAAATTCTCTCCAAACATGCATTACAATCTACCCTTGTTTCCACAAATTACGTGTTTGTAGTGTAACAGATATACAGGGGTAAAAATGATGCTAAATAATCACCTACTTCTCTGTGTATATTTTCAGTTCTTGAACATTTTGGATCTACAACTCCCGCCAAACGGCCAAGGCCAAAGGCGGGTAAAATGATTGACTAAACATCTTCTGATTTTATTGAATATGATACTTCAGTTGGGGCATACGATGATTATGTTAGAAAGTATTTCTTCATTTGGTGAAGTTCTAGATCCTTTCTTATTCATGTCCCAGTAATAGAGAAGGCAGGGAGTAGTTGCTTATTAATTTCTCATATTGTACAGGTAGTCTTGAATAACATTATTGTGGATTTAAATCAGTTGAAATGTTGATTAATGCGATTAGTATCAGATTTAATCCAGAAGCTCCTCTCGTACTTCGGGTTGTTTTATCTCTTATTTTGAGATATGTAAGAAAACGAGACTAGACGCTATACACGTTCACACATTAGATTTATCTGTTGTACAACTTTTAGTCTCCATGAGGAGAATGGGGGAAAATAGAATAGGAGAGGAGAATCTTGCAGAAGCCTTTCATTAGTCGAGATATAGTTCACACTGAATTGCTGAAGGTATGGATTTAAATCATAAGTACCACTGTTTGTCTGTATCATTTGCTGTCAGTAAGCGACTCGTTAAACATGACAGGACGAAAGAGCGATCCTATTTGGAAAGGTTTCAAGAAATACCCTAAAGGAAAGGGATTTCGTGCCGTTTGTTTACACTGTAACAAGGACGTCATCGGACTTGTAGCGCGACTTAAAAGCCATCAATGTGAAGGCAAAGCCATAACATCTTCGCAATGAAATGACCATAAAATGACCATGAAAATGATCATGAAAATGACCATGAAATCTTATCTGTAATGAACTCGTCAGAACCCGACCAAATCAGACGCTACCTCAACGTCATACAAACTCATCTAAAGGCCTTGAGGGACCAAGCAAAGGTTTCAACGATGGAAAGTGAATGAATTTAACTGAAGAACTATGGCTCAGCACCGTTCAGTTAAAAATGTGTCAGGATGCTCAAAGAACTGTATTGGGGGTAAAGTCAGCTTCGCCATTGGTACCTTGCTATAACAGTTGAAGGCTATTTCACAGAAGACGCAAGAATCATTCACCGATATCGCTAAACGTTTTTGTGGAAGAGGCTGAAGTTGAGTTACATCGTTTAGATAATATATCATTCATATCTGTATGGAACTTACCTATGTTACTAAAAGTACGGCGAAATGGTACGTTCCTCTGAATATGTACTAATAGTGAGAAAATGTTACTAAATAAATAGTGTATCTGATTTTTTGTCATTGTGATTTCTTTCCTAGCGGGGTTGAAAGGTTTACCTGAAGCCTAAACCATATACGAACTAGCGAAACAAAGACGACTGACATTCTATTTTGAAAATAACCATAGGAAGAAAGTGATGGCTGATTTTCCCGATACCGGAATTACACAGAAATAAAAAAATCTGCATGTAAATGACCACAGGAGTTTTAAGTGAATCTCGAAGAACACAAAATGTGATACACGACTTTTACGCTGCGTAATGTTTTCACATGTCTTGGTGGGTACACTTGAATCTTTATTAGAACAATTTAGTTTACAAATGTGTTAGCATTAAGCAATTATGGGATAAACTTCTATTCCAAAACACGGTTACCTTTATGCGTTCCTACAAGAGAAATAAAATTTCACAGGAAATAAGAATCTTAAATTTTCTTCCAACACGAACAAATATTTCTTACAAGTGTATAACCCCCCTAGAGTTATAACTCGTTTGCGAGTGTAAGTCCCGATATGAAAGAGATTAGTGTTCGCAGTAAAACATTCTTTACCAATAGCGTAGTCCATACAGTTGCACTATATCAGTTAATTTCAGGTCAATAGCAAAGATTCAGTATAATGTCAGGGAAATTACCTTCCTTAGTTACACCAAACAATGTTCCACCATCCACTCTTGGGGGCGGGGGTGGCTCAGTCGGTAGCGCGCCAGGCTCATAATCTGTAGTTTCCAGGTTCGAGTTCCAGCTGGGTCAGCGTTGAGATTTATCTCCGCAAAATTTCCCGCCCTGCCCACGGTCAGTAGGGGACACCGATGGGCTTGGAAAGGCCGCCGTCCGTCGGATGGGACGTTAAGCCGTGGCCCCGTGTGCGGGGGATCCATAGCCTGTGCACGTTAAAGAACACGCTTGATGGTCTTGACGGGAGGCTACCATCTGTCTCCCAACAGCTGTTCCAGTGGGTTCCCTCCCCCAACCTTCTCTGAGCCTTCGGGGTCCATGTGACCTGGCCATTTAGCTCATTGTGTGCAAAAAAGTGCCGCTCAGAGGTAAAACAACCCAACCCAACCCATCCACTCTTGACTGAGCAAAGAAAGTTCGTTGACCTCGAGAAACCTGTTTTAGAGCAGTGGGTGTCACAACTCTCATTTTATCCACACTACAAGTGTGCATGCGAAAGTTTTTATTAGTTTCAAATGTACCAAAGACAGTTTGCTTTTCCAACGTTTTTCGAAGTATGACCGAATATTTCCTAAACTTTAGACCCCTGCATTACCGAGAATGTGGTCGCCAGTTAAGATTTAGAGCGTATATCTCGCCATGAATTATTTGCACACGGATCAAAACAAAACTTTGGCATAACTGCCAGACTTAATAATTTATTCTATGCAGGGGGTAAGGTAATTCTAGATATTAAACGTTCAAGTAGTTTGACACCTCAGTACATATAAACAAACATAGTAAACTTAGGCGTAAGAAAGATTAAGACGCAGAGAGTAATATTAAAATGAACAGGGATAATCCAGATAAAGATGGAGAATAGGGGTCATATAATTTCTGAATTTAAATAAGGGATATCGGTAAAGAAATTCCATCATTACTTATTTATATCAGATTATTTGTTATGTCTTAGAAAATAACGGGTTATCTAGAGTGAAAAGCCACATAATTCTAGGTAAAACATTCAGGATTTGAGTTTTTAATCCTCCCCTGCCAGGGTACCCACGGAGCTGCGGCTTTCAAGGCCCCCCTCTGCCTCCATATCGGTTGGTCGACCGCGTGACCGATGCACGTGGGCGACTATTGTGGTTTTAATACACCTAGTAAAAAATCACGCGTCCTGTGGCAACTTGAAACGCACAGAGAATTATGTTTTAAACGAAAGCACGGACAGAGTGCAAGACCTCAGCCGTAAAATCTTATAGTTTACCATTTGATGTCCGTACATTTCACACGTGTACGAGACAACTTACTCATCAGAGAGTGTATATTTATGTCGTTTTTGATTTTAATCATCAGAGAGTGAATATAGCGTGTGTATTTATGTCGTTTTGATTTAAATCACTAGACTGTGAATATCTCAATATGGACTTTGACAGCTTTTTTCAGTTCGCACTACCACCTAAGAATATGGAAGCTGGTTTGTCCTCATATCAATGACGTATCCTAGAAAAACACGTTGTGAATGGGTTGGATTCTTTAGTCCATGGTGTATTGCAGAAAAGCGAAGCGCCATTCTAACTTAGGTTCAACAAACGGTTAGACGGTTTTTTAAAAAGATCTTTTAACCTCTGTTGTGTTGTATTGCGGGGAAGCGCACCAACTCGGAGACCGTGTCACGCTTGTGGTGAACCATCTTCGGTGTCTAAACTTTTGTATAAGATGTGATTCTAAGGGTTTTCGAAAAATAGAGCATTCCCGTCGTGAAGGTACATTTATGGTCTCAGTTTTGGTAACGAGGATGTTAACGGTTTCAGCTAACGTGTTTCTGCTTTAACGTGGTCAGAATATTCATTCGTTTTCAAGAAGTACATTTTGAAACTGGTTGACTGGGAAACTTTTTCGCATTAAACTATTAGAATTATTTAGATGTTGAATGTTTCACACTTCTGGATTACCAGAAATTTTTTGTTTTATATTCAATGTCCCCGACTGATGTTTACAATTGAAATTGTTTCTGTATGCAAATCTCGCGAACGAACCTACTCTTGTGAGGCCTCAAAAGTTTTTGTATGTTGTTAAACATTATCTTATTTTTAATCAGTGACTACTGGCGTGTCGTGTAGAACCTAAGTTAGAATACGAGGACATATATATATAACGTACGCTTATACGTGAATATATTTCACTTACACGTAAAATTTATTAAATCACTTTTATTCTACATTCACTTCTTCACACCTTTATATCGCGACCCATGACAAACATCGTGACTGTATTTTAAACGGGGGAGGGGGTGGCCCAGTCGGTAGCGCGCCAGGCTCTTAATCTGTAGTTCCCAGGTTCGAGTCCCAGCTGGGTCAGCGTTGAGATTTATCTCCGCAAAATTCCCCGCCCTGCCCACGGTCAGTAGGGGGCACCGATGGGCTAGGAAAGGCCGCCGCCCGTCGGATGGGACGTTAAGCCGTGGTCCCGTGTGCGGGAGAGACATACCCTGTGCACGTTAAAGAACACGCTGGATGGCCTTGACGGGAGGCTACCATCTGTCTCCCAACAGCTGTTCCAGTGGGTCCCCTCCTCCAACCTTCTCTGAGCCTTCGGGGTCCATGTGACCTGGCCATTTAGCCCAAGGTGTGCAAAAAATTGCCGCTCAGAGGTAAAACAACCCAACCCAACCCAAATGTATTTTAAACGACTGATAAATTATGTGTATATTTTGCCTAAACGTAAAATATATTCTTCACACCTTTATGTCGTTCGCTATGTCGTGACCCATGACAAACATGGTGAGTATATTTTAAAACGTATGGTAAATTATGAGTAGAAATATATTACACTTAAACGTAATATTTAAAATGATAGTATTTGTGCATATCGTCACCAATAGTGAGCGCTGCACGTATTTTGACCGGTAAATTATGTATATATTACACAAACGAAAAACAGTTGTTTATTCTAGGTACCGTGAATGTAGCTTTCTGTTTTGCACGCCACAACCCTCGTACTACAAGTTTATTAGAAATATATAATTCCACTTCCAACCGCTTATGCTCCTATGTTCTAGTATTTAAATTCTTTGGCTTTTTAATGGTCGTTTTAAATTTCGATCCCTCCTCGTGACCTTTTAAACTTCTAGTCGCGTGGGCGAACTTGTTTCCGTCAACTGCTGTTCCGGACATCCTTTGACCCAACGGATATTTTTCTGGATGTGGGTTGGGTTGTGTTGTTTTACCTCTGAGCGGCACTTTTTTGCACATCATGGGCTAAATGGCCAGGTCACATGGACCCCGAAGGCTCAGAGAAGGTTGGGGGAGGGGACCCACTGGAACAGCTGTTGGGAGGCAGATGGTAGCCTCCCGTCAAGGCCATCCAGCCTGTTCTTTAACGTGCACAGGGTATGGCTCTCCCGCACACGGGGCCACGGCTTAACGTCCCATCCGACGGACGGAGGCCTTTCCAAGTCCATCGGTGTCCCCTACTGACCGTGGGCAGGGCGGGAATTTTGCGGAGTTAAATCTCAACGCTGACCCAGCTGGGACTCGAACCTGGGAACTATAGATTACGAGTCTGGCGCGCTACCGACTGAGCCACCCCCGCCCCCTTTTCTGGATGTGAGTTCATATTGCAACACCATACTGCCATATGGAAAGGTGATTAGGGGGCCTTTTCAAGGGACAACGCCAGAAAAGTCTGGGAGTCTAGCACAAGAAAGAATCTGTGAAACAGGTCGTCTCACTCATACAGGGGGTCAACGTACGCCACGGTAGCGGTTCAACACTCGAGAAAAATCTGTTACCATGAGTCTAGAATATACAACGGTCGGAAATGGGCGCCCAAAAATTAAGCCCTCCCTATCACGTGACCGGAAGTGAGGTCGGGATCTATGCTCAGGAGGAAACGGGGTCAATGACCTCCATCAAAGCGTGGGTGGCGGACCCAACCTGATCTATGCTTAGGAGGTTAATGACCTTCATCAAAGTGGGTCAACATTCGAAAAAATTCTGTTGTCCAGGTCGTCTAGAATATACAACGGTTGGAAACGGACGCTTAAAAATTAAGCCCTCCCTACCACCAGACCGGAAGTGGGGGGCGGTCCCACCGACCTAGGACGCCATCAAAGCGTGGTGGTGACCTAGCACAAGAAAAATCTGAAGGGGAAATAATGGGGTTATCGAAAGCTATCAAAAGCGTGGGGGCCTTTTTGGGGAGTTAAAAAATTAAGCCCTCCCTAGTGAACCATCAAAGTGTGGGGACCTTTTTGGGGATTTCAAAAATTAAGCCCTCTCTAGTGAACCATCAAAGTATGGGGACCTTTTTGGGGAGTTAAAAAATTAAGCCCTCCCTAGTGAACCATCAAAGTGTGGGGACCTTTTTGGGGATTTCAAAAATTAAGCCCTCTCTAGTGAACCATCAAAGTATGGGGACCTTTTTGGGGAGTTAAAAAATTAAGCCCTCCCTAGTGAACCATCAAAGTGTGGGGACCTTTTTGGGGAGTTAAAAAATTAAGCCCTCCCTAGTGAACCATCAAAGTGTGGGGACCTTTTTGGGAAGTTAAAAAATTAAGCCCTCCCTAGTGAACCATCAAAGTGTGGAGACCTTTTTGGGGAGTTAAAAAATTAAGCCCTCCCAAGTGAACCATCAAAGTGTGGGGGCCTTTTTGGGGAGTTAAAAAATTAAGCCCTCCCTAGTGAACCATCAAAGTGTGGGGACCTTTTTGGGGAGTTAAAAAAACCTGTAATGGTAGCTAGGCGTAAACTGGAAGGAGAGCTGTGCACCAATCCCTAGTGATGATGCACAGAACCGGCCAGGTCTAGCACCTAATGTCCGACCCCGCCTTCTCGTGGTGCAGGCCGTTATTACCTTTCAAAAGAGATATTCTCTTTTGGAAGGGAACGGAAGGGGAGGGCTGCCAGTTCAGTATGGCCTACTGATCTGGTCATCTATGGCCACTTTTTTATTTTTTTCCAACCCTGCTGAGGAGTGGTCAACTTCACAGGGTCCTGGTGCTGACCATTTATACCTACTAGACTGGATTTCTTTATGGATTTGAGCTTGATTATGGATCCTGGACTTGCTGCACTGGTGGGCCTCTGTTGAGGGAGAGTCTGCCGCTGTGTTTTCTGTTTGCTTCTGAGTTGCCAGCTCTAAGTGAACAGAGGCATGGGATACCTTATATCAGCTGGTGGATAATCCTAATCAGAGGCCATCGCAGGTACCTGAACCTTACTTAGCTAGTTGGGCATCGTCAAGCCTAAACTGGAGTAATGCGTCTCAGGCAGGCCATGTGGCTCTTGAAAAAGTCCACTTGAAAAGGTGGTGCCTGATGTTCCTACCAGCATTGGTGACTTCAGCCTTTAGCAGAGGAGGAACAGGTCTTTGCCCCATGCCTGCGATTAGGGGGCTGTTTGATATTGTTGGCCCTACCAATCTCAATAAACCTAATTTCTTTAAAAATCCTACTAATCATTTTCTCTCTGCAGGAACGTGGAACGTGAGGACATTACATAGAGATTATTCTCTTGATGTCCTCATGCAGGAATTCCAGCGCTATAACCTAGATATTCTAGGCTTGCAAGAGACCAGATGGACAGGTAAAGGTGAGATACTTAAAAATAACTTTAAATTTCTCTTTACAGGAAGAGAGAATGGAAAGCATCACCAAGGCGTGTGTCTGCTGCTCAGAAGACATGCTAGTGATGCTCTTCTAGGATATGAGTGCATTAATGAAAGGTTTCTTACAGCAAAATTTCAGACGAGCATTAAAGACTTGAATGTTATCTGCTGTTATGCCCCCACTGAGGATGCCGATGAGGATGAGAAGGATAGGTTTTACGGACAACTTCAGGATATTTTTAATTCTGTCAAGAAAGGAGTTACCCTTGTTCTTGGTGACTTCAATGCCAAAGTTATTACTGACTCTGACTTTTGGGCAGGAGTAATAGGCCCTTTTGGCATTGGTAGCTGCAATGGCAATGGGCAACGTCTCCTACAGGTAAGTAAACTCAATGGTTTCAGAATAACTAACACTTATTACAAACACCGCGACATACATAAGTACACATGGATTTCACCTGATGGGCTGCATAAGAATATGATTGATTATATATTAATCAACAGCAAATGGGCTAATTCTGTTAGGGAAACCAGGTCATATAGGGGAACTGAAATTGGATCTGACCATTACCTTGTTAAAAGTGTCTTGCAACTTAAACTTAAAAAGTGTTGCGCTAGGTTTAAAAAATTTACCTTTAATACTGAAGCTTTGAAAGACCCAGTTATAGCTAAAGCTTACCATGATAGGTTACTTAGTCATTATGACAGTCATGGTTTGCTTAATACTGAAGTTGAGGAAGAATGGGGCCATTTTAAACAGGCTTTTTTCGAAACTAACAGTACTCTTTTAGGAAAAAAAGGAGCAGAGGAGGCAGAATTATTTAAGTGATAAGGTACTTGAGCTTATTTCAGAAAGAAGGAACTGCAGGAATGTCCTTAATCATTACCCTACTAGTCCTAATAGAAAGGATTACAGAGAGCTTAATAAAAATGTAAAGGATCAGTTAGCTACTGATAAGAATCTTTGGCTTGATGGTTTGGCTGACAAAGCTGAGGAAGCAGTTAGGCAGCACAACAGCAGATAGCTGTACCAGATAGTTAATGTTTTATGTGGTAGAAAACGGACAGGCATACAAGGATTGAAGGATAAACAAGGTAAGGTTATAGAAGGTGAGGATTCTGTCATGGCTAGGTGGGCTGAGCATTTCAGTGATGTTCTAAACAATGTAGTTAGTTCTACTCCCATTGTTTTCAATGATGATAGATGCATTGGTGGCTTCAATGTTGGCCCTATAACACAATCTGAAGTTATTTTGGCTGTTTCTAAACTTAAACTTCATAAATCCCCAGGGGTAGATGAAATTACTACAGAAATGCTCAGAGCTGGGAATGTTTCGGTTACCACTTGGATGACTGAAATTTTGAATAACTTTTATGATAAAGGCATGGTTCCTAAAGATTTTACCAGAGGTATCATTATCCCTATTTTCAAAAAAGGTGATCGCAGTTCTTGTGATAACTATAGGGGTATCAGCCTACTCTCTGTTCCAGGTAAAGTTCTTTCCATGATTGTGCTTAATAGAATTAAGAATCTGGTTGACAGGCAATTGCGTGATGAGCAATGTGAATTCAGAAGTGGTAGGAGATGTGTATATCAGATATTTTCACTTAGGCAGATTCTTGAGAAATGTTTAGAGTTTCAGAAACCTTTGGTTGCTAGTTTTGTTGATTTCAAAAAGGCTTTCGACTCTGTTGATCTTCAAAATTTGTGGTTGATTGTGAGATCATATGGTATACCAGACAAGTTAGTTAACATAATGAAAGCTCTCTATAATAACACTGAGTCATGTGTGAGTGTTGGTAAGTCTTTTAGCAATTGGTTTAGCATTACTTCTGGTGTTCGACAAGGGTGCATTTTGTCTCCTTTTCTCTTTAGTTTGGTTGTTGATTATGTTATGCGAAATTCACTTCAAGGGAAAGATTTTGGCCTTAAATGGGCTGGAGATATGAAAATTTCTGATTTAGATTATGCTGATGATTTAGCCCTTTTGGCAAATGATGTCGATGAGATGAACTCTTTCATTCGAGCTGTTGATGAGACTGGTAGTAGAGTAGGTTTGGTTATAAACAGAGAGAAAACTAAAGTGATGAAAATTGGTCAGGCAGGTTGTGATTCAGTTAATCTGAATGGTTGCAGTCTTGAGCAGGTGTCACAGTTTAATTACCTTGTGGGCTCTGTAACTGATACTGGTGATGTGCGGCATGAGATTAACAGAGGAATAGGTATTGGTGCCAGGACTTTTAAGAATCTATGGAGATTGTGGAGAAATAGGCGTATACACCTAAGACTAAAGACTAAAATTAGACTGTATAATAGTTTGGTTCTTTCTAGGGTTAGTTATGGTAGTGAAACTTGGACGCTGTGTAAGCGAGATAGCAGGAGGCTGGATGCTTTTGATTCTAGATGCTTATGCAGTATCTTGAGTATTAGGTGGTTTAACTTTGTAACTAATGATGAGGTTAGGCAAAGGAGTCTGCAACCTCCTTTAAGCAGCATATTGTGTAGAGAGAGACTCCGCTGGTTTGGCCATGTTGCCCGTATGGATAATTATAGATTGGCGAATAGGGTTATGAACAGTGTGCCTAGAGCCTCAGAAGGAGGGGGAGACCTAGGATGCGGTGGGCAGACAATGTCAAACAGGACCTTGTTAGAATTGGTGTGCAGTGGCCGGATGCAGCAGATGTAGCTCAGACAGATATGCTTGGAGAATTAAACTGCGTGGTCTGGTTGGACCTACGTAGCCCATGGCTGCTTGAGGATGATGATGAAAAAATTAAGCCCTCCCTAGTGAACCATCAAAGTGTGGGGACCTTTTTGGGGAGTTAAAAAATTAAGCCCTCTCTAGTGAACCATCAAAGTGTGGGGACCTTTTTGGGGAGTTAAAAAATTAAGCCCTCCCTAGTGAACCATCAAAGTGTGGGGGCCTTTTTGGGGAGTTAAAAAATTAAGCCCTCCGTAGTGAACCATCAAAGTGTGGTTGAAATTATATTAAAAAATATTATTTATATAATTTTTTGATTGGCTATTACATCTTCAATCTACTGATTCCTTAATAAAGTAACCAGAACGACTTTTAAATTTAAATAAAATCTTTTCAATATTAGTATTATTTCAACGGCAAAAAAGTTTTGTTAGGTGGCTGAAATATATTATATATACAGTATAAGAAATATTTTTAATTTAAAAAAAACCGAAAAACGTATTCATCTACACATATGATTTATAAGCTCTATTGATCTTGTCCTGGTTTCTCATATAATATACAAACACACAGACATGCCCACTGGTTTAGTGGGTGCGGGGGTGGCTCAGTCGGTAGCGCGCCAGGCTCGTAATCTGTAGTTCCCAGTTGGGTCAGCGTTGAGATTTATCTCCGCAAAATTCCCCGCCCTGCCCACGGTCAGTAGGGGACACCGATGGGCTTGGAAAGGCCGCCGTCCGTCGGATGGGACGTTAACCGTGTGCGGGAGAACCATAACCTGTGCACGTTAAAGAACAGGCTGGATGGCCTTGACGGGAGGCTACCATCTGTCTCCCAACAGCTGTTCCAGTGGGTCCCCTCCCCCAACCTTCTCTGAGCCTTCGGGGTCCATGTGACCTGGTCATTTAGCCCATGGTGTGCAAAAAAGTGCCACTCAGAGGTAAAACAACCCAACCCATAATTCATTTGTTATTGAGTTTGCATAATTTCATCGAAATAGGAGGGCTTCATTCCAATGGGGGCTTATACTCATTTTCACCATAATTTTAAATTGAAAATTATAAATTTCATTATCCTAAATTATATTTTATTTATTTTGAAATAATACCATTGATGTTTTAGAATATTTTATTGTATAATTATAATGTCTGTTATTTTACATTCTATTAGATTGCTATATACTAATAACAGTTATGTTGTAAACAGTCGCCCTGGACGAGCGTTGAGATTTGTTTCCGCAATTCTCCCAACCTTACCCTCATTCAGTAGGGGACACCGATGGGCTTGAAAAGGCCACCGTCCGTCGAATGAAACCTTTAGGCCGTGGTTCCGTGTGAAGGGGCGGGGGTGGTAGCGCGCCAGGCTCGTAATGTGTAATTTCAAGGTTCGAGTCCCAGCTGGGTCAGCGTTGAGATTTATCTCCGCTAAGTTCTTCGCCCTGCCCACGGTCAGTAGGGGACACCGATGGGCTTGGAAAGGCCGCCGTCCGTCGGATGGGACGTTAAGTCGTTGCCCGTGTGCGGGAGAGCCATACCCTGTGCACGTTAAAGAACAGGCTGGATGGCCTTGACGGGAGGCTACCATCTGTCTCCCAACAGCTGTTCCAGTGGGTCCCCTCCCCCAACCTTCTCTGAGCCTTCGGGGTCCATGTGACCTGGTCATTTAGCCCATGGTGTGCAAAAAACTAAAAAACTAAAAAACCCAACCCACTGGTTTAGTAATCAAGTACGTTAATCACTAGACCAGACATGGACCTATTTTCGTATATTAATATATAAATTAAAGCGTTACGTATTTAATGAAGTTTGATTTAATTTCGTTGCTGGATTGATTAAATTATGAATATCATATTTCAACTAAAATGAAAACAATTATTTTTCTTTTGCAAAAAGTAGTCTAGCGAACATGTCGAAAAAAAAAACTAGGGTCAAAGATCTGAAATCGTCAAGTACCAGTCGCAGGTTTGGTTCATTATCAGCACAACTTTTGGTAAATTGCTGCAACCATTTGAAAGAATAGCGTTTCGCTAGTTGGTAAAGTGGTGATATCTTCACTTAAAAGAGAAAAGATAAGAAATTTTATCTTTGTAACAGCAGAGAACAATAAACTCTTCACACAGCCAGCTCAGTGTGCTGTTAGATTTGTAGGTGAACTAAACCTGTTCATTTAGGTCTTAAAATATATATTACTGGACGACAGACTCCAGCTGCATGTGGTGTCCAGAATAGTCATTTTTAGTCTTAATTACAGTTAAGATTATTTGACGAAGATTGTGCATTTCAATCAACTAATAGCGGTGTCAATATGGATAAACTATTCATTGACGTGAAGAATTTCATCCATGGTAGTAATACTATTACTGAGAGCTTTATTTTCAGATTACATTACAGATTAACCTTTGTGATTTTGATCACTTTTAGTATCCTGGTGACTGGTAGTCAATACATCGGCGAACCAATGAAATGCATCTCCAAAGACGATATTCCGGAAAAACTGCTGGAAAATTACTGCTGGATCCACACCACGTTTAGTGTGGATCACGCCTGGCACAAGAAGGTCGGCATTGAAATACCTTACCCTGGTGTGGACAAGTTCCTTTTGGGTGAAAAAAGAGTCTACCATGCTTATTACCAGTGGGTCTGCTTTGTTTTATTTTTCCAAGCGATCCTTTTCTACATCCCTAGATATTTCTGGAAACACATGGAAAGCCGTCGCATGCTGAATTTGAAATACGGATCAAGCAAACTAGTTGTCGACTATTTGTACGAGAACTTGGGAAACCACAAAGTGTACGTTTCTTCATATATCATAGCAGAAGTTTTGAATTTCATCAATGTTGTTAGTCAGATCTATCTCATGGACCTTTTTCTAGGAGGTGAGTTTCTGACTTATGGATCAAAAGTCCTATCTTTCGACGATTGGGATTGGAAGGTCCGTCATGACCCCATGATCAGAGTGTTTCCAAGGATGACAAAGTGCACTTTTCACCGATATGGTTCTTCAGGGGATGTTCAGAAACACGACGCTATGTGTCTGTTGCCGATTAACATTATAAATGAAAAAATTTACGTCTTTTTGTGGTTTTGGTTTCTTATTTTAGCTCTGTTAACTGGCATTGAATTGCTATATCGAGCGGCCGCAATCTTAATTCCAAGGGTGCGTCTATATAGTCTCCGACGTAAGGCAAAATACATACCTCAAGATAACCTAGAAATTACAGTGAGGTATACCGGCTGGGATGACTGGTTCGTTTTAAGTTCACTATCGAGAAACATGGATTCCTATAGGTTTGAAACTTTGATTAGCGGATTTGCTTCTCGTTTAAAGGATGAAAGATTTGGCGAAATACATGTAAAATAGGTTAAGATTAAAAAGAATCAATAAGATTAATATGAAATCTTCAGATGTATGATTTATGGAACACTGAGCAGATATTGTAAAAATGTATTTCGTTTTGTGCACATAATTATTCCCTGATCACAAAAGTTACAATCCTATTTTATGTAAATAGGAAACTAATTTCGAAACTCTGTAGCTTCTAAAATAAGCATTTTTTATGATAAAATGTGTGAATATAAATTAACGATTTCAAGTAAAATATTAAAATCTTAAATTTCACTAATATTCGTTTGGTAGTTAAAGGGTTATTGAAGTTTAGATTATAACAACAGCAGTACCAATCATAAGATTTTACCTCAAAAGCTAATTGAAACTTAAATAATAAAGACTGTTGCTGGGACGTTTAATAAAATAAGTGGATGTTTTAGATGTTTGTGTCAGTAATTCTTTTAATATTAGTCGATATTTTCTGAGTTTAATAGCAGAGCATTACTGATGTTAAATATTCCAGCTTCCTTCTCTTTATATATTACTGTTACTGTTAAAAATCGAGATTTAGAAAGACTTGATTGAGTTTTTTTTATTTATCTTCAGTCGTATATTACCATAAAAAACTTATTTTAGAATTTACAGATTCAGAATTTAGTTACCTATTGACCTAAAATTGGATTGTAATTAATTTCTGCGCACCAGTGTACATGAAAGGTGAGAAGTTTAGATTTGTGCTTTTTCCCATTATCTATTTTAGTTTATTGTTGGGGCGTTTTTTAGAAAAAAAATTTTCGTAAATACATCAATGAAAAGAAATTATATATTTAAATGAAAATTTCGACACAATATTGCTCAAAAAATGAGTTTAATCGATATTTTGTTATTTCTAGTGTTTGCTTGATGTATAAATTTTTATATTGAACTTTCATATTTGAAAAACTGTTGCTTGTTGTTTTAACGGAACAATTTCACTGTTGAATTTTAACAGAGTTAAAAAAACAGATTAAATGTAATATTTTCCTGTATCTTATCACTTGTCATTTGTCGGTTTGTTTCTGTGTTTGTCAAAAAAGTCGTTCCACCATATCTTTGAAAACGCGAAGGCAGAAACTCGCTATGCGTCAAATGAAAGCTTATGACATGAGGAATATTGTATGTATATATTACAAAAATTGTATGTATATATTTTAAAGTTCCCCCTATCTTCTTTCCATCCAAAAAAGGGACATACTTTCAGTAAGATATTATCAATTAATATTGCTTAAAAACGATACGCTTTCAAACTGAATATATTGATGAGGAATATATTCGAATAGATTCAATAAGAATTATTTAATAACTTTGATAGTAAATTATAGTTTGATAATACTTTGGCATTTTAAAAAATGTTATGTTGTAAGTGAGCAGCCTTGAATATATGTAACCCTACTGTGGTACCATGAATAATGAAATTTAAGTGGTATCATGGAATCATTATGCCACCAAACACTAAAAATAAAATTTTTCACAATATACTTTTTAAAGACATGTATAATTATTAAATACTCAGGTATTAAATTTTTAAACTTTTTTTTCATTTAAAAAGTCAAATTGTTTTATAAGTATTATTATTGCTATTTTTATCTTTATTACATTTTTGAAAGGTTAATCCGAGTTTAAAAAACTGTTAGATTCAGCTCGCTGGAAAGTAGCTACTCACTTAAAATTTCTTTTTTCTAAATTTTATTAAAGAAAACACGATAATAACTCCCGAGAGGTTTTCTTTAATCTGTGTGCTTCCTCATGTTCAACTGAACCTTTGAACCACTGTTCACTCAGCATGCTTCTTAGATAATTTTCGTACAATGAGTTTGTTTCAGACTGTTCCGAGTACAGTCGCTCAGAAAAATATCCGAACACTACGGTTGATTACAGAATTCAGAAAAAATATCTGTCAACGATTATTTTAGAAATTAGTGATCTGGCAACCTTCGTGTCACGTGACACGAAGTAATATATACGATAATCGTTGACAGATATTTTTTCTGAATTCTGTAATCAACCGTAGTGTTCGGATATTTTTCTGAGCGACTGTACAATTAGGAAATGTATCACAACTGTGCGCACTACTGGGAAAATGGCCGAAAGTATGACGTTTCCAATAATCAACAGTTTTTTTTTTTTAATCTTTTACTGTGGTCAATTTAGCAACAGTAATTTTAAGACAACATCGAAGCATTTTTAATAGATTGCTAATAAACCTACAAAATAATCTAAATATTTTGTTAATACCCGCCCCCCCCAAAAAAAAACTGATCAAAAAATTTATTCATTTAAACTTAATACTCAAATTAAAAATTAAATACTTTTTAAATATGCAACATATTTATTGTATAAGCTTGGGTACCACAGGCTACGGAGAGTCTGGGACAACCAAACTCATAAATTGCAAAACAATCCAACTTAAAAATATTTTTTTGAAACATAATCAAAATTGGCTCAAGTTATTAATGTTAAATTTTGGTCGCAAAAACTTCGTAAACGGCAAAGTAATTAAATTTACAATTATAATAATATTTCCTAATTATTATAAATAACTCTCTTTAGGAACTCTACATAAATGAATTGGACAATTACATTAATTAATTAATTAATTAATTAGAAACAAGCACTGGAACCCTCTCAACAATTTTTATTTCCCTTTTTCCTTTGAAACCGGTTTTAACAATTCATCAATAACAAATTACATCAAACCCTCGTTAGTCCGGATTGACAGAGGGATCGATGTTATTGTTCAACGCGCTCAACAGACTTGTTTCATTTCGAGAGTTGAGGGTGGTATTGACTCTGTCACGGAAGGGCGTTTTTTCTTATAACGCATCATTATGTTCTACTATTTAAGTTAAGATATTTGATTCAATTATAGGGTCCTAAGTAGTTAAAAGTGATATAAAAACTTTTGCTACTTTAACTATCGTCAGCAAGTTGAAGTGATAAAGCAACTTAAGACAGGTATTCCTGAAAGAGAAATTGCTGAAAAATTCGAATAGATTTCAGATTTGAGTGATATTATTATTCCTTAACTGTCTTCGAATATTTTTAAGCCATCTGTTGACGAATAATTATGCTGTCCTTTTTTTATTTTTCAGATAAAATTTAAATTTTAGTGTTTGTGGGAGATAGAAACTGAATATTATAAATGGAGAAAGTGGCTCTACACTTACATACACATTTATTCATAAGATCAGTATTATCATTTTCCATTTATATGTGGTCAAAGCTTTTCGTCTTTTATGGGATCTTTTTGGTTTACTAATCCGGATTATTCACTAATCCTTATTCCCCCTCCCCTAATTCATCCGGATTAACCAGAGTTCACCGTATTAATTTTTTTAGATAATAAACGTTTTTAGCTTCGAAGTGAAATCTAATTGAATAATTGTGTCTTTAAAGTTTCCAGAAACTTATTTTTTAGCTATCGCTGTGCAGAATGCAAATGTTGCATGGAAGAATATTCTGAATGAGAGGAGTGCAAACAAATTTTAAATGTTCCCTGTATGGGAAACAGAGGATGTGACTTAAAATTGCATACAATCGTCCTGTATTGGACAGTTTAGAGAAAGCTTAAAAAAATACATTATCAAATATTCAAAATTCAGTCAAATTTCTCAATTATCAGGAAGTCATGTATTTGTATTCCTACCGGCTCAAGGCAGTTTTCCATGATTGTTTACAGAGATTTTTGATTCATTTGTAATTATTGATATTAAATACTAGAAATCAGTTGGTGTCTTCGACACCTCTCGATTTCCAGCTGGTCACTTGGACCCCTATTTGGCCTGGAGCGCTACATAGGATCTGAAAATTCCTCTCATTTTTGAGTTGCACTTTCCGAATTAGCCCTTTTCACTAACTTTTGGCTCTCCAGCATTAGTGTATCGAAATTGACTTTTGACCTCGAAGGATCCATCAAATCCAAAATTTTGCAACATTTCCGTGATCTACGACCCAAAATACACCGAAGCACTAATTTTCAGCTCTCTTGCACCGAAAGATCTGAATTTGACCTTTGACCTAAAAGGGCTCTCTTGATCCGAAATTTCGCGCATTACTTTTACGAATATGTTCATTATAATAATCAAGAATTTATATAACATTAATTTTTTAAATATAATTTCCTTCTCGCGTTTTCTCATTTTGAAAAAGAAGGGGGAAAAAAAAGCTCCAGGTTCGAGTCCCAACTTCCACAGTTGAGTTTATCTCCACAAGAACGCTATGCCCTGCCCTCTATTAATGGAGGATACCGATAGGTTTGGAAAGGACGCCGTCCGTCCAATGGAATGTTAACTCGTGGTTCCGTGTGAAGGGGCGGCGGTGGCTCAGTCGGTAGCGCGCCAGGTTCGTAATCTGTATTTCCAAGGTTCGAGTCCCAGTTGGGTGAGCGTTGAGATTTATCTCCGTAAACTCTCCGCCCTTCCCACGGTCAGTAGGGGACACCGATGGGCTTGAAAAGGCCGCTGTCCGTCTGATGGGACGGTAAGTCGTGGCCCCGTGTGCTGGAGAGCCATACCCTGTGCACGTTAAAGAACATGCTGGATGGCCTTGACGGGAGGCTACCATCTGTCTCCCAACAGTTGTACAGTGGGTCCCCTCCCCCAACTTTCTCTGAGCCTTCGGGGTCCTTGTGATCTGGCCATTTATCCCATGGTGTGCAAAAAATTGCCACTCAGAGGTAAAACAACACAATCCGTGTGAAGGAAAGTCATAATAATAATAATAACCTTTATTTTGTTCCGTCAGTCAGTACAATATACACTTACATTGCATAATTATCTAATAACAATTAATACATACATGAGAAAAATCGAGAAGGGAAATAGCTGAGAAATATCAATTGCATTAGAAAAGGGAAATAACAATCGTATAAAATATTAGTGATTAATGGGAAGGCGAAACAAAAAAGGAGAGCATAGTAAGCTGACGCTTATTTTTAGTTAATGCTCCCTATTTCCTTTAAAGTTCAATTATGACAGCAGTAATGTATACAATAATTCAAATAGTACAATAATTCAATAGTATAAAAGATCAAATGGTTATGAGACATATTACACTGATACATAGAAGAAGGTTTCATTGCTTTGTAAGAAGACACGTTCTACATTTGATTTTAAATAATTTTTAAAGATTTTGCATTTTTAACATCATCTGGAAGTTCAGATCAAATTTTTACTGCATTGTATTTGATAGATCTCTGCCCAATTGACAATCGACACATGGGTATACTCAGATTCTGTTGTTGGGTTGGGTTGTTTTACCTCTGAGCGGCACTTTTTTGCACACCATGGGCTAAATGGCCAGGTTACAAGGACCTCGAAGGCTCAGAGAAGGTTGGGGGAGGAGACCCACTGGAAGAGCTGTTGGGAGACAGATGGTAGCCTCCCGTCAAGGCCATCCAGCGTGTTCTTTAACGTGCACAGGGTATGGCTCTCCCGCATAGGCGGCCAAGCCCATCGGTGTCCCCTTACTGACCGTGGGCAGGGCGGGGAATTTTGCGGAGATAAATCTCAACGCTGACCCAGCTGGGACTGGAACCTGGGAACTACAGATTACGAGCCTGGCGCGCTACCGACTGATCCACACACCCCGCCCCCCTGGGAGCATGAAAAGAAGAAAGAAAAGCATTTATTTCAAAGTTAGGTGATAATCATTCTCAAAAAGAAAAAAAAAATTTGAAATACCAGATCAGCATATGTACTTTTTCTTCCGTTTGATCCGTTCCGATTAAAACCAACTGTTTCACCCTCCCTTCCACGACTCCAAAAGTTACTATTTATGAAGCTGTGGGATTACCTATCACAAGCTTTCGTTGTAGTTACTATCTCCATACCAAATTTCATTTACTATCTTCATTCTATAGTCCACGCTGTGCACGTTAAATAACATACTGGTTGGTATTGTGACGGGAGGCTAGCTCTCTCTCCCAAACAGATGCTCCAGTGGTTTCTCCTCCCCTAACTTTCTCTGAGCCTTCGGGGTCCTTGTGACCTGGACATTTAGTCCGTTGTGTGAAAAAAAAGTGCCGATCAGGGACAAAACAACTCATACGAATTCATTTCGTAGATTTGCATTCTTGTGTTGCGTTGTGAATACTTGAAAAATTTTAGAAACTTAATTACGAGGAAAAAAACGTATTGAAACAGATTTATGCAATCAGCAACAAATGAACAACAGCGTTTAAAAGCAGTTGAACAACAATGTTGCACAACAAAAGAATAACACAACAAGTGAACAACAGCGTTTAAAAGCAGTTGAACAACAATGTTGCACAACAAAAGAATAACACAACAAATGAACAACAGCGTTTAAAAGCAGTTGAACAACAATGTTGCACAACAAAAGAATAACACAACAAATGAACAACAGCGTTTAAAAGCAGTTGAACAACAATGTTGCACAACAAAAGAATAACACAACAAATGAACAACAGCGTTTAATAGCAGTTGAACAACAATGTTGCACAACAAAAGAATAACACAACAAATGAACAACAGCGTTTAAAAGCAGTTGAACAACAATGTTGCACAACAAAAGAATAACACAACAAATGAACAACAGCGTTTAAAAGCAGTTGAACAACAATGTTGCACAACAAAAGAATAACACAACAAATGAACGTCACTGTTGATTCTTATGCTTGTGAGGATGGCGAACCTCAGCAGAAAAACAACACAAACATCCGTGCCTTTACTCGGAGCTCAGGGAAAATAAGGGACTTAAACGAACAACAGCGTGGGAAAAGGAGTGAACAACAGTGTGGGAAAAGAAGTGAACAACAGTGTGGGAAAAGAAGTGAACAACAGTGTGGGAAAAGAAGTGAACAACAGTGTGGGAAAAGTAGTGAACAACAGCATAGGAAAAGAAGTGAAAATAGCATAGGAAAAGAAGTGAAAATATCATAGGAAAAGAAGTGAAAATAGCATAGGAAAAGAAGTGAAAATATCATAGGAAAAGAAGTGAAAATAGCATAGGAAAAGAAGTGAAAATAGCATAGGAAAAGAAGTGAAAATATCATAGGAAAAGAAGTGAAAATATCATAGGAAAAGAAGTGAAAATAGCATAGGAAAAGAAGTGAAAATAGCATAGGAAAAGAAGTGAAAATAGCATAGGAAAAGAAGTGAAAATAGCATAGGAAAAGAAGTGAAAATAGCATAGGAAAAGAAGTGAAAATAGCTTAGGAAAAGAAGTGAATAACAGCGTAGGAAAAGAAGTGAAAATATCATAGGAAAAGAAGTGAAAATATCATAGGAAAAGAAGTGAAAATATCATAGGAAAAGAAGTGAAAATAGCATAGGAAAAGAAGTGAAAATAGCATAGGAAAAGAAGTGAAAATAGCATAGGAAAAGAAGTGAAAATATCATAGGAAAAGAAGTGAAAATATCATAGGAAAAGAAGTGAAAATAGCATAGGAAAAGAAGTGAAAATATCATAGGAAAAGAAGTGAAAATATCATAGGAAAAGAAGTGAACAACAGCGTAGGAAAAGAAGTGAAAATATCATAGGAAAAGAAGTGAAAATAGCATAGGAAAAGAAGTGAAAATAGCATAGGAAAAGAAGTGAAAATAGCATAGGAAAAGAAGTGAAAATAGCATAGGAAAAGAAGTGAAAATAGCATAGGAAAAGAAGTGAAAATAGCTTAGGAAAAGAAGTGAATAACAGCGTAGGAAAAGAAGTGAAAATATCATAGGAAAAGAAGTGAAAATATCATAGGAAAAGAAGTGAAAATAGCATAGGAAAAGAAGTGAAAATAGCATAGGAAAAGAAGTGAAAATAGCATAGGAAAAGAAGTGAAAATATCATAGGAAAAGAAGTGAAAATATCATAGGAAAAGAAGTGAAAATAGCATAGGAAAAGAAGTGAAAATATCATAGGAAAAGAAGTGAAAATATCATAGGAAAAGAAGTGAAAATAGCATAGGAAAAGAAGTGAAAATATCATAGGAAAAGAAGTGAAAATATCATAGGAAAAGAAGTGAAAATAGCATAGGAAAAGAAGTGAAAATATCATAGGAAAAGAAGTGAAAATATCATAGGAAAAGAAGTGAAAATATCATAGGAAAAGAAGTGAAAATATCATAGGAAAAGAAGTGAAAATAGCATAGGAAAAGAAGTGAATAACAGCGTAGGAAAAGAAGTGAAAATATCATAGGAAAAGAAGTGAAAATAGCATAGGAAAAGAAGTGAAAATAGCATAGGAAAAGAAGTGAAAATATCATAGGAAAAGAAGTGAAAATATCATAGGAAAAGAAGTGAAAATATCATAGGAAAAGAAGTGAAAATAGCATAGGAAAAGAAGTGAATAACAGCGTAGGAAAAGAAGTGAAAATATCATAGGAAAAGAAGTGAAAATAGCATAGGAAAAGAAGTGAAAATAGCATAGGAAAAGAAGTGAAAATAGCATAGGAAAAGAAGTGAAAATAGCATAGGAAATGTGCTATTTCCCAAGTGAACAACAGTGTTGAACAACAAGTAAACAAACAATTAGTGTGACAACAATATCGAAAAACAAATGAACAACAATATTCAGCAACAGGGGCACATTTGTTCTGAACAATAAGCAAGCAACAGCATCGAATAACGCTGAACAACAGTGCTGAACAATTCCTCTATGACGTCATCTCTCCTGGTTGTGGTTTCCGTTGGAACATAAGCATATAAATCAAACGTAATTTAAAACATGTTTGTAATTTCCTATCAATATAATCCAGCATCTGATCGCATTGCTTCGAATTATAAACAGTTCTTGTTTATTTACTATGGCTATTATATTAGGAAACGTTAAAAGATCTAAGTTGAGTGGCATCCGCCTTAGACGAATACAGATGATGTAAGAGGTGAAAGCAGAGAGATGATGATGAAGAGGTGAAAGCAGAGAGAGCAGAAGGCATTCTCAGAGGCAGTATGGTGGAATTCCGTCAACCAAAGTAGGCCCCAGATGATAAGCTCTACATGCTAAGAGAAACTAAATTATCGGTAAATACTTACCGTCCTACTGATAAGAAGTCCTTCACTTCAAGTACAGATTATCTCGCAGGATTTATCAAGCGAACTATGGCTCATTCCTCTTCAACTCGCCTTTGGGAGTTGTCAAGTAGTTTGTTATCGTGGTTTTTGAAATGGAAGATCCTGATTGGATGAAATCAGAGAGATGATAAAATAAAATAAAAAAAAAAAAACGATAATAGATATTGCGGTTGGTTGTTTTACCTCTGAGCGGCACTTTTTTTTGCACATAATGGGCTAAATGGCCAGGTCGCAAGGACCCGCTCAGAGAAGGTTGGGGGAAGGGACCCATTGGAACAGCTGTTGGGAGATAGATGGTAGGTTCCCGTTAAGGCCATCCAGGGTGTTCTTTAACGTGCACTGGGGATGGCTTTCCCACACTTGGGGCCACGACTTAACGTCCTATCCGAAGGACGGCGGCATTTCTAACAAGGTTATTTTCTTTCAAGGTGAAGAGTTTTGCGGAGATAAATCTCAACGCTGACCAAACTGGGACTCGAACCTGGGAACTGCAGATTACGAGCCTGGCACGCTACCGACTGAGCCACCCTCATCCCTCAACATATTTGGCGAATATGGGATGCTCGTTTTCAAAGAGAATGAAGTTTTTTAGTTCAAACTAATGGGTGATTGGTAGAATTCAAACGATAATATTTTATTAGTACCTATATAACACAAAAAGAATTCCTTACTTAGACGAAAAAGACTATCTTAGTATTCCCCCGCCCTTGGGGACGGGGGTGGCTCAGTCGGTAGCGCGCCAGGCTCGTAATCTGTAGTTCCCAGGTTCGAGTCCCAGCTGGGTCAGCGTTGAGATTTATTCTCCGCAAAATTCCCCGCCCTGCCCACGGTCAGTAGGGGACACCGATGGACTTGGAAAAGGCCGCCGTCCGTCGGATGGGACGTTAAGCCGTGGCCCCGTGTGCGGGAGAGCAAATGAATTCCTGTGCACGTTAAAGAGCAAGCTGGATGGCCTTGACGGGAGGCTACCATCTGTCTCCCAACAGCTGTTCCAGTAGGTCCCCTCCCCCAACCTTCTCTGAGCCTTCGGGGTCCATGTGACCTGGCCATTTAGCCCATGGTGTGCAAAAAAGTGCCGCTCAGAGGTAAAACAACCCAACCTAACCCCCGTCCTTGGGGCTAAGGGGTCAAATCAGTCGGTATAAGCCACATGACTATCACAGGGTTCAGATTTATCCCCGCTAACACCCCCCCCTGCCCTTGGTCAGGAGGAGGAGGACACCGATAGCTTGCAGAAGACCACTTTCTCTGCCTTCGGCAAGCCTTCGGGGTCCATGTGACCTGGCCATTTAGCCCTTTGTCTGCAAAAGAAGTGCCGCTCAGAGATAAAACAACTCAATCCAACCTGTTCAATCTAACCCAACTGCAGAGAACAATCTAACCCAATTTAAGTGCTCAGAGGTTAGAACAATCTAACCCAATTTAAGTGCTCAGAGGTTAGAACAATCTAACCCAACTGCAGAGAACAATCTAACCCAATTTAAGTGCTCAGAGGTTAGAACAATCTAACCCAATTGCAGAGAACAATCTAACCCAATTTAAGCGCTCAGAGGTTAGAACAATCGAACCCAATTGCAGAGAACAATCGAACCCAATTTAAGCGCTTAGAGGTTAGAACAATCTAACCCAATTTAAGCGCTCAGAGGTTAGAACAATCTAGCCCAATTTAAGCGCTCAGAGGTTAGAACAATCTAACCCAATTTAAGTGCTCAGAGGTTAGAACAATCTAACCCAATTGCAGAGAACAATCTAACCCAATTTAAGTGCTCAGAGGTTAGAACAATCTAACCCAATTGCAGAGAACAATCTAACCCAATTTAAGCGCTCAGAGGTAGAACAATCTAACACAATCGACTAACACACTCTACAACCAAAAAGTCAATTTTTTTTTCAATTTATTATTCCATTTTGAATTTTATACAATTTACATTTCATATATAGTTTGAGTTTATTTATTTAATTTGTTTCAGTTTAAAAAATTTAACAACATAATTTTTACATTTATTAAATTGAACTTTTATTTAAAAATTAAAATATAAGATAATGAAATATATAGCATTTTTAAATATTTAATTTTTATTTCAATTAATGTTTAAATGACCAACCATCCACAAAAGTATGAAATACGCCGACTTTTTAATTTTTTTAACAGTTTTCACTTCTTAAAATATTTACTAAATTTATCAAATTTCTGGAATATTTAGATCATTTACAATACACGTTTGAAAATTCCTATTTTTTCATGCTTAGCGCCCTCTGACGATGGAAATCAAAGCTTTCTGGAGAACCTGAAAAATGTCAATTATAAAATTTAATCAATGTCTATTCAAATTAAATAGTTTTTTTATTAATATCTTTAAATATAAAGTTCAATGATTTTAATTTAAAATTTACATTAAGAAAGTAAAACAAGATACTCATTTTTCCTTTTCGTTGTCGAATATCTACCATAAAAGACTTCCATAATGATCGTCATATTCTTCAAAAGTGGAATGTGATCTGCCCAATTGGGAAACCATGACTAGACAATTTCAGTGCTCTACCCTTATGGGATGCGGATTGGCTCAATCGGTAGCGCGCCAGGCTCGTAATCTTAACTCCCAACAGTGGCAGCGTTGATATTTATCTTCGTCAACCTCCACTCTGAACTCAGTCAGAAACGGAAAACTAGTAATCTGCGAAAGCTTACCGTCTGTTGAATGGATTGTTAAGCCGTGGTCTCGTGTGCTGTGTTGGGCTGTTTAAAACCTGAGCTGAACTGTTTTGATACAATGGGTTGGGTTGGCTTGTTTTACCTCTGAGCGGCACTTTTTTGCACACCATGGCTAAATGGCCAGGTCACAAGGATCCCGAAGGCTCAGAGAAGGTTGGGGGAGGGGACCCACTGGAACAGCTGTTAGGAGACAGATGGTAGCCTCAAGGCCATCCAATGTGTTCTTTAACGTGCACAGGGTATGGCTCTCTCCAGCACACGCAGCCACGGCTTAACGTCCCATACGACGGACGGCGGCATTTCAAGCCCATCGGTGTCCCCTACTGACCGTGGGCAGGGCGGGAAATTTTGCGGAGATAAATCTCAACTCTGACTCAGCTGGGACTCGAACCTGGGAACTACAGGTTACGAGCCTGGCGCGCTACTGACTGAGCTAACCCCGCCCCTGATACAATGGACTAAATGGCCAGGTTCACAAGGTACCTGAGGGTTCAGAGAAGGTTGGGGAAATGGACCCACTGGAACAGCTGTTAGGAGACATAAGATAGCCTCCCGTCAAGGTCATCCAGTGTGTTCTTTAATGTGCACAGGGTGTGGCTCTTTGATATAAGGAGGCATGGCCTTACGTCCCATATGACGGACGGCGGCCATTCTAAGAACGTCGGTGTCCCCTACTCACTGTGGGCAGGGCGAGGAGTTTTGCAGGGATAAATCTCAACGCTGACTCAGCTGGGACTCGAACCTGGGAATTGCAGATTATTAGCTTTAGCGCGCTAACCACTAGAGGAGAGTCATAACCTGCGCACGTTAAAGAACGCACTGGATGGTCTTAACGGAGGCTTTCATCTGTCTCCTAACAGATGTCTCAGATGTCTAGTGATACCGCTTTTCCACCTTCTCTGAGCACTTGGGGTCCTTGTGACCTAGTTGATTAGTTTAGTATGTGAAAAAAAAGGAAAAAAAAACACCGCCTGGAGGTAAAAACCAACTTCAAGCTGTGGCAACCTGTACACCTTAACGAACTTTGGAGGGCTTTGACGGGAGGCTTCCATCTGTCTGCTAACCAGTGGATCCCCTTCTCCCAAGGGTACTGGGTGGCTTAGTGGGTAGCGTACCAAGCTATCTGCAGTTCTCATGCTAGAGTCCCAGCCGCGCCAGCGAGATTTATGTCTACAAAACTCCCCGTTCTGCCCTTGGTCAGTAGGGGACACCGTTGGGCTTGGAAAAGCAGCCGTCCTTCGTGAAGCCATGGCTGGGAGAGTCATATCCTGTGCGCGTTAAAGAACACGCTGGATGGTCTTGACGATAGGCTACCATCTGTCTCCTAACAGCTGTCCAGTGGATTTCCTCTCTCCAACCTTCGCTTAGCATTCGGGGTGCTTGTGACCTGGCCATTTACACCATTTTGTTCAAAAAATCTGAGAGGTAGAACAACCCAACTCACTCAAATCATATTCATCAGACGCTTTTCAAAATTTGCACTCAACAGAAAGATATTACCGTTTTATAAAAATAGATAAATCACAGATATTAAAAATAAAAAAATGCGATATTTACTTCTGTCTGGCATTAAGACATAATATTACGTTTTGTTATTGAACTTTAGCACGACTACTATTTTATTGGACAATATTCCTCCTGATACGTAACTATGGCAACCTTGTACCCTGTTCTTCCGCTTCTGAAGCAGACTAAACAGGATGAATGGAGGCAGCCAAAACAAAGTTTATTTTTCGAGAAGGAAATGCGATATATTCGTGGATGATCTGCATATTAAACTGAAGTTATTCCTGCATTTGTAAGTTAGTTACCTTTGTAATGAATGAGATTAGATTTTTCGTAAATGAACATTCTCAGTACTGAAGTTCATTCATCGCAGACTTTATTAGCTACAGTTCCATGTTATGTTCACAGCAACTCAATAACTTAAATAATTTTTTTATGAAGAAATGTGACTGAAGATAACTTAAATATCACAATTATATCTATTTAAATCTCGATTTTCAACAATATCCGTTCAGCGTTTAAAGAATTATGGGTTGGGATGTTTTTTCTCTGAGCGAGACTTTTTTGCACACAATGGGCTAAATATCCAGTCACAAGGACCCCGAAGGCTCAGAAGTGGTTGGAGCAAGGAACCGACTGGAAATGTTGTTGAGGGAGAGATGGTAGCCTCCCAACAAAGCCATATGGTCAGGTCACAAAGACCTCTAAGGCTCAGAGAAGGTTGGGGGAGGGGACCCACTGGAACAGCTGTTGGGAGACAGATGGTAGTCTCCCGTCTAGGCCATCCAGCATGTTCTTTAACGTGCACATGGTATGGCTCTCCCGCACACGGGGCCACGGCTTAACGTCCCATCCGACGGACGGCGGTCTTTCCAAGCCCATCGGTGTCCCCTACTGACCGTGGGCAGGGCGGGGAATTTTGTAATGACAAATCTTAAAGCTAACCCAGATGGGACTCGAACCTGGGAACTACAGATTACTTTTGGAGCAGCTTTTTTTGCACACAATGGTTAAATTATCAGGTCACAAGGACCCTGAAAGCTCAGAGAAGGTTGGAGGGGGGGGGGGGATTGACTGGAACAGCTGTTGGGAGACAGATTGTAGCCTCCCGTCAAAGCCATCCAGCGTGTTCTTTAACTCTCCTTGCACACGGGGCCACGGTTTAATATCCCATCCGATAGATGGCTGCCTTTCCAAGCCCATCGGTGTTCCCTAGTCACCGACTGCAGGGCAGAGAGTTTTGCGGAGATAAATCTCAACGTGGAACTCGATCCTTGGAACTGAAGATTACGAGCTTGCCGCGCTACCGACTGAGCCACTCCCACCCCAAAACACAGTTATGGGTGTTAAAATATTAACAAGTTGCTTCGTTCTGCAAAAAAAGAAACCCAACAAAATTGACGAAATTTAACTTAATTTTTAAGCGAACTGCTAAAAAATATTCTTACACTTGTTAGTAATATTCTTTTTATAAAAGGTTATTGATTTCATTTTAACTTGTTCTTTTATTAACTTTTCAGAACAATTATTTAAAATGCCAATGTTCCTGTTAAATATTTTAATTTCCGTAACTTTCTAAATACTGAACGAAATATAGTTGAAAATTAAATTTAAATAGATTATTTCAGTCACATTTTTTCATAAAATAGCTTATCTAAGAAGTTACTGAATTCTGTATCTGAGTTAATATTGGCATACTATGGAACTTTACAGAATGCAGTGACCAATAATTGTTCACTAGTAATGGCTAAGTCAGTAGCGTACCAGATTCGTAAGCTATATTTCCTACGTTTCAGCCCCCACTGCAGCCCATCAGATAGGATGTTAAGCCATGATCCGTGTGCGGGAGAGTCGTACCTTGTGCAGGTTAAACAATAGGATAAAATGGCCTTGACCGATGTCTACCATCTGTCTCCTAACAACTGTTCAGTGACCTCGGGGTCCTTGTGACCTGCCCATTTAGTATATTGTGTGCAAAAAAGTGCAGCTGAGAGGCAAAACAACCCATATACTGGGTCGTGTCTGGGGGAGGCGTGAGTCGTGCCTTTGAGCTTCAATTACAACCGGGTTGGGTTGTTTTACCTCTGAGCGGCACTTTGTTTGCACACCATGGGTTAAATAGCCAGGCCACATGGACTCCGAAGGCTCAGAGAAGGTTGGGGGAGGGGATCCACTGGAACAGCTGTTGGGAGACAGATGGTAACCCAACAGTCTCCAACAGAACAGCTGTTGGAGACTGTTGGGAGTCAAGGCCATCCAGCGTGTTCTTTAACGTGCATAGGGTATGGCTCTCCCGCACACGGGGCCACGACTTAACGTCCCATCCGTCGGACGGAGGCCTTTCCAAGACCATCGGTGTCCCTTACTGACTGTGGGCAGGGCGAGGTGTTTTACTGAGGGAAATCTCAACGCTCACCCAGCTGGGACTCGAACCTGGGAACTGCAGATTATGAGCCTGGCGCGCTACCGACTGAGCCACCCAGCCCAAATTACAACCGGGTACTAGTAAGAAATTGCAAATTGTAGCCTTCCAAAGGAATTTCATAAAATTATGTTGAACGAAAAAAAATCACCGTTTAATCAGGTTCGGTTGGAATATTTTATGTTTTGACGTAATTTCCTAAATTACGTCAAAACATAAAATATTCCAACCGAACCTGCAACTCCAGGTCACCATCATATCATCGCACCCAAAATGGCAGCGACGAATCAGTCTTTGCCTGAGGATCACAGTAGAAACAGGCCAGACTGAATACAGGACAGAAAAACGTCTACCAGTAACCTGACATTCCAGTTACCTTAACAGCAAGTTGAATGTCCTCTTGCAGTATCAGCAGAGGTTTGTGTGCGGATCACATGTATTCCGTAAAGAGAGAAGTAGGTGACGGTGAACTTGATCCTTCGTCCAAGATGGAAGCTGAAACCACCACTCACGGCGAGAAGGTGGTTGAACAAGTACACTTCTGTACACACCCATACTCTAAATCGGGAATATTTTAATTCGCTATTTCTATGCCAACATACAAAGAGAAGTAGAACAGTGGTTTCCAAATGGGGCGTTATAATATATACAAGGGGTACACCAGTTACATACACATTTCCATGGGTTACCGCCCGTTACATACACATTTCCAGGGGTTACCGCCAGTTACATACACATTTCCAGGGGTTACCGCCAGTTACATACACATTTCCAGGGGTTACCACCAGTTACATACACATTTCCAGGGGTTACCGCCAGTTACATACCCATTTCCAGGGGTTACCGCCAGTTACATACCCATTTCCAGGGGTTACCGCCAGTTACATACACATTTCCAGGGGTTACCACCAGTTACATACACATTTCCAGGGGTTACCGCCAGTTACATACCCATTTCCAGGGGTTACCGCCAGTTACATACCCATTTCCAGGGGTTACCGCCAGTTACATACCCATTTCCAGGGGTTACCGCCAGTTACATACCCATTTCCAGGGGTTACCGCCAGTTACATACCCATTTCCAGGGGTTACCGCCAGTTACATACCCATTTCCAGGGGTTACCGCCAGTTACATACCCATTTCCAGGGGTTACCGCCAGTTACATACACATTTCCAGGGGTTACCGCCAGTTACATACACATTTCCAGGGGTTACCACCAGTTACATACCCATTTCCAGGGGTTACCGCCAGTTACATACCCATTTCCAGGGGTTACCGCCAGTTACATACCCATTTCCAGGGGTTACCGCCAGTTACATACACATTTCCAGGGGTTACCACCAGTTACATACACATTTCCAGGGGTTACCGCCAGTTACATACCCATTTCCAGGGGTTACCGCCAGTTACATACCCATTTCCAGGGGTTACCGCCAGTTACATACCCATTTCCAGGGGTTACCGCCAGTTACATACCCATTTCCAGGGGTTACCGCCAGTTACATACACATTTCCAGGGGTTACCGCCAGTTACATACACATTTCCAGGGGTTACCGCCCGTTACATATCCATTTCCAGAGGTTACCGCCAGTTACATACACATTTCCAGGGGTTACCGCCAGTTACATACACATTTCCAGGGGTTACCGCCCGTTACATACCCATTTCCAGGGGTTACCACCAGTTACATACCCATTTCCAGGGGTTACCGCCAGTTACATACCCATTTCCAGGGGTTACCGCCAGTTACATACCCATTTCCAGGGGTTACCGCCAGTTACATACACATTTCCAGGGGTTACCGCCAGTTACATACACATTTCCAGGGGTTACCGCCCGTTACATACACATTTCCAGGGGTTACCGCCCGTTACATACACATTTCCAGGGGTTACCGCCAGTTACATACACATTTCCAGGGGTTACCGCCAGTTACATACCCATTTCCAGGGGTTACCGCCAGTTACATACCCATTTCCAGGGGTTACCGCCAGTTACATACCCATTTCCAGGGGTTACCGCCAGTTACATACCCATTTCCAGGGGTTACCGCCAGTTACATACCCATTTCCAGGGGTTACCGCCAGTTACATACCCATTTCCAGGGGTTACCGCCAGTTACATACCCATTTCCAGGTGTTACCGCCAGTTACATACACATTTCCAGGGGTTACCGCCCGTTACATACACATTTCCAGGGGTTACCGCCCATTACATACACATTTCCAGGGGTTACCGCCCGTTACATACACATTTCCAGGGGTTACCGCCAGTTACATACACATTTCCAGGGGTTACCGCCCGTTACATACACATTTCCAGGGGTTACCGCCCGTTACATACACATTTCCAGGGGTTACCGCCAGTTACATACACATTTCCAGGGGTTACCGCCAGTTACATACCCATTTCCAGGGGTTACCACCAGTTACATACCCATTTCCAGGGGTTACCGCCAGTTACATACCCATTTCCAGGGGTTACCGCCAGTTACATACCCATTTCCAGGGGTTACCGCCAGTTACATACCTATTTCCAGGGGTTACCGCCAGTTACATACACATTTCCAGGGGTTACCGCCAGTTACATACACATTTCCAGGGGTTACCGCCCGTTACATACACATTTCCAGGGGTTACCGCCAGTTACATACACATTTCCAGGGGTTACCGCCAGTTACATACACATTTCCAGGGGTTACCACCAGTTACATACACATTTCCAGGGGTTACCGCCAGTTACAGACACATTTCCAGGGGTTACCGCCAGTTACATACCCATTTCCAGGGGTTACCGCCAGTTACATACACATTTCCAGGGGTTACCGCCAGTTACATACACATTTCCAGGAGTTACCGCCAGTTACATACACATTTCCAGGGGTTACCGCCAGTTACATACACATTTCCAGGGGTTACCGCCAGTTACATACACATTTCCAGGGGATACCGCCAGTTACATACACATTTCCAGGGGTTACCGCCAGTTACATACACATTTCCAGCGGTTACCACCAGTTACATACACATTTCCATGGGTTATCGCCAGTTACATACACATTTCCAGGGGTTACCGCCAGTTACATACACATTTCCACATATACATTCCTATAATATATAGCCAAATGGGGAGTTTCCAAATGGGGCGTCTATAACACCTTTGGGGTCGTTTTCTTCAGTTGTTTGTGTATTGGCTGGTTGGTTTACCTCTGAGTAGCAATTTTTTGCACACAATGGGCTAAACGGCTAAGTCACAAGGACCCTGAAGGCTGGAAAGGAAATGAAATGACCGTGAGCAGTGGAAGTTGATTAAATGGAATATCGACTAGTTATTTGATTAGCACAGTTGTGAATGTTTTGTTTGGAGAGAAATTGCATGCAAGGTAAATGTTATTTCAACTACAGGTACTGGGACAGAAAAATAGAAACAGTTCTATGCAATCTCAACAGAAAATCGCATTCAGAGCTCTATAACTTCTTTAATATGACTTTTAGTTAAAATATGCGTAAAGATAAATTAAAGTTGTCGATCAAATTGGGGCGGGGTTGGCTGAGGCGGTAGCGCGCCAGTCTCGTAATGTGTGTTTCCAGGTTCTAGTCCCATCTGGGTCAGCGTTAAGATTTATCTCCGCAAAACTCCCCGCCCTGCCCACGGTCAGTAGGGGACACCGATGGGCTTGGAAAGACCGCCGCCGTCGGATGGGGCGTTAAGCCGTGACTCCTTGTGCGGGAGAGCCATACCCTGTGCACGTTAAAGAACACGCTAGATGGCCTTGACGGGAGGCTACCATCTGTCTCCTAACAGCTGTTCCAGTGGGTCACCTCCCCCAAACTTCTCGTAGCCTTCGGGGTCCTTGTGACTTGGCCATTTAGCCCATTGTGTGCAAAAAATTGCCTCTCAGAGGTAAAACATCCAACCAATATCTCAAACATTTTCTAGATCTCGATTTTAAACAATATTTCTTCAGTTGCCTCTAGTAGAGTACAGGGAGCATTGCACCCGGTACTGAGCAATAACCAATTTTAATGCTTAAATTAAATTTTGGGATAAGTTATTTGTAGCCCGTTAAATAGTCCAGAGTTCATAACAAATATTTTTTAAAGTCGACATTTATTTTGATTCAGATCTTTAATTAATCTTTAGATTAATAGTTCTCAACCTTTTATGCTTCATGTACCCCCTGGAAATGTGTATGTAACTGGCGTACCCCTTGTATAGATAGATACAACTATGGTTATAGTACAACAATGGGAATAATATAAAACATATATCAGTGGTTCTCAACCTTTTATGCTTCATGTACCCCCTGGAAATGTGTATGTAACTGGCGTACCCCTTGTATAGATAGATAAAACTATAGTTATAGTATAACAATGGGAATAAAATAAAACATATATATCAGTGGTTCTCAACCTTTTATGCTTCACGTACCCCCTGGCAATGTGTATGTAACTGGCATACCCTTTGTATAGATACATAAAACTATAGTTATAGTATAACAATGGGAATAAAATAAAACATATATATCAGTGGTTCTCAACCTTTAATGCTTCACGTATCCCCTGGAAATGTGTATGTAACTGGCGTACCCCTTGTATAGATAGATAAAACTATAGCTATATTATAACAATGGGAATAAAATAAAACATATATATCAGTGGTTCTCAACCTTTAATGCTTCACGTACCCCCTGGAAATGTGTATGTAACTGGCGTACCCCTTGTGTAGATAGATAAAACTATAGTTATAGTATAACAATGGGTATAAAATAAAACATATATATCAGTGGTTCTCAACCTTTTATGCTTCACGTATCCCCTGGAAATGTGTATGTAACTGGCGTACCCCTTGTATAGATAGATAAAACTATAGGTATAGTATAACAATGGGAATAAAATAAAACATATATATCAGTGGTTCTCAACCTTTTATGCTTCACGTATCCCCTTGAAATGTGTATGTAACTGGCGTACCCTTGTATAGACAGATAAAACTATAGTTCTAGTATAACAATGGGAATAAAATGAAACATATATATCAGTGGTTCTCAACCTTTAATGCTTCACGTACCCCCTGGAAATGTGTATGTAACTGGCGTACCCCTTGTATAGATAGATAAAACTATAGGTATAGTATAACAATGGGAATAAAATAAAACATATATATCAGTGGTTCTCAACCTTTAATGCTTCACGTACCCCCTGGAAATGTGTATGTAACTGGCGTACCCTTTGTACAGATACATAAAACTATAGTTATAGTATAACAATGGGAATAAAATAAAACATATATATCAGTGGTTCTCAACCTTTTATACTTCACGTACCCCCTGGCAATGTGTATGTAACTGGCGTACCCCTTGTATAGATAGATAAAACTATGGTTATAGTATAACAATGGGAATAATATAAAACATATATCAGTGGTTCTCAACCTTTTATGCTTCACGTACCCCCTGGAAATGTGTATGTAACTGGCGTACCCCTTGCATAGATAGATAAAACTATAGTTATAGTATAACAATGGGAATAAAATAAAACATATATATCAGTGGTTCTCAACCTTTAATGCTTCACGTACCCCCTGGAAATGTGTATGTAACTGGCGTACCCTTTGTACAGATACATAAAACTATAGTTATAGTATAACAATGGGAATAAAATAAAACATATATATCAGTGGTTCTCAACCTTTTATACTTCACGTACCCCCTGGCAATGTGTATGTAACTGGCGTACCCCTTGTATAGATAGATAAAACTATGGTTATAGTATAACAATGGGAATAATATAAAACATATATCAGTGGTTCTCAACCTTTTATGCTTCACGTACCCCCTGGAAATGTGTATGTAACTGGCGTACCCCTTGCATAGATAGATAAAACTATAGTTCTAGTATAACAATGGGAATAAAATGAAACATATATATCAGTGGTTCTCAACCTTTAATGCTTCACGTACCCCCTGGAAATGTGTATGTAACTGGCGTACCCCTTGTATAGATAGATAAAACTATAGCTATAGTATAACAATGGGAATAAAATAAAACATATATATCAGTGGTTCTCAACCTTTTATGCTTCACGTACCCCCTGGAAATGTGTATGTAACTGGCGTACCCCTTGTATAGATAGATAAAACTATAGCTATAGTATAACAATGGGAATAAAATAAAACATATATATCAGTGGTTCTCAACCTTTAATGCTTCACGTACCCCCTGGAAATGTGTATGTAACTGGCGTACCCTTTGTACAGATACATAAAACTATAGTTATAGTATAACAATGGGAATAAAATAAAACATATATATCAGTGGTTCTCAACCTTTTATACTTCACGTACCCCCTGGCAATGTGTATGTAATTGGCGTACCCCTTGTATAGATAGATAAAACTATGGTTATAGTATAACAATGGGAATAATATAAAACATATATCAGTGGTTCTCAACCTTTTATGCTTCACGTACCCCCTGGAAATGTGTATGTAACTGGCGTACCCCTTGTATAGATAGATAAAACTATAGCTATAGTATAACAATGGGAATAAAAGAAAACATATATATCAGTGGTTCTCAACCTTTTATGCTTCACGTACCCCCTGGAAATGTGTATGTAACTGGCGTACCCCTTGTATAGATAGATAAAACTATGGTTATAGTATAACAATGGGAATAAAATAAAACATATATATCAGTGGTTCTCAACCTTTTATGCTTCACGTACCCCCTGGAAATGTGTATGTAACTGGCGTACCCCGTGTATAGATAGATAAAACTATAGTTATAGTATAACAATGGGAATAAAATAAAACCTATATATCAGTGGTTCTCAACCTTTTATGCTTCACGTACCCCCTGGCAATGTGTATGTAACTGGCATACCCTTTGTATAGATACATAAAACTATAGTTATAGTATAACAATGGGAATAAAATAAAACGTATATATCAGTGGTTCTCAACCTTTTATGCTTCACGTACCCCCTGGAAATGTGTATGTAACTGGCGTACCCCTTGTATAGATAGATAAAACTATGGTTATAGTACAACAATGGGAATAATATAAAACATATATCAGTGGTTCTCAACCTTTTATGCTTCATGTACCCCCTGGAAATGTGTATGTAACTGGCGTACCCCTTGTATAGATAGATAAAACTATAGTTATAGTATAACAATGGGAATAAAATAAAACATATATATCAGTGGTTCTCAACCTTTTATGCTTCACGTACCCCCTGGCAATGTGTATGTAACTGGCATACCCTTTGTATAGATACATAAAACTATAGTTATAGTATAACAATGGGAATAAAATAAAACATATATATCAGTGGTTCTCAACCTTTAATGCTTCACGTACCCCCTGGAAATGTGTATGTAACTGGCGTACCCCTTGTATAGATAGATACAACTATGGTTATAGTATAACAATGGGAATAAAATAAAACATATATATCAGTGGTTCTCAACCTTTTATGCTTCACGTATCCCCTGGAACTGTGTATGTAACTGGCGTACCCCTTGTATAGACAGATAAAACTATAGTTCTAGTATAACAATGGGAATAAAATAAAACATATATATCAGTGGTTCTCAACCTTTTATGCTTCACGTACCCCCTGGCAATGTGTATGTAACTGGCATACCCTTTGTATAGATACATAAAACTATAGTTATAGTATAACAATGGGAATAAATTAAAACATATATATCAGTGGTTCTCAACCTTTAATGCTTCACGTACCCCCTGGAAATGTGTATGTAACTGGCGTACCCCTTGTATAGATAGATAAAACTATAGCTATAGTATAACAATGGGAATAAAATAAAACATATATATCAGTGGTTCTCAACCTTTTATGCTTCACGTATCCCCTGGAAATGTGTATGTAACTGGCGTACCCCTTGTATAGACAGATAAAACTATAGTTCTAGTATAACAATGGGAATAAAATGAAACATATATATCAGTGGTTCTCAACCTTTAATGCTTCACGTACCCCCTGGAAATGTGTATGTAACTGGCGTACCCCTTGTATAGATAGATAAAACTATAGCTATATTATAACAATGGGAATAAAATAAAACATATATATCAGTGGTTCTCAACCTTTAATGCTTCACGTACCCCCTGGAAATGTGTATGTAACTGGCGTACCCCTTGTGTAGATAGATAAAACTATAGTTATAGTATAACAATGGGAATAAAATAAAACATATATATCAGTGGTTCTCAACCTTTTATGCTTCACGTATCCCCTGGAAATGTGTATGTAACTGGCGTACCCCTTGTATAGATAGATAAAACTATAGGTATAGTATAACAATGGGAATAAAATAAAACATATATATCAGTGGTTCTCAACCTTTTATGCTTCACGTATCCCCTTGAAATGTGTATGTAACTGGCGTACCCTTGTATAGACAGATAAAACTATAGTTCTAGTATAACAATGGGAATAAAATGAAACATATATATCAGTGGTTCTCAACCTTTAATGCTTCACGTACCCCCTGGAAATGTGTATGTAACTGGCGTACCCCTTGTATAGATAGATAAAACTATAGCTATAGTATAACAATGGGAATAAAATAAAACATATATATCAGTGGTTCTCAACCTTTTATGCTTCACGTACCCCCTGGAAATGTGTATGTAACTGGCGTACCCCTTGTATAGATAGATAAAACTATAGGTATAGTATAACAATGGGAATAAAATAAAACATATATATCAGTGGTTCTCAACCTTTAATGCTTCACGTACCCCCTGGAAATGTGTATGTAACTGGCGTACCCCTTGTATAGATAGATAAAACTATAGTTCTAGTATAACAATGGGAATAAAATGAAACATATATATCAGTGGTTCTCAACCTTTTATGCTTGACGTATCCCCTGGAAATGTGTATGTAACTGGCGTACCCCTTGTATAGACAGATAAAACTATAGTTCTAGTATAACAATGGGAATAAAATGAAACATATATATCAGTGGTTCTCAACCTTTAATGCTTCACGTACCCCCTGGAAATGTGTATGTAACTGGCGTACCCCTTGTATAGATAGATAAAACTATAGCTATAGTATAACAATGGGAATAAAAGAAAACATATATATCAGTGGTTCTCAACCTTTTATGCTTCACGTACCCCCTGGAAATGTGTATGTAACTGGCGTACCCCTTGTATAGATAGATAAAACTATAGGTATAGTATAACAATGGGAAAAAAATAAAACATATATATCAGTGGTTCTCAACCTTTAATACTTCACGTACCCCCTGGAAATGTGTATGTAACTGGGTACCCCTTGTATAGATAGATAAAACTATAGCTATAGTATAATAATGGGAATAAAATAAAACATATATATCAGTGGTTCTCAACCTTTAATGCTTCACGTACCCCCTGGAAATGTGTATGTAACTGGCGTACCCCTTGTATAGATAGATAAAACTATAGTTATAGTATAACAATGGGAATAAAATAAAACATATATATCAGTGGTTCTCAACCTTTAATGCTTCACGTACCCCCTGGAAATGTGTATGTAACTGGCGTACCCCTTGTATAGATAGATAAAACTATAGTTCTAGTATAACAATGGGAATAAAATGAAACATATATATCAGTGGTTCTCAACCTTTTATGCTTCACGTACCCCCTGGAAATGTTTATGTAACTGGCGTACCCCTTGTATAGATAGATAAAACTATGGTTATAGTATAACAATGGGAATAATATAAAACATATATCAGTGGTTCTCAACCTTTTATGCTTCATGTACCCCCTGGAAATGTGTATGTAACTGGCGTACCCCTTGTATAGATAGATAAAACTATAGTTATAGTATAACAATGGGAATAAAATAAAACATATATATCAGTGGTTCTCAACCTTTTATGCTTCACGTACCTCCTGGCAATGTGTATGTAACTGGCATACCCTTTGTATAGATACATAAAACTATAGTTATAGTATAACAATGGGAATAAAATAAAACATATATATCAGTGGTTCTCAACCTTTAATGCTTCACGTACCCCCTGGAAATGTGTATGTAACTGGCGTACCCCTTGTATAGATAGATAAAACTATAGCTATAGTATAACAATGGGAATAAAATAAAACATATATATCAGTGGTTCTCAACCTTTTATGCTTCACGTATCCCCTGGAAATGTGTATGTAACTGGCGTACCCCTTGTATAGACAGATAAAACTATAGTTCTAGTATAACAATGGGAATAAAATGAAACATATATATCAGTGGTTCTCAACCTTTAATGCTTCACGTACCCCCTGGAAATGTGTATGTAACTGGCGTACCCCTTGTATAGATAGATAAAACTATAGCTATATTATAACAATGGGAATAAAATAAAACATATATATCAGTGGTTCTCAACCTTTAATGCTTCACGTACCCCCTGGAAATGTGTATGTAACTGGCGTACCCCTTGTGTAGATAGATAAAACTATAGTTATAGTATAACAATGGGTATAAAATAAAACATATATATCAGTGGTTCTCAACCTTTTATGCTTCACGTATCCCCTGGAAATGTGTATGTAACTGGCGTACCCCTTGTATAGATAGATAAAACTATAAGTATAGTATAACAATGGGAATAAAATAAAACATATATATCAGTGGTTCTCAACCTTTTATGCTTCACGTATCCCCTTGAAATGTGTATGTAACTGGCGTACCCTTGTATAGACAGATAAAACTATAATTCTAGTATAACAATGGGAATAAAATGAAACATATATATCAGTGGTTCTCAACCTTTAATGCTTCACGTACCCCCTGGAAATGTATATGTAACTGGCGTACCCCTTGTATAGATAGATAAAACTATAGCTATAGTATAACAATGGGAATAAAATAAAACATATATATCAGTGGTTCTCAACCTTTTATGCTTCACGTACCCCCTGGAAATGTGTATGTAACTGGCGTACCCCTTGTATAGATAGATAAAACTATAGGTATAGTATAACAATGGGAATAAAATAAAACATATATATCAGTGGTTCTCAACCTTTAATGCTTCACGTACCCCCTGGAAATGTGTATGTAACTGGCGTACCCCTTGTATAGATAGATAAAACTATAGTTCTAGTATAACAATGGGAATAAAATGAAACATATATATCAGTGGTTCTCAACCTTTTATGCTTCACGTATCCCCTGGAAATGTGTATGTAACTGGCGTACCCCTTGTACAGACAGATAAAACTATAGTTCTAGTATAACAATGGGAATAAAATGAAACATATATATCAGTGGTTCTCAACCTTTAATGCTTCACGTACCCCCTGGAAATGTGTATGTAACTGGCGTACCCCTTGTATAGATAGATAAAACTATAGCTATAGTATAACAATGGGAATAAAAGAAAACATATATATCAGTGGTTCTCAACCTTTTATGCTTCACGTACCCCCTGGAAATGTGTATGTAACTGGCGTACCCCTTGTATAGATAGATAAAACTATAGGTATAGTATAACAATGGGAATAAAATAAAACATATATATCAGTGGTTCTCAACCTTTAATGCTTCACGTACCCCCTTGAAATGTGTATGTAACTGGCGTACCCCTTGTATAGATAGATAAAACTATAGTTCTAGTATAACAATGGGAATAAAATGAAACATATATATCAGTGGTTCTCAACCTTTAATGCTTCACGTACCCCCTGGCAATGTGTATGTAACTGGCATACCCTTTGTATAGATACATAAAACTATAGTTATAGTATAACAATGGGAATAAAATAAAACATATATATCAGTGGTTCTCAACCTTTAATGCTTCACGTACCCCCTGGAAATGTGTATGTAACTGGCGTACCCCTTGTATAGATAGATAAAACTATAGTTATAGTATAACAATGGGAATGAAATAAAACATATATATCAGTGGTTCTCAACCTTTTATGCTTCAGGTACCCCCTGGCAATGTGTATGTAACTGGCATACCCTTTGTATAGATACATAAAACTATAGTTATAGTATAACAATGGGAATAAAATAAAAATATACATATATACACATTACATTTTGTATTCTTAAATTACATATATCGATAAACACAAAAAAAGACATAAGCAATTTAACAAATCTTATATAATTATTAATCAGTAGCAGTGTTGCCAACTTAGCGACTTTGTTACTAAATCTAGCGACTTTTGAGCTCTCACCGCGTACCCCAAAAACTTTTACAGCGTACCCCCAAGGGTACGCATACCTCAGGTTGAGAATCCCTGTTCTAGACAATCTTTTGTTAAAAATCATATTGAAGGAAGTTATCGAGCTCTGGATGTGATTTTTCTGATGAGATAAAATGGATCTGCTTCCATTTTTCTGTCCGGTAACTGTAGATTCATCTACAAAGAAAAAAATGTTTTGTATACTGTGAAGAAAGACATGGAGTATCAGAAGAGGGTAAGTGATGGGTCAGAAAGAGCAAAAGAGAGGTTAGAAAGGGTAAAAAGGGTACTAGAAGAATAAGGAGCATTGAAAGGGGGTAAGTGGGATGCTCGAGAGATGGAAGTAATGGAAATATGGTAAGGAAATCAGAAAGGGGGTAAATAAGGCGTTAGAAAAGGTTGGTTGTTTTACCTCTGAACGACCCTTTTTTTGCACACAATGGGTAAAATAGCGACTTCACAAGGACCCCGAGTGCTCAGAGAAAGTTGGGGGGGAGGGGACCCACTGGAAGAGCTGTTAGGAGACAGATGGTAGCCTCCCGTCAAGGCCATCCAGCGTGTTCTTTAACGTGCACAGGGTATGGCTCTCCCGCACAAGGAGTCACGGCTTAACGCCCCATCCGACGGCGGCGGTCTTTCCAAGCCCATCGGTGTCCCCTACTGACCGTGGACAGGGCGGGGAATTTTGCGGAGATAAATCTCAACGCTGACCTAGCTGGGACTGGAACCCTGAGAACTACAGATTACGAGCCTGGCGCACTACCGACTGAGCCACCCCCGCCGCCAGGTAAGAGGAGTGAGATGGAAATAGTAAAAGGGGCGCTAGAAAACGAAAATGGAGTATCAGAATTGGTGATGTGAGCGTTAAAGAGGCTAAATGGGAATCATAAAGTAGAAAGGAGTTGTGCTGTTTTACCTCTGAGCTGCACTTCTTTGCCCAATAGAGTAAATGTCCTGGTCATAAAAAGCCCGAAGTCTCAGAGAAGGTTGAGGGAGAGACCCACTGGGCAGATATTTGGAGACAGAGGGTAGGTTCCCGTCGAGGTCATCCAACTTGTTTATTAACGTGCACAGGGTATGGCTCTCCCATATACAAAGCGCCACAGTTTAACGTCCCATCTGACGGACGGCGGCCTTTCCAAGCCTATCAGTGTCCCCTACTGACAAAGGGAAGGGCCGGTAGCGTTGTGGAGATAAATCTTAAAGCTGGCCCAGCTAGGACTCGAACCTGGGAACCAGAGATTATGAGCCTGGCGCGCAACCGACGAGCGAACCACGCCCCTTATAAAAGGGTGTTAGAGAGGATAAATAAAATGGTTTTAAAGTGTAACTAGCCCCGTGTGCAGGAGAACCTTACTTTCTGCAATTCAAAGAACACGCTGGATGGCCTTGACGAGAGGCTACCATCTGTCACCTAATAGTTGTTCCAGTGGATCCCCTCCCCCAACTTTCTCTGAGTCCTAGGGGTCCTTGTGAAATCACTATTTATCCCATTGTGTGCAAATAACCACAGCTCAGAGGTAAAACAACACAACCATTGATTTCTAGAAAGTCACTTTGACCCCTATATGACCTTGAGCGAGACACCGGATTTATTGAATATGTTTCATGAATTGTATCTTACATTAAAGGAAAATGTGACATTCTTTAAATGATTATCGGGCGACATCGTTTCCAAACCCATCGGTGTCCCCCACTGACCGAGGACAGGAAGGGGAGTTTCGAGGAGAAAAATCTCAACTCTGGTCCAGGCGGGACTCGAACCTGGGAATTGCAGATTACGAGTGGGGTGGAGGTGGCTCAGTCAGTAGCGCGCCAGGCTCGTATTCTGCAGTTCCCAGGTTCGAGTCCCAGCTGGGTCAGCGTTGAGACTTATCTCCACAAAACTCCCCGCCCTGCCCACGGTCAGTAGGGGACACCGATGGGCTTAGAATGGCCACCGTCCATCGGATGGGACGTTAAGTCGTTGCCCCGTGTTCGGGAGAGCCATACCCTGTGTATGTTAAAGAACACGCTGGATGGCCTTGACGGGAGGTTACCATCTGTCTCCCAAAAGCTGCCCCAGTGGGTCCCCTCCCCCAACCTTCTCTGAGCCTTCGGGGTCCTTGTGATCTGGTCATTTAGCCCATGGTGTGCAAAAAAGTGCTTCTCGGAAGTAAAATAACCCAACTGAGATTACTAGCCTGGCCGCTATGGTAAGAGCCACACCGGCCTGTCTTTTATTGGGATCTTTCTCAAAAATTTTAAATATTTCTTTCCTTAATAGTGAGGCTTCTCGTTGAGTGTATTTAAGGGGGAGGTTTGGGGGTTTACCCCAAAATGTAGAAATTAAAAATATTATTTTGCCTCTATGCTTTTGAAGCATTTACCAACTATTAAGCATTGAGTCAAAATGAACCACTGCTTTTATTTATTTATTATTTTTTATATAGTAATATATTGATTACCTATGCTTTAATCTTCTGTAAAAACCCCTAACAAACATATTTTGAAAATATGCTACTGCCCCAGTTCTTTATGTTCATACGTCCTTGGGAGAATACGTTTAAAACTATCACACTACACAAATAAGGATTATAGAAATGTGTGTTTGTAGGATTTGCGTTGCAACTTGTGCTTAGTTCGTGTCCCTAGATCATTCTATTGTTGACCACGCACGTCACGGATCACGTGCTCTTATTTACATTAATTCCTGCATTCTGAAAGGAGGAAGAATTCGCTTCGAAAATGTCCACAGTTTTATGGTCACAGTGTTTTAGTTCATGAAGGAAAGATGTCAATTTTTTTTGCGAGTTTTCCTTACGATGGGAAAAATTATTCTCTATGTATCGTTTTTGTTCTTAACTTCGCATTTTACTAGTCTCTATCCCCAAAGTATCGACTATTACAGCAAGAAGAACGCATATCGCCTCTGGCGCATATAGGGGCGGGGGTGGCTCAGTCGGTAGCGCGCCAGGTTCGTAATGTGCAATATCCAGGTTCGAGTCCCAGCTGGGTCAGCATTGAGATTTATCTCCGCAAAATTCCCCGCCCTGCCCACGGTCAGTAGGGGACACCGATGGGCTTGAAAAGGCCGCCGTCCGTCGGATGGGACGTTAAGCCGTGGCCCCGTGTGCGGGAGAGTCCATACCCTGTGCATGTTAAAGAACACGCTGGATGGCCTTGACGGGAGACTACCATCTGTCTCCCAACAGCTGTTCCAGTGGGTCCCCTCCCCCAACCTTCTCTGATCCTTCGGGGTCCATGTGACCTGGCCATTTAGCCCATGGTGTACAAAAAAGTGCCGCTCAGAAGTAAAACCACCCAACTGTCGAAATATCTCTTAAAACAAAAAAAAGAAAAAAACGTAAAAATTTTCCACCCACCCCTGGGGGTAAGGGGTCAACTTATTGTTACCAATGCTAGACTCGTGACTTTCACATTTCGCCCCCAAAATTTCAAATATCTAACATAAATACATCGTTTGCAGCATTGCTTTAATATTTTGGTAATTTTAAAAAAAATTTCACCGTTAGAGGGCGCAATTTAAACTTTTGGGAGTTTCGGCAGTGCAATTCGTAATTTTCATCGATACCTGTCGAACACTAAAATAATTTTTATTTTATCTCTAAAAACAAAAGAAAGTTGGATATCTACAAATGGACAGACAGACAGACGACAGAGTTGAGGGAAGCTTATGACATGTTAAACCGCTAGAGGGAGTCCAAAACCATACAAATAGGTTTCAATCAAAAGGTTTTCATTCAAAGAGAAGAAGAGAAAATATAATACAGGATTATCAAATATTCGACATCATACAAGTGAGAAAACTATATTTTTAATGTGATCAAACATGTGAAGTGAACTTGGAATGAACAAAATATCAGAGCCTTTGTAGTTAATATTAGATTATCCAAAAACTTATTATTGGAAGAGCTTTTTGCAACAAGGATTATTATTACCAGGCATTTCATTTAGGATGGGACGTAAATCCGTGACGCCGTGTGTGTGAAAGCAATACCCTGTGCACGTTGCAAAAATAGGTTGCATGGCAATTGAAATACAATTACACTGGTTTCCATAAATTAAGGAAAATCCCTATGCTAAGTCAATGGGAAGCTAACGTCAAATCTCTATAACTTCTAAAATAATTTTTTTGTTTCGAAAAATGTGATTGAAGATAAAGATCTCAAATAAATCAATATCTCGATTTCAACAATCTTCGTTCAGTATTTAATGAGTTATGGAAGTTTGAATATTTAACAGAAAATAGTGAAAGAATTCTTTACACAAAGTTCTAAAATACAAACTTATTTTATTAAACATTTTGATACAATACTTATTACTAAGTTTTAATTAACTTCTGAAGTCAATTTTTGTGGCTAGCATTGTCATCGCTAAATATTCAAACTTCCATAACTCATTAAATACTGAACGGATATTGTTGAAAAGCGAGATATTGATTTATTGGATTGAGATCTTTTGCTGCTATTACATTTTTCGAAATAAGAAAACTTATTTTATATGCTATAGAGCTTCGACGTTAGCTTCCCATTGACTTAACATAGGGATTTTCCTTAATTTATGGAAACCAGTGTATTATGAAAAAATTTTCCGTCCTGATTAAAGCTTCTAAAAACATTTTTGGGTACATTAATTAGGAAAAAAGGAGGAGGGCATCATTGCGAAAGTTAATGTTATTTAAAATTTTACTGAAAAACTTAATCCTAAAATTGGAACATTTGGTGACTATAATCTACTGTTTTTCCTGTAAGAGGTTTTTAACACATTCTTGAAGGAGTGTATGTGTGGTGTTGGTGGTGGTGGTGGGGGGGGGTGATAGGAAATGTAACTTTATCACTAAGTGGTACCTGTACAAAATTCGACGCTCAACAGACTGACCGTTTAAAATGATGATTGGATTATCGAAGATCGGTTAATCGAGGTAACACTGCTGGGACTTTTAAGAATCTATGGAGATTGTGGAGAAATAGGCGTATACACCTAAACACTAAAATTAGACTGTATAATAGTTTGGTTCTTTCAAGGGTTAGTTATGGTAGTGAAACTTGGACACTTTGTAAACAAGATAACAGGAAACTAGATGCTTTTGATTCCAGATGCTTACGCAGTATCTTGGGCATTAGGTGGTTCAACTTTGTAACTAATGATGAGGTTAGGCAAAGGAGTCTGCAACCTCCTTTAAGCAGCATATTTTGCAGAGAGAGACTCCGTTGGTTTGGCCATATTGCCCGTATGAATAATTATAGATTGGCGAATAGGGTTTTGAACAGTGTGCCTAAAGGCCTCAGAAGGAGGGGGAGACCTAGGATGCGGTAGACAGACAATGTCAAACAGGACCTTGTTAGAATTGGTGTGCAGTGGCCAGATGCAGTAGATGTAGCTCAGGACAGATTTGCTTGGAGAACTAAATTGCACGGTCTGGTTGGACCTCCGTAGCCCATGGCTGCTTGAGGATGATAAATGAATAAATTAATGACTGTTTATCAACAATTTATGCTTCCCCTACGAAACTTTTCTGCAACGCCCTTGCTTTATAGCGACAGTACATTGTATATGTACAAAAAACAGAAAATAAACTTACCTACTTACTTTAAAAAAAAGAGATGAAAATGAGTACCCGGTCAGTTCCATGTTACGTAAATGAAAAGTCGCATTCAAAGCTTCCTAACTTAAAAAATAAGCTTTTCTAAGAAAAATGTCACTTCAGATAAATTGAAGATCTAACTCAAATCAATCTAAATATCTATTTTCCATAATATTCGTTTAATACGTAAAGAATTATGGAAGCTAAAACATTTAAACGTAACTTTTGCTAATAACGAAAATTTAATTCAAAAGATCAAACACAACTATCAAAACAAAACTTTCACTAACATAAATGTAATATTTGATGTTTGTGTAGCGATTATTTTCAGTTTTTGTCAATTTGGAGTGGGAGTGTTTTACCTCTGAACGGCACTTTTTTGCACACCATGGGCTAAATGCCAAGTCACAAGGACGCCAAGGACTCAGAGAAGTTTAGTGGAAGGGGACCCACTGGACAGCTGTTAAAGAGACAAATGGTAGCCTCTCCTCTCGTCAAGGCCATCCAGTGTGTTCTTTAACGTGCACAGGGTATGGCTCTCCTGCACAAGGTGACCACGGCTTAAGGTACCATCCAACGGACGGCGGACTTTCCAAGACCATCGGTGTTCCCTACTTAACGCTGACAGCAGTTGGGATTTATCCAACCTGGAAACTGCAGATTGTGAGCGTGGCTCTGAAATCGTATAGTTGAAATATTTAACATTCATAATGCTTCAAGTTCTCACGAACGGTTACAAAACTTATGCAACCAACTGTGATACTCGTTCGGCTAACCTTTGACCCTATCTTGCAACGAAACTCGATGTTTATAAACACAAAAGCTCATTTCAGATGACCTTAGGTTGAAGGATAGAAAGCAATACCCTGCTAAGCAAGAACTGGATCATAAACCTACCACCGCATAACGATCCCTATTGGTCAACTGATTCCACCAGTCAGAAGTCATCGTCTCTGACACGTGACACTATTACTTCTCCATCAGACGCGATTTCTTCCTTTAAAAAGTTGTCTGTCTGGATCCTCAAGTTTTCCGGGTCCGTACACGAGGTAAAGTTTGTTGCGTGTTCACTTGCTTGCGGCAGGTACACAATGGATAAGTTATTTGGATCACTAAAGAGTTTGGTGAAAGTTCAGAGTATTGTCATCGATAATAATGTGTTTCGACTGCACTATAAAGTAACTGTTCCTATTCTCGTAGCCTTCAGTCTGCTGGTCACGAGCCGTCAGTATATTGGCGATCCTATTGATTGCATCTCCAAAGACGATTTTCCTCTAAAGCTGTTGGATACGTACTGTTGGATACACACGACGTTCAGTGTAGAGGACGCATGGTTCAAGAAGGTTGGACAAGAAGTTCCTTATCCTGGTGTCGAAAAATACGTTCCAGGACAGAGAAAAGTGTACCATGCTTATTACCAGTGGGTGTGTTTTGTCCTTTTTTTACAAGCACTCCTTTTCTATCTGCCTCGATATTGCTGGAAAGTTTTGGAAGGTGGACGCACCAGGTCTTTGGTGATGAACCTCAACAGTCCCGTGTTAACTCCAGAAAAAAGGAGCGCCAATCTGCACCTTCTAGTGGAGTATTTCGTTCAGAATTTGAATCACCACAATCTGTACTCGTATTATTATTTTTTTAGTGAGGTTTTGAATGTCGTTAACGTCATCGGACAAATGTATCTCATGGATAAGTTTTTAGGCGGCGAATTCTCATCTTACGGAGCTAAAGTGATCCAGTTTACAGACTGGGACTGGTCAGTAAGGTATGACCCTATGATCCGAGTGTTTCCTCGCCTCACCAAATGCACTTTCCATCGCTATGGGTCGTCTGGTGATGTCCAACGTCACGACGCGATGTGCATCCTCCCCATTAACATCATCAATGAGAAAATCTACGTGTTCTTGTGGTTCTGGTTTGTGATTCTTGCAGTCCTGTCGTGTCTCGCCGTCGCGTATCGGGTGCTCCTTTTTGTGTCTGTGAAAGCTCGTCACACCTCCTTGAAATCGAGGGGTAATGTTAGACCAGAACATCTTGAAACCGTCTTAGAGAAATGCAAAGTGGGAGATTGGTTCATGCTGCACTTACTGGCGAAGAATTTGCATTCGCTGAGTTACCGTGATTTGATAAGTGATCTTGCCAGAAGGATCGAAGGCAAAGGAATGTCTGTTGCTTGAAAACTAGGTTGAATGTAAAGTGATGCGATTTAATCAATTGCTTTTGCTTTTGCTGCAAGAGATCACATTGCGGTGTCCGTGGTGAGTAATAATGAAAAATGATTAAATATAAATGTGACAATTTCGTCTGCCAAAGCATTGGAAAAAAGAATGTTCCTTAACTGTCTTGGGTTTAAATTTTGTGTGTCAGACAGTCGAAATAAAGAAAATTAGGCAAATTTCGTTAGTGTTTTAAGGCTTGAATCTACATTGTTTTGTATTGATATTAAAATTATTTAATTTGCGCTTTCCAAGAAAACAGAATAAAAAACGATGAGATTTATAATGATATCGCAATTTTTTAGTCTCTGGGTATAAAAAAATTGATACGATTTGTACTGAAGTTAAAAATTTTTAATCTATGCTTATTATTTTAAATTGTATAATTTTTTATATTATAATTTTTTAATCTACGCTCACAAAAAAAACTGATACAATTTGTACTTGTATTAAATTTTTTAATCTATGCTTATAAAAAAAGATACGATTTGTAAACACATTAAAATTTTTTAGTCTATTGGTATAAAAAAATTGATACGATTTGTACTGAAATTAAAATTTTTAATCTATGCATATAAAAAAATTCATACGATTTGTAATTTTTTAATCTACGCTCACAAAAAAAAAACGTACGATTTATATTGATAATAAATTTTTTAATCTATGTTCATAAAAAACGATGAGATTTGAAATGACATCGCAATTTTTTAGTCTATGGGTGTAAAAAATTTGATACGATTTGTACTGAAATTAAAAATTTTTAATCTATGCTATAAAAAAAATTCATACGATTTGTAATAACATTATAATTTTTAATCTACGCTCACAAAAATAATATACGATTTATACTGATAATAAATTTTTTAATCTATGCTTATAAAAAAGATGAGATTTGTAATGCCATCGCAATTTTTTAGTCTTTGGGTATGAAAAATTTGATACGATTTGTACTGAAATTAAAAATTCTAATTTATGCATATAATTATTCTTTTATTTATTATTATTAAATTTATTTATTATTATTATATTTATTCATATATATTATTCTTTTATTATCAACAAATCACTCTTTTCAGAGTGATTTGTTGCCAGCTTTGGGGTCGTCGTTTTCGAAACCTGTTCCTCCAAACTTGTTGCACTCTCGATAAATGGTTAGGAAGGTCGATGGAACCATTCTGCACTTTTTCTTTTGCACTTTTCTAACACCCTTTCGGCCAGGTGAGTCTTCAGAAAAGGGAAATTGCTGTTTACTCCTAGATTACTAACGATGGTCAAGCTGAGAAATCATTACTAATCGTTCGTGTGAAAGAAAAATCCCCCCCCCCCAGTGTTTATGGACCAGGCTGATAGGTAAATGAAAATTACCTTAAGGGATTTGGTTGGTTGTTTTACCTCTAAGTGGCACTTTTTTGCACACCATGGGCTAAATGGTCAGGTCACATGGACCTCGAAGGCTCAGAAGAATGTTGGGGGAGGAGACCCACTGGAACAGCTGTTGGGAGACAGAGGGTAGCCTCCTGTCAAGGCCATCCAGTGTGTTCTTTAACGTGCACAGGGTATGGCCCTCCCGCACACGGAGCCACGGCTTAACGTCCCATCCGACGGACGGCGGTTTTTCCAAGCCCATCAGTGTCCCCTACTGACCGTGGGCAGGGCGGGGAGTTTTGCAGAGATAAATCTCAACGTTCAGACTCGAACCTGGGAACTGCAGATTATGAGCCTGACGCGCTACCAACTGAGTCACCCCCGCCCTACTTTAAGGGAAACTGCACAATTTTTTTTACAGTTGTGAAGGACCAAGTTGTCCTTCAACGACAGATTAAAATAAAAACTCTCTCCTAGGCAGGAACCGAACCTGGGAAATGCAAATTTCGAGCCGACTCCGTCCCCCTTATGTCTTCTGTTAATCGAGGAGACTTTAAATGCAGTTTTTTTGCAAGTGTCTTTAATGGCATGACGTCAAAAGTCTTTACTGTAAACACTAGCGGAGAGAAAAATCAGAAATGTAAACCATTTGCAATGCCAAGCTGAGTCAGTTTGGATTTCGTTTCTTGGGTGGTCTTGATAACACTTCTGCTATCAAATGTGCAATACGCAGTAGACGTAATCAGATACGTAACTAATCTAGGGCAGTGAGGATTACCAATTGCAGTCGTTCTCAAAAGAGTTCTTCGGGGTATTTCTTTTATCATTCGCCATACATTCAAGAATGGTGTGGATGGGCTCAGTAGATAACATGACAGGTTAGTAATCAGCAGTTCCTAGTTTCGGTTGTAGTGTTTTTCCTCTGAGCAGCACTTTTTTGCGCACAATGGGCTAAATGACCAGGTCACATGGACCCCAAAGGCTCAGAGAAGATTGGGGGAGGGGACCCACTGGAGCAGCTGTTGGGAAACAGATTGTAGCCTCCCGTCAAGGCCATCCAGCGTGTTCTTTAACACGCGTTTCACCCACATACGGGGCCACGGCTTAACGACCCATCCTACGGACGGCGCCCTTTTCAAGCCCATCGGTGTCTCCTACTGACCGTGGGCAGGGCGGGGAATTTTTCGGAGATAAATCTCAACGCTGACCAGCTGGGACTCGAACCTGGGAACAACAGATTACGAGCCTAGCGCGCTACCGACTGAGCCACCCCCGCCCTAAGTTTGTGGGAGGGGATCCACTGGAACAGCTGTTGGGAGAGAGATGGTAGCCTCCCGTCAAGGCCATCCAGCGTGTTCTTTAACGTGCACATGGTATGGCTCTCCAGCACAGGGGACACGGCTTAAAGTCCCATCCGACGACGGCGGCCTGTTCCAAGCCCATCGGTGTCCTCTACTGACCGTGGGCAGGGCGGGGAATTTTGTGGAGATAAATCTCAACGCTGACCCAGCTGGGACTCGAACCTGGGAACTACAGATTACGAGCCTGGCGCGCTACCGACTGAGCCACCCCCACCTCCTTTGTAAATGAAATCACCATACGCATCAGAGGGGACATCTGTATTTCTATTGCTGTAATAGTGAATCAGTCATGTCCTGCATTGCACACCATTTGGCTAACATCATCCTCAGGTTGCGTCTTGCACTTCGCAGTGTATCCTTTCGTCAAAAGAGAAATAGAAGGAGAGGTTACCAAGTCACCGCGTTTTATCAGAATCGGGAATTTTCTGAGAAATTGCCAAGACGCACCCACAGGGACGAAATAAGAGGAGTGTGTGACTTCCTTCTTTGGTAATTTGTGTCAACAAACTATTTGGGTGTGTCTGTGATTTTGCAAAGAGCTTGGATTGTTTTATCTCTGAGTGGCAGTTTTTGCACATAATAGAATAAACGGCCAGGTCACAAGGACCCCGAAGGCTCAGAGAAGGTTGGGATCCACTGGAACAGCTGTTAAGAGACAGATGGTAGACTCCCCTCAAGGACATCCAGCGTGTTCTATAACGTGCACAGGGTATGTCTCTCCCACACACGGAGTCACGGCTTAACGTTCCATCCGACGGACGGGCGGCATTTTCAAGCCCATCGGAGTTCTCTATGGACTGTGGGCACGGCGGAGAATTTTGCGGAAATAAATCTCGACGTTGGGACTCGAACTTGGGAACTGCAGATTACGAGCCTGGCGCACTACCGACTAAGTCACCCCCGCCCAATATTACAAAGAAAAACATTCGCTAAAATAATCACCTATGATTGAGAATTTTAGTTTGGAATGAGAGAATAATATTTTCAGACATATTCGCAGCATTTCGTTTTGGGGAGGGATCTAAGAATAAGACTTAGATAAGGTTTCCCCAAGTACTAAAATATTCCAACGGACATGAAAGTTTAAAATTATATATCCGTTATGGAATAAAATTTTATTATTATTTTTCTTTAAACCTATTTTTAGTGTCGAACATATATTATGAGGTTAAAATAAAATTATACAACGACACCTGTTTTGAATTTGAAAGTTTCAAAACAGATAGACGAGTTTCATATTTCGTGTAAGAAGATAGAATTTTCTGGGGGGGGGGAGCTGTTCCCTCTTTCTCCTGTTATAATAAATACCATTTTAATTTGCATCGGCTCTCTATAATGGGGGCGTGGGTGTCTCAGTCGATAGAGCGCCAGGCTCGTAAATCTGCAGTTCCCAAGTTCGAGTCCCAGCTGGGTCACCGTTGAGATTTATCTCCACAAAATTCCCCGCCCTGCCCACGGTCAGTAGGGGATTCCGATGGGCTAGGAAAGGCCTCCGTCCGTCGGAGGGGAGTTAAGCCGTGGTTCCGTGTGCGAGAGAGCCGTACCCTGTGCACGTTAAAGAACACGCTGGATGGCCTTGACGGGAGGTTACCATCTGTCTCCCAACAGCTGTTCCAGTGGGTCCCCTCCCCCAACCTTCTCTGAGCCTTCGGGGTCCATGTGACCTGGCCATTTAGCCCATGGTGTGCAAAAAAGTGCCGCTCAGACGTAAAACAACCAACCCCTCCTCCAACATTCTCTGAGCTTTCGGGGTCCTTGTGACCTGGTCATTTAGCCCATTGTGTGCAAAAAAGTGCCCCTCAGAGGTAAAACAACCAACCTTTCCTGAGCCTTTGGGGTCTTTGTGACCTGGCCATTTAGCCCATTATGTGTTAATATCTACATAACGTAGAACTTATGCACAAAAAATGAAGAATTAGGATTTTTCTACATCATCGTTCTCGAAGTACAGCAAAAAATAAAAGTTCACCATTTGTAAAGAAGAATAATTCCTCGTCTCCAGAGAAAGTTTCATCAACCATATCTTTCACAAACAATCCGAAAACGAATGGCTCCTTTTTCCATTTCTTTTAAAATGAAATGCTCAATTTCCCATGATTATCGCGTTACATTTCAGCAACTACAGGTTTCAGTTTTGTTCCTTGAAAATCGTCAAAAATACCCCCCCTCCCCCACACACACACACACAGTTGCGTCGAAACTCGTGCTCATTCAATGACAATTGGGATGACGATTCCGAAAAGCTTACTGTGGGAGCGCTGATGGGTTTTTTCTTTTTACACACCATGATTCATGAAGGGGTTGAGAAACGACTAATCCAAAACGATGCCAGTCAAGACAGAATATACAAACAAAAGTCCAGAAGTATTTGTTTTTTATCCCGATTTATTGAATTCGCCAATGAATTTTTTGGTGTATTGCAGATCGGAAAAATAAATTAAAAAATTTTTTTGACGAATGGTTAGCGCGTTTGGTTGTACAGCAAAGGTTGTACAGCAAATGGTTAACGCGTTTGGTTGTACAGCAAGGATTGTTTTACCTCTGAGCGGCACTTTTTTCGCACACAATGGACTAAATGCCCAGGTTATAAGGATCTCAAGAGTTGGGGGAGGATTATTTAACAATTTAACCCCGCCCCTGGCCTTAACTCCCGTTAAGGCCAGGGGCGGGGGTGGTTCAGTCGGTAGCGCGCCGCGCTCGTAATCTGTAGTTCCCAGGTTCGAGTCCCAGCTGGGTCAGCGTTGAAATTTATCTCCGCAAAATTCCCCGCCCTGCCCACGGTCATTACGGTACACCGATGGGCTTGGAAAGGCCGCCGTCCGTCGGATGGGACGTTAAGCCGTGGCCCCGTGTGCGGGAGAGCCATACCCTGTGCACGTTAAAGAACACGCTGGACGGTCTTGACGGGAGACTACCATCTGTCTCCCAACAGCTGTTCCAGTGGGTTCCATTTCCTCAACCTTCTCTAAGCCCTCGTGGTCTTTATGACCTGGCCATTTAGCCCATTGTATGCAAAAAAGTGCCGTTCAGAGGTAAAAACAACCCAACAACGATTTTTATTCCTTTAATATTTAAACTAGAAGAACACATATCGCCACCAGCGCATATGGAAATCTTCTTTACAAAGAGAATGAAGTTTTCCTTTACAAAGAGAATGAAGTTTTTCATTTTCTTACTTTTTCACTTCTTAATAGTTTTAATTCGAACTAATGGATGACTGGAAAAACGCAAAGAGTTGTATTTTATTAATACTTATACAACATAAAAAAAAGTATTATTTATCCATTATTCCTTAAAATTAAAAAGTTGCTTTTCACACAACACTCTGAAAAAAGGGATTAGAATACAACTGTCAGTGGAATATCTCTGGATTAATCCACCACGGAAATTTCTAACAGATCACTTACAACATTCGTTAAGAGTTTCGCCGTTTCCATATTTAGCGATCTAACAATATAAATTAACACCCCCCAAAGATTTGGAATTTCTGGTGAGGTCCTGCCATCCTCTCAGGCCCTCTACGATGACATATAATTTGAGAGGCTCCTGTCAGACCTCTGTGGCAAGCAGCTTCTTGAGGGGGCATTTATTTATTTATAAAGATTTGGAAAATACGAATTATAACAGTTCATTAGTACTACGTATAGTATAACTAGGTTGGGTTGTTTTACCTCTGAGCGGCACTTTTTTGCACACCATGGGCTAAATGGCCAGGTGACAAGCCCCCGAAGGCTCAAAGAAGGTTGGGGGAGAGGGTTGGAACTTGTAAGCGGCACTTTTTTGCACACCGTGGGCTAAATGGCCAGGTCACAAGGACCCCGAGGGCTCAGAGAAGGTTGGAGGAGGCGACCCACTGGAACAGCTGTTGGGAGATAGATGGTAGCCTCCCGTCAAGGTCATCCAGAGTGTTCTTTAACGAGCACAGGTGGAGGCTACCATCTGTCTCCCAACAGCTGTTCCAGTGGGTCCCCTCCCCCAACCTTCTCTGAGCCTTCGGGGTCCATGTGACCTGGCCATTTAGCCCATGGTGTGCAAAAAAGTGCCGCTCAGAGGTAACCCAACCCAACGAGCACAGGTTATGGCTCTCCAGCACACGGGGCCACGGATTAACGTCCCATCTGTCGGACGGTGAATTTTTCAAGCCCATCGGTGTCCCCTACTGACCTTGGGCAGGGCTGAGAGTTTTGCGGAGATAAATCTCAATGCTGACTCAGCTGGGACTCGAACCTGGGAACTGCAGATTACGAGCTTGGCACATTATCGACTGAGCCACCCCCGCCCCTAGTATAACTAGGAAGAGTATACTAATTGTCTATTAAAACAAAGCTGATGAGTTCCTCACCCCCCCCCCCCCGTGGGCATAAGGGGCAAATTAATGTTGTAGATGCAAACATCATATTTCAAGTCTATGATCAAAATTTAAAATTTCTAGCATAAATTAACGCTTTCAATATTCGTTTCAAAATTTTCAGTTTTAAAAATTTACCAACATTAAAGCGCGAAGTTATAACTTTTTGGGATTCAGAAAAAATCGTAAAATTTCACATCAATACTTATCCAACCTTAAAAGATTTTTTAATTTAGCTGTAAAAAAAAGTTTAATGTATACAGACAGAAGACATTATCATCTCGCTTTTTTTTTAATGAAAACGATGCGAAAAAGGGGAAAGGTTGAATTTAATATGTTTTACCTCTGAGCAGCATCTCTGTGCACACAATAGGCTAAATGGTCAGGTCACAAAGACCCCAAGGGTTCGGAGAAGGTTGGGGGAAGTGGATCCACTGGACATCTGTCCCGTCAGGGCAATCCAGCGTGTTTTCTAATGTGCACAGGGCATGGCTCTAATACACACGGGGCCGCAGCTTGATGGCCCCATCGGACGGATGGCAGGCTTTTGGGGCAGAGTGAGAGATCTGTTGTTTTACTTCTGAGCTGCACTTTTTTGCGCACAATGGGCTAAATTGCCAGGTCACAAAGACCCCCCTTGGGCTCAGAGAAGGTTTGAGTTAAGGGAGCCATTGTACAACTGTTGGGTTGGGTTATTTTGCCACTGACCGGCACATTTTTGCACACCACGGGCTAAATGGCCAGGTTACTATCGCTCAAAAAAGTATCCGAACACTATGGTTGATTACAGAATTCAGAAAAAAATATCTGGCAACGATTTTTTTTTAGAAATTAGTGATCTGGCAACCTTCGTGTCACGTGACAAGAAGGTTGCCAGATCACTAATTTCTAAAAAAAATCGTTGCCAGATATTTTTTCCTGAATTCTGTAATCAACCATAGTGTTCGGATACTTTTTTGAGCGACTGTACATGGGCCCCAAAGGTTCAGAGAAGGTTCGAGGAGAGGACCCATTAGAACAGCTGTTGGGAGACAGATGGTGGCGTCCCGTCAATACCATCCAGCGTATTCTTTAACGTGCACAGGGTATGGCTCTCCCGTACTCGGGACCACGGCTTAACGTTCCATCCGCCGGTCGGCGGCATTTCCGAGCCCATCGGTGTCCAATACTAACAGAGGGCAGAGCGGAGACAATCTGTGAGCTGGGCCAGGTAGAACTCGAATCTGTGAACTGCAGATTAAGAGCCTAGCGCGCTACCGACTGGGGTACTCCCGATCTCGCCGATTGGGGGTTGGGAAAAAAATATCAATATTCATATAGGATAAGACTCGAACCTGGGATTATGAGTTTACACCTTGGTATACTATCAACTGAGTCAAAACCACTGCTGTAGGAGCAGGGCTTGACTCAGTCGGTAGTGCACCAAGTGGCCAAGTCTGTAACCATCCGTTTCCAGGTTCGAGTCCCTAATGTGCCAATGTTGAGATTTATCTTGTTCATCCTCACTATGGGACGGGAGTGGCTCAGTCGGTAGCGCGCCAGGCTCGTAATCTGCAGTTCCCAAGTTCGAATCCTAGCTGTGCCGGTTTGGCGGACTTATCTCCGCAAAACTCCCCACCCTGCCCAAGGTCAGTAGGGGACACCGATGGACTTGTAAAGGCTGTCGTCCGTGGGATGGGACATTACGCCGTGGCCCCGTATGAGGGAGAGCCATACCCTGTGCACGTTAAAGAACACGTTGGATGGCCTTGACGGGAGGCTACCATCTGTCTCCTAACAGCTGTTCCAGTGGGTCCACCCCCTCAACCTTCTCTGAGCCTTCGGGGTCCATGTGACCTGGCCATTTAGCCCATTGTGTGCAAAAAAGTGACGCTCAGAGGTAAAACAACCCAAATCATCTTCAATAGGCCCTCATCCAGAAGGAAATATCTATGGGCTGGGAAAGACGGCCATCCTTCGGATTCCACGTTAAGCTGTGACAACGGTTCGGTTAGTGTTAAGTAGTTTTATCTCTTAGTGACACCTTTTTACACAATGTGCTAAATTCGCAGGTAACAAGAACCCCCAAAGACTCAGAAAGTTGGGGAAATGGAACCCATTGGTCAGCTTTTAGGAGACAGATGGGAGCCTCCCGTCAAGGCTATCAAGTGTGTTCTTTAACGTGCACAGGATATGGCTCTCCTGTACACGGGGCCGCGACTTACGTCCCATGTGACGGACGGCGGCCTTTCCGAAAGCTATCGGTGTCCCCTACTCTTTTTGGCGATAAATTTCAACACTGGCCCAGGTAGAACTGGAGCCTGGCGCGAAACAGACAAAGCCCCCCCAATGTACAGGAGAGCCTGCCCTGTGCAGTTTAAAGAACATAATGGATGGCCTTGACGTGAGACTTCCAGCTGTCTCTTAGCAGCAGTCCAGTTGGTCCTCTTTTCCAACCTTCCCTGAGCCATTTAGGGTTCTTGTGACGTTGCCATTTAGCCCATTATGTACAAAAAAGCGCCACTCAGGGGTAAAACAAACCAACGAGCGTTCCGTTTTTCCATGCGTTTCGGTGTTAATAATCTGCATGTATTTTCTCGCGATATGATAGCCTTTGTCGGAGGTTATCTCTTTACGGTCAAGCAAACATTGTCGTTCTCCATAGCACGGAAAAGTGAACTTTAACCGTCCGATTTGTGTTATCACTTTCATGAAGCATCCTTCGCTAGCAACAAATGGAAATTCTTCACCCTCTTGTAATCTATGCACTTTTGACAAACCAGCAGTACAAGGGTTGGGTTGTTTTACCTCTGAGCGGCACTTTTTTGCACACCTTGGGCTAAATGGCCAGGTCACATGGACCCCGAAGGCTCAGAGAAGGTTGGGGGAGGGGACCCACTGGAACAGCTGTTGGGAGACAGATGGTAGCCTCCCGTCAAGGCCATCCAGCGTGTTCTTTAACGTTGGATTGTTTTACCTCTGATCGGCACTTTTTTGCACACCATGGGCTAAATGGCCAGGTCACATGGACCCCGAAGGCTCAGAGAAGGTTGGGAGAGGGGACCCACTGGAACAGCTGTTGGGAGACAGATGGTAGCCTCCCGTCAAGGCCATCCAGCGTGTTCTTTAACGTGCACAGGGTATGGCTCTCCCACACACGGGTCACGGCTTAACGTCCCATCCGACGGACGGCGGCCTTTCCAAGCCCAATGTGGTCCCCTGCTGACCGTGGGCAGGGCGGGGAATTTTGCGGAGATGAATCTCAACGCTGACCCAGCTGGGACTCGAACCTGGGAACTACAGATTACGAGCCTGGCGCGCTACCGACTGAGCCACCCCCGCCCCCACTCCCAGCAGTACAAGTAGAAATATTCGTAGATATATTTATAGCGGTAGTTTCATTTGGTTGATTTCCATTTTGTGTCGATGTTAACTCAGATACAGAATTCAGTAACTTCATTAATAACGGTTTTTATGAAAAATGTGCAAAAGAATTCCTGGTCACAATTATGCTTTCAATCACAAACTCCAAACCAGAAATTGAACTCATTTTTTTTTCAGAAACCCTGAACCCAATTTTTTTTTCAATCACAAAATCCGAACATCAATTTGAACCCTTTAGATTTTTATTCAAAAACCCTGAACCCAAATATTATTTTTCATCACACCCTTTTTTCGCAATGCGATTCCTAAAATACAGTCACTTAAAAAAGATCCGAACACTAGGGTTGATTACAGAATTCAGAAAAAAATATCTGGCAACTATTGTTTTAGAAATTAGCATTACCTCAATGGAAATTAGTGATGATAATGCCAGATCACTAATTTCTAAAAAAAAATAGTTGCCAGATATTTTTTCTGAATTCTGTAATCAACCGTAGTGTTCGGATACTTTTTTGAGCGACTGTAGGTGGTCATATTTTGATACTAGATCGTGTGGGTCACTCACGGAAATATTGAGCGTGTGCAGTTACCGTTCACAGCAAACTGGAGCGTGTGCAGTTACCGTTCACAGCAAACTGGAGCGTGTGCAGTAACTGCACACGCTCCAGTTACAGTTGGTTCACAAAACTGGAGCGTGTGCAGTAGCTGCACACGCTCCAGTTTGCTGTGAACGGTAACTGGATCGTGTACAGTTGCTGTACACGCTCCAGATATTTTTTCTGAATTCTGTAATCAACCGTAGTGTTCGGATACTTTTTTGAACGACTGTAGGTGGTCATATTATTTTGATACTAGATCGTGTGGATCACTCACGGAAATATTGAGCGTGTGCAGTTACCGTTCACAGCAAACTGGAACTGCACATGCTCCAGTTTGCTGTGAACGGTAACTGGAGCGTGTACAGTTGCTGTACACGCTCCAGATATTTTTTCTGAATTCTGTAATCAACCCTAGTGTTCGGATACTTTTTTGAGCGACTGTACACATAACCGTTTTAGGTTTTGTGACAGACATGCTGCGCCATCTATCGGTGATCCTCATAAGAAAAGTACTGTATCACTTAATACAGTTGGAACTCCAAGGTTGAATATTGTTGACGGAAGGCAAAACGATAGAGCGCATTTCGTACCAGGTGTAAAGTATTTTATTTCCCACATAACCGGCATAGAGTCAAACAACAGGCTCTTATAGATAAGGGAAATCGGGCCATCAGAAGAAATAAGAAGTCTGTTTATCATCTAAACAAGATACGAAAATGTAGGCGAAATAATTTCCAAAAAGCATTCATATTTGTTATAAGTTTTTACAGGAAGTCCGGATTTAGGCGATAGTGGGCTAACGCCAATTTTATCCATCTAACAATAACTTTATAAATGGAAATTGCTTACCTGAACATTTTGTCTCAATTCCTTTCCCGATGGACTTGGAAAGGCCGCCGTCCGTCGGATGGGACGTTAAGCCGTGGCCCCGTGTGCGGGAGAGTCACAGCCTGTGCACGTTAAAGAACACGCTGGGTGGTCTTGACGGGAGGTTACCATCTGTCTCCCAACAACTGTTCCAGTGGGTCCCCTCCCCCCAACCTTCTCTGAGCCTTCGGGGTCCTTGTGGCCTGGCCATTTAGCCCATGATGTGCAAAAAAGTGCCGCTCAGAGGTAAAACAACCCAACTCAGAAAAGTTAATAAAAACAAATTAAAGCGGAAGTAATAGCGTTATAGCCTTAAACCAGCGCTGTCCAACTAGCGGCCCGCACAAGGATTTTTGTGGCCCGCAAACAAAACAAAATTTTTACTTTAAATTTTAAATAAATATCTATAATCCACTTTATAATTTTTTGTCAACTTATATTACTTTATTTGATATGCAATCTTCAACTTACTCATTCTATTTGCCATTATTATTGCATTATTTCAATTTACTCATTCTATTCTTATTGCCCAACAACTACGGCCACAATGCTCCCATTAAATTTATTAAATATTTGATATGGTTTAGAAAATTTATATTGGTTTATTCAGAAAAAGTTTTTGGTTTAGAAAATTTATATTGGTTTATTATTACTTATTATTTTTCGTATAAATAAAATAATTTTTTGAGGTGAGTGAATGAATTTACTTTTAATTACCTATCCTGTCCTATTCTTTTCGGATGGGACGTTAAGCCGTGGTCCCGTGTGCGGGAGAGCCATACCCTGTGTACGTTAAAGAACACGCTGGATGTCCTTGACGGGAGGCTACCATCTGTCTCCCAACAGCTGTTCCAGTGGGTCCCCTCCCCCAAACTTCTCTGAGCCTTCGGGGTCCTTGTGGCCTGGCCATTTAGCCCATGGTGTGCAAAAAAGTGCCGCTCAGAGGTAAAACAATCCAATACAATGTCCTATTTTTTTTTCCCCGCGAAATATTGGCGAAAGGAAAAATGGTCCGCGGTCTCAGACAAGTTGGACAGCACTGCCTTAAACTAAACTCGGTTACCACGTTTAAGATTACTTTTAGCAGTTCGTGTGATAATAATATTAATTTTCGCCAATTTTGAATGATTTTCATGCAGAACGAGCTAACTTGTCAGTTTTCCTCTCTTTATATACCTAATGAATATCGTTGAAAAATCGAGATTTAAATAGATTTGAGATCTTTAAATTATCTTCAGTCACATTTCGTCATAAATCGATTATTGAAGAAGTTACTGAGTTAAGTATCTGAGTTAGTAATGACATGACATGGAACTGGATCTAATAAAATGGATTCTGAGTCCGTGGTTCTGCTTGAAATTGATCAGCGATATATATTTTTATGAGAAGAAAACGAGCAACAGTAAAATCGGAATAAGTGCCATCTGTTGCTTTTTTTTGCCTCAGAGAGAGAATTACATCACTAATTTGTGGCAACAGAGAGAGAGAGTTGGGTTGTTTTACTTCTGAGCGGCACTTTTCTGCACACTATGGGCTAAATGACCAGGTCACAAGTACCCCGAAGGCTCAGAGAAGGTTGGGGAGGGGACCCACTGGAACAGCTGTTGAGAGACAGATGGTAGCCTCCCGTCATGGCCATCCAGCGTGTTCTTTAACGTTCGGTTGTTTTACCTCTGAGCGGCACTTTTTTGCACACCATGGGCTAAATGACCAGGTCACAAGTACCCCGAAGGCTCAGAGAAAGTTGGGGGAGGGGACCCACTGGAACAGCTGTTAGAAGACAGATGGTAGCCTCCCGTCAAGGCCATCCAGCGTGTTCTTTAAAGTGCACAGGGTATGGCTCTCCCAAACACGGAGTAACGGCTTAACGTTCCATCCGACGGACGAGCGGCCTTTTCAAGCCCGTCGGAGTTCTCTACGGACTGTGGGAAGGGCGGATAATTTTGCGGAGATAAATCTCGACGCTGGCCCAGCTGGGACTCGAACTTGGGAACTGCAGATTACGAGCCTGGCGCACTACCGACTAAGCGCACCCCGCCCCAGTGAGAGAGAGACAGAGACTGAATAATAACGAGTTGAGTGGACAGTGGTAGTTTAAAGTAAACAGTTGACCTGTCTTTTTTTAAGTGGTGTTTTGTGTTATGTATTCGAAAAGAAAGTATTTGAGTGGAGTTGAGCGGTTTGTTGTATTAGAAAAGTTGATAGCTAATTTTCTAAAGGATTCGAGAGAAGTTAACATTATGAAACTTAGTTTTAGTGGCAGTAATGTATCGAAGAGAAAAGGGGATTTGGTTGTGCCCCCACTGAGGATGTCGATGAGAAGGATAGGTTTTACGGACAACTTCAGGATATTTCGAATTCTGTCAAGAAAGGAGATATTACCCTTGTTCTAGGTGACTTCAATGCCAAAGTTGGTACTGACTCTGACCTTTGGGGAAGAGTAATAGGCCCTTTTGGTATTGGTAGCTGCAATGGCAATGGGCAACGTCTCCTACAGGTAAGTAAACTCAATGGTTTCAAAATAACTAACACTTATTACAAACACCGCGACATACATAAGTACACATGGGTTTCACCTGATGGGCTGCATAACAATATGATTGATTACATATTAATTAACAGCAAATGGGCCAGTTCTGTTAGAAATACCAGGGCATATAGGGGAGCTGAAATTGGATCTGACCATTACCTTGTTAAAAGTGTGTTGCAACTTAAACTTAAAAAGTGTTTTGCTAAAGTTAAAAAATTTGCCTTTAACACTGAAGCTCTGAAAGACCCAGTTATAGCTAAAACTTACCATGATAGGTTACTTAGTCATTATGACAGTCATGGTTTGCTTACTACTGAAGTTGAGGAAGAATGGGGCCATTTTAAACAGGCTTTTTTGGAAACTAACAGTACTCTTTTAGGAAAAAAGGAGCAGAGGAGGCAGAATTATTTGAGTGATAAGGCACTTGAGCTTATTTCAGAAAGAAGGGACTACAGGAATGCCCTTAATCAGTACCCTACTAGTCCTAATAGAAAGGATTACAGAGAGCTTAATAAACGTGTAAAGGATCAGTTAGCTACTGATAAGAATCTTTGGCTTGATGGCTTGGCTGATAAAGCTGAGGAAGCAGTTAGGCAGCACAACAGCTGAGTGCTGTACTAGATAATTAATATTTTGTGTGGTAGAAAACATGAAATGTGTAGTAACAGGCATACAAGGATTGAAGGATAAACTAGGAAATTCTGTCATGGCTAGGTGGGCTGAGCATTTCAGTGATGTTCTAAGCAATGTGGTTAGTTCTACTCCCATTGTTTGTAATGATGATAAATGTATTGGGGGCTTTAATGTTGGCTCTATAACAAAATCTGAAGTTATTTTGGCTATTTCTAAACGTAATCTTCATAAATCCCCAGGGATAGATGAAATTACTACCGAAATGCTTAGAGCTGGGAATGTTTCTGTTACCACTTGGATGACTGAAATTTTGAATATCTTTTATGATAAAGGCATGGTTCCTAAAGATTTTACCAGAGCTATTATTATCCTTATTTTCAAAAAAAGTGATCGCAGTTCTTGTGATAACTATAGGGGTATCATCCTACTCTCTGTACAAGGTAAAGTTCTTTCCACGATTGTGCCTAATAGAATTAAGAATCTGTTTGACAGTCAATTGCGTGATGAGCAATGTGGATTCAGAAGTGGTAGGGGATGTGTGGATCAGATATTTTCACTTAGGCAGATTCTTGAGAAATGTTTAAAGTTTCAGAAACCTTTGGTTGCTAGCTTTGTTGATTTCAAAAAGGCTTTCGACTCTGTTGATCGCCATAATCTGTGGTTGATTGTGAAATCATATGGCATACCAGACAAGTTAGTTAGCATAATGAAAGCTCTCTATAATAACACTGAGTCGTGTATCAGAGTTGGCAAGGCTTGTAGCAATTGGTTTAGCATTACTTCTGGTGTTCGACAAGGGTGCATTTTGTCTCCTTTTCTCTTTAGCTTGGTTATTGATTATGTTATGCAAAATTCACTTCAAGGGAAAGATTTTGGCCTTAAATGGACTGGAGATACGAAATTTTCTGATTTGGATTATGCTGATGATTTAGCCCTTTTGGCAAATGATGTTGATGAGATGAACTCTTTCATTCGAACTGTTGATGAGACTGGTAGTAGAGTAGGTTTGGTTATAAACAGAGAGAAAACTAAAGTGATGAAAATTGGTCAGGCAGGCTGTGATTCAATTAATCTGAATGGTTGCAGTCTTGAGCAGGTGTCACAATTTAATTACCTTGGGAGCTATGTAACTGATACTGGTGATGTGCGGCACGAGATTAACAGACGAATAGGGATTGCTGCCGGGACTTTTAAGAATCTATGGAGAGTGTGGAGAAATAGGCGTATACACCTAAAGACTAAAATTAGACTGTATAATAGTTTGGTTCTTTCTAGGGTTAGTTATGGTAGTGAAACTTGGACAATTTGTAAACAAGATAACAGGAAACTAGATGCTTTTGATTCCAGATGCTTACGCAGTATCTTGGGCATTAGGTGGTTCAACTTTGTAACTAATGATGAGGTTAGGCAAAGGAGTCTGCAACCTCCTTTAAGCAACATATTGTGCAGAGACTTCATTGGTTTATAAGAATTGTAATACAAGTATTTGAAATATAGTTAAAAATTGTGAAACATACTTTCGATGGTGTAGTAACAGGCATACAAGGATTGAAGGATAAACAAGGTAAGGTTATAGAAGGTGAGGATTCTGTGATGGCTAGGTGGGCTGAGCAGTTCAGTGATGTTCTAAACAGTGTAGTTAGTTCTACTGCCATTGTTTGCAATGATGATGGATGCATTGGTGGCTTTAATGTTGGCTCTACCACTTCTTACTAGTGGTAGACAAATTTGTGTTTATTTTAAAATAATATGTATGTTTCCTTTGTAATTAAATTAGTTCATTTATCATTTTTTTCGTAATCATTTTTTTTGAACTCACGCTCAGTTTTGTATGCAAATTCGTAAGAATATGTTACCCTCTGAGATGCCCCAAGACCTTTGGATATATATGATATAGACGGCTGAGAGTATTCGGAGGCTGACTGACTGCTTAAGGAGGATCATGCTAATTCTGATTATGATGCAGAAACGGAAGAGCTCTTAAAATTTGAACCTAGGCGTAATCCGGGTCGTAGAGCTCGGAAAAAAATCCGAAATTCGACCTTCGACATGTCTTTCAAGGTCAAATTGAGGTCAGGTAGAGGTCAAACTGTGATATACGAGTGCTAGAAACATGAAAATTGGTGTCTGGGGGTGTTTCCGATTGTAGATCTCGAAAACGTTACGAAATTTCGCAGCCGGAGGGTCCTTTGAGGTCAGAGTTCAAATTGAGATCTAATGATGCTAGAGATTTAAAAATTGATTTCTGGGGGTATTTTGAGTCGTAGATCTCGGAAACGTTGCGAAATTTTGGTTCCGATGGGTCCTTCGATGTCAAAGGTCAAATTTTATTACAACAGTGCCAGAAGGCAAAAAATTGGTTATTGGGGGTATTTCAGGTTGTAAGATATCAGAAATGTTAAGAAATTTCAGATCTGATGTCATGGTCAATATCGAATTGTGGTCAGATTTACGGCGTAAAAAACAAGAGACGTCGATAGATTTCTAGTTACAATATATTAAATATAAATATATATATAATATGAATCAACGTTTTAATAATAAAAATGATAATAATAATAATAGAATAAGAAAATATGACTAAATATAGAGATTTAGAAATTGAAGTTACTAGACTGAGGGCTAAACACACTTCTGTTGTGCCCGTTGTCATCGGAGTCCTTGGAACCATCTCAAAAAATTTTATAAACGATCTCTAGAAGATGCAGATTTCTGATGTAACTTCCTCAGAACTGCAAAGAAAAGCACTATTTGGAACTACATACATCTTATGACGATACCGAGTTATTACTTAGGTCTCAGACTAAAACTTACATCAACTCAAACCGCCAACCAATAATTTTTTGTGTCTTTTTTGTGTCATTGACTGTGCTTCGAATATTTCGATTATATGTGTATAATAATAATAATCTAAACACACTTCTGTTGTTCCCGTTGTCATCAGAGTCCTTGGCACCATCTCAAAAAATTATACATACCATCTCAAGGAGCTGCAGATTTCTGATATAACATCCTCAGAACTGCAAAAAAAAGCACTACTTGGAACTTCATACATCTGACGACGATCCCCAGTTGATACCTGGGTCTCAGGCTGAAACTTTTATCAACTCAAACCGCCAGCCAACAGGCTCGAATTCCATCTCTGTTAGAAGTTGCGGTTTATCTCAGCTAGAGCTTCACCCTGCCTACGGTCAGAAAGGGGACATCGATGGGCTTGAAAATAGCCGTCGTCCGTCGGATGGCACATTAAGCCGTTTCTCCGTATGCAGGAGAGTTGGGTTGTTTTACCTCTGAGCACCACTTTTCTGCACACCATGGGCTAAATGGCCAGGTCACATGGACCCTGAAGTCTCAGAGAAGTTTGGGGGAGGGGACCCACTGGAACAGCTGTTGGGAGACAGATGGTAGCCTCCCGTCAAGTCCATCCAGCGTGTTCTTTAACGTGCACAGGGTATGACTCTCTCGCACACGGTGCCACGGCTTAACGTCCCATCCGACGGACGGCGGTCTTTCCAAACCCATCGGTGTCCCCTACTGACCGTGGGGAGGGTGGGAAATTTTGTGGAGATAAATCTCAACGCTGATCCAGCTGTGACCCGAACCTGGGAACTACAGATTACGAGCCTGGCGCGCTACCGACTGAGCCACCCTCTCCCCATGCGGGAGAGAGTCATACACTGTGGATGTCTAAGAAAATGCTGGATGGCCTCGACAGAAGGCTACCATCTGTTTCCCAACAGCCGTTCCAGTAGGTCCCTTCCTCCAATCTTCTCTGAGCCTTCGGGGGATTTGAGACTGGCTATTTAGCCCATTGTGTGCAAAAAAAGTGCAGTTCAGAGGTAAAACAACCCAACTGTCTCTGCGCTTTCGGGATCCTTGTGACCTGCCTATTAGCCTTTGAGAAAGGGGCTTGCGGTACAAAATTGGTGCTGTTGTGTTTTAACCTCTGAGTGGCACTTTTTTGCACACAATGGGCTAAATGGCCAGGTCACAAAGACCCCAAAGGCTCAAAAATCAGCCAGAAAATTGGTGATTAGCCTTAATTTCATCAGACACAAGCTACAGACTCACAAAATTATAACTTGCTGAAATACGATAAAAAATCCTTTAACCAAACTTTCGCGTGCTATAAATGTTAACGAGATAAAAACTATTTTTGTTTCTTCCGGTGAATGGAACGAGAATTGTTCATCCCAACGGATATGCGACATCATAACACGTGCCGTGATGACACTTGCCTACAGATTAAGCGACAGCTGGCTGCCCTACAGACAAGTTGTCAGCGGGAACCAGTGAAATAATAGGTAAGGATTTTATTTCTTTATTATTTTGGATATATAGTCTTGAAAAAATTATTTTTGCTCGTTAAAGACATGTCAATAGTTGTAAAATAGTTGTGAAATATTTCTAAGTTTGTGAGATTAATTCTAGTGGTACGATTTTGTTCGTAGCTTGGTAATGACAGAAAATTATTGCAAGATATTGGTTTTATACTCTAATAATATAATATAATCATAACATCTATAACTTTATACCACGTTTTACAAATCTTTGAAGTAGTAATAATATATTGAGATTTGATTTCCATCCAGTGTTCAAATGATATCATTAATTTATTAAAAACGGCTAATAGTAAAACGATTATAGTCCGCCATGGTTAAAATATACCCAGTCCCAGACAAACAAGAATTCTACCAACAAGATTTTTAATGCAGAATTGGGTTTCTGCTAACACGACTCGCTAGAATTTCTCCATCACTTCACTGAAATCGTTTATGTTATTGCATTTACCATATGAGAGGATACCTTGCTCTTCTTGTCTCACTTATCTGACTTGTGCGTGGTCTCACTCTGAGACCCGGAGGGGGAGGAATGGCTCAGTCGGTAGCGCGCCACCTCGTAATCTGAAGTTCCCAGGTTCTGGTCCCAGCTGGGTCAGCGTAGAGATTTATCCCGCAAAACTCCTCGCCCTGCCCTCGGTCAGCAGGAGACACCGATGGGCTTGGAAAGGCTGCCGTCCGTTGATGGGACGTTAAGCCGTGGTTCGGTCTGCGAGAGAGACATACCCTAGATACGTTAAAGGATACACTGTAAAGGATACACTGGATAGCCTTGAGGGGAGGCTAACATTTGTCTCCTAACAGCTGTTTAGTGGGTCCCCTTCCCCCAACCTTCTCTGAGCCCTCGGGGTGTTTATGACCTGTCCATTTAGCCCATTGTGTGCAAAAAAGTGCTCCTCAGAAGTAAGGAACACGCTGGATGGCCCTCACGGGAGGCTTCCATCAGTCTACTAAGACCTTCAGTCCCCTTCCCCCAACCTTCTCTGAGCCCTCGGGGTCTTTGTCACCTGACTATTTATCACAAACAAACAACAGCGTGGCCGAGTGGTTAGCGTGCTTGGCTAGTGATCAAAGAGACTTGGTTCGAGCCCTTGGTTAGTTATGGATGTTTTTTTTTTTCTGCTGAGATCCACCATTCTCACAGACCTTCTATTATGGATGGCCTTGACAAACGCCATAGTAGACCGTTTTTAACTGACAAAATGGCGCTCTGAGATAAAACAATCAAACAACTTTGAATTCTTATCAGTTTCATCCCAACATTTTTATTCCCTATATTTCAGAATTGAAAACATTTATAAAAGTTTTATAACATACACCCACGCACGTAAAAGCTAAAAATTAGTATGATTTTAAAACTCATTGTTCCTAAACTTCATCAACACGAACTGCGGGTCACGACTTTGACATTTGCAGTTCCACCCGCATGAGGGGGCAATCGCACAGGTGGTGTTGGCGGCATCTGCCACATGTCGACTGAAGTAAGTCTACCGTGTCAATATCTACTTGCAACACAGAACAGCAACACAGGCTCCACGGATTTAGGGTTAGATCATTTTTAGTCCTTATTTCAGGTAAAACTATTTCTTTTGTTCATTAATATCTTTTAAGTATTACACGGGAATTAATTGTTTCCTCTGTTTTTGGAGATTGCATTTAATTTTGACGAAACTGTAGAAAAATTGCTTTCAGTTTTTGCATTTCGAAACTGATGTGTTAGTATCATTGAAAGTAGCTCATCAGAGATTGAATGTATGACAGTTTAATGTAGCTGCATGACAAATACAGCTATGATAGGATGTATATATTTAACAGCAGCTTTATTTGATACTGTTTCGTGTTATGTCAATAGCAATTCAGGTACAGAATTTAATAACTTATTTAAAAAGTTTTTATGAAGATAAATTAAAGATCTCACTCAAATCTATTTATATTTCGATTTTAAAAAAACGTATTCAGTATTTAGAAGAGTGAAAACTGAAACATTTAGCAAGTTAGTTCGTTCTTCAAAAAAAAATAAAAAATTATTCAAAAATGGCGAAAATTAACATAATTATTATGCGACCTGTTAAATATATTTTTACACATATTAGCAATAACCATTATAATAAAATTTACTTTTTAACTTGTTTATATTTTATTTTTAGAGCAATTATTTAAACTAGCACTGTTGCTGCTAAATATTCCAATTTCTGTAAATACCGAAATATCGAAAGAATATTGTTGAATATCTAAATTTCAATAGCTTTTTAAATTATCTTCAGTCACATTTTTTCATAAAAAACTTATTTAAGAAGTTAGTGGGGGTGGGTTTCACCTAAGAGCGGCACTTTTTTTGCACACCATGGACTAAATGGCCAGGTCACAAGGACCCCGAGGGCTCGGAGAAGTACAAAGCAATTGTATAATATTAATTAAATGTCTGCTCTACGGGGATGTCGCACAATAAAACTGTTTATAAGCTCTTCTAAATTTAAATTATAAGCTATGTCCGCCTCTATCGATGGCTATATTATGGACCATCACAGGCGCCGTGAGACAGGCTGCCTCTATGCTACACCTTGTCGACTCTACTATGTACAGGGGGCCATGGCTTAACATCACATCCGACTAACAACATCTATTCCAAGATCATCGGTGTCTCCTACTGACAGTGGGCAGGGCGGGGAGTTTTCCAGGGATAAATCTCAACGCTGGCCCAAGTATAACTCGAACCTTGTAGCTGCAGATTACGAGCCTGGCACGCTACCGACTGAGCCACCCCCGTTCCCAAAAAGTTACTAAGTCCTGTATCTGAGTTAATTTTGATATCACGTGGAAATGTGTCTAAGTTGTCGCTGAGTGTATTGCCAAGTGAAAAATATAAATTGGAGAGTTTGAGAAAATGCAATAATTGTGGGCATTAAATATGCAGTCATAGCTATTATTTTGCATGTTGTTTTGAAGATATTTCATGAGTTTGAGATTTTATATCTCTCACAGAAAGAATAAAATGAAAAAATATAAAAATCCCATCAAGCAGCTGTCTGCAACATAGGTTTGACAGGAACCTTTTAATTTAGTACAACATTCAGAAGATCTGTGAGGATGGCGAGACCTCAGCAGAAAGAGAAATAACATGAATACCTTATGTGGGGTTCAAATTTAGGTTTATTTATATTGCAGTTGAGTGGCCTAACCACTCAGCTACCGGGAGAAAGGCAGGCGTCCGTCGGATGGAACGTTAAGCCGTGGTCCCGTGTGCGCGAGAGAGCCACACGCTGTGCACGTTAAAGAACACGCTAGATGGCCTTGACGGGAGGCTACCATCTGTCCCCCAACAGCTCTTCCAGTGGGTCTCCTCCCCCAACCTTCTCTGAGCCTTCGGGGTCCTTGTGACCTGATCATTTAGCCCATGGTGTGCAAAAAAGTGCTGTTCAGAGGTAAAACAATCCAACAAAGATACCAGGACGAAAAAGTAAGAATTTTTTTTGCTTAAATATCCTTTATTTAGTCCTATATTAGATTTGCAGTTTGATCTCTGATGTGAGCTGGGTGGTCGTACCTCTGAGAGGTACTTTTTCTTTGCACACAATTAGTTAAATGACCAGGTCACAGGTGTGGGGTGGCTCAGTTGGTTGCTCGCCAGGCTCGTAACTTGCAGTTCCAAGATTGGAGTCCCAGTTCGGCCAGCGTTGAGATTTATCTCCGCAAAGCTCCACGCCCTGCCTTCGGTGAATAGGGGACATCGATGGGCTTGGAAAGGCGGCCGTCCTTTAGATGGGAGTTAAGCCGTGGTTCGTGTGTGCGGGAACCATACCCTGTGCGCGTTAAAGAAGACGTTGGATGGCCTTGACGGGAGGCTTCCATCTATCTCCCAACAGCTGTTCCAGTGGGTCCCCCCCACAACTTCGACATCCTTGGGGTCCTTGTGACCTGCACATTTAGTTGATTGTGGGCAAAAAAAATTGTCGCTCAGATGTAAAACAACGAAGCCGACACCTGGGCAAGCGCTGAAGCACAACAGCAATGATTTGCAGTAAGTAGGTCTGGAATTTTAGTGCTAATGACACTTGGTTGACTGATTTCCCGTTGTTCAGAGTGGCCCTTGGAACTTATTGGCTGATTCAACCAATAGCCAAAGACCTTGTTAATTAACGAAAATCCTTATATGACCATGTACCAGAAGATTTGACAGTTTTTTTTTTTTTGAAAAAGGACCTTTTGGTATGAAGAGTGTAGGAAACAAATTTAAATATGAAAATGCAACAGTGATTCATCATTTAGTTCCGATAGAATACTAATAATGCATTTTAACAAGACAACATCTTCAGCACTGCTTAGTTCAGTGCAGTCTTTTTGATAAACAATTGAACCTTAGGCTACCAACAATCCACAGTTAACGCTACGTTTTTACGTCATACTTTACGCTTCGACGTCATACGTTTTCTGAGAAGTGAATCTATTGGCTGAGGACCGTAAAAATCCTGCTGGCGAAATTAATATAAATTAATCATTATAATAAAAAAAAGACAAATGTTTATGTAATAATTTATGACGATTAATTCAGTTTCAAGCAGCAAATACAAATTTAGAATCTGAATTGAGTCGGAAAAAAATAAATAGCAAATCTCATACGCATAGTTTGCATTTATTGTGTTTAAAAATCACTAAAACGGGTTGGGTTGTTTTACCTCTGAGCGGCATTTTTTTGCACACCATGGGCTAAATGGCCAGGTCACAATGACCCGGAAGGCTCAGAGAATGTCGGGGTAAGGAACAAACTGGAACAGCTGTTGGGAGACAGATGGTACTTCCCGTCAAGGCCATCCAGCGTGTTCTTTAACGTGCACAGGGTATGGCTCTCCCGCAGCCGTGGGGGCGGGGGTGACTCAGTCGGTAGCGCGCCAGGCTCGTAATCTGTAGTTCCCAGGTTCGAGTCCCAGCTGGGTCAGCGTTGAGATTTATCTCCGCAAAATTCCCCGCCCTGCCCACGGTCAGTAGGGGACACCGATGGGCTTGGAAAGGCCACCGTCCGTCGGATGGGACGTTAAGCCGTGGCCCCGTGTGCGGGAGAGACATACCCTGTGCACGTTAAAGAACACGCTGGATGGCCTTGACGGGAGGCTACCATCTGTCTCCCAACAACTGTTCCAGTGAGTCCCCTCCCCCAACCTTCTCTGAGCCTTCGGGGTCCATGTGACCTGGCCATTTAGCCCATTGTGTGCAAAAAAGTGCTGCTCAGAGGTAAAACAACCCAACCCGCACCCGTGGCCACGGCTTAACGTCCCATCCGACGGACGGCGGCCTTTCCAAGCCCATCGGTGTCCTCTACTGACCGTGGGCAGGGCGGGGAATTTTGCGGAGATAAATCTCAAAGCTAAGATCAGTTGGGACTCAACCTGGGAACTATAGATTACGAGTCTGGCGCGCTACCGACTAAGCCACCCCCCACTAAAACGTAGAACATAATGCATTTATAGGTAATTGTTTATACTGAATTAAACTGAAAACGACAAAGTGTTTTTTTTTTTTTCATTTCGCAAAATTTCAGCTAAGTGATACTCTTTTGGGAAGAGCTAAATACACTTTAAAAATAGCTTAATCATGATAATAAATAATTCCTCAAAAAGCTGCTTGCCACAGAGGTCTGACAGGAGCCTGTCAGTTTATACTCCATAGTAAAAGGTTTGAGAGGATGGCGAGACCTCAGCAGATAGACAACACAAACATCCATGCCTTATCCAGGGCTCGAACACAGGCCCCTTTGATCAGCAGCCAAGTACGCTAACAGCACACACACACACACACACACAATCATCAAGCACCTTGACCACTGGCTATTCAAACAGACTGTGCCCTTAAAGTTCTATCCTGAGAATTAAGTGTTACATTTGGCCATTTCCACTCAATTCTCACAAGGTCCAGTTTAAAATTGTCCACCATTGCATTCTGGGTTTCCCACATTTTCTGAATATCTAGATGAACTGTTCATGACTCTATTAGCTATTCTACAGTTCTACATATGGCCAACATGACCAAACCAATACAGTCTCTGTCAACATAAGATGTTGTTTAACCCTAAAAGTGTCAGAAAAAGTTCAGCCAAACCTTACCTGGGGCAAATATTATGTCATATTAAAAACCAAACGAAACAGTATTTCATTCTGAATAACAAAATAATAAAAATTAAAAAAAAAGGCTATGTAAGAATAGTTTAAAAAAAAAAGATATACCCTCTTTTGACACTTTGAGGGTTAAAAGAAGTTGAGGAATCATTCATCAACATCATTATTACATACTCAAACACCCCAAATTTTCTTTTTAAATTCTGTTGGATAAAACTTCTCTAAAATGTGAAATTTTTGTATGTGTTAAAACATGTAACGTTTAAGGTTATGGAAATAGAAACAAGTAGGTGTATGTTTATCTGTAATATTGAGGTTCTGTTTAGGAATAAGTGTGTTTCCTTTTCTAAGTGTGTTTGTTGTACGTCTTTGCTATGTTTGTCACAATGTTTCGACTAAGCTTATGGCCACTATTTCTAGAAATGGCTAATTTAATTGGTAATTGATCTTGTTCTTTACAATTCCTTTTTTAATTTTATATCCGAGTTTACCATTACTGTTTAATGTGTTCCACAATAGTGGTGTTCATATTTTTTTTTGTGAAAAAAAATCTTATTATTGCCTACCACTGATTGATAATAGGAATCTGAATATTGAGCATTCAGTCAAAAATGCAACATAGTTACGATGCAGGAAAAATAATATGGCATTGTAAATTGCAGTTCTTCCTTTGGAGGGAAGGAGTACACATTTTTTTTTTTGTTCAAATATTAAGTAGAAAATTCTTCTAATTCGAATTTTCTAAAGTGAGTGGGAATTTGCATGTCCTTAGATAGTATAAGTTGACTTATGAGATTAAAAATAATAAACTAATAAATACCCCCTCAAGCAGCTGCTTGCCACAGAGGTCTGACAGGAGCCTGTCAGTTTATATGCCAGAGTAGAAGGTCTGTGAGGATGGCAGGACCTCAGCAGAAAAATGACACACACATCCATGCCTTACCCGGGCTCGAACCCAGGTCCCATTAACTTTAAGAAATGTTGCCACTATCCTAACATAGAACTGCTGATAATAATCAATTCCTGCAAACTTAGCGATTATAATATATTCAACTAAATTTTAATTTTATTACTTCATTACATTATAATTTGGAAAAAGTAAATGCTATAATGAAAACTTTGGAAAAGAAAATGGCGAAACATTCAGTGTACCTTCCACTCCCACACCCCCCATCTTGATTTTTGCATTCCATGATAGTGCTTCTTGAACTACGGTACACTTTTGAAAACAGCTAAATAATACATTTTCAAAATAGCTTAATAATATATTTTTGAAAATATCTAAATAATACACGTTGAAAATAGCTTAATAATATATTTTGGAAATAGTTTAATAATACAATTTCAAAATAACTTAATAATACACTTTTGAAAATTGATAAATAATACACTTTCAAAATAGCTTAATAATATATTTTTGAAAATAGTTAAAAAATACACTTTGAAAATAATTTAATAATACAATTTGAAAATAGCTTAATAATATATTTTGAAAATAGTTTGATAATACACTTTGAAGATAGCTTAATAATACAATTTCAAAATAGCTTAATAATACACTTTTGAAAATAGATAAATAACACTTTGGAAATACCTTTTTGAAAATAGCAAAATAAGCTATTATTAATACACTTTTGAAAATAGGTGAATAATGCATAATTATGAAAACTAAATACACTTTTGAAAACAGCTTAATAATACATTTTTGGGAACAGTTAAAGGAAAGAATATATGCCTTACGGAACGTTGTTCCAGTCAGATACAAATTTAATATCAGGTAGCACTCCAAAAAATGTTCCTACATTTGGGCCTTGCCTGCACTAGTTAAAGTGCCCCGTCAAAAAATTTAGTCACGGGCCGCCACTGCATATAAGGCCATTATAAAAAAAATACTCGTATTTCTAAGCGCCAAATTTTATGAAATAATTAAATTCGAAACGAGGGGACCACCTTGTCGTGGTGGGGGGGCCTAGGGCCCAGCAACCCGGCTGAAGGCTGTGCCGACCGGGTTGGGCGCCGGTTGGACATGGCCAAGGCCAACCGAGGTCGAAGACGCTGCTGGCCGGCTTGATTGCCGGTCGGGTGGTGACGGCGTCGGAGACCTCACCTCAGGGACCTTGGGTGGTCAGTTCGACGGCTCGGTCGAAAGGTCCCTCCTGCCTAGTAGGCACGAGCCGTCCAAAAAGTCTGGGTCCTACTAAGAGTCTCCACCCCGGGTGCCGATCGAGCTTGGATCTTTATATCCTTGCACATTTGCAAACCGGGGAATAGATTAAATTTAGGTTTCTTCCGGTGGTTAGCTTTCCTTCTATAGGACTGCTGCCATGTGAGGCCGGGGTTGAGGTGCGCCTATAGGGCGTATTCCTTGCCCCCGGCTCTAGATAGTCATGGCTTTTCTTTAACCAGGTAGTGCTGTCAGGCGGAACCGGGAATTGCCGTGGTTGCACAAGATCGCAACATAGAGATCAATTCTGTGCACGAAACCTCAAGAGACTTTCAGAGTTTTGTTTTGCCTTCTTGTAACTGCTGTGGTGATTGTTTTTGATATGTTTCCTGCTGAGGTCTCTTCCTCATAGGCTTTCTCTATGGCGTATTAAACTGATAGGCTCCTACCAGACCTCTATGGCTAGCAATTTCTTGAGGGAAAATTTCATTTTTCAAGGTTGATGGTTGGCAAAATATTCAAGTTATTTAATTTTTTCTTGCGAGATTATATTGTGCCCTACCGAAACAATTTCCATTTAATGTCAATGGGATTCAAACTTCTAAGATCTATAACTTCTAAAATATGAATTTAATATAAAAATGTGACTGAAGATAAATTAAAGATCATAATCAAATCTATTAAATATAGATTTTTCAGCAATATTCATTCATTATTGAAAGAGGAATGTTTCATAAAAGTAAAACGACATAAAAATTTACTGCAGAAATTAAAACTTATTATTTAAATGTTGTTCCAAATCATTAAAATAAATTTACAGAATTAATTACAATTACAGAAATTTAATATTCATTTTTGAAGTCTGCATAATGATTATTTCAATATCGGCATTTATGAATGAATTTAATATTACAAGATAATTTAGTGTTGAATAATCCAGCTTCCATTCCTCTTTAAATGCTGAACGAATATTGTTGAAAATCGAGATTTAAATAGATTTGATTATAATCTTGTTAATCTATTGGCATATTTTAAATGGAAATGCTCTAATATTTTGGCATTTCAGTGTTTATAAATGTTAAACTTTTTACAGCATTCAAGCAATTTTTTGGTAGTTTTTTTTTTGGCAGTATTTTTCACATTTTGTTTCTCACTTTTATTTTTAGACGAATCAGAAACTTCTGACGTCAGAGACAAATGAAGACAAGAAAAACTCTTCAAATATGTTCCATTAAATGAAAAAAAAGAAACTGCGCATCAAGAAAAAACAACATTTTTAGACTAATGAATGCCAACATCAGGATCTGGTGACTCGCACAACCATGTTGGACGTATTTGGTGGACTGCGTCGGGTGTTTCGTCGCCGTACTGTGTCCATCGACAACGCGGTATTCCGCCTCCACTGGATGCTAACATCTGTGGTCCTGGTTGCCTTTAGCCTTGCCGTCACCTCCCGGCAATACCTAGGAGATCCCATTGCCTGCATCCACACGGACGACATTCCTAATCGCGTCATAGACACATATTGCTGGATCCATTCTACCTTCACGATACCGTCCGCCTTTCGAAAAAAAGTTGGGGAAGAAGTCGTATATGCAGGTATCGAAAATTCTGCTAATCGTGATAGAAAATATTACCCCTACTATCAGTGGGTGTGCTTTGTGCTCTTCCTTCAAGCCGTGTTCTTCTATGTGCCTTATTATCTGTGGGATATGTGGGAAGGCGGACTTTTAAAAGCCATAACTCTTAACATGCATATTGCTGTGGTTGGTGAAGAAGACAGGAGATTGAAGAAAAAGATTATTTTGGAATATCTCGTCAGAAATCTTCGACATCATCGTATGTACGCTTTGAAGTACTTTTTTTGCGAGTCGTTGTGTCTGGCGAATGTTCTGGTACAACTTTACATCATGGATCTATTCTTTGACGGAGAATTCTGGAGTTATGGAGTGGAAGTCATCAAATATGCCCGGATGGACCAGGAGGATCGGTTCGATCCCATGATGAGGATTTTCCCCCGGATGACTAAGTGTACCTATAATACTTTTGGGGTGTCCGGTAATGTGCAAAAATTCGATTCTCTGTGTTTGCTACCGCTGAACATTCTCAACGAAAAAATCTACATCTTTTTGTGGTTTTGGTTCGTGTTTTTGGTGTTAGTGACTGTGTTGGTGGTGCTAACGCGACTGGTGGTGATTTTTGTACCTCGTGTCAGACCGCATTTGCTCCACGCGCGATGCCGCCTTGCGTTCAGGGAACACATCGACGTCATCGTCGCTAAAACCAACATCGGTGATTGGTTCTTGTTGTACATGTTGGGAAAGAACCTGGATGCTGTGCTTTACAAAGAGGTGATATCGGAACTCGCCAAAAGGGTGGACAGGCCGAGTGACATGAGCACAAACAATCTGGTTTGATTTCAGTGAGTCGTTGCGAATGGAAATGGTATAGCAGGAATAATAACAGAGGTGACTTTTGTGATTAAACATTTGACTGTTTTCATGTAGAATGATAAGTCGTTGGTTGGTGATGCGTCATGATACATAATCTGCAGTTCTCAGGTTTCATCTTAATTGTGCCTCGTTTGATATTTCCGCAAACCCCCAACTTGCCCTCGTGAGAGAGGGGACATCGTTAACTTTGAGAGGTCGCCGTCCATTGAATATGAAGTTAAGCCATGGCTAGGGTAGAGAGCCATACCCTGTACACGTTAAAGAACACACTGGATGGTCTTGACGGAGATTACCATCTGTGTCCTAACAGCTATCCAGTGGATCCCTTTCACTAACCTCTTCTGAGCTCTTGGGGTCCTTGTGACCTGGCCATTTAGTCCATTTTGTGCTAAAAATGGACGCTTATAAGTAAAGCAACACAACCACAGGCTCACAAGGAATCACGGAAGTTTGGGGAAAAGAACACACTGGACAGCTGTTAGAAAACATGAGAGCTTCTCTGTCATGGCAATCCAGCGTGTTCTTTAATGTGTACAGGGTATAGCTCTACAGCACATGGGAACATTGCTTTACGCCTCATCTGACGCTCATGCACAGGAGAGTCCTGTCACGCTAAAGAACACGCTGGATAAAACTGACAGGAAAGCTCTCATCTGTCACCTAACGGCTGTCCAGTGGATCGCCGCCTGGGCCAGCGTTGAGATTTATCTCCGCAAAACTCGTCACCCTGCCCACTGTCAGTAAGGGACACTGATGGGTTTTTAAAAGTCGTCGTCCTTCGGATGAGATGTTAAGCCGTGACCCCGTGTGCAGGAGAGCCATACCTGGCGGTCTTGACGGGAGACAACCATTTGTCTCCTAACAGCTGTCCAGTGGGTCTCTTCCCCCAGCCTTCTCTGAGCCCTTGGGGTGCTTGTGACCTGGTCATTTAGCCCATTGTGTGTAAAAATAGTGCCGCTCAGAGGTATAAAAACACAACGACACATATATTCTGTTTAACTCTGATTTACGTTAAATAAACCTTCAACATAATTATTTTTTGTTCAGGTTTATCCTTTAAAGCATCTTTTTAGAGAACTATGTCTTTCAATACTTTCAAAAATGGTCTAATAATAATCTGTTATTGCCGTTACTACTGTTATAAGCTGTAAACGTCTCCTGGGATAATCAACTGCAGATCGAATTTTTCTAGAGCAAATATTTTTCTGACAGAACTTCATTGTAGACTTCGGTACAGCGTTGAGATTTATCTCCGCAAAACTCCCCGCCCTGCCCACGGTAAGTAGAGGGCACCGATGGACTTGGAAAGGCCGCCGTCCGTCGGATGGGACGTTAAGCCGTGGCCCCGTGTGCGGGAGAGCCATACCCTGTGCAGGTTAAAGAACACGCTGGATGGCCTTGACCGGAGTCTACCATCTGTCTCCCAACAGCTGTTCCAGTGGGTCCCCTCCCCCAACCTTCTCTGAGCCTTCTGGGTCCATGTGACCTGACCATTTAGCCCATGTTGTGCAAAAAAGCGCCACTCAGAGTTGAAACAACCCAATGTTAAAGAACACACTGGATGGCCTTGACGGGAGTCTACCATCTGTCTCCCAACAGCTGTTCCAGTGGGTTCCTCCCCCAACCTTCTCTGAGCCTTCGGGGTCCTTGTGACCTGGCCATTTAGCCCATAAAAAAAAAAGTGCCGCTCAGTAGTAAAACAACCCAATCCAAATGTTAAAGAACACGCTGGATGGCCTTGACGGGAGGCTACCATCTGTCTCCCAACAGCTGTTCCAGTGGGTCCCCTCCCCCAACCTTCTCTGAGCCTTCGGGGTCCATGTGACCTGGCCATTTAGCCTATGGCGTGCAAAAAAGTGCCGCTCAGAGGTAAAACAACCCAACCCAACCTAGACTTCGGTATACTTAATTTTTTGTTTAGGAGATTTTCACCTGAAATCAAACTTCCTGTTGTTTTTTTTCGATGAAGCGGACGAATGTTTCAGTGTTGCGTTTTCCGTTTCCGCTAAAATGTTTTCCGTTTCTGCGGAATGACGTATACGTAACCACAGAAACGTATACGTCATTCTGCTCTTTAATAATTTCCAGTTCTGTTATTCGCAATTTTTTTTCCCGATTTTCAAGTTATTTTTTTTTAGGTTGTGTTTCACGATTAAAAAAATTATTAATCCAAGATATCGAAGAATCCAAAAGATAATCCAAACTATCGAAGACAATTATTAATCCGAGAATCGATATGATTAATCGTATAATGCGCTTCGCAACAGAAATATTAGATAATTTCCATGTGTCAATGGGATTCTAACTTCGAAGTTCTATAACTAATGAAGCATTCATTACTAATGGAAAATATGACTGTAGATAAACTGATCATAATCAAATCTATTTAAATCTCTATTTTCAACAATATTCGTTCAGTATTTAAAGAGTTATGGAAACTAGAGTATTTAATATAAATTGTTTTATAAAAAATTAAGTTGTCTAATATCGAAATAACCATTTAACAAACTTCAAAATGTATTATTATTTCTTTAAATGGTTCGAACCGATACTCATTCTTTAAGTTATAATTATTTTCTGAAATAAATTATACGTTAAGGTTGTAAAATATTCCATCTTCCATAACTCTTTAAATACTGAACGAATATTGTTAAAAATCGATATTTAACTAGATTTCATTCTATCTTTATCTTCAGTCACATTTTTCCATTGAATGCATATTTTAGAAGTTACAGCTTCGAAATTAGATTCACATTGACTCCTAATGGAATATGAAAATTGTCCAGTATTTTAGTAGGAGAGTAAATATAAAAGTTATTTTTTTTACTGAATTCATTCCAGCAATGCATAGCAAATGTTTTAGTATTGCGTTCGGTACAGCCATTAAAGCAGAAACATTCAGTTACCTTAAGATGTTTGTGCATGTATTTCCAATGGAAGGAAAGTTTCCTTTAAATTTTTTCGATATTCTAGTCATTTTTAACGACTAAAGTGCCGTTTTTTCTATTAATCGCTGTGCATGTCAATGATTGTTTTTTGTAATGTGTTATTAATTGAAACAATATCAAAATTTGTTTATAATATTCGCATTTTGTACCAAAAAAAGACTTATAGTTATTGATTAGAAATAAAAAAATGATGCCAGATGTTGCCTATTTTTTAATTATTCGGCTGCAATGATTTCGGCTGCAATGATTCAAAGAATCTGTTTAAATCTGACAACAGGCAAAGGCCAATTATTTTTCTTGTGGTATTTCAAAAACTTAGAATGAATCTAAAACGATATTTTCAGCGACTGAAAAATTAATTCATTACCAGAAGGGGGGGGGGGGGGGGTGGCTCAGTCGGTAGCGCGCCAGGCTCGTAATCTGTTCCCAGGTTCGAGTCCCAGCTGGGTCAGCTTTGAGATTTATCTCCGCAAAAATTCCCCGCCCTGCCCACGGTCAGTAGGGGACACCGATAGGCTTGGAAAGGCCGCCGTCCGTCGGATGGGATGTTAAGCCGTGGCCCGTGTGCGGGAGAGCCATACCCTCTGCACGTTAAAGAACACGCTGGATGGCCTTGACAGGAGGCTACCATCTTTTTCCCAACAGCTGTTCCAGTGGGTCCCCTCCCCCAACCTTCTCCGAGCCTTCGGGGTCCATGTGACCTGGCCATTTAGCCCATGGTGTGCAAAAAAGTGCCGCTCAGAGGTAAAACAACCCAACACTACCAGAAGGGATGCGAATTTCTTGTAAATTCGAATTTCAAAAACGCTCATCCTGTAAGTCTGTCCCATCGGTGCGAGCTCCTGAACGCGATGAGACCACCCTGTGAAGGTTCCCCTGGCTGGAGTACCTTCACAGGGTCCTGAACGCTCATCCGCGTGTTTGCCGTGCCAATACTTCCTAGAACGAACAAGCCCATCAACCTGATTTTGACGTCGCACACACTATCGCTGCGTTTGCTCGCTGCCGGTTATTTCCGCACATCGCTTCATTTGAATGAAGTTGAAAGGGAAATTATTGCCGATGGTTTCAATTGAACCAATTTTTATCGCAAATGCAATTTGTCAATCTTTGAATAAAAAATGTAAAAAACGGAAAATACATCTGCCGAATTTTGCTCTAAAGTAAAACAAGCGCGATTAAAATTCAATTGATGAATCCTTTCCGATAACGATTTCAAAAAACAATAAGGAATTTTGGAATATTCTGATGTGGACAGTAGTTATTAAAAATTCCTCTTGTAATATTTTTTCACTGAAAACAAAATCTCAGGTAAAAACAATGTATCTTTCACGATTTCAAACAAACCAAAATTACAATAGTGTGAAAATTATCAACTATTACAAATTTAAGTAACTTTTCATAAACATTTACATAAAAAATAATCAGCGCGATTAGCAACTATGCCTGGAAAAGAAATACATAAAATTAGCAAAATGAGTGATTATTTATAACATATATACTAAATCTCACTGAAGAAATTCATAAAGCTTCTAAAGGTGAGGAAGTGAATATTAAAAATTGCAAAATATTTTGAAGTAAATCATGAAATGATATACACTAAACCAATTGAAGAAATGCATAAATCTCCTAGAGGGTGAGGGGAAAAAATTTAGAATATTTGCAAAACTAGGAGTAAATAAATTAATTTATATATATAGTAGCCGTCCCGTGGCCAAGTGGTTAGCACGCTTGGCTACTGATCTAAGGGACCTGGGTTCGAGCCTCGGGTAAGGCATGGCTGTTTGTGTCGTTTTTCTGCTGAGGTCCTGCCATCCTCTCAGACCTTCTCTTTGGCATATAAACTGACAGGCTCCTGTCAGACCTCTGTGGCAAGCAGCTGCTTGAGGGGGTATTTATTATTTTATTAAACCAACTGAAGAAATACATAAATCTCCCAAAGAGAAGTGGAAAAATATTAAATATTGCACAAAATTGAGAGTCAGTTACATATGCAATGAACCTAATGCAGAAATGCATAAAGCTTTTAAAGCGAGGAAATATTCGCATAGAATTAGCCTGAGTGATTTAATGAAATCGTATCCTAATACAAATGAAATGTTTAAAACTCCTAAAAGTGAAGGAAAAAATATAAAGGAAATAGAAAATTAACAGGGGTAATGATTAAATTATATATATATATATTCAAATAACTTTAAAATACTCATTAACCTTTCTATGAGTGATGGAAATAAAAGTTAGTAAAATAGAACACAAAATGAGTAAATTCAGTGATACATTTTTATCATATACTTTGAACTAGATGAAAAAATATATGTGCTCTCCTAGAAGTGATAAATGGTTCATTATATATATGATAGAGAGTGGACAAAATTAGTGATTCAATTAAATCATATGAACAAACTAATTGTTGATATATCCAGAAAACAGAACACAAAAGCTGCAGAGTAACCTTTCAGATAAATGATATACACTAACACATAGACCAGTGTCTCGCAAACGTTTTTACTCTGCGGCACACTGAATCTAATTTTCTTTTCCGCGGCACACTGAATCTAATTTTTTTTCCGCGGCACACCTAGAAAAGAATAAAAGCAAACTCTATATAATTTTCATTATATTTGCGCTTTGTTGCAGTCATCAGCCTGGTTTTACTTGAAGATTTGCTCTCGTTCTTTAATTCATAACTCGGCGTTTGTTTTAAATATTTGTCCATTCTATGGCTTGAAATAATCAAAAATTAATATCAAATTTGGAAAAAGCTTGATAAATACTTACAAGATCCCAGTTGATAAAATCTGAAAGATTTTTATTAAAGCACGTCGATAACACAAGTCAAGTCAAAATGAAATCTTTGGAATATCTAGTGTCAATTTGAAAATCTCTCGCGGCACACAGTTTGCGAGACACTGAGATAGACTATCGGATATGTCAATAAACAAGCACAGAAGGTACCTGAAGATGGTGATTCAGATAAATAATGGGGATTATGCAATTGACATCTTTGCCTTGCCATAATTAGACTGCTTATCCTTCATATAAATTTAAGTTTTAAGTAACATTTATCAAATTAAGCTAAAAAAAAACCAACTATTCATAATATTTCAAATGGCATATACTTTCTCACTCTAAGTATTAATGAAATGAATGAAATCATTTTACATTCAAAATGTAGTGAGTATGAAGTTTAATTTCTTTACCATTGAAATATCAGTGGTATGTCAACTCTAAATCAATTTAGCATTAAAATATCAACGAATGTCAAATTTAAGTCATTTTACCATTTTATGAGCGAAATATGAAATATAGAACCGAATCATTTTTACCAATTAAAGATCAGCGAAATATTAACTATAAACTAAATAATTTAATCACTAAAATATCAGCGAAATATAAACTATAAACCGAACCATTTTACCACTTAAATATCAGCTTAATTTCAGCTATAAACCAAATCAATTTAGCGCTAAAATCTCGGCGAAAAATCAGTTTTGAACTAAATCACTTCACCACTTAAATATCAGCGAAAGGTCAGCTATAAACCAAATTATTTTACCACTAAAATATCGGCGAATATCAACTGTAAATCGGCGAATTACAGTTGATATAACTGATATTTTAGTGCTAAAATTATATATCAAATTTATTATTTTAGTGGTAACTAGATCAAATTATTTACGACTAAAATATCAGCGAATGTCAACTGTAAACCAAATAATTTTATCATTCAGATATCACTGAGATTTCAACTGTAAAACCAAATCACTTTCCTATTAAAATTTTCAAAATTCCATATACCTTGGGAGTTCTTGAAAGAGACGATGAAATTCTGATCGTAATTATTTTCGCAAAACATCACTTCATAAAAAAGAGTGAATTGCTGTTGCAACCAAGCATATTGTATATCCGAGTATAGTACATCCGAGTCGAGTCGTGGTGGTTAGGCCTAACTAAAGTAGCTCACACAAAATATAGCTAGAGTAGCTCACAAAATATAACTAAAGTATAACTAAAGTAAACTAACACAAAATATAACTAAAGTAGCTCACAAAAATTATGTGCACGAACTGTCTACAAATCACTTTACTGATTACACCTGAGACGTTAAACACTCTAAAATAACAATCCACGTTGTATTCACCTCAAAAACGTATAATATATATACTACAAAAGTTAAAGAATTCAAAAATGCCGCCACAGCACTACATTGTGGCGAGCGAGAACAAGTGAGACGAAAGTCTCACGTGACGTTTGCGCTGCTTTGTGAGGCGGCGCACTAGGACCGCCATTATTGTGACGTATTCCGAAGGTGGTTGGCTTTCAGCTCTAGGTGGTACTGGCCGCGCGAGGAGACCCGTGCCCTGCGAAAAGAGGATCCTGGCAGTTGCTTGGGAGTCCTCGCTTTCTCTCCTCAGCTCATGACTGGTGGAGTCCCCTATGGCCGAGGGCGGGGGTGGCTCAGTCGGTAGCGCGCCAGGCTCGTAATCTGTAGTTCCCAGGTTCGAGTCCCAGCTGAGTTAGCGTTGAGATTTATCTCCGCAAAATTCCCCGCCCTGCCCACGGTCAGTAGGGAACACCGATGGACTTGGAAAGGCCGCCGTCCGTTGGATGGGACGTTAAGCCGTGGCCCCGTGTGCGGGAGAGCCATACCCTGTGCACGTTAAAGAACACGCTGGATGGCCTTGATGGGAGACTACCATCTGTCTCCCAACAGCTGTTCCAGTGGGTCCCCTCCCCCAACCTTCTCTGAGCCTTCGGGATCCATGTGACCTGGCCATTTAGTCCATGTTGTGCAAAAAAGTGCCGCTCAGAGGTCAAACAACCCAACCCAACTGCTTTGGCGTCAACTTCAGATAAACGGGAGGTCCTGGGGTGGTCCCCTCAGGATTAATTTGGCTGGTGGGCAGGTCCTACTAGGGTTAACAGTGCAGATCGGTGAGTAACCTTGCCCATGTCCCGCCAACGGTTTGCGAGTTTCCCCACATATTTATTAATTTCGTAGTTTTATTTCTTTTGTGAGGCCAGTTTGCTTCTCACATTTCTTTATGTTTTCGCTTATTTTATTTTGTGAAGACTCGGGTGAGTTTCCCACATTTCTCTTTTTCCTTCTTATTTAGTTGTGAGGGCTTGACTCACTGGCTGTGTATGGTGCGAGGGCAGCTCTGGCGCCCGATTGGTCGTCCCCTTATTGGACTCCGTGGTGGCTGGGGATATCGGGTACTGAACCACAAAAACAACCATGAGTTCCAAAAATGCAATTTCATCGACGAATGCTGCAAACAGAGCTCAGCACGAGCCCCCATCTTCGTTGTCATCATCGCCGTAGTCTTCGTGTCTTTCTCCATTCCCGAAGTTCCTGGTTATCCACTCTATGGGTGATCAGGTTCTTGGGGACATGTCTCCCCTTTTTTTATAAACAAAGGTTTGAAAGGTCTTGCGGGAGAACCAAAATCTGTCAAGCGCCTAAGATCTGGTGACTTCCAGGTGGAAATTACTTACTCGAAACATTCCGAGCTACTCTTCAATGTTATAGCGATTGGTGGGGTGGCAGTCACCGTCACTCCACACAAGACACTTAATTCCTCCAGGGGTGTAATCTCCGAGTGGGGCCTCCTCAAAGTTTCTGAGGAGGAAATCCTCTCAGAGCTTTCTTCCTAGGAGGTGACAACAGTCGAAAGGGTTTCATAATGCCGTGATGGAAAGTCACGGCATTATGAAGTACCCACCGGGTACTGGTCAGTACTTTCAACACGAGGGGCGGGGGTGGCTCAGTCGGTAGCGCGCCAGGCTCGTAATCTGTACTTCCCAGGTTCGAGTCCCAGCTGGGTCAGCGTTGAGATTTATATCCGCAAAATTCCCCGCCCTGCCCACGGTCAGTAGGGGACACCGATGGGCTTGGAAAAGGCCGCCGTCCGTCGGATGGGACGTTAAGCCGTGGACCCGTGTGCGGGAGAGCCATACCCTGTGCACGTTAAAGAACACGCTGGATGGCCTTGACGGGAGGCTACCATCTGTTTCCCAACAGCTGTTCCAGTGGGTCCCCTCCCCCAACCTTCTCTGAGCCTTCGGGGTCCATGTGACCTGGCCATTTAGCCCATGGTGTGCAAAAAAGTGCCGCTCAGAGGTAAAACAACCCAACCCAACCCAACTTTCAACACGCCACACCTGCCTACTTTCACCAAGGCAGGGTACTTACACTGCGAGGTACAGCAGTACATCCTAAACCCTTTGTGTTGTTTTCAATGTCAGAGATTCGACCATGTCAGCAGAGCATGACGAAGCAAGCCCACCTGTGCTCGTTGTAGCAGTCAGGATCGTCTCGAACCTGATTGTACAGCAGAGAAGGCATACTGCGTAAACTAGTGGCGAATATCCGGCCTAATCCCGCGACTATCTAAAGTGGCTGGAGCAGAAGGTACAGTGTTTACATACCCTTAACAACATAGTTACCCAGGGGTGAGGAAACTCGCTGCCCCAGCCAGCAAGGTCTATGCCGGGGCAGTGACCGGAAAGCCAATGGTCGAGATGGCTTCCATGGCAGTCCAGATGGATATCAGTGGATACCACTGGCTGAATCTTTCTTGCCTGCTGCAAAGTATCTCCTTACGCAGGCGAAGCCGAAGTCAGTGTCCATCGTGACATCAACTCCGGTTTCCATTCCTGCAGTGGCGCCTTCCACCTTCACCACTGGAAGGCCGCCTCCTTCACGCCAACAGACAGTAGACCTTCCAAACCCAAGGGACCCTCTCTGGGGCCAAAAAAGAAACTTTTAACCCCTCCTCGTTCGGCGGTCTATGATCAATATCACTCGGACGACTCTGAGGACATGGACATGGACACGGACCGCTCCATTTTTCCAAAACCGTCGCTGGCGATGGTTAAAATAAACTGAAAGTCGTCTGCCCAAGCACCAAAGATCTGAGATGGCCACACTTTTACAATTGAACTGTCATGGATTCCAGAGGAATACTGACGACATCAAAGTCCTCCTGAGGGCACAAGAGCCCATCTGCATGTGCTAGCAGAACAGCCAACGATCTGAAGGAGACTTACCTGCATACAGCCAACGGTCACACTATCCAACATCTCTCTCTCATTCGCCGAGAGTGGGATGGAGATGATCCAGCCTGTGGGGGTGTTGCCATCCTCGTGAGCAACCATTTTCCATTCCAGGTCATGCTCATCATCAACTTAGAGGTGGCTGACATACGCCTCTTTGTGGGATTTTTGTTGACTGTCTGTTCTGTCTGCCTATCACCCGGGAGTGTCATCTCCCGGGAAGACCTTAATGACCTCGTCTCGCAGCTGACGTCCCCCTTTCTTATTATGGGGGATTTCAACAGACACAGTCCGCTTTGGGGCATTGCTGACACCAAAAAGAGGGGTGGGGTCCTGGAGCAGTGGCTCTTGGATCCTTCACTTTCCCTGTTGAACACGAGAGGGGTGGGGTCCTGGAGCAGTAGCTCTTGGATCCTTCACTCTCCCTGTTGAACACGAGAGGGGTGGGGTCCTGGAGCAGTGGCTCTTGGATCCTTCACTCTCCCTGTTGAATACGAGAGGGGTGGGGTCCTGGAGCAGTGGCTCTTGGATCCTTCACTCTCCCTGTTGAACACGAGAGGGGTGGGGTCCTGGAGCAGTGGCTCTTTTATCCTTCACTCTCCCCGTTGAACACGAGAGGGGTGGGGTCTTGGAGCAGTGGCTCTTTTGTCCTTCACTCTCCCTGTTGAACACGAGAGGGGTGGAGTCCTGGAGCAGTGGCTCTTGGATCCTTCACTCTCCCTGTTTAACACGAGAGGGGTGGGGTCCTGGAGCAGTGGTTCTTGGATCCTTCACTCTCCTTGTTGAATACGAGAGGGGTGGGGTCCTGCAGCAGTGGCTCTTGGATCCTTCACTCTCCCTGTTGAACACGAGAGGGGTGGGGTCCTGGAGCAATGGCTCTTGGATCCTTCACTCTCCCCGTTGAACACGAGAGGGATGGGGTCCTGGAGCAGTGCCTCTTTTATCCTTCACTCTCCCTGTTTAACACGAGAGGGGTGGGGTTGGAGCAGTGGTTCTTGGATCCTTCACTCTCCTTGTTGAATACGAGAGGGGTGGGGTCCTGCAGCAGTGGCTCTTGGATCCTTCACTCTCCCTGTTGAACACGAGAGGGGTGGGGTCCTGGAGCAGTGGCTCTTGGATCCTTCACTCTCCCCGTTGAACACGAGAGGGATGGGGTCTTAGAGCAGTGCCTGTTTTATCCTTCACTCTCCCCGTTGAACACGAGAGGGGTGGGGTCTTGGAGCAGTGGCTCTTTTATCCTTCACTCTCCCCGTTGAACATAGGTGTCAGCACTTACTTCCACTCCCTAACCTGCATATTCAATGCCATTGATCTGACCATCTGCTCCTCCTCGATCCTTCTACTCTTTACATGGGATGTCGAGAACAATCCATATGGAAGTGATCACCTCCACGTGGTGTGCACCATCTCCCATGGGAAGCCTTGCTTCCCTTCACGTGTATCCTGGTGGAGGCTTGATCAGGCTGACTGGAATGGCTTTGAGCTCTCTTTCTGAGCTCGATGGCCACTCTGTCAGCCAGGAGCCAATCAATGTTGCAGTGATGATGACGACGGACTGCATCGTCCATGCAGCTGCCTCTGCTATTCCTCAGACCTCGATTCGATTTCGTCGGTTCCCAAATTCTTGGTGGAATCCCGACTGCACCACAGCTTGTATGACTCAAAACAAGGCTTTGGGGGTGTTTTGGAGTTATCTGACACCCAACCTTGAATCATTCAAACGTGTCAGAGCGAAAGTCCATTTTGTAAGGCGGCAGAGTAAGAAGGATTTTGGAACATATATACGTCTTCTATCACCCGTACGACCAGTTCTAAAGTCGCATGGGATAAGGTCTGCAATGAGTGCGAAGTACACATCCCACTGATTATCGATACTGGAGCACAAAGGACAGGTAATTGCTGTTCCTCAAGCGATTGGTGACACTCTGAGGAGTCATTCTCCTCCATCTCTTCTTTGTCATTTTACTTCCCGAGTTTTTGGCCCTAAAGAGTAAGGCCGAGCGCTCTCTGCTGTCTTTCCACTAAAATGACCAGGAGGATTACAAAGACTAGGGGTTCTCAATGTGGGGTACAAGGTAAATGTTTTTGGGGTACGCCGTGAGAGCTAAAGAGTTGCTAGATCTAGTAACAAAGCAAAAATAACCATTGTTATACTAGAACTATAGTTTTATCTATCTATACAAGGGGTACGTCAGTTACATACACATTTCCAGGGGGTACGTGAAGCATAAAAGGTTTAGAACTTCACAGTGCTGTGAATAGACCATTCACAGTGCTGTGAATGGTCTATTGCAGTAGTTCTCAACCTGTTTTTTGCAACAGAAGGAATAATTGCAACAGAAGGAATATCAAGAGCTTCTCCTTCTGTTGTGTCTTCTTTCCTCTCGTGCATCTGTTGTTGGGCCAGACAATGCCCATTATACCATGCTCCAACATTTCTCACCATCGAGTAAGGATCGTGTGCTCCAACTCTTCAACCGTATTTTCATCGAGAAGCAATTTCTGGAATCATGGCGGGAGGCCATCGTCTTGGCCTTCACTGCCAGGCAAAGATCCCAAGATTCCTTCCAATTATCGTAGCTGTCTATGTAAGGTGTTGGAAAGAATGGTAAATAAGGCTGGCCTGGTGTTTCGAACATCACGGCCTTCTTTCCAACACCCAGTGTGGCTTTCGCAGGCACAGGTCTACTTTAGACCACTTGATCCGCCTCGAATCGGCTATCAGGAATTTCATTTTTACGTCGAGAGCATCTGGTTTCAATTTTCTTCGACATCGAAAAAGCATACGACACAGCTTAGATATTCGGCATTCTTTGTTACCTCCAAAGCTTTGTATTGAGAGGTCACATGTCGATCTTCATCGCGAACTTTTTATCTTCTCGTACATTTCGAGTTCATGTCGGCAATACTCTGTCGTAGCCTTTCCCCCACACAGGGGGTGTCACAAGGCTGCATCCTGAGTGTTACGCTTTTCGCTGTCAAGATCAATTCTATTACATGGCAACTTCCCCCAATTGTAGGTAATGCCCTCTACGTTGACGACTGTAGCGTCTTTTGCTCGTCGTCCAGCATGAGGGTCATTGAACGACAACTGCAAACTGAACTGAATAATCTCTTTGTTTGTGCGACGGCCCATGGATTTCGGTTCTAATCAGAGAAGACTGATTGAATGCACTTTTGCCACAAGTGTAATCTTCATATGGACCCCGAGTCACAGCTCGGGGTTCATATGAAACAGCGCCAGGTCACATGGACCCCGAAGGCTCGGAGAAGGTTCGGGAGGGGACCCACTAGAACAGCTGTTGGGAGACAGATGGTAGCCTCCTGTCAAGGCCATCCAGCGTGTTCTTTAACGTGCACAGGATATGGCTCTACTCCCGCATACGGATCACGGCTTAACGTCCCATCCGACGGACGGTGGCCTTTCCAAGCCCATCGGTGTCCCCTACTGACCGTGGGCAGGGCGGGGAATTTTGCGGAGATAAATCTCAACCCTGACCCAGCTGGGACTCGAACCCTGGAACTACAGATTACAAGCTGGCGCGCTACCGACTGACCCCCCCCCCCCCCCTCTTTAGGCATCCCTCCCCTCGTTTGAAAGATACTAATTGGTATGCACCTTCTTCGGGGTCTTTATTTACACGAGAAGGCGGTGTTGGACTTCAGGTACTAGGTCTGGCCGGTTCTATTCATGGGGAATTGGTGCATAGCTCTCCTTCCAGTCACGCCTAGCTACCATTTACAGACCAAAGAAAATTGATCCAGTCATTCAAAAAATAAAAACTCACCTTGATTCTTCTGCGGGATATTTGAATTCCAAAATTCGTTAATATTATTGAAAAAAAAAATCGAAATTTGGAGATATTTCGGTATTTAAGGAGTTATAGAGATTACAATGAAAATAATCATTGACCTTTCTATGTTCACTAACTTTATGGAATCGATTTTAGTGAGCGAAACGTTCTTTTATCTTCCAACAGATGGCAGCACGAATCAGATGAGGACACTACCAAAATATTTACATGTTATGTGGATGGAAATCTAACTTCAAAGCTCTATAACTTCTAAAATATGCATTTAATGGGGAAAAGTTACTGAACAAGAGTTAAAGATAATAGTCATATCTATTTAAATCTCGAAATGGTCAATATTGAAATAATCGTCACACAGTTCTAAAATGAATATTTTATTAAATGGTTTAAAACAATACTTATTTTTAAGTTTTAATTAATATCTGATATATATTACGGCGCATTACTTTTGTGAAATATTCCATCTTCCATATCTTTTTAAATTCTGAACCAATATTCTTGAAAATCGAGATTTAAATAGAATTGATTATGATATTTATCTTCAGTCACATTTTTTCCCATTAAATGCATATTTTAATATTTATTGACGTCGAAACTGCCAAAATATGCTGCAACAAATTTAGGTATATATATGTTCCGTGGGCCGTCCCATGGCCGAGTGGTTAGCGCGCTTGGCTACTGATCTAAGAGACCTGGGTTCGAGCCCCGGGTAAGGCATGGCTGTTTGTGTCGTTTTTCTGCTGAGGTCCTGCCATCCTCTCAGACCTTCTACTCTGGCATATAAACTGACAGGCTCCTGTCAGACTTCTGTCAGCTGCTTGAGGGTGTTTTTTTTTGTTATATGTTCCTTGTGCTCGAGAGCCATACTCTGTACACCTTAAGAACACTCTGGATGCCCTTGACGCAGTCTCCCCTCTGTCTCCTAACAGATGTCCAGTGAGTCTCTTCTCCCAAACCTTCTCTGAGCCTTCGGGGTCTTTGTTACCCAACCATTTAGCCCATTATGTGCCAAAAAATGCCGCTCAGAGGAAAAACAACACAACCTGATTCTACCAAAGTTATACTACTAGGAAACAAATTCACTCCAAACAACGACTGAATTTAAAAATAACTCTGCTAAGGTTGCTACTTTTCCAAATAAATAATCATAATAATCATCTTCAAATGTTTAACAATACGCGAAATCATTGATATATTTTATAAATCAAGAGATAAATGAATATATGATATTTACTTCCTAATGAAGTGCCTTCAAGAACCTTACACCCAATCTAAACTCTAATCTCCATTGAATAATTGACAAAATCTCAGTTAATTGAGGTAATTTTTTATTCCATTGAGCACTTTAGGAGCCATTAAATTGTCTCATTTTGCAGTTTTATGGTTCACCTATCCAAATCCTCTTCACTTAATAAACGTTCCTTTGTAAGCGCTTCAATTAAATCGTGGCCATTAAGAAAGTAATTAACTGCAGTTCTTTTTCTCAAATGTTTTTTTTTCCTGCTTTTTTTGTGCGTGTGCGCGCGTCCACAGTTGATGCAGAAGCTGTAAATTCAATTGCCGAGACGTAAACGATTCTCTGGAATAGTTGGAATCGAGATAGTGTCGACAAACTCTGACGAAGGTTTCGCTTTAATGTTAAATCTTATCCGTTATTTAAAAGTTTCTCTAGCAGTCTCTGACAATTATGTCTTTACTAGTGACTTCAAACAAGGACAACTCCGAATTTTGTTTCTGTCAAGAGAACGCTAACTGGGTTGCTATTACATTGTTTTACATCTGAGAGACACTTTTGTACGCAAAATTGGATAAATGACCAGGTCACAAGGACCCCAAAGGATAAGAGAATCTTGAGTTGCGTTGTTTTACCTCCGAGTCGCAGTTTTTTTGCACACAGTGGGCTAAATGGCCAGGTCACAAGGACCCCAAGGACCAAGAGAATGTTTGTTTGGCTTGTTTTACCACTGAGCGGCACTTTTTTTTACACACAATGAGCTAAATGGCCAAGTCACAAGGACCCCGTAGGCTCAGAAAGTTGGGGAAGGAGGCCTAGTGGACAGCTGTTAGCAGACAGATGGAAGCCTCCCGTCAAGGCCATCCAAAGTTTTTTTTTAACATGTACTGGGTATGGCTCTCCTGCACACGGAGCCACGGCTTAACGTCATGCATCTGTCAAGTCATTGCCCCTGATACCGCAGAGCCAACAGAAGAAATTCGTGGTAGTGGCTTGCCAGACGATAGAGCTGCTGGCCTCACTGATATCAAAGTCTGTAGCAAACTAAGCGAGTTGGTGCAGAGGACACACCGGCGATGACACTTAGCTGCTATGTAGTTCAAGGCAAGGTTGATAGCATTGCAACTATGCAGGGAAAATGGAACACTGTTGAAGAATCTGCTCTGCAATGATTAACGGTTAGGAAGCAAATAGTAGCCTCCCCTTCAACTCCATCCAGCGTGTTCTTTAACGTGCACAGGGTATGGCTCTCCCACACACGAAGCTACGGCTTAACGTCCCATCCGATGGACGGCGGCCTTTCCAAGCCCATCGGTGTCCCTTACTGATCGTGGGCAGGGCGGGGAGTTTTGCGGAGATAAATCTCAAACGATGCCCCAGGTGGGATTCGAACCTAAGTTCTACAGATTACGAGCCTGACACAACTATGGACTGAGGCAATACCCATGCCAGACATACACGTAACGTGCCCAATTATAATAATAACAATAAAAATTTTATCAAAATCCTGTATATTACATTATTAGCAGTCGATATAATGTCAGAATTACTATTTAATTTCTCTAATAAACGGTCAGGGGTGGCTCAGTCGGTAGCGCTCCAGGCTCGTAATCTGCAGTTTCCAGGTTCGAGTCTCAACACTGCCAGCATTGAGATTTATCTCCGCTAAACACACATCCTGCCTTCTCTCAGAAAGGGACACTAATGGGCCTGAAAGGCCGCCGTCCTTTGAATAGAACGTTAAGCCATGGACCCGTGTGTGGAAAAAACCACACCCTGTGCACTCTGTATGTCTTGATGGAAGGCTACCATCTGTCAAAAATCAAAGAATACTCTGTATGTCTTGATGGAAGGCTACCATCTGTCTCCTAATAGCTGCATCCAGTGGGTCTCCTTACCCCAACCTTCTCTGAGCTCTTGGGGTTCTGATAACTTAGATATTTAACCTACGGTGTGCAAAAGCGTGGATGGATAATTTCTTAACGGAATGTATAATAAGTACCAAGGAATACGTGGGACGTGGAGTCCCACGTATTCCTTTACTTATTATTATACTTTCGATATGTTTGCTTGGCTTGTTTTATCACTGAGCGGCACTTTTTTTTGCACACAATGAGCTAAATGGCCAGGTCACAAGGACCCCAAGGACCAAGTTTGTTGGCTTGTTTTACCGTGGAACATATTTATATGTGGGATATACGTATTGGTCCCACGTATAAATATGTCCCACGTATGGAAAGTATAATAATAAGTACCACATATAAATATGTTCCACGTGTTCGAAGTCCCACGTCCAAAATCAGTACTGTACTGGTGAGTCAGTAATTCTTAAGCAGTGGGAGGGGCGGGGGGTGGCTCAGTCGGTAGCGCGCCAGGCTCGTAATCTGTAGTTCCCAGGTTCTAGTTCCAGCTGGGTCAGCGTTGAGATTTATCTCCGAAAAATTCCCCGCCCTGCCCACGGTCAGTAGGGGACACCGATGGGCTTGGAAAGGCCACCGTCCGTCGGATGGGACGTTAAGCCGTGGCTCTGTGTGCGGGAGAGCCATACCCTGTGCACGTTAAAGAACACGCTGGATGGCCTTGACGGGAGGCTACCATCTATCTCCCAACAGCTGTTCCAGTGGGTCCCCTCCCCCAACCTTCTCTGAGCCTTCGGGGTCCATGTGACCTGGCCATTTAGCCCATGGTGTGCAAAAAGTGCCGCTCAGAGGTAAAAGAACCCAACCCAACCTTCAGCAGTGGGACTCTTAAGAAATATTTGAGCTGAAGAAGCATAAACAACGATTTTAAAATGGCTCTTTATGGGTGCAAAGGAATAAATTTCATGCAGGCGATGAGTAAAGATGATCGCCGCTTTTCTTGAAGACGATCTCTTAGTTAAGATCATCTTTTATGAGACGGTTTTTCACTTCAGCATCAATGATTCTGTCAAGTTGACTGAGAAATCATCGAGTTTTAAAGTGCCACTTTCCTGAAATCCAACCCTTCTTGGCGTCGACGCCGAATCCATTAAAAAACAGAAGAAAGCAAACTTCGTTTTCAAGAGAGAGAGAGGTTCTACCATTAACGATGCTCATCTCTATCTGAACCTTTAACATTCGCTGCCTCTTATGATCTTTCACTTGCTTTTTAATCTTTTTTGTAATCTTGAGAGATGCATTCAGCATTGAAAAGCCTTTTAATTACTTATTATTTAATTACTTTAAGGCATTAGGAGAGATTTTAATAAAGTTTTTTTTTAAATTCTGGAAAGCATTTCTGCGCTAATCGACTAGGTTACAAAGACCCCAAGGATTCGTAGCTCGCATTCGATTCTAATCTGCAGTTCCCAGGTTCGAGTCCCAGCTGGGTCAGCGTTCAGATTTATCTCCGCAAAACTCCCCGCCCTGCCCACGGTCAGTAGGGGACACCAATGGGCTTGGAAATGCCGCCGTCCGTCGGATGGGACGTTAAGCCGTAGCTTCGTGTGTGGGAGAGTCATACCCTGTGCACGTTAAAGAACACGCTGGATGGAGTTGAAGGGGAGGCTATTATTTGCTTCCTAACCGTTGTCCAGTGGGTCCCTTTCACTAGATTTTTCTGAGACCTCGGGGTCCTTGCGACCTGTCCCAGCTGGGTCAGCGTTGAGATTTATCTCCGCAAAATTCCCCGCCCTGCCCACGGTCAGTAGGGGACCCCGATGGGCTTGGAAATGCCGCCGTCCTCGGATGGGACGTTAATCCGTGGCGCCGTGTGCGGGAGAGCCATATCCTCTGCACGTTAAAGAACACGCTGGATGGCCTTAATGGGAGGCTACCACCTGTCTCCCAACAGCTGTTCCAGTAGGACCCCTCCCCCAACCTTCTCTGAGCTTTCGGGGTCCTTGTGACCTGGCCATTTAGCCCATATGTGCAAAAAGTGCCGCTCAGAGGTAAAAAACAACCCAACAACCCGAAGAGAAAAGGGTAAAAGAATATTCTTATATGGAATGAGATTTTATACCTTTTCCAAAATATATATTTTTTTTTCGATCATGAAATCGTGGTTAAAATAAAATAATGCAAGCATTATCAAAGCAGGCAGACAAGTTTGAGAATTCGTATAAGGCGACCTTCGGGTCCATGTGACCTGGCCATTTCCGGGGAAGTGGGGAGTGCGGACCCCATGGTCCCACCCCTTCCCCCGAGTACCTCTCTCGTTCTAATTAAAACTTTTAAAGAGTACAGAAGTCAGTAAATAAAAAATGTTCCTTCTCTTTGAAAAAGAGATTCTGATGTTCGCAAGAGGTGATATGCATTCTTTTACCTTAAACTTGTCGGCCTAAAATTTTGAACCCAGATTCTCATTACGGTCCTCACATAACACGTATATGAATTTTTCGGTCACCTCACAGTAGAAGGTCTATTCCAAGACCCTTGATTTTTTTTAATGCAATTGGATTTGGGTTGTTTTACATCTAAGCGGCACTTTTTTTCACATGGCGAAGTCACAAGGTCCTGGAAGAAAAGACCAACTGGAACAGCTGTTATGAGATAAATGGTAGCCTCCCGTCTAGGTCATCAAACATGTTCTTTAACGTGCACAGGGTATGGCTCTTCCGCACACGGAACCACGGCTTAACGTCCCATCCGACGGACGGCGGTCTTATCCAAGCCCATCGGTGTCCCCTACTGACCGTGGGCAGGGCGGGGAGTTTTGCGGAAATAAATCTCAACATTGGCCCTGCTCGGACTCGAACCTGGGAACTGCAGATTACGAGCCTGGTGCGCTACCGACTGAGTCACTCCCCCCCCCCCCTACATAAAATGTAAATTCTCTAATATTTCAGAATAGTAATATATATTAGATAAACATATTTCATAAATTCGAATTATTCTAATTTTTCTTGGCCTTTCCTTCCAATCAAGCAGGCAGGTCCTACGGAACAGAAGTAAATGTATCAACTTTTAAAAACAAACATGATACAAATATTGAAGACTGATTCAAAAGCATCAGATAGCAATTAATCCTAACGAACTTTCCTTTGATTTTTGGAAGGAAGCCAATAAACTTACACCCTTACTACAAAACGAAAAAAAGCAACTTTGAGCAGGTGCTGAAGGGTTGTTTTTGAAATATACTAATAATAATTAATACTAAAGATGTTTCTTTCTTTTAGTGGGTAGGAAAAGACTTATAAACTTAACCTACATATTAAAAACAACTAAAGCAATTGCATAATTATTCTAGTTGTTAATGTTCTCACTTTAACAACTTAGGAATCTTTTAAGATGTTTAGCAAATACTTCTAATTCATTCCAAAGTTCTTTTCAAAGTTAGGTATCTTTTAAAAGTTGTTTTTTGAAAGTTTCCTAAGTAGTTAAAGTGAGATTTCCAATTTGAAGAATTATTCTTTAACTTGAATAGGTAGCAAGTTGGTGTTGATAACACTCAAAAAAGATTATTTCGAAAATAACTGTTTGCTAGGAATTTACTATCGAGGTTTAGGTTAATTTAAAATGTAGCGATGAAAAGTGTTTTGTTTGAAGTATTTACTCAAACATTTTCAAAACTCAAACTTTGAAAGGTGAGGAGGAAACGTTCTATTTGATCGAAAAGTTAGTAAAAACACTTATTTACTGCGATTTGTTAAAGGAGTTCTTACTTTCCATTAATTTATTTCCGCAAAATTCCCCGCCTTGCCCACGGTCAGTAGGGGACACCGATGGGCTTGGAAAGACCGCCGTCCGTCGGATGGGACGTTAAGCCGTGGCCCCGTGTGCGGGAGAGCCATACCTTGTGCACGTTAAAGAACATGCTGGATGGCCTTGACGGGAGGCTACCATCTGTCTCCCAACAGCTGTTCCAGTGGGTCCCCTCCCCCAACCTTCTCTGAGCCTTCGGGTCCATGTGACCTGGCCATTTAGCCCATGGTGTGCAAAAAAGTGCCGCTCAGAGGTAAAACAACCCAACACAACCCGCCTGGGTCAGCGCTGAGATTTATCTCTTCAAAACTTCCCGCCTTGCCCACGTTCAGTACAGGACACCGATGGGCTTGGAAAGGCCGTCGGATGAGACGTAAAAGGCGTGTTCCTTTGTGCAAGAGGGGCGGGGGTGGCTCAGTCAGTAGCGCGTCAGGCTCGTAATCTGTAGTTCCAGGGTTCGAGTCCCAGCTGGGTCAGCGTTGAGATTTATCTCCGCAAAATTCTCCGCCCTGCCCACGGTCAGTAGGGGACACCGATGGGTTTGGAAAGGCCGCAGTCCGTCGAATGGAACGTTAAGCCGTGGCCCGTGTGCGGGAGAGCCATACCCTGTGCACGTTAAAGAACACGCTGGATGGCCTTGACGGAAGGCTACCATCTGTCTCCTAACAGCTATTCCAGTGGATCCCCTCTCCCAACCTTCTCTGAGCCTTCTGGGTTCTTGTGACCTGGTCATTTAGCCCATTGTGTGCAAAAAAAGTGTACCGGTCAGATGTAAAACAACCCATTCCATTTAAAATTAAGCATTTATACCCATAATATTCTCCGGATATACTGACCCATAATTTCAGAATTAACTAATCCGATTCGTGAAGTTCAAAAAGTGCTCACAAAATTATCACGTAAAGTTGGATTGATTTACTCTGAGGGAGACTTTTTTTGCACACAATGGGCTAAATGGCCAGGTCATATGGACCCCAAAGGCTCAGAGAAGGTTGGAGGAGGGGACCCACTGGAACAGCTGTTTGGAGGCAGATGGTAGCCTCCCGTTAAGGCCATCCAGCGTGTTCTTTAAGGTGCACAGGGTGCACTCCCGCACAGGGGATCACGGTTTAACGTCACATCCGCACAGGGACCACGGTTAACGTCCCATCCGACGGACGGCGCCCTTTCCAAGCCCATCGGTGTCTCCTACTGACTGAAGGCAGGGCGGGGAATTTTGCGGAGATAAATCTCAATGCTGACCCAACTGGGACTCGAACGTGGGGACTGCAGATTACGAACCTGGCGCGCTACCGACTGAGACGCATCTTCACGTAAAGTGATTTAATCCAAAACAATTTAAGTTTCAATATTAAAACGCGATATTAAGAATTTAGTCTCCCCCCCCCCAAAAAAAAAAGTTTTCCCTGTAATCATTTGCGTTTATGTGCCAGAGATTTGGCCATTCAATATCTCGCAACCGAGGGAATACGATGGGATTGTAGCAGCATCTTACTGTCGTCATGGGAACAGTTGTAACGGCCACGTGATCTCTTTTCCTTTATTGTAGTCAGCAGTAGTTTAGAAATCTGCGCATTTCAGGAAAAACAAAGGTAGTGGCTCATTGCTTTAATGTTTCTACATATCCAACCATTAATCCTTTGGAAACACAACTCTACAATCCCAAGCACTCCATTACTTTACCTTGACACAAAGAGCTTTAAACTTTGTTTCCGAAAACAAGTTACGCGTTTTCTCTTTGATTAGGTTTCAACCGCGAGCGTAGACTATATGCTCATTTCTACGAGAGCCGTTTTGAGCTCTTTAATTTCATCACAGTCTAACTTAATTGAATATGAAAGTCTGATTGAAATATGATGCAAATGGAAGTGAATCTTGCTAATAGGAAGATGAAAGAGATTAAATTGGATAGGGCTTTGGGTTGTTTTACCTCTGAGCTGCACTTTTTTGCACACCATAGGTCACAAGGATCCCGTAGGCTCAGAGAAGGTTGGGGGAGGGGACTCACTGGAATAGCTGTTGGGAGACAGATGGTAGCCTCTCGTCAAGGCCATCCAGTGTGTTCTTTAACGTGCACAGGGTATGGCCCTCCCGCGCACAGATTCACGGCTTAACGTCCCATCCAACGGAGATAAGTTTCAACGCTGACCCAGCTGGGACTCGAACCTGGGAACTGCAGATTACGAGCCTGGCGCGCTACCGACTGAGCCACCCCCGCCCCATTGAAAAGGGCTATACACATGGCGCTTACATTTCCATATATGGCCTAGTTTAACGTTTTTGGTGGAGAATTACAGAAGAAAGTTCTTGGGTTGTTTTACCTTTGAGCGGGGCTTTTTTTTTTTGCACACCATAGGATAAATGGCCAGATCACAAGGACTCCGAAGGTTCAGAGAAAGTTGGGGGAGTGGACCCACTGGAACAGCTGTTGGGAGACAGATGGTAGCCTCCCGTCAAGGCCATCCAGTGTGTTCTTTTAAGTGCACAGGGTATGGCTCTCTCGCACACGGGGCCACTGCTTAACGTCCCATTCGACGGACGGCGGCCTTTCCAAGCCCATCGGTGTCCCCTACTGATGGTGTGCAGGGTGGGGATTAGCGTAAGTATATCTTAACACTGACATTTAGGGCTCGAACCTTGTAACTGTAGATTACGAATCTGGCGCGCTAACGACCCCCCCCCACCACCACCACCACCCCACTACATCCGTTCCTTTTTGGTTTTGGTTTTTTCGAAAACGAAAAGAGAGAGATATTTTTATTTCAAAAGAAACACTTGAGTTAGTATTATTCTAAAAGAAACTAGTGAACTAAATGGTTTAAAAAATCCGGGCTTGTTTCAAAGACTTTGATTTTAGGATTGACAAGATTTTTTTTCCTGGGTGGATGTGTGAGAAGGGGAAATACTATTTTTTTAAAACATATTTGAAAGTTACCAATAATGTCATTGCGATCAACCCTAAAATCCCAAGGGGGTGAATTTCTGACTTACCCTACCCCCTCCCGGCACCCATGGGTTGGATTGTTTTACCTCTGAGCGGCACTTTTTTGCACACAATGGGCTAAATGGCCAGGTCACATGGACCCCGAAGGCTCAGAGAAGGTTGGGGGAGGGGACCCACTGGAACAGCTGTTGGGAGACAGATGGTAGCCTCCCGTCAAGGCCATCCAGTGTGTTCTTTAACGTGCACAGGATATGGCTTTCCCGCACATGGGGCCACTGCTTAACGTCCCATCCGACGGACGGCGGCCTTTCCAAGCCCATCGGTGTCCCCTACTGACCGTGGGCAAGGCGGGGAATTTTGCGGAGATAAATCTCAACGCTCACCCAGCTGGGACTCGAAACTGGGAACTACAGATTACGAGCCTGACGCGCTACCGACTGAGCCCCCCCCCCCCGGCACCCATGGACTGAACTACTTTTATTTTGAAAAGAAATGAGCTAGGGATTTTTATTTAAAGAGAAAGGAGTCAGAATATTTTATTTAAAAAAAAAACAGGCCAGTAATTTTATCTTGAAAACAAACGAGACAGTGATTATTATTTCAAAAAGATAAGAGTCGTGAGTTTTTATTTTAAAAACGAGTCAGGAATTTTTACCTGAAAAAACAAAAGCAGAAAAAAAACGATTTGCAAATTTTTACTTTAAACACGAAACAGCCGTGAATTTTTATTTTAATAGAAACCAGTTAGAAATTTTTATTTTGAAATGGAACGAAAAAGAAATTTTATTTTAAACAGAAAATGGCTAAAAATTTCATTTTAAAAAGGAAAGAACCACAAAGTTTTATTTTAAGAACAAAGGGCTGTGAATTTTTATTTTAATAGAAACGATCAAGTAATTCCCATTTTTAAAAAGAAACGAACCAGGAATTTATTTTTCTTAAGAAATAAGCCAGGATTTTTTTTAAAGAAACAAACCAAGAATTTTTATTTGATAAACACACCAGCTAGGAATTTTTATTTAAAATATAAACGGGCCATTAATTTTATCTTAAAAACTAACGAGCGAAAAATTTTTATTTTAAGAAGAAAAGAGTCTTGAATTTTAGTTTTAATACAAACGAGCTACTCATTTTTATTTTAAAACGAAACAAATCCGGAATTTTCATTTTCGAAACGAAACAGCCATGGATTTTTATTTTAATAAAAACGAGCTAGTCATTTTTACTTTAAAATCAAACAAGTCCGGATTTTTTATTTCAAAAACGAAACAGCCATGAATTTATATTTTAATAAAAACGAGCTACTCATTTCTATTTTAAAATGAAACAAATTCGGAATTTTTATTTCAAAAACGAAACAGCCACGAATTTATATTTTAGTAAAAACGAGATACTCATTTTTACTTTAAAATGAAACAAGTCCGGATTTTTTATTTCAAAAATGAAACAGCCATGAATTTATATTTTAATAAAAACGAGCTACTCATTTTTATTTTAAAACGAAACAAATCCGGATTTTTTATTTCAGAAACGAAACAAATCCGGATTTTTTATTTCAGAAACGAAACAGCCACGAATTTATATTTTAATAAAAACGAGCTACTCATTTTTATTTCGAAACGAAACAAATACGGATTTTTTATTTCAAAAACGAAACAGCCATGAATTTATATTTTAATAAAAATGAGCTACTCCTTTTTATTTTAAAACGAAACAAATCCGGATTTTTCATTTTTGAAACGAAAGAGCCGTGGATTTTTATTTTAATAAAAACAAGCTACTCATTTTTATTTTAAATCGAAACAAATCCGGATTTTTCATTTTAAAAAAGATATAGCCATGGATTTTTGTTTTAATAAAAACGAGCTAGCCATTTTTATTTTAAAATGAAACAAGTCCGGATTTTTTATTTTAAAAACGAAACAACCATGAATTTATATTTTAATAAAACGAAACAAATCCGGATTTTTCATTTTGGAAGCGAAACAGCCATGGATTTATATTTTAATAACAACGAGCTAGTCATTTTTATTTTAAAAAGAAAGAAGTCCCGTTTTTTTATTTTGAAACAAACCGCCATGAATTTATATTTTAATTAAAAACAAGTCCGGTTTTTTCATTTTGAAAAAGAAACAGCCATGGATTTATATTTTAATAAAAACCAGCTACTCATTTTTTTTTAAACGAAACAAATCCAGATTTTTCATTTTCGAAAAGAAAGAGCCATGGATTTTTATTTTAATAAAAACAAGCTAGTCATTTTTATTTTAAAATGAAACAAGTCCGGATTTTTCATTTTGAAAAAGAAACAGCCATGGATTTATATTTTAATAAAAACGAGCTACTCATTTTTATTTTAAAACGAAACAAATCCAGATTTTTCATTTTCGAAACGAAAGAGCCATGGATTTTTATTTTAATAAAAGCAAGCTAGTCATTTTTATTTTAAAATGAAACAAGTCAGGATTTTTTATTTTAAAAACGAAACAGCCATGAATTTATATTTTAATAAAAACGAGCTACTCATTTTTATTTTAAAACGAAACAAATCCGGATTTTTTATTTTGGAAACGAAAGAGCCATGGATTTTTATTTTAGTAAAAACGAGCTAGTCATTTTATTTTAAAAAGAAAAAAGTCCCGGTTTTTTATTTTGAAACGAAACCGCCATGAATTTATATTTTAATTAAAAACAAATCCGGATTTTTCATTTTGAAAAAGAAACAGCCATGGATTATTATTTTAATAAAAACGAGCTAGTCATTTTTATTTTAAAAAGAAACAAGTCCGGATTTTTTTTTATTTTAGAAACGAAACCGCCATGAATTTATATTTCAATAAAAACGAACTAATCATTTTTATTTTAAAAAGAAACAAGTCCATATTTTTTTATTTTAGAAACGAAACAACAATGAATTTTTATTTTAATAAAAACAAGCTAGTAAATTTTATTAAAAAAAAGAAATTTTATTTTAATGATGAATTGAATGAAATGAGCTAGTAATATTTAATTTTAAAAAGAATCGAGCCATGATTATTATTTTTTTTATTTCAAAAAGAGACGAACCAATTAGTTTTAAAACAAACAAGCAAGTCTCAATTTTAAAAGAAACTGGCCAACAATTTTTATAAAAAAAAAACAAACGAGTACACAACTTTCATTCCTTATGCAGTGATAATAGCATTACCCTTTATTAACACTTTATTACTTTATTAACACTGTTCCCCATTAATTCCAATTCCAGAACCTAATTTCCGAAATGGATATATCAAAGAAGAGAAAATACCTCGTCCGTAATTCTACATCTGTGTTTTCAAACCTTCCAGCAACTATCGCCATTCCTTCTTCAGACATTCACTTCTCTCTAACGCTAAGCAAAGGTACATTTTTATCTTCTTTCTATCCTTAACGCATCACATAATTGTCTTATCTCCCTTATTAACTTATGGAAATGGGTTTAGATGCAGTTTGTTCTTTTAGAATTCTGGGCCCTTGCCAGTTCTCTTTCTCATCACTTAACTTTTCACTTGAAGACCATTTTATGCAGTTCCTTGCTTAACGGCCAACACAGCGACAGCATAGGCATCACACACGGGGAGCAAAAATGTTTAATGAATAACTAATGTGTGGAAATTTTTTTGGTTTGCTTGATCGAGTCGGTTTCTTGACGACGTCTCCGTTTTTTTGTTTTTTTTATGTTTCGCTTTTTTATTGTAATTGATGGCAAACATGGTAGCAAATATAGGACAATGAATTGCTATTTTTAATTATAACGTTATTGGAGTAGGTACTTTTATAGATTGGAGTGCGATTTGATTCAGTCGGCCATGCGAGACAAACTCGTAATCTGCAGTTACCAGGTTCTAATCTCGCCTATATTTTTCTCCTAAAAATTCCCCGTCCTAACCTCTGTCAGTAGGGGACACCGATGACTTTGGAAAGGTCATCATCAGTAGGAAGGGACCTCAATATTTTGTCTCTGTGTTGGAGTGTCATACACTGTGATGGTTAAAAAACACTCTGGATGGCCTTGACGGGAGGTTATATGTGTCTACTAGTAGCTGTCCAGTGTGTTCCTTTTTTCCCAATATTCTCTGAACTCTTGGAGACCTTGTGAGAGAGCTTTCGTCCCTATTATGAAAGGTAAATTTGGTAAATCATGAAATATTGCTAGCTAAGCTTTTTAAATATGGAATCAGAGGTACCAGTTTTACGTGGTTAAAATCCTACTTGGGAAACGTTCACAAATGGTTAGGATAAATGATATATATAGTTCTATGAAAAATATCAATATAAATGTGCCACAAGGTTCTGTACTTGGACCTCTGCTATTTATATTATATGTAAACGATATATTTGACAAACATTTTGAGGCAGAAATTATTTCTTACGCTGATGATATTGTTTTGTTATACAAAAGTAACACCTATGAGCAATTATACCAAATGTCAAACGGAGATATTCATAGTCTCTATCAATGGTTAACGTTGAATAAATTAAGTTTAAATAAGGCTAAAACATGCTACATAAAATTCCAGTTGAAGGCATCAGCTGATAGTAGCAGTGACTCTGGAGTGATTTCTCATCGCAAGGACTGTTACAACATCCTAAATTGCAGTTGCGAAGGTCTTATAAAGGTTGATCAAATTAAATACCTAGGAGTGATTATTGATAAAAGCCTTTCGTGGAAGTATCACACTGATCATACTGTTGATAAGATAAAACCATTCATAGCAAAATTTTATACACTAAGATTCTTACTCGATAAAACAAGTTAAAAATGTTATATTCTGCTTGTGTATATAGTCAGCTACAATATGCAATAAAAGCCTGGGGAGGAGCTGCAGAAACAAATTTAAACAGGCTGTTCATTCTGCAAAAATTTATAGTTAGAATCATCGACAATAAAAGATTTTCTGAATCGCACATTCAAGAAATTGGGCTTATTGACAGTGTCTGAAGTTTACATTTTAAGAGTTATTGAATAAGTCCACTTCAATTTCAGGTCCGGCAGACATATATATACATACCACTTAGAGATTCATCATTGAAATTGCAAATACCACACATATCAAAGCAAGCGTATGTATAAACTATATAGGGGCGGGGGGGTCTCAGTCTGTAGCGCGCCAGGCTCGTAATTTGTAGTCCCTAGGTTCGAGTGCCAGCTGGGTCAGCGTTGAGATTTATCTCCGCAAAACTCCCCCCCCCCCTGCCCATGGTCAGTGGGGACACTGATGGGCTTGGAAATGTCGCCGTCCATCGGATAGGACATTAAGCCGTGGTTTCGTGTGCGGAGAGAGCCATACCCTGTGCACGTTAAAGAACACGCTGGATGGCCTTGACGGGAGGCTACCATCTGTCTCCCAACAGCTGTTCCAGTGGGTCCTCTCCCCCAACCTTCTCTGAGCCTTCGGGGTCCATGTGACCTGGCCATTTAGACCATGGTGTGCAAAAAAGTCCCGCTCAGAGGTAAAACAACCCAACCCAACAATATAAACTATAGTGGACCTGAATTACATAACAGTGTTCCAGAAACAATGAACAAAATTACAATCTCTTTGTGAATCGATTATGAACAATGAATGAATATTCTATGCAAAACTAATATTTGACTGTCTACATCATAGATTGGTTCAATTATCAACTGTTGTCACATTAATATTTTGTATTTTCATTTTAGCTATACACCAGCGCCCAAGTATTCAATTGCTTTAGCTGGATATATCTCATTATAATTTTGTATTGATACATATCTAGGTTGAATAAAAATTCAATTGAAATTCAAATTGTAAAAAAAAAATATTTGAAAAGGTACCACTCAGAGGAAAAATACACAATGCACTTTAAAGATTACGTTGGATGGCCTTAATGGGAGGCTACCATCTGCCTCTCAACAGCTCTCCAGTGTCCCCTTCGCTCCACCTTTTTGAGCCCTCGGGGTCCTTGTGACCTGACCATTTAGCACGTTGTACGCAAAAAGGTACCATTCAGAGGTAAATAACTTGAACACGTTAAAGAACACACTGGATGGCCTTGACAGGAGACTACCAGCTGTCTCCTAATAGCTGTCCAGTAGTTCCCTTTCTCCCAACTTTCCCTGAGCCCTTGGAAATTTTGTGACCTGGCCATTTAGCCCATTGTACGCAAAAAGGTACCACTCAGAGGTAAATACCCTGTGTATGTGAAAGAACAGGCTACCATCTATCTCCTAACCAATACTGAAAGTAGTCAGGTGTGGTGGTGCATTTAAACGATTTCTTTTACTTTTCAACATCCTTTCAACTGAGCATTTAAATTTAAAAAAAAGGATTTTTCCCTTTTGTCGGCTGAAACTTGAAGATCCATTTCTGTTGACAATGATGTGAAAGGGCGGGGGGGGGGGGGCGCTATAGATTTGTAGTGTTTTCTCTCTTTGAAAGATTAGCAATGATACTCGGGAAAAAGAGCAGAACTAGACAGACATAGGGTGATTCCAACCAAAGCCATCTTTCATTCATTTAAATTCTTATTTGAACTCTTGCTCCATCTGTTCGGTTGGGTTGTTTTACCTCTGAGCGGCACATTTTTTGCACACAATGGGCTAAATGGCCAGGTCACATGGACCCCGAAGGCTCAGAGAAGGTTGGGGGAGGGACCCACTGGAACAGCTGTTGGGAGACAGATGGTAACCTCCCGTCGAGGCCATCCAGTGTGTTCTTTAACATGCACAGAGTATGGCATGCACAGGTCACATGGACCTCGAAGGCTCAGAGAAGGGGGGCGGGGGTGGCTCAGTCGGTAGCGCGCCAGGCTCGTAATCTGTAGTTCCCGGGTTCGAGCCCAGCTGGGTCAGCGTTGAGATTTATCTCCTCAAAATTCCCCGCCCTGCCCACGGTCAGTAGGGGACACCGATGGGCTTGGAAAGTCCACCGTCCGTCGGATGGGCGTTAAGCCGTGGCCCCATGTGCGGGAGAGCCATACCCTGTGCACGTTAAAGAACACGCTGGATGGCCTTGACGGGGGGTTACCATCTGCCTCCCAACAGCTGTTCCAGTGGGTCCCCTCCCCCAACCTTCTCTGAGCCTTCGGGGTCCATGTGACCTGGCCATTTAGCCCATGGTGTGCAAAAAAGTGCCGCTCAGAGGTAAAACAACCCAACACGACACAACTCAGAGAATGTTGGGGAAGGGGACCCACTGGAACAGCTGTTGGGAGACAGATGGTAACCTCCCGTCGAGGCCATCCAGTGTGTTCTTTAACATGCACAGAGTATGGCTCTCCCTCACACGGTGGCACGGCTTAACGCCCATCCGACGGACGGCGGCCTTTATCTAAGCCCATCGGTGTCCCCTACTGTCCCCTACTGACCGTGGGAAGGGCGGAGAATTTTGCGGAGATAAATCTCAGCTGGCCCAGCTGGGACTCGAACTTGGGAACTGCAGATTGCGAGCCTGGTGCGCTACCAGCCGAGTCACTTCCGCCCCTGGAGAAAAGTGAATTAAAATTTGGTATTTGGTAATATTTATGTTAATGTAACTATATGAAATGTTAAAATTAAAATTATCAAATATTTATATTTATTTATATTTTATATTCTGAATAATAAGCAAAAAAATTTTTCTGAGTTCTGCAATCAATCATAGTGTTCGGATATTTTTTGAGTGACTCTATAATACTTCAGCCATTTAGAATTTACTGTATATAAAAAGTATTTCAGAATAAAAAGGATTTGTTCTTTATTAAAAATCCAGGTGTCTGTAAGATGCAGTCGTTACTCCTCCCTTTTTAAATAGGTCATTACAAATTAATAATTGACGAAGTTAAAAATTCAGCAATAAAATCGATAATCCCGGAATTCTGGTTACTTGCAGAAAATATCCTCAATGGAAATCAAAAAATGAAACTAAGAGACTGTCTTCTGAAAGGCATCACGAATATTAGTGATTTATCACTGTGGCTAGATAAGACATACAAGAGTCTGCAATGTTGTAAAAATAAAAAAACTATGAAGAGAATTTGCAAAAATAGACGCAATAAAAAAAGCTCTTGTGAGATGTGGCTTTGTTCATGTTCCTGACTTTGTACAACAGACGCACCTGACATTTCACCTGAAGATGAAACATTGTTTCTCTTATATTTTAACAACCCCCAGAGAAAAAAATGTAATTTTTATTTCACTCAGATTATGTGATTAGATTGTAGGTTATTCAAAATGAGACGGGTGGTTGGTGCGCCGGTATCGTTCCAGGCTCGTAATCTACAATTCCTAGTTTGGAGAGGGGAGGGTGGCTCAGTCGGTATCGCTCCGGGCTCGTAATCTACAATTCCTAGTTTGGAGAGGGCGGGGGGTGGCTCAGTCGGTATCGTTCCAGGCTCGTAATCTACAATTCCTAGTTTAGAGAGGGCGGGGGTGGCTCAGTCGGTATCGTTCCAGGCTCGTAATCTACAATTCCTAGTTTGGAAAGGGCGGGGTGGCTCAGTCGGTATCGTTCCAGGCTCGTAATCTACAATTCCTAGTTTGGAGACGGTGGGGGTGGCTCAGTCGGTATCGTTCCAGGCTCGTAATCTACAATTCCTAGTTTGGAGAGGGGGGGAGTGACTCAGTCGGTATCGTTCCAGGCTCGTAATCTATAATTCCTAGTTTGGAGAGGGGAGGGGGGGGGTGTCTCAGTCGGTATCGTTCCAGGCTCGTAATCTACAATTCCTAGTTTGGAGAGGGGGGGAGTGACTCAGTCGGTATCGTTCCAGGCTCGTAATCTATAATTCCTAGTTTGGAGAGGGGAGGGGGGGGGGACTCAGTCGGTATCGCTCCAGGCTCGTAATCTACAATTCCTAGTTTGGAGAGGAGCGGGGCGGTGGGGGGGGGGGGGGGTTCAGTCGGTATCGCTCCGGGCTCGTAATCTACAATTCCTAGTTTGGAGAGGGCGTGGGTGGCTCAGTCGGTATCGCTCCGGGCTCGTAATCTACAATTCCTAGTTTGGAGAGGGTGGGGGTGACTCAGTCGGTATCGTTCCAGGCTCGTAATCTACAATTCCTAGTTTGGAGAGGGCGGAAGTGGCTCAGTCGGTATCGTTCCAGGCTCGTAATCTACAATTCCTAGTTTGGAGAGGGGGGGGGGGGGGGGGGGTGGCTCAGTCGGTATCGTTCCAGGCTCGTAATCTACACTTCCTAGTTTGGAGAGGGGAGGGGGTGGCTCAGTCGGTATCGCTCCAGTTCGTAATCTACAATTCCTAGTTTGGAGAGGGCGGGGGTGACTCAGTCGGTATCGTTCCAGGCTCGTAATCTACAATTCCTAGTTTGGAGAGGGGCGGGGGTGGCTCAGTCGGTATCGCTCCGGGCTCGTAATCTACAATTCCTAGTTTGGAGAGGGCGGGGGTGGCTCAGTTGGTATCGTTCCGGGCTCGTAATCTACAATTCGTAGTTTGGAGAGGGGCGGGTTGGTGGCTCAGTCGGTATCGCTCCGGGCTCGTAATCTACAATTCCTAGTTTGGAGAGGGCGGGGGTGGCTCAGTCGGTATCGCTCCGGGCTCGTAATTTACAATTCCTAGTTTGGAGAGGGCGGGGGTGGCTCAGTCGGTATCGCTCCGGGCTCGTAATTTACAATTCCTAGTTTGGAGAGGGGCGGGTTGGTGGCTCAGTCGGTATCGCTCCGGGCTCGCAATCTGCAATTCCTAGTTTGGAGAGGGCGGGGGTGGCTCAGTCTAATCGTTTCAGGCTCGTAATCTACAATTCCTAGTTTGGAGAGGGGCGGGGGTTACTCAGCCGAATCGTTACAGGCTCGTAATCTACAATTAATAGTTTGGAGAGGGCGGGAGTGGCTCAGTCGAATCGTTACAGGCGCGTAATCTGCAATTCATAGTTTGGAGAAGGGCGGGGGTGGCTCAGCCGGTTCGCTCCGGACTCGTAATCTACAATTCCTAGTTTGGAGAAGGGCGTGGTGGCTCAGTCGGTATCGCACCGGACTCGTAATCTACAATTCCTAGTTTGGAGAAGGGCGGGGGTGGCTCAGTCGGTATCGCACCGGACTCGTAATCTACAATTCCTAGTTTCGAGTCTCAATTGTGAAAGGTTCGGATTTATTTCCTTCAAATTCCCTCTCTATTCTTGGTCAGAAAAGTGGTCTTCGAAAGACAGACGTCCGTCGAATGGTTTGGTAAGGGTTGGGTTGTTTTACCTCTGAGCGGCACTTTTTTGCACACCATGGGCTAAATGGCCAGGTCACATGGACCCCGAAGGCTCAGAGAAAGTTGGGGGAGGAGACCCACTGGAACAGCTGTTGGGAGACAGATGGTAGCCTCAAGGCCATCTAGCGTGTTCTTTAACGTGCACAGGGTATGGCTCTCCCGCACATGGGGCCACGACTTACCGTCCCATCCGACGGACGGCGGCCTTTCCAAGCCCATCGGTGTCCCGCACTGACCTTGGAGAGGGCGGGGAGTTTTGCGGAGATAAATCTCAACGCTGATCCAGCTGGAACTCGAACCTGGGAACTACAGATTACGAGCCTGCTCGCTACCGACTGAGCCACCCCGCCCCTGGTTTGTTAAGCCTTGGCCCTGTGTATAGGAGGGCCTTACTTATGCACGTTTAAGAATGGAGTAGATAGCCTTGACAGGAGGCTGCCATGTCTCCTACCAGCAGTCAGGTGGGTTCCTTTCCCCACAAAGCCCATTGTTTTGTAAAAAGTGTAGCTCAATGGTAAAACAACCCAATGATCATTAATTCGCAGAAAATGTAAACAGCATTGGATTGTTTTACCTCTGAGCGGCACTTTTTGGCACACAATGGGCTAAATGACCAAGTCACAAGGACACCGAGGGCTCAGAGAAGGTTGGGTGAAGGGACCCACTGGGCATCTATTCAAATTTTAGCCTCTTGTTAAAGCCTTTGGGGCGGAGTTGCTAAGCCGGTAGCGCACCAAGCTCCTAATCTGCAATTCCCAGGTTCGAGTCCCAGTTGGGTCAAAGCTCCGCGCCCTGCCCACTGTCAGTAGGGGACACCGATGATCTTGGAAATGCAGCCGTCCGTCGGATGGGACGCTAACCCTGTGCACGTTAAAGAACCCAACAGCTGTACCAGTGGGTCCCCTCCCCCAAACTTCTCTGCGTCTTCAGGATCCTTGTGACTTGGACATTTAGCCCATTATGTGCAAAAAAGTGCCGCTCAGAGGTAAATAACCCAACCTAACGTTAAACTCATCCAGCGTGATATTTAACATGCAGACTATATGAGTCCCCTGCATATGGATGCTGTGGTATAACGTCCGAAACGAAGTGGGTTGTTTTACCTCTGAGCGACAATTTTTTACACAATGGGCTAAAAAACCAGGCCTCAAGTACCCGAAAGATTCGGAGAAAGTTTGGGAAGGGAATCCTTCCAGTCAAGTGACAGTTGGAGACTCCCGTCAAGGTCATCCAGAACATTGTTTAAAGTACACAGGATATGACTCTCTTTCACACGGTGGCACGGCTTAACATCCCATCGGACGGACGGTGCCTTTCCAATCCCATCGGTGTGCCCTTTCTCACTGAAGGCAAGGGAACGGAGAAAAATCTCTATACAGACACATTGGGACTCGAACCTGGGAACTGCAGATTACGAGCTTGGCGCATTACCAACTAAAATATTCCTCTACTCCTTGATCACCTACTTCTATTTGTATCTTAACAGCTACCCATTGAATCTTCTACCACACCCCGCTCAGTCGCCAGCGAGCCAAGCTCGTAATCTGCAATTCCCAGGTTTGAGTCCCAGCTGGCCCACCGATGGGCTAGGAAATGCCGCCGTCCATCGGGGGACGTTACGCCGTGGCTACGTGTGCGGGATTTGGGTTGTTTTACCTCTGAGCGGTACTTCTTTGCACACAATGGGCTAAATGGCCAGGTCACAAGGATCCTGGAAGCTCAGAGAAGGTTGTGGGGTTGTGGGTTGTTTTACCTCTGAGCGGCACTTTTTTGCACACCATGGGCTAAATGGCCAGGTCACATGGACCCCGAAGGCTCAGAGAAGGTTGGGGGAGGGGACTCACTGGAACAGCTGTTGGGAGACAGATGGTAGCCTCCCGTCAAGGCCATCCAGCGTGTTCTTTAACATGCACAGGGTATGGCTCTCCTGCACACGGGGCCACGGCTTAACGTCCCATCCGACGGACGGCGGCCTTTCCAAGCCCATCGGTGTCCCCAACTGACCGTGGGCAGGGCGGGGAGTTTTGCGGAGATAAATCTCAACGCCTACCCAGCTGGGACTCGAACCTGGGAAGTGCAGATTACGAGCCTGGCGCGCTACCGACTGAGCCACCCGTGTGCGGGAGAGCCATACCCTATGCACGTTAAAGAACACGCTGGATGGCCTTGAGGAAAGACTACTGTCTCCTAAAAGGTATCTAGTAGGTCCACTCCCCCAACTTTCGGGATCCTTGTGACCTGGTCATTTAGCCCATTGTGTGCAAAAAAAGTTCCGCTCAAAACTTGCAAAAAAAAATATCAATTTTATTGCTTTAAAATAAGATTGCGGTTACTGAATTAAATTTTGAACTAACACGTCCAATCTATAGTCATTAAATTCACTTTACTAACACACAATAGACACTTCCAACAGCACAGGAAGTAAAATATGATCTTTTACTTCCTCTGTACTTTTCTTATTTCTTTCACTTTCTGTTTAATAACTGCGATGCAAGGCCAAACTGTCCAGTCATAAAACACTCTCTGAATGCTGTTGGGAGGCGAAATATCAAAGATTCACGCTTACAGTGCCTGCTTAGCTGTTCGGACTCTCTATTTATATCTTACAGTCACTCTGTAATAGCTAGTTAATCTGAAACGAGAGGACTCTTGTTCTTCCAGAACTCTCGTTGTTTCGCTCGCTGCGGCTACGTGAGAGGTGAATGCCGGTTGCGGTTTAACCTCGTGAGAAGGATACGTGAGTATTGAGGTGTAGTCCGGGTAGTTATGGACACGTGAGCAATTGGCCAAGCAAGTTGATTCGAAATCAATTTCGTTTCTTGGTTGGGTTGGGTTGTTTTGCGTCTGAGAGGCATTTTTTTTTGTACACAATAGGCTAAATGTCCAGATCACAAGGACCCCAAAGGCTCGGAGAAGGTTTGGGGGAGGGTACCCACAGGATAACTATTAAGGGACAGATGGTAGTTTCTCGTTAAGGTTTTAACGTCCACATGGTTGAGTTGTTTTACCTCTGAGAGGCATATTTCTTACGCACAATTGGTTAAATGTTCAGGTTACAAGGACCCCAAGGTCTCAGAGAAGGTTTGGGAGAGGGTACCCACAGGATAACTATTAAGGGACAGATGGTAGTTTCTCGTTAAGGTTTTAACGTCCACAGGGTTGAGTTGTTTTACCTCTGAGAGGCATATTTCTTACGCACAATTGGTTAAATGTTAAGGTCACAAGGACCCCAAGGGCTCAGAGAAGGTTTGGGGGAGGGGACCCACAGGATAACTATTAAGGGACAGATGGTAGTTTCTCGTTAAGGTTTTAACGTGCACAGGATTGAGTTGTTTTACCTCTGAGAGGCATATTTCTTACGCACAATTGGTTAAATGTTCAGGTCACAAGGACCCCAAGGGCTCAGAGAAGGTTTGGGAGAGGGGACCCACAGGATAACAATTAAGAGACAAATGGTAGTTTCTCGTTAAGGTTTTAACGTGCACAGGGTTGAGTTGTTTTACCTCTGAGAGGCATATTTCTTACGCACAATTGGGTTAAATGTTCAGGTCACAAGGATCCCAAGCTCTCAGAGAGGTTGGGAGAAGGGGACCCACAGGATAACTATTAAGAGACAGATGGTAGTTTCTCGTTAAGGCCATCCAGGTATTCTGGTGCACAGGGTTGAGTTGTTTTACCTCTGAGCGCCATATTTTTTCGCACAATTGGCTTATATATCCAGGTCACAAAGACCCCAAGGGCTCAGAGAAGGTTTGGAGGTTGGTTGGTTGGTCGTTTTACCTCTGAGCGGCACTTTTTTGCACACAATTGGCTAAATGGCCTGGTCACATGGACCCCGAAGGCTCAGAGAAAGTTGGGGGAGGGGACCCTCTGGAACAGCTGTTGGGAGACAGATTGTAGCCTCCCGTCAAGTCCATCCAGTGTGTTCTTCCAGTGGACGAGCCACGGCTTAACGTCCCATCCGACGAACGGCGGCCTTTCCAAGCCCATCGGTGTCCTCTACTGACCGTGGGTAGGGCGGGGAATTTTGCGGAGATAAATCTCAAAGCTGACCCAGCTGGGACTCGAACCAGGGAACTACAGATTACCAGCCTGGCGCGCTACTGACTGAACCACCCCCGCCCCAGGTTTGGAGGAGAGGACCCACACTGTACAGTTGTTAGTAGACAGATGGTAGCCTTTCGTCAAGGTCATGCAACGTGTTTAACGTGCAAAGGTATGACTCTCCCGCACAAGGGGCAACAGTTTAATGTGTAATTCGACAGATGGCGGCCTTTCCAAGATCATCAGCGCCCCCTACCTACTGTGGGATGGGTGTTGGTCTAACGTAGATAAATCTGAACTCTAGCTGAGTTGGGACTCGAAATGGGAACTGCAGCTTACAACCCTGACCCGCTACCAACAAAGCCAAACCCCACCCCAAGGGGGCGAGGGTGGCTCAGTCGGTAGCGCGTCAGGCTCGTAATCTGTATTTCCCAGGTTCGAGTCCCAGCTGGGTCAGCGTTGAGATTTATCTCCGCAAGATTCCCCCGCCCTGCTCACGGTCAGTAGGGGACACCGATGGGCTTGGAAAGACCGCCGTCCGTCGGATGGGACGTTAAGCCGTGGCTCCGTGTGCGGGAGAGCCATACCCTGTGAACGTAAAAGAACACACTGGATGGCCTTGACGGGAGGCTGCCATCTGTCTCCCAACAGCTATTCCAGTGGGTCCCCTCCCCCAACCTACTCTGAGCCTTCGGGGTCCATGTGACCTGGCCATTTAGCCCATTGTGTGCAAAAAAGTGCCGCTCAGAGGTAAAACAACTCAACCCAACCTCACCTCAAGATCTAACTGACATAAATTCGTAATAACTACCCCTACATGCCAGTAGAAATCATATTCATGGCCTAATATGATTTGTAGTACTTTAATATTGATTGAAGTGTGGCCAGTTTTTTTTTCAGCAATCGATATATTAATAAAGAAATTCTAACCTCTAAAGTGGCTATCTACTGGCAGATGAAGTCCCTGTGGCTTCAGAACGCATGTAGCACGCGATGCTCAAAACAGAAGATAAATTGTTTTTATAGTAAGATTAAAAATACGATATGCACGGTTAAGAGCGTGTAAGGTCAGAGCCATCTGCAGTGTATAGTACTGAACACGGACGCCTCTCCAGAATGACTAGGGAAATTAATGTGGAAATTTTAGTCAAAATCTCTAGCAGAATCTGGTTGATATAAAAATGGCGGCCTATTTTCCAATTGCCCTTGAAGTTAAAGGTTCCCAAAAGGGTTGGGTTGTTTTACCTCTGAGCGGCACTTTTTTGCGCACCATGGGCTAAATGGCCAGGTCACATGGACCCCGAAGGCTCAGAGAAGGTTGAGGGAGGGGACCCACTGGAACAGCTGTTGGGAGACAGATGGTAGCCTCCCGTCAAGACCATCCAGCGTGTTCTTTAACGTGCACAGGGTATGGCTCTCCCGCACACGGGGCCACGGCTTAACGTCCCATCCGACGGACGGCGGCCTTTCCAAGCCCATCGGTATCCCCTACTGACCGTGGGCAGGGCGGGGAATTTTGCGGAGATAAATCTCAACGCTGACCCAGCTGGGACTCGAACCTGGGAACTGCAGATTACGAGCCTGGCGCGCTACCGACTGAGCCACGACTGGGCACGATTGCAATAACAAGATAATATTGCTGTACAAGGTGCCATTGCAATACTAAGGTATTATTGGAGTGCAAATGGATTTTTCTGTACGAGGTACCATTGCTACACAAGGTACCATTGAAGTACAAAGAACTATTGTTACACATGGCACCATTCAGTACAAAGCACCATAGCCCGGATCTACAGAGAGAAAAAAAATTAATCCTTTTTTTGCTTGCAATACTCTTACTAACATTTTCAGGGGGGGGGAGCTTAGCTCCCTTCCCCTGAGGTTTTGTGGAGATAAAGCTCAACCCTAGTTTAGCTGGGAATCGAACCTGGGAACTGCAGATTGAGAGCCTCGCGAGCCCGCATCAATTTATTGAATAGCACTCTTAGAAAAGTTAAGGCAATTTATTAATGAATGTGACGAAATTATCTAAAATAATTACAATAAATTTATTTTTTTTTTCATGATTATTAGAAAAAATCGAAATTTGAATTATAATTGAAAGCAGGTGTTGGCAACGTTATGCAAAGATCCGAAATCGAGGCTGTGAGAGAAGATTCATAAATAGACTGGTAAAATTCTTAAAATATCATGGGAATATTTTTGTTTATGCTGAAGCTGTTGGATTGTTTTACCTCTGAGCGGCACTTTTTTGCACACCATGGGCTAAATGGCCAGGTCACATGAACCCCGAAGGCTCAGAGAAGGTTGGGGGAGGGGACCCACTGGAACAGCTGTTGGGAGACAGATGGTAGCCTCCCGTCAAGGCCATCCAGCGTGTTCTTTAACGTGCACAGGGTATGGCTCTCCCGCACACGGGGCCACGGCTTAACGTCCCATCCGACGGACGGCGGCCTTTCCAAGAACAACAGTGACCCCTTTTCACTGTAGGGCAGGGAAACAGCTCCCATTGCAGAAGCCCGGTGGACCAAGTTATGACGTTACCGTAAGTAGTCCTATGTATATAATTCTTATATATTTATTTCTACTATTACTACTGGTGTACTTCCATCGTAATCTTTTTATTAACATTTATTTATAAATATGCCTTAGTGAGGAGAAAAATTATTTGGATTTATTAGCAATTATCTTAGAAGAAAAATTATTCTTATTTATTAGCATTAAAAATTCTATTTTATTAGCATTAAAAATAAGCATTCGTATAAAAGTACACCACCGATAATAATAGAAAGAAATATATAGGAATTATCTACATTACAGGACTACGTATTCTGACGTCATAACTTCGCCAACAGGCCTTCTTTTGTAGGAGGTGTTGGGCAGAGTCTACACTTTACCCAGCTGGGACTCGAACCTGGGAACTGCATATTACAAGCCTGGCACGCTACCGACTGAGCCTTCCCTACCCCGTAATAATAATATTAAAAAAGATAATGAAAATGAAGAAAAGGGAGATAACAAGTGGTTAGCGCGCTTGACTACTAATCTAAGGGACCTGGGTTCGAGCCCTGGGTACGGCATGGATGTGTGTGTCGTTTTTCTGCTGAGGTCTTCCATCCTCTCAGACCTTCTACTCTGGCATATAAACTGACAGGCTCCTGTCAGACCTCTGTGGCAAGCAGCTGCTTGAGCGGGTATTTATTTTTATTTATTATATTTAATAAATGAAGATGGGGGATTAGCGGAAATAAATCTCGACACAATTGGAATCGAACCGGGAACAGCAGATTAAGAGCCAGGCGCGCTGGCGACTGAGCCATCTCCCCCAACCCTGGGGCGGGGGTGACTCAGTCGGTAGCGCGCCAGACTCTTAATCTGTAGTTCCCAGGTTCGAGTCCCAGCTGGGTTAGCGTTGAGATTTATCTCCGCAAAATTCCACGCCCTGCCCACGGTCAGCAGGGGACCCCGATGGGCTTGGAAAGGTCGCCGTCCGTCGGATGGTACGTTAAGCCGTGGCCCCGTGTGCGGGAGAGCCATACCCTGTGCACGTTAAAGAACACGCTGGATGGTCTTGACGGGAGGCTACCATATGTCTTCCAACAGCTGTTCCTGTAGGTCCCCTCCCCCAACTTTCTCCGAGCCATCGGGGTCCATGTGACCTGGCCATTTAGCCCATGGTGTGCAAAAAAGTGCCGCTCAGAGGTAAAACAACCCAACCCCCAACCTTCCTCGCACCGTCATGATGAAGTGTGGTTCACGTTGCTAGCAATTATTTACTCCAAGTGGGGGAGGGAGAGAAATTGTAATTTTTGCTTTAAGAAAGAAATGAAAAAATCTTTTTCTCTTTTACAGGTATTAGTAAAAATATTGCTATTTGCATTTTTCTGTAATATGCCCAATTTCCATCGTTAGTGGTTATAGAAGGTGAAGAAATAATAAACTTCATTCTCTTTCAAAACGAACAGCCCATGTTATTCCTGCAATTTCTTTTAAAATATTCTTGTCTATTCAAAATTTATTTTCAGTCACATACACATAAAAAAAAGATAAAAACAACTCTTAGATTGTGGGGCGGGGGTGGCTCAGTCGGTAATCTGTAGTTCCCAGGTTCGAGTCCCAGTCAGGTCAGCATTGAGATTTAGCTCTGCAAAACTCTCCGCCATGCCCACGGTCAGTAGGGGACATCGATGGCCTTGGAAGGACCACCGTCCGTCGGATGGGACGTTAAGCCGTGCCTCCGTGTGCGGGAGAGCCATACCCTGTGCACGTTAAAGAACACGCTGGATAGCCTTGACGGGAGGCTACCATCTGTCTCTCAACAGCTGTTCCAGTGGGTCCCCTCCCCAACCTTCTTCGACTGGGACGTTAAGCCGTGGTCGCGTGTGCGAGAGAGCCATACCCTGTGCACGTTAAAGAACACGCTGGATGGCCTTGACGGGAGGCTACCATCTGTCTCCCAACAGCTGTTCCAGTGAGTCTCCTCCAATCTTCTCTGAGCCTTCGGGGTCCATGTGACCTGACCATTTAGCCCATGGTGTGCAAAAAAAGTGTCGCATAGAGGTAAAACAACCAACCAACACAACTCTTAGATTGTCATGGTTAACAATCTAAGACCCAAGTCTTAGATTGTTAACCATGAAAAAAAATGGTTTAACCTACATTCTGAAAATAAATACTGGAAATAAAAAAAAATACAAATACATTTAACATCTTCAACAAAATATGAAATGTAACAAAAAAACTAAAAAGATATATTACAAAAGAAAGCAAGTTTTTTTTTGGTTTTACACATGATTTCCTTAACAAAAATGGTTAGTCTGTTAACAACAGATTAATTTTCACGGTACACGTCATTTGGGAATTCCATTTTTGTTATTCTAAAACGGGTTTGCAAATTGCATATTTCTTTCTCTATACGAACTGGAAGCGGATTATAAATAAACATATATCTTATGCCAGCAATAATTCTTTTTTACTTTCATCAATTTTTGAACCTTAGATTGCCTTAGTGAAAATTGTGAAAAAAAAAAATCGTTAAAAAATTAAAAAAAAAATACCTATATTTCTATAGTGCTCTAAAGAGTAGAAAATAATCCTAAAACATATCGAAGGTGCAATCAGTCACTGAGTTCGTGTGCACTTCAAAGGATTTGGGGTGGGTTGTTTTACCTCTGAGCGGTACTGTTTTGCACACCATGGGCTAAACGGCCAGGTCACAAGGACTCCGAAGGCTCAGAGAAGGTTGTGGAAAGGGGACCTACTGGAACATTTCAAGGGAAGATAAGACGCCGATTTAACTACTCGACAAGATTGCCGGCGCCGTATCTTTCATCGAAGCGAATACGAACACAGTGACTGATTGCATCATCGATATGTTTTAGGATTTTTTTTTCTGCCTTTTAGGGAACTGTAGAAAGATAGGTATTTTTTAATTTATTGTCACTAAAAACGCCTACCTTCGAAAACCTGACTCGTAAACATCGATTACATTTACCAACGTTTTGGATTCAGGCTTGAGGTATACCACGACATTGAAGACGTCACAAGCTTTAATTTGAGATACGACTTGTTAAAGTCGACCCCTGCGAAAATTCTCCCCCACATTTTATCAGGGGGGGGGGAATAGTGCGGGCGAAATCCGAAATAGTTACGACCGTCATTATATGAGCTTTCATTTGACTCGTAACTGTAGGCCTTGGCGTTCCGATGATATGGCGGAACGTTTTTTTCCCATTTTTTAAGGGGGAGGTAAGTTAGTTAGAGGTTATAGGGGGTCATTTTTTATAGCTTGCGACACTCCCCGCGTTACAAGTTTTCATTCGACACATAGCTCATTGCTTTCCGCACTCACATTTAGGAGATAGAAGAACAATCATTTTTATATTGTCTCCCATTTTAGGGGGAATAAATCACGGGGGGGGTCAATTTTTTCATAGCCTACGACATTCCGCGCGTCAGTAGCGTTCATTCGACGTATAGCTTGTTACTTTCGGCATTCGCATTCTGGAGATACAGCTTAAGAACGGTTTTCGTATTTTCCCGTTTTTAGGGGGGAAGAAAGCACGGGGGTCAATTGTTTTATAGCCTATTACACTCCCCACGTCATAAGCTTTCATTTGGCACATAAATCATTAAATTTCTCCATCGCGTTCGAAAGATATGGTGGAACAACATTTTGTCGAATCCTCAAATCATCAAAACCTCAAAAATCATCAAACCTGAAAACATCAAATCGACAAATGTCAAAGCCAAAAGGTAATAATCAAAAGGTACTAATTTTGGTTAGTTATTTTTGCGATTCAGGATCGAAGTGTCAAGTATGACGTAAAACGTAATCGTGGGTGGTTGTTGGCCTGTGGTTCTGGTTTTTGTTTCTTTTGGGTAGGTAACGTGAAGTAACGTGTTATGTGTAGGATTTGACGTGAATGCTACGTTTATGTTTGGGGCGGGGGTGGCTCAGTCGGTAGCGCGCCAGGCTCGTAATCTGTAGTTCCCAGGTTCGAGTCCCAACTGGGTCAGCGTTGAGATTTATCTCCGCAAAATTCCCCTCCCTGCCCACGGTCAGTAGGGGACACCGATGGGCTTGGAAAGGCCGCCGCCCGTCGGATGGGACGTTAAGCCGTTGCCCCGTGTGCGGGAGAGCCATACCCTGTACACGTTAAAGAACACGCTGGATGGCCTTGACGGTAGACTACCATCTGTCTCCCAACAGCTGTTCCTGTGGGTCCCCTCCCCCAACCTTCTCTGAGCCTTCGGGGTCCATGTGATCTGGCCATTTAGCCCATGGTGTGCAAAAAAGTGCCGCTCAGAGGTGAAACAACCCAACGTTAAAGAACACGCTGGATGGCCTTGACGGGAGGCTACCATCTGTCTCCCAACAGCTGTTCCTGTGGGTCCCCTCCCCCAACCTTCTCTGAGCCTTCGGGGTCCATGTGACTGGGCCATTTAGCCCATGGTGTGCAAAAAAGTGCCGCTCAGAGGTGAAACAAACCAACGTTAAAGAACACGCTGGATGGCCTTGACGGGAGGCTACCATCTGTCTCCCAACAGCTGTTCCAGTGGGTCCCCTCCCCCAACCTTCTCTGAGCCTTCGGGGTCCATGTGACCTGGCCATTTAGCCCATGGTGTGCAAAAAAGTGCCGCTCAGAGGTAAAACAACCCAACTTAGTATTGAATCTCATTTGTGACGCTAAATAACTTTAACAATACTTTATACCTTATACATGTGAAACGTTCAACATTGATCTCCCTTGAGAGAAGAGCCAATAACAAACTTTAATCTCGATTCCTCATCTCCACTGGAACCATGTTTCATCTTAAATAAGAGCAGTCCTTTTACATAGCATTACACAACACTAATTTAATACACTATCTCCTTGTGGGGCGTGGGTGGCTTAATCGGTAGCGCGCCAGGCTCTTAATCTGTAGTTCCCAGGTTCGAGTCCTAGCTGGGTCAGCGTTGAGATTTATCTCCGCAAAAATTCCCCGCCCTCCCCACGGTCAGTAGGGGACACCGATGGGGTTGGAAAGGCCGCCGTCCGTCAGATGGAACGTTAAGCCGTGGCCCCGTGTGCGGGAGAGCCATACCCTGTGCACGTTAAAGAACACACTGGATGACCTTGACGGGAGACTACCATCTGTTTCTCAAGAACTGGAAATGGGGGTGTCTCAGTTGGTAGCGCGCCAGGCTCGTAATCTGTAGTTCCGAGGTTCGAGTCCCAGCTGGGTCAGCGTTGATATTTATCTCCGCAAAATTCCCCGCCCCTGCCAAAGGTCAGTAGGGGACACCGATGAGCTTGGAAAGGCCGCCATCCGTCGAATGGGACGTTAAACCGTGGCCCGTGTGCGAGAGAGAGTCCTCCCTATGCACGTTAAAGAACACACTGGATGGCCTTGACGGGAGGCCACCATCTGTCTCCCAACAGCTATTCCAGTGGGTCCCCTCCCCCAACCTTCTCTGAGCCTTCGGGGTCCATGTGACCTGGCCATTTAGCCCATGGTGTGCAAAAAAGTGCTGCTCAGAGGTAAAACAACCCAACCCTTGTGACCTGGCCATTTAGCCCACGGTGTGCAAAAAAGTGCCGCTCACAGGTAAAACAACCCAATTCTTGTGAAATATATTAGCTTCCATAACTCTTTAAATACTGAAAGAATATTTACTGAAAATCTAGATTTAAATAATCTCCAGTTGCATTTTTCCGTTAAATGCACGTATAGAAGTTATAGAGCTTTCGATGTTAGATTTTCATAGACATAACACAGAAAGGAAATTAATATTTTGTTAGGGCAGTGTATTGTTCTTCTAAATTGTCTTGATGGTTCTGTTTTGACACCAATTCCATACGTGTTAAAAAGAATCCATTACAGCGAAAGTTATGATTTTTTTTGGGGTTTTTGGCTTTTCGTGTTAGCCCGACGGAGCATAATATTTCCCGCAAATTAATCGTCAATTCAATCTACGCAAAGCAGTGATAGGCAACGCCATTGTCATGCATGCGTGTTGCAATTAATGTAATTTCCCCTAGTTCTGGTTAAATATGGCAAATGATATTCAATACTGGATGGCATGTGCGCTTTTGTTTCTGATTTTTATGTAATATCGAGAAAGGTCACGAGGTCCTTTTAGATATTCATCATGAGCAATCATCTTTTCATCAGGTTAAGTGGTTCTTTGGCATTTATCTCAGGAATATTGGACTGCGTTTTAATCGATTTGGTTTCGCACTTTGTGGTTATTGTGGTCATTAATAATGATCAAGTCTGTGACAAAACAAAAAATGGTTTTGGTTGTTTTAGCCCTCAGTGGCACAAAATGGTCAGGTCACAAGGACCCCAAAGGTGAGAAAAGGTTGACAGGAAAGGGTTGGGTTGTTTTACCTCTGAGAGGCACTTTTTTGCAAACCATGGGCTAAATGAGCAGGTCACATGGACCCCGAAGGCTCAGAGAAGACCCACTGGAACAGCTGTTGGGAGGCAGATGGTAGCCTCCCGTCAAGGCCATCCAGCGTGTTCTTTAACGTGCACAGGGTATGGCTCTCCCACACACGGGGCCACGGCTGAACGTCCCATCCGACGGACGGCGGCCTTTACAAGCCCATCGGTGTCCCCTATTGACCGTGGGCAAGGCGGGGAATTTTGCGGAGATAAATCTCAACGCTGACTCAGCTGGGACTCGAACCTGGAAACTACAGATTACGGCCTTGGGGCGCTACGGTGAGAGGAAAGGGACCCATCGGAAATCTGTTAGGAGACTGATGGTAGACTTCCGTCAAGGCAGTCCAGTGTGTTCTTTAGCATGCACAGGGGACACGGTTTTACGTCCCATCCTATGGACAGCAGTTTTTCCATGCTCATCGGTGTCCCTACTGACCGATAGTAGGGTAGGGTTTTTGTGTTGGGTTGTTATACCTCTGAGCGGCACTTCTTTGCGCACAATTCGTTAAATGGCCAGGTCACAAGGACCCCGAAGGTTCAGAGAAGGTTGGGGGAAAGGACGCATTACACAGCTGTTGGGAGACTGATCTTAGTCTCTCGTCAAGGCAATCCAGCGTGTTCTTGAATGTGAGCAGAATATGGCTCTCCCGCACACGGAACCGCGACTTTACGTTCCATCCGATGGATGGCAGCTTTTCCAAGATCATCGGTGTTCCCCCCTGACCGAGGGCAGGGTGGGGATTTAGGGAACATACACCGAAGAGCCAAAACATTATGACCACCCGCATAATATGATGTTGGTCCTCCATGTGCCTCCAAAACAGCTCTTACCCTACGAGACATGGACATTACAAGATTTCTAAAGGTGTCTTGTGGTATCTGGTACCAACACGTTACCAGCAGATCGTTTAACTCTTGTAAGGTACCGCAGATCGGATATGCTGTTCCAACACAAACCACAGATGCTCGATTGATGTCTGGGGAATTTGGAGGCCAGGGGAATACCTGGAAGTCTTCCTCATGTTCCGCGAACCATTCTCGAATAATCCGGGCAGTGTGGCATGGCGCATTATCCTGCTGAAAGAAGGCACTACTAGAGGGATATACCGTTGACATGAAAGGATATATCTGGTCTGCAATGATGTTTAGGTAGGTGGTAGACGTCATAGTTTCCTGCACATGAATGACTGAACCCAGGGTTTCCTAGCAGAACATTGGCCAAAGCATTAAACTTCCTCCACCAGCTTGTTTTCGTCCCACATGCATCCTGGTGCCAACACTTCCCCAGGTAAACGACGCATACGTACCCGGCAGACCACACGGTACATCAGGAAACGAGATTCATCGGTCCAGACGACCTTCTTCCAATGATTTAAGGTCCAGTTTTGATGCACGTTGCCCATTGTAGAGCTTTCGACGGTGAACCGAGGTTAGCATGGGTACTTGCAGCAGCCTGCGGCTACACAGCCCCATTTTCAGCAGGGTTCGATGTACTGTGTGTTGTGACACATTACTCCCGTCACCAGCATTCAAATTACGGGCGAGTTCTGCCATAGTATCCCTTCTGTTGGCTCGTACCATACGGGATAGCCTTCGCTAACCTCTAGCATCGATTAGGCGTGGTCGTCCGACACCTTGCCGGCGGTTCGTGGTTTTTCCCTCCTCTTACCACTTTTTTAAGGTACTAACCACGGCTGACAGTGAGCATCCCACAAGCCTTGCAATCTCCGAAATGCTCTGACCCAGTCATCTGGCCATTACAATTTGGCCTTTGTCAAACTCACTTAAGTCCGCTTCCTTTCCCATCTGAAGGACAAGAATAACACTGATTAACAGAGCTCAATATCAGGTGTTGTTTATACCGTTTCATGACTTTCAAATGAGCCGTCATTTACCTGCAGTTGCTTCGATTTGCATAAAGAAGAGCTGGTCATAATGTTTTGGCTCTTCGGTGTAAATCTGGACTCTAACCCAGGTGGGACTCGAACTTGGGAACTGCAGATTAAGAGCCTAGCGCTCCACTGAGGCAACACCTTCATCACATTTCACACAAAGAACTTAGGCAACACCTTCATCACATTTCACACAAAGACTTCTAAGAATAATTTCTGAAAATTATCGATCTCGATTTTTAATTCTCTAAGTACCTCGCATAGTTGAGCTGTTGCTACGTAAGCATCTTGTTTGATGTCATTTTAACAAGCTTAGTAACATGAAAAGCTGAAAATCCCAAGAAATGGCTATCACCCGATTAAGTTTGAGTTGTACAACAGCTTTCTGGGCTCTAATCTTCTAGAGAAGGAACAAAAAAAAAATCGGTGTTTTGTGCGTCATCGGGAGTTTTATGGTAAGAAGTATTTAAAGTATTAAAAAGCCATGCATCAGATTGAATAACGTCAAAATGTTTGCCTCTGTTTGATTTTCAGTTGCTTTTTTTTCGTGATGTTACTTCTTATTACTTTCTTAATTTACAAATAAAAACTTCATCAAACTGTTTATAGATATATTTCAAAATCGAACTGATATCACCTTTCGAATACAGTTAAAATCGAAAACATGTCACGTCTCGAATTACAGTGTAAACTCGAATTGGCGTCACGTTTCCCACTACAGTTTAAAATCGAATCGCTGTCACGTTTCAAAACTGCAGTTGGGGATCGAATACAGTTTAAAATCGAATCGCTGTCACGTTTCAAAACTAAAGTTTAAAATCGAATCGCTGTCAAGTTTCAAAACTGCAGTTCGAGATCGAATAAAGTTTAAAATCGAATCGCTGTCACGTTTCAAAACCAGAGTTTAAAATCGAATCGCTGTCACGTTTCAAAACCAGAGTTTAAAATCGAATCGCTGTCACGTTTCAAAACTACAGTTTAAAATCGAATCGCTGTCACGTTTCAAAACTACAGTTTAAAATCGAATCGCTGTCAAGTTTCAAAACTAGAGTTTAAAATCGAATCGCTGTCAAGTTTTAAAACTGCAGTTCGAGATCGAATACAGTTTAAAATCAAATCGCTGTCATGTTCCAAAACTAGAGTTTAAAATCGAATCGCTGTCAAGTTTCAAAACTGCAGTTCGAGATCGAATACAGTTTAAAATCGAATCGCTGTCACGTTTCAAAACTAGAGTTTAAAATCGAATGGCTGTCACGTTTCAAAACTAGAGTTTAAAATCGAATCGCTGTCACGTTTCAAAACTACAGTTTAAAATCGAATCGCTGTCACGTTTCAAAACTAGAGTTTAAAATCGAATCGCTGTCACGTTTCAAAACTAGAGTTTAAAATCGAATCGCTGTCACGTTTCAAAACTAGAGTTTAAAATCGAATCGCTGTCATGTTTCAAAACCAGAGTTTAAAATCGAATCGCTGTCACGTTTCAAAACTAGAGTTTAAAATCGAATCGCTGTCACGTTTCAAAACTAGAGTTTAAAATCGAATCGCTGTCACGTTTCAAAACTAGAGTTTAAAATCGAATCGCTGTCACTTTTCAAAACTACAGTTTAAAATCGAATCGCTGTAAAGTTTCAAAACTGCAGTTCGATATCGAATACAGTTTAAAATCGAATCGCTGTCACGTTTCAAAACTAGAGTTTAAAATCGAATCGCTGTCACGTTTCAAAACGGCAGTTCGAGATCGAATACAGTTTAAAATCGAATCGCTGTCACGTTTTAAAACTAGAGTTTAAAATCGAATCGCTGTCACGTTTCAAAACTGCAGTTCGAGATCGAATACAGTTTAAAATCGAATAGCTGTCACGTTTCAAAACTAGAGTTTAAAATCGAATCGCTGTCACGTTTCAAAACTGCAGTTCGAGATCGAATACAGTTTAAAATCGAATCGCTGTCACGTTTTAAAACTAGAGTTTAAAATCGAATCGCTCTCACGTTTCAAAACTACAGTTTAAAATCGAATCGCTGTCAAGTTTCAAAACTAGAGTTTAAATTCGAATCGCTGTCAAGTTTCAAAACTGCAGTTCGAGATCGAATACAGTTTAAAATCGAATCGCTGTCACTTTTCAAAATTAGAGTTTAAAATCGAATCGCTGTCACGTTTCAAAACTAGAGTTTAAAATCGAATCGCTGTCACGTTTCAAAACTACAGTTTGAAATCGAATCGCTGTCAAGTTTCAAAACTGCAGTTCGAGATCGAATGCAGTTTAAAATCGAATCGCTGTCAGGTTTCAAAACTAGAGTTTAAAATCGAATCGCTGTCACGTTTCAAAACTAGAGTTTAAAATCGAATCTCTGTCACGTTTCAAAACTAGAGTTTAAAATCGAATCGCTGTCACGTTTCAAAACTGCAGTTCGAGATTGAATACAGTTTAAAATCGAATCGCTGTCACGTTTCAAAACTAGAGTTTAAAATCGAATCGCTGTCACGTTTCAAAACTAGAGTTTAAAATCGAATCGCTGTCACGTTTCAAAACTAGAGTTTAAAATCGAATCGCTGTCACGTTTCAAAACTTCAGTTTAAAATCGAATTGCTGTCACGTTTCAAAACTGCAGTTCGAGATTGAATGCAGTTTAAAATCGAATCGCTGTCACGTTTCAAAACTAGAGTTTAAAATCGAATCGCTGTCACGTTTCAAAACTAGAGTTTAAAATCGAATCACTGTCAGGTTTCAAAACTAGAGTTTAAAATCGAATCGCTGTCACGTTTCAAAACTAGAGTTTAAAATTGAATCGCTGCAAAGTTTCAAAACTAGAGTTTAAAATCGAATCGCTGTCACGTTTCAAAACTACAGTTTAAAATCGAATCGCTGTCAAGTTTCAAAACTAGAGTTTAAAATCGAATCGCTGTCACGTTTCAAAACTACAGTTTGAAATCGAATCGCTGTCAAGTTTCAAAACTGCAGTTCGAGATCGAATACAGTTTAAAATCGAATCGCTGTCACGTTTCAAAACTAGAGTTTAAAATCGAATCGCTGTCACGTTTCAAAACTACAGTTTAAAATCGAATCGCTGTCACGTTTCAAAACTACAGTTTAAAATCGAATCGCTGTCACGTTTCAAAACTACAGTTTAAAATCGAATCGCTGTCACGTTTCAAAACTAGAGTTTAAAATCGAATCACTGTCACGTTTCAAAACTAGAGTTTAAAATCGAATCGCTGTCACGTTTCAAAACTAGAGTTTAAAATCGAATCGCTGTCACGTTTCAAAACTAGAGTTTAAAATCGAATCGCTGTCACGTTTCAAAACTGCAGTTCGAAATCGAATACAGTTTAAAATCGAATCGCTGTCACGTTTCAAAACTAGAGTTTAAAATCGAATCGCTGTCGCGTTTGAAAACTAGAGTTTAAAATCGAATCGCTGTCACGTTTGAAAACTGCAGTTCGAGATCGAATTGGTGTCGCATTTCAAAACTATAGTTTAAAATTGAATTCAGGGTGAGGCAAAAAGTTTCAACGAGGAGGGGTGTGTGTAAAAAACAAATCAAATATTTCAAAATGGAAATTTTTATGGCGAGCAGATCATCAATGATTACAGTTGCAAATATAGCAATCGTGCATAGATCATTACCATAATACAAGTAAGAAAATGAAGACAGGGAACATGTTATTGCAATTACGTGCAAAAATGTTTTTTCATAGTAATAAATGATACGCTTCCGAAAGCATATAGAGAAAAAATAAGATATTTTTAAACACAAATAAATATTTTTTTTGAGGGAAGAGTAAACTCTTTACACCTGCGCTGCCTATTCATATAAGGTCTATTTTTTTACTTCAACTTAGAAAAATTTTGATGCGTCACAAAATACTAAGATTCTTTTATAAAAATGAAAAAAAAGCAATATTGTAAAGGAAGGTCGTGTTTTGTGTCAAGATAAAAAAGGGGGAAAAAATCTTGATTTTACTTTGTATTTTTTTATCTTCTCTGCAGCGCCTTTTGCATTCCACAAATCATTATTCTTGATTTCAACCAGCACATGGGAATGATAAGACGCCATGTTGTTGGCAAAGAATGGAGTATCTTCAGTATGGAACGGGGAATAATAAGACGCCATGTTGTTGGCAAAGAATGAAGTATCTTCAGTGTGGAACGAGGAATAATAAGACGCCATGTTGCTGGCAAAAGAATGAAGTATCTTCAATGTGGAACGGGGAATAATAAGACGCCATGTTGCTGGCAAAAGAATGAAGTATCTTCAGTGTGGAACGGGGAATAATAAGACGCCATGTTGTTGGCAAAGAATGAAGTATCTTCAGTGTGGAACGAGGAATAATAAGACGCCATGTTGCTGGCAAAAGAATGAAGTATCTTCAATGTGGAACGGGGAATAATAAGACGCCATGTTGCTGGCAAAAGAATGAAGTATCTTCAGTGTGGAACGGGGAATAATAAGACGCCATGTTGTTGGCAAAGAATGACGTATCTTCAATATGGAACGGGGAATATCTTTAGATGATGAGATTGATTTATTAAAGTTAAACTATTTCTCACATCTCGATGACTGTATGAGAGGGTTGAGTCAGTCGATACCGCACCAGGCTCGAAATCTGCAGCTCCAAGGTTCGAGTTCCCAGGTCCTCGTTAGAATTGGCATACAGTGAGTGGCCAAATGCAACAGCTGTAGCTCAGTACAGATGTGTTTGGAGAATTAAATTGTACAGTCTTGTTGGCTTGCGGATTTGGCATATATGTAGAGGGTGCTATTAAAAGTATTGGGATATCCCAAAAGCCCCAATTGCAAAATTTCATCAATACTTATTGAAATCAAAGTACTTTTTATTTATATTTTAAAATAGTTAAATGTCTACCGAAGCCCAGCACACAACTAAATTTGAACAATATCCCTTTTTTATTTTTGAAAATGACCTCACTTTTGAATTTGAATTAATATTCTTTTAAAAGATTTAAAAAGTAATAAGAATATTGTGTTTTTTTAAAGAAAAAGTGATAAATATTAATTTTTAATGCTAAAGAGGTTTTAACAAAATGAACTGATTATAACTTACCGATAGCTACATCATATTTATGCAACTGTAGTTTTCATTTTGTAGTGTATATGTCGTCAACAACTTTTTTATTTTTAAAGTTAAAAAAATTGTTTAGATAAATATTTGCGAAATTTTATGATTTTCATTTTCCAAATCGTTCAGTTGCCTTAATAGCGACCTGTAACGGTGGACAGATTTGGGAAAATTTCAAATGGATGTTTTAAACACTTTATACTAGAAATTTGAGATTTTGTTATGATATGTAATCGAGAAATGCCGAATTCATGGGGGGCGGGGGGGGGGGTTCAGTCGGTAGCGCGCCAGGCTCGGAATATGCAGTTCCCAGGTTCATGTCCCAGCTAGGTCAGCGTTGAGATTTATCCCCGCAAAATTCCCCGCCCTGTCCACGGTCAGTAGGGGACACCGATGGGCTTGGAAAGGCCGCCGTCCGTCGGATGGGACGTTAAGTCGTGGTCCGGTGTGCGGGAGAGCCATACCCTGTGCACGTTAAAGAACACGCTGGATGGCCTTGACGGGAGGCTACTATCTGTCTCCCAACAGCTGTTCCAGTGGGTCCCTTCACCCAACCTTCTCTGAGCCTTCGGGGTCCCTGTGACCTGGCCATTTAGCCCATGGTGTGCAAAAAAAGTACCGCTCAGAGGTAAAACAACACAACCCAACCTGAATTCATAGTTTTATTATGGAGTAGGTTAATTACTGTGCGATTAAAATCTGTTAAAGACATTCAGTAACAGATCGTTCTAATAAAGAGAATCTTTACACTGACAAATGACGAGTGAGAAGCAGTGGGAAATAGTAATAAAGTAAAAATAGCCGGAACGGTATTCTGAAGTATTTTGGTTTCTTCAAAATGGAAGATTTTTAGTTTTCTCTATATTTGTTAGATTTCTTGCATGGTGAATAGTTGGTGAATAGTTGGTTGTGTTTATTAGGTTGTTTTACCTCTGAGCGACACTTTTTATTGCACGCAATGGGCTAAATGGCCAGGTCACAAGGACCCCAAGGTCTTGGAGAAGGCTGGGAGAAGAGATGATGTTAGATAGCCTCCTGTCAAGGCCATCAAGAGTGTCTTTAACGTGCATAGGATATTTCCCCTGCACATAGGGTCACGGCTTAACGTCCAATCTGACGGACGGCGGCATTTGCAAGCCCATTGGTGTCCCCTACTTGGGGCGGGGGTGGCTCAGTCGGTAGCGCGACAGGCTCGTAATCTGTAGTTCCCATGTTCGAGTCCCAGCTGGGTCAGCTTGGAGATTTATCTACGCAAAATTCTCGCCACGGTCAGTAGGGAACACCGATGGATTTGGAAAGGCCGCCGTCCGTCGGATGGGACGTTAGGCCGTGGCTCCGTGTGCGGGAGAGCCTTACTCTGTGTACATTAAAGGACACGCTGGATGGTCTACCATCTGTCTCCCAACAGCTGTTACAATGGGTCCCCTCCCCCAACTTTCTCTGAACCTTCGGGGTTCTTGTGATCTGGCCATTTAGCCCATGGTGTGCAAAAAAGTGCCGATCAGATGTAAAACAACCCAACCCTAACCATCTCAGGATCCATAATTAAAATTCCATTCACTTTGGGAATTTAAATTGTGGAAAGCATTCTCCTCGTGATCCAAATGGTAGTGGTACTGGGTTCATTTGCAGTTCATCAGAGAAGTCTCATGATTCAAGTTTGGGTCGTAAAACGTCAAAAAAACCTCGCGACGCAAATTTAAGACCCATCAGAAAAGTGATCCAAGTTTGGGCAGTGATAAATCAGAAAACTCGCACGACTCAAACTTGAGTCGCACGACTCAAGTTTGGATCAAGAATTTTTTGGATCACTATCCATCAAAATCTCTTGAAACCTAAGTTTGGGACACGACCTCAGTTTGTTTTGGGGCATTACCTAAGTTTAGGTCATGATCCAAGATTGTATCGTAACCTTAGGTCTGGTAAACCCTGAGTCACGGTTTAAACGATGTATTCAAAAACCAAAATATGAGAAAATAAATAATTCTGAAGTCTTTGTAAAAAAAAATACTATAAAAGCAGCTATTTGTTACAGAAGTCTGGCAGAAACCAAGACACAAACTCGGATCATTTTAATTCATAATTCAGCATGTTAATTACGGGTATACTTTCTAAACTAATTTGACAGAACTCTCCTCTATATTGTAAACCACTACTTACGACATAAGAGGCTGTTCCCACAATCCTCGGTCACCTATGCGACACGATGACCGATATCCTCTACAACTACAAAACTCTTGTCTCTGTCCATCCGTTACGGAACCTCTTCTGCGGTTCTCTCTCTGCTCTGGCAGCACATCGCCTCGGATACTACGGCTGCAGGGGAGAGCGGTGCTCACGTGACGTGAGCGGAGCGCAGCGGCTCACCTGGTCGCCGGCGGCGGCCCTCAGTCGTCGGCCTGACTGCCTGAAGGTCGGACCGAAGCGATCGCCGACACTCAGTGTGTGCTGGATTGGCGGAAGTCGTGGAAGGGATGGAAGAATGGATGGTGACCTGAGGAAGATTCCGTGGTGGTGGCTTTGTGTTGATGATATGAACAATGATGGACGATGATACAGATAAATTTTACCGATTATTTTCAAGAGAATTTTGATGATTCACATTTAATTGCGAAAATATGCATTCTATCCAGCAGCAAGAAACCTATTGTATTGTGAAAAGCCTTTCCTCGCACTGTGAAAAGCCTTTCTTCGCACTGTGAAAAGCCTTCCCTTTTACAGCGAAAAGCCTTCTATCTAACTGTGAAAAGTTTTCTATTCCAGATTTATTGAACTAGTATTTCTCCAAAAAAGGATAGCTGATAATAGATTTGTGACAACTGTTGCTACTGTGAAAATCCTCCTATCGTATTGCGAAAAGACTTATCTTACTGCAAAAGAGTGCTACGAAACTACTAGGTACTATGAAACGTGTTTTCTGACTGCGTGAGAATATTGCGGACACTGCAGAATTGTTCCTAGCCATCATGTGTTCCTAGATGTCTACAGTCAGAAGTTACAGTTTAGAGACATGGTTCTTAAGCAATCGTTTTAACAAGGTTGGTGTCCCAATCAAGGGACACACCGGATAGCTGAAGACACTATTAGCCCCTTAGTGCTAAGAATTTCGTTCCCCTACCTGAAAGAAATATCTGAAATCATGACTTAACTGCTGCCTAGTTCCAACCTCTCTGTTATGATCCATCTGTTGCGAAGGTATTTATATTCGCCATCACGTGATAGCACGTGAAGTGGAGGAGGTGTTGCAGGCGAAGTGGCGTCTGTGTGTTTAACAGAGAGAAGTGGGCGTAGGGGGTGGCGCGAGGGAGGTTTCCTTCCCTCCCTCGACACTTCCCACAGTTCCTAGCGGCGTCAATTTTTGGCCACCCCTAAGAGCACCCTTGTATGCGCCCCTCTCTCCCGCCGGCACCATTGTAGGCCCATCCGACAGCCGGCCCCTCCGTCCACCGAGGGCTCGGCGGGCGCGTGAGAGGCTGGGTTCCGACTCGAGCGAGTCCACGAGCTACGGAATGCTCGACGTATTGAGGAGTTTAAAGAGCCTGCTGAAAATCAGTAGGGTTCACATAGACAACAACGTGTTCAGACTCCATTACACTGTCACGGTGTTGGTATTGATGGCGTTTTGTATCGTCGTTACTACGAAACAGTTCGTCGGAGATCCCATTGATTGCATCCACAGTAGCGAAGTACCAGAGACGGTCATCAACACGTTTTGTTGGATCCACACTACTTTCACCATCCCAGCTGCCTATGATAAAGAAGTGGGCAAAGATGTTCCCCATCCAGGAATCGATGCTTCACAGGACGAACGCCAATTCAGGTATCACCGCTATTACCAGTGGGTGTGTTTTACCCTGTTCTTCCAAGCAGCATTGTTTTACATACCTCGCTGGTTGTGGAGGATGTGGGAGGGGGGGAAAATCCAAGCTCTGATGATGGATTTAGACGTCGGACTTTGCAGCGAAGCGGAGAAAAAGCAGAAGAAGAAATTGCTGGTGGATTATTTAATGAGTAGCCTCAGACAACACGATTGGTACGCGGCCAGATATTTTTTTTGTGAAGTGCTGTCTTTCACCAATGTTGTTGGGCAAATGTTCCTCATGAATCGCTTCTTCGATGGCGAATTCCTCAGCTACGGCATTGAAGTCATTAAGTATTCGGAACAGGATCAGGACGTCCGAACCGATCCCATGATCCGAATTTTTCCTAGAGTTACAAAATGTCGTTTCTATAAGTACGGTTCGTCAGGTAATGTTGAAATGCACGATGCACTCTGCATTCTTCCTCTGAACATCATTAACGAGAAGATTTACATCTTCCTGTGGTTCTGGTTCATCATCCTCTCTGCCCTGACCGGAATAGTGCTCATCTTCAGGATTGTAATAGCCGCGTGCCCTATGGTCAGGGTCTATCTTCTGAACATGCGATTCAGGATTTTGCATGTCGACCACTTGCATACTGTGGTGCGTCGTGGATCTATAGGTGACTGGTTTTTGGTCTACATGCTTGGACAAAACATAGATGCGGTCATCTTCAAGGAAATCATCGCTGAAATGGCTAAAAGGATGACTACTGAACCGAAAGAAGCGGCGTGACGTCACTTCATCACTAAATTCCACTTCTTTTTCTGTTCGTGCGTGTGTTTTCACAGTGCCTATCTTACTACTAATACTTGCCTTGAAGCTCAGTGCCATGTGTGAGAAATTCTTGGCATAACTTGCACATTGATTGTTTCGAGCGAAGGGACGTGGCCGAAGATTTAAGGTACAGTACATTGGAGGTTAATGCTAGGTATGTTGATAACTTAAGGAGTCTTCTGTAGTTAATGGCTATGGTTAAAGACTCTGAACGTTCCAAAACTATAATAGTTGAAGTGGTAACAGAAATTTCAATCTAGCTTCGTAAGCATTAGAGTAACCCAACCCAAACCTCCAAATCCAATTAATGATAGTGTCAAAATCGCTTCTCACATTTAAAGAAAAAAAAAATAATCGATTTCTTTATAGGGATAAAGAAAGAATCAGATTTTAAAATACATGTCGATTAATAATAATGTAGAATTTTTGAGGTTGTCTCGTAGGTCAAAAGTGCTCGGAATTTATTCTTTACGAGAGGCTTAAAATGTTTGGCAAAGGTCGGTTTCAATAAGGACTAATAGCCCTTCTATTTAGTGTAACGTAGCCTGTTCAAAATGGATTAATAATAATTCTTAACTCACATTTCAGCTTATAAAATATATCGAAAATGTTTACTGGACTATACTACAAAACACGAATTTCCAGTTTATATTTATCTATCTGATAATTATCAGAAATAGTCATTCTCTTTACTGATAAGATACCTACTTTGATTAAGGTATCGATGAGGTTAAAGGGTCAAATACAGTATATTGAAAAAAGTAATGGGACAGCAAATTCCGTGTTACGTGAACTGAGAGCTCTGATCAAAGCTCTCACTAACTCCGAAAATAAGATTTTTTTTTTTTAATGAAAAATCTATTCTCAGGAATATTCGTTTAATATTTAAAGAATTGTGGAAGCTGAAACATTGAACCGTAACTTTGAAACTCGTTAATATTACTTCAAAAGATAAAACACAAGTTTAGCAACTAGTTCATTGACATAAATGTAATTTTGAAATTTGTGTAATGATTTTTTTTTTTCAGTTTTCATCAATTTGGGGGGAAAAATGCTTAGCAAGATTGTTAAATGTTCCAGCTTCCATAATTCTTTAAATATTAATCGAATATTGTTAAAAATTGAAACTTAGATCAGAATGAGGCCTTTAATTCATCTCAAGTGACATGTTTTCTGTAGAAAGCTTATTTTCAAAGTTAGGAAGCTTTGAATCTGGCTTTCCATTCAAATAACATAGGAGTGTTTGGTTATTTTTTTTTCTAACATACTCTGTTAAGATGGTTCCTTTGCTTGAAAGAACTCCATTGTATTATCTGGCGGTTTTCTGTTGAAAACCAAACCGTCAGTAGTTGCATCTTTTTTTTTTTATAGATTTTAATTTTTGCGCGTGCGTCATAGCGCAAAGGAATCTAGGGAACAAAGAATTCTTTTCCATTTTGCCGAGATGTTCCAAGCAATTCCGAAATAGAAATATAGGTTTTTATTTGTAACTCTAAAACAGTGGTTCCCAAGAAGAGGGGAGAAAATTTTTTTGGGGGGGGTCTTTTTTGAGTTCTTCAACAGAAGGAGTTAATGCCGGATAGTTCTTAGTTTAACATAGTTAGATGTATGTTTTGTTGTGGGGGAAAAATTAGAATTTCGTAGATACATTATCAAAATTCTCGTAAATTTATATGCTTCATGGAGGTGAACTTTCTTTAGGCGAGACCGCAGGTTATCTCGTGGAGTTTGAAACTCATAGTTGGAGTTTCTCACTATGGGCAGTGCCGTTTTAACCATTTGGTACAATAGTGCCTAGGGCCTACGAAAATATTTCATATGAAAAAAAAAATCGAAATTGCAAAAGTAATAATAAAACTAAAAAATCGAAATTTTTAATTAGATATCTAATGTGTATAGTTATGCCAACTACTGAAAAGTGAAAAAATTACAAGTTGAATAATTTAAGGGGGCTAACCCTTTGCCAGGGGTTTGCCATAAGTAAGGGTGTCTAGGACCTATGAAGGTATCAAAACTGCCCTGACTATGAGGAAAGGGTCGAGTCAGAGGGGCTGACTTTAACATAGGAGGGTATGTACAGTCGCTCAAAAAAGTATCCGAACACTATGGTTGATCGCAGAATTCAGAAAAAATATCTGGAGCGTGTACAGCAACTGTAAACGCTCCAGTTACCGTTCACAGCAAACTGGAGCGTGTGCAGTTACTGCACACGCTCCAGTTTGCTGTGAACGGTAACTGCACACGCTCAATATTTCCGTGAGTGAGCCCACACGATCCAGGTTTTTGTGAGCTCCCACGATCCAATGTGCTGTGAACATTAACCGCAACCGCTCCAGTTTGCTGTGAACGGTAACTGCACACGCTCCATATTCATTGCATTATTATATATTCATACGCATTATATATATTAAAAAAAATCCGAACACTATGGTTGATCACAGAATTCAGAAAAAAATACCTGGCAACAATTTTTTTAGAAATTAGTGATCTGGCAACTTCGTGTCACGTGACACGAAGTCACGCCCTGCCTGAATGTCACGTGACACGAAGTTGCCAGATCACTAATTTCTAAAAAAATTGTTGCCAGGTATTTTTTTCTGAATTCTGTGATCAACCATAGTGTTCGGATACTTTTTTGAGCGACTGTACGTCTCTAAGCAGACAAGAATCAGGATGTTGCGGATATATTATTTCAACTAGTTTTATGCAGGAAAAACATTTTGAATTCAATGAAGGGGGTAAGGGTTATTAGAAAGTGCAACGTGGGCATTAGAAAGACTAACCAGGAACATTAGAAAGTGTATGAGGGGGGGGGGGCTAGAAAAGAGTCGAGTTAGAAAGAGTAAAGGAAAAGTTAGAAAGGGAAAAAGGAAGTGTTAGAAAAAGCAAAGGGGCGTTTTGGAAAGTGTAACGCGGGCATTAGAAAAAGGTAAATGGGACTTTTAAAGTGGACGTAAAAAAGGGCAAGAAGAAGTTAGAAAGATAAAAGGGAGTTGGAAAGAGTAAAGTGGCGTTAGAAAGGGTAAAGGGGCCTTAGAGAGAACAGCGAGGGGTGTTAGAAAGGGTAAAGGGCTATTTTAAAGGGTAAGGGGTATTAGAAAGGGTAAAGGGCTATTGGAAAGGGTAAGGGGGTGTTAGAAAGGGTAAAGGGCTATTGGAAATGGTAAGGAGGTGTTAGAAAGGGTAAAGGGCTATTGGAAAGGGTAAGGGGGTGTTAGAAAGGGTAAAGAGCTATTGGAAAGGGTAAAGGGTGTTAGAAAGGGTAAAGGGCTATTGGAAAGGGTAAGGGGGTGTTAGAAAGGGTAAAGGGCTATTGGAAAGGGTAAAGAATCATTACACAGGGTAAAGGGAGCTTTAGAAAGAATAAAGAGCTATTTTAAAGGGTAAGGGGGTGGTTAGAAAGGGTAAAGAATCATTACAGAGGGTAAAGGGAGTTTTAGAAAGAATAAAGGGCTATTTTAAAGGGTAAGGGGGTGTTAGAAAGGGTAAAGAGCTATTGGAAAGGGTAAAGGGTGTTAGAAAGGGTAAAGGGCTATTGGAAAGGGTAAGGGGTGTTAGAAAGGGTAAAGGGCTATTGGAAAGGGTAAAGAATCATTACAGAGGGTAAAGGGAGCTTTAGAAAGAATAAAGAGCTATTTTAAAGGGTAAGGGGGTGTTAGAAAGGGTAAAGAATCATTACAGAGGGTAAAGGGAGCTTTAGAAAGAATAAAGGGCTATTTTAAAGGGTAAGGGGGTGTTAGAAAGGGTAAAGAATCATTAGAGGGTAAAGGGAGCTTTAGAAAGAATAAAGGGCTATTTTAAAGGGTAAGGGGGTGTTAGAAAGGGTAAAGAATCATTAGAGGGTAAAGGGAGCTTTAGAAAGAATAAAGGGCTATTTTAAAGGGTAAGGGGGTGTTAGAAAGGGTAAAGAATCATTACAGAGGGTAAAGGGAGCTTTAGAAAGAATAAAGAGGAGCTGGGCTCAGAAAGATTGGGAACCACTGGTCTGGAAAGAATTTGTTGTCGCTGTGTGAAAGCAAAATAGAATTTCATATTTTTTGCTCTTGAATTTTTAATTTTTGATGTTTTTTCTCAATTGTATATGTAGATAAAAATGTACATAGCAGCAAAAAAAAAAGCGAAAACAGATTGAAAACAATATTCTGATGTTGAAGTTTTTTAAGGTTTAATAGTTAGCATTTAAAGAGTTTGTAGATTTAGACACACACTCAACCCTCCTCACTTTTACAACTGCCAGAAAAATATGTAAAATATTTTGGGGGTTATTTTATATGCATTATCATTATATTTATTATTACTGTAAATAAAAATTAAATACTTTATGGCAAACATAAAACAGTGGCTTCTTTTGTAGTTTTATGTCTTCTTTGGTGAATATTCACTGCCAGACAAATGCAAGCACTAAGACTGAAAATTAGAAACAGTTCCAAGTTACATCAATAGAAAATCACATTCAGAGTTCAATAACTTCTTCAATATGTTTTTTTTTAATGAAAAATATGCCTAAATATGTTCAGTATTCAAAGGCTTATGAACGCTGCAATATTTAACAGGTTACAAAAATGGCTCCCGAAATTAAAGCATTCTAGTTGGGTTGGGTTGGGTTGTTTTACCTCTGAGCGGCACTTTTTTGCACACCATGGGCTAAATGGCCAGGCCACAAGGACCCCGAAGGCTCAGAGAAGGTTGGGGGAGGGGACCCACTGGAACAGCTGTTGGGAGACAGATGGTAGCCTCCCGTCAAGGCCATCCAGCGTGTTCTTTAACGTGCACAGGGTATGACTCTCCCACACACGGGGCCACGGCTTAAACGTCCCATCGACGGACGGCGCCTTTTCAAGCCATCGATGTCCCCTACTGACCGTGGGCAGGGCGGGAAATTTTGCGGAGATAAATCTCAACGCTGACCCAGCTGGGACTCGAACCTGGGAACTACAGATTACGAGCCTGGCCCGCTACCGACTGAGCCACCCCCGCCCCAGCATTCTAGTAACCTGGGTTCGATTCCTGGGTAAGACATGGATGCATGTGTCGTTTTTCTGCTGAGGTCCTGCCATCCTCACAGACTTATATGGTTTATAAACTGACAGGCTCCTGTCAGACCTCTGTGGCAAGCAGCTGCTTGAGAGGGTTTTTTTTTTAGTAAACTATAATCTCTTAACCATTTAATGTTTTAATTAAAAATTTTGAATCAATTTTTTGTGTCCTGTTAAATATTCCAGCGTTCATAACTCTTTAAATACTGAAAAATATTGTTTAGAATCGAGATTTAGATGGATTTGGTTGAGATCTTTAATTCATATTAAGACATATTTTTCGTTGAAATGATATTGAATAAGTTATTGAGCTCCGCATGTGATTTTTCTATTGAGATAACATGGAACTACTTCTATTTTTTCTGTACACTGCCTGAATGTCAACTTTTGAAGGAGGAAAAATGGGGAAATTTGAAGCGAACTTTGTAATGAAGAGCTTGGAATTCTTCGTGCAGTTTTATTTTATGTATTTGGATTTTTTTTTTTGCCATGAAAAACTCGAAATGTAATTACTATCGTCAGCTTATATAAACTCGTTGGTAAGGGGGGGGGGGGGGGGGGAGGGGGAGAATGGGTAACTCCTCCGAATTCCCCCTCAATTGTTAACCATCGCATATTACACTACCCTACCAAAATATTAGGCACTTGTCATGCTAAGGAGAATTTCATTTCGAAGCTATAACTTCTACGCATCTAATGGGAAAATGTGACTGAAGATAAATAGATTTGTGCTATTTAAATCGCGATTTCCAACAATATTCATTCAATATTTAAAGAGTTATGGAAGCAGGGATAGTTAACAATGTATTGTTTTATTAAAATCATTCAGAATTTTCAAATATTGAAATAATCATTATGCAAAACATCTAAAATGCATATTTTAATAAATGGTTGGAAACAATGCTTTTTATTTAATTTTTAATTTCTGAGGTAAATTTCGCCAGGCATTACTGTTGGTTAAATATTCCAGCTTCCATATCTATTCAATAAAATCGAGATTTAAATAGATCTGATTATGAATCTTTAACTTATCGTCAGTCACATTTTGCTCATGAAATGAATATTTTAGGAGTTATAGAGCTTCGAAGTTAGATTCCCATTAATATAACATGGAAATTTTCTTATATTTCGATAGGTTAGTGTGGGAATAACGCTTACAAAGTAATATTTTGCCGATTTTTTTTCAATTCATTTTATCAAGCTGAAACTTTGCCGTAAAATCAAAGACCAATACTAGAAAAACGCATATAGCCTCTGGCGCATATAAGAACCGCGTTTTCAGAGAGAATGAACTTTTTACCTACTATTTCACCCGTGAAAATTTTTAATTTGAGCTAACGGATGATGGGGGGGGGGGGGGGAAACGAAAATTATATTTTATTATGGCTCAGTCTGTAACGCGCCAGACGCTTAATCTTCAGTTCCCAGGTTCAAGTCCCAGCTGGGTCAGCGTTGAGATTTATCTCCGCAAAACTCCCGCCCTGCCCATGGTCAGTAGGGGACACCGATGGACTTGGAAAGACCGCCGTCCGTCGGATGGGACGTTAAGCCGTGGCCTCGTGTACGTGAGAGCCATACCCTAAGCACGTTAAAGAACACGCTGGATGGCCTTGACGGGAGACTACCATCTGTCTCCCAACAGCTGTTCCAGTGGGTCCCCTCCCCCAACCTTCTCCGAGCCTTTGGATTCATGTGACCTGGTCATTTAGGTGTGCAAAAAAGTGTCGCTCAGAGTTAACCCAACCAAGGGTCGAGTACCATCTAGGCCTACTTCCCTCCCCCCCCCCCGTTTTCTGAGACCTTCAACCCAACGTTTTCAAAAAAAAAGTGTCACTGAGAGGTTAAGTGTGTAGTAGTAGCATAAATGAGAGTTCTGGCACAGTAAAAGGGGCTCGAGAATTCTATGAAAATCCATGGGAAAAGTTATGGGGGATGAGGGAAAAATGTTTCGTGTGGTTTTTGTGAAAATATGTGTGAAAATTAGAAAAAAAAACGGGGTTTTTTTAGCATGTGAAAAACTAATTTTTTTTTTTTTTAAAGATGAGGTTTAAACTAATTTGTGAATTAGTTTAAATGAATTAAGTTGAAATGAAGTGTGTGTACGAGATAAAAAAATGATGTGTTTTGTTGAGTTATGGTACACTTACTAGATTATTCGGTTTAAAAGCCATGTAAATCGGTGTTTCTTGTGGTTTTTTCTGAAAATATGTGCGAAAATCGAAAAAAAACGGGTGTTTCGTGTGAAAATAAGTTTTTTGGGCAGACGAAATTTAAACTAATTTGTTTAATTTTCAGAAAAAATGAGGTGGGTGTGAAAGATAAAAAACGATGTGGTTTGTTGAGTTATCGCACACTTCACTGGATTATTTGGTTGTAAAAAGCCAGGTAAATCGGAGGATTTGACAAAGTCGGACAGTTTTGATAAATTTGTTTGAAACATGTGACAAAATCAACAGGTAAAATGACGTTTTCGGGGGTTCTGATGAAAAGATAGACTTCGAATATCTGTGAATGTATGAAGAGAGGGAACAGAATGAAAAAAAAAAAACTTTTTAGAAGTGAAAAGTGATTTAGGTTAATTGTTTAAATAATTAGAAAGAATTTGAAGTGAAAAGTAATGTAGGTTAGAATAATTTTGAGAATGTGTGAAGTTTGTAAAGAGAGAAGAGTTTTATGTTATCTTGCTAAACGGAAATCAGTCTCCTCAAAAGAACAACGGGCTTGAACTAAATCTCTTATGGTTCGGGAAGTTGTTCAGTTTGATGGACGGCCCTCCTCTCTTCCTCTCTCTCTCTGTCCCCACCTCCCCTCTGCTCTCTCGGTTTCTTTTAGATTTTCTGTTACAATAACTTTTGTTCTAATTGAGCTAGAAGCTTGGTTTTAACATTGATAGTTATGATTTATCAAGTTCTCTAATCTGATAAAAAAAATTAGTGTTGACCCAATAAAAAAACTGCTGGGATAATAAGAAACTGCTGGGATATTTAATCCTTTGTCGCTTGTATAAAGTTGTTCTAAGCAGTTTATTATTCTTAATTTTATTACAAAAGGTTTCAGACCATAGGATTTCACAGAAATTGAATAGAGACCACTTAAATTTAAATCCCTATGTCTCCTCTTCTAATTGAGAGAGAGAATAAACACTGATTATTAGCATTTCTAAAGAATTACAAATTGGTACAGTTTTTAAGATGTTTTATTAGTACTTGATTTTTTTTTTTGCATTTGTTTTCAGTTCAAAGTTTTGTAAATGGTATTGCCTGCTTTACCATACACATCTGAGATTCTGTAATTTCCAAAAGCCTAGGTTTGAATTCCATTGATATGTCGTTTTGTGTATTCTTGGGATACACACATATTACGTTTTTCCGATCGAAATTCCGTTTGTTGCGTATATACGATTTTTCCATCAAGTAGACATTCCCGATAATCTTCGTGACTAAATTCATTTGTAACTCCATTAGCTGCTTTTCTGGGAATTGGAGCATCAATAGAATGCAATTTTGGACGTAACGCAACAACCTCTTTGATTGGAAGACCTTTTATTTCGTCTTTAAATTTTCCTGGAACCATTTTATTTGATTCACTGTAAAATGCATGGTTTGTAGGGTAATTTGAGAAATCAAAGTAGTCTGAGTTAAATTTCTCATATATGTCATCTGTATGGATATCGACACGGAATCAGTATCGGTAAATAACAATTCTGCATTAAATTTTGTTTTCAGAAAATTGTAGAAGAAATTATACATGTGTAATTTACTCAACTCCGAAATCGTTACACCAATGTAATATGGTTTATCTAATATAACATTTTTCTTTTTCATGTGGAGAATTACGAAATTTTCTGCAAGTTTAACACAAGAAACGTACCTAGGATTAGCAATTAACTTTTTAAGCTTTTCTTCGGTATTCACAATGTGGCATTTTATTCTCTTTCTCTTATTTTCTAAACATTTGCCATGTATAGCATTGTTCATTAATTTTAAAAAGTCTTTTTCAAGATTATTTATGGCATTAATTCATTTTGTAGTATTAAAATCTATGTAAGGTTTCAGCCATGGTTTTTGATCCAAATTCCAAGATTCTATGCACCTGTTTCACCCTCAATCCCAGTTCCACATAGAGTTTAAGTAACCTATAGTGAACAACATAATTTTGTTTGTCGAACAGATTTGGAATCAAGAATGACACATTACTATCAGAGAGTTTCAATTTTTCAGGAGCCAAGGGGAAATCATTGTGTAAATCGTGTAGATGTGCCGTATATTCTAGATCAACTTCGAAGAAATAACCCTTTTTGCTGCGTGTGGAATATTAAACAAGTCAATATCATTTACCCATTTGAAATTACCAGTTGGAAGAGGTTGAGACATTGCCCAGCCATATAAATTGTTTGCATCAAAGTACATGATATAGTTTTGTGGTTTACTTCTCTCATATGGATCTGCTTAAAGATTGTTGGCCTGTGCAAACCACTTAGACACTAAAGATATTCCTCCTCGCAGAGCTCTTTCTATGAAAAAATACATATCACCTCTTATAAGTTCCAGCTCAATTTCTGTCATTTTTAAACAGGCAACATACGATAAGCCAGAAGAGCTAAAATAATGAAAGGGTCGAGTTGGTAGTTATTCATACACGAATTTCTGTAGTTTTCAAATAAATCTCCCAGCAGCAATACATCAGTGATCATATACAGATCGTGATATTCCCCAAAGGTAGCAATAGAAAAGGCTTTCCATAAAATTTGAGCTCTTTCGTATTGTTCATTGTTTTGAAAAATTCTCTTTGGATGGAAGTGACGTTTGCAAAAACTGAGCACTCTGTTGCAAGTACTCGTATGGAAAACTTCCTTTGCTTTTCAAAAGTTCTTTCTGTGAGTCATTCAGATTGTGTTGTCTACAGTATTGACTTAGGATGTAGAAATTTTCCACATTTTTCGACAGTGAATCCAGTGAAGAGCTGAGGAACATGAATGAATCATTAAATTTAATTTGACCGAATTTAATGCATATATATTTTTCTGTAGTTTGTGGAATAATATTCCACAAAATTCCATAATTTACACAAATCTTTTACTAAAAAGTGACCCTCAAATCCTTTGAGATTATGAAACAACACTGGTATTTCAAGTGAGAATTTGTATTGAAGATTACATTTGTTGTGAACAGCACCTCTGTATTTTCCAGTTAAGTGATCGTGGTCCCTTACTCTATCAGTTCCTAGAATTTTCCCACAAATATTACAATATTTTGCTCCAGTAAAAATTTGCCAATCAGTCATCTTAACATTTCTTCAAATCATTGATCAAATTTTCGTCTTCGATCATATCATTCAAAAATTGTTCTGTTACATTTTTCCCTCTGTACATTCTGGTTTTGATCAGTTTACCTTCCCGTCCAACTATAATATATGAAAATCTTGATGTACTAAATACTTAGTTCGCACCCTACATGGATTATTCTCAATTTTTCTACATTTCGAAAAGCATTCGAAGTCTGCATAAATCACATATGGATGGTTCAAACCGTTTTTAATCGTATGGAATATCGTACTATTCGCTTCGGGAAACTTGATGGTTTGTAAAGTGTTTGATTTGCAATTTTCTACGTGATTCTTTAATAAATCGCCGCGAGTGAAATTATGAAGACAGTATGGGCAGGGATAGGATTTACCATTATGCCTTGAAAGGTATGCTGTAACCCTACTAATATTTTTAATCCAACAATAGTGAGAATTACTGCCGTCTTTTAAAAGTAAAAGTTGTATGGATTCTTTAACAGGATTCTGTGAAATATATAAAAAAAATACCCACTCAAGCAGCTGCTTGCCACAGAGGTCTGACAGGAGCCTGTCAGTTTATATGTCATAGTAGAAGGTCTGAGAGGATGGCAGGACCTCAGCAGAAAAACGACACGTATATCCATGCCTTATCCGGGGCTCGAACCCAGGTCCCGTATATCAGTAGCCAAGCATGCTAACCATTCGGCCACAGGACGGCTGAAATATATAACGTATGTAAATTATCTTTCTCAGAATTGAAAACATTTATAGAAATATTATTTAAAACCTCGAACTTCGGGATTTGATCGAGGGTTACTGATTAAGTCAATGAAGATGTGTCTAAGACGTTTTCAAATATTTTTTATTTTTCCACACGTTGCGGATTGTCTTTAGCAGGATGTAGAGCTGATAATATTGACCACAAGAAACATTTGTTGTCGTATTTTTTAACATTCACTATTCCTTTTGTAGATTTCAAATGTTCTGGTAAATTTACGGAAGCAGATGCTCCAACTGCATTATACTGAGACATTTGAATTTCCATAGAAATTATTTTGTCAAACACCCATCCACTTCCTTTTTGAATAAAATTTTCAAAGTCGTTATCAATTTTCTCATAAGCATTTTTTAGTAATTCATTGAGATAAGCAAACTGATTATTTCGTTACATGTCGAAAAATGTGCACATATTTCTTTCTGTCCTTCAGGATCCTTTTGTTTTTTAAATTTTATTTGTAGTAGTCGGCCTCTAAAAGTAAGATTCATGAGTTTATTCTTAATTATATATTTCCATTTAGTGTTGTTTCTCTCCAGGGAACTTTGTCTTCTCTGACATTTATGTTATCAATTTTATATGTGCGAAACGTTTTACCAAACGCACTGCTTTTATTTATATGATAGTGATTCAGATGATGATTGTAATTGTCTTTTCTGTTAAAGGTGGAATTGCAAAATTCGCATTTTTCAAATGTGCGAGAAGTGCATGCAGTTTTCATATGACGGTTCATATTGGATTTGCGAATAAATACCCCACATTTGGTATATTGAACAGTTGCGCTCATCTTTGAGTTAGCAGTTATACCCTCGTTATTATATACAGTAGATAAAAATCATGGTCCGATAATGCAAAAAATTGAATTTTTTTTTGCATAATTCTAACAATACCGATTTCTAAACAATACCGATGTTATTGAACATAATCTTATGTTCCTTTTTCTCAATAATCCTGAATTCAATCAAGGATTCTCGGACAGATATGAAATTACAAAGAATAGTCAAAATATGAGTTTATTCTCACCACTGAATCGGCTGTTTGGATTCTGCCGAGACGTGGATAAAATGTTTCGCGGTGTAAAACATACCATAAAACTAGAAAAAAAAGTGACGACAAAGACATTATTCAGAGAGTTGGGGCTACGTATAAATTTGAAATATCTCACGAATTTTGGTTTATTCCAAAAGTGGAACCATCACTACAAGTATTTACAAAACTAGAATCTCGGTTAGCAAGTGGCAATCCACATGAAATCTTTTGGGAATCGGGCAAACTGTACAAATCTGACACTCAAATTGACTCTCATGTCAGTTGGCGGGTTACTACAACTCAAAACAAACCCGTCCATATTTATGTCGTGTTACGAAAGTCTAACCGATTAAATAATCAAACCAGAAACAATATGGTATTTGATCACATGTTACTAGAACGGATTCAGATCAGAGTGAATAGCAAACAATTTCCCGAACAAGAATTCGAGTGCAACTTTGAACCCAACAGTTTAGATTATGCGCGAGTTTACAACAGCTTTTTTAGCTGCAAATAATATGGATATCGATTTGGGTACACAAGTCAGCTACCAAGATTTTATGAAACTGTATCCGATATTCCACTTCGATGTCAGCAAATATGAATCACGTCTATACGAATTATCAGCAACTGCTGACATCGAAATACGATTTAAATTAAATAGACCACCAAATGAATTATACCACGTATATTACGAAATTGTCTCAGAACGAAAATCAACTTTACAACCACTAGGGGGAAAACTTTTAGTTGTTGGATAAAAAAACTATTTTAAATACAATCATTTCGAAATCTACATCTATTTGCACGTTTAAAAAAAAATATGTATGTTCCCGAACCAGTATTTTTTCAGCTTCACTTTAATTCTGAGGTTCAATGAATAAGAGATTTAGTTCAATGAAATTAAAACTCGAGCCCGTTGTTCTTTTGAGAAGATCGATTTCATTTTAGCACGATAACATAAAACTCTTCTCTCTCTTTACAAACTTCATACATTCTCAAATTATTCTAACCTACATCACTTTTCACTTCAGATTCTTTCTAATTATTTAAACAATTAACCTAAATCACTTTTCACTTCTAAAAAGTTTTTTTTTCATCCTGTTCCCTCTCTTCATACATTCACAGATATTCAAAGTCTATCTTTTCATCAGAACCCCCGAAAACGTCATTTCCCCTGTTGATTTTGTCACATGTTTCAAACAAATTTATCAAAACTGTCCGACTTTGTCAAATTCTCCGATTTACCTGGCTTTTTACAACCAAATAATCCAGTGAAGTGTGCGATAACTCAACAAACCACATCGTTTTCTTATCTCTTTCACACCCACCTCATTTTTTCTGAAAATTAAACAAATTAGTTTAAATTTCGTCTGTCCAAAAAACTTATTTTCACACGAAACACCCGGTTTTTTTTTTTTTCGATTTTCACACATATTTTCAGAAAAAAATCACAAACACCGATTTACATAGCTTTTACAACCGAATAATCCAGTAAGTGTACCATAACTCAACAAAACACATTATTTTTTATCTCATAAACACACACTTCATTTCAACCTAATTCATTTAAACTAATTCACAAATTAGTTTAAACCTCATCTTTAAAAAAAAAACTTAAATTAGTTTTTCACATGCTAAAAAACACCCCCCCCCCTTTTCTAATTTTCACACATTTTCACAAAAACCACAAGAGACATACTTTTTCCCTCATCCCCCATAACTTTTCCCATGGATTTTCTTGAATTCTCGAGCCCCTTTTACTGTGTCAGAACTCTGATTTATGCTACTACTAAGAACCAACCCAAAATAGAAACCTCACCTTTAATAATCTTACTAATCAAAGTAAAACAACTCTCTCTTATTGTGTTCTGAGCAGCTAATTTAGTTCTGTTGGCCAAGGTATCATGCCAAAGGTTCTTATCAATACTCAACAGATCGTTTACGCGTTTATTAGGATATCTGTAATTCTATCTATTAAACCTAGTTAGGTGTTGCACAAACCTGCGCTGTCTGTTCTTTCAGAAATAATCTAGAATATAATAATTTAGAAATAATTTTAGCACAACATTACCAGTCAAAAGCTGCCTCTTATACATCATTTTCCCCAAAACAGCCAACTGTGCTTGATTACATAATCATTTCTACGCACTACTTTCTAATTGTGGGAGGATGGCTCAGTCGGTAGCGCCTCAGGCTGGTAATCTGCAGTTCCCAGGTGGGTCAGCGTTGAGATTTATCTCCATAAAACTCCCCGCCTTGGTCACGGTCAGTAGGGGACACCGATGGGCTTGGAAAGACCGCCATCCGTCGGATGGGACGTTGATCCGTGGCCCCGTGTGCGGGAGACCCATACCCTATGCACTTTAAAGAACACACTGGATGGCCTTGACGGGAGGGAGGCTATCATTTGTCCCCCAACAGCTGTTCCAGTGGGACCCCTCCCCCAACATTCTCTGAGCCTTCGGGGTCCTTGTGACCTGGCCATTTAGTCCATGGTGTGCAAAAAAGTGCCGCTCAGAGGTAAAACAACCCAACCCTTTCCAATTGCATATTCATTTCTAATCACATACTCATTTCAACACAATCTCTCTGATTACATACTCAGTTCTTTAAACATTTTCTGTTCATTTTCAACACACACTTTTCTGATTACACATTCATTTGTTCACACACTCAATCGGCACACTCATTTCTAAACACACTTTTCTGAATACATACTCATTTGTATTTCTTCCTTTCTGATTACAAACTTTTTTTTCTACACATTCCTGATTCAACTACTATTCCCGCCACCTTACCTACCACCGTGCCCTTGGTTTGAAATGGGACACCGATGAGGTTGTAAAGACTGTTTTCTGCCGGATGATAACGTTAAGTCGTTGGCATTGTGCAGTGGAGCCATATTCCAGTGCACGTTAAAGAACACGCTGGATAGCCGTGATGGGGAACTTCCAGCTGTTTTCTAATATTCTCTCAACGTCTTAACAATCGTTTCCTTTTGTGAACGGGGCGGAGGTGGCTCAGTCGGTAGCGCGCCAGGCTCCTAATCTGTAGTTCTCAGGTTCGAGTCCCAGCTGGGTCAGCGTTGAGATTTATCTCCGCAAAATTCCCCGCCCTGCCCACGGTCAGTAGGGGACACCGATGGGCTTGGAAACGCCGCCGTCCTTCGGATGGGACGTTAAGCCGTGGCCCCGTGTGCGGGAGAGCCATACTCTGTGCACGTTAAAGAACACGCTGGATGGCCTTGACGGGAGGCTACCGTCTGTCTCCCAACAGCTGTTCCAGTGGGTCCCCTCCCCCAACCTTCTCTGAGCCTTCGGGGTTCATGTGACCTGGCCATTTAGCCAATGGTGTGCAAAAAATTGCCGCTCAGAGGTAAAACAACCCAACCCTTTTGTGAACTGGGAAATAAGGCAGTAATGAATTAATCTGCGAATGTGTTTGCAAGAAGATTTGAATCGACGATGTCTCATCTCCACAAATGCAATGAGCTGTTTTCCAACCTCGGTACAGTCGCTCAAAAAAGTATCCGAACACTATGGTTGATTACAGAATTCAGAAAAAATATCTGGAGCGTGTACAGCAACTGTACACGCTCCAGTTACCGTTCACAGCAAACTGGAGCGTGTGCAGTTACTGCACACACTCCAGTTTGCTGTGAACGGTAACTGCACACGCTCAATATTTCCGTGAGTGAGCCCACACGATCCAGGTCTTTGTGAGCTCACACGATCCAATGTGCTGTGAACATTAGCCGCAACCGATCCAGTTTCCTGTGAACGGTAACTGCACACGCTCAATATTTCCGTGAGTGAGCCCACACGATCCAGGTCTTTGTGAGCTCACACGATCCAATGTGCTGTGAACATTAACCGCAACCGATCCAGTTTGCTGTGAACGGTAACTGCACACGCTCAATATTTCCGTGAGTGAGCCCACACGATCCAAGTGTTTGTGAGCTCACACGATCCAATGTGCTGTGAACATTAACCGCAACCGATCCAGTTTGCTGTGAACGGTAACTGCACACGCTCAATATTTCCGTGAGTGAGCCCACACGATCTAGGTCTTCGTGAGCTCACACGATCCAATGTGCTGTGAACATTAACCGCAACCGCTCCAGTTTGCTGTGAACGGTAACTGCACACGCTCCATATTCATTGCATTATATATTCATACGCATTACATATATTAAAAAAGTATCCGAACACTATGGTTGATTACACAATTCAGAATAAATATCTGGCAACGATTTTTTAGAAATTAGTGATCTGGCAACCTTCGTGTCACGTGACACGAAGGTTGCCAGATCATTAATTTCTAAACCTGGATCGTGTGGGCCCACTCACAGTAATATTGAGCGTGTGCAGTTACCGTTCATAGCAAACTGGAGCGTGTGCAGTTACTGCACACGCTCCAGTTTGCTATGAAATGTGTACAGTTGCTGTACACGCTCCAGATGTTTTTCCTGAATTCTGTAATCAACCATAGTGTTCGGATACTTTTTTGAGCGACTGTACATATGGCATCTTATAAAATCCCGATTTATTTTTATTTCCGGGGCCCCTCATGAATTTGGGGCCCCTTCTCTTATCAGAAATGAATCATAAACGAAATATTTAATAGGTAAATTAATGTATAATGTTAATAACACTGAATGCGAACTTTGTTCTTTTTAACTGTTACCACCCTTTTTAACTTTTTTATGGCCTGAATTTTTGTATATTTACAGAACTGAAAAGAGAAATTCTTTCATTACGAAGAAATGTCTGAAGTGTAGAAATATTTTTTTGTATTTTTTATAACTAATTTCAATTAATGAGACTTAGATGTCCTGACAAGTCGGATCGGCGGTGACCCAGTTGGTAGGGCATCAGGCTCATAATCTACGGTTCCAAGGTTCGAGTTCCAGCTGGCTCAGCGTTAAGATTTATCTCCCCAAAAATCCCCCCCCCCCTGCCCTCATAAAGGGACCCGATTGGCTTGGAAAGGCTGCCGTCCGTCGTATGGGATGTTAAGTTGTGGCGCCGTATGTGGGAGTTGGGTTGTTTTACCTCTGAGCGGCACTTTTTTGCACACCATGGGCTAAACGACCAGGTTACAAGGACCCCGAAGGCTCAGAGAAGGTTGGGGGAGGGGACCCACTGGAACAGCTGTTGGGAGACAGATGGTAACCTCCCGTCAAGGCCATCCAGCGTGTTCTTTAACGTGCACAGGGTATGGCTCTCCCGCACACGGGGCCACGGTTTAACGTCCCATCCGACGGACGGCGGCCTTTCCAAGCCCATCGGTGTCCCCTACTGACCGTGGGCGGGGAGTTTTGCGGAGAAAAATCTGAACGCTGACCCAGCTGGGACTCGAACCTGGGAACTACATATTACGAGCCTGGCGCGCTACCGACTGAGACACCCCCGCCCCCGTATGTGGGAGAGCTACGGCTGTGTACGTTAAAGAACACATTGCATGGCCTTGAGGCAAGGCTAGCATCTGTCTCCCAACAGCTGTTTCAGAGGGTCCCCTTCCCCAACCTTCTCTGAGCCTTCTGGGTCATTGTGACCTGGCCATTTAGCCCATTGTGTGCAAAACGTGCCGCTCAGAAGTAAAACAACCCAACTCTTGCACCAATTCTGAGCCTTTGGGGTCCTTGTGACCTGGCCATTTAGCCATTGTGTGTAAAAAAGTGCCGCTCAGAGGTAAAACAACCCAACCCTTCCACCAATTAATTCTGAGCCTTTGGGGTCCTTGTGACCTGGCCATTTAGCTCATTGCGTGCAAACTAGTGCCGCTTAAAGGTTAACCGAAAGAACGCTGACAATCATATATATGCCATATTAGAAAACCTAGTACCTAACAAAATAGATGTGTTCTCCAAAAATTTCCTATAAGGTGAAATCGTGTTAGTCGGAAATGAGTTGGGCTTTATACTTCTGAATGGCATTTTTTGCACACAGTGGACCCAAGGTCTCGGAGAAGGTTGAGACCCAACCGTACGGCTCGAAGTCTTCTTTCAAAGCCATCCAGCATGTTCTTTAACGTGTACATGGTAGGGCTCGTAACACACTCAGGGCCATGAGTTCCCACCCGACGGACAAAGGCCTTTCCAAGCCCGTCGGTGTCCGCTGCTGACCGAGGGCAAGGCGGGGTGTTTTGCTGAGATAAGTCTGAACGGTGGCCCAGCTGGGACTCGAACCTGGTAACCGCAGATTACGAGCCTGGCGCGCTACCGACCGAGCCACCTACGCATCAGTTTCATTATAGTGAGAGGACTTCTTTAGAAGATCCGAATTTATTCTTCAGTTCACTCTGTAGCTGAAATGGTGAGAATTGCGCGCGAGATAACTTCTTTTCGTTAAAATGGAAAAGAAACTAATTGCGGAAAGTAATTAAATATTTCTGCGTCTCTAAGGAAATTTCGGAAGAAAAGGACTCGGGCCAAGAGGGAAATTTCAAGGCTTTCTGTCTTTCAAATTAGCGGGTGTAATACAGCAAATATTTCGGGGGGTTGTGTAAAAGTCACCTTGTCACACAAAAAAAAAATTTTACCTCAAAAACATCCAGTTAAAATATATTTCCGTATAATTATATGAATTGGTAAGATAGCGTTTCTAATGCAGAACAAAAGTTGCCAAAAGAGTTTTTTAATAATTGGACATGTCATGGAATTTTAAAGAGTAGACTTCGTTACCGACTAGTAGTGTGCAATGAGAAAAGACTGAAGAAATGAATAGTGTGTAGAAAAGAATGCACAAAAAGTGTGTGTCTAGAAATGAGTATATAATCCAAAGGAGTGTGTGGAGAAAAGTATGTAATCGGAAAAGAGTGTTTAGAAATGATTCTGTGGAAAAAGGTATGTAATCGGAAAAGAGTGTGTGGAAAAAAAGTATGTAATCGGTAAAGAGTGTGTGGAAAAAAGTATGTAATCGAAAAAGATTGTTGGAAAAAAAAGTATGTAATCGGAAAAAGTGCTTATATATATGAGTGTGTGAAAAAAGTATGTAATCGGAAAAGAGTTTAGAAATGAGTGTGTGGAAAAAAAGTATGTAATTGGAAATGAGTGTGGAAAAAAGTATGTAATCGGAAAAGAATGTGTGGAAAAGTATGTAATCGAAAAAGAGTTTAGAAATGAGTGTGTGGAAAAAGAGTATGTAATCGGAAAGGAATGTTAAGAAATGAGGTGTGGAAAAAAGAATGTTATCGTAAGAGTGTTTAGATATGAATGTGTGGAACAAAGTATGTAATCGGAAGAGAGTGTTTAGAAATGAGTGTGTGGAACAAGTATGTAATCGGAAAAGAGTGTTTAGAAATGAGTGTGTGGAAAAAAGTATGTAATCGGAAAAGAGTGTTTAGAAATGAGTGTGTGGAACAAAGTATGTAATCGGAAAAGAGTGGATATGAGTGAGTGGAACAAAGTATGCAATCGAAAAAGAGTGTTTAGAAATGAGTGTGTGGAACAAGTATGTAATCGGAAAAGAGTGTTTTGAAATGAGTGTGTGGAACAAGTATGTAATCGGAAAAGAGTGTTTTGAAATGAGTGTGTGGAACAAGTATGTAATCGGAAAAGAGTGTTTAGAAATGAGTGTGTGGAAAAAAGTATGTAATCGGAAAAGAGTGTTTAGAAATGAGTGTGTGGAAAAAAGTATGTAATCGGAAAAGAGTGTTTAGAAATGAGTGTGTGGAACAAAGTATGTAATCGGAAAAGAGTGGATATGAGTGAGTGGAACAAAGTATGCAATCGAAAAAGAGTGTTTAGAAATGAGTGTGTGGAACAAAGTATGTAATCGGAAAAGAGTGTTTAGAAATGAGTGTGTGGAAAAAGTATGTAATCAGAGAAGAGTGTTTGGATATAAATGAGTGGAACAAAGTATGTAATCGGAAAAGGGTGTTTAGAAATGAGTGTGTGGAAAAAGTATGTAACCGGAAAAGAGTGTTTAGAAATGAGTGTGTGGAAAGAAAAGTATGTAATCGGAAAAGGGTGTTTAGAAATGAGTGTGTGGAAAAAAGTATGTAATCGGGAAAGAGTGTTTAGAAATGAGTGTGCGTAAAAAAAAAATATGTAATCGGAAAAGTTTTTAGAAATGAGTGTGTGGAAAAAAGTATATAATCAGAAAAATAGTGTATAATATGACAGATTCTGTAATTAGAAAATAATGTGTAAAATGAGTATTTTTTTTTGACTTGCAACATACAGGACAGAGAATTCTAGAAGCTACTCCTAGCTTTTACAGGCCGCCTTATGCAAGGGCATGACCTACTAAGACCGAAGACGCTTCTGAACACTGCCAGTTAGAGTTGTTTGGGTTGACCTCTGAGAGGCACTTTTTTGCACACCATGGGCTAAATGACCAGGTCATATGGCCCCGAAGGCTCAGAGAAGTTTGGGGGAAAGGGACCCACTGGGACAGCTGTTGGGAGACCGATGGTAGTCTCGTCAAGGCCATCCAGCGTGTTCTTTAACGTGCACAGGGTATGGTCTCCCGCACACGGAGCCACGGCTTAACGTCCCATACGACGGACGGCGGCCTTTCCAAACCCATCGGTGTCCCCTACTGACCGTGGCAGGGCGGGGAATTTTGCGGAGATAAATTTAAATCTCAGAGATAACACACAAAGTTTACTTTTGCTGGAATAATCGCTGCTCCATAACCTCTGCGCCAGTTAAGACTTAAATGTATAATCAAAACCAAGCGAGGAAAAAGTATGTAATTGGAAAAGAGTGTGTAGTGAAAGTGTGTTTGTGTGTGTATAGAAATGAGTATGTAACCGAAAAGGAGTGTGTAGAAATGAGTATGTAACCGAAAAGGAGTGTGTAGAAATGAGTTTGTAATCACAAAGGAATGTGTAGAAAAATATATATGCAATCGAAATGTAAAAATCCGACGGACGGCGGTCATTCCAAACCCATCGGTGGGCAGTGCTGACTGAGGTAGGGACCAGGAGTTTTGCAGAGGTAAATCTGAACGCTGATGCAGCTGAGTCTCGAACCTGGGAATAGTAGATTACGAGCCTGGCTAGCTGCCAACTGAGCCACCCTCGCCCCAAAGCACACTACGAATGTCGTAAATATGAAACTAATATCGTTCAAAATCGAGAATTAGAGAAATTTCAACAAGAAAAATATTCCCTCAAGCATCTGCTTGCCACAGAGGTCTGACACACAGAGGTCTGACAGGAGCCTGTCAATTTATACGCCATAGTAGGTCTGTGACGACGGTGGGACATCAGCAGTAAAACACTTCTATGCCTTACCCTTGGGGGGGTTGCTCAGTCGGTAGCGCGCCAGGCTCGTAATCTGTAGTTCCCAGGTTCGAGTCCCAGCTGGGTCAGCGTTGAGATTTATCTCCGCAAAACTCCCCGCCCTGCTCACGCCCTGCCACACTCCCTATTCCACGGTCAGAAGGGGACACCGATGGGCTTGGAAAGGGCACCGTCCTTCGGATGGGACGTTAAGCCGTGGCCCTGTGTGCGGGAGAGCCATACCCTGTGCACGTTAAAGAACACGCTGGATGGGCGGGAGAGCCATACTCTGTGCACGTTAAAGAACACGCTGGATGGGCGGGAGAGCCATACCCTGTGCACGTTAAAGAACACGCTGGATGGGCGGGAGAGCCATACCCTGTGCACGTTAAAGAACACGCTGGATGGGCGGGAGAGCCATACCCTGTGCACGTTAAAGAACACGCTGGATGGCCAAGACGGGAGGCTACCATCTGTCTCCCAACAGCTGTTCCAGTGGGTCCCCTCCCCCAACCTTCTCTGAGCCTTCGGGGTCCATGTGATCTGGCCATTTAGCCCATGGTGTGCAAAAAAGTGCCGCTCAGAGATAAAACAACCCAATCTATGCCTTACCCAGGGCTCGAACCCAGTAGCTTTGATCGGTACCCAAACGCGCTAACCACTCGGCCAAGATGTTCGATTTATTTTTAGTAACCTTTCAAAAAAATAAAAATTATCTTCAAAACTTTAAAAGTGGCTTACGACTTGTAAGATATGAAATAGTCTTCGATAATTTTAGTAACACGGTGTTCTCTTTAAATAATTTAGTGATTCTCCAGTGTTAAATTATTGATTTAATCCATATAATCTAAACCCAAAACAGGCCACATAATAATAAATGACTTTTACGGAATAGCTTGTTAGGTGTCTTACATTAATCAGATCACAAAATAAAAATGGTATAACACTTTAAATTATTAATTAAATTAAGCATCAATCCCAATGGGAGTTATATTTTGGCAATGGAAAAGACCTTGGTCTGCAATTATCTTTATGAAATATATTCATTTGCTGTTCTCTCAAAAAAAAACGGTTAAAAATCGAAAGAAAGCGGAAATTTTTTAATCTCGTTTTCTCTGGGTTGGGTTGGGTTGTTTTACCTCTGAGCGGCACTTTTTTGCACACCATGGGCTAAATGGCCAGGTCACATTGACCCCGAAGGCTCAGAGAAGGTTGGGGGAGGGGACCCACTGGAACAGCTGTTGGGAGACAGATGGTAGCCTCCCGTCTTGGCCATCCAGCGTGTTCTTTAACGTGCACAGGGTATGTCTCTCCCGCCCATCCAGCGTGTTCTTTAACGTGCACAGGGTATGGCTCTCCCGCACATGGGGCCACGGCTTAACGTCCCATCCGACGGACGGCGGCCTTTCCAAGCCCATCGGTGTCCCCTACTGACCGTGGGCAGGGCGGGGAGTTTTGCGGAGATAAATCTCAACGCTGACCCAGCTGGGACTCGAACCTGAGAACTGCAGATTACGAGCCTGGCATGCTACCGACTGAGCCATCCCCGCCCCTCGTTTTCTCTGAAAACGATATAATAGTTCCGCTTTGTCGTCTGTCTGTCTGTCCGTCGGTAAACATCGAACTGTTTTTTGTTTACAACACAAAGAACTTTTCTCTGGATAGGCATTGAATAAATATTACGATGAGCATTTTCCGAATCTCCCTAAAGCTATCGTTACGACACCTAGGGATGGAAAAAGTTGAAAATTTCAAAGTTTCAAACGAATATTGTAAACGATGTATTTATGCTAGAAGTTTGAAATTTTGGTGTGTGAAATGTAAAGATCACGGAATTTTCATTGCTAACAATGAGTTGGCACCTTAAACACAGGGGGGTGGGGGGGGGGGGGGTGGAATAACGTAATTTTTTGTTTTAAACAATTTGTGTATTTAGAGATAAATGATATTTTTTGGGGTTAGAAAGGAATTGATAAAATATTATGATTCCCACTTTCGGAATCTTTTGAATCCTATAATTGCGCCCTCTAACGGTGAAAATAAAAATACCCCCTCAAGCAGCTGCTTGCCGCAGAGGCCTGACAGGAGCCTGTCAGTTTATATGCCAAAGTAGAAATCTGAGAGGATGGCAGGACCTCAGCAAAAGGATTTAAAAGTCCGAAATTTCAGTCTAATATTGTAATGATATATTAATGACAGAAATATGAAATTTTTTTAGTGAAATGCTAACGTCATGAAGTTTCCATTGGAAACGAAGAGAATGATAATTAGAAAACTCTTTTTTAGTTTGATTACTATTTGTGAAATGTTCTAATTAGCATTTTTCAAATACTTAGTAGTTTTAATATATATCTTTACAGATCACTAAATATGATTGGATTGTTTTATCTCTGAGCGGCACTTTTTTGCACACCATGGGCTAAATGGCCAGGTCACAAGGACCCCGAAGGCTCAGAGAATGTTGGGGGAGGGGACCCATTGGAACAGCTGTTGGGGGACAAATGATAGCCTCCCTTCAAGGCCATCCAGTGTGTTCTTTAAAGTGCATAGTGTATGGGTCTCCCGCACACGGGGCCACGGATCAACGTCCCATCCGACGGATGGCGGTCTTTCCAAGTCCATCGGTGCCCCCTACTGTCCGTGACCAGGGCGGGGGAATTTTGCGGAGATAAATCTCAACGCTGACCCAGCTGGGACTCGAACCTGGGAACTGCAGATTACCAGCCTGGCGCGCTACCGACTGAGCCACCCCCGCTCTCACTAAATATGAAACAGCAGAGCTGTTAACGATAGATAGATTTGGTGGGATGATTAAAAACCCTTCAACATTGGTCTTCCTGTTTTCCCAAGCAAAGAATAGGGCATGTAAATCACAATGTAGGGGAATTAAAATAAATATTAGTTTTTTGAATTTTTAGAAATTTTCAATTGTGCAGAGATCTTTCTGTGGTCTAATACTCTTGGATCCCAATTTCCCTTCTGCACCAAAATAGACTTTAAAAACAAAAATTAGCACATATAACAAGGTATAAAAAGTAACAGAGTTACAGTTTTTTCTTCAGTTCCACCAGCAAAATTAACCGTGAGGTTATCACTTGAGATGCGTGCCACTAGAGCAGGGGATCTCAGAGTTGGGTAGGCAGTAAAATGTTTTGGGGTACGCCATGAGAGCTAAAAAGTCGCTAGATATCTGTTACATATTATTCCCATTATGTTACGTATTATGTTATATATTATTCCCATTGTTATACTATAAATATAGTTTTATCTATCTATACAATGGGTACGACAGTTACATACACATTTCCAGGGGGTACGTGAAGTATAAAAGGTTGAGAACCACTGATATATATGTTTTATTTTATTCCCATTGTTATACTATAACTATAGTTTTATCTATCTATACAAGGGGTACGCCAGTTACATACACATTGTCAGGGGGTACGTGAAGCATAAAAGGTTGAGAACCACTGATATATATGTTTCATTTTATTCCCATTGTTATACTATAACTATAGTTTTATCCATCTATACAAAGGGTATGCCAGATACATACACATTTCCAGGGGGTACGTGAAGCATAAAAGGTTGAGAACCACTGATCTATATGTTTTATTTTATTCCCATTGTTACACTATAACTATAGTTTTATCTATCTATGCAAGGGGTACGCCAGTTACATACACATTTCCAGGGGGTACGTGAAGCATAAAAGGTTGAGAACCACTGATATATATGTTTTATTTTATTCCCATTGTTATACTATAACTATAGTTTTATCTATCTATGCAAGGGGTACGCCAGTTACATACACATTTCCAGGGGGTACGTGAAGCATAAAAGGTTGAGAACCACTGATATATATGTTTTATTTTATTCCCATTGTTATACTATAACTATAGTTTTATCTATCTATACAAGGGGTACGCCAGTTACATACACATTTTCAGGGGGTACGTGAAGCATAAAAGGTTGAGAACCACTGATATATATGTTTTATTTTATTCCCATTGTTATACTATAACTATAGTTTTATCTATCTTTACAAGGGGTACGCCAGTTACATACACATTTTCAGGGGGTACGTGAAGCATAAAAGGTTGAGAACCACTGATATATATGTTTTATTTTATTCCCATTGTTATAATATAACTATAGTTTTATCTATCTATACAAGGGGTACGCCAGTTACATACACATTTCCAGGGGGTACGTGAAGCATAAAAGGTTGAGAACCACTGATATATATGTTTTATTTTATTCCCATTGTTATACTATAACTATAGTTTTATCTATCTATACAAGGGGTACGCCAGTTACATACACATTTCCAGGGGGTACGTGAAGCATAAAAGGTTGAGAACCACTGATATATATGTTTTATTTTATTCCCATTGTTATACTATAACTATAGTTTTATCTATCTATGCAAGGGGTACGCCAGTTACATACACATTTCCAGGGGGTACGTGAAGCATAAAAGGTTGAGAACCACTGATATATATGTTTTATTTTATTCCCATTGTTATACTATAACTATAGTTTTATCTATCTATACAAGGGGTACGCCAGTTACATACACATTTCCAGGGGGTACGTGAAGCATAAAAGGTTGAGAACCACTGATATATATGTTTTATTTTATTCCCATTGTTATACTATAACTATAGTTTTATCTATCTATACAAGGGGTACGCCAGTTACATACACATTTCCAGGGATTACGTGAAGCATAAAAGGTTGAGAACCACTGATATATATGTTTCATATTATTCCCATTGTTATACTATAACTATAGTTTTATCTATCTATACAAGGGGTACGCCAGTTACATACACATTTCCAAGGGGTACGTGAAGCATAAAAGGTTGAGAACCACTGATATATATGTTTTATTTTATTCCCATTGTTATACTATAACTGTAGTTTTATCTATCTATACAAGGGGTACGCCAGTTGCATACACATTTCCAGAAGGTACGTGAGGTATAAAATGTTGAGAACCACTGATATATATGTTTTATTTTATTCCCATTGTTATACTATAACTATAGTTTTATCTATCTATACAAGGGGTACGCCAGTTACATACATATTTCCAGGGGGTACGTGAAGCATAAAAGGTTGAGAACCACTGATATATATGTTTTATTTTATTCCCATTGTTATACTATAACTATAGTTTTATCTATCTATACAAGGGGTACGCCAGTTACATACACATTTCCAGGGGGTACGTGAAGCATAAAAGGTTGAGAACCACTGATATATATGTTTTATTTTATTCCCATTGTTATACTATAACTATAGTTTTATCTATCTATACAAGGGGTACGCCAGTTACATACACATTTCCAGGGATTACGTGAAGCATAAAAGGTTGAGAACCACTGATATATATGTTTCATATTATTCCCATTGTTATACTATAACTATAGTTTTATCTATCTATACAAGGGGTACGCCAGTTACATACACATTTCCAGGGGGTACGTGAAGCATAAAAGGTTGAGAACCACTGATATATATGTTTTATTTTATTCCCATTGTTATACTATAACTATAGTTTTATCTATCTATACAAGGGGTACGCCAGTTACATACACATTTCCAGGGATTACGTCAAGCATAAAAGGTTGAGAACCACTGATATATATGTTTCATATTATTCCCATTGTTATACTATAACTATAGTTTTATCTATCTATACAAGGGGTACGCCAGTTACATACACATTTCCAGGGGGTACGTGAAGCATAAAAGGTTGAGAACCACTGATATATATGTTTTATTTTATTCCCATTGTTATACTATAACTGTAGTTTTATCTATCTATACAAGGGGTACGCCAGTTGCATACACATTTCCAGAAGGTACGTGAGGTATAAAATGTTGAGAACCACTGATATATATGTTTTATTTTATTCCCATTGTTATACTATAACTATAGTTTTATCTATCTATACAAGGGGTACGCCAGTTACATACATATTTCCAGGGGGTACGTGAAGCATAAAAGGTTGAGAACCACTGATATATATGTTTTATTTTATTCCCATTGTTATACTATAACTATAGTTTTATCTATCTATACAAGGGGTACGCCAGTTACATACACATTTCCAGGGGGTACGTGAAGCATAAAAGGTTGAGAACCACTGATATATATGTTTTATTTTATTCCCATTGTTATACTATAACTATAGTTTTATCTATCTATACAAGGGGTACGCCAGTTACATACACATTTCCAGGGATTACGTGAAGCATAAAAGGTTGAGAACCACTGATATATATGTTTCATATTATTCCCATTGTTATACTATAACTATAGTTTTATCTATCTATACAAGGGGTACGCCAGTTACATACACATTTCCAGGGGGTACGTGAAGCATAAAAGGTTGAGAACCACTGATATATATGTTTTATTTTATTCCCATTGTTATACTATAACTATAGTTTTATCTATCTATACAAGGGGTACGCCAGTTACATACACATTTCCAGTAGGTACGTGAAGCATAAAAGTTTGAGAACCACTGATATATATGTTTTATTTTATTCCCATTGTTATACTATAACTATAGTTTTATCTATCTATACAAGGGGTACGCCAGTTACATACACATTTCCAGTAGGTACGTGAAGCATAAAAGGTTGAGAACCACTGATATATATGTTTTATTTTATTCCCATTGTTATACTATAACTATAGTTTTATCTATCTATACAAGGGGTACGCCAGTTACATACACATTTCCAGTAGGTACGTGAAGCATACAAAGTTGAGAACCACTGATATATATATTTTATTTTATTCCCATTGTTATACTATAACTATAGTTTTATCTATCTATACAAGGGGTACGCCAGTTACATACACATTTCCAGGGGGTACGTGAAGCATAAAAGGTTGAGAACCACTGATATATATGTTTTATTTTATTCCCATTGTTATACTATAACTATAGTTTTATCTATCTATACAAGGGGTACGCCAGTTACATACACATTTTCAGGGGGTACGTGAAGCATAAAAGGTTGAGAACCACTGATATATATGTTTTATTTTATTCCCATTGTTATACTATAACTATAGTTTTATCTATCTATACAAGGGGTACGCCAGTTACATACACATTTTCAGGGGGTACGTGAAGCATAAAAGGTTGAGAACCACTGATATATATGTTTTATTTTATTCCCATTGTTATACTATAACTATAGTTTTATCTATCTATACAAGGGGTACGCCAGTTACATACACATTTTCAGGGGGTACGTGAAGCATAAAAGGTTGAGAACCACTGATATATATGTTTTATTTTATTCCCATTGTTATACTATAACTATAGTTTTATCTATCTATACAAGGGGTACGCCAGTTACATACACATTTCCAGTAGGTACGTGAAGCATAAAAGGTTGAGAACCACTGATATATATGTTTTATTTTATTCCCATTGTTATACTATAACTATAGTTTTATCTATCTATACAAGGGGTACGCCAGTTACATACACATTTCCAGTAGGTACGTGAAGCATAAAAGGTTGAGAACCACTGATATATATGTTTTATTTTATTCCCATTGTTATACTATAACTATAGTTTTATCTATCTATACAAGGGGTACGCCAGTTACATACACATTTCCAGGGGGTACGTGAAGCATAAAAGGTTGAGAACCACCGATATATATGTTTTATTTTATTCCCATTGTTATACTATAACTATAGTTTTATCTATCTATACAAGGGGTACTCCAGTTACATACACATTTCCAGTAGGTACGTGAAGCATAAAAGGTTGAGAACCACTGATATATATGTTTTATTTTATTCCCATTGTTATACTATAACTGTAGTTTTATCTATCTATACAAGGGGTACGCCAGTTACATACACATTTCCAGGGGGTACGTGAAGCATAAAAGGTTGAGAACCACTGATATATATGTTTTATTTTATTCCCATTGTTATACTATAACTATAGTTTTATCTATCTATACAAGGGGTACGCCAGTTACATACACATTTCCAGGGGGTACGTGAAGCATAAAAGGTTGAGAACCACTGATATATATGTTTTATTTTATTCCCATTGTTATGCTATAACTATAGTTTTATCTATCTATACAAGGGGTACGCCAGTTACATACACATTTCCAGGGGGTACGTGAAGCATAAAAGGTTGAGAACCACTGATATATATGTTTTACTTTATTCCCATTGTTATACTATAACTGTAGTTTTATCTATCTATACAAGGGGTACGCCAGTTACATACACATTTCCAGGGGGTACGTGAAGCATAAAAGGTTGAGAACCACTGATATATATGTTTTATTTTATTCCCATTGTTATACTATAACTATAGTTTTATCTATCTATACAAGGGGTACGCCAGTTACATACACATTTCCAGTAGGTACGTGAAGCATAAAAGGTTGAGAACCACTGATATATATGTTTTATTTTATTCCCATTGTTATACTATAACTGTAGTTTTATCTATCTATACAAGGGGTACGCCAGTTACATACACATTTCCAGGGGGTACGTGAAGCATAAAAGGTTGAGAACCACTGATATATATGTTTTATTTTATTCCCATTGTTATACTATAACTATAGTTTTATCTATCTATACAAGGGGTACGCCAGTTACATACACATTTCCAGGGGGTACGTGAAGCATAAAAGGTTGAGAACCACTGATATATATGTTTTATTTTATTCCCATTGTTATGCTATAACTATAGTTTTATCTATCTATACAAGGGGTACGCCAGTTACATACACATTTCCAGGGGGTACGTGAAGCATAAAAGGTTGAGAACCACTGATATATATGTTTTATTTTATTCCCATTGTTATGCTATAACTATAGTTTTATCTATCTATACAAGGGGTACGCCAGTTACATACACATTTCCAGGGGGTACGTGAAGCATAAAATGTTGAGAACCACTGATATATATGTTTTATTTTATTCCCATTGTTATACTATAACTGTAGTTTTATCTATCTATACAAGGGGTACGCCAGTTACATACACATTTCCAGGGGGTACGTGAAGCATAAAAGGATGAGAACCACTGCACTAGAGAAAGTTTGTATAAAACATTTTTCTGGAACAATCAATATTGCACAATATTGATTGAATTCTCTTATTGTTTGAATAACGAAATCCCCGTCAAAAGGTGAATTCAGATTCTGTTTATTAAAGAACTTACCTCCAAGAAATTGAGAATCAGAGTCTGAATTTTTTTTGTCTAGTTCCTTTGTCTGTAGCATCCGCAGAGAAGAATTCATTGACAATTCTTCATCAATAATCTTCTTCATCTTTTCCTTCAGAATTGGTTGAAATTGGCAGAGAGGACAATGTAGAAATGCATGGGAAATATTTTCTGGAGTTTCACAGATGGCAGAAAGGGGAGATAGCTTTTTGTTAATTTTGAATAACTTTTCATTTAAAGCAGAGTGATCAAGGCTAATCCTGAAAAGAGTTGTTTCTTGTCATCTGCTCAGATGAGATACAAACTCTCATCAGAATAATATGACCACCTACCCTACATACACTATGGTAGGTGGTCATATTATTCTGATACGACTGTGTATGTGAAGTAGGGGTAGGAGACTATCAAAGATGCTGCAGTAGAATTTGCCAACATTTTTGCGATTATTTTAAAAATGTTTAATCCATTCAAAGTACTTTTTTTCTAACGCAGAAATATTTGTTATGATGTCATATATGCTTGCGGTTTTCTATAAAATCTCTAACAGTTTTGTCTGCCTCTTCCTTTCCATGGATTTCTATACGGCTGGAACACAATTTCTTTTATATTTTCTTCAATACGTTTATTGCATTGTCATAATATTTCTAAAATTAATGAACAGTTAGAGGTAGAAAGGAATCAGAAGAGCTTGGAGTGATGACCTGTTGTCTGAAAGAATCGGAATTTTTTCTGAATGAAAATTGAATGCCCATTCAAGTGCCTTGAGTATAACCCACAGTTCGCAATTCATGATAGATTTTGGATTAGAAAACGAAAGACCTTCTTTAATACTGAGACCAGGGATGCAGAAATCACAGGATACTACAGTACTGTGCAAATTAGTTGGGACAATAGGAAAATGCAGTAACAAAGACACAACTAAAATATTTATTGTTTAATAGTGTAGTTAATAGTGAATGTGACCCCCCCCTTAGCTTTAATTACTTCTTTCACCCTCTCAACCATTGATGCCACTAGCTTTCCACACATCTCCTTCACTTCAGGGTCGTGGTACCACACTTTCATGACACTTTCTATCATTTTGGTTTTCGTCGTGCAATCCATCTTAGATATGCGCGCTTTAATAATGGCCGACAAATTTTCAATGGGGTTTAGATCTGGTGAATTTCCTGGCCACTCCAATACCTTCAAATGTTGCTGGGTAGAGAAGCTCTCAAGCAAGCTTAGAATTGTGGCATGGAGCCAGATCCTGTTGAAATACCCCATCACCGTTAGGAAACAGCTTCTGCAGTGTTGGGACCATTTTCGCCTCCAGAACGCCTATGTACTTTTTGCTGTCCATCATTCCTTCAATGGGGTGAAGCGTCTGTGGCCCGGAAGCTGTGAAACATCCCCAAAACATGACCTTGGGTGGGTGTTTGGGGGATTGCTGGATGTGGCCGGATCGAAGAGGTTCTCCAGGCTTCGCTTGTCCCAACTAATTCGCACAGTACTGTATTTCAGTTTCATCATTTCTAAGAACCATCAGTAAAGATGTGGCAAAAACCAGCATATCTCCCACCAATATACTGCATGGTAAGAGCCCATAGTTCTTCAGATGGTTTGAAAAAAGTGATGTTTTGAAATCGCTTCAGGGATTTAAGGTAAAATATCTGGCCTAAATATTCCAAATGGGAAAATCGAGTGTTCTGTCTCCTGCAACATTTCTGTTAGTCAGATTTGAAAGGAAAGTATTAGTTTTGATTCTTCTAAAAATGCTCGATCTTTCGAGTTGTTAAAAATTTGATCTAAGATTAGATTTTCATTGGTCTTGGTTTTCATTCTTGCTACACTTTTAAAAAGAATGAAATTTCTACTAACCCTGATTGGAGGTATGGCAGCTTCAGCAAAGCAGGGAAGATTTAGAGATCCAGAAAGTAGTCCGAGGCAACATCATACAGATATATTGTATGATGACAGGTTTCAAGCTTTCTGCACAAAGAATTGGAAGCATTATGGGAAAGCTGGCTACCATATTCGAAAATCGGGAGTATTAAAACTTAGTAGTAAATAAGAGTTTTAGATTTAGCTTCCCATGATGTGCCAGTTAGATATCTAAGCATATTTAATCTGCTATTAACTTTTTGCAAACTAGATTAATTGAGATTTCCAAATTAAATGATGGTCAAGAAGAACCCCGAAGGAATTTGCGTTCTTTATCAACTTCTATAGGCTCATTTTGGTTTCGTTTGTTTTACCGCTGAGCGGCACTTTTTTGCACACCATGGGCTAAATGGCCAGGTCACATGGACCCCAAAGGCTCGGAGAAGGTTTGGGAGGGGACCCACTGGAACGGCTGTTGGGAGACAGATGGTAGCCTCCCGTCAAGGCCATCCAGCTTGTTCTTTAACGTGCACAGGATATGGCTCTCCCGCACAAGGAGAACGGCTTAACGTCCCATCCGACGGACGGCGACCTTTCCAAGTTCATCGGTGACCCCTACTGACCGTGGGCAGGGCTGGGACTATAGGCTCATTGTTAATTTGTAGTCTTAATGGGAAGTGTTTAGATTGTGGTCTGGAAATAATTAAGCACTTAGTTTTATCTTTTGAAACTGAAAAATCCCAATTCATCCTAAAACTTGTGGACTTGATTGACTGCCATTTGTAGGTTCTTTTAAAGGATGTCAAGATCTTTGCCAGTAACCCAAACAGCCAAATCATCAGCAAAAATTGAAATTTAATATTTTTATTCAAGCACTCTGTTAAGTCCTGAAGTATGGTGTTGAAAAGCACACAACTGAGAACGCTGTCCTGTGGTAAACTCTCAGAAACAAGGATGAGCTGTAAAAAAAAACATTTCCTAATTTTACTTGAATTTTTCTGTCTTTCAAAAAATCATTTATGTAGTAAACGTATTGCCAGTTATCCTAATTACAAAAGTTTAAAAATGAGCCCAAGATGGCAAACACTGCCAAAAAGGAAATTGTTACGACAGCTGAACGAGCTACAGTGATTTCATGACTAAACGTGACATGAACGCTCGCATATATGCTTGTGCGTGAGAATTATACAACAAACGAATTTGAATGTAGAACCGACCTGGAAAAAGAGAATGATAGAATAATAATGTTGAAAAGTTCTGCAGATCAAAAAGGAGGATTGGATTGTTTTACTTCTGAGCGGCACTTTTTTTTGCACACCATGGGTTAAATGGCCAGGCCACAAGACCCCGAAGGCTCAGAGAAGGTTGGGGGAGGGGACCCACTGGAACACAGGGAGACAGATGGTAGCCTACCATCAAGGCCATCCAACGTGTTCTTTAACATGCACCTGGCATGACTCTCCCGCACACGGGGCCACGGCTTAACGTCCCATCCGACGGACGGTGGCCTCCCATTTACGTCTGAAGTGAATTCAAGAGATATGGCAGACAAATTAAAGAGGTAGTATTTTAGTAGAACAGACAGAATTGGTCTTGTCTACTCTGTAGAAAAATGGGTTATAACTTATGTATGATAGTAGTTACTTTGCTTTTAAGTTATTTCATCCATATTTTTTTAATTGCATTGTATTGTAATTTGTTTGAAAATATACTTATTGATACTCACGCTCAGTGCCTATCCATTTGAAATTTGCAACAATATCAAAGAAAACCACAACCACTTTTTGTTTTTAGAAAGAGCATTTTGTGTCTCAGCAATTAGTGGAAGTAAATTATCTTGAGATGACATTCCTTTCCGAATGCCCGTTTGGAAAGGAGATAGTGGTCCAAAGGATTCAAGAAACCAGTTGAGTTTGTAAAGTATCGTCCTTTCAAAAACTTTTCCAAGACAAAAAGTCAGTGAAAAAGGTCTATAGGAGCTACGTAAATTAGGTTATTTTGGGTATTTTCCAGGTATTCGGGATTGTGCTTCTGTTCCAACATTCATTAAAAAGTTTCAATAAATGTATGAGTCCTTCCTGGGTTGGGTTGTTTTACCTCTGAGCGGAACTTTTTTGCACACCATGGGCTAAATGGCCAGGTCACATGGACCCCGAAGGCTCAGAGAAGGTTGGAGGAGGGGACCCACTGGAACAGCTGTTGGGAGACAGATGGTAGCTTCCCGTCAAGGCCATCCAGCGTGTGTTCTTTAACGTGCACAGGGTATGGCTCTCCCGCACACGGGGCCACGGCTTAACGTCCCATCCGACGGACGGCGGCCTTTCCAAGCACATCGGTGTCCCCTACTGACCGTGGGCAAGGCGGGGAATTTTGCGGAGATAAATCTCAACGCTGACCCAGCTGGGACTCGAACCTGGGAACTGCAGATTACGAGCCTGGCGCGCTACCGACTGAGCCACCGCCGCCCTTGAGTCCTTCCTGTGTAAGAGATTTAATAACAATATTGGTGATGTCATCTGGTCCACAACTATTCTTTGGGTGTTTTTTATAGCATTTTCAAGTTCCCATAGATTGAAAGAAGCATTCAAATATTCTGGAGAAAGGGGTAGATTTTCCAAGACTGTTTCCATAAATTTGGAAGTTTTATCTTTGTTATTTGTGAATGAATCAGAAGTAGGTAACTTACAATAAGAATAGAAATAATGGACGAAATATTCTGCTGATTTCTCAGTTGTGCAATTTAGAGCTACAGCAAGTCGGGTTCAGATGGGAGTAGGTTCAGGAGCTGTTCCAATTTTCTTTATTTTCCTCTATAAAGTTGACTGAGGAGTCTTCCAGACTCCTCAGTCAGCTATATGGAAAAGCTCTTTGCAAAAGTTTTGCCACTGTTTTTTCTCAAAGTTTTTTGTTCCTCTTTTACTTTTAGCACAAACATTTTGGTAATCTTCAATATATTTTGTTTCCAGATCTTTTAGCTTTTCTTCCACTTTTCCTATTTGCAGTGATCTTTTTTAATTCAATAGCAAAAGGACAAATTTGAACGGGGCTTTTAATTTTTTAGTGTTGCATTGATAATTCCTGGAGTTGGGTTGTTTTACCTCTGAGGCACTTTTTTGCACGCCATGGGCTAAAAGGTCAGGTCACATGGACCCCGAAGGTTCAGAGAAGGTTGGGGGAGGGGACCCACTGGAACAGCTGTTGGGAGACAGATGGTAGCCTCAAGTCAAGGCCATCCAGCGTGTTCTTTAACGTGCACAGCGTATGGCTCTCCCGCACATGGGGCCACGGCTTAATGTCCCATCTGACGGACGGCGGCCTTTCCAAGCCCATCGGTGTCCCCTACTGACCGTGGGTAGGGCGGGGAATTTTGCGCAGATAAATCTCAACGCTGACCCAGCTGGGACTCGAACTGGAGACAAATGATAGCCTCCAGTCATCCAGCGTGTTCTTTAACGTGCACAGGGATGCTCTCCCGCATACGGGGCCACGGCTTAACGTCCCATCCGACGGACGGCGGCCTTTCCAAGCCCATCGGTTCCCCTACTGACCGTGTGCAGGGCGGGGAGTTTATTCCTGAAGAGAGAACTAAATTCAATTAGATTAGACTGGTTGTTTGCATTTTGCAGTTCATCTGAGATATTTTTCTTGAAACCAATTAGTATTCAAAAGAAGTTTAGATATTTTAAACCAAAAGTTAGCAGAAATAATGATTGGTAGATGATCGCTTCCAAGACAATCGTGATGTGTTGTCCATGCAAAATATTTGGCAAAGGGAGCTGACACAAGGGAGAGATCAATAGCACTTTCTCTTCCTGGAAGTTTAAAAAAATTAGGAGATCCATCATTGAGGGGGCGGGGGTGGCTCAGTCGGTAGCGCGCCAGGTTCGTAATCTGTAGTTCCCAGGTTCGAGTCCCAGCTGGGTCAGCGTTGAGATTTATCTCCGCAAAATTCCCCGCGCTGCCCACGGTCAGTAGGGGACACCGATGGGCTTGGAAAGGCCACCGTCCTTCGGATGGGACGTTAAGCCGTGGCTCCGTGTGCGGGAGAGCCATACCCTGTGCACGTTAAAGAACACGCTGGATGGCCTTGACGGGAGGCTACCATCTGTCTCCCAACAGCTGTTCCAGTGGGTCCCCTCCCCCAACCTTCTCTGAGCCTTCGGGGTCCATGTGACCTGGCCATTTAGCCCATGGTGTGCAAAAAAGTGCGGCTCAGAGGTGAAACAACCCAAAAAAATCCATCATTGAGCAGAACCAGGTTAAGATCCATGTTCAGATCTCCAACAATGTTTCCTCTTCCGTCTGTGTGGAACCCCCAAGTTCTGCTCCGTGTGTTCCAGTCTCCGCAGATCAGCCATGGTTGAGGGGGGGGGGGGGGCATTGATGCAAAGTATTTTTGAAATCTACCAACGAAGAGTCGTATCCTGGATGATACAGTGAGATAATGCTGAAGATAAAATCATTAATTTTCATTCGCACTTATGAATTTGAGGAATTAGATAGCGACAGATCTTAATAGGAGCTTGGGTAATTTGGAGTGAACATAGTAGTCACCCCTTGTAGATCCATCGTTTCTAGGTTTTAGATAAGAAACGTACTGAGGGATCTTGGGAGCCTTTTACATAAGTTTCATTAAAAATCAGAATTTGAAAATGTTTTTTCCGAAAATGAGCACTTAACTGGGGAATTTTATTTTTCAGACCTCTACAGTTCCACTGAAATAGCGGGCGGGGGTGGCTCAGTCGGTAGCGCGCCAGGCTCGTAATCTGTAGTTCCCAGGTTCGAGTCCCAGCTGGGTCAGCGTTGAGATTTATCTCCGCAAAATTCCCCGCCCTGCCCACGGTCAGTAGGGGACACCGATGGGCTTGGAAAGGCCGCCGTCCATCGGATGGGACGTTAAGCCGTGGCCCCGTGTGAGGGAGAGCCATACCCTGTGCACTTTAAAGAACACGCTGGATGGCCTTGACGGGAGGCTACCATCTGTCTCCCAACAGCTGTTCCAGTGGGTCCCCTCCCCCAACCTTCTCTGAGCCTTCGGGTCCATGTGACCTGGCCATTTAGCCCATGGTGTGCAAAAAAGTGCGGCTCAGAGGTAAAACAACCCAACTCTCCCCCAACCTTCTCTGAGCCTTCGGAACCCTTGTGACCTGGCCATTTAGCCATGGCTGCTTGAGGATGATGATGATGATGATGTGCAAAAAAGCGCCGCTCAGAGGTAAAACAACCCAACAACCCATATCAAATAATGCTGTTTACGCTTGCCAAATACGGCTGTTTGTGCATTTCTAATAATGCTATTTGTGCTTGTTAAATTATGCTGTTTGTTATCAAAATAATGCTTTTTGAGCAGTTAAATAGCGTTGCTTTTGAGTATCGAGGGGGCGGGGGTGGCTCAGTCGGTAGCGCGCCAGGCTCGTAATCTGTAGATCCCAGGTTCGAGTCCCAGCTGGGTCAGCGTTGAGATTTATCTCCGCAAAAATTACCCGCCCTGCCCACGGTCAGTAGGGGACACCGATGAGCTTGGAAAGGCCGCCGTCCGTCGGATGGGACGTTAAGCCGTGGCCCCGTGTGTGGGAGAGCCATACCCTGTGCACGTTAAAGAACACGCTGGATGGCCTTGACGGGAGGTTACCATCTGTCTCCCAACAGCTGTTCCAGTGGGTCCCCTCCCCCAACCTTCTCTGAACCTTCGGGGTCCATGTGACCTGGCCATTTAGCTCATGGTGTGCAAAAAAGTGCCGCTCAGAGGTAAAACAACCCAACAACCCATATCAAATAATGCTGTTTATGCTTGCTAAATACGGCTGTTTGTGTATTTCTAATAATGCTATTTGTGCTTGTTAAATTATGCTGTTTGTTATCAAAATAATGCTTTTTGAGCAGTTAAATGGCGTTGCTTTTGAGTTATCGAATTATGCCGTTTGTTGTTACTTCTGTTGTTTTTGCATATCAAAAAATGTTTGTGCTTATTAAATATTCTACTTGTTGTTATGCAATATTGCTGCTTGTGCACATTAAATAGTGTCTGCTTTTACTTTACATAATGCTGCATCTGCATATTTCAAAAAGATTTAATGAAATGAAAAATTGAAGTGCACAAACAGCATTGTTTGTTGGGTTGGGTTGTTTTACCTCTGAGCGGCACTTTTTTTCACACCATGGGCTAAATGGCAGGTCACAAGGACCCCGAAGGCTCAGAGAAGGTTGGGGGAGGGGACCCACTGGAACAGCTGTTGGGAGACAGATGGTAGCCTCCCGTCAAGGCCATCCAGCGTGTTCTATAACGTGCACAGGGCATGTCTCTCCCACACATGGGTCCACGGTTTAACATCCCATCCGACGGACGGCGGCCTTTCCTAGCCCATCGGTGTCCCCTACTGACCGTGGGCAGGGCGGGGAATTTTGCGGAGATAAATCTCAACGCTGACCCAGTTGGGACTCGAACCTGGGAACTTTACAGATTACGAGCCTCGCGCGCTACCGACTGAGCCACCCCCGCCCCAATGCGTCCACGGATTTGCAAACATATACTATGGAAATGTTTCTGGGGACCGTGAAGAAAAGACTAAGGGTTTGTGGGAAGGCAACAAACACAAAGTTTCGACTGGTCCTTTCCTCCAATTCCCTATCCTATATCAAAATTATAAATAAATAATAAATACTCCCTCAAGCAGCTGCTTGCCACAGAGGTCTGACAGGAGCCTGTCAGTTTATATGCCACAGTAGGAGATCTGAGAGGATGGCAGGACCTCAGCAGAAAAACGACACACACATCCATGCCTAAATCCGGGGCTCGAACCCAGGTCCCTTAGATCAGTAGCCAAGCGTGCTAACCACTCGGCCACGGTTCAATTCGCCGACGAAACACGGAAAGATAAACTAAGCGCGTGCATTTTGTTTTAACTATCTCTGGCCTCCACTATTTTTCCTTTGCTGATTTTTCTGTTTTCCTTTCACGATTCCCTTTTATCGTTCGGTTCGAGAGAGTGCCACGATACGATGAGATCATCTGCCCCGAGGAGGAGGAGGAGGAGGAGGAGGTTGAGGCAGCTCAATGGGATGCATTTACAAACAGTGTCCGTTAACCTGCAGCCTCCGAAGACAAGAGATGCTGAGATGAATTCCATCAACAACTAACAACGAGTTTTGCTGTGTCTGGAGGATGGGAAAAGTTTTCAGTTAGCTATTCTGACGTAGAAGGTCTCGTTTTACGTCATTTCCTGTCCTTAAACAACGAATGGGGTTGAGTCGCGATATTTTGTTCCCAAAATGAAAAAAAAAAAATTGTCATGGGAACAATAGTTGCATGCTTCAGAAAAGTGAGATCCCTGTGGATAAGGGGCGGTGGTGGCTCAGTCGGTAGCGCGCCAGGCTCGTAATCTGTATTTCCCAGGTTCGAGTCCCAGCTGGGTCAGCGTTGAGATTTATCTCCGCAAAATTCCCCGCCCTGCCCACGGTCAGTAGGGAACACCGATGGGCTTGGAAAGGCCGCCGTCCGTCGGATGGGACGTTAAACCGTGGCTCCGTGTGCGGGAGAGCCATACCCTGTGCACGTTAAAGAACACGCTGGATGGCCCTGACGGGAGACTACCATCTGTCTCCCAACAGCTGTTCCAGTGGGTCCCCTCCCCCAACCTTCTCTGAGCCTTCGTGGTCCATGTGACCTGGCCATTTTGCCCATGGTGTGCAAAAAAGTGCCGCTCAGAGGTAAAACAACCCAACCCAAACACCACATACACAAAAATAGGCTAACTGTGTAACAAGATCTTGTCGCCAGATCGTCAAAGGAAACTCTAGATCGAAATTTATTTTACAAGCTTATGAGAAGATTAGTTTTCGTTGAATGGCAACGTCATCGTCAAAAGAAACAGTTCGTCTGCTATTGCCTTCTGATCGTTCTATTTGATAACGTTTCGTGCAAAATTCGAAATTTAAAAGCATGTACAGTCGCTCAAAGAAATATCCGAACACTATCGTTGATTACAGAATCCAGAAAAAATATCTGGCAACGATTTTTTTAGAGATTAGTGATCTGGCATCCTTCGTGTCACGTGACACGAACAGTTGGTTTGGCCATGTTGCCCGTATGAATAATTATAGATTGGCGAATAGGGTTATGAACAGCGTGTCTAAAGGCCTCAGAAAGAGTGGGAGACCTAGGATGCGGTGGGCAGACAATGTCAAACAGAACCTTGTTAGAATTGGTGTGCAGTGGCCAGATGCAGCAGATGTAGCTCAGGATAGACTTGCTTGGAGAACTAAATTCCACGGTCTGGTTGGACCTCCGTAGCCCATGGCTGCTTGAGGAGGAGGAGGAGGATGAATAGGGTTATGAACAGTGTGCCTATAGGTCTCAGAAAGAGGGGGAGACCTAGGATGCGGTGGGCAGACAATGTCAAACAGGACCTTGTTAGAATTGGTGTGCAGTGGCCAGATGCAGCAGATGTAGCTCAGGATAGACTTGCTTGGAGAACTAAATTGCACGATCTGGTTGGACCTCCGTAGCCCATGGCTGCTTGAGGATGATGATGATGAGATTTGCACAATTTTTTAAATTAATTTATAAACATTTGGGACGCCGAAATTTGCACAAAATTGTTCCAGTCTCCTATATAAAAGTTTGGTTCAGTCGATAGCACTTCTACCATAGTTTAAAAAATATTAGTTGCTTTTGTATATCTCAGGTTCGTAATCTGCACTTCCCAGGTTCGAGTCTCAGCCGCACCGGCGTTGAGATTTATCTCCACAAAACTACGTGCTCTGCCCTCGGTCAGTAGGGGAAAGATATTCTTGCATATACCGTCGTCCAACGGATGATACGGTAAGCCATGGTCCTGTGTGCGACAGTCATCCTGTGACGTCAATGAACATGCTGGATGGCCTTGACGGGAGGCTACCATCTTCATCCTAACAGCTGTCCAGTGGGTTCCCTTCCCATACCTTCTTTCATTCCTTGGGGTCCTTGTGACCTGGTCATTTTGCCCATTATGTCGAAAATAGTGCAGCTGAGAGGTAAATCAATTCTATCTATTCTACCACATTTCATTATTAAGAATATTAACATTTATTTTGATCATTCTTTAATGGGGCGGGGGTGGCTCAGTCGGTAGCGCGCCAGGCTCGTAATCTGTAGTTCCCAGGTTCGAGTCCCAGCTGGGTGAGCGTTGAGATTTATCGCCGCAAAATTCCCCGCCCTGCCCACGGTCAGTAGGGGACACCGATGGGCTTCGAAAGGCCGCCTTCCGTCGGATGGGACGTTAAGCCGTGGCCCCGTGTGCGGGAGAGCCATACCTTGTGCACGTTAAAGAACACGCTGGATGGCCTTGACGGGAGGCTACCATCTGTCTCCCAACAGCTGTTCCAGTGGGTCCCCTCCCCCAACCTTCTCTGAGCCTTCGGGGTCCATGTGACCTGGCCATTTAGCCCATGGTGTGCAAAAAAGTGCCGCTCAGAGGTAAAACAACCCAACCCATTCTTTAATATAATCGAGAATTGCGAAAATGAACAAATATGATCTTACAAAATTTTGTGGGATTCCATAATCATATTTTTTTTAACATCCCAGTTACATCATTTGCATAATGATTAATTAATTCACTGGGCCAATTAATTTCCCGGGCATCGTTTTCAATTATCTTATTATCAGCCGTGATTAATTAGCTTCAGCAATTTCTTTATTAGTATCTCGGTTAGTTAACTTGCAATCTCAAAGTTGTTAATATGCTAAAACAATTCATCGTCGTTACTAAATCATTTACCAGAATCTGGAATTCCTTTACGGAAACAAAATAGAATGTGATAATGATTTGCCGATTCAGATCAATTAAAAACGGATGTTGCACATCTATCAATAATAGAAAGTTTGTTCGTGGCAGTCATATCTCTCAGAGTAATCGGGGGGGGGGGGACACTTCAATTTTTTGCAGTATATTTCTGGTAGAGGTTTGAGTAGCAGTACCAAATTTTCAATCTAAATTCAAAGAAGTGTACTTCCTAGAAGTAATGGTAACTGGTAACAGTGTTGTTGGGTTGTTGGGTTGTTTTACCTCTGAGCGGCACTTTTTTTTTGCACAACATGGGCTAAATGGCCAGGTCACAAGGACCCCGAGGGCTCAGAGAAGGTTGGGGGAGGGGACACACTGGAATAGCTGTTGGGAGACACATGGTAGCCTCTCGTCAAGGCTATCCAGCATGTTCTTTAACATGCACAGGGTATGGATCTATCCGCACATGGAGTAATGCCCCATGGTATCCCTCCGAGAAACTGGATTCGCTACCAAATTTATTGTTGCTATTTACTGCTTCCTAACTGTGAACGTAAGAGTAATAATAACATTTTAATTTGGTGTTGTGGCCAGACGGGTGGGGGTGGCTCAGTCGGTAGCGCGCCAGGCTCGTAATCTGCAGTTCCCAGCTGGGTCAGAGTTGAGATTTATCTCCGAAAAACTCCCCGCTCTGCCCACGGTCAGTAGGAGACACCGATGGGTTGGAAAGACCGCCGTCTGTCGGATGGGGATGTTAAGCCGTGGTCCCGTGTGCGGGAGAGCCATACCCTGTGCATGTTAACGAACACGCTGGATGGCCTTGACGGGAGGCTACCATCTGTCTCCCAACAGCTGTTGCAGTGGGTCTCTTCCCCCAGCCTTCTCTAAGCCTTCGGGGTCGTTGTGATCGGCCATTTAGCCCATGATGTGCAAACAAAGTGCCGCTCAGAGGTAAAACAACCCAACAACGCTGTTACCAGATTCCTCATATTTTCAAAGGCAAGACCTCTGTGGCAAGCAGCTGCTTGAGGGGGTATTATTTTTTTTAAATTATTTTTTTTTTTTTTAAGCCATCCCATTGCAGTTAAGGACCTGATTTTTTAAGGGCGGGGGTGGCTCAGTCGGTAGCGCGCCAGGCTCGTAATCTGTGGTTCCCAGGTTCGAGTCCCAGCTGGGTCAGCGTTGAGATTTATCTCCGCAAAATTCCCCGCCCTGCCCACGGTCAGTAGGGGACACCAATGGGCTTGGAAAGGCCGCCGTCCGTCGGATGGGACGTTAAGCCGTGGCCCCGCGTGCGGGAGAGCCATACCCTGTGCACGTTAAAGAACACGCTGGATGGCCTTGACGGGAGGCTACCCTCTGTCTCCCAACAGCTGTTCCAGTGGGTCCCCTCCCCCAACCTTCTCTGAGCCTTCGGGGTCCACGTGACCTGGCGATTTAGCCCATGGTGTGCAAAAAAGTGCCGCTCACAGGTAAAACAACCCAAACAACCCAACCTGTTTTTTAACCCAACGCAAGGTGAGACAGCGGGCAAAATTTGGGTTAGTTTACTCAAGTACATTGGGAATCACATAGTATGAAAATCTGGCGTTATAGAAATCTCGATAGTTTGCGACGAAGCCACGGGCTTCGAGAGCGAGCCCTGACGTAAACGACCTGAGTAATATAGTCAGACATGTCGAGGCACTTTCTGAATAACCTTGTTTTGGCTTCTTAATTTTCGTCAGTTGGGGCATAAAACTTCGACCCGTGTCCAAGGTGGCGGGAGTGGTTCAGTCGGTAGCGCGCCAGGCTCGTAATCTGTATTTCCCGGGTTGGAGTCCCAGCTATGTCAGCGTTGAGATTTATCTCCGCAAAATTCCCTGCCCTGCCCACGGTCAGTAGGGTACATCGATGGGTTTGGAAAGGCCACCGTCCGTCGGATGGGACTTAAAGCCGTGGCTCCGTGTATGGGAGAGCCATACCCTGTGCACGTTAAAGAACACGCTGGATGGCCTTGACGAGAGGTTACCATCTGTCTCCCAACAGCCGTTCCAGTGGGTCCCCGTATCCAACCTTCTATGAGCCTTCGGGGTCCATGTCACCTGGCCATTTAGCCCATGGTGTGCAAAAAAGTGCCGCTCAGAGGTAAAACAACCCAACCCGTGTCCAAGAGAGAGCGTTACCTTGTGCACGTTAAAGAACACGCTGGATGGCTTCCATCTGTCTCCTAAAAGCTGTTCAAGGGGTCCTTTTCTCTTCCCAGTGGGGCTTGTGTGGCTCAGTCGGTAGCGCGCCAGGCAGTTAATCTGCAGTTACCAGGTTCGAGTCCCAGCTGGATCAGCGTTGAGATTTATCTTCGCAAAATTCCCGCCCTGCCCACGGTGTGTAGGGGACACCGATGGGCTTGGAAAGGCCGCCGTCCGTCGGATGAGACGTTAAGCTGTGGCCCCGTGTGCGGGAGAGCCATACCCTGTGCACGTTAAAGAACACGCTGGATGGCCTTGACGGGAGGCTACCATCTGTCTCCCAACAGCTGTTCCAGTGGGTCCCCTCTCCCAACCTCTCCAACCTTCTTCGGGGTCCTTGTGACCTGGCCATTTAGCCCATGGTGTGCAAAAAAGTGTCGCTCAGAGGTTAAACAACCCAATAATATATTCCGTATACAGTAACAAAAAAAAATATTCGCAAATTCCACTATCCCGATTTCCTCTTTAAATTCCCCATTAATATAAGCATTAATCTCCGACTCGAAAAATACGTATCTCGGACACAACGAATGTTTCAAAACCAGCTAAAAATCATCCTCATCTGGAATTCATCCGGCAACTCTGTCATACCTCCCACCACTTCACAATCATATATATAGTACTGGCTCGCTTTCTCTGCTGCTCCACGTCATGTGTCTTTAATGAAATCCCATCTTTTCCTCAGCTGAGCTCCCGAGCTTCCAAAAGCCACAGCCTCAGCCAATTTCCTTGATGTAATTTCCCAGAGAAAACAGAAACAACCCGTGGCACGTACTTGTACCAAGTACTTCCCTTTCTTTTGCTTACCCCCCCCCCACCTTAACATTCCTCCTTCCTTCAACTCCCCCCCCCCTCTCTTCTTTCCATTCTTCTTCTTCTAATTCCATTCTTATAGTTTCCTCGCTTCAACCTCTGATTTTTTGTCCACAGAATCAATTTTTTTACCTACGTCATGAAACAGTTTTTAATGATCTAAATAGGGACTCTTTCCCTATCCATTTTCCCTATAGAGTCGTAAGGGAAATCATTGGAGTACGTAATCGTTTCCACCGAAGCCAACGCCGTAATATAGTGTGCACATGGTGTGTGTGTGTGTGTTTGAGAGAGTTTGTGTGTGAACGTGTACTCCTTAGGCAGGAAGGTCTCCAGGATCGGCACATTAGGCTTGCACGAGGTGTTCCTTTTCCAGCAGCTCTTTCGGTTGATGGTGAAAGAGTAAGTCTTAAAAGTTTAAAGGATGAGGATTTCGAAGGCTTAGTTTGAACTCTACTGGGGTAAAGTGATGTTGATTTTGTTGAGAACGAAGGAGAACCCAACTTTAAGTTGGTTTCTTGTGTTTGGGAATAAAGGAAAATCGCCGTTTGTTGTAAGAAAGGTAAAAACAAAACTGTTTCTGGTAAATATCTGATGTTGAAACATTTGCTTAAAGAAGATCTGCAATTCGTGGATCAGCATCAAAACGATCTACGATTTACTGGGTTTATAAGTTTGGGTTTTAGTCGACGCTTTAGTCTAATAAGACAAAAGTGTTGGGTTGCGTTACTTCTGAATGGCCTTTTGTGTAGAGAATGTGTTAGATCGGCAGGTCACAAGGACCCCGAGAGCTCGGAGAATGTTGGGGAAAGGAACACATTGGTTTCGTCAGGATCATCCAAGATGTTCTTTAACGTGTACATGGGGACACTGCTTTACATCCCATCCAACGGACGTCAGCCTTAGCAAGCCCATCGGCGTCCCCTACTGACCGAGAGGAAAGGTGAGGAGTTTTGCGGAGATAAGTCTAAAAGCTGGAACTCCAACCTGCGAACTACGGATTACCAGCCAGGCGTCTGAGACATCGCCACCCCAAACGACAAACCTTAAGTGCTGTTTTGTGACACAATTTTAACAGTGAAATATATTTCAATCGTATGTCCTTGTTTTAATGTCGAATGTAGTTTAGTTCTCATCATTTACAGTCCAGGCCCTTTATACATCGATGGGCTTGGAAAGGCCGCCGTCCGTATAATTAGGGGGGAGGGGAGTTAAGCCGTGGCCTCGTGTGCGAGAAAGCCATTCTCTGTGCGTGTTAAAGAACACACTGGATGGCCTTGTCATGAGGCTACCATCTGTTTCCCAACAGCTGTTCCAGTGGGTCCCCTCCTCCAACATTTTCTGAGACTTCGGGGTCCTTGTGACCTGGCCATTTAGCCCATGGTGTGCAAAAAAGTGCCGCTCAGAGGTGAAACAACCCAACGTTAAAGAACACGCTGGATGACCTTGACGGGAGGCTACCATCTGTCTCCCAACAGCTGTTCCAGTGGGTCCCCTCCCCCAACCTTCTCTGAGCCTTCGGGGTCCATGTGACCTGGCCATTTAGCCCATGGTGTGCAAAAAAGTGCCGCTCAGAGGTGAAACAACCCAACGTTAAAGAACACGCTGGATGACCTTGACGGGAGGCTACCATCTGTCTCCCAACAGCTGTTCCAGTGGGTCCCCTCCCCCAACCTTCTCTGAGCCTTCGGGGTCCATGTGACCTGGCCATTTAGCCCATAGTGTGCAAAAAAGTGCCGCTCAGAGGTGAAACAACCCAACGTTAAAGAACACGCTGGATGACCTTGACGGGAGGCTACCATCTGTTTCCCAACAGCTGTTCCAGTGGGTCCCCTCCTCCAACATTTTCTGAGCCTTCGGGGTCCTTGTGACCTGGCCATTTAGCCCATGGTGCGCAAAAAAATGCCGCTGAGAGGTGAAACAGCCCAACGTTAAAGAACACGCTGGATGACCTTGACGGGAGGCTACCATCTGTCTCCCAACAACTGTTCCAGTGGGTCCCCTCCCCCAACCTTCTCTGAGCCTTCGGGGTCCATGTGACCTGGCCATTTAGACCATGGTGTGCAAAAAAGTGCCGCTCAGAGGTGAAACAACCCAACGTTAAAGAACACGCTGGATGACCTTGACGGGAGGCTACCATCTGTCTCCCAACAGCTGTTCCAGTGGGTCCCCTACCCCAACCTTCTCTGAGACTTCGGGGTCCATGTAACCTGGCCATTTAGACCATGGTGTGCAAAAAAGTGCCGCTCAGAGGTGAAACAACCCAACGTTAAAGAACACGATGGATGACCTTGACGGGAGGCTACCATCTGTTTCCCAACAGCTGTTCCAGTGGGTCCCCTCCTCCAACATTTTCTGAGCCTTCGGGGTCCTTGTGACCTGGCCATTTAGCCCATGGTGCGCAAAAAAGTGCCGCTGAGAGGTGAAACAGCCCAACGTTAAAGAACACGCTGGATGACCTTGACGGGAGGCTACCATCTGTCTCCCAACAGCTGTTCCAGTGGGTCCCCTCCCCCAACCTTCTCTGAGCCTTCGGGGTCCATGTGACCTGGCCATTTAGACCATGGTGTGCAAAAAAGTGCCGCTCAGAGGTGAAACAACCCAACGTTAAAGAACACGCTGGATGACCTTGACGGGAGGCTACCATCTGTCTCCCAACAGCTGTTCCAGTGGGTCCCCTACCCCAACCTCCTCTGAGCCTTCGGGGTTCTTGTGACCTGGCCATTTAGCCCATGGTGCGCAAAAAAGTGCCGCTCAGTGGTGAAACAACCCAACGTTAAAGAACACGCTGGATGACCTTGACGGGAGGCTACCATATGTCTCCCAACAGCTGTTCCAGTGGGTCCCCTCCTCCAACCTTCTCTGAGCCTTCGGAGTCCATGTGACCTGGCCATTTAGACCATGGTGTGCAAAAAAGTGCCGCTCAGAGGTAAAACAACCCAACTATAAAAAGGGGTAGGAAAAATGTGGTCGCTGCCTTTGAGTCGTATATCAGATAAAAGTTCCTGAAGATAGGTGTTTTTAATAGCCAAAAATAAATTATGAAATTTAAAATACAGCTACATGCGCTTTAAAAATTTTAAAATAAACGAAAAGCAGATCGATCGTGCATTTTGGGTTGAGTTGTTTTGCCTCTGAGCGACACTTTTTTTACACAGCATGGCCTAAATGGCCAGGTCACAAGGACCCTGAAGCCTCAGAGAAGGTTGGGGGAGGGACCCACTGGAATAGCTCTTGGGAGATAAATGGTAGACTCCCGTCAAAGCCATCCAGTGGGTTCTTTAACACACACTGGATGGCTTTGACAGGATATGGCTCTCCCGCACATAGCGCCACGGATTAACGCCCCATCCGACGGACGGTGGCCTTTCCAACCCTATCGTTGTCCTCTACTGACCGTGGAGAGGGCGGGGAGTTTTGCGGAGATAAATCTGAATGCTGACCCAACTGGGACACGAACCTTGGAACAACAGATTACAAGCCTGGCGCGATACCGACTGAGACACCCCCGCCTCGATAATTCGTTGCAGTTTTGATATTGTTTGAGATAAAGTTAAGTTTGTTTATACCTAAATAAATGTAATGAACGTCTAAATTTTCACATATCCCTACTTAGGTCGTAGTGAGAGAAATTATGGCACATTTTAAGAGTTATATTAACGGCTATCTTCCTATAGGGAGTCGAAGTTAGCTCGGTTGATAGCGTTCCTGGCTTGAAATCTGTAGTCTCTAGGTTCGAGTCCCACCTGGTCAGCGTTGAAATTTGTCCGATAAACTCCCTGCCCTCGGTCAATAGGGGACATCGTTGGGCTTGGAAAAGTCACCGTCCGTCGGGTGGGACATTAAGCCGTGACCCCGTGTTCAGGAGAGCCATACCCTGTGCACGTTACAGAACATGCTGGATGGCCTTGAAAGCAGGCTATCATCTATCTCCTAAGACTGTTCCAGTGGGTCCCCTTCCCCAAACTTTCACTGAACCTTTTGGAACTTTGTGAACTGGCCATTTTGTGCGCATTAAAGTGTGGGTTGGGTTGTTTTATCTCTGAGCGGCACTTTTTTTCACACCATGGGCTAAATGGCCAGGTCATTGGACCCCGTAGGCTCAGAGAAGGTTGGGGGAGGGGACCCACTGGAACAGCTGTTGGGAGACAGATGGTAGCCTCCCGTCAAGGCCATCCAGCGTGTTCTTTAACATGCACAGGGTATGTCTCTCCCACACATGGGGCGGGGGTGGCTCAGTCGGTAGCGCGCCAGGCTCGTAATCTGTAGTTCCCAGGTTCGAGTCCCAGCTGGGTCAGCGTTGAGATTTATCTCCGCAAAATTCCCCGCCCTGCCCACGGTCAGTAGGGGACACCGATGGGCTTGGAAAGGCCGCCGTCCGTCGGATGGGACGTTAAGCTGTGGCCCCGTGTGCGGGAGAGACCCTGTGCACGTTAAAGAACACGTTGGATGGCCTTGACGGGGAGCTACCATCTGTCTCCCAACAGCTGTTCCAGTGGGTCCCCTCCCCCAACCTCCTCTGAGCCTTCGGGGTCCATGTGACCTGGCCATTTAGCCCATGGTGTGCAAAAAGTGCCGCTCAGAGGTAAAACAACCCAACCCAACCCTCTCCCACACACGGGGCCACGGCTTAACGTCCCATCCGACGGACGGCGGCCTTTCCAAGCCCATCGGTGTCCCCTACTGACCGTGGGGAGGGCAGGGAATTTTGCGGAGATAAATCTCAACGCTGCCCCAGCTGGGACTCGAACCTGGGAACTACAGATTACGAGCCTGGCGCGCTACCGACTGAGCCACCCCCGCCTTGCATTAAAGTGTGACAAAATATTATTACAGCGAAATTATAAGTTATTTCTATTTCCCTGTCACGTTTTTTCTTTAAATATTCATAACGAAACGTTTATTATTTTAAAACAATTTATATTTAACAAAAAAAAACTTAATATCAGTTTCTAAAATTATATTTATAGAAACAGAAAATGAAGCAAAAAGAGTAGCCTAAATTTAGCCTCCTCGGTGTAGACACTTTTCGACGCATTCACCTTTTCTCTGCTTTCGTATTTTTCGATTACGTTCGAGATGGTTTCCTTAGTTACAGCAATTCAACTACTAGAAATACAAACTCTCGTCTCATCCAAGCGTTCCTGTTTCCTAGAGTTGTTGCAGTACCAGTTCCTTCTAGTCGGCTCGCTGCCGATACAGCCTTAAATAATGTATTCCCTCTGGCCTTCGTCTCACTTTCTGGAATTGACGAACTGTTGGGCCACGGTTGGAAACATAAAAGAGAGACAGCTAAGGGGGGGAAATATTTCTCGAAGCAGAAGATATTACGTGACATTCGATTGCACAGGGTATTACATCATGTGGTTATTATATATCTTTCTAATTCTTAGATACAGGTTGTAACTTAGAGCAACGTATCTTTTCATCTTTTGCATATGAAACACTTTCACATTGGGAAACCCCCCTGCCAACGGTCAGTAGGGGACACCGATGGGTTTGGGAAGACCGCCGTCCGTCGGATGGACGTTAGCCGTGGCCCCGTGTGCGGGAGAACCATACCCTGTGCACGTTAAAGAACACGCTGGATGGCCTTGACGGGAGGCTGCCATCTGTCTCCCAACAGCTTTTCCAGTGGGTCCCATCCCCAACCTTCTCTGAGCCTTCGGGGTCGTTGTGACCTGGCCATTTAGCCCATTGTGTGCAAAAAAGTGCCGCTCAGAGGTAAAACAACCCAACCCAGTAGGTCCCCTCCCCCAACCTTCTCTGAGCCTTCGGGGTCCAGCTGTAGTAATATCCATACCACATCGTGGGCTAAATGGCCTTGTGACCTGGCCATTTAGCCCATGGTGTGCAAAAAAGTGCCGCTCAGAGGTAAAACAAACCAAACACATTGCGAAAATTAATTGAAGTCCTTTTTTTCAAATTTATTCGGGGTAAAAATTGTATTTAAATATCCTGATGTTAAGTCTATGGGACACGACGGTATTTAAGGTAGGTTTTAAGTTACTGGTTTGTTCCATTATTCTAAATATAATGGGTTGTTTTACCTCTGTAGCGGCACTTTTTTTGCACCTAATGGGCTAAATAGCCAGTCACATGGACCCCGAAGGCTTAGAGAAGGTTGGGGGAGGGGACCCACTGGAACAGCTGTTGGAATACAGATGGTAGTCTCCTGACAAGGCCATCCAGCATGTTCTTTAATGGTTCTCCAGAACACAGGCCACGGCTTAACGTCCCATCCGACGGCGGACGGCGGTTTTTCCAAGCCCATCGGTGTCCCCTACTGACCGTGGGCAAGGCGAGATATTTTGCGGAAATAAATCTTAACGCTGACCCTGCCGGACTCGAACCTGGGAACTACAGATTACGAGCCTGGCGCGCTACCGACTGAGCCACCCCCGCCCCATATAATAATAAGTATTGTTACATTGTTTTTAGTAGTCCCATTGTTTTCATTGTTCGGTTGGATATTTTTTACCATGAACTGCACTTTTTGGCACACAATGGGCTAAATTGACAGGTCACAAAGACCCCGAAAGGTTCAGGGAGGAGACCGAGTGGGTTTGGGTTGGGTTGTTTTACCTCTGAGCGGCACTTTTTTGCACACCATGGGCTAAATGGCCAGGTCACATGGACCCCGAAGGCTCAGAGAAGGTTGGGGGAGGGGACCCGCTGGAACAGCTGTTGGGAGACAGATGGTAGCCTCCCGTCAAGGCCATCCAGCGTGTTCTTTAACGTGCACAGGGTATGGCTCTCCCGCACACGGAGCCACAGCTTAACGTCCCATCCGACGGACGGCGGCCTTTCCAAGCCCATCGGTGTCCACTACTGACCGTGGTCAGGGCGGGGAATTTTGCGGAGATAAATCTCAACGCTGACCCAGCTGGGACTCGAACAGACCGAGTGGGCAACTGTTAGGAGACAGATGGTGTCCGGCATGTTCCTGTAACGTGCACAGGGTATGGCTCTCCCTCACACGTATTGTTATTATTTTTATTATTAATAAAATTGGAACATGAAAGTAACTTTAACCTTATCAAGAACGGCAATGATATACAGCAACCATTTCACTGTACATGTTACACAAAAGTACAATTATTGTAATTGCATTGTAATGCTAACATACACGTTCTTTTCAACATTAAATATACAATAGTAATGCCTGCATACAGATACATTTACAGAGTCCAATTTCCTTATCCACAACAATAACTATGACTCGCATGTGCAACCTGACTGGCCTTGACGGGAGGCTACCATCTGTCTCCCAACAGCTGTTCCAGTGGGTCCCCTCCCTTCAACCTTCTCTGAGCCTTCGGGGTCCTTGTGACCTGGCCATTTAGCCCATGGTGTGCAAAAAAGTGCCGCTCAGAGGTGAAACAACCCAACGTTGAAGAACACGCAGGATGACATTGACGGGAGGCTACCATCTGTCTCCCAACAGCTGTTCCAGTGGGTCCCCTCCTCCAACCTTCTCTAAGCCTTCGGGGTCCATGTGACCTGGCCATTTAGCCCATGGTGTGCAAAAAAGTGCGGCTCAGAGGTGAAACAACTCAACGTTAAAGAACACGCTGGATGACATTGACGTGAGGCTACCATCTGTCTCCCAACAACTGTTCCAGTGGGTCCCCTCCTCCAACCTTCTCTGAGCCTTCGGCGTCCTTGTGACCTGGCCATTTAGCCCATAGTGTGCAAAAAAGTGCCGCTCAGAGGTAAAACAACCCAACCGCATATTCTACATTTAAATAAATTTCAACTTTATCAATTATTATAATGTCATAAAAAGTTTTCCCAAAACAGTTTTTTATTAACTTTAATTTTTTTCGCGTAGTTTCCAAGTTTTTATCTCATTTTTACCATTCCCATAGCCACAACCGTTAGCCACGCGGTCACTTGCACGAAAAGCATCTTTATGCACCCCCAAAAAATATTATTCACATTAATAATAATCACAAGATTAAAAAAGCTTGCAAATTCAGATGGTTTATTCAACGTCTCCTTCTTTTCCACAATACTTCGCCAGTTTCTTTTTAATCTCGCAATGCAGTAGATTCACATTTAAATCTTTACAACTTCTAAATATGCGTGCTTTCGTCAGCACACAAATACATCGCTAACCTTAAGAAAACACAACCCATTACAGCAGCAGCTTCAACTTTGAACAAGGAGAGCCTTCGTTTCCAAGAAACAGCTTCACACGCACAAGTATAAACAAGGTTAACATATTCTCAAGCTTACATCTTTTAGCACCAGGACATCACCACAGTTACGGTTCGTGACACGAAGGACTTATTTTAGACTAGCCTTGTGATGACTTTGTAATACTAATTAATTCAGCTTCACCAATAACCGATTTTCTGTCCCAACTGCTTCATTTTCTAGAACAGCAGAAATACCTTTAAAGAATAAGAGAACACAAGGATAAGACACAGAAAAAAATGTAAGAAAAGTTCAAGAGTAGGTTTGGCGGTGAATAAGTGACCTAGTCTGTGTAAGTGTGGCGCACCATTCCTTTTTCTGCAGTGTACACATCCTCGAAGAATTCCAACAGCTGTTTCAGTTCTCAATAGAGTGCAGTGTGCCCTTTATTCTCGACGTTGCATTAATCATGCTGGTGGTTGCAGTTTAAGCTTCCCATTCCAACACCATATTTTACGCTAAAACAGCCTAGCCAAACGCTAATTTCAATTTTGTGTTGTAGTAGGTTGTTTTCTTCGCAAAAGGGCCGTTTCTGTAGGAGAAATGAAGCGAACAGAGGGTAGATTATGAAGAAGCGAAATGGTGAAGAAATATAACTGAGTTTGTTTCTTCTTGATGGGGGGGGGGATGGCTCAGTCGGTAGCGCGCCAGGCTGTAATCTGCAGTTCCCAGGTTCGATTCCCAGCTGGGTCAGCGTTGAGATTTATCTCCGCAAAATTCCCCGCCTTGCCCACGGTCAGTAGGGGACACCGATGGGCTTGGAAAGTCCGCCGTCCGTCGGATGGGACGTTAAGCCGTGGCCCCGTGTGCGGGAGAGCCATACCCTGTGCACGTTAAAGAACACGCTGGATGGCTTTGACGGGAGGCTACCACCTGTCTCCCAACAGCTGTTCCAGTGGGTCCTCTCCCCCAACCCTCTCAGAGCCTTCGGGGTCCTTGTGACCTGGCCATTTAGCCCATTGTGTACTGAAAAGTGCCACTCAGAGTTAAAACAACTCAACGTTAAAGAACACGCTGGATGGCCTTGACGGGAGGCTACCATCTGTCTCCCAACAGCTGTTCCAGTGGGTTTCCTCCCTCAACCTTCTCTGAAACTTCGGGGTCCATGTGACCTGACCATTTTCCCATGGTGTGCAAAAAAGTGCCGCTCAGAGGTAAAACAATGCAATCCAAAGCCATACCCTGTGCACGTTAAAGAACACGCTGGATGGCCTTGACGGGCTACCATCTGTATCCCAACAGCTGTTCGAGTGGGTCTCCTCCCCCAACCTTCTCTGAGCCTTTGGGGTCCATGTGACCATTTAGCCCATGGTGTGCAGAAAAGTGCCGCTCAGAGGTAAAACAACCCAACCCAAAAGCTTAATGGGGAAGAGAAGAAACATCACGTGATCTTCCTCCTCCTTCGAGTTGTTAGGATCAAGAGAGAATGTCATTTCAGAGCGCGTTCCTTGCGTCTCGGGATTTTATTGAGCAAACCAAGACGTTTACGGCAGTTATTTTAATTAGTCGTTGACGATTATCAGCTTCCTAACAATCGTATCAAAATTGTTTTAAGATCTTGTTACGGAATGATTTGTTTGTTATATAGGGAGAGTTGTTTCATATTGGTGCAGTTATTTTTCTGAGCTGCAATTGGGGTACATCTGATGAGCAAGGGGGTTAAAACACGTTTTGTGAAGGGTTGTTGTTCAGGAAGGATAATTTTCGCTTACGCACTTGCGAGATCTGATGTCGTTGCAGTTTTGCATTAGCGAATAAACTTCGGATATTTTAATATCGCAAATATTTTGGATTACAAATTATGCAAATTTGTATAGAGTTGATATTCTGTTGTTTAACTCTCCAAGGACGGGGCGGGGGTGGCTCAGTCGGTAGCGCGCCAGGCTCGTAATGTGTAATTCTCAGGTTCGAGTCCCAGCTGGGTCAGCGTTGAGATTTATCTCCGCAAAATTCCCCGCCCTGCCAATGGTCAGTAGGGGACACCGATGGGCTTGGAAAGGCCGCCGTCCGTCGGATGGGACGTTAAGCCGTTTCCCCGTGTGAGGGAGAGCCATACCCTGTGCACGTTAAAGAACATGCTGGATGGCCTTGACGGGAGGCTACCATCTGTCTCCCAACAGCTGTTTCAGTGGGTCCCCTCCCCCAACCTTCTCTGAGCCTTCGGGGTCCTTGTGACCTGGCCATTTAGCCCATGGTGTGCAAAAAAGTGCCGCTCAGAGGTAAAACAACCCAACTCTCCAAGGCCATTTATGCAATGCCAAAAAACAAAATGGTGAAATAGCATGAAAACTAAGGCTCGCAAACAATGACGTAATCATTTTTTTTTATTTTTTTTGGGGGGATGGCTCAGTCGATTGCGTGCCAGGCTCGTAATATGTAGTTCCGGGTTCGAATCCCAGCTGGGCAAGCATTGAGATTTATCTCCGCAAAACTCTTCGTCCTCCCTCGGTCAGTACGGGATAGTGATGGGCTTGGAAAGGCAGACGTCCGTCGGATGGGACGTTAAGTCGTGTGTGGGAGAGCCATACCCTGTGCAAGTTAAAGAATACGGTTTATGGCCTTGTCTGGAGGCTACCATCTGTCTCCCAACAGCTGTCCAATGGGTCTCCTCCCTCAAACCTAACCACTGTAATATATGGGCCATTAAGGCAATGATGGTTTCCTTGTTTTTAACATATAAGAATATTTTTTTTTTCATAATTTATACACTTTATCTTTTTTTAAGTTATGCTTATAACACAATTATTTTTTCATATGTACAGTCGGTCAAAAAAAAATATCCGAACACTATGGTTGATTACAGAATTCAGAAAAATATCGGGCAACGATTTTTTTTAGAAATTAGTGATCTGGCAACCTTCGTGTTAGGTTGCCAGATCATTAATTTCTAAAAATAAATCGTTGCCAGATATTTTTTTAATTCTGTAATCAACCATAGTGTTCGGATACTTTTTTGAGCGACTGTAACTGGGGATGTTGAAGTGTGGAGACTAAATTTCGAAAGGATAAAGTTGAAGTATGGAGGCTGAATTTCGAGATGATTTAGTTTGGAATGATGAAGTGTGGGGATGAATTTTGTGAGGATAAAGTTGGTGGTGGAGGCTGAGTTTCGAGATGATGGAATTAGGGATGATGAAGTGTGGGGATGAATTTTGTGAGGATAAAGTTGGTGGTGGAGGCTGAGTTTCGAGATCATGGAATTAGGGATGATGAAGTGTGGGTGTGGGGATGAATTTTGTGAGGATAAAGTTGGTGGTGGAGGCTGAGTTTCGAGATGATGGAATTAGGGATGAAGTGTGGGGATGAATTTTGTGAGGATGAAGTTGGTGGTGGAGGCTGAGTTTCGAGATCATGGAATTAGGGATGATGAAGTGTGGGGATGAATTTTGTGAGGATAAAGTTGGTGGTGGAGGCTGAGTTTCGAGATGATGGAATTAGGGATGATGAAGTGTGGGGATGAATTTTGTGAGGATAAAGTTGGTGGTGGAAATTGTGGCTGAATTTCGGGAGTATGAAGCTGGAAATATTAAAATGTAGAGTGTGAAATTTGTAGAGAATAATATTTGGAAGCAGAAGTTGTGAAGTTTGAATTCTTTAAAGAATGCAGCTTAGCTGTCCACAAAATGGCCACTTAGTCCATTGTATGGACAAAAGTACCACATAGAGGTAAAACAGCTGAACCCATTCCCCCAACTTTCTCTGAACTCTTGGACTCCTTGTGACCTGGCAACTTCGCCCATTATGGGCAAAAAGCACCACTCAAACATAAAAGAATCGAACCCACAGACAAGCACACAAATAATTCGCGGGGGTGGCTCAGTCGGTAGCGCGCCAGGCTCGTAATCTGTAGTTCCCACATTCGAGTCCCAGCTGGGTCAGCGTTGAGATTTATCTCCGCAAAATTCCTCGCCTTGCCCACGGTCACTAGGGGACGCCGATGGGCTTGGAAAGGCCGCCGTCCGTCGGATGGGACTTTAAGCCGTGACCCCGTGTGCGAGAGAGCCATACCCCTGTGCACGTTAAAGAACACACTGGAAGGCTTCGACGGGAAAATACCATCTGTCTCCCAACAGCTGTTCCAGTGGGTCCCCTCCCCCAAACTTCTCTGAACCTTCGGGGTCCTTGTGACCTGGCCATTTAGCCCATGGTGTGCAAAAAATGCCGCTCAGAGATAGAACAACCCAACATAATTCGCGACGCAAAGTCACGTGGACGAATCTCTTGAACTAACAGCAGGAAAGCGATGTCTCACGGATGTTGTCAGCTTCCTTCTCGCGGGGACCCACGTGTTTATTTACTCTGGCGCACGTGGAAAGAGCGCGCTGGGAGCTGTGGAAAGGCTAGATCCGGCGGGAGCAGTCTCAGTTCTCTCCGCCAGCTCGATGATGAATCGTCGCAGACACAGTGACCTTACGACTCTGGGACAGCCAACACTCCATACTCTCCGGATCAACGTCGGCACAGCGTGTCACGCGACGGAAAGATTGAATTTATTTCTGGATGATAAGAAAACATCCTTCTTCCCTTTGGTCGCTCATTAGAAGTTTCTTCAGTTTCTATTCGCTACAAAAGAGGGAGCTGCGAATGGTACTTCTCTCTGGAGAGGGAGTGGATGATTGGCTGAGGTTATTTGTACGGAGCAGAGCCTTGCTGTGCTAAATCAGCACTTTAACTTTACGGACATATATTTCACATTTAAAGCAATGCTATGTAGATAAGTCTGAATATATAATGCTTAAGAAAACAGGATGTTGTCCAGTCGCGTTGTTTTAGCTCTAAGCAGCACTTTTCTCAAACACTGGACTAAATAGCCAGCTCACAAAAACCCCGAGGGCTTTGGGGGCGGGGGTGGCTCAATCGGTAGCGCGCCTGGCTCATAATCTGTAGTTCCCAGGTTCGAGTCCCAGCTGGGTCAGCGTTGAGATTTATCTTCGCAAAACTCTCCGCCCTGCCCACGGTCTGTACCGATGGGCTTGGAAAGGCCGCCGTCCGTCGGATGTGACGTTAAGCCGTGGTTCCGTATGCGAGAGAGCCATACCCTGTGCACGTTAAAGAACACTGGATAGCCTTGGCGGCAGGCTACTATCTGTCTCCTAACAGCTGTTCCAGTGGGTTTCCTCCTCCAACCTTCTCTGAACCTTTGGGGTCTTTGTGACCTGGCCATTTATCCCACGGTGTGCAAAAAAAAAGTGCCCCTCAGAGGTGAAACCACACAACCCAAATCCAGTCGCGTTGTTTTAGCTCTAAGCAGCACTTTTTTCAAACACTGGACTAAATAGCCAGTTCACAAGAACCCCGAGGGCTCAGAAAAAGTTGGGAGATGACCCACTGGAAAACAGGATACGACAGAAAGAACACGCTGGAAGCTCCCATCAAGACCATCCAGCGTGTTCTTTAATGTTCATAGCGTATGAGTAGTGTTGTTTTACCTCGGAGTGGCACTTATTTTTGCACAATGGGCAAAATGGCCAAGTCCAAAGGACACCAAGGACTCGAAGGTTAGGAGAACTCACTGGACAGTTATGTGGGAGCCTTCTTTCACGGCCATCCAGCATGTTCTTTAAAGTGCCGGGTATGGACTCGTCTGTATACTGCTCCACGGCTTAACTACCTGTACAGTCGCTCAAAAAAGCATCCGAACACTACGGTTGATTACAGAATTCAGAAAAAATATCTGGCAACGATTATTTTTAGAATGGTCTGGCAACCTTCGTGTCTGACACGAAGGTTGCCAGATCACTAATTCTAATACTTTCTCCCTCTCTTTCTCATTTGGATTACTTTCTTCCTCTCTCATTTGGATCACTTTCTCCCTCTCTCTCTCTCATTTGGATCACTTTCTCCCTCTCTCTCTCTCATTCGGATCACTAGCCCTCTCTCTCTCTCATTCAGATCACTAGCCCTCTCTCTCTCTCATTCGGATCACTTTCTCCCTCTCTCTCTCTCATTTGGATCACTTTCTCCCTCTCTCTCATTTGGATCACTTGCCTTCTCTTATTTGGATCACTTTCTCCCTCTCTCTCTCATTCGGATCACTAGCCCTCTCTCTCTCATTCGGATCACTTGCCCCCCCACCCCTCTCTCTCATTCGGATCACTTGCCTTCTCTTATTTGGATCACTTTCTCCCCCTCTCTCTCTCATTCGGATCACTTTCTCCCTCTCTCTCTCATTCGGATCACTTTCTCCCTCTCTCTCTCATTCGGATCACTAGCCCTCTCTCTCTCTCATTCGGATCACTTGCCTTCTCTTATTCGGATCACTTTCTCTTTCTCCTTTGGATCACTTTCTCCCTCTCTCTCTCATTCGGATCACTAGCCCTCTCTCTCTCTCTCTCTCATTCGGATCACTTGCCTTCTCTTATTTGGATCACTTTCTCCTTTGGATCACTTTCTCCCCCTCTCTCTCGGATCACTTTCTCCCCCTCTCTCTCGGATCACTTTCTCCCTCTCTCTTTCATTCTGATCACTAGCCCTCTCTCTTTCATTCTGATCACTTGCCCTCTCTCTTTTATTCGGATCATTAGCACACTTTCTTTCATTCGGATAACTTTCCCTCCCCGATTGATATCACTTTCCCTCTCTCTTTCATTCGGATCACTAGCACTCTCTCTTTCATTCCCAATACGTCTCCCTTTTCCTTCAGATCACTTTTCCCTAAGTTCATTCGAATCACCCCCCCCTCCCCGCCCTTTATTTTTTTAAATTCTCTTAGGGTGTGAAATGACGTAAATATGTGTTATACAATAGATATGGTTAACATGAAAGTATAATATGCAATTTATAATATGGAATCACGTTATTTCTACCTTAGTTAATAAACTGCGAAATAATCATAATTTGCTGCTAAGGATGCGTCAGCAAGCTTTGCGCAGTAACCAAGAGTTCATCTCGACGAAAGTATTTCCAAAGAAAGTTTTCTGATTTTCAGGATGCGATAAATTTCACCAACAGTAACAATAAGTGTGAAAAAATCCACCAATCCGTCTCACGGTTGGGTTGTTTTACCTCTGAGCTGCACTTTTTTGCACACCATGGGCTAAATGGCCAGGTCACATGGACCCCGAAGGCTCAGAGAAGGTTGGGGGAGGGGACCCACTGGAACAGCTGTTGGGAGACAGATGGTAGCCTCCCGTCAAGGCCATCCAGCGTGTTCTTTAACGCGCACAGGGTATGGCTCTCTCGCACACGGGGCCACGGCTTAACGTCCCATCCGACGGACGGCGGCCTTTCCCCAAGCCCACCAATCCGTCTCACGGACTTACCTTTCCAAAAGTAAGTCTGAATCGGTTCAGCCTTAGCCTTTTAACCCTTTCAGGACCATAAGGTTTCTAAGAGTAAATATTAGTATGTAACTGTTTATTTTAGTTTGTTTAGACGTAAAATAAATAAAAATCATAAGAAAAAAACATAACAATGTGTAGTTTTTTTGGAATTTTATGGGAAATATTTTTCCCAATGGACTATAAAGGTAACACAAATTATAGTTAGGCTCATTATGCAATGTCTTTTATTTATTGGTTTATTAGAACAAAATGTTAACTAAAATAATACAAAATTATGAAATAAAATTACTATACAAAATGATGTGCTAATTATGATATTCTGCGAAGCAATTTCTTTTGGTAGTGAGGCAAAGATGGACATTACACATAGTACATATATTATGCGCCCTGACAATTCTGTTTTTGTTTTCTAAACGTTCCCGTTTACGTAACTGCGTTCGGCATACGTTCTATTTTGACATTCTGTATAAAAAATGCAGATAAGGTTATAATTAAATACGACAATCACCAATTTTAAAATGGGAAAAATGTTTCCCTTAGTCGTGAAAGGGTTAACTTATGGAGCCAATGTCGCGTAATCAGCAGGCCTTGCGTTCGAAGGCTGCCTTGCGGATTTTTTTCACCATTTGGAAATTGCTTCTGATCTTCAGAAACAATAAGGATATTCATTCTTTCCATTCTTCTTTCTTATGACATCATTTTTACTCCTAACACCATTCCCAAATTGCAAAATATTTTGGAACCTTATAGTGTGGTTTTCGCTAAGAGAGCAATTCTTAAGTGTGTTTTTGAAAGATTCAAAAATTTAAACCAACAGACATCTGAGAACAAAAATACGATCAACATTTATGAAACATTTTCTTTTTTCATTTTAATCTATTTTATTATTTTTCTTTTTGAAAATTGATATTTGGGAAATGTAATAAAAATCAATATTTGAATGAAATTTTTAGAACTATTATGTGAAAAATTAGAATACAGAATTATGTACTTATCAACAATGTTCAACAAATAATAAATAAATATTAATACATGATTAAGTGGTACTGTTTTCGTTTATTTAGACTTCTGGCGATTGTACAGTCGCTCAAAAAAGTATCCGAACGCTACGGTTGATTGCAGAATTCAGAAAAAATATATGGCAAGGAATTTTTTAGAAATTAGTGATCTGGCAACCTTCGTGTCACGTGACACGAAGGTTGCCAGATCACTAATTTCTAAAAAAAAAAACGTCGTTGCCGGATATTTTTTCTGAATTGTGTACCATAGTGTTCGGATACTTTTTCGACACGAAGATTGCCAGATCGCTAATTTCTAAACCTGGATCGTGTGGGCTCACTCACAGTAATATTGAGCGTGTGCAGTTACCGTTCACAGCAAACTGGAGCGTGTGCAGTTACTGCACACGCTCCAGTTTGCTGTGAACGGTAACTGGAGCGTGTACAGTTGCTGTACAAGCTCCAGATATTTTTTCTGAATTCTGTAATCAACCATAGTGTTCGGATACTTTTTTGAGCGACTGTACAAGCATTATCAATATTATTTTGTAAGGACAACTAATAGAAATTTTGACGATTTCATTTAAGAAATGTATTGTTAGTGTCGATACAACAGATAGTGTTTTTTAAAGAAAATTATTAAAAAGCTGTATTGTATTCATACAATTTATGGTGTCCTGGCAAAATAATATGAATAATATTGGTATAACATAGGGCTCAAAGTGTTAAACGTAAGTATATATTTCTTTGGGGGAGGGGCCTCAAAACTCCTTTGGGAAAAAATAGGTATAAAATGTAAAAGAAAATTGCTTGTCATAGGTATTAAACAGTAAAAATTATAATGATTAAATGCTAGGGCTGTTAAGTTTGTGTTAACATCTGAGATGCACTTTTTTGTACACACTGGGCTAAATAACCAGGTCACAAGGACCCCAAGGGTTCCCACTAGAACAGCTGTTGGGAGACAGAAGGAAACCTATCGTCAAAGCCATCCAGCGTGTTCTTTAACGTGCAAGGGTATGACTCTCGGCACAAGAACCACAGCTTAACGTTTCATGCGACGGAAGACTGCATTTCCAAGTCCATCGGTGTCCCCTACTGACCGTAGCAGGGCGGGGAGTTGTGCGAAGATAAATATCAAGGAAGGAACAAGTGGGACTCGAACCTGGGAACTGCAGATTACGAGCCTGGCCAGCTAGCAACGGAGCCAATCGGCAATTCTTTTTATAGCTGATAGTACTACAATTTATTTTTCCAGGTTTCGTAATTTTCTGCATATTAAATGAATATTATTTTTTTAAATCAGTTTGAAAGAAATGCACAAAAATATATACAACTAAACCGAACAAAATGTAAACACTATAACAGAAATCTGGAATAAAGGAGATCGTAGCTGTCGCCCATATTCCTGGTAAAAATACATAAATTAAAAAGAATTTAACCGACAGTGTAACTATAAAATACGATTTTTATCATATTTTATACCATCACCATTAAACACAAAAAAAAAAAACTGATCTGTTGTTTTGTGTGAGTTTTTTTCTACCATCACCATTAAACACAAAAAAAATGATCTGTTGTTTGTGCTGAGTTTGCATCACCAAAACCAAGAAAAAATAAAAAGATCTGTGTTGAAAAAAATTCGCGTAAATTAAAGTAAAAAGGTCTAATTACTACATGTGCAAAATAGGTAGCTAAAAACAACCTGAAATCGCTTCATCAAAGTCTGCAATCTTAACACTAAAAACTTGAACTAGTAACTTCATTAGTCTCTGCAAAGGCTTCACACTAAAACAACCTGTATCAGTAACTTCATCAATATCTGCAAAGTCTTGATAAGTAAAAAACATCCTGTATTAGTTTCATCAATATCTTCAAAGACTTCATACTAAACAATTTGTACTAGTTTCTGAAAAGGCTTAAAAATTAAACTGACAGTCTTGTACAGTCGCTCAAAAAAGTATCCGAACACTATGGTTGATTACAGAATTCAGAAAAAATATCTGGAGCGTGTACAGCAACTGTACACGCTCCAGTTACCGTTCACAGCAAACTGGAGCGTGTGCAGTTACTGCACACGCTCCAGTTTGCTGTGAACGGTAACTGCACACGCTCAATATTACTGTGAGTGGGCTCACACGATCCAATGTGCTGTGAACATTAACCGCAACCGCTCCAGTTTGCTGTGAACGGTAACTACACACGCTCCATATTCATTGCATTATATATTAAAAAAATCCGAACACTACGGTTGATTACAGAATTCGGAAAAAATATCTGGCAACGATTTTTTTTAGAAATTAGTGAACTCTGGGAACCTTCGTGTCACGTGACACGAAGGTTCCCAGATCGCTAACTTCTAAAAAATTCCTTGCCATATATTTTTTCTGAATTCTGCAATGAACCGTAGCGTTCGGATACTTTTTTGAGCGATTTTACCAGTAACTTCCCATCAATTACTGCAAAGGCTTCACGCTAAAACTAATAACCTGAACTAGTAACTTCACCAGTTACCGCAGAGGCTTTAAAATAAAACAACCTATACCAGTAACTTCAATAATTACTACAAAAGCTTCGAGGCAAAAAGAAAGTGAAGAATCAATATAGATTACAGCGCTGGAAGGAAATTGTCTCCTTGTTTGAACTAAACATCACGTTCAAAAATAGAGATTTCAGACATTAAAAAAAAAGACAAAAACATTAAAAAAAACAGCCTTTTAGTTGGTTAGTTGTTTTACCTCTGAGCGGCACTTTTTTTGCACACAATGGGCTAAATGGCCAGGTTCTCAAGGACCCCGGAGGCTCAGAGAAGGTTGGGGGAGGAGACCCACTGGAACAGCTGTTGGGAGACAGATGGTAGCCTCTCGTCAAGGCCATCCAGCGTGTTCTTTAACGTGCACATGGTATAGCTCTCCCGCACACGGGGCCACAGCTTAACGTCCCATCCGACGGACGGTGGCCTTTCCAAGCCCATCGGTGTTCCCTACTGATAGTGGGCAGGGCGGGGAATTTTGCGGAGATAAATCTCAACGCTGAAACAGCTGGGACTCGAACCTGGGAACTACAGATTACGAGCCTGGCGCGCTACCGACTGAGCCACCCCCACCCCATACTGCCTTCAGTAGTAACTTCAGTTGGTGCAAAGGCTTCACACTGAAAAAAAAACTTCTACTAGTAGTTTCATTAAAATCTGCCAAGTTTTCCCACTAAAACAACCTTTACTAGTAATTTCATTGATTTTATTTTTCCAAATGTTCGCAGTAACACAACCTAAACTAGTAGCTTAATTTTGTGCAAGTCTAGAAAGCTTATTGCCATTATAAATTTTAACTAGAGAATAACATATAAATTCGATGCATTAATTATTTGAAAGATATTTTTTTTTAAATAATAAGATGCATTTGACTGACATTAACTTAAATTCCTAGAGTAGGGATTCTCAACGCTGGGTAGGCCGTGAGAGCTCAAAAGTCACTGGTTCTTTTTTACTTTGTTGCTAGATCTATTCTACTATAACTATAGTTTTATCTATCTATACAAGGGGTACGCCAGTTACATACACATTTCCAGGGGGTACGTGAAGCATAAAAGTTGAGAACCACTGATATATAAGTTTTATTTTATTCCCATTGTTATACTATAACTATAGTTTTATCTATCTATACAAGGGGTACGCCAGTCACATACACATTTCCAGGGGGTACGTGAAGCATAAAAGGTTGAGAACCACTGATATATAAGTTTTATTTTATTCCCATTGTTATACTATAACTATAGTTTTATCTATCTATACAAGGGGTACGCCAGTTACATACACATTTCCAGGGGGTACGTGAAGCATAAAAGGTTGAGAACCACTGATATATATGTTTTATTTTATTCCCATTGTTATACTATAACTATAGTTTTATCTGTCTATACAAGGGGTGCGACAGTTACATACACATTTCCAGGGGGTACGTGAAGCATAAAAGGTTGAGAACCACTGATATATATGTTTTATTTTATTCCCATTGTTATACTATAACTATAGTTTTATCTGTCTATACAAGGGGTACGCCAGTTACATACACATTTCCAGGGGGTACGTGAAGCATAAAAGGTTGAGAACCACTGATATATATGTTTTATTTTATTCCCATTGTTATACTATAACTATAGTTTTATCTGTCTATACAAGGGGTGCGACATTTACATACACATTTCCAGGGGGTACGTGAAGCATAAAAGGTTGAGAACCACTGATATATATGTTTTATTTTATTCCCATTGTTATACTATAACTATAGTTTTATCTGTCTATACAAGGGGTACGCCAGTTACATACACATTTTCAGGGGGTACGTGAAGCATAAAAGGTTGAGAACCACTGATATATATGTTTTATTTTATTCCCATTGTTATACTATAACTATAGTTTTATCTGTCTATACAAGGGGTGCGACAGTTACATACACATTTCCAGGGGGTACGTGAAGCATAAAAGGTTGAGAACCACTGATATATATGTTTTATTTTATTCCCATTGTTATACTATAACTATAGTTTTATCTGTCTATACAAGTGGTACGCCAGTTACATACACATTTCCAGGGGGTACGTGAAGCATAAAAGGTTGAGAACCACTGATATATATGTTTTATTTTATTCCCATTGTTATACTATAACTATAGTTTTATCTGTCTATACAAGGGGTGCGACAGTTACATACACATTTCCAGGGGGTACGTGAAGCATAAAAGGTTGAGAACCACTGATATATAAGTTTTATTTTATTCCCATTGTTATACTATAACTATAGTTTTATCTATCTATACAAGGGGTACGCCAGTTACATACACATTTCCAGGGGGTACGTGAAGCATAAAAGGTTGAGAACCACTGATATATATGTTTTATTTTATTCCCATTGTTATACTATAACTATAGTTTTATCTGTCTATACAAGGGGTGCGACAGTTACATACACATTTCCAGGGGGTACGTGAAGCATAAAAGGTTGAGAACCACTGATATATATGTTTTATTTTATTCCCATTGTTATACTATAACTATAGTTTTATCTGTCTATACAAGGGGTACGCCAGTTACATACACATTTCCAGGGGGTACGTGAAGCATAAAAGGTTGAGAACCACTGATATATATGTTTTATTTTATTCCCATTGTTATACTATAACTATAGTTTTATCTGTCTATACAAGGGGTGCGACATTTACATACACATTTCCAGGGGGTACGTGAAGCATAAAAGGTTGAGAACCACTGATATATATGTTTTATTTTATTCCCATTGTTATACTATAACTATAGTTTTATCTGTCTATACAAGGGGTACGCCAGTTACATACACATTTTCAGGGGGTACGTGAAGCATAAAAGGTTGAGAACCACTGATATATATGTTTTATTTTATTCCCATTGTTATACTATAACTATAGTTTTATCTGTCTATACAAGGGGTGCGACAGTTACATACACATTTCCAGGGGGTACGTGAAGCATAAAAGGTTGAGAACCACTGATATATATGTTTTATTTTATTCCCATTGTTATACTATAACTATAGTTTTATCTGTCTATACAAGTGGTACGCCAGTTACATACACATTTCCAGGGGGTACGTGAAGCATAAAAGGTTGAGAACCACTGATATATATGTTTTATTTTATTCCCATTGTTATACTATAACTATAGTTTTATCTGTCTATACAAGGGGTGCGACAGTTACATACACATTTCCAGGGGGTACGTGAAGCATAAAAGGTTGAGAACCACTGATATATATGTTTTATTTTATTCCCATTGTTATACTATAACTATAGTTTTATCTGTCTATACAAGGGGTACGCCAGTTACATACACATTTCCAGGGGGTACGTGAAGCATAAAAGGTTGAGAACCACTAATATATATGTTTTATTTTATTCCCATTGTTATACTATAACTATAGTTTTATCTGTCTATACAAGGGGTGCGACATTTACATACACATTTCCAGGGGGTACGTGAAGCATAAAAGGTTGAGAACCACTGATATATATGTTTTATTTTATTCCCATTGTTATACTATAACTATAGTTTTATCTGTCTATACAAGGGGTGCGACATTTACATACACATTTCAAGGGGGTACGTGAAGCATAAAAGGTTGAGAACCACTGATATATATGTTTTATTTTATTCCCATTGTTATACTATAACTATAGTTTTATCTGTCTATACAAGGGGTACGCCAGTTACATACACATTTCCAGGGGGTACGTGAAGCATAAAAGGTTGAGAACCACTGATATATAAGTTTTATTTTATTCCCATTGTTATACTATAACTATAGTTTTATCTATCTATACAAGGGGTACGCCAGTCACATACACATTTCCAGGGGGTACGTGAAGCATAAAAGGTTGAGAACCACTGATATATATGTTTTATTTTATTCCCATTGTTATACTATAACTATAGTTTTATCTGTCTATACAAGGGGTACGCCAGTTACATACACATTTCCAGGGGGTACGTGAAGCATAAAAGGTTGAGAACCACTGATATATATGTTTTATTTTATTCCCATTGTTATACTATAACTATAGTTTTATCTGTCTATACAAGGGGTGTGACAGTTACATACACATTTCCAGGGGGTACGTGAAGCATAAAAGGGTTGAGAACCACTAATATATATGTTTTATTTTATTCCCATTGTTATACTATAACTATAGTTTTATCTGTCTATACAAGGGGTACGCCAGTTACATACACATTTCCAGGGGGTACGTGAAGCATAAAAGGTTAAGAACCACTAATATATATGTTTTATTTTATTCCCATTGTTACACTATAACTATAGTTTTATCTGTCTATACAAGGGGTGCGACATTTACATACACATTTCCAGGGGGTACGTGAAGCATAAAAGGTTGAGAACCACTGATATATATGTTTTATTTTATTCCCATTGTTATACTATAACTATAGTTTTATCTATCTATACAAAGGGTACGCCAGTTACATACACATTTCCAGGGGGTACGTGAAGCATAAAAGGTTGAGAACCACTGATATATAAGTTTTATTTTATTCCCATTGTTATACTATAACTATAGTTTTATCTATCTATACAAGGGGTACGCCAGTTACATACACATTTCCAGGGGGTACGTGAAGCATAAAAGGTTGAGAACCACTGATATATATGTTTTATTTTATTCCCATTGTTATACTATAACTATAGTTTTATCTGTCTATACAAGGGGTGCGACAGTTACATACACATTTCCAGGGGGTACGTGAAGCATAAAAGGTTGAGAACCACTGATATATATGTTTTATTTTATTCCCATTGTTATACTATAACTATAGTTTTATCTGTCTATACAAGGGGTACGCCAGTTACATACACATTTCCAGGGGGTACGTGAAGCATAAAAGGTTGAGAACCACTGATATATATGTTTTATTTTATTCCCATTGTTATACTATAACTATAGTTTTATCTGTCTATACAAGGGGTGCGACAGTTACATACACATTTCCAGGGGGTACGTGAAGCATAAAAGGTTGAGAACCACTAATATATATGTTTTATTTTATTCCCATTGTTATACTATAACTATAGTTTTATCTGTCTATGCAAGGGGTACGCCAGTTACATACACATTTCCAGGGGGTACGTGAAGCATAAAAGTTTGAGAACCACTGATATATATGTTTTATTTTATTCCCATTGTTATACTATAACTATAGTTTTATCTGTCTATACAAGGGGTGCGACAGTTACATACACATTTCCAGGGGGTACGTGAAGCATAAAAGGTTGAGAACCACTAATATATATGTTTTATTTTATTCCCATTGTTATACTATAACTATAGTTTTATCTGTCTATACAAGGGGTGCGACATTTACATACACATTTCCAGGGGGTACGTGAAGCATAAAAGGTTGAGAACCACTGATATATATGTTTTATTTTATTCCCATTGTTATACTATAACTATAGTTTTATCTGTCTATACAAGGGGTACGCCAGTTACATACACATTTCCAGGGGGTACGTGAAGCATAAAAGGTTGAGAACCACTGATATATATGTTTCATTTTATTCCCATTGTTATACTATAACTATAGTTTTATCTATCTATACAAGGGGTACGCCAGTTACATACACATTTCCAGGGGGTACGTGAAGCATAAAAGTTTGAGAACCACTGATATATATGTTTTATTTTATTCCCATTGTTATACTATAACTATAGTTTTATCTGTCTATACAAGGGGTGCGACATTTACATACACATTTCCAGGGGGTACGTGAAGCATAAAAGGTTGAGAACCACTGATATATATGTTTTATTTTATTCCCATTGTTATACTATAACTATAGTTTTATCTGTCTATACAAGGGGTGCGACATTTACATACACATTTCCAGGGGGTACGTGAAGCATAAAAGGTTGAGAACCACTGATATATATGTTTTATTTTATTCCCATTGTTATACTATAACTATAGTTTTATCTGTCTATACATGGGGTACGCCAGTTACATACACATTTCCAGGGGGTACGTGAAGCATAAAAGGTTGAGAACCACTGATATATATGTTTCATTTTATTCCCATTGTTATACTATAACTATAGTTTTATCTATCTATACAAGGGGTACGCCAGTTACATACACATTTCCAGGGGGTACGTGAAGCATAAAAGGTTGAGAACCACTGATATATATGTTTCATTTTATTCCCATTGTTATACTATAACTATAGTTTTATCTATCTATACAAGGGGTACGCCAGTTACATACACATTTCCAGGGGGTACGTGAAGCATAAAAGGTTGAGAACCACTGATATATATGTTTTATTTTATTCACATTGTTATACTATAACTATAGTTTTATCCATCTATACAAAGGGTACGCCAGTTACATACACATTTCCAGGGGGTACGTGAAGCATAAAAGGTCGAGAACCACTGATATATATGTTTTATTTTATTCCCATTGTTATACTATAGCTATAGTTTTATCTATCTATACAAGGGGTACGCCAGTTACATACACATTTCCCGGGGGTACGTGAAGCATAAAAGGTTGAGAACCACTGATATATATGTTTTATTTTATTCCCATTGTTATACTATAACTATAGTTTTATCTATCTATACAAGGGGTACGCCAGTTACATACACATTTCCAGGGGGTACGTGAAGCATAAAAGGTTGAGAACCACTGATATATATGTTTTATTTTATTCACATTGTTATACTATAACTATAGTTTTATCCATCTATACAAAGGGTACGCCAGTTACATACACATTTCCAGGGGGTACGTGAAGCATAAAAGGTCGAGAACCACTGATATATATGTTTTATTTTATTCCCATTGTTATACTATAGCTATAGTTTTATCTATCTATACAAGGGGTACGCCAGTTACATACACATTTCCCGGGGGTACGTGAAGCATAAAAGGTTGAGAACCACTGATATATATGTTTTATTTTATTCCCATTGTTAGATAAAACTATAGTTATAGTATATCTATACAAGGGGTACGCCAGTTACATACACATTTCCAGAGGGTACGCGAAGCATAAAAGTTTGAGAACCACTGTCTTGGAGTATGAATGATATCTCAATATATTACGATTTAAAATGAGCTTTAGCAATAGATTTTTATGCATATTTTACCGACAGATTCATCTGAGACGTGTGTGGCAAAATTACGACTCTTGCAGCATTATACTTCATATTTTAAACACCTCAATAGAGACTACGCGCAACGTGAATACAACTTTCCTGGTTGCAATATATTTAATTTTTAATATCTCTTTCAAGATGGTCATCTCAAATGATGAAACATTAAAGAATATCTCTTTAACATCCTCAGCATCAATTCAGAAGTTTGATTAATTAATATTAGTAGATTTTAGAAAAATCTAATTTTCAATAAAAACTATATTGCTAATATGTGTCCGTTTCGTTTTGTTAATAAAATGTGATCGACTTTTATTACAGTTTTTAAATATTTACGCTGCACGACCGAAATGCTAGAGTATTTCCATGTTGCATTTAATCCAATATGCATTTAATGGAAAATATGACTAAAGATATAATAAAGATCATAATCCAGACACATTTTTTCATTAAATGCATATTTTATAAGTTATAGTACTTTGAAGTCATATTCTTGTTTGACATATCATGGAAATTCTTTAATATTTCACAAAATATTTCTTGGGAAGTGTTTAGAACACATTTTTATTACGGTTTGAAAGAAAAACTTTACCCTACGGGTCAGGATCTCAAAATTCTAATTCTAATATTAGAAAAATTCTTTATTCTCAGATACATGGGTTGGGTTGTTTTACCTCTGAGAGGCACTTTTTTGCACACCATGGGCTAAATGGCCAGGTCACATAGACCCCGAAGGCTCAGAGAAGGTTGGGACTTCATCAATATCTGAACAGTCAATATCTTGTGCACTGGAGCAGCTGTTGGGAGACACATGGTAGCCTGCCGTCAAGGCCATCCAGCGTGTTAAAGTGCAAAGTGCATCGCTCTCCCGCACACGGAGCGACGGCTTAACGTCCCATCCGACGGACGGCGGTCTTTCCAAGCCCATCGGTGTACCCTACTGATCGTGGGCAGGGCGGGGAGTTTTGCAGAGATAAATCTCAACGCTGACCCAGCTGGGACTCGAACCTGGGAACTGCAGATTACGAACCTGGCAACTGCAGATTACGAACCTGGCAATCTAACGATTGAGCCACCCCCGCCCCCCATATGCTGGAGAGCCATACCCTGTGCACATGAAAGAACACGCTGAATGCCCTTGATGGGAGGCTACCATTTGTTTCCCTACAGCTATCCAGTGGGTCCCCTCTCTCAACTTTCTCTGAGCTTAGCGGTCCTTGTAACCTGGCCATTTAGTTCATTTAGTGCAAAAAAGTGCTGCGCAGAGGTAAAACTACCCAACCCAATCCAGACCCAACTTACTACAAACTGGTCATCTGAATGATAATCACCTTCTCCTCGGTTAAGGGGACACCAATGGGCTTGGAAAGACCGCCATCCAAGCGTATGAGAAATTACGGTGTGGCTCCGTGTGTGAGAGGGCATACCCTGTGCACGTTAAAGAACACGCCGGATGACCTTGATGGGAAACTTCTATTTCACCAGTGGTTAATCTGATCTAGCCATTTAGCCCCTTTTGTACAGTCGATCAAAAAAGTATCCGAACACTATGGTTGATTGCAGAATTCAGAAAAAATATCTGGCAAAAATTTTTTTTTAGAAATTAGTGTCTGGCAACCTTCGTGTCACGTGACACGAAGGTTGCCAGATCAATGATTTATAAAAAAAATCGTTGCCAGATATTTTTCCTGAATTCTGTAATCAACCATAGTGTTCGGACACTTTTTTGATCGACTGTACAAAAAGGGGCATCTCGAAAGTAAAAAAAAATCCCAAAGCAATCTGCACGATGATGGGCATTGTTTAGGTTTGTGATGTTACGGAGGGGAAAGATTTCACTTAGTAACGCCAGAATCATAATCTTCAGCTCCCACGTTCGACTCTCAACTGTAGAAGATTTGAGATTAACTTCCCTCAATGAGAAAGGCCGCCATCCGATGGATGCGAAGGTAAAGCCGTGGCCCCTTGTGCAGGGTTGGGTTGTTTTATCTCTGAGCGGCACATTTTTGCACAATTAAATGGCCAGGTCACAAGGACCCCGAAGGCTCAGAGAAAGTTAGGAAAGGGGACCCACTGGAACAGCTGTTGGGATACAGATCGTAGCTTCCCGTCAAGGCCATCTAGTGTGTTCTTTAACGTGCAAAGTGCATCGCTCTCCCGCACACAGGACCACGGCTTTACATCCCATCCGACGGACAGCGGCCTTTCCAAGCCCGATGGGCTTGGAAAGGCCGCTGTCCGTCGGATGGTGTACAATGTCGATTTGCGTCCAGTGTACCCTACTGACCGTGGTCAGGGAGGGTAATTTTGCGGAGATAAATCTCAACGCTGACCCAGCTGGGACTCGAACCTGGGAACTACAGATTACGAGCATATTGCGCTACCGACTGAGCCCCCCCCCCCCCCCAGTTTACCCATGCATAGAGAAGTAACGTCTTTCGAAACTGTGTCAACGAAAAAATGAAAAAGTGGTGAAAAAAGAAACGAAGAGTTTCACGGCACTAGAGGATTTCTTTCAAGAAAAGCCACTGGTCTCCACCTCGTAGGAATTCGCAAATGCATTCTGACTGGGAAATATTCCCCGGTATGCTGTAAAAAAGAAAAGCCCTCCAAGGCTTTAAATAAAGACACTGTTTAAAATTTCATGAATTTACCTTTTTTTTTTCTGAAAACATTTTGATAGGTAAAAAAGAGAAGGGTTGAGGGGGGGGTTGTATACAAATAGGGGGGTATCAACGTAGTTTATGGTGTAGGAAAGAAATTGTCTCTCGTTGTTTGGACTAAACATCACGTTCAAAAACAAAAAAAAAATTCGATCTTGCCAGTAAGTCCTTTGCATGTCCGTTGCTTTATATTCTTCTGAGTTGCAAAGGATTGGCGATGCTTTGGGAAAGTTGGAGGTTTATGGGCTCAATGGAGGATCGTGAAAATATTGGTAGCAAATTTGTGCATGGCTGCATGACAATCTCATCTTCTGTGTTGTAGGATAGGAGGGATGATGGGGGATCAACAAGGGGGGAGGGGGGAGGGCGAAGGAAGATAAAAATGCGCACGATCTGGCTAGGTAACACCGATGCAAAGAGATCGTTATACGTGAAAGAGTTGGTTCGATTTGAATAGTGATTCGCAACAATGTATACTTTAGTCCAAAGTGCGAGTTTTCAAAATACATTTTTTTTTTCATTCAAATTACTTTTATTTTTGGGAGAAAGTCGTTGTTTAGGGAAACTTTTCAAAAAGATATAATAATTAAAAGTTACTCAAAATACGTAAATCACTGATAGAATGTGGTGGGGTGTACAAAACTTAGGCTGAGTCTTTTGAATCCCGAACTCTCTTTTCGATTTTTGCGTAAATTTTTAAAATTGTAATAAAGGAGGAAGTTGATCTTTGAGTTTTATGTTTCGTTTATTTTCTGATGCGATAGGTTAAATGCCTCATTTTTCACAATGTAAATATTGAAAGAATATTATTAAACATTTTGGTAGGTGTGATCAATAGAGCTTAAACGTTTTTAGGAGCATTTTTTATATACATTGAGTAGCCTAACAGCTATGAACACTGTATCGTGGGGAAAGTATCATGAAACATAAGAATGTCTGCAAAATTTGTTACTGAAGTATAAAAGCCTTTTGAAGGAGGGGGCGGGGGGGCTCAATCAGTAGCGCGCCAGGCTCGTAATCTGCAGTTTCCAGGTTCGAGTCCCAGCTGGGTCAGCGTTGAGATTTATCTCCGCAAAATTCCTCGCGCTGCCCTCGGTCAGAAGGGGACACCGATGGGCTTGGAAAGGCCGCCGTTCGTCGGATGGGACATTAAGCCGTGGCCTCGTGTGCGGGAGAGCCATACCCTGTGCACGTTAAAGAACACTCTGGATGGCCTTGACGGGAGGCTACCACCTGTCTCCCAACAGCTGTTCCAGTGGGTCCCCTCCCCCAACCTTCTCTGAGCCTTTGGGGTCCTTGTGACCTGGCCATTTAGCCCATGGTGTGCAAAAAAGTGTCGCTCAGAGGTAAAACAACCCAACCTTGTGCGGGGATCCACTGGACAGCTGGTAGTTAGACAGATAGAAGCCTTCTGTCAGGATTTGGGTTTGGTTGTTTTGCATCTGAGTGGCGCTTTTTTTTATACGCTATGGGCTAAAGGTCCAGGTTACAAGGATCCCTAGTGCTCGAAGGTTGGGAGAAGGGGATCCAATGGATAGCTGTTAGATTAGTCATCCGTCAAAGCCATCCAGAGAGTTCTTTAACGTGCACAGGGTATGGCTCTCCTTCACATAGGGGCGGGGGTGGCTCAGTAACTTGTGGGCGTGACTCTCATCTGCTGTTCCCAGGTTCGAGTCCCATCTGGGTCAGAATTGAGATTTTTTTTTCTGTTAAACCCACACCCTGTCCTTGGTCAGTAGAGGACACCGATGGGCTTGATTAAGTCGTAGTCCGTCGGATGGGACATTAAGCCGTGTGCGAAATGCCATACACGTGCACGTTAAAAAACACGTTGGATGGCTTCCACTTAGGTAAAACAACTAGGAGCGACACTTTTTTGCACACCATGGGCTAAATGGCAAGGTCACAAGAACCCCGAAGGCTCAGAGAAGGTTGGGAAAGGGGATCCACTGTAACAGCTGTTGGGAGACAGATGGTAGCATCCCGTCAAGGCCATCCAGCGTGTTCTTTAACGTGCACAGGGTTATGGCTCTCCCTCACACGGGGACACGGATTAATGTCCCATCCGACGGACGGCGGCCTTATCCAAGCCCATCGGTGTCCCCTACTGACCGTGGGCAAGGCGTGAAATTTTGCGGAGATAAATATCGACGCTGACCCAGCTGGGACTCGAACCTCGGAACTGCAGATTACGAGTCTGGCGCGCTACCGACTGAGCCATCCTCGCCCCACTTTCACGGGAGACTTCCATCCGTCTCAAAATAGCTATCCCGTGGGTTCCCTTCCCCTAACCTTCTCTGAATCCTTGGGGTCCTTGTGACCTGGCCATTCAACCCATTGTATGCAAAAAAAAAAGTGCCACTCGGAGGTAAAACCACGCAACTGAAGAACACACTGGAACCTTTTTGGGTGGCTACAGTCTGTCTCTTAACAGCTGCCTAGTGGGTCCCCTTCCTCCAACCTCCTCTGAATCCATGGGGTCCTTGTGACTTGGCTATTTCGCCCACTGTGTGCAGAAAAGTGCCTCTCAGTGGTAAAACATCCAACAGATTAAGAAACACTACCTTAAGAAACACTGTCGCTATTCCACAAATTATAATCCTTTTACGAATACCTACCGGAAAACAAAGTAATTCCAACACACAAACTTCACAGAAATTGCAGAGAAAGAAACGAACCAGTTTCAGTGCTATAACATAAACACTCTTCAATACCATTAAATATCCATGAAAAGGAGGAAACAGTCCACAGAGAAAACTCCGGGAACAGTTTGAGAAAGGAGAATGCAGCGGAATGATCTTCAGAGAAAACATTCTGGGCTATATTATTTTCCTCCACTAATCCACTTCGTTGTAATCACATCACACCTAGCACATCACATTCTGTTATTCTGTGTAATGGGACTGAGTTGATCTCTGTCTTTTTCGGGGGGTGCGAGAGTATTATGCAATGGAAGGGGCTCGAATTGTGTTATTGCTGTTGATCAGAATATCCCTAACCAAATATGAGAGCTAAATCAATGGACTAACTAAATATTTGGTTCTTGGAATCAATACGAGTGGTTAGCAGTTCTGTGAAGCTGAGAAGTGGTTTTTATAAATACACTGCTCACAAACATTAGGGGGGCGGGGATGGCTCAGTCGGTAGCGCGCCAGGCTCGTAATCTGTAGTTCCCAGGTTCGAGTCCCAGTTGGGTCAGTGTTGAGATTTATCTCCGCAAAATTCCCCGCTCTGCCCACGGTCAGTAGGGGACACCGATGGGTTTGGAAAGCCCGCCGTCCGTCGGATGGGACGTTAAGCCGTGGCCCCGTGTGCGGGAGAGCAATACCCTGTGCACGTTAAAGAACACGCTGGATGGCCTTGACGGGAGGCTACCATCTGTCTCCCAACAGCTGTTCCAGTGGGTCACCTCCCCCAACCTTCTCTGAGCCTTTGGGGTACTTGTGACCTGGCCATTTAGCACATGGTGTGCAAAAAAAGTGCCGCTCAGAGGTAAAACAACCCAACCCACAAAAATTAGGGGATATTTCAAAATGAATATGAAGCGATAAAAAAGGAGCATTTCAATTGTTTTTATTAAACAAGAACATCAGAAAAGCAAACGACAAGTGAAAGAAAGTTGTTCGATTATGCAAATGAGATGCAAACTCAATTGTCGTGATTGAGTAGCAAGTGACATATTGGTGGGGGTGAACAGAAGCATGTCAAACTGGACAAGAGTGCCACACATTGACTGTTCAGTAGAGTGTATGGTCACCCAAGACTGCCAAAACACACTGACAGCGATGGGGCATGGACAGGATCAGAATGTCCAGCAGTTCTTGTGGGATCCTCTGCCACTCATGCTCCAGGGCAACTTCCAGCTCAAGAAGTGTTGTGGGAGGCATTGGACGGTTTGCCAGACGTCTTCCCAGTGCATCCCAAGCATGTTCAATGGGATTCAGGTCTGGAGAACGTGAAGACCAGTCCATGCGTTCGATTCCTGCCTCCTGAAGCATGTTGTTGACGAGATGCGCACGGTGGGGCCTTGCATTATCGTCCATGAAAAAGTTGTTTCCAACTGCTCCAGCATAGGGTTCCACTATAGGGTGCAGGACCTCATCTCGAGATCTGACAGCAGTCAGCGATCCGTTTCTGATGAGGTGGAGGTCGGTACGACCACCAATGCTGATGCCAGTCTACACCATGATTCCACCGAAGGAGTCCCTTTCTCGCATGAAACGTGGATTCTCCCGTGTTCCTCGTTCACGCCAGATCAGGACACGATGATTGTCAGGCTGTAGACTGAACCGTGACTCATCAGAGAAGTTGGACCCGTGATGAGCCGACCACTCATCACGGGTCCAATGACGATGCTCATCAGCCCACCTTCTACTGGTTCTACGGTGTTCAGCAGATAACGGAATGCATACCATTGGTCGCCGGGCATGCAGTCCAACACGATGGAGCCGATTTCATATGGTCTGGGTGCATATCCGTCGTCTAGTGGCAGCAAGAAACTTTCCCCTCAGCTCTGTTGCAATTGCTGCGCCTGTTCCTTCTTGCCAATAAGGTCAAGTAGCGGTCATCTCTTGCTGTTGTGGCAGATGGGCGACCCTGCCCTCGTCTTCTACTGTGCCAGTCTCTTGAAAGCGATTCCACAGTCTGCTAATCACGCTTTGGGATGTTCCAAGTGCTGTTGCCACTGTCGTCTGTGTTTGACCAGCTTCAAGACGTTCGTATGGCTCTCCAGGCTTCGCATTCGGGCAAATCGTGTTGCAGAGGCATTGCAAGGGATGGGAAATTGCGGGATGGGCACTTTCAAGATCAGGGAACGTGCTGATACTCCAGTACTTTCAGCCTTTGGTATAGTGCATTTTCACCAATGACATCAAAGTTGGTTTTGCATTTCATTTGCATAATCGAACAACTTTCTTTGACTTGTCGTTTGCTTTTCTGATGTTCTTGTTCAATAAAAAAAATTCAAATGTTTCTTTTTTTTATCGCTTCATATTCATTTTGAAATATCCCCTAATTTTTGTCAGCAGTGTAGTTTAGGAAGTAGGAGTTTAACACTAGAGCAGTAGGGTGGTTTCTAACAGTATATCCTTTGGATCGTTTTTAAGAAATGCACCAATTAGATGGTTTCTAACCACTTTATCATCTCTATGGTTTCTAACCATTTATTTGCCGAATGGTTTCTAATCACTCTGTAGGATGAATGGTTTCTTACCACTAAATCTGCTGCATTATGGTTATAACCACTTTATCAGCTGCATGGTTTCTTACCACATTATATGGGGCGGGGGTGGCTCAGTCGGTAGCTCGTCAGGCTCGTAATCTGTACTTCCCAGGTTCGAGTCTCAGCTGGGTCAGCGTTGGGATTTATCTCCGCAAAATTCCCCGCCCTGCCCACAGTCAGTAGGGGACACCGATGGGCTTGGAAAGACCGCCGTCCGTCGGATGGGACGTTAAGCGGAGAGACATACCCTGTGCACGTTAAAGAACACGCTGGATGGCCTTGACGGTAGGCTACCATCTGTCTCCCAACAGCTGTTCCAGTGGGTCCCCTCCCCCAACCTTCTCTGAGCCTTCGGGGTCCAAGTGACCTGGCCATTTAGCCCATGGTGTGCAAAAAAGTGCCGCTCAGAGGTAAAACAACCAACTCTTACCATATTATCAGTTGTGTAGTTCCTAACCACTTTATCAGTTGTTACGTTTCTAGCCAATTTATCAGTTGCTAGGTTTCTAGCCAATTTATCAGTTGTTTAGTTTCTAGCCACTATATGATGAGCTACAGTTTCTAACTACCATATAAGATGCACAGTTTCTAAACACTATATCAGCTGCACACTTTCTAACCGCTAAATGGTGAGCTGAACAGTTTCTAACCACTTTATCAACTAATGGTTTCAAACCAAGGTACAGTCGCTCAAAAAAGTATCCGAACGCTATGGTTGATTACAGAATTCAGAAAAAGTATCTGGCAACGATTTTTTAAAGAAATTAGTGAACCTTCGTGTCACGTGACACGAAGGTTGCCAGATCACAAATTTCTTTAAAAACTCGTTGCCAGATACTTTTTCTGAATTCTGTAATCAACCATAGCGTTCGGATACTTTTTTGAGCGACTGCAGATGGTCATATTATTTTGATACTAGATCGTGTGGGCCCACTCACGGAAATATTGAGCTTGTGCAGTTACCGTTCACAGCAAACTGGAGCGTGTGCAGTTACTGCACACGCTCCAGTTTGCTGTGAACGGTAACTGGAGCGTGTACAGTTGCTGTACACGCTCCAGATATTTCTCCTGAATTCTGTAATCACGTGACACGAAGGTTGCCAGATCACTAATTTCTAAAAAAAATCGTTGCCAGATATTTTTTCTGAATTCTGTAATCAACCGTAGTGTTCGCGACTGTACTAACTGAATGGTTTTTAAGCAGATAATTTCTAATCGGTGTACCACGTGAATGGTTTCTAGTTGCTCTACTACTACACTGGCTATCAACTAGAGCTTCATAACTTCCAGTGACATTTTTTCCAATCAGCCAAAGCTCCGCCGCTATGTGAAATTGCTGACAGTACATCTTCTCTTCCATACGAAGCTTGAATAAGCAGTTCTAAAACATTAAAGAACATATTTGACATCTTAATCTGGCATTAACAGCTGTCCAGTGAGTTCACAATCCTCTCCTTAATTTTGCAGTCTCCGTGATCTGGTCTTCTGACCCAATATGTAAGAGCAACGTTCAAGTGAAAGGTCAAGTAGCCTGTCTTTTTGGGTGTATGTAGTCTTTTGGCCATTGAGTTTTCACAGTACATTCCTCCGTGCATTTGGGGCCGGGGTAGATCAGTTGGTAGCACGCCAGGCTCGTAATCTGCAGTTCCCAGGTTCGAGTCCCAGCTGGGTCAGTGTTGAGATTTATCTCCGCAAAATTCCTTGCCATGCCCAACTGACCGTGGGCATGGCAGGGAATTTTGGGGAGATAAATCTCAACTCTGCCATGATTGGAGCACTACCGACTGGGCCACCCCCGCCCCAATAGGGGACACCGATGGGCTTGGAAGCCGTCCGTCGGATGGGACGTTAAGCCGTGGCTCCGTGTGCGGGAGAGTCATACCCTGCGCACGTTAAAGAATACGCTGGATGACCTTGACGGGAGGCTACCATCTGTCTCCCAACAACTGTTCCATTGAGTTCCCCCCTCCCCAACCTTCTCTGAGCATTCAGGGTCCTTGTGACCCTGGCCATTTAATACATTGTGTGCAAAAAAGTACAGCTCAGAGGTAAAACAACCCAACCCTACTTCTGAGCGGTACTTTTTTGCACACAATGGGCTACATAGCCAGATCACAAAGACCCCAGGGGCTACGAGAAAGTTGGGGGGAGCGAACCCACTGTAAACTGTTAGGAGACAGAATGGTAGCCTCCTGTCACGTGCACAGGGTATGGCTCTCCCACACATGGAGCCACGCTTAACGTCCCATCTGACGGACGGTGGCCTTTCCAAGTCCATCAGTATTCCCTACTGGGGCGGGGGTGACTCAGTCGGTAGCGCGCCAGGTTCGTAATCTGTAGTTCCCAGGTTGGAGTCCCAGCTGGGTCAGCGTTGAGATTTATCTCCGCAAAATTCCCCGCCCTGCCTACGGTCAATAGGGGACACCGCTGGGCTTGGAAACGCCGCCGTCCGTCGGATGGAACTTTAAGCCGTGCCCCGTGTGCGGGAGAGACATACCCTGTGCACGTTAAAGAACACGCTGTATGGTCTTGACGGGAGGCTACCATCTGTCTCCCAACAGCTGTTCCAGTGGGTCCCCTCCCCCAACCTTCTCTGAGCCTTCGGGGTCCATGTGACCTGGCCATTTAGCCCATGGTGTGCAAAAAAGTGCCGCTCAGAGGTAAAACAACCCAACCCAACAGGAGGCTACCATCTGTCTCCCAACAGCTGTTCCAGTGGGTCGCCTTACCCAACCTTCTCTGAGCCTTCGGGGTCCTTGTGACAAAAAAGTGCCGATCAGAGGTAAATCAACCCAACCCGGTGTCCCCTACTGACCGAGGGCAGGGCAGGGAGTTTTGTGGAGATAAATTTTAATGCTGGCCCAGCTGGGACGCAAACCTGGGAACGGCAGATTACGAGCCTTGCGCGCTACTGATTGAGCCACCCCCGCCCAATAATTAACAAAAATATTAAGTCTCCAATTGTTAAAAGTGTGGGGGGGAAAGGAAAAGCAGTCTAAATCAGATTAATATCTGCACAAGAATGGCCTGCTGAAGAGCACAACGGGTCAACACCTTACTTGTAAAGACCCGGAGTACATGTCTCAAAATAAAATCCCTCTTCACACGACGCGTCTAATTCCTTGAAATCTCTCCTCGCTCTGAGAGCGATGACATCACTAGAAAAGATGTTATTTTCTGCCTTATCTTTTATGATATAGAATGTGTTGGAGAGCAGCTTCCGTGGCGCGGGAGAACTGCCCCCACTTCCGGCCAATCTCTGACACTATTTATAACTCTGTTCTCGAGCTGTTGGCGCTTGAAATATATTGGCCATGAGACCTAATCCCGTCCGTGATGCGAAAATGTTTACTGTTACCGTAGACGGAAAACAGGATTTCAAATGGTGAAAGATTTTAGTTGATCTTGATTCTCAAAAGCTGTTTTGGCTTTGACGTTGCCATCTGATTTAGAAGAAATCTCCTGTCCCTAGAAAAATGGTTTTGTCTTTGGGTTGTTTTAGGTTGGGTTGTTTTACTTCTGAGCGGCACTTTTTTGCACACCATGGGCTAAATGGCCAGGTCACATGGACCCCGAAGGCTCAGAGAAGGTTGGGGGAAGGGACCCACTGGAACAGCTGTTGGGAGACAGATGGTAGCCTCCCGTCAAGGCCATCCAGCGTGTTCTTTAACGTGCACAGGGTATGGCTCTCTCCCGAACACGGGGCCACGGCTTAACGTCCCATTTTCTTCGCATTTTCATCGCAGGGCTTTTCCAAGCCCTGCGATGTCCCCTACTGACCGTGGGCAGGGCGGGGAATTTTGAGGAGATAAATCTCAACGCTGACCCAGCTGGGACTCGAACCTGGGAACTACAGATTACGAGCCTGGCGCGCTACCGACTGAGCCACCCCCGCCCCAGGTTTTGTCTTTGTGTTCAACGTCAGTTTTGTAGGAAAATTTATCAGGCTATGCTGGATTGGGTTGTTTTACCTTTTGTAGCTTTTTTTATTTTTTTTTTTGCATACAATAGGCTAAATGCCAAGTTACAAGGACCAAAAAGGCTCAGAGAAGGTTGCATAAAGGACCACTGGACAGCTGTTTAGATGGAAACCTCAAGTCAAGGGTATCAAGCATGTTATTTAACGTGAACAAGATATGCCTCTCCTTAACTGGGCGAGGGGGTAGCTTAGGAGGTAGCGCGCCTGGCTCGTAATCTGCAGCTCTCAGGTTCGATTCCTGCCTGCACCAGCGTTGAGATTTATCTAGGCAAAACCCCCACCCTGCCCTCGATTAGTTTACCTGTGAGCGACAGCTTTTTGCATACCATGGGCTAAATGGCCAGGTCACAAGGACCCCGTAGACTCAGAGAAGGTTGGGGGAGGGGACCCACTGGAACAGCTGTTGGGAGACAGATGGTAGCCTCCCGTCAAGGCCATCCAGTGTGTTCTTTAACGTGCACAGGGTATGGCTCTCCCGCACACGGAACCACGACTTAACGTCCCATCCGACGGACTTTCCAAGCCCATCGGTGTCCCCTACTGGCCGTGGACAGGGCGAGGAGTTTTGCGGAGATAAATCTCAACGCTGACCCAGCTGGGACTCGAACCTAGGAACTGCAGAATAAGAGCCTGGAGCGCTACCAACTGAGCCACCCCCGCCCAACCCTCGGTTAGTAGTCATTATGCAAGCTTCTAAAATGTCGTAATCGCAAACTTCTTAACGCCCCATCTGACGGACAGCGGCTTGGAAAGGCCGCCGTCCGTTAGGTGGGACGTTTGCCCCCGTGTGCGGGAGTATCATACCCTGTGCACGTTACAGAACACGCTGGATAGCGTTGTGGGGAGACCACCATCTGTCTCCCAACAGCTCTCCACTGGGTCTCCTACCCCACCCTTCTCTAAGCCTTTTGAGGTCCTTGTGACCTGGTCATTTAATCCACTGTACCCAACTCACTCAAATCACGTTGTTGTAATCGACGTTTGAAATCATATTTCCACGTTTTTATTTACTTTTAACATTGCAAACTTCAAAGTCGATACAATTAGAAAAATTTCAAAATTCTTTCGGACACTGGGACAAGAAGCGGTTCGAAACATGTACAGTCGCTCAAAAAAGTATCCGAACACTATGGTCAATTACAGAATTCAGAAAAAATATCTGGCAACGATTTTTTTAGAAATTAGTGATCTGGCAACTTTTTTTTAGAAATTAGATTAATTTCTAAAATTTTTAGAGATTAATTTCTAAAAATATCGTTTCCAGATATTTTTTCTGAATTCTGCAATCAACCGTAGTGTTCGGATACTTTTTTCAGCGACTGTAGGTGGTCATATTATTTTGATACTAGATCGTGTGGGCTCACTCACGGAAATATTGAGCGTGTGCAGTTACCGTTCACAGCAAACTGGAGCGTGTGCAGTAACTGCACACGCTCCAGTTTGCTGTGAACGGTAACTGGAGCGTGAACGGTAACTGTGAACGGTAACTGGAGCGTGAACGGTAACTGTGAACGGTAACACGCTCCAGATATTTTTCCTGAATTCTGTAATCACTTAACACGAAGGTTGCCAGATCACTAATTTCTAAAAAAATCGTTGCCAGATATTTTTTCTGAATTCTGTAATCGACCATAGTGTTCGGATACTTTTTTGAGCGACTGTACGTATAGTCACTTTAGCCAATTACGAAGAGTTGCGAGGAAGAAGCCTTTGATCACTCTGCAGAATGCAACTACAGTGTCCTACCAGAATATTAGAGAATTCCCATGTTATTTGAATCTAACTATAGAAGTTCTGTAACTCCTGAAATATGCATTTAATGAAAAAATACGAATAATTCACAACAGTAACGATTTCATGAGAATTTACCTCAGAAATTAAAGCATAAATAATGTGTATTATTTACAACCAATTAAATAAATATACATTTAAAAGTTTGCCTAATGGTTATTTCAATATAAAACAATTATAAATGATTTTATAAAACAATTTATTATTAAATATTCCAGCTTCCATAACTTAAAATACTGAAAGAATATTATTTAAAATCTAGATTTATATAAATTTGATTATGATCTTTAATTTACCTTCAATCACATTTTACTATTAAATGCATTTTGCAGAAATTATAGAGCCTCCAAGTTAGATTGTCATCATCATCAGTCACATTTTACCATTAAATGCATATTTCAGAAGTTGCAGAGCTTCGACGTTAGATTGCCATCACCCTAACTCACGTTTTCCACTAAATGCATATTTCAGAAGTTGCAGAGCTTCGACGTTAGATTGCCATCACCCTAACTCACGTTTTCCATTAAATGCATATTTCAGAAGTTGCAGAGCTTCGAAGTTAGATTGCTATTACCCTAACTCACGTTTTCCATTAAATGCATATTTCAGAAATTGCAGAGCTTCGAAGTTAGATTGCCATCACCCTAACTCACGTTTTCCATTAAATGCATATTTCAGAAGTTGCAGAGCTTCGAAGTTAGATTGCTATTACCCTAACTCACGTTTTCCATTAAATGCATATTTCAGAAGTTGCAGAGCTTCGAAGTTAGATTGCTATTACCCTAACTCACGTTTTCCATTAAATGCATATTTCAGAAGTTGCAGAGCTTCGACGTTAGATTGCCATCACCCTAACTCACGTTTTCCACTAAATGCATATTTCAGAAGTTGCAGAGCTTCGAAGTTAGATTGCCATCACCCTAACTCACGTTTTCCATTAAATGCATATTTCAGAAGTTGCACAGCTTCGACGTTAGATTGCCATCACCCTAACTCACGTTTTCCATTAAATGCATATTTCAGAAGTTGCAGAGCTTCGAAGTTAGATTGCTATTACCCTAACTCACGTTTCCCATTAAATGCATATTTCAGAAGTTGCAGAGCTTCGACGTTAGATTGCCATCACCCTAACTCACGTTTTCCATTAAATGCATATTTCAGAAGTTGCAGAGCTTCGAAGTTAGATTGTCATCACCCTAACTAACGTTTTCCATTAAATGCATATTTCAGAAGTTGCACAGCTTCGACGTTAGATTGCCATCACCCTAACTCACGTTTTCCATTAAATGCATATTTCAGAAGTTGCAGAGCTTCGAAGTTAGATTTCTATTACCCTAACTCACGTTTTCCATTAAATGCATATTTCAGAAGTTGCAGAGCTTCGACATTAGATTGCCATCACCCTAACTCACATTTTCCACTAAATGCATATTTCAGAAGTTGCAGAGCTTCGAAGTTAGATTGCCATCACCCTAACTCACGTTTTCCATTAAATGCATATTTCAGAAGTTGCAGAGCTTCGACGTTAGATTGCCATCACCCTAACTCACGTTTTCCACTAAATGCATATTTCAGAAGTTGCAGAGCTTCGAAGTTAGATTGCTATTACCCTAACTCACGTTTTCCATTAAATGCATATTTCAGAAGTTGCAGAGCTTCGACGTTAGATTGCCATCACCCTAACTCACGTTTTCCATTAAATGCATATTTCAGAAGTTGCAGAGCTCCGAAGTTAGATTGCCATCACCCTAACTCACGTTTTCCACTAAATGCATATTTCAGAAGTTGCAGAGCTTCGAAGTTAGATTGCCATCACCCTAACTCACGTTTTTCATTAAATGCATATTTCAGAAGTTGCACAGCTTCGACGTTAGATTACCATCACCCTAACTCACGTTTTCCATTAAATGCATATTTCAGAAGTTGCAGAGCTTCGAAGTTAGATTGCTATTACCCTAACTCACGTTTTCCATTAAATGCATATTTCAGAAGTTGCAGAGCTTCGACGTTAGATTGCCATCACCCTAACTCACGTTTTCTATTAAATGCATATTTCAGAAGTTGCAGAGCTTCGAAGTTAGATTGTCATCACCCTAACTCACGTTTTCCACTAAATGCATATTTCAGAAGTTGCACAGCTTCGAAGTTACATTGCCATCACCCTAACTCACGTTTTCCACTAAATGCATATTTCAGAAGTTGCAGAGCTTCGAAGTTAGATTGCCATCACCCTAACTCGCGTTTTCCACTAAATGCATATTTCAGAAGTTGCAGAGCTTCGAAGTTAGATTGCCATCACCCTAACTCACGTTTTCCACTAAATGCATATTTCAGAAGTTGCACAGCTTCGACGTTAGATTGCCATCACCCTAACTCACGTTTTCCATTAAATGCATATATCAGAAGTTGCAGAGCTTCGAAGTTAGATTGCCATCACCCTAACTCACGTTTTCCACTAAATGCATATTTCAGAAGTTGCAGAGCTTCGAAGTTAGATTGCCATCACCCTAACTCACGTTTTCCATTAAATGCATATTTCAGAAGTTGCAGAGCTTCGAAGTTAGATTGCCATCACCCTAACTCACGTTTTCCACTAAATGCATATTTCAGAAGTTGCACAGCTTCGACGTTAGATTGCCATCACCCTAACTCACGTTTTCCATTAAATGCATATTTCAGAAGTTGCAGAGCTTCGAAGTTAGATTGCCATCACCCTAACTCACGTTTTCCACTAAATGCATATTTCAGAAGTTGCAGAGCTTCGAAGTTAGATTGCCATCACCCTAACTCGCGTTTTCCACTAAATGCATATTTCAGAAGTTGCAGAGCTTCGAAGTTGGATTGCCATCACCCTAACTAACGTTTTCCACTAAATGCATATTTCAGAAGTTGTAGAGCTTCGAAGTTAGATTGCCATCACCCTAACTCACGTTTTCCATTAAATGCATATTTCAGAAGTTGCAGAGCTTCGACGTTAGATTGCCATCACCCTAACTCACGTTTTCCATTAAATGCATATTTCAGAAGTTGCAGAGCTTCGAAGTTAGATTGTCATCACCCTAACTCACGTTTTCCACTAAATGCATATTTCAGAAGTTGCAGAGCTTCGAAGTTAGATTGCCATCACCCTAACTCACGTTTTCCACTAAATGCATATTTCAGAAGTTGCAGAGCTTCGAAGTTAGATTGCCATCACCCTAATTCACGTTTTCCACTAAATGCATATTTCAGAAGTTGCACAGCTTCGACGTTAGATTGCCATCACCCTAACTCACGTTTTCCATTAAATGCATATTTCAGAAGTTGCAGAGCTTCGAAGTTAGATTGCCATCACCCTAACTCACGTTTTCCACTAAATGCATATTTCAGAAGTTGCACAGCTTCGACGTTAGATTGCCATCACCCTAACTCACGTTTTCCATTAAATGCATATTTCAGAAGTTGCAGAGCTTCGAAGTTAGATTGCCATCACCCTAACTCACGTTTTCCACTAAATGCATATTTCAGAAGTTGCAGAGCTTCGAAGTTAGATTGCCATCACCCTAACTCACGTTTTCCACTAAATGCATATTTCAGAAGTTGTAGAGCTTCGAAGTTAGATTGCCATCACCCTAACTCACGTTTTCCACTAAATGCATATTTCAGAAGTTGCACAGCTTCGACGTTAGATTGCCATCACCCTAACTCACGTTTTCCATTAAATGCATATTTCAGAAGTTGCAGAGCTTCGAAGTTAGATTGCCATCACCCTAACTCACGTTTTCCACTAAATGCATATTTCAGAAGTTGCACAGCTTCGACGTTAGATTGCCATCACCCTAACTCACGTTTTCCATTAAATGCATATTTCAGAAGTTGCAGAGCTTCGAAGTTAGATTGCCATCACCCTAACTCACGTTTTCCACTAAATGCATATTTCAGAAGTTGCAGAGCTTCGAAGTTAGATTGCCATCACCCTAACTCACGTTTTCCACTAAATGCATATTTCAGAAGTTGTAGAGCTTCGAAGTTAGATTGCCATCACCCTAACTCACGTTTTCCACTAAATGCATATTTCAGAAGTTGCACAGCTTCGACGTTAGATTGCCATCACCCTAACTCACGTTTTCCATTAAATGCATATTTCAGAAGTTGCAGAGCTTCGAAGTTAGATTGCCATCACCCTAACTCACGTTTTCCACTAAATGCATATTTCAGAAGTTGCACAGCTTCGACGTTAGATTGCCATCACCCTAACTCACGTTTTCCACTAAATGCATATTACAGAAGTTGTAGAGCTTCGAAGTTAGATTGCCATCACCCTAACTCACGTTTTCCACTAAATGCATATTTCAGAAGTTGCAGAGCTTCGAAGTTAGATTGCCATCACCCTAACTCACGTTTTCCACTAAATGCATATTTCAGAAGTTGTAGAGCTTCGAAGTTAGATTGCCATCACCCTAACTCACGTTTTCCATTAAATGCATATTTCAGAAGTTGTAGAGCTTCGAAGTTAGATTGCCATCACCCTAACTCACGTTTTCCACTAAATGCATATTTCAGAAGTTGCAGAGCTTCGAAGTTAGATTGCCATCACCCTAACTCACGTTTTCCACTAAATGCATATTTCAGAAGTTGTAGAGCTTCGAAGTTAGATTGCCATCACCCTAACTCACGTTTTCCTTTAAATGCATATTTCAGAAGTTGCAGAGCTTCGAAGTTAGATTCCCATTTGCATAACATAGAAATTCTCTAATATTTTGTCAAGGTAGTGCATATTAAATGGGATAAATAAAAATGTGTTTGAAAATAGGTCAGAAATAGCCACTCTTAGTGAATTGTAAAAGATTGTGAAACGTCGTCTTCAATAACGCAAAAAACATGATAGCGCAAGAGTGAGCTTTTTCCGCATGCATCCATTGTTAGGCAGAAGACTTCAGTTTGCGCCGATCACAGTATGTTGCCATAGCAACTGGATTGCTGTTCTTTGTCCGATCTGTAATATTGGAGAGCTTATGTAACAATCACGTGACAACGTGTGGAAAAACGCATGATCTGCTGTTTGGGGATTCGCATTCCAAAGAAAAAATTAACGCAGACTAAGGTTTAGTCGCTCGCATGAGACTGACTTTTGAGTTTCCATGTTGTGATAGGATATGGTCGTCTGTTTCCGGTAGAACTTGCGTGTTTTTTGTTGTTGTTTTTTTCTCGAAATTTGACAATTTACACTCGGCTGTCACTTTATTAGGGAGAGTTTCCGTTCACGTCAGTGTTTCCTCGCATACAAAATTCAGTAACTTCTTCAATAACCATTTTATGAAAAATGTAACTGAAGAAAATTTAAATATCTTAATCGAATCTATTTAAATCTCGATTGGCAACAATATGCGTTCAGTACTTGGAGAGTTTACAGAAATTGGAATATTCACCAGTAAAAATGCGTTTGAATAATTGCTCTGCTTTACTAACACTTAGTAAGTTATCTCAGTCGGTAGCGCGCCAGACTCGTAATCTTCAGTTCCCAGGTACGAGGGACCTCCGCAAAACTCCCCGCCCTGCCCACGATCAGTAGGGTACACCGATGGGCTTGGAAAGGCCGTCGTCCGTCGGATGGGACGTTAAGCCGTGGCCCCGTGTGCGGGAGAGCCATACCCTGTGCACCTTAAAGAACACGCTGGATGGACTTGACGGGAGACTACCATCTGTCTCCCAACAGCTGTTCCAGTGGGTCGCCTCCCTCAACCTTCTCTGAGCCTTCGGGGTCCTTGTGACCTGGACATTTAGCCCATGGTATGCAAAAAAGTGCCGCTCAGAGGTAAAACAACCCAACCCAACAGTTGCGAAATAATTATGTAAATTTTCACCAATTTCGAATGATATTTTTCAGAACTAGTTAAATGTTTCAACTTCCATAACTCTTTAAATACTGAACGAATGTAATTGAAAATCGAGATTTAAATAGATTTCATTGAGATTTTTAAACGATCTTAAATCGCGTTTTTTAATATAAAAAAAACCTTACTTAAGAAATTATTAAATTCTCTATTTGACTTACTATTGACATTAATATAAACTGTATCCTGATAAAATGGTCTCCAAATGTAAATATATATATTTGCAACAATATTTTTTTAGACAATTGGAAGTGGAAAAACATAAGATTAATCACGCCTGGATCTAGACAAAATTGAAGAGAAAGGAATGTGGGGGGGGGGGTTCGAGTTAGAGCGAACCGGAACATAGCTCCAGTATAAACTTTTCAGTTTTAGTGGTCGGTAAAATATTTGTTGAAAAATAACTAGTATTCTTGCCCCCACTCCTGGCACTGAGTTTAATAACTTGTTTTACCTCTGAGGAGCAGTTTTTTGCGCACAATGGGCTAAATGGCCAGGTCACAAAGACCACGAGGGCTCGGAGAAGGTTGGGGGGTTGGGTTGTTTTACCTCTGGGCGGCACGTTTTTGCACACCATGGTCTAAATGGCCAGGTCACATGGCCCCCGAAGGCTCAGAGAAGGTTGGGGGAGGGGACCCACAGGAACAGCTGTTGGGAGACAGATGGTAGCCTCCCGTCAAGGCCATCCAGCGTGTTCTTTAACGTGCACAGGGTATGGCTCTCCCGCACACGGGGCCACGGCTTAACGTTCCATCCAACGGACGGCGGCCTTTCCAAGCCCATCGGTGTCCCCTACTGACCGTGGGCAGGGCGGGGAATTTTTGCGGAGATAAATCTCAACGCTGACCCAGCTGGGACTCGAACCTGGGAACTACAGATTAAGGTTGGGGGGAGGGGACCTATTGGAACAGCTGTTAGGAGACGGATGGTACCTCCTGTCAAGGCCATCCAGCGTGTTTAACGTACCCGGTATGGCTCTCCCACACACGGACCACAGCCTAACGTCCCATCCGACGGACGGCGGCCTTTCCAAACCCATCAGTGTCCCCTACTGACCGAGGGCAGGAAGTTATGCGCAGATAAATCTCAACGTTGGCCCAGTTGGGACATGAACGTAGTAACTGTAGATTGCGAGCTTGTCTTGCTACTGACTGAGCCACCCCCGACCCATGTGTTGAGACTAATTTAATAAAATACCGGAACACCCACCCACTCCAATTATTAATTCTTTTTGAATTGAATCCTGTCAACCATGAATCTTTTTGAATTGAATCCTGAAACAAATGAATGAAAATGTGAAGGAGATAGTTACTCATATCGCAGGTGTATTAAATGTACAGGATGAAGATATGAATATACAAGCTGTTCATAGAGTGCCAACAAAAAATAAACAAAAAATTAAACCAATTATTGTCCAACTAGCTATGAGAAAAATGAAAGAAAATTGGATCAAGTGTTGGAAATTAAAGAAGACATTATTCACTAAGGAAATACATGAGGGGCTGCCTGATGGTAGAGTTTACGTAAATGATCATCTAACACAAGAAAACAAGCAGCTACTGTATGAATTAAAGAAATTACAGAGGGAAAAAGATTTTAAGTTTGTATGGGTCAAGGACTCAAAACTTTACGTAAGGAAAACTGAAACATCCAGGGTGCTAAGGATTAGGGATAGTGATGATTTAAATCTGTTAATGGATTAGTGAAATGGAAAATAAAACGATGAGTAACAATATTGTTTCTGGTACTGAGATGCTGAACAATGGCAATGACATGGAAACAATTCCTGTTTTTGATGATTGTAATTTGGATGAAATATACAGGGTCTGTGAAATAGATAGTGACAATGATAGGAATTTGTATAAATGGCATGGGGGTATAAATGTTATTATAGGTACCATCAGAAATTTGCGGAGGAATTTTGATCATTTTTTACTTTACTTAAATTTAATAGCACTGAAACCTGATATATTTGTTTTAATAGAGATATGGATTGGTGATGATGAAATACAATTGTATACAATACCTAATTATAAAGTTTATTATAAATGCCAAAATGAAAGTAGATCAGGTGGAGTGATTGTGTTTGTTAAACAGTGCATAACAGTGTATGGATTTAATAATGCGTTTGTTACTGCCAATATGGTAGAAATTTCTTTTAAACTAAATAATATAACATTTCTCCTACTGGCGTTTTACAGGTTACATTCATATAGAAAACAAAACTTTGTTACAGAACTAGGGAATAAACTAGAAACTATAAATAATAATAATGTTTTTATAATAGGTGATATGAATATTAATCTAAAAGGAAATGATAAAATTAAACATGAATATTTACAGCCGATTAAGTCAAATGGTTTTATTGTGTGTCATGGAGAGATCACTAGAGAGGAAGCAAAAATTTGTTTGGACCATGTATTTGTAAGAAGTACGATCCAAAATAATTTAACTACTTATATTATTAAACTTAATATTACCGATCATTATTTTATAGGCATAAATTTCCAGTTAGAATTGAACAGAAATCGGGAAAAAATCAATACAATACGTAGGATAAATGTGGACAAGTTAAAAGAATCTTTGAAGGGTAAAGACTGGAATGAAATTAAAATGGGAAATGATGTAAATGCTTCATTCAGGTTATTTTTATTGAAATTGCAGGATATGATAGAGTTATCAAAAGAAACTATATATTTAAAGAATAGAGAAAAGAGGTTGAAACCATGGATAACAAATGCTCTTTTAAATTCTATTAAAAAGAAAAATAAGTTACATAAGTTGAGTAAAAATCAACCATTTAATACAAATCTAAATAATTATTTTAGAAAATACAGAAACTTAATATTAAAATTAATCAAAGAAGCAAAGTCAAAATATTACATTGCAAAATTTTTACATAGTGACGGTGATACTAAACAATATTGGAAAATTATAAATGATTTGTCTGGTAGACACCAAAAGAACTTAATGTCCCCTTCAGAAATAAAAATTAATGATATTATTTATTCTTTTAATGAAAATCCTGTGTTGTTTATTGATAAATTTAATACCTATTACACAGAAATTGTTGGTAATCTTGTAAAGGAAATTCCTGATTATGCTGATAATGAAAGTCATAAATCGGTTTCATCTCAAAATTCTATTTTTATTCATTATATCAGAGAATGAGATTTTTGCAGTTATTGCATCATTAAAATTAGGAAAAGCAGTTGGAAGTGATCAGATATCTGTGGAGACACTAAAAGAGATAACATAATATATCTACAATATAACTTTTTACCTATTTAACTTGGGCGCGGGGGTGGCTCAGTCGGTAGCGCGCCAGGCTCGTAATCTGTAGTTCCCAGGTTCGAGTCCCAGCTGGGTCAGCGTTGAGATTTATCTCCGCAAAATTTCCCCGCCCTGCCCTCGGTCAGTAGGGGACACCGATGGGCTTGGAAAGGCCGCCGTCCGTCGGATGGGACGTTAAATCGTGGCTTCGTGTGCGGGAGAGCCATACCCTGTGCACGTTAAAGAACATGCTGGATGGCCTTGACGGGAGGCTACCATCTGTCTCCCAACAGCTGTTCCAGTGGGTCCCCTCCCCCAACCTTCTCTGAGCCCTCGGGGTCCTTGTGACCTGGACATTAAGCCCATGGTGTGCAAAAAAGTGCCGCTCAGAGGTAAAACAATCCAATCCTATTTAACTTATCGTTATCATCTGGATGTTTTCCCTCGATTTTGAAAGATTCAACCGTTGTCCCAATATATAAAGGAGGTGAATATTTAGATATCGCAAATTACAGACCGATATCCTTGCTCTCAGTTTTTTCAAAGATTTTCTAAAAGCTACTTAAAACTAGAATTTTAAATTTCTTGAATAGAAATAAATTTTATTCTGATCATCAGTATGGGTTTAGAAAAAATGTAGGTACTCAGGATGCTATATTACAATTGACTTCCACAGTATACAGATCTATAAATGATAATTTGAAAACTGTTGTGCTATTTTTGGACATCAAAAAAGCGTTTGACTCGGTTTCGCATGATTTGCTGATAAAAAAAACTTGAAATGGCTGGAATTCGAGGAAATGTTTTGAAATGGTTGGAAACATATTTGAAAAATAGAATTCAAAGAGTAGAAATGGTAAACTTGTTTAGTAAGGGAATTGAACTAAAATATGGAGTTCCACAGGGTTCTATGTTGGGGCCAATATTATTTAACGTTTTTATAAACGATCTTTGTAATCTTGAACTTAAAGGAAAAATAATAACTTTCGCTGAAGCTTTGATATATGCAGCAGACAATGAGAATATTTTAATTGAAGAAATAAATGAAGACTTGGGTAATATTAGAAAATGGTTCTTAAAAAATAAATTGTTATTGAATATTAATAAAACGAAATATTTATATTTCAATTTAAAACGTAATAAAGTCGATAAGTTAAAAAATAAATTATTATATCATTCTGTAAATTGTTTAGGACATCAGTGTACATGTGAAGCAATTGAAAGAGTAGAATATTATAAATATTTGGGCGTATATATATAGACAGTCAGTTAAATTGGAATGAACATATTAAATATTTGATAAAAAAATTAATGCAATAATTTCAAAATTGTTTTATATTAGAAATTTTATGAATCTTACTTTTTTAAAGCTTATATATAATGCTTGGGTTAAGTCATATTTAAGTTATGGAATAATATCTTGGGGAGGAATGTTTTATAGTAATATTAAATCCTTAGTTACTATTCAAAATAGAGTAATTAGATGTATGTTAAGAAAAAGAAAATATGATAGTGTTAAATATTTTTATAATGATCTTCAAATTTTACCACTACGGAAAATGTATGTTTATAATGTGATCTTATATTTAAAAAAGCACTATAGAGAAAGTGATATTAAAAATGTAATGCAGAATACCAGAACAAGTGCACATATTAATTTCATTGTACCACTTCCGAAGAAAACTATTACGCAAAAACATTATATATTTTTGGCGCCTAAAATATTTAACAGTTTACCTGAAACTATAAAGGATGAAATAAATTCTTTTACGTTTTCTCGAAAACTAAGAGATGGGATTTGTAATATAGATGATATAGAAAAATTTCTTTAGGTTTTTCTTTAGGTTCTTTAGGGTTTTTCCTCTATATTTCTGATTCTAAAATTTTTTTTTTATTTGTTTGCTCTTTGGGATGTTAAATTTTTGAATAAAAATTGGTGTATTTATAGTTTATTATTGATTCTGTTACTATGTTGTTGATGTAACCATGACAGAAAATATTAATATGGTAATATACTTAAAATGTTGTTTCTAATGTTTATATATGTTTTTTATTTTAACCTTATACTCCGCGTGCGAGTCTATGAACTCTTGTGGAGTTGTATATTTCCAAAATTTTGTAAATACTTATATTGTATCAAAATTTAATATAAATGGAAATAAAGGATACTACTACTACTACTCTCGATAAACATGATCTACGGACAAGGAGATGTTTGAGGGATAATTTAATATTTAAAATCCTAGTCAGGCCCGAACCTAGAAAATACAAAGGGGGAAAGCGACATAATCAATTCGGAAAAAGGTAATGGTGTTTGAGGGGGGGGGGGGGGGACTGCAAGAGACTGGATTTTCATTTGCAGTGTAACATTTTTCTTTCGTTTTGGAGCTTTTTGCAAAAAAATTCATGAAAAATCTGTGAGAAATACGCACAAGTTTTATAATTTTTGGCCTCCATTATTCTTAATAGCATTATCAAAGGGGGGCACTGCCCCGTTCCCCCCGTCCTAGATCCCGCAATAATCTACAGTTGCCAGAATCAAGTCCCACCCGAGTCGGTCTTAAGACTTATCTACGCTAAATTCCCTACCCTGTCCTCGGTCAGTACGGGAATACCGATGCTAACGTCCAACAGATGGAACGTGAAGCCGTGTTTTTTTGTGTGGGAAAACAATGCTTTGTGCACGTTAAAGAACACGCTGGATGGGCTTAACGGGAGGCTACCATCTGTCTCCTAACATCTGTTCCAGTGGATCTCCTCTCCCAACCTTCTCCGAGCCTTCGGTGTCCATATGACCTGGCCGTTTAGCCCATGATGTGCAAAAAAGTGCCGCTCAGAGGTAAAACAACCCAACCTTCTCTGACCCTTTGGGGTCCTTGTGACCTGGCCATTTAGCCGAATGTGTTCAAGAAACTGACGCTGAAGAACATAACGTTTAGCCTTGACGAGATGCTACCATTTGTCTCTAATTGATGTACAATAGGTCCCCTTCCCCCAACCTTCTCTGTGGTGCGGGGGTGGCTCAGTCGGCAGCGCGCCAGGCTCGTAATCTGTAGTTCCCAGGTTCGAGTCCCAGCTGAGTCTGCGTTGAGATTTATCTCCGCAAAAAATCCCCGCTTTGCCCACGGTCAATAGGGGACACCGATGGGCTGGGAAAGGCCGCCGTCCGTCGGATGGGACATTAAGTCGGTCCCCGTGTGCGGGAGGGCCATACCCTGTGCACGTTAAAGAGCACATTGGGTGGCCTTGACGTGAGGCTACCATCTATCTCCCAACAGCTGTTCCAGTGGGTCTCCTCCCCCAACCTTCTCTGAGCTTTTGGGTCCAGGTGACCTGGTCGTTTAACCCATGATGTGCAAAAAAGTGCCGCTCAGAGGTAAAACAACCCAACCTTCTCTGATCCTTCAGGGTCCTTGTGACCTGGCCATTTAACCCATTGTGTGCAAAAAAAATGCCTCTCAGAGTTTAAAGTACAATCTAATTCATCTAATACACGGTTACAGCTCGTACACTATTATATATATACAGAACACATACACTATTACAGCTATTACAGAACATGTTCGTCCCAATTGGGTCAGCGTTGAGATTTATCTCTGCAAAATTCCCCGCCTTGTCCACGGTCAGTAGGGGACACCGATGGGCTTGGAAAGGCCGCCGTCCGTTGGATGGGACGTTAAGCCGTGGCCCCGTGTGCGGGAGAGCCATACCCTGTGCACGTTAAAGAACACGCTGGATGGCCTTGACGGGAGGGTACCATCTGTCTCCCAACAGCTGTTCCAGTGGGTCCCCTCCCCCAACCTTCTCTGAGCCTTCGTGGTTCATGTGACCTGGCCATTTAGCCCATGGTGTGCAAAAAAGTGCCTCTCAAGATAAAAACAATTCAACCGAAAAAAGACACAGTTCAACTTTCCTCTTTCCCTCTTCAAAGCAAGTAACAAATGAAGACGCACACAAAAGAAATGAACGGGAGACTCAGCTAAAAAAAGCAAAGTCATGATCGATCTCGAACGTCGAACTTTGGCTGGTTATTTGTGAGAATTAATCCTGGATTTTGTCCGGTGGTTCACCCTAAATGTTTCCTCTCCGATGCTCGTTATTACGTGCCCTTTGGCTTGCTTTAAACAGCACCTGAGGCCCCGGGGATTTAAAAAAGACTTCGCCAATGGGGAAGGGAAATAAAAAAGAACATCAAATGGATCTTGAGAAATAGAGGTCGCAATGGATGTTCCGGTTATTGCTTTGGGGACGAACAGATGCTGGTTTTTTTATTCTTATTAAGTTGTTAAGTTTCCATTGGTTATCGTACTAAAATATTTTTTTTATGGGTTGTTGTTGGGTTCTTTTACCTCTGAACGACACTCTTTTGCACACCATGGGCCAAATGGCCAGGTCACATGGACCTCGAAGGCTCAGAGAAGGGGGGCGGGGGTGGCTCAGTCGGTAGTGCGCCAGGCTGGTAATCTGTAGTTCCCAGGATCGAGCCCAGCTGGGTCAGCGTTGAGATTTATCTCCTCAAAATTCCCCGCCCTGCCCACGGTCAGTAGGGGACACCGATGGGCTTGGAAAGTCCACCGTCCGCCGGATGGGACGTTAAGCCGTGGCTCCGTGTGCGGGAGAGCCATACCCTGTGCACGTTAAAGAACACGCTGAATGGCCTTGACGGGAGGCTACCATCTGTCTCCCAACAGCTGTTCCAGTGGGTCCCCTCCCCCAACCTTCTCTGAGCCTTCGGGGTCCATGTGACCTGGCCATTTAGCCCATGGTGTGCAAAAAAGTGCCGCTCAGAGGTAAAACAATCCAACTCAGAGAAGGTTGGGGAAGGGGACCCACTGGAACAGCTGTTGGGAAACAGATGGTAGCCTCCCGTTAAGGCCATTTAGCGTCTTTTTCAAAAAAAAACACGTTTTAACCATCAACGTGTTCTTTAAAAGTCGCTTCTCTGTGAGGTCACAGGGTATGGCTCTCCCGCACACGGGGCCTCGGCTTAACGTCCCATCCGACGGACGGCGGCCTTCCAAGCCCATCGGTGTCCCCTACTGACCGTGGGCAGGGCGGTGAATTTTGCGGAGATAAATCTCAATGCTGACCCATCTGGGACTCGAACCTGAGAACTACAGATTACGAGCCTGGCGCGCTACCGACTGAGCCATTTTAGAAACCTTTGACATTTCTTTATAATTTTATTTTATTCAGTTGGAATCTCTCTGTAGAGTCCTGTGAGGTTTCTGTTATCTCGAAAGCAGTCATCACAAATAGGTCATCAGTTTTGCGAAGCACGACCCCGAATTAAACTTCAACCGAATTCTCTGACATTTATTTTATTCCTCACTTATTGCTTTAAGCAGCAGTTGACCAAAGTTTCCTTGCTCTCTTAGTTCAATTACTTTAAGTGATTCTACTTTGAGAGTATAAACGTAATCTCGTACTCATAGCATTCACTGTCGAGCTTACTTTACAACTGAGGCCGAGACTACTACCCATTGTTTCGAATACAAAGTCTGGCTCAGAGTTTCTAATTAATTCCAAGAATTTTCCTTCAACGTTTTTCTTTAGCTTCGGATAATACAGTTGGGTTGGGTTGTTTTACTTCTGAGCGGCACTTTTTTGCACACCATGGGCTAAATGACCAGGTCACATGGACCCCGAAGGCTCAGAGAAGGTTGGGGGAGGGGACCCACTGGAACAGCTGTTGGGGGACAGATGGTAGCCTCCCGTCAAGGCCATCCAGTGTGTTCTTTAACGTGCACAGGGTATGTCTCTCCCGCACACGGGGCCACGGCTTAACGTCCCATCCGACGGACGGTGGCCTTTCCAAGCCCATCGGTGTCCCCTACTGACCGTGGGCAGGGCGGGGAATTTTGCGGAGATAAATCTCAACGCTGACCCAGCTGGGACTCGAACCTGGGAACTACAGATTACGAGCCTGGCGCGCTACCGACTGAGCCACCCCCGCCCCACTGAGGCGGAGACTACTACCCATTGTTTCGAATACAAAGTCTGGCTCAGAGTTTCCAATTAATTCCAAGAATTTTCCTTCAATGTTTTTCTTTAGCTTCGGATAATACAGTTGCCTTGTTGTTCTAAGAACAGTTTTCATTTTAGGTCGGGGGTGGCTCAATCAGTAGCGCGCCAGGCTCGTAATCTGCAATTCCCAGGTTCGAGTCTCACCTGAGCCAGATTCGAGATTTATCTCCGCAAAACTTCCCGTCCTGCTCTCCGTCATTAGAGGACACCGATGGGCTTCAAAAGGCCGACGTCCGTCGAATACGACGTTAAGCTGTGGCCCCGTGTGCGGGAGAACCATATCCTGTGCACGTTAAAGAACACGCTGGATGGCCTTGACGGGAGGCTACCATCTGTCTCCCAACTGCTCTTCCAGTGGGTCCCCTCACTCACCCTTCTCTGAGCCTTCGGGATCCTTGTGACCTGGCTATTTAGCCCATTGTGTGCAAAAAAAAATGCCGCTTATAGGTAAAACAACAATCCTGAACACTGAACAACTCGCTGGATGGCATTTAACGAGAGCCTATCAGTTTTCATATAGCTGACCTTCCCCCAACCTACTCTGAGCCCTTGGGGTCCTTGTGACCTGGCCATTTAGCCCATTGTGTGCAAAAAAGTGCCGCTCAGAGATAAAACAACCCAACACCATAACCCACATCTAAATTCGAAGGCCACTGACTGAATCTATAAACCAACTTTTAAGTTACAAACACGTGTCGATAACAACTCCAATAATAAGACAGATCAATTCTGTATTAGGAACAATTCCCAAATAAACTTTTCCCTCAAAAAAAAAAAACTCTCCAAATTCCACCGTCACTTAAGTGCATCATTATTGAAAGGGATTTATCGACTCCCGCCACTTGAGCCAGTCGGTCACGCGCGCCCTCTAAGCCGCACAACCCGAAAATGGAAGTCATATCTATCTCGTCGACTTCCTCATTTACCCCAAAGTTCAAAACAGCTTCTTCAACCTTCTTGTAAAAACCCACACGAACTGCGCGGTATTATCTTTTGGACGGCAGCATCCACTAGTCCCGCCATTAAAGAGGTCCAAGGCATCCCCTGATATCACAAACAGAGACCCAAGAAAGGAAGAAAACTGATAAAAGAGGTTTGACAGCAAATCAACGTTTCATTACTAGCTATCTCGATGAAGCTCGGACCATATGTAATCTAAACCTTCAACAACTTTAGGTTGGCCTATTTGCAGAAAACTGTGCTCGATGGATGAACCCGTTGCCTCCCAAGGGAGTAAAAGCATCAATGGCTCTCATCCAAAGACACTAGAAGATAAAAAGGAGCAATGATGGGCAGAGGCTGAGGAGACTGGCTGACCATGCGTCAGTCGTCCTTTCCCCTGCCTGCATCCATGAGGGTTTAATCTAATATCACGCGGCCCACGCGCTCTGTTGCACTTCTCACGTAGTTCCCAGGACGTGCGGAAGCGCACGAGGCCTCGCTTTTGTTCTCTGCGTCATCGAATGTGTGGCATTGCAATGGCAGCAGGACCAGGAGTTGGCTATTCTGCTTCTGGGTTCCAAATGAGCTCGGAGGATGGAATTCTTGGTGGGAGATGGGGCGAAGGACAGACAAGTGAGATAAGAGATGGAGGATGCATAGGCAGGAAGGTTGAAAAGACATTTGAAACTCTGTTAGAAGGGATGAGACGAGAATATATTCCGTAGATTGATAAGGATTGTGATGTTTCACCTCTGAGAGGCACTTTTTTTGCATACAATGGACTAAATTTCAGATCACAAGGACCCCAAGTTCGATTGGGTTGTTTTACCTCTAAGTGGGGGACGGGGGTGGCTCAGTCGGTAGCGCGTCAGGCTCGTAATCTGTAGTTCCCAGGTTCGAGTCCCAGCTGGATCAGCGTTGAGATTTATCTCCGCAAAATTCCCCGCCCTGCCCACGGTCAGTAGGGGACGCCGATGGGCTTGGAAAGGCCGCCGTCCGTCGGATGGGACGTTAAGCCGTGGCCCCGTGTGCGGGAGAGCCATACCCTGTGCACGTTAAAGAACACGCTGGATGGCCTTGACGGGAGGCTACCATCTGTCTCCCAACAGCTGTTCCAGTGGGTCCCCTATCCCAACCTTCTCTGAGCCTTCGGGGTCCATGTGACCTGGCCATTTTAGCCCATGGTGTGCAAAAAAGTGCCGCTCAGAGGTAAAACAACCCAACCTCTAAGTGGCACTATTTTTCGACACAATGGACTAAATTCCAGGTCACGAAGATACCTAAGTAGGATTTGGTTGTTTTACCTCTGAGTGGAATTTTTTTTTTCACACAATGGAGTAAATGGTCAGGTCGCAAAGACCCCAATTTCGGTTGGGTAGTTTTACCTGAGTGGCTCTTTTTTCGCACACAATGGAGTAAATGATCACGTCACAAAGATCCCAATTTCGTTGAGTTGTTTTTACCTCTGAGTGGCACTTTTTTGCACACAATGGCCTAAATGGTCAGGTTACAAGGACCCCAATTTCGGTTGGGTTGCTTCACCACTGAGTGACACTTTTTCTACACAGAATGGACTAAATGGCCAGGACACAAGACCCCAATTTCGGTTGGGTCCTACTGACCGTGGTGTCCCCTACTGACCGTGGGCAGGGCGTGGAATTTAGCGGAGGTAAATCTCAACTCTGACGCAGCTGGGACTCGAACCTGGGAACTACAGATTACGAGCCTGGCGCGCTACCGACTGAACCACCCCCGCCCAATTTCTTCAAGAAGATATCTACGTTATAGCAGAAACGTATGCAATCACGCTTAGTTTAACATCCATGTGAAAATTAGCGGACGAACTGTCTCGAGTCTGGAGGAATATGAACTCACTTCCTCCTGATAACATGATACCAGGAAGTGATGGATTCGTGTCCTTTCCTTCTCAAGACAATGTTTCCTCTAAATCTGATTCGACACGACCTGATTGCATATATTCCTATGTGAAGTATATAGTTTTCATTCACACCCTCCCCTCCTAATGCTATTTTGGCTCTTTAAGGCACAATGAACCACGTCTTAATATTACTTCCAACGGACGGCCGCCGTTAAAATCATCACAAGTGTACAGTCGCTCAAAAGAGTTGCCAGATCACTAATTTCTAAAAAAATTAGTTGCCACATTTTTTATCTGAATTCTACACGGTTGCCAGATCACTAATTTCTGAAAAAAAATCGTTGCCAGATATTTTTCCTGAATTCTACACGAAGGTTGCCAGATCACTAATTTCTACAAAAACGTTGCCTTTTTTTTTCCTGAATTCTACACGAAGGTTGCCAGATCACAAATTTCTAAAAAAAAAATAGTCGCCATATATTTTTTCCTGAATTCTACACAAAGGTTGCCAGATCACAAATTTCTAAAAAAAAAATAGTCGCCATATATTTTTTCCTGAATTCTACACGAAGGTTGCCAGATCACTAATTTCTAAAAAAAGTTGCCTTTTTTTTCCTGAATTCTACACGAAGGTTGCCAGATCACAAATTTCTAAAAAAAAATAGTCGCCATATATTTTTTCCTGAATTCTACACAAAGGTTGCCAGATCACAAATTTCTAAAAAAAATAGTCGCCATATATTTTTTCCTGAATTCTACACGAAGGTTGCCAGATCACAAATTTCTAAAAAAAAAATAATCGCCATATATATTTTCCTGAATTCTACACGAAGGTTGCCAGACACAAATTTCTAAAAAAAATAGTCGCCATATATTTTTTCCTGAATTCTACACGAAGGTTGCCAGATCACAAATTTCTAAAAAAAAAATAGTCGCCATATATTTTTTCCTGAATTCTACACGAAGGTTGCCAGATCACAAATTTCTAAAAAAAAAATAATCGCCATATATTTTTTCCTGAATTCTACACGAAGGTTGCCAGATCACAAATTTCTAAAAAAAAATAGTCGCCATATATTTTTTCCTGAATTCTACACGAAGGTTGCCAGATCACAAATTTCTAAAAAAAAATCGTTGCCATATATTTTTCCTGATTTCTACACAAAGGTTGCCAGATCACTAATCTCTAAAAAAAAATCGTTGCCAGATATTTTTTCTGAATTCTGTAATCAATCATAGTGTTCGGATATTTTTTTGAGCGACTGTACTGCTTTTTCTTAGGGAGAGTCCGGACACAGCTGAGTGGATAAATTATCGACGTTTCGTATGGATGGACTGGGTTTACAATTCTTTTCTGGCGCATAAGAATATCGGGCTCTACGAGAGGTGGGGGGATTCAATTATTAGGCTATAGACTGAGGGGGGGGGGTAGTTTTAAGACTTATCTCCGCTTACTCTCATCTTATCCTCGGGTCAGAAAGGGGACACCGATAAGCATAGAAAGGTCGTCGTCCGTCAACTGCGACATTAAGCTGTAGTTCAGCGTTCAGGAGAGAGTTATATCTTATTCACATTAAATAACAAAGGGCGGGGGTGGCTCAGTCGGTAGCGCGCCAGGCTCGTAATCTGTAGTTCCCAGGTTCGAGTCCCAGCTGGATCAGCGTTGAGATTTATCTCCGCAAAATTCCCCGCCCTGCCCACGGTCAGTAGGGGACACCGATGGGCTTGAAAAGGCCGCGATCTGTCGGATGGGACGTTAAGCCGTGGCTCTGTGTGCGGGAGAGCCATACCCTGTGCATGTTAAAGAACACGCTGGATGGCCTTGACGGGAGGCTACCATCTGTCTCCCAACAGCTGTTCCAGTGGGTCCCCTCCCCCAACCTTCTCTGAGCCTTCGGGGTCCTTGTGGCCTGGCCATTTAGCCCATGGTGTGCAAAAAAGTGCCCTCAGAGGTAAAACAATCCAGTCCATTAAATAACACGCTGTATGACCTTGATGGGAGGCATTATTCTGTCTCCTAATAGCTGCTCAGTGCCCTGACCTCACCCTTCTCGGGGTTCTTGTGACATGGCGATTTAATTTATTGTGTTGCAAACAGGTAAACCAGCACAACCCAGTGATAAATTGTTGTTAGGTAGTTTTACATATGAGTAGACTTTTTTCACACAATGGGCTAAAATCGCCAGGTCATAAGGGATCAGAGGTTAGGGAGTAGAAGACACACTGATTAGTTCTTATAGACAGATGGTCTATAACAACTATTCAGTGGGTCTTCTACCCCTAATTTTCTCTGAGCTCTCTTTTCTGTCTCATGGGGAGCGGGGGTGCTCAGTCGCTAGTGCGCCAGGCTCGTAATCTGCAGTTCCCAGGTTCAAGTCCCAGCTGGGTCAGCGTTGAGATTTATCTCCGCAAAATTCCCCGCCCTGCCCACGGTCAGTAGGGGACACCGATGGGCTTGGAAAGGCCGCCGTCCGTCGGATGTGACGTTAAGCCGTGGTCCCGTGTGTGGGAGAGTCATACCCTGTGCACGTTAAAGAACACGCTGGATGGCCTTGACGGGAGATCTGTCTCCCAACAGCTGTTCCAGTGGGTCCCCTCCCCCAACCTTCTCTGAGCCTTCGGGGTCCTTGTGACCTGGCCATTTAGCCCACTGTGTGCAAAAAAAGTGCCGCTGAGAGGTAAAACCACCCAACCCAAATGTTAAAGAACACGCTGGATGGCCTTGACGGGAGGCTACTATCTGTCTCCCAACAGCCGTTCCAGTGGGTCCCCTTCCCCAACCTTCTCTGAGCCTTCGGGGTCCTTGTGACCTGGCCATTTAGCCCACTGTGTTCAAAAAAGTGCAGAGGTAAAAGAAACCAAACACATCAAACCATCCAGCGTGTTCTTTAAAGTGCACAGAGATGGCTCTTCAGTACATGGCTTAACGTCCCGTCCAACGGACGGCGCCCTTATCCAAGCCCATTGGTGTCCCTTCTCTGACCGAAGGCAGGCTGGGGGTTTAGCAGAGATAAACCTCAACGCTGGCACAGTTGGGTTCAAATCTGTAGATTAAACCGACTGAGCCAACCCCCATTGAGAAGAATTCTAAAATATCCATTCTAGAGCTTTCTCTTCATCGTTACATCGCTTTTCTAACCCTTCGTCAACTGATGAAAACAAGAAGAAAAAAAAATATCCAACTCTAAAAGATGACTTGCCTGTGCTGCACATTTTATACACAGATTGTAATTTCCTTTCTATTTTTATCTGCAAAGAGCTAAAAATGAGAAGGAAGACAAAATATCCCTTCGGCTGGGGAATAACCGCAGCTGACTCTTACAGTCGTTCTCTTCCCCCATCACCCCCCCCCCACAAGGGCACATCTGGCAACTAGGAAACGTTTTCTCGAAGCAGACGAGTAGCTGGACCTATCAAAAACCTTTGCAACCATGGCCCAACCGTTATTAATAGCTGGAACATCGAATAGTTGGAAGCAAAACTGAAAAGATGGCCTGAGAGACATAAATTTAGGGGTTCTATGCTTTTTTTTTTATTTTTCTTCACTTTTATTTTTCTTTCCTGAGGGGGATTTATAAAAAGATTCTTATACGATGAGAAAAGAAGTATGGCTTGAATTATCCAGAGGCCCAAGGTTTGCAAAATAATTCAGTAATCATTTCATAAGACAAAATAGGGAAAACATCCATTCCACAATTTTTTACTGCTTCTGAGATTTGATTTCTGATCTGTGGTTGCTTTCAGAAATTTCAAATTCTGACAGTGGAATGTTACGAAGTAGATAAAGTGAAAATTGGAGAAATTCATATAATATATAAAATATATAATATGTTAGGATTATATCATAATATAAAATATATGTTAGGATTATATAATAATATACGTAAAATACATAATATATTAGGAATGTATCATATCTAAAATATATGTTAGGATTGTATATTTATATATAAAAACCTTACATATATTTTAGATATAATACATTCCTAATATATTATTTATTTTACGTATTATATAATCCTAACATATATTTTATATTATGATATAATCCTAACATATTATATATTTTATATATTATATAATCCTAACATATATATTTTATATATTATATAATACTAACATATATATTTTATATACTATATAATCCTAGCATATATGTTAGGATTATATAATATATAAAATATATATGTTTTATATATTATATAATCCTAACATATATGTTTTATATATTATATAATCCTAACATATATGTTTTATATATTATATAATCCAAACATATATGTTTTATATATTATATAATCCTAACATATATGTTTTATATATTATATAATCCTAACATATATGTTTTATATATTATATAATCCTAACATATATGTTTTATATATTATATAATCCTAACATATATGTTTTATATATTATATAATCCTAACATATATGTTTTATATATTTATATAATCCTAACATATATGTTTCATATATTATATAATCCTAACATATTATGTTAGGATTATATAATATATATAGTATATATTATATATTTTATGTATATATTACTGAACATATTACGCATATTACATATATAGTATATATGTAGTATTCCTAAAGTGCAATTTTCATCTCGTTTTCAAAGCAAACGAGATGATATATAGTTTCGCTTTGTCGTCTGTCTCTAGACATTGAACGTTTTTATTTAAAGATAAATAAAAAATTATTTTTGATTTTTTTATGAATTTTTAAAAATTATTGATGTAATATTACGATATGCACTCTCGGAATCTCTCTAAAGCTATAATTACGCCCTCTAACGGTGGAAAAGTTTGAAAATCCCAAAATTTCACACAAATATTGAAAAGGATGTATTTATGCTTGAAAATTTTCTGGTGAAATGTGAAGGTCACAAAGTTTCCGTTGCCAAAAATGAGTTGACCCCTTAGACCCAGGGTGGGCGGAAAAACGCGACTATTTTGTTTTAAAAGATAATGGTTTGTTTATAAAGGAAAATTAAAAAGTCTTTTTTTTTAGGTTAGATAGATGTTGTTGAAATATTACGATCTGCACTTTCCGAATATCCCAAAAGCTATAATTGCGCCCTCTAATGGTGCAAAAAAAAATTTAAAATTCCACAATTTTAAACGAATATTGCAAACGATGCATTTATGCTAGAAATTTGGAATTCTGGCAGTGCAATGTGAAGGTTACCAAGTTTTTGTTAAGAGCAATAAAGTGGTAATTGCAGACATTCATTTACTTGGATTGGTACAGTCGCTCAAAAAAGTATCCGAACACTATGGTTGATCACAGAATTAAGAAAAAATATCTGGCAACGATTTTTTTTTTAAATTAGTGATCTGGCAACCTTCGTGTCACGTGATTACAAAATTCAGGAAAAATATCTGGAGCGTGTACAGCAATTGTACACGCTCCAGTTACCGTTCACAGCAAACTGGTGCGTGTGCAGTTACTGCACATGCTCCAGTTTGCTGTGAACGGTAACTGCACACGCTCAATATTTCCGTGAGTGAGCCCACACGATCTAGTATCAAATAATATGACCACCTACAGTCGCTCAAAAAAGTATCCGAACACCATGATCGATTACAGAATTCATAAAACATATCTGGCAACGATTTTTTTTAGAAATTAGTGATCTGGCAACCTTTGTGTCACGTGATTACAAAATTCAGAAAAATATCTGGAGCGTGTACAGCAACTGCACACGCTCAATATTTCCGTGAGTGAGCCCACACGATCTGGTATAAAAATAATATGACCACCTACAGTCGCTCAAAAAAGTATCCGAACACTACGGTCGATTACAGAATTCAGAAAAAATATCTGGTAACGATTTTTTTAGAAATTAGTGATCTGGCAACATTTGTGTCACGTGATTACAGAATTCAGGAAAAATATCTGGAGCGTGTACAGCAACTGTACACGCTCCAGTTACCGTTCACAGCAAACTGGAGCGTGTGCAGTTACTGCACATGCTCCAGTTTGCTGTGAACGGTAACTGCACACGCTCAATATTTCCGTGAGTGAGCCCACACGATCTAGTATCAAAATAATATGACCACCTACAGTCGCTCAAAAAAGTATCCGAACACTACGGTCGATTACAGAATTCAGAAAAAATATCTGGCAACGATTTTTTTAGAAATTAATGATCTGGCAACATTTGTGTCACGTGATTACAGAATTCAGGAAAAATATCTGGAGCGTGTACAGCAACTGTACACGCTCCAGTTACCGTTCACAGCAAACTGGAGCGTGTGCAGTTACTGCACATGCTCCAGTTTGCTGTGAACGGTAACTGCACACGCTCAATATTTCCGTGAGTGAGCCCACATGATCTAGTATCGAAATAATATGATCACCTACAGTCGTTCAAAAAAGTATCCGAACAGTACGGTCGATTACAGAATTCAGAAAAAATATCTGGTAACGATTTTTTTAGAAATTAGTGATCTGGCAAACTTCGTGTCACGTGATTACAGAATTCAGGAGAAATATCTGGAGCGTGTACAGCAACTGTACACGCTGCAGTTACCGTTCACAGCAAACTGGAGCGTGTACAGTTACTGCACATGCTCCAGTTTGCTGTGAACGGTAACTGCACACGCTCAATATTTCCGTGAGTGAGCCCACACGATCTAGTATCAAAATAATATGACCACCTACAGTCGCTCAAAAAAGTATCCGAACACTACGGTCGATTACAGAATTCAGAAAAAATATCTGGCAACGATTTTTTTAGAAATTAATGATCTGGCAACATTTGTGTCACGTGATTACAGAATTCAGGAAAAATATCTGGAGCGTGTACAGCAACTGTACACGCTCCAGTTACCGTTCACAGCAAACTGGAGCGTGTGCAGTTACTGCACATGCTCCAGTTTGCTGTGAACGGTAACTGCACACGCTCAATATTTCCGTGAGTGAGCCCACACGATCTAGTATCAAAATAATATGACCACCTACAGTCGCTCAAAAAAGTATCCGAACACTACGGTCGATTACAGAATTCAGAAAAAATATCTGGCAACGATTTTTTTAGAAATTAATGATCTGGCAACATTTGTGTCACGTGATTACAGAATTCAGGAAAAATATCTGGAGCGTGTACAGCAACTGTACACGCTCCAGTTACCGTTCACAGCAAACTGGAGCGTGTGCAGTTACTGCACATGCTCCAGTTTGCTGTGAACGGTAACTGCACACGCTCAATATTTCCGTGAGTGAGCCCACATGATCTAGTATCGAAATAATATGATCACCTACAGTCGTTCAAAAAAGTATCCGAACAGTACGGTCGATTACAGAATTCAGAAAAAATATCTGGTAACGATTTTTTTAGAAATTAGTGATCTGGCAAACTTCGTGTCACGTGATTACAGAATTCAGGAGAAATATCTGGAGCGTGTACAGCAACTGTACACGCTGCAGTTACCGTTCACAGCAAACTGGAGCGTGTACAGTTACTGCACATGCTCCAGTTTGCTGTGAACGGTAACTGCACACGCTCAATATTTCCGTGAGTGAGCCCACACGATCTAGTATCAAAATAATATGACCACCTACAGTCGCTCAAAAAAGTATCCGAACACTACGGTCGATTACAGAATTCAGAAAAAATATCTGGCAACTTTTTTTAGAAATTAGTGATCTGGTAACCTCGTGTCACGTGACACGAAGTTGCCAGATCACTAATTTCTAAAAAAATTGTTGCCAGATATTTTTTCCTGAATTCTGTAATCAACCATAGTGTTCGGATACTTTTTTGAGCGACTGTACTAATGAAATGTTATTCACATTTTTGAAATATTTAGGTTATTTTAATTCATAGCGTTACAGATCACTAAATGTAGAAACAGCAAAACTATTAACGACTTTGGTAAATGATTTGTATACAACAGTAACAGTGAAACCACTTTTTTCAGAGGGATGTGGTAGGTGCAACTTTTTACATTCGAAATAAAAGACAATTTTTTTTATGTTGTATAATTATTAGTAATAAAATATTATTTGTAATTACCTCCATCATCCGTTAGCTCAAATTAAAACCTATAAGGAGTGAAAAAGTAGATAAAAGAAAAACTTCATTCTCTTATGATAGGGCGGGGGTGGCTCAGTCGGTAGCGCGCCAGGCTCGTAATCTGTAGTTCCCAGGTTCGAGTCCCAGCTGGGTCAGCGTTGAGATTTATCTCCGCAAAATTCCCCGCCCTGCCCACGGTCAGTAGGGGACACCGATGGGCTTGGAAAGGCCGCCGTCCGTCGGATGGGACGTTAAGCCGTGGCTCCGTGTGTGGGATAGCCATACCCTGTGAACGTTAAAGAACACGCTGTATGGCCTTGACGGGAAGCTACCATCTGTCTCCCAACAGTTGTTCCAGTGGATCCCCTCCCCCAACCTTCTCTGAGCCTTCGTGGGTCCATGTGACCATGGCCATTTAGCCCATGGTGTGCAAAAAAGTGCCGCTCAGAGATAAAACAATCCAACCCAACTCTTATGATACGATATTTATCTACGATAATTGTACTATTTGTTGCAGATGTTACGCATCCACGGCAATCCCCGGTTCCGTCCATAAGACACTACCAAGTGAACGGAAAGCCGTGACTATCTAGAGTCGGGGTCAAGAATTCGCCATATAGACGCACCTCAACCCCGACCTCACATGGCAGCAGTCCTATTAAAGGAAAGCTAACCACCGGAAGAAACCTGAAATTTAATCTATTCCCCGGTTAGCCATGAACAAGGATATATAAATCCAAGTTCGCTCGGCATCCGGGGTGGAGACTCTTAGTAAGGCCCAGACTTTTGAAAGGGCTCATGCTTACTAGGTGGGCTCAGACCGTTCGGCAGAGCCCTTGAACAGCTCCTCAGAGCTCCTGATAGGTGAGGTCTTGACACCGTCCAAATAGCCAGCCAAACCATCGGCGATGTCTTCGACCTCGGTTGGTCTTGGCTCTGTCCAACCGGGCACCCAATACGGCCGGCAAAGCCTTCGACCGGGTGCTGGGCCCGAAGCCCCACAACGACAACGTGGTCCCCTAGCGGGGGGGGGGGGGGGGGGGGGGATCTACGATAATATATTTATGATCATGATATTTATCTGCGTTAAACCCCCACCTTGCCCTTAGTCAGAAAGGTGACACTGTTTGGTTTGGAAAGACCGCCGTCCAATGAATGGGACATTAAACCGTGGACGTGCGGGATTGGGTTGGGTTGTTTTACCTCTGAGCGGCACTTTTTTTTGCACACAATGGGCTAAATGGCCAGGTCACAAGGACCCCGAAGGCTCACAGAAAGTTGGGGGATTTTATGATATGATATTTATCTACGATGATATTATGACAAGATTCCCACATACGCCACAGGCTATATGTTTTCTTCTAGGTCCTGCCATCCTCACAGACCTTCTACTATGGCACATAACTGACAGGCTCCTGTCAGGCCTCTGTGGCAAGCAGCTGCTTCAGTGGGTATTTATTTTTTTATAGTTTATATTATAAAGAACACTCCGAGGAGCTTGAAAAGACAGCCAACGAAAGGCTTGAAAAGACTCTGTGCACGATAAAGAACACACTGGATGGCCTTGACGGGAGGCTACCATCTGTCTCCCAACAGCTCTTCCAGTGAGTTCCCTTCCCTAATCTTTTCTGAGCCTTCGGGGTCCTTGTGACCTGGGTGTGGGGGTGGCTCAGTCGGTAGCGCGCCAGGCTCGTAATCTACAGTTCCCAGGTTCGAGTCCCAGCTGGGTCAGCATTGAGATATATCTCCACAAAATTCCCCGTCCTGCCCACGGTCAGTAGGGGACACCGATGGGCTTGGAATGGCCGCCGTAAGTCGGATGGACTTGATTGGTCGGACACGCTGGATGCCCTTGACGGGAGACTATCATCTATGTCCCAAGAGCTGTTCCAGTGGGTCTCCAACCTTCTCTGAGCCTTCGGGGTCCATGTGACCTGGCCATTTAGCCCATGGTGTGCAAAAACAATGCCACTCAGAGGTAAAACAACCCAACCCTTGTGACCTGGCCATTTAGCCCATGGTGTGAAAAAAAGTGCCGCTCAGAGGTAAAACAACCCAACCCTTGTGACCTAGCCATTTAGCCCATGGTGTGCAAAAAAAGTGCCGCTCAGAGGTAAAACAACCCAACCCTTGTGACCTAGCCATTTAGCCCATGGTGTGCAAAAAAAGTGCCGCTCAGAGGTAAAACAACCCAACCCTTGTGACCTGGCCATTTAGCCCATGGTATGCAAAAAAAGTGCCGCTCAGAGGTAAAACAACCCAGCTCAACCCTTGTAACCTGGCCAGTAAAACCATTGTGCGCAATAAAAAGTGCCGCTCACAGATAAAACAACTCAACTCACAGCAATACCCAGAGAGAAAAAAAAACCTTTTTGTAATATTTAAAAATTCGCCTAAGAGTGCTGAAACTTTATGTCTACTTCCTCGCCTGCATGTAATAGGAGACTGGCTATGGATGCCTGATGCATCTGGGAGTTACTAAATCGAGGAGCGATCCCTCGCGTCAAAGCCTCTCATTAGGGCATTGAAACTGATCTGAAAATAGTTCTTATGAATGACTCTCTTGTAGTCAACATCGCCGTTCGAGACGAGGAGGTGGGCAGCGGAGCAAGAAGAGTTCTCTGAGATTAATGAAGGATATTGTGGCACTTCTTTCTTGAAATAAGAGTGTAATTGATAGTTGATGTTTTTATAGATATAAGTTGTTGATACTGAAGTCTAATGGAAACGAAGCACCACCCTCGACGCTTTATTGGAACCGAGTTGGGTTTCAATTTGTGTTGATTTACCTCAGAATGGCACTTTATTGCACAGATTGGGCTAAATGGCGGGTCACAAGGACCCCGAGGGCACGTAGAAGGTTGGGGATCCACGGGACAATTGTTAGGTGACAGTTGGGTTGGGTTGTTTTACCTCTGAGCGGCACTTTTTTGCACACCATGGGCTAAATGGCCAGGTCACAAGGACCCCGAAGGCTCAGGGAAGGTTGGGGGAGGGGACCCACTGGAACAGCTGTTGGGAGACAGATGGTAGCCTCCCGTCAAGGCCATCCAGCATGTTCTTTAACGTGCACAGGGTATGGCTCTCCCGCACACGGGGCCACGTCTTAATGTCCCATCCGACGGACGGCGGCCTTTCCAAGCCCATCGGTGTCCCCTACTGACCGTGGGCAGGGCGGGTAATTTTGCGGAGATAAATCTCAACGCTGACCCAGCTGGGACTCGAACCTGGGAACTACAGATTACGAGCCTGGCGCGCTACCGACTGAGCCACCCCCGCCCCGTTAGGTGACAGACTGTATCCTCCAGTCAAGGTCATTCAGCATGTTCTTAAACGTGTATAGGGTATGGCACTCCCGCACACGGGGCGGCGGTGAGTCAGTCGGAAGCGCACCAGGCTCGTAATCTGCAGTTCCCAGGTTCGAGTCCCAGCTGGGTCAGCGTTCAGACCCATCTCCGCCCATCATTGTCCAGTAGGGGACACCGATGGGCTTGGAATGACCGCCATCCGTTGGATGGGACGTTAAGCCGTGGCCCCGTGTGCGGGAGAGCCATACCCTGTGCATGTTAAAGGACATGCTGGATGGCCTTGACGGGAGGCTACCATGTGTCTCACAACAGCTGTTCCAGTGGGTCCCCTCCCCCGACTTTCTCTGAGCCTTTGGGGCCCTTGTTATCGGCCATTTAGCCCATTATGTGCAAAAAAAGTGTCGCTCAGAGGTAAAGCAACCCAACCCAAATCCGCACACGTCCACGGTTTAATGTCCCATTCAATGGACGGCGGTCTTTCCAAACCAAACAGTGTCACCTTTCTGACTAAGGACAAGGTGGGGGTTTAGCGTAGATAAATCTCAGAGTTAGCACAGCTGGGACTCGAACCTGGGAACTTCAGATTACGAGCTTGGCGCGCTACCGACTGAGCCACCCTGCCCTCTCCCCTAGGATCGGGTAAATTAAAAAAAGGTATTTCGTTTAAATTATTATACAGCTGTATTTAATTATATTTATTATTATTTGCTAATTAAATTATATTTTATAATTTTATTGCTAATAAAATTATATTTAATTATTATTTGCTGCATTTTCTGGTAAAAACTACACTTTGCTGGGAGGTAAAACAACCCAACCCTTGTGCATGACCTTAGCAAGAAACGGGAAACCGAACCAAGTTGGAAAGGCAGTCGTCCATCGAATGGGACGTTAAGCCGTGGTGCTGTCATGTGCGTGAGAGTGATACCCTGTGCACGTTAAAGAACACGGTGGATGGCCTTGACGGGAGGCTACCATCTGTCCCTTAACATCTGGGTTGGGTTGTTTTACCTCTGAGCGGCACTTTTTTGCACACCATGGGCTAAATGACCAGGTCACATGGACCCCGAAGGCTCGGAGAAGGTTGGGGGAGAGGACCCACTGGAACAGCTGTTGGGAGACAGATGGTAGCCTTCCGTCAAGACCATCCAGCGTGTTCTTTAACGTGTACAGGGTATGTACCTGCTCTCCCGCACACGGAGCCACGGCTTAACGTCCCATCCGATGGTCGGCGGCCTTTCCAATCCCATCGGTATCCCCTACTGACCATGGGCAGGGCGGGGATGTTTTGCGGAGATAAATCTCAACGCTGACCCAGCTGGGACTCGAACCTGGGAACTGCAGATTGCGAGCCTGACGCGTCACCTACTGAGCCACCCCCGCCCCCTAACATCTGCCCAGTGGATCCTCTTCCCTCAACCTTCTGAGCCCTCGGGGTCCTGGTGACCTGGCCATTTCGCCCATTGTTTGCGAAAAAAAGTGCCTTTCAGAAGTAAAACAAATCAACCCCTTGTGACCTGGCAGTTTAGTGCAAAATAATACCGCTCAGAAATAAAATAACCCAACAACACAAAATGACTATTAAAATGCATTAAAAGCACTTTTTTTCGGTGTTGATATCAATTTTTACTTAGCGCAAAAAGGATTGGATTGTTGGATTGTTTTACCTCTGAGCGGCACTTTTTTTGCACACCATGGGCTAAATGGCCAGGTCACATGGACCCCGAAGGCTCAGAAAAGGTTGGAGGAGGGGACCCACTGGAACAGCTGTTGGGAGACAGATGGTAGCCTCCCGTCAAGGCCATCCAGCGTGTTCTTTAACGTGCACAGGGTATGGCTCTCCCGCACACGGGGCCACGGATGAACGTCCAATCCGACGGACGGCGACCTTTCCAAGCCTATCGGTGTCCCCTACTGACCGCGGGCAGGGGGGGAAATTTTGCGGAGATAAATCTCAACGCTGACCCAGCTGGGACTCGAACCTGGGAACTACAGATTACGAGCTTGGCGCGCTACCGACTGAGCCACCCCCGCCCCGCCCCAGCGCAAAAAGGTAACTTTAGCAAAGTCTTCAAAACTAACAAAACAATTGATTTATTTTAAAAAAAATTCCTTGTTATCGACATAAACGCGCGTGTTGTTCTATACAATGTGTCTGTGGATCGAATTAGATCGCAATCCATCGATCTTGAATTTAACCCTGGGGAGGCCGAGTCCAACAAAGACACGTGTGACGAAGCTTTCCCTATCTTAGTATTGTTATCGAGAATGGCGGACTCAGCTGTCATACGCCATGAGGAACAATTTTTAGACCTTTTATTGGTTGGTTAAGCGGCAGTGACATTCGATTATCCGTGGCATTCATATCACTCGAGAGGCAGCTTTCGTTTCAATGACATCTGTACTTTGTTGATTTGCGGTGGCATCATGCTGTAGAGTCTTGCGTTACGTCAGAAACGAATTGGAAAAAGTATTATACTCACAACTGTAAAGGATGTGGGTTGGCTTTGTCAGTAACTCGCCGGACTCGTAAACTACAGTTGTTTTTTTTACCTCTGAGTAAGGTCGGGGGTGGCTCAGTCGGTAGCGCGCCAGGCTCGTAATCTGTAGTTCCCAGGTTCGAGTCCAACCTGCGCCAGCGTTGAGATTAAACTCCTCAAAATTCCCGCCCTGCCTTTAGTCAGTAAGGGACACCGATTGTCTTGGAAAGGCCGCCGTCCGTCGAATGGAACGTTAAGCCGTGGTTCCGTGTGCAGGAGAGACATACCCTGTGCACGTTAAAGAACACGCTGCATGGCCCTGACGGGAGACTACCATCTGTCTCCCAACAGCTGTTCCAGTGGGTCCCCTTCCCCAACCTTCTCTGAGACTTCGGAGTCCTTGTGACCTGGCCATTTAGCCCATGGTGTGCAAAAAAATGCCACTCAGAGGTAAAACAATCCAACCCCCAACCTTCTCCGAGTCTTCGGGGTCTTTGTGACCTGGCCATTTAGCCCATGGTGTACAAAAAAGTGCCGCTCAGAGGTCCCAACCCTCTCTCCCTACCTTCTCTGAGCCTTCGGGGTCCTTGTGACCTGGCCATTTAGCCCATGGTGTGCAAAAAAGTGCCGCTCAGAGGTAAAACAATCCAACCCCCAACCTTCTCTGAGTCTTCGGGGTCCTTGTGACCTGGCCATTTACCCCATGGTGTGCAAAAAAGTGCCGCTCAGAGGTAAAACAATCCAACCCCCAACCTTCTCCGAGTGTTCGGGGTCTTTGTGACCTGGCCATTTACCCCATGGTGTACAAAAAATGCCGCTCAGAGGTCCCTACCTTCTCTGAGTCTTCGGGGTCCTTGTGACCTGGCCATTTACCCCATGGTGTGCAAAAAAGTGCCGCTCAGAGGTAAAACAATCCAACCCCCAACCTTCTCCGAGTGTTCGGGGTCCTTGTGACCTGCCCATTTAGCCCATGGTGTGCAAAAAAAGTGCCGCTCAGAGGTCCCAACCCTCTCTCCCTACCTTCTCTGAGCCTTCGGGGTCCTTGTGACCTGGCCATTTACCTTATGGTGTGCAAAAAAGTGCCGCTCAGAGGTAAAACAATCCAACCCCCAACCTTCTCCGAGTGTTCGGGGTCTTTGTGACCTGGCCATTTAGCCCATGGTGTACAAAAAATGCCGCTCAGAGGTCCCTACCTTCTCTGAGTCTTCGGGGTCCTTGTGACCTGGCCATTTACCCCATGGTGTGCAAAAAAGTGCCGCTCAGAGGTAAAACAATCCAACCCCCAACCTTCTCCGAGTGTTCGGGGTCCTTGTGACCTGGCCATTTACCCCATGGTGTGCAAAAAAGTGCCGCTCAGAGGTAAAACAATCCAACCTCCAACCTTCTCCGAGTGTTCGGGGTCCTTGTGACCTGGCCATTTAGCCCATGGTGTGCAAAAAAAGTGCCGCTCAGAGGTCCCAACCCTCTCTCCCTACCTTCTCTGAGCCTTCGGGGTCCTTGTGACCTGGCCATTTAGCCCATGGTGTGCAAAAAAAGTGCCGCTGAGAGGTCCCAACCCTCTCTCCCTACCTTCTCTGAGCCTTCGGGGTCCTTGTGACCTGGCCATTTAGCCCATGGTGTGCAAAAAAGTGCCGCTCAGAGGTCCCAACCCTCTCTCCCTACCTTCTCTGAGCCTTCGGGTCCTTGTGACCTGGCCATTTAGCCCATGGTGTGCAAAAAAAGTGCCGCTCAGAGGTCCCAACACTCTCTCCCTACCTTCTCTGAGTCTTCGGGGTCTTTGTGACCTGGCCATTTATCTCATGGTGTACAAAAATGTGCCGCTCAGAGGTCCCAACCCTCTCTCCCTACCTTCTCTGAGCCTTCGGGGTCCTTGTGACCTGGCCATTTATCTCATGGTGTACAAAAATGTGCCGCTCAGAGGTCCCAACCCTCTCTCCCTACCTTCTCTGAGCCTTCGGGGTCCTTGTGACCTGGCCATTAAGCCCATGGTGTGCAAAAAAGTGCCGCTCAGAGATAAAACAATCCAACCCCCAACCTTCTCTGAGTCTTCGGGGTCCTTGTGACCTGGCCATTTAGCCCATGGTGTGCAAAAAAGCGCCGCTTACAGGAAAAACAATCCAACCCCCAACCTTCTCTGAGTCTTCGGGGTCTTTGTGACCTGGCCATTTAGCCCATGGTGTGCAAAAAAGCGCCGCTCAGAGGTAAAACAACCCAACTCTTAAATATTTTGGTAGGGAAGTATATAATGAACGCTTCCACTATGCCTAATATTTCAGAGAGCGCATGAGCGACAGCGCATGAACTTTCCTCTGCCAGCTGACTCGCCACGTGCAGTTCAAAACATCAAAGTACTGATAACGATTGGTAAAACGCGAAAGCAGCGATGGGGGGAAAACTATAAAGGATGAGATGTGGGCGTGGCAATCTACCTTTGCCGTTACCATTACGGGATATTTCTGGTGTCCGTGATAGGTTCCTAGTGACACTGATGTCCTCGTTGTTAATGATGACACTGGGGGTCAGGTGGCACGTCCTCTGTGCACGATTTGGTTGGCAACGCCACCAAACTGTGCCACCAACTTTCTTGTATTTTATGTGAGTTCTGCTTTCTGTTTTATTACGCGATATGTTCCTTCTTTTGTCTGATTCTTTTGCCGAAAAAATAACAGTAGAGGAACAAGATGGAATGGATAAGGTATGAAAGATTAAATACCTATTGATGATAAGATAGGTTCAGTGAATAATTCAGATGCAGCAATTGAGAGGATAGTCATAGCTAATCAATTGAAGCAGATGAAACTGAGACAGTGAATTAATTGAAGAGGTTCTCTATTGATAATCAGCTCAAATGAGAGAAACATTTGGTATTCAATTTCAGATTAAAAGATAAACCTGTGATAGTTAATTCAATTAAACACGTAACTCCATTGTCTTGAATTCAATTGAGCAGCTAACCCCATGCCAGTATGGGCGGGGGTGGCTCAGTCGGTAGCACGCCAGGCTCGTAATTTGTAGTTCCCAGGTTCGAGTCCCAGCTGGGTCAGCGTTGAGATTTATCTCCGCAAAAATTACCTGCCCTGCCCACGGTTAATAGGGGACACCGATGGGCTTGGAAAAGCCGCCGTCCGTCGGATGGGACGTTAAGCCGTGGCCCCGTTTGTGGGAGAGCCATACCCTGTGCACGTTAAAGAACACACTGGATGGCCTTGACGGGAGGCTACCATCTGTCTCCCAACAGCTGTTGCAGTGGGTCCCCTCCCCCAACCTTCTCTGAGCCTTCGGGGTCCTTGTGACCTAGCCATTTAACCCAACTCAGACATGCAAATTTACCTGATGTACTTTTTGACAGGCTTGTCTACTTACATTCTCATAATGTGCTATAACTCGGAAGGGAAATGTTTCTGGACCAATGTTCATAGAAACAGGGGCAGAGCGAACGAAGGGACTCTGGTTGCGGGGGGGGGGGGGGGGGGGGCGGAATCGAAAATTTCTAACTCGTATATTTTGGGTTGGGTTGTTTAACCTCTGCGCGGCACTTTTTTACACGCCATGGGCTATATGACCAGGTCACATGAACCTCGAAGGCTCAGAGAAGGTTGAGGGAGGGGATCGACTGGAAAAGCTGTTGGGAGACAGATGGTAGCCTCCAGTCAAGGCCATCCAATGTGTCCTTTAACGTGCATGGAGTATGGCTCCCCGCACACATGGCCATGGCTTAACGTCCCATCAGACGGACGGCGACCTTTTCAAGCCCATCGGTGTCCCCTACTGACCGTGGGCAGGGCGGCGAATTTTGCGGAGATAAATCTCAACGTTGACTCAGCTGGGACTCGAACCTGGGAACTACAGATTACGAGTTTTGCGCGCTACCGACTGAGCCACCCCCTCCTCAGGGAACCCACTGGAACAGCTGTTGGGAGACAGATGGTAGCCTCCTATTCAAGGCCATCCAGCGTGTTCTTTATCGTGCACAGGGTATGGCTCTCTCACACACGGGGCCACGGCTTAAACGTCCCATCCAATAGACGGCGGCCTTTCCAAGCCCATCGGTGGCCCCTACTGACCGTGGACAGGGCGGGGAGTTTTCCAGAGATAAATCTCAATGCTGACCCAGCTGGGACTGGAACCTGAAACTGCAGATTACAAGCCTGGCGCATTACCGACTGAGCCATCCCCCCCACAATGTTGATGGGAACTACTTTCCATCCATATATGCAGTACAAACGCGTTCTCAAAGTCTGACTAGACCTTTAAGAAAGACCCCGTATTTCTCTCCAATATTCTAGAATTATTCTATCAAATATCCCTTTAACAGTTTCTGCAACAAGACGAAGTCCTTACACAAGATATCGACGTTGGTCTATTTGGGAGCATGTAATGACTATGTTAGACAAAATAATCATTAAAGTGTCATTAAATCCAACTTCCGCCATCTCACGCAACTTTTTCCTTCTTATTGCAGCTGCCCAGTGGATCTCAGTGTATCAGATAAAGTGTATGTGGACGACCAGAGCAGGACGACGGGTGATTACTACCTCTACATACCTTTCCGGGTATTCAGATTTTTGGATGGCGCGAGGGTCTCTTTTACCTGCAATGTCATTGTCTGCCAACACGACTGCCCGTGGGTAAGTGTAGCTTAAAGTTTAAGTTTCGGTTTTGAGGGAAAGTTTTAAATATTATATTTATTTTCTGTATCCTGAAGATATGCCGTCCCGTGGCCGAGGGGGCGGGGGTGAATCAGTCGGTAGCGCGCCAGGCTCGTAATCTGTAGTTCCCAGGTTCGAGTCCCAGCTGGGTCAGCGTTGAGATTTATCTCCGCAAAATTCCCCGCCCTGCCCACGATCAGTAGGGGACACCGATGGGCTTGGAAAGGCTACCGTCCGTCGGATGAGACGTTAAGCCATGGCCCATGTGCGGGAGAGCCATACCCTGTGCACGTTAAAGAACACGTTGAATGGCCTTGACGGGAGGCTACCATCTGTCTCCCAACAGCTGTTCCAGTGGGTCCCCTCCCCCAACCTTCTCTGAGCCTTCGGGATCCATGTGACCTGGCCATTTAGCCCATGGTGTGCAAAAAAGTGCCGCTCAGAGGTAAAAGAACCCAACCCAACTCAGGACGGAGAATGCCTTTACACCCGAATATGTGTATCAGCATCTCTTTGCCAGCCATCTCGCTGAGCATCAGAACTTCCTGCCTGTCTCCACAGATGCTCGAAGTCTGGTACATCAATGGATCGGCCATGGTCTGCTGTGATGTAATCATTGCAGACCAGATCCCACTGCAGAGTTGCACGCCATCAGTCTCGCCTTGGACTACGTGGCGGCTAAGCATCATCGTCGGTGTGTCCTCTACACCGACTCGGTTACCTCGCTAGAGGCTTTGATCTCGATGAGGCATCTACCTCACCCAGTTCTCTTTAAGATCCACAGCAGCTCCATCGTCTCGTAGCCACAACCACCATCCATTTCTGTAGCTCGGTCACGACGGAATCAGGGGCAATGATTTGGCAGATGCTGCTGCCAAGTTGCCCACAGTCCAGCTCTCCGTTGCGGGTTCCATATCTCGATTTCCGGCAGCGTTTTACCATCGAGCTCCGGACACAGTGGCAGAGATAATGGTCGGAACAGCTTACTGAGATCAAACTTATCAACTTAAAACTCTTTGAGATGAAACCTATCATCAAACCATAGCAGTCTTGTTACCGCAGGAATCGCAAGGAGGAATGACAATATTGTTAGAAAAGGAAGTTTGGTTGTTTTTCCTCAGAATGGCACTTTTTTTTGCACACCATGGGCTAAATGGTCAGGTCACAAGGACCCCGAAGACTCAGAGAAGGTTGGGGGAGGGGACCCACTGGAACAGCTGTTGGGAGACAGATGGTAGCCTCACGTCAAGGCCATCCAGCGTGTTCGTTAACGTGCACAGGGTATGGCTCTCCCGCACACGGCTTAACGTCCCATCCGACGGACGGCGGTCTTTCCAAGCATATCGGTGTCCCCTACTGACCGTGGGCAGGGCGTGGAATTTTGCGGAGATAAATCTCAACGCTGACCCAGCTGGGACTCGAACCTGGGAACTACAGATTACGAGCCTGGCGCGCTACCGACTGAGCCACCCCCGCCCCTTACTTACTGAGATCAAACTTATCAACTTAAAACTCTTTGAGATGAAACCTATCATCAAACCATGGCAGTTTTGTTACCGCAGGAATCGCAAGGAGGAAGTTGTACAGTCGCTCAAAAAACTGTAATCACTATGGTTGATTACAGAATTCAGAATAAATATCTGGCAACGATTTTTTTTAGAAATTAGTGATCTGGCAACCTTCTTATCACGTGACACGAAGTTGCCAGATCACTCATTTCTAAAAAAAATCGTTGCCAGATATTTTTTCTGAATTATGTAATCAACCATAGTGTTCGGATACTTTTTTGAGCGACTGTACTTTCTCGGCTCCGCTTAGGTCCTTCGTTTATCACTCATTCGTTTCTTCTTCGGGCGGACGACGAACCTAAGTGCGAGTTTTGTGACGCCATTTTAACTGTCAAACATATTTTAGTCTCATGTCCCGCTTTTAAATTTGAACGTCGTCTGTATATTACTTCTCAAGAATTTTACGTTTGGGCCACTTACACATGGACATCTTTTATCTGATAATACTTTTTTTTACCTTCAATTTTTGCGTTTTTACAGTATACCTCTTATTTTACCAGATTATGATTAAATTGATTTGTTATTTATTCGCCATCTGACCTAGGTCATTTACACCTGGGTTAGTTTTATCCATTGTCTATATTGTATATATATATATAAACATTTGTTGTTTTACATCTTTATTGTTATTTTTGTTATATATATGTCACCGGCAAAGTTTGAAATCCGGCATTCTGTAGAATGCCTAGGCATTGTATATAATGCCTAAAACTAGCCGGCAATGTATGAAACGATTCATATTTCACACATTTCCTAGGCATTCTATAGAATGCCAAAAGGCAAATCGGCAAAGTATAAAATACTCCCGGCAGTGATGTTTAATGTCGCAATGCGAGTCACGTGACTCTCGACGCTCGCCTCAAACAGAGAGCCAGAGCACTCAGTCCAATTCGAATTGACCAGTAAATGTTCCCTTGGGTCCCCTATAGGCTCAGCCTGATTGCCAGATCCGCCAGTCCCTAGTTTCGGTAAAAAAGAGCGCCGTAGTTGGTCACTTTGGACACCAAAAAGACACCCTTCCATTCGGAAAAGCGCCCCCTAGCGTTGTCAGAGTGTAAAAGAGGGTTGCCTCAATAGGGATCCCAAAGTTTGAGAACCCTAGCTTCCATAGAAAGAGAGTTAAGGTCAAAAAACAGATTAAAAAAAATCATCAAAAAACGACATATCACAAGCATCTCGGAACTCCACTGAAATAGATTTGACAAGTAGTAAAGTGAAATACGAGTATCCTAACTCGAATTGCAAACTTCGAATATTCAACACTTTACTGATTCGTTCTCACTTGGCTTTACCTCATTTGGGGCGTTTTTTATAATGCAGACGACAGATTCATTACAGGTTATGATGTTAATATTTCTGGCGGTAGTTCAGCAATGGTATTTTTCTCTTTTTGTAGAAAAATCCCGTATCTTATATTTTGTACTTCTTACATTTTCACATGCATCTTTTCAATAAAAGCCTTTTTCATACTTGCCGAAATAGTATTTGTCATTCTATATAATGCCTAGGTATTCTATGCAATGCCTAGGGAAAGTATGTAATAATTCTCATATTTCATACATTGCCTAAAAACGCCGGGTATTCTATAGAATGCCTAGGCATTCTATAGAATGCCGGCTTTTTATACATTGCCGGTAACATATACATCTCGTTGTTTAATCTTTTGACTCTTACAGCATTTTTTTTTTACTTTGGTTAAGGGGTGCTTGTCTTTTAGCTGCTATTTACCACTTTTAGCGCATTATAGTCTCAGTTGCTCATGCGCCATAAAACCCCAAACAACCAACCAACTTAGAAAATGGATATTGGAACTAGACTTACAAATGTCAAATTTTTATTAAAAAAAAAGCTATATGGGAACATTACATATATAATTATTCTTTAATTATAAAGATCGTGCCAAATGTATGAACATGTTTTTTTTTTTATTTATAAACCCTACAAATGAGTTTTATTAGCGTGGGATGATCTTATTAATGTAATGTGTATGGTAATGTTACTATAATGGCAAAAATACAGGAGAAAAATGCACAATACCAAATAAATTTATAAGAAATGGAATGCATAGTTTAATGGGTTGGGTTGTTTTACCTCTGAGCGGCACTTTTTTGCACACCATGGGCTAAATGGCCAGGTCACATGGACCCCGAAGGTTCAGAGAAGGTTGAGGGAGGGGACCCACTGGAACAGCTGGTTGGAGACAGATGGTAGCCTCACGTCAAGGCCATCCAGCGTGTTCTTTAACGTGCACAGGGTATGGCTCTCCCGCACACGGGGACACGGCTTAACGTTCCATACGACGGACGGCGGCCTTTCCAAGCCCATCGGTGTCCCCTACTGACCGTGAGCAGGGCGGGGAGTTTCATGGAGATAAATCTCAACGCTGACCCAGCTGGGACTCGAACCTGGGAACTACAGATTACGAGCCTGGCGCGCTACCGACTGAGCCACCCCCGCACCAATGCATAGTTTAAAGTTTTATATATATATATATAAATTATATATTCAAGCTTATTTGTAGTGTAGAGCCAAAAGTTGTTATTTCAATTATTACTTTGTAGCAACCATGCACTGCATGTGTACCTAAAACAGAAAAATAAACTTCCTTCCTTTCTGCACGTGAAACATTGCCTTGTTGGCCTTCCTCAGCGAATGACGTTGAAGGAAATACTTTCATGAAGCGAAATTCTGATTAGCAGAACACAAAATGATTAATAATATGGGAAAGCTTTGGACTACATCCAAGTTATTGAATATTAATATTCTTTGGGAACAATTCTCGATCCTCGTTCATGTTTATCAAATTAAGGAAGCTTTGTAAAAGGCTCAAAAAAAATAAGAAGAAATTCACTTATTATACAACTCTCGTCAGCAATTTTAACTAACTATACTTGAAGATTATTTACCACTTATAAGATTGTGTGGGTTGGCTCACTTAGTAGCGTGCGAGGCCCACTTGGGCCAGATTTGAGATTTACCTCCGCAAAACTCGCCACTCTGACCTCGGTAAGAAAAGGGGTACTGTGGTCATGGAAAAGTCGCCGTCCGTCGGATGGGACATTAAGCCGTGGTCTGTGATCAGGGGAGCTATACCCTATTCATGTTGGGGCGGGGGTGGCTCAGTCGGTAGCGCGCCAGGCTCGTAATCTGTAGTTCCCAGGTTCGAGTCCCAGCTGGGTCAGCGTTGAGATTTATCTTCGCAAAATTCCCCGCCCTGCCCACGGTCAGTAGGGGACACCGATGGGCTTGGAAAGGCCGCCGTCCGTCGGATGGGACGTTAAGCCGTGGTCCGGGGGACGGGAGAGCCATACCCTGTGCACGTTAAAGAACACGCTGTATGGCCTTGACGGGAGGCTGCCATCTGTCTCCCAACAGCTGTTCCAGTGGGACTTCTCCCCCAACCTTCTCTGAGCCTTCGGGGTCCATGTGACCTGGCCATTTAGTTCATAGTGTGCAAAAAAGTGCCGTTCAGAGGTAAAACAATCCAACCCAACCCTATTCATGTTAAAGTGAATTTTTCACTTTCATCTGCTTCCAAACAGCTTAGTAAAGTCCAAGAGCGGTGAACCTCATAAGTCATAAATTATTTTTAAGCGGAATAATAATTTTAATTATTTATTATTGCACAGATGATGCCAATAAATATTTTCAAAACAATGGAAAAGAAATATAATTATTATACCTACACTCAAAAACCAATTTTATGTACATTATATATTATATTATCTCATTATTACTATTATTATTTCTCTTATTATTATTATTAAAAAAGAAGTTCTCTTCCTTTTCTGGGGACTTTTTTTATGGCCATGTCTTTTATTTATAAACCCCACAAAACGAGTTTTATTAATCTGGGATGATGATATTATTATAATCCAGCTTGGGTTAGCGTTGAGATTTATCTTCGCAAAATTCTCCGCGGACAGTAGGGGACACCGATGGGCTTGGAAAGGACGCCGTCCTTCGGATGGGACGTTAAGCCGTGGCCCCGTGTGCGGGAGAGCCATATCCTGTGCACGTTAAAGAACATGCTGGATGGTCTTGACGGGAGACTAACATCATAACGTAATAAATGAAACTTTAAATATCTCTCCAAACTTTACAGACTGATGGTAGCCTCCCATCAAGGGTTGGGTTGTTTTACCTCTGAGCGGCACTTTTTTGCACACCATGGGCCAAATGGCCAGGTCACATGGATCCCGAAGGCTCAGAGAAGGTTGGGGGAGGGGACCCACTGGAACAGCTGTTGGGAGACAGATGGTAGCCTCCCGTCAAGGCCATCCAGCGTGTTCTTTAACGTGCACAGGGTATTGCTCTCCCACACAAGGGGGCCACGGCTTAACGTCCCATCCGACGGACGGCGGCCTTTCCAAGCCCATCGGTGTCCCCTACTGACCGTGGGCAGGGCGGGGAATTTTGCGGAGATAAATCTCAACGCTGACCCAGCTGGGACTCGAACCTGGGAAGTACAGATTATGAGCCTGGCGCGCTACTGATTGAGCCACCCCCGCCCCCTCCCATCAAGGTCATCCAGAGTATTCTTTACACTCAAATAGTGTTTCTTATCCAGTTTGTTTTCGGGGTGGCTCAGTCGGTAGCGCGCCAGGCTCGTAATCTGTAGTTCCCACGGTCGAGTCGCAGCTGGGTCAGCGTCGAGAATTATCTCCACAAAATTCCTCGCCCTGCCCATGGTTAATAGAGGACACCGATGGGCTTAGAAATGCCGCCGTCCGTCGGATGGGACGTTAAACCGTGGCCCCGTGTGCGGGAGAGCCATACCCTGTGCACGTTAAAGAACACGCTGGATGGCATTGACGGGAGACTACCATCTGTCTCCCAACAGCTGTTCCAGTGGGTCCCCGCCCCCAACCTTCTCTGAGCCTTCGGGGTCCGTGTGACCTGGCCATTTAGCCCAGTCACAATAATAACCATTATATCTAATCATTTAATGAAATCTATGTGTTTAGAAGTTTATTCAATGCTTTATTAAAGATTTTTTTTTTCGTAGACAAAAAAAAAATTAAAATCATCGATATTGGGTGTTTAATGATTTGATGGTCCTAACTCTTTAAACACTGAAACAATTGCACGCAAGATCCATTAATAAGAAACATTTTGATTCCTTCTGATTTAGCCCATTGTGTTTATAAAAATGTCACTCAGAGGTAAAACAAGACAACTCAGATTCGTAATCGATCAATCAATATTCCTGCCACTTTATTTCATATAATATAAGCTGCCCTACCAAAATATTAGAGAATGTCCCTGTAATGTGAATGGGAATCTAATTTAGAAGCTGTAGAGCTTCTAAAGCATGCATCTAAAGGAAAAATATGATTAAAGATAAAGATCATAATCAAATCTATTTAAATCTAGATTTTCAATAATATTAGATCAGTTTCGTTGTTTTATCTCTGATATTTTTCAAAGAATGAAATAAATGGCCCACTCCCAAGGACCCCGAGGAATCAGAAAAGGTTGAGGGATTTTTGGTTTGTTTTACCTCTGAGCGGCGCTTTTTTGTACACCATGTGACCGGCTAAATGGCCAGGTCACATGGACCCCGAAGGCTCAGAGAAGTTGTGGGAGGGTAGGAGATGGTAGCCTAAAGTCAAGGCTATCCAGCATGTATCTATCGTGCACGGTTTATGGTTCTCCCGCTCACGAGGCCACGGCTTAATGTCCCATCCGACGGACGGCACATTTTCTAAGCCCATCGGTGTCTCCTACTGACCGTGGGCAGGGCGGAGAACTTAGCGGAGATAAATCTCAACACTGACTCAGCTGGGACTCGAACCTGGGAACTACAGATTACGAGCCTGGCGCGCTACCAACTGAGCCATCCCCGCCCCGAAGGTTGAGGGAACTGAACTCACTGGACAACTGTTAGGACACAGATGGTAGCCTCCCGTCAAGGCCATCCAGTATGTTCTTTAACGTGCACAGAGGATATGGCTGCCCCGCACACGGGGCCACGGCTTTACTTCCCATCTGATGGACGGCGGCCTTTTGAAGCCCATCGGCGTCTGCTTTCTGATTGAGGGCACGGCTGGGAGTTTGCGGAGTTAAATCTCAACGCTGGTCCATCTGGGACTCGAACCTGGGAACTACAGATTACTAGCTGGGCGCGCTACATATTGAGTTAAAATAAAAAATAAATAAATACCCCTTCAAGCAGCTGCTTGCCACAGAGGTCTGACAGGAGCCTGTCAGTTTATATGCCAGAGTAGAAGGTCTGAGAGGATGGCAGGACCTCAGCAGAAAAACGACACATACATCCATGCCTTATCCGGGGCTCGAACCCAGGTCCCGTAGATCAGTAGCCAAGCGTGCTAACCACTCGGTCACGGGACGGTTATTGAGTTAAAACAGTTACGGAAGTCAGAATATTTAACAATATAGTATCTTAAAAATCATTCGTAATATATCTAATATTGAAATAATCATTACGCAAACTTTTAAAATACACATTTAAATTAATTTTTTTTGTTTTAATTTAAATTTCTAAATACGACATCCTCGATTTCTGTTCGCCGTGTTATTTCAACCATCACGTGACAGTTTAAACAAACCTGTCGATCAGACTTGAAAGAGAACGACAACACTTTGAATCGTTTACAAGAGTCGGTGAAATCCTGCATCTTCGCTATCAACCGCAGAGATTAGAGAAGACAGGCAGGAAGAGATGCAGGCCTGCCTCTAGGAATCCCTCTCTGATGGATACCTTGTGCTCACTGCCACCCATCGCTTCCGATAGTGACGTCATTTGAGAGGCAGATGGCAAAGGAATGATAAACAATCAGCTGCTCATCTGTCTGCAAAACCGATCTGTTTAAGTCAAAGGATGATTCCTCGTTTACACAAATACCCAATCTACGCTTGAAAGAAGTTAGGTTAAAAAGTTATCTGTTTAGTATGAGCTCAATTCAATGATTGCCTCAAAGTTGGGGGCGGGGGTGGTTCAGTCGGTAGCGCGTCAGGCTCGTAATCTGTAGTTCCCAGGTTCAAGTCCCAGCTGGGTCAGCGTGGAGATTTACCTCCGCAAAATTCCCCACCCTGCCCACGGTCAGTAGGGGACATCGATGGGCTTGTAAACGCCGCCGTCCGTCGGATGGGACATTAAGCCGTGGCTCCGTGTGTGGGAGAGCTAATACCCTGTGCACGTTAAAGAACACGCTGGATGGCTTTGACGGGAGGCTACCATCTGTCTCCCAACAGCTGTTCCAGTGGGTCCCCTCCCCCAACCTTCTCTGAGCCTTCGGGGTCCATGTGACCTGGCCATTTAGCCCATGGTGTGCAAAAAAGTGCCGCTCAGAGGTAAAACAACAACAACAGCCTCAAAGTTGTTTTCTCTCTTAGCGGCACTCCTGTGATGACAATGACTGGGTCACAAGAACCCCATGGGCTCAGAGTAGGGGAATGGGATCCACTGGATAGCTATTGAGTAATGAACTAAAGGGTCAGGTCACATGAACCCTCATAGGGGGCGGCATACCCCAGCCCTAGAATTTCTAGTAGTCTGAACGGGTTGGGTTTGTTTACCTCTGAGCGGAACTTTTTTGAACACAGTGAGCTAAATGGCCAACCCAAAACTTCTCTGAACCCAGAGGGCTCAGAGAAGTTTTGGGTTGGGTTGTTTTACCTCTGAGCGGCACTTTTTTGCACACCATGGGCTAAATGGCCAGGTTACATGGACCCCGATGGCTCAGAGAAAGTTGGGGGAGGGGACCTACAGGAACAGCTGTTGGGAGACAGATGATCAAGGCCATCCAGTGTGTTCTTTAACGTGCACAGGGTATAACTCTTTTGCACACGGACCACGGCCTAACGTCCCATCCGACGGACGGCGCCCTTTCCAAGCCCATCGGTGTCCCTTACTGACCGTGGGCAGGGCGGAGAATTATTGCGGAGATAAATCTCAACACTGAAGTAACTGGGACTCGAACCTGGGAACTGCAGATTACGAGACTGGCGCGCTACTAACCGAATCCCTCCCCCTCCCCCCGACCCAGGAATAGTGTTCGATCCATTTCGACTTCCTCTTTATTTATTTCCATATACAAAACCTGTTTCAGAATATATTATTTTATTCTAGCTCTCAAGAGTGGGGTTATAACCATCCCCTTTCTTAAGTCAATGTATTAATGAAAATCATAGATTGTAAACTTCAGTTCCATAGGCTCCCGACACTTCAATCAAAATGCCTTGTTCTATTTCATTTTAGAGCCAATGGCCTTTATTTCTGCATATTCGTTATTTTAAACGGGGCGGGGGTGGCTCAGTCGGTAGCGCGCAAAGCTCATAATCTGCAGTTCTCAGGTTCGAGTTCCCACCTCAGCACATGCTTGAGATTTATCGGCGCGAAACTCCCCGCCTTTCCCTCGGCCAGTACGACACAGCGATGTGCTTTGAAAAGCTGCCGTCCGTCAGATGGGACGTTAAGCCATGGCTCCGTGTGCGGGAGCCATATCCTGTGCACGTCAAAAACACGCTGAAGAGAGACTGACGCTTTGTCTCCTAGCATGTAACCAGTGCGTTCCTTTCCCAAAAACTTCTCTGAGCCCTTGGGGTCATTGTGACCTGGCCATTAGTCTACTGTGTGCAAAAAAAGTGCCCCTGAGAGGTAAAACAACTCAATTGTTATTTAAAAAACGTTATACATGTATGATGAGACATATGAGCAAGTCAAGGGAGGCCAAAAATAATGTTACGACAGATGAAAGTGCTATAGTGAATTTATGATAAACGTATCATGAACGCTCGTGTATGCTTCTGCGTGAAAATTTATAACCAACCAATTGGAACACAGAGTTGGGTTGTTTTACCTCTGAGTGGCACTTTTTTGCACACCGTGGGCTAAATGGCCAGGTCACATGGACCCCGAAGGCTCAGAGAATGTTGGTAAAGGAGACCCACTGGGTTGGGTTGGGTTGTTTTACCTCTGAGCGGCACTATTTTGCACACAATGGGCTAAATGGCCAGGTCACATGGACCCCGAAGGCTCAGAGAAGGTTGGGGGAGGGGACCCACGGAACAGCTGTTGGGAGACAGATGGTAGCCTCCCGTCAAGGCCATTCAGCGTGTTCTTTAACGTGTATAGGGGCTCTCCCGCACACGGGGACACGGCTTAACGTCCCATCCGACGGACTTTCCAAACCCATCAGTGTTCCCTAGTGATGGTGAGCAGGGCGGGGAGTTTTGCGGAGATAAATCTCAACGCTGACCCAGCTGGGACTCGAACCTGGGAACTACAGATTACGAGCCTGGCGCGCTACCGACAGAGTCACCCCCGTCCCTCATTTAGTGTATAGTTATTTAGGAATTGGAATTTAGAAACTGGAATTTTTGTTTAGGAATTGGTAAGGATATTCTCGTTAGATTGAATATTTATTTACCAACATGATTTTATTGTTCAGTGAATGATTTTAGTCTTGTTTCGTGAATTGGATGTGAGTAGAATCGAGATAATAAATTCTTCTGAAAGATTTATCTTTGAATTGTTATAGAGTTTCGTGCCGGTTCACTTAGTTTGTTTATAAATAATTCCATCCACGCTTTTGTAATAAATTGCATTGAATTGTAATTTTCATTGACCTTTTTTTTTTTCTTGAACTCACGCTCAGTGTTCATCTATTTTAATTTGTAACAGTAACAAAAACATTTTGTTTCAGGCATTTTGTTAAACACCATTAAAAAGCAGAATTTTTTTTCTGGAACGGCAATCCAAACGATTATGCCCCCCCCCTCCCACCTTTAAATTTTCTACATCCCATTTTACACACGAGCATATACTCTTCAAATAACTCCGATGGGCTTGGAAAGGCGGCCGTCCATCGGAAGAGACGTTAAGTCGTGGTCCGTGTGTGGGAGAGCCATTTTTTTCAAATTCAAATTTATTTCAATGTATTATCTATAATTATTTTACATAAAAAAATCCCACTAAGCCGAAGCTTATCAACGGGAATGTACAGTCGTTCAATTATTTATATATTCAATATCTGGCAACGATTTTTTTTAGAAATTAGTGATCTGGCAACCTTCGTGTCACGTGATTACAGAATTCAGGAAAAATATCCGAAGCGTGTACAGCAACTGTACACGCTCCAGTTACCGTTCACAGCAAACTGGAGCGTGTGCAGTTACTGCACACGATTCAGTTTGCTGTGAACGGTAACTGCACACGCTCAATATTTCCGTGAATGAGCCCACACGATCCAATTAGTGATCTGGCAACCTTGGGTGTCACGTTATTACAGAATTCAGAAAAAATATCTGGAGCGTGTACAGCAACTGTACACGCTCCAGTTACCGTTCACAGCAAACTGGAGCGTGTGCAGTTACTGCACACGCTCCAGTTTGCTGTGAACGGTAACTGCACACGCTCAATATTTCCGTGAGTGAGCCCACACGATCCAATTAGTGATCTGGCAACCTTCGTGTCACGTGATTACAGAATTCAGGAAAAATATCTGAAGCGTGTACAGCAACTGTACACGCTCCAGTTACCGTTCACAGCAAACTGGAGCGTGTACAGTTACTGCACACGATCCAGTTTGCTGTGAACGGTAAATGCACACGCTCAATATTTCCGTGAGTGAGCCCACACGATCCAATTAGTGATCTGGCAACCTTGGGTGTCACGTTATTACAGAATTCAGAAAAAATATCTGGAGCGTGTACAGCAACTGTACACGCTCCAGTTACCGTTCACAGCAAACTGGAGCGTGTGCAGTAACTGCACACGATCCAGTTTGCTGTGAACGGTAACTGCACACGCTCAATATTTCCGTGAGTGAGCCCACACGATCCAATTAGTGATCTGGCAACCTTCGTGTCACGTGATTACAGAATCAGAAAAAATATCTGGCAACAATTTTTTTAGAAATTAGTGATCTGGCAACTTCGTGTCACGTGACACGAAGTTGCCAGATCACTTCAAACAGAAATTGCATAGCATTCATCGTCGCAAATTCCGTTTGCATCTCACTAATAATTGTTACAAAAAAACTTAACACTCCAAAAGAAATTCTAAATAGTTTTGTTATCTCTAATCAAGTGTCTTTCAACATTTTCGTCGATTGACATCCTTTTTTTATCATCAATAATATCATTAAATAATTCCCACATTCTAGTATTATTACCTTTATTAATTGCTAATTTATTTGAATAAAATATGCGTTTTTGTTTCCTTATAATGATGCTTACCCTATTTCTTTCTATTTTATATAAGTCATAATTTTGTTTATTATTAACATTATCTTTATATCTTTTCCGTAATTTATTTCTATTTTTAATTGCTAAAATAATGTCATCTGTAATCCGTTCTTTCCTTATTCTCTTAGTTTTACAATTATTAATTTGTTTACTACAACAAGAATTTTCCCGAATTTCATCAGTTTTACTTAATATTTTCATATATAATAATTCTGTACTCATGTCTTCATCAACTATATCATTCCATTGTGTCATTTGCAATTTTTGAATAATAAGAGTATCAGTATAAAATTTTTTAAAACCTAGGTTTGAATATTCTTTCAAAAATGTAACATCATTAGAGCTAATATTCTTTTTGAAAATCTTAATTAACATACCATAATGGTCTGCAAATTTATTTCTATATGTTTTACTTTTAACATCAAAACTACTTGTTTTAACCAAAACATGATCAATTAACGTCCTTGTAATTTTAGTTAATGTTTGGTCCTCTCTAATAAAACCCTTAACGATTTGTTCTAAACCAAATTCAATCAAAGTATTTAAATACATATCACAACCATATTTATTAGTATTTGCCACATCAATATTAATATCACAAACAATAATTAAATTTTTAATTCCAGCCCTTTTTAATAAATACTCAGAAATTTCTTTTAGGAACCAGTTAATATTTTTATAGAAGATCTATATACTACGATGATATTAATTTCAATATTATTAATTAATAATTTAGTAATTATTGCTTTTGTTGATTCTCCAATAGTTTCATCCAGTTGTACTAAATTAATTTTGTTTAGATAAAAAATAATGATCCCACGTTGTTTATTTTCTTTTGCCGTTAAAATAACCTTTTTATACCCTTCAATATTAAATGTAGCTGATTCCTGTTCAGTTACCATAGTTTCAACCAAAATAATCAAATCCAACTGGAATTCAAAAAGTTTAATATGAACTAGTAAATTATCCCAATACTTTTTCAGTGATCTAATATTTAAATACATAAAATGTTAAAATTAATCACCCGACCCTTGAAACCAAACATTCATATCAGTTAAGTCATCAAAATGCAATTCGGGGCGGGGGTGGCTCAGTCGGTAGCGCGCCAGGCTCGTAATCTGTAGTTCCCAGGTTCGAGTCCCAACTGGGTCAGCGTTGAGATTTATCTCCGCAAAAATTCCCCGCCCTGCCCACGGTCAGTAAGGGACACCGATGGGCTTGGAAAGGCCGCCGTCCGTCGGATGGGACGTTAAGCCGTGGCCCCGTGTGCGGGAGAACCCTACCCTGTGCACGTTAAAGAACACGCTGGATGGCCTTGACGGGAGGCTACCATCTGTCTCTCAACAACTGTTCCAGTGGGTCCCCTCCCCCCACCTTCTCAGAGCCTTCGGGGTCCTTGTGACCTGGCCATTTAGACCACGGTGTGCAAAAAAGTGCCGCTCAGAGGTAAAACAACCCAACCTAAATGTTAAAGAACACGCTAGATGGCCTTGACGGGAGGTTACCATCTGTCTACCAACAGCTGTTCCAGTGGGTCTCCTCTCCCAACCTTCTCTGAGCCTTCGGGGTCCATGTGACCTGACCATTTAGCCCATGGTGTGCAAAAAAAGTGCCGCTCAGAGGGTTGGGTTGTTTTACCTCTGAGCGGCACTTTTTTGCACACCATGGGCTAAATGGCCAGGTCACATGGACCCCGAAGGCTCAGAGAAGGTTGGGGGAGTGGACCCACTGGAACAGCTGTTGGGAGACAGATGGTAGCCTCCCGTCAAGGCCATCCAGCGTGTTCTTTAACGTGCACAGGGTATGGCTCTCCCGCACACGGGGCCACGGCTTAACGTCCCATCCGACGGACGGCGGCCTTTCCAAGCCCATCGGTGTCCCCTACTGACCGTGGGCAGGGCGGGGAGTTTTGCGGAGATAAATCTCAACGAGCCCAGTTTCGAGTCCCAGCTGACTCAGCTGGGACTCGAAACTGGGAACTACAGATTACGAGCCTGGCGCGCTACCGACTGAACCACCCCCGCCCCACCGCTCAGAGGTAAAACAACCTAACCTAAATGTTAAAGAACACGCTAGATGGCCTTGACGGGAGGATACCATCTGTCTCCCAACAGCTGTTCCAGTGGGTCTCCTCTCCCAACCTTCTCTGAGCCTTCGGGGTCCATGTGACCTGGCCATTTAGCCCATGGTGTGCAAAAAAGTGCCTCTAAGAGGTAAAACAACCTAACCTAAATGTTAAAGAACACGCTGGATGGCCTTGACGGGAGGCTACCATCTGTCTCCCAACAGCTGTTCCAGTGGGTCTTCTCTCCCAACCTTCTCTGAGCCTTCGGGGTCCATGTGACCTGGCCATTTAGCCCATGGTGTGCAAAAAAAGTGCCGCTCAGAGGTAAAACAACAAACAACCCCTCCCCCAACCTTCTCTGAGCCTTCGGGTTCCTTGTGACCTGGCCATTTATACCACGGTGTGCAAAAAAGTGCCGCTCAGAGGTAAAACAACCCAAATCTTCAAATAACTGAAAAAAATCATTCAGTTCCAAAGTCACCTTTCAGAAAAATAATTACTACCATAAAAGATTCAATTCCATCTTAGTCACACCCCAAGAATCAGACAAGCCTCTCCTGTTCGCAAACAAAGTCATCGTAGCATTTATTTCCAGTTCCGCCCACTCTGATGGCGGCCTCCCATTGCTGATGGATGGATCTCTATTAACCCCTTCGTAACACCCATCAGCCTTCCTGGCCAACGGCGTGTTAGGACTCCTGTCAGTTCTAGGTCACATCCAATACATAGCAGGTGTCTGACGTTTAGTGCAAGGCTCTGCTGTGCTTCAGGGCTCCTGGCGCTGACAGAATTCCTTCGCTAACATGAGTATTTCTGTTGCCTTTACTGATTCTTTATAAACAGGGTATTTATAATGTTAAGTACTCTCAGCCACCGCTGGCTTTTAACTTGTTCGTTAAAATTTATTGCCCCTGGTTCCCCATACACTTTCTCTTAGAGCTTTACAGAAGTTCCATTTCCATGGAAACACTCTGAGTGGCACTTTTTTGCACACCGTGGGCTGAATGGCCGGGTCACATGGACCCCGAAGGCTCAGAGAAGGTTGGGGGAGGGGACCCACTGGAACAGCTGTTGGGAGACAGATGGTAGCATCCCGTCAAGGCCATTCAGCGTGTTCTTTAACGTTGGGTTGTTTTACCTCTGAGCGGCAATTTTTTGCACACCGTGGGCTGAATGGCCGGGTCACATGGATCCCGAAGGCTCAGAGAAGGTTGGGGGAGGAGACCCACTGGAAGAGCTGTTGGGAGACAGATGGTAGCCTCCCGTCAAGGACACCCAGCGTGTTCTTTAACGTGCACAGGGTATGGCTCTCCCGCACACGGGGCCACGGCTTAACGTCCCATCCGACGGACGGCAGCCTTTCCAAGCCCATCGGTGTCCCCTACTGACCGTGGGCAGGGCGGGGAATTTTTGCGGAGATAAATCTCAACGCTGACCCAGCTGGGACTCGAACCTGGGAACTACAGATTACGAGCCTGGCGCGCTATCGACTGAGCCACCCCCGCCCCCATCTCGTTGGGTATTTTTGGTTTTTAACAAAGTGTTGTAGATCAGCTTTTTCAAAAAGCTTATTTTTTACAAACCTAACATTTAATTTTTAATACGGAGTTTATTATGGGCTTCGAATAAGGTTGTTTTTGCTTCTGAGCGGTCTTTTTTGTACATAGTAGGACAGATGAGCATAAGGACCTCAAAGCCTCACCGGATGTTGGGTTGTTGTTTCTCTCTGAGGGCACTTTTTCTGCACATAATGGGCTAAATGGGCTGGTTTTTAGCGTTGAGTTTAACCTTTTAGTGGCACTTTTTCTGCACATAATGGGCAGGTCACAAGGACCCACGGCCTCGGAGAAGGTTGAGGGAAGAGAACCCACTGGACAGCTATTAGGAGACAGATGGAAGCCTTCTGTCAAGGGCATCCAGAGTATTTTTTAGCGTTGAGTTTAACCTTTGAGTGGCACTTTTTCTGCACATAATGGGCTAAATGAGCAGGTCACAAGGACCCACGGCCTCGGAGAAGGTTGAAGGAAGAGAACCCACTGGATAGCTGGTAGGAGACAGATGGAAGCCTTCTGTCAAGGGCATCCAGGGTATTTTTTAGCGTTGAGTTTAACCTTTGAGTGGCACTGTTTCTGCACATAATGGGCTAAATGAGCAGGTCACAAGGACCCACGGCCTCGGAGAAGATTGAGGGAAGTGAACCCACTGGATAGCTGGTAGGAGACAGATGGAAGCCTTCTGTCAAGGGCATCCAGGGTATTTTTTAGCGTTGAGTTTAACCTTTGAGTGGCCCTTTTTCTGTACATAATGGGCTAAATGGGCAGGTCACAAGGACCCACGGCCTCGGAGAAGATTGAGGGAAGTGAACCCACTGGATAGCTGGTAGGAGACAGATGGAAGCCTTCTGTCAAGGGCATCCAGGGTATTTTTTAGCGTTGAGTTTAACCTTTGAGTGGCCCTTTTTCTGTACATAATGGGCTAAATGGGCAGGTCACAAGGACCCACGGCCTCGGAGAAGGTTGAGGGAAGAGAACCCACTGGATAGCTGGTAGGAGACAGATGGAAGCCTTCTGTCAAGGGCATCCAGGGTATTTTTTAGCGTTGAGTTTAACCTTTGAGTGGCACTGTTTCTGCACATAATGGGCTAAATGAGCAGGTCACAAGGACCCACGGCCTCGGAGAAGATTAAGGGAAGTGAACCCACTGGATAGCTGGTAGGAGACAGATGGAAGCCTTCTGTCAAGGGCATCCAGGGTATTTTTTAGCGTTGAGTTTAACCTTTGAGTGGCCCTTTTTCTGTACATAATGGGCTAAATGGGCAGGTCACAAGGACCCACGGCCTCGGAGAAGGTTGAGGGAAGAGAATCCACTGGATAGCTGGTAGGAGACAGATGGAAGCCTTCTGTCAAGTGCATCCAGGGTATTTTTTAGCGTTGAGTTTAACCTTTGAGTGGCACTTTTTCTGAACATAATGGGCTAAATGGGCAGGTCACAAGGACTCACGGCCTCGGAGAAGATTGAGGGAAGAGAACCCACTGGATAGCTGGTAGGAGACAGATGGAAGCCTTCTGTCAAGGGCATCCAGGGTATTTTTTAGCGTTGAGTTTAACCGTTGAGTGGCCCTTTTTCTGTACATAATGGGCTAAATGGGCAGGTCACAAGGACCCACTGCCTCGGAGAAGGTTGAGGGAAGAGAACCCACTGGATAGCTGGTAGGAGACAGATGGAAGCCTTCTGTCAAGGGCATCCAGGGTATTTTTAGCGTTCAGTTTAACCTTTCAGTGGCACTTTTTCTGCACATAATGAGCTAAATGGGCAGGTCACAAGGACCCACGGCCTCGGAGAAGGTTGAGGGAAGAGAACCCACTGGATAGCTGGTAGGAGACAGATGGAAGCCTTCTGTCAAGGGCATCCAGGGTATTTTTTAGCGTTCAGTTTAACCTTTCAGTGGCACTTTTTCTGCGCATAATGGGCTAAATGGGCAGGTCACAAGGACCCACGGCCTCGGAGAAGGTTGAGGGAAGAGAACCCACTGGATAGCTGATAGGAGACAGATGGAAGCCTTCTGTCAAGGGCATCCAGGGTATTTTTTAGCGTTGAGTTTAACCTTTGAGTGGCACTTTTTCTGCACATAATGGGCTAAATGGGCAGGTCACAAGGAGCCTGAGGGCTCAAAGATGTTATGGAACACACTGGACCCCTTGTAAAGATCATCCAGCATGTGTTTTAACGTGCACAGGGTATGGCTCTCCTACACATGGAGCCCTGGCTTAAAGTCCCATCCGAGAGGCGGCGTGCCTTTCCACGTCCACCGTGCTCCTTACTAACCGAGGGCAGGACCGGGAACTTCTACGGAGATAAATCTCAACTCTGCTCAGATAGGACTCGAATATGCGAACTAAAGAATACAAGCCGTCGCTCTACAGGCTGAGCTATTCCTTCTTCAACATCTCTTTAACATGGGCATATGCAGAAATATTTTAAGGGGTTTCGCAGGAATGATTTTAGAGTAGTTAATATTTTGAAGGTATTTCGCAACAGTAATGCGTCGTTGGAATTTACCTCAAAATGAATTATAATTTAAAAGTTAAATAATTGTTCAAACCATTTAATAAAATATACATTTTAGATGTTTAAAAGTTAAATATTGTTTCAAACCATTTAATAAAATATACATTTTAGATGTTTGCGTAATGGTTATTTCAATATTAGATTATTATGAATTATTCGTATAAAGTAAGATAATTTACCATCAAATATTCCATCTTCCATGAACTCTTTAAATACTGAACGAATATTGTTGAAAATTGAGTTTCAAATAGATTTGATCGTGATATTTAATTTGTCTTCAGTCACGTTTTTCCATTAAATGGATGGGGCGGGGGTGGCTCAGTCGGTAGCGCGCCAGGCTCGTAATCTGTAGTTCCCAGGTTCCAGTCCCAGCTGGGTCAGCGTTGAGATTTATCTCCGCAAAATTCCCCGCCCTGCCCACGGTCAGTAGGGGACACCGATAGGCTTGGAAAGGCCGCCGTCCGTCGGATGGGACGTTAAGCCGTGGACCCGTGTGCGGGAGAGCCATACCCTGTGCACGTTAAAGAACACGCTGGATAGCCTTGACGGGAGGCTACATCTGTCTCCCAACAGCTGTTCCAGTGGGTCTCCTCCCCCAACCTTCTCTGAACCTTCGGAGTCCATGTGACCTGGCCATTTAGCCCATGGTATGCAAAAAAGTGCCGCTCAGAGGTAAAAAAACCCAACCCATTAAATGGATATCTTAGAAGTTAGAGAGCTTCGAATTTAAATTCCCATAACATGGAAATTCTCTAGTACTTTGGTAATGCAGTATTTTATCTAATAACACTAGACAACAAATTAAAACCTTTTTCATAACATTTTGTCAAATAAGATGTTTTTAACTAATTTTGAGGTGCTGAATTCAAATGTGGCTGTGAAAAATCTGCGGCACATACAGTTTTATGTGTTAAATTATGGATTGATGTATTTCAAATTTCAGTGAATATGTATATGTGGGAAAAAAAAATAAATCTGACTATTTTATTAAATTGCAACTTAAAACTCAGCAATTAATTACATGATTACAGTGAAAAAAATTAGTAACATCATAGTTATAGACCACTGAATATAAAGTAGCGAAAGAAATTATATTGAAACGCAAATTTAGAAAACCTGGGTAAGGATCTTTTATACTTACAAGAAGTTCATATTTGTCTTTTATGTGCTGAGGTATCTTCCTTCTGCAAGATGCAAAATGCATCTAAATTGCGATCCCTGCCTGGCCATCCTACTTGGGGGGGGGGGGGGGGGGGGGGGGCTCAGTCGGTAGCGCGCCAGGCTCGTAATCTGTAGTTCCCAGGTTCGAGTCCCAGCTGGGTCAGCGTTGAGATTTATCTCCGCAAAATTCCCCGCCCTGCCCACGGTCAGTAGGGGACACCGATGGGCTTGGAAAGGCCATCGTCCATCGGATGGGACGTTAAGCCGTGGTCCCGTGTGCGGGAGAGCCATACCCTGTGCACGTTAAAGAACACGCTGGATGGCCTTGACGGGAGGCTACCATCTGTCTCTCAACAACTGTTCCAGTGGGTCCCCTCCCCCCACCTTCTCTGAGCCTTCGGGGTCCATGTGACCTGGCCATTTAGCCCGAGGTGTGCAAAAAAGTGCTGCTCAGACGTAAAACAACCCAACCCATCCTACTTGGGACTGGGTTTTCAGTCGGAAGTGTGAGATGCTTTACACACAATCCGAGGCTATCTCAGAGACATCAACACCAGTCTCGATAGCGTCGCATAGTCGACAGCCGAGCCACTTCCACAGTGGCTCGCTGTGATTTCTCTCTTTGCAGGATGGAGAAGGCCTTTACACCCGACTGTGTGTATCAGCAACTCTTTGCCAGCCATCGTGCTGAATACACGGACTTCTTGACTGTCTTTACAGATGACTCGAAGTCTGGTACATCAATGGGATCGGTTAATGGGATCTCAATGAGATCGGCCATCAGTCTCGCCTTGGACCACGTGGCGTCTAAGTATCATCGTCGGTGTGTCCTCCACCGACTCACTTAGCTCGCTACAGGCTTTGATCTTGGTAAGGCATCAGCCTCACCCTTTTGGGGTCAGTCTCGTGTCCCGTTTCCGGTTCCGTATCTGGATTTCCGGCAGCGTTTTACCGTTGAGCTCCGGGCACAGTGACACAGATCTCGGTCAGAACAGCATACCAACAAGCTCTTTGAGATGAAACCTATCATCAAACCATGGCAGTCTTGTTACCGCAGGAATCGCAAGGAGGAAGTTGTACAGTCGCTCAAAAAAGTATCCGAACACTATGGTTGATTACAGAATTCAGAAAAAATATCTGGCAACGATTTTTTTTAGAAATTAGCGATCTGGCAACTTCGTGTCAGCGATAATATATAATATAAAACGAAGCAACTTCGTGTCACGTGACACGAAGTTGCCAGATCCCTAATTTCTAAAAAAAATCTTTGCCAGATATTTTTTCTGAATTCTGTAATCAACCATAGTGTTCAGATACTTTTTTGAGCACTGTACTTGCTCGGCTCCGCTTAGGTCCTTCGTTTATCACTCATTCGTTTCTTCTTCGGGTGGACGACGAACCTGTCATGTCCCTCGAATTTTATATTTATTTATTTACTTTATATTTTTGCTGTATTATATTGTTGTATGTATTTTTATGTGTTCTTGGAAATGTTTGTGCTGGGATGACTCACTGTTGTTGTTTTCGGATCTGAAGCTTGCTGCTTGTTTTAAGAATCAATGCCAGAAGTTGTTTATGGCCGTGAATGACTAGCCTAGGGGCGCTAGTGCAGCGACGAGGCTAGGCGGGAGATTTGAAACCTTTAGTCTGTGCATTAGCTGTCAAGCGAAGAGGTCACGTTGACACGCGTCAAAGGGACGCCGCGTTTTTCAAATTAACCCTTGAAGTCAGGGTGCGATTCCAAGAGGGAATCCATATTCTTGGAGAATCTTGTCTTGTATTCCTGTGGTTCGGGAGGAGCCACAATGTAGGCAAAGGAAAATCCTTTCGCCGAGTTTTTGAGGTCTGTAAAGTCAGAAATTGCAGAGTGTGCAATTCTCCACCTCATTTTAATAATATTTGCAGTAGCAAATCAGCAAAGGCTCACGGAGTTGAGAGGTCAATTTGATAGTGGTTCTGTGGATTCAGAAAGAACCACAGTGTGACGCAGCAAAGGCCTACGGAGTGGAATTCATTCCCAGAACATAGCTGTATATAGTGTGAATAAGAGTTGTGTCGTCCCTATATAACTCTCGTGCACTAATTGATGGACCATTGTTTATCTTCATTCAACGCAGCACAACAAGACATAAAGTGGCACGGGCGTAAAAACACGCGAATCTGTGAATTCATCGAAGTGAATTAAGTAGCAATATCATTCTCTCTTTCTCCTGTTCGAACCCAAGGGTTGGGTTGAGTTGTTTTGTCTCTGAGCGGCACTTTTTTTGCACACCATGGGCTAAATGGTCAGGTCACATGAACCCCGAAGGTTCAGAGAAGGTTGGGGGAGGGGACCCACTGGAACAGCTGTTGGGAGACAGATGGTAACCTCGCGTCAAGGCCATCCAGCGTGTTCTTTAAGGTTGGGTTGTTTTACCTCTGAGCGGCACTTTTTTGCACACCATGGGCTAAATAACCAGGTCACATGGACCCCGAAGGCTCAGAGAACGTTGGGGGAGGGGACCCACTGGAACAGCTGTTGGGAGACAAATGGTAGCCTCCCGTCAAGGACATCCAGCGTGTTCTTTAACGTGCACAGGGTATGGCTCTCCCGCACACGGGGCCACGGCTTAACGTCCCATCCGACGGACGGTGGCCTTTCCAAGCTCATCGGTATCCCCTACTGACCGTGGACAGGGCGGGGAATTTTGCGGAGATAAATCTCAACGCTGACCCAGCTGGGACTCGAACCTGGGAACTACAGATTACGAGCCTGGCGCGCTACCGACTGAGCCACCCCCGCCCCACGAACCCAAGGGACATCACATCTGGCCCAGTCGGAGGGGATCCGAACCCCAGGGTCATCACAGAACCTAAGTGTGAGTTTTGTGACACCATTTTAACGATTAAACATATTTTAATCTCGTGTCCCGTTTTAACTTTGAACGACGTTTTTATTTCCCATTCCATGATTTTACTACTGAGCCCTTTACTTTCGGCCATCTTTTATCTGATAATTCTTTTTTACCCTCTGTGTTTTCTTTTTTAAGCTATACAGGTTATTTCAGCAGACTGTGATTTTTTCGCTTTAACCTTTCTACATTGATTATCCTGGGTGTTTTACACCGGTTTCGTTTTACCTTTCTGTATTATATACGTCTATTGGATTTGTCCTTCATTTTTACAGTTTTTGTTTTAACTTTGGTTGTGGGTTTCTGTATCTTCTCTTTTTTTAATATTGTTTGGCGCATTATGTCCTCTGTTGACCATGCGCCATAAAACCCCAACCAATCAACTTTCTGCAAGAACCAGTAGTAGTCACCCATCATTGCTGGGTCCCATCTGCCTTGGTATCTCTCCTCCATGGTTCGGATATCCTGGTGAAACCTTTCCCCTTGTTTATCACTGACAGCTCCTAAGTTCTTGGGGAAGAAGTCGAGATGAGAGTGCAAGAAATGGATCTTATAAAAAATCATCAAGAGACATCAAAGATCTTGAATGAGCTGAAGACGTTTTCCTCTTTTTGATTCCCCAGAAAACCCTGGACCACAGACGTGAAGAATTTCCATGCAGCGGGTTCCTTCATATTCAGTTTTTCTTCGAAGACCGCATCATTCAGTATCTTCCTGATCTGAGGACCAACAAAGATCCCTTCTTTGAGTTTGCCATCACTTAGATTTAGAATTTTTTCCTTCAAGTGCAAAAACCCGTTACCAGTTTTGTCCATAGCCTTTACAAAGTTTTTCATTAGTCCCAATTTGATGTGTAGTGGTGGGATCAGGACATCAGAGGGGTCAACTAGAGATTTATACCTCACATTACTCTTTCAGGAATAAAAACATCCCTTTTGGGCCAGTCTTTTGTAGTATTCCTTTCTGAACCTACTGTCCCACAAACACAGAAAACAGCAAACTTTTTTGAAGCCTCCTTGAAGCCCGAGTAAGAGAGATATGACTTTTAGGTCGCCACATATTGTCCACTTAAACTGGTCATATTTTATAAAAAAAAAAAAATTAAATACCCCCTCAAGCAGCTGCTTGCCACAGTTCATTCATTCCCGCAGCGTGTCACTGGAATGGTAGGTTTTTGGTTTCCTTTATGCAAAAGGACACCTTTTAAGCTGGATTTTGACGAATCTATAAATAGACGCCATTCTTTAGGGTCGTGAGTTGTTCCAATTTCTTCCATCAGCCCTGAAATATCTGTGCAGAAATACAAACTACCTTGAATCTCGTAATAAGCAGATAAAGTCAAAATTCTCTTTCTGAACAGAGAAACTCTGGTACTCTTGGTCAGAATATTCCACTCTTGAAGTCTTGAACCTGAAACCTCAGCTTGTTGTTTCGAAAGCTCTATGTCTCGAACAAGATCATTTGGTTCATTTTGTTGAATCAGATGAGGCTCGTCCAACTTTTTAGGGGTGTATGTGGGATCAGGATCTGTATGAGTCTCAAAGTCTTCCTCTGATGAATGTGAATCCATCTCCTCCCAGTTGGTTGGAGGTGTTGGTATAGGAAGATCTCCTCCATGAGGAACTGGCCTTATGGCTGAAGGCACACTTGGATATTGTATTTTGCTTCTGTTCTTTTTTGAAAAGCCCGACACTCTAGTTAAACAAGAATAGCAATCATGCAAGTGACTAGTTGACTCCGCCAAACCATTGGAACTACAAAAGGCATGAATTTGATCTTATCTTTCAACCATTCACTTAGATCAACAAAGCACGAAATGCAGCACACATGTGGAGCCCATGTTTTGTACTGATCTCCAACATGACCTCCAAAATACAAGTTATGGGCTTTCTTCACAATCTTTGCCAAAGAATGACCTTGGGATTTTAAAATATAATTTCCACACACATAACAAAACTTATCTGGCACATTTAACACATCCATGACGCTGCCTTTGTGCCCTTTAAACGCCAAAATTCACTCTTCAACATACAGCACGTGTTCCTCCTACAATGAAAACAACAAGAATGGCGGTCTGAGGTTAGGTTACTGTTGTATGTTTTCTCCCACTTGGCAATCAGTGTTGCCAGCCACAAAAAGTAAACTATCTAGTATACTCCCAGTTGCCTAGAGGTGTTAATACAGGAAGATCTTAATAGGAGTCAAAATGACCAATAACATAAAAATGTGATGTGCTAGCCACTTTTTAAAGTCAGATCTGAAATCAGCACCTGAAAAATAGTTAAAGGCAGCTACAATTGTTCACGTTATGAAAACCTTGTAAACCAGTGTAATCATATGATCCAGTGTTTTTGTTTTACCTACATCAACTCATATTTTGTGGCGATCTCCGCTTGTTTCTTTTGAAATCCTGGTCCATTTTACGATGCAGACCACGACACCGCTATCAGCCCAAGCTCTATTCAATTAAACAAGACTAAGGAGCAAGACTCCTCTGATCATCATCACTCAATAACTATTCCCAGACGAAATCATTGTGCGTGATGTCTCGGGATGGTGATGATACACTCTTCCCACAGCTACAGTACAATCATCTTTGCCGTGCAGAGAAAGCTGTTGTAGAGGCGCACGTTGCTTTGCTGTTGGTGATGAATTTAATGATCAGTAGTGTCTGTTTTGGCATCCGTTTCGCACATATTCGCCATCAAAGAAATAAGCGTCGTCGGCCGCAGAAATAAAGATCGCCCAGATGGGATCGTGTTAGCTTTACGAATCGTATTCTGTGGTACTTGGGACACTAGGTGGAGCCACTTGGTGAATTAATTAGGATTTTAAATTTGAATGGTTTTGCGGAAGATGCTTTCTAAGATTTAAGCGTTTTATTTGTATGCCACAGTTTTTGGATGCATTATGGGATACATGGCCGGATCACAGGGGCTTAGAGGAAGTTAGGGAATGGCTGGAATGGGTTGTATCACTTCTGAGCGGCACTTTTCTTCCACTAAATGGATTAAGTGGAAAGGTCACAAGGACCCCAAAAGATCGCTAAAGGGGATTTCACTGAACAACTGTTAGATGTAAAAGGGAATCTACGGAACAATCTATTAGACGTAGAAGAAAGGAATAAACGCATCGGATGTTACGAGTAGAATGGAATCAACTGGACAGCCGTTAGATGTAGAAGTGACCCCACGGAACAGCCGTTAGATGTAAAACGGACCCCCCACGGAACAGCCATTAGATGCAGAAGGGACCCCCACGGAACAGCCATTAGATATAGAAGGGACCCCACGGAACAGCCATTAGGTGTAGAAGGGACCCCCCACGGAACAGCCATTAGATGCAGAAGGGACCCCACGGAACAGCGGTTAGATGTAGAAGGGACCCCCCACGGTACAGCCATTAGATGTAGAAGGGACCCCCACGGAACAGCCATTAGATGTAGAAGGGACCCCCCACGGAACAGCCATTAGATGTAGAAGGGACACCCCACGGAACAGCCATTAGATGTAGAAGGGATCCCACGGAACAGCCGTTAGATGCAGAAGGGACCCCCACGGAACAGCCATTAGATGAAGAAGGGAACCCCACGGAACAGCTGTTAGATGTAGAAGGGAACCCCACGGAACAGCTGTTAGATGTAGAAGGGACCCCCCACGGAATAGCCGTTAGATGCAGAAGGACCCCAAGGAATAGCGGTTAGATGCAGAAGGGACCCCCCACGGAACAGCCGTTAGATGCAGAAGGGACCCCAAGGAACAGCCATTAGATGTAGAAGGGACCCCACGGAACAGCGGTTAGATGCAGAAGGGACCCCACGGAACAACGGTTAGATGCAGAAGGGACCCCACGGAACAGCCGTTAGTTGTAGAGGGACCCCACGGAACAGCCATTAGATGTAGAAGGGAGCCCCACGGAACAGCCATTAGATGTAGATGGGAGCCCCACGGAACAGCCATTAGATGTAGAAGGGAGCCCCACGGAACAGCCATTAGATGTAGAAGGGACCCCACGGAACAGCCATTAGATGTAGAAGGGAGCCCCACGGAACAGCCATTAGATGTAGAAGGGAGCCCCACGGAACAGCCATTAGATGTAGAAGGGACCCCCACGGAACGGCCGTTAGATGTAGAAGGGACCACACGAAACAGCCGTTAGATGTAGAAGGGACCCCACGAAACAGCCATTAGATGTAGAAAGGAGCCCCACGGAACAGCCATTAGATGCAGAAGGGACCCCACGGAACAGCCATTAGATGTAGAAGGGACCCCACGGAACAGCCGTTATATGCAGAAGGGATCCCCACGAAACAGCCGTTATACGTAGAAGGGAATCCACGGAACAGTCGTTAGATGTAGAAGAAAGGAATCCACGCATCAGATGTTACGAGTAGAGTGGAATCAACCGGACAGCTGTTGGGATTAGAAGAAGAAACAACTGGACAGTATTTAACAATAGAAGGGAACACACTGGAAATTTGTTAGTAGCAGAGTGACTCCACTGGACAGGCGTTAAGGAGTAGAAGGAAATCCGCTGCACAACTGTTGGGACTGTAAGAAAAACTCCATTGGACAGCTGCTAAGGAGTAGAAGGAAATCCGCTGCACAACTGTTGGGATTGTAAGAAAATCTCCACTGGACAGCTGCTAAGGAGTAGAAGGAAATCCGCTGCACAACTGTTGACATTGTAAGAAAAACTCCACTGGACAGCTGCTAAGGAGTAGAAGGAAATCCGCTGCATAACTGTTGGGACTGTAAGAAAAACTCCACTTGACAGCTGCTAAGGAGTAGAAGGAAATCCGCTGCACAAATGTTGGGACTGTAATGAAAACTCCACTGGACAGCTGTTAAGGAGTAGAAGGAAATCCGCTGCACAACTGTTGGGACTGTAAGAAACACTCCACTGGACAGCTGTTAAAGAGTAGAAGGAAATCCGCTGCACAACTGTTGACATTGTAAGAAAAACTCCACTGGACAGCTGTTAAGGAGTAGTAGGAAATCCGCTGCATAACTGTTGGGACTGTAAGAAAATCTCCACTGGACAGCTGCTAAGGAGTAGAAGGAAATCCGCTGCATAACTGTTGGGATTGTAAGAAAAACTCCACTTGACAGCTGCTAAGGAGTAGAAGGAAATCCGCTGCACAACTGTTGGGACTGTAAGAAACACTCCACTGGACAGCTGTTAAAGAGTAGAAGGAAATCCGCTGCACAACTGTTGACATTGTAAGAAAAACTCCACTGGACAGCTGTTAAGGAGTAGTAGGAAATCCGCTGCACAACTGTTGGGACTGTAAGAAAATCTCCACTGGACAGCTGCTAAGGAGTAGAAGGAAATCCGCTGCATAACTGTTGGGATTGTAAGAAAAACTCCACTTGACAGCTGCTAAGGAGTAGAAGGAAATCCGCTGCACAACTGTTGGAACTGTAAGAAAAACTCCATTGGACAGCTGCTAAGGAGTAGAAGGAAATCCGCTGCACAACTGTTGGGATTGTAAGAAAATCTCCACTGGACAGCTGTTAAGGAGTAGAAGGAAATCCGCTGCACAACTGTTGGGATTGTAAGAACTCCACTGGACAGCTAAGGAGTAGAAGGAAATCCGCTGCACAACTGTTGGGATTGTAAGAACTCCAATGGACAGCTGTTAAAGAGTATAAGGAAATCTGCTGCATAACTGTTGGGATTGTAAGAAAACCTCCACTTGACAGCTGCTAAGGAGTAGAAGGAAATCCGCTGCACAAATGTTGGGACTGTAATGAAAACTCCACTGGACAGCTGTTAAGGAGTAGAAGGAAATCCGCTGCACAACTGTTGGGACTGTAAGAAAAACTCCACTGGACAGATGTTAAAGAGTAGAAGGAAATCCGCTGCACAACTGTTGACATTGTAAGAAAAACTCCACTGGACAGCTGTTAAGGAGTAGTAGGAAATCCGCTGCACAACTGTTGGGACTGTAAGAAAAACTCCACTGGACAGCTGTTAAGGAGTAGAAGGAAATCCGCTGCACAACTGTTGACATTGTAAGAAAAACTCCACTGGACAGCTGTTAAGGAGTAGAAGGAAATCCGCTTTACAACTGTTGGGACTGTAAGAAAAACTCCACTGGACAGCTGTTAAGGAGTAGAAGGAAATCCGCTGCACAACTTTTGACATCGTAAGAAAAACTCCACTGGATAGCTGTTAAGGAGTAGAAGGCAACAATCCTAGCATCTTGTTAAGGAGTAGAAGGAAATCTGCTGCACAACTGTTGACATTGTAAGAAAAATTCCACTGGACAGCTGTTAAGGAGTAGAAGGAAATCCGCTGCACAACTGTTGGGATTGTAAAAAGAACTCCACTGGACAGGTGTTAAGGAGTAGAAGGAAATCCGCTGCCCAACTGTTGGGATTGTGAGAAGAACTCCACTGGACAGCTGCTAAGGAGTAGAAGGAAATCCGCTGCACAACTGTTGTTCCGCAACAGCCTGCTTCTCGACTGCCTGGAGATCTACCGACCCTCCGGGGTCATGGTCAGCCCTTGTGCCTCGATCGTTTCTCCCCCGTACTGGGGGAAGTACTAACTTGTTCTACTGAGTTATACAGATATCCTGAGGTTTAGCGTACTGCTCTGCCAAAGGAAGTTTACCCCTAAAATGTTCAATGATGTGACTAAGAAGAACTCCACTGGACAGCTGTTAAGGAGTAGAAGGAAATCCGCTGCCCAACTGTTGGGATTGTAAGAAAAACTCCACTGGACAGGTGTTAAGGAGTAGAAGGAAATCCGCTTCACAACTGTTGGAATTCTAAGAAAGACTCCACTGAACAGCTGTTACGACTAGGGAAAGGTTGGAATGGATTATTTTACCTCTGAGATGCAATTTTTTTTTCAACACAGTAGTCTAAATGTCCAGGTCACAAGGACCCCGATGATACAGAAGATTGGGAGAAAGAGATAGCTGTTAAGATTCAGATGGAAACCTCCCTTTAAAGCTATCCAGAGTGTTCTTTAACGAGCACAAGGTATGGCTCTCCCTCACCAAGTACCACGTCCTAACAACCTATCCGACGGACGGCGGCTTTTCCGAGCCTAATGGTGACCTCTTTCTCACCGAGATAAGTGTGAGTGTTTAGCGTAGATTGGTGTCAACGCTGGACCAGATGGTACAGTCGCTTAAAAAAATATTTGAACACTATGGTTGATTACAGAATTCAGAAAAAATACCTGGCAACGACTTTTTTAGAAATTAGTGATCTGGCATCCTTCGTGTTGAACGAAGGTTGCCAGATCACTAATTTCTAAAAAAAGTCCCTGCCCACGGTCAGTAGGGGATACCGATGAGCATGGAAATGCCGCCGTCCCTCGGATGGAACGTTAAGCCGTGGCTCCATGTGCGGGAGAGCCATACCCTGTGCACGTTAAAGAACACACTGGATGGACTTGACGGGAGGCTACCATTTGTCTCCCAACAGCTGTTCCAGTGGGTCCTCTTCCCCAACCTTCTCTGAGCCTTCGGGGTCCATGTGACCTGGCCATTTAGCCCATGGTGTGCAAAAAAGTGTCGCTCAGAGGTAAAACAACCCAACCCAACGGGAGGCTACCATCTGTCTCCCAACTGCTGTTCCAGTGGGTCTCCTCTCCCAACCTTCCCTGAGCCTTCGGGGTCCATGTGACTTGTCCATTTAGCCCATGGTGTGCAAAAAAGTGCCGCTCAGAGGTAAAACAACCCAACCCAACGGGAGGCTACTGTTGGTCCTCCGTTTGGGTTGTGCAAAAAAGTGCCGCTCAGAGGTAAAACAACCCAACCAACTTACACACCTGAAAAGCCGTAATGGAAAATTCAGTTTCTCTTTCCATCCTCCCTACTTGTTCTCTGAAGATCCATTTTAAGCATTTTCCAGAAGAGCCATGATTACGACCATTTGCACGAGTCGTACAGCGATGGCACGATGATTACCGGTGAACACAGCCTTTATTGTAGTTGCCCCCTGCGGTGCTATGGGGAAATCGCATTAACCCCAATCGCTGAGGGGCCCCAATGGTCAATGTTAATGGTAAGAAACGCACATCGGTTACGGATCATGGTACTGATGTCATTTTAGTGCTGGTCCCCTGCTGAAAGGGACTTTGGGAAATTGTAAGAATAGAGTTGGGTTGTTTAACAATGAGCGTCACTTTTGTTTTCCCACACAGCAGGGTAAAATGGCCAGGTCACAAGAACCCCGAGGGCTCGGAGAAGGTTGCAAAAAGCGGACTCACTGGTCAGCTGTCAGGAGACAGATGGTGAACTTCCGTCAAGAGCATCCAATTCTTTTAATTCTTCATTTGGGCTGTTTTACCTCTGAGCGGCACTCTTTTTGCACACATTGGGCACACAAGAATGGCTCATAGAATTTGATGAAGGTGACTAATTGTGGGCAGCAGTTAGAGAGAGAGATGGAAGTCTTCCCAAAGGCCATCCAGCGTGTTCTTTAACGTGAAAAGGGTATTTTTCCAATGAACAGGGTTGGGTTGTTTTTCCTCTGAGCGACACTTTTTTGCACACCATGGGCTAAATGGCCAGGTCACATGAACCCCGAAGGCTCAGAGAAGACCCACTGGAACAGCTGTTGGAAGACAGATGGTGTCCTCGCGTCAAGATCATTCGGCGTTGTCTTTAATGTGCACAGGGAATGGCTCTCCCGCACCCGGAACCACGGCTTAACGTCCCTTCTGACAGACGGCGGCCTTTTCAAGCTCATCGGTGTCCCCTACTGACCTTGGGCAGGGCGGGGAATTTTGCGGAGATAAATCTCAACGCTGACCCAGCTGGGACTCGAACCTGGGAGCTGCAGATTACGAGCCTGGCGCGCTACCGACTGAGCCACCCCAGCCCCAGGGGTTTGAATGAATACATATTAGCATGATATTTCGTCGCTCTGTGAGTTTAAACCTTTATATTTAATGTTTTAAAGATTTGCTTAATTCCTTAGTTATTTTTCTTGCCCATCTCGAGAACTACTTCATTAAATCTTTGCAACTTTGAACTAGTCATTTAGTTAAGCCTAACGTTGGTCAGCTCGACGTGCCCCTTGTCTCACACTGACCATTTCACGCGCATGCGCATAAGAAATTCCGTTAAGGGACTATCTCAAGGACACCCACTCTGTAGGACGACGACGCTCTCTCCGTACGTTGCAGTTTTCAACTCTAAATTCCTCAGCAATGGAAGGCTTGTGTGCTATCTGTGGGAATGAAGTTCTAGAGACGACTGACAAACTCTCAGATTCCATCAGATGTAAAGGGGCCTGTAGAAGCCAATTTCACTACTATTGTGCAAATATTACAGAAGATAACTTCCGCAAATTTTCTGCAGAACGCAAAAACAAATGGAAGTGTATGAAATGCAAGTTTCTGATGCTTCCCCTGCCAGATCGCACGATATTGAGTATACTGCGTCAGGTGCTTCTTCAACTTTCGCTGAATCCTTGGAGAGAGATCAAGGCTTCAGTTCTGAACAAATGGCATCAATTAAATCTTTAATATACCATTCGGTTAAACAGGCAATGATTGAATGCATGGGTGACCTGAAGAACAATATCGTGGAACTTACCAAATCATTAGATTTTTTATCAGGAAAATATGATGAATTGCGAGATAAGGTTGAAAATGTCACTCAGGACTTGGTTCTCTGCAGACATGAAAATAAGAATTTATTAGCTAAGAATCAGAAATTGGAAAATACGATCGAAAATTTATCAGAAAGGGTAAATGATTTGGAACAGGAAAGCAAAGTGTGCAACTTAGAAATTCAAGGTATACCTGAATTATTGCAAGAAAATGCAAAGAACATCGTAGGGAAAATTGCTAATTTCCTAAATGTTAACTTTAAATCCCAAGAGGTACTGGAATGTTACAGAATTGGTAAAAAGGAAGAGACTTCAACACGTCCACGTACAATCTTGGCAAAGTTTAAAGACCGAGCCCTACGAGATGCTTTTCTTGACAAAGTAAAAGGACATCGTGATCTGAATACCAAAGATGTAGGTATTGTTAATGAAAAGCATATAATCTACATCAACGAACATTTGTCAAGATTTTATAGAGATCTCTTCCACAAGGCAAGAAGAGCCAAAGTAGAAAAACAATACAAATATATATGGGTAAAAAATGGGAAAATATTTCTAAGAAAGGAAAACGGAGCACAATGCCGCCTTGTTAAATCTGAACGAGATTTGTTCTCATTGTAAGTATTTTTTTTCTGTTCACAGTGAAATATCTTTCATCTTTTAATGGCTACACCTAATTATGTTCAGTCTGAAAATCTCAGTCTGATTTATGGTAATTGCTTTAATAAATCAACTTTTTCTATTTTCTCACTCAACTGTAGAAGTCTGTACAAAAACCTTGATGAGATCTTGGTAACTTTAGAAAGTAGTAGTTTTCTATTTGATTCTCTTGTGTTTGTGGAAACATGGCAAAATAACAATATTCCACATATCAATGGTTATACTGGTGTAGGTTTGGGAAGAGAGGCTCGCAAAGGTGGAGGAGTAGCACTTTATTTCAGAGAAAGCTTTTCTTTCAAAATATTAAACAATTTGTCAGTTATTACTGATGATTACGAGATTTTGCTTGCTAAATCAGGAAATCTGATTGTGGGCAGTATTTATCGACCACCTCAGGGTAATGTACAATTATTTCTGTCACATCTAGAATTTGTTTTAAACTCATTACTTAAACTGAAATCGATCTTTATATTAATGGGTGACTATAACCTTGATATTATGAACCAAGATAAAAATGTATTAAATTTAATAGACCTAGTTAATTCATATGATTGTTTTGTTTTAAACAGTGGATTACCAACTAGAGTTGGAAATCAAAGTTCTACACTAATTGATTATGGAATTTCGAATGTAGATTGCCAAAATGGAGTTCTGATGTCAAAAATTACAGATCATTTCCCCACATTTTTTCTGGTCCAAAGGACAAATTTTTAAATGCTACCTAGCAGTTATAGATATAGAAAAATCAATGATAATAATATTCCGCAATTGCAATATAAATTAAATCGTATTGATTGGCAATTCCTTTACTTAATCAGCGATGCAAATGAAGCATATAATTATTTCATAAATATTTTTATAAATCACTATAATAAATATTTGCCCACGGGTATTAAGAAGTTCCAAAGGCCAAATAAATTTGCTCCTTGGATGACGAAAACTAGAGTTGGAAATCAAAGTTCTACACTAATTGATTATGGAATTTCGAATGTAGATTGCCAAAATGGAGTTCTGATGTCAAAAATTACAGATCATTTCCCCACATTTTTTCTGGTCCAAAGGACAAATTTTTGAATGCTACCTAGCAGTTATAGATGTAGAAAAATCAATGATAATAATATTCCGCAATTGCAATATAAATTAAATCGTATTGATTGGCAATTCCTTTACTTAATCAGCGATGCAAATGAAGCATATAATTATTTCATAAATATTTTTATAAATCACTATAATAAATATTTGCCCACGGGTATTAAGAAGTTCCAAAGGCCAAATAAATTTGCTCCTTGGATGACGAAAAATCTAAAAAAATTAATAACTAAAAGAGGTAATTTATACAAAAAAGCAAAAGAAACCTATTTAGAGGATGACAGTTCTGCATATAAAGAATTTCGTAATTTCGTTACTGCCCAAATCAGGCAAACAAAGAACGCCTATTATAACAGTAGATTTGATTCTAGCAAAAATTCTAAACAGAAATGGAAATATCTCAACGATGTTTTGGGTAGAAATAAATGTAAGTCAATAGTAGGAGACATTTCTTCTGATGCAATTATTGCTGATGACTATGCGAAGTCCGATGCCTTCAATAGCTATTTTCATGATACCGTTAACGAATTGATACTGAACCAAACTGAAAAATTTCATGGCAAATATAAATATCAAATTGAGTGCATAGACTAGACATTTTATGTCATGCCAATTGTTACTCAAGAGATCAGTAACATAGTGAATGATCTAGGAGCTGATAAGTCACCAGGTATAGATGACATAAATATTAATGTAATTAAAAAGGTTATACATACAATAAAAGAACCTTTGTGCTATATATTTAATTTATCAATAATAAACGAAGTATTCCCGGATAAACTGAAAATTGCCAGAATTCTTCCCATACATAAATCAGGTGATAAAGAAAACATAGAAAACTACAGACCTATTTCAATTTTGCCAATCTGCTCCAAAATCTTTGAAAAGCTAATTTGTACACGTATTACTAAATTCCTAGATAATATGAAAATTATCACACAACAACAATATGGTTTTCAAAATAAAAAATCTACTCAGACAGCCATTGCAGATTTATATGAGCATATTGTCAATCATTTGGATGCAGGTCACATTGGATTAGCTGTATATCTTGATTTTACGAAAGCATTTGACAGTATTAACCACGAAATTTTGTTAAAGAAAATTGAATTTTATGGCCTGAGAGGTAAAATAAATAACTGGTTAAGAAGCTACTTATTTCAGAGGAAAGCTCTTGTAGAAGTAAATGGTAGTATATCAGATGAACATTTTATTTACAGAGGTGTGCCTCAAGGTTCGATTCTTGGTCCGATCCTTTTTCTACTTTACATTAACGACTTAGCAAAGTTACACATTAATTCAAAGATGTTATTATACGCTGATGATACAAGTATTATCGATTTCAACCAAGATTCTGCAAGCCTGATTAGCAGTGTTAACTACTCTCTAAATATTATATCTGAATGGTGCAGACATAACAATTTATTAATAAATGTCAAGAAATCCAAATACATGATTTATAAAAATAAAAACAAAAATATCGATGAGAAATGTTTTGATGTGAAGATTAATGAAATTAAACTAAATAGATGCACTGAATATAAATTCTTAGGAATATGGATCGATGAAAATCTGAACTGGTCATTTCACGTAAAGCAGCTGAGAATCACTCTGTCGAGGAATATTGGTATGATTGGTAAAATACGTCATCTGGTTAACAAACAAATTTTGACAAATTTATACTACTCTTTCATTTATTCTTATATAACATATGGAATTTTAGTCTGGGGTAATACTTTTGACTATAATCTGAATGCTATATATCGTCTTCAGAAAAGAATTGTTAGATATATTGTTGGTAAAAGATATGATCCCGTGGCACATTTATTTTCTGAGGTTAAAATTCTTAATGTCTATAATAATTACAAACTGATATCAGGAAACTTTGTGTATTCGATTAAAATGAGATTGATTAAATTGGATAGATTTAAAGACTATTTCCAGAGTCTTTCGAATTTTCATAATTATGAAACACGTCATAGAGAGGATCTGAGTAGACCTATGTGTCGATTGTCAACTGGGCAGATATCTATCAAATACAATGCAGTAAAAATTTGGTCTGAATTTCCTGATGATGTGAAAAATGCAAAATCTTTAAAATTATTTAAAATCAAATGTAGAATGTTTCTTCTTACAAAGCAATGAAACCTTCTTCTATGTATCAGTGTAATATGTCTCATAACCATCTGATCTTTTATACTATTGAAATATTGTACTATTTGAATTATTGTATACTTTACTGTTGTCATAATTGAACTTTGAAGGAAATAGGGAGCATTAACTAAAAATAAGCGTCAGCTTACTATGCTCTCCTTTTTTGTTTCGCCTTTACTATTAATCACTAATATTTATTATGATTGTTATTTACCTTTTCTGATGCAATTGATATTTCTCAGCTATTTCACTTCTCAATTTTTCTCATGTATGTATTAACTGTTATTAGATAATTATGCTATGTAAATGTATATTGTATTGACTGGCGGAATAAAATAAAGATTATTATTATTAACTTTGGAAATATTCGGACTGAAAAAATGTCCTATATAGGATTACTACAGAATCAAAGGTAATGTCTGCGATAACTTTAGCTGAGTATTTTTTTTATTAATGCTCTTACCCAGATGAGTACTTTTTTTTAATCTGAGTTCGGTATCCCTTTTATAACTTAAGATGAGTACTTTCTTCAGAGCTGCAATTTCTTTGTTTTAAATTAAAACTTAAGCTTTGTACACACCTTTACAATTTAAAATTTTGTGCTCCGTTCAAAGCTAAACTTAACATTCCTTATGCAACTTAAGCTAATTATTCAAGAGCATTCAGCTTAAATTTAGCTGAATTGAAGTAAACTCTACTTAAACTTTAAATTGTCTTAACCTTACCGACTTATTCAGAAAAATCCCTTTGCAACTTTAGTTGGCCACTATCTTCACAACTTCAGTTGTTTAATTCTCTCTACTTGAGTACCCTCTATAATATTTAGTTTGGATTTGGTTGGTTGGTTGTTTTACCTCTGAGCGGCACTTTTTTGCACACGATGGGCTAAATGGCCAGGTCACATGAACCCCGAAGGTTCAGAGAAGGTTGGGGGAAAAAACCCTCTGGAACAGCTGTTAGGAGACAAATGGTAGCCTCCCGTCAAGGACATCCAGCGTGTTCTTTAACGTGCACAGGGTATGGCTCTCCCGCACACGGGGCCACGGCTTAACGTCCCATTCGACGGACGGCGGCTTTTCCAAGTCCATCGGTGTCCCCTACTGACCGTGGGTAGGGCAGGGATTTTTGCGGAGATTTAATTTGGATACCCTCTTTTCAACTTTAGCAGGATACTCGCTTTAGAAATTTAGTTGTTTACTCTGTACAACTTATTGTTTACTCTGTTTGTTCAACTTATTGTTTACTTTGTTTACTCTTATTGTCTTACCGAGGTTGTTTACTCTGTACAACCTCGGTAAGTAGGGGATCTTATTTGGTATGTTGGCCCAGGCTTTTAATCTGTAGTTCTCAGGTTCGAATCCCATCTGGAACATAAAACTCCTTCTCACTATCCCTGATCAGTAGAGGACACCGATGGGTTTGAAAAAGGCCATCCGTCGGATGGGACATTAAGACGTAGACCTGTGTGCGGGAGAGCCATACCCTGTGCACGTTAAAGAACGTGCTGGATGGCCTTGACGGGAGGCTACCACTGTCTCACAACAGCTGTTCCAGTGGGTCTTCTCTGAGCCTTCGGGGTTCATGTGACCTGGCCATTTAGCCCATGGTGTGCAAAAAATTGCAGCTCAGAGGTAAAACAACCCAACCTTTTCCAGGAGAAATTGGTCGAAATATTTTTACCGTTAATGCCTGATATCGTTTCCACTGAAAGACATACTTTCGAAGCATAACAGAACCTTTGATTTCAAGTGTTGGAAGCTTTAACAGATGTGAAGAAGATTTATTCGCAATACAAGAAAAAGAAAACTGGAAAAAAGAAATTGTAAACACTCATAGAGTGCCAAGTTTCAGCCGAACATCTAGAATTGTAATCAGTCAGAATTGACTGAATACAATTCTTGATCTATTCTGATACTTAATACATCTAGAATTGTATTAAGTATCAGATAGATAAATCTCTGGGCAACATTTAATTGAGCGTTATTTCGGTGTAAAGAAATTGTAAAAGTTCTAGGTTGTTTTATATCTGTGGCGTTTTTGTGCACACAATGGGCTAAATGGCCAGGTTACAAGGACCCCAATGGCTCAGAGAAAGTTGAGGGAAGGGGTCCCACTGGATAGCTGTTTTTAGACGGATGGTGTTCCTGTTAATGCCATACAGCCTATTGTTTAAAGAGCACAGGGTATGACTCTCCCATACACGGAATCATGGCTTTATTTCCCACCCGACGGATGGCTGTCTATCCAAGCCCATTGGTATCCCCTTTCCGACCAAGGTCAGTTGTTTGGGTTGTTTTACTTTTGAGCGGCACTTTTTTTCACAAAATGGGCTAAATGGCCAGGTCACATGGACCCCGAAGGCTCAGAGAAGGTGGGGGAGGGGACCAACTGGAACAGTTGTTGGGAGACAGATGGTAGCCTCCCGTCAAGGCCATCCAGCTTGTTCTTTAACGTGCAGAGGGTATGACTCACCCGCACACAGGCCACGGCTTAACGTCCCATCCGACGGACGGCGGCCTTTCCAAGCCCATCGGTGTCCCCTACTGACCAAGGGCAGGCGGGGAGTTTTGCGGAGATAAATCTCAACACTGATCCAGCTGGGACTCGAACCTGGGAACCGCAGATTACGAGCCTGGCGCGCTACCGACTGAGCCATCCCCGTACACTTCAAAAGCAACACTTTATATCAGACATAACTGCAAAATATAAACGAAAAAAAATAAAAACCCCTCAATGGCCAGTATAATTTCCTAAGTTACTGACTGTCGTTTGAAGTCATTAAGTTAATAGCGCGTCTCTACTCAACGCAGAAATACCGACAGAAAAATTAGAGAGCCAGTTTCTGACCTAAAGCCATGTGGGAAAAATATATGAGCAGCTCTCGCGCTGGCGTGTGGCACGTTACAAGTCATTGCTACGTTCCAGCTGTATGACCGAATGTTCCGATAGGATGACAATAAGACGGAGATGGGAAATGATGGCCCAAAGCACACTCCCTTGAAGTATAGCTTTTATGAACAAATTTGATTTTATGTCGCGGATTCTATTGGTCGGTTGGGATGTTTTACCTCTGAGCGGCATTTTTTTGCACACCATGGGCTAAATGGCGAGGTCACATGGACCCCGAAGGCTCAGAGAAGGCTGGGGGAGGGGACCCACTGGAACAGCTGTTGGAAGACAGATGGTAGCCTCCCGTCAAGGTTGGTCTGTTTTTCCTCTGAGCGGCAGTTTTTTGCACACCATGGACTAAATGGCCAGGTCACATGGACCCCGAAGGCTCAGAGAAGGTTCAGGGAGGGGACCCACTGGAACAGCTGTTGGGAGACAGATGGTAGCCTCCCGTCAAGGCCATCCAACGTGTTCTTTAACGTGCACAGGGTATGTCTCTCCCGCACAAGGGGCCACGGCTTAACGTCCCATCCGACGGATGGCAGGCTTTCCATGCTCATCAGTGTCCCCCACTGACCGTGGGCAGAGAGGAATTTTGCGGAGATAAATCTCAATGGCTGACCCAGCTGGGACTCGAACCTGGGAATGATTCTGTGGTAAATTGGGACGTAAAGCCGTGGCGCCGTCTACTGAAGAACCATACCCCTCTGCACGTTAAAGAACACTTTGGATGGCCTTGACGGGAGCCTACCATCTGTGCCCTGAAATCTGTCCAGTGTATGCCGTCTGTCAGCCAACTTGGAGCAATAGGGGTCTTTGTGGCCCCTATTGCATGGGCCATTTATCGCATTGTGTGCGAAAAAAGTGCTGTTCAGAGGTAAAACAATTCAATTGTAGAACACACTGGATGGACATGACGGAAGTTTTTCATCTGGCTCCTAATAATTGTCCAGTTGGTCCCCTTTCCTGACTTTGGGAAGAGGATAGCTCAGTCGGTAGCGAGGCAGGCTCATAATCTGCAGTTTCCCGGTTCGAGGGGGCGGGGGTGGCTCAGTCGGTAGCGCGCCAGGCTCGTAATCTGTAGTTTCCAGGTTCGAGTCCCAGCTGGGTCAGCGTTGAGATTTATCTCCGCAAAATTCCCCGCCCTACCCACGATCAGTACGGGACACCAATGGGCTTGGAAAGGCCGCCGTTCGTCGGATGGGACGTTAAGCCGTGGCCCCGTGTGCGGGAGAGCCATACCCTGTGCACGTAAAAGAACACGCTGGATGGCCTTGACGGGAGACTACCATCTGTCTCCCAACAGCTGTTCCAGTGGGTCACCTCCCCCAACCTTCTCTGAGCCTTCGGGGTCCTTGTGACCTGGCCATTTAGCCCACGGTGTGCAAAAAAGTGCCGCTCAGAGGTAAAACAACCCAATATAAAAAAATTCGAACACTATGGTCAATTGCAGAATTCAGAAAAAAAATACCTGGCAACGATTTTTTTTAGAAATTAGTGATTCACTAATTTAAAAAAAAAAATCGTTGCCAGATATTTTTTCTGAATTCTGTAATCAACCACAGTGTTCGGATACTTTTTTGAACGATGTACCACCGAAAGCTTGGGATAAATTCTGTGGTCAGCGTCCCGAAGTTATTGTCCCCATTAATCACGAATGTGGATCAAGCAGGTGATAATCATCGTTTCCGCTTCAGTCGCCGAAACGGAGAGAGAATGCCCAAAAATAAACAACACATTAATCTCCATGCACGGTTCAGTATTAGGAGGATTACCTCTCCGCTAGTCGAAGATTCCTTACATGACTGTGGTCATAAGAAGGCCTTGCCGAGGGGCCGAATCTCGTTTTCACTTTATCATCAGAGGAGAGCTTTGTAGAAATATTGAGCACTGCAGATACACTGGTTGGCTAGAGTATTATGGCTTGGGCTACCTCTGAGCGGCACGTTTTTGCAGACAATGAGCTTAATGGATAGGTTCAATGGACCCAAAGGCTCAGAGAAGGTTGGGACCTACTGGAACAGCTGTTGGGAGACAGATGGTAGCCTCCAGTCATGGCCATCCAGTGTGTTCTTTAACGTTAAGTTGGGTTGTTGGGTTGTTTTACCTCTGAGCGGCACTTTTTTTGCACACCATGGGCTAAATGGCCAGGTCACATGGACCCCTAAGGCACAGAGAAGGTTGGGGGAGGGGACCCACTGGAACAGCTGTTGGGAGACAGATGGTAGCCCCCCCCCCCCCGTCAAGGCCATCCAGCGTGTTCTTTAACGTGCACAGGGTATGTCTCTCCCGAACACGGGGCCACGGCTTAACGTCCCATCCGATGGACAGCGGCCTTTCCAAGCCCATCGGTGTCCCCTACTGACCGTGGGCAGGGCGGGGAATTTTGCGGAGATAAATCTCAACGCTTACCCAGCTGGGACTCGAACCTGGGAACTACAGATTACGAGCCTGGCGCGCTACCGACTGAGCCACCCTCGCCCCCATGCGAGTCGGGTTGGGTTGTTTCACCTCTGAGCTGCACTTTTTTGCACACCAAGGGCTAAATGACCAGGTCACAAAGACCCTGAAGGTTCAGAGAAGGTTGGGGGAGGGGACCCACTGGAACAGCTGTTGGAAGACAGATGGTGTCCTCGCATCAAGGTCATTCGGCGTTTTCTTTAATGTGCACAGGGTATATAGCTCTCCCGCACCAGGAACCACGGCTTAACGTCCCTTCTGAGAGACGGCGGCCTTTCCAAACACATCGGTGACCCCTATTGACCGTGGGCAGGGTGGGGAGTTTTGCGCAGATAAATCTCAATGCTGACCCAGCTGAGACTCGAATCTGGGAACTACAGATTACGAGCCTGGCGCGACCGACTGAGCCACCCCCACCCCTATGTGCATGATGAATATGCTGGATGGCCTTGATGGGAGGCTACCATTTGTCTCCTAACAGCAGGTCCAGTGAGTCGTCTTCTCCCAACAGTCTCTGAACCTTCGGGGTCTTTTCTACCTGGCCATTTAGCCCGTTGTGTGTTGGTGTGTTTTACCTCTGAGCAGCACTTTTTTGCACACCATGGGCTAAATGGCCAGGTCACATGGACCCCGAAGGCTGAGAGAAGGTTGGCGGAGGGGACCCACTGGAACAGCTGTTGGAAGATAGATGGTAGTCAGCTGGGTCAGCGTTAAGATTTATCTCCGCAAAATTCTCCGCCCTGCCCACGGTCAGTAGAGGACACCGATGTGCTTGTAAAATGTGCCGTCCGTCGGATGGGACATTAAGCCGTGGCCTCGTGCGCGGGATAACCATAAACCGTGCACGTTAAAGAACACGCCGGATAGCCTTGACGGATTCTACCATCTTCTACCCTCCCACAACCTTCTCCGAGCCTTCGGGGTCCATGTGACCTGGCCATTTAGCCGGTAACAAGGTGTACAAAAAAGTGCCGCTCAGAGGTAAAACAACCGAAACTTGTTTATTAAAATAATGGATCCTTAGCCATATTTTTATTGTTTTTAAAGTCTGCCCCTATGAAACATTAACAAACCGAATTCTTTTCCATTAATTTGGGTGACGAGATTTCAAAAAGCCCATGGGTGTTCCCTACTGACCGTTGGCAGGGGGCTTGCGGAGATAAATCTCAAGGTTGACCCAGCTACGACTCGAACCTGGGAACTTCCAGATCACGAGCCTGGTGCGCTACCACCTAGTCGAACGCTACACCGAAACCATAACTTGACGTCTCAGAACTGAAGATCTTCCAACTCCAGTAACAATAAAAGATCTTCACCTGAATCTTGAACAACTAAACTTTTCAGAAACATAGGGGACGTGGAGGGTGGCTCAGTCGGTAGCGCGCCAGGCTCGCAATCTCTTGTTCCCAGGTTCGAGCCCCAGCTGGGTCAGCGTTGAGATTTATCTCCTCAAAATTCCCCGCCCTTCCCACGGTCAGTAGGGGACACCAATGGGATTGTAAAGGCCGAAGTCCGTCGGATGGGACACTAAGCCTTGGCCCCGTGGGAGAGCATACCCTGTGCACGCTAAAGTACACGCTGGATGGCCTTGACTTGAGGCTACCATCTGTCTCCCAACAGCTCTTCCAGTGGATCCCCTCCCGCAACATTCTCTGAGCTTTCTGTGTGCAAAAACGTGTCGCTCAGAGGTCCCAACCCTCTCTCCCTACCTTCTCTGAGCCATCGGGGTCCTTGTGACCTGGCCATTTAGCCCATGGTGTGCAAAAAAGTGCCGCTCAGAAGTAAAACAATCCAAGTTAAAGAACACGCTGGATGGCCGTGATGAGAGGCTACCATCTGTCTCCCAAAAGCTGTTCCAGTGGGTCCCCTCCCTCAACCTTCTCTGAACCTTCGGGGTCCATGTGACCTGGCCATTTAGCCCATGGTGTGCAAAAAAGTGCCGCTCAGATGTAAAACAACCCAACCCACCAACTTCGGGTCTTTGTGATTGATCATTTTGCCCAATGTGCAAAAACGTGGCGCTCAGAGGTAAAACAATCCAACCCCCAACCTTCTCTGAGTCTTCGCGGTTCTTATGACGTGGCCATTTAGCCCATGGTGTGCAAAAAGGTGCCGCTCAGAGGTAAACCAATCCAACCCCCAACCTTCTCTGGGGTCCTTGTGACGTGGCCATTTAGCCCATGGTGTGCAAAAAAAGTGCCGCTTAGAGGTAAATCAATCCAACCCCCAACCTTCTCTGAGTCTTCGGGGTCCTTGTGACGTGGCCGTTTAGCCCATGGTGTGCAAAAAAGTGCCGCTCAGAGGTAAAACAATCCAATCCCCAACCTTCTCTGAGTCTTCGGGGTCCTTGTGACGTGGCCGTTTAGCCCATGGTGTGCAAAAAAGTGCGACTCAGAGGTAAAACAATCCTACCCCCAACCTTCTCCGAGTCTTTGCGGTCCTTGTGACATGGCCATTTAGCCCATGGTGTGCAAAAAAGTGCCGCTCAGAGGTAAAACAATCCAATCCCCAACCTTCTCTGAGTCTTCGGGGTCCTTGTGACGTGGCCGTTTAGCCCATGGTGTGCAAAAAAGTGCGACTCAGAGGTAAAACAATCCTACCCCCAACCTTCTCCGAGTCTTCGGGGTCCTTGTGACGTGGCCATTTAGCCCATTGTGTGCAAAAAAGTGCCGCTCAGAGGCAAAACAATCCAACCCCAACCTTCTCTGAGTCTTCGGGGTCCTTGTGACGTGGCCATTTAGCCCATGGTGCTCAAAAAGGTGCCGCTCAGAGGTAAAACAATCCAACCCCCAACCTTCTCTGAGTCTTCGGGGTCCTTGTGACGTGGCCATTTAGCCCATGGTGTGCAAAAAGATGCCGCTCAGAGGTAAAATAATCCAACCCCCAACCTTCTCTGGGTCTTCGATGTCTTTGTGACCTGGCCATTTAGCCCATGGTGTGCAAAAAAGTGCCGCTCAGTGGTTAAACTACCCAATCGACTACCACTCTCCATGAAGCCGAGAAATTCTCTCCAGCTGCAACGCGAAGGCATCCGATCCGGGCTTGATGAGCCATCGCAGCGGGCAATCGTTAACCTGATTCGGCCAACACCAACACTGACCCCAATGTTCCACGTAATGACTTTGATGGATAGGTCTTCTTTGCAGATACCAGGATGAGACCGTACGCATGCGCAAAGAAGTACATACAGACTCACAGACAAGAGAGAGAACGTAAGAGAGGAAGGAGCAGGGGAAAAAAAGTTGGGGGGCAGAACTGAAAAAGAATGATGTTACTGGGAAGAAGCTGCAGAGGATACAGAGACTGAAAAAATATCATTAACCTTCCAGGGTTACTCTTTCGCGTCTTACGGTGATGAAGACGCCCCCCCCCTCCCACTTCACATCACACACCATTCGAGGAAAATTTAGGTGGCACTAAAAAAAATCTGTGACATGGGCGTCTATTCTTAAGTACCTAAAATGAGTATTTTCGAGACTTTGTAACGAGTTAATCAGGGTTCATTTGGGAGCTTTGATTTCGTTGTCTTTGTTCCACTAATTCTTTTTCTTTAGTGATCTAGAAAAGGGCGCTATTTTTTTCATCTCGTTTTCAAAATAAACGAGATCACGTGCTTACTTTGTCTGATCTGTACAGTCGCTCAAATAAATATCCGAACACTATGGTTGGTTACAGAATTCATAAAAAAATATTTGACAACGATTTTTTTTTAGAAATTAGTGATCTGGCAACCTTCTCAAAAAAAAAATATCCGAACACTATGGTTGGTTACAGAATTCAGGGGAAAAATATTTGACGATTTTTTTATAGAAATTAATATCTGGCAGCCTTCTCAAAAGAATATCCGAACACTATGGTTGATTACAGAATTCGGAAAAAATATTTGGCAACGATTTTTTTTTTAGAAATTGGTGATTTGGCAACCTTCTCAAAAAAATATCCGAACACTATGGTTGATTACAGAATTCGGAAAAAATATTTGGCAACGATTTTTTTTTAGAAATTGGTGATTTGGCAACCTTCTCAAAAAAAAAATATCCGAACACTATAGTTGATTACAGAATTCAGAAAAAAAATATTTGACAACGATTTTTTTTTAGAAATTAGTGATCTGGCAACCTTCTCAAAAGAATATCCGAACACTATGGTTGATTACAGAATTCGGAAAAAATATTTGGCAACGATTTTTTTTTAGAAATTGGTGATTTGGCAACCTTCTCAAAAAAAAAATATCCGAACACTATAGTTGATTACAGAATTCAGAAAAAAAATATTTGACAACGATTTTTTTTTAGAAATTAGTGATCTGGCAACCTTCTCAAAAGAATATCCGAACACTATGGTTGATTACAGAATTCGGAAAAAATATTTGGCAACGATTTTTTTTTAGAAATTGGTGATTTGGCAACCTTCTCAAAAAAATATCCGAACACTATGGTTGATTACAGAATTCGGAAAAAATATTTGGCAACGATTTTTTTTTAGAAATTGGTGATTTGGCAACCTTCTCAAAAAAATATCCGAACACTATGGTTGATTACAGAATTCGGAAAAAATATTTGGCAACGATTTTTTTTTAGAAATTGGTGATTTGGCAACCTTCTCAAAAAAAAAATATCCGAACACTATAGTTGATTACAGAATTCAGAAAAAAAATATTTGACAACGATTTTTTTTTAGAAATTAGTGATCTGGCAACCTTCTCAAAAGAATATCCGAACACTATGGTTGATTACAGAATTCGGAAAAAATATTTGGCAACGATTTTTTTTTAGAAATTGGTGATTTGGCAACCTTCTCAAAAAAAAAATATCCGAACACTATAGTTGATTACAGAATTCAGAAAAAAAATATTTGACAACGATTTTTTTTTAGAAATTAGTGATCTGGCAACCTTCTCAAAAGAATATCCGAACACTATGGTTGATTACAGAATTCGGAAAAAATATTTGGCAACGATTTTTTTTTAGAAATTGGTGATTTGGCAACCTTCTCAAAAAAATATCCGAACACTATGGTTGATTACAGAATTCGGAAAAAATATTTGGCAACGATTTTTTTTTAGAAATTGGTGATTTGGCAACCTTCTCAAAAAAAAAATATCCGAACACTATAGTTGATTACAGAATTCAGAAAAAAAATATTTGACAACGATTTTTTTTTAGAAATTAGTGATCTGGCAACCTTCTCAAAAGAATATCCGAACACTATGGTTGATTACAGAATTCGGAAAAAATATTTGGCAACGATTTTTTTTTAGAAATTGGTGATTTGGCAACCTTCTCAAAAAAATATCCGAACACTATGGTTGATTACAGAATTCGGAAAAAATATTTGGCAACGATTTTTTTTTAGAAATTGGTGATTTGGCAACCTTCTCAAAAAAATATCCGAACACTATGGTTGATTACAGAATTCGGAAAAAATATTTGGCAACGATTTTTTTTTAGAAATTGGTGATTTGGCAACCTTCTCAAAAAAAAAATATCCGAACACTATAGTTGATTACAGAATTCAGAAAAAAAATATTTGACAACGATTTTTTTTTAGAAATTAGTGATCTGGCAACCTTCTCAAAAGAATATCCGAACACTATGGTTGATTACAGAATTCGGAAAAAATATTTGGCAACGATTTTTTTTTAGAAATTGGTGATTTGGCAACCTTCTCAAAAAAATATCCGAACACTATGGTTGATTACAGAATTCGGAAAAAATATTTGGCAACGATTTTTTTTTAGAAATTGGTGATTTGGCAACCTTCTCAAAAAAAAAATATCCGAACACTATAGTTGATTACAGAATTCAGAAAAAAAATATTTGACAACGATTTTTTTTTAGAAATTAGTGATCTGGCAACCTTCTCAAAAAAATATCCGAACACTATGGTTGATTACAGAATTCGGAAAAAATATTTGGCAACGATTTTTTTTTAGAAATTGGTGATTTGGCAACCTTCGTGTCACGTGACACGAACGTTGCCAGACCACCAATTTCAAAAAAAAAATCGTTGCCAGATATTTTTCCTGAATTCTCTAATCAACCATAGTGTTCGGATATTTATTTGAGCGACTGTACACATCAAACTTTTTTTGTTGTTAATAGAGATAAATTAAAAATTCATTTTTTGTGTTGGATAGGTGATCGAGTCTTCCAGAAGCTATAATTGCGCCCTCTATCGCTGAAAAAAGGTTGAAAATGAGACACTTTTAATGAATATTTAAGTGATCTGTTTACTGTAGAATTTTGAAATGTCTGTGGTAGAGGGTCAATGTTGGGTTGTTTTACCTCTGAGCAGCACATATTTACACTCAATGGGCTAAATGGCCAGGTCACAAGGACTCCTAAATTTCAGAGGACCCACTGGACAGCTTTTGTGAGACAGAAGATAGACTCCTGTCAAGGTCATCCAACGTGTTCTTTAACGTGCAAAGGTATTCCTCTCCAGAACACAAAACCACGGCTTAACGTCCTATCCGATAAACGGCAGCGTTTCCAAAGTCATTGGTGTCCCCTACAGACCGTGGGTGGTAGGGCAGGAAGTTTTGCAGAGATAAATCTCACAGTTGGGAATCGAACGAACCCCCTACATTGGTTTTTTTTTGGTTTTTTTTTTTTGCCCTTGGGTTTTTTTTTTAACTCTAAGCGGCACTTTTTTTACACACCATGGACTAAATGTGCAGGTCACAAGGACCCCGAAGGCTTAAAGAAAGTTTGGGGAGGGAATCCACTGGAACAGCTGTTGGGAGACAGATGGTAGCCTCACGTCAAGGTCATCCAGCGCATTTTTTAACGTCCACACGTATGGTTCTCCCTCACACGAGACCACGGCTTAACGTCCCATCCGAAGGACGGCGGCCTTCCCAAACCCATCGGTGTCCCCTACTCTCCGTGAGAAGGGCGGGGAGTTTTGCAGAGAAAAATCTCAATGCTGACCCAGCTGGGACTCGAACCTGGGAACTACAGATTACGAACCTGGCGCGCTACCGCCCCCCGCCCCCAGAGACCTAGACTTCTCCACTGAACTGAATGGCAGCCGAAGAAATCCTCTCCGAAATATAAAAATCCAACTCACCTTCATGTAAACTCTCCCCCATTTTCTGACGTCCCTCTGTATTTACGACTGATATATTTTACACCCCAGAGAATAAATTACTGTGCTTTTTTTTAATGTCACCAGTTCTTCAATTCGTTCCCATGCCTGTCCATCCGGGGGCGGGGGTGGCTCAGTCGGTAGCGCGTCATTTTCGTAATCTGCAGTTCCCAGGCTCGAGTCCCAGTTGGGTCAGCGTTGAGATTTATCTCCACAGAATTCCCCGCCATACCCACGGTCAGTAGGACACACCGATGGGCTTCGAAAGGCCGTCGTCCGTCGGATGGAACGTTAAGCCGTGTGCGGGAGAGCCATGCCCTGTGCACTTTAAAGAACACACTGGATGGCCTTGACGGGAGGTTACCATTTGTCTCCCAACAGCTGTTCCAGTGGGTCCCCTCCCTCAACCTTCTGTGAACATTCGGGGTCCTTGTGACCTGGCCATTTAGCCCATGGTGTGCAAAAAAGTGCCGCTCAGAGGTAAAACAACAAGTTAAAGAACACACTGGATGGCCTTTACGAGAGGTTACCATTTGTCTCCCAACAGCTGTTCCAGTGGGTCCCCTCCCTCAACCTTCTCTGAACCTTCGGGGTCCTTGTGACCTGGCCATTTAGCCCATGGTGTGCAAAAAAGTGCCGCTCAGAGGTAAAACAAGTTAAAGAACACGCTGGATTGCCTTGACGAGAGGCTGCCATCTGTCACCCAACAGCTGTTCCAGTGGGTCCCCTCCCTCAACCTTCTCTGAACCTTCGGGGTCCTTGTGACCTGGCCATTTAGCCCATGGTGTGCAAAAAAGTGCCGCTCAGAGGTAAAACAACCCAACCTGCCCATTCATATACAGATATCTAATGGAAATAGAACGATAGCTATTGAGTGCTGGGTGACGCATTCGGTATTATGAGTCCGGGTCACGAAGCAGGTGAAATATTACCTATCATGACACTTGGGTGAATTATTAATGCTGACCCATGACAGATCCTGGGAGTTGTGAATTTTTTATGCACATAGTGTGGACATTTGGATACGAATTCCACCTAAGATCAGGACAGCAAAGTTATTTTTTAGTAATTTTTTTTCCTCGTTTCCTTTTTAAGATTCTTATTATTATCAAGGACATAAGGTTTCACTTAAAAAATTCATCAATCGTTATATAGTTTTTTTTTTTTGGTTTTGAAGTTTAAAAGGAAATATTTTTTTATGTTTTTTTAGGAATGTCGTTATTTTGAGTTTATTGATAGTTTGAGGGGATGGCTCAGATTGGTAGCGCGCCAGGCTCGTAATCTGAAGTTTCCAGGTTCGAGTCCCACCTGGGGCAGCGTTTGAACTTTTTTTTCCGTTAACCTTCAGCGTCTCTGTCAGAAACACTTCGAAAGCTCCGTCAGATGCGACATTAAGCTGTGGTTCTGGATGCAGGAGGGAGCCGCACCTCTGCAAGTTAAAAATGCACTGAATGGCTTTGACGGGAGGCTAGCATGCGTTTCCTAAAAGCTGTTCAGTGGGTTCCTTTAATAAATTCTGAGCCCTTGGGGTTTTGGATTGATTTGTTTTCCTCAGAGCAGAAGTTTTTTAACCACAATGGGCTAAATGTCCAGGTCACAAGGACCCCCAAAGGATCAGAGACCTACTGGACATCTGTTAGAAGGCTAATGGTAGTCTTGCGTCAAGGCCATCCAGTATGTTCTTTAACGCGCACAGGGTGTGGCTCTCCCACACACGGGTCCACGGCTTAACATTCCATCCGACTGACAGCTACCTTTCCAACTCCATCTTGTACCCTTTCTCATGTGGGATTAGTTGGTTTCTTGTTTTACCCCCGGGCAACGCCTTTTTTGCATACAATGGGCAGGTTATTAAGACCCTAAATTCTCAGAGAGGTTTGGGGGAAGGGGACCCACTAGACAGCTGTTAGGTGACAGATAGTAGCCTCCCGTCCATGATATCCAGCATGTTCTTTAACGTGGCAAAGTATATCTCAAACACACGGATCTCGGCTTAAACTCCCATCCGACGGGCGGCGACCTTTCCAAGCCCATTGCTGCCCCCTTTCAGCAGGGTGGTGGGGTTGATAGATATTACTCTCAACGCTGGCTCAACTTAACAACTCGAACTTGGAACCTGAAGATTACGAGCCTGACGCGCTACCGACCGATGCAAACCTCGCTCTGCCCACAGTCACTAGGACACACCGATGGGTTTAGAAAGGCCGCCGTCCGTCGGATGGGACGTTAAGCTGTGGCCCCGTGTGTGGGAGAACCATATCCTGTGCTCGTTAAAGAACACGCTGGATAGCCTTGAAGGGAAGCTACCATCTGTCTTCCAACAGCTGTTCCAGTGGGTCCCCTCCTCCAACCTTCTCTGAGCCTTCGGGGTCCTTGTGACCTGGCCATTTAGCCCATGGTGTGCAAAAAAATGCCGCTCAGAGGTAAAACATCCCAACCCAACTCAAGCGCAGTCGATGCCCCCTTTCGGCAGGGGGGGGGGATTGATAGATATTACTTTCAAGACTGGCTCAGCTAGGACTCGAACTTGGAACCTGAAGATTACGAGCCTAGCGCGCTACCGACCTATCCAACCTCCCCCGAACACAGTAAGTGCATAGAGAGGTTTGATCCCATCTTTCAAGCGCAGAGTGCCCCAGCTGTGTCTCCATATGCTCGGTGAGCGTGTCCCACAAAAGTTTCCTACGGCCAGGTGCGTTGAAATGCTGTTGTCAGTCACGTTTCTTATTGATCGTCACCGTGGCTATTTCTGGAGAAAGAAATACAGAAAGAAACAGAAAGATAGACCGATCGGCGAACGCTAGCATTCGCTCTGGCATTTCTGGCACCCTACCAAAATAAATACTTTTTGGGATGGACGCAAACAAGCTTTCCTTCCACAAAAATGCGAGAATATTCTTTTAATTAATGTACTACCGCGCTTTGAGACAGGAGCTTTTCTTCCAAAGCTCTTCGACTCATTACATCTTTTAAGGGTGAATAAATCGCAGACATTTATAACAAAGAGTTTCAGTTTGTTTGTGAGTTGAGCGCTAAGTGCTTTCGAAATAGATTTCAAAGTCTCCCCAGAGAAACGGTTTTCTATTGGCGAGACAACATTATAAATTGGTAATTGCTGTTACTTAATTTTGAAAACACGACCGTTGCTAATTTCCGGTGTACTCGAAGTTGTAAATGATGGCGATATTTTATATTATATTTATATTATAGAGAAAGAAACCCATTTGCAATTTGGGATAATTAAACGACACCAAAGAAGTTTGTTCTTTAATCTAGTAGGTACTGGATTTCAGTTCACACAATTCTATTTCGATTCGTTATGGAACATAAAAAAATGTGGTGATCTACCATGAGACAGGAAAGTGGTGAAGTTCCCATTCGTACAGTCGCTCAAAAAAATATCCGAACACCATGGTTGATTACAGAATTCGGAAAAAATATCTGGCAACGTTTTTTTTGTAGAAATTATTGATCTGGCAACCTTCGTGTCACGTGACACGGTTGCCAGATCACTTTCACTAAACTTCACTAACTTCTAAAAAAAAAATCGTTGCCAGATATTTTTTCCGAATTCTGTAATCAACCATAGTGGTACAGTCACTCAAAAAAGTATCCGAACACTATGGTTGATTACAGAATTCAGAAAAAGTTATCTGTCAACGATTGTTTTAGAAATTATTGATCTGGCAACCTTCGTGTATAGTACACAAAGGTTGCCAGATCACTAATTTAAAAAAAAATCGTTGACATATATTTTTTTCTTAATTCTGTAATCAATCATCGTGTTCGGATACTTTTTTGAGCGACTGTACACGAAGGCTGTCAGATCATTAATTTCTAAAAAAAAAAAAAATCGTTGCCGGATTTTTTTTTTTATTATTCTGTAATTAACCGTAGTGGTACACGAAAGTTGCCAGATCACTAATTTCTAAAAGAAAAATCGATGCCGGATATTTTTTTCCTGAATTCTGTAATCAACCATGGTGTTCGGATATTTTTTTAAGTGACTGCATCAATATACGAAAATAAAAAAATAAAAATTTAAATAAAAGCGCTTTAGTGAAATGCTATCATCAAGCGGTAGCGCGCCATGCTCGTACTCTGCAGTTACAAGATTAGAGTCTCAGCTGCTCCAAAGGTGAGATTTATCACCGCTAATCTCCCACCTCCTGTCCTAGGTGATAAAGAGGACACCGATGGGTTTGAAAATGCCGGTGTCCGTTTAATAGGATGTTAAGCGTGGCTCTGTGCTAAAGAACAGGCTGGATGGCCTTGACGGGAGGCTTCCATTAGTCTACAAACAACTGTCCAGTAGATCCCTTTGCCCCCAACGTTCTCCGAATCCTTGTAACCTGGACAGTCAGTCCATTGTGGTTAAAAAATTTCTGCTCAGAAAAAAACTATCGTCCCCAAGGGCTCAGAATTCGTTAAGAGAACCCACTGAACAGCTTTTAGGATCTTGGAACGTCCTTGGGATCCTTGTGACCTGGCTATTTATCCAACTGTGTGCAAAACTGCATCGATCAGAGGTAAAACAATCCAAACAATAACAACCCACCCTGAGTCGTTAAGGTTCTTGTGGGTTGGGTTGTTTTTCTTCTGAGCGGCACTTTTTTTGCACACCAAGGGCTAAATGGCCAGGTCACATGGACCCCGAAGACTCAGAGAACGTTGGGGGAGGGGACCCACTGGAAGAGCTGTGGGGAGACAGATGGTAGCCTCCCGTCAAGGCCATCCAGCGTGTTTTTTAACATGCACAGGGTATGATGGCTCTCCCGCACACGTGGCCATCCGAGGTCCCATCCTCCTACTCCCATCCCGAAGGTCCCATCCTTAACGTCCCATCCGAGGGACGGCGGCCTTTCCAAGCCCATCGGTGTCCCCTACTAACCGTACGCAGGGCGGGAAGTTTTGCGGAAATAAATCTCAACGCTGACCCAGCTGGGACTCGAACCTGGGAACTACAGATTACGAGCCTGGCGTGCTACCGACTGAGCCACCCCCGCCCCACTCTTGCGACCTGGTCATTTATCCCACTGTATTAAAAACAAACGTATCTGAATATTAAAGCCATCCAGCAAACATGAAATACACCTATCTAACTCAGTCTAAAGATAACAAAAATAGTATTCTTTCTCCAAAATAACTCAACATCACAATAACCGAAATAATAAATATCCACCATTTTTTTTCTCCGCACTTGAGGTTAATCCAAATAAAGGAAAAAAAAAGACCTTTCTCACGCGCACTACAGAGAAAAAAACTCGGGAGAAAACACGTATAAGAGCACGCCAGAAACGTTGAGTACGCATTAGGAACGTCATAGATGTGATGTAGTCAGAATGATGCTGGAGGAGCCAACGGTAACAAAAGTATCGCTGAGAAATTCGCCAGTTGGCATCGCCTGAGATGGGGAAAAGCTAACGGAGGAAGAGCAAAGGATGCTGGCTGCAAAAGATATTTAGAAGAACTGACGCTCTTTCATGTTTAAAACATTAAACAGAAACAGTTCTGCGAGTGGAATGAAAATCGACTCGTGTGTTTCCATGGCGTTTTGAGTCGGCCAATAAAATTTGGATGTATTTGTTCTAGAAAAAGTAACTTTAAATGGGAGAGGTAAAAGGTTGTTTAAAGTGATGTATATATATATAGCAGTTATTGATAGCATGTGAGGAATTTTAAGCTTTTGATTGCATAAATAGAAATTTTTATAACAGAAATTATAATTTTTTTTTATGAATTCAAAATTTCTGTCAGTCATGTGTGGACGAAAATGTTCCAAGGTTTAAGAATTTCCGTAGTAATTTCATCTAGCACTTGAGATTTATGAGTTTAAGTTTAGAAATTGCCGAAATAACTTTAGATTGTGTTATAGGACCAATATTAAAGTCAGTAATACATTTATCATCATTACAATGGGAGTAGAATTAACCACATTGTTTAGAACATCACTGAAATGCTCAGCCCATCTAGACATGACAGAATCATCACCTTACCATGTTTACTCCTCAGTTCCTCTGTTCCTCAATTCCTCTTACCATGTTTACTCCTCAGTTCCTCTGTGACAGCCGGGTGGGAGTTGCTCAGTCGGTAGCGCGCCAGGCTGGTAATCCGTAGTTCCCAGGTTCGAGTCCCAGCTGGGTCAGCGTTGAGATTTATCTCCGCAAAATTCCCGCTCTACCCACGGTCAGTAGAGGACACTGATGGGCTTGGAAAGGCTGCCGTCCGTCGGATGGGACGTTAAGCCGTTGGCCGTGTGCGTCGGATGCGACGTTAAGCCGTTGGCCGTGTGCGTCGGATGCGACGTTAAGCCGTGGCTCCGTGTGCGGGAGTGAGCCATACGCTGTGCACGTTATGGAACACACTGGATGGCCTTGACGGGAGGCTACCATCTGTCTCCAAACAGCTGTTCCAGTGGGTTCCCTCCCCCAACCTTCTCTAAACCGTCGGGGTCCTTGTGACCTGGCCTTTTAGCAAATGGTTTTCCAAAAAAAGTGACGCTCAGAAGAACAACCAACCAAAGAAGACAACCCAACCCAAGATCAATAAAATTGCAAAAATGGTTTACTTAATGTAGGAACAAAAACATATTTATTGCCGCTCTCGTAACTAATTTCTAAACTGATTATGTGTAATTTTAGTACATATTCCATAACTCCAAATTTTCAAGTCTGACAGGCACATTTTTTTTAAGAATCCAAAAATTTTCGCTGAACACTTTTGAATATCCACGATGGTCCTGGTACATTTTTAAGAATCGGAAATTATCAGCACACTTTTAAGAATGAGAAATTAAAGGGTTGGTTGGTTGTTTTGTACCTCTGAGCGGCACTTTTTTGCACACCATGGGCTAAATGGCCAGGTCACAAGGACCCCGAAGGCTCAGAGAAGGTTGGGGGAGGGGACCCACTGGAACAGCTGTTGAGAGACAGATGGTAGCCTCCCGTCAAGGCCATCCAGAGTGTTCTTTAACGTGCACAGGGTATGGCTCTCCCGCACACGAGGCCACGGCTTAACGTCCCATCCGACGGACGGCGGCCTTTCCAAGCCCATCGGTGTCCCCTACTGACCGTTGGCAGGGCGGGGAATTTTGCGGAGATGAATCTCAACGCTCTCCCAGCTGGGACTCGAACCTGGAAACTGCAGATTACGAGGCTGGCACTCTGCCGACTGAGCCACCCCCGTCCCAAAATTAACGGGAGTTTACTGTAGATGAATCTGCTCTAAGTTAGGGAAAACAAAACAATTAATATTTCTCTGTTTCTTCTAGGCTGACTGTGGCGATTACTTGGGGATGTCTTATGGCAGGAAAAAAAGGTCAGCTGTGAAAAGTGATGGTCACATGACCATGACGGTGACCAATCAGGTGACAGTTGTGGATGAAGAAAGAAGGAGTCCTCGTGCTTCCGGTAAGTGAAACCTACTAGACGGAAGTGAATTGAAAATAATTTAAAATTTGGGTTATTTTATCTCTGAGCAGCACTATATTTGCACACAATGGGCTAAATGGCCACGTCACAAGGATTCCAAGGGCTCAGAGAAGGCTTGGGGTTGTTGGGTTGTTTTACCTCTGAGCGGCATATTTTTTGAACACCATGGCTAAATGGCCAGGTTAATGGACCCCGAAGGCTCAGAGAAGGTTGGGGGAGGGGACCCACTGGAACAGCTGTTGGGAAACAGATGGTAGTCTAAGGCCATCCAGCGTGTTCTTTAACGCCATCCAGCGTGTCATCAAGGCCATCCAGCGTGTCATTCAAGGCCATCCAGGTAGTCATCAAGGCCATCCAGCGTGTTCTTTAACGTGCACACGGTATGGGCTCTCCAATATACGGCAGCAAGGCTTAACGTCCCATCGGACGGACGGCGGCCTTTCAAAGTCCATCGGTGTCTCCTACTGACCGAGGGCAAGGAGGAAATTTTGCGCAGATAATCCGAGTGCTGAGGAAATGGAGGAATGTATAGAGACAGACGACAAAGTAAAACTATTAGCTCGTTTTTTGAAAAATAAAATGGATAAATAAATGATCCCTTTCGCACCGAATTTTCGGAGGAACTAAAAAAACTACACTATACAAATGCAATTCATAAAGTGCTACACAAAGAAATCTGAAATGTTTTCTTTTATTTGGAAGTTAGGCATAAGAGAAATGTATTCTTCTGTGTTACATTATTCCTAAATCACTAATATTGTTCATAGGGGGTCGCGAACAGAAAAGTAAGAACAATAAAAACTATAATGCATAGCTATAATACATAAATATAGTATTTATAGAAAAATGGCAAACTTTTAACCGAAGTGAACTACTGCTGCCATCTGTCGGACGAATATAAAATTATATGATTTTTCTTTAACATGAATATTTTTTTAATTAAAATTACAAGTATATTTTTTTGACAAAAGATAATAAATATTTTAATGTTCTGTCTTTTTCATGCTGCAGAAACTGATTTGAAAGATTTAAAAGGATTTGATACAGATTGGATCATGGGATAATATGACTTAGGATAAAGATCGTAATCAGATCTATTTAAATGTCGACTTTCAACAATATCTATTTAAATCTATTTAAATGTCGACTTTCAACAATATTCGTTCAGCTAGCTAAAATCAAACGAAATCCATCCTTTTAACGAGTTCCGACATCACCTCTTTGTAAAGCACAGCTCCGCAAAATTCCCCGCCCTTCCCATGGTCAGTAGAGGACACCGATGGGCTTGAAAAGGCCGCCGTCCGTCGGATGGGACGTTAGCCGTGGCTCCGTGTACGGAAGAGCCATACCCTGTGCACGTTAAAGAACACGCTGGATGACCTTGACGGGAGGCTACCACCTGTCTCCCAACAGCTGTTCCAGTGGGTCCCCTCCCCCAACCTTCTCTGAGCCTTCGGGGTCCATGTGACCTGGCCATTTAGCCCATGGTGTGCAAAAAAGTGCCGCTCAGAGGTAAAACAATCCAATGTAAAGCACAGCATCGAGGTGTGTGTAAACCTCCTCTTCCGTTAACTGGACCACTTCGTATGGGGGGCATTCTGCCCCCCTATCATCTGGTCCATGAACATTTGGTTCCAGTGGGTGCTGTATATCAGTCAAGATCCAAATCGCGCAATAGTGATGCAAGTGGACCAACAGGTTGCGAAAGGGCACAAAGGCCGCCCTATGGAGGCAAAGATGATTGCCAAAGGTTCTGCCTGGTGATACCAAGGTTGATGTCCATGTGTGAATGAAGTGAGATAGTTGGTTGAGGGAGCTTAAGGGGGAAACATTACAATATGTGATTAGAAGAGGGGGAGTGGCATGTATTGGCTAGTGGAAGAGGCAAAAAAAAACAGTTTTGCTACCTTGCATCAGGTTGTTGTTGGGTTGTTTTACCTCTGAGCGGCACTTTTTTGCACACCATGGGCTAAATGGCCAGGTCACATGGACCCCGAAGGTTCAGAGAAGGTTGGGGGAGGAGACCCACTGCAACAGCTGTTGGGAGACAGATAGTAGCCTCACGTCAAGGCCATCCAGCGTGTTCTTTAACGTGCACAGGGTATGGCTCTCCCGCACACGGAGCCACGGTTAACGTCCCATCCGACGGACGGCGGCCTTTCCAAGCCCATCGGTGTCCCCTACTGACCGTGGGCAGAGCGGGGAATTTTGCGGAGATAAATCTCAACGCTGACCCAGCAGGGACTCGAGCCTGGTGCGCTACAGACTGAGCCCCCCCCCCGCCCCCATTGCCTCAGGAAAAAGGGGCGAAAATTGGAGGGGGGTAGCGGGTGTGAATGGAGAGGGAAGAGTTTTTCTAGTCATCCTGTCCTAGAGGAGGGCCTGAAACAAATATCTTCTCCCAAGCCCTCCCCCCATCAGGGAAATTAACATAGGGATTAGCAAATTGGGTGTAAGGGGGTGGTGGATGGTAGGATCAGGTATGCTCCAACTTTGGGAATGAATGAGTGAGAAATGGAGAAGACAGGCCAATATAGGTAAGTAGGTAGGATAGCATTAACTGTGGGTAAGTGTTGCAGGGAAGTGTGGCATATATATCAATAAAGCATAACTTTATTGATTTTTTTTTTTTTCAATTTTGAAACGAAATACATGGGCTACATTTGCAAACATATTGGAAAAGATAAATATCTATTCTCAGGTTAGCAAAATATATACATACTAACTTCAGATAGGGCCTTAAAATTCCACTTTCGTATAATACGATTTACAATTAAATATAGTTAATAAAAAATATGTGTAACTATTTTCAGATAATATGTTTATTGAATATTTTTGCCACTGAGAAATGAGGCTGTTTTCATGTCTATGAAAATAAAATATTTCCTACAAGAATGAAATTCTTCGTCACATTTATGATAATTTGCTTTATAATTGATATTTGATTCAATTCAGTATAGGAAATGAAATCATTTAAATAACACACACATCGAATTAGAAATGAATCAGATCCGCTTTCTCGAGCTATGATGCGATGCACGGCCCCCGCTTTTGACGTCATTAGTGACATCACGTGACATCAGGGTTGGGTTGTTTTACCTCTGAGTGGCACTTTTTTGCACACAATGGGCTAAATGGCCAGGTCACATGGACCCCGAAGGCTCAGAGAAGGTTGGGGGAGGGGACCCACTGGAACAGCTGTTGGGAGACAGATGGTAGTCTCCCGTCAAGGCCATCCAGTGTGTTCTGTAACGTGCACAGGGTATGGCTCTCCCACACACGGGGCCACGGCTTAACGTCCCATCCGACGGACGGCGAGTTTTCCAAGCCCATCGGTGTCCCCTACTGACCGTAGGCAGGGCGGGGAATTTTGCGGAGATAAATCTCAACGCTGACCCAGCTGGGACTCGAACCTGGGAACTACAGATTACGAGCCTGGCGCGCTACCGACTGAGCCACCCCGCCCCACACGTGACATCAGGCTTTCTCTTCAGACGCCTTTGGCCACCCCCTCCCCTGGTACTGCGGGAGGTAACGGCAAGGCTAAAGGCAACCAGGACCACAGATGTTAGCATCCAGTGGAGGCGGAATACCGCGTTGTCGATGGACACAGTACGGCGACGAAACACCCGACGCAGTCCACCAAATACGTCCAACATGGTTGTGCGAGTCACCAGATCCTGATGTTGGCATTCATCAGTCTAAAAATGTTGTTTTTTCTTGATGCGCAGTTTCTTTTTTTTCATTTAATGGAACATATTTGAAGAGTTTTTCTTGTCTTCATTTGTCTCTGAGGTCAGAAGTTTCTGATTCGTCTAAAAATAAAAGTGAGAAACAAAATGTGAAAAATACTTCCAAAAAGAACTGCCAAAAAAAATACTGCCAAAAAGAAACTACCAAAAAATTGCTTGAATGCTGTAAAAAGTTTAACATTTATAAACACTGAAATATTAGAGCATTTCCATTTAAAATATGTCAATAGATTAACGAGATTATAATCAAATCTATTTAAATCTCGATTTTCAACAATATTCGTTCAGCATTTAAAGAGGAATGGAAGCTGGATTATTCAACACTAAATTATCTTGTAATATTAAATTCATTCATAAATGCCGATATTGAAATAATCATTACGCAGACTCAAAAATGAATACTAAATTTCTGTAATTGTAATTAATTCTGTAAATTTATTTTAATGATTTGGAACAACATTTAAATAATAAGTTTTGATTTCTGAAGTAAATTTTTATGTCGTTTTACTTTTATGAAACATTCCTCTTTCAATAATGAACGAATATTGCTGAAAAATCTATATTTAATAGATTTGATTATGATCTTTATCTTCAGTCACATTTTTATATTAAATTCATATTTTAGAAGTTATAGATCTTAGAAGTTAGATTTCCATTCACAACATAAAATAGAAATTCTCGAATATTTTGGTAGAGCGTGTAATAGATGTTTTAAATCAGTGGTTCTCAACATTTTATGCCCCTTGTATAGATAGATGAAACTATATAGTATAACAATGGGAATAAAATAAAACATATATACATTAAATTTTGTATTCATAAATTACATATATTGAAAACACAAAAAATGACATAAACAATTTAACAAATCTATTAAAATTATAAACATTTTGCTGGGTAATCAGTAAAATGGGCTTGTTACTAGATTTAGTGACTTTTGAGCTCTCATGGCGTACCCCAAAACATTTTACAGCATACGCCGTATACATATTAAAACAAAAATTTAACATCAATTTCCCCAACATTATGGGCGGGGGTGGCTCAGTCGGTAGCGCGCCAGGCTCGTAATCTGTAGTTCCCAGGTTCGAGTCCCAGCTGGGTCAGCGTTGAGATTTATCTCCGCAAAATTCCCCGCCCTGCCCACGGTCAGTAGGGGAAACCGATGGGCTTGGAAAGGCCGCCGTCCGTCGGATGGGACGTTAAGCCGTGGCCCCGTGTGCGGGAGAACCATAACCTGTGAACGTTAAAGAACAGGCTGGATGGCCTTGACGGGAGGCTACCATTGAGCTGTATCCCAACAGCTGTTCCAGTGGGTCCCCTCCCCCCAACCTTCTCTGAGCCTTCGGGTCCCTGTGACCTGGCCATTTAGCCCATGGTGTGCAAAAAAGTGCCGCTCAGAGTTAAAACAACCCAACCCAACCAACTAAGCCATGGCAGCCATTCATAAATTTAAGTATATCTGTTTACAGGTACGAATTAATTTCATTTGTTTATTAACGATATTAACAGATATATTATTGTTAAATACATTAATAAAAAGGGCCTACATCGAGTGTAACAAAGGTACATTGTTGAACTTTCGAAAACGAATTCACTCTTGCAAAAATTCGAGTCGGGGGGGGGGGGGTACTACTTTGCGGGAGAGCATACCCTGTCTACGTTAAAGAACACTCTGGATGTCCTTGACGAGAGGCTACGATTTTACGATGAGAGGGTCCTTGTGACCTGGCCATTTAGCCCATTGTGTACAAAAAGTGCTGCTCAGACGTAAAACACCCTACTCGAAAATATGCATTCAGTGCTTAGTTATAAAAACCGGAATTTTGTTAAATGTTCATTCTGCAAAAAAATCATTCAAAATGGGCCAAAATTAACATAATTATTAAGCGAAATGTTAAAAAAAACTCTTATAGGTTATAGTAAAATTTATTATAATGATTATTGTTTTGTAAAATTTCCCGCCCTGCCCATGGTCAGTAGGGGACACCGATGGGCTTGGAAAGGCCGCCGTCCGTCGGATGGAATGTTAAGCCGTGGTCCCGTGTACGGGAGAGCCATACCCTGTGCACGTGAAAGAACACACTGGATGGTCTTGACGGGAGGTTATCCCAACAGCTGTTCCAGTGGGTCCCCTCCCCCAAACTTCTTTGAGCTTCGGGGTCCTTGTGACCTGGCCATTTAACCCATGGTGTTCAAAAAAGTGCCGCTCAGAGGTAAAACAACCCAACAACCCAAAAGCTTCGTTTTGTTTTTATTAAACTTTCAGGGTAATTATTTTAACTGACAGTTACTGTTAAAAATTCCAATTATGAGCAACTCTCGAAATACTGAACGAATGTTTTTGAAAATGGAGACTGTAATACATTTCACTGAAATCTTTAAATTATCTTCAGTCACATTTTTGCATAAAAAACGTATTTAGAAGTTACCCAATCCTGTATCCGAGTTGCTATTGATATAACATGAAACTAGGCCTAATAATGTGGTCTCTGAATATTTATTGCTATAAGTTATTAATAGCAGCAACACTACTAAAAAATACAAAACTTTATAACTGCAGCAATTTATTCTCGGCATTTTATTTACTTTAAAGACAGTGCTTATATGTTTTGCAATTGAATTTCTAAACAAAATGCAAAACAGAGAAAAAAATAGCTACTTACTTCCAAATATCATTAGTGTTAATAACGATTTAGTTGAATATTTAGCAAGCTAAAGCTAATTTAAGATTACAACGAAAGCAAATGCATTAATTTCTTTTATAAAACAAAAAAATGACATCTTAGATAAAATTAAAGCAAATAATAAAATATCTTGACAACTTGGACTCTAGAGAATGTAGACGAGTAGGTTTGTAGAAATGGTAGCAGCTAGTCAAGATAAGTTAGCCATTCTGGCTTATTTCCATTTGACACTGAACCTGATGAAGACATATTTTATCCTAAAAATATGGATAGCTACCTTTCTTAGTACTAATGCTGTCTTGTGAGGGTTTACTCAAGTCCCTAAAGGACCTTGATATCATAGGTGGAGGCATAAAAATAATATAATAGGGCTTACGTCAAGAGAAAGACGTCATACATTACCTCCACGAACTTGGGCAGAAGTCCCATTTGTAAGAAATGAAAGGCATTTCCCTATAGACCTCGGTGTTCTGGCATTTGTACGTTTTGAAATTCAAATTGAACCGTTGTTCGAAGGAGAATTTCTCTTTCGCCCGTGTATGAACAGAACGTTGCCAAAACGAATGAGCTAATACAGTTCCTTACTAAAATATGAAGAATTTCCATATTATGTCGATTGTAAACAAGCTTCGAAGCTCTATAAGTTATAAAATATGCATCTAATGTAAAAATGTGACTGAAGATAAATTAAAGATCGTAATCAGATCTATTTAAATCTCGATTTTTAATAATATTCGTAGGGTATTTAAAGAGTTATGGAAGCCAGAATATTTAACGATAAATATTTTTATTTCATAAAAGTGATTCATAATTGTCTAATGTTAAAATAATCATTAAGCAAACTTCTAAACTATATATATTCTTTTCAAATATTTAAATTTAAATTCAGAAAATTGTTTTAAACAGTTCAAGTTTATTGTACTTAAATTATTGATTTATTAATTTAGAATTTTTAATTTATTACTGTTATTTTATTAATGTTATTTATTAATATATTTATAATTTTTTTATATTATTATACATTTATAATATATTTTAAGAATATATTTTATTAATATTATTTATTCTTAATTTATTAAATTTAATGAAACAATACTTCTTATTTAAGTTTTAATTAATTTCTGAAATAATTTCTGAAATAAATTCTTATGATGCATTATTGTTAATTTATTCTAGCTTCCATAACTAATATTGTTGAAAATCGAGATTTTAATAGATCTGATTACGATCTTTAATTTATTTTCAGTCACATGTTTCCATTAAAAGCATATTTTAGAAGTTACAGAACTTCGAAGTTAGATTCGCATTGACATTACATGGAAATTCCCTGTGTTACATTCCTAAAAATAACGAAAAAATTTCTTATATTTGATAGGACAAGGCATCGTGGAGGAAGAGATCATCCCTCCAAAGAGCACCTTTCAAAAGAACGAGTCCATGGTGAACGTCAAACATCCACTCCCTATGGAATATCTAATTGGAGGAACATCTCTGGTAGTAGCCCTGCTGATATCGGTGTCTGTGAACGTTTATCTCCTAGTAGTGATTCGAAGACGAATGCGAGAAGGCAGCGAAACTTCAAGCTCTGCAGGATCTATCCACGATCCAGTATTCACCGGAAGAAGCACACCGATGACGACATCAAGTGGTCTCTCCAGATATGATATCCTGTACGACACGTCGAGATATGATCACAAGCCAGACTGGAGATTTGAATCGAGAGAGATCTTGTATCCTCCGATGCCTATTCGACATGCTAGGTCGACCAGAAGATCTCATAGCTTTAGGTATTGATGTTGTGGAGATTGCTAAATCAGTTCTCCTCAGCTTTTTTTGAGTCCACGGCACACTTCTTTTTTTAAGAATTTAAAATTGTCGCGGAACACAATTGAGTACCAGGAATTAACCCGGCACAGTTTGGAATATTCAAAATTATCCTGGCACATTTTTTTAAGAATACAAAAATTTTCGCGGAACACTTGTGAATGACCACTATTGTCCTGGCACATTTTTAAGAATCGAAAATATTCTGAGCACACTTGAGAATCGTAAAATATCGCGGTACACCTTTTAAAGAATCGAATTTTTTTTGCGACACATTTTTTATCAATCGAAAATTTTGGCGGTACACTTTTAAAAATGCAAAATTGTCGCTACGCACTTTTAAGAAGTCCAAAATCATCGGGAAAATTTTTGAGTGGCCAAAATTATCGTGACACAGTTTTGATTATTGAAAATTGTCCTGGCATAGTTTTAAAAATCCAAAATTGCCGCAGCACACTTTTAAGAATCCAAACTTGCCCCTGCATACTTATAAGAATCCAAAATTATCGCGACCCACTTTTGATTATTGAAAATTGTCCTGACATAGTTTTAAAAATCCAAAATTGCCCCGTGTGCGGGAGAGCCATACCCTGTGCACGTTAAAGAACACACTGGATGGCCTTGACGGGAGGCTACCATCTGTCTCCCAACAGCTGTTCCAGTGGGTCCCCTTCCCCAACTTTCTCTGAGCCTTCGGGGTCCTTATAACCTGGCCATTTAGCCCATGGTGTGCAAAAAAGTGCCGCTCAGAGGTAAAACAACCCAACCCAACCCAAAATTGCCGCAGCACACTTTTAAGAATCCAAACTTGCCCCTGCGTACTTATAAGAATCCAAAATTATCGTGACACAGTTTTGATTATTGAAAATTGTCCTGACATAGTTTTAAAAATCCAAAATTGCCGCAGCACACTTTTAAGAATCCAAACTTGCCCCTGCATACTTATAAGAATCCAAAATTATCGTGACCCACTTTTGATTATTGAAAATTGTCCTGACATAGTTTTAAAAATCCAAAATTGCCGCAGCACACTTTTAAGAATCCAAACTTGCCCCTGCATACTTATAAGAATCCAAAATTATCGCGGCCCACTTTTGATTATTGAAAATTGTCCTGACATAGTTTTAAAAATCCAAAATTGCCCCGTGTGCGGGAGAGCCATACCCTGTGCACGTTAAAGAACACACTGGATGGCCTTGACGGGAGGCTACCATCTGTCTCCCAACAGCTGTTCCAGTGGGTCCCCTTCCCCAACTTTCTCTGAGCCTTCGGGGTCCTTATGACCTGGCCATTTAGCCCATGGTGTGCAAAAAAGTGCCGCTCAGAGGTAAAACAACCCAACCCAACCCAAAATTGCCGCAGCACACTTTTAAGAATCCAAACTTGCCCCTGCGTACTTATAAGAATCCAAAATTATCGTGACACAGTTTTGATTATTGAAAATTGTCCTGACATAGTTTTAAAAATCCAAAATTGCCGCAGCACACTTTTAAGAATCCAAACTTGCCCCTGCATACTTATAAGAATCCAAAATTATCGTGACCCACTTTTGATTATTGAAAATTGTCCTGACATAGTTTTAAAAATCCAAAATTGCCGCAGCACACTTTTAAGAATCCAAACTTGCCCCTGCATACTTATAAGAATCCAAAATTATCGCGGCCCACTTTTGATTATTGAAAATTGTCCTGACATAGTTTTAAAAATCCAAAATTGCCCCGTGTGCGGGAGAGCCATACCCTGTGCACGTTAAAGAACACACTGGATGGCCTTGACGGGAGGCTACCATCTGTCTCCCAACAGCTGTTCCAGTGGGTCCCCTCCCCCAACTTTCTCTGAGCCTTCGGGGTCCTTATGACCTGGCCATTTAGCCCATGGTGTGCAAAAAAGTGCCGCTCAGAGGTAAAACAACCCAACCCAACCCAAAATTGCCGCAGCACACTTTTAAGAATCCAAACTTGCCCCTGCGTACTTATAAGAATCCAAAATTATCGTGACACAGTTTTGATTATTGAAAATTGTCCTGATATAGTTTTAAAAATCCAAAATTGCCGCAGCACACTTTTAAGAATCCAAACTTGCCCCTGCATACTTATAAAAATCCAAAATTATCGCGACCCACTTTTGAATATTGAAAATTGTCCTGACATAGTTTTAAAAATCCAAAATTGCCGCAGCACACTTTTAAGAATCCAAAATTGTCTCTACATACATATAAGAATCCAAAATTGCCTCTGCATACTTTTAAGAATCCAAAATTATCGCGACACACTTTTAACCGTATGTCTTCGATTGTAAGACGCACTTTAATTTCAGTACCACCAACAGAAAAATAAAAAGCTTTGATGCTAAGAAAAACAAAATATATCTAACAAATATTTTTATTACAATAGAATTAAATTTACTAACAAAAATAGTACCTATTTATCAGTAGGTATGTTATTCATCACTTCCTTCTGAATCAATATCAGAGTCTGATTCTTCTGAGCCGTCGATATCTGCATTTGAATCAATATCAGTGTCTACTTCATATTCAGAGTCTGATTCTTCTGTTATCTCTGTTATCTTATAATATATCGTCTTCTGAGCCATCGAGAGGTTTGGTGATGCAACATTTTTTAAACGAATGCCGCACAATTCTTTATAAGGTTAGCTTCCAAGCTGTTGATACCCATCCCGCCAATTTTGATGCCAACGCTTTCTTAATTTTTACGGAAGGCTATCAGTCAACAGCTAGGTTTCGTATTCCCTTCTTAAGTAATCCTTAAATAGATTATTGACTGAAATGTCGAGTGGTTGCAGTCGGCTAGTGATGCCACCAGGAATCACAGCCAAGTCACCACGTTTTTGCACGATTTTATTGTTGACCTGCTCGGACAAATGCCCACGAAATGCATCAAGTACTAGCATGCTAGGTGGGTTACGAAGACTTCCAGGACGTCTATTCCATACAACATTTAACCAGTCTTCCATAATCTCATCCGTCATCCGACCATTTTTTTGTGCGCGCACAATAACATCTTTGGGGAAAATTTCATTCTCCGGTATGGTTTTTGGGGCGGGGGTGGCTCAGTCGGTAGCGCGCCAGACTCGTAATCTGTAGTTCCCAGGTTCGAGTCCCAGCTGGGTCAGCGTTGAGATTTATCTCCTCAAAAATCCCCGCCCTGGTCAGTAGGGGACACCGATGGGCTTGGAAAGTCCGCCGTCCATCGGATGGGACGTTAAGCCGTGGCTCCGTGTGCGGGAGAGCCATACCCTGTGCACGTTAAAGAACACGCTGGATGGCCTTGACGGGAAGCTACCATCTGTCTCCCAACAGCTGTTCCAGTGGGTCCCCTCCCCCAACCTTCTCTGAGCCTTCGGGGTCCATGTGACCTGGCCATTTAGCCCATGGTGTGCAAAAAAAGTGCCGCTCAGAGGTAAAACAACCCAACCCGGTGTGATTTTACGATTTAAAACTAAATATGGTGGCAACTTTCGACCGTCAGCGGTGATGTGCACACAGTGATACGCTGGTTTTCGTAGCCCGTGCTTATAATCTTGATTTCTTTAGCACCTTTAGCGTTGACGGTGTGATTTCGAGGCGTATCGAAAAAGACCGGGGTTTTCAGCAGCATTTGCAATTTGACTAAACCCATAGTTTCTTTTTTTTTCCTGAATTTGATCACATGTCGCTGAAAGTTAATCAGCTTCTGTTGTAAGTCTGCAGGAATATTTTGACAAATAGATATTCAGGGCTTTAACGATAGCGCGCTGCGACACAGGAGTCGGTCGCACTAGCCATGACTGCCTTTAAAAATTATATCTGTTACCGCTAAAGCTCGAAAGCCGTTAATGTGCGCATTACCTAGCTAATCTGCAGATTAACTAATTTGCTCCGTTAACGTGCGGACTCAAGAGTTTTCCGCATTTTACCTAGGTAATGCGCAGATTAACGGCTTCCGTATCGTTAAAGTTCAAAAGTTTGTTTCTCTCATAGTTTTGAATCTCTTGAATATGAATCTTCGTGTCACGTGATTCACTCGTCCGCATTATAAAAAAACGCCCCGGATGAGCGGAGGCCAAGTGAGAACGAATCGGTAAAGTGATTCATTCTTGATAACGAATCACTAAAAATGATTCGTTCTCACTTGGCCTGCTCATTTTGGGGGCGTTTTTTATAATTCGGACGACTGATTCATGTTGACAGAGGGATGACCCTGGTTTCAACTCTACTCTCGGACACTAGATAAATAACATTGTGTTAATTTAAGCGTACAGAAACGTTCCTGTTGTTCCAGCAAAGATCTTATTTTCACTTTAACGAGTGCCTAGTAGGTAATGTGCAGATTATTCAGGTAATTTGCAGATTACCTAGGTAATTTGAAAAATGAAACAATTTTCGGCACGTTAACGGATCACCCTAGTTAATCTGCACAATACCGAGATAATCTGTAGAATAACTGATTTCTGCACTTTAGCGGTAACATATCCACTATTCCGAGGATTTGGCAATATCTCCGGTAATTTCACCCACGCACACTTTATTCTCCAAAGGAATTGGAGAATACGATAACGGTCGAACTTGGAGGCGAGGTTTCCGTGTAAAAGCAAAACGTGGGGTACAGTCGCTCAAAAAAGTATCCGAACACTATGGTTGATTACAGAATTCAGAAAAAATATCTGGCAACGTTTTTTTTTTTAGAAATTAGTGATCTGGCAACCTTCGTGTCACGTGACACGGTTGCCAGATCACTAATTTCTAAAAAAAAAGTCGTTGCCAGATATTTTTCTGAATTCTGTAATCAACCACAGTGTTCAGATACTTGTTTTGAGCGACTGTACCGTGTGCAAAGCGCGGGAAAATTCGAAAAAAAAAACTGCGATTTTAAGACGCACCCCGTTTTTAAAGACGTTTATATGGGAGAAAAAATGCGTCTTACAATCGAAGAAATACGGTAAACACCCAAAATTTGGCAGCATACTTTCAAGAATCCGAAATTTTCACGTAACATTCTTCGGTATCCAAATTTGTCGCTGTACCCGTTTGACTATTCAAAATTGTCCCGGTACAGTTTTGAAAATCCAAAATTGTCGCTGCACAATTTTAGGGATCCAAAAGTTTCAGCTCTAAACTTTTAAGAATCAAAATTTGTCGCAACTTTAGTACCCGTAAATTTTCGCATTGTATCTTAAAGAATCCAAAATTATCTCGGAACACTTTTGCGTATCCAATATTGTTGAAGCACACTTTTAAGAATCCAAAATTGCCGCTGTACACTTTTAAGAATCCAAAATTTTCACGTAACACAACTGAATATCCAGAACTTTCCACGGCACACTTTTTAATATCCACAATTTTCCCGGCAATTATCCTACATTTTTAAGAATCCAAAGTGTCTCGACGCACTTTTGACTACTTAAAATTGTCGTAGCACATTTTTAGGAAACCAAAAATTGCTGCTATACACTTTTAAGAATCCAAATATTTTCGCAAAAAAAAAAAATTGAGTGTTCAACTGTCGCAGCATACATTTGACTATCCAAAGTTGGCACGGCACAATATTATGTGTCCAAAAATGTTCGGCGACACACTTAAAAAAAATTCAATGACCACTGAGTGCACGTTATAACTAGATGTCTAATCCTTCATAATCGGAAGTTATATATATATATAAGAACTTCAGTTACATATTTCAAAATAACGGTCTTATTTCCATGCACGTTAACGAGTGATTCAAATAAGTAAATAATATTATATATATAATTAGCATTCGTAGGAAAATTAGTATTTATATGAACTTTTTATTATATTTTTTCATTTGAAGTTGAGGTTCATTTTTTTTTACTTTTAGTACAGTCGCTCAAAAAATACCCGAACACTGCGGTTGATTACAGAATTCAGAAAAAATATCTGGCAACGATTTCTTTAGAAATTAGTGATCTGGCAACCTTCGTATTACGTAACACGAAGGTTGCCAGATCACTAATTTCTAAAAAAAAACCGTTGCCAGATATTTTTTCTGAATTCTGTAATCAACCGCAGTGTTCGGATATTTTTTTGAGCGACTGTACATTTTCTGTGCTCTCCATAGTCAAATGCTAAGTTGTAAAATTTAAAGCAAAGTTTTTTACTTCTGTGGTTTCTGTTTGAATATAATTAGGGTTATTAAAAAAAGAGAATTGTTAGTTAAGTTATTATAACTAGTTAAGGGACGGTGATTGATCTTCATAGTAGAGATAGTTAAACTAGGGACTGATTTCCAGAAATCAGATGCAATCAAAAAAAGAATCGCCTTGTTCGAAACAATTTCTAATCATTTCTTTCAGATAAGAGAATATTTTCATAACTTCATAAGGTTAATTTCCTTATTATATATTTTCTGAGTAGTAGTACAGTACAGTCGCTCAAAAAAGTATCCGAACAGAATTGAGTCCGAACAGAATCGGTCGATTATAGAATTGAGAAAAAATATCTGGCAACAATTTTTTTAGAAATTAGTGATCTGGCAACCTTCGTGTCACGTGACACGAAGGTTGCCAGATCACTAATTTCTAAAAAAATCGTTGCCAGATATTTTTTCTCAATTCTGTAATCGACCATAGTGTTCGGATACTTTTTTGAGCGACTGTACCTCAGATCACCCCTGGGCGTGAACTCGCCCCAAAAGAACACTTCCAATGGGGCATGGAGCACGGCCGCCTTTTCTTGGTATTTTGGGCATGCCCACCGGAGTGCTACAATAAAAAAAAAACAGTAGGAATGGCCATACCGACCGGAAGTGATGTCATAAAATATATTACCACGGCCGCCGGAGGTGACGTCGTCAAAAAGTCCCTCCTGGGTCGGACAAAACAGACTAGCTGTGACGTCATTGAATATTCTACAAAGTGGCAATTTCCTACTGGAAGCGAGGTTTGTTTTCGTTTATGCGTGCATGACGTCACTTCGAGGGACTTTCCATATCTTTGGGGTGATCTAAGTTGCACCTCAACTACGTTTTGATGGTCTCTGTTGAAATGAGAGTTAATATGTGAAACAACATTTTAATGTTGATGAGTTTCTGGAAAAAAATTCAACTAACACATTCGGCCCTGGCCCCTTCTGCTCTATTTTTCGGAGTAGCAGCATCGATACATTTTTGGCACCCTACACCAGTTCGCATATACTACGTCAAAACTCTGTGGTATAGTTTCAAATCATGATACAAGCAATGTTTTTGAATCCAGTTCTAGTAATTCCTCCCGATTAGAATATTTAGATTGAATATTATAGTCACCAACAATCCCTATTTAGAAAAAAAAAATGTAAGAAGAAGGAAAAGTGAATCTATCGAAAATCCTCCAATATGAGTTTTCCCTTTATTTTATTCATATTTTATATTCAACCTACATTTTTATGAAGACAGTAGTAGATTTTCCCCTCCTAATTCTTTCTCTCCTTTTTTAAATTTTTTCTCTCATTTCTAAATTCTCCTTCCTTTTTAACTTCTCCTTCCCCTTTTTTCTCCCATTTTTAAAATTCTCCTTCCCTTTTTTCTCTCTCATTTTTAAATTCTACTTCCTCTTTTTTTCTCTCTTCGTTTCTAATTCTCTTCCTAGTTCTTTCTCTGTTTTTTAAATTATATCTACTAGTTCTTTCTCTTCTTTTAAATAACAGTTCCTACATTTTTTTCCTCCTGATTAAATTTCCCGATTCAGTTCTTCCCCTCTTTTTAAATCCCCCTTCCTACTTCTTTCTCTCCTTTTTAAATCGCACTTCCTAGTTCTTTCTCTACTGTAATAAATTTACCTACCTTGATTTTTCTACCATTTCTGTTTTCTCTATCAAGTTCTCCCTCTCCTTTTTAAATTCCCCTTCCTAGTTCTTTCTCTAGTTTCTCTCTTTTTTTCTTAAAAATTCCCTTTGAAATATACCAATGTTCCAATGGAGAAATCTTTGTTGTAAAAAAAAAACTTTCAAGTGATGTTTATTTACGAAATAAGTTTCAAGTATAAACTCTAATTACTTGTTTAACTTTTCATGGTTTTGTAACCAAAGTGTAATGAAATCTCTTCGACATCACCTCCATGTTACTGCTGCCATCTATGAACATAAAAGTGAAGCTTTCAAATACACCTACGTAATTATGAGTTAAACAGAATAGTCTCATGTGAAAAAAAAATTAAATGTAGATATTTTTACCTAAAGAAACTTTACGGCAGATAATGCAAACAAAAGGTCATAAGATATATAATGAAAACATTAAACTGAATTTTAAAATTTGACGAATTGATTTCGAAATGTGTAACTCCAGCGTATTCCTATTTAACATTGCTTAATAATAAACAATGCTTTAAAAATACCTAAATACATAGAAGAAGAAACTGCTTAAATTCATAAATAAAAGTGTTCCTCGTTGCCACATATTTTTTCTGAATTCTGTAATCAACCATAGTGTTCGGATACTTTTTTGAGCGACTGTAGATGGTCATATTATTTTGATACTAGATCGTGTGGTCCCACTCGCGGAAATATTGAGCGTGTGCAGTTACCGTTCACAGCAAACTGGAGCGTGTGCAGTAACTGCACACGCTCCAGTTTGCTGTGAACGGTAACTGGAGCGTGTACAGTTGCTGTACACGCTCCAGATATTTTTCCTGAATTCTGTAATCACGTGACACGAAGGTTGCCAGATCACTAATTTCTAAAAAAAATCGTTGCCACATATTTTTTCTGAATTCTGTAATCAACCCTAGTGTTTGGATACTTTTTTGAGCGACTGTATAAAGTAAAAAGAAAAAAATGGTTGGAACACCATAGATAAGTTCTGTGAGGTAAGCGAGACCTCAGCAAAATGGCAACACAAACATCCATGCCTTACCCGGTGCTCGAACCCAGGTCCATTAGATCCAAGAAAGTGTCAGATTCTAAATGTTAAAATTTCTTTTCAGAAACTCATTCATAAATTTTTGAGTGGCTAAAAAAATATTAATTACGCTGTGTAGAGGCCGGATATGGGGGAAAGTGGGGGGGGAGTAAAAAAAACTAATCATTATTTCAAGATAGAAATATTTAAGTTCATTAATGACACTAATTGCGAAAACAACGATCGTGGCTTCATCATACAATATACAACTGAGGATGCCCGAGAACAATCCAGAAAATGGGAAAGTTTTGAAAATACAGTAAATTCCAGGTTATCCTGCATTGAAATGGAATGGGTATTGGATGTGAAATATTTTTCATATGAAACAAAAGCATGCTTCCTATATTTAATACTTTCAATCTTGTATTCATGCCTTGGTTGAAATAAAATGCAGTTAAAAGTAATGAAAATAGAAATGAACTACAGTGTCCTTAATACAAATGTAAAATCTAAAATTTAATTTTTTATAGCGTCTTAGCGTAAATATAACAATGCGTGAAAAACTACATCAGTGAGAGAACTAGCACACAAATTAAAATTTGATGTACCAAGTTCAGATGCTCAATTCGGAATTTATGCGGGTTGCGTGAGAATTCCGGATAACTGGGAGATTACTGTACATCTAAAAAATGTTTTTCTTTATCTTTTTTATATTAACCCTTTCACGACTAAGGGAAACATTTTTCCCCATTTCAAAATTGGTGATTGTCGTATTTGATTATAACCTTATCTGCATTTTTTATACAGAATGTCAAAATAGAACGTATGCCGAACGCAATCACGTAAACGGGAACGTTTAGAAAACAAAAACAGAACTGTCAGGACGCATAATATATGTACTATGTGCAATGTCCATCTTTGCCTCACTACCAAAAGAAATTGCTTCGCAGAATATCATAATTAGCACATCATTTTGTATAGTAATTTTATTTCATAATTTTGCATTATTTTAGTTAACATTTTGTTCTAATAAACCAATAAATAGAAGACATTGCATAATAAGCCTAACTATAATTTGTGTTACCTTTATAGTCCATTGGGAAAAATATTTCCCATAAAATTCCAAAAAAACTACACATTGTTATGTATTTTTCTTATGATTTTTATCTATTTTTACGTCTAAACAAACTAAAATAAACAGTTACATACTAATATTTACTCTTAGAAACCTTATGGTCCTGAAAGGGTTAATAGATAAATGATACTCTTCCGTAAATAAAACTTTAAAAGAAATCAATATTACATTTCATAAAGGAAAACAAACATTACTGTTTTTGGTACACCTGTATTTTTTATCATAAATTAATTTTTGGATCAATTTTTCCGGGAGGGGAAAACCACCCTTGTTGACGCCCCACCCCACCCCCTCTGCCGACGCTCATGGGGACCTACCCTCTCAGAGTGGTAGTAACGGAATGGAATTAAAAGAAATTCAACGTATATTTTTTTACAGTCATTTTTATAATACTACTAAAACAGTTAGAAATATTGTATACTGGAATAGCGATTCAGTCCCCCCCCCACACACACACACGACATTATTTTTTTCATGATCCAAACTCAATTGTATTTATTGTGACTAATATTTTTAAGAAATCCTACAGAATCACAATATCCATAAAACATCTAAAAGATATCTAAAATAGCAAATAGATATCCATATGCAAGTGTTAGATAGCTTCTGGATATTTTCAGGATATTACGATTCTGTGAGAGTCTATCAAATTAAAAATTAGTCTTCATTCTAAGAATAGCAATGAATTAATACGATTTAGTTTTCGTTCTGAGAAAATACATTTTAATATATATTTTAAATAAATGATCACTTCTAAAATGTTTCCATTTTTAACTCCATGTAAAGAGTTTCCAACCTGTCACTTCTAACTGATCGCACCTTCCAGGAACGAATTAAAACTGTGAATATTTTTCTGGGATACTTTCTGTCTTTTGAAGAATGGAGATTTCTAATGTAATGGCAAAACTTGATATTAAAGTAATGTATATTGAATTTGTTTTTGAATATTTCTTTCTGAACAGGTACACAGAAAAAAAAAATCAGAAGCTTAAAAATCAATATTTTTCCCTTGGATTTAATATGAATAATTTTCGAATAGAGGAGTGTCTAAGAAAGTGTCGTAGACCCCCTCCCCCCCCTGGAGCGGAGGTGGCTCAGTCGGTAGCGCCCCAGGCTCGTAATCTGTAGTTCCCGGGTTCGAGTCCCAGCTGGGTTAGCGTTGAGATTTATCTCCGCAAAATTCCCCATCCTGCCCACGGTCAGTAAGGGACACCGATGGGCTTGGAAAGGCCGCCGTCCATCGGATGGGACGTTAAGCCGTGGCCCCCCGTGTGCGGGAGAGCCATACTCTGTGCACGTTAAAGAAGACTCTGGATGGCCTTGACGGGAGGCTACCATCTGTCTCCCAACAGCTGTTCCAGTGGGTCCCCTCCCCCAACCTTCTCTGAGCCTTCGGGGTCCATGTGACCTGGCCATTTAGCCCATGGTGTGCAAAAAAGTGCCGCTCAGAGGTAAAACAACCCAACCTAAAAGTCATAGACCCAGCACCTCCTACAGCAGAAGGCCTGTGGACCAGGTTATGACGTCAGCTTAAGCAATCCTCTAAAGTAGATAATTCTTACATATTTCTTTCTATTATTATCAATGGTGTACTTTTATATTAATGTTTATTTACAAATATAACTTATTTAGAAGAAAAAATATTTCAATTTATTAGCATTATGATAATTGCTAATCATTCAAAGTAATTTTTCTCCTAAATAAGATGTTTATTTATAAATAAACATTTAGAAAAAGATTAGTATAAAAGTACACCAATAATAATAATAGAAATATGAATAAGAATTATCTACATTATCGAACTATCTATAGTGACGTCATAACTTGATCCACCGGCTTTCAGTTACAGGAGGTGTTGCATAGACATAATGTAAACTCTGTGATGGCAGCGCCCTCTGAACATGGCAAATTCCTGCATTGCAGTAAAGTCAATGCGTCAAAATACAGGGGGCAAAGTGCATGTTTTTCTTCTTTATTTGCCAATTAGGTTCTTGCGATCATTAGCAAAACCAATATCCTCCTAATGGGGGGGGGGAGCAATCCTTGAACTTAAAGATTTAATAGTTTGATATTTTGGTTTTTAGTATAATAAATATTTCTGAAAAATTAATAGCACTACTAAAAAGAAAATCATATATTTTGGGGAGGGGTTGGCTCAGTCGATTAATGTACGAGGCGCGTAATCTGCAGTACCCAGGTTCGAGTCCCAGTTGGGCTAGCGTGCCCAACTGGTCCGCACTGCTCTTAGACTCAAGAAACAATGACCAGCATGTTATGAAGATGGCAAGTATATTCTGAGTGTGCAATTGTTGCGATTGAAGATATTTTTTCTACGTTTATTCATATATTAAGGAAGATATCACTCTGGACTGGGTTGGGTTGTTTTACCTCTGAGCGGCACTTTTTTTGCACACCATGGGCTAAATTATCAGGTCACATGGACCCTGAGAACTCAGGGAAGGTTGGGAGAGGGGACCCACTGGAACAGCTGTTGGGAGACAGACGGTAGCCTCCCGTCAAGGCGTCCAGCGTGTTCTTTAACGTGCACAGGATATGGCTCTCCCGCACACGGAGCCACGGCTTAACGTCCCATCCGACGGACGGCGGCCTTTCCAAGCCCATCGGTGTCCCCTACTGACCGTGGGCAGGGCGGGGAATTTTGCGGAGATAAATCTCAACGCTGGGACTCGAACCTGGGAACTACAGATTACGAGCCTGGCGCGCTACCGACTGAGCCACCCCCGCCCCACACTCTGGACTGGACTATGGTCACTGTCTGGATATATCACTCTGAGACAATACCTTCATGAGACACGGAGAATTGTGTACTGTTGGTTGAAAGTTCATAGAATCAATTAGAGGAGATCTTGATCGGCGGCCGGTATCTCAGTGGTCCAGAACGCCTGACATGTTATCAGGAGGTCGTGGGTTCGTATCCCACCCGGCTCAAGAAATTTTTCCTCTAAAATTGATCGACGTTAACTTAAGAGTGATATTTTCCTTAATATCCATTAAATACGTCAAAAAATGTCTCTGCAATATCTCTTCAATTTAAACAACTGCACACTCAGAATGTATTTACCATCTTCATGACATGATTGCCATTGTGTCTTGAGGCTGAGAGCAGATGGGAACAATACCTTCATAATACACTAAGAATTGTGTACTGTTGGTAGAAGGTTCATAGCATCAATTAGAGGAGATCTTGGTCAGCGTCGTAGGGGCGGGGGTGGCTCAGTCGGTAGCACACCAGGCTCGTAATCTGTAGTTCCCAGGTTCGAGTCCCAGCTGGGTTAGCGTTGAGATTTATCTCCTCAAAAATCCCCGCCCTGGTCAGTAGGGGACACCGATGGGCTTGGAAAGGCCGCCGTCCGTCGATGGGACGTTAAGCCGTGGCCCTGTGTGTGGGCGAGAGCCATATCCTGTGCACGTTAAAGAACACGCTGGATGGCCTTGACGGGAGGCTACCATCTGTCTTCCAACAGGTGTTCCAGTGGGTCCCCTTCCCCCAATCTTCTCTGAGCCTTCGGGGTCCATGTGGCCTGGCCATTTAGCCCATGGTGTGCAAAAAAGTGCCGCTCAGAGGTAAAACAACCGAACCTTGGCCAGCGTCCGGTAGCTAAGTGGTCCAGAGCATCTGACATGTTATCAGGAGGTTGTTGGTTCCTATCCCATCCTGCTCAAAGCAATTTTTCTTCTAAAACTGATCAACGTTAAATTCAGAGTGATATCTTCCTTAATTAATAAAGGATATTGGAAAAAAAAAAAGTTACAAAATATCGAAATATTTTCGTCAACTCTTAAGGAACCCACTTCGAAAAAAACCACTGTTTTATTCTGTGCAAATAGAATCCCATCAAACAACCTCGTAACTTTCACATTTCGCATTGAACTCTACTGACTTTTTAATGAATCGTGGGTTGGGTTGTTTTACCTCTGAGCGGCACTTTTTTGCACACCATGGGCTAAATGGCCAGGTCACATGGACCCCGAAGGCTCAGAGAAGGTTGGGGGGAGGGGACCCACTGGAACAGCTGTTGGGAGACAGATGGTAGCCTCCCGTCAAGGCCATCCAGCGTGTTCTTTAACGTGCACAGGGTATGGCTCTCCCGCACACGGGGCCACGGCTTAACGTCCCATCCGACGGACGGCGTCCTTTCTAAGCCCATCGGTGTCCCCTACTGACCGTGGGCAGGGAATTTTGCGGAGATAAATCTCAGCGCTGTCCCAGCTGGGACTCGAACCTGGGAACTACAGATTACGAGCCTGGCGCGCTACCGACTGAGCCACCCCCGCCCCCATGAATCGTGGAAGATAAAATATTTAGCAGAAATGCATGGTAGGACTTCACCTCGAAAACTAACTAAAACTTAAATAATATGTACTGTTTCAAACATTTATAAAATAAGTATACATTTTCGAAGTCTGGGTAATGATTATTTCAGTGTTAGGAAGTTATGGATGATTTTTGCACAACAGTTTACCAAGTGTTCCAGCTTCCATAATCATTTGAACACTGAAAAATATTGTAGAAAATCGGGATTTAAATAGATTTATTTATCAACGCCTTCTTCAGTCACATTTTACCATTAAATGCATATTTCAGAAGTTATAGAACTTTCAAGTTAGATTGCAATCACCTTCAGTTACGTTTTTTTCATTAAATGCATATTTTAGAAGTTATAGAATTTCGAAGTTAGATTGTCAACGACATAACATGGAAATAATCTATTATTTTGGTAGGGTAGTGTATTATTACCTTTGTAAAATAAATATTAAATTAATAGAGCGTAATTTAAAAAAAAAAGTTTACACAACATCGAATTTTTCGTCAACGTTTCGAAGAACCCAATTCGAAAAAAACCTCTGTTCTTCGTTCTGAAAGCGGAATGCCCTGAAACGTCCTCGTTACTTTCACAATTGACATTGAACTGTGTTGACTTTTTTTTATCGTGAAGTGCAACAAACCGTCGAAGAGGTGATTTCGAAGTACTAAAGGTAAAAAAAAACCACACCAGTGGGACAAGAGTGTGTTGTGTCTGTGTTCGTCACAGCGTTCGCACTCTCTCTCTCTACACGTTTTCGTCAGAACTTGTTCGCAGAAGAATTTCTAGACTGGGCGGTCCGGGAGGTTATTCAGAGGGGTTGACGGGGTGGACCTCAATCTGAAGGTCAGCCCAGGATGACAGAGTGCACACTGGATGTTTCACCTACCAACACCAGGAGGCGCTGAGGGTCAGAATTTTGAAGACGAACGAATTGGTGCTTTTTCCAAGTGGTACTACAATGCGAAGAAACATGGTAGCTAGAGCTATCGCCCTGCTACTGTTGGTAAGTCTTTGGATTTTTCTTTTACTTTTGTAGATTTTTAAGCGGGTGTTTTTATTTAAATACACTATGTTACAAAAAGTAACAGGGCACACGGATTTTTATTTGAATGGGAAAACGACATTCAAATCTGCCTGACTTTGAAAATATTTTTTTTGTCAATTGAGTCACTATTAATAATTTTAAGAACTCACTCAAAACCTTTGAAATATCTCTTTTAAAATAATATGCGTTAATTATTTAAATAATTAGGGAAGTTGAAACACTTAACCGTAACTTTTGCTAGTCATGAAAAACATTTTTCTCAAATCCCAAAACCAGGTTTGAAAAATGCTGCGTATAAACATAAAAAAAAAATAACGGAATTTCGAAATATTTATAACGATAAAAGATAACAAATAACAGAGAAAATAACTTCGTTATTTTTACTGTTATTTTTGTGTTGATTCGTTTCAGATTTTCGTTTATAAGATTCAGTTAGAAACTTCTATGAAACAGAGATCAGCTGTCTTAGCCACCTTCCTCGTAATTAGGGTTAGAAAAAGTGATTTCTGATAGCCAGATGAAAGCTGCAGTGGTAAAAACAAAAGGTGAATGTTCATTAACGCAGAAAGAAAACAGGGCAATTTCAATTGGGCGAAAATCCCAGACGTATTACAATCCCCTGGTGATCTGCTTAAACATTTGGCGAGGAACTAATTAGATGGGGGTAATTTTGATATGGCCGTCCCGTGGCCGAGTGGTTAGCGCGCTTGACTACTGATCTACGGGACCTGGGTTCGAGCCCCGGGTAAGGGGCTCGAACCCAGGTCCCGTAGATCAGTAGTCAGAACCCAGGTCCTGCCATCCTCACAGACCTTCTACTCTGGCATATAAACTGACAGGCTCCCGTCAGACCTCTGTGGCAAGCAGCTGCTTGAGGGAGTATTTATTTATAATTTTGATATAGGATAGGGAATTGGAGGAAAGGACCAGTCGAAACTTTCTGTTTGTTGCCTTCCCACAAACCCTTAGTCTTTTCTTCACGGTCCCCAGTTTCCAAGGTCCATCAATGTTTCCATAGTATATGTTTGCAAATCCGTGGACGCATTGGGGCGGGGGTGGCTCAGTCGGTAGCGCGCGAGGCTCGTAATCTGTATAGTTCCCAGGTTCGAGTCCCAACTGGGTCAGCGTTGAGATTTATCTCCGCAAAATTCCCCGCCCTGCCCACGGTCAGTAGGGGACACCGATATGCTTGGAAAGGCCGCCGTCCGTCGGATGGGACGTTAAACCGTGGACCCATGTGTTGGAGAGCCATACCCTGTGCACGTTAAAGAACACGCTGGATGGCCTTGACGGGAGGCTACCATCTGTCTCCCAACAGCTGTTCCATTGGGTCCCCTCCCCCAACCTTCTCTGAGCCTATAGGCCTGGTCATTTTAGCCCATGGTGTGCAAAAAAGTGCCGCTCAGAGGTAAAACAACCCAACCCAACCCGTGGACGCATATCTTGTACAGTCGCTCAAAAAATATCCGAACACTATGGTTGATTAAAGAATTCAGAAAAAATATCTGGCAACGACTTTTTTTAGAAATTAGTGATCTGGCAAACATATGGCACAGGATATGGCTTTCCCACACACGGGGCCCATGGCTTTACGTCCCATCCGATGGACGGCGGCTTTTCCAAGGTCCATCAATGTCCCCTACTGACCAAGGGCAGAGCGAGGAGTTTTGCGGAGTTAAATCTCGACGCTAACCCAACTGGGACTCAAACCTGGGAACTGCAGATTACGAGCCTGACTCTGTTTAGTCACCCCCGCCCCCTCATTCTTAATGGCGAGTACTCTTGAACCTTAATGTAAAGTTCTGCATTTCAACTTTCATGGATTAAAAGTGATCGCAATTTTTTAGAGATTTGTGAAGATTCTTTGACGGAATGTAGAGTATTTTATTTTCCCCTTATTTTAAGGCTAATTTGCTTTCCATATGAATTAATGGATTAATTTATATTTGTGGCCGAGTGGTTAGCACGCTTGGCTACTGATCTAAGGGACCTGGGTTCGAGCCCCGGATTAGGCATGGATGTGTGTGTCGTTTTTCTGCTGAGGTCCTTCCATCCTCTCAGATCTCCTACTATGGCATATAAACTGACAGGCTCCTGTCAGACCTCTGTGGCAAGCAGCTGCTTGAGGGAGTATTTATTTATTAACTTTTTTTATTTACTATTAATTATTATCGTTTAAGTTAAATTTTGATAACATTTTACCTAAGAGGCTTCGCTGATATGAACTAACGGAATGCTGGCCGTTAGTCATCGATTCCGTGTCTCATACTGAAAAGCAAATTCTTTTCCGTAAACCACATCTGCCAGTAAAAGTCGCAGTACATTCGTATGGTCTAAAGGCACTATGGTCCGGGACGGGGGTGGCTCAGTCGGTAGCGCGCCAGGCTCGTAATCTGTACTTCCCAGGTTCGAGTCCCGGCTAGGTCAGCGTTGAGATATATCTCCGCAAAACTCCCCGCCAAAACTCCCCGCCCTGCCCACGGTCAGTAAGTTACAACGATGGGCTTGGAAAGGTCGCCGTCCGTCGGATGGGACGTTAAGTCGTAGCTAAAAGTGCGGGAGAGCCATACCCTGTGCACGTTAAAGAACATGCTGGATGGCCTTGACGGGAGGCTACCATCTGTTTCCCAACAGCTGTCCCAGTAGGTCCCCTCCCCTAACTTTCTCTGAGCCTTCGGCGTCCTTGTGACCTGGCCATTTAGCCCATGGTGTGCAAAAAAGTGACGCTGAGAGGTAAAACAACCAAACCCACCATGGCCTAAAGACCGGCAACACTAAACGAATTGGAGGGAAAAATTTGATGCAGATACAAAATTTTCTTCTTCACTGTAAAGTTTACAATTGCACAAAATAGAATAATAATTCGATTATTACATGTAACAGAATAATAAACTTTAAAAACGAATTAACTAAAAACTCTGAACTTAAACATAAATTTTCTGTATATTTTCTCTCGGGGCGAACCGCTGAACAACACTACCGCATAGATATGTAATAAAAATTATAATATACATTTAATTATTTTGATTTTTGCACTAAAAATAATTCGCTGTGACGTTAACGAACATCATAAGGAAATTAAAATTTTTCTCTAACGAAAAACTTAACGGAAAACGATATTAATTTTAAATGTAAGGAAAGTTTCTTCTTTTCGTTTGGCAACATTGGTTGAAACAGAACTGTGATATCAAATTTTGCTAACAGAAATGCAAAAGTATCGACATGAGAATTTCAAATTTAAGTTTCCACCAATATGGAGTGGAAAAAAATCTTTAAGAAGAGTGTGATAACAGGATCTGATATTAAATATTGAAGCTTCAGTAACTCCTTAAATATTAAACAAATATTCATCAAAACGCGAAATTTTGAGATATTAATCAGATCTTCAATTTATGCCTGGTGGGTTTTGCCTTCCTCACAGACCTAATATGGCGTATAAACTGACAGGCTCTTTTCAGACCTCTGTGTTGCAAGCAGCTGCTTGAGGGAATATTTTTTTATTTATATTTATCGGTAAAAATCTTCAAAGCTTTGATTGTCGCTTTCATTCACATTACATGGATTGGGTTGTTTTACCTCTGAGCGGCACTTTTTTGCACACCATGGGCTAAATGGCCAGGTCACAAGGACCCCGAAGGCTCAGAGAAGGTTGGGGGAGGGGACCCACTGGAACAGCTGTTGGAAGACAGATGGTAGCCTCCCGTCAAGGCCATCCAGCGTGTTCTTTAACGTGCACAGGGTATGGCTCTCCCGCACACGGAGTCAGGCTTAACGTCCCATCCGACGGACGGCGGTCTTTCCAAGCCCATCGGTGTCCCCTACTGACCGTGGGCAGGGCGGGGAATTTTACGGAGATAAATCTCAACGCTGACCCAGCTGGGACTCGAACCTGGGAACTACAGATTATGAGCCTGGCGCGCTACCGACTGAGCCACCCCCGCCCCCACATTACCTGGAAGTTTCTGATTACTTTTCATAATATGGTCCCATGGTCGCCGGCATTTCAGCTACCTTTTTATAAAAAACTTATCTATCAGAATTTTAATGATTTTTAAGGGCACAATCAGAGTTTTGATGGTTTTTAAAGAGGCACGGAATTCGGTATCATCAAAGTTTCAATGGTTTTAAGGAGACACCGTCAGAGTTTCAGTGGTGTTTAAAGGAATACGGTTTTTGGAACCATCAGAATTTCAGTGGCTTTTAAGGAGACATCATCAGGATTTAAAAAGTTTTTAAGGTGGCACGAAATTCGGCACCATCAAAATTTCACTGGTTTTTTAAGGAGGCACGGAATTCGGTACTATAAAAATTTCGATAGCTTTAAGGAAGTTAGCAATTCGGCACCATCAGAATTTCACTGGTTTTTTAAGAAGCGCAGAATTCGGCACCATCAGAATTTCAATGAATTTAAGAAGTCCCCTAATTTGGCGCCATGAGAATTTCAAAATGAAGAATATTAATGGAAGGCTTCCATCTGCATCCTAACAGCTGTCCAATAAAATCCCTTCCTCCAATCTTCTATGAAAAATAAAAAAAAGAAGTTGGGTTGTTTTACCTCTGAGCGGCACTTTTTTTGCACACCATGGGCTAAATAGCCAGGTCACAAGGACCCCGAAGGTTCAGAGAAGGTTGGGCGGAGGGGACCCACTGGAACGGTTGTTGAGAGACATGGTAATCTCCCGTCAAGGACATCCAATGTGTTCTTTAACGTGCACAGGGTATGGCTCTCTCCCGCACACGGGGCCACGGCTTAACGTCCCATCCGACGGACGGCGGCTTTTCAAGCTAATCGGTATCCCCTTCTGACCGTGGGCAGGGCGGGGAATTTTGCGGAGATAAATCTCAACGCTGACCCAGCTAGGACTCGAACCTGGGAACTACAGATTACGAGCCTGGCGCGCTACCGACTGAGCCACCCCCCCTCCCCCCCCCCCCCCCCCCCAAAAAAAAAAAAAAACAAAGAAGTAAAACTCAGAAATAAAACAACCCAACTTTCACATATTTTGGATAGCATTCAACTGGGTATATAGTTAAGGTCCACAAACGGCATTTCAAGTTACCAGAACATATTTTAACAGAAAAAAAAAAGACTTCTCTGAATACGGCTATTACCTGCCCAGCAAGATTGCCCTATACATACTCTGAGGTAGACAAGCACTTGTAGGCAACAGCTGAGGTTAAAACAATGGCCAATCACTCGCAAACAGCATGATGAAATGGAACACTCACCTGACACTCAAACAGGTCATTACTGAAGTTACAATCACTTATGGCCTTGTCGAGCTTAGAATCGTGTTTTTCGTTCTATTAAGACTCATTTTCCTCTCAATATCGTGTACCGTGACACGAACTTACAAGGCAAGACTGACAAATGGGAATAAATCACGATTAAATGAATTATCTTCACAAACATCCAGTTGATTCTGATTATCTTAAGACAGTGTCTCGCAAATTGTGTGCCGCGAGAGATTTTCAAATTGACATTAGATATTCCAAAGATTTCATTTTGACTTGACTTGTGTTATCGACGTGCTTTAATAAAAATCTTTCAGATTTTATCAACTGGGATCTTGTAAGTATTTATCAAGCTTTTTCCAAATTGTGATATTAATTTTTGATTATTTCAAGACATAGAATGGACAAATATTTAAAACAAACACCGAGTTATGAATTAAAGAACGAGAGCAAATCTTCAAGTAAAACCAGGCTGATGACTTCAACAAAGCGCAAATATAATGAAGATTATATAGAGTTGGCTTTTATTCTTTTTTAGGTGTGCCACGGGAAAAAAATTGGATTCAGTGTGCCGCGGAAAAAATTAGATTCAGCGTGCCGCGGAAACAAAATTAGATTCAGTGTGCCGCAGAGTAAAAAAGTGTGCGAGACACTGTCTTAAGAAAACGAATTTCAGTTAAAAAAATGTCAAAAATTACCCTCTGCTGCCAAAAGAATTAGAGAATTATCATGATAATGTGAATCAACTTCGAAGTTCTGTCTGTAACTTCTAAAATACGCATTTACTGGAAAAATGTAACTGAAGATAAATTTAAATATTTTTTTTAAAGAAGAAGGTACTTCCCTATACAAAGCGGGGTGGGGGTGGCTCAGTCGGTAGCGCGCCAGGCTCGAGTCCCAGTTGGGTCAGCGTTGAGATTTATCTCCACAAAATTCCCCGCCATGCCCACGATCAGTAGGACACACCGATGGACTTGGAAAGGCCGCCGTCCATCGGATGGGTCGTTAAACCGTGGCCCCGTGTGCGGGAGAGCCATACCCTGTGCACGTTAAAGAACACGCTGGATGGCCTTGACGGAAGGCTAACATCTGTCTCCCAACAGCTGTTCCAGTGGATCCCCTCTCCCAACCTTCTCTGAGCCTTCAGGGTCTTTGTGACCTGGTCATTTAGCCCATGGTGTGCAATAAAAGTGCCGCTCAGAGGTAAAACAACCCAAATCCCTACACAAAGCACGGAGAAAACCTAGAAGGTATATTAGGCTTGTTCAATATTTATCAATTTAAGTTTTAATTAATTCCTGAAGTAGATTATTATGACGCGTTACTGTTGTTAAATATTCCAACTTCGATAACTCTTTCAATAATGAACGAATATTGTTGAAAATCGAGATTAAAATAGATTTGATTATGATCTTTAATTTATCTTCAGTCATATTTTTCCATTTAATGCGTAGTTGAATAATTACAGACCTCCGAAGTTAGATTCCAGTTGACGTAACATGGAAATTCTCTGAAATATTTGGGGTGGGGGTGGCTCAGTTGGCAGCGAGACAGGCTCGTAATCTGCAGTTCCCTGGTTCTAGTTCCATCTGTACCAGAGCTGTAATTAATCTCTGCAATACCCTCGCACCTGCTCTCTCTAAGAAAAGACACACCTAAGAGCTTGAAAAGGTGTCTTTGAACGGTACTTTTTTTGCACACGATGGCCCAAATGTCCAGGTCACAAGAACCTCGATGACTAGGAGAAAGTTGCGGAAAGGTTAGGTTGTTTTTCATCTGAGTGGCTCTTTTTTTTTGCACACAATGGGCTAAAAGGCCAAGTTTACAAGGACCCTGAGTGCTCAGAGAAGGTTTGGGGGTGGGGGACCCCAATGTACAATTGTTAGGAGGCAGATGTTAGCCTCCCGTCAAATCCACTCCAAATAATAAACCCGTCAAGACCAACCAGCGTGTTCTTTAACATGCACTGTAGGCTCTCCCGCACACAGGGCCACGGCTTAACGCTCCATCCGACGGACGACGACCTTTACTCATCTTATTGGTGTCCCCTACTATCTGAGCACAGGGTGGTTTTGGGCTGTTTTACCTTTGAGCAGCACTTTTTTGCACACCATGGGCTAAGTGGCCAGGTCACAAGGACCCCGAAGGCTCAGAGAAGGTTGGGGGAGGAGACCCACTGGAACAGCTGTTAGGAGACAAATGGTAGCCTCCCGTCAAGGCCATCCAGGGTGTTCTTTAACGTGCATTGGGTATAGCTCTCTCTCTCTCTCTCGCACACGGGCCACGGCTTAACATCCTATTCTATGGACGATAGTCTCTCCAAGCCCATCGGTTTTCCCTACTGACCATGGGCAGGGCAGAAAAATAGGCTTGGAAAGGCCGCCTTCGGTCGGATGAGAAGTTAGGCAGCGTTCCCATGTGCAGGAGAGGTATACCCTGTGCATGTTAAAGTACACTCTGGATGGCCTTGACGGGAGGCTACCATCTGTCTCCCAACAGATATCCTTCCCCCAACCTTCTCTGAATTCTTGAGGGTCTTTGTGACCTGGCCATTTAGCCCATGGTGTGCAGAAAAGTGCCGCTCGGAGGTGAGATACAACACTTGGTTAGAGTTTAAATATTCATTGAAGTTAGATAATTTCCTGACTAAACCAGCAAGAATTTAATTAGTTTGTGATATTTTTATTCCTTAGGTGTTATTAACTGACGAAGTCGCAACTGGACCTGCAGGCGTTCGATTGAAATACAAAACCGGATTCAAGAGCGATTTTGTGTCTGATAGAGCGAGTGGTAAGTATTCCTAGGTACTGATGGGCAAGGTAGAGTTAAGATTGCGATTGTACCTGATTGCAGATGAGGCAAATCGGAATTTGATGATCTGTGATGTAGTTAAGAAATCTTTAAAGCGCATTACTAGGTTCCATATTGCTTGGCCAAATGGGGCGAGGGTGGCTGAGTTGGTAGCGCGCCAGGCTCGTAATCTGCAGTTCCCAGGTTCGAGTCACAGCTGGGTCAACGTTGAGATTTTTCTCCGCAAAATTCCCCGCCTTGCCCACGGTCAGTAGGGGACACCGATGGGCTTGGAAAGACCGCCGTCCGTCGGATGGGACGTTAAGCCGTGTACGGAAGAACCATGCCCTGTGCACGTTAAAGAACACGCTGGATGTCCATTACGGGAGTCTACCATATGTCTACCAACAGCTGTTCCAGTGGGTCCCCTCCCCAACTTTCTCCGAGCCTTCGGGGTCAAGGTGACCTGGCCATTTAGCCCATTGTGTGCAAAAAAGTTCGGTTGTTTTACCTCTGAGCGGCACTTTTTTTGCACACCATGGGCTAAATGGCCAGGTCACAAGGACCCCGAAGCCTCAGAGAAGGTTGGGGGAGGTGACCTACTGGAATAGCTGTTGGGAGACAGATGGTAGCCTCCCGTCAAGGCCATCCAGCGTGTTCTTTAAAGTGCACAGGGTATGGCTCTCCCGCACACGGCGCCACGGCTTAACGTCCCATCCAACGGACGGCGGCCTTTCCAAGCCCATCGGTGTCCCCTACTGACCTTGGGCAAGGCGGGGAATTTTGTGGAGATAAATCTCAACGCTGACCCAGCTGGGACTCGAACCTGAGAACAGATTACGAGCCTGGCGCGCTACCGACTGAGCCATCCCCGCCACAAAAACTTCCTCGGTGATGGCTGTGTGAAATTTGTCAAATGTCTGATAAGCTTCACCAACTGACTGCAAGAAAAGTGCCGCTCAAAGGCCCAACCCAAAGCCAGGCCAAATTATTGTAAACACCAAAAATAATACTTTATCTTATATATCAATGTACAGTTCCCAGAATTTCATTCTCTGTTCATAGTTTTCGTTGAAATGGGTTTTGAAGTAATGCCAGCGTTAATTTCTCTCATGAATTGTAGGAGCTCTGTTTTACCGCACTGTTCGTGCCAACAAACGCCTTGTCTCTGTCTCTCAGAGCCTTTTTCCTCCCGAATTTGTGGGGCGGGGGTGGCTCAGTCGGTAGCGCGCCAGGCTCGTAATCTGTAGTTCCCAGGTTCGAGTCCCAGCTGGGTCAGCGTTGAGATTTATCTCCGCTAAATTCCCCGCCCTGCCCACGGTCAGTAGGGAACACCGATGGGCTTGGAAAGGCCGCCGTCCGTCGGATGGGACGTTAAGCCATGACTCCGTGTGTGGGAGAGCCATACCCTGTGCACGTTAAAGAACACACTGGATGGCTTGACGGGAGGCTACCATCTGTCTCCCAACAGCTGTTCCAGTGGGCCCCCTCCCCCAACCTTCTCTGAGCCTTCGGGGTCCATGTGACCTGGCCATTTAGCCCATGGTGTGCAAAAAAGTGCCGCTAAGAGGTAAAACAACCCAACCCTCCCGAATTTGCACGTGTTTTGACACCTTTGTCATTCTCCATCCACTAGGGCTATTAATGCCCCATGACTTTCCATTCGATCCCATCCGTTACAAATACTGCTGCTGATTGTGCTCCATAATATGAGCCGGCTTTCGAAGTGTCAGATCAGCCTTTTTATCCATGTCGCACTTGCCTTTCTTTTCCATCATGCCTCTACGGCTCTTATAGGCCTTCGTAGTGATGTAGAATAGTGACGGCAGTAAGAAATTTTGTATGTGTTGGCACGTTTCATGATACTTCGAGCAAGATAGAGTGTGTATAATAATTTGGCCATGTAGTGTAGATATCGGTTAGTATAAAAAAATAAAGCAAACTAAAAACAAAAGCCATCTAACCTTTCACTCAGATGGTATTTAAAACATTTCTGTTTTCAAAGTTGGTGCAGGGCCTCTACGAAATGAAAAAAAATTGTTTTCGGTATTTAACAACACTGTGTAATGCGTTCTAAAGGATCAAACAGATAATAAATCAACTTATTTAATAGTTAAGACAATTAATTTACAAAACTTAAGAAATTTTTTTTAAATAAAAGAATAATCAAACTATATAGAAGGGGCGGGGATGGCTCTGTCGTTAGCGCGCCAGACTCGTAAGCTGTCAGTTCCCAGGTTCGAATCCCGTCTGGGCCAGCGTTGAGATTTATCCCCGCAAAACTTCCCGCCCTGCGGCAGGTCAGTAGGAGATACCAATGGATTTGGAAAGATCGCCATTTGTCGGATGGGACGTTAAGCCGTGGTTCCGTACCTGTGTGCGGGAGAGCCATACTCTGTGCACTTTAAAGAACACGCTGGATAGACTTGACGGAAGGCTGTCGTCTGTCTCCCAACAGCTCTCCAGTGTATCTCCTCCCCCCCACCCCCTCAGCCTTCTCTGAGTCTTCAGGGTCCTTGTGACCTGCCCATTGTGTCCAATAAAGTGCCGCTCAGAGGTAAAACACACAACCTACATAACTGCCACTGGTGATGTGTTTTCATATATCGCTGGAGATGTGTTTTAATATTGTTGGTGTATTTTAACATTGTCGGTGATGTGTATTTTAAAATCACTTTGGATGTGTTTTGACGTCACTGACAATGTATTTCGATGTAGCTGCCGATGTGTTTGATGTGTTCATGTCATTGACATTTTATGTCATTGACTATGTGTTTTGATGTCACTAGCAATGTGTTCTGGTGTCCCTGGCGACGTGTTTTGATAGTGATGGCAAAGTTTTGATGCTGTAGAGATGAGTCTTGATATCACTGACAATGCATTTTGGGTGTAAAATAAAAATCCGCTCAGAGGTAAAACAACCCAACCGAACAATCTGTGCACGTTAAAAACACGCCTGACGGCCTTGATAGGAGGCTACTATCTGTCTTCTAACAACTACCCAGTGAATCTCCTTCCCCAAATTTCTCTGAGCATTTGAGGTCCTTGTGACCTGGTCATTTAGCCCATGGTGTGCAAAACAAGCGCGGCTCAGGGGTAAAACAGCCAAAGCATCAAATATGATCTTGTGCACGTTAAAGAACACACTGGATGACCTTGATGGGAGGTGATAATCTGTCTCCTAAAAGCTATCCAGTGAGTATCATTTTCCCAAACTTCTCTAAGCCCTTGAGACTTAGCCATTTCACCCATTGTATGCAAATAAACTGCCAATCAGAAGTAAAAGCAAATCACTACAACTTCAAACAGACTGTTTTCGAGAAATCAACGTGTCTATTTCTTCTGCATTTCAGTGTCCCTCTCGTGTCGATCCCAGGATATCGTTGTGAGCCTGAATTTCTCCGAACCTTTCAGAGGTCTCGTCCATGCAGGCAAGAAAGATGGTGGATGCAGTTTCCGTGGAGACGGTGGATTGTCGTATAAGTTAAATGTGCCCCTGGCATCCTGTGGAACTATACATGTCGTAAGTATTCTCTCTTAATTTTCTTTGATCTTTTCAATTCCACTGTCTCATAGTTTCACCATTTCCCATGATCACTAATTGACTGACTGGGGCGGGACAGTCGCTAGCGCGCCAGGCTCGTAATCGGTAGTTCCCAGGTTCGAGTCCCATCTGGGTCAGCGTTGAGATTTTTCTCCGTAAAATTCCCCGCCCTGCCCACGGTCAGTAGGGGACACCGATGGGCTTGGAAAGGCCTCCGTCCGTCGGATGGGGCGTTAAGCCGTGGCCCCGTGTGCGGGAGAGCCATACGCTGTGTACGTTAAAGAACACGCTGGATGGCTTTGACGGGAGGCTACCATCTGTCTCCCAACAGCTGTTCCAGTGGGTCCCCTCCCGCAACCTTCTCTGAGCCTTCGGGGTCCATGTGACCTGGCCACTTAGCCCATGGTGTGCAAAAAAAGTGCAGCTCACAGGTAAAACAACTCAACCCAACTCCCAGGTTCGAGTCCCACCTGGGCCGGCGTCGAGATTTTATTCTGCAAAAACTCCCCGCCCTACCTGTCCACGGTCAGTTGGGGACATTGATGGAGTTGGAAAGGTTGCTGTGCTGATTCAGAGGGAATGTCAACGTTAAGTGTTAAAGCACGCTGGATGGTCTTGATGGGAGGCTACCATCTGTCTGCTAACAGCTATCCAGTGGGTTCCCTCACCCCACTTTCACTGAACACTTGGGGTCCTTGTGACTTGGCCATTTAGCCCAGTGTGTGGAAAATGCTTGTCGCTCATAGGTAGAACAACCCACAACCGACTCTTTGTTGCAGAAAAAAATTGAAATTAAAAATATTCTTTTTAACAGAATCCAACCGTAACCAAATCTCCTTGAAATTCACGGAACCAGAACCTTTCATACTACATCAGAATTAATAAATAAAACCATATTTTTAAACCACTCAGAGCACGAGCGACCGTGGCATAAGGGATGGCGTTTTAAATCAGTGGTCTTTGGATTCAAAATTAAAATGTAATTTTTTTTCCATTCTTAAGTAGAAATAGCATCGAGGGTTAATTTCCGTTAAAAAAGGAAAAAAAATCGATTAATGTATTTATATTTTCCTCTCTTCTTTATGGAATATCGTCGACAAAGACTTTTCTTAGTCAATCCTTTAGCATTCCTGTTACTTTTAATGCTTAATAACTGAATTTCAAAGCTCAGCTATTTGGTCGAGTGGTTAGCACGTTGGCTTTGTAATCTGTAATTCCTGGTTCAAATCACCATTGGCGAGAAAAAAAAAATTCTATTCCAGATTTGCGAAAAAATTTCAATCCTCTTCCCAGTGTTCAAATGGGTAAGACTGTTACCAGGGCCATTTTAGTCTCGGTACAGCCATGCTCATTTGGGGGGAGGATAAGGAGGGGGGTCGCGGGATTGGTTGGTTCCCCTGCCAGCCAATCCACCTGAATTGTCGCGGTTGCCGGTTGTATTTGCGGCAGTTCAGGGGAGGTCGCACCCTCTTTATTGGGGTGTGACTGTGGGTGAATTACTAGCTTAGGCAACCAAGTTCGTAATTCTATTCGCGACTCAGGGGATTCTTTTTTTTTATGCTTCTATTCGTCCAACTTCAGTAATTATTATTTCTACTGAACGAAGTCTAGTACCTAGTAAGACACATTGCACAACATGGACAAAAACTGAAATATACTAAAACATACACAGTCGCATCAGAATAATATGACCACTTGCGTACATATGCTATGGTAGATGGTCATATTATTCTGATACGACCGTGTATGTCATGAAAACTTCGGTAGGTAGCCCAACTATTGGGTCACGGAACGCATCAGACCGCAGCTGAGCAGAAATACCCACCAAAAAAATGGTAATGATTAATATACTTTTATAACTAATTGCTATTATAATCAAAATTTATTAAAAGGAAGAAAAGTACACATATAGATTTTTACCTTACCTGACAGGCTCGTAATCTGCAGTTCCCAGGTTCGAGTCCCAGCTGGATGAGCGTTGAGATTTATCTCTGCAAAATTCTCCGCCCTGCCCACGGTCAGTAGGGGACACTGATGGGCTTGGAAAGGTTGCTGTGCTGATTCAGAGGGAATGTCAACGTTAAGTGTTAAAGCACACTGGATGGCCTAGACGAGAGGATACCATCTGTCTCCCAACAGCTGTCCAGTAGATTCCCTTCCCGCGAACCTACTCTGACTCATTAGGGTTCTTGTGACCTGTCCATTTAATCCATTGTGTGCAAAAAAAAAAGTGCCGCTCAGAGGTAAAACAACCCAACCTAATCCCTGTCAAGAGTCAGCCATCAATTCAACACAATCATCTATATATTGAAACGGAATGAGATGTAACGCAAACGAGACTGTGGTACAGTCGCTCAAAAAAATATCCGAACACTACGGTTGATTACAGAATTCAGAAAAAATATCTGGCAACGATTTTTTTTTAGAAATTAGTGATCTGGCAACCTTCGTGTTACGCAACAACCTTCGGATTACTTAACGTCCCATCCGACGAACGGCGGCCTTTCCAAGCCCATCGGGTCCCCTGCTAACCGTGGGCAGGACGGGAAGTTTTGCGGAGATAAATCTCAACGCTGACCCAGTTGGGACTCGAACCTGGGAACTACAAACTACGATCGAGCCACCCCGCCTTAGGATCTGCTGTGGAATCTGTGGCCTGTCTTGACACCATCAACTTAGGACGATATAGGAAAACTTTTGAAAGAAGCCAGTCCGTGCGAAGTATGGATTGGCTTCATTCAGATCTGCGTGGTAAACAGTTGATTGGGAAATAATTTATATATTTATTTATGTATAAAAGAAATATAAATATGTTGATGTTTTTTTTTTATTAATTTATTTTAGTGTCCGTCTGATAGTTTTGCGAACACCCTGACTATCCGCTATCATCCTGCTTTGGAACTTGAAGGAGACGAAATTAAAACCATACTGTGCAAATATGGAACAGGCAGCGTTACAGTTGGTTAGAAAGATTTGTTCTTTTTATGGATGCTTTGGAAGAAAAACGGACTAAAGTATTCTTTAGAAAGAGCATCAAGAATCTGATTATGTTTTCTAATCAAAATAAAATCAGGAATGATTAAAAAAAATAAACTATTGGTTAGCCGTAAACACGAAAATTGGAAAAAAAATGGCGATTAAAAAAAGTTTAAATGGTGATTGTGAAAAAAAAATAGAGAAAAATAAACGATTTGTCGTTTTTGCATCGGGTATTTTAATTGTTGAAATATATTAGTAAAAAAAATTGTTTTGTACGATTTTCGAATCTTTGCTGGGTAAAAATGTTGTAATTTAAAAAAAGAAATCAAAAAATAAATTCTTACAAAATATCCTGTTGATTATTATTTGATGGTTAACTTTTATGATTCGAAACGAATTTACGTAACTTATTCTTTTGTCAACTCTCTGGAATCTAAATTTATAGAAACAATCTAGATGTATTCAGTGGCGACTGAAATTCCCCCCCCCCCAGGGCAAGCTTCTCGGTCTGTTTAAATCCTTAGGGAAAAAATGCCAATTCCGGGGGGGGGGGGCAGCAAAAACCATACGAATCTTAGAGGTTGGGGGGGTGCAATTTCTTAGGGAAAAAAAACAGTCCTTAGAAAAGAAATATCATTCATTAGGGGGTTGGGGAGATTATCCTTAGAAAAAATAATGCCTCTTCTTAGGGAAAAAATACTCATCATCATCATCTTCCTCAAGCAGCCATGCGCTACGGAGGTCCATCCAGACCGTGCAATTTAGTTATCCAGGCAAGTCTGTCCTGAGCTACCTCTACTGCATCTCGCCACAGCATTCTAACAAGCAATTCCAACAAGGTCCTGTTTGACATTTTCTGTCCACCGCATCCTATTCTCCCCCTCTTTCTTCGACCTTTAGGCACAATATTCACAACCCTATTCCCCAATCTATAATTATCCATACGGGCAACATGGCCAAACCAACGGAGTCAGTCTCTGCACAATATGCTGCTTAAAAGAGGTCGCCGACTCCTTTGCCTAACCTCATCATTAGTGACAAAGTTGAACCACCTAATGCCCAAGATACTACGTAAGCATATACAGGGTGCTTCAGAATTCATCATCAATATTTGGTGGGGAGGTAGGTAATAAGAAACGAAGGAGATTTCACATAGGAAAGCATGGGCGCATATGCCATGTAGTAGGGCAAAATGACCCCAGTTCAATGGTGGAAAGAACACATAAGAAGGAAGTGGTAAGGAAAAAACATTTATTATCTTACATGTAACATTTCTTTGCATTGGTTGTACAGACTTACAAGAGGTGCTCGAACTGCCGACCATGTGCTAGAATGCATGACTCACAACGGCGTTGCATGGACAGCCGGACCCTGTGGAAGATGCCTGGCATTTCCCGGATGTTTGAGGCAGCAACTGATATGCATGCTACAAGATCCATAGCACTATCAACAGGGGTCTCGTACACCATGTTTTTCATAGCACCCCATACAAAGAAATCGATTGGAGATAAATCCGGTGAACGTGGTGGCCAAGAAACCGGTCCACTGCGACCAATCCATTGACCACCAAACTGTCTGCATAGGTAAGCACGCACAGCATTTGCGAAATGTGCAGGAGCGCTGTCATGCTGGAACCACATTCGCCGGAGACTACCATCAGGAACCTCGTTCAGAAGATCCGGTAACACAGTCTGAAGAAATGTTAGGTACTTGGCACCGTCCAAACGGGATGGTAGTAAATACAGGCCCAACAAACAGTCACCGACAATCCCAGTCCACAACATTGACAGCAAAACGTTGTTGCGCAGCTCCAGGTCTTGTACCGTGAGGGTTCTGATGAGCCCACACATGCCAATTGTGTGTGTTGAAGACACCCTCTCGAATGAAAAATGCCTCATCGGTGAAAAGAACATACGTTGGGAAATTGGGATCAACGGCTGTTCTCTGCATGAACCACTGACAAAAAATAACACGCTTGGGATGGTCGTCTGCTGCCAATAATTGCACTCTTTGCAGATGAAACGGATGTAACCCTTCATTGTGTAATATCCGCCACGCTGTTGCTTGCGAAATTCCAAACTGCCTAGCCATACCTCATGTGCTAGCACCAGGTTGTTCCTCGATTTCCTGTAGGACAGCTTCCTCTACTGCTACTGTCCATGCCGATCTGCGCCTCCCTCGATTAACATTACTAGCAGCAAACGATCCTGTTTCACCAGTTGGCGATGAATACGTGAAAACATTTGATGCTGTGGCACACGGCGGTTTGGGAAGCGCGCTGCATACAATTGCCAGGCTCGAAGACATCTTTCTCCTGCCGCACCGTAAGTTACATGCATATCTGCACATTCATTCCACGTATACCGGTTCATGTTACTTCTGCAAATTCACCTTGTCGAATGACAACTGACTGCACGCGTCAAACAGCTGTGCTTCTGTATGAGAGGTGTGTACACACAGCGCCCTCTACACCACCATGCGTTCGTCTGCCCCCATACTTTCCTATGTGAAATCTCTTTCTTTTCTTATTCCCTTCCTCCCCACTAAATATTGATGATGAATTCTGAATCACCCTGTAGAATCAAAAGCATCTAGTTCCCTGTTATCTTGTTTACAAAGCGTCCAAGTTTCACTACCATAACTAACCCTAGAAAGAACCAAACTATTATACAGTCTAATTTTAGTCTTTAGGTGTATACGCCTATTTCTCCACAATCTCCATAGATTCTTAAAAGTCCCGGCAGCAATACCTATTCGTCTGTTAATCTCATGCCGCACATCACCAGTATCAGTTATATTGCTCCCAAGGTAATTAAACTGTGACACCTGCTCAAGACTGCAACCATTCAGATTAATTGAATCACAGCCTGCCTGACCAATTTTCATCACTTTAGTTTTCTCTCTGTTTATAATCAAACCTACTCTATTACCAGTTTCATAAACAGCTCGAATGAAAGAGTTCATCTCATCAACATCATTTGCGAAAAGGGCTAAATCATCAGCATAATCTAAATCAGAAATTTTCGTATCTACAGTCCATTTAAGGCCAAAATCTTTCCCTTGAAGTGAATTTCGCATAACATAATCAATAACCAAACTAAGGAGAAAAGGAGACAAAATGCACCCTTGGCGAACACCAGAAGTAAAGCTAAACCAATTGCTACAAGCCTTACCAACTCTCACACACGACTCAGTGTAATTATAGAGAGCTTTCATTATGTTAACTAACTTGTCTGGTATACCATATGATCACAATCAACCACAAATTATGACGATCAACAGAGTCGAAAGCCTTTTTGAAATCAACAAAGCTAGCAACCAAAGGTTTCTGAAACTCTAAACATTTCTCAAGAATCTGTCTAAGTGAAAATATCTGATCCACACCTCCCCTACCACTTCTGAATCCACATTGCTCATCACGCAATTGTCTGTCAACCAGATTCTTAATTCTATTAAGCACAATCATGGAAAGAACTTTACCTGGAACAGAGAGTAGGCTGATACCCCTATAGTTATCACAAGAACTGCGATCACCTTTTTTGAAAATAGCGATAAAAATAGCTCTGGTAAAATCCTTAGGAACCATGCCTTTATCATAAAAGATATTCAGAATTTCAGTCATTCAAGTGGTAACCGAAACATTCCCAGCTCTAAGCATTTCCGTAGTAATTTCACTTATCACTGGGGATTTATGAAGTCTAAGTTTAGAAATAGTCGAAATAACTTCAGATTGTGTTATAGGGCCAACACTAAAGCCACCAATTAGGGTATTGTTTAAGGACATTCCTGCAGTTCTTTCTTTCCGAAATAAGCTCAAGTGCCTTATCACTCAGACAATTCTGCCTCCTCTGCTCCTTTTTTCCTAAAAGAGTACTGTTAGTGTCCAAAAATAGCCTGCTTAAGATGATCCCATTCTTCCTCAACTTCAGTAGTAAGCATACCATGACTGTCATAATGATTAAGTAACCTATCATGGTAAGCTTTGGCTATAACTGGATCTTTCAGAGCTTCAGTATTAAAAGCAAATTTTTTAACCCTAACACAACACCTTTTAAGTTTAAGTTGCAAGCCACTTTTGACTAGGTAATGGTGAGATCCACTTTCAGTTCCCCTATATTCCCTGGTATTCCTAACAGAACTAGCCCATTTGATGTTATTTAATATACAATCAATAATATTCTTATGCAGCCCATCAGGTAAACCCATGTGTACTTATGTATGTCGCGGTGTTTGTAACAAATGTTAGTTATTCTGAAACCATTGAGTTTACTTACCTGTAAGAGAGGAAGGAGGGGGGTCGCGGGATTGGTTGGTTCCCCTGCCAGCCAATCCACCTGAATTGTCGTGGTTGTCCAATTGTATTTGCGGCAGTTCAGGGGAGGTCACACACCTTTTTTCGGAGTGTGGCTGTGGGTGAATTACTAGCTTAGGCAACCAAGTTCGTAATTCTATTCGCGACTCAGGGGATTCTTTTTTTTTATGCTTCTATTCGTCCAACTTCAGTAATTATTATTTCTACTGAACGAAGTCTAGTACCTAGTAAGACACATTGCACAACATGGACAAAAACTGAAATATACTAAAACATACACAGTCGCATCAGAATAATATGACCACTTGCCTACATATGCTATGGTAGATGGTCATATTATTCTGATACGACCGTGTATGTCATGAAAACTTCGATAGGTAGCCCAACTATTGCATCAGATCGCATCAGACTGCAGCTGAGCAGAAATACCCACCAAAAAAAATGGTAATGATTAATATACTTTTATAACTAATTGCTATTATAATCAAAATTCATTAAAAGGAAGGAAAGTACACATATAGATTTTTACCTTACCTGACAGGCTCGTAATCTTCAGTTCCCAGGTTCGAGTCCTAGCTGGGTCAGCATTGAGATTTATCTCTGCAAAATTCTCCGCCCTGCCCACGGTCAGTAGGGGACACCGATGGACTTAGAAAAGCCACCTTTTGTCGGATGGGACGTTAAGCCAAGGATTGGTGTGCACGTTAAAGAACACGCTGGATGGCCTTGACGGAAGTCTACCATCTGTCTCCCAACAGCTGTTCCAGTGGGTTCTCTCCCCCAACCTTTTCTGAGCCTTCGAGGCCCTTGTGACCTGGCCATTTAGCCCATAGTGTGCAAAATAGTGCCGCTCAGAGGTAAAACAACCCAACCCAGCTTAACATTAAGCAAAATATATATTGATGCACATGAGCACTCTATTATTGTCTTACTGAAGCTTATACCATAATATATTTGCATATAAAAAAGTTACAAGATTCAGTGCAACATCCAGGAGATTTTCATGATCACAAGAAATATAACCCATACAGCTGCTTAAGGAAAATGATAACATTGAATATACTGATATACTGATGATAGTAAATAAAACAAATAATTATTTGATAGCACATTATCATTGATGTATTTAATCGTATGCATGATTCAAAAAATAGTTTGCGAGAACTAATGTCTGTCATTGAGACATATAAATAAATGCCCCCTCAAGCAGCTGCTTGCCACAGAGGTCTGAGAGGAGCCTGTCACTTTATAGGCCATAGTAGAAAGTCTGCGAGGATGGCGGGACCTCAGCAGAAAAACAACACAAACATCCATGACTTAACCCAGTATCACTAGACATAAATGAATAAGTACAACAATGGGAACCCTATATTTATTGCCTTGCTGAAGTTTCTAATAGAATTCATAGTAATTTGCAAAAATTACAGATTTCAGTGCAACATTGAAAAATGTTTAATGATAACAAGAAAATATAGCCCATGCTGCTTGTTAAGGAAAATTATAACATTGATTACTGATAGTAGTAACTAAGGCAAATAATTATTTGAATACCACATTGAATAGAATTGAGACTTAACTCCGCAAAACTACCCGCTCTGCCCAGGGTCAGTACGGAACATCGAAGGGCTCGTAACAGCCGCAGTCCGTCGGATGGGACGTTAAACCATGGCTCCGTGTGCGGGAGAGCCATACCTGTGCACGTTAAAGAACACGCTGGATGACTTGACGGGAAACTACCATCTGTCTCCTAACAGCTGTTACAGTGGGTCCCCTCCCCCAACCTTCTCTGAGCCTCCGGGGTCTTTGTGACCTGGCCATTTAGCCCATGATGTGCAAAAAAGTGCAGTTCCGAGGTAAAACAACTCAACCCAACTCCCAGGTTCTAGTCCCACCTGGGCCAGCGTTGAGATTTTACTCTGCAAAACTCCCCGCCATCCCTGTCCACGGTCAGTTGGGGACACTGATGGACTTGGAAAGGTTGCTGTGCTGATTCAGAGGGAATGTCAAAGTGTTAAAGAACGCTGGATGGTCTTGATGGGAGGTTACCATCTGTCTATTAACAGCTATCCAGTGGGATCCCTCACCCCACTTTCACTGAACACTTGGGGTCCTTGTGACTTGGCCATTTAGCCCAGTGTGTGGATAATACTTGCCGCTCGGAGGTAGAACAACCCACAACCTCTTCTTTGTTGCAGAAAAAGATTGAAATTAAAAATATTCTTTTTAACAAAATACAACCGTAACCAAATCTTAAAATTCACGGAACCAGAACCTTTCATACTACATCAGAATTAATAAATAAAACCATATTTTTAAACCACTCAGAGCACGAGTGACCGTGTCATAAGGGATGGCGTTTTAAATCAGTGGTCTTTGGATTCAAAATTAAAATGTAATTTTTTTTCCCATTCTTAAGTAGAAATAGCATCGATAATTAATTTCCGTTTAAAAAGGAAAAAAAAATCGATTAATGTATTTATATTTTCCTCTCTTCTTTATGGAATATCGTCGACAAAGACTTTTCTTAGTCAATCCTTTAGCATTCCTGTTACTTTTAATGCTTAATAACTGAATTTCAAAGATCAGTTATTTGGTCGAGTGGTTAGCACGTTGGCTTTGTAATCTGTAATTCCTGGTTCAAATCACCATTGGCGAGAAAAAAAAAATTCTATTCCAGATTTGCGAAAAATTTCAATCCTCTTCCCAGTGTTCAAATGGGCAAGACTGTTACCAAGGCCATTTTAGGCTCGGTACAGGCATGCTCATTGGGGGGAGGGGGGGAGGATTAAGGGTTACCATGGCCATTTTAGGCTCGGTACAGGCATCCTCATTGGGGGGGGATTAAGGGGGGTCGCGGGATTGGTTGGTTCCCCTGACCAGCCAATCCACCTGAATTGTCGCGGTTGTCCAATTGTATTTGCGGCAGTTCAGGGGAGGTCACACACCTTTATTCGGAGTGTGCCTGTGGGTGAATTACTAGCTTAGGCAACAAAGTTCGTAATTCCATTACTCGACTCAGGGGATTCTTTTTTTTTATGCTTCTATTCGTCCAACTTCAGTAATTATTAATTCCACTGAACGAAACCTAGTAAGACATTGCACAACACGGACAAAGCCGAACTATTGGGTCACGAAACGCAGCTGATTATACCCTATATATTTTTTAATTATGTCCTAAAAAATATGTTAGTTACGAACTAGAAAATTTCTGGTGTTCTTCAAGTCCTTTTCCTTACTTATCTCTAAAAGAGCAAGTTATTTATCACTTAGAGTATTTTTATTTATCTCGTAACTACGTTTTTACTTATCACCGAGAATAAATTTGATTATCTCTTAGAATACTGATTACTTATCCTCTTGAACAATAATCCAAATTTCCTCGGTATGATCTCCTGTCCGTTGTGAGGAGACCACGCTGTGAAGGTTCAGCTGGCTCCGGTGCCTTCAAAGGATCCTGAACGCTTGCTCGTGTGTTTGCCGTGAGCGACGAACTATGCCCTTGAAAAAGAGGATCCTGGCAGTTGCTCGGGGTTCCCCGTATTCTCTCCTCAGCTGAGGACTGGAAGGGTCCCCTTTGGCCATTTTGCCATTGGGGAGCTGTCCGTCGTGGGACTAGGTTGGGGTGTTTTAGCTCTGAGCGGCACTTTTTTGTACACCATGGGCTAAGTGGTCAGGTCACATGGACCCCGAAGGCTCAGAGAAGGTTGGGGGAGGGGACCCACTGGAACAACTGTTGGGAGACAGATAACCTCCCGTCAAGCTGGATGGCCTTGACGGGAGGTTCCGTTGGGAACCTCCCGTCAAGGCCATCCAGCGTGTTCTTTAACGTGCACAGGGTATGGCTCTCCCGCACACGGGGCCACGGCTTAACGTCCCATCCGACGGACGGCGGCCTTTCCAAACCCATCGGTGTCCCCTACTGACCGTGGGCAGGGCTGGGAATTTTGCGGAGATAAATCTCAACGCTTGACCAGCTAGGCTCCAACCTGGGAACTGCAGATTACGAGCCTGGTGCGCTACCGACTGAGCCACCTCCATGGGCTGGGCAGCGACTTCTGGGGCCTCTGCTTCACGTAAACAGGAGATTCTGGGGTGCCCCCCCTCCCCCCAAGGACAAATCGGTTGGTGGGCTGCACCTGTTAGGGTGCCGCTATGCAGAACGGTGAGTAGCTTGCCCAAGTCTGGGTAACGGTTTGCGAGTTTCCCCTAAAATGCTAATTTTGTAGTTTTCTACCTTTTGAAAGAACGGTTTGTTTCTCACACTTCTGTTTTTTTTTTATGTTTTCGCTTCTTTGTGAGAACTCAAGTTTCTCACTTTTTTATTTTTCGTTCTTGTTTAGTTTTGAGGGCTTGGCTCATTGTCTCTGTGTGTATAGTGCCAGCGCAGCCCTGTCGACCAACTAGGCTCCTCGTTATTGGGCTCCACTGACGGTGGGGTTGGGTTGCTTTACCTCTGAGCGGCACTTTTTTTGCACACCATGGGCTAAATGGCCAGGTCACATGGACCCCGAAGGCTCAGAGAAGGTTGGGAGAGGGGACCCACTGGAACAGCTGTTGGGAGACAGATGGTAGCCTCCCGTCAAGGCCATCCAGCGTGTTCTTTAACGTTCGGTTGTTTTACCTCTGAGCGACACTTTTTTGCACACCATGGGCTAAATGGCCAGGTCACAAGGACCCCGAAGGCTCAGAGAAGGTTGGGGGAGGGGACCCACTGGAACAGCTGTTGGGAGACAGATGGTAGCCTCCCGTCAAGGCTATCCAGCGTGTTCTTTAACGTGCACAGGGTATGGCTCTCCCTCACACGGGACCACGGCTTAACGTCCCATCCGACGGACGGCGGCCTTTCCAAGCCCATCGGTGTCCCCTACTGACCGTGGGCAGGGCGGGGAATTTTGCGGAGATAAATCTCAACGCTGACCCAGCTGGGACTCGAACCTGGGAACTACAGATTAACGAGCCTGGCGCGCTACCGACTGAGCCACCCCCGCTCCCCTGACGGTGGGGACAGCGGACATCGAAACACATAAAACTAATTATGAGAGTTGCTAATGAAATTGATTCGATCAATGCCGCTAAGAGTGCTTGACGTAAAGCATCCATCTTCTTTCTTTGTGACTTCCTCCCCAAGATTCATAATCATCCACTACACGGGTGATCAAATTAGGGACATGTCCCCATTTCTTGTACATAAAGGTTTGCAAGGTCTTGCGGGTTCACCGAAATTCTTAAAGGGCGTATGACCTGGCAACTTGCAGGTTGAGACTGCTTATTCCAAACATTCGGAATTGCTCCTGAAGGGGCTGGAGTGGCTCAGTCGGTAGCGCACCAGGCTCGTAATCTGCAGTTCCCATGTTCGAGTCCCAGCTGGGTGAGCGTTGAGAATTATCTCCGCAAAACTCCCCGCCCAGCCCACGGTCAGTAGGGGACACCGATGGGCTTGGAAAGGCCGCCGTCTGTCGGACGTTAAGACATGACCCCGTGAGTTATAGAGCCATACCCTGTGCACGTTAAAGAACACGCTGGATGGGCTTGACAGGAGGCTACCATCTGTCTTCCAACAGCTGTTCCAGTGGCTCCCCTCCCCCAACCTTCTCTGAGCCTTCGGGGTCAATGTGACCTGGCCATTTAACCCATTATGTGCTAAAAAATCCACTCAGAGGTAAAACAACCCAACTGCTCCTGAAGGTTACAGAGATTGGTGAGGTGGCTGTCATGGTCACTCCCTAAAATCCTTTGAATTCCCCTTGGGGTGCGATCTCTGAGTGGGGATTTCTCAAAGTCACGGGAGAGGAAATTGTTTCGAAATCACCCCCCCCCCCCCCCCAAGGAGTAACAGTGGTCCGCTGGGTTTCGGCGCGTCATGAGGGTCAATTGGTACCCACCCGGCTACTGATTATAATCTTAAAACCGCCACGCCTGCCTTCTTCCATCAAGACAGGTTATTTGCATTGCGAAGTACCGTATATACCGAACCCTCTGCGCAGCTTTCAGTGGCAGACACGGGCAAACTCACCTCTGATCGCTGTGGAGCAAGAATCTCTTTGATTCTGAATGCACAGGAGAAAAGGCGAGCTGTGTTAAAAGTCGTGGTGAGCATCCGGCGTACTCTCGCGACTGTCCCAAGCGGAAGGAGGAAAAGGAGGAGCAACGCTTGAAAGTAATGAATAGCATCTCTTATGCTGAGGCAAGGAAGCTTGCTGCACCATCCCTCCACCTGGCAAGGTATGCCAGTGCAGTCATTGGAAACACCATCGTTCCAATGACTTCGGTGGCAGTGCAGACTGACATCAGTGTACCACCTACTGAATCTTTCTCACTTGCAGTAAGGTGCCTCCTGACGCAGGCAAGACCGAGAGTGGTGTCGACTTAGACATCAACTCCAATTTCCACACCTGCAACTCAGCCTTCCACTTCCATTACTTGAAGGCTTCCAAACCGAAGGACCCCCCCCCCACCTTTTTTTTCTCAAAAAAAAATTTTTTTTTTAAACTTTTTTTTCTCAAATTATAAACGTTTTTCGTAATTATACAAAAACTTTTTTTTTCTAATTATAAAAAAAATAACCCCTCAAGTAGCTGCTTGCCACAGAGGTCTGACAGGCAACTTTTTTTTGACGTTGAGTTGCCTGTCAGTGCAACTTTTTTTGACGTGACAAGTTAAAATTTTTAACCAAACGGCGAGAATTTACACACACACACACGTCTCCATAGCATCGCACAGTCAACAGTATAGATATACTATAAATATATTGTATAGATAGATAAAACTATAGTTATAGTATAACAATGGGAATAAAATAAAACATATATATATACATACATTAAATTTTGTATTCATAAATTAGATATATCAATAAACAGAAAAAAAATGACAAACCATTTAACAAATCTTATAAAATTGTAAACATTTTGCTGGGTTATCAGTGAAATGGACGTGTTACTAGATCTAGCGACTTTTGAGCCCTCATGGCGTACCCCACCCCCCAAAAAAAACCACGTTGAAAACCCCTATCCTATACTCCATGCTTTGCGTCATTTTATAAATTTTATTTCAAATTATAAATTATTCTTTAGGTAAAATTGAATATGAAATGTCGATTTTGAAAATTTCTGGGTGGAAATATTTGAGTATTGTTTGAAACATAAAAACATTTGCTGTAATCTTACATATTTATATTTATATTTTAAACACAAAATTGAATTTTGCTATGGACATTTTAGTTATGTCCGAAAAATGAATATTAATATGGAAAGTATTATAATATTTTAGCAACTAAAATATAAATGCAAACTGCGGCCCTAGATGGCAGCACAGTATCATAACATTGTTTCAAAGGAACGAAAAGGTTCCTACAGTTATGGAACAAATTATTTAATTAAGGTTTTTAAAAATGAAATATGTGGAGTCTCTTAGAAATGAGCTTCACAGATTGTGATGGAAATGTTCAATATAAACACGAATAACTAAATAAATCAAAGGTTCACGTTTTCGGTGTGGATTGAAATAGCTATATAAAATAGGTCAACCGTCGAGCGCCGCTGGTGTAGTGGCATCATGCAAGATTCCCATTCTTGCGACCCGGGTTCGATTCCCGGGCGGCGCAGAATTTTTTTTTTTCCAGAATTTTTTTTTTACCTCTCAAAGCAATTTTTTCTCAGAATTACGCAACACTTTTCTCTCCAATTATAAAGCAATTTATTTTCGCAAGTGCGAAACGACTCACCCCCCCCCTCCAATTAAAAAGCAACTTTTTTTGCTAGGACAAAACGACTCTCCCCCTAATTATAAAGCAAGTTTTTTTCTCCCAGTTTATATGGCACCTTTTCTTCCTAATTACAGAAAGCCCTTTTTCTAATTATAGAGTAACTTTTTTTCTCCATTTAAAAAGAATTTTTTTTCTTCTAATCATAGAGAAACTTTTCCCCCCCAAATTTTTTTAGAGAAACTTTTTTTTTCTCCAAAAAGAATTTTTTTTCTAATTAGAGAGAAACTTTTTTCCCCAAATTTTTTTTTTAGAGAAACTTTTTTTTCTCCAAAAAGATTTTTTTTTTTTGAGAAACTTTTTTTTTTCTCCAAAAAGAATTTTTTTTCTAATCATAGAGAAACTTTCCCCCCCCCCCCCCCCAAATTTTTTAGAGAAAAATTTTTCTCCAAAAAGAATTTTTTCCCTAATTAGAGAGAAACTTTTTTCCCCCAAATTTTTAGAGAAACTTTTTTCCTACTTATAGCCGAACTATTTATAACTATAGAGAAAAGTTTTTCCTAATTATAAAGTAACTTTTTGTTTTCGCTGTAGACGCAACCAGTTGAAACTTTTTTCTCAAATTATAAACGTTTTTCGTAATTATACAAAAACTTTTTTTTTTCTAATTATAAAAAAAAATAACCCCTCAAGTAGCTGCTTGCCACAGAGGTCTGACAGGAGCCTGTCAGTGCAACTTTTTTTTGACGTGACAAGTTAAAATTTTTAACCAAACGGCGAGAATTTATTTAAAGGTGCATTGCCATTGGAGCAGTACCCCCAAAAAATGTTCTTTATCGTCCGCAAATATATAGTAGTACAGTCGCTCAAAAAAATATCCGAACTCTTTGGTTGATTGCAGAATTCAGAAAAAATATCTGGCAACGATTTCTTTTTAGAAATTAGTGATCTGGCAACCTTCGTGTCACGTGACACGAAGGTTGCCAGATCACTAATATCTGGAGCTGTAACGCTCCAGATATTTCTCCTGAATTCTGTAATCACGTGACACGAAGGTTGCCAGATCACTAATTTCTAAAAAAATCGTTGCCAGATATTTTTTCTGAATTCTGTAATCATTTATAGTGTTCGGATACTTTTTTGAGCGACTGTAGGTGGTCATATTATTTTGATACTAGATCGTGTGGGCTCACTCACGGAAATATTGAGCGTGTGCAGTTACCGTTCACAGCAAACTGGAGCGTGTGCAGTAACTGCACACGCTCCAGTTTGCTGTGAACGGTAACTGGAGCGTGTACAGTTGCTGTACACGCTCCAGATATTTTTCCTGAATTCTGTAATCAACCATAGTGTTCGGATATTTATTTGAGCGACTGTACATGATGCAGATACTTAGAAATACTAATTTGCATAATCAAACGCAAAAAATCTATTTCTGCAAATGCTTAAATTAGGAAGAAGGAGAGATGAAATATGGAAATCATCGAAGATGTCTCCTTATATGGTAAATATAAAAGATCATCAGATTCAATCGAAAGATCAAAATGTTATTCGAAAACTACACTACTTTCAAAAAATCCTGTAATAGTATTATTAATATTTTCACTTTTTTATTATTATCATAGTTAGATTATTGTTATTATTTATTAAATAAATCAGTGTATTACTTATTAATATTATTTGGCGATATTTTCACATCAAAATTTTCGTCACAGACTTCTTGAAATTTTCAGACAATCAGTGTTGGATCACAAAAAAAAACTTTAATTTGAATTTTAAAAGAACCAAATTATCGTAATGCACTAAAGCTTCAATATTGGCGTTAAAATAAACATTATATTTAATAATATAAATTTTAATATGATCAAAATAAACGTTCTATTTAAGTGATCGTGCCTCCATCTGGTGACGACTATAACAGGCAATATTAATAAATACTTTTTCTAGAGGTTAAATATAAGAACTTATTGAAATATATATTTCAAGCTATTTTTTGTCAATATCTTTTCGTAAATTTTTTATGATGCCATTAATTTTAAATATCATGAAAAGTTCTAAAATAAAACAAATGACATATACACTAATTTTACTTAAAAAAAATCAAAAAAATTAGCCAACAGCTTAATAACAAACTGATTAATAAAATAATTTTTAATTTGTCAACGGTTCACACTGTTACAAAAATTATTTAATAATTGAGCCCAATGAAATAATTCGGAATTATAAATATCACATTAGAAATAACAAATAAAAAAATAAATCCCTCTTCAAGCAGCTGCTTGTCACAAAGGTCTGACAGGAATCTGTCAGCTTATACAGTCGCTCAAAAAAGTATCCAAACACTGTGGTTGATTACAGAATTCAGGAAAAATATCTGGAGCGTGTACAGCAACTGTACACTCTCCAGTTACCGTTCACAGCAAACTGGAGCGTGTGCAGTTGCTGCAAACGCTCCAGTTTGCTGTGAACGGTAACTGCACACGCTCAATATTTCCGTGAGTGAGCCCACACGATCTAGGTCTTTGTGAGCTCACACGATCCAATGTGCTGTGAACATTAACCGCAACCGCTCCAGTTTGCTGTAAACGGTAACTGCACACGCTCCATATTCATTGCATTATATATTCATACGCATTATATATATTTAAAAAAAATCCGAACACTTCGGTTGATTACAGAATTCAGAAAAAATATCAGGCAACGATTTTTGTTTAGAAATTAGTGATCTGGCAACCAGGCGGGGAAGACAGATCAATAAAGACAGGACAAACACGTTTATGAATGTTTTATAAATATATAGAAATATATAGAGAATTCTATACAGGACGAATGATCATCGTATATATTTGATAGGCGAACGTTATTGAATATAATTATATAATTATTTATATATTTTATTTTATTACATATAATTCGTATCAGCAAATGATACGAATGAAGGGGGGACATAAACAAAATATACGAATGGAAAGGGGGGGGGGAGCAAGTGATATGAATGAGGGGGGAAGTGATATGAAGGGGAGGGGGAGCAAATGAGATGAATTATATATTATATTATTATAATAACATAATACAATTTATTATATTATTTAAATATAATAATTTATTATATTTAAATATGTAACCTATTATATCTTTTATATAATAGGTTACAAAAATCTGAATTGTTATATAGGCAAATATAAGTTTTTTAAAAAATATAAATTGTAAGAAGCTTTCCGTATTAAAATTTTTTAAGGACGAATTAATTTATAGCGATTGCGATCAATATCAGATAATCAAAAAGAGTAATTTATCATCGTTTACACTATTTTTTATACCCTTTTAATATTTTATTTCACAAGAATTAAATAAAAAATAAAAAAAATTTAAATTTTATTTTAATTTCTCGACAGATTTTAAATGCTCCAACAGTGCAAATCAATTTAAATTTTCGTTAGATGGATAAAAAAAAATAAAATTCCCGATTGCATGGATGTTACATTTCATCATTATGAATCCCACATAAGAAAGAATGCTTTGGTAGTGAGTATATCAAATATGAATTAAAATGCGTTAATTTATATAGTGTATATCAGATTAATCGTTAAGAATACAAAAATTCTCTATAATTCTCTATGATTCTCATATAATTGCTATCTTAACAAGTGGTGCCATCTATCGTCAGTTAGTAAATACAGTTAAATATTAATTCTTTCAATAAAAATATTTACAGGTATATTGGTATCTTCTGGCATTTTTTGTGGGGCAGGAAAAGAAAGATAAAGGTTCCAGAGGGGGATAAATTTTTTCAGAGGAGTGGGAGCCGCAAATCATTGTTTCAAGATAAAAATATTTAAATTATGCCGTTTATTAATAAGAGTAGTTGCAAATATCGTTATTATATTGTTATTATCATATTGACACTAATAAATAAATAAAAAATAATAAAAAATATCCCACAAAGAGATTAATAAAAAATAAAGCCACCAATAAGGGAGATCTTGATCTTGGGCTTCAGCTGTCTAAGTTATATAGGAATGACTTCTAGAATGATGAGATTTCGAGCGGAAAAAACACTTCTTGGCTGTAAATTTAACTGATTTTAAAAGTTTATTTGAGTTAGAATTCAACGTACTCGTATATATATATATCCTAAAACTATCTAGAATAATATTATACTGAAAAACACTACAGGAAAAACATTGCAACACCTGGAAAGATTAATGGCATTTTATTGAAAAGCAGGCAGATGTTAGCATACATTATTTTACACAAATATGGATAATTAATATCATGTTGAACCTTCCAGCGCAGCAATGCATTCATGAACACGGTGAGGAAGGCTATCGTACAGCTCTATAATGTCCTCCTGAGAGATAGAACGCTAAATAGCGCGAAGTCGCTGTTCCATTTCAGCAACAGTGGTTGGTGCAACTCTTGGTGTTGTTTGAGCTGTCGGCCCATGATGTCCCAGACGTATTCAATTGGTGAAAGGTCCGGCGAGTGTGCTGGCCATGGTAGCACCTGAACGTTTTGTTCCTGTAGATACTGCAGGTTGGGTTGTTTTACCTCTGAGCGGCACTTTTTTGCACATCATGGGCTAAATGGCCAGGTCACGTGGACCCCGAAGGCTCAGAGAAAGTTGGGGGAGGGGACCCACTGGAACAGCTGTTGGGAGACAGATGGTAGCCTCCCGTCAAGGCCATCCAGCGTGTTCTTTCGGGTGCACAGGGTATGGCTCTCCCGCACACGGAGACACGGCGTAACGTCACATCCGACCAACGGCAGCCTTTTCAAGCCCATCGGTGTCCCCTACTGACCGTGGGCAAGGCGGGGAATTTTGCGAAGATAAATCTCAATGTTGACCCATCTGGGACTCGAACTTGGAAAGTACAGGTTACGAGCCTGGCGCGCTACCGACTGAGCCACCCCCGCCCCAGATACTGCAGGCTAATGCGGGCTGTATGGTAACGGACGTTATCTTGCTGGTAAAAGGTTCCTTGCTGCTGAACAAATGGAACAGCCACTGGCTGCAAAATGTTGGTAACATATCGTTGGGCAATTATAGATCCCCTTATGATGACCAATTCTGACCGAGATGTCCGATTAATGGCACCCCCATACCAAGTCTGGAGCTGTGCCGCAAAACTCCCCGCCCTGCCTACGGTCAGTAGGGGACACCGATGGGCTTGGAACGCCGCCGTCCGTCGGATGGGACGTTAAGCCGTGGCCCCGTGTGCGGGAAAGCCATACCCTGTGCACGTTAAAGAACACGTTGGATGGCCTTGACGGGAGGCTACCATCTGTCTCCCAACAGCTATTCCAGTGGGCAACAGCTCCCCCAACCTTCTCTGAGCCTTCGGGGTCCATGTGACCTGGCCATTTAGCCCATGGTGTGCAAAAAGTGCCGCTCAGAGGTAAAACAACCCAACAACCCTGGAGCTGTGTGACGATGTCGCACGCACTGGATGTCGTTCTTTTCCATTGGATGATGGCGAACACGTTGTCTACCATCGTGCTGACCAAGACAAAAACGAGATTCATCACTGAACACCACGGTACTCCACGTTTGTTCGTTGTAGTTCTGTCTGAGACGACACCACTGAAGACGTGCTTGCACGTGGGTAGATGTGAGAAGAGAAACACAGTGCCGGATGATAGGCTCGCAATGAAAACTTTAAAAGCCTGTTGTTTACCGTCCGCCTGTTAGGTATTCGATGTGTTACCTGTTGCCAGTCGGGGTGGGGGTGGCTCAGTTGGTAGCGCGCCAGTCTCGTAATCTGCAGTTCCCAGGTTCAACTCCCAACTGAGTCAGCGTTAAGATTTATCTCCACAAAATTCCCCACCCTGCCCACTGTCAGTAGGGGACACCGACAGGCTTGGAAAGGCTGCCGTCCGTCGGATGGGACATTAAGCCGTGGCGCCGTGTGCGGGAGAGCCATGCTGAATGGCCTTGACGGGAGGCTACCATCTGTCTCCTAACAGCCATTCCAGTGGGTCCCCTCCCCCAACCTCCTCTGAGCCTTCGGTGTCCTTGTGACCTGGCCATTTAGCCCATGGTGTGCAAAAAAGTGCCGCTCAGAGGCAAAACAACCCAACGATGTTGCCAATCCCTTTGCAATTGGGGGCGGGGGTGGCTCGGTCGGTAGCGCGCCTGGCTCGTAATCTGTAGTTCCCAGGTTCGAGTCCCAGCTGGGTCAGCGTTGAGATTTTTCTCCGCAAAATTCCCCGCCCTACCCACGGTCAGTAGGGGACACCGATGGGCTTGGAAAGGTCGCCGTCCGTCGGATGGGACGTTAAGTCGTGGCTAAAAGTGCGGGAGAGCCATACCCTGTGCACGTTAAAGAACACGCTGGATGGCCTTGACGGGGGCTACCATCTGTCTCCCAACACCTGTTCCAGTGAGTCCCCTCCCCCAACCTTCTCTGAGCCTTCGGGGTCCATGTGACCTGGCCATTCTGCACACCCATGGTGTGCAAAAAAGTGCCGCTCAGAGGTAAAACAACCCAACCCTTTGCAATTGCGTTGTAGTCGCGAAGCTGTCACACAATGCCACGTCGCAAATGGCGCCTTCCTAATCCTTGTCTTTGTTGTTCCTAATCCTTGTCGGTATGTGATGGATCCGTCTTGAACCCACTGGCCCCATAAGTGTACGATGGTGCTGGGATTGCAGCCAACAAGTTTGGCCACATCTCTTTACGACAAACCAGCTTCTCTAAGGCGACGGCGGATATTTTCAAATCACGACGGCGGATATTTTCAAATCACGACGGCGGATATTTTTGCCTGTAGCAGACCTCCCTTTTGGACTTTTAAAATGTCGGGAATCAGGCAACGGCAGCAGATTTAAATGTTGTATTGACTAGTCATCATAAGGGCATCTTTAACTGACCAACGATATGTTATCAATATTTTTTCAATTAAAAGTCAGTTTTGTAAGTTTAAATATTTTAGTGAAGATTTAACATGCAGAATCGCACGTCATTGCTCAGATGGATTTTTATGTCTGCGCCGCTCTTAAAACCCGTGACTGTGTCGCAAACTATCGAGATAATTATTTCGACAGTCTTCTGTGATTCGCGACGTACTTGACAGAACGGTCCCAAATTCCGTATGCTGGTTCCCCTTGCCTGACCCCATGTTGGGCTAGAAAATCAGGTCCCAAGTTGTAATAGGACGCCTTAAAATAACAATGCCTTGGGAAATGTGGAGAATCTGGCAACGGCAGCAGATTTGAATGTTATTTTGACTCTTAAAGTTCACATTTAGTGAGCAGTAAATGGCAACAATAAATTTGATAGCGATTATCAGTTCTCGTGGGAATAGCATGGTAAGTATTTTTCCCTCTAGCAAACCTCCATTTTGGAATTTCCACTTGAAACTTGGTACTAAAATTCGGAACACAACCAGAAACAATCTCTGAAAATTTTTAGCGTCTACCGTAATTTTCCGATGAGTTATGGCTGCCAAAGACAGACAGACATATTATTATATAGCTGTTTTAAAAGGGACATGATTTGAAATGATAATCCCAAATCTCCCTTAGACTGTAATTCGAGAAACATCACATCTCCATGATCATTAACGTCAAGAAGCAAAGCTTATCCACAAACATCTGTTTCTCAGATAATTTAGACAAGCTTTAACTCTGGAAAGGTGGAGCCTGTGAAATCGAAGGTCGCTATGAGATAGTCAACAAACCACCTCCACACCAGAGGCAGCTTTCTATCCAACTGTTCCTCCAAAACCCGTTACAACAACTGGACTGTCAGCAGGATTGTCTATGCTGCCTACGTAGTGTGCCCAAGGTAGATGGCCTTGATGGGCAAGACCTTGAAGAAGACTTTCACTTTATAGCTGTCTGGTTGTGTAGCATGTAGGCGTCAAGGTCGACGAAAAGAGCCTTTGGAACTTTTTTTTTCACCATACTTGAAACCTCCATCTTTCGGAGAATTTAAAACAAATTTGTGGCAGCATCTGAGAACATTTTCGTTTAAAAAACTCGCAAGTTCTGTAGGAATTTTAGTCTAAATGTTTCTGGTGAATAGACATTAGATAAAATTATCGTTTGTTAATGATTTAAGTGGTTCGCGATAGACTTAGCGCGAAAAATTTCGATGAAATTGTCAAGCACGAGGTCATGTCACCCGACCAATCCTCGAGCATTTGAATATTCAGGTTTTCGTTTTAGGAATATGATCCCACGTTAAAAACGAAAAAAAAATTTTCATGTGTTGGAAACTTTATAGTGCAATATTTTTTGAATAATGTTTTCACTTAGGTTGTTTTACTTCTGAGTGGCATTTTTTGCACACAATGAGCTAGATGGTTAAGTCATAAGGACCCCGAGGACTCAGAGAAGGTTGGGGGAAGGGGACAGAAAGTAGCCTTCTGTCAAGGTCATCCAGCATATTATATAACGTGCATAGGATATAATTCTCCCACACATAGAGTTGGGTTGTTTTACCTCTGAGCGGAACTTTTATGCACAACATGGGCTAAATGGCCAGGTCATAAGGACCCCGAGGACTCGGAAAAGGTTGGGGGAAGGGACCCATTGGAACAGCTGTTGGGAGACAGATGGTAGCCTCCCGTCAAGGCCATCCAGCGTGTTCTTTAACGTGCACAGGGTATGGTTCTCCCTCACACGGGGCCACGGCTTAACGTCCCATCCGACAGATGGCGGCCTTTCCAAGCCCATCGTGTCCCCTACTGACCGTGGGCAGAGCGGGGAATTTTGCGGAGATAAATCTCAACGCTGACCCAGCTAGGCTCCAACCTGGGAACTGCAGATTACGAGCCTGACGCGCTACCGACTTAGCCACCCCCTCCCCTCCACATACACTGAACCATGGCTTAATGTCCCATACGATGGACAACGGCATTTCCAAGTCTATCGGTGTCCCCTACTGACCGAGAGAAATGCAGAAAGTTTTGCGGAGATAAATCTCAATCCTGACCCAGGTGGGACTCGAACCTATGAACTGCAGATTGAAAGCGTGGTGTACTTCCAACTGAGCTCTGGTGAGATTGTCTCGGGAAGAATAAGAATACTCAGTGGTCATCCAGAGTATTCTTTGGGGTGCACATAGTGTGGCTCTTCTGAACCACGGTTTAAAGTCATCCGATGGACGGTGGCCTTTCTTACCCCATCGTTGTTCCCTTTCTAACTGGTGGCAGGGTGAGAGTTCAGCAGAGTTAAATATGAATACCTAGCTCAGTTGGGACTCGAACCTGGGAACTACAGATTACGGTGCTTGGCGCATTACTGACTGAGACAGACCACCCCCCCTCCCTCCAGATCTAAAACAACCCAACCCTATGAAATATCCACGGTGTCTAGAAATTTCCTTTTTACCATTCTGAACACTGAACCACGGACCACGGTTTAAAGTCCTATAAGACACGTTCATATGGCTCTTCTGAACACTGAACCACGGTTTAAAGTCCCATAAGAAAATGTGATAAAGCACGTTCAGAAGAGCTGTCCCAGTGGGTCTCCTTCCCCAACCTTCTCTGAGCCTTCGGGGTCCTTGTGACCTGGCCATTTAGCCCATGGTGTGCAAAAAAGTTGGGTTGGGTTGTTTTACCTCTGAGCGGCACTTTTTTTGCACACCATGGGCTAAATGGCCAAGTCACATGGACCCCGAAGGCTCAGAGAAGGTTGGGGGAGGGGACGCACTGGAACAACTGTTGGGAGACAGATGGTAGCCTCCCGTCAAGGCAATCCAGCGTGTTCTTTAACGTGCACAGGGTATGTCTCTCCCGCACACTGGGCCACGGCTTAACGTCCCATCCGACGGACGGCGGCCTTTCCAAGCCCATCGGTGTCCCCTACTGACCGTGGGCAGGGCGGGGAATTTTGCGGAGATAAATCTCAAAGCTGACCCAGCTGGGACTCGAACCTGGGAACTACAGATTACGAGCCTGGCGCGCTCCCGACTGAGCCACCCCCGCCCCATTGCAAAAATGTGCAGCTCAGATGTAAAACAACCCAACCCAATGTGTGGGAGAATTATACCCTCTGCACGTTATATAATATGCTGGATGACCTTGACGGAAGGCTACTCTCTGTCTCCCGACAGCTGTCCAGTGAGGTCCCCTTCCCCCAACCTTCTGTGAGCCTTCGGGGTCCTTGTGACCTGTCCATTTAGCCCATGGTGTGCAAAAAAGTGCCGCTCAGAGGTAAAACAACCCAATGTGTGGGAGAACTATATCCTATGCACGTTATATAATATGCTGGATGACCTTGACGGAAGGCTACCCTCTGTCTCCTGACAAGCTGTCCAATAATTTTAAACCATTGATTTTTACCATTACGGTTACTTAAATCAAATATGATATTTGGGACTATCAGAGAAATCCTGAGAACTCCGCACGATATTCTCCAATAAATAATACCTGTTAACGTCAAATCATCCGTTTTCGTACGCATAATTTTCAGTCGGACAAATATTGGTGAAGATTTGCTAAAATCAAATCACGACGGCGGATAGAATGTTTTGCATTTTGAATGTAACACTCTGCAGTGGCGACATCTATTGGTTCATTCAGGCGTCTTGAATATCTTTGGACTGTGAGTATACAAATTTTATCCATGGATGGGAATCGCTTGGTCGGCAGAGGAGGGGTCGAATTTTTCAGGTATGAACTGAGCAGAAAACTGGCAACAAACAATATTTGGTTATTTCTGCACGTTACTTTTTTTTGCACATAATAGGCTAAATCGTCAGGTCACAAGGACCCCTGGGGCGGGGGTGGCTCAGTCGGTAGCGCGCCAGGCTCGTAATCTGTAGTTCCCAGGTTCGAGTCCCAGCTGGGTAAGCGTTGAGATTTATCTCCGCAAAATTTCCCGCCCTGCCCACGGTCAGTAGGGGACACCGATGGGTTTGGAAAGGCAGCCGCTTGGAAAGGTCTGTCGGATGGGACGTTAAGCCGTGGCTCCGTGTGCAGGAGAGCCATACCCTGTGCACGTTAAGGAACACGCTGGATGGCCTTGACGGGAGGCTACCATCTGTCTCCCAACAGCTGTTCCAGTGGGTCCCCTCCCCCAACCTTCTCTGAGCCTTCGGGGTCCATGTGACCAGGCCATTTAGCCCATGGTGTGCAAAAAAGTGCCGCTCAGAGGTAAAACAACCCAAACCTACACAAGGACCCCGAGGGATCAGAGAAGGTTGCGGGAGGAGACCCACTGGACAGCTATTAGGAGACATGGTATTCTCTCATCAAGGTTTTCTCCGACATGGAGCCACGGCTTAATGTCCCATCAGCCGGATGACGGCTTTCCAAGCCCATTGGTGTCCCCTACTCGCCGAGGGCATGGCGGAGAGTTTTGCAGAAATCTCGACAGTGGCCCAGGTGGGACTCGAACCTGGGAGATAATAAGCCAAAGTTATCAAATAAGCGGTGGCACAAAATGACTGATGGTTCCTTATAATGAAGGAAAAATTGGATTTGTTTAATAACTGCTAAGAAAAAGATGGGAATCTCCCGTCAAGGCCATTCAGCGTGTTCTTTAACGTGCACAGGGTATGTATGGCTCTTCTTCTCATTGAACCATGGTTTAATGTCGGATGGGACGTTAAGCCGTGGCTCCGTGTGTGGGAGAGCCATACCCTGTGCACGTTAAAGAACACGCTGGATGGCCTTGACGGGAGTCTACCATCTGTCTACCAACAGCTGTTCCATGGACCCCGAAGGCTCAGAGAAGGTTGGGGGAGCCAACAGCTGTTCCAGTGGGTCCCCTCCCCCAACCTTCTCTGAGCCTTCGGGGCCCATGTGACCTGGCCATTTAGCCCATGGTGTGCAAAAAAGTGCCGCTCTGAGGTAAAACAACCCAACTGTTTCGAAATCTTCGCAGTTAATGATTTTAAGAAATAGGGTATTAACAAAAGGACGCTTCATACGACTTCTAAAAATAGAAATATCATCCTTGATAAGCATTTCCTCTGAAAAACAAACTAGGCGAATGTCTATCGCATATGGGAATCTCTTTTTTTTCACTGCTTAAAAGATTTTATTCAGTTTTATTAGAAGTTATAAATATAAAATCTCTTTGCCTTTTATTCCTTAAATTTAAAAAGTTGCTTTTCTCATTAATATTTATTTTACAATTTATTTATATTTATATATATATATTTTTTTATTTATTATTAATTATTTCATAAAACAAAAGAAAAGTTGTTTTTTCTTACCCCAAGGGTTGGGTTGTTGTTTTACCTCTGAGCGGCACTTTTTTGCACACCATGGGCTAAATGGCCAGGTCACATGGACCCGAAGGCTCAGAGAAGGTTGGGGGAGGGGATCCACTGGAACAGCTGTTGGGAGACAGATGGTAGCCTCCCGTCAAGGCCATCCAGCGCGTTCTCTAACATGCACAGGGTATGGCTCTCCCGCAAACGGGGCCACGGCTTAACGTCCCATCCCACGGACGGTGGTCTTTCCAAGACCATCGGTGTCCCCTGCTGTCCATGGGCAGAGCGGGGAATTTTGCGGAGAGCTTCGTGACATTCAAACCACCAGATTTTCAAATTTCTAGCCTAACTACCATGGTAAAATTCATCTAAACTTTTTCACAGTTAGATGGCGCAGTTTCAACTTTTTAGATGAATTCAAAAATATTTCATTAACGCCTGTCGAATCCAAAAATATTTTTTACCTCTAAAAACAAAAAACAAACGTTCCATGTCTACAAACAGACGACAGATACATCACCTCCATGGGCGACGGCTGAAAATTTTCCAGGGGGGGGGGGGCAAAGCTTGGAGACAAATAATTACGTCATGAAATTTTTATTTAATTATTAATTTTTTTTTGGGTGTTTTATTCACAAGTAGATTATAGAATACAGTATTGCATCAATACAAAAACACATACTTAATATATATAAATTTACAATATAAAGGAAGAAGAATTAATTGAAACAAGAATTTTTACTCGATCCCGGGGGTGCCCCGTTTGCCCCCCTCTGCGGACGCCCATGATCACCTCGTTTTTTGGTTTTTTTTTTTGAAAACGTCCCAAAAAAAAAGAACAATTGTTCGATCATTTCAGGCAGAAAATCCAAACACTAATTTTTCTCATGAAAAGTAAGATAATTTTTTTTACAGAAATAAAAAACGAAAAAAAATGAAGTTAAGAGATAAAAGTTCTGCGAAGCTGCCTTAAAGTTCATCTCATCTATTATTCATGAGTATGACATACCCCTTTGTCTTTGATGTTTATTCACGGCGTTGAATATTATTTAAACATTACGCCTTTATGTTAATGCATGGACTCCCCCCTCTATCTCCAGATACACACTTCTTTTGCCCCCCCCCCCCCCAGCAGCGTGGTAAGAGTTTAATTTGAATAAATTAGATAGCCACGTCCGGGACATTGACCTCTCTATGTTCGATAAGATTATGTTTCCTGAACTCGCACCAGCCAAGAATTACCGAGTTCTGGCTTTTACATTGTTCCTGGTGTGCAATGACGCAAAATCGACGATGTGCAGATGCGACTAAGACTCATTAAGAAGAACAATTACACTGTCATTGTTCTTGACTTAAGTGACTTGTGGCTAGGGTAAATGTAAAAAAGATAACGGTCTTCTTGTATTGCTAAAAAAAATTAGTTATTTTCAGATTTTGGGTTGGGTTGCTTTACCTCTGAGCGGCACTTTTTTGCACACCATGGGCTAAATGGCCAGGTCACAAGGACCCCGAAGGCTCAGAGAAGGTTGGGGGAGGAGATCCACTGGAACAGCTGTTGGGAGACAGATGGTAGCCTCCCGTCATGGCCATCCAGTGTGTTCTTTAGCGTGTACAGGGTATGTACCTGCTCTCCCGCACACGGAGCCACGGCTTTACGTCCCATCCGACGGACGGCGGCCTTTCCAAGCCCATCGGTGTCTCCTACCTACCGTGGCAGGGTGGGGAATTTTGCGGAGATAAATCTCAACGCTGAACCCAACTGGGACTCGAACCTGGAAACTACAGATTACGAGCCTGGCGCGATACCAACTGAGCCACCCCCGACATAATTGTAAAAGAATATCTGTCTGTGTGTGTGTGTTTGTGACAGTCATAACTCATCGGGAAATCACCGCACACACTTCAAATTTTCAGATAATGTTTCTGATTTTGGTCCGGATTGCAGTGCCGAATTTCAAGTCGAAATTCCAAAAAGGTGGCTTGCTAGAAGCAAAAATATTTACCATTAAATTCCTAAGGGAAACGGTTGGGTTGTTTTACCTCTGAGCGGCACTTTTTTACACACCATGGGCTAAATGGCCAGGTCACAAGGACCCCGAAGGCTCAGAGAAGGTTGGGGGAGGGGACCCACTGGAACAGCTGTTGGAGACAGATGGTAGCCTTCCGTCAAGGCCATCCAGTGTGTTCTTTTAACGTGCACAGGGTATGGCTCTCCCGCACACGGGGCCACGGCTTAACGTCCCATCCGACGGACGGCGGCCTTTCCAAGCCCATCGGTGTCCCCTACTGAACGTGGGCAGGGCGGGGAATTTTGCGGAGATAAATCTCAACGCTGACCCAGCTGGGACTCGAACCTGGGAACTACAGATTACGAGCCTGGCGCGCTACCGACTGAGCCACCCCGCCCCAAGGGAAACGGTAATTGCTACAAAATTTATTATTGCCATTTACAGCTCCCTCTAACTGTGAACGTAAGAGTCGTGATAACATTTAAATATGCTGCCGTTGCCAGATTCCCCACATTTCCAAACGTCATTATTATTTTAAGGCGTCCCATTGCAGCTAGGGACCTGATATTTTAACCCAACATGGGGTCAGGTAAGGGGGACCAGCCAATGAAATTTGGAATCGTTCGGTCAAGTACAGCGAGAATCACAGAGTATACCAAAATCTGTCAAAACCGGAAATAAAATTTCGAAACTTTGGGTAGGGTTGTTTTACCTCTGAGCGGCACTTTTTTGCACACCATGGGCTAAATGGCCAGGTCACATGGACCCCGAAGGCTCAGAGAATGTTGGGGGAGGGGACCCACTGGAACAGCTGTTGGGAGACAGATGGTAGCCTCCTGTCAAGGCCATCCAGCGTGTTCTCTAATGTGCACAGGGTATGGCTCTCCCGCACACGGAGCCACGGCTTAACGTCCCATCCGACGGACGGCGGCCTTTCCAAGCCCATCGGTGTCCCCTACTGACCGTGAGCAGGGCGGGGAATTTTGCGGAGATAAATCTCAACGCTGACCCAGCTGGGACTCGAACCTGGGAACTACAGATTACGAGCCTGGCGCGCTACCGACTGAGCCACCCCCGCCCCGTAAAGTTTGGGTAGAAAAGAAGTCATGGACTATGAGAGCCGGCGTGACGTCACCAACGCCGTCAAATTCTTCGTGTTGGATATATGAGAGAAAAAGTAATAGTACCTACAGGTTGGTGGTACTCACAAAACTGATCGTTGGGTTGTTTTACCTCTGAGCGGTACTTTTTTGCACACCATGGGCTAAATGGCCAGGTCACATGGACCCCGAAGGCTCAGAGAATGTTGGGGGAGGGGACCCACTGGAACAGCTGTTGGGAGACAGATGATAGCCTCCCGTCAAGGCCATCCAGCGTGTTCTTTAATGTGCACAGGGTATGGCTCTCGCACACGGGCCACGGCATAACGTCCCATCCGACGGACGGCGGCCTTTCCAAGCCCATCGGTGTCCCCTACTGACCGTGGGCAGGGCGGGGAATTTTGCGGGGATAAATCTCAACGCTGACCCAGCTGGGACTCGAACCTGGGAACTACAGATTACGAGCCTGGCGCGACTGAAAACCCCAGCCTCGTAACCGCCCTCACCCCCGCCCCGTAAACTGATCGTTAAAACAGTGAAAATAAGAAACCATTATCAGAAAGAATATAAATTCTTTGAAGTAATGATTCCTGAAGACTAATTATGACTCATAATTAAGTCTTCAGAAGATTGCTATTCAATATCAAAGAATCACAGTCAACAATCACGAATAAATATTATTCCAATTTGACATTTGGGATGCCATTCAAATATTTCGGTATTCTGCTTAATTACATATTATTCCTGGTTTTCAGTGCGCCAAGCTCGTAATCTGTAGTTCGCAGGTTCGAGTCCCAGCTGGGTCAGCGTTGAGATTTATCACCGCAAAAATCCCCACCCTACCCACTCAGTAGGGGACACCGATGTGCTTGAAAATGCCGCCGTCCGTCGGATGGGACGTTAAGCCGTGGCTCCGTGTGCGGGAGAGTCATACCCTGCGCACGTTAAAGAACACGCTGGATGGCCTTGACGGGAGGCTACCATCTGTCTCCCAACAGCTGTTCCAGTGGATCCCCTCCCCCAACCTTCTCTGAGCCATCGGGGTCCATGTGACCTGGCCATTTAGCTCATGGTGTGCAAAAAAAGCCGCTCAGAGGTAAAACAACCCAACCCAACCCAGTGGGTCTCCTCTACCAACATTCTCTGAGCCTTCGGGGTCCTTGTAACCTGGCCATTTAGCCCATGGTGTGCAAAAAATTGCCGCTCAGAGGTAAAACAACACAACCCAACCCAGTGGGTCTCCTCCACCAATATTCTCTGAGCCTTCGGGGTTCTTGTAACCTGGCCATTTAGCCCATGGTGTGCAAAAAAATGCCGCTCAGAGGTAAAACAACCCAACCCAATGGGTCTCCTCTACCAACATTCTCTGAGCCTTCGGGGTCCTTGTAACCTGGCCATTTAGCCCATGGTGTGCAAAAAAGTGCCGCTCAGAGGTAAAACAATCCAATCCAAATCCCCTGCATGTTTTACAATCGGAGCATTGGAGCAACTCTCTGAAAAAACCCATGTCTGAGCTGCACTTTTTTCGCATACTAGAGGTTAAATGGCCGGTTCACAAGGACCCCAAAAGCTAGAAGAAATTTGGGGAAGTGCACCCACTGAACAGATAAGAGACAGATGGTTATCGCCCGTGAAGACCGTCCAGCGTGTTCTTTAAGGTGCATAAGGTATGGCCCCTGCACAAGGTATGTGCGACTATGAAGAAGTTAAGAAATGGTTTCTGACTATTAAATTATGTTATGAATCTGATGAACATTTAAGTTTTCTGCATGTGAACATTTGAAGTCTGAAAAGAAACTGGGATACTCTCTGCGTTTAACTTAAAGATATCTTGAAATTTTCAGATATTATTATATTGACAGAAACTAACATCCTCAGCACGGATGCTCCATTGTTCAATGGGGCGGGGGTGCCTCAGTCGGTAGCGCGCCAGGCTCGTAATCTGTAGTTCCCAGGTTCGAGTCCCAGCTGGGCCAGCGTTGAGATTTATCTCCGCAAAATTCCCCGCCCTGCCCACGTTCAGTAGGGGACACCGATGGGATTGGAAAGGCCGCCGTACGTCGGATGGGACGTTAAGCCGTGGCCCCGTGTGCGGGAGAGACATAACCGGTGCACGTTAAAGAACACGCTGGATGGCCTTGACGGGAGGCTACCATCTGTCTCCCAACAGGTGTTCCAGTGGGTCCCCTCCCCCAACCTTCTCTGAGCCTTCGGGGTCCATGTGACCTGGCCATTTAGCCCATGGTGTGCAAAAAAGTGCCGCTCAGAGGTAAAACAACCCAACCCATTGTTCAATCTAGAAAATTTTAACCAACTTTTTACGAGAACTCCTGGGCCGTTTGAACATGGGATTCTACTTTTCTTCCGAGACACATTATTAGTCAAAAAGTTACCTTCGCTTGTAATTCCTGCTGAAACATTGAATATAAATATCTACAAGGGTAATTTAACTTTCAATTTACTTGCTATTTACAGATCACCAAGCTCGAACATTAACACTTTTCTTTCTAATCTCAAAAACTGGTTCGAAACAACTGATAAACATCGCAATCAAATACTAGTAGGAGACTTTAATTTAGATATCAAAAATGTCAAAAAACACGCAGTTGCCAATTACATAGAATTGTTAACCGAGTTTGGTTTCTCACCTATCATTACTGGTATCACCAGGGGAGACATCATTGGTGACTCTCTTTCTCAGACATGCATTGATCACATTTAACGTCCGACTCGACATTAAACGCGACACAATTTCAGTGATTGTTTGCAGTAGGATTGCAGACCACTACTTAATTGCGGCAACTTGCGGGAAAAAAAAAACTTGGGAATTCGTCAAATCACATTAAAAAGCTAGACAGCAATTTTAACACGAAAACTATCTTAGATCATAAAAACATATGCAAAGAAATAAGCCTAACAAACTGGCTGGACAGAGGCACTAGAAACGAAACCCCAAATTCAGTTCTCTGAGCCTTCGGGGTCCTTGTGGCCTGGCCATTTAGCCCATGGTGTGCAAAAAAGTGCCGCTCAGAGGTAAAACAATCCAACCCAAATTCAGAACCGATAGACGTACTTTATGAAGCATTCATAAAAAAATATACGGCGATTGTTAACAATAACAAAATTAATAAACTATGGGATGGCTCAAAAATTAAACAACGCAATTGTAGCAAAGATTGGATAAATCAGGAAATAATAAACTTAATAATAAAAAGAGAGTCGGATTGGATTGATTACAAAAATAACAAGAGAAACAGAAATTTTTAATTACTCTACACAAACTTAAGAAATACAGTCACGTCCCTTATTAGGCAGGAAAAGAAAAAATATTACTTCAAACAATTTGAGTCTTGTAAAAATAAACCAAAACAAAATTGGGAACTCATCAACCAAATTATCAACAATAAACCTAAAACTGCCATTAACGATTTTATCATGAAGAATATGCCACAAGGTATGTCTGAAACTCAAGCAGTAGAGAAATTTAACACCTTTGCAGACATTATTGTCAATCTTAGAGACGATAACCGTATAAAATTGTTGAGTTGTTTTACTACCTCTGAGCGGCACTTTTTTGCACACCATGGGCTAAATGGCCAGGTCACATGGACCCCGAAGACTCAGAGAAGGTTGGGGGAGGGGACCCACTGGAACAGCTGTTGGGAGACAGATGGAACAGATGGTAGCCTCCCGTAAAGGCCATCCAGCGTGTTCTTTAACGTGCACAGGGTATGGCTCTCCCGCACACGGGGCCACGGCTTAACGTCCCATCCGACGGACGGCAGCATTTCCAAGCCCATCGGTGTCCCCTACTGACCGTGGGCAGGGCGGGGAATTTTGCGGAGATAAATCTCAACGCTGACCCAGCTGGGACTCGAACCTGGGAATTACAGATTACGAGCCTGACGCGCTACCGACTGAGCCACCCCCGCCCCAACCGTATAAAGAATCTCTCTACAGTTCCTAAACATATCCAATCTTCTGCCCCTCAATTTTTATTGATCCCATCTCAAAACAAGAAACTTTCAAAATTCTAAGTGACTTAAATGAAAGAAAATCATGTGGATACGATCAGGTACGCATAAAGCACATTAAAGCATGCAAAATCTCCTTAGCTGATCTCGTGACAAACTTTATCAATGAAAGTATATCTACAGGAAACATCCCTAATAAACTCAAAATTGCTATTTTAAGACCAATTTACAAAAGTGGAACTAAATCCGATTGCACTAACTATAGACCCATTGCCATATTACCCGTTCTTCACAAAATACTTGAAAGATATGTAGCTAATGTTTTTATTTGAAATTTAAAATTAATATCTGTAATCCACCTTATAATTTTTTGTCAACTTATATTACTTTATTTGATATGCAGTCTTCAACTTACTCATTCTATTTGCAATTGTTTTTGCATTATTTCAACTTACTCATTCTATTCTTAATGCCCAACAACTACGATCACAATACTCCCATTAAATTTATTAAATATTTGATAAGGTTTAGAAAATTTATATTAGTTTATTATTACTTATTGTTTTTCGTATAAATAAAATAAATTTTTGAGGTGATATGAACTGACTTTTGAATTACCTATCCTGTTCTATTTTCTTTTTTTTTTGGGGGGGGGGGGGGGGGCGGATTACTGGCAAAAGAAAAAATGGCCCGCGGTCTTAGAGAAGTTGGACAGCAGTGTTCTAGCCAATTTCTTGAAAAAACATAACATTATTAGTGAAAAGCAATATGGTTTCCAAAAAGGTAAAAATACAATTACACTTTTAACGGAGTTTTCTGACGTCATTAATGGAACTTTAAACAACGGAAAAAAAGCAGCAGCTATCTTTCTGGACTTTTGTAAGGCATTTGATACGTTGGATCACGATATTTTACTTCAAAAATTGTATATTTATGGTGTCCGAGGTATTACCCTTAAATGGTTTGAAAATTATTTAAAAAACAGGGTGCATGTTACCAAAATTAATGGCGTTTTTAGTGAGAAGAGAACAGTGTACACTGGTGTTCCACAAGGTTCAATTTTAGGTCCGCTTTTATTCATTATTTATATTAATGATCTAGCTAACCTTAAACTTAACTTTTAATCAACTTTTTACGAGAACTCCTGGTCCGCTTTTATTTATATGGCTCTCTTTACATATATGCTGATGACACCGCCTTGGTTAACGTGAATCACAATGTAGGAGACGCAGTCCGAGATACACAGGATGATTTTAACAAAATTATTTACTGGTCTAACATTAATCGTATTTAAATAAACTCGGAAAAAACCAAATGGATGAGCTTTCATTCACCAGGATACTATGATCTCTCATCTTATGCAATTAAAAACCACGAACCCTTGTGTCCCCACAACATGATAATTCATGACCCTGACTGCTGCGACTGTGATGTTATTGAGCGTGTCGAGAGCCATAAATATCTTGGACTTTACCTGGACGCAACCTTCCGATGGAATACACATATTCAAAAGTTAGCAGGGAAATTGCGTCTATGTGCATCTAAACTTTGCAAACTACAATTTGTTGCAAGCACACATACATGTATTTTGGTTTACAAAGCTATCTGTGAATCTATATTTACTTATGGTTTGACAATATATGGCTCAACTAACCTCAGAAAATAGAAACTATTCAATCATCCATTGCTAAAAATATAATCACATACAACTTAAGAAATTCATTTTATCATAGCGAACAAAGACTAAATTATCTAGGCGTGCTCTCTTTTCACAACCTTTACAAATACAGCATCATTTTAAAATATTTTGTGATAATCAATTTAAATCAAAAATCTCTCATGGGAAAAACACAAGGTTACAATCCAAAAATTATTTCCAACTTCCAAAAATATTAAACAATTACGGGAAATGTACAAGGGCATATACAATACCTTACGTGTTCAATCAATTGCCAGGAAAAATTATTTTATTAAACAATTTTAAAGAAATCAAAAATAACACTAAAAATTTTCTTCTAGGCACTAAATTTAATTTAAAAATTTGAACCACCCCAATGGAGCTTCTATTGAAATTCACATAATTCGATGACATTGTGTTAAACTATATTTTATGTATTTTCATGTAACGTTAGGGTTGGGTTGTTTTACCTCTGAGCGGCACTTTTTTGCACACCATGGGCTAAATGGCCAGGTCACATGGACCCCGAAGGCTCAGAGAAGGTTCGGGGAGGGGTACACTGGGGTAGCTGTTGGGAGACAGATGGTAGTCTCCAGGCAAGGCCATCCAGCGTGTTCCTTAACGTGCACAGGGTATGGCTCTCCCGCACACGGGGCCACGGCTTAACGTCCCATCCGACGGACGGCGGCCTTTTCAAGCCCATCGGTGTCCCCTACTGACCGTGGGCAGGGCGGGGAATTTTGCGGAGATAAATCTCAACGCTGACCCAGCTGGGACTCGAACCTGATAACTACAGATTACGAGCCTGGCGCGCTACCGACTGAGCCACCCCCGCCCCCATGTAACGTTATTATTCTCCTCTCCTGCAGATAAGCAGATGCTTTGCGGGTCATTTGTTTAAACTTTTGTATAACTAACATGAATATGAATAAAGATTATTATTATTATTAAAAAAAATGAGTCACCATAGTAGAATAAGTTGGATTGTTTTACCTCTGAGCGGCACTTTTTTTACACACAAATGGTTAAATAGCCGAGTCACAAGGATCCCGAAGGCTCAGAGAAGGTTGGGGGAGGTGTCCCACTGAACAGCTATTGGAGATAGATGGTAACATCCTGTCAAAGCCATCCAGCATGTTCTTTAATGTGCATAGTGTATGTCTCTCTCAAACGGCGACACGTCTTAACGTCCCATCTGAAGGACGGCGGCCATTCCAAGACCATCGGTGTTCCCAACTGACCGTGGGTAGGCGGGGAATCAGCTGAGCCAGAGTTGAGAAAAAAAACCTCAACGCTGGCTCAGCTGGGACTCAAGCCTGGAGCTGCAGATTACGAGCCTAGCACGCTACCGACTGAGTCCCTCCGCCGTTCAGTTTGCGTTTAGTAAAGAATGCTCTGTTCAATTCCTCCTGCGTGTCATGCGCACTGTTTCCTTCCGTTCATAACTCTCGCGACACAGGAAGTTACGTCGTCTGAAGAAGAGCTACTGGCCACCGTGGGAAACGAGCGATTGTCGCTTTCTGGTGTGAAATACCTCTGTCCACACACAAGTGGAAAGATTCTGCGAAACCAATGGCCTGAGAAAGCTCAATAAACTCTGATTACTGGAAATGGGAGAAAATGCCAACATTCTGAACCCGATAATGACAGCTTATGATACGCTTACAGTTTTACCAAAACATAAATACCATGTTATGTGTGGGGAGGGGGTGGCTCAGTCGGTTTTGCGCCAGGCTCGTAATCTGTAGTTCCCAGGTTCGAGTCCCAGTTGGGTCAGCATTGATATTTATCTCCGCAAAATTCCCAGCCTTGCCCACGGGGAGTAGGGGACACCGATGGCTTGGAAAGGCCGCTGTCCGTCGGATGGGACGTTAAGCCGTGGCCCCGTGGGCGGGAGAGCCATACCCTGTGCACGTTAAAGAACATACTGTATGGCTTTGACGGGAGGCTACCATCTGTCTCCCAACAGCTATTCCAGTGGGTCCCCTCCCCCAACCTTCTCTGAACTTTCGGGGTCCTTGTGACATGGCCATTTAGCTCATGGTGTGCAAAAAAGTGCCGCTCAGAGGTAAAACAACCCAAAAACTGTCATGTGCCCCCTCAAATTTCTCTAAGCCCTAGTGGTCTCTAACCCAGCAAATTTCTCTAAGCCCTAGTGGTCTTTGTGACCTGGCCATTTAACCCATTGTGTGCAAAAAAAAGTGCCACTCAGAGGTAAAACAACCTAACTCAACTTATTGTCATCCCTTCCCCCAACATCGAAACTAATTCTCGAACACTCCTAGAAACAAACGAAATCTCGGTCACCGCTCCCCCCCCCCCCAAACATCGAAACTAATTCTCGAACACTCCTAGAAACAAACGAAATCTCGGTCACACCTCCCCCCCCCCCCCAAACATCGAAACTAATTCTCGAACACTCCTAGAAACAAACTAAATCTCGGTCACCCCTCCCCCACACATTGAAACTAATTCTCGAACACTCCTAGAAACAAACGAAATCTCGGTCACCCCTCCCCCACACATCGAAACTAATTCTCGAACACTCCTAGAAACAAACGAAATCTCGGTCACCCCTCCCCCACACATCGAAACTAATTCTCGAACACTCCTAGAAACAAACGAAATCTCGGTCACCCCTCCCCCACACATCGAAACTAATTCTCGAACACTCCTAGAAACAAACTAAATCTCGGTCACCCCTCTCCCCAACATCGTAACTAATTCTCGAACACTCCTAGAAACAAATTAAATCTCGGTCACCCCTCCCCCACACATCGAAACTGATTCTCGAACACTCCTAGAAATAAACTAAATCTCGGTCACCCCTCTCCCCAACATCGTAACTAATTCTCGAACACTCCTAGAAACAAACTAAATCTCGGTCACCCCTCCCCCACACATCGAAACTGATTCTCGAACACTCCTAGAAACAAACTAAATCTCGGTCACCCCTCTCCCCAACATCGTAACTAATTCTCGAACACTCCTAGAAACAAACTAAATCTCGGTCACCCCTCCCCCACACATCGAAACTGATTCTCGAACACTCCTAGAAACAAACTAAATCTCGGTCACCCCTCTCCCCAACATCGTAACTAATTCTCGAACACTCCTAGAAACAAACTAAATCTCGGTCACCCCTCCCCCACACATCGAAACTAATTCTCGAACACTCCTAGAAACAAACTAAATCTCGGTCACCCCTCTCCCCAACATCGTAACTAATTCTCGAACACTCCTAGAAACAAACTAAATCTCGGTCACCCCTCTCCCCAACATCGTAACTAATTCTCGAACACTCCTAGAAACAAACTAAATCTCGGTCACCCCTCCCCCACACATCGAAACTGATTCTCGAACACTCCTAGAAATAAACTAAATCTCGGTCACCCCTCTCCCCAACATCGTAACTAATTCTCGAACACTCCTAGAAACAAACTAAATCTCGGTCACCCCTCCCCCACACATCGAAACTAATTCTCGAACACTCCTAGAAACAAACTAAATCTCGGTCACCCCTCTCCCCAACATCGTAACTAATTCTCGAACACTCCTAGAAACAAACTAAATCTCGGTCACCCCTCCCCCACACATCGAAACTGATTCTCGAACACTCCTAGAAACAAACTAAATCTCGGTCACCCCTCTCCCCAACATCGTAACTAATTCTCGAACACTCCTAGAAACAAACAAAATCTCGGTCACCCCTCCCCCACACATCGAAACTAATTCTCGAACACTCCTAGAAACAAACTAAATCTCGGTCACCCCTCTCCCCAACATCGTAACTAATTCTCGAACACTCCTAGAAACAAACTAAATCTCGGTCACCCCTCCCCCACACATCGAAACTGATTCTCGAACACTCCTAGAAATAAACTAAATCTCGGTCACCCCTCTCCCCAACATCGTAACTAATTCTCGAACACTCCTAGAAACAAACTAAATCTCGGTCACCCCTCCCCCACACATCGAAACTGATTCTCGAACACTCCTAGAAACAAACTAAATCTCGGTCACTCCTCTCCCCAACATCGTAACTAATTCTCGAACACTCCTAGAAACAAACTAAATCTCGGTCACCCCTCTCCCCAACATCGTAACTAATTCTCGAACACTCCTAGAAACAAACTAAATCTCGGTCACCCCTCCCCCACACATCGAAACTGATTCTCGAACACTCCTAGAAATAAACTAAATCTCGGTCACCCCTCTCCCCAACATCGTAACTAATTCTCGAACACTCCTAGAAACAAACTAAATCTCGGTCACCCCTCCCCCACACATCGAAACTGATTCTCGAACACTCCTAGAAACAAACCAAATCTCGGTCACCCCTCTCCCCAACATCGTAACTAATTCTCGAACACTCCTAGAAACAAACTAAATCTCGGTCACCCCTCCCCCACACATCGAAACTAATTCTCCAACACTCCTAGAAACAAACTAAATCTCGGTCACCCCTCTCCCCAACATCGTAACTAATTCTCGAACACTCCTAGAAACAAACTAAATCTCGGTCACCCCTCTCCCCAACATCGTAACTAATTCTCGAACACTCCTAGAAACAAACTAAATCTCGGTCACCCCTCCCCCACACATCGAAACTGATTCTCGAACACTCCTAGAAATAAACTAAATCTCGGTCACCCCTCTCCCCAACATCGTAACTAATTCTCGAACACTCCTAGAAACAAACTAAATCTCGGTCACCCCTCCCCCACACATCGAAACTAATTCTCGAACACTCCTAGAAACAAACTAAATCTCGGTCACCCCTCTCCCCAACATCGTAACTAATTCTCGAACACTCCTAGAAACAAACTAAATCTCGGTCACCCCTCCCCCACACATCGAAACTGATTCTCGAACACTCCTAGAAACAAACTAAATCTCGGTCACCCCTCTCCCCAACATCGTAACTAATTCTCGAACACTCCTAGAAACAAACTAAATCTCGGTCACCCCTCCCCCACACATCGAAACTAATTCTCGAACACTCCTAGAAACAAACTAAATCTCGGTCACCCCTCTCCCCAACATCGTAACTAATTCTCGAACACTCCTAGAAACAAACTAAATCTCGGTCACCCCTCCCCCACACATCGAAACTGATTCTCGAACACTCCTAGAAATAAACTAAATCTCGGTCACCCCTCTCCCCAACATCGTAACTAATTCTCGAACACTCCTAGAAACAAACTAAATCTCGGTCACCCCTCCCCCACACATCGAAACTAATTCTCGAACACTCCTAGAAACAAACGAAATCTCGGTCACCCCTCCCCCACACATCGAAACTAATTCTCGAACACTCCTAGAAACAAACTAAATCTCGGTCACCCCTCTCCCCAACATCGTAACTAATTCTCGAACACTCCTAGAAACAAACTAAATCTCGGTCACCCCTCCCCCACACATCGAAACTGATTCTCGAACACTCCTAGAAATAAACTAAATCTCGGTCACCCCTCTCCCCAACATCGTAACTAATTCTCGAACACTCCTAGAAACAAACTAAATCTCGGTCACCCCTCCCCCACACATCGAAACTGATTCTCGAACACTCCTAGAAACAAACTAAATCTCGGTCACCCCTCTCCCCAACATCGTAACTAATTCTCGAACACTCCTAGAAACAAACTAAATCTCGGTCACCCCTCCCCCACACATCGAAACTGATTCTCGAACACTCCTAGAAATAAACTAAATCTCGGTCACCCCTCTCCCCAACATCGTAACTAATTCTCGAACACTCCTAGAAACAAACTAAATCTCGGTCACCCCTCCCCCACACATCGAAACTGATTCTCGAACACTCCTAGAAACAAACTAAATCTCGGTCACCCCTCTCCCCAACATCGTAACTAATTCTCGAACACTCCTAGAAACAAACTAAATCTCGGTCACCCCTCCCCCACACATCGAAACTGATTCTCGAACACTCCTAGAAATAAACTAAATCTCGGTCACCCCTCTCCCCAACATCGTAACTAATTCTCGAACACTCCTAGAAACAAACTAAATCTCGGTCACCCCTCCCCCACACATCGAAACTGATTCTCGAACACTCCTAGAAACAAACTAAATCTCGGTCACCCCTCTCCCCAACATCGTAACTAATTCTCGAACACTCCTAGAAACAAACTAAATCTCGGTCACCCCTCCCCCACACATCGAAACTGATTTTCGAACACTCCTAGAAATAAACTAAATCTCGGTCACCCCTCTCCCCAACATCGTAACTAATTCTCGAACACTCCTAGAAACAAACTAAATCTCGGTCACCCCTCCCCCACACATCGAAACTGATTCTCGAACACTCCTAGAAACAAACTAAATCTCGGTCACCCCTCTCCCCAACATCGTAACTAATTCTCGAACACTCCTAGAAACAAACTAAATCTCGGTCACCCCTCCCCCACACATCGAAACTGATTCTCGAACACTCCTAGAAATAAACTAAATCTCGGTCACCCCTCTCCCCAACATCGTAACTAATTCTCGAACACTCCTAGAAACAAACTAAATCTCGGTCACCCCTCCCCCACACATCGAAACTGATTCTCGAACACTCCTAGAAACAAACTAAATCTCGGTCACCCCTCTCCCCAACATCGTAACTAATTCTCGAACACTCCTAGAAACAAACTAAATCTCGGTCACCCCTCCCCCACACATCGAAACTGATTCTCGAACACTCCTAGAAATAAACTAAATCTCGGTCACCCCTCTCCCCAACATCGTAACTAATTCTCGAACACTCCTAGAAACAAACTAAATCTCGGTCACCCCTCCCCCACACATCGAAACTAATTCTCGAACACTCCTAGAAACAAACGAAATCTCGGTCACCCCTCCCCCACACATCGAAACTAATTCTCGAACACTCCTAGAAACAAACTAAATCTCGGTCACCCCTCTCCCCAACATCGTAACTAATTCTCGAACACTCCTAGAAACAAACTAAATCTCGGTCACCCCTCCCCCACACATCGAAACTGATTCTCGAACACTCCTAGAAACAAACTAAATCTCGGTCACCCCTCTCCCCAACATCGAAACTAATTCTCGAACACTCCTAGAAACAAACTAAATCTCGGTCACCCCTCCCCCACACATCGTAACTAATTCTCGAACACTCCTAGAAACAAACTAAATCTCGGTCACCCCTCTCCCCAACATCGAAACTAATTCTCGAACACTCCTAGAAACAAACTAAATCTCGGTCACCCCTCTCCCCAACATCGTAACTAATTCTCGAACACTCCTAGAAACAAACTAAATCTCGGTCACCCCTCTCCCCAACATCGTAACTAATTCTCGAACACTCCTAGAAACAAACTAAATCTCGGTCACCCCTCCCCCACACATCGAAACTGATTCTCGAACACTCCTAGAAACAAACTAAATCTCGGTCACCCCTCTCCCCAACATCGTAACTAATTCTCGAACACTCCTAGAAACAAACTAAATCTCGGTCACCCCTCCCCCACACATCGAAACTGATTCTCGAACACTCCTAGAAACAAACTAAATCTCGGTCACCCCTCTCCCCAACATCGTAACTAATTCTCGAACACTCCTAGAAACAAACTAAATCTCGGTCACCCCTCCCCCACACATCGAAACTGATTCTCGAACACTCCTAGAAACAAACTAAATCTCGGTCACCCCTCCCCCACACATCGAAACTAATTCTCGAACACTCCTAGAAACAAACTAAATCTCGGTCACCCCTCTCCCCAACATCGTAACTAATTCTCGAACACTCCTAGAAACAAACGAAATCTCGGTCACCCCTCCCCCACACATTGAAACTAATTCTCGAACACTCCTAGAAACAAACTAAATCTCGATCACCCCTCCCCCACACATCGAAACTAATTTTCGAACACTCCTAGAAATAAACGACTTCTATTAATATCGAGTATTAATTTCGATGTTGGGGGTAAGGGTGAAATCTCGGTCACCCTTACCCCCAACATCGAAATTAATTCTCGAAAACTCCTAGAAATAAACTAAATCTCGATCACCCCTACCCCACATTGGAACTATTTCTCGGTCACCCCTACCCCTACATCGAGACAAATTCTCGAACCCTACTAAAAACATAGAAACAAACTAAATCTCGGTCACCCTGCGAAACTAAAACTAAATCCTCGATAAGTCCCTGTCTCTAGAATGATACAAAAAATACTGAAAATTAAAAATGGAGACTTACTAGTGGAAAATGGTTAAAAACAAAATTGTTCCTGATGTGGCTAAAATCCTAAATTCGCTACAATGAAAAATAATATCACAAAGTAATGTGGAAAAAAACTGAGGTAGTTCTGACGTTAATCACAGTTTGGTGCTTCTCTTCACAAACCTAAATATCGGTGTTTTAACCCCCTTCACCTCCCCCCAAGTTCTTTCACACTTAAGTGCCCCCCCCCCTTCCAAATAGGTGACCCTTCCTAGCAGGAACTCCCACCTGATGACACTCAGTAATCGTTCACTTCCAAGAATGAAGTCGGAACATTTAGAAGCAAGAGGTGCGGATTCCTAGAAACACTTACCAAATTCTGACACTTGAAGTACGGTCACTGCTTTTGACGGATGCCGGGTCTCCATTAAAGACTTATTTTCGACGAAAATAAGTCTCACGGCATGTTTATATCCTCTTCAAGCCATTTCGTGATGCGAGATGTGCAGACAATAAGTGCTCCACAGAAAATTGTCCCCTTGGTAATGTCTGTTGTTCGTGTAACACTTCAGCATCTTTGGAGAACAATTTAGTGACAGCATGAAACCACTAAAATGTTTATTCTGCATTTTGATGATTATCTCAGTAAAGCTTTGGTTTGTTTTACCTCTGAGCGGCACTTTTTTGCACACCATGGGCTAAATGGCCAGGTCACAAAGACCACGAAGACTCAGAGAAGGTTGAGGGAGGAGACTCACTGGAACAGCTGTTGGGAGACAGATGGTAGCCTCCAGTCAACGCCATCCAATGTGTTCTCTAACATTGGGTTGTTTTACCTCTGAGAGGAACTTTTTTGCACACCATGGGCTAAATGGCCAGGTCACAAAGACCCCGAAAACTCAGAGAAGTTTGGGGGAGGGGACCCACTGGAACAGCTGTTGGGGGACAGATGGTAGCCTCCCATCAAGGCCATCCAGCGTGTTCTTTAACGTTGGGTTGTTTTACCACTGAGCGGAACTTTTTTGCACACCATGGGCTAAATGGCCAGGTCACAAAGACCCCGAAGAATCAGAGAAGGTGGGGGGAGGAGACTCACTGGAACAGCTGTTGGGAGACAGATGGTAGCCTTCAGTCAAGGCCATCCAATGTATTCTTTAACGTGCACAGGGTATGGATCTCCCGCACACGGAGCCACGGCTTAACATCCCATCCGACGGACAGCGGCCTTTCCAAGCCCATTGATGTCCCCTACTGATGGTGGGCAGGGCGGGGAATTTTGCGGAGATAAATCTCAACCCTGAACCAGCTGGGACTCGAACCTGGGATATACAGATTACGAGCTTACTCTGTGTAAAGCTTTACGGGTATTCGATAGAAAAATAGAAACAGTTCCATGATATCTCAATAGAAAATCACCTTGAGAGTTGAATGACTTCTTTAATACGATTTCTAATAAAAAAAATATGTCTTAAGGTGAATTAAAGATCTCAATTAAATCTATCTAAATCTCGATTTTAAACAATATTTTTTTCAATATTCAGAGTTATGAACGCTGGAATATTTAAGAGGCTACAAAAAAATTGACACCAAAATTTAATTGAAACATTAAAACTTTCTACTAGAGTCGACTATGATATCTGATCTCTCAACCTATTTTAATTAAATTTTGAAGTCAATTTTTGTAGTCTGTTAAATATTCCAACGTTCATCATCATCATCATCCTCATCCTCAAGCAGCCATGGGCTACGGAGGTCCAACCAGACCACGCAGTTTAATTCTCCAAGCATATCTGTCCTGAGCTACATCTGCTGCATCCGGCCACTGTTCATAACTCTTTAAATACTGAACAAATATTGTTTAAAATCGAGATTTAGATAGATTAGATAGAGATCTTTAATTCAACTTAAGACATAAGTTTCATTAGAAATGAAATCGAACAAGTTATTGAATTCTGAATGTGATTTTTCTATTGAGATAACATGGAACTGTTTCCATTTTTCTATTCAGATAACGCGGAACTGTTTCCATTTTTCTATTCAGATAACGCGAAACTGTTCCCATTTTTCTATTCAGATAACGCGGAACTGTTCCCATTTTTCTATTCAGATAACGCGGAACTGTTCCCATTTTTCTATTCAGATAACGCGGAACTGTTCCCATTTATCTATTCAGAAGACGCGGAACTGTTCCCATTTTTCTATTCAGATAACGCGGAACTGTTCCCATTTTTCTATTCAGATAACGCGGAACTGTTCCCATTTATCTATTCAGATAACGCGGAACTGTTCCCAGTTTTCTATTCAGATAACGCGGAACTGTTCCCATTTTTCTATTCAGATAACGCGAAACTGTTCCCATTTTTCTATTCAGATAACGCGGAACTGTTCCCATTTATCTATTCAGATAACGCGGAACTGTTCCCAGTTTTCTATTCAGATAACGCTGAACTGTTCCCATTTTTCTATTCAGATAACGCGGAACTGTTTCCACTTTTCTGTCCCGGTACCTGTATATCGCGCCTATTTTTTAATCTATCGACCTCAAATTTTAGACATTCATTATGCTCACATTCATTATGCTCCTCATATAACGTACCAAAGATTTTTGGTTCATTCACGATAGAAAATCCTATTCCAGGATTCTAATTTTTTTCACGAAGCTTTTGAAGTCTGAAAAGCAAAGATAATCAAGGGACGCTCACGAAAGGTTAATAATAGTATTTACAGGGAACGTTGTGATTTACAGAATTGTTCTGTGACAATGTGCTATTAAATTGGAAGATTTTAGATTTTGAACAGTTTGAAAAAAAATAAAAACACAGTAATTTAATTTCTTAAATAATGAGTGGAAATTTAATCAAACCAAAAAAAAAGTCTGTTTCAACCGGCTTAGTTTCTCTGCAATCTTTTTAATTCGTTCAAGAAGGCACTTTTTTTCCCACACAATGGACTAAATAACCAGGTAACAAGGACCCCGAGGTCTTAGAGAAGGTTGGGGAAGGGGACTCACTAGACAGCTGTTAGGACACAGATGGTTAACGTGCACAGGGTATGACTCTCCCGCACACGGTGCCACGGCTTAACATCCCATCCGACGGACGGCGGCCTTTCCAAGCCCATCGGTGTCCTCTATTGACCATGGGCAGGGCGGGGAGTTTTGCGGAGATAAATCTCAACGCTCACCCAGCTGGGACTCGAACCTAGGAACTACAGATTACGAGCCTGGCGGCTACCGACTCAGCCATCCCGCCGCTAGACTTTAAAGTGCTGCCACGTGTGCTGCCACCTACGCACGTTAAAGAACACGCTGGATGGCCTTGACGGGAGGCTACCATCTGTCTCCCAACAGCTGTCTAGTGAGTCCCCTTCCCCCAGGAGCGGGGGTGGCGCGCCACGCTCGTAATCTGTAGTTCCCAGGTTCGAGCTGGGTCAGCGTTCAGATTTATCTCCGCAAAATTCCCCGCCCTGCCCACGGTCAGTAGGGGACACCGATGGGCTTGGAAAGGCCGCCGTCCGTAGGATGGGACTTTAAGCCGTGGCGCCGTGTGCGGGAGAGCCATATACTGTGCACGTTAAAGAACACGCTGGATGGCCTTGACGGGAGACTATCATCTGTCTCCTAACAGCTGTTCCAGTGGGTCCCCTCCCCCAACCTTCTCTTAGCCTTCGGGGTCCATGTGACCTGGCCATTTAGCCCATGGTGTGCAAAAAAGTGCCGCTCAGAGGTAAAACAACCCAACCCCTTCCCCCAACCTTTAGGGTCCTTGTAACCTGCTCCTTTAGCCCTTTTCGAGATAAAACATTCCAACCCAGCGATAAATCTAAAAATTTCCCTTAAAACCATAAATAGCTATTTAAAACAGCCCAACTTACGAAAAAAAACTCCCACTCAAACATTCCACAAATCTGCACAACCATATTTGATAGATTCACACATACCTAACTTAAAAAAAAAACGCTATTTATTAAATTTTGCTTTAAACATCAGGTCAGTGATTCCCTTTTATCTATATATGCCTGGAGGTCTTGCTTCAGAGTCATTCATTACTCATAAAGCTCTCAGAAAGGACAGACCGATCAGGTAAAAACCAGCCACACGATCGGTCAGTATGTTCCTGTTCACACATCACTTCCCCGAAAGAGGGAAGTAATTGAAGACATATACAGACATTTAAGCCTCGGCTTATCGGCCATCTTTCCGCCATGTTAAACTTACTGGTGCTAGGGAACTCTTCTTGAGCGTTTGGCAGTACGTGGCGGAAATTTTGCCCTTACGGTTGACGTGTTTTCTCCCCTTTTTATTCTGTCTATTGGGCCAGTAATTAAATGCTCTTGAATAAATCATTAGGACTGCAGGAGGAGGTAATTCGAAGTTGATGTTGTATGTCAAAATCCGGCACTTTCAATTCCTTTTTTTTTTTTGTTTTTATTTATAGTTTGCCATAGAGGTAGTTGTGAAGGAATACGCGTGTTTGGATGTGCTGTATTTTTTTAAATAATTAGTTAATAAAAGTGATTTAATCAAGAACTCTCAAAGTTTTGCTTTGTATGGAACACGTTAGGTTTTTTTTTTTTGTTCTTTTTTTGCCTCTGCCCAGGAAGTGGCTGAGGCAGTGGTTCTCATCCTTTTATGCTTCACGTACCCCCGGAAATGTGTATGCAACTGGCGTACCCATTGTATAGATAGATAAAACTATAGTTATAGTATAACAATGGGAATAAAATAAAACATATATATCAGTGGTTCTCAACCTTTTATGCTTCACGTACCCCCTGGAAATGTGTATGTAACTGGCGTACCCCTTGTATAGATAGATAAACCTATAATTATAGTATAAACAATAGGAATAAAATAAAACATATATATCAGTGGTTCTCAACCTTTTATGCTTCACGTACCCCCTGGAAATGTGTATGTAACTGGCGTACCCCTTGTATAGATAGATAAACCTATAATTATAGTATAACAATGGGAATAAAATAAAACATATATATCAGTGGTTCTCAACCTTTTATGCTTCACGTATCCCCTGGAAATGTGTATGTAACTGGCGTACCCCTTGTATAGATAGATAAACCTATAATTATAGTATAACAATGGGAATAAAATAAAACATATATATCAGCGGTGCTCAACCTTTTATGCTTCACGTACCCCCTGGAAATGTGTATGTAACTGGCGTACCCCTTGTATAGATAGATAAACCTATAATTATAGTATAACAATGGGAATAAAATAAAACATATATATCAGCGGTGCTCAACCTTTTATGCTTCACGTACCCCCTGGAAATGTGTATGTAACTGGCGTACCCCTTGTATAGATAGATAAACCTATAATTATAGTATAACAATGGGAATAAAATAAAACATATATATCAGTGGTTCTCAACCTTTTATGCTTCACGTACCCCCTGGAAATGTGTATGTAACTGGCGTACCCCTTGTATAGATAGATAAAACTATAGTTAGAGTATAACAATGGGAATAAAATAAAACATATGTATCAATGGTTCTCAACCTTTTATGCTTCACGTATGTAACTGGCGTACCCCTTGTATAGATAGATAAAACTATAGTTATAGTATAACAATGGGAAGAAAATAAAACATATATATCAGTGGTTCTCCTCCTTTTATGCTTCACGTACCCCCTGGAAATGTGTATGTAACTGGCGTACCCCTTGTATAGATAGATAAAACTATAGTTATAGTATAACAATGGGAATAAAATAAAACATATATATCAGTGGTTCTCAACCTTTTATGCTTCATGTACCCCCTGGAAATGTGTATGTAAATGTGTATGAAAAATTAAAACACATGTATATACACATTAAATTTTGTATTCATAAATTACATACATCAATAAAACACAAAAAATTACATAAACAATTTAACAAATATAAAATTATAAACATTTTACTGGGTAATCAGTGAAATGGACATGTTACTAGATCTAAAGACTTTTGAGCTCTCACGGCGTACATTCGCTCAAAAAAATACCCGAAGACTATGATTGATTACAGAATTCAGAAAAAATGTCTGGCAACGATTTTTTTAGAAATTAGTGCAACTTTTTTTAGAAAATCTGGCAACCTTCTTGTTACGTTTTTTTTTTTTTGAAAAGTCACATTGAAAGCATGTTACGTAACACGAAGGTTGCCAGATCATTAATTTCTAAAAAAAATCGTTGCCAGATATTTTTTCTGAATTCTGTAATCAACCATGGCGTTCGGATACTTTTTTGAGCGACTGTAGGTGGTCACATTATTTTGATACTAGACCGTGTGGGCTCACTCACGGAAATATTGAGCGTGTGCAGTTACCGTTCACAGCAAACTGGGGGAATGCAGGGATCGTGTGCAGTAACTGCACACGCTCCAGTTTGCTGTGAACGGTAACTGGAGCGTGTACAGTTGCTGTACACGCTCCAGATATTTCTCCTGAATTCTGTAATCACGTGACACGAAGGTTGCCAGATCACTATTTTCTAAAAAAATATCGTTGCCAGATATTTTTTCTGAATTCTGTAATCAACTATAGCGTTCGGATATTTTCATGAGAGACTGTACCCCAAAAAATTTTACCGCGTACCACTTTGAGAACCTCTTCCCTGAGGGATAGGTTGGGGTTGTTTTACCTCTGAGCTGCACTTTTTTCACATCATGGGCTAAATGGCCAGGTCACATGGACCCCGAAGGCTCAGAGAAGATTGGGAGAGGGAACCCACTGGAACAGCTGTTGTGAGACAGATGGTAGCCTCCCGTCAAGGCCATCCATCGTGTTCTTTAATGTGCACAGGGTATGGCTCTCCCACACACGGGGCCACGGTTTAACGTCCCATCCGACGGACGGCGGCCTTTCCAAGTCCATCGGTGTCCCCTACTGACCGTGGGCAGGGCGGGGAATGTTGCGGAGATAAATCTCAACGCTTACCCAGCTGGGACTCGAACCTGGGAACTACAGATTACGAGCCCGGCGCGCTACCGACTGAGCCACCCGCGCTCCCTGAGGGATAAGAGTTTGAACAAGATGCTAAACGTCGAACCTCTGTAACGTCTGAACTTCTGAAATAAGTTTCTCTTTTTGAAGAATGTGATAGCAGATGAAGATCTGAATTAAATATATTGTTACGACAGATGAACATTCAACCATAAAACAACCCATGTTGCAATTGACGCTCGTGCTACGCTTCAGAGTGAGAATTACGTCACTAGCTTATTGGTATATTATTTCTGCAGCAATAAAATATTGACTTGTTTCCTTTTGGTGAAGTTAGTGTTACATGAATCTAAGTGAAAAGGTAACTTACATTTTTTTTTTTGCACTTATGGGAAGATTATTCATGAGTTGGGTTGTTTTACCTCTGAGCTGCACTTTTTTTGCATACAATGGGCTAAATGGCCAGGTCATAAGGATGCCCTAAAAAATAAAGGAGCTTATTACTGAAAATACACGTAAAAATATCTTTCCATAATATTAATAAATAAAAAATAATTATTTCCGACATCGAAACATTTTTTTAAAGGAAAAACCAAGTGTTTGTTTTAAAAAAAATTAATAACCTCATCCCAAACTCACTCAAAATTGTCCATCTATTTCGTCAACCAGCACCTTAGGCTAATTACACTGGTTTCCATAAATTAAGGATAGGGTTGGGTTGTTTTACCTCTGAGCGGCACTCTTTTGCTCACCATGGGCTAAATGGCCAGGTCACATGTACCCCGAAGGCTCAGAGAAGGTTGGGGGGGGGGACCCAATGGAACAGCTGTTGGGAGACAGATGGTAGCCTCCCGTCGAGGCCATCCAGTGTGTTCTTTAATGTGCACAGGGTATGGCTCTCCCGCACACGGGGCCACGGCTTAACGTCCCATCCGACGGACGGCGGCCTTTCCAAGCCCATCGGTGTCCCCTACTGACCGTGAGCAGGGCGGGGAATTTTGCGGAGATAAATCTCAACGCTGACCCAGCGGGGACTCGAACCTGGGAACTACAGATTACGAGCCTGGCGCGCTACCGACTGAGCCACCCCCGCCCCCTAAATTAAGGATAATCCCAATGTTAAGTCAATGGGAAGCTAATATCAAAGCTCTATAACTTCTAAAATAAGTTTTTTTAGTTTTGAAAAATGTGATTGCAGATAAAGATCTCAATCAAATAAATCAATATCTCCATTTTCAACAATATTCGTTCAATATTTAATGAGTTATGGAAGTTTGAATATTTAACAACAGCAATGCCAGTCTTAAGAAACTTTTACAAAACTGAAGAATAGTGAAAGAATTCTTTACACAAAGTTCTAAAATACAAACTCATTTTATTAAACACTTGGATACAATACTTATTACTAAGTTTTAATTAACTTCTGAAGTCAATTTTTGTGGCTAGCATTGTCATCGCTAAATATTCAAACTTCCATAACTCATTAAATACTGAACGAAGATTGTTGAAAATCGAGATTTAAACAGATTTGATTACGGTCTTTAATTTATCTTCAATCATATTTTTACATTAAATCATCAGAAGTTATACAGCTTCAAAATTACAATCCCATCGACATAAAATGCAAATTTTAGAATTTTTTAGTCATCTTTTTTCCCATATAATTCGGGTTTCTCTGTCCACTGAAGCGGCTAAAAAACAGACTTTTAAATGTTCAGCTACATTTCCTTTGGTAATAGTAGGAAGTCATTCTCTCTAATCAACTACAATAAGCTAATCCTTTGGAAATTTCATTCATTCCTACGGAGCCCAGAAGCTACAGAAAGGAAAACGGAGATTAAATTTAAGTACAGAGCGAAGAACAAGTGTCAGAATGTGACAGAAATTTAGAATGATGATGAAAAATCACTTAAATGTAAGTTGCATTTTTCCTTGACTAAAATTTGAGATCTTCGGCTTCTGAATATGAGTCAGAGATACTGCGAAATAGGAGAATGATGTTCACGACTTTCGATAAGGCTGGTCGCTTTTTCTGCTGTGACAAATGAGGTAAAGAATAAATTGACAGAGAGAGAGAGAGAACGAGTAGAAAATGTCTGGAATTTGTGGTCCCCTGTTTTTCGCTGCAAAACGAATATAAATAAAGGGTTAGTCACTAGCTTCCAAAATCGTGAAAACCTCTGCGAACACGAAATGCTCATTTTCAAAAAATGAATTAAATTTTTAATTTAATTTTTCCCCCCTTTAGCCCCCTCTGACGCTGCAAATTCGAACATATAAGGATATAGAACTATCGATATATGTTCTTAGTAGTAGGTAATTAGTGATCTAGCAACCTTCGTGTCACGTAACACGAAGGTTGCCAGATCACTAATTTCAAAAAAAAAAAATCGTTTCCAGAGATTTTTTCTGAATTCTGCAATCAACCATAGTGTTCGGATACTTTTTTGAGCGACTGTACCTTCAATTCTTTTGGCGCCGTTTTCCATCCTTACTCAAATTCCCCTTTATTCAATCGTTTAAATATTTCGCGCTTTGAATAACCTGAAACGTCCTTTTACACTAAACCAAACCTCCGATACGCTATCTTACTTTTACCTCTCGGAAAAATTAAAGTTTTAGCTCCTCTAAAAGGCAAAACACTAAACACGTTTTAATCTTTCTTTCAAGTCACGGTTTATTTTTTACCTATGCACATAGCCATACGCTATGCATGATAGAGAATACGCTGGATAGCCTTGACGGGAGGCTACCATCTGTCTCCCAGCAACTGTTCCAGTGGGGTTCCATGGTTCTTCCCCCAACCTTTTCTGAGCCTTTGGGATCCTTGTGACCTGGCCATTTAGTCCATGGTGTAACAAAAAAGTGCACCTCAGAGGCAAAACAATCCAACCCCCAACATTTTCTGAGCCTACGGGATCCTTCTGACCTGGCAATTTAGTCCATGGTGTAACAAAAAAGTGCACCTCAGAGGTAAAACAATCTAACCCCCAACCTTTTCTGAGTCTATGGGATCCTTGTGACCTGGCCATTTAGTTCATGGTGTAACAAAAAAGTGCACCTCAGAGATAAAGCAATCCAACTCCCAACCTTTTCTGAGCCTATGGGATCCTTGTGACCTGGCCATTTAGTCCATGGTGTAACAAAAAAGTGCACCTCAGAGGTAAAACAATCCAACCCCCAACATTTTCTGAGCCTACGGGATCCTTGTGACCTGGCAATTTAGTCCATGGTGTAACAAAAAAGTGCACCTCAGAGGTAAATTGTGGGTTGTTTTACCTCTGAGCGGCACTTTTTTGCACACCATGGGCTAAATGGCCAGGCCACAAGGACCCCGAAGGCTCAGAGAAGGTTGGGGGAGGGGACCCACTGGAACAGCTGTTGGGAGACAGATGGTAGCTTCCCGTCAAGGCCATCCAGCGTGTTCTTTAACGTGCACAGGGTATGGCTCTCCCGCACACGGGGCCACGGCTTAACGTCCCATCCGACGGACGGCGGCCTTTCCAAGCCCATCGGTGTCCCCTACTGACCGTGGGCAGGGCGGGGAATTTTGCGGAGATAAATCTCAACGCTGACCCAGCTGGGACTCGAACCTGGGAACTACAGATTACAAGCCTGGCGCGCTACCGACTGAGCCACCCCCGCCCCTCTCAGAGGTAAAACAATCCAACTCCCAACCTTTTCTGAGCCTATGGGATCCTTGTGACCTGGCCATTTAGTCCACGGTGTAACAAAAAAGTGCACCTCAGAGGTAAAACAATCCAACCCCCAACCTTTTCTGAGCCTACGGGATCCTTGTGACCTGGCCATTTAGTCCATGGTGTAACAAAAAAGTGCACCTCAGAGGTAAAACAATCCAACCCCCAACCTTTTCTGAGCCTACGGGATCCTTGTGACCTGGCCATTTAGTCCATGGTGTAACAAAAAAGTGCAACTCAGAGGTAAAACAATCCAACCCCCAACCTTTTCTGAGCCTACGGGATCCTTGTGACCTGGCCATTTAGTCCATGGTGTAACAAAAAAGTTCACCTCAGAGGTAAAACAATCCAACTCCCAACCTTTTCTGAGCCTATGGGATCCGTGTGACCTAGCCATTTAGTCCACGGTGTAACAAAAAAGTGCACCTCAGAGGTAAAACAATCCAATTCCCAACCTTTTCTGAGCCTATGGGATCCTTTTGACCTGGCCATTTAGTCCATGGTGTAACAAAAAAGTGCACCTCAGAGGTAAAACAATCCAACTCCCAACCTTTTCTGAGCCTATGGGATCCTTGTGACCTAGCCATTTAGTCCACGGTGTAACAAAAAAGTGCACCTCAGAGGTAAAACAATCCAACCCCCAACCTTTTCTGAGCCTACGGGATCCTTGTGACCTGGCCATTTAGTCCATGGTGTAACAAAAAAGTGCACCTCAGAGGTAAAACAATCCAACCCCCAACATTTTCTGAGCCTACGGGATCCTTGTGACCTGGCAATTTAGTCCATGGTGTAACAAAATAGTGCACCTCAGAGGTAAAACAATCTAACCCCCAACCTTTTCTGAGCCTACGGGATCCTTGTGACCTGGCAATTTAGTCCATGGTGTAACAAAAAAGTGCACCTCAGAGGTAAAACAATCTAACCCCCAACCTTTTCTGAGTCTATGGGATCCTTGTGACCTGGCCATTTAGTTTATGGTGTAACAAAAAAGTGCACCTCAGAGATAAAACTATCCAACTCCCAACCTTTTCTGAGCCTATGGGATCCTTGTGACCTGGCCATTTAGTCCATGGTGTAACAAAAAAGTGCACCTCAGAGGCAAAACAATCCAACCCCCAACATTTTCTGAGCCTACGGGATCCTTGTGACCTGGCAATTTAGTCCATGGTGTAACAAAAAAGTGCACCTCAGAGGTAAAACAATCTAACCCCCAACCTTTTCTGAGCCAATGGGATCCTTGTGACCTGGCCATTTAGTTCATGGTGTAACAAAAAAGTGCACCTCAGAGATAAAACAATCCAACTACCAACCTTTCCTGAGCCTATGGGATCCTTGTGACCTGGCCATTTAGTCCATGGTGTAACAAAAAAGTGCACCTCAGAGGTAAAACAATCAAATTCCCAACCTTTTCTGAGCCTATGGGATCCTTGTGACCTGGCCATTTAGTCCATGGTGTAACAAAAAAGTGCACCTCAGAGGTAAAACAATCCAACTCCCAACCTTTTCTGAGCCTATGGGATCCTTGTGACCTGGCCATTTAGTCCATGGTGTAACAAAAAAGTGCACCTCAGAGGTAAAACAATCCAACCCCCAACCTTTTCTGAGCCTACGGGATCCTTGTGACCTGGCCATTTAGTCCATGGTGTAACAAAAAAGTGCAACCTCAGAGGTAAGACAATCCAACTCCCAACCTTTTCTGAGCCTATGGGATCCTTGTGACCTAGCCATTTAGTTCACGGTGTAACAAAAAAGTGCACCTCAGAGGTAAAACAATCCAACCCCCAACCTTTTCTGAGCCTACGGGATCCTTGTGACCTGGCCATTTAGTCCATGGTGTAACAAAAAAGTGCAACCTCAGAGGTAAGACAATCCAACTCCCAACCTTTTCTGAGCCTATGGGATCCTTGTGACCTAGCCATTTAGTTCACGGTGTAACAAAAAAGTGCACCTCAGAGGTAAAACAATCCAACCCCCAACCTTTTCTGAGCCTACGGGATCCTTGTGACCTGGCCATTTAGTCCATGGTGTAACAAAAAAGTGCACCTCAGAGGTAAAACAATCCAACTCCCAACCTTTTCTGAGCCTACGGGATCCTTGTGTCCTGGCCATTTAGTCCATGGTGTAACAAAAAAGTGCACCTCAGAGGTAAAACAATCTAACCCCCAACCTTTTCTGAACCTATGGGATCCTTGTGACCTGGCCATTTAGTTCATGGTGTAACAAAAAAGTGCACCTCAGAGATAAAACAATCCAACTCCCAACCTTTTCTGAGCCTATGGGATCCTTGTGACCTGGCCATTTAGTCCATGGTGTAACAAAAAAGTGCACCTCAGAGGTAAAACAATCCAACCCCCAACCTTTTCTGAGCCTACGGGATCCTTGTGCCCTGGCAATTTAGTCCATGGTGTAACAAAAAAGTGCAACTCAGAGGTAAAACAATCCAACCCCCAACCTTTTCTGAGCCTACGGGATCCTTGTGACCTGGCCATTTAGTCCATGGTGTAACAAAAAAGTGCACCTCAGAGGTAAAACAATCCAACTCCGAACCTTTTCTGAGCCTACGGGATCCTTGTGACCTGGCCATTTAGTCCATGGTGTAACAAAAAAGTGCACCTCAGAGGTAAAACAATCCAACCCCCAACCTTCTCTGAGTCTTCGGGATCCTTGTGACCTGGTCATTTAGTCCATGGTGTAACAAAAGAGTGCACCACAGAGGTAAAACAATCCAACCCCCAACCTTCTCTGAGTCTTCGGGATCCTTGTGACCTGGCCATTTAGTCCATGGTGTAACAAAAAAGTGCACCTCGGAGGTAAAACAATCCAACCCCCAACCTTCTCTGAGTCTTCGGGATCCTTGTGACCTGGCCATTTAGTCCATGGTGTAACAAAAAAGTGCACCTCAGAGGTAAAACAATCCAACCCCCAACCTTCTCTGAGTCTTCGGGATCCTTGTGACCTGGCCATTTAGTCCATGGTGTAACAAAAAAGTGCACCTCAGAGGTTCGATTTCTAACATAAAACGAACAACTAACTCACTGTCCCTAGTGGTAAGAAAACAAATCTTTGTTGCCAAAGTTGAAAGCTTCACTATTAGACTCTATAACCAAAATTTCAAGTTTCTCACGTAAATAAATCGTTTGCACTATTCGTTTAATATTTCAGCATTTTTCAAAAAAATATATACACTCTTAGATGGCTTTACTGAACTCTTTTATTATTATTATTATTTTCCGCCTTTAGCACCCTCTAACAGTAGATTTGGGTTGTTGGGTTGTTTTACCTCTGAGCGGCACTTTTTTGCACACCATGGGCTAAATGGCCAGGTCACATGGACCCCGAAGGCTCAGAGATGGTTGGGCGAGGGGACCCACTGGAGCAGCTGTTGGGAGACAGATGGTAACCTCCCGTCAAGGCCATCCAGCGTGTTCTTTAACGTGCACAGGGTATGGCTCTCCCGCACACGGGGCCACGGCTTAACGTCCCATCCGACGGACGGCGGCCTTTCCATCGGTGTCCCCTACTGATCGTGGGCGGGCGGGGAATTTTGCGGAGATAAATCTCAACGCTGACCCAGCTGGGACTCGAACCTGCGAACTACAGATTACGAGCCTGGCGCGCTACCGACTGAGCCACCCCCGCCCCAGCTTAATTGAAGATCTCGATCAGAGCTCTCTAAATCTCTATTTTCTATGATATTAATCTAATATTTAAACAATTATGGAAGCTATAATGTTTAACAACAGATGTTTATCACATACCACACTTCCAAAACATTTCCATCCCCCATAATTGATGAAAATTTCCTTATCAAAAAATCCTTACACAAAATTCAAATATCGCATTTATATTGCGAGCAACTTGTTAAGGCAGCTGAAGTAAATTTTTGAAGTAAATTTTCAAAACGAGCAGAAGTTTCACTTGAATGTTTCAGCTTTCATAACTCTTTAAATATTAGATTAATATTATAGAAAATAGACATTTAGAGAGCTCTGACCGAGATCTTCAATTCATGTCTAGTTGCTTTTTTCCCTAAAAAGCTGGGGCGGGGGTGGCTCAGTCGGTAGCGCGCCAGGCTCGTAATCTGTAGTTCGCAGGTTCGAGTCCCAGCTGGGTCAGCGTTGAGATTTATCTCCGCAAAATTCCCCGCCCTGCTCACGGTCAGTAAGGGACACCGATGGGCTTGGAAAGGCCGCCGTCCGTCGGATGGGACGTTAAGCCGTGGCTCCGTGTGCGGGAGAGCCATACCCTGTGCACGTTAAAGAACACGCTGGATGGCCTTGACGGGAGGCTACCATCTGTCTCCCAACAGCTGTTCCAGTGGGTCCCCTCCCCCAACCTTCTCTGAGCCTTCGGGGTCCTTGTGACCTGGCCATTTAGCCCATGGTGTGCAAAAAAGTGCCGCTCAGAGGTAAAACAACCCAACGTTAAAGAACACGCTGGATGGCCTTGACGGGAGGCTACCATCTGTCTCCCAATAGGTTTTCCAGTGGGTCCCCTCCCCCAACCTTCTCTGAGCCTTCGGGGTCCTTGTGACCTGGTCATTTAGCCCATGGTGTGCAAAAAAGTGCCACTCACAGATTAAACAACCCAACAAAACGGGGCAAAAAATTTCGAAATTCAAATATTGTGTTTGATTTGTAGCCAATTAGATTTCACTGGCCTAGCATCTAGAGCAGAAATTCCCAAACAGTGCCACGCATACTTTAGTTGGGTTGTTTTACATCTGGGCGGCACTTTTTCTGCACATTGGGGACTAAATGGCCAGGCCCCAAGGACTCTGAGAAGGTTAGAGGATTATTATTAGGTATTAGTGTCTCCTAAAAGCTGTTTAAGGGGTCAGTCATCCAGCGTGTTCTTTAATGTGCAGGGGAGAAGCACCCGGGAGCGACGACTTAACGTCCCATTTGGCGGTGTTTCCACGCCCATCGGTGTCCCTTACTGACCGTGGGCAGGGCGGGGAATTTTGAGGAGATAAATCTTAACACTGGCCCAGCTGGGACTCGAACCTGGGTACTACTAGCAGATTATGAGATTGGCGTGTTACCAACTGAGCCACCCCACGAACCATTGTAGAGTAAGCGAGTTTAGTACCAACCAGGGCAGGATCTAGGGGGGACGGGGCAAGGTCCCTCCCCCTTTATTTTCCTCTAGATCCCTCACACATTCTAGCACAACCTTGTACCATAATGAACAGAACATTGGATTGGATTGTTTTACCTCTGAGCGGCACTTTTTTGCACACCATGGACTAAATGGCCAGGTCACAAGGACCCCAAAGGCTCAGAGAAGTTTGGGGGAGAGGACACACTGGAACACCTGTTGGGAGACAGATGGTAGCCTCCAGTCAAGGCCATCCAGCGTGTTCTTTAACGTGCACAGGGTATGGCTCTCCCGCACACGGGGCCACGGCTTAACGTCCCATCCGACGGACGGTGGTCTTTCCAAGCCCATCGGTGTCCCCTACTGACCGTGGGCAGGGCGGGGAAATTTTGCGGAGATAAATCTCAACGCTGTCCCAGCTGGGACTCGAACCTGGGAACTACAGATTACGAGCCTGGCGCACCAACGACCAAGCCACCCCCGCCTAATGAACAGAAGAAAATTAATCATTTTTTCAGCACTAACAGTTTTATTCGTACGTTAATAAAAATGACAAGGTCAAATAAACACTACAATAAAAAATCTTTTTTTTTTACAAAGGTAAAAAGTTGAGAATTTAAAAGGCTTGTAAAAATAGCTTTTTTTTTTACAATTAAAATGATGTTTTGCAAGTTTATATTTATCTTAGTACAGTTATAAAAAATTGTTACAGAGGTGGAGGTAAGGCAAAATTCGAATCTCTCCTGAACCAACGTTGAGATTTATCTCCGCAAAATTTCCCGCCCTGCCCACGGTCAGTAAGGGAGGACATCGATGGGCTTGGAAAGGTCGCCGTCCATCGAATGGGACGTTACGCCGTAACCCCGTGTATGGGAGAGGCATATCCTGTGCACGTCAAACAACACGCTAGATGGCATTGACGGAAGGCTTCCATCTGTCTCCCAACAGCTATTCCAGAGGATCTCCTCCCCCAACCTTCTCTGAATCTTCGGGGTCCTTGTAACCTGGGGCGGGGGTGGCTCAGTCGGTAGCGCGCCAGGCTCGTAATCTGTAGTTCCCAGGTTCGAGTCCCAGCTGGGTCAGCGTTGAGATTTATCTCCGCAAAATTTACCCACCCTGCCCGCGGTCAGTAGGGGACACCGATGGGCTTGGAAAGACCGCCGTCCGTCGGATGGGACGTTAAGCCGTGGCCCCGTGTGTGGAAGAGCCATACCCTGTGCACGTTAAAGAACACGCTGGATGGCCTTGACGGGAGGCTACCATCTGTCTCCCAACAGCTGTTCCAGTGGGTCCCCTCCCCCAACCTTCTCTGAGCCTTCGGGATCCATGTGACCTGGCCATTTAGCCCATGGTGTGCAAAAAAGTGCCGCTCAGAGGTAAAACAACCCAACCCAACCCTTGTGACCTGTCCATTTAGCCCATTGTGTGCAAAAAAGCGCCGCTTAGAGGTAAAACAACCCAACCCAACCCTTGTGACCTGTCCATTTAGCCCATTGTGTGCAAAAAAGCGCCGCTCAGAGGTAAAACAACCCAACCCAATTCTTCTACACCTCAGTTCCCTTAAATCGAAGAATGTCGATATTTCAACGAGAAACACGTTTCACAATTAATTGACCAAATCTCATCTCGAACTTCGACGTCCCAAACTGAATCTTTTTACTTCACTTAAGTCGATTTTTTTCCCTCCAGTTGAGTTCAGGTGACACGTGTGGTTGAAGACACGACTACGTCCACGAAACATCACAGCTGAGCGCCTACCGAATCCCTGCTCTCTCCAGCAACCGTAACCGTGGTGACGTCACTCCTGGCGGCTGCCTTTGATCTACGCCTGTTCCTTCTAAGTTCCGAAGATTCACAATCCTTCTCGTGGTCTCGGGGGGTGCGGAGGGGGGGGGGGGAATTCACTGGAGTTTAAGCAGATAGCGAAACAAAAAAGGAATCAGGATCTTCAGTTTCACGAAAGTTGATCTTCCCTTTAAAATGTGTCTCTCTAAAAGCTCTTCTAGCGGTAACAGGAAGGTAAAACTATAGTGTTGTATAGATTGGGTAAAAGATAAAGGGAGACAGTCGTTATTTAGTGTTTGGCGAGATTATTCTCTCTGATAGTGTAGAGTTCATCTGATTGTTTGCCGTGATGTTGATCTGAGACATTTCAGGATTTGCGAAGTTTGAAATTCCTTGGTTGACAAGTTATTATTTCTGTGTGAGTAATTTTGATTCTGTAGAATTCGACTTCTATTAAAGGAGCTTTCGATTGACATTCATAGTTTTTTTTTTATAAAATAATGCGGAAAAAGTGTTGTGATAAAATAAAGAGATTTCGAATTTTTTGATTGAATACATTTTTTCTTTTTTAGGTATTTTGAGTTCGAAATTGTAACTTTCACAATTTTGTGTACTCTTATATCTTAGTCTAATGTCTTTTCTCGTATATCTTAATCGACAAGGATCCCAAGGGCTCAGGGTTGGGTTGTTTTACCTCTGAGCGGCACTTTTTTGCACACCATGGGCTAAATGGCCAGGTCACAAGGACCCCGAAGGCTCAGAGAAGGTTTGGGGAGGGTTGGGTTGTTTTACCTCTGAGCCGCACTTTTTTGCACACCATGGGCTAAATGGCCAGGTCACAAGGACCCCGAAGGCTCAGAGAAGGTTTGGGGAGGGTTGGGTTGTTTTACCTCTGAGCCGCACTTTTTGCACACCATGGCTAAATGGCCAGGTCACATGGACCCCAAAGGCTCAGAGAAGATTGGGGGAGGGAACCCACTGGAACAGCTGTTGGGAGACAGATGGTAGCCACTCGTTAAGGTCCATCCAATGTTTTCTTAAACGTTGGGTTTTTTACCTCTGAGCGGAACTTTTTTGCACACCGTGGGCTAAATGGCCAAGTCACAAGGACCCCGAAGGCTCAGAGAAGGTTTGGGGAGGGTTGGGTTGTTTTACCTCTGAGCCGCACTTTTTTGCACACCATGGGCTAAATGGCCAGGTCACAAGGACCCCGAAGGCTCAGAGAAGGTTTGGTGAGGGTTGGGTTGTTTTACCTCTGAGCCGCACTTTTTGCACACCATGGCTAAATGGCCAGGTCACATGGACCCCAAAGGCTCAGAGAAGATTGGGGGAGGGAACCCACTGGAACAGCTGTTGGGAGACAGATGGTAGCCACTCGTTAAGGTCCATCCAATGTTTTCTTAAACGTTGGGTTTTTTACCTCTGAGCGGCACTTTTTTGCACACCATGGGCTAAATGGCCAGGTCACATGGACCCCGAAGGCTCAGAGAAGGTTGGAGGAGGGGACCCACTGGAACAGCTGTTGGGAGACAGATGGTAGCCACCCGTTAAGGTCCATCCAATGTTTTCTTTAACATTGGGTTGTTTTACCTCTGAGCGGAACTTTTTTGCACACCGTGGGCTAAATGGCCAAGTCACAAGGACCCCGAAGGCTCAGAGAAGGTTGGGGGAGGAGACCCACTGGAACAGCTGTTGGGAGACAGATGGTAGCCACCCGTCAAGGTCCATCCAATGTTTTCTTTAACGTTGGGTTGTTTTACTTCTAAGAGGCACCTTTTTGCACACCATGGGCTAAATGGCCAGGTTACAAGGACCCCGAAGGCTAAGAGAAGGTTGGGGAGGGATCCACTGGAACAGCTGTTGGGAGACAGATGGTAACCTTCTGTCAAGGCCATCCAGCGTGTTCTTTAACGTGCCCAAGGGCTCAGAGAAGGTTAGAGGGAAGGTGACGTACTGGACAGCTGTTAGGATGGTAGGCCATCCAGAGTGTTCTTTAAAGTGCACAGGGTATGGCTCTCCCACACACAAAGCCGCGGCTTAACGTCCCATCCGACGGACGGTGGCTTTTCCAAGCTTATCGGTGTCTCTTACTGTGTATGGGCAGGGCGGTGAGTTTTGCGGAGATAAATCTTAACGCTGGTCCAGCTGGGACTCGAACCTGAGAACTGCAGATTAGGAGTCTGACGCGCTACCAACTGAGCCACCACCATCCCACAGAGTCTAGTCTCTTGCAACCACCCCTTTCCTTTTTTTTCAGTTCTGGGCTTGTATCATTATTATATCATTCTCCCAATAATCCAAGAGTTCCAATTTCCACCGTTAGAGGGTGCTAAAGACGGAATGTGGAAAACTTCATTCTCTTCGAAAACGAACATCCCATATACTCCCGAAGCGACATGTTAGCCTTGTAGTGTTGCTCTAATCGTAAATAATTAAAAATCAACATTTTCTAAAGTTCCCTAATAATTATCGTTCTGTATTTCCATAATATTTAAGAGGGAGACAGGTCAGTCGGTAGCGCGCCAGGCTTGTAATCTGCAGTTCCCAGGTTCGGGTCCCAGCTGGGTCAGCGTTGAGATTTATCTCCGCAAAACTCACCGTCCTGCCTTTAGTCAGAAAGGGGATACTTATGGGTTTGAAAAGACCATCATCCGTCGGATGGGACGTTAAGCCGTGGTTCCATGTGTAAAAGAGCCTTTGGGTTGTTTTACCACTGAGCAGCACTTTTTTTGCACACCATGAGCTAAATGGCCAGGTCACAAGGACCCCGAAGGCTCAGAGAAGGTTGGGGGAGGGACCCACTGGAACAGATGTTGGGAAACAGATGGTAGCCTCCCGTCAAGGCCATCCAGCGTGTTCTTTAAAGTGCACAGGGTGTGGCTCTCCCGCACACGGGGCCACGGCTTAACGTCCCATCCGACGGACGGCGTCCTTTCCAAGCCCATCGGTGTCTCCTACTGACCGTGGGCAGGGCGGGGAATTTTACGGAAATAAATCTCAACGCTGACCCAGCTGGGACTCGCACCTGCGAACTACAGATTACGAGCCTGGCGCGCTACCGACTGAGCCACCACCACAGCATTCGCCCAAAGTGAAAACAACAAAATAACAACCCAAAATACATACCCATCTTGAAGGTACAGACACTCAAAAAAGTATCCGAACACTATGGTTGATTACAGAATTCAGAAAAAATATCTGGCAACGATTTTTTTCAGAAATTAGTGATCTGGCAACCTTCGTGTCACGTGACACGAAGGTTGCCAGGATCACTAATTTCTCAAAAAAAAAAATCGTTTCCAGAGATTTTTTCTGATTTCTGCAATCAACCATAGCGTTCGGATACTTTTTTGAGCGACTGTACCTTCAATTCTTTTGGCGCCGTTTTCCATCCTTACTCAAATTCCCCTTTATTCAATCGTTGAAATATTTCGCGCTTTGAATAACCTGGAACGTCCTTTTACACTAAACCAAACCTCCGATACGCTATCTTACTTTTACCTCTCGGAAAAATTAAAGTTTTAGCTCCTCTAAAAGGGGGGCGGGGGTGGCTCAGTCGGTAGCGCGCCAGGCTCGTAATCTGTAGTTTCCAGGTTCGAGTCAGCGTTGAGATTTATCTCCGCAAAAATTCCCCGCCCTGCCCACGGTCAGTAGGGGACACCGATGGGCTTGGAAAGGCCGCCGTCCGTCGGATGGGACGTTAAGCCGTGGCCCCGTGTGCGGGAGAGCCATACCCTGTGCACTTTAAAGAACACGCTGGATGGCCTTGACGGGAGGCTACCATCTGTCTCCCAACAGCTGTTCCAGTGGGTCCCCCTCCCCCAACCTTCTCTGAGCCTTCGGGGTCCATGTGACCTGGCCATTTAGCCCATGGTGTGCAAAAAAGTGCCGCTCAGAGGTAAAACAACCCAACCAACCCAACCTCTAAAAGGCAAAAGACTAAACACGTTTTAATCTTTCTTTCAAGTCACGGTTTATTTCTTTTTCTGAGCTTTTAAAAATGTGACAACTTCAGAAAAAAGTCGTAACCAAGATCTCTTCCCTTCTTTAATTCGTCTTTTGTGTTTGTTCAGTGACCGTTTCGGAAAGCTTTTATTTCCAGTAAGCATAACACGAGGAACCTGGCAATTAAAAAGCTCTGTATTGTTGACAAGCAGTGACGTCATGCGCTCATGAGAGCGTGGGCTCTCACTGCGGAAGCTTAATAGATTTCACGTGTCTCATGCTGTTTGAGTTCGTCTTGCAGATAAGAGAAGAGAACGTTTCAGGGTTCGGTTGGGTTGTTTTACCCCTGAACGGCACTTTTTTGCACACCATGGGCTAAATGGACAGGTCACAAGGACCCCGTAGGCTCAGAGAAGGTTGGGGGAGGGGACCCACTGGAACAGCTGTGGGGAGACAGATGGTAGCCTCCCGTCAAGGCCATCCAGCGTGTTCTTTAACGTGCACAGGGTGTGGTTCTCTCACACACGGAGCCACGACTTAACGTCCCATCCGACGGACGGTGGCCTTTCCAAGTCCATCGGTGTCCTCTACTGACCGTGGGCAGGGGGGGGGGGGATTTTGCGGAGAAGAACGTTTCAGAGAAAGCCGTCTGTTTTCTTTAATGGTCAGCGTTGATATTTATCTCTGAAAAATTCCCCGCCCTTCCCACGGTCAGTAGGGGACACCGATGGGCTTGGAGAGGTCGCCGTCCGTCGGATGAGACGTTAAGCCGTGGCCCCGTGTGCGGGACAGCCATACTCTGTGCACGTTAAAGAACACACTGGATGGCCTTGACAGGAGGTTACCTTCTGTCTCCCAACAGCTATTCCAGTAGGTCCCTTCCCCCAACCTTCTCTGAGCCTTCGGGGTCCTTGTGCCTGACTGTTTAGCCCATGGTGTGCAAAAATGTGCCGCTCAGGGGTAAAACAACCCAAAAATCCTTTAAGGGATATCTTATAAGAAACTACGATGTGTGTGTGGTAAAAGAGGGAACATCTTGGGTTGGGTAGGCTAAATGGTCAGGTCACAAGGACCCCAAGGGTTCAGAAAAGGTTGGGGGAGGGGACCCACTGCGCAAGCAGATAGGAGACAGCTGTACAGTGGGTCCTCTTCCCCCAACGTTCTCTGATGAACCTCCCATCAAGGCCATCCAGCGTTATTTAACATGAATAGGGTATGGCTTTTTTGCACACTATGGGCTAAATGATCAAGTCACATGGACCCCGAAGGCTCAGAGAAGGTAGGGAGAGGGGACCCACTGGAACAGCTGTTGGGAGACAAATGGTAGCATCCCGTCCAGGCCATCTAGCGTGTTCTTTAATGTGCACAGGGTATGGCTCTCCCACACACGGAACCACGGCTTAACGTCCCATCCTACAGACGGCGGCATTTCCAAGCCCATCAGTGTCCCCTACTGACCGTGGGCAGGGCGAAGAACTTAGCGGAGATAAATCTCAACGCTGACCCAGCTGGGACTCGAACCTGGAAATTACACATTACGAGCCTGGCGCGCTACCACCCCCGCCCCTTCACACGGAACCACGGCCTAAAGGTTTCATTCGACGGACGGTGACCTTTTCAAGCCCATCGGTGTCCCCTACTGAATGAGGGTAAGGTTGGGAGAATTGCGGAAACAAATCTCAACGCTCGTCCAGGGCGACTGTTAACAACATAACTGTTATTAGTATATAGCAATCTAATAGAATGTAAAATAACACATTATAATTATACAATAAAATATTCTAAAACATCAATGGTATTATTTCAAAATAAATAAAATATAATTTAGGATAATGAAATTTATAATTTTCAATTTAAAATTATGGTGAAAATGAGTATAAGCCTCCATTGGAATGGAGCCCTCCTATTTCGATGAAATTATGCAAACTCAATAACAAATGAATTATGGGTTGGGTTGTTTTACCTCTGAGTGGCACTTTTTTGCACACCATGGGCTAAATGGCCAGGTCACATGGACCCCGAAGGCTCAGAGAAGGTTGGGGGAGGAGATCCACTGGAATAGCTGTTGGGTGACAGATGGTATCCTCCCGTCAATGTGATCCAGCGTGTTCTTTAACGTGCACAGGTTATGGCTCTCCCGCACACAGGGCCACGGCTTAACGTCCCATCCGAAGGACGGCGGGCTTTCCAAGCCCATCGGTGTCCCCTACTGACCGTGGGCAAGGCGGGGAATTTTGCGGAGATAAATCTCAACGCTGACCCAGCTGGGACTCGAACCTTGGAACTACAGATTACGAGCCTGGCGCGCTACCGACTGAGCCACCCCCGCCCAAAATATACAGGGGCATAGGGATTCTTCCCCGCCCCCAGGTCACGTGGACCCCGATGGCTCAGAGAAGGTTGGGGGAGGGGACCCACTGGAACAGCTGTTGGGAGACAGATGGTAGCCTCCCGTCAAGGCCATCCAGCGTGTTCTTTAACGTGCACAGGTTATGGCTCTCCCGCACACAGAGCCACGGCTTAACGTCCCATCCGACGGACGGCGGCCTTTCCAAGCTCATCGGTGTCCCCTACTGACCGTGGGCAAGGCGGGGAATTTTGCGGAGATAAATCTCAACGCCGACCCAGCTGGGACTCGAACCTAGGAACTACAGATTACGAGCCTGGCGCGCCACCGACTGAGTCACCCCGGTCCCTCCACAAATGAATTAATTTCGCAACAAATATGAATATGCCATAAATATCTAAAACGACTTGAAGTATGTAACAGAAAAATTACCCTACGAACGGAAAAGTATATATCAATATATTTATCTTGTAAATAATAAATATAATTTATATATTCTTTAATAAGAATTTATAAATAATAAGTTTAATAAGAATATAAAAGTAAAACAAATCATCTATATATTCGCCAGATTAAGTAGCCTGTTTCATTAATTTTTTAATTAACTGTTTAATTAAGTGGTCTGTTGGTACAGTCGCTCAAAAAAATATCCGAACACTACGGTCGATTGCAGAATTCGGAAAAAATATCTGGAGCGTGTATAGTAACTGTACACGCTCCAGTTACCGTTCACAGCAAACTGGAGCGTCTGCAGTTACTGCACACGCTCCAGTTTGCTGTGAACGGTAACTGCGCACGCTCAATATTCATTGTATTATATATTCATACGCATTATATACATTTAAAAAATATCCGAACACTACGGTCGATTGCAGAATTCAGAAAAAATATCTGGAGCGTGTACAGCAACTGTACACGCTCCAGTTACCGTTCACAGCAAACTGGAGCGTCTGCAGTTACTGCACACGCTCCAGTTTGCTGTGAACGGTAACTGCACACGCTCAATATTCATTGCATTATATATTCATACGCATTATATACATTTAAAAAAATCCGAACACTACGGTTGATTACAGAATTCAGAAAAAATACATGGCAACGATTTTTTTTTAGAAATTAGTTTTATTGCCAGATATTTTTTCCGAATTCTGCAATCGACCATAGTGTTCGGATATTTTTTGAACGACTGTAAAGCGCGGAAGAATTTACAAGAGAGCTAAATAAAATGTCTCTGCACAAGGGTATCAACCATTACCACTACACATTTTTAAAAAATGCGTCAGCTTTTCAAACATTCGAAAATGAAATTGATTCCAGTGGGTTTTTATATATTCCAGTATTTTAAAAAACATACAATTTCCTCATTTCTAAATTATTTTATCGACCACCATCCGTCAGATGAGAGATTAAGCCGCGGCGCCGTGTGTGAGAGAGAGCCATACCCTGTGCACGTTAAAGGATGGGTTGTTTTACCTCTGAGCGGCACTTTTTTTACACACCATGGGCTAAATGGCCAGGTCACGTGGCCACGAAGGCTCAGAGAAGGTTGGGGGAGGGGGCGCACTGGAACAGCTGTTGGAAAACAGATCGTAGGCTCCCTTCAAGGCCATCCAGCATGTTCTTTAACGTGCACAGGGTATGGCTCTCCCGCACACGGGGCCGCGGCTTAACGTCCCATCCCAGGGACGGCGGCCTTTCCAAGCCCATTGGTGTTCCCCTGCTGACCGTGGGCAGGGCGGGGAATTTTGCGGAGATAAATCTCAACGCTGACCCAGATGGGACGCGAACCTGGGAATTACAGATTACGAGCCCGGCGCGCTACCGACTGAGCCACCTCCGCCCACGCTGGGTGGCCTTGACAGAAGGATACCATCTCTCTCCCAAGAGTTGTCCAGTGGGATACCATCTCTCTCCCAACAGTTGTCCAGTGGGTACCCTCCTCCAAACCATCTCTGAGCCTTCGGGTTTCTAATGATCTGTCCATTTAGTCCATTGTGTGCAAAATAGTGCAGCTCAGAGGTAAAACAATGGTAGTGGTAATTAGGCCTCATCAGAACCTTATAAAGATAACCGAGAGCGTATAAACTTTTGCCATCCGCACAGGGATGTATTAAATATAACGAGTACTTGGGTTGGAATGTTTTACCTCTGAGAGTCACTTTTTTGCACAGAATGGACTAAATGGTCAGGTCACAAGAACCCCAAGGTTCATAGCAGGCTTAGGAGAGGGGATCCACTGGAACAGCTGTTAGGATACAGATGGTAGCCTCCCGTCAAGACCATCCAGCGTGTTCTTTAACATGCACCGAGTATGGCTCTCGCAGTCATGGCGCCACGGTTTAACGTCCCATCCGACGGACGAGGCCTTTTCAAGCCCATCGGGTCCCCTATTCACCGAGGGAGGGCGGGGGGGACTTTTGCGAAAATAAATCACGACAATGGCCTAATCGGGACTCAAACCTTGGAGAAAATAAGCCAAAGTTATCAAATAATCGATGGCACACAATGACTGATGTAGCCATAAAACGGGAGAATAACTGGATTTAATTTATAGCCGTTTTCTCCAACTTACCTTCTAGTGACATGACCCCCCCCCTCCCCTCACTTTCCTCAAAGGGGAGGGAGTGGTTCAGTCGGTAGCTCGCCAGGCTAATAATCTGAAGTTCCCAGGTTCAAGTCCCAGCTGGGTCAGCGTTGAGATTCATCTCCGCAAAATTCCCCGCCACGGCCCACGGTCAGTAGGGGACACCTGGGCTTGGAAAGGCCGCCGTCCGTGGGATGAGACGTTAAGCCGTGGCCCCGTGTGCGGGAGACCCTGTGCACGTTAAAGAACACGCTGGATGGCCTTGACGGGAGGCTACCATCTGTCTCCCAACAGCTGTTCCAGTGGGTCCCCTCCCCCAACATTCTCTGAGCCTTAGGGGTCCTTGTGACCTGGCCATTTAGCCCATCGTGTGCAAAAAAGTGCCGCTCAGAGGTAAAACAACCCAACCTCCAAGAAGGATGAAGTGCCAAAGGTCAGGAGACACGGATTCTCGAAATGTAAGTCAGCGGCGTCTTCGAAAATCGTGACACATAAAAGCTGTAAAATAAATGGTCCTGGTTAGACTTCAAGGTGAACTTGGCAGTAGAAAAGGGTGAACGAAGAACCGCTTTGGGGGAAAGGAGGAAAACGTTGTGAGGGTGGGGGACTGAAGGTGCAGGACTATCTTCTGCTTGCTCATTCTGTCATCTTCTAAAATTGCGCAAAAAAAAGTGACGTCTGTCAGCGAAATAAGTTAGTTATGCAAATGATGCGAGGAACAGCTGATGATTTGCTATGCTGTAAACAGATTTCACATAAAATCAAATAAAGGTAATGTGATAGTGGAAGATTTTATCTAATCTTTATTGCAAATAGTAAGTTATTTTTTAACACTTTGAATATGTTTAGATGCGGATTAACACAAAGTTTTTAAAGCTGAGATCGTAAATTTAAGGATATACGAAGACATTTTCATTGAAGTTATGTTGAAGGGCCATTTGCAAACAACTGGAAAATCAGCACAGTCTTGTTTTATTTCTGAACTGCAATTTTTTTGTACTTGCCACCGTTAAGCCATAGAAATATTGATGGTGCCGAATGGCCACCATCCCCATCCTCAGAAACATTGAAATTTTGATGGGGCCAAATTCACATCCCTCATCCCCACAACCATTGAAATTCTGATGAGGCCGAATTGCCACCACCCATCCCCAGAACCATTGAAATTCTGATGGGGCTAAATTCACATCCCTCATCCCCACAACCATTGAAATTCTGATGAGGCCGAATTGCCACCACCCATCCCCAGAACCATTGAAATTCTGATGGGGCCAAATTCACATCCCTCATCCCCACAACCATTGAAATTCTGATGAGGCCGAATTGCCACCACCCATCCCCAGAACCATTGAAATTCTGATGGGGCCAAATTCACATCCCTCATCCCCACAACCATTGAAATTCTGCTGAGGCCGAATTGCCACCACCCATCCCCAGAACCATTGAAATTCTGATGGGGCTAAATTCACATCCCTCATCCCCACAACCATTGAAATTCTGATGAGGCCGAATTGCCACCACCCATCCCCAGAACCATTGAAATTCTGATGGGGCCAAATTCGCATCCCTCATCCCCACAACCATTGAAATTCTGATGAGGCCGAATTGCCACCACCCATCCCCAGGACCATTGAAATTCTGATGGGGCCAAATTCACATCCCTCATCCCCACAACCATTGAAATTCTGCTGAGGCCGAATTGCCACCACCCATCCCCAGAACCATTGAAATTCTGATGGGGCTAAATTCACATCCCTCATCCCCACAACCATTGAAATTCTGATGAGGCCGAATTGCCACCACCCATCCCCAGAACCATTGAAATTCTGATGGGGCCAAATTCGCATCCCTCATCCCCACAACCATTGAAATTCTGATGAGGCTGAATTGCCACCACCCATCCCCAGGACCATTGAAATTCTGATGGGGCCAAATTCACATCCCTCATCCCCACAACCATTGAAATTCTGCTGAGGCCGAATTGCCACCACCCATCCCCAGAACCATTGAAATTCTGATGGGGCTAAATTCACATCCCTCATCCCCACAACCATTGAAATTCTGATGAGGCCGAATTGCCACCACCCATCCCCAGAACCATTGAAATTCTGATGGGGCCAAATTCGCATCCCTCATCCCCACAACCATTGAAATTCTGATGAGGCCGAATTGCCACCACCCATCCCCAGAACCATTGAAATTCTGATGGGGCCAAATTCACATCCCTCATCCCCGCAATCATTGAAATTCTGATGAGGCCGAATTGCCACCACCCATCCCCAGAACCATTGAAATTTTGATGGGGCCAAATTCACATCCCTCATCCCCACAACCATTGAAATTCTGATGAGGCCGAATTGCCACCACCCATCCCCAGAACCATTGAAATTTTGATGGGGCCAAATTCACATCCCTCATCCCCACAACCATTGAAATTCTGATGAGGCCGAATTGCCACCACCCATCCCCAGAACCATTGAAATTTTGATGGGGCCAAATTCACATCCCTCATCCCCACAACCATTGAAATTCTGCTGAGGCCGAATTGCCACCACCCATCCCCAGAACCATTGAAATTCTGATGGGGCCAAATTCACATCCCTCATCCCCACAACCATTGAAATTCTGCTGAGGCCGAATTGCCACCACCCATCCCCAGAACCATTGAAATTCTGATGGGGCCAAATTCACATCCCTCATCCCCACAACCATTGAAATTCTGATGAGGCCGAATTGCCACCACCCATCCCCAGGACCATTGAAATTCTGATGGGGCCAAATTGCCACCACCCATCCTCATAACAATTGTCCAGTGGGATCAAATTCTTCTCAATCAATTGAAGGAAATCTCAAATTTCTCAATCATCTCAAATTTTTCTTCAAATTCCCACCACCCATCCCCAGAACCATTGAAATTCCGATGTTGCCGAATTGCCACCCCCATCCCGAGAACCATTGAAACTCTGATGCTGCCGAATTGCCACCACCCATCCCCAGCATCATTGAAATTCTTATGATCCGGAATTGCCACCACCCAGCCCTCCGGCCAAATAAAATCGAAATTCTTATGATGCCTGATTGTGTGCCTCCATTAAATCAGCGAAATTCTGATGGTGCATAGTTCTGAGGTCAGCGTTAAAAAACATCGGAACTGTGATGGCGTGAAATTTCTCTGCCTCCCGTCCACTACTCTGAAACTAGTGAAATTCTTCTGATGTTCAATTTTATGGCACCATCTTAAACCCATTGATATTGTCGTCGGGTTTAAGATCGTAACTTGCCATGTACCTTGTAGTGGGATGCTGGACTATATTCTGTTTGCTCATTCTGTCATCGTCTAAAATAGTGTCTCGCAAACTTTTTTTACTCTGCGGCACACTGAATCTAATTTTTTTTCCGCAGCACACTGAATCTAATTTTTTTTTCCGCAGCACACTGAATCTAATTTTTTTTCCCGCAGCACACTGAATCTAATTTTTTTTCCGCAGCACACTGAATCTAATTTTTTTTCCGCGGCACACTGAATCTAATTTTTTTTCCGCGGCACACTGAATCTAATTTTTTTCCCGCAGCACACTGAATCTAATTTTTTTTCCGCGGCACACTGAATCTAATTTTTTTTCCGCCGCACACTGAATCTAATTTTTTTCCCGCGGCACACTGAATCTAATTTTTTTTCCGCGGCACACTGAATCTAATTTTTTTCCGCAGCACACTGAATCTAATTTTTTTTCCGCAGCACACTGAATCTAATTTTTTTTTCCGCAGCACACTGAATCTAATTTTTTTCCCGCAGCACACTGAATCTAATTTTTTTTCCGCAGCACACTGAATCTAATTTTTTTCCGCGGCACACTGAATCTAATTTTTTTTTCCGCGGCACACTGAATCTAATTTTTTTCCCGCAGCACACTGAATCTAATTTTTTTTCCGCGGCACACTGAATCTAATTTTTTTTCCGCGGCACACTGAATCTAATTTTTTTTCCGCGGCACACTGAATCTAATTTTTTTCCCGCGGCACACTGAATCTAATTTTTTTTCCGCGGCACACTGAATCTAATTTTTTCCCGCGGCACACTGAATCTAATTTTTTTTCCGCGGCACACTGAATCTAATTTTTTCCCCGCAGCACACTGAATCTAATTTTTTTTCCGCGGCACACTGAATCTAATTTTTTCCCGCGGCACACTGAATCTAATTTTTTTTCCGCGGCACACTGAATCTAATTTTTTTTCCGCGGCACACTGAATCTAATTTTTTTTCCGCGGCACACTGAATCTAATTTTTTTTCCACAGCACACTGAATCTAATTTTTTTCCCGCGGCACACTGAATCTAATTTTTTTTCCGTGGCACACCTAAAAAAGAATTTTTGATGGTTAGTAAAAAGAGGAAAATTGAAGTTTCGTTAAATGCATTTTATTTAAAATTTAGATTCTCTATATAATCGTCATTATATTTGCGTTTTGTTGAAGTCATCAGCCTGGTTTTACTTGAAGATTTGCTCTCGTTCTTTAATTCATAACTCGGTGTTTGTTTTAAATATTTGTCCATTCTATGGCTTGAAACAATCAAAAATTAATACCAAAATGTGGAAAAAGCTTGATAAATACTTACAAGATCCCAGTTGATAAAATCTGAAAGATTTTTATTAAAGCACGTCGATAACACAAGTCAAGTCAAAATGAAATCTTTGGAATATCTAGTGTCAATTTGAAAATCTCTCGCGGCACACAGTTTGCGAGACACTGGTCTAAAAGAAGTGTTCGCAAAACTCGAATTTTTGTGTTAAATGCATATTTTAGAATTTATAGAGCTTAAAAATTAGATTGCTAGTGGCACAAAAAGCAAATATTTTTTTGGTGCAGCAATGTACGTTAAAAATGAACAAACCTAACAGACAAGAAAGAAATATGAAAATTAGAATACAAGGCGTGGCAATTCGACCTTCATCAGAATTTGAGTGGTTCATTTATGTTACCTTTTTGCTGAGGTATCGCCTTCTCACAGATCTTTTCTCTGGCTTTGTTCCTTCTGCATCTGCCTATCCCTTGCTCTCTCCCCCCTCCTCGTTAAGCCGTGGTCTCGTGTGCGGGAGAGCCATACCTTGTGCACTTTGGGGGCGGGGGTGGCTCAGTCGGTAGCGCGCCAGGCTCGTAATCTGTAATTCCCAAGTCCGAGTCCCAGCTGGGTCAGCGTTGAGATTTATCTCCGCAAAATTCCCCGCCCTGCCCACGGTCAGTAGGGGACACCGATGGGCTTGGAAAGGCCGCCGTCCGTCGGATGGGACGTTAAGCCGTGGCCCCGTGTGCGGGAGAGCCATACCCTGTGCACGTTAAAGAACACGCTGGACGCCTTGACGGGAGGCTGCCATCTGTCTCCCAACAGCTGTTCCAGTAGGTCTCCTCCCCCAACCTTCTCTGAACCTTCTGGGTCCATGTGACCTGGCCATTTAGCCCATGGTGTGCAAAAAAAGTGCCGCTCAGAGGTAAAACAACCCAACTTCCTACCCTGGACCCCCCTCCTACCCTACCTTAATCCCCCCTCCTACCCTGGACTCGAACCCGGGTTCATATGATAATAAACGAAATTTAACTTAAAAAAAAAAAATGATTGGGAACATCCACAGGATCCGGTATAACTCTGTCGCTAGGGAAATGTCAAGTGGATGCGCCGCCAGGCATCAAATGCTGATGTTTCTGGTTCTGTTTCACCTGGATAGCCAAAGTAGCCGTCGCTCAAGCGCGCGCATGCCTAGAGAGTCTCTTTCCTTCCCGCCTTGGAGGAGAAGAGAAGACGGTTTTTCTTGAATGGCAGCGAAAACGTCACGGTCACGGGTTTTCCTGCTACGTAGGAAACAAAGAATCGAAAAAAGGAACAAAAAAAGAAGAAAACAAACAGAGGCAACATTGGACGGAAGGATAGGCCTTCAAGTGGAACTCAAATTGTGTTCAGTACACTTTGTGATTTTGGCAAGTGGGGCATCTCGTTAAGTCTAGCCTTGGGGATGTTTCAGTGCTCCAATATATATAGTAACTTTCATTACTTTCTTAAGTCTGTTAGGTTTGGTCATTTTTAACATACATTGCTGCACCAAAAAACTGGAGCACTTGGGCTTGTTGTTTTTGGGTTGTTTTACCTCTGAGCGGCACTTTTTTGCACATCATGGGCTAAATGGCCAAGTCACATGGACCTCGAAGGCTCAGAGAAGGTTAGGGGGTGGGGAGGGGACCCACTGGAACAGCTGTTGGGAGACAGATGGTAGCCTCCCGTCAAGGCCATCCAGCGTGTTCTTTAACATTGGGTTGTTTTACCTCTGAGCGGCACTTTTTTGCACACCATGGGCTAAATGGCCAGGTCACATGGACCCCGAAGGCTCAGAGAAGGTTGGGGGGGGGAGGGGACCCACTGGAACAGCTGTTGGGAGACAGATGGTAGCCTCCCGTCAAGGCTATCCAGCGTGTTCTTTAACGTTGGGTTGTTTTACCTCTGAGCGACACTTTTTTGCACACCATGGGCTAAATGGCCAGGTCACATGGACCCCGAAGGCTCAGAGAAGGTTGAGGGAGGGGACTCACTGGAACAGCTGTTAGGAGACAGATGGCAGCCTCCCGTCAAGGCTATCCAGTGTGTTCTTTAACATGCACAGGGTATGGCTCTCCCGCACACGGGGCCACGGCTTAACGTCCCATCCGACTGACGGCGGCTTTTCCAAGCCCATCGGTGTCCCCTACTGACCGTGGGCAGGGCGGGAATTTTGCGGAGATAAATCTCAACGCTGACCCAGCTGGGACTCGAACCTGGTAACTACAGATTACGAGCCTGGCGCGCTACCGACTGAGACACCCCCGCCTCAGGCATGAGAGGGATTGCTCTAGAATGGTTTATCAATTACTTAACAAATGGAACTCAATTATATTAAAAAGCTGCCTCAGCAATCCAAAACAAACTAAATATGGCATTCCGCAGGGCTCTGTTCTTGGCCCCCTATTGTTTAATATTTGTATTATGACTTCTGGGAAATAAACATTAATTGTAATATTACTTCCTTTGCAGATGACACTGGTTTGACGTTTAGTAACCAAACTATTACAGATTTATTGTCCAGTGTTCTTGAGATAGTTAATATGTGGTTCGAAAATAATAAACTCTCAATTATTAAGAAACTAACTAAATTTTTTTTCTAAAAGTTCAAAAATAACCAAAATGCTGCAGATGCTTTGATCATTAAACTGCATTTACATCAATGCTATTTCTCCGCAAAATTCCCCGCCCTGCTCATGGTCAGTAGGGGACACCGATGGGCTTGGAAAGGCCACCGTCCGTCGGATGAGACGTTAAGCCGTGGCCCGTGTGCAGGAGAGCCATACCCTGTGCACGTTAAAGAACACGCTGGATGGCCTCGACGGGAGGTTACCATCTGTCTCCCAACAGCTGTTCCAGTGGGTCCCCCCTCCCCGACCTTCTCTGAGCCTTCGGGGTCCATGTGACCTGGCCATTTAGCCCATGGTGTGCAAAAAAGTGCCGCTCAGAGGTAAAACAACCCACAACCCAGCTGGGTCAGCGTTGAGATTTATCTCCGCAAAATTCCCCGCCCTGCCCACGGTCAATAGGGGACACCGATGGGCTTGGAAAGGCCACCGTCCGTCGGATGAGACGTTAAGCCGTGGCCCGTGTGCGGGAGAACCATACCCTGTGCACGTTAAAGAACACGCCTTTACGGGAGGCTACCATCTGTCTCCCAACAGCTGTTCCAGTGGGTTCCCTCCCCCAACCTTCTCTGAGCCTTCGCGGTCCTTGTGGCCTGGCCATTTAGCCCATGGTGTGCAAAAAAGTGCCGCTCAGAGGTAAAACAACCCACAACCCAGCTGGGTCAGCGTTGAGATTTATCTCCGCAAAATTCCCCGCCCTGCCTACAGTCAGTAGGGGACACCGATGGGCTTGGAAAGGCCGCCATCCGTTGGATGGGACGTTAAGCCGTGGCCCCGTGTGCGGGAGAGAGTCATACCCTGTGCACGTTAAAGAACACGCTGGATGGCCTTGACGGGAGGCTACCATCTGTCTCCCAACAGCTGTTCCAGTGGGTCCCCTCCCCCAACCTTCTCTGAGCCTTCGGGGTTCTTGTGGCCTGGCCATTTAGCCCATGGTGTGCAAAAAAGTGCCGCTCAGAGGTAAAACAATCCAACCCAACCCAACCTCAATGCTATAAACATATTGATTGCCTTTGTGATGACATAGAACAGGTTGAGAGCATTAAATATTTAGGTATTTTCATGGATAATAATCTAAAATGGAAGAAACATATTGACAACATCACAGATAAAGCACGTTGCAAACTACTCAAATTACACCACTTGAAATACAAAGTTAATCTTAATATGTTGCGAACATTGTACTTCCCATGGATACAAGCGGCATTTCAATACGGTATAATGTGTTGGGGTGGAACTTATGTCTCCGTTTTTAAACCTCTGGTGTCTCTGCAAAACAAAATTAAATTAATTTCAAAAAGTAACACTAATATTTTAAGCAATTTCAGTCGTTACTCTGTATTAAAAATTCCACCTATTAGACACATATTTGTTTTAAGAGTGATGATATTTTTTAAGTAAAATTGCTTTAATTTTCAGATTCAGCCGGATTTATACAACTTCAGAGAGAAAGATTCAAAATACTGAGTTCCTTCGATCAAAAAAGAAATTGCTCATAAGCATTATTCGTATATCGCACCTAAAATCTTCAATCAGTTGCCTCTTGAAATTAGAAGTAAAAAAAAGTTTAATATGTTTAAACAGAATTTAAAAAGCTTTCTCTTTTCTTTGGAAGATGTTGCATCTGTGTTAAATAGTCGAGTGTAAAGTAAAAATGTATTGCATTTGTATTAATTTCCTTTAGGGACCCAGACAAACCATGTGGCTTTTCGGTTCACTCATATTTTTCTATGTTATAAATTGTGTATGATGACGAAATAAAATTGATTGATTGATTGAATCAATTTTATTGGAATCTGAATTTTCAACACTATTCGTTCAATATTTAAAGACAGTAGGGACTGGAAGCTGCAATATTTCACAACAGTAATGCGTCATAACACTTTCCCTCAGAAATTTAAACTTAATAAGTATTGGGTTCACACCATTCAACAACGTAAATATACATTTTAAAAATACTAAAATACTAAAACTTCTAAATTGTAAATATACATTTTAGAAGTAATACATTCAATAACATAAATATACATAAGAAGTATATTAAATATACATTTTAGAAATAGTTATTTAGTAAGTTTTATAAGTTTTATAAGTACATTTTAGTAAGTGATTTTTAGAAGTAGGTAGTTAAGTAGTACATTTTAGTAAGCAATGGTTATTTTAATTTAGTTACGAATGTTTTTAATGTAACAAGATAATTTATTGCTAAATATTCCATGTTCCATAACTATTTAAAGACTGAACGAATGTGGTTGAAAATCGAGATTTAAATAAATTTGATTATGATCTTTAATTTATCTTCAGTCATATTCTTCCATTAAATGCATATTTTAGAAGTTATAGAGCTTTGAAAGTTAGATTCCTATTGACATAATAGGGAAATTCTCTAATATTTTGGTGGAGCGGCGGTGGCTCAGTCGGTAGCGCGCCAGGCTCGTAATCTGTAGTTCCCAGGTTCGACTCCCAGCTAGGTCAGCGTTGAGATTTATCTCCGCAAAATTCCCCGCCCTGCCCACGGTCAGTAGGGGACACCGATGGGCTTGGAAATGCCGCCGTCCGTCGGATGGGACGTTAAGCCGTGGCGCCGTGTTCGGGAGAGCCATACCCTGTGCACGTTAAAGAACACGCTGGATGGCCTTGACGGGAGGCTACCATCTGTCTCCCAACAGCTGTTCCAGTGGGTCCCCTCCCCCAACATTCTCTGAGCCTTCGGGGTCCATGTGACCTGGCCATTTAGCCCATGGTGTGCAAAAAAGTGCCTCTCAGAGGTAAAACAACACAACTTTAATATTTTGGTGGGAATGGTATTTCTAGCTGTTGGTTAGTGAGCTTGTCTATGAAATCAAAAGGATCTGGATTTCTGTTCTGGATAAGGCATGACTGTTTCTTTACTGTGTTGTGTACTGAGGTATCGCCTTCTCACTCAGCTCTATGGCATATAATACAGACTCCAAAATAGCTGTGAGCCAGACTCGTTATTTGAATCTCCCAAGTTCCAGTCACACCTGGGCCAAAGTTGAGATCTATCTCCACTAAATGCTGGCCCTGATCTAGTTCAATAGTGGACACCGATGGCCTCGGAAAGGCCGCCGTCCATCGGATGGAAGGTAAAGCCACGGTCCTCTGTGGCAGAGAGCGACGACATGTGCACGTTTAGAACACACTGGATGGTCTCTACTGGAGGCTACCATCTGTCTCCCAACAGCTGTTCCAGTAAATCCACATCCTTCAACTACCTCTGATCCCTTGGAGTCTTTGTGACCTGGCCGGTTAGTCCACGGTGTGAAAAAAAAAGCGCCACTCAGAGGTAAAACAACCCAACCCACCTGTGCCAGCATTTAGATTTATCTCTGTAAAACTCCCCGTCCTGTCTCGGTCAATAGGGACACCGATGTACTTGGAAAGGCCGTCTTCTATCGGATGGTACGTTAAGCCGTGGTTCCGTGTACGGAAAAAAGTCAAACCCTCTGCACTTAAAGAACACGCTAAATAGCCTTGATGGGTGGCACCCATCTGTCTACTAACAGCTGTCGAGTAGATAATTTTGGATTCAAGATTTTTGGATCAAAGCCCAAAATTTTCTAAAATCTTCGGGTCCTTTAGCCAAATTTTTAATTTAATTTTATAAAACCTTCGTAAATTCTTGTCTAATCAATAGTGGAACACATAGTTGCGATTGGAAAAACTTGTTGCAAATCTCCACTAAAATTCTACAACAATGGAAAAATAGTAAGAAAATTATAAAAAATTAATTTTTTTTCTGTAATAATTATTTCACCTGTATCATTTTTTAAGCTAAAATATATTTAACTTTATCCACAAAACACTGTGGAAAAATATTTTTTCCCCTATATGGTTTGATAGATGGAGAGTCATAGAGGGGATTCATGTGAGCTCACAAAGACCTGGATCGTGTGGGCTCACTCACTGAAATATTGAGCGTGTGCAGTTACCGTTTACAGCAAACTGGAGCGTGTGCAGTAACTGCACACGCTCCAGTTTGCTCCAGCTGAACGGTAACTGGAGCGTGTACAGTTGCTGATGTGTACAGTTGCTGTACACGCTCCAGATGTTTTTTCTGAGTTCTGCAATCACGTGACATGAAGGTTGCCAGATCACTAATTTCTAAAAAAATCGTTGCCACATATTTTTTCTGAATTCTGTAATCAATTATAGTGTTCGGATACTTTTTTGAGCGACTGTAGATGGTCATATTATTTTGATAATAGATCGTGTGGCTCGCTCACGGAAATATTGAGCGTGTTCAGTTACCGTTCACAGCAAACTGGAGCGTGTGCAGTAACTGCACACGCTCCAGTTTGTTGTGAACGGTAACTGGAGCGTGTACAGTTGCTGTACACGCTCCAGATATTTTTCCTGAGTTCTGCAATCACGTGACGGATTTATCTGTGTAAAAACGACTTCAAATTTAAAAACAAACAAAAAAACTGGCTCATTCTTGAAGTCGGACAACTAGAAATTAAATCCATTCGCGAAAAATTCTCGTTCTGTAAAAAAATAAAACCAACAAATTTCCCTAGTGAGACCTAATGTTTAATATTGCACTCGTTTAATAGTTCCGTTATAAACAAATCCACTCAAAATTGCGTATTTTTCTATCATTCAAATGGCAATGCAAATTAAATTGAAAACGAATAAAGGATTAATCTAAATTAGGGGTTTTCAACCTGGGGTACAGTTGCTCAAAAAAATATCCCAACACTATAGTTGATTGCAGAAATCAGAAAAAATATCTGGCAACGATTTTTTTTAGAAATTAGTGATCTGGTAACCTTCGTGTACCTACGTACGGGTACGCCGTGAGAGCTCAAAGGTTACTAGATGTGTGTTATATATATATAACGTTTTATTTTATTCCCATTGTTATACTATAACTATAGTTTTATCTATCTATACAAGGGGTACGCCAGTTACATAAACATTTCCAGGGGATACGTGAAGCATAAAAGGTTCAGAACCACTGATATATAGGTTTTATATTATTCCCATTGTTGGGTTGTTTTACCTCTGAGCGGCACTTTTTTGCACACCATGGACTAAATGGCCAGGTCACATGGACCCCAAAGGCTCAGAGAAGGTTGGGGGAGGGGACCCACTGGAACGGCTGTTGGGAGACAGATGGCAGCGTCCCGTCAAGGCCATCCAGCGTGTTCTTTAACGTGCACAGGGTATGGCTCTCCCACACACGGGGCCACGGCTTAACGTCCCATCCAACGGACGGTGGCCTTTCCAAGCCCATCGGTGTCCCCTACTGACCGTGGGCAGGGCGGGGAATTTTGCGGAGATAAATCTCAACGCTGACCCAGATGGGACTCGAACCTGGGAACTACAGATTACGAGCCTGGCGCGCTACCGACTGAGCCACCCCCGCCCCCAGAGATCATGTGGGACTTTAGAATCCAAACTGATCGACATCTCGAGCATAAAACACCAGATATAACTGTAACTGAAAATAGAAAAGTTTGGATAGTAGACATTGCAATTCCAGGTGATGCCCGAATTGAGGATAAAGAACAAGAAAAAAATGACTAAATATAGAGATTTAGAAATTGAAGTTACTAGACTGAGGGCTAAACACACTTCTGTTGTCCCCGTTGTCATCGGAGTCCTTGGAACCATCTCAAAAATTTTTATAAACGATCTCTAGAAGATGCAGATTTCTGATGTAACTTCCTCAGAACTGCAAAAAAAAGCACTATTTGGAACTACATAATCTTATGACGACACCGAGTTATTACTTAGGTCTCAGGCTGAAACTTATATCAACTCAAACCGCCAACCAATAATCTTTTGTTTCTTTTTTGTGTCATTGGCTGTGTTTCGAATATTTCGATTATATGTGTATAATAATAATAAATTATTATTATTATTAGTGTTATTTTAAATTTATCTATAATATAAATAAGTTCATTTTTTCTTGTGCTATGTAAGTAGACACTAATTTCAGTAATCCCTTTTAATTGTCACTAGGAAGGTAAAGTAATCCCAAACTTTAGTGGAAACGTAACGTAATCCTAAGCTTCAGATGGAATGTAAGTGAATCCCAAACTTCATTGGGAACGCAAAGTAATCCCAAACTTCAATTAGAACGCAATGGAATCCTAAACTTCAATGGGAACGCAATGGAATCCCAAACTTCAATGGGAACGCAATGGAATCCCAAACTCTAGTGGGAACATAATACAATCCCAAGGTTCAGTGGGAACATAATGGAATCCCAAGGATCAGTGGGAACATAAATGCAATCCCAAAGTTCAGTGAAAACGTAATGCAATCCCATAGTTCAGTGGGAACGTAATGCAATCCCAAAGTTCAGTGGGAACCTAATGCAATCCCGAAGTTCAGTGGGAACGTAATGCAATCCCAAAGGTCAGTGGGAACGTAATGCAATCCCAAAGTTCAGTGGGAACGTAATGCAATCCCAAAGTTCAGTGGGAACCTAACGCAATCCCAAAGTTCAGTGGGAACCTAATTCAATCCCAAAGGTCAGTGGGAACATAATGCAATCCCAAAATTCAGTGGGAACATAATGCAATCCCAAAGTTCAGTGGAAACGTAATGCAATCCCAAAGTTCAGTGGGAACCTAATGCAATCCCAAAGTTCAGTGGGAACCTAATGCAATCCCAAAGTTCAGTGGGAACCTAATGCAATCCCAAAGTTCAGTGGGAACCTAATGCAATCACAAAGGTCAGTGGGAACATAATGCAATCCCAAAATTCAGTGGGAACATAATGCAATCCCAAAATTCAGTGGAAGCTTCGATGACATAATGCAATCGCAAAGTTCAGTATGAACGTAATCACCAACTTCAGTGGAAACTCCCCCTTTCTTGAGGAGTTTATCTATAAATAGAATTTCTTCTTCTTTCTCCAAGTCGGGAAAGGGAACGTAACAATCCCAAAATTTTTTGTACAGAACAAATACAAAAATACAGAACAAGAATCGAGAGCAAGACAAAATTGTTTCCCAAAAAAATAGAGTATTTTTCTCTTATGTTTGAGCTGGGCTTTAGAAAATTTCAAGTTTGCTCTCCCCTTACTTTCGCTAAAAAGAGATTAGGAAGACAAGAATGCAAATAAATTGTTAGTAAAAGGGTAAAATGAAGAAAGTTTGTGACAAAAAATATCTACCCCTCGGCGCCGATATCTTTATTTAATTTTCAGTCACCCTTCAGTAAAATAAAGTCGACATTGGGAATAAAAAGAGCGGTGTTTGAAGCCCTGGTGCAAACAAAATATTTGTCTGAAAACGACAGAATGTCAACAGTCTGCTCGATGGTTTATGTAGTCAAGACATAATGGGTACTAACTTGTAAACTGTAGGAATTATGAGACTGACTGCATTTAATGCTACAACAATTCTCATATACCTTAGTTCAATGTTGTCCTCGAAGTTTTGCTTTTTTTTTTCAAGCGACAATTCATCAGAAAAAGCATAAATATTGGTAAGAAAAAAAAACAAAATCATTCAAAATAAAAGCAAAAACATTCACAAAAAAAGCAAAGCATACGTAAGAAAGGGCAAAAACATTCATAAGAAAGAATAAACATTCATAACAAAACAAAAACATTTCTAAGATAAAGCAAAAGCATTCATTTGTTATAAATGCTTTTGCTTTCCTCATGACTGTTTTGACTTTCCTAGTGAATGTTTTCATAAAAAAAACATTCATAAGGAAAGAAAATCTTCATAGGAAAAGCAGAAAAATTCTAGGGAAAGCGAAATCATTCATAAGAAAAGCAAAAATCTTTCCAGGGAAAAGGCAAAATCATTCATAAGGAAAGCAAAATCTTTCTAGGGAAGAGCAAAAACATTCATAAAGAAAGCAAAATCTTTCTAGAGAAAGCAAAACCATTCTAGGAAAAGCAAAAACATTCGTAAGGAAAACAAAATCTTTTTAGGGAAAAGCGAAAACGTTCAAAACAAAAGCGAAAACATTTATAACAAAAGCAAAAAAGGTTCATAACAAAAGCGAAAACATTTATAACGAAAGGAAGCAAAATCATTCATTAGACAAAGCAAAAAGCTTTTTAAAAAAAAAGCAAAATCATTCATATGGATGGCAAAAACATTCATTAGGAAAGAAAATCTTCATAGGAAAAGCAAAAAAAAAAATTCTAGGGAAAGCAAAATCTTTGCAGAGAAAAAGCAAAAACATTCATAAAGAAAGCAAAATCTTTCTAGGGAAAAGCAAAAACATTCATAAGGAAAACAAGATTTTTTTAGGGAAAAGCAAAAACGTTCAAAACAAAAGCGAAAACGTTTATAACAAAAGCAAAAACATTCATAACAAAAGCGAAAACATTTATAACGAAAGCAAGCAAAAAGCTTCCTAAAAAAAGCAAAATCATTCATAAGGAAAGAAAAATCTTCATAGGAAAAGCAAAAAAAAATTCTAGGAAAAGCAAAATCATTCATAAGAAAAGCAAAATCTTTCCAGAGAAAAGCAAAAACATTCATAAAGAAAGCAAAATCTTTCCTTGGAGAAAGCAAAAACATTCATAAAGAAAGCAAAATCTTTCTAGCGAATAGCAAAAACATTAATAATGGAAGCGAAAACATTCTAGGGAAAAGCAAAAACATTCTAGAGAAAAGCAAAAACATTCGTAAGGAAAGCAAAATCTTTCTAAGGAAAAGCAAAACCATTCATAAGGAAACCGAAAACATTCATAAGACAAAGCAAAAAGCTTCCTAAGAAAAAGTAAAATCATTCATAAGGATGGCAAAACATTCATAAGAAAATGCAAAAACATTAATAATGGAAGCGAAAACATTCTAGGGAAAAGCAGAAACATTCGTAAGGAAAGCAAAATCTTTCCAGAGAAAAAGCAAAAACATTCATAAGGAAAGCAAAATCTGTCTAGGGAAAAGCAAAAACATTCATAAGAAAAGCAAAATCTTTCCATGGAAAAAGCAAAAACATTCGTAAGGAAAGCAAAATCTTTCTAGGGAAAAGCAAAAACATTCATAAGAAAAGCAAAATCTTTCCATGGAAAAAGCAAAAACATTCGTAAGGAAAGCAAAATCTTTCTAGGGAAAAGCAAAAACATTCATAAGAAAAGCAAAATCTTTCCATTAAAAAAGCAAAAACATTCGTAAGGAAAGCAAAATCTTTCTAGGGAAAAGCAAAACCATTCATAAGAAAAGCAAAATCTTTCCATGGAAAAAGCAAAAACATTCGTAAGGAAAGCAAAATCTTTCTAGGGAAAAGCAAAAACATTCATAAGGAAACCGAAAACATTCATAAGCCAAAGCAAAAAGCTTCCTAAGAAAAAGTAAAATCATTCATAAGGATGGCAAAACATTCATAAGAAAATGCAAAAACATTCATAGAAGGCAACCGAAAGATTTCGGTGTTATTAGAAGCACGTGGTTCCTCTTGTTCCGTTACCAGCAAAGCGAAGTCTGGTGCAGGAATAGTGTTTTGAGGTCGTCTAGCCCCCGAGGCTGGAATCGAAGAGGGCGTTGCTGGTCCTGTTATTCTTGACGTCAGAGAACAGGTTCCAGTTCACTCTGCGAACAATGATACCAGCGAGAGAGTGGACATTAAAAATGTAGCTATCTTTTCCTCGTCACTCGTCACGGTAAAATAACGGGGACACGATCATTTCTTCGGCACGAATTTGCATTTCGAGTTGCAGGGGAGAACTGCAGTCGCTGTTTTTATCTTAATTAACGCTCAAGTGAATCTGAGGTCGAGTTTCGCTTCGAAATGGATGATTGAATGAACGAGTGATGAGAAGGCGGTGAGAATATTCAAATGAGACATTTGAAAACGGATTGTGATGATTGGAAAAAGAGATCTTCTTGCTGCAGTTTTTATCGCTTTGTTTGTTTGGTGGAAAGTGATTGGATAATAAGATGGGAAATAGACCGAGGAAATAGAGGACGAGGTTGTTATTTTGCCGATGTGAGGAATGGATGCAGATGGGTGGTGGAAGAGGACCATGCCCTACCACCAACCCCCACCATTTTTTTTTTCTGAGAATAATAATAAGGATAGTATAGGCCAAAAAATTTAAAACTTGTGTATATTTCGCACATTTTTCAAGAATTTTTTTAAACTTCTAAAACGAAAGAAAAATTTTTACATTGAAAGAGGAATCCAGTCTCTTGACCTCCTCAACGCCCCCCCCCCCGGCCTTCCCCTTTATTTATTTATTTATTTTTTTTTTCTAGATTTGGGCCTGGCCGGTGTTAAATAAAAATTGAAAGTTTCATATGCAAATCACAATTCCCAAGAGGTAGATGAAATTATCAGTGAAATTCTTAGAGTTGGGAACGTTTCTGATTTTACATGGCTTACTGATATTTTTTTTATCATAAGGGTGTTGTTCGTAAGGAGCTTATGAGAGCTATTATTATTATCATCCCTATTTTCAAAAAAGGTGATCGCAGTTCTTGTGATAACTATAGGGGTATTAGCCTACTCTCTGTTCCAGGAAAAGTTCTTTACATGATTGTGCTTAATAGAATTAAGAATCTGGTTGACAGACAATTGCGTGATGAGCAATGTGGATTCAGAAGTGTTAGGGGATGTGTGGATCAGATATTTTCACTTAGGCAGATTCTTGAGAAATGTTTAGAGTTTCAGAAACCTTTGGTTGCTAGCTTTGATGATTTCAAAAAGGCTTTCGACTCTGTTGATCGTCATAATTTGTGGTTGATTGTGAGATCATATGGTATACCAGACAAGTTAGTTAACATAATGAAAGCTCTCTATAATAATACTGAGAACGTATTGGAACATTTACTGATAGATGGGGAGATGCCCAAGGAGTCCTGATTTAAAAATAAAAACGATTTTTTTCTCGTGGAGCTTTGTAAAAGTTGGGTTGTTTTACCTCGGAGCGGCACATTTTTGCACACCATGGGCTAGCGGCACATTTTTGCACACCAGGTCACAAGGACCCCGAAGGCTCAGAGAAGATTGGGGGACGGGACTCACTGGAACGGCTGTTGGGAGACAGATGGTAGCCTCCGTCAAATGCGTGTTCTTTAACGTGTACAGGGTATTGCTCTCCCGCACACGGGCCAAAGGATTAATGTCCCATCCGACGAACGGTTGTCTTTCCAAGTTCATCAGTGTCCCCTACTTACCGTGAGCAGGGCGGGGAGTTTTGCGGAGATGAATCTCAACACTGGGCTCGAACCTTGGAACTGCAGATTACAAGCTTGGCGCGCTACCGACTGAGCCACCCCCGCCCCAGTTTTGTAAAGAATTGTGCTTGCATGGAAAAAATTCTAGACCTGAATCATTTGAAAGCCAGAATAAGCTGAGCAAGTAACAAGAGATCTGCTGCAGCGTGTAGGGCATGAAGCAGATTACCTATTAGATAGGGGCGGGGGTGGCTCAGTCGGTAGCGCGCCAGGCTCGTAATCTGTAGTTCCCAGGTTCGAGTCCCAGCTGGGTCAGCGTTGAGATTTATCTCCGCAAAATTCCCCGCCCTGCCCACGGTCAGTAGGGGACACCGATGGGCTTGGAAAGGCCGCCGTCCGTCGGATGGGACGTTAAACCGTGGCGCCGTGTGCGGGGGAGCCATACTTTGTGCACATTAAAGAACACGCTGGATGGCCTTGACGGGAGGCTACCATCTGTCTCCCAACAACTGTTCTAGTGGGTCCCCTCCCCCAACCTTCTCTGAGCCTTCGGGGTCCGTGTGACCTGGCCATTTAGCCCATGGTGTGCAAAAAAGTGCCGCTCAGAGGTAAAACAACCCAATCCAACTCCTGCTAAATAGAACATGATCCAGTTGGGCTATTTTACCTCCGAGCAACACTTCGAACCTGGAATCTGTAGTTCCAGGTTCGAGTCCCAGCCCATCGGTGCCCTCTCTGAAAACAAAATTTCTGCCGACCCCCACGGTTTTAAACTCAGCCATCGCAAATTCCTTAAGATTGTGTTGCACACCATGGGCTAAATGACCAGGCCACAAGGACCCCAAAGACTCAGAGAAGGTTGGGGGTAGGGACCCACTGGAACAGATGGTAGCCTCTCGTCAAGGCCATCCTGCGTATGACGGCTTACGGCGTGGGAGACAGATGGTAGCCTCTCGTCAAGGCCATCCAGCGTGTTCTTTAACGTGCACGGGTATGGCTCTCCTGCACACATGGCCACGGCTTAACCTCCCATTCGGCGGCCTTTCCAAGTCCATCGGTGTCCCCTACTGACCGTGGGCAGGGCGGGCATGATACTGTAAATCTGTATAAATATAATAAATATTGAATGATAAGACTGATAGCTAAATTTAGTTCCATGTTTAAATGGGAAATGTACAGGAGAAAACAATAAGTTTATGTAGCAACAAATGAAAAAACGATCCATAGAGAGCGCATAGGGTTGGGTTGTTTTACCTCTGAGCGGCAATTTTTTGCACACCATGGGCTAAATGGCCAGGTCACATGGACCCCGAAGGCTCAGAGAAGGTTGGGGGAGGGGACCCACTGGAACAGCTGTTGGGAGACAGATGGTAGCCTCCCGTCAAGGCCATCCAGTGTGTTTTTTAACGTTGGGTTGTTTTACCTCTGAGCGGCACTTTTTTGCACACCATGGGCTAAATGGCCAGGTCACATGGACCCCGAAGGCTCAGAGATGGTTGGGCGAGGGGACCCACTGGAGCAGCTGTTGGGAGACAGATGGTAGCCTCCCGTCAAAGCCATCCAGCGTGTTCTTTAACGTGCACAGGGTATGGCTCTCCCGCACACGGGGCCACGGCTTAACGTCCCATCCGACGGACGGCGGCCTTTCCAAGCCCATCGGTGTCCCCTACTGACCGTGGCAGGGAGGGGAATTTTTGCGGAGATAAATCTCAACGCTGACCCAGCTGGGACTCGAACCTGGGAACTACAGATTACGAGCCTGGCGCGCTACCGACTGAGCCACCCCCGCCCCACCCCGCCCATGGTGTGCAAAAAAGTGCCGCTCAGAGGTAAAACATCCCAACTCGAACCTGGGGACTGCAGATTACGAACCTGGCATGCTACCAACCTCTTAACAAGTGTATGTGTTTATATGGGTGAGAATTTCCATAACATTTTCGAATGTGAAATATTTTTTGCTCCCCTCCCCTGTAAAAATTTTTTGCCCCATTCTGAAAACAAAATTTCTGCCGACGCCCACGGTTTTAAACTCAGCCATCACAAATTCCTTAAATTTCAACCACTGATTCAACTCTCAATTCTGGCTTTCTCCGAACACAGAAAAAGCATCAAAAAAAAAATGACGAAATATTTCCTTTAAAACGAACTCTCTTGAACACCTAAGCACGAGAGGAACTGTCGAAAGGGAAGTGACGCGTGCGCAGTGGCCACCCTCGAGAGCGCATGCGCGGATTCTTCTCGCTCTCCGTCGTCTGGGGTTGTTCGCGTTTGTGGCGGAGGCTGGCCACTGGCGTGGGAGCTGACAGGAGTTCGTTGAAGTTTTGTTGGTGTCACAAGTTGTGTTTACTACTGAAGTGCACTTTTTTCTTGCGGGGTTGTTCCGACGTAACGACTCTGTCCGATAGACGAGTTATTAGTTTTGTTTTTCTCCCTGTGTCGCATCTGAGCTTTTCGTTCTGTCCTCTGTTGTTTTTGGATTAATTGGCAATTGTTGAACGTAGAGGAAGAAGAGAAGGTAAGTGGCTTTAACCTCTTTGGATTTGGGTTGGGTTGTTTTACCTCTGAGCGGCACTTTTTTGCACACCATGGGCTAAATGGGCAGGTCACATGGACCCCGAAGGCTCAGAGAAGGTTGGGGGAGGGGTACACTAGGGTAGCTGTTGGGAGACAGATGGTAGTCTCCAGGCAAGGCCATCCAGCGTGTTCTTTAACGTGCACAGGGTATGGCTCTCCCACACGCGGGGCCACGGCTTAACGTCCCATCCGACGGACGGCGGCCTTTCCAACCCCATCGGTGTCCCCTACTGACCGTGGGTGGGGAATTTTGCGGAGATAAATCTCAACGCTGACCCAGCTGGGACTCGAACCTGGGAACTACCGATTACGAGCCTGGCGCGCTACCGACTGAGCCACCCCCGCCCCTAACCTCTTTGGAGTTTCTTGATTAACCAGAAATATTCATCGATTCAATGATTGGATGGGACGGGGGTGGCTCAGTCGGTAGCGCGCCAGGCTCGTAATCTGCAGTTCCCAGGTTCGAGTCCCAGCTGGGTCAGCGTTGAGATTTATCTCCGCAAAATTCCCCGCCCTGCCCACGGTCAATAGACGGACACCGATGGGCTTGGAAAGGACTACGTCCGTCGGATGGGACGTTAAGCCGTGGCCCGTGTGCGGGAGAGTAATACCCTGTGCACGTTAAAGAACACGCTGGATGACCTTGACGGGAGGCTACCATCTGTCTCCCAGCAGCTGTTCAAGTGGGTCCCCTCCCCCAACCTTCTCTGAGCCTTCGGGGTCCATGTGACCTGGCCATTTAGCCCATGGTGTGCAAAAAAAGTGCCGCTCAGAGGTAAAACAACAACACAACCAATGATTGGATTGTTCGCGTTTCGTGTAATGAAAAGTGATTTAGGAAATTTAAATTAAGTAATTTAAAATTATTTGTAAAAGTTTTATTATATGTGTGGCTGTTTTGATTTCTTAAAGGTAAAAGAAATATCTTTCAGTGCTTATGATTGATCCATGACTTTTAACTTTTAATACTAGAACGCCATGCCCGTAATCTAGTTTCCAGGTTCGCGTCCCACCTGGACCTGTCGGTGGAGGTGGCTCAGTCGGTAGCGCGCCAGGCTCGTGATCTGAAGTTCCCAGCTGGGTAAGTGTTGAGATTTATCTCCGCAAAACTCCCCGCCCTGCCTACGGTCAATAGACGGACACCGATGGGCTTGGAAAGGACTCCGTCCGTCGGATGGGACATTAAGCCGTTGCCCTATGTGCGGAAGAGCCATACCCTATGCACTTTACAGAACACGCTGGATGGCCTTCACGGGAGGGTACCATCTGTCTCCTAACAGCTGTTCCAGTGGGTTCTCTTCCCCCAACCTTCGGGGTCTTTCCGACTTGGCCATTTAGCCCATTGTACGCAGAAAAGTGCTGCTCAGTGATAACACAAACAATCGAACAATATTTTCATAGACGACTTTAATAAATGTGAACTCTGAACTTGATTACCTATTAAAGTACTATGGTTCTATTCTTAAGCAAATTACCATGTATACAAAATAAACTTCCAATGTTGTTATGGCTAATAATGATAATCTAACTTCTAAAATAAACGTTTAATGAGAAAATATGACTGAAGACAAAGATCATAATCAAATCTCTTTAAATCTCGATTTTCCACAATATTCGGACAGTATTTGAAAAGAGGTATGGATGCTGGAATATTTCACAATAACTTATTTCATTAAAAAACATTCCTAAGTATCTAATATTGAAATAATCATTACGCAGACTTTTAAAATGTTTATTTTATTGAATGATTTGAAACAATATTAAGTTTCAATTTCTGAGGTAAATTCTCATGACCCATTACTCTTACTGAAGACCCGAACTCTTTAAATATCGAACGAATATTGTTGAAAATCGAGATTCAAAGAGAATTGATCACGATCTTTATTTCTTGCTCAATGACATTTTCCCATTAAATGCATATTTCAGAAGTTATAGAGCTTCGAAGTTGGATTCACATAACACACTAATACCCTATATTTGTAAGGCAGTGTGTGTAATATTTGAGAGAGCAGTGAAGCTTTTTCTAATAAAAAAAATTTTTTTTACAGACTAAGGTATTGAAAGTTGTCAATGTCACGTGCGCTGAAGCGAAGTTAACCAACGTGTAGTACTATTCCGTGATCACGTGACTTGTTTTGACGTCATACGACATGAGTATTGCATGCACAAGGCCATACACGAAGTTCACGTTAACGTTCCAATAAACACATGTCCGATAAGCCGATCAATCATGAAATTATTCATCAAAAATAGTGCTTATATATATCAAGGAAACATTTAATTGATTTTGCAAGATTAAACTTGGGTTCTTTTGCCTCTGAGCGGCACTTTTTTGCACACCATGGGCTAAATGGCCTGGTCACATGGACCCCGAAGTCTCAGAGAAGGTTGGGGGAGGTGACCTACTGGAATAGCTGTTGGGAGACAGATGGTAGCCTCCCGTCAAGGCCATCCAGCGTGTTCTTTAACGTGCACAGGGTATGACTCTCCCACACACGAAACCACGACTTAACGTCCCATCCGACGAACGGCAGCCTTTCCAAGCCCATCGGTGTCCCCAAACCGTGGATAGGGCGAGGAGTTTTGCGGAGATAAATCTCAACGCTGACCCAGCTGGGACTCGAACCTGGGAATTACAAATTACGAGCCTGGCACGCATTTACAGTTGCTCAAAAATGTTCTTTAACGTGCACAGGGTATGGCTCTCACGCACACGGGACCACGGCTTAACGCCCATCGGACTGACGGCGGCCTTTCCAAGCCCAACCGCGGCCCCTACTTTCCGTGGACAGCGCGGGGAGTTTTGCCCAGATAAATCTGAAAGCTGGCCGAGCTGGGACTCGAACCTGGGAAGTACAGATTACGAGTCTGGTGCGCTACCGACTGACCCAACCCGCCCCGAACTTCACAAATAACTATGGAAAGTACACAAGGGGTTTCAGAAATTCCATACGTTTTCTATCACTTACCAAGGGGCACACCTCGCCACTCCATTGTTAGTCAAGTGCCTTGTTCAGTCAAAAGTACAGTCACTCAAAAAAATATCCGAACACTATGGTCGATTACAGAATTCAGAAAAAAATCTGGAGCGTGTACAGCAACTGTACACGCTCCAGTTACCGTTCACAGAAAACTGGAGCGTGTGCAGTTACTGCACACGCTCCAGTTTGCTGTGAACGGTAACTGCACACGCTCATTATTTCTGTGAGTGGGCCCACACGATCCAATGTGCTGTGAATATTAACCGCAACCGCTCCAGTTTGCTGTGAACGGTAACTGCGCACACTCCATATTCATTGCATTATATATTCATACGCATTATATATATATTTTAAAAAAAATCCGAACACTACGGTTGATTACAGAATTCAGAAAAGATATCTGGTAACGATTTTTTTAGAAATTAGTAATCTGGCAACTTTCGTGTCACATGACACGGTTGCCAGATCACTAATATCTAAAAAAAATGGTTGCCAGATATTTTTTCAGAATTCTGTAATCAACTGTAGTGTTCGGATATTTTTTTGAGCGACTGTACAACACTTAGAAGAGTGTAAAAAATAAAATTGGAAGCTTTTTGCAATAACAGAAAGAATTTTGCGGGGGCCTAATAGTCCGTGTCAGGGCCTTAATAAGGGCGGGGGTGGCTCAGTCGGTAGCGCGCCAGGCTCGTAATCTGTAGTTCCCAGGTTCGAGTCCCAGCTGGGTCAGCGTTGAGATTTATCTCCGCAAAAATTCCCCGCCCTGCCCACGGTCAGTAGGGGACACCGATGGGGTTGGAAAGGCCGCTGTCCGTCGGATGGAACGTTAAGCCGTGGCCCCATGTGCGGGAGAGTCATACCCTGTGCACGTCAAAGAACACGCTGGATGGCCTTGACGGGAGACTACCATCTGTCTCCCAACAGCTGTTCCAGTGGGTCCCCTTCCCCAACCTTCTCTGAGCCTTCGGGGTCCATGTGACCTGGCCATTTAGCCCATGGTGTGCAAAAAAGTGCCGCTCAGAGGTAAAACAACCCATCATTGAATAATACACTGGATGGCCTTGACGGGAGGCTACCATCTGTCTCCCAACAGCTGTTCCAGTGGGTCCCCTCCCCCAACCTTCTCTGAGCCTTCGGGGTCCATGTGACCTGGCCATTTAGCCCATGGTGTGCAAAAAAGTGCCGCTCAGAGGTGAAACAACCCATCATTAAATAATACACTGGATGGCCTTGACGGGAGGCTACCATCTGTCTCCCAACAGCTATTCCAGTGGGTCCCCTCCCCCAACCTTCTCTGAGCTTTCGGGGTCCATGTGACCTGGTCATTTAGCCCATGGTGTGCAAAAAAAGTGCCGCTCAGAGGTAAAACAACCCAACCCAAATAAGGCCATTAATAACTGTCGAAAACTTAAAGGTAAAAAAAATTCTTTGTTGAAATGAACTTCTGGGAAGTTGATTTCATGCAAGAGTCGCCATTTCTCTGATTATATCATGCTCGCGCATTGTGTAAATATGACTTGTCCTATCACAAATGATTTTCCCTTACATAGCCACACCTTAATGACAGGAACGCGGAAATACTCTGACTCCGAGATACAAAAGTAGTGCCAAGTTATTTTTTTATCTCCTCTGACTGTTTACAATACATTAGAGAGAACAAAACTTCGTTTAAGTGATATAGAAAGTTTTGGGGAGGGAAAGCAAAATTTACAATAGCAGCACGTGCACGAATAGTAATGAGGTTAAAATCGGATTTAGGTCTGAAAGGGATGTCAGACTTTTCACGCACGTAAGTTGGAATGTTTTTAAAGCGCAGTGATAAAGATGGGTTGGGTTGTTTTACCTCTGAGCGGCACTTTTTGCACACCATGAGCATTAAATGGCCAGGTCACAGGGACCCCGAAGGCTCAGAGAAAGTTGGGGGAGGGGACCCACTGGAACAGCTGTTGGGAGAGAGATGGTAGCCTCCCGTCAAGGCCATCCAGCGTGTTCTTTAACGTTGGGTTGTTTCACCTCTGAGCATCACTTTTTTGCACACCATGGGCATTAAATGGCCAGGTCACAAGGACCACTAAGGCTCAGAGAAAGTTGGGGGAGGGGACCCACTGGAACAGCTGTTGGGAGACAGATGGTAGCCTCCCGTCAAGGCCATCCAGCGTGTTCTTTAACGTTGGGTTGTTTCACCTCTGAGCGGCACTTTTTGCACACCATGGGCCAGGTCACAAGGACCCCGAAGGCTCAGAGAAAGTTGGGGGAGGGGACCCACTGGAACAGCTGTTGGGAGAGAGATGGTAGCCTCCCGTCAAGGCCATCCAGCGTGTTCTTTAACGTTGGGTTGTTTCACCTCTGAGCGGCACTTTTTTGCACACCCATGGGCATTAAATGGCCAGGTCACAAGGACCACTAAGGCTCAGAGAAAGTTGGGGGAGGGGACCCACTGGAACAGCTGTTGGGAGACAGATGGTAGCCTCCCGTCAAGGCCATCCAGCGTGTTCTTTAACGTTGGGTTGTTTCACCTCTGAGCGGCACTTTTTGCACACCATGGGCATTAAATGGCCAGGTCACAAGGACCCCGAAGGCTCAGAGAAAGTTGGGGAAGGGGATCCACTGGAACAGCTGTTGGGAGACAGATGGTAGCCTCCCGTCAAGGCCATCCAGCGTGTTCTTTAACGTTGGGTTGTTTCACCTCTGAGCGGCACTTTTTTGCACACCATGGGCATTAAATGGCCAGGTCACAAGGACCACTAAGGCTCAGAGAAGGTTGGGGGAGGGGACCCACTGGAACAGCTGTTGGGAGACAGATGGTAGCCTCCCGTCAAGGCCATCCAGCGTGTTCTTTAACGTGCACAGGGTATGGCTCTCCCGCACACGGGTCCACGGCTTAACGTTCCATCCGACGGACGGCGGCCTTTCCAAGCCCATCGGTGTCCCCTACTGACCGTGGGCACGGAGGGGAATTTTTGCGGAGATAAATCTCAACGCTGACCCAGCTGGGACTCGAACCTGGGAACTACAGATTACGAGCCTGGCGCGCTACCGACTGAGCCACTCCCGCCCCATAAAGATGGAGTGGGTAGGGTTTTATTTCTGGGCGGTACTTTTTTTTTTGCAAGGGGTGGCTCAGTCGGCTCGTAATCTGTAGTTCCCAGGTCGAGTGCCAGCTGAGAAAACGTTGAGATTTATCTCCGCAAAACTTCCCGCCCTGCCCACGGTCATTAGGGGATACCGATGGGCTTGGAAAGGCCGCCGTCCCTCGGATGGAACATTAAGCCGGGTCCCATGTCCATTCAACATTTATTGCATTTATAAATTACCCTGTACACTTTAAAGAACACGCTGGATGGCTTTCACGGAGGGTACTATATCTCCTTCCTTGGAAAGGCCGCCGTCCGTCCCATGGGACGTTAAGTCATAGTCTGGGCATTTTAAACACGTTGGATGGCCTTGATGAAAGGCTACCATCTGTCTCCTAATACCAGTGGGTCTCCTCTCCCAACCTTCTGAGCTGCCGTAGTTCTTGTAACCTGGCCATTTAGCCCTAGGGGTGGGGGTGTCTCAGTCGGTAGCGCGCCAGGCTCGTAATCTGTAGTTCCCAATTCGAGTCCCAGCGTTGAGATTTATCTCTGCAAAATTCCCTGCCCTGCCCACGGTCAGTAGGTGACCCCGATAGACTTGTAAATCCATCCATCGGATGGGACGTTACGCTTTCGTGTGCGTGAGAGCCATACTCTGTGCACGTTAAAGAACACACTGGATGGCCTTGACGGGAGGCTACCATCTGTCAAATAACAGCTATCCAGTGGGTCCTCTTCCATAAATCTTCTCTGAGCCCTCTGGGTCTTTGTGACCTGGCCATTTAGCCCATTGTATGCAAAATAAGTACTGCTCAGAGGTAAAACAACCGACACTAAATCCGTGTGCCTTGAGAGAGCTTTACCCTGTTCACATTAAAGAACACGCTGGATGGCCTTGACGGAAGACTACCATTTGTCTCATAACAGCTATCCAGTGGGTCTCCTGCCCCAACCTTCTCTGAGCCTTCGGGGTCCTTGTGGCCTGGCCATTTAGCTCATGGTGTGCAAAAAAGTGCCGCTCAGAGGTAAAACAACCCAACCCAACAACGCAATCTTGTTGTAACATGTACAATATAATTTTGTATGCAATTGTCGTTAAGGTAATGTAAAATTTAATTTCATACGAGTGAAATGTTTCGAAATGTGTTAGTTGTCACTACTTTTCGGATTGTCATCTAGACTCACACGGAACACGAAAGAATCCACCTTCGGACCAGTAAGTGATCTAAATAACAACTTTCTATCAGACTGTGTCGCAAAAGACAACAATATTCACAACCGTAATCAAGAAAGAGACCGTCAACTCGCAACACTGCATTTCGCTTGCTTCAAGTGTTCGTTGGACGATGTGCACTGACCTCTGTGCTCCACTAAATCAGAGGCAAGAGGTGAGTGCTGAGCCTCAGTGGCCCGAAACTAGGAGGGATTCGAAGCTCTGGCCAACCGAATCGATTCTGCTCAGCTACGCACACAGTCCAGGCTGTTCCTGTTCACTGCTTCGTTCCTTCTACAATCCAACCCCTATCCCCACTTCTATAGCCCATTCGTTTCCGCTATTTTCCATGGGGGCGGGGGTGGCTCAGTCGGTTGCAGTTCCCAGGTTCGAGTCCCAGCTGGGCCAGCGTTGAGATTTATCTCTGCAAAAATCCTCCATGCTGACGTCGGTCAGAAAGGGCCACTGATGCGATTGTAAAGGCGGCAGCCCGTCGAATGTGATGTTAAACCGTGGTCCCTTGTGTGGGTTTTGTTTGTTTTACCGCTGAGCGGCACTTTTTTTTGCACACAATGGGCTAAATGGTCAGGTCAAATGAACCCCGAATTCTCAGAGAAGGTTCGTGGAAGGGACCCACTGGAACAGCTGTTGGGAGAGAGATGGGAGCCTCTCGTCAAGTCCATCCAGCATGTTCTTTAACGTCACAGGGTATGGCTCTCCCACACAAGGAGCCACGGTTTAACGTCCCGACGGACGGCGGTATTTCCAAGCCCATTGGTCACTACTCACAGTGGGCAAGGCGGGGAGTTTTGCGGAGATAAATCTCAACGCTGACCCAGCTGGGACTCGAACCTGGTAACTACAGATTACGAGCCTGGCGCACTACCAATTGAGCCACACCCGCCCCCTTGTGTGGTAAAATCCTACCCTGTGCACGTTGAAAAACACGCTGAATGGCCTTGAGAAGAGACTACCATCTGTCTTCTAACAGGCGTTCAGCGTTTTCCCCCAACACTCTCTGAATCCTTGGGGTCCTTGCGACCTGGCCATTTAGCCCATTGTATGCAAAAAGTTCCGCTCAGCGATAAAAGAACCGAACCTTCTATGAATTAGTGGGATCCTTGTGACCTGGTCACTTAGCTCATTGTGCGAGAAATAGCGATGCTCAGAAATGAAACAGCCCAACTACCTAAAAGTGCCACTCAGAGGTAAAGCAACCCAAAAGTCCAACACGGATCATTTAATAATTCAATTCACCAAATTGCAAACTTTTGCAAACAGTGTTAAAGAGGGTTTGGGTTGTTTTACCTCTGAGCGGCACTTTTTTGCACACCATGGGCTAAATGGCCAGGTCACATGGACCCCGAAGGCTCAGAGAAGGTTGGGGGAGGGGACCCACTGGAACAGCTGTTGGGAGACAGATGGTAGCCTCCCGTCAAGGGCATCCAGCGTGTTCTTTAACGTGCACAGGGTATGGCTCTTCCGCACACGGGGCCACGGCTTAAACATCCGACGGACGGCGGCCTTTCCAAGCCCATCGGTGTCCCCTACTGACCGTCGGCAGGCCGGGGAATGTGTTAAAGAGAACAGTCGGTCTGCCAACTACTATTAGAAATGGGGCGGGGGTGGCTCAGTCGGTAGCGCGCCATGCTCGCAATCTGTAGTTCCCAGGTTCCAGTCCCAGCTGGGTCAGCGTTGAGATTTATCTCCGCAAAATTCCCCGCCCTGCCCACGGTCAGTAGGAGACACCAATGGGCTTGAAAAGGTCCGTCGGATGGGACGTTAAATCGTGACCCCGTGTGCGTAAGAGCCATACTCTGTGCACTTTAAAGAACACACTGGATGGCTTTGACGGGAGGCTACCATCTGTCTCCCAACAGCTGTTCCAGTGGGTCCCCTCCCCCAACCTTCTCTGAGCCTTCGGGGTCCATGTGACCTGGCCATTTTAGCCCATGGTGTGCAAAAAATTGTCGCTCAGAGGCAAAACAACCCAACTTAGAAGATTATTAGAAGCCAGAGAATCGATTCTTAGAAACAACAGACGCAATTCATCTCCCATTATTGTAACAAGTAACATCATTTGGAACCGTAATCTGATCTTCGACGTCCAACGCCAGTCCATCATGCAAACTACTAACTCGATTTTTAATAAATTCCTTCCCTCTTAATCTCATTACTCGCTAATAAGATTACGAAAAAAAAATCTTACCTACGAAATCTTGTCTTTCTATAATCCCCCTTCCCCCACAAAACAAACTCCCCACACTAAAACGGCGCATTGAACTTCTAAAATGGCGACGTGTGCACCCAAGGGGCCATTCACCATTGTTGAAGCTTAATACATTGTTGGCTGTTTGTTAGATGCGCATTGTTACGTCAAAGCGCGTGGCGAAATACGTCACACCGTGAAAGATGCCGAAGGACTCGGCGCAAGGGACCACACAGCGAACAATGGGGGGAGATATGCCCGGCAGAGATATCAAGTTGGGAAGACGTCTAATTAATAGTTGATAAGTCATTCTCTTACTGTGGTTCGCTTCCTAGCTGATGTCTTGCAGATGGAGGGGGGGGGGGATGACGGATTAGCAGGGGGGGCGGAACTAGAGAGAGTAGCCATTACTCTGTCAAAATGCAAAAGGCCGCAGGTGGAATGGTTCCGCAAAGCATTTTTTTGTTTCCTTTTTTTTTTTTGCTGGATTGTTGTTGGGTTGTTTCACCTCTGAGCGGCACTTTTTTTGCACACCATGGGCTAAATCGCCAGGTCACAAGGACCCCAAATGCTCAGAGAGTTGGGTTGGATTGTTTTACCTCTGAGCGGCACTTTTTTGCACACCATGGGCTAAATGGCCAGGTCACATAGACCCCGAAGGCTCAGAGAAGGTTGGGGGAGGGGACCCACTTGAACAGCTGTTGGGAGACAGATGGTAGTCTCCCGTCAAGGCCATCCAGCGTGTTATTTAACGTGCACAGAGTATGGCTCTCCCACACACGGGGCCACGGCTTAACGTCCCATCCGACGGACGGCGGTCTTTCCAAGCCCATCGGTGTCCGCTACTGACCGTGGGCAGGGTGGGTAATTTTGCGGAGATAAATCTCAACGCTGACCCAGCTGCGACCCGAACCTGGGAACTACAAATTACGAGCCTGGCGCGCTACCGACTGAGCCACCCCCGACCCAAGGCTCAGAGAAGGTTGGGGGAGAGGGTCCGTTGGAACAGCTGTTGGGAGACAGATGGTAGCCTCCCGTCAAGGCCATCCAGCGTGTTATTTAACGTGCACAGGGTATGTCTCTCCCACACACGGGATCACGGATTAACGTTCTATCCGACGGACGGTGGCCTTTCCAAGCCCATCGGTGTCCCCTACTGACCGTGGGCAGGGGGGGTAATTTTGCGGAGACAAATCTCAACGCTGGGACTCGAACCTGCAAACTACAGATTACGAGCCTGCAAACTACAGATTACATGGCCATTGTGCGGGAGAGCTATAAGCCGCATACGGTGCACGTTAAACAACACGCTGGATAGGCTTGGCGGGAGGCTACCATCTGCCTTCCAACAGCTATCCAGTGGGTCCCCTCCCCCAACCTTCTCTGAGCCTTCAGGGTCCTTGTGACCTGGCCATTTAGCCCATGGTATGCAAAAAAAAATGCTGCTCGGAGGTAAAACAACCCAACCCTAAGGGAAAGGTTAGATCAGCTGGTGATCATGCGTCCCCATCCCTCCTTGGGGAAAAAATTATCAAATAATCAATTCGAATAATATCAGTTGTATAAAAAAATCAATATTTATTTCTTTTTACCTTTTTTTTTTCTTCTTACAGAAACTTTCTTGTTCAGAAAGAGAATTTATTCTTGCTTATTAATATCGAAAAAGATTTTTTTTACATGTTTTTAATAATGAGTTGGTTGTTTTACCTCTGAGCGGCACTTTTTGCACACAATGAACTAAATGGCCAGGTCACAAGGACTCCGAAGGCTCAGAGTAGGTTGTGGGGAAGGGAACCCACTGGAACAGCTGTTGGGGAGACAGATGGCAGTCTCCTGTCAAGGCCACCCAGCGTGTTCTTTAAAGTACACAGGGTATGGCTCTCTCCCGCACACGGGGCCATGGCTTAACTACCCATCCGACGGACGGCGACCTTTCCAAGCCTATCGGTATCCCTTACTGACCGAACAGGGTGGGGGTCTCAATGTTGCAGACAAATCTCAATGTTGGCCCAGCTGGGACTCGAACCTGGGAGTGGGTTGGGTTGTTTTACCTCTGAGTGACACTTTTTTGCACACCATGGGCTAAATGGCCAGGTCACATGGACCCCGAAGGCTCAGAGAAGGTTGGAGGAGGGGACCCACTGGAACAGCTGTTGGGAGACAGATGGTAGCCTCCCGTCAAGGCCATCCAGCGTGTTCTTTAACGTGCACAGGGTATGGGTCTCCCGCACACGGGGCCACGGCTTAACGTTCCATCCGACGGACGGCGGTCTTTCCAAGCCCATCGGTGTCCCCTACTGACCGTGGGCAGGGCGGGGAATTTTGTAGAGATAAATCTCGACGCTGACCCAGCTGGGGGTGGGGAGGAATGGGGGTGGGGAGGCTCAATCGGTAGCGCGCCAGGCTCGTAATCTGTAGTTCCCAGGTTCGAGTCCCAGCTGGGTCAGCGTTGAGATTTATCTCCGCAAAAATTCCCCGCCCTGCCCACGGTCAGTAGGGGACACCGATGGGCTTGGAAAGGCCGCTGTCCGTCGGATGGGACGTTAAGCCGTGGCCCCGTGTGTGGGAGAGCCATACCCTGTGCACGTTAAAGAACACGCTGGATGGCCTTGACGGGAGGCTACCATTCGTCTCCCAACAGCTGTTCCAGTGGGTCCCCTCCCCCAACCTTCTCTGAACCTTCGGGGTCCATGTGACCTAGCCATTTAGCTCATGGTGTGCAAAAAAGTGCCGCTCAGAGGTAAAACAACCCAACCCATCCCGTCAAGGCCATCCAGCGTGTTCTTTAACGTGCAGAGGGTATGGACTCTCCCGTACACGGACTCCCCAAAAAAACCCGCCCTGCCCACGGTCAGTAGGGTACACCGATGGGTTTGAAAAGGCCACCGTCCGTCGGATGGGACGTTAAATCAGCCTCTAATATTAAAAACACTTGGATTCAGTTGTTTTACCTCTGAGTTGCATTGAGCACACAATGGGCTAAATGTCCAGGTTACAAGGACCCCCCAAGAGCTCAAAGAGGGTTGTGGGAAGGGGACTCACTTGACAGCTGTTACGAGACAGTGGTAGCCTCTCGTCAAGGCCATCCAGTGTGTTCTTCAACGTGCACAGGGTATGGCTCTCCAGCACACGGGTTCACGGCTTAACATTATCCGTGACAGGGTAGTTACAGCATTTGGCTATTGATCAAAGGGACCTGGGTTCGAGCCCCAGATGGATGTTTGTGTTGTTTTTCTGCTGAGGTCCCGCCATCCTCACAGACCTACTATTGCGTATAAACTGACAGGCTCCTGTCAGACCTCTGTGACAAGCAGCTGCTAGCGAGAGTAATTTTTGTTAGATATTTATATCAAAAATACGAACCTAATTTTTCAGAGTTTTTGGTTATTTATTAAAAGTGTTCGGTAACTGAAAATTTAACTTTTGAAAGCACCACGTGCTTCTTACAGAACAAGGCCATTCACCATTATTGATTGGGTTGATACACTGTGCTAGACTGAAATTATCACACCAATGGGTTTAGAAAGACCGCCGTCCGTAGGATGAAACGTTAAGCCGTGGCCCCGTGTGCGGGAGAGACATACCCTGTGCAAGTTAAAGAACACACTGGATGGCCTTGACGGGAGGCTACCATCTGTCTCCCAACAGCCGTTCTAGTGGGTCCCCTCCCCCAACCTTCTCTGAGCCTTCGGAGTCCATGTGACCTGGCCATTTAGTCTATGGTGAAAAAAGTGCCGCTCAGAGGAAAACAACCCAACGTTAAAGAACACACTGGATGGCCTTGACGGGAAGCTACCATCTGTCTCCCAACAGCTGTTCCAGTGGGTCCCCTCCCCCAACCTTCTCTGAGCCTTCGGAGTCCATGTGACCTGGCCATTTAGTCCATGGTGTGCAAAAAAGTGCCGCTCAGAGGAAAACAACCCAACGTTAAACAACACGCTGGATGGCCTTGACGGGAGGCTACCATCTGTCTCCCAACAGCTGCCCCAGTGGGTCCCCTCCCCCAACCTTCTCTGAGCCTTCGGGGTCCATGTGACCTGACCATTTTAGCCCATGGTATGCAAAAAAGTGTCGCTCAGAGGTAAAACAACCCAACTGAAATTATCTACAGTAATGATTCTGAGAATTATAATTTTGATGGCTCCTATTACAGAATATTTGTAATGAGCATTAGATTCTTCAAGACGAACAGAATATTAATAAAAAAATACATAAATGAAAAAAGTGTGTCTTTTCGAAAAAAAAAGTATCTAATAAGGAAATGTAGATTCAGTACCAAATTATCTGTTTAAAAATTAAAATAAATACCCCCTCAAGCAGCTGCTTGCCACAGAGGTCTGACAGGAGCCTGTCAGTTTATATGCCAAAGTAAAAGATCTGAGAGGATGGCAAAACCTCAGCAGAAAACAGAATAAATACGTTATGCAGCGCCATCTGTTCTAGAAGCGTTTTCGTAGTGAAACCAAATACCACCGATGAATTATTTGCCGAGCTGCTATAATCTGTCAACTTCTGTGAAATTCGTGGATACGAGAGTCATTCCTTCCCGTGTGAAAGTGACTCACGCGATTTAATCAGTTTGTGATTAATTTGTGGATACTCCTTCAGAAAATAAATCTCATTAACAAACAATCAAGCCGTCGCAATCTTTCTTTCTACGGCATTTTTTATACCATTTCGTGTCGACAAATCAGAACTATAAACCTTTCCATTTGATATTAAAATTACGATTAAAGAGGTAGAGAAAAATTATATCCATTTATTCAAATGAGATTATGCATGCGATGACATTAAATTGACTAATTAACATCTTGCTTGTTTTTTTTTTAATTTTGGTTTGCTCATTATAATGAGCGTCTTCGAGACGAAAGCGCATCTACCTAATTTCTTTAGATCATGTGACTGGTGGAATGAAGACCTGCTATTGCTGTTTTATGGGGTGAGGTTATTAACGTATTTGAAATTCCTGGTATTTTAGTTTAAGGTAGTTCATTATGTTCGAAAATCGAATGGCAAGGTCGTGTCCAAGGTTAAGTTTCCGGCTTGATGTAATTATGAAACGGCTTTTGCCCCGGACGGAGAGAGGTAGTGGTTGTTCAACTTATAACCACACAAAAAAAGGGGAAGGTGGCGCTTACAGTGGGGTTGTTAAACAAGGTCGCGTTTGTTATACAGTGATCATTTTCCAGGTAATATGACACATTACACAAATGATCACAACGAAGGATAAAAACCTGAGTTCATTGGACTTGTGCAAGATACTTGTGAAGTTTTCTAGAGAGTTCTTCAACGGTAGGTTTAAAAATTCACTAAACAATCGTTTAATAAAACTAAATACTCTGAACTGTGGCTCAGTCAGTACTGCGCCAAGCTCGTAATCTGTAGTTCCCAGGTTCGAGTCCCAACTGGGTCAGCGTTGAGATTTATCTCCGCAAAACTCCCCGCCCTGCCCACGGTCAATAGGGGACACCGATGGGCTTGGAAAGGCCACCGTCCGTCGGATGGAGGGCCTTGACTGGAGGCTACCATCTGTCTCCCAAAAGCTGTTCCAGTGGGTCCCCTCCCCGAACCTTCTCTGAGCATTCGGGATCCATGTGACCATGGTGTGCAAAAAAGTGCCGTATAAAAGTAAAACAACCCAACCCATGTTCGAGTCCCACCTAGGCCAGTTTTGATATTTATCTCTGAAATAGTACTCGCCCTGTTCATGGTCAGTTGGGGACACCGATGGACTTGGAAAGGCTGCCGTCCATCGGATGGGACGTAAAGCCGTGGTCTCGTATGCAGGAGAGCTTAACTTGTGCACTTGAAAGACGACGCTGGATGGCCTTGACTGGAGGCTATCATCTGTCTCCCAACAGCTATCCAGTGGTCCCCTGTCCCCAACATTCTCTGACCCCTTGGAGTCCTTGTGACCTGGCCGTTTAGTCCATTGTGTGCAAATAATTGCCGTCAGAGGTAAAACAACCCAATCATTATCGAACCTTTTCAGAGCCCTTGGGGTCCTTGTAATCTGGCCTTTACCCCTATTGTGTGCATAAAATTCTTATCGGAGGTAAGACTCTCTAAATTAAGTGATTGCCTGCCCCGCCAAAAAAGGCACTACCGGCTAAAAGGAGCTACTCTAAAATTTTGTTCTTCCCCATCCCCCCCGGGTCCGCTTGAAGAACACCATCATTTTTCTTTCATATCTTTCTTTTATTAAAACTGATAACATATATACAATATATCCAATGAGGGTACACTCTGGTATGCATATAAAAACTAAGTTCATTGGACTTGTGCAAGATTCTTGTGAACTTTCCTAGAGAGTTCTTCAACGGTAGGTTTAAAAATTCACTAAACAATCGTTTAATAAAACTAAATACTCTGAGCTGTGGCTCAGTCGGTAGTGCGCCAGGCTAGTAATCTGTAGTTCCCAGGTTCGAGTCCCAACTGGGTCAGCGTTGAGATTTATCTCCGCAAAACTCCCTGCCCTGCCCACCCTTTACAAACACCCTTACCCTTTACAAACATAAAACAAGTACATAATACATTTTCAAATAAATACAATATAGCATTTGACTACAAAGTCTTCTATCTTCCGGTTTCTTCTTCTTTGAAGTGGGGCGGGGGTGGCTCAGTCGGTAGCGCGTCAGGCTCGTAATCTGTAGTTCCCAGGTTCGAGTCCCAGCTGGGTCAGCGTTGAGATTTATCTCCGCAAAATTCCCCGCCCTGCCCACGGTCAGTAGAGGGCACCGTCCGTCGGATGGGACGTTAAGCCATGGCCCCGTGTGCGGGAGAGCCATACCCTGTGCACGTTAAAGAACACGCTGGATGGCCTTGACGGGAGGCTACCATCTGTCTCCCAACAGCTGTTCCAGTGGGTTCCCTCCCCCAACCTTCTCTGAGCCTTCGGGGTCCATGTGACCTGGCCATTTAGCCCATGGTGTGCAAAAAAGTGCCGCTCAGAGGTAAAACAACACAACCCTTATATATGCACATGGATGCTCCTGTCTGTTCCTCCATTCTAGAACCATCTGTATATATTTTTATTTCATTGTCTGAGTCCTCTGGTGGGATCTTGTCCCAACTGATTTGAGTTTGTTTTGCTGGGTGTATTACCCATTTATTAATTTGCTTTTCTATAAGATCATTTTCTATTGTTTCCTCCCATAATTCCACATTCTGTCCCAATGTGAAACTTCTATAAATTGCTGCTTCTTGTTGTATTACTAGTTCTAATGGGAGTGTTCCTGCTAGAACTTGAAGAGCTGATGTAGATGTCGTTTGGAAACATCTTGTAATCCCCAAAAGGGCTAGTCTTTGGATTTGCTACAATTTTTTGATCAGTCTTATTGTTCCACCTGGTGGCCACCATGCCCCACAGGCGTAGGTAACTATTCTTTCAATGCCCCTCTTATAGAGCTCTCTTTTAACTGTTCCTTTTAAACCCCATGTTCCCGCTGACATCCTACGTAGGGCATTTAAAATTCTTGCACACCTGTCTTTGACGTTATTAAGGTGAGCTAGCCAATTCCTTTTATCATCCAGCCACACTCCAAGATATTTTAGTGTTTTAACTAATTTCACTGGTTTATCTTTAAATCTTAGACTTGGAAGTCTCTTCATTTTCCCTTCTTTGGGAAAAACTATTATGTAAGTCTTCTCTGGGCTAAATTCAAGTCTCGTTTGTCCAGCCCATTCTTCCAAATCAGCCAAGACTTCCTTACAATCTTGCTCCAGTATCCCCGATGCCGACACAATGACAATTATGTCATCGGCATATACTTGAATTTGCGTTCCCTCTTTTGTCTTGATGTTCAGAGCGGAATCCGCCTCAATGTTCCATAGTAGGGGTCCTGAATTGGACCCCTGTGGACAACCTCTATAATATTGTTTAGAAATTTCCATTTCTCCATCGTTCACCAGTATTCTCCTATTAGACAAATAACTACTAAAGACTTTAAACAGATTCATAGGGCATTTATGTCTCCTCAGTTCATTTAGTAGAAAGGGCCACCAGACATTATAAAACATCCCTTTCACATCTAGAGATATAACACGTGTGTTTCTTTCTATCTATAGTAGCCATCAGCTGCGAAATCGCCATTGTGGTACTTTTCCCTGGTATAAATCCAAATTGGTTTGGATTCAATTTTCCATTACTATGGGTTGGGTTGTTTTACCTCTGAGCGGCACTTTTTTGCACACCATGGGCTAAATGGCCAGGTCACATGGACCCCGAAGGTTGGGGGAGGGGACCCACTGGAACAGCTGTTGGGAGACAGATGGTAGCCTCACGTCAAGGCCATCCAGTGTGTTCTTTAACGTGCACAGGTATGGCTCTCCCGCACATTGGGGCCATGGCTTAACGTCCCATCTGACGGACGGCGGTCTTTCCAAGCCCATCGGTGTCCCCTATTGACCGTGGGCAGGGCGGAGAATTTTGCGGAGATAAATCTCAACGCTCACCCAGCTGGGACTCGAACCTGGGAACTATAGATTACGAGCCTGGTGCGCTACCAACTGAGCCACCCCCGCCCGTCTTTTGGTAAGAGAACCATCTTCTTGAGTTATGGTTGATAACTTAAAAGTTCCTCGGGTTGCTTCTTTTGCTACTTTGAAATGCACCCCAAATGGTTGTTCTTTAGTAACTTCGTCACATAGTTTTCTCTAGCTATTATTTTTAGCCAAATTTATGCCCTTTTTATATTTGGCTTCCCATAATTTAAACTCTTCTTTCTTTGGGTTTCATCTGTATAACATCTTTGGGGGCGGGGGTGGCTCAGTCGGTAGCGCGCCAGGCTCGTAATCTGTACTTCCCAAGTTCGAGTCCCAGCTGGGTCAGCGTTCAGATTTATCTCCGCAAAATTCCCCGCCCTGCCCCCAGTCAGTAGGGGACACCGATGGGCTTGGAAAGACCGCCGCCCGTCGGATGGGACGTTAAGCCGTGGCCCCGTGTGCGGGAGAGCCATACCCTGTGCACGTTAAAGAACACGCTGGGTGGCCTTGGCGGGAGGCTACCATCTGTCTCCCAACAGCTGTTCCAGTGGGTCCCCTCCCCCAACCTTCTCTGAGCCTTCGGAGTCCCTGTGACCTGGCCATTTAGCCCATGGTGTGCAAAAAAGTGCCGCTCAGAGGTAAAACAACACAACCGACCCCAGGTTCGAGTCAGCCCAGGTTCGAGTCAGCGTTGAGATTTATCTCCGCAAAATTCCCCCGCCCTGCCCACGGTCAGTAGGGGACACCGATGGGCATTGAAAGGCCGTCGTCCGTCGGATGGGAACGTTAAGCCGTGACTCCGTGTGCGGGAGAGCCATACCCTGTGCACGTTAAAGAACACGCTGGGTGGCCTTGGCGGGAGGCTACCATCTGTCTCCCAACAGCTGTTCCAGTGGGTCCCCTCCCCCAACCTTCTCTGAGCCTTCGGAGTCCCTGTGACCTGGCCATTTAGCCCATGGTGTGCAAAAAAGTGCCGCTCAGAGGTAAAACAACACAACCGACCCCAGGTTCGAGTCAGCCCAGGTTCGAGTCAGCGTTGAGATTTATCTCCGCAAAATTCCCCCGCCCTGCCCACGGTCAGTAGGGGACACCGATGGGCATGGAAAGGCCGTCGTCCGTCGGGTGGGAACGTTAAGCCGTGACTCCGTGTGCGGGAGAGCCATACCCTGTGCACGTTAAAGAACACGCTGGATGGCCTTGACGGGAGGCTACCATCTGTCTCCCAACAGCTGTTCCGGTGGGTCCCCTCCCCCAACCTTCTCTGAGCCTTCGGGGTCCCTGTGACCTGGCCATTTAGCTCATGGTGGGCAAAAAAGTGCCGCTCAGAGGTAAAACAACCCAACCCAGGTTCGAGTCAGCGTTGAGATTTATCTCCGCAAAATTCCCCGCCCTGCCCCCAGTCAGTAGGGGACACCGATGGGCTTGGAAAGACCACCGTCCGTTGGATGGGACGTTAAGCCGTGACTCCGTGTGCGGGAGAGCCATACCCTGTGCACGTTAAAGAACACGCTGGATGGCCTTGACGGGAGGCTACCATGTGCTGACGGGAGGCTACCAACAGCTTCTTGACGGGAGGCTACCAACAGCTGTTCCAGTGGGTCCCCTCCCCCAACTTTCTCTGAGCCTTCGGGGTCCCTGTGACCTGGCCATTTAGCTTATGGTGGGCAAAAAAGTGCCGCTCAGAGGTAAAACAACCCAACCCAACCTTTACTCCACCATGGGACTTTTCTGTAACCTGATTTTGTTTCTTGGTTTTTCTGTTTCAGGTTATTTCTGCAAAACACTTTGCAGTGTCTTGGTAATATTTATAACGTAATTATCTAAATCTTTTTGATCCTCGACTTCTACGGAAGAGATAGTCGAAAATATTTCTGATAGTTCTTTTCTAAATTCTAGCCAATCGAGGTTCTTAACAGAAAACCTTTGTTTTATACTTGTATTAGTTTTGGCAAAGTTTAAATGAAAACTTATATACGAGTGATCACTCCAGCTGACCTCATCTTCTACTGTCCACTCTGAGACGAAGTCTTGGATTAAAACTCTGTGTAACGCAATATTTATCCAGCTATCACACAGACTACTGGTGAAGGTTGGCTCACTATTTGGATCATTTAGAATTGTGAAGCCATTTCGATTGATAAATTCCAAGACTTCTTTACCTCTTTGGTGAGGACCCCAAAGTCTACTGCTTGCGTTAAAATCCCCACCTAGGACTATGTCCCAGTCAGGGTATATCTGAACCATGCTTGAAATGATTTGGAAATTTTCTTCGAAAGAGTCTTTCTGTGGGCAATATATTGAGATCATAACACATTTTCGATTCCGTTTTTCAGTTGTGATAACAACTACATCCCTAGAGGTGTAGATTTCTGTGACACTTATATTTCTTTTGCCAATTACAATTGCACATCTTGGCATTGGGTGGGATGCTCCAAAGATCCTCCACCCGGCTGGAAATCTCCTTATTTTATCCTTATAAATATAAGGTTAATATATTTATATTAACCTTATATTAATATATAATATAAGGTTAATTATTTATATTTATATTTAATTATACCTATAATATAAGGTTATATTTATATTAGAGCGGGGGTGGCTCAGTCGGTAGCGCGCCAGGCTCGTAATCTGTAGTTCCCAGGTTCGAGTCCCAGCTGGGTCAGCGTTGAGATTTATCTCCGCCAAAATTCCCCGCCCTGCCCACGGTCAGTAGGGGACACCGATGGGCTTGGAAAGGCCGCCGTCCATCGGATGGGACGTTAAGCCGTGGCCCCGTGTTCGGGAGAGCCATACCCTGTGCACGTTAAAGAACACGCTGGATGGCCTTGACGGGAGGCTACCATCTGTCTCCCAACAGCTGTTCCAGTGGGTCCCCTTCCCCAACCTTCTCTGAGGCTTCGGGGCCCATGTGACCTGGCCATTTAGCCCATGGTGTGCAAAAAAGTGCCGCTCAGAGGTAAAACAACCCAACAACCCAACTCATTCACTTCACTCACTTCGCTAGCCATTGCTTACCTGGTACCCTGAGGTTCACACCAGGCAGCTACTTCTTTCTTCTGAGAGAGTGTTAGACCCTCCTCCAAAGAGGGGGCCCCTAGACCACGACAAGGTCCTCTATCAACGAATTGGTTCTGATTGCACAAGTTACAAAGAGAATCTGGCGAATGGCCTTACAATCGCTATATTGCTCGTATAAACGCACAAAGCTCACAAAATCGAAACCAATTCCCCCTAAGGGTTATCGGAGGTAAAATAAACGAACCCAACTGCTCCCGACATTATCGTGCTTTCCTTGTGTCTAGAAAAGATAAGAAATCGAAAATAAAACTTTCGACGCAATGAAAACAAACGAAGCAAGAGACAGAAAAGGCCAATTGCCTGTTTCTTCTGAAAATGAGGTCATATCCGACACATGCAAAACAGCTTAGCTCGTGCAAAAGGAGAGCCTCGAGCCCTCACCGCACCAGAGAACAAAGTAAGCAAACGAACAAGTTTTCAGAAGGACATTGGCGAAAAGGGAATTAATGTTTCCTAGCTTGTAGACATTGATCTAATCTATTAAACGGTTACAAATGGACATTGTGAACCTTTTAATACCCCCTACCATTTACTCTCTTTCTTTGAAGCTGCTTTAATGATATGATCCATCTTACTGTTTGACAAATTCTGCGGTACAAGACTTTCTGCGTTGAGTTGGGGGTGGTTCAGTCGGTAGCGCGCCAGGCTCGTAATCTGTAGTTCTCAAGTTCGAGTCCCAGCTGGGTCAGCGTTGAGATTTATCTCCGCAAAATTCCCCCGCCCTGCCCACGGTCAGTAGGGGACACCGATGGGCTTGGAAAGGCCGCCGTCCGTCGGATGGGACGTTAAGCCGTGGCCACGTGTGCGGGAGAGACATACCCTGTGCACGTTAAAGAACACGCTGGATGGCCTTGACGGGAGGCTACCATCTGTCTCCCAACAGCTGTTCCAGTGGGTCCCCTCCCCCAACCTTCTCTGAGCCTTCGGGGTCCATGTGACCTAGCCATTTAGGCCATGGTGTGCAAAAAAGTGCCGCTCAGAGGTAAAACAACCCAACAACCCAGGCTCGTAATCTGCAAGTTCCCAAGTTCGTGTCTCAGTGGGTTCCCTTCCCCAACCTTATCTTGAGCCCTTGTGACCTGGATATTTAGCCCATTTGTATGGAGGGGCGGGGGTGGCTCAGTCGGTAGCGCGCCAGGCTCGTAATCTGTAGTTCCCAGGTTCGAGTCCCAGCTGGGTCAGCGTTGAGATGAGATTTATCTCCGCAAAATTCCCCGCCCTGCCCACGGTCAGTAGGGGACACCGATGGGTTTGGAAAGGCCGCCGTCCGTCGGATGGGACGTTAAGCCGTGGCCCCGTGTGCGGGAGAGCCATACCCTGTGCACGTTAAAGAACACACTGGATGGCCTTGACGGGAGGCTACCATCTGTCTCCCAACAGCTGTTCCAGTGGGTCCCCTCCCCCAACCTTCTCTGAGCCTTCGGGGTCCATGTGACCTGGCCATTTAGCCCATGGTGTGCAAAAAAAGTGCCGCTCAGAGGTAAAACAACCCAACCCATTTGTATGCAAAAACAAGTTCCACTCTGGGGAAAAGCAATCCAAGCAACAATCATTATTTTCTAGTGAAAGAACGCATTGAATGTGATGATAAACATTTTAACAATGTAGTGAAAGTCAACAGCGAAGGGGGGTGGGGGTGGCTCAGTCGGTAGCGCGCCAGACTCGTAATCTGTAGTTCCCAGGTTCGAGTCCCAGTTGGGTCAGCGCTGAGATTTATCTCCGCAAAATTCTCCGCCATGCCCACGGTCAGTAGGGGACACCGATGTGCTTGGAAAGGCCGCCGTCCGTCAGATGGGACGTTAAGCCGTGGCTCCTTGTGCGGGAGAGCCATACCCTGTGCACGTTAAAGAACACGCTGGAGGGCCTTGACGGGAGGCTACCATCTGTCTCCTAACAGCTGTTACAGTGGGTCCACTCTCCCAACCTTCTCTGAGCTTTCGGGGTCCATGTGACCTGGCCATTTAGCCCACGGTGTGCAAAAAAGTGCCGCTCAGAGGTAAAACAACCCAACCCAACAGCGAAGGCCTAGTTGGTGTTGAGTTGTTTTACCTCTGAGCGGCACTTTTTTGCACACCATGGGCTAAATGGCCAGGTCACAAGGACCCTGAAGGCTCAGAGAAGGTTGGGGGAAGAAGACCCACTGGAACAGCTGTTGGGAGACACATGGTAGCCTCCCGTCAAGGTCCTCCAGCGTGTTCTTTAACGTGCACAGGGTATGGCTCTCCCTCACACGGAGCCACGGCTTAACGTCCCATCCGATGGACGGTGGCCTTTCCAAGCCCATCGGTGTACCCTACTGACCGTGGGCATGGCGGGGAGTTTTGAGGAGATAAATCTCAACGCTGACCCAGCTGGGACTCGAACTTAGGAACATTGAAATAAAAACACAGGAAAAACCTAGAAAGTGAATAAGGTTATCAACACCAACTAGTTGGGGCAGGGGTGGCTCGGTCGGTAGCGCGTCAGTCGGGCCTGACGCGCTACCGACTGAGCCACCCCTGCTCCAAGTAGTTAATGTTAATAACTTTATTCACTTAGAAGAATTCGTTTTGACATTTGCTTTCATAAGTAGCCACGAAATCTTAATATGTACATTCTGAAATTCTTTCATTAACCTAAAATCTCTCGCTTTAACTTATAAATAATTAGTTCATCGTTCGTATTTTTAAACGTACTTTCCAGGAATAATAACTGTGTCAAGAAAAGCTTCCTGTTGAAAAATATCCTATACCAAATTTAAAGAAAAAACGATACGAATGAAGCAATTCAGTTTCATAAACGGTAAGAATTGAAAAAAAACCTTGGCGAAATTTAACGGTTAAATATTTAGACACACGCGTTGGCAACATCGTTTTCAAGGTCTCGTGGTCTTGGAATGTAATGTAACCTTGGCAACCCAATCCATTGTTACCAATGGGTTCTGAAAGTGGGTTGGGTTGTTTTACCTCTGAGCGGCACTTTTTTGCCCACCATGGGCTAAATGGCCAGGCCACATGGACCCCGAAGGCTCAGAAAAGGTTGGGGGAGGGGACCCACTGGAACAGCTGTTGGGAGACAGATGGTAGCCTCTCGTCAAGGTCATCCAGCGTGTTTTTTAACGTGCACAGGGTATGGCTCTCCCGCACACGGCGCCACGGCTTAACGTCCCATCCGACGAACGGCGGCCTTTCCAAGCCCATCGGTGTCCCCTACTGACCGTGGGCAAGACGGGGAATTTTGCGGAGATAAATCTCAACGCTGACCCAGCTGGGACTCGAACCTGGGAACTACAGATTACGAGCCTGGCGCGCTACCGACTGAGCCCCCCCCCCCCCCCCCCCCCCCCCCGCCACCAAGTTCTGAAAGCGAATAATAAACATTCTGTCATTGAAAAACTTGAAAAGAATGGTCAGAGCCTGTTGCACATTTGCGCCAGGGCTATTATTCAGGACTTATTAAGGGGCGGGGGTGGCTCAATCGGCAGCGCGCCAGGCTCGTAATCTGTAGTTCCCAGGTTCGAGTCCTAGCTGGGTCAGCGTTCAGATTTATCTCCCCAAAATTTCCCCGCCCTGCCCACGGTCAGTAGGGGACACCGATAGGCTTGGAAAGGCCGCCTTCCGTCGGATGGGACGTTAAGCTGTGGCTCCGTGTGCGGGAGAGCCATACCCTGTGCACGTTAATGAACACGCTGGATGGCCTTGTCGGGAGGTTACCATCTGTCTCCCAACAGCTGTTCCAGTGGGTCCCCTCCCCCAACCTTCTCTGAGCCTTCGGGGTCCATGTGACCTGGCCATTTAGCCCATGGTGTGCAAAAAAGTGCCGCTCAGAGGTAAAACAACCCAACAACAACCCAACTTCTAGAAAATCTATATTTGAACAAATTGTTTCAAACCATGCTTATTATAATTTTTTCCTAATAATTAAATTTAAATTCATAGCTGTTTCCAATTTTGTCGGATCCAATTCCTGAGGTCAAATCTTATGACGCATTATTGTTGTTAAATATTCCAGCGTCCATAACTTTTTATATACTGAACGAATATTGTTGAAAATCGATATTTTAATAGATTTGATTATGATCTTTAATTTATCTTCAGTTACATTTTTTAATAAAATGCGTATTTTAGAAATTATTTAACTTCGTAATTAGATTCCCATGGATATTCGAGGCGGGAATGGCTCAGTCGGTAGCGCGCCAGGCTCGTAATCTGCAGTTCCCATATCCGAGTCCCAGCTGGGTCAGCGTTCAGATTTATCTCCGCAAAATTCCCCGCGCTGCTCACGGTCAGTAGGGGACATCGATGGGCTTGGAAAGGCCACCGTCTGTCGGATGGGACGTTCCAACAGTGGTCCCGTGTGCTGGAGAGACATACCCTGTGCACGTTAAAGAACACGCTGGATGGCCTTGACGAGAGGCTACCATCTGTCTCCCAACAGCCGTTCCAGTGGGTCCCCTCCCCCAATCTTCTCTGAACCTTCGGAGTCCTTGTGACCTGGACATTTAGCCCATTGCGTGCAGAAAAGTATCACTCAAATGTAAAACAACCCAAATCCCATGGAAATTCTCAAATATCTTCAGGGCCGTGTATTATCTCATCTCTTTCCAAGTTCAAACTGCTCAACCCCATTTGGTTAAGTCCCATTACATTCAAACTATAAATGCAGCCAGCAAATAGACCCCCACCTACAAGACAAGGACACCCAGCTTACAGTTTCTTTACGTGTTGGTAATCTGCATTCCTCCGGCACACGTTGTCACACTTATTTGCTAAAAAGAAAAATCAACTTCCCAAACATGTTCCTACGTTGCTTCTAACTAGGCCATCAGGCACCTCTATATAAGAGCATGGGTATGCCTCACAAGGGGAGACACAACCAGGCCGACAGACCCCGATTGCCTTCGGTGTGTTGTCGGGTCGAAAGGTTGTGTCCTACATTTCGCCGCCCGTCCGTTCTAGGCCCAAGGAGAGTCAGTCTGAGTACCGGTCCTTCCTTTGCACGAACCATTAACACCAAGGGGCGAATCGCTGTTTCGAATTCCCAATGATCGAGTTGGTGCTCCAGACAGAGATAGCAAGCGTTGTTGTTTTTATTAGGTCAGTTGCATTCTGTTGTTGTTTTGAAGGAGGTTGCCACTGCAGCTGATGAAAAGGGAGGAGACAATTAAGTTGGAAAATAAAAATGGGTCGTTCTCGTTTGATGACTCTGTCAAAGTTTGTGATGGGACCCAAAGCCTAGATTTTTTGAGGGTGTTGTGATGGGGAGGATGGACAAATTTTTGGAGAATGTTGTAATGGGACTGATGCATAAAATGTATGCATCAGTCCTATTATAACATTTAAGCTGATGCGTAAATTTAGGATAAACAGGATGGTGTGATGGGACCTATGTACAGAATTTTAGAGGATGTTGTGATGGGACTGATGCACAATTTTTGAGTTGTTATAATGGGACTGATGCGCAATTTTTGAGTTGTTGTAACGGGGCTGATGCACAATTTTTGAGTTGTTATAATGGGACTGATGCACAATTTTTGAGTTGTTATAATGGGACTGATGCACAATTTTTGAGTTGTTGTAACGGGACTGATGCACAATTTTTGAATTGTAACGGGGCTGATGCACAATTTTTGAGTTGTTATAATGGGACTGATGCACAATTTTTAATTTGTTGTAACGGACTGATGCACAATTTTTTAGTTGTAACGGGACTGATGAATAATTTTTGAGTTGTAACGGGGCTGATGAATAATTTTTGAGTTGTAACGGGGCTGATGCACAATTTTTGAGTTGTTATAATGGGACTGATGCACAATTTTTGAGTTGTTGTAACGGGACTGATGCACAATTTTTGAATTGTAACGGGGCTGATGCACAAATTTTGAGTTGTTATAATGGGACTGATGCACAATTTTTAATTTGTTGTAACGGACTGATGCACAATTTTTGAGTTGTTGTAACGGGACTGATGCACAATTTTTGAATTGTAACGGGGCTGATGCACAAATTTTGAGTTGTTATAATGGGACTGATGCACAATTTTTAATTTGTCGTAACGGACTGATGCACAATTTTTGAGTTGTTGTAACGGGACTGATGCACAATTTTTGAATTGTAACGGGCTGATGCACAATTTTTGAGTTGTTATAATGGGACTGATGCACAATTTTTAATTTGTTGTAACGGACTGACGCACAATTTTTGAGTTGTTGTAACGGGGCTGATGCACAATTTTTGAGTTGTAACGGGACTGATGAATAATTTTTGAGTTGTTATAATGGGACTGATGCACAATTTTTAATTTGTTGTAACGGGCTGATGCACAATTTTTGAGTTGTTGTAACGGGACTGATGCACAATTTTTGAATTGTAACGGGACTGATGCACAATTTTTGAATTGTAACGGGGCTGATGCACAATTTTTGAGTTGTTATAATGGGACTAATGCACAATTTTTAATTTGTTGTAACGGGACTGATGCACAATTTTTGAGTTGTTATAATGGGACTGATGCATAATTTTTGAGTTGTTGTAACGGGACTGATGCACAATTTTTGAGTTGTTGTAACGGGGCTGATGCACAATTTTTGAGTTGTTATAATGGGACTAATGCACAATTTTTAATTTGTTGTAACGGGCTGATGCACAATTTTTGAGTTGTTGTAACGGGGCTGATGCACAATTTTTGAGTTGTTGTAACGGGGCTGATGCACAATTTTTGAGTTGTTATAATGGGACTAATGCACAATTTTTAATTTGTTGTAACGGGACTGATGCACAATTTTTGAGTTGTTATAATGGGACTGATGCATAATTTTTGAGTTGTTGTAACGGGACTGATGCACAATTTTTGAATTGTAACGGGACTGATGCACAATTTTTGAATTGTAACGGGGCTGATGCACAATTTTTGAGTTGTTATAATGGGACTAATGCACAATTTTTAATTTGTTGTAACGGGCTGATGCACAATTTTTGAGTTGTTGTAACGGGGCTGATGCACAATTTTTGAGTTGTTGTAACGGGGCTGATGCACAATTTTTGAGTTGTTATAATGGGACTAATGCACAATTTTTAATTTGTTGTAACGGGCTGATGCACAATTTTTGAGTTGTTGTAACGGGGCTGATGCACAATTTTTAATTTGTTGTAACGGGACTGATGCACAATTTTTGAGTTGTTATAATGGGACTAATGCACAATTTTTAATTTGTTGTAACGGGACTGATGCACAATTTTTGAGTTGTTATAATGGGACTGATGCACAATTTTTAATTTGTTGTAACGGGGCTGATGCACAATTTTTGAGTTGTTGTAACGGGGCTGATGCACATTTTTTGAGTTGTAACGGGGCTGATGCACAATTTTTGAGTTGTCATAATGGGACTGATGCACAATTTTTAATTTGTTGTAACGGGGCTGATGCACAATTTTTGAGTTGTTATAATGGGACTGATGCACAATTTTTGAGTTGTTGTAACGGGCTGATGCACAATTTTTGAGTTGTTGCAATGGGACTGATGCACAATGTTTGGGGATGCTGCGCTGGGATGGATGCATAAATTTTAGAGGATGCTCTTCTAGGGCCGATGCACAATTTTTGAGGATGTTGTGATGAGGCTGATGCCGAAATTTTTGAGAGTGTTGCTGTGGGAGAGATGCACAATTTTCGATGATGCTGTGGTGGAACCGATGCGCAATTTTTGAGGATGATGTGCTGGGACCAATGCACAAATTTTAGAGAATTCTGTTCTAGGGTCGGTGTACAATTTTTGAGTTGTTATAATGGGACTGATGCACAATTTTTGAGTTGTTGTAACGGGACTGATGCACAATTTTTGAATTGTAACGGAGCTGATGCACAAATTTTGAGTTGTTATAATGGGACTGATGCACAATTTTTAATTTGTTGTAACGGACTGATGCACAATTTTTGAGTTGTTGTAACGGGACTGATGCACAATTTTTGAATTGTAACGGGGCTGATGCACAAATTTTGAGTTGTTATAATGGGACTGATGCACAATTTTTAATTTGTCGTAACGGACTGATGCACAATTTTTGAGTTGTTGTAACGGGACTGATGCACAATTTTTGAATTGTAACGGGCTGATGCACAATTTTTGAGTTGTTATAATGGGACTGATGCACAATTTTTAATTTGTTGTAACGGACTGACGCACAATTTTTGAGTTGTTGTAACGGGGCTGATGCACAATTTTTGAGTTGTAACGGGACTGATGAATAATTTTTGAGTTGTTATAATGGGACTGATGCACAATTTTTAATTTGTTGTAACGGGCTGATGCACAATTTTTGAGTTGTTGTAACGGGGCTGATGCACAATTTTTGAGTTGTTATAATGGGACTGATGCACAATTTTTAATTTGTTGTAACGGGCTGATGCACAATTTTTGAGTTGTTGTAACGGGGCTGATGCACAATTTTTGAGTTGTTATAATGGGACTGATGCACAATTTTTGAGTTGTTGTAACGGGGCTGATGCACAATTTTTGAATTGTAACGGGACTGATGCACAATTTTTGAATTGTAACGGGGCTGATGCACAATTTTTGAGTTGTTATAATGGGACTAATGCATAATTTTTGAGTTGTTGTAACGGGACTGATGCACAATTTTTGAATTGTAACGGGGCTGATGCACAATTTTTGAGTTGTTATAATGGGACTGATGCATAATTTTTGAGTTGTTGTAACGGGACTGATGCACAATTTTTGAATTGTAACGGGACTGATGCACAATTTTTGAATTGTAACGGGGCTGATGCACAATTTTTGAGTTGTTATAATGGGACTAATGCACAATTTTTAATTTGTTGTAACGGGCTGATGCACAATTTTTGAGTTGTTGTAACGGGGCTGATGCACAATTTTTGAGTTGTTGTAACGGGGCTGATGCACAATTTTTGAGTTGTTATAATGGGACTAATGCACAATTTTTAATTTGTTGTAACGGGACTGATGCACAATTTTTGAGTTGTTATAATGGGACTGATGCATAATTTTTGAGTTGTTGTAACGGGACTGATGCACAATTTTTGAATTGTAACGGGGCTGATGCACAATTTTTGAGTTGTTATAATGGGACTAATGCACAATTTTTAATTTGTTGTAACGGGCTGATGCACAATTTTTGAGTTGTTATAATGGGACTAATGCACAATTTTTAATTTGTTGTAACGGGACTGATGCACAATTTTTGAGTTGTTATAATGGGACTGATGCACAATTTTTGAGTTGTTGTAACGGGCTGATGCACAATTTTTGAGTTGTTATAATGGGACTGATGCACAATTTTTAATTTGTTGTAACGGGGCTGATGCACAATTTTTAATTTGTTGTAACGGGACTGATGCACAATTTTTGAGTTGTTATAATGGGACTAATGCACAATTTTTAATTTGTTGTAACGGGACTGATGCACAATTTTTGAGTTGTTATAATGGGACTGATGCACAATTTTTGAGTTGTTGTAACGGGCTGATGCACAATTTTTGAGTTGTTATAATGGGACTGATGCACAATTTTTAATTTGTTGTAACGGGGCTGATGCACAATTTTTAATTTGTTGTAACGGGACTGATGCACAATTTTTGAGTTGTTATAATGGGACTAATGCACAATTTTTAATTTGTTGTAACGGGACTGATGCACAATTTTTGAGTTGTTATAATGGGACTGATGCACAATTTTTGAGTTGTTGTAACGGGCTGATGCACAATTTTTGAGTTGTTATAATGGGACTGATGCACAATTTTTAATTTGTTGTAACGGGGCTGATGCACAATTTTTGAGTTGTTGTAACGGGGCTGATGCACATTTTTTGAGTTGTAACGGGGCTGATGCACAATTTTTGAGTTGTCATAATGGGACTGATGCACAATTTTTAATTTGTTGTAACGGGGCTGATGCACAATTTTTGAGTTGTTATAATGGGACTGATGCACAATTTTTGAGTTGTTGTAACGGGCTGATGCACAATTTTTGAGTTGTTGCAATGGGACTGATGCACAATGTTTGGGGATGCTGCGCTGGGATGGATGCATAAATTTTAGAGGATGCTCTTCTAGGGCCGATGCACAATTTTTGAGGATGTTGTGATGAGGCTGATGCCGAAATTTTTGAGAGTGTTGCTGTGGGAGAGATGCACAATTTTCGATGATGCTGTGCTGGAACCGATGCGCAATTTTTGAGGATGATGTGCTGGGACCAATGCACAAATTTTAGAGAATTCTGTTCTAGGGTCGGTGTACAATTTTTGAGGATGTTGTGATGAGACTGATTTACAATTTTTGAGGATCTTCTGATGAGACTGATATACAATTTTTGAGGATCTTCTGATGAGACTGATATACAATTTTTGAGGATCTTCTGATGAGACTGATATACAATTTTTGAGGATCTTCTGATGAGACATGTATATTTTTTGAGGATGCTCTGATGCGACAGATGAACAATTTTTGAGGGTGCTGTGCTGCGACCGATGCAGAAATTTTGGGGTCATTATGATGGGACCGATGCAAAAGTTTTGAGGTTATTATGATGGGACAGATGCATAATTATTGAGAATGTTGTGATGGGGCTGATGCAGAAATTTTTTAGGGTGTTGCAGTGGGATCGATGCATAGAATTTTAGAAGATGTTATACTGATGTTCGAAACCTTAGATGTCATGAAGAGACTGATGAATAAAATTTTTAAAGATGATGTGGCAGGTGCACAAAACTTTTGAGGATGTTATAATGGAACCGAAAAACAAAATGTTAAAGGATAACTTTTTTCTTTGCCCTCTACTCTCATACTCTGAAAGATCAACATCCTCTTCTCAAAGAAGACAGGTCAGTCGTGTTTAATCTTCATAAGATAAGATTTCAGGGATGCAGAAACTACGATCCGTGACTTTTATCCACACTGTTCGCAATGATCTACTATCTCTGATGTGCTCTATTTTTGTACACTGTGGGATAAATGGCCAGGTCACAAGGAGCCCATGGATTCGAAGCAGGGTAGAGAAAAATCCATTGCTGAACTCTTAAGAAACTTAAAATAAACCTCCCGTCAAGGCCATCCAGTGCGATTGTTAATGTACATGGAATATGGCTCTCGTGCACAGGGAGCTATGGCTTAAAGGCACCTCCCCCTAAATAATGCCCACCCCAATAAAATCACATGACCATGTAAACCACAACCCTCTACCCTATCAGAACAACTTACCAACAAGCTCTTAGAGATGAAACCTATCATCAAACCATGGCAGTCTTGTTACCGCAGGAATCACGAGGAGGAGGTTGTACTTGCTCGGCTCCGCTTAGGTCACTCGTTTATCACTCATTCATTTGGGGCGGGAGTGGCTCAGTCGGTAGCGCGCCAGGCTCGTAATCTGTAGTTCCCAGGTTCGAGTCCCAGCTGGGTCAGCGTTGAGATTTATCTCCGCAAAATTCCCCGCCCTGCCCACGGTCAGTAGGGGACACCGATGGGCTTGGAAAGGCGCCGTCCGTCGGATGGGACGTTAAGCCGTGGCCCCGTGTGCGGGAGAGACATACCCTGTGCACGTTAAAGAACACGCTGGATAGCCTTGACGGGGGCCTACCATCTGTCTCCCAAGAGCTGTTCCAGTAGGTCCCCTCTCCCAACCTTCTATGAGCCTTCGGGGTCCATGTGACCTGGCCATTTAGCCCATGGTGTGCAAAAAAGTGCCGCTCAGAGGTAAAACAACCCAACCCAACTGTGTAGTGTTGTTACTTTAACCTTGGTTGTGGGTTTATATGTCTTTTATCATTTATATTGCCTTTTGTTTGGCGCATTATGGCCTAGTCGCCCATGCGCCATAAAACCGAAAACAACCAACCAACCCTCTACCCTAAAGCATTCGACCTCCTCCACTAAACGGGGAGGGGGTGGCTCAGTCGGTAGCGCACAAGGCTCTGATCTGCAGTTCCCAGGTTCGACTCCTAGCTGGGGCAGCGTTGAGATTTATCTCTGCCTTCCCCTCGATCAGTAGGGGACAGCAATAGGCTTGGAAAGACTGTCGTCCGTCGGAGGGAAACTTAAGCCATGGCCCCGTGTATGGGAGAGCAATACCCTGTGCATGTTAAAGAACATGCCTGATGCCTTGACAGGAGACTGCTATCAGTCTCCCAACAACTTGTCCAGTGGGTCTCCTTCCCCATGCTGGGTCGGCGTTGAGATTTATCTCCGCAAAATTCCCCGCTCTGCCCACGGTCAGTAGGGGACACCGATGGGCTTGGAAAGGCCGCCGTCCGTCGGATGGGACGTTAAGCCGTGGTCCCGTGTGCGGGAGAGCCATACCCTGTGCACGTTAAAGAACACGCTGGATGGCCTTGACGGGAGGCTACCATCTGTCTCCTAACAGCTGTTCCAGTGGGTCATCTCCCCCAACCTTCTCTGAGCCTTCGGGGTCCATGTGACCTGGCCATTTAGCCCATGGTGTGCAAAAAAGTGCCGCTCAGAGGTAAAACAACCCAACCCCTTCCCCATCATTCTCTGAGTCTTAGGGATCCTCGTGACTGTTCACTTAGCCCATTGTGCGCAAAAAAGTGCCACTCAGATGTTAAAACAACCCCAACCTCCATTAAACTCACTTGACCCCTGATACCTCACCCTCACAAAAATCACTCCACCAGGAGGATCTGCCGTCTTCCCTAAGCCATTATACCACTGACACATACCTGCCCATCCCCTTCCCCAATTAAAATAAGTCGACCAAAGGGACCCTACCAGCAACCAGCAATAAAAGCCCTACACCCTACCAGCAACAAAACCCACTCGACCACGTGGACCTGCCTCCTTTTGTAAATTATTAGACACGTGATACCTACCCCCACTCGACCCTGACACATAACACCTGATCACATACTAAAACTGATCGGGGCGGGGATGGCTCATCGGTAGCGCGCCACGCTCGTAATCTGTAGTTCCCAGGTTTGAGTCCCAGCTGGGTCAGCGTTGAGATTTATCTCCGCAAAATTCCCCGCCCTGCCCACGGTCAGTAGGGGACACCGATGGGCTTGGAAAGGCAGCCGTCCGTCGGATGGGACGTTAAGCCGTGGCGCCGTGTGCGGGAGAGCCATACCCTGTGCACGTTAAAGAACACGCTGGATGGCCTTGACGGGAGGCTACCATCTGTCTCCTAACAGCTGTTCCAGTGAGTCCCCTCCCCCAACCTTCTCTGAGCCTTTGGGGTCCATGTGACCTGGCCATTTAGCCCATGGTGTGCAAAAAAGTGCCGCTCAGAGGTAAAACAACACAAACAACACAACAAAAAGTGATCAACCATGGGGGATGGTTGATCAGTTTTAGTATGTGTGATCATTAACCCTCCGCTCCAAAAATTTTTTCTACTTTTTGCATTGTCTGATATTAGTTATTCTTCCACGGAAACTGTCGATTAATTTTTATAAACGGCAAAGAAATTTACTTAAACGATATCTACGCTTACGAGACGGACCAGCCATTTTCTCATGAGAGCTACTCTTCTTCACGTTGCAGAAAGTCACTCACCCACGATCTGGATTTCCGACCCAGGAGTCTCCACGCATTATCGAATCACGCTCATTACGGTTAATGATTATGAAATGCGATCGTGTGGTCATGGGTGTGAGGCCAAAGGTCACGGCGTGGCGAGGGAAAAATACCTTTGTCGACGTAGGCTAAGAAAAACATGGCTGCAGGTTGACGTCCTCACGAATTCAAGGTGGAATACGGAGAGGTAAGTCTGAGACGATGTTGAAGCTCTGGGGGGATGAGGGACGAGTTCCTTGAGGAGTGGGGGATAATATTCCGTGGAGGGGGAATTTCTTGAGGGGTGGGGGGACGAGTTCCTTGAGGAGTGGGGGATAGTAGTTCCGTGGAAGGGGGATTCCTTGAGGGGTGGGGAACGAGTTCCTTGAGGAGTGGGGGATAGTAGTTCCGTGGAAGGGGGATTCCTTGAGGGGTGGGGGACGAGTTCCTTGAGAAGTGGGGGATAGTTGTTCCGTGGCAGGGGGATTCCTTGAGGGGGGGACGAATTCCTTGAGGAGTGGGGGATAGTAGTTCCGTGGAAGGGGGATTCCTTGAGGGGTGGGGGGACGAGTTCCTTGAGGAGTGGGGGATAGTAGTTCCGTGGAAGGGGGATTCCTTGAGGGGTGGGGGACGAGTTCCTTGAGGAGTGGGGGATAGTAGTTCCGTGGAAGGGAGATTCCTTGAGGGGTGGGGGACGAGTTCCTTCAGGAGTGGGGGATAGTTGTTCCGTGGCAGGGGGATTCCTTGAGGGGGGGACGAGTTCCTTCAGGAGTGGGGGATAGTAGTTCCGTGGAAGGGGGATTCCTTGAGGGGTGGGGGGACGAGTTCCTTGAGGAGTAGGGGATAGTTGTTCCGTGGAAGGGGGATTCCTTGAGGGGTGGGGGTACGAGTTACTTGAGGAGTGGGGGATAGTTGTTCCGTGGAAGGGGGATTCCTTGAGGGGTGGGGGACGAGTTCCTTGAGTAGTGGTGGATAGTAGTTCAGTGGAAGGGGGATTCCTTGAGGGGTGGGGGACGAGTTAATTGAGGAGTGGGGGATAGTTGTTCCATGGAAGGGGGATTCCTTGAGGGGTGGGGGTACGAGTTACTTGAGGAGTGGGGGATAGTTGTTCCGTGGAAGGGGGATTCCTTGAGGGGTGGGGGACGAGTTCCTTGAGTAGTGGTGGATAGTAGTTCAGTGGAAGGGGGATTCCTTGAGGGGTGGGGGACGAGTTAATTGAGGAGTGGGGGATAGTTGTTCCATGGAAGGGGGATTCTTTGAGAGGTGGGGGGCGAGTTCTTTGAGGAGTGGGGATAGTAATTCCGTGGAAGGTGGATTCCTTGAGGGGTGGGGGACGAGTTCTTTGAGGAGTGGGGGATAGTAGTTCCGTGGAAGGGGGATTCCTTGAGGGGTGGGGGACGAGTTCCTTGAGGAGTGGTGGATAGTAATTTCGTGGAGATCTCAACCCTCCACATAAAACCCTCTCAAACACGGAAACATTCTCTCCAGTCCTCAAGGTTCCGTGGAGGGGGGGGACTCCTTGACGGCTGGAGAGAGGGGTTCCGTGTTTGAGGGGGTTTTATGTGGAGGGTTGAGATCTTTTCCACTAGTGCTCCTTCAGAAATTTCTTGTCCTCAAGTTCCAATTAAGAGCAATTTATTTTCTACACTTGAAAGGTAGTGGAAACTTGACACGTTAGGTTACTAAAGATGATCTCTATGATTTCTTACAATACAGCGAATGTAATTAACATATTCTCTGAGCATGTTTTGTATATTTTTCTCTTGGTCTTGCAGATTATTTTGAGGGCGGGGGCTGGCTAGCTCAGATCAGATGGCGGTGAGAATTGAAATTTTTCTCCGCTAAAACCCCCACTCTGCGTTCTGTAAGAAAGGAGACACCGTTGGGCTTGGAAAGGTCGCCGTCCGTCGGATAGAACGTTAAGCCGTTGCAATGTGTGCGGGAAAGCCATACCTTGTGCACGTTAAAGAACGCGCTGGATGGCCTCGACGGGAGGCTTCCATCTGTCTCCCAACAGCTATCCAGTGGGTCCCCTCCCCCAAACTTCTCTGATTCCTCGGGATCCTTGTGGCCTGGTCATTTAGTTGGTTGGTTAGTTGGTTGTTTTACCTCTGAGCGGCACTTTTTTGCACACCATGGGCTAAATGACCAGGTCACATGGACAGCGAAGGCTCAGAGAAGGTTGGGGGAGGGGACCCACTGGAACAGCTGTTGGGAGACAGATGATAGCCTCCCGTCAAGGCCATCCAGCGTGTTCTTTAACGTGCACAGGGTATGGCTCTCCGGCACACGGGGCCACGGCTTAACGTCCCATCCGACGGACGGCGGCCTTTCCAAGCCCATCGGTGTCCCCTACTGACCGTGGGCAGGGCGGGGAATTTTGCGGAGATAAATCTCAACGCTGACCCAGCTGGGACTCGAACCTGGGAACTACAGATTACGAACCTGGCGCGCTACCGACTGAGCCACCCCCGCCCCTGGTCATTTAGCCTATTGTGTGCCAAAAAATGTCTCTGAGATATAACACAGCAATCCAACCAGAACAAACTAAATTTATAAACAACCCCAATAAAATAACAAGCACACTTAACTTTAAACGAAAATGCTAATATATTTGGTAAGGTCATGACCTTTTTCACAAAGACCACAATAAACACAAAGCGATGAATCATTCTTAGATGAATTGTTAAGGTATGAAAGCTTGTTCTCATTTTGTAAAAACCTTTTTATTTTCCCGTATTTTGATCGAACAGTTTACACCAGACAATAGAAGAATTAAAACTCGCAAAGGAAAACACAAAACAAAGCACTCTTATTTCTTCTCGAAGTCCAATTCAATATAGTGACCTACATACGAATATGACGTACTGATACCTGTGTTGTAAGTTTTACAATAACGATAACATTAATAGCCTTCCATCAGACTTTTCATGGTTGGTAGAACAATCGACCTTGAACCGATAAGCATTGATTCTAAGAGTCAAGCCATCAAACAGCAAGGTTCTTCAACGTTTAAACCCTCATCTCAACTGACCCTTCTTTAGTTTATAATAAAGGCTTCATAATGGACTTCTACGTTCTTATGGTTATCTATCTTGAAGACACTTATGGTGGAAGTGTTAGTCATCATCAATGCCCAAGTCACGACAACAGGAAATCGAATGTGTGGTTTTACAAATTGTGTACCCGGAACTGAAGATTCTGTTTAGAGGGCATCACACAATGAATGCTCAAACACAGCGAAAATTAATCAGTTGAGAGATAAAATATGTAAACAAAAATCAAGATATATTTCCTGGTATTATTTTTTGCAGTGTGTTCATATGCATTTGTTTTTTAGTGGGGATGGAAGAATACGATCTCAAGTGTTGGGTTGTTTTACCTCGGAACGCCGCTTTTTTGCACAATGGGCTAAATGACCAGGTCACAAGGGTTGGGTTGTTTTACTTCTGAGCGGTACTTTTTGCACACCATGGGCTAAATGGCCAGGTCACAAGGACCCCGAAGGCTCAGAGAAGGTTGGGGGAGGGGACCCACTGGAACAGCTGTTGGGAGACAGATGGTAGTCTCCCGTCAAGGGCGTCCAGCATGGTCTTTAACGTGTACAGGATATGGCTCTCCCGCATACGGGACCACGGCTTAACGTCACTTCCGACGGACGGTGGATTTTCGAAGCCAATCGGTGTCCCCTACTGACCGTGGGCAGGGCGGGGAGTTTTGCGGAGATAAATCTGAAAGTTAAGACAAGTTGGGACTCGAACGTGGAAAATGCGGATTTTGAGCCTGGCGCGCTATCGACTGAGCCACCCCCGCTCCTCCCCAGGTCACAAGGATCCCATTGGTTCAGAGAAGGTTGGAGAGGAAAACCCACTGGACAACTGTTCGGAGAGAGATGGTTAAGGCCATCCAGCGTGTTACTTCTTGCATTTACCATTTAATATGTACAGTATATGACGCTCTTGCAAACACAGAGATTGGCTCAGATGATATCACACCGGGCTCGTAATCTGCACTTCCCAAGTTGGAGCCCCAGCTGGGTCAGCATTGAGATTTATCTCCGCATTATTCCCCGTCCTGCCCATGGTCAGTAGGGTACACCGATGGGCTTGGAACAATGACCTCAATTTGCAACAGATGTGACGAAGCAGTAACACCCAACTCTGAATGCATAGTTTGCAGTGAATGCAAAGGCAAACTGCATTTTGTCTGTTCGGATGGGTTGGGTTGTTTTACCTCTGAGCGGCACTTTTTGCACACCATGGTCTAAATGGACAGGTCACATGGACCCCGAAGGCTCAGAGAAGGTTGGGGGAGGGGATCCACTGGAACAACTGCTGGGAGACAGATGGTAGCCTCCCGTCAAGGCCATCCAGAGTGTTCTTTTACGTGCACAGGGTATGGCTCTCTCACACACCACGGTGCCACGGTCCCATCCGACGGACGGCGGCCTTTCCAAGCCCATCGGTGTCCCCTACTGACCGTGGGCAGGGCGGGGAATTTTGCGGAGATAAATCTCAACGCTGACCCAGCTGGGACTCGAACCTGGGAACTACAGATTACGAGCCTGTCGCGCAACCGACTGAGCCACCCCGCCCCTTGTCTGTTCGGGCACAACAGAAAAAAATTACAAATAGCTGTCCCTAAAAAAGAAGAATGCGTGGTTAGGTTGCGAATGCAAGTCGAACAAAACAAACCCAAAAGCGACCTTAGACATGGGAATCAGAGACAATTCGACACGTGACATCAATCTATTGATAGTAGAGATCCGTGATTTAAAGACAGAAGTGAGAGAATTAAAACGAAGTGTAGAATTTTTTTCTAGCAAGTATGACGAACTGATGCAACAAGTAGTAAATTACGTAAAATAATCAAAAGGATTAACTACAAAAATCTGTGAAGCAGAAAATCTAAAAACAAAGAAAGGAGAGAAGAGATTAAGGAGGCTGAAACAAAATCTTAATGACGTAGAACAAAATCTTAATGACGTGGACGCAATAAAAATATAGAAATTCATGGTGTTCCCATAATTGAAGGGGAGGATGAAACAGAGCTTAAAATAAAGTTGAATAAAATTTCCCAGTCATTAAACATAATCAACTACACAGACAATATGATTGAAAAAAATTCACAGACTTCTTGAAAGAAATAAAAGTAAAACCCCAAAGATAATTGTCCAATTCGTTACACGGAAAGATATTGACATTTGGATACAAAACAGGAAAAAAAAAGTTACAACCACTAGTGCAGACCTTAATGATAAAGGAACACCAATATATATTAATGAAAACATGACTATGATTAACAGAGAACTTTTCTGGAGAGCTAGGATGTGTGTAAAAGAAAAAAATTATAATAAGTATGTTTGGTTCAAAAATGGAAATGTTCTAATGAGGAAATCAAATGGTGAAAGAATTATCAAAGTTGATATGTTCACCAACTTTGATTTTTGAACTTTTAGATATATCCTATAAACCTTGATTCTTTTATATATTTTTTTCCTCTTTAGCTATTTTTTTTTTATGAATATTCTTCTTAGCTATATCTGATATGAATTTTGAAGGTGACACGGTCAGTAGGGGACACCGATGGGCTCGGAAAGGCCGCCGTCCGTCGGATGGGACATTAAGTCCCGTGTTCAGGAGAGCCATACTCTGTGCACGTTAAAGAACACACTGGATGGCCTTGACGGGAGGCTACCATCTGTCTCCCAACAGCTGTTCCAGTGGGTCCTCTCCCCCAACCTTCTCTGAGCCTTCGGGGTCCATGTCACCTGGCCATTTAGCCCATGGTGTGCAAAAAAGTGTAACTCAGAGGTAAAACAACCCAAGATCCAGCTTTAAAATGGACATCACAATCTCTCAGAGGCAATCGTTAGTAAAGAAACTCCGACTGAATTTATACTTGTCACCTCGGCAAAAGAAAAAGTTGAATATTGAGTGGCTGCCGTCTCCCCTGGGGGAATGGGTCAAAGCCCGATCTTTGACGTCATCCACCCACACGAGAACACCGTGGGAGAATCGTCTGGAAACCACGAGCAAGGGAGCACGCTCAATCAGTCACACGTGACCAAGCCAACATGGCGACGCGTAAAACGCCACGCTTTGCAACTTCAGACGATAAGAGAGGGATGTCGTCACTTCCTCACCTTCTTCCGCTGGAGAACTTTAATCGTCGGTGTTTTAGGTTGGGTTATTTTACCACTGAATGGCGCTTTTTTGCACACATTGAGCTAAATTGCCAGATCACAAGGACCCCGAGAACACAGAGGTCGGGAGGAGCGGACCCAATGGCAAGGGCACAAGGACCTCGAGAACACAGAGAAGGTCGGGAGGAGCGGACCCAATGGCCAGGGCACAAGAACCCCGAGAACACAGAGAAGGTCGGGAGGAGCGGACCCAATGGCCAGGGCACAAGGACCCCGAGAACACAGAGGTCGGGAGGAGCGGACCCAATGGCAAGGGCACAAGGACCTCGAGAACACAGAAAGGTCAGGAGGAGCGGACCCAATGGCCAGGGCACAAGGACCCCGAGAACACAGAGAAGGTCGGGAGGAGCGGACCCAATGGCCAGGTCAGAAGGACCCCGAGAACACATAGAAGGTCGGGAGGAGCGGACCCAATGGCCAGGTCACAAGGACCCTGAGAACACAGAGGTCAGGAGGAGAGGACCCAATGGCCAGGTCACAAGGACCCCGAGAACACAGAGAAGGCCGGGAGGAGCGGACCCAATGGCCAGGGTACAAGGACCCCGAGAACACAGAGGTCGGGAGGAGCGGACCCAATGGCCAGGTCACAAGGACCCCGAGAACACAGAGGTCGGGAGGAGCGGACCCAATGACCAGGTCACAAGGACCCCGAGAACACAGAGGTCGGGAGGAGCAGACCCAATGGCCAGGTCACAAGGACCCCGAGAACACAGAGGTCGGGAGGAGCGGACCAAATGGCCAGGTCACAAGGACCCCGAGAACACAGAGATCGAGAGGAGCGGACCCAATGGCCAGGTCACAAGGACCCCGAGAACACAGAGGTCGGGAGGAGCGGACCCAATGGCCAGGTCACAAGGACCCCGAGAACACAGAGGTCGGGAGGAGCAGACCCAATGGCCAGGTCACAAGGACCCCGAGAACACAGAGGTCGGGAGGAGCGGACCAAATGGCCAGGTCACAAGGACCCCGAGAACACATAGAAGGTCGTGAGGAGCGGACCCAATGTTTGTTGGTGGACTTTGTGAGTTGATTTTCTAAGTTTAGTGGACTTGTAATAGGATGGAAGTTTGTGATCGATGAAGTTTTAAAAAAGGGAACTTTTAATAAAGATGGTTTTTAATGAGGAGGGACAGAGTTTTTGATAAGTGCTTAATTACTAAGGAATAAAAATTCGTAATAAATTCAGGGAATATACAACTTTGGGAGTTGATTTTCTGTGAGCGACTGCTATGAAAAGTTTTGCAATTATTTAGAGACTTGCATCAGAGAATCTGAGTGTCACCATTCAAAAAGAGTTTAGTGGACTTGTAAAAGGTCAGAAACAAAGGGAGTTTGTGATGAGTTTCTTTTTTTTTAAATACAGGAGATGTACTAAAAATGCGCGTTGGACGGCACCGATTAAATGCGCTTAGAGAAAAAATGATTTACCACGCGATTGGTCAGGGTCTTTAAAGAGGAGGGTTTAAAAAAATATATAGGTCAACCAAGGGGTCTTAAAATACAGGTGGGTCAACTAGTGGTGCAGTTTTGATAAGGGGTTTTTTAATGAGGGGGAAGGGAATTTTAATAAAGGGGATTTTCTTATCGTTGCCATCCCAAAGTTAGCTGGAATTGGAAAATTTCAGTTGAAGTGGATACCAAAGGAGTTTGTGATCAGGGAAGTTTTAATAAAGGAAATTTTTGATAGGGGGGGGGGGGGTTTAATGGGGGGGAAAGAGTCAAAAATCGGGAAATTATAGCTAAAATAGGGTTTTTTCTGAAAATAGTACTCCTCATAGTCACCAGATGACGCCAGGGGTTAAAAGGGGGGAGTTTTTAATGGGGGAGTCAAAAATCGGGAAATTATAGCTGAAATAGGGTTTTTTCTGGGTTGGATAGGTATTGATAAACTATTGTAATTCACACTTTTTAGAATCGCCCTTAAACTTGAATTATGCCTCCTTACGGTGGAAAAAATTGAAAATTTGGAAAAAAAAATAGTCTAATCTAAGAAGTTTGAAAATTTACCCCTCTCGTGCCGTTAAGCACAAGGTGCGGTAGTGCGCATTTATGTATGGCCAATTTTGTAGTTTTCCATAAAATAGAGGTAGAGGAGAGGCGACCGCAATCGAGCCAGAAAAGGGTAAAGGGTTGGGTTGTTTTACCTCTGAGCGGCACTTTTTTTGCACACCATGGGCTAAATGGCCAGGTCACATGGACCCCGAAGGCTCAGAGAAGGTTGGGGGAGGGGACTCACGGAACAGCTGTTGGGAGACACATGGTAGCCTCCCGTCAAAGCCATCCAGCGTGTTCTTTAACGTGCACAGGTATGGCTCTACCTCACACGGGGCCACGGCTTAACGTCCCATCTGACGGACGGCGGCCTTTCCAAGCCCATCGGTGTTCCCTACTGACCGTGGGCAGGGCGGGGAATTTTGCGGAGAGAAAAGTGTAAAGAGGGGGGGGAGGAGGGCAAGAGACTAGATTCCCATTGCAGTGTAACAGTTCCACCTTCGTTTTAGAGGTTTAAAAAAAAAAAGTGATAAATGCATAAAATACACCAAGTTTAATAAATATCGGCCTCCATTACACATACTAGCATTCTCAAGGGGTAGGACATGACGACTTGTTCCCTCCCTCCCCCCATAGATTCGGTCCTGATTCACACCAAAATGTCGAATTACGAAATGCGAAATATCTGTCAGATATTATCTACGTTTGCAAAAAAATAAAAATTTAAGTATATGATGGTGCACATTAAATGAAACCAAAGGGACCCCCCTGACATTTCTCGTAGGAGGTGGGGCGAATTTTCCGGTACGCCACTGATGGTCAGTAGGGGACACCGATGGGCTTGGAAAGGCCACCGTCCGTCGGATGGGACGTTAAGCCGTGGCCCCGTGTGCGGGAGAGCCATACCCTGTGCACGTTAAAGAACACGCTGGATGGCCTTGACGGGAGGATACCATCTGTCTCCCAACAGCTGTTCCAGTAGGTCCCCTCCCCAAACCTCTGAGCCTTTGGAGTCCATGTGACCTGGCCATTTAGCCCATGGTGTGCAAAAAAATGCCACTCAGAGGTAAAACAACCCAACAAGCCACTGATGGTAGCGTTATTATCGAATTATTAGCAACGTTACATCTGCACTGCATCCTGCTCAAATTGTTATGAATACGTACATCTAATATAAATACGCAATTGCGAGTGATTGATTAACGGCTGGAAGGGTTTGGGTTGGGTTGTTTCACCTCTGAGCTGCACTTTTTTTGCACGCAATGCGTTAAATGGCCAGGTCACAAGGACCCTGGGGCGTGGGTGGCTCAGTCGGTAGCGCGCCAGGCTCGTAATCTGTAGTTCCCAGGTTTGAGTCCCAGCTGGGTCAGCGTTGAGATTTATCTCCGCAAAATTCTCCGCCCTGCCCACGGTCAGTAGCGGACACCGATGGGCTTGGAAAGGCCGCCGTCCGTCTTATGGGACGTTAAGCCGTGGTCCGTGTGCGGGAGAGCCATACCCTCTGCACGTTAAAGAACACGCTGGATGGCCTTGACGGGAGGCTACCATCTGTCTCCCAACAGCTGTTCCAGTGGGTCCCCTCCCCCAACCTTCTCTGAGCCTTCGGGATCCATGTGACCTGCCATTTAGCCCATGATGTGAAAAAAGTGCCTCTCAGAGGTAAAAAACAACAACAACAACACAAGGACCCCGAGGGCTTAGAGATGGTTGGGAGACAGCGGTTGCCTCTCGTCAAGGCCATCCAGCGCGTTTTTAAATGTGCGCAGAGTATGGCTCTCTCGCACGTGGGATCAGAGCTTAACGTTCCACATTCGACGGACTCTCTTTTGTTGCGATCTTATGCAACCATGGCAATTCCCGGTTCCGCTTGTACAGCACTACCTGGTTATGAAAAGCCACGACCATCTAGAGCCGGGGGCAAGGAATACGCCCTATAGGCGCACCTCAACCCCAGCCTCACATGGCAGCAGTCCTATAGAAGGAAAGCTGACCACCGGAAGAAACCTTGCTTTAATCTATTCCCCGGTTTGCAAACGTGCATGGATATATAGATCCAAGGTCGATCGGCACCCGGGGTGGAGACTCTTAGTAGGACCCGGACTTTTGAAAGGGCTCTGGCTTACTAGGAGCCAATCCCGTTCTGCCGAGCCCTTGAACAGCTCCACTGAGCTCCTGATAGGTGAGGTCTCAGACACCGACATTCGACGGACTGCAGCTTTTCCAAGTTCTTCGGTGTCCCCTACTGACTACCTATCCCGCTACTGACTGAGTGCGGTAGTGGGGAAGATCAGCCCCGCCAGGCTGGCAGTTGGGTTGGGTTGTTTTACCTCTGAGCGGCACTTTTTTGCACACCATGGGCTAAATGGCCAGGTCACATGGATCCCGAAGGCTCAGAGAAGGTTGGGGGAGGGGACCCACTGGAACAGCTGTTGGAAGACAGATGGTAGCCTCCCGTCAAAGCCATCCAGCGTGTTCTTTAACGTGCACAGAGTATGGCTCTCCTGTACACGGGGCCACGGCTTAACGTCCCATCCGACAAACGGCGGCCTTTCCAAGCCCATCGGTGTCCCCTACTGACCGTGGGCAGGGAATTTTGCGGAGATAAATCTCAAAGCTGACCCAGCTGGGACTCGAACCTGGGAACTATAGATTACGAGCCTGGCGCGCTACCGACTGAGCCACCCCTGCCCCGCCCCGCCAGGCTAACAGAGGATCATGCTAATTCGTACTATGAGGCAGCTCTAAAAATTTGCACCTAGGGTAATCAGTGTCGTAGATCTCGGGAAGAATCCAAAATTTGACTTCCGATGCATCCTTCAAGGGCAAAAAGAGGTCACATAGAGGCCAAACCATTATCTACTGGCAATCTGTGGGATATAGGAAAGTTATGAAATTTTGGATCCTGAGGGTCCTTCGAGGTATTTTGAGTCTTAGATCTCAGATATGTTGCCAAATTTCAGAAGCAACGAGTTGTTTGAGGTCAAATATAGATATATAAATGTTAGAGGAGTAAAAAAAATGGTGCCTGGAGGTATTTTGAGTTACACATCTCAAAAATTATGCCAAATTTTGAATGCTATGGGTTAGGTTGGGTTGTTTTACCTCTGAGCGGCACTTTTTTGCACACCATGGGCTAAATGGCCAGGTCACAAGGACCCCGAAGGCTCAGAGAAGGTTGGGGGAGGGGACCCACTGGAACAGCTGTTGGGAGACAGATGGTAGCCTCCCGTCAAGGCCATTCAGCGTGTTCTTTAACGTGCACAGGGTATGGCTCTCCTGTACACGGTGCCACGGCTTAACGTCCCATCCGAAGGACGGCGGCCTTTTCAAGCCCATCGGTGTCCCCTACTGACCGTGGGCAGGGAATTTTGCGGAGATAAATCTCAACACTGACCCAGCTGGGACTCGAACCTGGGAACTACAGATTGCGAGACTGGAGCGCTACCGACTGAGCCACCCCCGCCCCAATGCTAATGGGTCCTTTGAGGTCAAAGGTAAAATTCGACATACTAGTGTTGGAGAGCTAAGAATTAGTGAGTAGGGCTATTTCAGGCAGTAGAACTCAGAAGTGGGAGGAATTTTCAGATCTGGTGTCGCATTCAAGGTCGAATAGGGGTCGGAGTGACGGCGTAGAAATCAGTAGGTGCCGAAGACACCGATTCTACGCATTTGCTGAGGCCGGGCCCGAGTTTCCAAACGTCTGATTTAGTTTCGCTGAGTTGTTTTACCTCTGAGCGGCACTTTTTTGCACACCATGGGCTAAATGGCCAGGTCACATGGACCCCAAAGGCTCAGAGAAGGTTGGGGGAGGGGACCCACTGGAACAGCTGTTGGGAGACAGATGGTAGCTTCCCGTCAAGGCCATCCATCGTGTTCTTTAACGTGCACAGGGTATGGCTCTCCTGTACACGGTGCCACGGCTTAACCTCCCATCCGACGGACGGCGGCCTTTTCAAGCCCATCGGTGTCCCCTACTGACCGTGGGCAGGGAATTTAGCGGAGATAAATCTCAACGCTGACCCAGCTGGGACTCGAACCTGGGAACTACAGATTGCGAGACTGGAGCGCTACCGACTGAGCCACCCCCGCCCCAATGCTAATGGGTCCTTTGAGGTCAAAGGTAAAATTCGACATACTAGTGTTGGAGAGCTAAGAATTAGTGAGTAGGGCTATTTCAGGCAGTAGAACTCAGAAGTGGGAGGAATTTTCAGATCTGGGTTGGGTTGTTTTACCTCTGAGCGGCACTTTTTTGCACACCATGGGCTAAATGGCCAGGTCACATAGACCCCGAAGGCTCAGAGAAGGTTGGGGGAGGGGACCCACTGGAACAGCTGTTGGGAGACAGATGGTAGCCTCCCGTCAAGGCCATCCAGCGTGTTCTTTAACGTGCACAAGGTATGGCTCTCCCGCACACGGGGCCACGGCTTAACGTCCCATCCGACGGACGGCGGCCTTTCCAAGCCCATCGGTGTCCCCTACTGACCGTGGGCAGGGCAGGGAATTTTTCAGATCTGGTGTCGCATTCAAGGTCGAATAGGGGTCGGAGTGACGGCGTAGAAATCAGTAGGTGCACAAGACACCGATTCTACGCATTTGCTGAGGCCGGGCCCGAGTTTCCAAACGTCTGATTTAGTTTCGTTGGGTTGTTTTACCTCTGAGCGGCACTTTTTTGCACACCATGGGCTAAATGGCCAGGTCACATGGACCCCGAAATCTCAGAGAAGGTTGGGGGAGGGGACCCACTGGAACAGCTGTTGGGAGACAGATGTTAGCCTCCCGTCAAGGCCGTCCAGCGTGTTCTTTAACGTGCACAGGGTATGTCTCTCCCGCACACAGGGCCACGGCTTAACGTCCCATCCGACGGACGGCGGCCTTTCCAAGCCCATCGGTGTCCCCCACTGACCCTGGGCAGGCGGGGAATTTTGCGGAGATAAATCTCAACGCTCACCCAGCTGGGACTCGAACCTGGGAACTACAGATTACGAGTATGGCATGCTACCGACTGAGCCACCCCCGCCCCCATATACCAAGGGAGAGTTGGTGAAATGCAACTTTTCTGTTTTAAGAGATAAATGAAAAATATTTTTTGTGTTGTACAGGCACTAATAAAAGATTAATAGTTTATTTTACCAATCATCCATTAGTTCGAATTTCCACTGTTAGAGGGTACTAAATGTGTAAAATAACTGGAAGAACGCATGTCATCTATAGCGCATATGGAAATCTTGTGTTCAAAGAGAATGAAGTTTTCCATTTACCTACGTTTAAAATCCTTAAAAATTTTGATTCGAGCTAATGGATAATGTTGGCGGTGGGGATTTCTTTTCCTCCCTTTTCCCCTCTCGATTATTTTCTAAATACGGGCTTGAAGTGTATATTTCTAAGTCAATAATTAACTTGATTTAGTGTTTAGTTTGGCACATCATACACATGAAACGAAAATCAGTGTTTTAAACACGTTTTTATTAAGCAATTTTTTACGAACAAATAGTGGTATTTTTTTTTATAACTTTTTTTTTTTATAACAACAAGCAATTACAATTACCATAACACGACAGCAAAATTACAATTACTACAACAAAAACTACAACATCAAAAGATCTGGTAGCCGAAAGAATTTTTTACAGCTTTCTACAGTAGCTGTCTTTAACATCTCTAAACTTCTGGTATTTCCGTGAGTGTTGGCGTTGGGCCGCATCTGCAGATAAAAAAAGAAATAAAGTTTTAGCCAATGTAATATCAGCTTGGAGATATAAATTGCTTTAAATGCTCCATTTATTTCACTTTCTTCGGCAGAAATATCCTTTAAGAAAAATATAGTGTTTCTCATGTTCAGGTTTCATTTAGAAAAATTATTTAGTGCAGTGGTTGTTTTTAATATTTCAGAAATAGCTAATGGGTTGTTTTACCTCTGAGCGGCACTTTTTTGCACACCATGGGCTAAATGGCCAGGTCACATGGACCCTGAAGGCTCAGAGAAGGTTGGGGGATGAACCCACTGGAACAGCTGTTGGGAGACAGATGGTAGTCTCCCGTCAAGGCCATCCAGCGTGTTCTTTAACGTGCACAGGGTATGGCTCTCCCGCACACGGGGCCACGGCTTAACGTCCCATCCGACGGACGGCGGCCTTTCCAAGCCCGTCGGTGTCCCCTACTAACCGTGGGCAGGGCGGGGAATTTTGCAGAGATAAATCTCAACGCTGACCCAGCTGGGACTCGAATCTGGGAACTACAGATTACGAGCCTGGCGCGCTACCGACTGAGCCTCCCCCCGCCCCCCATTGATTTAGTGGAAAGCTTGGAGCAAGTGACTAGATGAAACAGAATGGATCAGAATGCCGTTACGGCAATATAGGTGCGTTTTTTTTTATCGAAACATTTTCTTGCTTTGTACACCAGAGGGGCGGGGGTGGCTTAGTTGGTAGCGCGCCAGGCTCGTAATCTGTAGTTCCCAGGTTCGAGTCCCAGCTGGGTCAGCGTTGAGATTTATCTCCGCAAAATTCCCCGCCCTGCCCACGGTCAGTAGGGGACACCGATGGGCTTGGAAAGGCCGCCGCCCGTCGGATGGGACGTTAAGCCGTGGCCCCGTGTGCGGGAGAGCCATACCCTGCGCACGTTAAAGAACACGCTGGATGGCCTTGACGGGAGGCTACCATCTGTCTCCCAACAGCTGTTCCAGTGGGTCCCCTCCCCCAACCTTCTCTGAGCCTTCGGGGTCCTTGTGACCTGGCCATTTAGCCCATGGTGTGCAAAAAAGTGCCGCTCAGAGGTAAAACAACCCAACAACCCAAATCCAAATACCTTTAAGGAAAGTTCTTAGCATTCTGCTAGTGTTGGTTTCCCATCTCCGCTCTTCAGATGACTCAGACTTTTTATATGTACACGTTTAAACAAATAATATATGCTCAATGCAATAAAGGACGTGTAAGGGGATGAAAACTCTTAAATGAAAAGAAAAAAAGAACGCTCTTGATCCAGTGGGATATGAACCCACAATCTTTTAATGACATTTCAGTTGCACTGTAACTGAGCTGCAGTCTGCAGAACGAGGTCTCCTCTGTTAACAACTCTGGGCATTACACTAGAGTCAATAATTAGAAGCAATTTTGACTGCAATCGTTAATATTCTTAAGGCTTCATTAAACATAGCTAGCTATGAAAAAAAAAAACGAAACTAATCAGTAGAAAAGACATAGAATAACTGTAGAGTATGATCCATAGAACCGGCCAGGCCTAGCACCTAATGTCCGACCCCGCCTTCTCGTGGTGCAGACCGTTAGTACCTTTCAAAAGAGATACTCTCTTGTGGAAGTGAACGGAAGGGGAGGGCTGCCAGATTAGTGTGGCCTACTGATCTGGACAACTATGGCTACTTTTTTTTTCTACCCTGCTGAGGAGTGGTCAACCATACAGGGTCCTGGTGCTGATCATATAAACCCACTGCACTGGACAGATACTATGGCTCTGAGCTTGATTATTGATCCTGATTTTGCTGCACTGGTGGGCTTCTGTGGAGGGAAAATCTTCCGCTGTGTTTTCTGTTTGTTTGTGGGTTGACAGCCCCAAGTGAATAGATTCACAGGATATGTTTATCAGCTGGTGGATAATCCTGAGCAGAAGTCATCGCAGGCACCTGAACTCTTTGCTTCTATTGGCATCGTCAAATTCTACATTAGAGGAAGTCTTCCAGTGTAGATGGCTTCAGCCTTTAGTGGTGGGGGAACGGGTCTTTTCCCCATGTCTGCGATTAGGGGGCTGTTTGATATTGTCAGCATTCCCTCTCTCAATAAACATAGTTTCTTTAAACATCCCACTAACCATTTTCTCTCCATAGGTAGTTGGAATGTGAGGACTCTGCACAGAGCTTTTTCTCTTGATGTCCTCACACAAGAATTCCACCATTATAATTTAGATATTCTCTGCTTGCAAGAGACCAGATGGACAGATAAAGGTCAGATTCTTAAAAATAATCTTAAATTTCTCTTTTCAGGGAGGGACGACAATAAGCACCACCAAGACGTGGGTCTGCTTCTCAGCAGACACGCTAGTGATGCTCTTCTAGGATATGAGTGCATTAATGAAAGGTTTCTTACAGCAAAATTTCAGACAAGCATTAAAGACTTGAATGTTATCTGCTGTTATGCCCCCACTGAGGATGCCGATGAGGATGAGAAGGATAGGTTTTATGAACAACTTCAGGATATTTTGAATTCTGTCAAGAAAGGAGATATTACCCTTGTTCTTGGTGACTTCAATGCCAAAGTTGGTTCTGACTCTGACCTTTGTGGAGGAGTAATAGGCCCTTTTGGTATTGGTAGCTGCAATGGGCAACGTCTCCTACAGGTCAATGGATTCAGAATAACTAACACTTGTTACAAACACCGCGACATACATAAGTACACATGGGTTTCACCCGATGGGCTGGGCGGGGGTGGCTCAGTCGGTAGCGCGCCAGGCTCGTAATCTGTAGTTCCCAGGTTCGAGTCCCAGCTGGGTCAGCGTTGAGATTTATCTCCGCAAAAATTCCCCGCTCTGCCCACGGTCAGTAGGGGACACCGATGGACTTGGAAAGGCAGCCGTCCGTCGGATGGGACGTTAAGCCGTGGCCCCGTGTGCGGGAGAGCCATACCCTGTGCACGTTAAAGAGCACGCTGGATGGCCTTGACGGGAGGCTACCATCTGTCTTCCAACAGCTGTTCCAGTGGGTCCCCTTCCCCAACCTTCTCTGAGCCTGCGGGGTCTATGTGACCTGGCCATTTAGCCCATGGGGTGCAAAAAAGTGCCGCTCAGAGGTAAAACAACCCAACCCAACCCGATGGGCTGCATAAGAATATGATTGATTATATATTAATTAACAGCAAATGGGCTAGTTCTATTAGGAATACCAGGTCATATAGGGGAGCTGAAATTGGATCTGACCATTACCTTGTTAAAAGTGTCTTGCAACTTAAACATAAAAAGTGTTGTGCTAAGGTTAAAAATTTACTTTTAATACTGAAGCTCTGAAAGACCCAGTTATAGCCAAAGCTTACCATGATAGGGTACTTAGTCAATATGACAGTCATGGTATGCTTACTACTGAAGTTGAGGAAGAATGGGACCATTTTAATCAGCCTTTTTTTGGAAACCAACCGTACTCTTTTAGGAAAAAAGGAGCAGAGGAGGCAGAATTATTTGAGTGATAAGGAATTTGAGCTTATTTCGGAAAGAAAGAACTGCAGGAATGTTTTTAATCAATACCCTACTAGTCCTAATAGAAAGCATAACAGAGAACTTAATAAACATGTAAAAGATCAGTTAGCTGCTGATAAGAATCATTAGCTTGATGACTTGGCTGACAAAGCCGAGGAAGCAGTTAGACAGCACAACAGCAGAGAGCTGTACCAGATAGTTAATGTTTTGTGTTGTAAAAAATGGACATGTATACAGGGATTGAAGGATAAACAAGGTAAGGTTATAGAAGGTGAGAATTCTGTCATGGCTAGGTGGGCTGAGCATTTCAGTGATGTTCTAGACAATTTGGTTAGTTCTACTCCCATTGTTTGCAATTATGATAGATGCATTACTGGCTTTAATGTTGGCCCTATAACACAATCTAAAGTTATTTTGGCTATTTCTAAACTTAAACTTCATAAATCCCTAGGGTAGATGAAATTACTATGGAAATGCTTAGAGCTGGTTTTTTTTCGGTTACCACTTGGATGACTGAAATGTTGAATATCTTTTATGATAAAGGCATGGTTCCTAAGGATTTTACCAGAGCTATTGTTATCCCTATTTTCAAAAAAGGTGATCGCAGTTCTTGTGATAACTATAGGGGTATTAGCCTACTCTCTGTTACAGGTAAAGTTCTTTCCATGATTGTGCTTAATAGAATTAAGAATCTGGTCGACAGTCAATTGCGTGATGAGCAATGTGGATTCAGAAGTGGTAGGGGATGTGTGGATCAGATATTTTCACTTAGGCAGATTCTTGAGAAATGTTTAGAGTTTCAGAAACCTTTGGTTGCTAGCTTTGTTGATTACAAAAAGGCTTTCGACTCTGTTGATCGTCATAATTTGTGGTTGATTGTGAGATCATATGGTATACCAGACAAGTTAGTTAACATAATGAAAGCTCTCTATAATAACACTCAGTCGTGTGTGAGAGTTGGTAAGGCTTGTAGCAATTGGTTTAGCATTACTTCTGGTGTTCGACGAGGGTGCATTTTGTCTCCTTTTCTCTTTAGCTTGGTTATTGATATGTTATGCGAAATTCACTTCAAGGGAAAGATTTTGGCCTTAAATGGACTGGAGATACGAAAATTTCTGATTTAGATTATGCTGATGATTTAGCCCTTTTGGCAAATGATGTTGATGAGATGAATTCTTTCGTTCGAGCTGTTAATGAAACTGGTAGTAAAGTAGTGTGAAGAAATAGGCGTATACACCTAAAGACTAAAATTAGACTGCATAATAGTTTGGCTCTTTTTATGGTTAGTTATGGTAGTGAAACTTGGACATTTTGTAAACAAGATAACAGGAAACTAGATGCTTTTGATTCCAGATGCTTATGCAGTATCTTGGGCATTAGGTGGTTCAACTTTGTAACTAATGATGAGGTTAGGCAAAGGAGTTTGCAACCTCCTTTAAGCAGCATATTGTGCAGAGAGAGACTCCGTTGGTTTGGCCATGTTGCCCGTATGAATAATTATAGATTGGCGAATAGGGTTATGAACAGTGTGCCTAAAGGCCTCAGAAAGAAGGGGAGACCTAGGATGCGGTGGGCAGACAATGTCAAACAGGACCTTGTTGGAATTGGTGTGCAGTGGCCAGATGCAGTAGATGTAGCTTAGGACAAACTTGTTTGGAGAACTAAATTGCACGGTCTGGTTGGATCTCCGTAGTCCATGGCTGCTTGATTATGATGATGATGATGAGGAGGAGGATTTAAAAGTAGAAAAGGCATAGAATGCCTGTAGAGTATTAGTAATAAATATTTTGAGTGATACTTGGAGTTTGGGGAAGGGGCTAATTGGTCGATGCACAAAGCAAGATCGCATTCTTCAACTGATGCGAAAAGTACTCTTAACGCTCTGTGGTAAAATGTTCATAGCTGATAATATAGAACTTGCTCTCCTCGTAATAGAACATTCGACAGATTGTATGAGCTTCTATCTCCCACTCTCTCAAGGCATCTTCCTCTCTATACTTCAAAAAATGCACAATCTTTAGGAACGCTTTCTTACTTGCTTAATTCAATGCAAACTAGTGATAGCAAACAATTTATTTTCGTTTGCAGAAGATATTCATTGCTGTCTTACTTACCTTAATCAACAGATGGACCAGGCAGACAACAGAAAAACATGCGCATCGTTTTGGATAATTTACGCCATGCACTCATCTTTTCAATTTTTTGTTGATAAGACTCATAAGCTGCAAAATGTTAAATTATTAAGTTAGATCAGAAGTTATCTGATTGATCTGAACAAAGCAATTTAATTGACTATTTACAACAACTTGCTCTTGTTAAGGCAAGAAAACAAACAACATATTCTTTGCAGTAGAACCCCTATTATTCGAATCGTACTGAAGAATTCTTAAGAAATGATAAATCAGTTACTTCTGAATCAACAGTCCTAATATTTCGACCTCAATATGTGATCATCAGAGGCTTCACTGCCTTGGAACTTTCATCTTTGGTTATGTTTTGGTTATGTCTGGTAAATATGAGTGACACCTTGGTGGTTGGGGCGTTGGTGGCTCAGTCGGTAGCGCGCCAGGCTCGTAATCTGTAGTTCCCAGGTTCGAGTCCCAGCTGGGTCAGCGTTGAGATTTATCTCCGCAAAAATTCCCCGCCCTGTCCACGGTCAGTAGGGGACACCGACGGGCTTGGAAAGGCCGCCGTCCATCGGATGGGACGTTAAGCCGTGGCCCCGTGTGTGGGAGAGCCATACCCTGTGCACTTTAAAGAACACGCTGGATGGCCTTGACGGGAGGCTACCATCTGTCTCCCAACAGCTGTTCCAGTGAGTCCTCTCCCCCAATCTTCTCTGAGCCTTCGTGGTCCTTGTGACCTGGCCATATAGCCCATGGTGTGCAAAAAAGTGCCGCTCACAGGTAGAACAACCCAACCCTTAGCATACCAAAATTAAACAAGGTACTACACAAACCACCTTTTTGTTGCCGGGCACTTCATGCAAATGGAAATGCTCATCCATGGATTTGACAAATCTCCATGATGGACGTTTTGAACCACTGAACCTTATTTCATCCAGCTGGGTCAGCGTTGAGATTTATCTCCGCAAATTTTCCCGCCCTGCCCACAGTCAGTAGGGGACACCGATGGGCTTGGAAAGACCGCCGTCCGTCGGATGGGACGTTAAGCCGTGGCCCCGTGTGTGGGAGAGCCATACCCTGTGCACGTTAAAGAACACGCTGGATGGCCTTGACGGGAGGCTACCATCTGTCTCCCAACAGCTGTTCCAGTGGGTCCCCTCCCCCAACCTTCTCTGAGCCTTCGGGGTCCACGTGACCTGGCCATTTAGCCCATGGTGTGCAAAAAAGTGCCGCTCAGAGGTAAAACAACCCAACTCTGATTACCCAGTAAAATGTTTATAATTTTATAACATTTGTTAAATTATTCATGTCATTTTTTGTGTTTATCGATATATGTAATTTATGAATACAAAATTTAATGTGTGTTTATATGTTTTATTTTATCCCCATTGTTACACTATAACTATAGTTTTATCTACTAATACAAGGGGTACACCAGTTACATAAACATTTCCAGGGGGTACGTGAAGCATAAAAGGTTGAGAACAACTGATCTAAATGAAAAAGATTGTTTCTTCTTACGTGTGAACATGTGCTTAACAATCCAGCTTTTAGAGTAAAATATGATCCTTTTTTTTTTAAATTATATACTCTTTTCATATAGGTATAATATTATAAATTGTTATAATTATATTAGGTATATTGTTTTTAATTAATATGTAAAAAATAAGTTAGGCAATTGCTTATCACAGAGGTCTGATAGGAGCCTGTCAATTTAAGACGCCATACAGACGTTCTATGAGGAAGGAGAGAGCTCAGTAGAAAGACAACACGAACATCAAACCGTATGTGAACCCAGGTTCCTTTCCCCTTTTCAAATCATGCTCTCTGCCTAGCAGAGACCACCGTGTAACGAAAGAAGCGTTATCTGAAATTGCATTAACATTTAAAGAAGATAAATGTTGTACTAACCTCTTTCCATCTCTGTAGTCTGGTCATCTTGCCACTGTTTTTTTGGATAAAATCTCTTCGGTAATAAGACATCTTTATCATCATCATCAAAATTTTCTAACTGGGCTGTTAGGTTGCTTTTAACATTTTTAGCATCACTTAGATAACATATAGCTTCATAGCAGTCATCGAAAAGTTCTGTGACTTCTTCTTCGTCCCATTTGAGACGCTTGTACTTCATTGAATCAGTTCTGTGGGGTTTTTCTCCCTCTCCACCAATAGGAACTCTCAGAGAATGAGACAGTTTCTTTCGGAACAGATCTCGAAACTTGTTTACAAATCGAGAGTGGTGAGGGGGATCCTCAAATCCAATTCTGGTCGCATCTTCATTCTCTTCTTCTGTCTCTATTAGAGCATCTCCTCCCAAGATGGTAGTGTCTTCGTCAAGAGAAGCTTCAATATTCTTGTCTCTATTCAGAAGCTTTTCTGATTGCTTCAAAGGAGATAAGGGCATATACGATATAGATTCTGGCGCATCTTCTCTGATTTCCTGTCGGTTTTCTTCTTTTTCTTCTACAGTGCTCTGGACTGGAAGTCTTTCCTTGGTGGCGATTAAATTCGCATCAAAGAAGAGAGATGTAATGAACTTGGCTAGATCTTTCTTCAAATCCTTTGATAGTACTAGCAAAGACTGTGGCAGCAATTCTGATAAAATATCATCTCGAGTCTCCTGCTGACAAGCATTGGCAAGGCGTTTGACCCACGTAATCGTAGGGTTTTCAGGCTGCACGTTCTCTCCTTTCTCGTCGCTAGTAGTAAATGTTTCACTTTTGATGTTAGAGAGACTCTCTGTACGGAAGGCATTTGGGGATTTAAAGACATCATTTTTCGGTACTACTGAATTTCTTTCGAAAGAATAAAACAATTCTTCCGAGCTTGATGAGACTTGTTCTTCATCAGCCTTCATTAAAACGAATTTGTCGGAGTGGTTCGATTGCTTGCAGACCAGATGAATAAGTTCTGGTTTTGACATATTCTGTAGCGATCCTGTACAACCATGGTTGAAATGTTTCGCGGAATGTTGTGAAAAGATCTGGTGACTGACTTTCTGATCGCCGAAAGCAGAACAGGACATCGATGTGAATTTGTCCGAATCTCTGGATTTCTTAATTTCTGCTGAACCAGGAGGAGCGTCTCCTGAGGCGGATGACAAATTGGGTTCAGAGCGTCCATCTATGCTGCTCAGATAGCTCGAGATGACAGCCCCTTTATCTTTCCATCTTTTACATTCTAAGCTATTTTCCGATCCACTTGTTTGAGAGATATTCAGAATCGGATGATCTTTCGCGGCATTAATATTTCCCAGTTCCTCAAACACGTCTTTAACGAGGTTCTTTAATAGACGTGAGGCTTTGATCGCGATGTTAAAGGATCTTTCAGTATTCTTTCTCAAATGACTTTGATATTTGCAAAAGCAACCTTTACCCAGATCTTTATCAGTACCTTTGTCTGCTTCACACTTTATGCCTAAAAGACTGGACGGGGAAAAGATGCGGGTTCTTGCCAACTTTAGCGGAATTTCATGAGAGTCAATAACTACATCTGAAGTATCACCTACTTCAATCGTCCCTATATTATTTTCCAATTTGCTGTTACTACGCCGGTGTCCGACGCAACTCTTTTTTGGACTCTGAACGGTAGAGGAACCGTTCTTGCTATCTGTGATGTCAACTTTAGCAGGAGCATCGCAACCAGAAAATTTGATTTCATCTACATCTGGCTCAGCAACACGCCTCTTACGATATGGTTTTCTCCTGCTCTTTGTTATCCTCTTCTGATCTATCTTCTCGTCATCTACAGAACTAGTTGAATTGTTTTCAACCTTTTCCCTCCTATCAGAGATTCTCTGCTTAACTCCGCTAATACATGTTTTTTTCTTTTTGGCAACTGTAAGTTTAAAGTCTTTTTCATAATCTCTTTTCCTACCAGTGCTTTTAGATTTAATAGGTCGCAACCAAGAATGTGATGCAACATTGCTGCCATCATACCCTATCACACAGGTTCGCTTTTCACTCGTTTTAAGCGCATCTTGAGAATCGTTGGGGTTTGTATAGGAAGGATTCGGCCAACTGAGCGGTCGTCTTCTTCTAGGAAGGATGGGCGTTCTTATAGTACGGAAATTAGAATCCGTATCTGAAACATCAGCTGTAAGATTATCATCCGCATATGTTGGGGTAATAATGCGATTTTCCGCCGAGAAGGCGTTTTCGACCTTCGCACTGGAACTAGTGTCACCATGGCATCCTGCATCAAGTGTTGAAGATGGAGAGCTTTCATATTCTTCTTGGTCATGAGGATCGTGGTTCTGTGTGAATCCTAGAGTAATGAAGAAGAATTGAGTTATGCATCCACTGCAAAAACTTACGAATTCTGTCATTTACTGATCTGAAAAATTAATTTTTTTGGGACAGGTCATTTACCGCGATTTAATCAAGAAATGAATCTGCGAAGTTAGGATGATTCGCTTTTTTGAAATAGCAAAGTAGGGTTTATGATGCAATGGAACTCACTTTTGTGATAGTCACAAGAGACAATCAGCTTCTAATAATTAGTAAAGTATGGAAAAAAAAATCACCATTCCTTCTTGCTTAAATAAGAAGCGATTCCCACTTGCTTAAGTAAGCTTAAGATGGCAATTTGATGCCATGAAGAAATTCCCCCACAGAGGGGGAACTTTTTCTCATTGGAAGGCCAAAGGTTACAGCAACTAGTCCCCATTAGTCCGCAAATTATTAAAGTATCAAGGACATCGACATAATCTTATAAGCTATAACAGAAATTCGTTTTTATCAGATGAAAACTCAAACTATTTTAATTCTTCATTAGCAGATTATCATAAGAGATATTCTATAAACATTGGGACTCATGAAAAGTTAGTTGAAAAAAAAGAATTGAATTTCATCGTGAGTGGAACTCGAACCTCCATCTTCTAGATACGTTTCCGGTATTTTCATCATTAAACTATCAACAATTGACTTTTACCTCGGCTATTTATGACTAAACCAGTGGTTCTCAACTTTTTATGCTTCACGCACCCCCTGGAAATGTGTATGTAATTGGCATATCCCTTGATTAGATAGATAAAACTATAGTTATAGTATAACAATGGGAATAAAATAAAACATAGATACACATTAAATTCTGTATGAATAAATTACATATATCGATAAACACAAAAAAATGACATAAACAATTTAACACATCTTAAAAACTTTTACTTTGTTACTAGATCTAGTGACTTTTGAACTCTCACGGCGTACCCCACGTTGAGAACCCCTACTATAGACTTCTCCTGGCAGCATAAAGCAAATAAAAAATTAAAAAAAAATGAATAAAAATTTATTGTCACAATTAGCTAAAGAAGAATTTAGTCGTTTATAATTTACTGGTGAGAACACCCGCATGTAACTAGGAAACTTGGGTTCGAGTCCCATTCATTGCAAACTCAATATTTTTCAGCTAATTTTTCATGAATCCCATGTTTAGGATATCCCCTGTGATACTCTACCCTTGACATAACATCAAGAGCACTATAGATACTTGTTAATACCCTTGAGGTAACTTTGTTGTACATTCCTGATAGATGGCGCCATGAGCGAAAAAATGTCCGGAAAAGTTTTTAGTCACAAGTGAAGACGAAGTCAGCCGTTGATAGTAGTGGCGCAAACACGTGAGAATTTATCTCGGAAATTAATTAAAACTTAATATGTATTGTTTCAAGACATTTAATTAAAAATTATGCATTTTAAAAGTTAATGTACGGTTATTTCACTATTAGACAATTATTTTTTTTCATTAGCAATGCACACGATAGAGAAGAATCCTAGAAGCTATCTCCTAGCTTTTACAGATCTTCTCATAAAAGGGCATTCCCTACTAAGACCTAAGTTACTGCTGACCACTGCCTCGGAGCTAACACAGAATGCAAAACTTGCCCTTCTGAAACAGTAGCTAGCTTCCTAAATATCACGCCTGTTAAAGCTAAAAAATGATTTTAATAAAACAAGGTAATTTGTCGTTAAATATTCCAGCTTCCAATAACTCTTTAAATATTGAACTATTGTTTAAAATTGAAATTTAAATAAAGATCATAATCAGATTTATTTAATCTTCCGTCACGTTTTCCATTACATGCATATTTTAGAAGTGATAAATATTCGAAGTTATATTCCCATTCGACACAAAATGGAAATTCTCTACCATTTTGTAGGATATTGTATATAGATAAAAAAAAAACTTAAATAGGAATACAATGATATACGTTTTTAATACGAATTTTGATAAAATGCAAAATTCATTTCGGATGGTTATAAGTTATTTTTCTTATTGGTAGCGGAAAGGGGTGAGATGATTTGTGTTCATATCTCTTCTAGTTGTGATACAGCAATTATTCAGAAGAAACATTTCCAGTTATTGGGGTAAACAAATGTTACGTACCTGGACATGTGAGGGCGATGTCCATTGCTGCAGAAAACTCCTCTTTACTGATGTCCAGAAAAGGATCCTTGATAGCAGAAGCAGCAGTGATGCGCGCCATGGGGTCGAGTTGAAGAAAGCTTTTGATGAAGTCTATACACTTGTGCTCTTCGATGAAGGAGAATTCGCAAGATGGAAACGACCTCTGGACATAATAAATGAATTCGCCCCTTTGAAGCATGTTCATCAACACTGGGTATACATCCTCCTCCCAAGAATGAAAGTCTTTCACTTTATTGGAGAGGGCTAACTTAGTTAGTGTTTCGACTATCATGGCACCAAAACCCCACAGGTCAAAGCTCTTCCCTTCAATGTAGGTGGTCTCTAGGGAGCTGCGTGCCTCCGGAGGTCTGTAAATATGTGGAAGACCTACTTCACTCCTGCTCAAGGTCTGTGAAGTGTGACTCAAAAACGAGAAGTCGCCGAGCAGCGCGGACCAATCGTAAGATATAAGCAAGTTATCCACTTTAATATCTAAATGGCACAATTCGTTGGAGTGGATATAGTCAAGGCCTAGTAATGCTTGCTTCAGCCACATTTTTAAGCATATCATGCTATTGGTGTTATTAATGAATTCCGTCTCCCACAGAACGTCCTGTAATGACTTGAAACAAATTGGCATAATAAAGATGACGGTTTCCTTCACTGTTAAGACCTCTTCAACTGGAACAACGTGGGCATGGCGGAGAGTGGGCCAATGGATCAGCTCTGATGCATCCACGGTGTCGGATTTAACGACTTTTATAGCAATTGCAGTGCTTTTAAAAGGATCCCACATTTTGAAAACATCCCCATAAGTTCCACTACCTAAATGTTCCAGGAACTGGTAGTGGAAGCACTTTTCGAGTGCATTTACAGCACAAGTCAATATCTCTGACCTGTTTTTGGAATATTCCTCGACTTCATCCTCCATTTTTATATTTTCAGCTCTATCGTATATCATTGAAGTATCGTATATCATTGAAGTATCGTATATCATTGAAGTATCGTATATCATTGAAGTATCTATATCATTGAAGTATCGTATATCATTGAAGTATCGTATATCATTGAAGTATCGTATATCATAACGTATATCATTGAAGCATAAATATCATACGGCACCTACTAAATTTTTGGTGCCGAAAAGTGCAAGAGACATTTTTTTGAATCGATGGTAAACAAACAATTAAACGCTGTACTCACAATTGACTGTCGATTGTTGAAACAGGAGCAGCATTTTTGCGCAAGATTCCTACATCATTAATACTGACAGGCTCCTGTCAGACCTCTGTGGCAAGCAGCTGCTTGAGGGGGCATTTATTTATTTATTATTTTAATGTCATTAGTCAGGTGACACGTTAAGTGCACAGAAGAGATGCGCCGTGGGGAAGTTAAAACGCGTGACTTAAACTGTTGAAGATTGGAAAGTCCTTACTGTTGGGTTGTTTTACCTCTGAGCGGCACTTTTTTTTGCACACAATGGGCTAAATGGCCAGGTCACAAGGACCTCAAAGGCTCAGACAAAGATGGGGGAGGGGACCCACTGGAAACTGTTAGGAGACAGATGGAATCTTTTCTTCAAGGATTTTGGTTGTTTTATCTCTGAGTGGCACTTTTTTGTAAACAATGGGCTAAATGGCCAGGTCACAAGGACCCCAAAGGCTCACAGGTTTGGGGAGGGGACCCACTGAAACAGCTGTTGGAAGACAGATGGTGTCCTCCCGTCAAGGCCATCCAGCGTTGTCTTGAACGTACACAGGTATGGTTCTCTCACACACGAATCACGGTTTAACGTCCCATCCGACGGACTGCGGCCTTTCCAAGCCTACTAGTGTCCCTTACTGACCGTGGGCAGGGAGGGGAGTTTTACGGAGATAAATTTCAACGTTGATCTAGCTGGGACTCGAACCTGGGACTGCAGATTACAAGTCCTTCCTGTGACTGCAGTGGAGATGGAAGGGTTAGATTCCCAACTCGACTAGCTTTGACATCTATCTCTGTCAACTCCTTTCCTTAGTAAGAAAAGGGACGTCGCTGGGCTTGAAAAGGCCACCGTCCATCGGATGGGACACAAAGCCATGGCTCCGTGTGCAGGAGAGCCACATCCTGTGTATGTTAAAGAACACGCTGGATGGCCTTGACGGAAATCTTCCACCTGCTTCTAACAGCTCTCCAATTAATCCCCTCCCCCAACCTTCTGTGAACCCTCGGGGTCTTTGTGACCTGGCCATTTACACCATTGTGTGCAAAAAAAGGGGGGGGGGGGGGAGCTCAGTCGGTAGCGCTCCAGGCTCGTAATCTGTAGTTCCCAGGGTCGAGTCCCAGCTGGGTCAGCGTTGAGATTTATCTCCGCAAAATTCCCTACCCTGCCCACGGTCAGTAGGAGACACCACTAGGCTTGGAAAGACCACCGTCTGTCGGATGGGACGTTAAGCCATGGCCCCATGTGCGGGAGAGCCATACCCTGTGCACGTTAAAGAACAGGCTGGATGGCCTTGACGGGAGGCTACCATCTGTCTCCCAACAGCTGTTCCAGTGGATCCCCTCCCCCAACCTTCTCTGAGCCTTCGGGGTCCATGTGACCTGGCCATTAAACAACCCAAAACAACCTGGTAAAACAACCCAAAACAACCCAAAGCAAAAACAAAGTGCCCCTCAGAGGTAAAACAATAACGTATACACGCTAACGTAGACTGCCATATACCAATCATAAATTCCAATCACATGACAAACGAGATAGCTAAAAAAAACTTCCTGAAGAGCTAATGAATAGTTGAACTAATCTCAGAATTGATCCCATCGAAGCTTCATCGTTAGCTTCTTCACAGAGACGAATTCAAAGAACTCTTCACTCGAGCTAATGAACAATTGTCTCTAACGAACTCACGCCACGTCAGCAATTAACGAGAACACAGCGATCCTATCACCATGTAATCCGATAAAGAGACAACCTGGTTAGACGACACCATCCCCATTGCGTGACTAAACTACTCCCTCTTCCTTCCAAGTCTCTTCCTGAGGCGTTGTTATAGCAACGACAGATACACTCCCTTCTTTTTTCCAGTACTCTTTCATTGTGTGTACTTCCTAGTGAGCATTATGCACGCGCTTCTCATCCATTCAACGTCTCCCCCCCCCTCCCTTTGCTTGTCATCTTTTGCCGCATCGTCAGTTATGCATTGTCATCTTTCTTTCACTCTCCAACACCCCATCTCCTGAGCTGCCTTTGCCACGTATGATGTTCCCGTTAAGCCCCAACACCAGCTTTCGTCTTCCAACAAAACGATTGCTTCAAGCGTTATTAAGAGCTAGATGTTTCATGCCCCCTCCCACCTTACCCGGAAGTAAAGCTCGAAGTTCAAACCCCCCCCCCCACACACACACACACACAGAACCAAACACGCACACGTAGACAAGATTTCGCTTTCAACCATGTCAATTTTGACTCCTGATTCGCTAGCTCTGCAGTAATAGAAAACTATCCCCATAGAAAAATATATACATTTCTACACTTCCATCTAAACAAATACCTGTTACTTTCGAAATCTTTTTTTTTTTGGATTTCTTTTGTGCAAGAAAAATTCTTGCACTTATTACACCTGTCTGTCTTTCGACGCACGCACCAGAGCGTGCAAAATAGCCCCGAACAAAACAGACGCATGCGTACCATAAATGAAGGGGGATTTACTCTCATCTCTGACCTTTCTTACTACCTGACTCAAAAAAACATAGACTTCCAGTTATACTTATAGGGTGATGTTCAATCTTATTCTTACATTTGGCACAACGGTCTTACACAAGTCTTACGTGAACATGTTTATATATATATATAGTATGTTTGTAGTAGGGGATAGGGAGGGGGATACAACCTGTTCTGACTGGTTGGGTTCCGTTCTAGAATAATAATATTGAATCATAGGTGGAATAGAAGCCAACACGAAAACATTTCAAAACCTGTCAATGGCTTGGAACTTGTTCGTGAGCTTTCTGCCACACGGAAGTCAGAGTTGTAAGAGTACAGATGGGTTATTTCTTTCAGTTGCGGAGAATAAAAGTTCAGATTCTGATTTAGCTAGAGTCCTGTTATCATTCTCAGAATTTCTAAACTTAACAGGTTTATCAACACTGGCTCAAGAATTTTTTCAGCCGCAATGAATTTTCTTTCTCCTCCACCTCAAACGAATCGACGTTTTTGCCACCCACGATATTATTCACTGTGTGAAGGGGGGCGGGGGTGGCTCAGTCGGTAGCGCGCCAGGCTCGTAATTCCGTCGTTCCCAGGTTCGAGTCCCAGCTGGGTCAGCGTTGAGATTTATCTCCTCAAAAATCCCAGCCCTGCCCATGGTCAGCAGGGGACACCGATGGGCTTGGAAAGGCCGCCGTCCGTCGGATGGGACGTTTAGCCGTGGCCCCGTGTGCGGGAGAGCCATACCCTGTGCACGTTAAAGAACACGCTGGATGGCCTTGACGGGAGGCTACCATCTGTCTCCCAACAGCTGTTCCAGTGGGTCCCCTCCCCCAATCTTCTCTGAGCCTTCGGGGTCCATGTGACCTGGCCATTTAACCCATGGTGTGCAAAAAAGTGCCGCTCAGAGGTAAAACAACCCAACACTGTGTGAAGATCCCTCCCCCATGTGAATTTACCTTTTATGACGACACATAAGTGATTTTGCTTTTTTTACAGACCCCACGAAGAATTTACATTTTGCCGCCCTAGAGATAATTTATTATTTATTTATGCCGATCCCCAAGTGAATCTGCCGACTTGCCGCCCTAGAGATAATTTATTATTTTATTTATGCCGATCGCCAAGTGAATTTACCGTCTTGCCGCCCTAGACAGAATTTATTATTTTATTTATGCCGATCGCCAAGTGAATTTACCGTCTTGCCGCCCTAGACAGAATTTATTATTTTATTTATGCCGATCGCCAAGTGAATTTACCGTCTTGCCGCCCTAGACAGAATTTATTATTTATTTATGCCTATCGCCAAGTGAATTTACCGACTTGCGGCACTAGAGAGAATTTATTATTTTATTTATGCCGATCGCCAAGTGAATTTACCGTCTTGCCGCCCTAGAGAGAATTTATTATTTATATACTCCGATCCCAAGTGAATTTATTGTCTTGCCGCCCTAGAGAAAATTTATTATTTATGCCGATCCTCAAGTGAATTTACCGTCTTGCCGCCCTAGACAGAATTTATTATTTATTTATGCCGATCGCCAAGTGAATTTACCGTCTTGCCGCCCTAGACAGAATTTATTATTTTATTTATGCCGATCGCCAAGTGAATTTACCGTCTTGCCGCCCTAGACAGAATTTATTATTTATTTATGCCTATCGCCAAGTGAATTTACCGACTTGCGGCACTAGAGAGAATTTATTATTTTATTTATGCCGATCGCCAAGTGAATTTACCGTCTTGCCGCCCTAGAGAGAATTTATTATTTATATACTCCGATCCCAAGTGAATTTATTGTCTTGCCGCCCTAGAGAAAATTTATTATTTATGCCGATCCTCAAGTGAATTTACCGTCTTGCCGCCCTAGACAGAATTTATTATTTATTTATGCCGATCGCCAAGTGAATTTACCGTCTTGCCGCCCTAGACAGAATTTATTATTTATTTATGCCGATCGCCAAGTGAATTTACCGTCTTGCCGCCCTAGACAGAATTTATTATTTTATTTATGCCGATCGCCAAGTGAATTTACCGTCTTGCCGCCCTAGAGAGAATTTATTATTTATATACTCCGATCCCAAGTGAATTTATTGTCTTGCCGCCCTAGAGAAAATTTATTATTTATGCCGATCCTCAAGTGAATTTACCGTCTTGCCGCCCTAGACAGAATTTATTATTTTATTTATGCCGATCGCCAAGTGAATTTACCGTCTTGCCGCCCTAGAGAGAATTTATTATTTATATACTCCGATCCCAAGTGAATTTATTGTCTTGCCGCCCTAGAGAAAATTTATTATTTATGCCGATCCTCAAGTGAATTTACCGTCTTGCCGCCCTAGACAGAATTTATTATTTATTTATGCCGATCGCCAAGTGAATTTACCGTCTTGCCGCCCTAGACAGAATTTATTATTTTATTTATGCCGATCGCCAAGTGAATTTACCGTCTTGCCGCCCTAGACAGAATTTATTATTTTATTTATGCCGATCGCCAAGTGAATTTACCGTCTTGCCGCCCTAGAGAGAATTTATTATTTATATACTCCGATCCCAAGTGAATTTATTGTCTTGCCGCCCTAGAGAAAATTTATTATTTATGCCGATCCTCAAGTGAATTTACCGTCTTGCCGCCCTAGACAGAATTTATTATTTTATTTATGCCGATCGCCAAGTGAATTTACCGTCTTGCCGCCCTAGACAGAATTTATTATTTTATTTATGCCGATCGCCAAGTGAATTTACCGTCTTGCCGCCCTAGAGAGAATTTATTATTTATATACTCCGATCCCAAGTGAATTTATTGTCTTGCCGCCCTAGAGAAAATTTATTATTTATGCCGATCCTCAAGTGAATTACCGTCTTGCCGCCCTAGACAGAATTTATTTATTTATACCGATCCCCAAGTGAATTTACCGTCTTGCCGCCCTAGAGAGAATTTATTATTTATTTATGCCGATTCCAAGTGAATTTGCTGTCTTGCCGCCCTCGGGATTTATTTTTCTGACGACCCCCAAGTGTTTTTCCCCCCGTCCCGCAAGCGAATTTACTTTTTTCCCCGCCACCAAGCGAAAGTACATTTTTGTGCCCTCTTCTAGTGCAATGATAAACTTCCCTAACAAAATATCATTGGAGCGGGGTGGCTCAGTCGGTAGCGCGCCAGGCTCGTAATCTGTAGTTCCCAGGTTCGAGTCCCAGCTGGGTCAGCGTTCAGATTTATCTCCGCAAAATTCCCCGCCCTGCCCACGGTCAGTAGGGGATACCGATGGGCTTGGAAAGGCCGCCGTCCGTAGGATGGGACGTTAAGCCGTGGCGACGTGTGCGGGAGAGCCATATCCTGTGCACGTTAAAGAACACGCTGGATGGCCTTGACGGGAGGCTACCATCTGTCTCCCAACAGCTGTTCCAGTGGGTCCCCTCCCCCAACCTTCTCTTAGCCTTCGGGGTCCATGTGACCTGGCCATTTAGCCCATGGTGTGCAAAAAAGTGCCCTCAGAGGTAAAGCAACCCAACGTTAAAGAACACTCTGGATGGCCTTGACAGGAGGCTACCATCTATCTCCCAACAGCTGTTCTAGTGGGTTTCTTTCCCCCAACCTTCTCTGAGCCTTCGGGGTCCTTGTGGCCTGGCCATTTAGCCCATGGTGTGCAAAAAGTGCCGCTCAGAGGTAAAACAAACCAACCCTACCAAAATATCAACAGAACTTCCACGTTAATTTCAAAGGGAATCTAACTTCGAAGCTGTTTAACTTCTAAAACATGCATTTCATGGAAAATTGTGACTGTAATTAAAGAGTTATGGAAGCTGGAATATTTAACAATAAATTATCTTGTTTTATAAAAAAAAATCATTCATAATGATCAATATTGAAATAATCGCAAAATTCTAAAATGTACATTTTATTAAACGGTTTGAAACGATACTTATTTAAGTTTTAACTAATTTCTGAAAGTGGTGAAATATTCCAACTTCCATAACTCTTAAAATTCTGAACGAATATTGCTGAAAATCGAGATTTAAATAGATATGATACGATCTTTAATTTATCTTCAGTCACATTTTTTCATTAAATGCATATTTTAGAAGTTACAGAGCTTCGAAATGAGATTCTCTTTAATATATGGGGGCGGGGGTGGCTCAGTCGGTAGCGCGATAGGCTCGCAATCTGTAGTTCCCAGGTTCGAGTCCCAGCTGGGTCAGCGTTGAGATTTATCTCCGCAAAACTCCCCCCCCCCCCCTCTGCTCACGGTCAGTAGGGGACACCGATGGGCTTGGAAAGGCCGCCGTCCGTCGGATGGGACGTTAAGCCGCGGCTCCCGTGTGCGGGAGAGCCATACCCTATGCACGTTAAAGACCACGCTGGATGGCCTTGACGGGAGACTACCATCTGTCTCCCAACAGCTGTTCCAGTGGGTCTCCTCCCCCAACCTTCTCTGAGCCTTCGGGGTCCATGTGACCTGGCCATTTAGCCCATGGTGTGCAAAAAAGTGCCGCTCAGAGGTAAAACAACCCAACGTTAAAGAACACGCTGGATGGCCTTGACGTGAGGCTACCATCTGTCTCCCAACAGTTGTTCCAGTGGGTCTCCTCCCCCAACCTTCTCTGAGCCTTCGGGGTCCATGTGACCTGGCCATTTAGCCCATGGTGTGCAAAAAAGTGCCACTCAGAGGTAAAACAACCCAACGTTAACGAACACGCTGGATGGCCTTGACGTGAGGCTTCCATCTGTCTCCCAACAGCTGTTCCAGTGGGTCTCTTCCCCCAACCTTCTCTGAACCTTCGGGGTCCATGTGACCTTGCCATTTAGCCCATGGTGTGCAAAAAAGTGCCGCTCAGAGGTAAAACAACCCAACTCTCTTCAATACGGAATTTCTGAAATGCTTTGAGATAGCAGGGTATTCTGAATCAGGTCAAACAGCACCAAACCTAACGAATCATCCACACAATTCATAAAATCTGCTAGATAATACACTGCAAGCAATTCCAAATATAAACCTATCCATCTTCCTGATAACTGTGCTATCATTTATTTCCCTGATTATCCCACTTTTCGCTTTAATTTGCGTCGTGACCAATACCCACGATGATCGCACGACTGATTAAAGATGACGTCACGGTCTAAAAAGTGTCCTCTAACTTCTCTTGGACGTTATTAGACAACTTCACGCATTGGTTATTGCTGTTTTCTCTTTTTTATTCTAGAAACAAAAAGATGATGACCTGACCTCTAAATTGATGATGAGAGGCTCAGAAAATAGATGCACATATTTTTTCCGCTATATAGAGCATAACCAATTTTTCTTCTTGAATTGTGACTTAGGCCTGTTCACCACACTTCTTCAAAGTAGATTTAATTAGGAAACATCAACCATTTAGAGTAAAGTTACTCAGCCAATTTTCTCCCTGTCATGTGTTTCCTTTGGCGTTTTTTAAAGTTCTGGCTAATTAGAATTATTTTTATCAGAATCGGTTGCGGAAGAAAGAATCAGACGACAGGAAGTGGAGCAAGACCTTTTTTATTGGGGGTAGGACCTCTGAGCAACACTTCTTTTTTTTTTTGCGAAATGAATCTTAAAGGACAGAAAGAAATGTATGCACATTTTTCGACATGCATCGAAATATTCCAACATCCATACCTCTTTTTTGGGGGGCGGGGGTGGCTCAGTCGGTAGCGCGCCAGGCTCGTAATCTGCAGTTACCAGGTTCGAGTCCAGCTGGGTCAGCGTTGAGATTTATCTCCGCAAAATTCCCCGCTCTGCCCACGGTCAGTAGGGGACACCGATGGGCTTGAAAAGGCCGCCGTCCGTCGGATGGGACGTTAAGCCGTGGCCCAGTGTGCGGGAGAGACATACCCTGTGCACCTTAAAGAACACGCTGGATGGCCTTGACGGGAGGTTACCATCTGTCTCCCAACAGCTGTTCCAGTGGGTCCCCTCCCCCAACCTTCTCTGAGCCTTCGGGGTCCATGTGACCTGGCCATTTAGCCCATGGTGTGCAAAAAAGTGCCGCTCAGAGGTAAAACAACACAACGTTAAAGAACACGCTGGATGGCCTTGAAGGGAGGCTACCATCTGTCTCCCAACAGCTGTTCCAGTGGGTCCCCTCCCCAACTTTCTCTGAGCCTTCGGGGTCCTTGTGACCTTGCCATTTAGCCCATGTTCTGCAAAAAAGTACCGCTCAGAGGTAAAACAACCAAACCCAAATCCTCAATCTGAATCCTCGGGTTCCTTGTGACCTGGCCTTTTAGCCCATTGCGTGCAAAAAAGTGCCGCTCAGAGTTAAACCAACCCAACTTAAAGATAATACATTGGCTTGACTAAAAAGTAAAAGTGATGGCTGCTTTCCAAGAGTATTAATAATCAGCCGAACACATCCTCAAGAACAAATAAGCGCAGAAAGTTTAAAATCTTTCATTCATCATCAACCTAACCTAATCCGCTATTCTGACACTTCCCCATTTTTTTCCTTTTCCACTCTCCATTATCTCTTCGGTCTTGTTACATCATCTTTTGTCGGTTCCCCCCCCCCTCCACCACTTCCTACCCTCCTCACCATCCGAGCCTTGTCCCCACTGACACCCTGCCGAAAAGCACAAGTCCGATGATGCAGCGTCACCTCCTCCTCTGTCACGTGCTCCCGGATGCAGGCGGTCAATCCCTGAGCTCTCTCTCTCCGTTCAGCGGTGGTCCATTCGGATCACGTTTTTTCTTCTTCCCGACTCTGCTCCCGGGCATCTTCCGTCGACCGTAAGTGATGACAAATTGCCACAGCGATGACTGCAGTCATTGGACGCCAAGTGACAATAGAAATGTAGTCTCTCTATGATGATCAGTCTGCTTAGGGACTACCCGAAGGCAAAGAGCAAATTAATACTACTAAGATATAAACAAAGGTTGTCTGTGTGCTCCGCCCTTTCAATTCGTCTACTGTTGGCGTTCGTAGGAACAACTTTCGATTCTGTAGGATATATGCACGTGATTGAAATTCGTTGTGCTGAGTAGTGTACTGTGTTGTGTTTTCGCCTTCAAAGTATCCTAAGTGAATTCAGGAGATTAATACTTCGCGAGACTGGTAGTAGAGTAGGTTTGGTTATAAACAGAGAGAAAACTAAAGTGATGAAAATTGGTCAGGCAGGTTGTGATTCAGTTAATCTGAATGGTTGCAGTCTTGAGCAGGTGTCACAATTTAATTATCTCGGGAGCTATGTAACAGATAATGGTGATGTGCGGCATGAGATTAACAGACGAATAGGGATTGCTGCCGGGACTTTTAAGAATCTATGGAGAGTGTGGAGAAATAGGCGTATACACCTAAAGACTAAAATTAGACTGTATAATAGTTTTGTTCTTTCTAGGGTTAGTTATGGTAGTGAAACTTGGACACTTTGTAAACAAGATAACAGGAAACTAGATGCTTTTGATTCCAGATGCTTACGCAGTATCTTGGGCATTAGGTGGTTCAACTTTGTAACTAATGATGAGATTAGGCAAAGGAGTTTGCAACCTCCTTTAAGCAGCATATTGTGCAGAGAGAGACTCCGTTGGTTTGGCCATGTTGCCCGTTTGAATAATTATAGATTGGCGAATAGGGTTATGAACAGTGTGCCTAAAGGGTTCAGAAAGAGGGGGAGACATAGGATGCGGTGGGCAGACAATGTCAAACAGAAACTTATTAGAATTGGTGTGCAGTGGCCGGATGCAGCAGATGTAGCTTAGGACAAACTTGCTTGGAGAACTAAATTGCACGGTCTGGTTGGACATCCGTAGCCCATGGCTGCTTCAGGATGATGATGATGAAGGCAAATATTGTTTGATTTTTTTTTATTCCTAAAATCTCGATGTTAAACAGGAGGAGGGTTCGGCTCAGTCGGTAGCGCCCTAGGCTTGCAACTGCAGTTCGTAATTCGAGTCCCAATTATATGTTGCATAAGTAATTTAAGGCCTCGAGGCGGGGAGGGGGTTATAATCCGAATCCCCTTCCCTTAGGTATTGCACTGCTACCTAACGCCGTCTTTGGGGATCTTTATCACCTGGACTTTGAGTTGTTTCACACGTAATCGGCACTTTTGTGCATATAACGGGCTAAACGGCCAGGTTATAAGGACCACTAGGACTCGGAGAAGGTTGGGAGAATCATTAGGTGCTTTTATCTCTGGGCGGCACTCTTTTCTGCACACATTGTGCTAAATAGTCAGGTCACAAGAACCCCGAGGGCTCAGAGAAGGTTGGGGGAAGGGGATCCACCGTAACAGCTGTTGTGAGGTAGAGGGTAGCCTTCCGTCAAAGCCATCCAGCATGTTTAACGTGCACAGGGTAAGGCTCTCACGCACACGATACACGTCATAACGTCCCATTCGACGGACAGCGGGCTTTCCAAGCTTATCGGTATGAGAAGGTTCGAGGAGGGGACCCACTAAACAACTGTTGGGATATAAATGGTAGACTTCTGTGAAGGCCATCCAGCGTGTTTTTCAACACGCGCAGGGGATGGCTCTCCCACACACGGAGCCACGGCTTTACCTCCCATCCGACGGACGGCGGCCTTTACAAGCCCATCGGTGTCCCCTACTGACCGTGGGCAGGGCGGGGAATTTTTGCGGAGATAAATCTCAACGCTGACCCAGCTGGGACTCGAACCTGGGAATTACAGATTACGAGCCTGGCGCGCTACCGACTGAGCCACCCCCGCCCCTTAAATTTGAAACGAAAATTGCCCTACTTTATTCGAAATCGTAGTTTGAGTCCATTAAGAAATATACTACCTTAAATAAATAAAGTTAGGGCCTTTTGGGACCCTAAAGTCATGGCTCTTCCTTTAAATCATCACATCTCATAAAGATGTTGGCAACAACCCGGACACGTCATCAACGGACTATTGCCAAGGGGAAACTCGGGAATTTCTTTCTCTTTTGGCAAAACTAATGTAGCTTTATCTGATAAGGAATTTTGTATCGTGTACAAAGCTTTAAATAAGGGTTGCCAAATGCAGCCAACCTTTCTTGGAAACTTTCCAACAGGATTCTATGTTTTTTGATGCTTAAAAAGTTTTTATCTACTTGGGAAGTATTTTACCATTTCGATTGCCCAAGAAATGAAGGGTTGGGTTGGGTCGTTTTACCTCTGAGCGGCAATTTTTTGCACACTATGGGCTAAATGGCCAGGTCACAAGGACCCCGAAGGCTCAGAGAAGGTTGGGGGAGGGGACCCACTGGAACAGCTGTTGGGAGACAGATGGTAGCCTCCCGTCAAAGCCATCCAGCGTGTTCTTTAACGTTGGGTTGTTTTACCTCTGAGCAGCACTTTTTTGCACACCATGGGCTAAATGGCCAGGTCACAAGGACCCCGAAGGCTCAGAGAAGTTTGGGGAAGGGGACCCACTGGAACAGCTGTTGGGAGACAGATGGTAGCCTCCCGTCAAAGCCATCCAGTGTGTTCTTTAACGTTGGGTTGTTTTACCTCTGAGCGGCACTTTTTTGCACACCATGGGCTAAATGGCCAGGTCACAAGAACCCCGAAGGCTCAGAGAAGGTTGGGGAAGGGGACCCACTGGAACAGCTATTGGGAGACAGATGGTAGCCTCCCGTCAAAGCCATCCAGTGTGTTCTTTAACGTTGGGTTGTTTTACCTCTGAGCGGCACTTTTTTGCACACCATGGGCTAAATGGCCAGGTCACAAGAACCCCGAAGGCTCAGAGAAGGTTGGGGAAGGGGACCCACTGGAACAGCTGTTGGGAGACAGATGGTAGCCTCCCGTCAAAGCCATCCAGCGTGTTCTTTAACGTTGGGTTGTTTTACCTCTGAGCAGCACTTTTTTGCACACCATGGGCTAAATGGCCAGGTCACAAGGACCCCGAAGGCTCAGAGAAGTTTGGGGAAGGGGACCCACTGGAACAGCTGTTGGGAGACAGATGGTAGCCTCCCGTCAAAGCCATCCAGTGTGTTCTTTAACGTTGGGTTGTTTTACCTCTGAGCGGCACTTTTTTGCACACCATGGGCTAAATGGCCAGGTCACAAGAACCCCGAAGGCTCAGAGAAGGTTGGGGAAGGGGACCCACTGGAACAGCTATTGGGAGACAGATGGTAGCCTCCCGTCAAAGCCATCCAGCGTTTCTTTAACGTGCACAGGGTATGGTTCTCCCGCACACGGGGCCACGGCTTAATGTCCCATCCGACGGACGGCGGCGTTCCAAGACCATCGGTAACCCCTACTGACCGTGGGCAGGGCGGGGAATTTTGCGGAGAGGTGGTCATTGGAAAGTCGAGAAAGAGGTTGAACTGTTGGTACTTCGGTAATGCTCACAGATCATTTAACAGGTAATTGATGAGTCATTAAGCTACAGGTCTAATGACTCTAGAAATAGAGTTGGTTGTTTAAGTTGTTTTACCTCTGAGAGGCACTTTTTTGCCCACACGATGGCCAGGTCACTAGGATCCCAAGGGCTCAGAATGTTTTTGGGAGGGGACCCACTGGATAGCTGTTAGTAGACAAATGGTAACCTCTCTGTCAAGGGGCGGGGGTGGCTTAGTCGGTAGCGCGCCAGGCTGCCTAATCTCCAGGTTCGAGTCCTACGTGGGCCAGAATTGAGATTTATCTCCTCAAAACTTTCCTCCCTGCCCTAGTTTTAGTAGGGACACCAATGGGGCTTGAAAAAGCCGTAATCCGTTAGATGGGATATTAAGCCATGACTCCGTGTGCGGGAGGGCCATACCCCGTGCACGTTAAAGAACACTCTGGACGGTCCTGATGGTAGGCTACAATATGTTTCCTAGCAACCTTCTAGGGGGTCCCCTTCCCTAACCTTCTCTGAGCTCTCGGGGTCCTTGTGACCCTGCCATTTAGTCCATTGTGTGCAAAAAAAAGTGCCACTCAGAGGTAAAACAACCCAAAACTGATTAAAAAAAAATAAGTACCTCACTTTTCACAAGAATTATCTAAAAATAAAATAGTCCCTTTACGTGTTGTTTTCTGCTGAGGTCCTGCCATCCTCTCAGATCTTCTACTATGGCATATAAACTGACAGGCTCCTGTCAGACCTCTGTGGCAAGCAGCTGCTTGAGGGGGTATTTATTTATTTATTTTTTTAATTTTCAGACATTGCCGAACAACAATTTTGAAACAACCAAAATTTTATAATAATTACGAACGAAATTCCAAAGAATATCATATTCGCTAACTATTTAACTTGCTTCCAAGAGAAATTGTTAAGCAAAATTTGTGATGTTAAAGAAAAACTATTTCAGTGGTTGACGAATATGTGATGTTTATATTCGGAATCATCTATCGTTTTATTGGTTTACTTTTTTTATTTATTCTTTTTTTTTCTCCTTCATTTTATGTAATGATACTGATGTAATCTAGGTCATATCTGTCAAAACCATATATGTACAGTCGCTCATAAAAATATCCGAACACTATGGTTGATTACAGAATTCAGAAAAAATATCTGGCAACGATTTTTTCTAGAAATTAGTGATCTGGCAACAATCGTGTAGACGAAAGTTGCCAGACAACAAATTTCTAAAAAAAAAAATCGTGTACGCGAAGGTTGCCACGCCACAAATTTCTTTTAAAAAAAAAAATCGTGTACACGAAGGTTGCCAGATTACTAATTTCTAAAAAAAAATCGTTGCCAGATATTTTTTCTAAATTCTGTAATCAACCATAGTATTCGGAAATTTTTTTAGAGGGACTGTACATTCCCCACTGATAAGCTTCGGCTTAGTGGGATTTTTTTATGTCAAATAATTATAGATAATACTTATTGAAATAAATCTGAATTTGAAAAAAAAAAAAGAATTTTCAGACTACCAACTCTACTGAAATTAAAATTAAAATAATCAGTTTATGTTCAGACTCTACCGAACAAAATACATCTACGAATACAAAAACAATTGCTTCCAACTGTGGGGGGCGGGGGTGGCTCAGTCGGTAGCGCGCCAGGCTCGTAATCTGTAGTTTCCAGGTTCGAGTCCCAGCTGGGTCAGCGTTGAGATTTATCTCCGCAAAATTCCCCGCCCTGCCCACGGTCAGTAGGGGACACCGATCGGCTTGGAAAGGCCGCCGTCCGTCGGATGGGACGTTAAGCCGTGGCCCCGTGTGTGGGAGAGCCATACCCTGTGCACGTTAAAGAACACGCTCGATGGCCTTGAGAGGAGGCTACCATCTGTCTCCCAACAGCTGTTCCAGTGAGTCCCCTCCCCCAACCTTCTCTGAGCCTTCGGGGCCCATGTGACCTGGCCATTTAGCCCATGGTATGCAAAAAAGTGCCGCTCAGAGGTAAAACAACCCAACACAACTTCCAACTGTGGTTGAGCATTCATGTAACGACTGGAGGTCATGTCTCGCGAGTACCTTCCAACACAGAATACAAGAAGGCATCCCAGGGGAGGGGATAAAAGAGGGGATTGAAGGACTGAAAAAAAAAAAGGAACTACCGAAAGGAAAGAAAAAGGAACTTGGGGTTCATAATAAGAGAGGTAGGGTCTGACCTGAAGGGATCATCAGCGCTGGTGCACGACCTTGAACTGTTGGCTCAAGGCAGGTTAAGGAGATGTTAGCAGTTGGGTTGGGTCTGGATCTGTCTTCACATCTGATCATATCTGGAAAATCTTCTTTCGCTTTCGATGGGGGAGGGATCAGTAAAGGATCTTTTTTTTGTGCTTTTAGAGAAAGTTTTGTTAAGAGAATTGATAAGTTAAGGTAGCTATGGCTCACATAATTAAACTTAAAATATTCAATGTATTCGTAATTATTAATTTCAGATAGAAGATGGGTTGCTTACTGACTGGACAAATCTTTGACTCGGATATATATGCTAAGGGGACGCTTTATGGAATTGGGTTGTTTTACCTCTGAGAAGCACTTTTTTTTTTGTACACAATGGACCAAACGGACAGGTCACAAGAATCCCGAGGAGTCAGAGAAATTTGGAAAGAAAGGATCCATTGCACCGATGACAAACTTCATCAAAGGCATCCAGCGTCTTCTTAAATGTGTCCCAGGGTATGTCTCTCCCGCCATGGCTTAACATTCTATCCATCCGAAGGACGGCGACCTTTCCTAGCGCATTGGGGCCCATCTTTCTGACCAAGGGCAGGGGTTTAGCGGACATAAATTTAAACGTTGAATGTAACTGGCGGATTCTTCTCCTTTTTTTCCCGTCCGTGTGTGTGAGAGTTTGAATCAATAACTCTTTCACATAGATATGTGAGGATCTATCGAGTGGGGGCGGGGGTGGCTCAGTCGGTAGCGTGCCAGGCTCATAATCTGTAGTTCCCAGGTTCGAGTCCAAGCTGGGTCAGCGTTGAGATTTATCTCCGCAAAACTCTCTGCTCTGCCCACGGTCAGTATGGGACACCGATGGGCTTGAAAAGGCAGCTGTCCATCGGATGAGATGTTAAGCCGTGGCCCCGTGTTCGGGAGAGCCATACCCTGTGCACGTTAAAGAACACACTGGATGGCCTTAACGGGAGGCTATCATCTGTCTCCTAACAGTCGTTCCAGTGTGTCCCCTTCCCCAACCTTCTCTGAGCCTTCGGGGTCCTTGTGACCTGGCCATTTAGCCCATGGTGTGCAATAAAAGTGCCGCTCAGAGGTAAAACAACCCAACCCATCTATCATGTGGCCGATAACTCACTCAACTACATGTACTATGTACATATAGACAACTTTACTCATTTATTACATGGAAGAGCTACTTAATAACCAAAACAACTGCCACCCGGCCAATCAAGAGAATCAGAACCTCAAGAGTTTCTACTCCACTGAAAAAAGGTTAAACCAAGCCTTCAGGTTCACAAAGGTACCACTTATAGGACACCAGATAAACGGCAATCACCGCAGTACACTCCCGCCAAGTGCGGTCACGTGATGTTCACTGTGCATGCAAGGCACATTTCTCGTCCCCTGCCACAATAGCACTCGTGGCTTTCCTCCTTGCCCTAGCTTGATCGAGCCCTTATTGGCCAACTGGGACTCGAATTTGGGAACTGCAGCTTATGAGACTTGCGCGCTCCCGACTGAGCCACCCCTGCCCCTCACGCTGGATAGCCTTGATGAGCGACTTCCATCTATCTCCTACTAGCTATCCAGTGGGCTACCTCCCCCATCTTTCTCTGAACCTCTGAGGCTTTTGTTGGGGGCGGGGGTGGCTCAGTCGGTAGCGCGCCAGGCTCGTAATCTGTAGTTCCTAGGTTCGAGTCCCAGCTGGGTCAGTGTTGAGATTTATCTCCGCAAAATTCCCCGCCCTGCCCACGGTCAGTAGGGGACACCGATGGGCTTGTAAAGGCCGCCGTCCGTCGGATGGGACGTTAAGCCGTGGCCACGTGTGCGGGAGAGCCATACTCTGTGCACGTTAAAGAACACGCTGGATGGCCTTGACGGGAGACTTCCATCTGTCTCCCAACAGCTGTTCCAGTGGGTCCCCTCCTCCAATCTTCTCTGAGCCTTCGGGGTCCTTGTGACCTGGCCATTTAGCCCATGGTGTGCAAAAAAGTGCCGCTCAGAGGTAAAACAACCCAACGCAACCTTGAGGCTTTTGTGACCTTACGTGTATCCCATTGGGTGCAAAAAGTGCCACTCAAAGCTAAAACAAACCAATCCGAAAAATAGTTTTTTGACGATTTAAATGAGAATGGGGAAAATTTTGTTTTACCCCTCGCCCCACTAGAAACTCTTAGTAAGTCCCTTGTTTTGTGTGGAGAGCGGCGGATTCAGGGGAGTCCACTACCAATCTCTAAAATCCAGTACACTACCTGGCTAACTAAAACGTTCATGACTTGTTCAGCATGTCAGCTTTAACTCCAACATTTTTTCCCCGCCCTGCCCACGGTCACTAGGGGACACCGATGGGCTTGAAAAGGCCGCCGTCCGTCGGATGGGACGTTAAGCCGTGGCCCCGTGTGCGGGAGAGCCATACCTTGTGCACGTTAAAGAACACGCTGGATGGCCTTGACGGGAGGTTACCATCTGTCTCTCAACAACTGTTCCAGTGGGTCCCCTCCCCCAAACTTCTCTGAGCATTTGGGGTCCTTGTGACCTGGCCATTTAGCCCATGGTGTGCAAAAAAGTGACGCTCAGAGGTAAAACAACCGAACGTTAAAGAACACGCTGGTTGGCTTGACGGGAGGCTACCATCTGTCTCCCAACAGCTGTTCCAGTGGGTCCTCTCCCCCAACCTTCTCTGAGCCTTCGGGGTCCTTGTGACCTGGCCATTTAGCCCATGGTGTGCAAAAAAGTGACGCTCAAAGGTAAAACAACCGAACGTTAAAGAACACGCTGGATGGCCTTGACGGGAGGCTACCATCTGTCTCCCAACAGCTGTTCCAGTGGGTCCCCTCCCCCAACCTTCTCTGAGCCTTCGGGGTCCTTGTGACCTGGCCATTTAGCCCATGGTGTGCAAAAAAGTGACGCTCAGAGGTAAAACAACCGAACGTTAAAGAACACGCCGGATGGCCTTGACGGGAGGCTACCATCTGTCTCCCAATAGCTGTTCCAGTGGGTCCCCTCCCCCAACCTTCTCTGAGCCTTCGGGGTCCTTGTGACCTGGCCATTTAGCCCATGGTGTGCAAAAAAGTGACGCTCAGAGGTAAAACAACCGAACGTTAAAGAACACGCTGGATGGCCTTGACGGGAGGCTACCATCTGTCTCCCAACAGCTGTTCCAGTGGGTCCCCTCCCCCAACCTTCTCTGAGCCTTCGGGGTCCTTGTGACCTGGCCATTTAGCCCATGGTGTGCAAAAAAGTGCCGCTCAGAGGTAAAACAATCCAATCCAATTAACTCCAACATATACAACGATACCTTTCATGCTGTCAACAGCTAAACAAGGCACCTTCCACAACAACAAGGTTTAGTTAAATCATTCAGTTCCTAGTAGGAAGTAAGAAACTGGCTTCCCCTATAGACGAACGACCTACATTTATTTTTTTACGTACGGGACCTGTTAGCGGAGGATAAAAATAAATGTGAGGCAGTGAAGTGGTCAGAGCTGATTGCTCTCTTCAGTTTATGCACTTGTGGCTTTTTTACCACCTAGTCTGTCTTCCACGCTTCAATATATCCATTGCAAAAATAGAGCGATTTGAGTGGGCAGTTCATTAATAGCACCGACGTGTTTTTTTATAGATCTGTAATTTTCTCCGCAGAAGAAATTCCAGTTTCCTCATCGCTCACGATTGTTTTGTTTGGTTATTTTTTTTGTTTTCATAGTCTCATGTTAAGGTCAAAGCTTAACTGTTTAGATGCGTTAAACAGAGAGAAATCTATATTGCTCTCCTCTGTAAAAATAAGAAGGGATTAAACCGGGGATAATAATCTTTGTGTACGGTTTAAAACTGCGCCGCTTTCATACGAGTTGGCTTCCTAATTTTTATCTCAGCTTCCTGTTTGTTTCTTTGTGACGTCAGTTTTCGCTTTATAGAGAGAGTGTGGTATGTAAATAGACTTTTAGGACGATGCGGATATTTCTTCTGGGATTGAATAACGTGTATTGGTTTCGGTCAGTACAGAGTCAGGCTTGTCCTCAAAACCAGTGGTTTCCAAAGTGGGGTATGCGTGTCGACACTTCGGGTTACGCCAAGTGACAGAAAAAATAGGAAAATTAATTAAAGATGAACAAATATTAACTTGTATTTTTAAATTATACGATAATGAACATCAATAATATATATATACAGGGTGATTCAAAACTTATCGTTCAAATTTCGTGGGGAGGTAGGGAATACGTCAGGAAACCGATTTCACATAGGAAAGTATGTCCGCAAACGTCATCTACATGAACAAAATGGACAAGTAAAGTGAACACAAGGAAACAGTACAGTTAAGTGGTAACGAATGTGACTTTTATTCCAACAAGGTAAAGTACAGGTTCACAGTAGGTGCTCAAAATTGCGACCATTTACACGGACACAGGATTCACAGCGCCGTTGCATTGACCGCCGAACATTTTCAAAAACGCCTGGCATACCACGGACAATGCCTGCGGCGGCCACTATTCGTGCAACAAGGTCCATTTCACTTTCGACGGGGGTCTCGAACACATGGTCTTTCATGGCCCCCCACAAAAAGAAATCCATGGGCGATAAATCAGGTGACCTGGGTGGCCAAGCGATCGGGTGAGCTGTACACTGGTTGGGTACACACAGCGCCCTCTACATAGGCATGTGTACATTTGCGGACATACTTTCCTATGTGAAATCGGTTTCCTGACGTATTCCCTACCTCCCCACGAAATTTGAACGATAAGTTTTGAATCACCCTGTATATATTCATATATATATATTGAATACATAATTATATTCAGGGGTACACACTATTTTTTCTGTCTTAGGGGTACGTGATCAAAAAAGTTTGGAGACCACTGCTCTAGAGTTCCAAATTTTGGTTGTTTTACCTCTGAGCGACACTTTTTTGCAAACAATAGGCTAAATGACCAGGTCACAAGGAACCCAATGGCTCAGAGAAGCTTGGGAGAAGGCGACCCACTGGACAGCTGTTAGGAGGCAGATGGTAGTCTCTCATCAAGACCATCCAGCGTGTTCTTTAACATGGTATAGTTCTCTCGCACACGGACCACGGCTTAACGCCCCCAACTGACGGACAGTGGTCTTTCCAAGACCATTGACGTCCCCTACTGACCGAGGCCAGCGCCGAGAGTTTTACGGCGATAAATCTGAATGCTGGCCTAAGAGGGACTCGAGCCTAGGAACTACAAATTACGAGCCTGGCGCGCTACCAACTGACACCCCTGCCCGGAAGTTCCAAGATTCGAGTACCAGCTGTTACAGAATTGACATTTATCACTACCCTTCCCTCGTTCACGAAGGGGCCACCAATAGGCTTGTAAAGGTCGCCGTCCGTAGGATGGCACACTAAGTCGCGGCCCCGTGTGCAAAGCCATATCCTGTGCAAGTTAAAGAACACAGTGGATGAGTATTACGGGAGGTCACCCTCTATCTTCTAACAGCTGTCCAATGGGTCCCATCCCCCGATCTTCTCTGAATCCTTGTAACCTGACAATTAAGCCCATGGTGTGGTAGGGTTGTTTTACCTCTGAGCGGCAATTTTTTGCACATCATTGGCTAAATGGCCAGGTCACAAGGACCTCGAAGGCTCAGAGAAGGTTGGGGGAGGGGACAGCTGTTGGGAGACAGATGGTAGCCTCCCGTCAAAGCCATCCAGAGTGTTCTTTAACGTGCACAGGGTATGGCTCTCCCGCACACGGCTTAACGTCCCATCCGACGACGATCCTAATGTCTACAAAGTTGAACCACCTTCTGCGTAAGCATCTGGAATCAAAAGCATCTAGTTTCCTGTTATCTTGTTTACAAAGTGTCCAAGTTTCACTACCATAACTAACCCTAGAAAGAACCAAACTATTATATAGTCTAATTTTAGTCTTTAGGTGTATACGCCTATTTCTCCACACTCTCAACAAATTCTTAAAAGTCCCGGCAGCAATACCTATTCGTCTGTTAATCTAATGCCGCACATCACCAGTATCAGTTACATAGTTCCCAAGATAATTAAACTGTGACACCTGCTCAAGACTGCAACCATTCAGATTAACTGAATCACAGCCTGCCTGACCAATTTTCATCACTTTAGTTTTCTCTGTTTATAACCAAGCCTACTCTACTACCAGTCTCATCAACAACTCCAGTGAATGAGTTCATCTGATCTACCAAATTTGTGCAAAAAGAAAGCATTACAGAGAGCTTAATAAACGTGTAAAGGATCAGTTAGTAGCTGATAAGAATCTTAGTTAGACATTTTCTCTGCATAAAAGATATTCAAAATTTCAGCTTTGGGTTTCTGGTAAGAGTTCATCTCATCAACATCATTAGCCAACAAGGCCAAAACATCTGCATAATCAAAATCAGAAATTTTGAAATCTCTAGACCATTTGAGGCCAAATCTTTCCCTTGCAAAGAATTTCGCATAATATAATCAATAACCAAACTTAAGAGAAAAGGAGACAAAATGCACCCTTGTCGAACACCAGAAGTAATGCTAAACCAATTGCTACAAGCCTTACCAACTCTAACACACGACTCAGTGTTATTATAGAGAGCTTTCATTATGTTAACTAACTTGTCTGGTATACCATATGATCTCACAATCAACCACAAATTATGACGATCAACAGAGTCGAAAGCCTTTTTGAAATCAACAAAGCTAGCAACCAAAGGTTTCTGAAACTCTAAACATTTCTCAAGAATCTGCCTAAGTGAAAATATCTGATCCACACATCCCCTACCACTTCTGAATCCACATTGCTCATCACGCAATTGACTGTCAACCAGATTCTTAATTCTATTAAGCACAATCATGCAAAGAACTTTACCTGGAACAGAGAGTAGGCTGATACCCCTATAGTTATCACAAGAACTGCGATCACCTTTTTTGAAAATAGGGATAACAATAGCTCTGGTAAAATCCTTAAGATCTATGTCTTTATCATAAAAGATATTCAAGATTTCAGTCATTCATGTGGTAAATGAAACATTACCAGCTCTACGCATTTACGTAGTAATTTCATCTACCTCTGGGGATTTAGGAAGTTTAAGTTTAGAAACAGCCAAAATAACTTCAGACTGTCATATAGAGTCAGCATTAAAGCCAGTAATGCATCTGTCATCATTGCAAACAATGGGAGTAGCCACATTGTTTAGTACATCGCTGAAATGCTCAGCCTACCTAGCCATGAGAGAATCCTCACCTTCTATATTTACCTTGCATATATTCCAATCCCTGTATACTTGTCCGTTTTCTACCATACAAAACATTAACTATCAAGCCAAAGATTTTTATCAGCTGCTAAATGATCCTTTACACGTTTATTAAGCTCTCTGTAATCCTTTCTATTAGGACTAATAGGGTACTGATTAAGGACATTCCTGCAGTTCCTTCTTTCTGAAAATAGCTCAAATGGCTTATCACTCAAATAATTCTGCCTGCTCTGCTCCTTTTTTCCTAAAAGAGTACTGTTAGTTTCCGAAAAAGCTTGTTTAAAATGGTCCCATTCTTCCTGAACTTCAGTGGTAAGCAAACCATGACTGTCATAATGACTAAGTAACCTATCATGGTAGCATTAGCTATAACTGGGTCTTTCAGAGCTTCAGTATTAAAAGTAAATTTTTTCACCCTAGCACACTTTTTAAGTTTAAGTTCCAAGACATTTTTAACAAGGTAACGGTCAGATCCAATTTCAGTTCCCCTATATGACCTGGTTTCCCTAACAGAATTAGCCCATTTGCTGTTGATTAATATATAATCAATCATATTCTTATGCAGCCCATCAGGTGAAATCCATGTGTACTTATGTATGTCGCGGTGTTTGTAATAAGTGTTAGTTATTCTGAAACCATTGAGTTTACTTACCTGTAGGAGACGTTGCCCATTGCCATTGCAGCTACCAATGCCAAAAGGGCCTATTACTCCTGCCCAAAAGTCAGAGTCAGTAATAACTTTGGCATTGAAGTCACCAAGAACAAGGGTAACTCCTTTCTTGACAGAATTAAAAATATCCTGAAGTTGTCCGTAAAACCTATCCTTCTCATCCTCATCGGCATCCTCAGTGGGGGCATAACAGCAGATAACATTCAAGTCTTTAATGCTCGTCTGAAATTTTGCTGTAAGAAACCTTTCATTAATGCACTCATATCCTAGAAGAGCATCACTAGCGTGTCTGCTGAGAAGCAGACCCACGCCTTGGTGATGCTTTTTGTCGTCCCTCCCTGAAAAGAGAAATTTAAGATTATTTTTAAGAATCTGACCTTTATCTGTCCATCTGGTCTCTTGCAAGCCGAGAATATCTAAATTATAACTGTGGAATTCTTGTGTGAGGACATCAAGAGAAAAAGCTCTGTGCAGAGTCCTCACATTCCAACTACCTATGGAGAGAAAATGGTTAGTGGGATGTTTAAAGAAACTATGTTTATTGAGAGAGGGAATGCCGACAATATCAAACAGCCCCCTAATCGCAGACATGGGGCAAAGACCCGTTCCCCCACCACTAAAGGCTGAAGTCATCTACAATGGAAGACTTCCTCCAATGTAGAATTTGACGATGCCAATAAAAGCAAAGAGTTCAGGTGCCTGCGATGACCTCTGCTCAGGATTATCCACCAGCGGATAAAAAATATCCTATGAATCTATTCACTTGGAGCTGTCAACCCACAAGCAGAAAACACAACGGAACATGCCTGCTTACACCACCTAGTTCACACAGAACCGAACCCTGCTCCTTTATGGTTCCCGAGAAAGAGCTATGTCACTTCACATAGCTCAAATAACCTTCATTTTTCAGCAACATTCACTCTGCTTGCTCCATTATTCGTCGCACCCACCCTCTCCGGCTAGTGAGGGAAGTGCAATAAAATCATTTGTTGGTGCTTAGTTCCCGCGCATATGTTGGGCTGTTTTACCTCTGAGCGGCACTTTTTTGCACACCATGGGTTAAATGCTAGGTCACAAGGACCCCGAAGGCTGAGAGAAGGTTGGGAGAAGGGACCCACTGGAACAGCTGTTGGGAGACGGATGGTAGCCTCCCGTCAAGGCCATTCAGCGTGTTCTTTAACATGCAAAGGGTATCGCTCTCCCGCACACGAGGCCACGGCTGAACGTCCCATCCGACGGACGGCGACCTTTCCAAGCCCATCGGTGTTCCCTACTGACCGTGGGCAGGGCGGGGAGTTTTGCGGAGATAAATGTCAACGCTGACCCAGCTGGAACTCGAACTTGGAAACTGCAGAATACGAGCCTGGCGCGCTACCGACTGAGCTCCTCCCCGCCCATATGGGGAACAATCCAGCTTTGCCTCAAGTGACAACTAATAAGCCACATTCCCATATTTAAGATACTTCATAAAATACACTTGTAACATGAATATATACAATGACAATATATACAAAAATAAAATACATTAGAGGGACACGACAGTTTCCTCTTCCGAACTTTCTCTGAGCCCTTGGGGGTCCTTGTGACCTGGATTGGGTTGTTTTACCTCTGAGCAGCACTTTTTTGCACACCATGGGCTAAATGGTCAGTCACAAGGACCCCAAAGGTTCAGAGAAGGTTGGGGGGAGAGAACCCATTGGAACAGTTGTTGGGTATGGTATGGTATCCTCCCGTCAAGGCCATCCAGCGTGTTCTTTAACGTCCACAGGGTATGGTTCTCCCGCACACGGGGCCACGGCTTAACGTCTCATCCGACGGACGACAGCCTTACCAATCCCATCGGTGTCCCCGTACTGACCGTGGGCAGTGCTAGGAAACTTGCGGAGATAAATCTCAACGCTGACCCAGTTGGGACTCGAACCTGAGAACTTCAGATTACAAACCTGGCGCGCTACCGACTGAGCCACCTTGTGACCTGGACATTTAGCCCACTCTTTGCAAAAACTAATGCCGCTCAGATATAAAAGAACACACCCAAAAAGAATCGGGAACATGGTAAACTCTCCACAAGATAACATCGGAAACATTTCCCAGGAAAGCATCAGATGATTGCCCCACCAGAAATGCAGGAAGAGCACATTCTCTATATTCTTCCTCAAAGTCATGGTGAATGATTTTCTACTACATGGGACGATTTAGAAGATGGTTCCGTCTCCTACATCTTCCCTCTCATAACCCCCAGAGAGATTCCCACACAGCACCTTTAGTTTCATGTTATTGGATAAAGAACCCGTACCTCTTCTGATACATTCAGGTAGTTGGCGATCAGTAAACCGTGAACACAACACTACCACTAAGTATTTGCGGAAAGAGAGGCATTTCTATGAAACTGAAAGTCGAGATAAAAAGTATAAAAAAGGAATATAAATATATGGAAAAAGAGTTCCTTGTTTCGAAAACATGTCATTAAGTAGTTGTTAAAGCTCTACTTTGAAAGTTTAATATCAGGCATTTAGTTAACCGCAGTTTAAGTACGTGTTGTCAGCGTTTGGGTTTAGACCAGCAGCTGATTTTTTTTTGTCTCGACAGCGAAAAAGTTTCCTGATTAAAGAAAGATAGGAGCTATTTAGAAAATAGCTCAAATAAGAGCTTTATATGACAGAGGAAGATAATTTATTTATGTTCCTTTGAAGGTAGAAAAAGGTAAATTAGTGTGTAGTGGTAATAAAACAATTTGTAAAACTTTTGGCAACAACGGAAAATAATTTCTTTCTGGAAATTTTTTAGTTCTATTTTTTTCAAATCTAATTCGATGAGGCGTACTAATTTTAGAAAATTAATTTAGCTAAATGGCCCGGTCACAAGGACCCCGAGGGCTCAGAGAAGGTTGGAAGAAGGGACCCACTGGAACAGCTGTTAGGAGACAGATGGTAGTCTCCCGTCAAGGTCATTCAGCGTGTTCTTTAACGTGCACCGGGTATGATTCTCGCACAGGGGGGCACGGCTTAACATCCCACTCGATGGACGGCGATCTTTCCAAGGCCAATGGTGTCCCCTACTGACCGTGGGCAGGGCGGGGAGTTTGGCGTATATAAATCTTAACGCTGACCCAGGTGGGGCTTGAACCTCAGAACTGCAAAATACGAGCTTGGAGTGCTACCGACTGAGCCACCCTCGCCTCTAAAAGGTTGAGGGGCAGGGGATCCAATTGACAGCTGTTATGGAACAGATGGAAGCCTCTCGTTAAGGCTCTCCAGCACCTTAAATGTGCACAGGGTATGACTCTCCCATACAAGAGGCCACGGCTTAATATCCTAAGTCCATTTTGGGGCGGGGGTGGCTCAGTCGGTAGCGCCCCAGGCTCGTAATCTGTAGTTCCCAGGTTCGAGTCCCAGCTGGGTCAGCGTTGAGATTTATCTCCGCAAAAATTCCCCGCCCTGCCCACGGTCAGTAGGGGACACCGATGGGCTTGGAAAGGCCGCCGTCCGTCGGATGGGACGTTAAGCCGTGGCCCCGTGTGCGGGAGAGCCATACCCTGTGCACGTTAAAGAACACGCTGGATGGCCTTGACGGGAGGCTACCATCTGTCTTCCAACAGCTGTTCCAGTGGATCCCCTCCCCCAACCTTCTCTGAGCCTTCGGGGTCCATGTGACCTGGCCATTTAGCCCATGGTGTGCAAAAAAGTGCCGCTCAGAGGTAGAACAACCCAACCCTAAGTCCATTTTGTGCAAAAGAGTGCCGCTCAGATGTTAAACACCCACATTTTAACGTCCTATACGACGGGCGGCTGCCATCCCGAGAACATTGGTGGCCTCTTCCTCATCAAGGGTGGGCTTGGAAATGCCGCCGCCCGTCGTATGGGACGTTAAGACGTGGCACCGTGTGTGGGAGAGAGCCATACCCTGTGCACGTTAAAGAACACGCTGGATGGCCTTGACAGGAGGCTACAATCTGTCTCTCAACAGCAGTTCCGGTGGGTCCCGTCCCCAAACCTTCTCTGAACCTTCGGGTTTCTTGTGACCTGGTCATTTAGCCCATTGTGTGCAAAAAAGTGCCGCTCAGAGGAAAAACAACCAACCTCATCAAGGGTAGGGTTGTTACCGGAGAAATTCTCAACGTTGCCACAGGTGTGGCTCGAACCTCGAGTTGAGCGAACCCTCGCCACAAAAATCTTTCCAATCGCTTTATGGGATTTTTAAGGCTAACAATTCCTCTTGGTAATCTATTAAAGATTAAATTGCCAGGTCACAAAGATTCTGAATAACAATAATAATAACAAATAAGAAATAAAAAATATTGCTTTTTATTATTTTTAACTGTTCGTTAGATTGCTTCTAAAGTCTTTGTTGCCAATTGGGATAAAAAAATTACAGGCAATACTGATTTTGGTCCAAACTGATTCGTGCTAACCTTGGAATCCTCATATCACACCACTTGAGTGGAGATTGGCTCGATTTTGCAATGCGCCAGGCTGGAAATCTGCAGTTCTCAGGTCCCATCAGGGGTGGGGGTGGCTCAGTCGGTAGCGCGCCAGGCTCGTAATCTGTAGTTCCCAGGTTCGAGTCCCAGCTGGGTCAGCGTTGAGATTTATCTCCGCAAAATTCCCCGCCCTGCCCACGGTCAGTAGGGGACACCGATAGGCTTGGAATAGGCCGCCGTCCGTCGGATGGGACGTTAAGCCGTGGCCCCGTGTGCGGGAGAGCCATACCCTGTGCACGTTAAAGAACACACTGGATGGCCTTGACGGGAGGCTACCATCTGTGTCCCAACAGCTGTTCCAGTGGGTCCCCTCCCCCAACCTTCTCTGAGCCTTCGGGGTCCATGTGACCTGGCCATTTAGCCCATGGTGTGCAAAAAACTGCCGCTCAGAGGTAAACAACCCATCCCAGGTCCCATCAAGTCCCATCTGTCCCAGCACTGAGATTTTTCCACTCTACCCTCGATCAAAAATAGGTCAGCAACGATGGGCTTGGAAAGGCCGTCGTCCATCGGGGTGGGTTGGGTTGTTTGACCTCTGAGCGGCACTTTTTTGCACATCATGGGCTAAATGGCCAGGTCACATTGACCCCGAAGGCTCAGAGAAGGTTGGGGGAGGGGACCCACTGGAACAGCTGTTGGGAGACAGATGGTAGCCTCCCGTCAAGGCCATCCAGCGTGTTCTTTAACGTGCACAGGGTATGGCTCTCCCTCACACACGGGGCCACGGCTTAACATCCCATCCGACGGACGGTGCCCTCTACTGACCGTGGGCAGGGCGAGGAATTTTGCGGAGATAAATCTCAACGCTGACCCAGCTGAGACTCGAACCTGGTAACTACAGATTACGAGCCTGGCGCTCTACCGACTGAGCCATCCCCGACCCTACAATCTGTTAGAGCTTTAATACACCAAATGCCTCATTTCAGAGGCCATTTCATGCCTCTTTCATTTCTCAATCTCAAATGCCTCATTTCAGAATCTTCTACTCCATTTTTTTTTGCGTCTTCCATTTCCTGCCACCTTTTTGGAGGTCTGGCGAGACCCTTTTTGGTGTATTAAAGCTCTAACAGATTGTAGGGGCGGGGGTGGCTCAGTCGGTAGCGCGCCAGGCTCGTAATCTGTAGTTCTCAGGTTCGAGTCCCAGCTGGGTTAGCGTTGAGATTTATCTCCGCAAAATTTCCCGCCCTGCCCACGGTCAGTAGAGGGCACCGTCCGTCGGATGGGACGTTAAGCCGTGGCCTCGTGTGCGGGAGAGCCATACCCTGTGCACGTTAAAGAACACGCTGGATGGCCTTGACGGGAGGCTACCATCTGTCTCCCAACAGCTATTCCAGTGGGTCCCCTCCCCCAACCTTCTCTGAGCCTTCGGGGTCCATGTGACCTGGCCATTTAGCCCATGGTGTGCAAAAAAGTGCCGCTTAGAGGTAAAACAACCCAACCCTAACAGATTGTTTTAATAGAGGCGCGCTTTGAACTAAGGTCTGAGAATGTGGAGTCTTCGGTGTGCTGTGGGTAATGACGAAGCGCTTTAAAACAAGTGTGTGGGATTTCAAACCAGTTACTGCACCTGACACACAACTTTTCGAGTAAATGGCATAATGGTGTGGGGAAGGAACACTTTAACCAAGTGGTCGGCAGCGAGGAACACAAAATACTTTAAGAAAGTACCTATTCCTTTAAAACAGGAAATTTGTCTTTGACAAGACCTTTCACACTTTGCTAGGTAAAAAAGCAATTTGTGGATGTTGTGTTCAAACTTGAGATGCACATTTTTTGGAAAGACATTCAATAGTTCAAAAGTAGCGGCTAAGTGTTGTTGAAAAGGGTGCATACGGATGAAAGACTTCTATACCATTTTATGAGCTAACAACCGATTTTTTTTTTTTTTTGGGGGGGGGGGGTTCTTTTTTAGTGGCATATTTTTCAATGTCAACTCAGGATGGGTCACTTTAACTCTGACCAGCATTTTTTTACAGATGGTAGCCTCTTGTCAAGGCAACTCATCCTGTTGTTTAATGTATGGGTTGGGTTGAGTTGTTTTACCTCTGAGCGCCACTTTTTTGAACACCATGGGCTAAATGGCCAGGTCACATGGACCCCGAAGGCTCAGAGAAGGTTGGGGGAGGGGACCCACTGGAACAGCTGTTGGGAGACAGATGGTAGCCTCCCGTCAAGGCCATCCAGCGTGTTCTTTAACGTGCACAGGTAACTCTCCCGCACACGGGGCCACGGCTTAACGTCCCATCCGACGGACGGTGCCCTCTACTGATCGTGGGCAGGGCGGGGAATTTTGCGGAGATAAATCTCAACGCTAACCCAGCTGGGACTCGAACCTGGGAACTACAGATTACGAGCCTGGCGCGCTACCGACTGAGCCACCCCCGCCCCTACAATCTGTTAGAGCTTTAATACACAAAAAAGGGTCTCGCCAGACCTCCAAAAAGGTGGCAGGAAATGGAAGACGCAAAAAAAAATGGAGTAGAAGATTCTGAAATAAGGCATTTGAGACTTTCGGTGAATTGTAACTTTGTTGTAGAACAGAGTGACTTTAGCTGTCTGCGGTTTTCGTGGTCGAATTGGGTGGGTTGTTTTACTTCTGAGCGGCACTTTTTTGCACACCATGGGCTAAATGGTCAGGTCACAGGGACCCCGAAGGCTCAGAGAAGGTTGGGGGAGGGGACCCACTGGAACAGCTGTTGGGAGACAGATGGTAGCCTCCCGTCAAGGCCATCCAGCGTGTTCTTTAACGTGCACAGGGTATGGCTCTCCCAAACACGGGGCCACGGCTTAACGTCCCATCCGACGGATGGCGGCCTTTCCAAGCCCATCGGTGTCCCCTACTGACCGTGGGCAAGGCGGGGAAATTTTGCGGAGATAAATCTCAACGCTGACCCAGCTGGGACTCGAACCTGGGAACTACAGATTACGAGCCTGGAGCGCTACCGACTGAGCCACCCCCGCCCCCGAATTGGGTGGAGTACGTATGGACAGTAAAGCGAAACAGAGTGCCAGGGGTTAATGGACCCATTTTCTTTGCGCCTTTGCAGCGATGGGTTGGGAAAATGCCATTAAAACCAGGAACATTAACCCTTTTCAAAACATGGAAAGGTGGCGAAAAGGAGAACTTTTTTTTGTGGTTTTACTTTGGCTATTTTGTTTTTGTTCCCAGATGCAAGAAAGAACTTCTCTAAAAATAACATTCAAATGGAAAAATATATATTTACTGCCTTATCAAAATATTTGGGATTCGGTTGTTTTATCTCTAAGATCAAGGAGTTCTGTAACCTCTGAAATATGAATTTATTGGAAATTGTGACTGAAGATTAATTAAAGATCATAATCAAATCTATTTAAGTCTCGATTTTTAACAACATTCGTTCAGTATTTAAAGAATTATTGATGTTGGGATGTTTAGCGTAATTTATCTTGTTTTATAAAAAAAATTCATAATTTTTCTAATATTGAAATAATCATTACGTAAATTTCAAATATATATATATATTAATTTGTTTCAAATTATTTAACAAAATAAAGTTTTAATTTATGAGGTAAATTTTTATGACTTACAAATGTTGCGAAATTCTGCAGTTTCGGTAACTGCAGTTTAATTAGAAAACTAATTAATTTTCGTTCTTTGCCCTGCCAGGCACACCAATGGGTTTCGGATGGAAGGTTAGGCCGTGACAGGGTTGGGTTGTTTTACCTCTGAGCGGCGCTTTTTTGCACACCATGAGCTAAATGGCCAGGTCACAAGGACCCCGAAGGCTCAGAGAAGGTTGGGGGAGGGGACCCACTGGAACAGCTGTTGGGAGGCAGATGGTAGCCTCCCGTCAAGTCCATCCAGCATGTTCTTTAACGTGCACAGGGTATGGCTCTCCCGCACACGGGGCCACGGCTTAACGTCCCATCCGACAGACGGCGGCCTTTCCAAGCCCATCGGTGTCCCCTACTGACCGTGGGCAGGGCGGGGAATTTTGCGGAGATAAATCTCAACGCTGACCCAGCTGGGGTCAGTGTTGAGACCCAGACGCTGACGATGTTGGGATGTCCGACGGACGGACCCATTCGATGGACGATGTTGGGATGTTTAGCGTAAATTACCTTGTTTTATAAAAAAAAAATTCATAATTTTTCTAATATTGAAATAATCATTACGTAAATTTCAAATATATATATATTAATTTGTTTCAAATTATTTAACAAAATAAAGTTTTAATTTATGAGGTAAATTTTTATGACTTACAAATGTTGCGAAATTCTGCAGTTTCGGTAACTGCAGTTTAATTAGAAAACTAATTAATTTTCGTTCTTTGCCCTGCCAGGCACACCAATGGGTTTCGGATGGAAGGTTAGGCCGTGACAGGGTTGGGTTGTTTTACCTCTGAGCGGTGCTTTTTTGCACACCATGAGCTAAATGGCCAGGTCACAACGATTCCAAATGCTCAGAGAAGGATGGGGGAGGGGACCTACTGGAACAGCTGATGGGAGACAGATGGTATCATCCCATCAAGCCATCCAGCTTGTTCTTAACGAGAACAGGGTATGGCTCTCCAACACATGGGGCTACGGTTTAACGTCCCATGCGACGGACGGCGGCCTTTCCAAGCCCATCAGTGTCCCCTACTGATTGATGGCAGAGCAGGAACTTTGCGAATGGAGCTCTTTTAAAATAGTTTTCAATAATTTTTTTTTTAAATTCCCATCCAGGTTCGAGTACCAGCTGGGACTCGAACCTGGGAACTGCAGATTACGAGTCTGGTGCGCTACCAACTGAATCCCCCCCACCATGTGCATTACAGCCATACCCTGTGCACGTTAAAACACGCTAGATGACCTTAACGGGATATTTCCATCTGTCTCCTAACAGCTGTCCAATAAAAAACTTCATTCTCTTTGAAAACGGGCATCCCATATTTACGAGAAGCGATTGCTATTCCTTAATTCTTAATTCAGTCCTAAGTAAATAGGTAAATCCTTTGATGTTGGGGGCGGGGGTGGCTCAGTCGGTAGCGCGCCAGGCTCGTAATCTGCAGTTTCCAGGTTCGAGTTCCAGCTAGGTCAGCGTTGAGATTTATCTCCCAAAACTCTCCGCCCTGCCCACGATCATTATCAGTAGTGTACATCAGTACCGATGAACTTAGAAAGGCCGCCGTCCGTCGGATGGGACGTTAAGCCGTGACTCCGTGTGCAGGAGAGTCATACCCTGTGCACGTTAAAGAACATGTTGGATGGTCTTGACGGGAGGCTGCCATCCGTCTCCCAACAGCCGTATCAGTGGGTCACCTCCCCTATCCTTCTCTGAACCATTGGGGTGCTTGTGACCTGGCCATTTAGCCCATTGTGTGCAAAAAAGTGCCACTCAGAGGTAAAACAACCAACCAACCAACCTTTGATATTGTGGTAATCTGGTTAAGTAACAAAAAAAACTCTTTGGAGTTTTGCTATAAAAACCGTAGCAATCACTTAATTTCATTTGCTTTTCAGGTCAGGGCAACCACGTGTCATTAAACTCTTGTTGTTCGAGTAGCAAGCGAGACATTCCTGATATTCAGTCAGGTGGAGAAAAAGATAATCCTATAGTGGTCTGTTAGTCAGATTTCTCATCTTTCTGCAATATACGTTGATGGGACGTTAAGCCGTGACCCCGTGTATGGGAGAGGGTTGGGTTGGGTTGTTTTACCTCTGAGCAGCACTTTTTTGCACACCTTTTTTGTAGGGGCGGGGGTGGCTCAGTCGGTAGCGTGCCAGGCTCGTAATCTGTAGTTCCCAGGTTCGAGTCCCAGCTGGGTCAGCGTTGAGATTTATCTCCGCAAAAATTCCCCGCCCTGCCCACGGTCAGTAGGGGACACCGATGGGCTTGGAAAGGCCGCCGTCCGTCGGATGTTACGTTAAGCCGTGGCCCCGTGTGCGGGAGAGCCATACCCTGTGCACGATAAAGAACACGCTGGATGGCCTTGACGGGGGGCTACCATCTGTCTCCCAACAGCTGTTCCAGTGGGTCCCCTCCCCCAATCTACTCTGAGCCTTCGGGGTCCATGTGACCTGGCCATTTAGCCCATGGTGTGCAAAAAAGTGCCGCTCAGAGGTAAAACAACACAAACAACACAGCACACCTTTTTTGCACACATGGACTGAATGGCCAGGTCACATGGACGCACTGGAACAGCTGATGGGAGATAGATAGTAGCTTCCCGTCAAGGCCATCCAGCGTGTTCTTTAACGTGCAAAGGGTATGGCTCTCCTGCACACGGGGAAACGGCTTAACGTCCCATCCGACGGACGGCGGCCTTTTCAAGCCCATCGAGTATGGGAGAGCCCCTACCCTGTGCGTGTTGAAAAACACGCTGGATGGCCTTGACGGGACGCTACCATCTGTCTCCCATCAGCTGTTCAGTGGGTCCCCTAAACCTCTCTGATACTTCAGGGTCGTGTGACCTGGCCATTTAGCCCATTATGTGCAAAAAAATTGCGGCTCAGGAGTAAAGTAATCCAACTGAAGAACACGCTGGATGGCCACGAAGGGAGGTTACAACCTTCTCCCAACAGCGGTTCAGTGGGTCCCTCCCCCAACCTTCTCTGAGACTTTGGGTTCTTGAGAGTTCGGATACTTTTTTGAGCGACTGTACATTCTCTGAGTTCTCTGAGTTTCTGAGTTCTCTGAGACTTTGGGTTCTTGTGACCTGGTAATTTATCACATTGCAAAAAAAATGCCGGTCAGGAGTAAAAAAATCCAACTGAAGAACATGCTGGATGACCTTAACGGGAAGCTACCATCTGTTTCTCAACAGTTGGTCCCCTCCCAGCTACCTCTTCTGAACCCGCGAGGTCCTTGTGACCTGGCCATTTATCCCATTGTGAGTCAAAAAGTGCCTCAGAGGTAAAACAACCAAACAAAATTCAACAATATCCGTGTTATATTTAGACAATTATGGAGGCTCAAGTATTTAAAAGCATCGTCACTTGATCATAAGTTTACAGAAAGTTTCCTTTATATCCGTGATTAATTGGGAAGGTAGGGGCGGGGGTGGCTTAGTCTGTAGTGCGCCAGGCTCGTAATCTGTAGTTCCCAGGTTCGAGTCCCAGCTGCGTTAACGTTGAGACTTATCTCCGCAAAACTCCCAGCCCTGCCCACGGTCAGCAGGGGACACCGATGGGTCGTTAATCCGTGGCCCCGTGTGCGGGAGATCCATACCCTGTGCACGTTAACACGCTGGATGGCCTTGACGGGAGCTACCATCTGTCCCCGAACAGCTTTTCCATTGGGTCCCGTCTCCCAACCTTTTCTGAGCCTTTAGGGTCCTTGTGACCTGGCCATTTAGCCCATGGTCTGCAAAAAAGTGACGCTCAGAGGTAAAACAACTCAATCCAAACCATACACCGGGGGGGGGGGGGGGGAGAAAGCGACTTTGTTTATGAGATAATTGTCTGCTATTAGAAATAAAATTTCTTTTTGGGTAGGATAGGTATTGGTGTAATATTACGATTCGTACTTTCCGAATCGCTCAAAAGCACGTATCGCTCAATAGCGTTCTCTAACGGTGGAAACATCTAAAATTATAATATTTTAAAAAATATATAAAAACAATGTATTTATAATCGAAAGTTGAAATTTTGACGTTGGAATGTGAAGGTTTTTCTGAAGGCTTCTCTTAAATCTTTAATTGTTGCTCTTCTGAAACAACGCTGCGTCGTCATTTATGGTCTACAGATGTGATCCATGGAATTGCGGATAATTTTTACGTCTAGTTCCTCAATAAGTTGTCTCCGTCTCTGAGGATAATTTTCACGTCTAGTTTCTCAATACGATGTCTCCGTCTGTGTGATTCCTCAATAAGTTGTCTCCGTCTATGTGATTACTCAACAAGTTGTCTCCGTCTATGTGATTCCTCAACAAGTTGTCTCCGTCTATGTGATTCCCCAATAAGTTGTCTCCGTCTATGTGATTCCCCAAAAAGTTGTCTCCCTCTATGTGATTCCCCAATAAGTTGTCTCCGTCTATGATCCCCCCCAATAAGTTGTCTCCGTCTGTGATTCTCCAAAAAGTTGTCTCCGTCTATGTGATTCCCCAATAAGTTGTCTCCGTCTGTGATTCCCTCCAATAAGTTGTCTCCGTCTATGTGATTCCCCCCCCCCAATAAGTTGTCTCCGTCTATGTGATTCCTCAATAAGTTGTCTCCGTCTATGTGATTCGTCAATAAGTTGTCTCCGTCTGTGATTCCCCAATAAGTTGTCTCCGTCTGTGATTCCCTCCAATAAGTTGTCTCCGTCTATGTGATTCCCCCCAATAAGTTGTCTCCGTCTATGTGATTCGTCAATAAGTTGTCTCCGTCTATGTGATTCCCCAATAAGTTGTCTCCGTCTGTGATTCCCTCCAATAAGTTGTCTCCGTCTATGTGATTCCCCCCCCCCCAATAAGTTGTCTCCGTCTATGCGATTCCTCAATAAGTTGTCTCCGTCTATGTGATTCGTCAATAAGTTGTCTCCGTCTATGCGATTCCTCAATAAGTTGTCTCCGTCTATGTGATTTCCCCAATAAGTTGTCTCCGTCTATGTGATTCCATAATAAGTTGTCTCCGTCTATGTGATTCCCCAATAAGTTGTCTCCGTCTGTGATTCCCTCCAATAAGTTGTCTCCGTCTATGTGATTCCCCCCCCCCCCAATAAGTTGTCTCCGTCTATGTGATTCCTCAATAAGTTGTCTCCGTCTATGTGATTCCCCAATAAGTTGTCTCCGTCTGTGATTCCCTCCAATAAGTTGTCTCCGTCTATGTGATTCCCCCCCCCCCCCCCAATAAGTTGTCTCCGTCTATGTGATTCCTCAATAAGTTGTCTCCGTCTATGTGATTCGTCAATAAGTTGTCTCCGTCTATGTGATTCCCCAATAAGTTGTCTCCGTCTGTGATTCCCTCCAATAAGTTGTCTCCGTCTATGTGATTCCCCCCCCCCCAATAAGTTGTCTCCGTCTATGTGATTCCTCAATAAGTTGTCTCCGTCTATGTGATTCGTCAATAAGTTGTCTCCGTCTATGTGATTCCCCAATAAGTTGTCTCCGTCTGTGATTCCCTCCAATAAGTTGTCTCCGTCTATGTGATTCCATAATAAGTTGTCTCCGTCTATGTGATTCCATAATAAGTTGTCTCCGTCTGTGATTCCCTCCAATAAGTTGTCTCCGTCTATGTGATTCCCCCCCCCCCCAATAAGTTGTCTCCGTCTATGTGATTCCTCAATAAGTTGTCTCCGTCTATGTGATTCGTCAATAAGTTGTCTCCGTCTATGTGATTCCCCAATAAGTTGTCTCCGTCTATGTGATTCCCCAATAAGTTGTCTCCATCTATGTGATTCCTCAATAAGTTGTCCTCGCATTGCCCACGGTCAGTAGGGGAAACCGATGGGCTTGGAAATGCCACCGTCCGACGGATGGGACGTTAAGTCGTGGCCTCGTGTGTGGGAGAGCCATACCCTGTGCACGTTAAAGAACATGCTGGATGGCCTTGACCTTGACGGGAGGCTACCATCTGTCTCCCAACAACTGTTCCTGTGGGTCCCCTCCCCCAACCTTCTCTGAGCATTCGGGGTCCCTGAGACCTGGCCATTCAGCCCATGGTGTGCAAACAACCCAACAACAACAACAACCCAAAATGAGAGTTCTGGGCCAATGTTAAAGTATTGGGAAACCCATGTTAACCTATGGGAGAAGTTCTTCTGGTGGCGATAAACCGAATGGATCAAAGTACTCGACGTAAGGTAACTTCGCATCATTCAAATAAGCTACCCAATGATCTCCTGAACCACGGGAAACGTCAAAGTTCACTATAAAAATTACACATGTATAATTACTTGTTTAAGACTTGCGCATAATCGTGCTGATACTGAAATTGATGTCTTTGACAATGTGACGTCACGACTCTTTACCTGCGAACCGAAAGATAATTGATGCGCTGTCTCCAAGCTCAAAAGAAATCTACAGCTTCCCGTCGCCAGGAGCAACCGCCGCAGAGCATGCCGGGGCAGGCAGCACCTGCGTCAGTTCATTGGCACATGTAGAAGCTCAAGCACTTCAGTCCCATGCTAATTAACAGCTACTAGCCCACGCGCTCAGCTAACAGGTATTCCAAAGGCCGAACGAATGACCTGGCAATTGTCAACTGAACAGAACATTTACTGCAGAACAGGGGAAAATACAGCTTGGTTTTGGTCTTCATTAGAGTCGAAATGATTCCGTCGAGTTGCTAGCTCCCTTATTTTTAATTTGTTTTTCGCCTTCATCGGGTCGCTAGCTAGCGGTCCGATGAGGAGCTAGCGAAAAAAGGAAGAGAGGAGCTAGCGACTCGATTCCGATGAATCGAGTCGCTAGCTCCTCTCTTACTTTTTATTTTTTCAGCTTCGTCGAGTTCCTAGCTCCCTTCGTTTTATTTTTCGCCTTCATCGAGTAGCTAGCTCCCTTCTTCCTTTTTATTTTTTCCGCTCCGTCGAGTTGCTAGCTCCCTTCTTTTTATTTTTTTTTTCGCCTTCATCGAGTCGCTAGCTCCCTTCTTCCTTTTTATTTTTGCGGCTCCGTCGAGTTGCTAGCTCCCTTATTTTTATTTTTTTTTTCGCCTTCATCGAGTCGCTAGCTCCCTTCTTCCTTTTTATTTTTGCGGCTCCGTCGAGTTGCTAGCTCCCTTATTTTTATTTTTTTTTTCGCCTTCATCGAGTCGCTAGCTCCCTTCTTCCTTTTTATTTTTGCGGCTCCGTCGAGTTGCTAGCTCCCTTATTTTTATTTTTTTTTCGCCTTCATCGAGTCGCTAGCTCCCTTCTTCCTTTTTATTTTTGCGGCTCCGTCGAGTTGCTAGCTCCCTTATTTTTATTTTTTTTTCGCCTTCATCGAGTAGCTAGCTCCCTTCTTCCTTTTTATTTTTTCGGCTCCGTCGAGTTGCTAGCTCCCTTCTTTTTATTTTTTTTTTTCGCCTTCATCGAGTCGCTAGCTCCCTTCTTCCTTTTTATTTTTGCGGCTCCGTCGAGTTGCTAGCTCCCTTATTTTCATTTTTTTTTTCGCCTTCATCGGGTCGCTAGCTAGCGGTCCGATGAGGAGCTAGCGAAAAAAGGAAGAGAGGAGCTAGCGACTCGATTCCGATGAATCGAGTCGCTAGCTCCTCTCTTACTTTTTATTTTTTCAGCTTCGTCGAGTTCCTAGCTCCCTTCCTTTTATTTTTCGCCTTCATCGAGTAGCTAGCTCCCTTCTTCCTTTTTATTTTTTCGGCTCCGTCGAGTTGCTAGCTCCCTTCTTTTTATTTTTTTTTTCGCCTTCATCGAGTCGCTAGCTCCCTTCTTCCTTTTTATTTTTGCGGCTCCGTCGAGTTGCTAGCTCCATTATTTTTATTTTTTTTTCGCCTTCATCGGGTCGCTAGCTAGCGGTCCGATGAGGAGCTAGCGAAAAAAGGAAGAGAGGAGCTAGCGACTCGATTCCGATGAATCTCTTCCTTTTTATTTTTTCAGCTCCGTCGAGTTCCTAGCTCCCTTCCTTTTATTTTTCGCCTTCATCGAGTAGCTAGCTCCCTTCTTCCTTTTTATTTTTTCGGCTCCGTCGAGTTGCTAGCTCCCTTCTTTTTATTTTATTTTTTGCCTTCATCGAGTCGCTAGCTCCCTTCTTCCTTTTTATTTTTTCGGCTCCGTCGAGTTGCTAGCTCCCTTCTTTTTATTTTATTTTTCGCCTTCATCGAGTCGCTAGCTCCCTTCTTCCTTTTTATTTTTGCGGCTCCGTCGAGTTGCTAGCTCCCTTATTTTTATTTTTTTTTCGCCTTCATCGGGTCGCTAGCTAGCGGTCCAGTGTTTACTGGAAATTATCATTTATCAATGTTCGGTTTTTAAAACGGGTGTCCATTTTTTTTTTGCTTATTCGTTACTCTCAGTTTTTATGTTGACTGCTATTTGACTTCTGTGACTTTTGGCCTTTTTTTAAGTTTTTTTTTTTATCTGTGAAAGGGATTTTACATAAATATTTTTGTCTTAGGAGAGATTTCAATTAATGCTGATTATTTTTATCACAGCACAACATTTAGAATTTAGTCATTGGTAAAAAAAAGGTATAGGGACAGAATGTGAAGAGGTAGATAATGAAAAATTAAGAAGTGGAAAAATCAAAATTTAGTGATGGCAAATTCAAAAGTTTCTCTGAGCTTTCAGAATCCTTCTGACCCAGCCATTTAGCAAGTTGTGTGCACAAAAAGTGCCGCTCAGAGATAAAACAACCGACCTCTATCACCTTTTTATTTTTTTAGCTCCATCGAGTCGCTAGCTCCCTTCTTTTTATTTTTTTGGCTCCATCGAGTCGCTAGCTCCCTTCATTTTATTTTTTCAGTTCCACCGAGTCGCTTGCTCCCTTCATTTTATTTTTTCGGCTCCACCGAGTCGCCAGTTCCCTTCTTCCTTTTTATTTTTTCAGCTCCATCGAGTCACTAGCTCCCTTCATTTTATTTTTTCGGCTCCAACGAGTCGCTAGCTCCCTTCTTCCTTTTTATTTTTTCAGCTCCATCGAGTCGCTAGCTCCTTCATTTTATATTTTCGGCTCCACCGAGTCCATAGCTCCCTTCTTCCTTTTTCGGCTCCATCGAGTCGCTAGCTCCCTTCATTTTATTTTTTCGTCTCCACCGAGTAGCTAGCTCCCTTCTTCCTTTTTCGGCTCCATCGAGTCGCTAGCTCTCTTCATTTTATTTTTTTTTTTGCCTTCATCGAGTTCCTAGCTCCCTTCTTCCTTTTTATATTTTCGGCTCCTTCGAGTCGCTAACTCCCTTCTTTTCATTTTTTCGCTTTCATCAAGTCACTAGCTCCCTTCTTCCTTTTTATATTTTCGGCTCTGTCGATTTGCTAGCTCCCTTCTTTTTATTTATTTTTTTCCGCCTTCATCGAGTTGCTAGCTCCCTTCTTCCTTTTTATATTTTCGGCTCCGTCCAGTTGCTAGCTCCCTTCTTTTCATTTTTTTTGCCTTCATCGAGTCATTAGCTCCCTTCTGCCTTTTTATATTTTCGTCTCCGTCGAGCTGCTAGCTCCTTTCTTTTTATTTTTTTTGCCTTCATCGAGTCATTAGCTCCTTTCTGCCTTTTTATATTTTCGGCTCCGTCGAGTTGCTAGCTCCCTTCTTTTTATTTTTTTTCGCCATCATCGAGTCGCTAGCTCCTCTCTTAATTTTTATTTTTCGGCTCCGTCGAGTTCCTAGCTCCCTTCCTTTTATTTTTTCGCCTTCATCCAGTAGCTAGCTCCCTTCTTTTTATTTTTCGGCTCCGTCGAGTTGCTAGCTCCCTTCTTTTTATTTTTTTTCGCCTTCATCGAGTCGCTAGCTCCCTTCTTCCTTTTTATTTTTGCGGCTCCGTCGAGTTGCTAGCTCCCTTCTTTTTATTTTTCGGCTCCGTCGAGTTGCTAGCTCCCTTCCTTTTATTTTTTTTCGCCTTCATCGAGTCGCTAGCTCCCTTCTTCCTTTTTATTTTTGCGGCTCCGTCGAGTTGCTAGCTCCCTTCTTTTTATTTTTTTCGCCTTCATCGAGTCGCTAGCTCCCTTCTTCCTTTTTATTTTTGCGGCTCCGTCGAGTTGCTTGCTCCCTTCTTTTTATTTTTTCGCCTTCATCGAGTCGCTAGCTTCTTTCTTCCTTTTTATATTTTCGGCTCCGTCGAGTTCCTAGCTCCCTTCTTTTTATTTTTTCGCCTTCATCGAGTCGCTAGCTCCTTTCTTCCTTTTTATTTTTGCGGCTCCGTCGAGTTGCTAGCTCCCTTCTTTTTATTTTTTCGCCTTCATCGAGTCGCTAGCTCCTTTCTTCCTTTTTATATTTTCGACTCCGTCGAGTTGCTAGTTCCCTTCTTTTTATTTTTTTTTTCGCCTTCATCGAGTCACTAGCTCCCTTCTTCCTTTTTATTTTTGCGGCTCCGTCGAGTTGCTTGCTCCCTTCTTTTTATTTTTTCGCCTTCATCGAGTCGCTAGCTTCTTTCTTCCTTTTTATATTTTCGGCTCCGTCGAGTTCCTAGCTCCCTTCTTTTTATTTTTTCGCCTTCATCGAGTCGCTAGCTCCTTTCTTCCTTTTTATTTTTGCGGCTCCGTCGAGTTGCTAGCTCCCTTCTTTTTATTTTTTCGCCTTCATCGAGTCGCTAGCTCCTTTCTTCCTTTTTATATTTTCGACTCCGTCGAGTTGCTAGTTCCCTTCTTTTTATTTTTTTTTTCGCCTTCATCGAGTCACTAGCTCCCTTCCTTTTTCTTTTTTCGGCTCCGTCGAGTTGCTAGCTCTCTTCATTTTATTTTTTTCGCCTTCATCGAGTCACTAGCTGCTCCCCTCCCCTTACGTATATATATATTTTTTTTACTCCATCGTGTCACTCGCTCCTCTTCCCTTTTTTCTAGATCCGGATTTAAACCATACATAGTACTTCATTCTAATCAACCACTGGAGTGGAATACAAAAGGTACAAAAAAAAATCAAATACACACACACTTTACAAAAAAAAAACAAATATACCCATTCTACCCAAATGAAAATCGGATCAAATCCTTGAACATTCCATAACTCACATAACTAAATGAAAGATCCTTTCTATATTCGTCACACTCGCTTTCAAATGGGATTTCATCAGGGAAGGATTGAGGTAAATACCCTTTGACCTCTCACCCCTACGATACTTCTGCCCAGGTAATAAAAAGTATTTCGTGTCTATTAAGGGGGAGAGGTGGGAAGGATCTGGCATCAAATGGAGGCCACTCCTTCTCCCATCCCCACTGTAATGACGTGCATCTCCTTTTGGGGGGAAGGGGTCAGTACTTCGTCAGGTAATTCGTGTCATTATAAGGACCGTCGGATAGGTCAGGTCACACAGCCACTCTCCGACCGAAAAAGGAGCAAATGAAAAATTTACAATATTGGCAGAACTGCAGTACATGGTCCTCAGCCGCCATCTTGTTTTATTTCGCCGCGGTGGAAAAAAAATTCCGAATGGTAAAAGTAGTCCGTTCCGCATCTACCTTGAGATGCGTATTGAGGTTATATAAATATATATAATTTAAAGGATATATATATATAAAAGAAATATGCAACGCTACATAGAAGAAAATCATGTTTCTGCACTTAAAAAAATTACTGAGAGTAATCTCATCAAAACAAGATTTTATTAACAAAGCTTATCGCTACAAAATGAACACTCGTTTCGCACTTCAAAAAAACTCCCGAAAATTAAACAATTTCATCAAAATTAGATTTCATTAACAGCTCTTATCGCTAAAGACAAACTCCTTGTTCCTTACTGAAAAGCAAAAATTCCCCGCCCTGCCCACGGTCAGTAGGGGACACCGATGGGCTTGGAAAAGACTCCGTCCGTCGGATGGGACGTTAAGCCGTGGCCCCGTGTGCGGGAGAGCCATACCCTGTGCACGTTAAAGAACACGCTGGATGGCCTTGACGGGAGGCTACCATCTGTCTCCCAACAGCTGTTTCAGTGGGTCCCCTCCCCCAACCTTCTCTGAGCCTTCGGGGTCCATGTGAGCTGGCCATTTTGGCTAGCTCCCTTCGAGTTGCTAGAGTCTTGTTTAGAAATTAGTGATCTGGCAACCTTCGTGTCACGTGACACGAAGGTTGATCACAGATCACTAATTTCTAAAAAAAATCGCTGTCAGATATTTTATTCTGAATTCTGTAATCAACCATAGCGTTCGGATACTTTTTTGAGCGACTGCACATCAGTGATAAGAATATGTTTCAAATTAGTAAAAAAAATTAACGAAAAAAAAAATAAAGGGTGGTCAGTGTTAAGAAACGTATCATGGGTCTTTCAGATCCAGAACGACCATCCATGTTACAAAACAGAGCGAGCGATCAAATTATATTCTTTTTCCATTTTTTTTTGCTCTGGGAATGATCAAATATTACAAAATTATTGATCAAATATTACAAAATTATCAAAAGTATTGTGATACTCCTATATTATTTCTTAACCATGAAATAAAGCTTTTCTTAGCAAAAAAATTGCAGGAAATTGAAAATATTCATCACGATTTTGAACAGTATTTACTATTTAAAGAGTTCTGAAGGCTGAAACATTTAATATCAGTGTTCCTACTCGTTGCCTTAAAAGCTGGGGCGGGGGTGGCTCAGTCGGCAGTGCGCCAGGCTCGTAATCTGCAGTTCCCAGGTTCGAGTCCCAGTGGGTCAGCGTCGAGATTTATCTCCGCAAAATTCCCCGCCCTGCCCACGGTCAGTAGGGGACACCGATGGGCTTGGAAAGGCCGCCGTCAGCCGTGGCCCAGTGTTAGGGAGAGCCATACCCTATGCACGTTAAAGAACACGCTGGATGGCCTTGACGGGAGGCTACCATCTGTCTCCTAACAGCTGTTCCAGTGGGTTCCCTACCCCAACCTTCTCTGAGCCTTCGGGGTCCATGTGACCTGGCCATTTAGCCCATGGTGTGCAAAAAAGTGCCGCTCAGAGGTAAAACAACCCACCCAACCTTAAAACCTATAACAAATAGTTTGCCAAAATAAATGGAATTTTAAAAGTCTGAATTCGAGTATTTAGTTTCCATTAATTTTATCCATCAATAATTTTGTAGTTACCGTCAATTTAGTGGGGGAGGGGGACAACGACTACTGTGAAACAATTCAGTTTCAATAGTTGGTTAAGGAATAACGTTTAAAACAGAAATTGGGATAAATTTGAATATCTACAATTTAAGTCGTGTTATATTTCTCAGCAAAAATCTCTCGCAAAAATATGAATTTATTACAATATGTTTGGTAGTATGTTATATATTTCCATAATTCGTATTCTTTTGAAACTTTCGATTGTCATGAGAGAGAGAGTTAACGAGAGCAATCTCTCTTTATACCGTGAACACCTTGCAACTACTTTCTAATTCCTCCTAGGAATTTGGGCGGGTGTGGCTCAGTCGGTAGCGCGCCAGGCTCGTAATCTGTAGTCCCAGTTTCGAGTCCCAGCTGGGTCAGCGTTGAGATTTATCTCCGCAAAATTCCCCGCCCTGCCCACGGTCAGTAGGGGACACCGATGGGCTTGGAAAGGCCGCCGTCCGTCGGATGGGACGTTAAGCCGTGGCCCCATGTGCGGGAGAGACATACCCTGTGCACGTTAAAGAACACGCTGGATGGCCTTGACGGGAGGCTACCATCTGTCTCCCAACAGCTGTTCCAGTGGATCCCCTCCCCCAACCTTCTCTGAGCCTTCGGGGTCCATGTGACCTGGCCATTTAGCCCATTGTGTGCAAAAAGTGCCGCTCAGAGATAAAACAACAACCCAACCCTCTTAGGAATTTAACTGGCATAATTTTTGTTGTTACTAATCACACGATATAAATGATAGTGCCCTATTACATCATCAGTTGCCTCTAGACAAGTGCCTAAAGAGCCTTTTAGAAATCCGACTCTGTTTTATATTATAAATACCCATCTAATAAACCACATGAACATGTGGCGCCCCGGGCGATCGTACGCTTCGCCCGCCCCTTACGCCAGCTCTGTTCTCCGTGACACGTATTTTACATGATGACATTTTTTTCATTCTTTGTTAAACATACTTTTATTATAAACTTTTCCTTTGCTGTGAAACTTGTTTTATATAATAAAATAAATAAATACCCCTCAAGCAGCTGCTTGCCACAGAGGTCTGACAGGAGCCTGTCAGTTTATATGCCATAGTAGAAGGTCTAAGAGGATAGCAGGACCTCAGCCGAAAAAACGACACATACATCCCTGCCTTACCCGAGGCTCGAACCCAGGTCCCTTAGATCAGTTGCCAAGCGCGCTAACCACTCGGTTTTCATTCTGTGATCGTCATAACAATTTAGTTCTCCAAATAATACATCTGTCCTGAACTACACACCTATAACAAGAAGGCCAATGAAGCAAATTTTTGACGTCACTTAAGTAGTCCTACCATGTAAATTACTCTTATATTTTTTATTCTAATATTATTACTGGTAGATTCTATGCTAATTTTTATATTAATGTTTGTCAATAAAAATATTTTATTTAGGTGGAAATTTATTTGTATTAATTAGCATTATTATATTTGATAATAAATATGAATAATTTTCTTCCTAAATAAAATATATTTAAATATAAACATTAGTATAAAGGGGTGGGGATGGCTCAGACCGGTAACGCCCCAGGCTTGTAATCTTCAGTTCGCAGGTTCGAGTCCCAGCTGGGTCAGCGTTGAGATTTATCTCCGCAAAATTCTCCGCCCTGCCCACGGTCAGTAGGGGACACCGATGGTCTTGGAAAGGCCCGCCGTCCGTCGGATGGGACGTTAAGCCGTGGCTCCGTGTATGGGAGAGAATACCCTGTGCACGTTAAATAACACGCTGGATGGCCTTGACGAGAGGCTACCATCTCTCTCCCAACAGCTATTCCAGTGGGTCCCCTCCCCCAACCTTGTGGGACGGGGGTGGCTCAGTCGGTAGCGCGCCAGGCTCGTAATCTGCAGTTCCCAGGTTCGAGTCCCAGCTGGTCAGCGTTGAGATTTATCTCCGCAAAACTCCCCGCCCTGCCCACGGTCAGTAGGGGACACCGATGGGATTGGGGTAGCGCGCCAGGCTCGTAATCTGTAGTTCCCAGGTTCGAGTCCCAGCTGGGTCAGCGTTGAGATTTATCTCCGCAAAATTCCCCCGCCCTGCCCACGGTCAGTAGGGGACACCGATGGGCTTGGAAAGGCCGCCGTCCGTCGGATGGGACGTTAAGCCGTGGCCCCGTGTGCGGGAGAGCCATACCCTGTGCACGTTAAAGAACACGCTGGATGGCCTTGACGGGAGGCTACCATCTGTCTCCCAACAGCTGTTCCAGTGGGTCCCCTCCCCCAACCTTCTCTGAGCCTTCGGGGTCCATGTGACCTGGCCATTTAGCCCATGGTGTGCAAAAAAGTGCCGCTCAGAGGTAAAACAACCCAACCCAACCGATGGGATTGGAAAGCCGCCGTCCGTCGGATGGGACGTTAAGCCGTGGCCCCTTGTATGTGAGATCCATACCCTGTGCACGTTAAAGAACACACTGGATGGCCTTGACGGGAGGCTACCATCTGTCTCCCAACAGCTATTCCAGTGGGTCCCCTCCCCCAACCTTCTCTGAGTCTTCGGGGTCCTTGTGACCTGGCCATTTAACCCATTGCGTGCAAAAAAAGTGCCGCTCAGAGGTAAAACAACCCAACCTCCCCAACCTTCTCCTAGCCTTCGGGGTCCATGTGACCTAGCCATTTAGCCCATGGTGTGCAAAAAAGTGCAGCTCAGAAGTAAAACAACCCAACCCATTAGTATAAAAATTAGCACAAGAGTCCACCAGTAATAATATATGAATCAAAAATATAAGAATTGTTTACAGTATAGTAGGACTACCTAAGTGATAAAAAATTTGGTACATTGGTCTTGTTATAGGAAGTGTACTGTAGACCAATTTTAACAACGTCCTGTTTGACATTGTCTGCCCACAGCATACATATTTTATATGATGGCATCTTTTTGCTCTGAGACACGTTTCCTACGATGGCATCTTCTCTCTCTTTATCTGTTACACGTGACACGTTTTATATGATGACATTTATCATAGGTTTTTATTTCCCTGTGACACCCGATTTATGTGATGATCTCTTTCATTTGTTTGTGACATTTTTCCTACACTGTCCTACCAAAATATTACAGAATTTGCGTCGCCTAACAATTTCGAAGCTCCATAACTTCTAAAATATGCATTTAATGGGGTTAATTAAATTAATTTTAATAAAATTTAAATTAATATAAAATATTATTAGTACAGTCGCTCAGAAAAATATCCGAACACTATGGTTGATTACAGAATTCAGAAAAACATCTGGCAACGATTTTTTTTAGAAATTAGTGATCTGGCAACCTTCGTGTCACGTGACACGAAGGTTGCCAGATCACTAATTTCTAAAAAAAATCGTTGCCAGATACTTTATCTGAATTCTGTAATCAAGCATAGTGTTCGGATATTTTTTTGAGCGACTGTAGGTGGTCATATTATTTTGATACTAGATCGTGTGGACTCACTCACGGAAATATTGAGCGTGTGCAGTTACCGTTCACAGCAAACTGGAGCGTGTGCAGTAACTGCACACGCTCCAGTTTGCTGTGAACGGTAACTGGAGCGTGTACAGTTGCTGTACACGCTCCAGATATTTTTCCTGAATTCTGTAATCACGTGACACGAAGGTTGCCAGATCACTAATTTCTAAAAAAAATCGTTGCCAGATACTTTATCTGAATTCTGTAATCAAGCATAGTGTTCGGATATTTTTTTGAGCGACTGTAGGTCGTCATATTATTTTGATACTAGATCGTGTGGGCTCACTCACGGAAATACTGAGCGTGTGCAGTTACTGTTCACAGCAAACTGGAGCGTGTGCAGTAACTGCACACGCTCCAGTTTGCTGTGAACGGCAACTGGAGCGTGTACAGTTGCTGTACACGCTCCAGATATTTTTCCTGAATTCTGTAATCACGTGACACGAAGGTTGCCAGATCACTAATTTCTAAAAAAAAACGTTGCCAGATATTTTTTCTGAATTCTGTAATCAACCATAGGGTTCGGATACCTTTTTGAGCGACTGTATTATTATTATTAAATTATTATTGAAATAATAAATTTTAAATTAATTTTAATTTAATTAATGGTCACCTAGGGGACCTCATCAAAGATTTTAAGAAAGGTCACTGCGCAAGCGCAAAGCAGTGAGTAAGATTTGAGAGCGAACTGGGTGCAGCTCATCGGCAACTATCTGTGTCACTCCTTTAAAGCACAGCTCGAGTGTCAAGTGCTTGGCGTTACGACAGAGCTGCTTTTGTTGATCACTTCCTTTTGGGAATAGTAGGACACCAAGCTGATCAGTTAGTTTCAATATAATTCTTTCAAAATGGGCTTAAAGTCTACAACATAATAGATGGATTTTTCTGACATTTCTAAAGGTCTTGAAAAAGTAAACAATTGGTAGAATACAGTGAAGTAAATTTGATCTCTGTTTTACGTAGATGTAAAATTGTTCGTGTGTTACTTTATCCCTGAGGGTCACTTTTTTGCACACAATGAGTTAAATGGCTAGGTCATAAGGAACCCAAGGATTCAAAGATGGTTTGGATTATTTTACCTCTGAGCTGCACTTTTTTGCACACAATGGGTTAAGTGGCTAGGTCATAAGGAACCCAAGGATTCAAAGATGGTTTGGATTATTTTACCTCTGAGCTGCACTTTTTTGCACACAATGGGTTAAGTGGCTAGGTCATAAGGAACCCAAGGATTCAAAGATGGTTTGGATTATTTTACCTCTGAGCTGCACTTTTTTGCACACAATGGGTTAAGTGGCTAGGTCATAAGGAACCCAAGGATTCAAAGATGGTTTGGATTATTTTACCTCTGAGCTGCACTTTTTGCACACAATGGGTTAAGTGGCTAGGTCATAAGGAACCCAAGGATTCAAAGATGGTTTGGATTATTTTACCTCTGAGCTGCACTTTTTGCACACAATGGGTTAAGTGGCTAGGTCATAAGGAACCCAAGGATTCAAAGATGGTTTGGATTATTTTACCTCTGAGCTGCACTTTTTTGCACACAATGGGTTAAGTGGCTAGGTCATAAGGAACCCAAGGATTCAAAGATGGTTTGGATTATTTTACCTCTGAGCTGCACTTTTTGCACACAATGGGTTAAGTGGCTAGGTCATAAGGAACCCAAGGATTCAAAGATGGTTTGGATTATTTTACCTCTGAGCTGCACTTTTTTGCACACAATGGGTTAAGTGGCTAGGTCATAAGGAACCCAAGGATTCAAAGATGGTTTGTATTATTTTACCTCTGAACTGAACTTTTTTGCACACAATGGGTTTAATAGGTAGGTCATAAGGAACCCAAGGATTCAAGGAAGGTTTGGATTATTTTACCTCTGAGCTGCACTTTTTTGCACACAATGGGCTAAATGGTAGGTCACAAGGACCCCGAAGGCCCAAGGAAGGTGTGGGAAGGGAACCTACTGGACAGCTCTTAGGAAAAATCTTGATGGCAGTCATCTGTCAAGGCCATCTAGCGTGTTCTTTAGCTTGCACAGGGTATGACTATCCCGCACACGGACAATGGCTTTACATCCCATCCGACGAATGGCTTTTAAAGCCCATTAGTGTTTCCAACTGACCTAGGGTAGAGTCGGAGTTTAACGAAGATAAATCAATGCTGGCCCAGATGGGACTCGAACCTGGAGATTACGAGTCTGGCGAGCACCCATCCTCACGAGCAGCAAGTTCTTTGGCAACGAATCGCAGGTTAACCAGTTGTGATCTATAATAATTCCGGTTCTAAATACGGCTGTCAATTTCTTTACGATATCAGTTCATCTCTGATGACAAGCTTTCATCAGTTCCAAAAACATCAATGGATATTCATGAAATGTTTTCTAACAGATACCAGTCTGATAATTTTTTGGAGCATTCTTTTCAACAGACTACTATTAAAGCTGACCAACTCCAGTGAAGTGAAATTAAAACTGCAACTTTTGGTCCCTTATCACGGCGGTTCTGTCTTCTAAGTCCACCCATGTTAACGTTTAAATTGTAGGTTTAGCTGACAAGCTGAAATGCCTCAACTAAGTTTGTTTTTTTCACTGTAGCGCTCAAGTTGGAGTAGGAGTAGACAGGTTTTTCCAGTATGGCCTAGTTCTTGTGTATCACTGTCAGTTTCATCACTCCTACCTGACACAGTATAAATATGAACCATTCTAGCCACATTTTCTGAGCTTTTTTATGGGCCATAGTCCTGAGAATTCCGTCCTACATTGGTCTTCTAGGGCACAAGGTCATGAAGAAGGAAAATGCTTTCTGGCAGTTCGTGCAAAATGGGGGGTTTATATGAGGGGTGTGAGGGGAAAATGTATGATCTTTGAAAGCTTTACTGACACTATTAATAAATAAGCAGGTAGATAAATATATTTCACAAGGAACATTGGGAGGAGGGGTTTGGCCCAGTCGTTAGCACGCCAGGCTCGTAATCTGCAGTTTCAAGGTTCGAGCCCAGCGTTGAGATTCATCTCCGGAAAACTCCCCGCCCTGCCCACGGTCAGTAGGGGACACCACTAGGCTTGGAAAGACCACCGTCTGTCGGATGGGACGTTAAGCCGTGGTCCCGTGTGCGAGAGAGAGCCATACCCTGTGCACGTTAAAGAACACGCCCTTGACGGGAGGTTATCATCTGTCTCCCAACAGCTGTTCCAGTGGGTCCCCTCCCCCAGCCATCTCTGAGCCTTCGGGGTCCATGTGACCAGGCCATTTTACCCATGGTGTGCAAAAAAGTGGCGTTCAGAGGTAAAACAACCCAACCAATAATCTGGTCATAACTTTCTCTGAGCCTTCGGGGTCTTTGTGACCCGGCCATTTAGCCCATTGTGTGCAAAAACAGTGCCGTTCAGAGGTAAAACAACCCAACCTATATATTGATTCTCGAAACCCTGTCTTTATTTTTTGTACATCCAGAAGGTATTTTCCGAAACCAATATACGGTCTAAATAGAGGAATGTTGTGCATTGATGGTAGTCACTCATCAAACCTTCCACCGAAAATCTGTTGATAATTATAATGAGCTTGGAAAGGCCGCCGTCCGTCGGATGGGACCGTGGCCCCGTGTGTGTGTGGGAGAGCCATACCCTGTGCACGTTAAAGAACACGCTGGATGACCTTGACGGGAGGCTTGGATGGCCTTGACGGGGGGATCTGTCTCCCAACAGCTGTTCCAGTGGGTCCCCTCTCCCAACCTTCTCTGAGCCTTCGGGGTTCTTGTGACCTGGTGGTTTGGCCCATGGTGTGCAAAAAAGTGCCGCTGAGAGATAAAACAATCCAACTCGTAATCTGTAGTTCCAAGTTTCGTTGAGATTCATCACCGCAAAACTCCCCGCCCTGCCTACGGTCAGTAGTGGCAACCCTTCCTACAAGAGAAGGCCGTACAACTACGTCACAGAAAAAGGACTACGTCTAGAGCCCCTATATACCAGGCCGACCTATCCGCCATTCTTATGCCAACTGGTGACGTGACCTTGTGTTATAGTCAATGCAGCCGCCGTGTGCGCCGTAGTTTTTCGAATCCTTAGTATATAAAAAAACAATTATTATCGGAAGATATTCAGCTGCGAATTGTCTAAACAGCTATAGGAACAATTGCACAGTGTTTAAATTCCAATTAAATTAAAAAAAAGTGGGTTGAAAGAATTCGACCGATAACATGTAACATAATACATACTTCTGTATTTTAATGTTAATTTATGTGATATATCGATTAGTAATATGTTGTTGTTGTTGTTTTACCTCTGAGCGGCACTTTTTTGCACACCATGGGCTAAATGGTCAGGTCACAAGGACTCCGAAGGCTCAGAGAAGTTTGGGGGAGTGGACCCACTGGAACAGCTGTTGGGAGATAGATGGTAGTCTCTCGTCAAGGCCATCCAGTGTGTTCTTTAACGTGCACAGGGGATGGCTCTCCCACACACGGGGCACGGCTTAACGTTCCATCCGACGGACAGTGGCCTTTCTAAGCCCATCGGTGTCCCCTACTGACCGTGGGCAAGGCGGGGAATTTTGCGGAGATAAATCTCAACGCTGACCCAGCTGGGACTCGAACCTGGGAACTACAGATTACGAGCCTGGCGTGCTACCGACTGAGCCACCCCCGCCGCAATTAGTAATATGTAGATGAATGATAGCTACATTTAAGTTAGTAGTCATTCATCGTTTACGATTATGTTTAGTTTGATTAATATCATAAAATATGCATGCGGCAAACTTCGATCGTGACGGTCGTAACCCTCTGGGGGCGGGGGTGGCTCAGTCGGTAGCGCGCCAGGCTCGTAATCTGTAGTTCCCAGGTTCGAGTCCCAGCTGGGTCAGCGTTGAGATTTATCTCCGCAAAATTCCCCGCCCTGCCCACGGTCAGTAAGGGACACCGATGGGCTTGGAAAGGTCGCCGTCCGTCGGATGGGACGTTAAGCCGTGGCCCCGTGTGCGGGAGAGCCATACCCTGTGCACGTTAAAGAACACGCTGGATGGCCTTGACGGGAGACTACCATCTGTCTCCCAACAGCTGTTCCAGTGGGTCCCCTCTCCCAACCTTCTCTGAGCCTTCGGGGTCCATGTGACCTGGCCATTTAGCCCATGGTGTGCAAAAAAGTGCCGCTCAGAGGTAAAACAACCCAACCCAACGTAACCCTCTGCTTCCCGTGCGGGCATACCGAGATCGCAGACTACCGTAGTCGCTAAACGCCGATCATCGCTGGTCGGCCTGGTATATAGGGGCTCTAGACGTAATTAGTTTTTTTATGACGTAGTTTTATGGCCTTCTCTTGTAGGAGGTGTTGGTAGGGGACACTGATGGGCTTGAAAAGGCCATCGTCAGTCGGATGAAACTTTAAGCCGTCTCCCCATGTCCAAGAGAGTTATACCATCTACACGTTAAAGAACACACTGGATGGCTTTGAAGGGAGGCTACCATCTCTTCTAATAGCTGTCCGTTTCTAATAGCCATTTCTAATAGCTGTAATTTCTAATAGCTGTCAGTTTCTTTTTTTCCAACATTCTCTGAACCCTTCGGGTCCTTATGACCTGGACATTTAGCCTAATTTGTGCAAAAGAAAAAACGTTCTGCTCAGAGATAACACAGCTGTTACTTGGTAACAAAATATATTCGTTACTATGGCGAAGAGCATTTAAGTTCTTGGGTCTCATCATCATATTTGAATGAAAAGAAGATGATGGTGATGAGGATGGGTCTCAAAATTATCAACGAGTTGGAAAATGAGGATAATGGCGATAAGGATGTTATTGTCGTTATCGTATTTGAATCAAAACATGATCGGATGATGACTTTGACGATGGGTTTCATCTTCAGCAACAGCAATAATGTTTAAATGAAATGATGATGTATATGGATATCATCATATTTAAATGAAAAGATGATGACGAAGATGGTTAAGAGAAATAAGTCTTATCATCACATTTAAAGGATTATAACAACGATGGTTAAGAGGATGATCTCATCATCATATTTAAATTAAATGATGACGACGACGATATTAAGAGGATGGTGTAAATCATATTTAAAATAACGGATAATGGCGACGATGGTTAAGAGGATGGCCTCATCATCATATTTAAATGGAAAGATAATGAGTTTCATCATGATAGCAAATGAAAAGATGATCCGTCGATGACTATGAGGACGGGTCTCATCACCATATATAATAAAACAATGGTTAAGAGGATGGGTTCATCATCTTATAAAACATAACGATATGATAATAATCCATAACGATGGTTCATCATATTTAAATAAAAAGATGATGGCGACCATAATGATGATGATAGGTCTCATTATGATAATAATTGAATGAAAAAATGATGACAAATATAGTGTTGAGAATGGATCTTATTATCATCATATTTTAATAAAAAAGATGGCGATGATGAGATCTTCATTCTTCCTATTTGAATGAAGAATATGGAGGAGGAAAATGGGTCTTATTGGCGTTATCATACTTGAATGAAAAGATCACGATAGTAGTGATGAGGATGAGTTGGGTTGGTTGTTTTTCCTCAGAATGGCACTTTTTTTGCACACCATGGGCTAAATGGCCAAGTCAAAAGGATCCCGAAGACTCAGAGAAGGTTGGGGGAGGGCACCTACTGGAACAGCTGTTGGGAGACAGATGGTAACCTCCCGTCAAGGCCATCCAGCGTGTTCTTTAACGTGCACAGGGTATGGGTCTTCCGCACACAGGGACACGGCTTAACTTCCCATCCGACGGACATCGGCCTTTCTAAGCCCATCTGTGCCCCCTACTGACCGTGGGCATGGCGGGGAATTTCTGCGGAGATAAATCTCAACGCTGACCCAGCTGGGACTCGAACCTGGGAACTACAGATTACGAGCCTGGCGCGCTACCGACTGAGCCACCCCTGCCCCAGTGATGAGGATGTATAACATTCGTAGAAGTTTGGGGAAGTCTTTTAGAGCGAATTTAGACTTCCATCTCTCGAATATTAACATTCAACCGTCACCAGAGGTCGCCGCTTAAAAGCCAACTTCGATTCCCATAGCGCGTGGCTTCTCGAGAGGATGACGCGGAAGAAAGCCACAAACATTACGAGGCCATTTTCTGAATAACGTGATCCGTTGAGACAACAGTTAAATAAAGACCTTCCGTTTGTAGTGAAAAAGTTAGGACTCAAAACGAGTTTGCATTTTTCTTGACGACTGAGCAGGTGTTTACGACAGAAACTTAGTCTCAAAGGTCGGTCCGTCCATTGCTTCTGATCCTGACACGACACAGCGTGCCCTACTTTAGAGAATTTTTCGCTGCTGCTTATCCTCTTTCCGTCAGCATCCGAGATCCGGAAATGACTCTGCACTTTCTCTATCTCCGCAATGCACGAGAACGTTTCTTCCATTGATGACCACAGCAGTCGTGACCAATAAGAAAGCGCACTGTAGATGGACACACGCAGACTCTGCTCTTTAAAAGGTTCATTTGGTGGAACATTTGAAAGTTGTTTTGGCTTGGAATTGAAGGTGACTTCAAGAGATAAGCGAAGGTTGGGTTGGGTTACCTCTGAGCGGCACTTTTTTGCACACCATGGGCTAAATGGCCAGGTCACATGGAACCCGACGGCTCAGAGAAGGTTTGGAGAGGGGACCCAGTGGAACAGCTGTTGGGAGACAGATGGTAGCCTCCCGTCAAGGCCACCCAGCGTGTTCTTTAACGTGCACAGGGTATGTCTCTCCCGCACACGGGACCACGGCTTAACGTCCCATCCGACGGACGGCGGCCTTTCCAAGCCCATCGGTGTCCCCTACTGACCGTGGGCAGGGCGGGGAATTTTGCGGAGATAAATCTCAACGCTGACTCAGCTGGGACTCGAACCTAGGAACTACAGATTACGAGCCTGGCGCGCTACCGACTGAGCCACCCCCGCCCCTCATCTCACTGTTAATTCTTATGTAAAAGTTCTTGCATTTGACTCGTATCGGATTTACCGTAAACAAGTTAAAAAAATAGATCACCTGGGTCAAATACAAAAGAACAAACAAATGATTATCATCATTACAAGCATACCACAAACAATGGCAACTCGAGCCAGCTGCATCGTGATCACGATGAAGAGATGATTGTGAATCAAGATCACATACAGCGAGGTCTCCTCGAGAACTTTTATTGTCCCTAAAAGTATTTCAAAATATGATGCTACCACTCTGCAAGTCTTGTTTTCCTATGGGAAAGGAGCTATAGTACAAGCAGCAGCAATATAATGTTGCTTTTGAAGCCCAGTTGGACACAGTACAGGTAATGTTTTGTGGTCCAATATTGGCTTCTAACACGAAATGTTAGCTTGTAATCTAAGAGGACTGTTAACCTATCGTACATTACGAAATCCCAATTGCAAATCTGTGTCACACTGTTAAACACCAAAGAACAATAAGTTGAAATTGCGTGAGATTGGTAATATCCTAAATCGTGTCATCTGTATAATATTTTTTTTCCGGTTTTAAAAGAGGTATCGGTGAGGATTATTTACAAGTATCAATAGATTGTCCTCAATTTGGGGGCGAGGGTGGCTCTATAGTTAGCGCGCCAGGCTCGTAATCTGCAGTTCCCAGGTTCGAGTCCCAGCTGGGTCAGCGTTGAGATTTATCTCCGCAAAACTCCCCGGCTTGCCCACGGTCAGTAGGGGAACCGATGGGCTTGGAAAGGCCGCCGTTCGTCGGATGGGACATTAAGCCGTGGCTCCGTGTACAGGAGAGCCATACCCTGTGCACGTTAAAGAACACGCTGGATGGCCTTGACGGGAGGCTACCATCTGTCTCCCAACAGCTGTTCCAGTGGGTCCCCTCCCCCAACCTTCTCTGAGCCTTCGGGGTCCTTTTTGCACACTATGGGCTAAATGGTCAGGTCACATGAACCCCGAAGGCTCAGAGAAGGTTGGGGGAGGGAACACACTGGAACGGCTGTTGGGAGACAGATGGTAGTCTCCCGTCAAGGCCATCCAGCATGTACTTGAACGTGCACAGGGTATGGCTCTCCCGCACAGGGCTTACCGTCCCATCCGACGAACGGCGGCATCTACAAGCCCATCGGTGTCCCGTACTGACCCTGGGCAAGGCGGGGAATTTTGCGGAGATAAATCTCAGCGCTGGCCCAGCTGGGACTCGAACCTGGGAACTACAGATTAGGAGCCTGGCGCGCTACCGACTGAGCCACCCCCCGCCCCATTTAGTCTATTGTGTGCAAAAAAAAAAGTGACCGTCAGGTAAAACAATCCAACCCACACAAAGGGACAGTGGCTTTATGTTCCATTCGACGGACGGCGGCCTTTCCAATCCCATTGGTGTCCTCTACTGACCTGCTGCAGGGCGGCGAATTTTGCTGAGATAAATTTCAACAACACTCTCTAGACGGGACTCGACCTGGAAACTGCAAATTACAAGCCTGGAGCGCTACCTACCGAGCCACCTCTTTGAAATTCGATATGTTAATTTTTTGGTGTATATAAGTCAATCATATATTTCTAAAAAACAATAATGTCTGGATATTTGCCAAATAAATGTCCTAATTTTAATTCCTAATGTCTTAAAATTAATTCTAAATAGTAAAACAGAAAAAATAGCAAGAAAAATAAAAAGGAATCCTTAAATTTCGAATAAAAAATCGAAGAAAAAAAATAAAAAAAGGAGGAGTCTAGATAGAAATGAAACGCACTTCCTGTATAATATTTTCTCCTCCACATTATCAGCTTTTAGAAATTTTCTTGAAAAATACGTTTAAGATGTCCCCCCCCCCCCATTGACAATGCTACTAAGGGATTATTTAAAGATATCTGTAACAGAGAAGCAAATATTTTACTGCAGTGAAAATCTCATCTCTTGTGTCCCTCCCCCCCCACCTTTTCCGGCTCAACTGTTCTCTACCTCCATTTATTTTTTACAGGAGGGGGGGGGGACATAGTCCTCTTGTTTTATCTCCATAGTGGCTCATTCGGTAGTGCGTCGGGTTCGTAATCTGCAGTTCCCAGATTCGAGGCCCACCTGGGCCAGCATTGAGAGTTATCTCGGCAAAAGCTCTCTACCATGCCCACGGTCAGTAGGGGACATCGATGGACTTGGAAAGGCCGTCGTCCGTCGGATGGGACGTTAAATCATGGCTAAGTGTGCAGGAGAGCCATAACCTGTGCACTTTAAAGAACACGCTGGATGGTATTCACGGGAGGCCACCATTTGTCTCCCAACAGCTATTCCAGTGGGTCCTCTCCCCCAACCTTCTCTGAACCCTCAGGATCCTTGTGACCTGGCCATTTATCCAACTCTGAGCAAAAAAAGTGCCGCTTAGAGGTAAAACAACCCAACCCTAGTATGAGTGTGCAAACTGCTATTAGCTACAATTTAAGGCTTCGTTATGCAAATATTTGTGAAAAAAAAGTTAAATGATAATACATTATTAATAGAAACATTTGAATGAATATAACTTTAAAATAAAAATGCTATTTCAGTCCGCAGTTGTCTAAAAATTGCTCTCCTATTACTATATTACCTGCTGTAAGTCATGAAACATTTTGAAAAATTTGCTCACTCGACTGACACTCTTCAAAAACCGCGTGGCCTGCTTTGCCCAAATTTCATCTAAATAGTAAATTTTGCTTTCCTTCCAAGCTACGGTTTAATTTGTCATAAATAACTTCCGTATTGTTTAGTTATCTTTGCATTTGCTAGAAGAAATCGAAAGCCTTATAGTGTATATATAATGTTAAACTGAAATTAGGGTACGAGTTTATCGATATTAATATTTTGTTTAAATTCAGCAATTTCTAATGAAGAATTCTTCAACCTTTTCCTGATAGCTGTTAAGGTAAAACTGATCACATTTTCTTAGCCATTACTTGCCTGGACATAATATCCAACTTGAATCATACTCTTGTTTAAACACATATATTTTCATATGTTCTACTTGAAATTCTGTTTATTGCACTTCCACACATTTCTTCATTAGATTTGAAACTTTACATATAAACAGTTGTCAGCAGTATTCGTTTCTTGTTACATTTTCACTGCACACAAATACGCCATGGGCGCCATCATGTCTTTTTCGATATTTGCTGATTTTAGTTTCGTATTCCATGTTTATATTCATAAATCGTCTGATCGTTGGTATTAAGAGTTAATAACGTTTAAATGCATCATCTAACAACCAAATTAAGTAGATTCAATTTATTTTTCATGATCATTGCTTTATTGAAACCAATATATCGGAAAGATCACATTATTTTTTATGCGGACAATACACTTCTAAGTAGTGACGAGGTCTTTAGCCAATAGGCAAAGAGCTGTTTCTTTACATCAGGATCTTAGCATCCAACCTTATCACTTTAACATTCAAGGTTCCTTTACACAACTAACCACATCAAAATGTTTAAGCCGTTGATTAATTTTAAGTGCTTCATCGGGACAAGCCTCGATTTTTAACCTCTGACCCCAATTAAGTTATTATACTGACCCATGTAATGATTAAGGCTATTAAAGATCTTCAGTTGACCCTGATTCATCGAGATCTTTGTGTTTTAATGCTATAAAGAGATAAAATCTGGCATACTAAGTGGACAATAGATTTTTCTCTGGAAAGCGTAGGTTGATGCTTAGCGATTATGATATGATACGAATTAACGACCTTGCTATGACCTCCTGCATTGTTTGAATTCGTGCGCCATATATAACAGCTCAGATGAAATTTTTTTAAATGTGATGGTGAAAAATGGAGTGCTCATTATTGTCGTCCTCAGTATGTGACTTATTATATAGGCTTGTTCAACAATAAATACTAAACAAAAATTTATTACATGGCCGTTCTGGGGACCATAAAAAGTTTCCGCCGGTAGCTCGTAATCTGCAGTTTACTTGTTCGAATCCCAACTATTTCAGAGTTGTGTTGGGTTGTTTTACCTCTGAGCGGCACTTTTTTGCACACCATGGGCTAAATGGCCAGGTCACATGGACCCCGAAGGCTCAGAGAAGGTTGGGGGAGGGGACCCACTGGAACAGCTGTTGGGAGACAGATGGTAGCCTCCCGTCAAGGCCATCCAGCGTGTTCTTTAACGTGCACAGGGTATGGCTCTCCCGCACACGGGGCCACGGCTTAACGTCCCATCCGACGGACGGCGGCCTTTCCAAGCCCATCGGTGTCCCCTACTGACCGTGGGCAGGGCGGGGAATTTTGCGGAGATAAATCTCAGCGCTGACCCAGATGGGACTCGAACCTGGGAACTACAGATTACGAGCCTGGCGCGCTACCGACTGAGCCACCCCCGCCCAGAGTTGAGATTTATCTCCACAAAACTCTCCGCCCTACCTTCGGTAAGTAGGGGGACACCGATGGGCTAGCAAAGCCCGTTGTTCATCGGATAGGACCCCATGTATGGGAGAGCCATATTCTGTGCGCATTGGAAACACACTGGATGGCCTTGACAGGAGGCTTCCATCTGTCTCCTAACAGCTGTCCAGTGGGTTTCCTACCTTCAACCTTCTCTGAGCCCTTTGGGGTCTTTGTGACCTCCTGCAGTGTAGGAATTTCATTACAATTAATTCAATTTTACCATAAAATTTTCCTACGAAATCCTACGAATCACTGACCAGCGAGTCGTGTCCAAACTTTGGAAAGTACTAAGTTATAGAAATGATCTGTGAAGAAAGCGAGACTTAATAGGAGGTCAACACACACAAAAAAAAATCCATGCCATATTCGGTTGGGTTGTTTTACCTCTGAGGGGCACTTTTTTGCTCACTATGGGCTAAATGGCCAGGTCACAAGGACCCCGAAGGCTCAGAGAAAGTTGGGGAGGGGACTCGTTGGAACAGCTGTTGGGAGACAGATGGTAGCCTACCATCAAGGCCATCCAGCGTGTTCTTTAACGTGCACAGGGTATGTGCTCTCTCGCACACACGGAGCCACGACTTAACGTCCCATCCAACGGACGACGGCCTTTCCAAGCCCATCGGTGTCTCCTACTGACCGTGGCAGGGCGAGGAATTTTGCGGAGATAAATCTCAACGCTGACCCAGCTGGGACTCGAACCTGGGAACTACAGATTACGAGCGTGGCGTGCTACCGACTGAGCCATCCCCGCCACTCTGACACCAGTTTGGGTTGTTTTACCTCTGAGCTGCTCTTTTTTGAACACACTGGTGTCAGAGTGGCGGGGATGGCTCAGTCGGTAGCACGCCACGCTTGTAATCTGTAGTTCCCAGGTTCGAGTCCCAGCTGAGTCAGCGTTGAAATTTATCTCCGCAAAACTCCCCGCCCTGCCACGGTCAGTAGGAGACACCGACAGGCTTGGAAAGGCCGCCGTCCGTCGGATGGGTCGTTAAACCGTGGCCCCTTGTGCACGTTAAAGAACACACTGGATGGCCTTGACGGGAGGCTACCATCTGTTTCCCAACAGCTGTTCCAATTAATCCCCTCCCCAACTTTCTCTGAGCCTTCGGGGTCCTTGTGACCTGGCCATTTAGCCCATAGTGAACAAAAAAGTGCCCCTCAGAGGTAAAACAACCAAACCGAATATGGCATGGATTTTTTTTTGTGTGTGTTGACCTCCTATTAAGGTCTCGCTTTCTTCACAGATCATTTCTATAACTTAGTACTTTCCAAAGTTTGGACACGACTCCCTGGTCAGTGATTCGTAGGAAAATTTTATGGTAAAATTGAATTAATTGTAATGAAATTCCTACACTGATGATAAAAGCTCTCTCCGCACCCTCAAAGTCTCAGCATCCGCAAATCTTATCAACTACGTTGCTACTTAATATCCTTTAAGATTTTATAAATGTTGGAGATCTCAAGGATGTTTCCGAGTAAAAGAAATGAATTGGGTTTTCCCATGACTTGAAATTTACTGAAAAAATGTACTGCAATAAAAAAGTTTGCAGTTTCGAAAAATATGCCACACTAAATATTAGACAAAAATTTAATAAAATCTAATATTACAATTCTGAGTAAAACCTGCACTTTTAAATCCATTTATCGATGATTATGAGAAGACTGTGTCATCTCTACACGTCGCTACTATGTCAACTCTACTACTGTGTTATCTCTATACATCACTATTGTGTTATCTCTACATCTCACTAATCTGTTATCTCCACACATCGCTACGGGGCGGGGGTGGCTCAGTCGGTAGCGCGCCAGGCTCGTAATCTGTAGTTCCCAGGTTCGAGTCCCAGCTGGGTCAGCGTTGAGATTTATCTTCGCAAAATTCCCAGCCCTGCCCACGGTCAATAGGGGACACCGATGAGCTTGGAAAGGCCGCCGTCCATCGGATGGGACGTTAAGCCGTGGCCCTGTGTGCGGAAGAGCCATACCCTGTGCACGTTAAAGAACACGCTGTATGGCCTTGACGGGAGGCTACCATCTGTCTCCCAACAGCTGTTCCAGTGGGTCCCCTCCTCCAATCTTCTCTGAGCCTTCGGGGTCCTTGTGACCTGGCCATTTAGCCCATGGTTTGCAAAAAAGTGCCGCTCAGAGGTAAAACAACCCAACCCACCGACATGGCGCGCTAAAAGTGTTGGTTCAATGTCTCCTACAACAGAACGCCAGTGGACAAGTTATGACGTCTGCATTAGTAGACCTGTAATCTAGAAAATTCTTATATATCTATTTGTATTTTTACTACTGGTGTACTTTTGTACTAATATTTATATTAAAGTTTATGTTTACATATATCATATCTGGAAGGTTTCGACGGGGCGGGGGTGGCTCAGTCGGTAGCGCGCGTCTCGTAATCTGTAGTTCCCAGGTTCGAGTCCCAGTTGGGTCAGCGTTGAGATTTATTTATCTCCGCAAAACTCCCCGCCCTGCCCACTGTCAGTAGGGGACACCGATGGGCTTGGAAAGGCCGCCGTCCGTCGGATGGGACGTTAAGCCGTGGCCCCGTGTGCGGGAGAGTCATACCCTGTGCACGTTAAAGAACACGCTGGATGGCCTTGACGGGAGGCTACCATCTGTCTCCCAACAGCTGTTCCAGTGGGTCCCCTCCCCCAACCTTCTCTGAGCCTTCGGGGTCCATGTGACCTGGCCATTTAGCCCATGGTGTGCAAAAAAGTGCCGCTCAGAGGTAAAACAACCCAAACAACACAACCTGGAAGGTTTAGAATATATTAGCATTATGATAAGTTCTAATAAATACTAATATTTTTATTCTGAATAAGGTACATTTATAAATAAACATTATTATAAATTGTAGTGTACCAGTAATAAAATTAGAAATAAATTTCTAGGATTTTTTTCTGATATAGGACTCTACGATGACATCACAACTTGATCCATCTGCCTTATTTTATAGGAAATGTTGTTTGGTGCAACTTTAGTCACACGGCGCTAAGGAATTAATAGAACTTCTCCCACATTATTCGAATAAACCAAAGTGATTAAGTATTTTATATATCTAACATAAATCTAAATTAAACCAAAAAAAATGGGGTGGCTCAGTCGGTAGTGCGCCAGGCTCGTAATGTACAATACCCAGGTTCGAGTCCCAGCTGGGTCAGCGTTGAGATTTATCTCCGCAAAACTCCCCGCCTTGCCCACGGTCAGTAGGGGACACCGATGGGCTTGGAAAGGGCGCCGTCCGTCGAATGGGACGTTAAGCCGTGGCTCCGTGTATGCGAGAGCCCATACCCTGTGCACGTTAAAGAACACGCTGGATGGCCTTGACGGGAGGTTACCATCTATCTCCTAACAGCTGTTTCAGTGGGTCCCCTCCCCCAACCTTCTCTGAGCCTTCTGAGTCCTTGTTACCTGGCCATTTAGCTACCATCTGTCTCCCAACAGCTGTTCCAGTGGGTCCCCTTCCCCAACCTTCTCTGAGCCTTCGGGGTCCATGTGACCTGGCCATTTAGCCCATGGTGTGCAAAAAAGTGCCGCTCAGAGGTAAAACAACCCAACCTGGCCATTTAGCCCATGGTGTGCAAAAAAGTGCCGCTCAGAAGTTAAACAACCCAACCCAAATACCAAAAATATATATATAAGAAACTTACTATTAAAAAAAAAGTACCATATTAAAACGAGATTAATCTTTTTTCCTCTCAAAGAATTATCTATTCATATGAATATATCCAAACAACGTAAGGAATGCCTTTTGCTGCTGAAAACTTTCTGATATGCACTCTAGACAACAAGGTCAGCGACCTCTACAGTGAACACTCCCTAGTGCACGCTCTGGCCTTTCAACGTGATGAGCACGTTTCTTCCCATTATCCTATTTCAACATTTAGTGAGAATGGATTACAGTAAACGTCGAGTCATGTCTACTTATCATCACCCCCTTACGTTTCTCTCCCCCCCTCCTATTTCCTCGACAATCTCAACCCCTCTCTTCAGCACATCTCGGACTTCAGCTGCTAAAATTCCTTTTCCCACATCTGCTTTTTTTCCCCAACTACGCCTGTTTGCTCTTCTTCAGCAGAAACGAGCATTCCTCTTCTTTTGATCTCGAGTGGAGTTTGCTTTTTATACGTGTGGGAGTTACTTTTTTTTGCTAGTTTTGCGATTGGACACAAAACAATTGTTTTTCCTTTTCGAGATTCGTTGGAGACTAGTCAATGGAGGACTTCAAGGAGCGATGTGACATTGTTTTGGTTGAGTAAAAAAAGCCGAATCTGGGGGAGGGGGGAGCTACGGAGTGTTGCACTCCTTCTTGGGGTGGGGTGGCTCAGTAGGTAGGGCGCCAGGCTCGTAATCTGCAGTTTCCAGGTTCGAGTCCCAGCTGGGTCAGTGTTGAGATTTATCTCCGCAAAATTCCCCGCCTTGCCCATGGTCAGTAGGGAACACCGATGGGCTTGGAAGGGCCGCAGCCCGTCGGATGGGACTTTAAGCCGTTACCCCATGTGCGGGAGAGCCATACCCTGTGCACGTTAAAGAACACGCTGGATGGCCTTGACGGGAGGCTACCGTCTGTCTCCCAACAGTTGTTCCAGTGTGTTCCCTCCCCCAACCTTCTCTGAGCCTTCGGGGTCCTTGTGACCTGGCCATTTAGCCCATGTTGTGCATAAAAGTGCCGCTCAGAGGTAAAACAACCCAACCCAAGCCTAGCCATTTAGTCCACTCTATCAGAAAACAAACCTACAACACAGCCAAAGAATACTAATATGACTTTTACAAATCCAGCATATTCTTCAGAATAAATCCCGACACGCTAGTATTTAAGTTCTAAATTGTGTCACATTGTACCAGACGAAAACTCATACATATTTAGATATTCAAGATAATGATTAATGACTGTTGACCGAAGGCTGCCAGTCTAACTCCTGAAATTAAAATGACGAGATAATATTCACCCAATGCCAAAAGCCCTTATTATTTACCAGATTAAGACCTTATTCTGCAGGAAAAATTACCATTTGTTTGAAAGCGTGGTAGGCTTTAAGCGTAAATAATTTACGTATATTTATGCGTGAGCCGCACAAATCATTCTCTAGCCCACCCCCCCTCCAAATCAATCTTACTTTTTCTAAAATAAAGCTTAGTGTCAATTATTTCTGCAATTACCATCAGTTTCCTTCAGCGTTTTATTTCTTAGTAGATTCCGAATACTTGTTTTAACCTTTCACTACTTTCAGCTGTTGGAAGAACAACAACACAAGTTTTTCCATCACGAACTTCAACTCACTTAGAAGAATTTGCATTTTTCTAATTGCACGTTGTTCCTTGTACTTTCAAGCCACAGTCTGAACCTTTCCTTAGTAGTCATGACCCGAAAAACGAACAAGATGGTTGTTTTCTAAGCGACAGAGATAGACACTGAATTCGTGTTGTCGAATTACTGATGCGATTACCGAATTAGACAGCTGGCTTTTGTAGGTCTTGCATATGTAAAAATTAAAAAAAAAATTCTTATCATCCAGCAATCAAGCTGAAATTATTCATCTGGTAATATTGTAGGTCAGGCCGGACCTGGTGTTGGCGTGCCTCAGTCGGTAGCGCGCCACGCTCGTAATCTGCATTTCCCAGGTTCGAGTCTCGCTTGAGCCAGCGTTCAGATTTATGTCCGCAAAACCCACCCTTCCCTCAGTCACTAGGGGACGCCAATGAGCTTGGAAAGGCTGCCGTCCATCGAATGGGACGTTAAGCTGTGGTCTCGTGTGCGAGAGAGAGCCATGCACAATGTACATTAAAGAACACGCTGGATCTGGATGACCTTGACGGAAGGTTACCACCTGTCTCCCAACAGCTGTCCAGTGGGTTCCCAGTCTTCTCTGAGCCTCTGTGGTCCTTGTGACCTGGTCATTTAGCCTATTGTGTGAAAACATACTGCAGGTCAGAGGTCAAACAACCCGACTGTCAGACAAGCGATTTACGCTTTAATGAGCTGGAAATGAAATTGGCTGTCACGTGATAAGCAACAATGAGATCTTTCTTCAAAAATTTAAGATTAGTATCTTTTCCGCAATTCTAAAATGCAAAAAATAAATACTGCCCACGATGTAAGCTGCGGTGTAAATGCTACAAGAAATAGTGAGTTGAAAACCGTGTAATTAAACAGAGACGGTAATTTATTTTTTTTTCCTTGAATTGAAATAAAGTGTGTTGTAAAAAAAAAATTTTTTTGCGTAGATAGAAATACAACCCGATGAATTTGGACCTAACAATTCCAGAAGTTTAATATCCTTGATTTATGGTACAAACCCTTAATCTGTCAGTTGTTCTGTTGTACAACCATTCAATAGCCAGATTGCTCTGTGGTATCAACCATTCAATCGCCAAACTGATCTATGATATCAACCATCCAATAGCCAGATTGCTTCATATCAATGGTTCTCAACCTTTTATGCTTCACGTACCCCCTGGAAATGTATATGTAACTGGCGTACCCCTTGTATAGATAGATAAAACTATAGTTATAGTATAACAATGGTAATAAAATAAAACATATATATCAGTGGTTCTCAACCTTTTATGCTTCACATACCCCCTGGAAATGTGTATGTAACTGGCGTACCCCTTGTATAGATAGATAAAACTATAGTTATAGTATAACAATGGGAATAAAATAAAACCTATATATCAGTGGTTCTCAAACTTTTATGCTTCACGTATCCCCTGGAAATGTGTATGTAACTGGCGTACCCATTGTATAGATAGATAAAACTATAGTTATAGTATAACAATGGGAATAAAATAAAACCTATATATCAGTGGTTCTCAAACTTTTACGCTTCACGTACCCCCTGGAAATGTGTATGTAACTGGCGTACCCCTTGTATAGATAGATAAAACTATAGTTATAGTATAACAATGGGAATAAAATAAAACCTATATATCAGTGGTTCTCAACCTTTTATGCTTCACGTACCCCCTGGAAATGTGTATGCAACTGGCGTACCCCTTGTATAGATAGATAAAACTATAGTTATATTATAACAATGGGAATATAATAAAAAATATATATATCAGTGGTTCTCAAACTTTTATGCTTCACGTACCCGCTGGAAATGTGTATGTAACTGGCGTACCCCTTGTATAGATAGATAAAACTATAGTTATAGTATAACAATGGGAATAAAATAAAACATATATATCAGTGGTTCTCAACCTTTTATTCTTCACGTATCCCCTGGAAACTTGTATGTAACTGGCGTACCCATTGTATAGATAGATAAAACTATAGTTATAGTATAACAATGGGAATAAAATAAAACCTATATATCAGTGGTTCTCAACCTTTTATGCTTCACGTACCCCCTGGAAATGTGTATGCAACTGGCGTACCCCTTGTATAGATAGATAAAACTATAGTTATATTATAACAATGGGAATATAATAAAAAATACATATCAGTGGTTCTCAAACTTTTATGCTTCACGTACCCCCTGGAAAAGTTTAAGGAACTGGCGTACCCCTTGTATAGATAGATAAAACTACAGTTATAGTATAACAATGGGAATAAAATAAAACATATATATCAGTGGTTCTCAACCTTTTGTGCTTCACGTACCCCCTGGAAATGTGTATGTAACTGGCGTACCCCTTGTATAGATAGATAAAACTATATAGTATAAAAATGGGAATAAAATAAAACATATATATCAGTGGTTCGCAACCTTTTTATGCTTCACGTACCCCCTGGAAATGTGTATGTAACTGGCGTACCCCTTGTATAGATAGATAAAACTATAGTTATAGTATAACAATGGGAATAAAATAAAACCTATATATCAGTGGTTCTCAAACTTTTATACTTCACGTATCCCCTGGAAATGTGTATGTAACTGGCGTACCCATTGTATAGATAGATAAAACTATAGTTATAGTATAACAATGGGAATAAAATAAAACCTATATATCAGTGGTTCTCAAACTTTTACGCTTCACGTACCCCCTGGAAATGTGTATGTAACTGGCGTACCCCTTGTATAGATAGATAAAACTATAGTTATAGTATAACAATGGGAATAAAATAAAACCTATATATCAGTGGTTCTCAACCTTTTATGCTTCACGTACCCCCTGGAAATGTGTATGCAACTGGCGTACCCCTTGTATAGATAGATAAAACTATAGTTATATTATAACAATGGGAATATAATAAAAAATATATATATCAGTGGTTCTCAAACTTTTATGCTTCACGTACCCGCTGGAAATGTGTATGTAACTGGCGTACCCCTTGTATAGATAGATAAAACTATAGTTATAGTATAACAATGGGAATAAAATAAAACATATATATCAGTGGTTCTCAACCTTTTATTCTTCACGTATCCCCTGGAAACGTGTATGTAACTGGCGTACCCATTGTATAGATAGATAAAACTATAGTTATAGTATAACAATGGGAATAAAATAAAACCTATATATCAGTGGTTCTCAACCTTTTATGCTTCACGTACCCCCTGGAAATGTGTATGTAACTGGCGTACCCATTGTATAGATAGATAAAACTATAGTTATAGTATAACAATGGGAATAAAATAAAACCTATATATCAGTGGTTCTCAACCTTTTATGCTTCACGTACCCCCTGGAAATGTGTATGCAACTGGCGTACCCCTTGTATAGATAGATAAAACTATAGTTATATTATAACAATGGGAATATAATAAAAAATATATATATCAGTGGTTCTCAAACTTTTATGCTTCACGTACCCGCTGGAAATGTGTATGTAACTGGCGTACCCCTTGTATAGATAGATAAAACTATAGTTATATTATAACAATGGGAATATAATAAAAAATACATATCAGTGGTTCTCAAACTTTTATGCTTCACGTACCCCCTGGAAAAGTTTAAGGAACTGGCGTACCCCTTGTATAGATAGATAAAACTACAGTTATAGTATAACAATGGGAATAAAATAAAACATATATATCAGTGGTTCTCAACCTTTTGTGCTTCACGTACCCCCTGGAAATGTGTATGTAACTGGCGTACCCCTTGTATAGATAGATAAAACTATATAGTATAAAAATGGGAATAAAATAAAACATATATATCAGTGGTTCGCAACCTTTTTATGCTTCACGTACCCCCTGGAAATGTGTATGTAACTGGCGTACCCCTTGTATAGATAGATAAAACTATAGTTATAGTATAACAATGGGAATAAAATAAAACCTATATATCAGTGGTTCTCAACCTTTTATGCTTCACGTACCCCCTGGAAATGTGTATGTAACTGGCGTACCCCTTGTATAGATAGATAAAACTATAGTTATAGTATAACAATGGGAATAAAATAAAACCTATATATCAGTGGTTGTCAACCTTTTATGCTTCACGTACCCCCTGGAAATGTGTATGTAACTGGCGTACCCCTTGTATAGATAGATAAAACTATAGTTATAGTATAACAATGGGAATAAAATAAAACATATATATCAGTGGTTCTCAACCTTTTCTGCTTCACGTACCCCCTGGAAATGTGTATGTAACTGGCGTACCCCTTGTATAGATAGATAAAACTATATAGTATAAAAATGGGAATAAAATAAAACATATATATCAGTGGTTCTCAACCTTTTATGCTTCACGTACCCCCTGGAAATGTGTATGTAACTGGCGTACCCCTTGTATAGATAGATAAAACTATAGTTATAGTATAACAATGGGAATAAAATAAAACCTATATATCAGTGGTTCTCAACCTTTTATGCTTCACGTACCCCCTGGAAATGCGCATGTAACTGGCGTACCCCTTGTATAGATAGATAAAACTATATAGTATAAAAATGGAAATAAAATAAAACCTATATATTAGCCATGCCCAACCTTTTATACTTCACGTACCCCCTGGAAACGTGTATGTAACTGGCCTTCCCCGTGTATAGATAGATAAAATTATAATTATAGCATAACAATGGAAATAAAATTAAACACTGACTTTGTTACTAGCCCTAGCGACTACTTTGTTACTAGTTCTATCTGGTAACCTTCGTGTTAGATAACACGAAGGTTGCCAGATCACTAATTTCTAAAAAAAAAATTGTTGCCAGATATTTTTTCTGAATTCTGTAATCAACCGTAATGTTTGGATATTTTTTTGAGCGACTGTACATCTAGTGTTTTACCGCTGAATTCCTCAACTATTTACAATGCGACACCATTTTAAAATCATACAGATTTCTAATTGATTGTATTGCTTTTAAACTTGAACGACATTTATGTTTTAGGTTTCATGATTTTATATCCGAGCCTCTTACACCCCGGGCATCTTTTAACTGACCTTTGCTTTTTACAACCAATTTTTGTGATTCTAAGATATACCGGATAATTTAATCGACTGTTCTTCGTTCTCGTTATCATCTGCTTTGATTTTATTTTATATTAGTTCTTTTACTTGTTATTCTTTACTTGTTATTTATACACTCGTTGGGGCGGGGGTGGCTCAGTCGGTAGCGCGCCAGGCTCGTAATCTGTAGTTCCCAGGTTCGAGTTCAGCGTTGAGATTTATCTCCGCAAAAATTCCCCGCCCTGCCCACGGTCAGTAGGGGACACCGATGGGCTTGGAGGGGCCGCCGTCTGTCGGATGGGACGTTAAGCCGTGGCCCCGTGTGCGGGAGAGCCATACCCTGTGCACGTTAAAGAACACGCTGGATGGCCTTGACGGGAGGCTACCATCTGTCTCCCAACAGCTGTTCCAGTGGGTCCCCTCACCCAACCTTCTCTGAGCCTTCGGGGTCCTTGTGACCTGGCCATTTAGCCCATGGTGTGCAAAAAAGTGCCGCTCAGAGGTAAAACAACCCAACCTATACACTCGATGTTTGTTGCTTTACATTATTTCAATGTTCGAGTTTTGTGACATTTTAAATTTTGGTTGTTTGTTTTGTGTCTTTTATTCTTTGTCTTCTTTCGGCGTATAAGAGTCTCAGTCGTCACTGCACTTTAGAACTCCAAACAACCGAACTTCCAAAGAGCGTGGGTGGCTCAGTCGGTAGCGCGCCGAGCTTGTAATTTGTAATTCCCAAGTTCCAGCCTCATTTGCGCCAGAGAGATTTTTCACCGCAAAACTCTCTGCCATTCCCACGGTCAGTACGAGACACCGAAGGGCTTGGAAAGACCGCCATCCGTCGGATGGAACGTTAAGCCGTGGCGCCGTGTGTGGGAGAGCCATAGCCTGTGCACGTTAAAGAACACGCTGTATGGCCTTGACGGGAGGCTCCATCTGGAGGCTATTCCAGTGGGTCCCCTCCCCCAACCTTCTCGGAGCCTTCGGGGTCCATGTGACCTGGCCATTTAGCCCATGTTGTGCAAAAAAAGTGCCGCTCAGAGGTAAAACAACCCAACTCTCCCAGCCTTCGGGATCCTTGTGACCTGGCCATTTGGCCCTTTGTGTCTAAAAGAAAGTGCCGCTCAGAGGTAAAACAATCCAACCAAATTATTTTCTAGGTTTCCACGTTATCGAGTGCAAACACTCCACGTATTTTAATTTGAGAAAATGAAATTAAAAAAAAATGTTCGAAGTGATCACGCCCCCTGCAGCCCAAGTCAGATATCGAAAAAGATCAAGTATCCACAGCCAGAATATTTGTAAGTGGAACATGTGTGTGTCGTGTCCGCAAGTGTGGATCCTGTAATGGTTGGGGGTGGCAGACTCTTCCTTGTACATTGTTGTACTCTTGCATTGTTGGACACAAGGAGAGGTAATTTCTTTCGTCATTACTTATCTTTCAGACGGTAATTTACGGGGGAATCGCTAAGAAAATTTCTCTCCGCCCACCTCAACTGGTGTATTGGCGTCGAAGGACGTTCACCTTACTCTCCAGAAGACTCTTGAAGTATTTAGAACTCCAGCATTGTTGTATTTATATCAGAGGAGTACTTTTTATTGGAAGGCAAATAACTTGTAGGAATCATATTTTCTGTTTGTTTGGTCAAATAGTTTAATTTTTTTTTGTCAGACAGATAAATTGGGTAAATAAAACGCTGAAGTGGATTTATGCGCGCTGAGAAAGTTTAGACTTTCATTTTCAAGTTTTATTTTTTCGTGGTTGGCTGGTGGAAGTAATTATTTTTTTTTCCCAGACATTCAGTCATACCCAGGGGGCACATCAGGCTCGTAGTCTGCGGAATATTGGTTCGAGTCCCGCCTGGGATCAGGGTGATTAGGACCGGTAGCGCGCCAGGCTCGTAATCTGCAGTTCCAAGGTTCGAGTCCCAATTTGCCTAGCGTTAAGTCTTACTACCGTGTACGTGAGAGACATAACCTGAACACGTTAAAGAACATCTGTATGACTTTGACGGGAGGCTACCATCTGTCTCTAAACAGCTGTACGGCGAGTCCTGTTTCCCCCAATCTTCTCTGAGCTTTTGGGGTCCTTGTGACCTAGCCATTCTGTGCAAAAAATTCCGCTTGGAGTTTCTTTGGGGTTGGGTTAGGTTGTTTTACCTCTAAGCGGCACTTTTTTGCACACAATGGACTAAACAGGTCACAAGGATCCCGAAGTCTCAGTGAAGGTAGGAGGGGACCCACTGGCAAGCTGTACACTGAGGCACGGCTTAACGATTCTTCCGACGGATGGCGGCCTTTCCAAGCTCATCGGTGTCCCCTACTGACATGGGCAGGAAGTTTTACGGAGATAAATCTGAACTCTGACCCAGGCGGGACTCTAATCTGGGAACTACAGATTACGAAACTGGCACACTATCGACTGTGCCACACCCGCCCTCCCCACGAAATGAAAGTGAGAATCCATACGATTTCTAAACGGTTCTCAGTGGTCCGTATGTATGTCCGTGGCAGCCATAATTCATTGGAAATTCTTGGTAGACCTTCAAAAATTTAACCGTTTCAGGTTGTTGCTTTAAGTAGTATCAATTTGTTCCGAGTCCTAATTCTAAAAGGACGGCTTGGTAGAATCAGAAATATTTACCACGCTCTTCCTATGGGAAAGGGTAATCGCTGCTGCCTAATCCACTGTTGCCGGGGCGGGGGTGGCTCAGTCGGTAGCGCGCCACACTCGTAATCTGCAGTTCCCAGGTTCGAGTCCCCAGCTGGGCCAGCGTTGAGATTTATCTCCGTTAAATTCCCCGCCCTGCCCTCGGTCAATAGGGAACACTGATGGTCTTGGAAAAGACACCGTCCTTTGTTTGGGACTTTAAGTCGTGGTTCTGTGTACGAGACAGTCTGTGCACGTTAAAGAATGTATTGGATGGCTATGACGGGAGTCTACCATCTGTCTCCCAAAAGCAGTTTCGTGGGTCCCCTCCCCCAGCATTCTCTTAGCCTTCCGGGTCATTGTGACCTGGCTATTTACTCCCATTGTTTTAAAAAAAAAGTGCTTCTCAGATGTAAAACAACCCAACATATACACGTGTTGGGTTGTTTTACCTCTGAGCGGCACTTTTTTGCACACCATGGGCTAAATGGCCACGTCACATGGACCCCGAAGGCTCAGAGAAGACTGGGGGAGGAAATCCACTGGAACAGCTGTTGGGACACAAATGGTAGCCTCCCGTCAAGGCCATCCAGCGTGTTCTTTAACGTGCACAGGGTATGAATTTTTCCGCACACGGATCCACGGCTTAACGTCCCTTCCAACGGACGCGGCCTTTCCAAGCCCATCGGTGTCCCCTACTGACCGTGGGCAGAGCGGGGAATTTTGCGAAGATCAATCTCAATGCTGACCCAGCTGGGACTCGAATCTGGGAACTACATATTACGAGCCTGGCGCGCTACCGACTGAGTCACCCCTGCCCCAATTTATTGATGCGGACAAAGTTTAGACTTTCGGATTCAAGTTTGTTTTTTCAAGGTTGACTGAGAAAGTAATTATTTTTTTTTCTCTCGCATTCAATCATACTCTAGGGGCACATCAGGGTCGTGGTCTGCAGAATATAGGTTCCAGTCCCGCCTGGGAACAGGGTGACTAGGGCCGGTAGCGCGCCAGGCTCGTAATCTGCAGTTGCCAGGTTTGAGTCCCAACTTGGCTAGCGTCGAGACTAGTCACCAGAAAACTCACGTTGTCCTCGTTCAGTAGGGGGCATCAGTGAGCTTGAAAAGGCCGCCGTCCATTGGAGGGGTTGTTTTACCTCTGAGCGGCACTTTTTTGTACACCATGGGCTAAATGGCCAGGTCATATGGACCCCAAAAGGCTCAGAGAAGGTTGGGGGAGGGAACCCAGTGGAACGGCTGTTGGGAGACAGAATGTAGCCTCCCGTCAAGGCCATCCAGCGTGTTCTTTAACGTGCACAGGGTACGGCTCTCCCTCCCGCACACGGGCTACGGCTTACCGTCCCATCCGACGGACGGCGGCATTTACAAGCCCATCGGTGTCCCCTACTGACCGTGGGCAGGGCGGGGAATTTTGTGGAGATAAATCTGAACGCTGGCCCAGCTGGGACTCGAACCTGGGAACACAGATTTCGAGCCTGGCGCGCTACCAACTGAGCCACCCCCGCCCCTATACACGCGTTGAATCTGTGCGAAAGGGGTAGTCAAGGAATAATGCCCACGATATTAACCTGTAGTGCACTAAGAATCATAATATACAGATTTGATATTAAAATTTAGATCCGGTCAACGCCGCCTACAATTCAAACAGCTGAAAAATGAGACATCATAAAGCTATCAAAACAATTGCTTCAAACAACAATGCTTCTGCAGCACTGAAGGTGAATCTTTCGAAGCACCAACTGTCCTTCCAAGGTACCAAAGGCTCTTTGTTTTCAGAGTACCTCCTAGCACGTGAAGAATGCATTCCGAAAACATACACAAAGGCGGTTTTAAACGTCAATGAACGGCACTGTCACGAGTAACGTGGTAGGGGCCCGCTCTCGCCAGAGTCCCGTGGCCCTCCCAACCAGCCCCCTGGAGTCCTGGCACAAATTCCCTCTTCCTCGTGTGTACCTGTTGTCGATAATTCACACCCTTCACAGACTTATGATTGGCTAGTCTTTTGTGTGGGAATGTGGCGATGGATGCAGGGCTCATGTGGAAGACAGTGATAAATTGACTGGAAGGGAAGGTGAGAGGGAAAGCAGAAAGCCAAGTGAGAAGGTTGCTCTTCATTTTTGGTAGATTAGGAAACTGCACGAATTCCTTTTTTTTGGGTTTCTGTTAGGATGCAAAAATATCGCATGTTTTTGTTATGAGTAATTTGTTATATGAAATTATGTCTGTAAAGAAAATATTTTTTTTGTCCCAGAATACGAAATTAATTCTGAGTCTTTGGGATCCTTGTGGTTTCTGGTTATTTAGCCCATTGTGTGAATAACAGTAACGTTTAGAGGTTGGGTTACCTCTGAGCGGCACTTTTTTGCACACCATGGGCTAAATGGCCAGGTCACAAGGAGCCCGAAGGCTCAGAGAAGGTTGGGGGAGGAGATCCACTGGAACAGCTGTTGGGAGACAGATGGTAGCCTCCCGTCAAGGCCATCCAGCGTGTTCTTTAACGTGCACAGGGTATGGCTCTTCCGCACACGGAGCCACGGCTTAACGTCCCTCCGACGGACGACGGCCTTTCCAAGCCCATCGGTGTCCCTTACTGACCGTGGGCAGGCGGGGAATTTTGCGGAGATAAATCTCAACGCTGATTCAGCTGGAACTCGAGCTTTGCGCGCTACCGACTGAGCCACCCCCGCCCCAATATATCGAGCGAAATTCACTTGCAGTTTCTAGGTGATCGGCTAATATATGTGTTGTTATTAATTTAATTATTTCCTCTCTATTATAATTATTATTTGAGAAATAGTAATAATAAATGACAAAAATAACATTCGTTCATAGTAAACGGTAAAAAATAACGTTGCCATTATTATTATTATTAACAGAGAAATAGTAATAAACAAAATGATCGCAAAATAACGTATGTTGTCGTTATTTTTATTATTAAGGGAGAAAGAATAAGAAAGGACAACATAACGTATGCTGTCGTTATTATTATTTACAGCACGAAAAGGTCATTTCAGTTATTGTAATACAATTTTCGTGGAGCAGAAAGAGTGACAGTCATGTGCAAAATTTAATATTAAATTTCACAAAACTGAGCCCCATATCTAAGTCATGCTGAAAGATTAACTTTCAGCTTATTCCAAATTAACATTTAAACAATACCAAACTTTGACACACGGAAACATTAGTGATGCGTCCACATAATTAGGTCTTGATCAATATGGTACCTTCGAATTGGATTGCGAATCAGTGGCTCAGTCGGTAGCGCGCCAGGCTTGTAATTCCCAGGTTCGAGTCCCAACTAGGCCAGCTTTCAGATTTATCTTCGCTAAATGTACCCGCCTTTGGTCGCAAACGGGATGCCAATGCGCTTGGAAAAACCGCCATTCATCCGACGCGACGCTATTCCAAGGACCCGTGTGCAAAGGATTAAACACGTAGATGGTAGCCTCACGTGAAGGCCATTCAATTTCCTAATAGCTCTCCAGTGAGTCCCCTTCTCCCAGGGGCGGGGGTGGCTCAGTCGGCAGCGCGACAGGGTCGTGATCTGCAGTTCCCAGGTTGGAGTCCCAGCTGGGCCAGCGTTGATATTTATCTTCGTAAAATTCCCCGTCCTGCCATCAGTCAGTAAGGGACATCAGTGGGCTTGGAAAATCCACCATCTATAGGATGGGATGTTAAGCCGTGGCCCCGTGTGCTGAAGAGCCATACCTTGTGCAAGTTAAAGAACACGTTCGATGGCCAATGTGTATCCCAACAGCTGTTCCAGTGGGTTCACAGAGAGGTGACCATCTATCTATCTCTCAATAGCTGTTCCAGTGGGTACTCTCCCCCCAACATTCTCTGAGCCTTCGAAGTCCTTGTGACCTGTCCACTTAGCCCATTGTGTGCCAAAAATTCCGCTCAGAGGCAAAAACAACCAAATTTAGGCCTGTGGTTTTTCGTTTAATTATTATTAATTTACCTGATATGCATTGTTCTGCCTTATTTTCTATTTTTTGCATTTGAATGATTTACAGATATTATTTCTCCAACAGAATATACGACCCTAAGTCAAAAGAAGATAAAGCTCCAGGAAGAGGAGGCAAATACCATTTGCCGGTCATCCACACCGCCATCCTTCAAACTCTCCATCCTCACTGCATGCAAGCGGACCTCACCACAAAATGGGGGCCAGCCACACCTTAAAAGACTTTCAGTAGAGGTAAGTCCTTTCTTCACGAAGCTCATGCAACAATCCTTGTAATACAGTTGAGATGAAGATCCCAATCCGTTTCCGTAGCAACCGCTGCTAAGTAAACGATGGCTGCCATAGCAACCGTCGCCAGGGGGCGTGGGGCCGGAGGAAGATGCCAAATGACTGTAGTTATCCAAAGCGGTTGTCTGGACTGAGCTGTCATTACGACTGCAAAGGGTAATATTTTTTTCTGTTCTGGAAAAGAGGAATATATTCGTTCCTTGATTCTTTAATTGCACATTGCCGGACACTTGCAAACCGAAATATTAGGAATATATTAACTTCTTTTTTTTTTCTCTCGTTTTAGCCGCAGGAGTGTGAGATTCGTAGAACATTTTTTTATGGGTGGGGGGAGATATCCCATCATTCTTCTCAAAGACACGTTCATTTAAGTATTAGGTAAAGCATTAGTTCGATGCTATGCAAAATGAACTAAACGTCGGAGCAGTTTTTGATGTTGATGACTTTAGCCACATTATTATAGCTCTGAGGTTTTATCTCCGAGAGGCACTTTTTTGTCATAATGGGCTAAATGAGCGCTTAAGGTTACAAGGACGCCAGCGGTTCAGAAACATACCTTTAGCCACCCAGGGTGGCTCAGTTGGTAGCGCTCCAAACTCATAACCTACAGTACCCGGGTTCAAGTCCCATCTGGGCCAGGGTTGAGATTTATCTCCACAAAAGTCCCCACCCTGCCCACGGTCAGTAAGGGACAATGATGGGCTTGGAAAGGCTGCAATCCATCGGATGGGACATTAAGCCGAGGCTCCGTGTGTGGGAGAGCCATAGCCTATGCACGTTAAAAACACGCTGATGGCCTTGACAGGAGGCTACCATCTGACTCATAAAAGCTGTCTACTCAGTCGCTTTCCTACAAACTACTCTGAGCCCTTGGGGTCCTTGTGACCTCGTCATTTAGTGCGGTGGACTAAGAACCCACCTAATACTCAGACCAAAATTGAGAATGTACCTACATACCAAACCTTCATGCAGCCATGGACTACGGGTTGGGTTGTTTTACCTCTGAGCGGCACTTTTTTGCACACCATGGGCTAAATGGCCAGGTCACATGGACCCCGAAGGCTCAGAGAAGGTTGGGGGAGGGGACCCACTGGAACAGCTGTTGGGAGACAGATGGTAGCCTCCCGTCAAGGCCATCCAGGGTGTTCTTTAACGTGCACAGGGTATGGCTCTCCCGCACACGGGGCCACGGCTTAACGTACCATCCGACGGAAGGCGGCTTTTCCAAACCCATCGGTGTCCCCTACTGACCGTGGGCAGGGTGGGGAATTTTGCGGAGATAAATCTCAACGCTGACCCAGCTGGGACTCAAACCTGGGAAGTACAGATTACGAGCCTGGCGCGCTACCGACTGAGCCACCCCCGCCCCCATGGACTACGGAGGTCTTATCAGACTTCGCAATTTTCCTCTCCAGACGTGTCTCTTTTGAGCTACAACTGCTGCATTTGGCAACTCTAGGCCAATTCTAGCAAGGTCCTATTTGATATTGTCTGCCCATCGCATCCTAGGTCTCCCCCCTTTTTCTGATACCCTTAGGCACACTGTTCATAATCCTCTTTGCCAATCTGCAGCTGTGCATACGGGCAACATGGTTAAACCAATGCAGTTTCTCTCTGCACACAATGTTGCTCAAAGGAGGTTGACGACTCCTTCTAATCTCATCATTACTACAAAGTTGAACCACCTAAAACTCAAGATACAGCCCAAACATCTAGAATCAAAAGCATCAAGTTTCTTGTTATCCTGCTTACAAATGGTCCATGTTTCGCTACCATAACTAACCTTAGAAAGAACCAAACTATTATACAGCCTAATTTTAGTCTATAGGCGTACATGCCTATTTTTCCACACTCTCCATAGATTCTTAAAAGTCTCGGCAGCAATTGCTATTCTCCTATTTATCTCATACCGCACATCAATAGTACCTATTTACAAATCTGTTACATTCCCTACCCACAACACCTAATGCCCATAATCTGGATGTGGGCTCAGTCGGTAGCGCTCCAGGCTCGTAATCTGTAATTCCCAGGTTCGAGTCCCAGCTGGGTCAGCGTTGAAATTTATCTACGCAAAATTCCCCGCTCTGCCCACGGTCAGTAGGGGACTCCACTAAGCTTGGAAAGACCACCGTCTGTCGGATGGGACGTTAAGCCGTGGTCCCATGTGTGGGAGAGAGCCATACCCTGTGCGCGTTAAAGAACACACTGGATGGCCTTGACGGGAGACTACCATCTGTCTCCCAACAGCTGTTCCAGTGGGTCCCTTCCCCCAACCTTCTCTGAGCCTTCGGGGTCCATGTGACCTGGCCATTTAGCCCATGGTGTGCAAAAAAGTGGCGTTCAGTGGTAAAACAACCCAACCAATAATCTGGTCATAACTTTCTCTGAGCCTTCGGGATCTTTGTGACCCGGCCATTTAGCCCATTGTGTGCAAAAACAGTGCCGTTCAGAGGTAAAACAACCCAACTTATATATTGATTCTCGAAACCCTGCCTTTATTTTTTGTACATCCAGAAGGTATTTTCCGAAACCAATATACGGTCTAAATAGAGGGATGTTGTGCATTGATGGTAGTTACTCATCTGAAATAGATGGTAATAATTATAATCTTACTCGCATAGCTTATTCTTTCCTCCTTCAAATATTTTTTGACTCTGTATCCAAACTGCTGTGATGTCATGAAATATACATTAACTCCTGCTGTGATGGCAAAGTCAGATTCCTCTGATCAGTTACCTCGTCATTCCAGTGCAGCCTCTTTGGGTTCATTAGGTTTCTGCGATGCCCGTGGGCTTCCGAAAGAAATGTCTTCAAATTAGTTGGAAAAGTACATTCATCAAAAACCACGATGGTTACCACTGAGCGGCACTTTTTTGGCACACAGTGGAAAATTTCATTCATTCAGTGTGTTTTTTAGAGTGTACAGGGTATGGCACTCTTTCATATCGGGATGGCTCAGTTGGTAGCGCGCCAGGATCGCATTTTGCATTTCCCAGGTTCGAGAACCAGCTGGGCCAACGTTGATATTTATCTCCGCAAAACTCCCCGCCCTGCCCATGGTCAGTAGGGGACACCGATGGGCTTGAAAGGCCGCCGTTTCGTCGGATGGGACGTTAAGCCGTGGCTCCGTGTGCGGGAGAGCCACACCCTGAGCACGTTAAAGCACACGCTGGATGGCCTTGACGGGAGGCTACCATCTGTCTCCCAACAGCCGTTCCAGTGGGTCCCCTCCTCCAATCTTCTCTGAGCCCTCGGGGTCCTTGTGACCTGGCCATTTAGCCCATTGTGTGCAAAAATAGTGCTGCTCAGAGGTAAAACAACGAACCTGCTCACGATCAGTAGGGGACACTAATAATTTTGAAAAGTCGCCGTCCATCGGATGGGACGTTAAGCCGTGACTCCCATGTGCGGGAGAGCTATACCTTGTGCAGTCAACGAACACTCTGGATGGCCTTGACGGGAGGCTTCCATCTGACTCTTAACAGCTATCCAGTGGGTCCCCTCCCCCAGCATTCTCTAAACCCTTGGGGTCCTTGTGACCTGACTGTTAAGCCCATTGTCTGCAAAAAAAAAAAAAAAAACCATTGTTAAACCGAGTGGTTAGCACGCTTGGCTACTGATCTAAGGGACCTGGGTTCGAGCCCCGGATTAGGCATGGATGTGTGTGTCGTTTTTCTGCTGAGGTCCTGCCATCCTCTCAGATCTCCTACTGTGGCATATAAACTGACAGGCTCCTGTCAGACCTCTGTGGCAAGCAGCTGCTTGAGGGGGTATTTATTTATTTTTTATTTTTAAAACCAAAACAACCCAAAAATAAAAGCTTCAATAGTTTAAGATTTTATCGAAACAGGAACCATATTATTGGCATTTTTCTCAAGTGAGGCATTATTTCCCTATTTAAAAAAAAAAACGCGAACTCTGGTGAACACGAACCCAATAAAAACAACTAGAACCGAGATTCTCAAAAAAAAAAAACAATATAAACAAGACCTTGAATTTTTCTCCCCAGGGAGAGTGAAAGTTCATCAAAATAATCACTATATCAACGTTCCCCATCGGAGAAACATCAAGAGGGCTAACTGATGAACGTGTCGTGAAAAGATCCTCCCACCGAACATCGGGGAAATGATCTCCGATACAGAAACACAAGCTCTTCTGATATCTCTTAGTTGAAAGGTTTTTGAGCAGTCATATAGATATCACGATCAAGCACTGAATTCCGCTGATGAAATCTTCGCCGGCATTACTGAAGGCGATCACTTTTCGCTTCGGCTGTGAAAAAACAGCTGATGTGTGTATACTGATGGTTCGTGCAGTTGGGATAGAAAGTGCTAAAAATAATCTATAGTTCGCTTTCTACCTCTTTAATTCGTGTAGTTTAGAGACTGACTTCCTTAGAAGATTGTCTTAAAAAACTTTTCGTATTCTTTGTAAATGAGGGGTTGTGTTACCTCTGAGCAGCACTTTTTTGCACACAATGGGCTATATGGCCAGGTCACAAGGACCCCGAAGGCTCAGAGAAGGTTGGGGAGGGGACCCACTGGAACAGCTGTTGGGAGACAGATGGTAGCCACCCGTCAAGGCCATCCAGCGTGTTCTTTAACGTGCACAGGGTGTGGCTGTCCCGCACACGAGGCAACGGCTTAACATCCCATCTGACAAAAGGCGGCCTTTCCAAGCCCATTAGTATCCCCTACTGACCGTGGGCAGGGCGGGAAGTTTTGCGGAGATAAATCTCAACGCTGGCCCAGCTGGGACTCGAACCTGGGAACTGCAGATTACGAGCCTGACGCGCTACTGACTGTGCCACACCGCCCCTGTAAATGAGGACCATTATTTGCATATTCTTTGCCATCTTCCGAAAATTGCACGGGACTTCCCCAGTCGATTGTTTTAAACGTTTTGTTACTCGAACTGTCCATAATTGGTTGTTTCCCACTTTATGATTATTCTAGATTAGAAATTAAGCTCTATATTAGATTGTTTCGCACTTTTTCTTACTCTACATTAGAAAGAATCCTTCGTAGCAGATTGTTTTTTTTTTGCACATATTGGGATTATTCTGGGTTAGAAAGATTGTTCTGCATTTTCCGATTATTCTACGTTAGAAAGTATGCTCAGTAACAGATTGTTTCACACTTTCCGATTATTCTGTATTAGAAAGGATTTTTCGTAGTAGATTGTTTCAAATAATGCTGTTCTATATTAGAAAGGACCCTCCTACATATACTTTTTCTCACTCTCCAATTACTGTAGGTTAGACTGAACCCTCAGTAGTAGATTATTTATTATAAAGTCAAATTCTGATATATTAGTGAAGGGTTACAACTTCTAAATTAGGTCTGTCATGTGTCACATGTGATTATTGCTTATATCAGAATAATTTCGTATGGTAGATCAGTCTTTTATGTGTGTATATGTGTATTATGTTTTATGTGTGTCATATTTAATGTGTGTGTTTATTCCAAATGCTATAAAAATATATAATTATATATATATCATGTACTCTGAGATATTATTGGATTACAGATGGATCTGAGATATTATTGGATGGATTACTTCCCATCCCATATTATGGGGTGGAGTTTTGCTCAGTCGGTATCGCGCCAGGCTCATAATCTAAATTTCCAAGGTTCGAGACCCAGCTGGGTCAGCGTTGAGATTTATCTCCGCAAAACGCCCTCCCTCGGTCAGTAGCGGACACCGATGGGCTTGGAAAGGCCGCCGTCCGTCAGATGGGACGCTATGCCATGGACTGTGTGCGAGAGAGAGACCTGTGCACGTTAGAGAACACGCTGGATGGCCTTGACGGGAAGCTACCATCTGTCTGCCAACAGCTGTTAAAGTGGGTCCCCTCAACCTCCTCTGACTTCTTGGAGTCTTTGTGACCTGACTATTGAGTGCAAAAAAGTGTCGCTCAGAAGGAAAACAACTCAGTATCCCAACCCACAATAATTTTGGATTTATAAATATGTTTTTGTATTAACTTTGCGTTATAAATGTCCTGATTCTTTCAGTGCTAATCTAATTCCGATTACCATTGTGTTGAACAATGGGCACGAATGAGTTAGGATTAAGGCGGATTAAAGCTTAACACTTATTCATTACCTTTTAAAACATAGAATTTGGGTGGTATAAGTCAGCTTAAATCTCTCCAAAGTGAAACACAAAAATGGAAACCGAACTGCCATTGTTCCCGAATTTAGAGCAAACCAATTTTCACGTTAGAGATTAGAGATACGCACCTAAAAATGAAGCAATTGCAACTTGACAATCAAAATCACCTTGAATTCAACAAAAAAAAAGGGGGAAACACTCCTCAAACGGTGCCTTTTTTATCTTTTCAGCCTAAAACAAAATTGGCAGGAGACGTCACATTGGAATATTTTCAACTAGAGACGCGATAATCTTTATTAGGATAAAAAAAAAGACGCTCTTGACAAATAAAAATGTATTTTCGTATCCAATGTGCACCGCAGAATCTCTTAACCTTGACTTTAAAGTCTACTTTTTTAATGGACTACCTTGACTCGAAAATAGGTAGCAAGGGAATGATAATGTAGGACATTGTTAGCTGTCTTGTTATTGTCGCATTTGGGTGTCCGTTATTTTGATGGTGCCGCTACCTTGCCACTGGCTCGTTCTTGGTCGAAGAGGTATGCGTTTCCTGGTGCAGAGGTGGTTGATCAGGCCCCGCCCGCCCTCCTCCTTCCTGCGTGGGTTCTGGGCAACGGAATGAACATCACCTGACTCACAGATGTTGGCAACTGCACGTGCCGAAAGGGTGGTTGGTTCATCTGGTGTTGGATACAAGTTGTTCACCATTTAGTAAGTGTCTTCTTCAGTTTGTATTCTTTAACCCAACGTTTTCTAAGATTACGTTCTAGCTTTGTTCTTTAAGAGAGGGAGGAGTTATTTAAATTGTTTTTTTTCCTACATTTTGTGCGTAATCGTATGATGTGGTGATAAACGATACATCAAAAAAGGACAACTTTTCATGGAGAATTGAGTTTTTTTAATATCTGAGCTGCACTTTTTTGGCACATAGTGAGCTATGTAACAGATACTGGTGATGTGAGGCATGAGATTAACGGGTGAATAGGGATTTTTACCGGGACTTTTAAGAATCTATAGAGAGTGTGGAGAAATAGGCGCATACACCTAAAGACTAAAATTAAACTGTATAATAGTTTGGTTCTTTCTAGGGTTAGTTATGGTAGTGAAACTTGGACACTTTGTAAACAATATAACAGGAAACTAGATGCTTTCGATTCTAGTTGCTTATGCAGTATCTTGGGCATTAGGTGGTTCAACTTTGTAACTAATGACGAGGTTAGGCAAAGGAGTCTGCAACCTTCTTTAACCCTTTGAAGCATAGTGGTTCCACACAGAAACCACTTACTTAAATTTTTATTTCTATACGCAGACTGGTTTTACAGCGAAACCACACTTCCTACATGGGTATTAGTGCGCCATCTATTGATCTCCATCGCAAATGATGGAGTATTCCATCATTTTTCTACGCATAAAGACGGCCCATACCAAATGTCATTAAAATCGGAAACAAAATCTAAATTCGTGCTTCAAAGGGTTAAGCAGCATATTGTGCAGAGAGAGACTCCTTTGGTTTGGCCATGTTGCCCGTTTTGAATAATTATAGATTGGCGAATAGGGTTATGAACAGTGTGCCTAAAGGGTTCAGAAAGAGTGGGGGGAGACCTAGGATGCGGTGGGCAGACAATGTCAAACAGGACCTTGTTAGAATTGGTGTGCAGTGGCCAGATGCAGTAGATGTAGCTCATGACAGATACGCTTGGAGAAATAAACTGCATGGTCTGGTCGACCCTCCTTAGCCCATGGCAGCTTGAGGATGAGGATGATGAGGTCAATGCCAAGTCACAAGGACCCTGAAAGCTCAGAAAAGGTTGGGAGGAAGGGGGCACAATAAACGGATGATAACCACCCGTCGAGGCCATCCAGTGTGTTCTTTAAAGCACATAAGAAGTGGACCCTCTTGCACAAGGAACGCTACACATAGACAGAAGGGTAATAAATAAAAGGTGTAGTCAAACTGAAGTATCCTATTGATAACTATTCAAAAAGTTCTAAGACTTTATATATTGCAGAAAAAAGTGCCGCTCAGAGGTAAAACAACCCAACACAGTCAATCAGTAGCTCGAATTTTCACTGGTAGGAAATGCCACAGAAGGTAAATAAAAATCCTCAACAGCGCCCTCTAACTAACCTCTAACGATGGAAGTTGTAAAATAAAAAAAATTTAAACGAATGCATCAAATGATCTATTAACGCTATAAATTCGGAGTTTTTCTAGTAGAATTTGATGATCAAGACGTTTATATCGGCAGCAATGAATCCTCTCTCCACCTTAGCACGGACAGGGGGAGGGGGAAATGATATTTTTTGTTATAGAGATTCGTTAGGCTCGGCAATAGTTTACGTAAATTCCCCTACGTTTCGGAGGGTTGGGTTGTTTTATCTCTGAGCGGCACTTTTTTTGCACACCATGGGCTAAATGGCCAGGTCATAGGAAACCCGAAGGCTCACAGAAGGTTGGGGGAGGGGACCCACTGGAACAGCTGTTGGGAGACAGATGGTAGCTTCCCGTCAAGACCATCCAGCGTGTTCTTTAACGTGTGTAAGGTATGGCTTGGGTTGTTTTATCTCTGAGCGGCACTTTTTTGCACACCATGGACTAAATGGCCAGGTCATAGGAAACCCGAAGGCTCAGAGAAGGTTGGGGGAGGGGCCCACTGGAACAGCTGTTGGGAGACAGATGGTAGCCTCCCGTCAAGACCATCTAGCGTGTTCTTTAACGTGCACAGCGTATGGCTTTCCCGCACACGGGGCCAGGGCTTAACGTCCCATCCGACGGACGGCGGCCTTTCCAAGCCCATCGGTGTCCCCTACTGATCGTGGGCAGGGCTCAGTGTGTGGGAGAGCCATACCCTGTGCACGTTAAAGAACACGCTGGATGGCCTTGACGGGAGGCTACCATCTGTCCCTAGAATTTCTGAAAACTCGGGTTTTTAGGACTCGGCGAGTATGAGTCCCAAATTATGAAAACTCGTCGAGTCCGAGTCGAGTCCGGATCTAAACCTAAACTCAAATCAATAAGCGAAAACGTTTAATATTTTGGAGTTCAATAACAATTCTCATAGCTGAAGTCTTTGTAACAAAATAAAATTACTAAAATTTGCTAAAATTAGAATTATTTATTATATTGCAAGATTTTCAACTGAGATTTGTGGTCGTGCCAAGAAATTATAAAGAAAATGTACTCAAATTTATTTATTAATCAATTCATTTATTTTCAAAAATTAAACTTTAAAACTAGATATAACTATTTGAACATTTATTTATTTCAAATTAATTGCTTTTTTTGGTCTTCAGGTAGAAATATTTGAGAAATACTAACGAATTAAGAGACTTGTCAGCAAGTCTCGATCTGATTGTAGTACAGAAGCTGACACTTATTGAAAATGTTCTTTCATTAGAAGTTGAAGTTGGTTTTATGGAGGAAAGTGCATTGTATAGGTCATCAAGATTACTTGTTCGTTTTCCAGTATTTCTGAAAAGCAAAAATTCTTGTTTAAGTTTGCTATAAATCTCGGATTCTTTTGGAGTTGGAGGTTCAGCTGCGTTTTTCAAAATTAAATCAAGTTCTTCCTCCATTATCAAATGTTTTTGATTTTCAACTATTATTAATTCTTGGTCTTGCGAAGCTTCCGTTGATTCATTATTATCTTCTTTTTGGTAAAGTCTTTTTAATAATTGTGTGGCTAAGTCTAAAGCCTGTTTATAGGTACAAATTTTGGATCTTTAAGCGCTTTGAACAAATTCATTAAATCTATATTTACTCGCTCATCAATTCTCTTCTCCATATTTTCTAATAATTCACACGCTAGTTTACTTTAACAATTCGAAATTGTTCTTTTCGTGTACTCCAATGTAATGCCAGCTGAATGCAGAGTCGTGTCGTTTCGGCTTAAAACTTCAATTGCCAATTTGGCAGGTTCAAGCGAATTCTGGAGATCTTTGAGATCGTTAAAATCGATGTCATCAAGCACGTGTGAACAGTTGAGATCTACTAAAGCTTCCTCGATGAATTTTTGTAGTTTCACAAACATGATTATCATATAAGCAAGAGAACTCCAACGAGTTTGACAATCTAAAACTAACTCAAGATTGTGGCCCAGTTTAGCTCTGATTTTTTCTTGTAATATTCCATTTTTAATGGAAGACAATCTAAAAAACTTAACCACTTTTCGAACGTTGTTAATTATTTGATGGATACTAACAACTTCTTCCATACCCTCCTCTGTTGTTGTTCTTATTTCAATATCCGCTCCATCAGCAAAAACATCTTCATTCTCATCTTCAGTATCAATTAATTCCTCTTCTTTTTCGCGGTTTGATTTTTTTCTTATATAAAGTATCGCACACTCCAAGATGTACTCCTCCGCAAAATTCCCCGCCCTGCCCACGGTCAGTAGGGGACACCGATGGGCTTGGAAAGGCCTCCGTCCGTCGGATGGGACGTTAAGCCGTGGCCCCGTGTGCGGGAGAGCCATACCCTGTGCACGTTAAAGAACACGCTGGATGGCCTTGACGGGAGGCTACCATCTGTCTCCTAACAGCTGTTCCAGTGGGTCCCCTCCTCCAACCTTCTCTGAGCCTTCGGGGTCCATGTGACCTGGCCATTTAGCCCATGTGTGCAAAAAAGTGTCGCTCAGAGGTAAAACAACCCAACCCAAGATGTACTCCATGATTGAGGCACAATTGATAAAATGTTGGACACTCCTTTCCAAATTTCACCATCAAAGAAGCGCCATCTCTTGTTGTGCCAACAATGTGTTGCTCATAATTTACTTCAAACGAAGCCAAATGGTGAGTAACCACTTCAAGTAATTGTGTTGCTGTACACGATCCGAATATACGAACTAGTCCAAGATTGTATGGTTCTTCATTTGGGGCGCCATGGAGAATTACATTGACATATTTCTTCGTTCGTGAGCTTGTCCATTCATCGAGTGTCAAGCTAAACCTTTGGCTATTTTTAATTTTCTCTGACAATTCGCCAATCATTTTATTTTTCATTGCTTTAAAATGGTCATGTATTAATTTCATTACATCGGTTTCATTTTTAGGCAACTTAAATCCACGTTTAGCAATAGATTCTCGTATAAATTCCGATCTAGTAATGGCTCTTATTGAAATTCCATCTACTGCTGCCAATTTCGAAACAATTTCTTTTAAACTTGAACGTTTTACAAAATCCATCATTGTCTTTGGTTTCTTAATTGAACATCCAACTTCAGAATCAGCTTCCAGTTCAGGTTTGTCCGAATTTGGATGAATATTATGAGTTTTAAGGTGCTTGAATAACGATGTTGTGCTTGAATCAACAATAGCTATATTCGTTTTACATATATTACACTCAGCTTTTTTGTTCCTCAGTTGAGTGAAATTTTCCCAAACTTTTGATGATTTTTTGTGACATCGTTTCTGAGCTGAGCAGAAAAGAAAAATAAATAAAAATTAATAATAAATTGATCACATTAATCACTAATTACCTTTTCATACATAAAACAGCTTCGTCAATTATAATAATTTTCTATTCAAATTTTGAGTAAATTAACATTTAACACAGTTTAACCAAGACCGCAACAATACTAAGTGCTTGTAGACAGCCGAGATAGCGGCGAGACCACATATATGGATAGATATATCAAGCATGGACCGACTGCGCAACTCTACCGGTCATGCAATAAAAGGAGATAGAATTTGCAGGTGTCTGATGTCTCTCTTGCTTGGTATACGGTAGTTTATTGTATATGGACGAGACTCGGCTGTTTTGTGAACTCGTGGACTCGTCGAGTATTAGAGTCGAGTCCCAAATCCGAGTAACTACCCAAATACTCGACGAGTCCGAGTCGAGTCGAATCGAGTACAGAAACCCTATCTGTCTCCCAACAGCTATTCCAGTGGATTCCCTCCCCCAACCTTCTCTGAGCCTTCAGGGCCCTTGTGACCTGGCCATTTAGCCCATGGTATGCAAAAAAATGCTGCTCAGAGGTAAAACAACATGGGCTTAATAGCCAGGTTACAAAGACCCCAAGGATAATAATATATATATTTACAACTACCAAATTCACCCGAATTTAACGAAAGAGCAAACTCCACCCAATTTAACAACAATGTTTGAGAGTGACTATTTGGAGTTTGAAATGTACAGACATGGGAATTAACTTCTCTGTTATTAGATTTCTATTTCTATATCAAGCAAGTCATAGCCGACGACACGGTTATTGAGGAGGTATTGCCACTATTTGGTCTTCCCACAATAATATTCCAGGATCTTGGAGGTGGGTATTCTTAACCGGGTGACCCCGTACGCAAAGCGTGGGAGATCTGCCAGCAGGTGTTGCCAGGTTGAATGTCCTACTAACGGAATAAGCAGCCGATCGTCCTTAATTCCTGCTGAAATGCAAATTCGGCACAGTTCTCTTAAACTCTTTTAAGTTCTAGGGTAAGGCAATTCATAAATTGGGTGTTTTATGGGATAAGAGAACGAAAGGTTGTTAATGCTCATAGAGATAAGTGGGACTTAATCTGACTGGTTCTTAAATCGGATATCTCTTTCCGCCTGTTAGGGGGGCGGGGATGGCTCAGTCGGTAGCGCACCAGGCTCGTAATCTGTAGTTCCCAGGTTCGAGTACCTAGCTGGGTCAGCGTTGAGATTTATCTCTGCAAAATTCCCCGCCCTGCCCAAGGCCAGTAGGGGACACCGATGGGCTTAAAAAGGCCGCCGTCCGTCGGATGGATGTTAAGCCGTGGCACTTTGTGCGGCAGAGTCATACATACCCTGTGCACGTTAACGTCCCATTCGACGGACGGCGGCCTTTCCAAGCCCATCGGTGTCTCTTACTGGCCGTGGGCAGGGCGGGGAGTTTTGCGGAGATAAATCTCAACGCTGACCCAACTGGGACTCGAACCTTGGAAATATAGGATATGAACCTGGCGCGCTACCGACTGGGCAAAACTCCACCCCATTATATGGGATGAGAAGGTCGTAATCCAATAATATCTCAGTGTACATGATATATATATATAATTATATATTTTTATAGCATTTGGAATAATCACACTAAGGGACCTGGGTTCGAGCCCCGGGTAAAGCATGGATGTATGTGTCGTTTTTCTGCTGAGGTCCTGCCATCCTCACAGACCTTCTACTGTGGCATATAAACTGATAGGCTCCTGTCAGACCTCTGTGGCAAGCAGCTGTTTGAGGGGGTATTTATTTATTTTATTTTTTATTATATAAAAGACTGATCTACCATACGAAATTATTTTGATATAAGCAATAATCACATGTGACACATGGCAGACCTAATTTAGAAGTTGTAACCTTTCACTAACATGTTAGAATTTGACTTCATAATAAATAATCTACTACTGAGGGTTCAGTCTAACCTACAGTAATTGGAGAGTGAGAAAAAGTATATGTAGGAGGGGCCTTTCTAATATAGAACAGCATTATTTGAAACAATCTAAAAGGAAAATCCTTTTTAATCTATATAATAAAAGGTGTCTGTCTGTGGCAATCGTAACTCATCGGAAATTCAACGTACACGCTCCAAATTTTCAGAGAATGTTTCAGGTTGTGGGCCGGATTGCAGTGCCAAATTTCCGGTCGAAAGTCCAAAAGAGGGGCTTGCTAACAGTAAAAATATCCACCATGCTATTCTTCGGAGAACGATAATCGCTGTGAAATCTATTGTTGCCATTTACTGCTCCCTAACTCTGAAAGTAAAGAGTTCAAATAGCATTTGAATCTACTGCAATTGCCAGATTCCCACATTTCCAAAAGCATTATTTAGGCTTTTCATTGCAGCTAGGGGCTTGATTTTCTAACCCAACATGGGGTCGGGCACGGGGAACCCGCCTACGAAATTTGGGACCTTTCGGTGAAGTATGTCGGGAATTACAGAATGGCAATATCTGACGAAATAAATATATCGATCGTTTGCCACGGGCTCTGAGAGCGCGCGCCGAGTCAGCAATGGCCTTTGGAACACCGGGAAATTCTTCGTGTTCCCTTTCCAAGCCCATTGTGCGGCTCGTGTGCGGGAGAGCCATATCCTGTGCACGTTAAAGAACACGCTGGATGGCCTTGACGGGAGGCTACCATCTGTCTCCCAACAGCTCTTCCAGTGGGTCTCCTTCCCCCAACCTTCTCTGAGTCTTCGGGGTCCTTGTGACCTGGCCATTTAACCCAATGCGCGGCCACTCCCGCGGTGACTGGCGACCGAAGTTTTCGTCTCCCTGTAATTCGGCAGATATTTGACCTATTGGTCCCAGATTTGATGTGATGGTCCTGTTTAGTTCCATCTGCGTGAGATTTAGAGATCGGGTTCCTAGCTACGGTGGATCGGGATTGAACACACTGGAAGTGTCCGAATTCTCTCGCTTAGAGGTAAAACAACCCAACCCAAATCCGAATTCTCTGGGTTGTGTTACATCTAAACGGCACTTTTTCTATGCACAACGGACTAAATGGCTAGATGACAAGGACTCCAAGAGCTCAGAAAATGTTTCGGGGAAGGGGACCCATTGGACAACTCTTAAGCGACACGTCCTCTCATCAAGGCCATCCAGCATATTCTTTAACGTTAACAGTGTATGTCTCTCCCGCACACGTGCCACAGCTTAACGTCCCATCCGACGGACGGCGGCCTTTACAAGCCCATCAGTGTCCCTGTTGACCGCTGTTAGAGCGGGGAGTTGGGTTGTTTTACCTCTCAGCGGCAATTTTTTGCACACCATGGGCTAAATGGCCAAATCACATGGACCCCGAAGGCTCAGAGAAGGTTGGGGGAGGGGACCCACTGGAACAGCTGTTAGGAGACAGATGGTAGCCTCCCGTCAAGGCCATCCAGTGTGTTCTTTAACGTTCACAGGGTATGTTTCTCCCGCACACGTGCCATGGCTTAACATCGCATCCGACGGACGACGGTGTCCCCTACTGACCGCTGTCAGGGTGGGGAGTTTAGCGGAGATAAATCTCAACGCTGACACAGCTGGGACTCGATCCTGGGAACTGCGGATTACGAGCCTGGCGCCCCTACCTCAGTAGTCGAACCTGAAAAACAAGTGTAATAAAAAAAAATGAAGTGTAATAATTGCTTTTAGACCAGAGAGTTCTTTTTTTAAGTAAGATGGAATTTTTTTGCATGTAGAGTTTTTTTTATCCCAGAGACAGGGAAAGAGACAGAAAAATTGTCCTTTTGGATTTCTATATATGGAGTTCCTTCTTTTTTATTTCGTTCTTGTGACATATTTTCATTATAAAGTATGGATATATTTATAGCACAATTCATAATACACTGGTTTCCATAAACTAAGGAAAATCCGTATGCTAAGTCAATGGGAAGCTAACGTCGAAGCTCTTTAGCATATAAAATAAGTTTTCTTATTTCGAAAAATGTAATAGCAGCAAAAGATCTCAATCAAATAAATCAATATCTCGATTTTCAACAATATCCGTTCAGTATTTAATGAGTTATGGAAGTTTGAATATTTAGCGATGACAATGATAGCCACAAAAATTGACTTCAGAAGTTAATTAAAACTTAGTAATAAGTATTGTATCAAAGTGTTTAATAAAATAAGTTTGTATTTTAGAACTTTGTGTAAAGAATTCTTTCACCATTCTTCAGTTTTGTAAAAGTTTCTTAAGACTGGCATTGCTGTTGTTAAATATTCAAACTTCCATAACTCATTAAATATTGAACGAATATTTTTTGAAAAAGGAGATATTGATTTATTTGAGATCTTTATCTGCAATCAGGGCCGTCTTAAGGCCTGGGCACACTGGGCACTTCCCCAGGGGCCCCCACGATTCTAATTTCTCAAAACTTTGTGTTGATTAAAAGACCTTGTTTTTTATGTTTAAACATTGATTTTCTTAAAAGTACCAATGAATCTATAGGCTTAAATTTATTGACCGTTTACATTTTTATTCCCGTAGGTGGATGGGTGATGTAGGGGCCCCAGTGCAATGTTATATCAAAAAAGGGATTACCGATGGGCTTGGGTCGGGGGTGGATCAGTCGGTAGCGCGCCAGGCTCGTAATCTGTAGTTCCAGGTTCGAGTCCCAGCTGGATCAGCGTTGAGATTTATCTCCGCTAAATTCCCCGCCCTGCCCACGGTCAGTAGGGGACACCGATGGGCTTGGAAAGGCCGCCGTCCGTCGGATGGGACGTTAAGCCGTGGCCCCGTGTGTGGGAGAGACATATCCTGTGCACGTTAAAGAACACTCTGGATGGCCTTGACGGGAGACTGCCATCTGTCTCCCAACAGCTGTTCCAGTGGGTCCCCTCCCCCAACCTTCTCTGAGCCTTCGGGGTCCATGTGACCTGGCCATTTAGCTCATGGTGTGCAAAAAAAGTGCCGCTCAGAGGTAAAACAACCCAACAACCGATGGGCTTGAAAAAGAGGCCGTCCGTCAAATGGTATGTTAAGCCGTGGGCCATTTGGAAGATTGGATTGTTTTACCTATGAGCGGAACTTTTTTGCACACCATGGGCAAAATGGCCAGGCCACAAGAACCCCGAAGGCTCAGAGAAGGTTGGGGGAGGGGACCCACTGGAACAGCTGTTGGGAGACAGATGGTAGCCTCCCGTCAAGGCCATCCAGCGTGTTCTTTAACGTGCACAGGGTATGGCTCTCCCGCACACGGGCCACGGCTTAACGTCCCATCCGACGGACGGCGGCCTTTTCAAGCCCATCGGTGTCCCCTACTGACCGTGGGCAGGGCGGGGAATTTTGCGGAGAAAAATCTCATCGCTGACATTTTGGAAGAGCCATACCCTGTGCACTTTAAAGAACACTCTTATGGCCTTGACGGGAGGTTACAATCTGTCTCCCAACAGCTGTTTCAGTGGGTCCCCAACCTTCTCTCAGCCATTGGGGTCCTTGTGACCTGGCCATTTAGCTCATGATGTGCAAAAAAAGTGCCGCTCAGAGGTAAAACAACCCAACAACCCCCTCAAGCAGCTGCTTTTGCCACAGAGGTCTGACAGGAGCCTGTCAATTTATATGCCATAGTAGATGGTCTGAGAGGATGGCAGGACCTCAGCAGAAAAACGACACATACACCCATGCCTTACCAGGGACCCGAACTCTGGTCAATTAGATCAGTAGCCAAGAGCGGTAACCACCTCGGAGATCTCATAAAAGTTACCAAATATTTCGATTTGGAAGGTTCTTTGAAGTTAAAGTATAAAATATCGCTGCAGAGCTAACAATTTCTGCACGGAGGCAATTTGGGCAGTAGATATCAACAATGTTGAGTAGTTTAAGATCTGGTGCAGCCTTCAGTTTCAACTATCTGTCAGTGTTGTGATGGTGACGATATCAATTTAAGTGTTTATATGATTTCTTTTCGGATAAAAAAAAGCGAACTAATATTTTAATTTTGCCCTCTCTCTGTGTTTTCTTTTGTACGCATCTAGCTTTTTTGTTTGCAGAAATAAGTATTCTTTTTAAGTTGGATAGGTATTGATAGCCGTCCTGTGGCCGAGTGATTAGCACGCTTGGCTACTGATCTACGGGACCTGGGTTCGAGCCCCGGGTAAGGCATGGATGTTCGTGTTGTTTTCTGCTGAGGTCCTGCCATCCTCTCAGATCTTCTACTGTGGCATATAAACTGACAAGCTCCTGTCAGACCTCTGTGGCAAGCAGCTGCTTGAGGGGGTATTTATTTTATTTATTTACTATATATAATAGCCCCCACTCCCAACGGTCAATAAGGCAGAAAATGCCAAAACTTTTAAAAAAACATCAATGATAATTCGATAACAAAATAAAAAATCCCCTCAAGCAGCTGCTTTCCACAGAGGTCAGAGCTGCCAGTTTAGTACGCCATAGTGAGGATGGCGGGACCTCAGCAGAAAGAACAATGCATACCTTAACCTAGGGCTCGAACCCAGGTCGCTTTGATTAGTAGCCAAGCACGTTAACCACTCGGCCACGGGACCGCAATTCAATAATTAAATCAAGGAAAAATATTTATGGCAAAAACGAACTTGGCGTGGGGTGGCTCAGTCGGTAGCGCGCCAGGCTCATAATCTGCAGTTCCCAGGTTCGAGTCCCAGCTGGGCCAGCGTTGAGATTTATCTCCGCAAAACTCACCGCCCTGCCCACGGTCAGTAGGGGATACTAATGGGCTTGGAAAGGCCCCATCCGTCGGATGGGACGTTAAGTCGTAGCCCCGTATGCGGGAGAGCTACACCTGTGCGCGTTAAAGAACACGCTGGATGGCCTGGACGGGAGGCTACCCTCTGCCTCCTAACAGCTGTTCCAGTAGGTCTACTCCCCCAACCATCTCTGAGCCTTCGGGGTCCTTGTGACCTGGTCATTTTAGCCCATTGTGTGCAAAAAAATGCTCAGATGTAAAATCCAACAGCCTTCTCTGAGCCCTCGGGGTCCTTGTGATCTGGTCATTTTAGCCCATTGTGTGCAAAAAAATGCCGCTCAGATGTAAAACCCAACAGGCTTCTCTGAACCCTCGGGGTGCTTGTGACCTGGTCATTTTAGCCCATTGTGTGCAAAAATAGTGTCGCTCAGAGGTAAAACCCAACAGGTGTCTCTGAGCCCTCGGGGTCCTTGTGACCTGGGTCAGCATTGAGATTTATCTCCGCAAAATTCCCTGCCCTGCCCACGGTCAGTAGGGGACACCGATGGACTTGGAAAAGCCGCCGTCCGTCGGATGGGACGTTAAGCCGTGGCCCCGTGTACGGAAGAGCCATCCCCTGTGCACGTTAAAGAACACGCTGGATGGCCTTGACGGGAGGCAACCATCTGTCTCCCAACAGCTGTTCCAGTGGGTCTCCTCCCCCAACCTTCTCTGAGCCTTCGGGGTCCATGTGAACTGGTCATTTTAGCCCATTGTGTGCAAAAAAGTGCCGCTCAGATGTAAAACCCAACAGGCTTCTCTGAGCCCTCGGGTTCTTTGTGACCTTGTTATTTTAGCCCATTTTGTGCAAAAAAGTGCCGCTCAGATGTAAAACCCAACAGGCTTCTCTGAGCCCTCAGGGTCCTTGTGACCTGGTTATTTTAGCCCAATTTGTGCAAAAATAGTGTCGCTCAGAGGTAAAACCCAACTCAACAGGTTTCTCTGAGCCCTCGGGGTCTTTGTGACCTGGTCATTTTAGCCCATTGTGTGCAAAAACAGTGCCGCTCAGATGTAAAACCCAAGAGGCTTCTCTGAACCCTCGGGGTTCTTGTGACCTGGTCATTTTAGCCCATTGTGTTAAAAAAAGTGCCGCTCAGAGGTAAAGCAACAGGCTTCTCTGAACCCTCGGGGTCCTTGTGACTGGTCATTTTAGCCCATTTTGTTAAAAAAAAGTGCCGCTCAGAGATAAAACCCAAGAGGCTTCTCTGAACCCTCGGGGTCCTTGTCACCTGGTCATTTTAGCCCATTGTGTTCAAAAAAGTGCCGCTCAGATATAAAATCCAAAGGCTTCTCTGAACCCTCGGGGTCGGAGAAGAGGTGAAACAACCCAAACCAACTACCTTTTCCAAGAAAATTTTCTACTATTTATCAGGTATTCTGTCATTTAAAAAAAATGTTACAAAACATTGTTCTGGATTAATGGCGGTTGAAGATCTGGAGAGAGGGTGGAAAAAAAGCATCATAAATGGTAAATAATTAAGTAGGGATATAAAAAAAAATCTTTTTCGAAATATATCGCTTTAATGTTTAAAGGAACTTCCGCCCTAGACAATTGCCATCGAACTGGCAGCGAGTCACATCAAGACAGGAAGTAATTTTTTATTGTCAGCGGAGATCATGTGACGAATTATAAAAAGCAAAAGTTGTTTTTTGAAAAAGAAATTGAAGAAATATTGGAGTGAAATTTACCAAAAATATGAAATATTGTCTTCAAATAAAATGATTCTTTTGTTCTTCTGCCTGAGAAAAAAAAATGTGCTTTTCAAAATATTGGGTTGTTTGCCTCAGAGGCGGTGATTGTTTTCTGACACAATGGGCTAAATGAGAAAGTCACGAAGATTCTAAGACAGGCTGGTAATCTGCAGTTCCCAGGTTCGAGTCCCAGCTGGGTCAGCGTTGAGATTTATCTCCGCAAAAATCCCCGCCTTGCCCACGGTCAGTAGGGGACACCGATGAGCTTGGAAAGGCCGCCGTCCATCGGATGGGGCGTTAAGCCGTTGCCCCGGGGCGGAAGAGCCATACCCTGTGCACGTTGAAGAACACATTGGATGGCCTTAACGGGAGGCTACCATCTGTCTCCCAACAGCTGTTCCAGTGAGTTTCCTCCCCCAACCTTCTCTGAACCTTCAAGTGACCTGGCCATTTAGTGGGGAGCGGGGGTGGCTCAGTCGGTAGCGCGCCAGGCTCGTAATCTGTAGTTCCCAGGTTCGAGTCCCAGCTAGGTAAGCGTAGAGATTTATCTCCGCAAAACTCCCCGCCCTGCCCATGGTCAATAGGGGACAACGATGGTCTTGGAAAGGCCACCGTCCGTTGGATGGGACATTAAGCCGTGGCCTCATATGCGGGAGTGTCATACCCTGTGCACGTTAAAGAACACGCTGGATGGCCTTGATGGGAGGCTACCATCTGTCTCTCTACAGCTATTCCAGTGGGTCCCCTCCCCTAAACCTTCTCTGAGCCTTCAATATCCTTGTGACCGGCCATTTAGTGGGGCGGGGGTGGCTCAGTCGATAACGCGCCAGGCTTGTAATCTGCAGTTGCCAGGTTCGAGTCCCAACTGAATCAGCTTTGAGACTTACCTCCGCAAAACTTTCCGCCCTGCCCACGGTTAGTAGGGGACACTGAGGTGCTATGAAAGACCACCGTCCGTCGGATGGGACGTAAAGCCGTGGCCACGTATACGGGAAAGATACTCTGTGCACGTTAAAGAACACGCTGGATGGCCTTGACGGGAGGCTACCATCTGTCTCCCAACAGCTGTTCCAGTGAATCCTTCCTCCAACATTCTCTGAGTCTTCGGGGGCCAAGTGACCTGGCCGTTTAGCCCATGGTGTGGAAAAAAGCGCCGCTCAGAGGTAAAACAACGCATCTCTACCACTAGGACCAACTAAGCCAACCAAAATATTTGCAAAACATCTATCTTATATAGAGAGAATGAGGCAAATTTCTGTTTAAACCAAAATTAAAACCGTTGATCCTCAGAGTTTCAGCTAAAAAAACTACATATTAAAGCTTTTTATGTGTCAGCCAGTGATAATTTCTGTGTAAGGTCATGAATCATCAGTAACCAATCATCACATTCTTTAACCTTGATTAGCTCTTTTGAGATCGACCACACCCCCCTGGTGACAACGCCCAGCACCCAGGTGATGATCAAAGATTCCCAGTCATCTTACTAATGACAAGATTCCGAATCTTTCCTCTTTAAAACATTTTTAGAAAGTGAAAGAAATATTTTAACCACCAGAAGAATTTATTACCTTTGCAACCTTCAGTAAACCGTAACCGCTTTGGTAAGTCACTTTTCTGAACTTTAATATTTGGAAGTTTTACGAACAGGTGATCTGGCGTGACTTTGGTGTGATGTCACAAGAGAGGTGGGGATATAAAGGATTGATATAACGTGAACGAAGGAGTGAGGAGGTAGTGAAGGTTTCAAAAGAAGACGCCCTGGTTCCTGGAGGCGTTTGTGTAGGTTTTCAGGAGGCCGGTCCGCCTTGGTACTTGCAGGTTATTACCATGACCACCGGTCGTTGTATGGAGAAAGTGTTTTTCTTCGTGCATAGTTCTGGGACCTGTAAAGAAGTTGACACTCAGAGAATTGAGTTGTTTTACATTTGAGTGACACTTTTTTTGCTCACAATGAGCGCTAAATGGCCAGATCACAAGGACCCCAAAAGCTCAGAGACGGTTGGGTGAGGGGACCCATTGGAACTGCTGTTGGGAGACAGATGGCAGCCTCCCGTCAAGATCATAGTACTTACAGCAATTGGTATGTAATTGGGATGCATGGGTTCGAATCCTATTCGTCGGCGAAGTTCGTTTTTTGCGTTGGGTTGTTTTACCTCTGAGCGGCACTTTTTTGCACACAATGGGCTAAATGGCCAGGTCACAAGGACCCCGAAGGCTCAGAGAAGGTTGGGGGAGGAGACCCACTGGAACAGCTGTTGGGAGACAGATGGTAGCCTTCCATCTAGTTGGGTTGCTTTACCTCTGAGCGGCACTTTTTTGCTCACAATGGGCTAAATGGCCAGGTCACAAGGACCCCGAAGGCTCAGAGAAGGTTGGGGGGAGGAGACCCACTGGAACAGCTGTTGGGAGACGGATGGTGGCCTCCCGTCAAGGCCATCCAGCGTGTTCTTTAGCGTGCTCAAGTTATGGCTCTCCCGCACACGGGAATATGGCTTGACGTCACATTCGACGGACGGCGGTCTTTCCAAGCTCATTGGTGTCCCCTACTGACCGTGGGGAGGGCGGGGAGTTTTGCGGAGATAAATCTCAACGCTAACTCAGCTGGGACTCGAACTTGAGAACTGCAGATTACGAGCATGGCGCGCTACCGGCTGAGGCACCCCCACCCCATTTGGAGTGATGACTTTCCGTTAGATGGTAACACAGGAGATGGTTCTAAATGAAGACTTCGTTGGTAATGAAATTGGCGACAGCTGAGTTGTAACGGTTGGGTGATGGTAATTTCACCCCCCCCTTGATGGTAATTTCCCCCTCCCTCACAAACTGATGAGAACTCCGACAATCCCACTTTTCTCTCTAGCAGAAAAGAGACATGATTGACTGCGAAACACTGCCGTCCTTCGAATGGAATGTAAGCCGCTCTTCTGTGCATAGTCGAACCATACCTTGTGCATATTAAAGAACATTCTAACTAAGGGCTTAAAGAGAGTCAGGGAACAGATCTATTGGATTCTAACAGGTTTCCAGAAGGCCCTGTTCCCCTAACCTTCTCTGAGCTCTTGGGATCCTTGTGACCTCTGTGGTCACAAGGCATAAAGTGATCCTCTGTGGTCACAAGGCTTAAAGAGAGTCATGGTCTCAGATATTGTGGGCACAAAAGTGCAACTCAGAGGCAGGATGGGGTCGGGGGTGGCTCAGTCGGTAACGCGCCAGACTTGTAATCTGTAGTTCTCAGGTTCGAGTCCGAGCTGGGTCAACGTTGATATTTATCTCCGCAAAACTCCCCGCCCTGCTCACGGTCAGTAGAGGACACCGATGGGCTTGAAAAGGCCGCCGTCCGTCTGGTGGGACGTTAGGCCGTGGCTCCGTGTGCGGGAGAGCCATACCCTGTGCACGTTAAAGAACACGCTGGATGGCCTTGACGGGAGACTACCATCTGTCTCCCAACAACTGTTCCAGTGGGTTCCCTCCCCCAACCGTCTCTGAGCCTTCGGGGTCCTTGTGACCTGGCCATTTAGCCCATTGTGTGCAAAAAAGTGCCTCTCAGTGGTAAAAGCAATTCAACCGAATAAAGACACAGTTCAACTTTCTTCGTAAAAAATCCATTCCTAGAATATTGTGGGACGATAAGCCGTGGCCCCGTGTGCGGGAGAGCCATACCCTGTGCACGTTAAAGAACACGCTGGATGGCCTTGACGGGAGACTACCATCTGTCTCCCAACAACTATTCCAGTGGGTTCCCTTCCCCAACCATCTCTGAGCCTTCGGGGTCCATGTGACCTAGCCATTTAGCCGTTAGGCGTGCAGAAAAGTGCCGCTCAGAGGTAGGAGCGTAGCAAAAGGACTATGGTTGGGAAAATTTTCTAACTCGGAAATTAAATTTGGCAACTGATAAAACAAGGACATAAATTTAATTACGTCTCACCCAGGATACGGGGGGGTAGGGGGGTTCCACAAAGATTTTGCCAAGTTGCCTCGATTTGGCGAACGCGCCATAATTTAAAAAAAAAATCACGATTTTTATATCTCGCCTGAATTTTACCAATTCACTTCGAATTTTGCCAACTGAAGATTTTGTCAAGTTGGCTCGATGTTGGGAACTCCCCTTAAATTGAGAAAAACAGTCTCAATTTTTACAACTCGCCTCTTTGTTACCAAGTGGCCTCGAATTTTGCCAGGTTGTCTTGATGTTGCTAACTCTCTTTAATTTCACAAAAAACATTCAGAATTTTCGCAACTCACCTGTAATTTACCAAGTAGTTTCGAATTTTGTCACCTTTCCTAGATTTTGCTAAGTTGTCTCGATTTTACCAACTTCTCCCGGTTTTGCAACTTCCCTTAATTAAAAAAAAAAATCCCAATTTTCAAAACTCACCTGATTATTTATCAAGTCGCTTTGAATTTTGCAAACTCCGATTTTCTTTGGGGGGAGCTTCCCCCCATAACTACGCCCCATGTTCTTTAAAGTGCAGAAGTTTCCCAAACGGGGTCGGGGGTGGCTCAGTCGGTAGCGCGCCAGGCTCGTAATCTGTAGTTCCCAGGTTCGAGTCCCAGCTGGGTCAGCGTTGAGATTTATCTCCGAAAAATTCCCCGCCCTGCCCACGGTCAGTAGGGGACACCGATGGGCTTGAAAAGGCCGCCGCCCGTCGGATGGGACATTAAGCCGTGGCCCCGTGTGCGGGAGGGCCATACCCTGTGCACGTTAAAGAACACGCTGGATGGCCTTGACGGGAGGCTACCATCTGTCTCCCAACAGCTGTTCCAGTGGGTCCTCTCCCCCAACCTTCTCTGAGCCTTCGGGGTCCATGTGACCTGGCCATTTAGCCCATGGTGTGCAAGAAAGTGCCGCACAGAAGTAAAACAACCCAACCCAAGTTTCCCAAACGTAAAATACATGCTTGGATGGCCTTGAAAATAGACTTGCATCTGCCTCCTAAGAGTTGTCCAGAGAATTTCCTCACCGACCCGTCTCTCTGAGTCGTTGGGGTCCTTGTCACCTGGCCAAATAAGCCATTGCGTACAAGTGTCACTCAGAAATAAACGAACCCAAACCCCGTGTACTTTATAGGACACAGTGGTTGGCCTTAATGATAGACATCCAGCTATCTCTTGGCGCGCCAGGCTCGTAATCTGTAGTTCCCAGGTTCGAGTCCCAGCTGGGTCAGCGTTGAGATTTATCTCCGCAAAATTCCCCGTCCTGCCCACGGTCAGTAGGGGACACCGATGGGTTTGGAAAGGCCGCCGTCCGTCGGATGGTGCACAGGGTATGTCTCTCCCGCACACGGGAGTGACATACCCTGTGCACGTTAAAGAACACGCTGGATGGCCTTGACGGATGGCTACCATCTGTCTCCAAACAGCTGTTCCAGTGGGTCCCCTCCCCAACCTTCTCTGAGCCTTCGGGGTCCATGTAACCTGGCCATTTAGCCCATGGTGTGCAAAAAAGTGCCGCTCACAGGTAAAACAACCCAAATCCAGCTATCTCTTCAGTTCAATAGATTTCCTACCTAAACGGTCTCTGACTCCTGGTGGTTCTTAAGGATCCAGGTTTCCAGGATCGTAATCTGCATTTACCAGGTTTGAGTCCCACCTGGAAAAGAACACTCTGGATGACTTTAACGGGAGGCTGGGTCATCCAGAGTGTCTCCCTGTCTCCTAACAGCTGAGCAGTGGGTCCCCTCCTCCCACCATCTCTGAACCATTGGAATTCTTGTGACCTAGCAAATTAGGCCAATTTTGTGCAAAAAAAGCACCGCTCAGAGGAAAAACAACCCAAAACAACCCTTCTCGAAGCTTCTCTGAACCATTGGGATACTAGTGACCTGCCCATTTAGCCCACTGTGTGCCAAAAAGCGCCGCTCAGAGGTAAAACAACCCTTCTCGAAGCTTCTCTGAACCATTGGGATACTTGTGACCTGGACATTTATCCCATTGTGTGCAAAAAAGCGCCGCTCAAAGGTAAAACAACCATTCTCCAAGCTTCTCTGAACCATTGGGATACTTGTGACCTGGCCACTTAGCCCATTGTCTGCAAAAAAGTTCCGCTCAGAGGAGAAACAACCCTTCTCTGAACCATTGGGATACTTGTGACCTGCCCATTTAGCCCACTGTGTGCAAAAAAGCGCCGCCCAGTGGTAAAACAACCCTTCTCCAAGCTTCTCTGAACCATTGGGATACTTGTGACCTGATCATTTAGCTCATTGTGTGCAAAAACGTTCCGCTCAGAGGTGACACAATCCAAAACAACCCTTCTCCAAGCTTCTCTGAACCATTCGAATACTTGTGACCTGGCAATTTAGCCCACTGTGTGCAAAAAAGCGCCGCTCAGAGGTAAAATAATCCTTCTCCAAGCTTCTCTGAACCATTGGGATACTTGTGACCTGGTCATTTAGTCCATTGTGTGCAAAAACGTGCAGCTCAAAGGTAAAACAACCCAAAACAACCTTCTCCAAGGTTCTCTGAACCATTGGGATACTTGTGACCTGGCCATTTAGCTCATTGTGTGCGAAAAAGCGTTGTCATGTTTGGAGGTAAATTTTCTAACTTTATCAATTCTTCCTGCATAGAATCACCGTGAACATACTTTGTATTCAGGTACTGAATGTATGAAATTTGGCGCCAAATCTGTAGTTTTGTCGAGACAAATGGAAAAACAATGGTATGAGTTCAAGTCTTGTTGTATTTGATATTCTATACTAGCATTCATTGATATAACTCTGTCTTTAATAGTATTCCTACTTAATGGAAACTCTTTCATGCGCTTTACAATAGCTTCCTTATTATGAAAGTCCTCAAATAAAAATGGTGCACACTTTACGAAAGCTTCTTTAATATAATCACCATCACTAAGTGGTTTCCCATGTTCAACAATAGTATGTGAAATACTGTAACTTATATATAACATTATATCCAGTTCCCTTCTGTATAGGGGCGGGGGTGGCTCAGTCGGTAGCGCGCCAGGCTCGTAATCTGTAGTTCCCAGGTTCGAGTCTCAGCTGGGTCAGCGTTGAGATTTATCTCCGCAAAATTCCTCGCCCTGCCCACGGTCAGTAGGGGACACCGATGGTGCTTGGAAAGGCCGCCGTCCGTCGGATGGGACGTTAAGCCGTGGCCCCGTGTGCGGGAGAGCCATACCCTGTGCACGTTAAAGAACACGCTGGATGGCCTTGACGGGAGGCTACCATCTGTCTCCCAACAGCTGTTCCAGTGGGTCCCCTCCCCCAACCTTTCTCTGAGCCTTCGGGGTCCATGTGACCTGGCCATTTAGCCCATGGTGTGCAAAAAAGTGCCGCTCAGAGGTAAAACAACCCAAATCCCTTCTGTATAGAAGCCCCAATCCAAGTGGTTTGAATCGAAAAGAGACCAAATGAGAGGATGTGATGTTGATAACTGGATGCCACCTCCTCATCTGTCGCCCACATCTGATGGGTGATGGAGAAGGGATGATGGAGAGTGGAGGCTCGTGGAAGGGCCAAAGCCCGACACAGGACATTCCTCAGAAGTGTGCATCTACCTCCTCAAACCCGTTTCTTAGCAACAGAATCCACCTCCAGAAAACCGAGGATCGGTGAACACCGAGTTCGACGATCCGTTCCAACTTTAATTTTTATTCGTTTAATTTTCACTTTTTTTTTTATGCTCACTCAGTAGCGAGCCAGGTTCGTACTCTTCAGTTCCCAGATTCGAGTCCCAAATGGGCAAACGTTCAGATCGGTTTCATCTTAACCCTTCCTTTTCCTCAGTCAGCTAGAGGACAGCGATAGGCTTTTGCGTAGGCTGCCGTCCGTCGGGGGTGGCTCAGTTGGTAGCGCGCCAGGCTCGTAATCTGCAGTTACCAGGTTCAAGTCCCAGCTGGGTCAGCGTTGAGACTTATCTCCGCAAAATTTCCCGCTCTGCCCACGGTCAGTTGGGGACGTAGATGGGCTTGGAAAGGTCGCCGTCCGTCGGATGGGACGTTAAACCGTGACTCCGTGTGTTGGAGAGCCATACCCTGTGCACGTTAAAGAACACACTGGATGGCCTTGACGGGTAGCTACCATCTGTCTCCCAACAGCTGTTCCAGTGGGTCCCCTCCCCCAACCTACTCTGAGCCTTTGGGGTCCTTGTGACCTGGCGCCAGGCTCGTAATCTGTAGTTCCCAGGTTCGAGTCCCAGCTGGGTCAGCGTTGAGATTTATCTCCGCAAAATTCCCCGCCCTGCCCACGGTCAATAGGGGACACCGATGGGCTTGGAAAGACCTCCGTCCGTCGGATGGGACGTTAAGCCGTTGGCCCCGTGTGCGGGAGAGCCATACCCTGTGCACGTTAAAGAACACGCTGGATGGCCTTGACGGGAGGCTACCATCTTGTCTCCCAACAGCTGTTCCAGTGGGTCCCCTCCACCAACCTTCTCTGAGCCTTCGGGGTCCATGTGACCTGGCCATTTAGCCCATGGTGTGCAAAAAAGTGCAGCTCAGAGGTAAAACAACCCAACCCAACCCTTGTGACCTGACCATTTAGCCCATGGTGTGCAAAAAAAAGTGCCGCTCAGAGGTAAAACAACCAACCCTTTAGACGCTTGTGCCACTAATGCAACACCATTGTAATGCAGAGTTAATTCTAGATAGATCTCTTCTGTTTCCTGTGCGGTCTTTAACCACAATTGCCCTCTGGGTTTTAAAACTAGGTTTCCTGGGGGCTTCGTGTCACACTCTTCGCCAGAGCAGGTCGTACGAAATCTGTCTCAAGGAAAACTAAGTCATGCGGTTGATGCACTTCCCCGACACCAAGGACTTCAATGCAGGAAGTGGTGACAGAATCTACAGATGACTCAGTCGAGAAATGCGCATCGTCCAGAAAGCAGGAATAACTGAAATATTGAAGTTTCGAAAAAAATATAAGTGCAAAGAAATGATTTTTGTTCTCTAACAAAACGATTTTTAGTTTTGTAATCAATAAGTACAGTCGCTCAAAAAAGTATCCGAACACTATGGTTGATTATGGAATTCACCCGCCCTGCCCACGGTCAGTAGGGGACACTGATGGGCTTGGAAAGGCCGCCGTCCGTCGGATGGGACGTTAAGCCGTGGCCCCGTGTGTGGGAGAGCCATACCCTGTGCACGTTAAAGAACACGCTGGATGGCCTTGACGGGAGGCTACCATCTGTCTCCCAACAGCTGTTCAGTGGGTCCCCTCCCCCAAACTTCTCTGAGCATTCGGGGTCCTTGTGACCTGGCCATTTAGTCCATTGTGTGCAAAAAAGTGCCGCTCAGAGGTAAAACAACCCAACCCAACAACACCCCCTGCCCACGGTCAGTAGGGGACACCGATGGGCTTGGAAAGGCCGCCGTCCGTCGGATGGGATGTTAAGCCGTGGCCTCGTGTGTGGGAGAGCCATACCCTGTGCACGTTAAAGAACACCCTGGATGGCCTTGACGGGAGGCTACCATCTGTCTCCCAACAGCTGTTCCAGTGGGTCCCCTCCCCCCCCCCCCCCCAACCTTCTCTGAGCCTTCGGGGTCCATGTGACCTGGTCATTTTAGCCCATTGTGTGCAAAAAAGTGCCGCTCAGATGTAAAACCCAACAGGCTTCTCTGAGCCCTCGGGTTCTTTGTGACCTGGCCATTTAGCCCATGGTGTGCAAAAAAGTGCCGCTCAGAGGTAAAACAACCCAACCCTACGGAATTCAGAAAAAATATCTGGCAACGATTTTTTTTAGAAATAGTCTATTTGACAACAATCAAACAATTACACTATGTGCAAAATCACATAATTGGATGCATGATGAAACTAAGAAAATTTGAAAGCGTTGCAAATGTATACAATGAATTAGGTATTTTACAAATAAGGAAATTATATGTATTTCAGGTACTGAAATACATAAGGATGAATTTTAATATTCAAACTTTACGGACATTTGAAAAGAATACCCGACTGTCAGAAAAACCTTTTCTTACTTGATTTAAAAGCGAACAAACTATTGTGGAAAAACATTGTTTATTTGGCGCCAAAGTTTTTTAACTGCTTACCAGAGTACATCAAAGGAATCAGGAATGATAACTTTTTCTATAAGGAATTAAGAAAATGGATTTTAAATGTGGTAAATATTGAGACTATGTTTTAGAAATAAAAGAGATTTAAATGTAATATAATTTCATTTGATGCCGAGTTGCCCTTAAGGTGCTCAACTGAACCACTTACTAACGCACAATTCAATATAGATTTTTATATTTTTTTCTGTTTTCTACCCAGTAAATTTTTTTTTTATTTCATTTATTCTTAATGATAATTTTCAAACTTATAAATTGGTTAAATATTTACTTAGATTTTTTGATCAAGCTAGCAAAATGCGAGGAAATGTGAAACTGAAACATGTTGCCTTTTCATTTTATTACAACATAACTGTTAAATTTCTTCCACAAGCGAGTTTTTACTCTCGTGGAAGACTTAACATTTTTTCTCAGACTTTTACTGAAAAATGTAGGTAAAATTATAAAACACTAATGAAATATAATATTAAAATTTTCCATATATATATGGTATGAATAAATACGATTTTTATTGGACAAACTATGTATAAAGAAGAATACGTGTTAGAAAATGTAATACTTTAAAATTGTATATCTGAGATATACAACATTATATATATTTCATTATAATTTCAGTTCTAAGGTAAAAAACATGTAAATGTAAAGTACTGCATATTCTGGGAATCAATTATCTATCTATCTATCTATCTAAAAATAAAAATAGTGATCTGGCAACCTTCGTGTCACGTGACACGAAGGTTCCCAGATCACTAATTTCTAAAAAAATCGTTGCCACATATTTTTTCTGAATTCCGTAATCAACCGTAACGTTCGGATACATTTTGGAGCAACTGTAAATGCGTGTCAGGCTCGTAATCTGTACTTCCCAGGTTCGAGTCCCAGCTGGGTCAGCGTTGAGATTTATCTCCGCAAAACTCCCCGCCTTACCCACGGTCAGTAGGGGACACCGATGGGCTTGGAAAGGCCACCGTCCATCAGATGGGACGTTAAGCCGTGGCTCCGCGTGCGGGAGGGCCATACCCTGTGCACGTTGAAGAACACGCTGGATGGTCTTGACGGGAGGCTACCATCTGTCTCCCAACAGCTGTTCCAGTGGGTCCCCTCCCCCAACCTTCTCTGAGCCTTCGGGGTCCACGTGACCTGGCCATTTAGCCCATGGTGTGCAAAAAAGTGCCGCTCAGAGGCAAAACAACCCAAGTTTAATCTTGCAAAATCAATTTAATGTTTCCTTGATATATATAAGCACTATTTTTGATGAATAATTTCATGATTGATCGGCTTATCGGACATGTGTTTATTGGAACGTTAACGTGAACTTCGTGTATGGCCTTGTGCATGCAATACTCATGTCGTATGACGTCAAAACAAGTCACAAGATCACGGAATAGTACTACACGTTGGTTAACTTCGCTTCAGCGCACGTGACATTGACAACTTTCAATACCTTAGTCTGTAAAAAAAAATTTTTTTATTAGAAAAAGCTTCACTGCTCTGTCAAATATTACACACACTGCCTTACAAATATAGGGTATTAGTATGTTATGTGAATCCAACTTCGAAGCTCTATAACAGGGATGGGCTAGTTCTTCAATAAGAAGGGCCACATAAAATATTTTTCATACATTTTTGAATGTTCAAGAGCCAGAGAAAATATAATTTTAAAATTGTATTTATAAATAATAAAAAAATACAACTATATAGTAATCCTACTCACCAAAGCAGAATATGTTTAATCTCTGCTCGTTGAAGACTTTGATTGAGTCTTCATTTTTGCAGTTAATAGTTTAAAATTTGGCTGGTAGGAAGGATATCAAAGCTGTTCTAAGAAGCTCAGTGAGGTCGCTTATACTGAGGACAGCACGATATTTTGACTTGGCAAATTTCATTAAAAAGTTGGGTTGGGTTGTTTTACCTCTGAGCGGCACTTTTTTGCACACCATGGCCTAAATGGCCAGGTCACATGGACACCGAAGGTTCAGAGAAGATTGGGGGAGGGGACCCACTGGAACAGCTGTTGGGAGACAGATGGTAGCCTCACGTCAATGTCATCCAGCGTGTTCTTTAACATTGGGTTGTTTCACCTCTGAGCCGCACTTTTTGCACACCATGGGCTAAATGGCCAGGTCACATGGACCCCGAAGGCTCAGAGAAGGTTGGAGGAGGGGACCCACTGGAACAGCTGTTGGGAGACAGATGGAAGCCTCACGTCAATGTCATCCAGCGTGTTCTTTAACGTGCACAGGGTACGGCTCTCCCGCACACGGGGTCACGGCTTAATGTCCCATCCGACGGACGGCGGTCTTTACAAACTCATCGGTGCCCGCTACTGACCGTGGACAGGACGGGGAGTTTTGCGGAGATAAGTCTCAACGCTGACCCAGCTGGGACTACTGGGACCTGGGAACTACAGATTACGAGCCTGGCGCGCTACCGACTGAGCCACCCCCGCCCCTTCATTACAGAGAAGAGAGTTTCACAGCAGTAAGTTGTCCCAAAAATAGAGAGTAATCAGAAGCCAGTTTTCTGAAGATTGGGCTTTGCTTCTGGGATTTGTTTCCAAAAGTCTGTTACTAGTTATGTTCTGCTACTACCACAAGTGCGTAACTTGTGTGTACTGCAATGAAGAGTGATGACGCAGAGTCCAGTTGCATCATCTGTACTTGTTTAAAGCAGGTTTTGGTTATGTTTTCGTTTTCTTCGCAATCTATTGAAAATGGCGATTTCAATGGTATACTTCTGAATTTTATACCTCTCGTGTCTACGGGAAGCCTACCGTTTCCTCTGGGGCGGGTGTGACTCAGTCGGTAGCGCGCCAGGCTCGTAATCTGTAGTTCCCAGGTTCGAGTCCCAGCTGGGTCAGCGTTGAGATTAATCTCCACAAAATTCCCCGCCCTGCCCACGGTCAGTAGGGGACACCGATGGGATTGGAAAGGCCGCCGTCCGTCGGATGGGACGTTAAGCAGTGGCCCCGTGTGCGGGAGAGCCATACCCTGTGCACGTTAAAGAACACGCTGGATGGCCTTGACGGGAGGCTACCATCTGTCTCCCAACAGCTGTTCCAGTGGGTCCCCTCCCCCAACCTTCTCTGAGCCTTCGGGGTCCATGTGACCTGCCATTTAGCCCATGGTGTGCAAAAAAGTGCCGCTCAGACGTAAAACAACCCAACAACAACCCAACCCGTTTCCTCTACAGGACCTCAAAGGGTTAATATAAAATTGTAGGAAAATTGGCAATGAAACACATATTGTCTCGGGAGCCGCAGTTTGTCCAACTTTGCTCTATAACTTCTGAAATATGCATTTAATGGGAAAATGTCATTGAGCAAGAAATAAAGATCGTGAGCAATTCTCTTTGAATCTCGATTTTCAACAATATTCGTTCGATATTTAAAGAGTTCGGGTCTTCAGTAAGAGTAATGGGGTCATGAGAATTTACCTCAGAAATTGAAACTTAATATTGTTTCAAATCATTCAATAAAATAAACATTTTAAAAGTCTGCGTAATGATTATTTCAATATTAGATACTTAGGAATGTTTTTAATGAAATAAGTTATTGTGAAATATTCCAGCATCCATACCTCTTTTCAAATACTGTCCGAATATTGTGGAAAATCGAGATTTAAAGAGATTTGATTATGATCTTTGTCTTCAGTCATATTTTCTCATTAAACGTTTATTTTAGAAGTTAGATTATCATTATTAGCATAACAACATTGGAAGTTTATTTTGTATACATGGTAATTTGTTTAAGAATAGAACCATAGTACTTTAATAGGTAATCAAGTTCAGAGTTCAAATTTATTAAAGTCGTCTATGAAAATATTGTTCGATTGTTTGTGTTATCACTGAGCAGCACTTTTCTGCGTACAATGGGCTAAATGGCCAAGTCGGAAGGACCCCGAAGGTTGGGGGAAGAGAACCCACTGGAACAGCTGTTAGGAGACAGATGGTACCCTCCCGTGAAGGCCATCCAGCGTGTTCTGTAAAGTGCACAGGGCGGAGATAAATCTCAACGCTATCCCAACTAGGACTCGAACCTGGGAACTTCAGATTACGAGCCTGGCGCGCTATCGTCTGATCCACCCCCGCACGTTAAAGTACGAAAAACTCTTTAATAATGACTACACATTTCGAGAAAAATGTTAACTCTTTTTTTACCGATGAATGTTTCATAAGTAGACAGAGAAACTTTATAAGCCACACGAGTTCATCGACCGTGTATATGCTAATAACACCTGCCATCAAGTTTTGAACTATCAGCAGGGTTACGACCTTACACCATTGTATTTGCGACAAGGCCGTCTACAATAGACCATTGTGAAAAGCGTCTATTCGCCACTAAATCGAGAAGGGTTGGCAGCTTTCACCTCTTCCTCCATTGCCACTTCTTCCAACTGAATTTCGACCTTCAGAAGCGAATTCTCATACACATTCCGCTCTTTGGAAGGAATTCCCGAACACCGTTGCTTGGACCAGTCGCAAAACGGCAGGATTCTCGCTAACGATCTGATTACCATGGTTTATTAGCATTCTTCCTCGCCTTAGCTAGGTTTTTGAATCAGTTTTCAAGAGATTTATTAGCAGCGCACCTCGTGGAGTTTATTCATGAGAGGAAAGGGTTACACAGCGGGCGAACGTCTTGCGGGTCAGGTCAGAGGTGAGAGGTCATTCGATGCTATGTTGTAACTTTACTTGTTTTTTAAGCATTCGAAAAAAGTGATTTTCAGTCTGAAATCTAGCATTAAATGGCAGAAAACGGAATCTATGGGGATCGACTGGATATCAGATCATTAAATATATTGTTATTTTATTTTAGTTTAAAAAGTTACACTGATTTTCAGGTTTGGTTGTTTTGATAGTTTATTTTGTGCACACAATGGGCTAAATGGCTAAGTGACAAGGACCCCGAGGGCTTAGAGAAGATTGGGAGGTTGGGTTGGGTTACCCCTGAGCGACACTTTTTTGCACACTATGGGCTTAAATGACCAGGTCACAAGGACCCCGAAGGCTCAGAGAAAGTTTGGGAAAGGGACCCACTGGAACAGCTGTTGGGAGACAGATGGTAGTCTTCCGTCAAGGCCATCCAGCGCGTTCTTTAAAGTGACGGGATATGGCACTCCCGTACACGGAGCCGCGGCTTAACGTCCCATCTGACGGACGGCGGCCTTTCCATGCCCATCAGTGTCCTCTACTGACCGTGGGCAGGGCGGGGAGTTTTGCGGAGATAAATCTCAACGCTGACCCAGCTAGGACTCGAACCTGGAAACTGCAGATTACAGGCCTGGCGCGCTACCGATTGAGTCACCCCCACCCCAGATTGGGAGGAGGTGACTCACTGAACAGCTGTTAGAAGACATATGGTAGTCTAACGTCAAGGTTATCCAATGTGTTTTTCAGTTGTAATGTTTTTAGCTTTGAGCGGTACTTTTTTTAACACAATGGGCTAAATGATCAGGTTACAAAGAGTCCAAGGGCTCAGAGAAGGTTGGGGAGGGGATCCACTGGATAGCTGTTAGGAAACAAGATGGTAGCCTTCGATTGAGGCCGTCCAGCGTGTTCTTTAACATGCACAGTGGATTGCTCTCCTGAAGAAAGGGGGCGGGGGTGGCTCAGTCGGTAGCGCGCCAGGCTCGTAATCTGTAGTTCCCAGGTTCGAGTCCCAGCTGTGTCAGCGTTGAGATTTATGTTCCGCAAAATTCCCCGCCCTGCCCACGGTCAGTAGGGGACACCGATGGGCTTGGAAAGGCCGCCGTCCGTCGGATGGGACGTTCCGTGGCCCCGTGTGCGGGAGAGCCATACCCTGTACACGTTAAAGAACACGCTGGATGGCCTTGATGGGAGGCTACCATCTGTCTCCCAACAGCTGTTCCAGTGGGTCCCCTCCCCCAACCTTCTCTGAGCCTTCGGGGTCCATGTGACCTGGCCATTTAGCCCATGGTGTGCAAAAAAGTGCCGCTCAGAGGTAAAACAACCCAACCCTGAAGAAAGAGCAACGGCTTAACGTCCGATCTGACGGACGGAGGCCTTTCCAAGCCCAATGGTGTCCCCCCCCCCCTCCTCTATGATCTAGACCAGGATGGGGGGGTTTTGTTGAGATTAATCTCAACGCTGGTAGAGACTCGAACCTAGGAACTGCAGATTAAGAGCCTGACGCACTACCAACTGAGCCAATTCTAGGCTCATGATATCTAAAGATAAATTAAGAACCACGGCCAGCTTAGCGATGTGCGAATCCTCGAAGAAAATAAGCCTTCTCTGGACCCATTAAAAATTCAACAACTGTAATTAATATTTTTTTTTGCCTTTATGTTGGAGCCTAATGGCAAGAAAAGGTCGTGGTGCCCCCAACAGAAATCTTTATCTCCAGTCATTTAACCCATTTTATGAAAAAATAGCGCAGCTCAGAGGTAAAACAATTTGTCTATATCAAAAAAATTGTCGGATCTATTTTATATTTATTCACGTAAATTGTTAGCGGATTAACCAGATGTTATTCGGTTTTTTGGACACTTGGGAATGCAAAGGAAATGATTCTTTCTCAATTTCTGCTCCTGATTGGAAACTTTTATTTTTCCATTTCTGAAACAACGGATTTATTAACCACAGGAAGAAATTAATTAAACTGCAATGCCCTACGAAAATATTAGAGAATTTCCGTGAATGGGAATCTACAGGTACTGGGAGAGAAAAATGGAAACAGTTCCATGTTATCTCAATAGAAAAATGGAAACAGTTCCACGTTATCTCAACAGAAAATTTGAAACTTCCATGTTATCTCACTAGAAAAATGGAAACAGTTCCACGTTATCTGAATAGAAAAATGGAAACAGTTCCGCGTTATCTGAATAGAAAAATGGAAACAGTTCCATGTTATCTCAATAGAAAAATCACATTCAGAGTTCAATAACTTGTTCGATTTCATTTCTAATGAAACTTATGTCTTAAGATGAATTAAAGATCTCTATCTAATCTATCTAAATCTCGATTTTAAACAATATTTATTCAGTATTTAAAGAGTTATGAACGTTGGAATATTTAACAGACTACAAAAATTTATTTCAAAATTTAATTAAAATAGGTTGAGAGATCAGATATCATAGTCGACTCTACTAGAAAGTTTTAATGTTTCATTTAAATTTTGGTGTCAATTTTTTTGTAGCCTCTTAAATATTCCAGCGTTCATAACTCTGAATATTGAAAAAAATATTGTTTAAAATCGAGATTTAGATAGATTTAATTGAGATCTTTAATTCACCTTAAGACATATTTTTTTATTAGAAATCGTATTAAAGAAGTTATTGAGCCATGAATGTGATTTTCTATTGAGATATAGTTTGAATAATATTATCGTATCAGGTGTACGAAAAATTAAATTTTTTTTCGTAACAAAATATAATCTTGATTTTTCTTTTTTTTTTGCTTTAGGTTTTTGTTTTCGAAAGCATATTATTTATTTTAATAGTTTGCATTAAAAAAAATTCTAATATGCATTTTCAATAATGTTTCCTTTTTTAATCACTGTCTGTCCGTCAAGGCCATACCCCTGAGAAGGAGACCACTGCTTAACGCCTAATCCGGCACACGCACTAATCCGTACCCATGAGAAGGGGAACCACGGCTTAACTCCTAATCTGGCACAAGGAACAACGGCTTTACACCCAATCCGGCACACGGAACCACGGATTAATGTCTAATACGGTTGACGGGGATCTTTCCAAGCCGATCAGTACCCCTTATACTCAAGGGTAAGATGGGGTTTTGCGGAGATAAATCTCAACTCTGGTACATGTGGGACTCGAACCTGGGAACTGCAGATTATGAGCCTGGCGCGCTACCGACTGAGCCACCCCCCACTCCAGTTCTGGTTGGACTTTGAAATATAGTTGTTGATTTGTGTAGGTAAATGTTTCTAAACTGGGGAGTGCTGTTAGTTACGACTAGGGAATCCGTGAGTTCAGTAAAGCATGAAGTTTATTCCTCACCTTAATGGGGTGAGTTTGGCTCAGTCGATAGCGCACCACGCTCGTAATCTGCAGTTCCCAGGTTCGAGTCCCTGATGGGCCTGCTTTGAAATTTGCCTCCGCAAAACTCCCCGCAATGCCCACGGTCAGTAGGGGACACCGATGGGCTTTGGAAAGGCCACCGTTGATCAGATGGACGTTAAGCCGTGGCCCAAATGCATACCCTGTGCACGTTAGAGAACCCGAGAACATGCTGGATGGCCTTGACGGGAGGCTACCATCTGTCTCCCAACAGATCTTCCAGCGGGTACCCTCCCCCAACTTTCTCTGTGGCTTCGGGGTCCTTGTGACCTGGCCATTTAGCCCATGTTATGCAAAAAAGTGCAGCTCAGAGGTAACACAACCCACATGTTCCTACAAAAAATTATTTTGAAACTTATAGAGCTTCTAAGTTAGCATTTAATTTACATAACATGGGACAGGGTAGTCATAATACTTTATATATTAGGATATCATAATATTCAATATATATTAAGACTACCAAAACCCATCCACACCCAGTAACCACATAAAAAAACATACTTCTTTTGACGTCATCGCAAGTCGTACCCAGATCAACGTAACCTTTTTTAGCTAAAAGTCGACCTCCTCCACCGCATCCCATCGAAGCCCCACCTTCTCACTTTCTCTCTTTCCCATCTCTCCTCCAGCGTATCAGCGGCTGCCCTCCAGCGCGAGGCACGCTGACGTCACGGCCTCAGAGCGTGACGTCGCAAAGCGTGGGTTGCTTGAGCGTGAAGCGAGCAGGTGAGATCTGCCGCTCGCACCAGTTCAGTAGCCGAAAGGACCGAGCCGACCGCAGCGCTGCTGTACACCTGTCGGGGTCGGCGAAGGCTTAACGTCCATGTAGGCCAAGTAGTGCTTGCCGAGGAGAGGGAATATGCAACCGGGTTGGATGTACGGTTGGGTGCATTGCCGGGAGTCTTTGATAGGTAGGTTTTTTTGTTTTGATCTTGCCCCACCCCTCCCCCAAGGACTTCGAGCTTCTTTAAAGGTGTTTGTGTGTAAGAAAAGAAAAGCGAAGGTTATGAAGAGTTAGTTTATGATCGACAGATGTCAGCATCTCATTTGAATGTGGGTCAGGAGAATTGGCGAGGGCTTGCGAAAAGGTATTCAGGTCTCGTGTAGTGTAGGAAGTGAAGCCCTCTGTGTTCTTTTTTATGCTAGAAAGTTTGCAAGGGCCCCGATGGGACTTTTATTCTAGAAAGTTGGCAAGGGTTCCTCGATCAGGTTTTTTATCTTAGAAAGTTGGCAAGGGTTCCTCGACGGAGGTTTTTATCTTAGAAAGTTGGCAAGGGTTCCTCGATCAAGTTTTTTGTCTTAGAAAGTTGGCAAGGGTTCCTCGACGGGGTTTTTATCTCAGAAAGTTGGAAAGGGTTCCCCGACGGAGTTTTTATCTTAGAAAGTTGGCAAGGGTCCCTCGATCGGGGTTTTTATCTCAGAAAGTTGGCAAGGGTTCCGCGACAGGTTTGTTATCTTAGAAAGTTGGCAAGGGTTCCTCGGACGGGGTTTTTATCTTAGAAAGTTGGCAAGGGTTCCTCGATCGGGGTTTTTATCTCAGAAAGTTGGCAAGGGTTCCGCGACAGGTTTGTTATCTTAGAAAGTTGGCAAGGGTTCCTCGGACGGGGTTTTTATCTTAGAAAGTTGGCAAGGGTTCCTCGACGTGTTTTTTTTTATATACAAGAATGTTGGCAAGGGTTCCCCGATGGTATATTTATACTATAAAGCTAGTAAGGGTAGTTTTTCTTTTTTTTTTTTTCAAAAACGAAACATTTTCCCTTTGTCGTCTGTAGACACTGAAGTTTTTTTTTGCTTTTATATATCAATTGGAAATTCTTTTCGGGTTGAATAAGTTTTGACGAAATATTACTATTGTCCCTTTCAGAATCTTGCAAAAGTTTACTTCGCCCTCTAACGGTTGAGAATTTAAAACTTTTTAACCAATGTTGTAAATTGTTTATGCTAGAAATTTGTGTTGGCAACAGTAAATTGTCCCTTATATACCCAAAGATTGTGTGGCAACAGTAAATTGTCCTTTTATACCCAAGATGGGTGCAAAACGGAACTATTTTCTTTTATAATCGGAAAATTATTTTTATTTGGATAGGTTCTGCTGAAATATCATGATTCACATTCTAGTATTTTGATTTAGGCGCTAAATACGGAAAAGGTGAAATATTTAACGAATGTTGCAAGTTGATCTGTTTACGGTAGAAATTTGAAATTTCGTTGGTAGAGTGCCAAGAGATATTCCACTGACAGCAACAATCTGGCCCCTTTTCTCAGAGGGGTGTAAAATAAAGAAACGTTTTAAATTGAAGGAATAAAAGATAAATAATTTTATTTTGTATAATTACTAGCAAAATACTATTATTGGCATTTTCCCCTCATAATCCATTACTTCGAATTTACACCGATGGGCTTGGAAAGGCCGCCGTCCGTCGGATGGGACGTTAAGCCGTGGCCCCGTGTGCGGGAGAGCCATACCCTGTGCACGTTAAAGAACACGCTGGATGGCCTTGACGGGAAGCTACCATCTGTCTCCCAACAGCTGTTCCAGTGGGTCCCCTCCCCCAACCTTCTCTGGGCCTTCAGGGTCCTTATGACCTGGCCATTTAGCCCATGGTGTGCAAAAAAGTGCCGCTCAGAGGTAAAACAACCCAACCTAGTTCGAATTTAAAACTTTTAAGGAATGAAAAAAGTCGATAAACGAAAAACTTCATTTCTTTGAAAACGAGATTTCCATATTCGCTATAGGCGATATGTGACCTTGTAGTTAATACTAGAAAGTTGGCAAGTATTGTCCTGTAGACTTTCAACTAATGTCTCGTATTTCCCTGTGTTGTTATTTGTATAATTGTTTGCATATTACAAGCAGATACATAGAAAATGTTTCCTGTGGGAGGGAAAAGTAAATATCTGGGGGGGGGGGGAAATAAAAACTGATGAGGAAAAAAAAATCCGATGTATTCGAAATATTGTTTATTAACTACATGATAGTGTTGCTTATACAAACTGTCCTAGATCAGTAGGGGACACCGATGGGTTTGGAAAAGCCGCTGTCCGTCGAATGTGATGTTAAGCCGTGTCCCGTATGCGAGAGAGTCATACCCTGTGCATGTTAAAGAACACCCTGGATAGCCTTGACGGGAAGATCCCACCTTCTCTCCCAATAGCTGTTCGGGTGGATCCCCTCCCTTAAACCTTGTCTGAGCCTCTGAGGTCCTTGTGACCTGGCCGATTTGCTCATTTTGTGCACAGATAAATTTTAATACAAAATTTATAAATCGTAATATTCTAGCCTGAAATACATTAAAAATCAGATTCTTAATGTATTTCAGGCTAAAAGATTATGATTTATAATTTTGTATTAAAAAAAATTATAATGAGGCATATAAAGCAAAAACCATGCACGTAAAATACCTTTATAAAGAAACGAATGGCATTTATTTTATCCCTTGTTGTGATAATAATTGCAGTTAAGAACACTTAAAAACATAAAATTCCGTGAATATTATATATCATCTACCAAAATATTGTGTTTCTATAATTAAATAGAAATAAGGAATAACAATATTTGGAGTTTACTGATTTCGATTAATCTTGCTAATAAACGAATGTATAATTTCTATTTATCTTAATAAATACTTTTATTTTTTCACTCTGTTTCCAACAAGTTTATGCAATTATTTTATATAAGAAATCCCACTAAGTTCAATCTTATCAGCGTGAATGTACACTATATTGCAAAAAGTGTCCGGACACTTTCATGTGAACGAATAGCCACATTGAAATCTACCTAACTTTGAATAAGCTTTTTACGGAAAAAAGTCACTAGACATAAATTGAAGATCTCGGTCAGGACTCTCTAAATCTCTATTTTTCTATAATATTAGTCTAATATTTAAAAAGTGATAGAAGCTATAATATTTAACAACAGATGTTATCATACAGCAAAACATTTCCCCTCCAAATTGATGAAAACTTCAAAAATCCTTCACAAAATTCAAATATCGCATTTATATTGTGAACAACTTGTTATAACAGTTGTGATTTTAACTTTTTGAAGTAAATTTTCAAAACTAGCAAAAGTTTTACTTAAATGTATCAGCTTTCATAACTCTTTAAATATTAATTAATATTATAGAAAATCGAAATTTAGAGAGCTCTGACCGAGATCTTCAATTTATATCTAGTGACTTTTTTTTCGTAAAAAGCTTATTTTCAAAGTTAGGTAGATTTGAATGTGGCGATTCGTTCTCTTAGCATTAAAGTGTCCGGACACATTTTGTGCAGTTAGCGCGCTTGGCTACTGATCTAAGGGACCTGGGTTCGAGCCCCGGATAAGGCATGGATGTATGTGTCGTTTTTCTGCTGAGGTCCTGCCATCCTCTCAGACCTTCTACTATGGCATATAAACTGATAGGCTCCTGTCAGACCTCTGTGGCAAGCAGCTGCTTGAGGGGGTATTTTTTTTTTATTATTTATTATATATGGTTTGTACAGGTATGTACAAACGGTTTCTCTAGGAAAGGTTTCTCTAGGAAGCAAGTGAAACAGGCAGGGAATTTGATATTCTTTGGAATCTCGTTGGCAATTATTATAAAATTTTGGTTGTTTCAAAAACCCTTAGCTTTTTTTTTTCTAGTAAACTTATTGTATATCAAAGAAGTTATTGATAACACAAACAAACAAATAAACTTTCAATAGGTAAAATTTTGAACAAACTAAATATATCATCTTTTATTGTAAGGTAATTTTTAACTTCTGAATTTACACAATACTTTTAGCAGACTAATTTGTATTATTTAAATCTGTCTTATTGGCTATCCCATACTGCTATTCCATATCTAATTATAAATTCAAAAAGTGCTTTATATACTAAAATAGTTAATTCTGTATCAACAATAAAGTTTCCTAATTTTAATTAAACATATCCAGTCAATATATTTATTCCATTTCATTTTCGAATTCATTTTCAAGACTAGGTAAAGTATTTCATTTACTTCTATTTTTAAAGAAATAAAATGGGAAAAACAGACGGTAGCTATGTACCAACCCATAACCGTTTACTCTTTGTAAAGCCATTTTTTTTTTCCTAAAACATTCTCCAGTTGTGATCGGGCTTTCATATTCAGTGTGCAAATCACCACCTACCAGTCTTTGCGTTGACCTTGGCACACTTACATAAGAATATTACAAGGCGGACAGAGACGCCTTCCAAAACCTATCGTTAAGGTAAGTAACGCTTTCCTGTGCTGAGTTCAACCACGTGACCGCGAATGTCCAATGAGAGTCCTGCGTTGTACATCATCAATAATGCTAACATAACCATGGCATTTTTTTGGCTCTCGAAGACACTGGTGATGTTATTTTTGCAGGTGTAGGACAGATTGACAAATTACCTACCGGATGAGGTTTTGTGAATGACAGTTTTGAGAAAGGTCATTACTTACCGAAACAATAATTGTTACTTTTAATGAGCATAGATTTATATCGTAAGAGGTAACGGTAAATGAGGGGGGGTATTTAAAATTCTTTTTAGGATGTTTTGTTCCGTTGTCCAACAGTGTTTTCAAAATCACGCAGACTTCTTCAAATGTTGTAGAAAAATACGACGAATTTAAAAAAAAATGCACATAATTTTCGAAACGGGTAATAAGTGGCTATATATATTTTTAGTTGATGTTTTTTTTTTTGGAGGGGGCGGGGAGGGACGGGAATGGCTCAGTCGGTAACGCGCTAGGTTCGTAATCTGCAGTTCCCAGGTTCGAGTCCCACCTGCACCAGCGTTGAGATTAAATTCCTCAAAATTCCCGTCCTGCCTTTAGTCAGTGGGGACACCGATTGTCTTGGAAAGGCCGCCGTCCATCGAATGGAACGTTAAGCCGTGGCTCTGTATGCAGGAGAGAGTCATACCCTGTGCCCGTTAAAGAGCATGTTTGGATGGCTTTGACGGGAGGCTACCATCTGTCTCCCAACAGCTGTTCCACTGGGTCCCCTCCTCCAACATTCTCTGAGACTATGGGGTCCATGTGACCTGGCCATTTAGCACATGGTGTGCAAAAAAAGTGCCGTTCAGAGGTAAAACAACCCAACAACCCACCTGCACCAGCGTTCAGATTAAACCCCTCAAAATTCCCGCCCTGTCTTTGGTCAGTAGGAGACACCGATGGGCTTGGAAAGGCCGCCGTCCATCGGATGAGTGGAAAGGCCGCCGTCCACGGTTCATCGGATGAACCGTGGTCCCGTATGCGGGTGAGCTATATCATGTGCACGTTAAAGAACTCGCTAGATGGCCTTGATGGCCAGAATAGCTGTTAGGAGACCATCTGTCTCCTAACAGCTATTCTGGTGAGTTCCCTCCTCCAACTTTCTCTGAGTCTTCGGGGTCCTTGCAACATGGCCGTTTAGCCCATTATTTACAAAAAAAAGTGCCGCTCAGTAGTGTTGTTTTATCTCTGAGCGTCACTTTTTGTTTTGTACACAATGGACTAATGGCCAGGCCCATGCTTATGGTGGATACAGGGACAGGACGATGGCGACCCCCCCCCCCCCCTCAAAATGCTAGTAAGGGTAAAAGAGGCAAAACAAGTGTTAAAACTTATATTTCGTGCTTTTTCAAGAAATTTTTTAAAAGACCTGTAAAACTGAGGGTTAAATGTTACACTGCATTGGAAATCCAGTCTTTGGCCTTCCCTTTTATATTTTTTCTGCTCGATTTTGTTTGTCCCCCCCCCCCCAAGACTTTTTTCCACATCCGGGCCTGGTTGGATACATAGCATCCTTACGCGTGATGAAAGTCATGTTGGCTACAAACAAACCATCATGCATCTTGATGTTTGGTGTTGCTGGTCCTGTGCACTAGCCTCTAAGATACTCTCTACACCAGAGTCTTCAATTAAAGTCGGATACCTTAACAGTAATTAAGCAACTAATAGAGGATACTGGCGTACCTCTTGTATAGATGGATAAAACTATAGTTATAGTATAACAATGGGAATAAAATAAAACATATATATCAGCTGTGCTCAACCTTTTATGCTTCACGTACCCCCTGGAAATGTGTATGTAACTGGCGTACCCATTGTATAGATAGATAAAACTATAGTTATAGTATAACAATGAGAATAAAATAAAACATTGACTTTGTTACTAGATCTAGCAACTTATGAGCTCTCACGGCGTACGCCAAAAAATTTTACCGCGTACCCCACGTTGAGAATCCCTACAATAGGTTTTAACCTGTGATTGCCGATTATTCATCATATTTAAATGCATAAAATTCCAATTTTCCAAATCGCTGGATTGGTAGAAGTGGATTCGATTTTGTTCGCTCGGTAAAATCCCTATTTGACATCACTGCACTTTTTTTTCGGGACGTGTGCATTGAAAGCATCGTTCATCCTCAAATAATTCGTAATTCACAGCATTTAAAGGAAAGACTCACTGCAGCTGTTTCAACTATTAAACCAGACATGCTGAGTCTAGTATGGACAGAAGTCGAAAATCACGCCATCAATGAAACCCACATTGAAGTCTGCTGAACACGTGATTTTGAGAGTTTATTAATATTTTGGTGGGGCATGGGTGGCTCAGTCGGTAGCGCACCAGACTCATAATCTGTTGTTCCCAGTTTCGAGTCCCTCCTGGGCCAGCGTTGAGATTTATCTCGGCAAAACTCCCCGCTCTGTCCACGGTCAGTAGGGGACACCGATGGTCTTGGAAAGGCCGCCGTCCGTCGGATTGGACATTGAGCCGTATCTCAGTGTGCTCGTTAAAGAACACGCTAGATGGCCATGGCGGGAGGCTATCATTTGTCTCCTAACAGCTGTCCAGTGGATCCCCTCCCCCAGCCTTCGGGGTCCATGTAACCTGGCCATTTAGCCCATGGTGTGCAAAAAAGTGCCGCTCAGAGGTAAAACAACCCAACCCAAATCCCCTCCTCTAAATATTCTCCGAGCCCTCGGGGTCCTTGTAACCTGATCATATAACCCATTGCATGAAAAAAAAAATTGCCACTTCAGAGACCGTCCTTCGGATGGGACATTAAGCCGTGGCTCCGTGTGCGGGAGAGCCATACCCTGTGCACGTTAAAGAACACGCTGGATGGCCTTGACGGGAGGCTATCATCTGTCTCCCAATAGCTGTTCCAGTGGGTCCCCCCCCCTAACCTTCTCTGAGCCTTCGGGGTCCATGTGACCTGGCCATTTAGCCCATGCTGTGCAAAAAAGTGCCGCTCAGAGGTAAAAACACCCAACTCAAATGTTAAAGAACACGCTGGATGGCCTTGACGGGAGGTAACCATCTGTCTCCCAACAGCTGTTCCAGTGGGTCCCCTCCCCCAACCTTCTCTGAGCCTTCGGGGTCTTTGTGACCTGGCCATTTAGCCCATGGTGTGCAAAAAAGTGCCGCTCAGAGGTAAAAACACCCAACTCAAATGTTAAAGAACACGCTGGATGGCCTTGACGGGAGGTAACCATCTGTCTCCCAACAGCTGTTCCAGTGGGTCCCCTCCCCCAACCTTCTCTGAGCCTTCGGGGTCCATGTGACCTGGCCATTTAGCCCATGGTGTGCAAAAAAGTGCCGCTCAGAGGTAAAAACACCCAACTCAAATGTTAAAGAACACGCTGGATGGCCTTGACGGGAGGTAACCATCTGTCTCCCAACAGCTGTTCCAGTGGGTCCCCTCCCCCAACCTTCTCTGAGCCTTCGGGGTCTTTGTGACCTGGCCATTTAGCCCATGGTGTGCAAAAAAAGTGCCGCTCAGAGGTAAAACAACCCAACCAAAAGCAACTCAGAGATAAAAGAACTAACACCGTAGCATTTTACTTAATAACATTTATTCCTGACCAGCCGTTGTATCTGCGACGTTCATTCTCTTACTTCCTCGTTCACGAAAGAAAAAAAAGGAACAAAAGAACCAAAAATAATAAAAGCGAGAATGAGAAACATCAAAGACCACATCAGAATTCGAAAACCGTTAATCTCTTGAAAACCGTGCTTCGAATACCGCTCTCTCTCCAAACGACCTGCAACCGTTTAGAAAAGATTAAAAAAAAACGGTCCTCGAAAATTGCCTACCTTTCCTTTTAAATTCATCGTGCACTGGTGGCATCTCTTCAAGTGATGCCTGCATCTCTATCTGATGTAAACCACGCAGCGGAGGTGACGATGAACCCGACAGCAACCTTTATTCAACGCTCTACGATACCGTAGCAACCTTAGCTGACGAGATGATTGCATCTCGCTCACTCTTCCCCAGCTTCTCTAATCCCTCACCATCTCCCCCCATCACTACTCCCCAACATGTCTGCTGCACTTCGACGTTAAACCTTTCTCTATCTGTACACAAGCTTACTTCGCCAGTTTAAAAACTGGTTCTTCCTCAACTTTTGAAGATACGTGAAGGAACAAAACCAGCCACTGCAGCTCTCCAATTTGTTTTTTATCTGATAGTCTGCATTTTTTCGCATCCCTTCTTCTTCCTGCTGTTCTTCCTTTCTCACTCCACCCCCCAACTACTCCCACCCCTTCTTTAACTTGTTTTATTTCACGGTCTATTAACATATGCTGTTTTTTTTTTAGATTTTTCTTTTCATATAACCGTTCGGTTTAAGTTTACAAGAAGACTTTAGAAGCAAGGTTAAGACTAGTATGTAACCGCTACAGTACAAAAATGGGTAATGACGCTAACAATAAGGATAGTTGGTTGGGTTGGGTTGTTTTACCTCTGAGCGGCACTTTTTTGCACACCATGGGCTAAATGACTAGGTCACATGGACCCCGAAGGCTCAGAGAAGGTTGGGGGAGGGGACCCACTGGAACAGCTGTTGGGAGACAGATGGTAACCTCCCGTCAAGGCCATCCAGCGTGTTCTTTAACGTTCGGTTGTTTTACCTCTGAGCGTCACTTTTTTGCACACCATGGGCTAAATGGCCAGGTCACAAGGACCCCGAAGGCTCAGAGAAGGTTGGGGGAGGGGACCCACTGGAACAGCTGTTGGGAGACAGATGATAGCCTCCCGTCAAGGCCATCCAGCGTGTTCTTTAACGTGCACAGGGTATGGCTCTCTCTCACACACGGGGCCACGGTCCCATCCGACGGACGGCGGCCTTTCCAAGCTCATCAGTGTCCCCTACTGACCGTGGGAAGGGCGGGGATGGGGGAGGGGACCCACTAGAACAGCTGTTGGGAGACAGATGGTAGTCTCCCGTCAAGGCCATCCAGCGTGTTCTTTAACGTGCACAGGGTATGGCTCTCCCACACACAGGGCGTCCCATCCGACTGCCTTTCCAAGCCCATCGGTGTCCCCTACTGACCGTGGGCAGGGCGGTGAGTTTTGCGGACATAAATCTCAACGCTGACCCAGCTGAGACTCGAACCTGAGAACTACAGATTACGAGCCTGGTGCGCTACCGACTGAGCACCCCCGCCTCCCTTCAGTGAGGTAGGAGGCAGCGAAGAGCTGGGAAACGTAACTGTCGTCGTATTGGACGTTAAGCTGTGGTCTGTATGGTCGACGGTGTGCACATTAAAGAACACACTTTATGGCCTTTGCGCGAGACTTCGATCTCTCTCGTAACATCTGTCAAGTGATTTAACTTCTTTTTTACTAAGCTTATGAGTGTTTGGGGATTCTTGTGTTGGGTTATTTTACCTCTAACATTTTTTTGCACACAATGGACTAAATAGCCAGGTCACAAGGACCCCGAGATTGCAGATAAGGGTTAGAGGAAAGAACCCACTGGACAGCTGTCTCCTAACACATCCATCCATGTCTCCTGACCTGTAAAGAACACGTTGGATGGCTTTGACGGGGGGTGTGTGGGGGGGGGGGCTATCCCCCTCATCAAGGCCATCCACCGTGTTCTTTAACGTGCACGGATATGGTTCTCCCACATATAGGCACAGTTTTAACGTCCCATCCGACGGACGGCGTCCCTTCCAAGTCCATCGTTGTCCTCCGCTTGATCCCAGAAAGGGATGAAGGAAGGGACCCCACTGGACCGCTGTTAGGAGACAGATGCTAGTCTTCCGTCAAGGACATTCAACATATTCTGTAGTGTGCACAGGTTGTTCAGTTGTTTTTACCTCTAAGCAGTACTTTTTTGCGCACAATGGCGTAAATGTCCAGATCACAAGGACCCCTTGGGATCAGAAAAGATTGTAGGAAGTGAACAAACTCTTAAGAGACAGATGGAAGGAAGCCTTCCGTCAAGGTCATCCAATGCGCTCTTTTACGTGCACGTGGCATGGCTCTACTGCACAAGAATCCACGGATTTATGTCCCACGAGAGACGTGATAACGGCTGCGTTATCACGTCCATCGGTGTCTTTGAACTCTTGGTGATCCTTTGACCTGGCCATTTAACCCATTATGCCGAAAAAAGTGCCATTCAGGGAGAAACGTAACCCAACAAAGCCATTTCTTCTGTAGTTCCCAGGTTCAGCTTTGAGATTTATCTTCGCAAAACTCCCCCATGGCCGCCGTCCGTCGGATGGGACGGTAAGCTGCGCCCCCGTGTGCGGGATAGCCACACCCTGTACACGTTAAAGAACACACTGGATGAGTTGGGTTGTTTTCCCTCTGAGCGTCACTTTTGCACATTATAGGCTAAATGGCCAGGTCACAAGGACCCCGAAAGCTCAGAGAAGGTTGGGGGAGGAGATCACTGGAAGGCACGCTGGACGGGCTTCACGGGAAGCTACCATCTGTCTCCCAACAGCTGTCCAGTGGGTCTCCTCCCCCAACCTTCTCTGACCTTCGGGTCCTTGTGACTTGGCCATTTAGCCCCATTGTGTGCAAAATAAGTGCCGCTCAGGGGTAAAACAACCGAACCAAACCGTTTCTTTTCCTCATTAAGCAATACGAGCCGTTAAAAGATATTTTTTCAGTTCATTAACCTTTCACGTTTCAGTACAATTACGTCCCATAGTTCTCGCCTCTTTCATACTCCTTTGTATGGAGCCGTTCTACCAGTTCTTATCACCAGCCAAAAACGTCACCTATCTTACAATAAACGTATGAAGGTAAATTCGTGCTTCAATGGATTTTGTTTTCACAAAGAATTTTTTGTTCATTTGAGAAATCCCTTTATTTCCATTCGCTAACCTAATTCCAACGACAAAAAAAACAAAAATACTTCGAAACTTTTTTTAGAATTCCGATAAGATCGTGTTTGTGGTGCGAGGACGGACTTCAAACTCCTTTCAAGCTTTTTTATAGTGATTTGCTGCGTACGGAGTGTTTTAATGAGGCTAAAATGTGACCAACTCTAACACAAATATTACTAAGCCTTCTTTTCTGAACGGACGTTCAGTTATCAATAACAGATCGTATCTGATAAATATCGACTGCCCGTTTTTAAACAAGTGCATTTTTTTTTCCTGACGTAAGAGATTGTAAATAATGGATGATTCAGTTGCTTTACCTCTGGGCGGGGGTGGCTCAGTCGGTAGCGCGCCAGGCTCGTAATTTGTAGTTCCCAGGTTCGAGTCCCAGCTGGGTCAGCGTTGAGATTTATCTCCGCAAAATTTCCCCGCCTTGCCCACGGTCAGTAGGGAACACCGCTGGGCTTGAAAAGGCCGCCGTCCGTCGGATGGGACGTTAAGCCGTGGCCCCGTGTGCGGGAGAGCTATACCCTGTGCACGTTAAAGAACACGCTGGATGACCTTGACGGGAGGCTACCATCTGTCTCCCAACAGCTGTTCCAGTGTGTCCTCTCCCCCAACCTTCTCTGAGCCTTCGGGGCCCTTGTGGCCTGGCCATTTAGCCCATGGTGTGCAAAAAAAGTGCCGCTCAGAGGTAAAACAATCCAATCCAATCCTTCATATGGGACGTTAAGCCATGGCCCCGTGTGCGGGAGAGCCATACCCTGTGCACGTTAAAAAAACACGCTAGATGGCCTTGACACGAGACTACCATCTCTCTCCCAACAGCTGTTCCAGTGGGTCGCCTCCCCCAACCTTCTCTGAGCCTTCGGGGTCCATGTGACCTGGCCATTTAGCCCATGGTGTGCAAAAAAGTGCCGCTCAGAGGTAAAGCAACCCAACCCTAAAGGCTGGCCAAGCTGGGATTCGAACCTGAGAACTACAGATTCCGAGCCTGGCGCGCTACCGACTGAACCACCCCTGCCCCTTAAGTGTAGTTTGATTATTCTTTTATTTAAGAAAATTTCGTAAGCTTAGTAAATTAAGCGTCTTAGAAGATCATTTAGAACGCCTTACATAGTGTTGTCAAATACTCAAAACAATTTTTTTCCATTTCTTAGAGGCCCTGGACCAACTTTGAAAAGAGAAATGCTTCAAATACTATCTGAGTGAAAGGTTAGATGGCTTTTGTTTTTATTTTGCTTCGTATTACTTGTGTTTTATTTATTTTATATGCAAACCGCATGGCCAAATTATACATATAAGTATAATTTGGCCATGCGATTTATACATATAAGTGTATAAAAATACACTACATGGCCAAATTATACTTATATGTATAAACCGCATGGCCAAATTATACATGTAAGTGTATAAAAATACACTACATGGCCAAATTATACATATAAGTATAATTTGTCCATGCGGTTTATACATATAAGTGTATAAAAATACACTACATGGCCAAATTATTACGACATTGTATCTTGCCCGAAGTACCATGAAACATTCCAACACATACAAAATTTCTTACTGCCGTTGCTATTCAACATCACTACGAAGGCCTATAAGAATCGTAAAGGCATGTTGGAAAGCAAAGGCAAGTGCGATATGGATAAAAAGGCTGATATGACTGGGGGGCGGGGGTGGCTCAGTCGGTAGCGCACCAAACTCGTAATCTGCAGTTCCCAGGTTCGAGTCCCAGCTGGTCAGTGTTGTGATTTATCTCCGCAAAACTCCCCGCCCTGCCCACGGTCAGTAGGGGGCACCGATGGGCTTGGAAAGTCCGTAGGGTCCGTAGGACATTAAAAGTGGTTTCAGTGTATGAAAGAGAGCCATATCCCGTGCTCATTAAAGAACACGTTGGATGGCCTTGAGAGGAGGCTTCCATTTGTCTCCTAACAGCTATCCATTGGGTCACCCTCCCCCAACCTTCTCTGAGCTTTTTGTGACCTGGCTGTTTAGCCCATGGTGTGCAGAAAAGTGCCGCTCAGATGTAAAACAGTCCAACTCGAAAGAGGCCTCATTGTTTTACTTAAGTTTATTTAAGTAAAACAAGTTTAGGTAAGAGAGTAATGGAACTCAGTGGAGGGGCGGGGGTGGCTCAGTCGGTAGCGCGCCAGGCTCGTAATCTGTAGTTCCCAGGTTCGAGTCCCAGCTGAGTCAGCGTTGAGATTTATCTCCGCAAAATTTCCCCGCCTTGCCCACGGTCAGTAGGGGACACCGATGGGCTTGAAAAGGCCGCCATCCGTCGGATGGGACGTTAAGCCGTGGCCCCGTGTGCGGGAGAGCCATACCCTGTGCATCTTAAAGAACACGCTGGATGGCCTTGACGGGAGGCTACCATCTGTCTCCCAACAGCTGTTCCAGTGGGTACCCCTCCCCCAACCTTCTCTGAGCCTTCGAGGTCCATGTGACCTGGCCATTTAGCCCATGGTGTGCAAAAAAGTGCCGCTCAGAGGTAAAACAACCCAATCCAATGAACTCAGTGGAAGCCAATGTGGAATGAAAACGGTCTCAAAAAATGGCCGCCAATCGTAGGAAATGCGAGTGGAAAAAAGGCTCTGGCCAGACCAAGCATTTGTTAGCAAGATGGAGCTGCTACAATTCATCAACTAAGAGAGGATCTGTGGCAGCAACTTCAAAATCCATTTTTACGAGAACTATGAGAAGAGAATTGTAAATTTCGAAATTTGAGAACTGCACCGTAATAATACATTCGACGAACTATTAGGTAGGTGTTGATGAAAATTTGGCCAAGCGCTGAATGTATACAACTAATAGATATCAAAATAAAAGTAAATATAATGGCTGTATGAATAATACAAAAAGAATTTTCCACCAATGCTATCAAAAAAAAAAGTTCGAAAGACCACAAACATAAAAAACATTTATTGTTCAAATTATAACTAAGAATACAAATTTGAGATTAGTCAAATAAATTTTCGTTATTAATATTTATTAACCGAATTTTAACCTTCCTAAAGGATTGATGATCACAACAGCGCAAGGCCAGATTATTTGAAATGGCGTTATTTAGAGAAATAAGTAGCAACAGGGGCGGAAGTGGCTCTCAACCGGTAGCGCGCCAGACTCGCAATCTGCAGTTTCGGGGTTCGAGTCCTACCTGTGCTAGGCTGACTCCCTGCCCTCGGTCAGATAGAGGACACCGATGGGGTTGGACATACCGTCATCCATCGGATGGGACGTTAAGCTGTGGACCTGTGCACGTTGAAGAACATGCTCTATAGCCTTCACGGGTTGGTTGGTTATTTTACCTCTGAGCGGCACTTTTTTGCATACAATGAGCTAAATGGCCAGGTCACATGGATCCTGAAGGCTCAGAGAAGGTGGAGGGAAGGGACCCACTGGGATAGCTATTGGGAGACAGATGGTAGCCTCCCGTCAAGGCCATCCAGCGCGTTCTTTAACGTGCATGGGGTATGTCTCTCCCGCACACGGAGACACGGTTTAACGTCCCATCGGACGAACGGCGGCCTTTCCAAGCCCATCGGTATCCCCTACTGACCGTGGGCAGGGCGGGGAATTTTGCGGAGGTAAATCTCAACGCTGACTCAGCTGGGACTCGAACCTGGGAAGTACAGATTACGAGCCTGGCGCGCTACCGACTGAGCCACCCCTGCCCCTGGCCTTAACGGGAGTTAAGGCCAGGGGCGGGGTTAAATTGTTAAATAATCCTCCCCCAACTCTTGGGATCCTTATAACCTGGGCATTTAGTCCATTGTGTGCGAAAAAAGTGCCGCTCAGAGGTAAAACAATCCAACCTTTGCTATACAACCAAACGCGCTAACCATTCGTCAAAAAAATTTTTTAATTTATTTTTCCGATCTGCAATACACCAAAAAATTCATTGGCGAATTCAATAAATCGGGATAAAAAACAAATACTTCTGGACTTTTGTTTGTATATTCTGTCTTGACTGGCATCGTTTTGGATTAGTCGTTTCTCAACCCCTTCATGAATCATGGTGTGTAAAAAAAAAACCCATCAGCGCTCCCACAGTAAGCTTTTCGGAATCGTCATCCCAATTGTCATTGAATGAGCACGAGTTTCGACGCAACTGTGGGGGGGGGGGGATTTTTGACGATTTTCAAGGAACAAAACTGAAACCTGTAGTTGCTGAAATGTAACGCGATAATCATGGGAAATTGAGCATTTCATTTTAAAAGAAATGGAAAAAGGAGCCATTCGTTTTCGGATTGTTTGTGAAAGATATGGTTGATGAAACTTTCTCTGGAGACGAGGAATTATTCTTCTTTACAAATGGTGAACTTTTGTTTTTTGCTGTACCTCGAGAACGATGATGTAGAAAAATCCTAATTCTTCATTTTTTGTGCATAAGTTCCACGTTATGTAGATATTAACACACAATGGGCTAAATGGCCAGGTCACAAAGACCCCGAAGGCTCAGGAAAGGTTGGTTGTTTTACCCCTGAGGGGCACTTTTTTGCAGACAATGGGCTAAATGACCAGTTCACAAGGACCCCGAAGACTCAGAGAAGATTGGAGGAGGGGTTGGTTGTTTTACCTCTGAGCTGCACTTTTTTGCACACCAATGGGCTAAATGGCTAGGTCACAAGGACCCCGAAGGCTCAGAAAAGGTTGGGGGAGGAGACCCACTGGAAGAGCTGTTGGGAGACAGATGGTAGCCTCCCGTCAAAGCCATCAAGGGTGTTCTTTAACGTGCCCAGGGTATGGCACACGGGGCCACGGCTTAACGTCCCATCCGACCGACGGCATCCTTTCTAAGCCCATCGGTGTGCCCTACTGACCGTGGGCAGGGCGGGGAGTTTTTCGGAGATAAATCTCAACGCTGACCCAGCTGGGACTCGAACCTATGAACTGCAGATTATTGGGGCGGGGGTGGCTCAGTCGGTAGCGCGCCAGGCTCGTAATCTGTAGTTCCCAGGTTCGAGTCCCAGCTGGGTCAGCGTTGAGATTTATCTCCGCAAAAATTCCCCGCCCTGCCCACAGTCAGTAGGGGACACCGATGGGCTTGAAAAGGCCGCCGTCCGTCCGGTGGGACGTTAAGCCGTGGCCCCGTGTGCGGGAGAGCCATACCCTGTGCACGTTAAAGAACACGCTGGATGGCCTTGACGGGAGGCTACCATCTGTCTTCCAACAGCTGTTCCAGTGGGTCCCCTCCCCCAACCTTCTCTGAGCCTTCGGGGTCCTTGTGACCTGGCCATTTAGCCCATGGTGTGCAAAAAAGTGCCGCTCAGAGGTAAAACAACCCAACCCAACTGCAGATTATTAGCCTGGCGCGCTACCGACTGAGTCACCCCCTGGCCCTACCCAGATAAAGAAATCAGCAACTTCTTAAATAAGCTTTCTTATGAATAAATGTGACTGAAGATATTTTAAAGGTCTCAGTCAAACTCTAGAAATTTGAATTCGGTATTTAAAGAGTTATGAAAGCTGGAATATTTAACAATTTAACTCGTTCCGCAAAAATAAAAGATTCAAAATTGGCCAAAAATTAACATAATTATTTATGCGAACTGCTAAAAATACTCTTACAAGTGAAATTGAATAGATTTGAGTGAGATCTTTAAATTATCATCAGTACCCTCGGGGTCTTTGTGACCCGGCAATTTAGTCCATTGTGTAGAAAAAAAATGAACCACTCAGAGGTAAAATAACTCAGTTCAAGGTGTCAAATCGGTTTGTTTATTACATCCGAAAATTTAAGACTCTCTTTATTCTTGGGCGGGGGTGGCTCAGTCGGTAGCGTGCCAGGCTCGTAATCTGTAGTTCCCAGGTTCGAGTCCCGGCTGGGTCAGCGTTGAGGTTTATCTCCGCATAACTCCCCGCCCTGCCCACGGTCAGTAGGGGACACCGATGGACTTGGAAAGGCCGCCGTCCGTTGGATAGGATGTTAAGCATTTGCCCCGTGTGCGGGAGAGCCATACCCTGTGCACGCTGGATGGCTTTGACGGGAGGCTACCATCTATCTCGCAACAGCTGTTCCAGTGAGTCCCCTCCCCCAACCTTCTCTGAGCCTTCGGGGTCCATGTGACCTGGCCATTTAACCCATGGTGTGCAAAAAAGTGTCGCTCAGAGGTAAAACAACCCAACCCGTAGGATACCATAATACGTAGTTTCGCATGCGGTGCGGACTACTGCTAGCGGAGCGAATTCGATATATATATATTTTGAGTAATTGGTAAAAAAAAATCGAGAATTTGGTAATAATTCTTGGTATATTTGGTAATACATCAGGCACGAGACTTGGTAACCATGCTGTCAGTTGCCAAAGTGTTACTTGAGAATAGATGAGATGCCTGGAATTTCAATAACTCTTTCGTAATCAATATCTTAAAACTAATTATTGCATATAAATATATTGAAAAATAAATTTAAGACAATTTAATGTTCCCGGGAAATTTTCGGGATTTTTTTTAATTCCCGGGAATAATAAAAACATGAAGGATTCCGGGATACCAGAATACTGGGAAAGGAGCCCTAGTTGAGTGATCAGGTTACAAGGGCTGAGAGAAGGTAGGGGGAAGGGGACCCAGATGGCAGTCTCCTTTAATAAGCACAGGGTATGGCTCTCCTTAACACCGTGGTTGGGGGTGGCTCAATCGATAGCGCGCCAGGCTGGTAAACTGCAGTTCCCAGGTTCGAGTCCCAGCCACAGCCAACGATCAGTAGGGGACACCGATGTGCTTGGAAAGGCCACCGACCATCAGATGGGACATTAAGCCGTGGCTCCGTGTGTGGGAGGGCCGTACCCAGTGCACGTTAAAGAACAGACTGTCTTTACCATCTGTCTCCTAACAGATGTCCAGTGGGTCTCCTTTCACTAACCTGCTCTGAACCTTTGGGGTTCATGTAACCTGGCCATTTAGACCATTGTGTGCAAAAAAAAGCTCCTCTCAGAGGTAAAAAAAATCCCTGCTCAAATCAAGCTCAAGAATTGTCGAAGTGCGTCGGGCGGATTGGGGCACGAAAATATTGAGTCCGAACTCATCTGTAAAAATAAGTTCGCTTCGTCCTATAAAAAGGGGTGGGTAGCGCTTGGCTACTGATCTAAGGGACCTGGGTTAGAGCCCCGGATAAATCATGGACGTTAGTGTCGTATTTCTGCTGAGGTCCCGCCATCCTCACAGACCTTCTACTATGACGTATAAACTGACAGGCTCCTATCAGACCTCTGTGGCAAGCATCTGCTTGAGGGGTATTTATTTTTTTTTTATTATTATAGAGCGCGAGGCTCGTAATCTATAGTTCCCAGGTTCGTGTCCCACCTGCGCCAAAGTTCAGATTTATCTCCGCAAAACTGAGAAAAAAACTGCCCTCGGTAGGAAAACATGCCCCCTTTCGAAGTTAGATCAGGCTTTTTATCCATGTCGCATTTTGTCTACCAACATGACTTTACGGCTTTTATAGGACTTCGTAATGACGTAGAATAGTGACGTCAGTAAGAAATTTTACATATATTTCCCGCTCTATGGACTTGGAAATGTATCGTCCGTCTGATGGGCGTTAACCCGTGGTTCCATTTGCATGAGGGCAATAGCCTCTATATGCATTAAAGAACACGCTGGATGGCCTTGATGGAAGACTACTGTCTTCTGACAGTTCCCCACTGGGTCCTTGTGACCTGGCCATTTAGCTCATTGTGTGCAAAAAAAAAGTGCCGCACAAAGGTAAAACAATCCAATTAAAAGTCCCTTTAACAAACAATACATGTTGTGGAATTTATTCTTTTTATAATGGCGTTGGAGAAATGATCAGTTAATTAATCACTCGCTTCTCCAGCCTGTAGCGTTTAAAGCTTGTTTAACTTTTCTTTCAACCATTTCTTATAAAATAATCTCTTTCAATGACGCTGATCACTTGTTTTGGTTTCTCATCGAGTTGTTTACTGATATTCACACGTTGTTCAGAAAAGCGAAACCATCTGACCCTTTCCCACACTTCACATTGCAATGGAAACACGAAGAAAACGCTGAAATAAAAGAAAGAGGATCCGATGTCCTTTTTTCACGAATATGTGCTGATCCAAAGAAAATGCGATGGATAAAAAAAATGAATTGTTTGCCTTTCTTTGTTTGACAAACATGCGTTGATCCTTATTGGAAAAAAAACTGCGAAGGAAATTTTCGGAACCAAAATTAGAACGGAACTATCATTCTTTTTGACAAATATGCGTTGATCCTTATTGCAAGGATGTTGTGAAAGAAATTTTCGGAGGAAATAATTCAAAAGGAACTACCATTCTTTTTGACAAATGTGTACTGATCTTTATAAGAAAAAAGTTGTGAAAGAAATTTTCGGGGGAAAATGTTCAAAAGTAACCACCATTCTTTTTGACACATGTGTACTGATCTTTATAAGAAAAAAGTGCGGAGGAAATTTTCGAACCAAAATTAGAACGGAACCATCGTTCTTTTTGACAAATATGCGTTGATCCTTATTGCAAGGAAGTTGTGAAAGAAATTTTCCGGGGGGAAAATCCAAAAGGAACCACCATTCTTTTTGACAAATGTGTACTGATCTTTATGAGAAAAAAAATTGCGAAGGAAATTTTCGGAACCATCGTTCTTTTTGACAATTATGCGTTGATCCTTATTGCACGGAAGTTGTGAAAGAAATTTTCGGAACCATCGTTCTTTTTGACAATTATGCGTTGATCCTTATTGCACGGAAGTTGTGAAAGAAATTTTCGGAACCAAAATTAGAACGGAACCATCGTACTTTTTGACAAATATGCGTTGATCCTTATTGCAAGGAAGTTGTGAAAGAAATTTTCGGAGGGGAAAATTCAAAAGGAACCACCATTCTTTTTGACAAATGTGTACTGATCTTTATGAGAAAAAAAATTGCGAAGGAAATTTTCGGAACCATCGTTCTTTTTGACAATTTTGCGTTGATCCTTATTGCACGGAAGTTGTGAAAGAAATTTTCGGAACCATCGTTCTTTTTGACAAATATGCGTTGATCCTTATTGCACGGAAGTTGTGAAAGAAATTTTCGGAACCATCGTTCTTTTTGACAATTATGCGTTGATCCTTATTGCACGGAAGTTGTGAAAGAAATTTTCGGAACCAAAATTAGAACGGAACCATCGTTCTTTTTGACAAATATGCGTTGATCCTTATTGCAAGGAAGTTGTGAAAGAAATTTTCGGAGGGGAAAATTCAAAAGGAACCACCATTCTTTTTGACAAATGTGTACTGATCTTTATGAGAAAAAAAATTGCGAAGGAAATTTTCGGAACCATCGTTCTTTTTGACAATTATGCGTTGATCCTTATTGCACGGAAGTTGTGAAAGAAATTTTCGGAACCATCGTTCTTTTTGACAATTATGCGTTGATCCTTATTGCACGGAAGTTGTGAAAGAAATTTTCGGAACCAAAATTAGAACGGAACCATCGTACTTTTTGACAAATATGCGTTGATCCTTATTGCAAGGAAGTTGTGAAAGAAATTTTCGGAGGGGAAAATTCAAAAGGAACCACCATTCTTTTTGACAAATGTGTACTGATCTTTATGAGAAAAAAAATTGCGAAGGAAATTTTCGGAACCATCGTTCTTTTTGACAATTATGCGTTGATCCTTATTGCACGGAAGTTGTGAAAGAAATTTTCGGAACCAAAATTAGAACGGAACCATCGTACTTTTTGACAAATATGCGTTGATCCTTATTGCAAGGAAGTTGTGAAAGAAATTTTCGGAGGGGAAAATTCAAAAGGAACCACCATTCTTTTTGACAAATGTGTACTGATCTTTATGAGAAAAAAAATTGCGAAGGAAATTTTCGGAACCATTGTTCTTTTTGACAATTATGCGTTGATCCTTATTGCACGGAAGTTGTGAAAGAAATTTTCGGAACCATCGTTCTTTTTGACAAATATGCGTTGATCCTTATTGCAAGGATTTTGTGATAGAAATTTTCCGGGGGGAAAATTCAAAAGGAGCCACCATTCTTTTTTGAACAAATGTGTACTGATCTTTATAAGAAAAATGTTGCGAAGGAAATTTTCAGAACCAAAATTAGAACGGAACCATCGTTCTTTTTGACAAATATGCGTTGATCCTTATTGCAAGGAAGTTGTGAAAGAAATTTTCCGGGGGGAAAATTCAAAAGGAGCCACCATTCTTTTTTGACAAATGTGTACTGATCTTTATAAGAAAAAAGTTGCGAAGGAAATTTTCGGAACCATCGTTCTTTTTGACAAATGTGTACTGATCTTTATAAGAAAAAAGTTGTGAAAGAAATTTTCGCGGGAAAATGTTCAAAAGGAACCACCATTCTTTTTGACACGTGTACTGATCTTTATAAGACAAAAGTGCGGAGGAAATTTTCGAATCAAAATTAGAACGGAACCATCGTTCTTTTTGACAAATATGCGTTGATCTTTATTGCAAGGATGTTGTGAAAGAAATTTTCGGGGGAAATAATTCAAAAGGAGCCACCATTCTCTTTGACAAATGTGTAGCTATCTTTATGGCAAAAAAAAAGTTTTGAAGGAAATTTGTTTCCTTTCTCCTTCTAGAAATGTGGGCTCATGTTTATGGCAAAAACTTTAAGAAAGAAAACTGCAAAATTTGAAAACTAAAGTAATCACCTTGTTTTTTGACGAATATTTGTTGGGCTCGGTGTTAAGTGAAAGAAAAACCATCGATTTTTGTTCCTCGAAAGTGCTTACACAGCACTTTCGCTTCGAGCTACACAACCTTGACCGGGTCGAGCATTCTAGGGTTGGTTAAACAAAGAGAACATTTTCAGAGGAGGCTGAATAATTTTTTTCTCCAAAAAGGTGGCCATCAGTTCCACCATTGTTGAGTGGTGCATCCTCGCCGCTGGAGCGTCGTTCACATTGTGTGTTTTTGTTTCTTTGAAGTGTTTTTTTTTATATACCTTCTTTCCCAAAATCTCTTTCTTCTGTTGAACAAGATTCTATCTGCGCTACAAACTCTGCAAGAGAGGGGAATTATAGGTTGCAATCCGGAAATTGTGCGGTTTGAGGAAGGCTCAGAAAAAAAAAAAGACTTTTTTTTTTTTTCAAAGGAGAAACATTATTTGCCGTGATCATTTTTTCTGAAGTGCTTTAACATTTTAGAACGCTATCAGGTGTTTTATGAAAATGTAGTTTAAAAATCTTTCTTACGCATATATCGTGACTGTGTCTGTGAAAAATGTTGGATTAACTTTGATCTGAGGGACACATTTTTTTTTTCACACAATTGGCTAAGTGACTATGTCAGAACAACCCCGAAGGCTTAGAGAGTTGCTTTTTTTTTTACCTCTAAGCGGCGCTTTTGTTGCACATATTGGGCTAAATTTCCAGTCACAAGGATTCAGAGAATCCTAAGGGAAAGGAACCCACTTGACAGCTGTTAGGAGACCCTCCTCTCAAAGCCATCCAGCGTGTTCTTTAACAGGGTATATCTCTCCTGCACGCGGGACCACGTCACAGTGGGGCGGGGGTGGCTCAGTCGGTAGCGCGCCAGGCTCGTAATCTGTAGTTCCCAGGTTCGAGTCCCAGCTGGATCAGAGTTGAGATTTATCTCCACAAATTTCCCCGCCCTGCCCACGGTCAGTAGGGGACACCGATGGGCTTGGAAAGGCCGCCGACCGTCGGATGAGACGTTAAGCCTGGCCCCGTGTGCGGAACAGACATACCCTGTGCATGTTAAAGAACATGTTTGATGGTCTTGACAGGAGGCTATTGTCTACCTACCAACAGCTGTTCCAGTGGGTCCCCTCCCCCAACCTTCTCTGAGCCTACGGGGTCCATGTGACCTGGCCACTTAGCCCATGGTGTGCAAAAAAGTGCCGCTCAGAGGTAAAACAACCCAACTCAACCCAACCACGTCACAGTAATATCAAATTATTAAGTAAACGTAATAATATCAAACGATTATTATTTTTTTCCACAAGAACCTAAAATCCACTGAATTTTCTGGGTGATCCTGTGACAAAAAAAGGATGTTTATTAAGCAGCACTTCTCACGTGCTTGGGGCGGGGGTGGCTCAGTCGGTAGCGCGCCAGGCTCGTAATCTGCAGTTCCCAGGTTGGAGTCCCAGCTGGGTCAGCGTGGAGATTTATCTCCGCAAATTCTCCGCCCTGCCCACGGTCAGTAGGGGACACCGATGGGTTTGGAAAGGCCTCCGTCCGTCGGTTGGGACATTAAGCCGTAGCCTCGTGTGCGGGAGAGCCATACCCTGTGCACGTTAAAGAACACGCTGGATGGCCTTGACGGGTGGCTACCATCTGTCTCCCAACAGCTGTTCCAGTGGGTCCCCTCCCCCAACCTTCTCTGAGCCTACGGGGTCCATGTGACCTGGCCATTTAGCCCATGGTGTGCAAAAAAGTGCCGCTCAGAGGTAAAACAACCCAACCCAATTCACGTGCTTGTGAAACGCCTTATATATCTAAATTTTGCAAGGTGCACGAAACCTTTTATGGATAGGGTCGTAAGCAATTAAGGTCGTCTTGTAAGCAGGTAAACTCATCATTAGAATGCTTAATAAAAATATATATAAATAAAATAATAAATAAATCCCCCTCAAGCAGCTGCTTGCCACAGAGGTCTGACAGGAGCCTGTCAGTTTATATGCCATAGTAGAAGATCTGAGAGGATGGCAGGATCTCAGCAGAAAAACGACACACACAACCATGCCTTATCCGGGGCTCGAACCCAGGTCACTTAGATCAGTAGCCAAGCGTGCTAACCACTCGATATTATGTCTTAAATACGATAAAGTTCCATTACATTTCGTGTTAAAAACCAGCTAATGAACAGTGTCAATATCAGATCATTGTTGGGTAAATAAGATTATTTTAATTTCGTTTTTTATTTCAGGAGGACCATGCTAATACAGCTGGTGCCAATCACCCTTTTGTTAACTTCGGTAAGTAGTGCTTAAGTATTCTTAGTGATTAAGGTAAGTTCTGTTTACTTCATTTTTTTTATCAATAGTGTTTAAGATTAGTCCTGTTCGTTAATATTAAAAAAAATGCAGATATTCTTTTGCAGTTAGAAAATGCAACTGAAAAAAAATTTAGTGATACAGAAGTTTCCTCTATTGATTAAAAACAATGAAGTTGCGATTTACAGTAGTTGTTGATTAAGATAAGTTCTATTTATTATTACACGGGAAAGAAGAAATGTTGTTTATTGGTAAAAAGAAAACTAAAACGTGTTTTAAATAATTTCATTGATTGGAGAATACAGTTAGTGATGCTTATAAGTATTTTAAATTACAGTCAACTGTCAATTAACCGGGGAAATTGAGATAAGAAGATCACGAATAACCCAAATCACGGTTAAAACAAACCCACTCAAAATTATTTATTGTAAACTTATTTGTTGAAATTACATCCAATATTTAGGAACAGGGCGGGGGTGGCTCAGTTCGGTAGCGCGCCAGGCTCGTAATCTGTAGTTCCCAGGTTCGAGTCCCAGCTGAGTCAGCGTTGAGATTTATCTCCGCAAAACTCTCCGCCCTGCCTACGGTCATTAGGGGGCACCGATGGGCTTGGAAAGGCCGCCGTCCGTCGGATGGGACGTTAAGCCGTAGGCCCGTGTGCGGGAGAGCCAAGCCCTGTGCACATTAAAGAACACGCTGGATGGCCTTGACGGGAGGCTACCATCTGTCTCCCAACAGCTGTTCCAGTGGGTCCCCTCCCCCAACCTTCTCTGAGCCTTCGGGGCCCATGTGACCTGGCCATTTAGCCCATAGTGTGCAAAAAGGTGCCGCTCAGAGGTAAAACAACCAAAAAGCCATTATACAGAAATCATTCAAAAGTTGAAAAAATATGTAAATACAATTTGGAAACGCGAAACGTCACATAAATTGCTTGAAGAAAAACTGCCAAAAGGTTACGTATCCACTGTCTGGTATTATTTTTTAGCACAGTTAATCCGCCAACCGATTATCGCCCCCCCCCCCCCCCCCCCGAATAATTGGTTGTTGATTGTAATTACAAAAAAAAAAAGTTTTGTTTATTGATCAGCGAAACAAAGTGATGACTAGGATAAGTTTAGTTTATCGATCTCAGAAACTGAGTGATGGCTAGATTTATAGGTCAGAGAACAGCGATGACTATGATGTTTAGTTTCTAGAAAATCAAAGGGTGATTAAATGATGACTAGATTAGTCCCCGATCCCAGAAACTGAGTGATGACTAGGATAAGCGTAGTTCATCGAACCCAGAAACAGTGATGACTAGATTTATAGGTCAGAGAAACAGCGATGACTATGATGTTTAGTTTCTAGAAAATCAAAGGGTGATTAAATGATGACTAGATTAGTCTCCGATCCCAGAAACTGAGTGATGACTAGGATAAGCGTAGTTCATCGATCCCAGAAACAGTGATGACTAGATTTATAGGTCAGAGAAACAGCGATGACTATGATGTTTAGTTTCTAGAAAATCAAAGGGTGATTAAATGATGACTAGATTAGTCTTCCGATCCCAGAAACTGAGTGATGACTAAGATAAGCGTAGTTCATCGATCCCAGAAACTGAGTGATGACTAGATTCAGTGGCGGACTGGCCAGGGTGTCAACTTGCGTTGGGTTGTTTTACCTCTGAGCGGCACTTTTTTGCACATCATGGGCTAAATTGCCAGGTCACATGGACCCGAAGGCGCAGAGAAGGTTGGGGGAGGAGGACCCACTGGAACAGCTGTTGGGAGACAGATGGTAGCCTCCCGTCAAGGCCATCCAGCGTGTTCTTTAACGTGCACAGGGTATGGCTCTCCCGCACACGGAGCCACGACTTAACGTCCCATCCGATGGACGGCAGCTTTTCCAAGCCCATCGGTGTCCCCTACTGACCGTGGGCAGGGCGGGGAATTTTGCGGAGATAAATCTCAAAAATCTCAATGTCAGCTTGCCCGATGGCATGTGGGCCCCCTTAAACATTAGACAATATGTTAAAAATGATAGCCTTTTAGTTGTGGGTGGGCCCCCTTTGTCTCCTGGCAACCAATATTTTTAGACCCAGTCCGCCACTGACTAGATTTATAGGTCAGAGAAACTGGGCGATGACTAGGAAAAGTTTAGTTTCTAGAAAATCACAGGGTGATTAAATGATGACTAGATAAGTTTAGTAAATATTTAATGCGTAAGTCTTGCAAATTGATTACATGAAAAAAAGAAATCTACATCCTTAATTTATCAAATCTGTCAGTTTTCGACAATTTTAAAGAAATCTTTTAAGGAAAAAGGACACGAAAAAGGACAAGGAAAAAGCAACAAGGTGCAAAAAGCAACAAGGTAACGAAAAAGGACAAGGAAAAAGGACACTGCTTATAAATATTCTATTTAGCGTGGGTTGGACGATACTTCTCTTGCACACAGTGCGCTAAATGGCCAGGTCACAAGGACTCAAAGGCTGGGGGCACTTCCCCCAACTTCCTCTAAGCTCACTGAATGTTAACTGGGATCCATTAAAAATAGTTTAAAGCTTCTCGTCAAGCTCATCCAGCGTGTTTTACCGTATACAGAGTACGACTCTCCTGCACACGGAACCACAGCTTAACCCATCCGATGGACTGCGGCGGTCTTTCTAATCCTATCGGTGTCCCCTACTGGCCGAAGGCAGGCAGGGAGTTTCTCGAAGTAACCATTTTGTCCAACCCTGGCTCAGGTAGGTTGTTTTACTCAGCGGCACTTTTTTGCACACAATGGCCTAAATTTCCAGGTCACATTGACCCCGAAGACTCAGAGAAGGTTGGGAGAGGGGACCCATTGGAACAGCTCTTGGGAGACAGATGGTAGCCTCCCGTCAAGATCATTCAGCGTGTTCTTTAACATGCGCAGGGTATGACTCTCCCGCACACTGGGCCACGACTTAACGTCCCATCTGACGGCCCATCGGTGTCCCTTACTGACCGTGGGCAGGGCGGGGAATTTCGTGGAGATAAATATCAACGCTGACTCAGCTGGAACTCGAACCTGGGAATTGCATATTACGAGCTTAACTCAACTCCCCCGTCGTTACCTTGGTTATTCATCTCTACCTCTATGCAGGTCACAGAGAAGGTCAACTGTAACAGATGATTGGTGCAAGATTCTTATTTTTTATTCGAAGGATTATTATAAAGGTCGCATTTAATGCTTTACTGATCCGATTCTCCAATCTTTATGTCACTTAACGAGAACTTAAACAACACTCGCCCCATTGACAGAGGTTTGTGATAAGAAATTATTACCCAATAAACGAGGGTAAGAAAAGAGTGACATACACTCTCTTTAAAGGGGAAGTAAAACACACGACCTTGAGCAAGCTTATTTTTTCTCTTCAAACTATGCTTGCCAGAATCCATTGCAATAACAACTGCTGAAGTACAGATAATAAAATTCCTCTTTTGCTGACTCTGTTAGATCTCCTTAATCCTGAACGGTGGCTTCACTTCTGAGGTCAACAAGGACTTTGTAATTAAATGAATTTAAAGAAAACTTACGGTCAGAGTAGGTCAGACAATAAATGAGATTAGTTTTCTTGGGAGCGTGGTTTATCAGCTTACTAGTTCTTGAATAATATTTGTATTTTAACGAAGTTGAATCTTTCGATACTTTTGGGAATTATCTCTGTAAAGTTCCCCGCTATGCCCACGGTCAGTAGGATGTCGCCGTCCGTAGGATGGGAGGTTAAGCCGTGGCCCCGTGTGCGGGAGAGCCATACCCTGTACATGTTAAAGAACACGCTGGATGGCCTTGACTGGAGGTACCATCTGTCTCCCAACAGCTGTTCCAGTGGGTCCCCTCCCCCAACCTTCTCTGAGACTTCGGGGTACATGTGACTTGGCCATTTAGCCCATGGTGTGCAAAAGAAGTGGTTCTCAGAGGTAAAACAACACAACCCTTGGGGCGGGGGTGGCTCAGTAGGTAGCGCGCCAGGCTCGTAATCTGTAGTTCCCAGGTTCGAGTCCCAGCTGGGTCAGCGTTGAGATTTATCTCCGCAAAATTCCCCGCCCTGCCCACGGTCAGTAGGGGACACCGATGGGCTTGGAAAAGCCGCCGTCCGTCGGATGGGACTTTAAGCCGTGGCCCCGTGTGCGGGAGAGCCATACCTTGTGCACCTTAAAGAACACGCTGGATGGCCTTGACGGGAGGCTACCATCTGTCTCCCAACAGCTGTTCCAGTGGGTCCCCTCCCCCAACCTTCTCTGAGCCTTCGGGGTCCATGTGACCTGGCCATTTAGCCCATGGTGTGCAAAAAAGTGCCGCTCAGAGGTAAAACAACCCAACCCAACCCTGACAGATAAAACAAACCGATAAGGGGCAGGGATAGCTCAGTTGGTAGCGCGCCATGCTCGGAATCTGCAGTTCTCAGGTTTCAGTTCCAGGCGGGTAAGCTTTGAAATTTATTTCCGCAAAACTCCCCGCCCTGCCGCTGGTTGGTAGGAGACACCGATGGACTTGGAAAAGCCATCGTCCGTCAGATGGGACGATAAGCCGTGGACCCGTGTGCGGGAGAACCATAGCCTGTACATGTTAAAGAACATGCTGGATGGCCTTGACGGGACGCTACCATCTGTTTCCAGTGGGTAGCCACTAACCCTTAATTTCGCTGATCCCTCGGGGTCCATGTGACCTGGCCATTTAGCCCATTGTGTACAAAAAAGTGCTGCTCAGAGGTAAAACAAATTACCTCAACATTCATTGTTCAAATGTTGGGTTTTTTTTACCTCTGAGCGGCACTTTTTTGCACACCATGGGCTAAATGGCCAGGTCACAAGAACCCCGAAGGCTCAGAGAAGGGACCCACTGGAACGACTGTTGGGAGATGGATGGTAACCTCCCGTCAAGCCCATCCAGCGTGTTCTTTAATTTGCATAGGGTATGGCTCTCCCGCACACGGGACCACGGCTTAATGTTCCATCCGACGGACGACGGTCTTTCCAAGCCCATCGGTGTCCCCTACTGACCGTGGGCAACGCTGACCCAGCTGGACCCCAACCCCCGCCCCGTTGTTCAAATGTAGTTAAATATCCTTTCTATCACAAATCGTCCCTCCCCTGCCCACACACACGTGACCACCCTTCAACGTCAGTCGTGACGCTGTTTCCGGTTATTACCTGTCAGGAAGTGTCTGCAGAACAATGGCCGGCTCGCCTGCGCACGCGCTCACATTGTTGTCATGCTGACAGGAAATTAGCGAAACGTGTTTTTGAGTCAATATATGATAGCGATATTTTTGAAGCGAGGGTTCTTTAAAGGTATCGCGGCGTTACCGTGTCACTTAAAACGCATTTTAACAGCCCTCAACAAAATGAGGGTAAAGGAACTGCGAGGAGTTTGACGCACTCGGAAACCATGGCTTAAGAATAGTTGCCCTGTGACTGGACAGTTAACGACAACAAATTACATTTGCTGTTTTCGTGTAAGGTTCAGTTCTAAATGCTCGGGTTGTTTTACCTGTGAGCGGCACTTTTTCGCACATAATGGGCTAAACGGCCAGGCTACACAAAGGGGGCGGGGGTGGCTCCATGTGACCTGGACATTTAGCCCATGGTGTGCAAAAAAGTGCCGCTCAAACGTAAAACAACCCAGCCATTCTCTCAGACCTCCTACTATGGTATACAAACTGACAGGTAGCGCGCCAGGCTCGTAATCTGTAGTTCCAAGGTTCGAGTCCCAGCTGGGTCAGCGTTGAGATTTATCTCCGCAAAACTCCCCGCCCTGCCCACTGTCAGTAGGGGACGCCGATGGGCTTGGAAAGGACGCCGTCCGTCGGATGGGACGTTAAGCCGTGTCCCAGTGTGCGGGAGAGCATACCCTGTGCACGTTAAAGAACACACTGGATGGCCTTGACGGGAGGCTACCATCTGTCTCCCAACATCTATTCCAGTGGGTCTTCCTCCCCCAACCTTCTCTGAGCCTTCGGGGTCCATGTGACCTGGCCATTTAGCCCATGGTGTGCAAAAAAAGTGCCGCTCAGAGGTAAAGCAACTCAACCTGACAGGATGCTATTGTACAGTCGCTCAAAATATATCCAAACACTATGGTTGATTACAAAATTCAGAAAAAATATCTGGAGCGTGTACAGCAACTGTACACGCTCCAGTTACCGTTCACAGCAAACTGGAGCGTGTGCAGTTACTGCACACGCTCCAGTTTGCTGTGATCGGTAACTGCACACGATCCAATGTGCTGTGAGCATTAACCGCAACCGCTCCAGTTTGCTGTGAACGGTAACTGCACACGCTCAATATTTCTGTGAGTGGGCCCACACGATCCAGGTTTTTGTGAGCTCACACGATCCAAAGTGCTGTGAACATTAACTGCAACTGCTCCAGTTTGCTGTGAACGGTAACTGCACACGCTCCATATTCATTGCATTATATATATATTTTAAAAAAATCCGAACACTATGGTTGATTACAGAATTCATAAAAAATATCTGGCAACGATTTGTTTTTAGAAATTAGTAAATTATTGATTTTTCTTTCTTTCCTCAGGTGTTGCCATCTATCCGGAGTCAAGAGGGCGTGCGAGATGACAGCCACGTGGAGAACGTTGTTCGTCAGGCTGTTGCCGACGAATTCAGCAGCGAAATCCTTACAAATCGCACACGAGGTAAGAGATCTTACAAAAAATGATTTTTTTCCCCTTATACTTCTTTAGCATGATTTAATTTCACTTGAGATTTTAAAAGAAGCAAATAGTTTTGAATAAGTTTCAAAAATCTAACAACTCTTGGTATGGTAGTCAAGATTATTACGTAATTACAGCTGCGTTTGGAAAAGTTGATCAATTTTGAATTATCATCATACTGAATAAAGCGTTTGCTTTCGTATTCAAAACATAAAAATCTTACATTTCGGCTAGTTATGAATAAAATATTGTTATGACAGATGGACGTGCTACAATGAACTTGTGTTTTGATGATCGCACGTGCTTCAGCGTACGAATTACGTCACTAATCACTTCGAACGAACTTAAAAAAAGAATAAGAGAGTTGTAATTAAGAGGGATTAGATTGTGAAGGAATACGTAGTTTGTCTTTGTTTATGCACACTAAAATATAAAAAAAAAAGAAATGATTTTATTTGATGTGTTCTCGGAGGTTAAATAAGTTTATTAGTGTGGATTCTGTTAATGAAAAAAAAAATAAAATAAATACCCCAAGCAGTTGCTTGCCACAGAGGTCTGACACGAGCCTGTCAGTTTATATGCCACAGTAGGATATCTGAGAGGATGGCAGGACCTCAGCAGAAAAACAACACGAACATCCATGCCTTACCCGGGGCTCGAACCCAGGTCCCGTAGATCAATAGCCAAGCGCGCTAACCACTCGGCCACGGGACGGCTCTGTTAATGAACTGGTAAGAAAAAGGATGCTGAGGAGGTTATATGTTAGTCGAACAGGCAGGGGTGATCTCAACTTTTCTGCAGGAAGAGTTCATCGTTTGATGTATAGTTATCTTTAATTTCTTTACAAGAATTGGTAAGGTTATGCTTGGTAGATTACAGGTTTGTTCACTACTATGATGGGGTGGAACTTATCGAATGTTGTAAAAATCCTTATTTTATGCTTTGAGTAGAGATAGTAAGAATTTATAGAGGAAACATCTCTTTGTAGGAATAGTGAAAAGGTGCTATGTTCTTCTGAAGGTTTATTTTTATACTGATGAAGATTTGGGTTGAGTTGTTTTACCTCTGAGCGGCACTTTTTTTGCACACCATGGGCTAAATGGCCAGGTCACAAGGACCCCGAAGGCTCAGAGGGGGACCCACTGGAATAGATGTTGGGAGACAGATGGTAGCCTCCCGTCAAGGCCATCCAGCGTGTTCTTTAACGTTGGGTTGTTTTACCTCTGAGCGGCACTTTTTTTGCACACCATAGGCTAAATGGCCAGGTCACAAGGACCCCGAAGGCTCAGAGGGAGACCCACTGGAATAGATGTTGGGAGACAGATGGTAGCCTCCCGTCAAGGCCATCCAGCGTGTTCTTTAACGTTGGGTTGTTTTACCTCTGAGCGGCACTTTTTTGCACACCATGGGCTAAATGGCCAGGTCACAAGGACCCCGAAAGGCTCAGAGGGGGACCCATTGGAACAGCTGTTGGGAGACAGATGGTAGCCTCCCGTCAAGGCCATCCAGCGTGTTCATTAACGTGCACCGGGTATGGCTCTCTCGCACACGGAGCCACAGCTTAACGTCCCACCCGACGGACGGCAGCCTTTCCAAGCCCATGGGTGCAGGGCCGCCGACAGGGGGGGCAAGGGGGACTAGTGCATAGGGGCCCGTCAGCAATAAAGGCCCGTCAGATTAAGTGACTCTACATTTTCTTACAAAAATTATTCTTAGTTAGGCTATATATCGATCCTATGCTAAAAAGTTTTGTGTGACACAAACTGTGTAGGCCTATGTTTTTGCATGCCTGACTGCGCAACAGACTTTTTTCCCTCTGTATGTCAACATTGTGTCCAGAATAATTGCTATTAATGATTTGTAAAGATAAAAAGTTTTCAAGGGGGGCCCCGAGCATAATATTACATAGGGGCCCATAAATTCTCTCGGCGGCCCTGCATGGGTGTCCCCTACTGACCGTGGGCAGGGCTGGCAGCTCAGATGTAAAACAACCGAACGAATATTTTGGAGAACCACGTGCAGCCAGAAATGAACTAATATCCTCTATCAGGTAATACAATAATTCAATAAAATAAAAAACGTAATACACTCATTCATAAAAAAATCGATTTCAAACTTAGTGATCAACTACATAGAAAACAAAAATGAGTGATTGAGTGGGATGTTTCTATTATTGTAATGTTTATTTTATTATTTATTGTAATGGACTTGGGTTCGAGCCCCGGATTAGGCATGGATGTGTGTGTCATTCTTCTGCTGAGGTCCTGCCATCCTCTCAGATCTTCTACTTTGGCATATAAACTGGCATATAAACACAGAGGCTCCTGTCAGACCTCTGTGGCAAGCAGCTGCTTGAGGGGGTATTGATTTATTATTTAATGACAGAGGGGAAAAAATGTATAAAAACGACTGACCTTTTCGATTCTAAATAATAGAATATAGTGTTTAAAATCATGCAAATGTAAAATAAGCATCGCTATAAAATAAAGAATTGTTATTTCTAATTTCCATCTGATATATTTATTAAGCAATAATAAAATGCATTTATGATTATTTCTAATAGGGCTTTATGGAAAATAACAAATCTATTAAATCTTTTAATTTTTCAGCTTACTTAGGATGTGCCTCAGGCGAAATGGTGGTGAAGTTGAATTTCTCGGAGCCTTTTCGAGGTGTCACCTACACGGACTACGACAGGACCAGTCCCTGCCGTTTCTATGGCGACGGCAGCCGCTACTACGAGTTGCGCATTCCCTTGAAGGGCTGCGGAACGAGACAGGTGAGTGGGTGTTTGCCTACGCATGCGTGATGGGTGTAACTTTCCCCATCTCAAAACAAGAAATTACAAAAAGTAAAAGTGTTTTTGCCCCACCAACTTTTAGATGCATGAAGAGGTTAATGTTAGAGGACAGACTGGTCCTGTTGAACAAGTCAGTTGCAAGTAAACTCAATAAATACAAAGTGCAGGTGTGAGGGGAAGGTAGTAGTATCTGTGATTGAAACGATTGGATTGTTTTACCTCTGAGCGGCACTTTTTTGCACACCATGGGCTAAATGGCCAGGCCACAAGGACCCCAAAGGCTCAGAGAAGGTTGGGGGAGGGGACCAACTGGAACAGCTGTTGGGAGACAGATGGTAGCCTCCCGTCAAGGCCATCCAGCGTGTTCTTTAACGTGCACAGGGTATGGCTCTCCCGCACACGGGGCCACGGCTTAACGTCCCATCCGACGGACGGCGGCCTTTCTAAGCCCATCGGTGTCCCCTACTGACCGTGAGCAGGGCGGGGAAATTTTGCGGAGATAAATCTCAACGCTGACCGAGCTGGGACTCGAACCTGGGAACTACAGATTACGAGCCTGGCGCGCTACCGACTGAGCCACCCCCGCCCCGATTGAAATGAGGAATTGGTTTTATTATAATTTGCTTCATAGGGATGATTGCTACTGGATTTTGGGCGGGGGTGGCTCAGTCGGTAGCGCGCCAGGCTCGTAATCTGTAGTTCCCAGCTGGGTCAGCGTTGAGATTTATCTCCGAAAAATTCCCCGCCTTGCCCACGGTCAGTAGGGGACACCGATGGGCTTGGAAAGGCCGCCGTCCGTCGGATGGGACGTTAAGCCGTGGCCCCGTGTGCGGGAGAGCCATACCCTGTGCACGTTAAAGAACACGCTGGATGGCCTTGACGGGAGGCTACCATCTGTCTCCCAACAGCTGTTCCAGTGGGTCCCCTCCCCCAACCTTCTCTGAGCCTTCGGGGTCCATGTGACCTGGCCATTTAGCCCATGGTGTGCAAAAAAGTGCCGCTCACAGGTAAAACAACCCAGCTACTGGATTTTCGGCCCAAAAGGGTACCATGTGCAGAATTTGTGATCCTAGATCCCGTTGTGTCCTCGGTGCAATCAATGGGCTTGGAAAATCTGCCTATCGTTGGATGGGAGGTTTAGCCGTGGGTCTGTATGCAAAAGAGCCATAAAAATTATGGCTCTTTTGCATACAAATAAAAGGGATTAGAGTGTGAAGGAATACGTAGTTTTCCTTCACACTCTAATTTGTATGTGCTCATGTGCACGTTAAAGAATAAGTTAGATGGCCAAGGCTACCATCTCTCCACTGTAAACCCTTGTGACCTGGCCATTTAGCCTATTCTGTTGAAGAAAAATGACATTCGGGTGTAGTGTCGATGTATATTTATTAAGCAATAATAAAATGAATTTATGATTATTCCTAATAAGGCTTTATGGAAAAAAACGATCTTTTAATTTTTCAGCCTACTTAGGACGTAAGACAAATCTTCCTCCAACTTTCCCTGAGCCATTGGATCCATGTGACCTGGCCATTTAGCCTATTGTGTTGAAGAAAAATGACATTCGGATGTAAGACAAATCCTCCATGCTCCAACAAATATTCCTCCAACCTTCCCTGAGCCATTGGGGTTCTTGTGAGCTGGCCATTTAGCCTATTTTGTTGAAGAAAAATGACGCTCGGATGTAAGACAAATCTTCCTCCAACCTTCCCTGAGCCATTGGGGTTCTTGTGAGCTGGCCATTTAGCCTATTTTGTTGAAGAAAAATGACGCTCGGATGTAAGACAAATCTTCCTCCAACCTTCCCTGAGCCATTGGGGTTCTTGTGAGCTGGCCATTTAGCCTATTTTGTTGAAGAAAAATGACGCTCGGATGTAAGACAAATCTTCCTCCAACCTTCCCTGAGCCATTGGGGTTCTTGTGAGCTGGCCATTTAGCCTATTTTGTTGAAGAAAAATGACGCTCGGATGTAAGACAAATCTTCCTCCAACCTTCCCTGAGCCATTGGGGTTCTTGTGAGCTGGCCATTTAGCCTATTTTGTTGAAGAAAAATGACGCTCGGATGTAAGACAAATCTTCCTCCAACCTTCCCTGAGCCATTGGGGTTCTTGTGACCTGGCCATTTCGCCTATTGTGCTGAAGAAAAATGACGCTAGGATGTAAGACAAATCCTCCTCCAACCTTCCCTGAGCCATTGGGGTCCTTGTGACCTGGCCATTTAGCCTATTTTGTTGAAGAAAAATGACGCTCGGATGTAAGACAAATCTTCCTTCAACCTTCCCTGAGCCATTGGGGTCCTTGTGACCTGGCCATTTAGCCTATTTTGTTGAAGAAAAATGACGCTCGGATGTAAGACAAATCTTCCTCCAACCTTCCCTGAGCCATTGGGGTTCTTGTGAGCTGGCCATTTAGCCTATTTTGTTGAAGAAAAATGACGCTCGGATGTAAGACAAAATCTTCCTCCAACCTTCCCTGAGCCATTGGGGTTCTTGTGAGCTGGCCATTTAGCCAATTTTGTTGAAGAAAAATGACTCTCGGATGTAAGACAAATCTTCCTCCAACCTTCCCTGAGCCATTGGGGTTCTTGTAAGCTGGCCATTTAGCCTATTTTGTTGAAGAAAAATGACGCTCGGATGTAAGACAAATCTTCCTCCAACCTTCCCTGAGCCATTGGGGTTCTTGTGAGCTGGCCATTTAGCCTATTTTGTTGAAGAAAAATGACGCTCGGGTGTAAGACAAATCTTCCTCCAATTTCCTGAGCCATTGGGGTTCTTGTGAGCTGGCCATTTAGCCTATTTTGTTGAAGAAAAATGACGATCGGATGTAAGACAAAATCTTCCTCCAACCTTCCCTGAGCCATTGGGGTTCTTGTGAGCTGGCCATTTAGCCTATTTTGTTAAAGAAAAATGACGCTCGGATGTAAGACAAATCTTCCTCCAACCTTCCCTGAGCCATTGGGGTTCTTGTGAGCTGGCCGTTTAGCCTATTTTGTTGAAGAAAAATGACGCTCGGATGTAAGACAAATCCTCCTCCAACCTTCCCTGAGCCATTGGGATCCTTGTGACCTGGCCATTTAGCCTATTTGGTTGAAGAAAAATGACGCTCGGATGTAAGAAAAATCTTCCTCCAACCTTCCCTGAGCCATTGGGGTTCTTGTAAGCTGGCCATTTAGCCTATTTTGTTGAAGAAAAATGACGCTAGGATGTAAGACAAATCTTCCTCCAACCTTCCCTGAGCCATTGGGATCCTTGTGACCTGGCCATTTAGCTCATTTGTTATCACAAAAAAATCCTCCATAAATTTCGCGCATTCGCCGCTTTCATCCACCAAATGTAGCGAATCCGTTTCGCCAAAGTGAAAAAGAAATCGAAACACGAAAATCGAGAAAAAGTCAGCCTGCAATCGACTACCCACAATGCAATAGACCGGCTCATCCCACTTCTCAACCCACGTGCGGTGACGTGAAGGGAATCTCATTACAGATGCCAGCGTCCTCTGTTGATGGGACACACAGCTGTTTTGAGGAGGGTAGAATGACTGCCCACACCCACGCGCCAACTGATACAGTGGGCGTTTCGCTAGACAGCGCCCCTCCTGTGCTATGCAAATTGGGTTCAACAGCTGAATAATGGGCCCACCTCGCCCCTTGGGCACGAGAGAGTGGGATCAAAGTTTATTAAACTGTCAGGTGACACCTGAAATGGTAAACAGTCCCCTCTTACAAAATTTGATTATCTTTCGAAGTAATCCGTATATATTGATTACCTACTTAAGTACGTTTGAGGTTGTTTTACGTGTTTGGGCTTATTTTTTTTTGCACACAATGGACTAAATGGACAGATCAGACCACGAGGGCTGAGAAGGTTTAGGGGGATGGGACCCACTGGACAGCTGGTAGCCTCTCGTCAAGCCCATCCAGCGTGTTTTTTAAAGTGCATAAGAGGTGGGGCTCAGTCGATTGCGCGCCAGGCTCGTGATTTGTAGTTCCCAGGTTCGAGTCCCAGCTGGGTCAGCGTTGAGATTTATCTCCGCAAAATTCCCTGCCCTGTCCACGGTCAGTAGGGGACACTGATGGGCTTGGAAAGGCCACCGTCCGTCGGATGGGAGGTTAAGCTATGGCCCGTGTGCGGGAGAGCCATACCCTGTGCACGTTAAAGAACACGCTGGATGGCCTTGACGAGAGGCTACCATTTGTCTCTTAACAGCTGTTCCAGTGGGTCCCCTCCCCCAGCCTTCGGGGTCCTAGTGACCTGGCCATTTAGCTCATGGTGTGCAAAAAAGTGCCGCTCAGAGGTAAAACAACCCAACCCGTGGTTGGGTTGTTTACCACGAGTTAGCGTCCCATCCGACTGACCACACTGTTTACAAGCGCATCGGTGTCCCTTACTGACCTTTGCGGAGATAAATCTCAACTCTGGAGCAGATGGGACTCGAACCTGGGAAGTTAGACTGAGCCACCCCAGTCAGTTACCTTGACTTAAACGTACTAAAAAAAACGTTCAAACAAGTGGATTCCTAAATTCGTTGTAGTTCAATTCACTTATGCAAATATATTTGCGGTTTCTTCTTTAATAACTTGGGGATATCCTATGCTGATGACACTGCTATAGTTAATATTAATAGTTAATCATATAATGTTTGTACATATGCAGATATTATCCAAACATGAACATATACCAGGCGTGGCAAAAAGGGAACTATACTTCTGGTATTGCTTTCGTAATTCCCAAAAAACTCTTCCTTCTTAATCAGTAGGGGGCGACGTCATCGGATGGGGTGGTAAAGCCATGCCCCATATGCGGGAGACTAATGTGTCATACCCTATGCACGTTAAAGAACACGCTGAATGGCTACCATCTGTCTCCCCAACCCATTCTGTGCAAGGGGCCGGGGTGGCTTAGTAGGTAGCGCGCCAGGCTCTTAAGCAGTAGTTCACAGGTTCGAGTCACAGCTGGGTCTGCGTTGAGATTTATCTCCGCCCTGCCCACGGTCAGTAGGGGACAGCGATGGGATTGGAAAGGGGTTCGGCGGATGGGACGTTAAGCCGTGGCTCCGTGTGCGGGAGAGCCATATTCTGTGCACGTTAAAGAACACACTGGATGGCCTTGACGGGAGGCTACCATCTGTCTCCCAACAGCTATTCCAGTGGGTCTCCTCCCCCAACCTTCTCTGAGCCTTCGGGGTCCATATGACCTGGCCATTTAGCCCATGGTGTACAAAAAGTGCCTCTCAGAGGAAAAACAACCCATGCTCCCAGGTTCGAATTACCCTGTGCACATTAAAGAACAGGCGGATGGCCTTGACGGGAGGGTATCATCTGTCTCCTAAACCTGAGAGTCCTTGGGATCCTGCTAACCTGTCAATAAATAAATAAAAAAATACCTCCTCAAGCAGCTGCTTACAGCCCATAATATGCAAAAAGGTGCCACTCTGTGGTAGGTACCCTATTCGCTACAAAGAACACGCTGCATGACCTTGACGGAAGACTTCCATCAATCTCTTATCAGCTGTCTAGTGAATCTCCGAGCCTTTAGGGTTCTTGTGACTTGGCCATTTACCCCACTATAAGCAAAAAAAAAATGGGGCATTCAGAAGTAAAACAGCTCAACTGGAGAACACATCGGATGGCCTTAACGGGAGGCTACCATCTGTCTCCTAACAGCTGCTTAGTGGGTTCCCTTCCCCCAACCTTCTCTGAGCCCTCGGTGTCCTTGTGACCTGTCCTGTAGCCCATTGTGTGCAAAAAAAGTGTCGCAATCCAATCCATTTGTTTCTTAAAGCTGTCTAGTACATCGACTTGTCGATTCTTCTCTGACACCTTAGGTTGGGTTATTTTACCTCCGAGAGGCATTTTGTGCACACAATGGTCTAAATGGCCAGATCGAGAGGACTCGGAGAAGTTTGGGGGAGAGCACTGACTTAGAATTATTTGGAGAGGCCTGAGTGAGTTTGAAAATTTCAAGATGGTCATGAGTGGGGTTAATAAGTGTAGACAAGTTAGAGGATTGCATCATCCACCATGGTGACTGGGGGGGGGGGGGGGGGGCATTAGTTCATGGGTTTCGAGTAAAGGGTGTCTCTGTGCAATGGCGTTGACCATAGAACGTTTAGTTGGGTTGTTTTACCTCTGAGCGGCACTTTTTTGCACGCCATGGGTAAATGGCCAGGTCACAAGGACCCCGAAGGCTCAGAGAATGTTGTGGGAGGGGACCCACTGGAACAGCTGTTGGGAGACAGATGGTAGCCTCCCGTCAAGGCCATCCAGCGTGTACACACAGGGTATGGCTCTCCAGCACACGGAGCCACGGCTTAACGTCCTATCCGACGGACGGCGGCCTTTCCAAGCCCATCGGTGACCCCTACTGACCGTGGATAGGGCGGGGAATGTTGCGGAGATAAATCTCGACGCTGACCCGGCTGGGACTCGAACCTGGGAACTGCACATTACGAGCCTGGCGCACTACCGACTGAGCCACCCCCGCCCTAAGTTTAGTTCGACTTGGCAATTTTTTGAGTATTGCGACATCCATGATGACGATTGAGAGGGGATGGAATTTATTCAGGAGTTTAGAAGTCTAGATATGATGACCCTGGGAGACGAAGTTTATTTGGGGGATCTTCAAGTCCGGACAAGACGACTGCATCATACATTCCCGAATTGCACCATTTTTCTGAGACTATCAAAGAGGGGAAGGAGGAAAATCTGAACCGGAAGTAGGGGGCTATCCTGGGTGATTAGCGGAAATAAATCTCAACGCTGGTACAAGTGAGACTCGAACATGAGGATGGAAGATTACGAGCTCTTTGAACAATAAAATTTGTATTGTCATAGCCTCATTTCTTTTTTAGCACACCCTGTATAACAAAAACATTAGTACAGTCGCTCAAAAAAGTATCCGAACGCTATGGTTGATTACAGAATTCAGAAAAAATATCTGGCAACCTTCGTGACACGAAGGTTGCCAGATCACTAAAATCGTTGCCAGATATTTTTCCTGAATTCTGTAATCAACCATAGCGTCCGGATACTTTTTTGAGCGACTGTACATGTTATCAAAACATGTATAAACCAACGATTTCTACCTAATGGAAATCAATCTGTGATGTTTTATTATTGTCTGGAATAAAAGTTGATATTTTTTTTCCCCTTTGTCCATTTAGGAAGCTCCTCGGGTGTTCATCAACAACATCATCGTCCGTTTCCACCGATCATTGGAGCTCGAGGAGGATGAGATCAAAACGATCATCTGTCGTTACCCCCCTCCCTTGGCCCCTCCCCCCAGCAACGTTGCACCTGTGTAAGTTCAACTTTAATTTGTGGAATAAAGTACTTGAAATCAGAGACATTCTTGTGGGAACCATCTGATGCAGATGGCCATTTTCGCGCAAAAAAAAATACTTCAATCAACACCTCGAACAGTCGCTCAAAAAAGTATCCGAACACTATGATTGATTACAGAATTCAGAAAAAATATCTGGCAACGATTTTTTTTAGAAATTGGTGATCTGGCAACCTTCGTGTCACGTGACACGAAGGTTGCCAGATCACCAATTTCTAGAAAAATCGTTGCCAGATATTTTTTCTGAATTCTGTAATCAATCATAGTGTTCGGATACTTTTTTGAGCGACTGTACAACAGAAGGCCGATGGGCCAAGTTATGACGTTTGCTTTAGTAATCTAGAAAATTCTATTATTACTATTGGTGTACTTTTTATACTAAGGTTTATTATAAAATCATACTGAGATGGTACAGTCGCTCGAAAAAGTATCCAAACACTATGGTAAATTACAGAATTCAGAAAAAATATCTGGAGCGTGTTGCTGTACACGCTCCAGTTATCGTTCACAGAAAACTGGAGCGTGTGCAGTTACTGCACACGATCCAGGTTTTTGTGAGCTCACACGATCCAATGTGCTGTGAACATTAACCGCAACCGCTCCAGTTTGCTGTGAACGGTAACTGCACAAGCTCCATATTTCTGTGAGTGGGCCCACACGATCCAGGTTTTTGTGAGCTCACACGATCCAAATTTGATGTGAACGGTAACTGCACACGCTCAATATTTCTGTGAGTGGGCCCACACGATCCAGGTTTTTGTGAGCTCACACGATCCAATGTGCTGTGAACATTAACCGCAACCGCTCCAGTTTGCTGTGAGCGGTAACTGCACACGCTCCATATTCATTGCATTATATATATTAAAAAAAATCCGAACGCTATGGTTGATTACAGAATTCAGAAAAAATACCTGGCAACGATTTTTTTTTAGAAATTAGTGATCTGGCAACCTTCGTGTCACGTGACACGAAGGTTGCCAGATCACTAATTTCTAAAAAAACATCGTTGCCAGATATTTCTTCTGAATTCTGTAATCAACCATAGTGTTGGGATACTCTTTTGAGCGACTGTACATTATTCGCATATGTTAACATTCTGAGAAGGTTATTGGCGGTGTTGTTTTACCTCTGAGCAGCACTTTTTTCCTACGCACAATGGCCAGGTCACAAGGACCCTAAAAGCTCAGATAGGTAGCGTCCTGTCAGTGCTTTCCTGCATACGGAACCACGGCTTAATGTCCTATCCATTTGATGGCGGCCTTTCCAACCCCATCGGCGTTCCCTACTTTACTATACTTTGGGACAAAATAATTACCTATAAAAAAAAGGTGCTTTTTTTTTTAATCTCGCCACAGGTGCCAAATAATGATCTCGGCTCTCAATATTACATCAATATCTATTCAAAGCAATAGTTTTAGCACACTGAAAATCGATTTCTTATATATGTAAGATTTTCATCAGTCAAATAATTTATTTAATAATTCACGGCGATATTAACACTATGAACCGATTGTTTTACTTCTGAGCGGCAATTTTTTTGGGCTAAATGGGCAAGTCACGTTGACCCCGAGAAATTTTGGGGTAAGGGAACCCACTGGACAGATGATAGCCTCGCATTTAGGTCATCCAGTGTTCTTTAACGTTCACACGGAGCCACGGCTTAACGTCCCATTCTACAGACGGCGGGCTTTTTCAAGCTCATAATGTCCCCTACTGACCGAGGAGTTTTGCGGAGATAAATCTTAACGCTGGCCCAAGCGAGACTCGAACCTGGGAACTGCAGATTATGATCCTGGTGCGCTACTGACTGAGCCACTCTCGCCTCGATTATATCTGGTTGAGAATCATTCGATTTATATTCATGTACTATAATATTAATATTTGCATGGCAATAGATGCTCCACATATAAGGCGACAGGTTTTAAAAAAGGTTGGGTTGTTTTACCTGTGAGCGGCACTTTTTTGCATACCATGGGCTAAATGGTCAGATCATAAGGAGCCCGAAGGCTCAGAGAAGGTTGGGGGTGGGGACCCACTTGAACAGCTGTTGGGAGACAGATGGTAGCTTCCCGTCAAGGCCATCCAGCGTGTTCTTTAACGTGCACAGGGTATGGCTCTCCCGCACACGGTGGCACGGCTTAACGTCCCATCCGACGGACGGCGGCCTTTCCAAGCCCATCGGTGTCTCCTACTGACCGTCGGCAGGGCTGGGAGTTTTGCGGAGATAAATCTCAACGCCGACCCAGCTGGGACCTGGGAACTGCAGATTACGAGCCTGGCGCGCTACCGACTGAGCCACCCCCGCCCCATCGAGAGGGGTGGGGGGAGAGAGAGAATAAACGCAATCGAGCAGAAAAAAAATGTAAAAGAGAGGGCCAAGACACTGGATTTCCCATGAAACAACATTTCCCCCTCCGTTTTACAGGTCTTTAAGAAACTTCTTGAAAAATTCACGAAATATAAAAGGTTAATAAATTTTTTTCTCTTTTACCATTATCACCATTCTGAAAAGGAGGTGGTTGGGGCATGGGCCCCTTGACCCCCCAGATAATAGTAAATCCCGTTATTAAAATAAATGTTAGTTATAACGGCAAAATTATAATTTTAGCAGAAAATCGTAATTTGTAATACATTAATAAAGGGAACAAGGGTTGTTTCAGTCGTCAGGCTTGTAATCTGCATTCCCAGGTTCCAGTCCCACCTGGGCCAGCATTAAGATTTATCTCCCCAGAACTTCTCGCCTTGCCCCAGTCAGAAGGGGACACCTATAGGCTTAGAAAGTCCACTGAGCAGTGGTTCCAGTGTGCGAGAGAGAACATGCACGTTAAAGAACATGCAAATGGCCTTAATGGAAACTACCATCTGTCTCCTAACTGCTTCCCAGTGGTTTCCAGTCCCTTCCCCCAATATCCGCAATATTCCCCGCCCTGCCCTTGATCAGTAGGGGACACCGATAGGCTTGGAAAGGCCACCGTTCGTCGAATGGACGTTAAGCTGTGGCTCCGTGGGCAGGAGAGCCATACCCTGCGCATGTTAAAGAACATGCTGGATGGCCTTGACGGGAGGCTACCATCTGTCTTCCAACAGCTGTTCCAGTGGGTCCCCTCCAACTTTCTCTGAGCCTTCGGGTCCATGTGACCTGGCCATTTAACCCATTGTGTACAAAAAAATCTGCTCAGGGGTAAAACAACCAAATCTAATCATTACTGATATCACAGTATTATCCCAAGTTCTCTATAATATTCTTAATTCACTCTATGAAATGGAAGAAAACTTACCTTACTAACAATGTTTATCTTCTCTTCCAGACTCGTCCCAACAGCTGGAGCTCCCGCCATCGTTCCTCCAAAGCTCTCCGAAGTCGAACTCCTCCTCATCATCTGCGCTCTCCTCTTCCTCACCCTCCTCTTACTTGGCATCGGCATCGCTTACTACTGCCTCAAGAAAAGGAACATCAAAGTCATCAAGAAGAGAAAGGTTCTCTCTTCCGGGCCAGGGAGTGAAATCACCAAGATCAGTGGCTCCACCATGGGCACGCTTTCTATGTTCGACCCCATCCGCATCCCCAGAGCGATTGCTCAATCCACTTCTGGATCAGAGGCCGCTCTCTTGACGTCCATGTCGTCTCAGAATGGATCAGGCGATCACAGCGACACGATCCCATCAGATTATCCCAGCGAGTCTCCGTCGTCCGTCAATTCCGATGTCGAAGAGATGGACGGCAGGAGAATGATGATCAACGACACTTCTCTAATGCGTGGGGATCACTTCCGTTACGAGAACACTGCCTTCATCCCTGACGATAGCAGCGTCTTCTCTGGCTATCCCGAAGATCAAGAAAAAGCCCAGAGTGTTTCGTCTATTCCGGTGTGTACATTGCTGAAACCTGTCGAACCACCCAAGAAGAAAATAAAGACAAAATTAGCCATGGAACAAGTTCTTACCACCATATCAGAAAGGGAAGATGCTTTACATCAGAGAGAATCTCTCCAGAAGACTTACGCGGCTTTCAGAACTGTGCCTCAGGAGTTAAATCCACCTGCAGCCATCGCATACACGAGAACTCAGCGGAGAGAAGTTCCTCCAAAGCCTCCTTCCTCTTATGCTCCCTCTCTGTATGGTAGCATCCCAGACAACGATAACAGGTCTCATTCCGAGTTTCTGGAAGATGTACCAATGGCTGTCCCACCCACTATATCATCTTATGCACCGTCACTGCAAGGAAGTATCCCAGATAATGATATCTGGTCCCATACGGAATTAGAAAGTGAACCGGCGACGAGACCATATGTTCGACAACCGAGGAGGCAAACGGCAACTGTAACGGACTACTTTGTGAATACACAGAAAACAACTGATATCGAAGAAGATCTAACTCGCTTACGTCAAACTACTCTGCCACAACCAACATCTCCACCGCCACCTCCGCCACCCCCACCACCAGTGCGAGACATGTCCGACACTCGATCGATTGTCGAAGTTACTGAACCAATGGAAACAAAAGCTCTGGTGCCCAGAAAACCCAGAATTACAGTTCAAAACATCGATGACGTGTACGTGACGACTACCACCGAAGTACATGCCACAGAAACAGTCACGAAACACACTAAGGATACCATCGCACAGCACGTGAAATCACCTCCTCCCTTACCTCCGCCATTACCCCCTGCATCCAACTGGGATGTGACTATCCGTCACTATCCATCGCAAACCATGCCTGACTATGACGTCACCGACCAAGAGGTCAACAGGAGATGGGAAACTTATTCTGAAGTCAGCGAAAAGTTCCGCGATGCTGAGAGCACAGTCACAGAATTACCAGTTCAAACAAGACCTAGACTCCCCTCTTCACCCACGAGAGAACAAACGTCACAAGTCGCTTCACCACCTCCCCCACCACCACCGCCTCCATCTCATGGTCCTGGTCCAACACTTAATCGTCCAACGTGGAATGTTGCATTCAAAGTTTTGAATCCTCCTCCGATTGAAGGCGTAGAAGAGCTATCACCAGAAGTTAAAGAAAAATGGCATACAGTAATCACAACTGATGAAGTCTTCAGATCCCTAATCCAAGAGGCCACCACATACGAAGAGTACATCACCATAACGAGAGATGTCCGTTACAAGAAACTCTTCGACACCCGTACGTGGCACGTCATCATCCGTGTTCTTACCACCCCAGATGAGCTTTTCCCACCAGCCCAGGTCGAACCTTCTCCTGACGTCCGCGGTCCACGATACAAAAAGCGCAGCGATTTCGAACCACCTCGAAACCGTCGAAGTTCTCTCCCGCCCGTGTACGAAATCAACCTCACGAGGGAACCACCTTCCAACTACGACAGCATACGTTCTCGCCGGACTTCGAGGTCGGGGTCAGTACCCGACTACGACCTTCGTTCTATGACTGAAATGGACGTTGATTTCGCTCACGCCGACAGGGAGTCATTGTGGAGCATGGACACTGGATATACTTATCAAACCTCTCGCAGTCTAGCAGAGAGATCAACTTCAGAGTTCCTGGAAGATGTGCCAACAATACCTGCCCAAAACCACCGGCGCAATGCCCATTATTTCGTCGAGCAGTCCGCGGCAGAATACGTGACCTCTCGCGACTCCTACTTGAATGAGACCACGAGAGAGTTTAGTGATGCTTACTTATCGCGTGAACAAGTGCCTATCACCAACAACAGGCCCCGGTTCCTCGAACGTTCTTCCACGGAATACTTCGAAGATGTTCCAACACTCTCCCTCCCTGACCTGCGGCAGGCACCGCTAGCCACACGGGTCAGCGGAGGACACGACGGACAGAGCGGGACGATACGCCAAAACGGAAGGCCTCCACGATCTCGTCCAGTGATGGAGCGATCGAGTACGGAAATCATAATAAACTCTCCCATTATACGTGCGATCGACTTGGCTTCAAGTATTGGGGAACGAGAAGAAATTAAATCTGTCACTGAAACGGACATTTTCGACTGGAAAAGATAAGGGGCTAGAGTCACATTGTTTTGTTTATAATGTTGCAAACTCTATCAGTCTGGGCAGAGAGGAAGCTGGCCCTCTGAATTAATAAGACGGATGTGAACTACTGATCATTTTTGCCTCTCTTGATAAGGTTCGTTGCAATGGACTCTTAAATTCTGGCATCCTCTCCACTACTAGGAAAAAAAAAGCCTGCTTATTCGGAAACATCAGAAAAGTTATGTCTGAAATAATTAAAATGTCTTTTATATTTATATTTCATTTTAAAAAGAATTGATAATACTCCTTTGTGTTTGTAGGTCTAAACAATATACTTTATAAACAATATAAAAAGTTTTTAATTTAACAGAATATAACCAGTGGAATTATAATTAAGGAATTTCGTTTATAAAAAAATTTTTGATGACTTTTTATAGAAATCACTGACAAATAATGTTTGAAAATATATATGAAACAACTTGATGGAATTCCAAGTTATTTAATAAATATACCATGTAAAAAAATATTATTTACAGAATATTATTGGGCAAGTATTGTTTATAAGGAAATTTTTTATAATGTCCTTTATAAATCGTCAAATGTTCAAAAATGTATAAGAACAATTGGATGGAATTCCTATTTATCTAATATTATCATCATAGACTGGTTACTAACTCAGGCTAAATGTTGAAAGCCAGAGAACACCGCATTTTCCTCTAGTTTTATAATCGAAAGTAATGTTTTTAATGAAAAAAAATGAATAATATTCTCAGCATTTTTAAATATATTTCCAATAGAAGCAATCCATTCTGTACTGTGGTCTGGAGGTGCCAAAATGTGAAGGGAGACTTATTCCACGTGCCTTATCGACAGAGCAGTACGTAAATCCAGAACTAATATTGACAACACCGAAAATGGTTTTTCAGTAGAGCAACAGAATATCTAATTTCAAGGTGTCAATAACTACTTAGTCAGTGGTGTAGGTGGCGCTAACTTATTTCATAACAAAATCTGCTTATAGAACGGGTTGGGGTTCAGTACAATTCTAACCCCATTTGTTGTACTAGAAATGAAAGTTTTTTTTAAATATATATATTTGCCTTTAAGATGAGTTCATCTGTTAACTAAAACTCTGCCATTTTTTGGCTAATATTTTCCCAAAATTTTATATACCACCTATGCCAGGAAAGTTCCGAGACTGGCGATATAACGCCAGGCTCGTAATCTGTATTTTCCAGGTTCGATTCCCAGCTGGGTCAGCGTTGAGATTTATCTCCATAAAACTCCCCGTCCTGCCCACGGTCAGTAGGGGACATTGATGAGCTTGGAAAGGCCGCCGTCCGTCGGATGGGACGTTAAGCCGTGGCCCCGTGTGCGGGAGAGCCATACCCTGTGCACGTTAAAGAACCCGCTGGATGGCCTTGACGTGGAAGCTACCATCTGTCTCCCAACAAATGTTCAATGGGTCCCCTCCCCCAACCTTCTCTGAGCCTTCGGGGTCTATGTGACCTGGCCATTTAGCCCATGGTGTGCAAAAAAGTGCCGCTCAGAGGTAAAACAACCCAACGGATGATATAAACATGAAAAAATGGTGTACTTTGGTGCGAAGCGTCTCCATCGAAACAGATTCCAGCGTTTCAGGAGGTCTTTGAAGCAGTCCTGGAAAGCACTTTCTGGAATCCTGTGGACTGTTCTGTCACGGCTATCTGAATGCCCTTTCAGTATAGTGATTTGATATTTTAACAAAAATTCTTTGACGGATAATGCCATATGAGGATGCATTGTCGTATAGCAGGAACCAGTCCTAGGCTAAATTAACCGTTGCAGGTCTAAACATGCCAAAACTTGCACAGCAGTAGGGAAATAATCTTACTTTACTGTCACATAAACAGAACTGGCTGGTTATTCCTTGTTTTCTGCAATAAATTATCTCGGAACTTTCTGGACATTATTATAATTCATTAATAATAATTTAAAAAATACAGAGGCACAAAAGTTAGCTATCAACTTAGAACTGAAAGGTTTTGCTGAAAAAATATTAGGTTTCCCTGGGAGTAGGATGCGAACAAACGTCTCCTGATGGCATGGTAAATGTACAGTCGCTCAAAAAAATATCCGAACACTATGGTCGATTACAGAATTCAGAAAAAATATCTGGCAACGATTTTTTTACAAATTAGTGATCTGGCAACCTTCATGTCACATGACACGAAGGTTGCCAGATCACTAATTTCTATAAAACATCGTTGCCAGATATTTTTTCTGAATTCTGTAATCGACCACAGTGTTCGGATACTTTTTTTGAGCGACTGTGCTAACCACTAAGCTATCACAGCTAACTCATTTTCCGTTATTTTATGAACAAAGCAAAATAAATTTCTAACAGAATATTTACCCGCGGTTATACGCCAAAAATTGTGTTCATAAAGAAACTCTTTAAATGCGGAAAATATTTCCAGAATTTGTTGCAAAATGAGCTGTGGTAATTTAGTGATTGGAACACCTGCCACTCAGAACACGTGGTTTTAATTCCCACTCGAAAGGAACAAATTTTTTTTTTTTCATCATTCCAATTATATGCCAAATTTTATAAAATAATAATACTTTGTGAAATTGTTCATGATAGTTAGATCATTTTATATATATAAATGGATAACTGTATATTGATATTAATTGCTTTAATGCTGAAAATTATCTCACTGATTCAAATAATTCGAAAATTGAAATAATTTTTTACACTCATCTCAAAGGCAGGTGATTTTTATTTTATATATTGTTAAATGACACAAAGTTTTAACTTTGTGTAATGTACATAACACGTGCTGTAATATTAGTTGCAGATGCAATATCTGGGTTAACTGTGTTCGGGGACTGTTCCTTTACAATTCTTCAGGGTGATTTTTTTTCAACGAATAAAATAAAAAGCATTATTTTCTGTAAAATATATTTTAAAAAAAAAGTGCCTTTAATGGTTTAAAAACTTAACAATTTATTTTTTTTTTCTATGTAAATGTGTTCAAAGTTGGCAGCTACTGTTCCATTTTAAATAGTTTTTTTTTATCCTTCTAGAAACTAAAACTTGCGTAGTTCCACAAATGTGGACAATATAAACTATATCACAAAAAAGTAACCAGAGACTTCCATGTTTGATTGAATGAAAAGTCACATTGAAAGCGCCTTTGAAAATAGGTTTTTTATGATTAAAAAAAATTAATGGAGATAAATTGATGATATCGCTCAAATCTCTCTAAATATCTATTTTCAATAATATTCGCTTATTATTTAAAGAATTATGGAAGCTGATGAATATCGCCCTCCTGTCATTGGGCATGTGATTGCAGGGGCGGGGGTGGCTCAGTCGGTAGCGCGCCAGGCTCGTAATCTGTAGTTCCCAGGTTCGAGTCCCAGCTGGGTCAGCGTTGAGATTTATCTCCGCAAAATTCCCCGCCCTGCCCACGGTCAGTAGGGGACACCGATGGGTTTGGAAAGGCCGCCGTGTGCGGGAGAGCCATACCCTGTGCACGTTAAAGAACACGCTGGAGGCTACCATCTGCCTCTCAACACCTATTCCATTGGGTCCCCTCCCCCAACCTTCTCTGAGCCTTCGGGGTCCATGTGACCTGGCCATTTAGCCCATGGTGTGCAAAAAAGTGCCGCTCAGAGGTAAAACAACCCAACCCAACCGTAACTTTTGCTACTAACAAAATTTATTCCGAAAGATAAAACACAAATGTTAGAACAAATATTTCACTAACATAAATGCAATATATGAAGTTTTCATCAATTTGGGGGGAGGGGGCATTATTTAAGAAGAGTGTGGCAACGGCGACTGCTGTTAGATATTCCAGCTTCAATAACTCTTCAAATTTTAAGCGAATATTGTTAGAGATTTCATCATCAGTTATTTTCAAAGTTTTGATGAGACTCTCTATTGACATAACATGGAATTGACCGGTCACTTTTGTAATATAGTATATATATTCATAAAAAAAAATTATATTTTATTTTTAATAATTTGGAAGATCATTCCATTCCGATATGAGTTACATCTCAATTGACTTTCAAATCCTTTACAGAATAATGCCGTCAACTAAACATGAAGTTCAGTTTATTGAGCAAAAACTTGGATTAAAACACGGCCCATTATAAAATGCTTTTAACTTCCGCTGTAGTCTAGTCAGAGCTTTTATGGTATAAGGGTTGGTAAAAAAAAATTCAGGTTTTTTCCAGAGGTTCAAGTTTTTTTTTTGTCGTCTTTCCTTAACAAAGCATGAATGTTTCTTGGCTTTCTATGAAAGATTACTGGTAAGAGGGGGAAGAAAATCTTTTAAATCTTCAAAGATATAACACGAAACAGAAATAACTCCGATGTTACTCATTGTATTTTTATGAGAAGTTTAATAAAAATATGAATAACAAAAAAGTTTCGTGTAGAGTTTCTTCTTCAATATTTCGAACCTGAATGAGGACTTCAGATTCCGCAAAGAAATAAGAGTTACAGAGAGCTTCAATACACAGAAAACAAAAAAAACTTTATTTATAGAGCTTCGACATAGAGAACATAAACAAATCAAATTCTCTCTAACTCGTGTATTTGTTTGTGTTCTCTATGTCGAAGCTCTATAATTAAAGTATTTTTTTTGTCTTCTGTGTATTGAAGCTCTCTGTAACTCTTATTTCTTTTGCAATCTGAAGAACATACAGAACTAATACATGAATTATAGAGAGTTTCAACACAAAATTTACAAGGTAAATAAATTCCATAAAAATCGACGTGGAAATAAAGGTATAAATAATAAAAAATAAATACCCCCTCAAGCAGCTGCTTGCCACAGAGGTCTGACAGGTTGGGTTGTTTTACCTCTGAGCGGCACTTTTTTTTGCACACCATGGGCTAAATGGCCAGATCACATGGACCCCGAAGGCTCAGAGAAGGTTGGGGGAGGAGACCCACTGGAACAGCTGTTGGGAGAGAGATGGTAGCCTCCCGTCAAGGCCATCCAGCGTGTTCTTTAACGTGCACAGGGTATGGCTCTCCCCCACACGGGGCCACCCCTTCGGTGTCCCTTAGTGACCATGGGCTGGGCGGGAAATTTTGCGGAGATAAATCTCAACGCTGACCCAGCTGGGACTCGAACCTGGGAACTACAGATTACGAGCCTGGCGCGCTACCGACTGAGCAACTCCCGCCCCAGGTCTGACAAGAGCCTGTCAGTTTATATGCCATAGTAGAAGGTCTGTGAGGATGGCAGGACCTCAGCAGAAAAACGACACAAACAGCCATACCTTACCCGGGGCTCGAACCCAGGTCCCTTAGATCAGTAGCCAAGTGCGGTAACCACTCGGCCATGGGACGACTGGAAATAAATGTATGGGTTAAAAAAAAATCCTTGTCATTAATGAAACGAACATTGAAAATTTTGTTCATGCTTACGCAGGGTCGGTTTTTTGGGACGGATGATGTCCATGTGTCCACCCCGCTTAAGAATGCGGTAAGGCAAAAAAAGTTAATATTCTTAAAAAAAACTTTTAAAAATTATAAAGACCTCAAAAACAGAGGGATAAGTGTCATATAATAGTAGTGGTTCAAGGTTGACCTGGATTTTTTTCTTGCACAAAAGAAACGAATACTTACCAAACTAGGGGTCCTCTAGGTACTCTCCCTTAGCATTAACACACTTGTCCCATCTCCGTGGAAGGCTTTGAGTTGCTGTCATAGCCACTGTAGGACCACACTCCTGTGTAGTTGGTCATCTGTAGTAAATTTCTTCCCTCCTAATAAGTGGGACGAACAGGAGGAAATCACTTGCAGCCACGTCAGGAATGTAGGAGGGATAGTTGAGTATTTCTCAGCACATTGATGGGTTCGGTTGTTTTACCTCTGAGCGGCACATTTTTGCACACCATGGGCTAAATGGCCAGGTCACAAGGACCCCGAAGGCTCAGAGAAGGTTGGGGGAGGGGACCCACTGGAACAGTTGTTGGGAGACAGATGGTAACCTCCCGTCAAGGCCATCCAGCGTGTTCTTTAACGTGCACAGGGTATGGCTCTCCCGCACACGGGGCCACGACTTAACATCCCATCCGATGGACGGCGGCCTTTCCAAGCCCATCGGTGTCCCCTATTGACCGTGGGCAGGGCGGAGAATTTTGCGGAGATAAATCTCAACGCTGACCCAGCTGGGACTCGAACCTGGGAACTGCAGATTACGAGCCTGGCGCGCTACCGACTGAGCCACCCCCGCCCCTAAATGGCCAAGTCACAAGGACCCCGAAGGCTCAGAGAAGGTTGGGAGAGGGGACCCACTGGAACAGCTGTTGGGAGACAGATGGTAGCCTCCCGTCAAGGTCATCCAGTGTGTTCTTTAACGTGCATAGGCGTACTCACCTCGTACACGGGACCACGCTTAACGTCCCATCCGACGGCATCTCCAAACTCATCGGTGTCCCCTACTGACCGTGGGCAGGGCGGGGAGTTTTGCGGAGATAAATCTCAACGCTGACCCAGCTGAGACTCGAACCTGGGAACTACAGATTACGAGCCTGGCGCACTACCGACTGAGCCCGCCCCCCAGCTCATTAATGCCAAGCTGTCATTGTCACTTGAGTCGCGTGTGGCATACGGTTGTCATGCAACAGGACCTGTTTTGACAATTTTTGCGGCCTCTTCCTGCGGATGGCGGGTCAAAGCTTCTCTTTTACGAGGGTAACGTAATACTGTACATTAATTGTTGCTCTCCATGCCAGAAAATCCACCAAGAGTACTCCGTTTGCATCCCAGAATAAAAAATAAATACCCCCTCAAGCAGCTGCTTGCCACAGAGGTCTGACAGGAGCCTGTCAGTTTATATGCCAGAGTAGAAGGTCTGAGAGGATGGCAGGACCTCAGCAGAAAAACGACACATACATCCATGCCTTACCCGGGGCTCGAACCCAGGTCAATTAGATCAGTAGCCAAGCGCGCTAACCACTCGGCCACGGGACAGCCTTGCATCCCAGAATACAGTTGCTATTAGTTTTCCTGTAGACGGCATTGCCTCGAGTTTCATTGGCCATGGGGAAACCTAGTGGCGCCATCTACAGCTGGTTCGCTTGGTTTCTGGAGTAAATGAACCCAAGTCTTATCACTGGTTACGATCTGCTGCAAAAATGCATCTCCCTCAGGCTTAAAGTGATGCAAAAGCTCTGTGCAAATGGCAACATGAAACGACTTCTGAGTTAGGTTATTTTATCTCTGAGTGGCACTTTTTTGCACACCATGGACTAAATGGCAGGTCACATGGATCCCGAAGACTCAGAGAAAGACCCACTGGAACAACTGTTGGGAGACAAGGTAGCCTCCCGTCAAGGCCATCCAGCGTGTTCTTTAACGTGCACAGGGTATGGCTCTCCCGAACACGGGGCCCACGGTTTAACATCCCATCCCATGGACGGCGGCCTTTCCAAGCCCATCAGTGTCCCCTACTGACTGGGCAGGACGTATAATTTTCCTGAAATAAATCTCAACGATGACCCAGCTGGGACTCGAGCCTGGCGCGCTACTTGGTTGGGTTATTTTACCCCTGAACGGCACTTTTTTGCACACCATGGGCTAAATGGCCAGGTCACATGGATCCCGAAGGCTCAGAGAAGGTTGGGGACCCACTGGAACAGCTGTTGGGAGACAGATGGTAGCCTCCCGTCAAGGCCATCCAGCGTGTTCTTTAACGTGCACAGGGTATAGCTCTCCCGCACAGGGGGCCACGGCTTAACATCCCATCCGAAGGACGACGGCCTTTCCAAGCCCATCAGTGTCCCCTACTGACTGGGCAGGACGTATAATTTTGCTGAAATAAATCTCAACGATGACCCAGCTGGGACTCGAGCCTGGCGCGCTACTTGGTTGGGTTATTTTACCCCTGAACGGCACTTGTTTGCACACCATGGGCTAAATGGCCAGGTCACATGGATCCCGAAGGCTCAGAGAAGGTTGGGGACCCACTGGAACAGCTGTTGGGAGACAGATGGTAGCCTCCCGTCAAGGCCATCCAGCGTGTTCTTTAACGTGTACAGGGTATAGCTCTCCCACACAGGGGGCCACGGCTTAACGTCCCATCCGACGTACGGCGGCCTTTCCAAGCCCATCGGTGTCTCCTACTGACCGTGGGCAGGGCGGGGAATTTTTGCGGAGATAAATCTCAACGCTGACCCAGCTGGGACTCGAGCCTGGCGCGCTACTGACTGAGTCACCCCTACCCACCAACGATTTCTGATGAAATGTAAACGCCTGTGGCACCCAAAGAGCTTACCCTTTCTTGAACAGTAGGTGCTCATGGATGATTTTTTTTCCCACACTATCAACACTGATGTTGACTATTGCGGCTATGTCACGTGTTCTTACCCTCCTGTTTTCCAAAATAACCTGTTGCACGCGATTTATGTTGACTTCGGTCACAGCAGTAGCCGACACATGTCGATGTAGTTCATTAGCTATTCCTTCTTGGCCCTCGGAGAGCTTGTTGCACCAATCGTAGACACTTGCTTTTGACAGTGTTTTATCCCAATACTGCACTTGCAAACATCGCAAAGTCACAATTAACTAAATGGTTTTATATCTGTTCTCTAGCAATGGTAGATCAGTTGGGTTCGGTTGTTTTATCTCTGAGCGGCACTGTTTTTGCACACCATGGGCTAAATGGCCAGGTCACAAGAACCCCGAAGTTTGGGGGGAGGGGACCCACCGGTAGCAGTGTTCACCTCTCCTTCCAACAAATATGGGGCTGGTGTGGCTTAGTTGGTAGCGCGCCAGGCTCGTAATCTGTAGTTCTCAAGTTCGAATCCCAACTGGGTCAGCGTTGAGATTAGTCTCCGCAAAACTCCCCACCCTGCCCACGGTCAGTGAGGGATACCGATGGGCTTGGAAATGCTGCCATCCGTCGGATGGGACGTTAAACGTGGTCCGTGTACGAGGTGAGTACGCCTGTGCACGTTAAAGAACACACTGGATGGTCTTGACGGGAGGCTACCATCTGTCTCCCAACAGCTGTTCCAGTGGGTCCCCTCCCCCCAAACTTCGGGGTTCTTGTGACCTGGCCATTTAGCCCATGGTGTGCAAAAACAGTGCCGCTCAGAGGTAAAACAACCGACCCAACTGATCTACCATTGCTAGAGAACTGAGATAAAACCATTTAGTTAATTGTGACTTTGGGATGACGGTCTGTCTCTTCACATTATGCCATTGCTATTCCCTAATAAATCTGCACCCATTCAAAACTCTAAATTCAAGCCGTGTAAATCGAGAGGCGGAAGTACATATGACTTACAGAGAGCTTCAACATAGAGAACACAAATACATGAATTATACGATAGCTTCAACAAGCAAAAGAAATAATTGCATCAGTTCAGAAAGCTTCAAGGTACAAAATATTAATATATGAATTGCAGAGAGTTTCAACGTATAAAAGAGGGTTGGGTTGTTTTACCTCTGAGCGGCACTTTTTTGCACACCATGGGCTAAATGGCCAAGTCACAAGGACCCCGAAGACTCGGAGAAGGTTGGGGGAGGGGACCCACTGGAACAGCTGTTGGGAGACAGATGGTAGTCTCCCGTCAAGGCCATCCAGCGTGTTCTTTAACGTGCACAGGGTATGGCTCTCCCGCACACGGGGCCACGGCTTAACGTCCCATCCGATGGACGGCGGCCTTTCCAAGCCCATCGGTGTCCCCTACTGACCGTGGGCAGGGCGGGGAATTTTGCGGAAATAAATCTCAACGCTGACCCAGTTGGGACTCGAACCTGGGAACTACAGATTACGAGCCTGGCGCGCTACCGACTGAGCCACCCTCGCCCCCAAGAGGAAGGAAAGATCTCTGTAGAAAACACAAGAAACATCCATGCCTTATCCATGACTTGAACCCGAGTTCTTTTTGATCCTAAACCGCACTAACCATTCTGCCAAAGAAACAGTTGGAATGTTTTACTTGTGAACAGCGCATTTGTTCACGCTTTGGGCTACACATCAAATGTTAAAAGTTTGGATTGTTATACCTATGAGAAGTACAATTTTTTGCACACAATGGCGAGATGACTAGGACCCAAATGGCTCAGAGAAGGCTGGGGAAGGGTTAACCTCAGAGTGGTATTTTTTGCATACAATGGACTGTCAGGCCATAAGACCCCAAAGACTCAGAGAAGGGTGGCAGAGGGTACCCACTGGATAGCTCTTAGGAGACAGGTGGTATCTAGCATGTTCTTTAATGTGTGGACAGGGTATGGCTATCCCACACACGTCCTATCCAATGGCTGGAGGACTTTCCAAGCTCGTCAGTGCCCCCTACAGAATGGGCACAAGGAGTTTTGCAGAGATAAATCTCAATGCTGGCCCAGGTGGGACTTGTACCTGGGTTGTGTTGTTTTACCTCTGAGCACTTCTTTGCACACAATGGGCTAAATGGCCAGGTCACAATGACCCTGAGATGGTTGGAGGAATGGGCCCACTAGACAGCTGTTGGAAGATATAGTAGCCTCCCTCAAGGCCACCCAGCGTATGGATCTCCTGCACACGGAGCCACCGCTTGTACCATCATGTCCCTAACCAGGTATTTCATGGGCAGGGCGGGAAGTTTTGCGGAGATGTAATCTGCATTTGGGTCAACATCGAGATATAAGTCACCCCGTTGAATCACAGATTATACGATCCTGGTGTGCTCAGTCTATGCAAACTAATGGCAGAGTCAACTCGCACCCCATCTCAAAGACTCCATGGGCTAAGATTTAGGGAAGGGAACCCACTGGACAGCTGTTAGAATATAGCTTCCCATTAAAGCCATCCAGCACATTCTTTAACAGGTGCGTGTATGGGTGGTCGTGCACGTAGGAACATGGTTTAACATATACCATCTGATGGACAACAGCCTTTACAAGCCCATCCGTGTCCCCTTTCATATCAACGGGTGGTTTGACAGGTGAATCTGAACGCTGGCCTAGTTGGGTTGTTTTACGCTGCACTTTTTTGCACACAATGGGCAAAATATCCAGGTCACAAGAACCCCGAAGGCTCACAGGTTGGGGAAGGGGATCCACTTAAGAGCTATTAGGGACAGATAGATAATAGCTCCTGTCAAGGCCATCCAGTGTGTTCTTTATTGTGCACAGGTTATGGCTGTCCCACACACGGCGCCACTGCTTAACGTCCCATCCGACGGACGGTGGCCTTTCCAAGCCCATTGGTGTCCTCTACTAACCGTGGGCAGGGCGAGGAATTTTGCGGAGATAAATCTCAACGCTGACCCAGTTGGGACTCGAACCTGGGAACTACAGATTACGAGCCTGGCGCGCCACCGACTGAACCACCCCCAAGAAAGATATAGGAGTAAAGGAATAAAAAATGCATGCGCAAAATAAAGTCACTGTATTCTCAGAGTGTTCACTTTACTACTACTTTCTCCTACAATATATTGTCTAACACTGCAGTGGGTGAAGAGTTTATAAACGAGAAGGATTAATACCACATATTTCTATTCCTATGGATTTGCAATGAAAATAATGCATTACTTTAGTTTTGTGCGATATTTAAGAAAAAAATTTCTTCTGTACGTCGTACTTTTCAAATGAATCCGCATCATGGGTTTGGATCCCACCTGGCGAAAGGCAATTTTTGGGTGGTTGTTGGTAGAATGTCAGGCTCGTGATCTCGTTTCCAGTCCTGCGTGGTGGAGCATTGAGATTTAACTCCACAAAACTCCCCACCTAGCCTTTGCTCAATAAGGGACACTGATGGGCTTGGAAAGGCTGCCATTCATTGGTGGTACATTAAACCATGGTTCCGTATGAAGTGCTCAGGTTTGGGTCTCTCCAAAAAAAACTGAACCATCTACGTTTTTGTGACCTGAACGTTTAGCCCATTGTGTGCAAAAAAAGTTCTACTCTCAGGAAAAACAACCCAAATGCATTAAACCTCTTTAAGAGACACTTTTGTACACCCGATGGGCTAAGTAGGTTGGGTTGTTTTACTTCTGAGCTGCATTTTTTGCACACCATGGGCTAAATGGCCAGGTCACATGGGCCCCGAAGGCTCAGAGAAGGGGACCCACTGGAACAGCTGTTGGGAGACAGATGATAGCCTCCCGTCAAAGCCATCCAGCGTGTTCATTATCGTGCACAGGGTATGGCTCTCCCGCACGATTGGGTTGTTTTACCTCTGAGCGGCACTTTTTTGCACACAATGGGCTAAATGGCCAGGTCACATGGACCCCGAAGGCTCAGAGAAGGTTGGGAGAGGGGACCCACTGGAACAGCTGTTGGGAGACAGATGATAGCCTCCCGTCAAAGCCATCCAGCGTGTTCATTATCGTGCACAGGGTATGGCTCTCCCGCACGATTGGGTTGTTTTGCCTCTGAGCGGCACTTTTTTGCACACAATGGGCTAAATGGCCAGGTCACATGGACCCCGAAGGCTCAGAGAAGGTTGGGAGAGGGGACCCACTGGAACAGCTGTTGGGAGACAGATGGTAGCCTCCCGTCAAGGCCATCCAGTGTGTTCTTTAACGTCCCATCCGACGGCCTTTCCAAGCCCATCGGTGTCCCCTACTGACCGTGGGCAGGGCGAGGAATTTTGCGGAGATAAATCTCAACGCTGACCCAGCTGGGACTCGAACCTGGGAACTACAGATTATTAGCCTGACGCGCTACCGACTGAGCCACCCCCGCCCCTCACCCAACGTATGATGCTTTCCAAGTCCAAAGGTGTCTCCTACTGACTGAGGACAGGAAGTTTTGCGCAGAAAAATCTCAATCCTGGACCAGCTGGGGCTCGAACCCAGGAACTGCAGATTGTGAGCCTGGAGTACTACTGGCTGAGCCACCCCTGCCCCCAGTAGTATCCCATCAAGGCCATCTGGCATGTTCCGTAATTTGCACGAGGTGTGGCTTTCTCACACATGGGGCCAAAGCTTAATGTTCCACTCTACGGGTCCTTTTTGCAAGCCCATTAGTATCTTCGAGTCCCAGCTGGGTCAGCGTTGAGATTTATCTCCGCAAAATTCCCCGCCCTGCCCACGGTCAGTAGGGGACACCGATGGGCTTGGAAAGGCCGCCGTCCGTCGGATGGGACGTTAAGCCGTGGCCCCGTGTGCGGGAGAGCCATACCCTGTGCACGTTAAAGAACACGCTGGATGGCCTTGACGGGAGGCTACCATCTGTCTCCCAACAGCTGTTCCAGTGGGTCCCCTCCCCCAACCTTCTCTGAGCCTTCGGGGTCCATGTGACCTGGCCATTTAGCCCATGGTGGGCAAAAAGTGCCGCTCAGAGGTAAAACAACCCAACAACCCATTAGTATCCCCTGCCGACTATATGGGCAAGGAGTTTCGCAGAGATAAATCTTAACATAGGCCAGCTGAGACTAATCTTGGACTGCAGATTATGAGGAAGGGCCAAGGTTTCAAAGACGATTGTGGGAAGTGAATCCATCCAGTTGGGTTGTTTTACCTCTGAGCGGCACTTTTTTGCACACCATGGGCTAAATGGCCAGGTCACATGGACCCCGAAGGCTTTGGGTTGGGTTGTTTTACCTCTGAGCGGCACTTTTTTGCACACCATGGGCTAAATGGCCAGGTCACATGGACCCCGAAGGCTCAGAGAAGGTTGGGGGAGGGGACCCACTGGAACAGCTGTTGGGAGACAGATGGTAACCTCCCGTCTAGGCCATCCAGCGTGTTCTTTAACGTGCACAGGGTATGGCTCTCCCGCACACGGGGCCAAGGCTTAACGTCCCATCCGACGGACGGCGGCCTTTCCAAGCCCATCGGTGTCCCCTACTGACCGTGGGCAGAGCGGGGAATTTTGCGGAGATAAATCTCAACGCTGACCCAGCTGGGACTCGAACCTGGGAACGAATCCATCCAGACAACTGTTAGTTACAGAGGGAAAACCTACCATCTAAACTACCAGTTGGGTTGTTTTACCTCTGAGCAGCACTTTTTTGCACACCATGGGCTAAATGGCCAGGTTGGGTTGTTTTACCTCTGAGCGACACTTTTTTTGAACACCATGGGCTAAATGGCCAGGTCACATGGACCCTGAAGGCTCAGAGAAGGTTGGGGGAGGGGACCCACTGGAACAGCTGTTGGGAGACAGATGGTAGCCTCCCGTCAAGGCCATCCAGCGTGTTCTTTAACGTGCACAGGGTCTCTCTCCCACACACAGGGCCAGGTCGTAATGTCCCATCCGACGGACGGCGGCCTTTTCAAGCCCATCGGTGTCCCCTACTGACCGTGGGCAGGGCGGGGAATTTTGCAGAGATAAATCTCAACGCTGACCCAGCTGGGACTCGAACCTGGGAACTACAGATTACGAGCCTGGCGCGCTACCGACTGAGCCACCCCCGCCCCAAATGGCCAGGTCACAGGGACCCCGAAGACTCAGAGAAGGTTTGGGGAGGGGACCCACTGGAACAGCTGTTGAGAGACAGTATCCTCCTGTCAAGGTCATTTGGCGTTATATAACATGCAGATATGACCCTCCCGCACACGGGACCACGGCTTAACGTTCCATCCGACGGACAGCGGCCTTTCCAAGCCCATCGGTGTCCCCTACTGACCGTGGGCAGGGAGGGGAATTTTGCGGAGATAAATCTCAACGCTGACCCAGCTGGGACTCGAACCTGGGAACTGCAGATTACGAGCCTGGCGCGCTACCGACTGAGCCACCCCCGCCCCAAACCATCCAGTTTATTCTTCACTCAGAGTATAGCTCTCCTGCACACAAAAGCACAGCTTAATGTCCCATCCGATATCCAAGCTCATTGGTCCTTCTCACGTTTAGTGCCATAAATCAAAACATTTGCAGATATGAGGCCGCAGTGCTACCCTTCAAAGTTCAGAAATATGAAATCTCTCGAAAAGTGTTCTTGGCCTTCCTCTCGTAGTGGGAGGAGTGGCTCAGTCACTAGCACGTCAGGCTCATAATCTAGTTTCCAAGTTCGAGTCGCAGCTGGGCCAGAGTTTATTTTTATCTCTGCAAAACTCCCTGCCCATGATCAGAAGGGTGACCCGATGGGCTAGGAAGGGCCGCCGTCTGAGACGTTAAGCCGTGGCCCCGTGTGCGGGAGAGTCATATCCTGTGGACGTTAAATAACACGCCAAATGACCTTGACAGGATGCTGTCTCTCAACAGCTGTTCCAGTGGGTCCCCTCCCCATTTAGACCATTATATGCAAAAAGAGATAAAACCCAATCCTCTTTTTCTGTTTGTTTTATTATCCACTTATTCTTTTTTGCTTTTCAATGTTACACCGAACAAGGAACGTTTCATCGTCCCTGTCACTTGAAGTTTGTGTGCCATCCGTTTTCGTTAACTGTCCTCTCATATCCATACGAATTTGTTGACAAGCGATTCAATCATTTTGGGGTCAAGCACATTGGATAGCAAGATAATCTCAACTTTCCCCAAGAGTTCCATCCACGCTGAGATTTTCTTCCCATTTTATCATTTTTGATATTCCTCAGTGGATACTGTTTGTAGAAGAGTACTGAGCATTTATTCATCTATTTCTTAACAGCTATTAAGTGGCCGAGTAGTTAGCGCGCTTGGCTACTGATCTGAGGGACCTGGGTTCGAGCCCCGGGTAAGGCATGGTTGTTTGTGTCGTATTTCTGCTGAAGTCCCGCCATCCTCACACACCTTATACTATGGCATATAAACTGACAGGCTCCTGTCAGACCTCTGTGGCAAGCAGATGCTTGAGGGGGTATATATATATCCAGTGGCTCCCTTCCCAATACTGAGCACTTGTGGGTTGGGTTGTTTTACCTCTGAAAGGCACTTTTTTGCACACCATGGGCTAAATGGCCAGGTCACATGGACCCCGAAGGCTCAGAGAAGGTTGGGGGAGGGGACCGACTGGAACAGCTGTTGGGAGACAGATCCCGTCAAGGCCCTCCAGCATGTTCTTTAACGTGCACAGGGTATGTCTCTCCCGCACACGGGACCACGGCTTAACGTCCCATCCGACGGACGGCGGCCTTTCCAAGCCCATCAGTGTCCCCTACTGACCGTGGGCAGGGCGGGGAATTTTGCGGAGATAAATCTCAACGCTGACCCAGCTGGGTCTCGAACCTGGGAACTGCAGCTCATTGGATGCCACGGCCAGGTCACGTGGCATCCAATGAGCCTGGCGCGCTACCGACTGAGCCACCCCCACCGAGCACTTGTGGTCTGGGGATTTAGCCAGTTTGTGTGCATAAAAGCGCCAGTTAGAGGTTATTACATCTCTAATTGGCACTCTTCTACATGCAATAGGCTAAATAGCCAGGTTACAATTCCAATGTCTTATAGTTAGGGAAAGGAGACCCACTAGACAACTGCTAGAAAGATGGCAACATCCAGTTGGGTTTTACCTTTGAGCGGCACTTTTTTGCACACAGTGGACGAAATGGCCAGGTCACAAGGTTCCCAAAGGCTCCGAAAAGGTTGGGGGAATGGACCCACTGAGCAGCTGTTGGTCAGATGGTAGACTATGTCGTCCATCCAGCGTGTTCTTTAACGTGCACAGGGTATGGCTCTCCCGGACACGGGTCCATGGCTTTAACATCCCACCAGACGGACGGCGGCCTTTTCAAGCCCACCGATGTCTTCTACGAGGGCAGGCAGGGCGAGGAGTTTTGCGGAGAAAAATATCAACGTTGCCCAGCTGGAACTCGAACCTGGGAACTGCAGATTACGAGCCTGGCACTCTGCCGACTGAACCATCTCCAATAAAACCATCCAGCGTGTTCTTTAGCGTGTCCAGCGCTAAATGTCCAGGTTGGGTTGTTTTACCTCTGAGCGGCACTTTTTTGCACACCATGGGCTAAATGGCCAGGTCACAAGAACCCCGAATGCTCAGAGAAGGTTGGAGGAAGTGACCCACTGGAACAGCTGTTGGGAGACAGATGGTAGCCTCCCGTCAAGGCCATCCAATGTGTTCTTTAACGTTGGGTTGTTTTACCTCTGAGCGACACTTTTTCGCACACCATGGACTAAATAGCCAGGTCACATGGACCCCGAAGGCTCAGAGAAGGTTGGAGGAGGGGACCCACTGGAACAGCCGTTGGGAGACAGATGGTAGCCTCCCGTCAAGGCCATCCAATGTGTTCTTTAACGTTGGGTTGTTTTACCTCTGAGCGACACTTTTTCGCACACCATGGACTAAATAGCCAGGTCACATGGACCCCGAAGGCTCAGAGAAGGTTGGAGGAGGGGACCCACTGGAACAGCCGTTGGGAGACAGATGGTAGCCTCCCGTCAAGGCCATCCAGTGTGTTCTTTAGCCTAATCCATGATATGGCTCTCCTGCACCCAAGGCTATAGCTTTATATCCCACCGATCTTTCAGCGCCTATCGGTTTCCCTTCGCACCGAAGGGTAGGGGATTAAAAAATAAATCTCAATGCTAACATAATTGAGACTCAAAGATGAGAACTGCTGGCTACTGACTGCACCCCTGCTCGACATTAACCATTGTGCTTTTGAAGCTATAGTACGAAGGTTGTATCAAAGAATGGGCGGATCTCAAACACAGTAAAACTATTACGAAAAAATTTCTTTATTCAAAATCTCAACTGATAGTTTAACTATACATAATCATACTTTACACGGGCATTCAACGTTCGATTGCTGGTGTTCTTCCAATTCGATATATGAACAAACACTGTTGCTATACAAACATCAGGGGGGAGGGGATTATTTTTACGAGGCTTTGTAAGGAACTTTGAAAATAAAATAAGACCACTTTTTAATCATTGATACATATCATCGTCAATTACACAGCAGCTGAGACAAATTTTAATATTCAAAAAAGTAGTTAGACAAATACAAGATTATTTACAACAACCAACGTGATCTGTAATACTCGTATTTCAAGTTCAATGTCTTTCAAACACATGGAAAATACCGGTCCTATTTAATCGTAGATTTACAAATTCACAATGTCTAACATCCAAAAGTTTTTTTCGGTAATATGAAAATATTGAAAAGCTTTAAAAAAGTTTTGAGATACAGAAAAACACAATCCAATAAAATAAAAAGGTATATTGTTCCGGTTCGTACACGTCGCAGCTTATCTAAACGAGGATTTCTTAAGAAAGAAGAAATCCTTCTTCTATCATAAGAAATCCTCGTTATCTCATAAATCAACTAGGTTCGGTTGTTTTACCTCTGAGTGGCACTTTTTTTGCACACCATGGGTTAAATGGCCAGGTCACAAGGACCCCGAAGGCTCAGAGAAGGTTGGGGGAGGGGACCCACTGGAACAGCTGTTAGGAGACAGATGGTAGCCTCCCGTCAAGGCCATCCAGCGTGTTCTTTAACGTGCACAGGGTATGGCTCTCCCGCATACGGGGCCACGGTTTAACGCCCGATCCGACGGACGGCGGCCTTTCCAAGCCCATCGGTGTCCCCTACTGATCGTGGACAGGGCGAAGAGTTTTGCGGAGATAAATCTCAACGCTGACCCAGCTGGGACTCGAACCTGGGGACTACAGTTTACAAGCCTGGCGCGCTACCGAGTGAGCCACCCCCGCCCCAACAACTAGCTTTCGACACTTTTTGGACATCCCATTAGTACACTGCCCTACCGAAAAATGACAGAATTTCCACGTTTTGTCAATGGAAATCTCAGATTTAAAAGGCTAACTTCTAAAATATGTATTTAATGGAAAAATGTAACAAAAGAAAAAAAGATCATAATCAAATCTATTTTAATCTCGATTATCAACAATTACAATATTTCCTCAATAAATAATGCATTCGATTACATTCCGTTAGTCCATTGGGCACAAATTTTCCAAATGGTAAATTATTCAATTCCCGAAGAGTTTAAAAACTCGACTGTGGATTTTATTAAACTTAAATGCATCTAATCAATAATTATTTGGCAACAGTAGTCTAAACGTAATATCTACTCTTTTTTTCAAGTAATCAAAAACAAAAAATATTAACAGCAATAACAAAATAACTTATCTTTCAAAAAAAAAAAACAATATTTTGCAGCCATTTATAACGACTTGAAGCAAATCTATGCATACTTTTTCCCATTTTTATGTCGTCAGACAAAATATTACATTTACCTTGAATCAGAGTTGGGTTGTTTTACCTCTGAGCGGCACTTTTTTGCACATCATGGGCTAAATGGCCAGGTCACGTGGACCCCGAAGGCTCAGAGGTTGGGGGGAGGGGACCCACTGGAACAGCTGTTGGGAGACAGATGGTAGCCTCCCGTCAAGGCCATCCAGCGTGTTCTTTAACGTGCACAGGGTATGGCTCTCCCACACACGGGGCCACGGCTTAACGTCCCATCCGACGGACGGCGGCCTTTCCAAGCCCATCGGTGTCCCCTACTGACCGTGGGCAGGGCGGGGAAATTTTGCGGAGATAAATCTCAACGCTGACCCAGCTGGGACTCGAACCTGGGAACTACAGATTATGAGTCTGGCGCGCTACCGACTGAGCCATCCCCGCCCACTGTACTAAGTACTACCATTCTGTGTGACTTTGAATATTCAAGAATAAAATTGGAGATTATCTATTAATGGTTTATATTTACCCAAACTGTTTTATTTTTGACATGCAATTCCAAATTTAATGGGAACTTTGTATCAGCTTCTTGAAGTTCATTTTTTCATTGAGTGTTTAGAGCAAGAGTATTATTAACACACTCAGAAGCAAACTCATACAGAGTCAGGAAATGAAAAAACTCTTAGATTAATACAAGAAGCTTTAAATGTACACATAGAGATGGAAAAAATTAGTACATGAACTGAAATTCAAACTACTTATTTCTTTTGAACACTTACAAATATTTCAAAATGTTCCCTAGAAATTTAACATTCGTTAATATCTGCGACATATTACATACACTTTCAGCAAGGGGCGGGGGTGGCTCAGTCGGTAGCGCGCCAGGCTCGTAATCTGTAGTTCCCAGGTTCGAGTCCCAGCTGGGGGGGAGATTTATCTCCGCAAAATTCCCCGCCCTGCCCACGGTCAGCAGGGGACACCGATGGGCTTGGAAAGGCCGCCGTCCGTCAGATGGGACGTTAAGCCGTGGCCCCCATGTGCGGGAGAGCCATACCCTGTGCACGTTAAAGAACACGCTGGATGGCCTCGACGGGAGGCTACCATCTGTCTCGCAACAGCTGTTTCAGTGGGTCCCCTCCCCCAACCTTCTCTGAGCCTTCGGGGTTCATATGACCTGGCCATTTAGCCCATGGTGTGCAAAAAAGTGCCGCTCAAAGGTAAAACAACCCAACTTTCAGCAATTTTACAATTAATGCTTTTTAATCTCCTTAGAGCAATAGCAAATATATCGCTTGTACTTAAACAATGCTAAATGTTCGGTAGTAAGAAAAAAAAATTTAAGAGAGTATTTTTTCTAAAAGTTTGATTAAAATTACAGCTGCCATTGCAATTTTTTGTTTTCACGCTTTGAATTGAAGGATTAAATACATTTTGAAAAGATTACACATGCTTTTAAATGAGTTTGTAGTTATTTTAATGTTTTGCTTATTGTAATCACAAGGGGCCACGAAACTATAAAACCTGTAGTCACATACTTTAGTGAAAAAACAAATTTCACCGGTGTATGGGATTCAAACCCATGTCTCCCATTTATATACCAGATGTTCTAACCACTAAACTAGCAGCACCTCCATTTCTTGTCATGTATCTACGGGACCTGGGTTCGAGCTCCGGGTAAGGCATGGATGTATGTGTCGTTTTTCTGCTGAGGTCCTGCCATCCTCTCAGATCTTCTATTATGGCATATAAACTGACAGGCTCCTGTCAGACCTCTGTGGCAAGCAGCTGCTTGAGGGGGGTAAATATACAGGGTGAATCTGAAAAAGTGGGCAAAACTTTACGGGGTGGTAGAATGCAGCTATACGAGCAATATTCGTCATAAAATGTATGGTCGGAACTCAAACGGCGACCCGCTAGGTGGTGTTGGAAATGGTATAAAAGGGTCAGTCCTCGCACCCAACGGCATTTCTACCGTGGATTGCCGAGAGGATGGCTGGTTATACTAACCACGAAATGGCGGAGGCAGCTCTTTTGAGCAATTTCTTTGAACATGTACCTCAATTACATTCCTGTTAATGAAATGTTTTCTGAAGTATCTCCTCTCCTTCTTGTGTTCATTCTTTAAATGTGACAGTGGAAAACTACCTTTTAACTTCTCACCGCTTGTGTTCCGACCATACATTCTATGACGAATATTGCTCGTATAGCTGCGTTCTACCACCCCGTAAAGTTTTGCCCACTTTTTCAGATTCACCCTGTATATATGCTATGTCAACTTTTATGTCTTTAACTTTTCTCCACCTGCATATTTTGCATTCACAATTCGAAAGCAATTATGTATTGAAATATAACAGCTGGAAAATATGTCACATATTAAATATATCATAATAAACATTTTTTGATGTGGCCTTACATGCACAATACAAATAAAACCCAAGCAAATGTTTTTGAAAACAAATTTAACATATTAGATTTAAATTTTATTAAAAAGCCAGATATCTTCTTCTAATTCAAATATTTTTCCCTGTAGGGAATTCACCATTAACAACATAACTTAAATGTAATATACTCTTCTTGGTTTTCATTATGCTCATACAACTTTACAAAGCCATTCTATATTATGCAACTGATAGCTGTACTATATTGATGAATTTAGGCCAATTGATAGTTAATCCATCTAAATATATAAAACTTAAGTATATGCACAATGTGGATACAATCTGCATAAATAAATATAGAAATATTCACATAAATTTGTTGTTGTTTATAAGGATAAACTTGAAGCAATTTAACTTCAAGTTTATCCTTATAAACCAAAATTACTTTTAACTACTCATAGATAAAGAACTTCATGTTAATATTCTTTTAGTTAACTAAACAAGCTCTACAAATAAAACAATACAAAAAAAAAATCTTCAACAAATTTTTTTTTCTTTTTATTTATTGTATACTTTGTTTTTTATAGTTAGTAAGATTTTGTCCAACTTTTATGTGGGAAATTTTTCCAGTTTCTGAAATTAGCAACAGGACTGTGCAGGTTATATCAAATTCAAAAACTTGGAAAAGTAATGAAACTTGCATGTTACTGCTATGCAAAACAGCCTTTTAATTTGCTTAATTCTGAAAATAAGGTATTCTCAAGTGCATGATTTACCGAATGCAACAATTTTGTATATTTTAAAAGCCATCCTTCTGTACAATTTTCTATACCTCAGAACTAGTTCACATTACAGAAGCAATTACCTATTGAATAAATAAAGTATCACTTCATTATATAAATAAAAAAAAATTAAAAATAAATACCCCCTCAAGCAGCTGCTTGCCACAGAGGTCTGACATGAGCCTGTCAGTTATATGCCACAGTAGGAGATCTGAGAGGATGGCAGGACCTCAGCAGAAAAACGACACACATCCATGCCTAATCCGGGGCTCGAACCCAGGTCCCTTAGATCAGTAGCCAAGCGTGCTAACCACTCGGCCACGGGACGGCTACTTCATTATATAAGAAAATTATTTCTTTGCTTTGTAATGACAACTTCAATTGCAAATGAATACTAATATAATGAAGTTACAGTGCAACTAATAAACATTAAATATAAACGAAAAAAAAGCAAATTTAATATAACAGCTGGAAAATGTGTCATCTATTACATATATATCATAATAAAAAATTTTTATGTGGACTTGCATGCACAACATAGATAAGCAAAACTCAAGCAATTATGCAACATTTTGAAAAAAAATTTAACAGATCTGACTTTTTAATATGATTTGAATGCTATTGGGTGTAGTGATTCAAATTTTCATATTTTGTCATTAATTTGCATTCACAAATCAAAAGTTAAGCAATTAATGCTTCTACACATTTTGAATAAAAATATAAATTTGCGTATAAAAACGAAGCTAAGACAACAAAAGTTTTTCGTCCTATAATTATCCACAGAGGAGGTACTTCTTTTTTTGTTACGAAATTCCAGAGATTTTTAGCAATAGTCACTCGTATCAATTTTGATGAGGTCTCATTTGAGCTGTTTTCACACTACATTTTATGCATTATCCAATTGCTACGAGAAATTCTCACCATTTATGCTGCTACATTTTCATTGTAAAATCACAAAATATCAAGTATCAGTTGCTACCAAGAGATAAAAAATTGTATTCACATTTAAAAAATCACAAAAAAACAACAACACACATAGTTCTTAATTTGGTAATTAAGAAATAAAAACTGGATTAAAAAATTATATCTAATATTACTAGGTCAATAATCATTAGATACAGTATAACAAAAAAAAGTAGATATTAAAAATAAGGAAAGGAACTTCGAAATAACTTTAATTCAGATATTTTTGCACTCATAGAATGATGTACAGTATGTAGACATTATTTGCAGACTGATGACCAATGCAGCAGTAGCTCATCAACCTCAACAGATGATAACATCGTCATCTCCTATATAGCCTGGATCTCATTCCAAGTGACTTCCACTTGTTCAGACCATGAAGAAGCACTCTGATGTGATGATGAAGTGATAGCTGAGATGTTTCACTCTGGCAATTATGTATGTGGAAAAGTAAATAGTTTGTTCAGTATTCTTTGTCATTATAGATAGGTATGTCAACATATTAATGCAAGTAACACACTAAAATATTACTCACTGGTTTTTATATTAATGTTACAAAGAATCTGCTCAAAAATACAAACACCTAAATGTTAAAAACTTCAAAAGTGAGCAACCTTAAAACAATTTTTAAGGTTGCACAAGTTTCAAAACAAGTTTCAAAACGAAGAGAGCTTTACATAAAATTTAAATATTTAGAATCACAAGTTCAATTACTAGACTAGTTCAATAAATAAGTTATTTGTGCACTCAAAGACAATTTATTCACTTTAGTGCATTTAATTCTTTTTTTACATTTGAAGACAGTTTATAATATTTATGCAATTTACTGCAATATGTAACTACTTAAATAAATCATGTTACATTCTGTGTGAGTTTTATAACAAACTTTTTCCTAGTGTACATATTTTAAATAGGTGGTGACAAACAAAATATTGAGTTTTCAAGTTTCTGCTCTCTTCCTACATACTAATATATTATTAACTGAGATTACATATAACTACATATTATTTTCACTGTCATATCTTTCATGCTGACAGATTAAAGAGAATACCTTTCAAATCAGTATATCTGATTGGTCTATTGTGCCCTGTTGTGATCATCATTCTCAAGTTGTTACTGATGAGAAAAAGGTCACAGGAAGGGGGATAGCAAAAAAAAAAATTATATGCCATATATATATAGGATAAATTACTTTTAAGTAAAAGAATGAAATAACTCATCGTTGAATAAACAAGACATTTTTAAATGATTATTAATTAAAATATTTTATTTAATAAAAATATTAACATTTTATTAATACTTTTACCTTGTAGCAGTATTGTTTATTTTATATATCGAGTCTTTTAACATACCAGGAGAGGTAACATTTTTAATTTTTAAAAGCAAGTAAAAAATAGCCACAGTAGTTTCTTTATATACAAATGTTTGTTTTATTATTAACAACTGTTTATATTAATTATTATTTCAACTGTTTTTTCTACTTTTTAACCAGTTTGATTGAATTATTGCAAAACTCAAATGGTGATAAAAAATTAATGATTGATCAAACATGAGCAAAATGGATGCTATTGCTTGCAATTTTACACATCTCCTTCACATTGCTACAAAAGTGATACTGAAACAGAAACTTAAAATTACCTGCAATTATCATAACCCAATGTGATTACCAAAGTGGCACAGCAGATATTCCAATAATAACCTACTTTCTGATATTTTACTTGTCTGATGCGATACTGAATACTTTTATATTATGGCGACTTATTAAACAACAGGTTAATGCAACATTATTCTTCAAAAGGTGAATTATTCCTTCAGTAATCTAGGGCTACTCCTGGTCAGGAGTAGCCCTAGATTACTGAAGTACAGAAGTTTTAGAGTTAGGTTGGGTTGTTTTACCTCTGAGCGGCACTTTTTTGCACACCATGGGCTAAATGGCCAGGTCACATGGACCACGAAGGCTCAGAGAAGGTTGGGGGAGGGGACCCACTGGAACAGCTGTTGGGAGACAGATGGTAGCCTCCCGTCAAGGCAACCCAGCGTGTTCTTTAACGTGCACAGGGTATGGCTCTCCCGCACACGGGGCCACGGCTTACCATCCCATCTGAGGACGGCGGCCTTTCCAAGCCCATTGGTGTCCCCTACTGACTGCGGGCAGGGCGGGGAATTTTGCGGAGATAAATCTCAACGCTGACCCAGCTGGGACTCGAACCTGGGAATTACAGATTACGAGCCTGGCGCACTACCGACTGAGCCACCCCTGCCCAAGTTTTAGAGTAGGAGTCTCAAACTCTTAATTATTTGGAGGTATGTAGTTCTTGTTTTGCATATCTCTGACATTTTTGATTAAATACTCCATAAATTCTCCAGGATATTTTTTGCTCAAATTTACTCTCACTTTTAACTTCAGATGAAATTTCAATATTACTAATTACCAATGTCAGTAATTAGTGTTTGAAAAAGTTCAGAAGTCATTTTGAAATTTGTTAATGTGTAAGAACTAGTTAAAAAAACGTATAAATATTGACCAAAATTCGATTTTTAAAATAATTTACACAAAGGAAATATTTTAATTTTCATTTCATTGTGTTTCACACAGAAGAAAATGTGTACTTTTCTGAACACTACAATCCACAGTTCAATAATTTTCTTCCAAATACAGCAAATATCTGAGTTCATCTCAATGAGCATTTCAGTTAACATGAAATGAACACTACAGATTAATGAAATTTATTTGAAAATGTTCACAGTGACCTTTATAAACGTAAGAGATCTTGGGAGGAGTAAATGGTAAACCTTTATCTATGTACACTTGACATTAACATAACAAAGAAATGTGCATTTATAATACTTAATTTTTTTTTTTGGATGCATTGGAACCTCACTCATATAGCAGAACTTCACTGAAATAGAATGATTCACTGTGGCACTTACTATTTCTTCACTATTTACAGTCCCACATTACTTTTTATTAGTGCTGACAACTGAATACATATTCGAGCACAAGTAGAAAAAAAAATATTTAAAAATATTGCATTTGTGAAAAAGATACTTAAGAAATTCTAAGTCCAATTGTGCTCCAAAATTTGATCAATTCAAAAAGCAATCATTAAACACTCAATAACATATGGTCACAATTATTACGTGCTTGCATATACTGTGAAGCATCTGTACAATGCTTATAATGCATAATATTTCTTTGCATGAATGTGGCTCAAGCTTCAAAGGAAATGTATATTCAGTTATCAAAAAACTATGTGGAACTGACATCGCTGAGTGGCATTTTTTCTGCACACAATGAATTACACAGCCAGGTCACAAGGACCCTGTTAAGTTCAGCATCCTTAACCCCATCTACCTGTATAAAGGTGTATTTTTATATTTCGTTATGCATTCATACAATGTCAATGTATATGACCTAGCTACAATTCTTTGACTAGACACCTATGTGCCCAGTGTGGAGGCACAGATAATAAGCTTCTGGTCAAACTACAAGGATCAATGCCGCTAAAGGTCAAGGTGGGGGAGGATAAGCTTGATGAATGGGGTGGTCTGAGGCAATCTGAGGCAGGGAGGATTAAACTGTAAGTTAATGCAAAGTTTAGTAAATGACAAGCCAAAAAAAGGACACAAAAAGTTGTCAAGCAATTGTACCAAAAGAGCATTTAAATGCCATCCTGAGATTTCTTGCTAATTATTATAATATTATTTACCTTGTCCTGTGGGAATTGCTAAGTAAACTTTGAACTATCTTATAGTGGAAACATAGAATATGCTGTTTTTGCCCTGCTATCACAGCACCTTAGCTGTACTTTTAAACCATGACCTTAGCTATACTTTTAAAAGTTCTTTTAATGCGAGTTTTAAAAATTGTTGATTGTTCAAGTATGGAGGATAGGGCTCACTTGTATTTGTCATCCAGTATTAGCAGATAACATCATAATTTCCGTTAATAAGTTTGTTCTTCCACAAGAAAATGAGCAAATTGAACTGAACTACATAGCAGTATTAAAATAATGGGGCTTTGTTTGGTTTGTTTTACCTCTGAGCGGCACTTTTTTGCACACCATGGGCTAAATGGCCAGGTCACATGGACCCCGAAGGCTCAGAGAAGGTTGGGGGAGGGGACCCACTGGAACAGCTGTTGGGAGACAGATAGTAGCCTCCCGTCAAGGCCATCCAGCGTGTTCTTTAACGTGCACAGGGTATGGCTCTCCCGCACACGGGGCCACGGCTTAATGTCCCATCCGACAGACGGCGGCCTTTCCAAGCCCATCGGTGTCCCCTACTGACCGTGGGCAGGGCGGGGAATTTTGCGGAGATAAATCTCAACGCTGACCCAGCTGGGACTCGAACCTGGGAACTACAGATTACGAGCCTGGCGCGCTACCGACTGAGCCACTCCCGCCCCAAAATAATGGGGCAAAAGAACTGATAATAGCAGAAATAACATCTATAGTTAACATCAACTGCTGATAGAAAGGTAAATGCTCAGGTGCCCACTTCAATGAAGCTGCTCCTATATGTGAAATGCATAGACAAGGTCAACTTTAGCAATGAACTCACTGGTAGGTCCTTAAGTTAATTAAAAAAAAAAAACACCAAAAGGGAACACAAAATGATCATTTACATGGAGTAAGAATTTTATGCTTTATATTACTCTGGTGTGGTTTATCAGAAGACGAGTCTGACAGACAAATCTGTGATGCACTAAGAGTTAAATGGCCAAACTTTAATCAAATAGATTTTTATTGCAAAAATCATCCAGGATAATTTATTTTCATTTAACACTGACAAAAATAACAGGCTTTCTATATGCTGGACAATAAATCTGTTAAATAGACAGATGTACTGCTTCACTTTTCAGAAATCTGGTCACCATATTTAAAAGTATATGAAACTGCTTGCTTGAGACCTTATTTAAAAGCTACTTTAAAACTGCATTTGTATTGCAGCCCTTGCTTGAAAGGTTTAAAAAAAAAACTAAGGATAAACACAAAATGATACCTTTAAATTAAGCTTTTGATTTTTCGTCTCTAACAATTATGCAACAATAAAACTATTATACCATTCTTTTGGAAAACTAAGGAACAACTGACAATTTTTCACTATCACAACAACTGAAGCAGAAATAACTGGTTTAGAATTTATCCGATAATTAAAGAGCTACACATAATACAAACTCTTTAAACAATATTGAAAGCTGTAACCAAATGGGTAAGGGGAAATATTTACAACACACTTACAACTTTGTTGCAGTGCATTAAGTAGATCAAGCCAAAATAAAAATTATATACATTATTGAAATCATTTAGAATACATTTATCACAATCCAGTTATGAAATAAAATATTTTTCACCACACTATAACATCAAAATGCTTACATATTATTAGCTAATTAAATAAAAAATAATAAATACCCCCTCAAGCAGCTGCTTGCCACAGAGGTCTGACAGGAGCCTGTCAGTTTATATGCCACAGTAGAAGATCTGAGAGGATGGCAGGACCTCAGCAGAAAACAACATGAACATCCATGCCTTACCCGGGGCTCGAACCCAGGTCCTGTAGATCAGTAGCCAAGCGTGCTAACCACTCGGCCACGGGACGGCATTAGCTAATTACATTGATTTTATCAACTGGTGTATGCCCAAATGTGAAATCATCACGAGATATTCTTCACTATTAATGAAATTAACTCATTGCATTACAAGATTTTACAAGACTGTTCTCATTGTTATGCTACTAATTAATATGAAGTTTATTTAGAAGAGGTGGGACTTGTATATACACTGAATGGACAAATTATATACACCCCGATAACAATATGCAAAGCAAAAGTATCGCGTCCAGTCACATGGGATGCTGAAACTGGCAATGCCTATAAATAGAGCAGATCTCTATGCATTAGAAACCAGTCACAGAAAGGTAAACATTGGTAATGGCAGCTACCTAAGTGAGTTTGACAGTGGCCAGAGAGTAGGTGCAAGGAAGGAGGGTTTTTCAATCACCCAAACTGCTGAATCATTGGGATTTCCACATTAGACTGTTGCACGTGTATACCAAGACTACAGGAAATATGACAAAACTTCCAACCAGCAGGAGAAATGTAGACGTAAATGTGCAGTTGACTCTCAAGGAAAGTGCACACTGTCCTGCATCATTACAAGGAATGGCACAGCTACCATAGAGCAGATAAAGTGTGAACTGAATAAGGGTGCATCCACAAGCTAACACACAAAGATGTTCCATCATACTATGGAAAAAATAAGTTATGGTAATCGACATCCACATCGTGTCCCCTTGTTGACTGCAAGGTATTGAAAGATTAGGCTGCAGTTTGCAAAGCCCTATCGCAACTGTAGTGTGAAGGACTGGAAACATGACATCTGATGAATCACGGTTTCAACTCTATTTCACTGACAGGAGGGTGTATGTGCGGCATAAACTACTTGAAGGATGAACCCAGCTTGCCAAGTTGGGGTCATACAGGCAGGTGGAGAGGTGTAACGGTTTGGGGTACGTTTACATGGCTTCTTTGGGGGCCTCCTCATACCTGTTGAAACCTTCATCAGCAGCACAAGGTATATGAACCTCAGTCCTCGCTGATCATCTACACCCAATTGTAATGATTCTTTTTCCACACCACGATGCCATCTTTCAACAGGACAATGCCACACCACATACTTCCCGAGTAGTAACCAATTGGCTTCAGGAGCATTCAAGTGGTTTACCACATTTGAATGTCCCCTCAATCACTGGACCTCAACCCCATTGAGAATTTGTGGAATGAACTGGGAAGATCTGTTCAAGCCCGCCCGCCAACCTCCACTGGCAACTGCGGATGTTCTACAACAGGCGATTCTCACTTCATGGGCGGCAATACCACCTCCATGTTTTCAACACTTCAATGAGTCCTTACCAAGATGTCTGGCTGCTGCTGTGAGGGTAAAAGATGGAGCAAAAGGTTATAAGAATTTGTCCATTCTGTTTATATCTATAATGTGTTAATCTAGAAACATTAATTTGTGAAATACAGTTGATTAAAGCAAGCATTGTGCATGTTTCAAATATTTGGTTAGTTATTTTGGTTTTGTGGCACAAAGGAACGTAAAAAATTCTATACACATTTATGCTGCTAAAGTATAACCAGTTCTGGTAGAATATATATAATAATACACATTAACATAAAAACAATTACCATATATTTCTGCAGATAAGACGACCTTCAGATAAGACGAGGTATAAATTTTCGTCAAAGTTTTATAGTTTTAGCATATATCTGTCCTATAAGACGACCCCAAACTATCAACGGCCTATGAATTTAGTTTAGATTGGCGATTATCATCTGGATAATAATACTGTATAGCGTATACGGAATTATGTCCTATCCGCAATCATTCGCACTGATTCGGGCATTCCGGTAATGACCTTGACTATTCACAAAAGCATCGTATGGGCTATTCTATTTTGTGGACATACCCTACTCTGTACTAGTAAATAATTACGGTTTGTCCGTTTTTTCCTCAGTAGCTCAATAAACATAACTTTTAATATTTATTTTGTTTTAGTATTGTTTTACCATTACAATGTAATGTATTATTTACTATTACAATGTAATGTATTATCATATAGCGTATTTAAATAATATGATAGATTTTTTGATAAGTTGTAGTAATAATGGTTTCAATTTATATAAATTTCAATCTAATTTTTTTTGTATCTGTACTATAAGACGACCCGGATTTTGGGGGGCTTTTTTTATGATTCAACTATCGTCTTGCGGAAATATACGGTACTTCTAACCTTGTAAAGACTGAAGGGTCCGTACAATGCTCATAGACATAACAATTCCTTGTATGTACATGTCTGGAATGGAAAGAATGGAAAGAAAAGTATATTCAATTATGAGAGAAACTGAGCTTATGGAATTTTGTTCATTCCAATTAAACCAAAAACAACCAAATTTTGTAGTGAATGCAATGTATGAAGGTATCAAAAAATTTGGAAATAACAAAATGACTAAAATTATTTGCAGAAATTTTAAGATAATAAAGGTTTCAACTAAAACAAAATTTCTTTTAATATTGATACATGTGGTCAATGAATTGAACTCTTCTGCTTAAAACCTAATGCTCATTTTTGTTTTTGAACTCACTGAGATGGAAGAATAAGTCATTTTTCTGACTCAAATTCAGAGCCTTATCTTGGTAATGCACCAGTTGAGTGAAAATAATATTGCCTCACACTTGCTTAAGTAAGGTTTTATGCCAGTGACAAGTAAAATTAAGTTTGTACTGTATCTGTGGAAAAAAGAAATTAGTATGTGGCTTTCTAGTAAGTCCACAGACTAATTCTAACAATAATATTATTGTATTTATATATTGCTTATACTATTTTCCTTAACTATTAATCTTCAAAGTTATACTGTGGATGTTAAAGATGAATAAAATTTAAAAATGTAGTGGAAACCCAGCATAGATACCTAATGTTAAACAAAAATGGCTCTAAAATGTTGATAATGCAAAAATGTCAATCTTGTGCATCATAACAAGCATTACAAAACAATGAAAAAGGCATTATAATTAGACTTTTTTGCAGATAAAAATGATGTTTATCACATTTTGATTTCGAAATTTCACATATATGTAGCATTTTTATCACAAAATTTTCACATTTATTTTACGTTGACCAGCATAAATATGTAAAATTACTGGAAAAAAAGTGTTAACTTTATATTTATGAGACATTTTGAGCATTTATAAATGCAAATAATGTGCAAAATTATCTCTTAAATATTTATGTGATTGATGGAAAAGCAAGCATTGTGCATGTTTCAATTGTACTATCAATCAAGTTCCTTCGATAATTTGGCATGACAATGTTATATATAATAAAGTACTGTTTCGGATCAACGCTATTTACTGGTATCCATATGGATTAAAGGACTGCATTAGCAAATTAAGGGTAGCTCAATTTTGTGTCCAAAAGTAGTTAAAAAGTACATCTGGTTTTTTACTCTTATATTTGCTTGATTAATTTGCTGTGAAAACACTGATAGCCATCTATTATATCAGTTTTATTGCAAATGAGGAAGAATATAATGTCATTTGTTCTTCTCAGTAAAGAGGAAATATGAACCTCTTCTTTGCCACCAATAGTCACAGGTTAAATAAAACTATTTCTTTGTAACCATCATTAGTTGGGCTACATCCTGCATGCTGGTCAGTTTTTCTAAAATTTTCTTATAAGCTTTTATAAACATAATTTAAAAAATAAATACCCCTCAAGCAGCTGCTTTCCACAGAGTTCTGACAGGAACATGTCAGTTTATATGCCACAGTAGAAGGTCTGTGAGGATGGCAGGACCTCAACAGAAAAACAACTCAAACATCTGTGCTTACCTGGGCTTTATAATTATGCTTATTTTTCATCACATCAGTTGATTAAAGAGTTCCTACTTTCAGAACTACCAAAATGATGGATTAAAGTTGATTTTAGCAAATCTTACCTTTCCCACAATATGAAAAATGATACTTGGATCCCTCCATCGGATCCTTTCTATCAAATACACTATGCTGGAGTTCTTAAGTTCGCAATTTTGCAGAAAGCATAAAATGAATTCAAGGTAAGTATCTATAAAAAAAATCATTACTTGAAACCAACAATTTCGTCTTATAATCACGGGAACTGGAAAGAGATTCCCTTTCAAATCAGGAATAACTCAGTTTAGAAATTTCAGAAATATCACACTGAATTCATCTTTCTAACAATAACCACAGAATAATAAATGCAAAAGTCAAACAAAAACTGAGCTTTGCATGAACTCAAGCCACCACACAATTCTTGGGATCAATTTTACTATCTGCAGTTAAACTTCTCTTTCACCAATTCTCTTTTCTTCTTTCTTTGGGCTCACTCACATATGCTGAATTCATCTCTCTCTAAGAACTTTTTAATTCACTCACACAAAAAAGCTGTACCATTAAACTACTACTTTGAGCATTAACTATGATCATGGGTCCTACAAGACTGGTTGACCATCATGCCACTCCTAAATTTAGTTCATTCCAAGGGGAATTTGGCATGAATGGTCAGGCCCTGGATTGGGGAACATAGCTTCTATTTACAAGTGGCATTATAAGGAAATGCAAAATAAGTGGTGCAACAAGGAAGTCAGTGCTTATCAATGGATGCCTTCCCTGCTCAAATGTCCTCAGCTACTCTGTATGACCTCTATAGACATATCCATCCTACCCCTATTCAGAATGAGAACAGTTACAGTTTTCTGGATTACTTCCACAAACTGCCAGCTGACCTGAGTGGCCCATGTCTACACCAACTTCATTGATGCACAGCAAATCTCTAAAAATTTGAGGGAGAAGGTGCAGAATCTTACAGTAGCCTTGAACACTACATACTCTCATGATCAGGCAAATGTTATGACAATGCATTGTTTGGATCAATGTTTCTCCATTTAGATATGATTGAGAAGCACTATCTTAAACAATAAAACAAAATTTTTTTATGGAACATCGTCAAAATCATGCTTTGTCACCAGAAATGCAGCTTATTGCAAATATCTATAGATTTCACATTAAATTATAAATCATGATTAAGATATGCTTTAAATTGATTACATATACTTTAAATGTGATTAAAATATGCTTTAAATTGATTACATCAACTTTGGATGACAAAAAAAATGATAAATCACTTTTTAATAATTTCACTTTTATTGCAAAACTGAAACAAAAAAAGTTGGGTTGGGTTGTTTTACCTCTGAGCGGCACTTTTTTGCACACCATGGGCTAAATGGCCAGGTCACATGGACCCCGAAGGCTCAGAGAAGGTTGGGGGAGGGGACCCACTGGAACAGCTGTTGGGAGACAGATGGTAGCCTCCCATCAAGGCCATCCAGAGTGTTCTTTAACGTGCACAGGGTATGACTCTCCCGCACACGGGGCCACGGCTTGACGGGCGGCGGCCTTTCCAAGCCCATCGGTGTCCCCTACTGACCATGGGCAGGGCAGGGAATTTCGTGGAGATAACAAAAAAAAAAGTACCTCTAATTATAATACAAAGTGATAACAACTAAGAAACTAACAAACTTTCTAGAAACTAACAACTAGAAAACTAAGTAAGCTATATAAAAATGTTCTCTCTACTTTTGTGTTGCAGACTGCAGGTAGTGATTTTATTACATGGCCCTTGGTTAGAAAAAAAGTTGTGCATCACACTTACAGGGTCCTTAATAAATCATACAATAACATTTCAATAGTCACTAAAGAGTAGCTCAATAGCTGCACAAAATAATTTTTAACATAAATTGTATTTCATTTGAAACACTTGTTAACTCTAAATATACATGATCCTGGAGTCATTAAAATTTAAAAATCATTGTCCCCAATATTTTTTTAGGGTAGGAATTTCACAATATAGATGCAAAATTAATGAGGAAAACATTCCCTCACTATTTATGTGTAGTATTTGAAAACAAACTATCTTCTTCCTTAATTATCCCAAAGTATCTCAGTTCGATAAATTTTGCAAGAAAATATTTTTCCTTGGGGAGTATATTCTTGGAGAGATTACTTTGGGAGTATATTCCAAAGATGAAATAAAAATGTTTTTTTTTAGCCAAACTAAATAAAAAAAAGCCTAATCAAGTAAAAGTCAAACATACAAAAAATAAGCTTAGGCATATATTGTAACAGCATTAAAAATTTATTTTCACTACGGTGTGCAACTTTAACTCTACAACTGCTTAGCATTGAAACTTCAGGCTTTATGAAGTTTTCTGTAGTTCAATTACAAAAATCACAAAAGCTGATGGTTGGTCAGCATCTGTTGACAAATTGTGTCATGCACAGGATACTTATGTCCACATAGGATCAATTTTATTACAATATGCGTTGGGCTGTTTTACCTCTGAGCGGCACTTTTTTGCACACAATTTGCTAAATGGCCAGATCACAAGGACCCCCTAGAAAAGCTGTTAGGAGACATGGTAGCCACCCATCAAGATCATCCAACATATACTTTAACATGCACAGGGTATGGCTCTCTTGCACACGGGGCCACAATTTATGTGACAGACAGCAACCTTTTCAAGCCCATCAGTGTCCCCTACTGACTGAGGGTAGGGCAGGGAGTTTTGGGAGGTAAATCTCAATGCTGGCCCAGCTGGGACTCTAAATTGGGAACTGCAGATTGAGCCTGGCACACTACCGAATGAGCCACCCCTGCCCCCATTTATTATAATAATAAGCAGGTTTGTTACACCCGACTTTTGGGGGCGGGGGTGGCTCAGTTGGTAGCGCGCCAGGCTCGTAACTGTAGTTCCCAGGTTCGAGTCCCAGCTGAGTCAGCGTTGAGATTTATCTCCGCAAAATTCCCCGCCCTGCCTACAGTCAGTAGGGGACACCGATGGGCTTGGAAAGGCCGCCATCCGTCGGATGGTACGTTAAGCCGTGGCCCCGTGTGCGGGAGAGCCATACCATGTGCACGTTAAAGAACACGCTGGATGGCCTTGACGGGAGGCTACCACCTGTCTCCCAACAGCCTGTTCCAGTGGGTCCCCTCCCCCAACCTTCTCTGAGCCTACGGGGTCCATGTGACCTGGCCATTTAGCCCATGGTGTGCAAAAAAGTGCCGCTCAGAGGTAAAACAACCCAACCCGACTTTTGTGCAACCTGGCACACATTGAAACTTTCAACTAACTGGAACTTATAAGGTTAAGGCTACTATTTTAAATTTCAGAAATTTTGTATTATTTAAGCTTACACAATGTTTATCTAATAACTAATTAGGACAATTATATGATGTCTTTGACATGTATGATCAAAGACTCATCTTGTGATGGTAAAAAAACTGTGCAACTTTTGATAAATCTAATTCATAAATTACAATTGTAAAAATATTCTAAAATTAATGATTTGTTCAATTTTTAATTCAATATAAAAATTTCATATAAAAACTAAAAGTGTAACACCAAAGGACATAAATTTGGGATTTGTCATGCAATTCCCTTTTTAATCCAAAATAAATATTGAAATTATCTCGTAAGTAATCAGTAAATTAATTACACTTATGCATATACAATGAAAGCCAATTTTCTCAGAAAAAAATACCATACTGCAGTTATCTTAAAGTACAGTTTTATATTTGCCATAAAACCAGAAGTAGTTTACAAATTACTGTTCTAGTGAATAAAAGTTTCAAAAAGTTTAAAGTTTGCATCTTTTTTAACTTTATATTAGTATCAAGTTCAAGTACGGCTTTCAATGCAACACCAATTCCCAACTTTCATCAATGGAGCAACAAACAATTAATTTATATTACAAAACTATACAGAGATTAATCTCATCTTAGTCTTATTTACAAAATATCTGTTCTTTCAGTAGAGTGATATTTCAGCAATTAATACACAACTGACACAATATAAAATTTTTAAATATGTCTTCAAGCAGTTGTTTGCCATGGAGATCAGAATCTTCTCAATGTAAATTGCGACAGAAAGAAAAAGGCAATGCCTCTTACATCCAACACATGCACACACATACACACAAAATATTACACCTGTAATTAAAAACTACACACTTTTCAGTACAGTTGAACATGCCAAATTTCCTATTTAGAAATTCTATATAATTCAAAAATCATCATATTTTCTCAGATATATAAATTGATAAATAGCCAAATAATTAAAAGTTTGCAACTAAGTTTTGCAATAAACCTTATTTTTTTCCCCATAAGAGAAAATTCCTCTTAAACTGTCTTCAGAAGAGTGCAGAGATATTTATCCCCAGAAACAAATATCACATAATATAATAGTTAAATATTTTCTAAGCAAAATATGAATAAACTTCAAACTGCATTAAGAACCAGACTTTTCTACAGAATAACATCTTCTATTTGCATTCAAACATTTCATAAATCAGCTTCTCTTCCTACACATTGATATTTTTAGATACATTATCAATGAAGCATAAACAGTAAGCGCATTTTTTCCAAGGGCAAGAACACCAGCAATCTAAAAATATTTCAACAATGCTTTCATAATGTACACAATATTTTAGTCTTTAAAATAAAAACACATTAATAGGCCGTTTATATTTTGAAGCCAACCAACATTTCTCTAATCCTGGACACACTGCTTAAAGCTTAAAAAATGGATGGGTAAGTGTTAATTTACATACAGAATGCACCAGTTAATCAAAACGCCAGGATGTGCAATCTGTGATCTCACAGAATGTCTTGGCATGGCACAGTTGATATACAGTAATCCCTGCGAATTAATACTTCTTTAAATGTCACTTTTTGGGCAAAGAAGGAGAAGGCGAGAAGGAATAATCACATCTGGCAAGAAAGAATGTTTTCAGCTTTCTTGGAATGGACACAATAAACCAGATGAGTTGACCCTGTTAAAAATCCTACATAAACTGCACTGTTTTAAAAGCTGAATGAAGCACAATCTTCTATCTTCTAACCAGTATTTGAAACTTTTGAAAGTCCCACAACCAGACAGTAAAACCAGATCAGAACAGTTCATATTGATCATTTGCTGGCTTCTCTATTGCTGCATCACCAGAGCCTAAGAATTCTTCCAAACGGTCCCTATCCGATGAACTATCCAACTCACCTTCTTGTTGCTGTTTCTTCTTCTTTTTTTTCTTCTTATCTTTGCTTTCAGTAGCTTCCTTCTCTCTGTGCTTTTTGTGTTTGTGTGATTTACGGTGACTTTTTTCATCTTCCTGTAACTAGAAAAGAACTAATGTTACAAATTAAGTGATAAAAATTTATCTCTAAATTTGAGCTCAGTTCAATTAGCATGAATTTAATAATTCACAATTATGCTGTATTATAGCTTAAAAATGATCTTGAGCAGGCCTAAATACTACATTTCGCTTTCTTTTTATTTCGTTGCCTCTAGAACAATATCAGCAGCAATATTATCATAAATACTTTAAGTTTAAAGTTTCTTTTTTACACTGTAAAAACATCAAAGTCAAAAATATTTTTATATGTTACCATTTTTTCATAATGGTGAAGAACTGCTCAGACAACAATCCCTTGGCTTGGTTGATGGCATTTTCTTCCATGCTTCCATTCTTCACATGGAAGAAAATATCCTCAAACCAGCCAAGGGATTGTTATCTGATCCAGCCTTCACCATTACAAAGAAATGGTAATATATAAAAATATTTTTGACTTTGGTGCTTTTATCTGGACTGTTGGACTGTTGATGGGTTATGGAAAGCTTGTAAATAGGAATGGAACTGATTAGATATGACAGTGCTTTGCAGAAACCTATACCATGAAAAGTACTCTGTAGGACAATTGTTGATTATGGATCCTGATTTTGCTGCACTGGTAGGCTTCTGTGGAGGGAAAATCTTCCGCTGTCTTTTCTGTTTGTTTGTGGGTTGACAGCCCCAAATGAGTAGATTCACAGGATATGCTTATCAGCTGGTGGATAATCCTGAGCAGAGGTCATTGCCGGCACCTGAACTCTTTGTTTCTACTGGCTTCATCAAATTCTACACTGTAGGAAGTCTTCCAGTGTAGATGGTTTCAGCCTTTAGTAGTGGGGGAACAGGTTTTTGCCCCATGTCTGCGATTAGGGGGCTGTTTGATATTGTTGGCATTCCCTCTCTCAATAAACAGTTTCTTTAAACATCCCACTAACCATTTTCTCTCCATAGGTAGTTGGAATGTGAGGACTCTGCACAGAGCTTTTTCTCTTGATGTCCTCACACAAGAATTCCACTGTTATAATTTAGATATTCTCTGCTTGTAAGAGACCAGATGGACTGATAAAGGTCAGATTCTTAAAAATAATCTTAAATTTCTCTTTTCAGGGAGGGACGACAATAAGCACCAACAAGGCGTGGGTCTGCTTCTCAGCAGACACGCTAGTGATGCTCTTCTAGGATATGAGTGCATTAATGAAAGGTTTCTTACAGCAAAATTTCAAACAAGCATTAAAGACTTGAATGTTATCTGCAGTTATGCCCTCACTGAGGATGCCGATGAGGAGGAGAAGGATAAGTTTTACGGACAACTTCAGGATATTTTTAATTCTGTCAAGAAAGGAGATATTACCCTTGTTCTAGGTGACTTCAATGCCAAAGTTGGTACTGACTCTGTCCTTTGGGGAGAGGTGATAGTCCCTTTCGGTATTGGTAGCTGCAATGGCATGGGCAACGTCTCCTACAGGTAAGTGAACTCAATGGTTTCTGAATAACTAACACATATTGCAAACACCATGACATACATAAATACACATGGGTTTCACCTGATGGGCTGCATAGGAATATGATTGATTACATATTAATTAACAGCAAATGGGCTAGTTCTGTTAGCAATACCAGGGCATATAGGGGAGCTGAAATTGGATCTGAACATTATCTTGTTAAAAGTGTCTTGCAACTTAAACTTAAAAAGTGTTGTGGTAAATTTAAAAAATTTACCTTTAATATCGAAGCTCTGAAATACCCAGTTATAGCTAAAGCTTACCATGATAGGGTACTTAGTCATTATGACAGTCATGGTATGCTTACTACTGAAGTTGAAGAAGAATGGGGCAGTTTTAAACAGCTTTTTTGGAAACTAACAGTACTCTTTTAGGAAAAAAGGAGCAGAGGAGGCAGAATTATTTGAGTGATAAGGCACTTGAGCTTATTTCAGAAAGAAAGAACTGCAGGAATGTCCTTAATCAATAACCTACTAGTTCTAATAGAAAGCATCACAGAGGGGTTAACAAATGTGTAAATGATCAGTTAGCTGCTGATAAGAATCTTTGGCTTGATGGCTTGGCTGACAAAGCCGAGGAAGCTGTTAGACAGCACAACAGCAGAGAGCTATATCAGATTGTTAATGTTTCGTGTGGTAGAAAACGGACAGGTTTACAGGGATTGAAGAATAAACAAGGTAAGGTTTATAGAATGTGAGGATTCTGTCATGGCTAGGTGGGCTGAGCATTTCAGAGATGTTCTAAACAATGTGGTTAGTTCTATCCCTTTGTTTGCATTGAGGATAGATGCATTGGTGGTTTTAATGTTGGCCCTATAACACAATCTGAAGTTATTTTGGCTATTTCTAAACTTAAACTTCATAAATCCCCAGAGGTTGATGAAATTACTACGGAAATGCTTAGAGCTGGGAATGTTTCAGTTACCACTTGGATGACTATATTTGAATTTTATTTTCTATAAAATAGAATACAAACCTTTAATAGCCCCAAGGACTAAATTCAAACTGAATTTCACCGAAAAGATGCTAATCCATACACAACGTCATAATTTATGCAACAAAGACATAGCACCCATTCCATCTGCATGGAACCTTCTTCTAAACACCCAATCACCAAGCATTATGTAACATCACCTGATCTACAATGTAGGAACTGAGATACGTATAAGAAACATGCTACTCGTGACACCATTAGAGCCTGATGACGCCGTAATATGTAACTACGGAGAAACGCACGTAGCTCAAATGAATTGTTAGAGCGCCGAAAAAAAGTTCGCTGTCTTAACATCGGAGGCAGGGGTATCAGAGCATTTTTATCCTGTTTTTATACCAATGTTATCGGTTTTTAAAACGTTTAAAAGTACACATCTATGTCTCAAACAGTACTGAAAGTGCATTTTGTGGATCCATCTGTGATATAGGCCAGTGATATAGAAACAAGTGCTGCAAAACATATAATATATTGTACATCAGAACATTTATATAATGGTACAATTGCAGCTGCAAGTATTCTATAGTGGCAAGAAATATAGATGACGCATGGTACTATTGGGTTTATACCAGCATGTCTGTAGAACTACGCATGTAGAGTAATATGTTATCTGCAATATATTTCTACTATATTGTTAAGAAATGACATCTATAACAGCATGCACTTGGGACTGGTTTCTTGTTAAAGGCATTCTAATTGCATTCTTCAACATCAAAGATTGCTCACAAACTCTGACAGGAAAATTACATGTCATGTTAAACATCTATAGTGCCTATGCAAGTAGATGCACCAGCAACGATCACTGGTAAATATCAATATTTTTGTCAACTAACCTAGTATACTTTGTGTGAATATAAGATATCATTTAGACTGTATGATAATTTTTGGATCATATATAATTGTAATATAAGCATTACAATATATTTTGTAAGCACTTCTTATGTTTGAAAGTGGGTTATTTTATACAGACTTATTGTACAGCTATTAATGTGATTTTACTAAACTTTTATCTTACTGGATGTGTTAAGAAATTTTTTTAATTCTTGAGAAATGTTTAGAGTTTCAGAAACCTTTGGTTGCTAGCTTTGTTGATTTCAAAAAGGCTTTCGACTCTGTTGATTGTCATAATTTGTGGTTGATTGTGAGATCATATGGTACACCAGACAACTTAGTTAACATAATGAAAGCTCTCTATAATAACACTGAGTCGTGTGTGAGAGTTGGTAAGGCTTGTAGCAATTGGTTTAGCATTACTTCTGGTGTTTGACAAGGGTGCATTTTGTCTCCTTTTCTCTTTAGTTGGTTATTGATTATGTTATGCGAAATTCACTTCAAGGGAAAGATTTTGGCCTTAAATTGGCTAGAGATACGAAAATTTCTCATTTAGCCCTTTTGGCAAATGATGTTGATGAGATGAACTCTTTCATTCGAGCTGTTGATGAGACTAGTAGTAGAGTAGGTTTGGTTATAAACAGAGAGAAAACTAAAGTGATGAAAATTGGTCAGGCAGGCTGTGATTCAGTTAATCTGAATGGTTGCAGTCTTGAGCAGGTGGCACAGTTTAATTACCTTGGGAGCTATGTAACAGATAATGGTGATGTGAGGCATGAGATTAACTGACAAATAGGGATTGCAGCTGAGACTTTTAAGAATCTATGGAGAGAGTGAAGAAATAGGTGTATACACCTAAAGACTAAAATTAGACTGTATAATAGTTTGGTTCTTTCTAGGTTCAGTTATGGTAGTGAAACGTGGACCCTTTGTAAACTAGACAACAGGAAACTAGATGCTTTTGATTCTAGATGCTTATGCAGTGTCTTGGGCATTAGGTGGTTCAACTTTGTAACTAATGATGAGGTTAGGCAAAGGAGTTTGCAACCTCCTTTAAGCAGCATATTGTGCAGAAAGAGAGACTGTTGGTTTGGCCACGTTGCCCATATGGATAATTATAGTTAGCAAATAGGGTTATGAACCGTGTGCCTAAAGGTCTCAGAAAGAGGGGGAGACCTAGGATGCGGTGGGCAGACAGTGCCAAACAGGACCTTGTTAGAATTGGTGTGCAGTGGAGAGATGCAGCAGATATAGCTCAGGATAGATATGCTTGGAGAACTAAATTGCACGGTCTGGTGGACCTCCGTAGCCCATGGCTGCTTGAGGATGATAATGAATACAGTGTAAATGTGAATTATTAAATTCATTTTAATATTGCTGTGGTTTGAATATCCTTTGAAACATTGAACTGTTTACTTTAAATCATGTAGCTGCACTTTCAACAATGAGTCCACACAAAATAGGGTGGAAAATGATGCAAGCAATAACAATGTAAAATTAATTTCCAATATGCTTTGTTTTTTTCCATACTCTTGCTATGAAACCTGGGAATAAGAGATGCAAAACGAAAATTCAAAACAAATGTTTATATTAATATGTGGCTTATTGTGATATCAAATACGCATAACATTAACTGAATAGAATATACAAAATGTCAAAGGTGAGGATATATAAACCTGTATATTAAAAAATATTGTTGTAAATCAATTTACTGCACATATTTCTATGAAAGACATTTAAATATTAACAATAAATACAAAGTAAATATTTTAAGGATCCAGGTTTTAAACATTTAATATCAGTTTTAAACAGCAAACAGGTGCAAACTGGCAAGTTCAGTGTTGTAGCACCCCAAGTGTTCTGGGCCATGTCCACAGGAGCAAGACTTTTTTTTTAAAGAACAATAATTCATATTTTACACAAGTTCCATAGAATTGTGGAAAAAACTATTTTAAGCAGTAAGTACAAACTGTCAACAGAATATGTATTGAAATATCAAAAAAGTGCCACTTTCAGAAATGCAATGCAAATAAGTTTAAAAATGCACATAGACGTAAATATGACAAATACTTTGAATAAATTTTTGCATCAAAAAGCAATCTCTTAGAGATATTCCAGTTCTTGTAAGAATTTTAATGAGAAAATATATGCAACAGTTTAGTCTTTAATTTCAAAAGTAATTATCACAAAGAAATAAAAAAAATATTGTGAAAACATTTGTGATCAAATGCTCATATGTCATTTTTAAGCTTTTACATTTATAAATTGCATGAAATGCTCCAAAAAAGATATAAAAAACATTAGTCAAAGAGTGAACACATCTAGTACCATATCAGATACATCTAGCAGAAATATCTTAAAATATTACAATAGACATAATTTCAGTAGAAAAACAATGTATTGCAATACATTACCTGGTGTCTGCATAAGCTCCAATAACTAGCCTCTAGTCTTGTAAAAATTGGTATTGCAAATCAGGAATTGGGTAAGGTAATAGGTCAGGTAAGCAGACCTTGATAAGGTAAGATAATTTGGTCAGAACTGCAGTATATTGTATGAACTGTTATGAATACAATTGTAAGAACTGCAGGACCTTTTGTTGCAGTCATGGTACCAAATATCAAGCGACACCTACCAACATCTCATTGAATCTATGTCTCATCGGGTGAGAGCTCTTTTGGTGGCGAGAGGAGGACGTACATCATATTAGGTAGGTGGTTTTAATGTTTTGCCTGATCAGTGTATATACATTTCGGTTATATTATACTTTATACTGTATTATAAAATACTTATTCCTACATACTAACTTATACTCTGATTAGAATTGATTTTCATCTTAAATATTCAGCATCTGCTTTATATATATATATATAATTGTACATTCTATGGATAAGCCAGCTACTATTAGATTCACTGATTTATTATTATTTTGACCAAAATAGTGAAATATAACTATTACATAATTTTTCCCATTAATAATAATTAAAAAATTCTGATTTAGAGTAATCATTAGCAATGATATCATTTTGATAAAAATTATAAGAATAAATATTAAAATGTCACCCAGGTAATGCTGTGATTGTCACCTATGTTTAAATTATAAAAAAGCTTTACATGTGCTACAAAATGATTACAATATTACTACATGGCTTTATTACAACTTGCTAACACTGAATGCCAATTAAATTCACACCTCTGTGATGAATAATCAGAATATATCTGAAATATCAGTCTTATAATGTTTAAACCCAGCTGGCTGTAACCAGGCTATATACAGCAATATTTTCAGCATATTTAAGTAAAATTAGCAATTTGAAAAATTAAATTTTAATTTTAATTTCACCAATACTTCAAAGAAATACTGCATCTTTGAAAAAAAAACAAACAAAAAAACAATAGATTTATATATCACAATGTGTTGTGTATGGAAAATATTCATGGTAAAATTGAAGTACTCAGTAGATAAAATACCTCCTCAAGCAACTGCTTGCCACAGAGCTATGACAGGCGCCGTCAGTTTACACACTATAGTAGAATGTCTATGAGGAAGGTGAAACTTCAGCAGAAAGACAACACAAACATCCATGCCTTACCCCAGGACTCAAACCCAGGTCCCTTTGATCAGCAATATAAAATAAATTTTAAAAAATTTAATGACATTTGCCGTTCCATGGCCGAGTGGTTAGCGCGCTTGGCTAGTGATCTAAGGGACCTGGGTTCGAGCCCCGGGTAAGGCATGGATGTGTGTGTCGTTTTTCTGCTGAGGGCCTGCCATCCTCTCAGACCTTCTACTATGGCATATAAACTGACAGGCTCCTGTCAGACCTCTGAGGCAAACAGCTGCTTGAGGGGGGTTTGGGTTGTTTGACCTCTGAGCGGCACTTTTTTGCACACCATGGGCTAAATGGCCAGGTCACATGGACCCCGAAGGCTCAGAGAAGATTGGGGGAGGGGACCCACTGGAACAGCTGTTGGGAGACAGATGGTAGCCTCCCGTCAAGGCCATCCAGCGTGTTCTTTAACGTGCACAGTGTATGGCTCTCCCGCACACGGGGCCACGGCTTAACGTCCCATCTGACGGACGGCGGCCTTTCCAAGCACATCGGTGTCCCCTACTGACCATGGGCAGGGTGGGGAATTTTGCAGAGATAAATCTCAACGCTGACCCAACTGGGACTCGAACCTGGAAACTACAGATTACGAGTCTGGCGCGTTACCGACTGAGCCACCCCCGCCCCGCTTGAGGGGGGTATAATGACATGGGAAACGCATACTCTCTATTTTATTACAGCTTTACCTTCTTATGCTTATGCTTCTTACTCCTTGTTGTACTAGAATCTTCACTTACTGCCTCTGAACCTTCAGGTGTTGCACTAGGAGAAGATCTACTTGGTGCTACCACACAAAAAAAAATATTTAATGGTGAAAGCAAATCTTTGCAATTTTCCCAACAAACATAATTTTATTATTTTCATTGCAACAGAAATAAATATTAAAAGTATTATTCCTACACTACTATTACACTAAAAAAAAAAACTTAAAAATTAAGCAACATACTCATAATACCACATAAGCTACTTTAACAGAAAAACTCTATTGAAGGTACATATCCTCTATCAAGATTTAAAATTGTGTGATATTAAATATCTGTTTGAGCAGCGTTATTAGTATAGCATTGAGTGGTATTACCAGTATAACATTCAGTGGCTAACTCATATGCCTTTTTGGTGGTGTAACTAGTATACTGTTCAGTAGCATAACTAGAATGGCATGGTTTGAATTCATTACATGATTTATATATGGCATTGTTGCTATTAAATGCAAAAGCAATGGTTCTGAAATAAATTAACTTTAATAGGAATGTCATATATTTTTAAAAAATATCCAGTTACTTAAAATAAGGTCATTGTTGTAGTCTCATGACCCCAATGAACCTACTAAAATAGAATCAACAACTGCAGAGAGGCCTTACTCTCTTAGGTGTTAATTATAGGCTGGTACTTAGTCACCTTGTTCTTACACGCAAACAGCAAAAGCTTCAAGACCATCTTCAAATGGGACTTATGTCTAAGATGAAAGTAGTCTCATCTCTAGAACAAACAGGATCTCCAATTCTCTAGAATGCCTGGAAATTGTTGGTTTCTCCTCAAATTAATTAGTTCTCTAGGCAGAGCCTTAATTATTCTATGGAGGATCTTATTGTGGCATCTTTGCCAAGTGACAAAGTGAGGAGGCAGTGGTTCAAGACATGGGAGATACTAATAGATATATCACATCATCTACATCTTCTATCACCACCACTGAACCATCTCATGCCATTCGAATTTAGGACTCCCAGATGAGCTCTAGACACAAATCTCAAGTCACTGAATTTACAGTAGAATCCATTACTTACAAAGTGGTAAGAACATTGTTAGAGACCTTGTGAGCTGCTACACAAGTCTTCACTGATACTACTTTATAGCCAAAAATTAAGATAATAGGAAGGCATAGCAGTACAAAGATCTCTCAGTATATGTCTATGCTGATAGGGAAAGAATAACTTCATCTAAATCAATCTGTTGTATAATGAATTGTAGCAGGTTAAGAGTTTCTGAGTAAGACCATTCACACTTTATTTTTTGTCTCTTAGAAGCTCTATGTATAACTGACCAGTGCGATGCAACATTGCTACCATCTCTCCCAAATTCACGGGCCACAGAGCTGTTGAGATAACAATAATGTTGAGATAATAAGTAACTAAATTAACAGGTAAAGGATTCAGACCTATCTTCCTCTTGACAGCTGTCTCTAGTGAACTAGAAGCTAGAAAATGGAGGTACAGGTCAATGGATCCAAGAAACAAATCCATGTACCACAGTGAATAGGTCAATCAACTAAGAGGAAGGATTCCCATGCCTCCTTTGTCAATCTTTATACTAATGATCTCTGGGCTCACTCTAGAGCAGGGGAACTTTTTTGGATCAAGAGCCAAAATAATAAAAATAACTATCCTCTCAAGCAGCTGCTTGCCACAGAGGTCTGACAGGACCTAGTCAGTTTATACACCACAGTAGGTGTGAAGATGGCGGGACCTCAGCAGAAAGGCAACACAAACATCCATGCCTTACCCCAGGGTTCAAACTGTGTCCCTTTAATCAGTAGCCAAGCACACTAACCACTCAGGCACAAAAACAGCAAGAAAAATGTAAACTAACAAATTTTGAGAGCCATAAATGGTAATCTTTATTAGGTCAAGAGCCATAACTAGAAAAAAGAAACTGCATATTATTTAATAAAAATAAAATCCTAATATATAATTTTAAAACAGGTATATTGAAGCACATGCAATAAAACTACTGAAATTATTTAAAAATCTACCATTCACAGTGTGACTTTCAAGTTTGAGTCTTCTAAACCAACTTAATTGCAGTTAGAATGTATTTGGAGCATTTTAATTGCAACAGGCTTACAAACTATCATATGCCAACCTGCTTTGTTGCTTGTTTCTATGAAATTCCTTTAAAATTTTCAGAGTTGAATGTTGAACCAAAAAGCATTAAGAGCCACTTTTAGAGTGCTCAGAGCAGTAGGTTCCCAAACCCTGCTCTAGATGGTAAATTTAACCATATCTTTAATTGTTTTTTTGATAAGTCCCTCTAATCTTAAGTACTTCTTTTGAATAATATAGTTCATAAAGGGAGGTGTATAAAGGTCTTTAAAACAATCCAGTTTCTCCCAAGGTGAGAGTTCGGAAGTTCTTCAAGTCTACAGTTCACTTTCAGCAGTAATCAATCTGACCTGGGGTATGGGATCCATATGAAATCCAGGTGGCATCCCCAAGTACCTCACTGACTTCATATCTTTTAAATATGAGCAAGGCGAACCACTGATCCAAAAAAACTTAGGACTATCCATTTCCAACAGTCTACATGTAAAGTCTTGAATTTTGAAACATTAAATTTCAGACATAAAAAAAATAAATACCCCCTCAAGCAGCTGCTTGCCACAGAGGTCTGTGTGACAGGAGCCTGTCAGTTTATATGCCACAGTAGAAGGTCTGAGAGGATGGCAGGACCTCAGCAGGAAAACGACACATACATCCATGCCTTACCCGGGACTCGAACCCAGAACATTACACAATTTGTTGACATCAAGTCCAATAACTGATGAAATCCTACTGAAAAGTTACTCGTGATGGCAAAATTATTGGCAAAAACATGCATGGATAAATCCTTTCCAAACAGAGAGAAGGCTAAATTCTTTTGTGGTCAATAGCCCAAATTATGGAATCAGTGACTAAGTTGAAATGCAGAGGACTCTATAGGTACCCCTGTTTCACTCCTCTGCCTATAATCAGAGAAGTTCAGCTTGTAACAGCAGATTTATTATGGCATTACTGCTGTTAATATTCCAATTTCCAAAATTTTATAAATACAGATTATTGCTGAGAATAGAGGCAGAAATAGATTTGAGATGATTAAATTATCTTCAGTCACATTTTTTTCAAAACACTTATTCAAGATGTCACTGAGTTCTCTACTGAGTTTACTATTGACATAACATAGAAGTGACCTAATACTATGGCTGCTGAGTGTATATGACCAAGATGCTTCAATGCTTCACCTTCCACTCTGAGTAATGTTTTATTAGTTTTATAAAACATACATAATAATAAATATACTGCATGAATTACAGATGAATAGTTGAAATATCAGCAGGAAAATTTAATTGATTCTAATCATGAAACATCTATTATTTTCAAGTGTCAAGAGCTACAAGTGGTTGGCCATCTTTAGTTTTCATTTCATCATATAAATATAAAAACAGCACATTTTGGCATTAGTACTGATTTCTCCACATTCCACAATAGAACTTTTTTTGAAATTTTCTTCAGCATTTTGGTGATAGTAGTTTGACCAGTTTATCAGAGTTTGGAAGGACTGGAGAGAACAAAGTAAAATGGGGCAATTGAGTTTATGCCTCTGAAACACAATTGTAAAAATTTAAAAAATTTCTCAATGTTTTTATTCAACTGTCAAGGGAGGTATCACTCTTAGTTTAACTTCAATATCAGAGTGTTACCTCCCTTGACAAAAACACCAAGAAATTTCTTCAATTTATTCAACTATATACACCTAACACACTTGCCATCTGCTTCTTAAGGCTGTTTGTGAGCAGGTGGCACAATGCCTTCATGAGACACAGAAAATTGTATAGGTAGAAAGTTCATAACATCAATTAAAGGAGATCTTGATGGGTGGATGGTAGCTCAGTCATCAGAGCACCTGACATGTTATCAGGCCATGGGTTTGTATCCCATCTGGCACAAGACAATTTTTCCTCTAAAATTGATATCAACATTAAATTAAGAGTGATACCTCCCTTGACAGAAGACAAGAATGGAATGTTATTTTTCTGCTGAAGTCTGCCACCCTCACAGACCTTCTACTATGGCAAGCAGCTGCTTGAGGGAGTATGTTTTCCTTTTCCCCATTATAAGAGATCCTATTAGATTATATTGGTATGGTACATGTGTGTATTTTTAAATGGTTTGCTGGTAACTGGAATATCTATCCATTTAATATGTCTCAGAGAAGATCTGTGAGGAATGCACAGCAGAAAGACAAGAAACTACATTATCCAGAGCTTGAATCTAGTTCACTTTTATCACTAGCCTAGCTCACTAACCACAAGGTCAAAATACAAATAAAATTACATATTTACGTTATAAAAAACCTGATGCTGGGGAACATCAAAATAATAAATTTCAAACACTGCCATCTGAGTCAACCCCCACCTATGATTCAGAAATGAATAGCTAAAATGCCAAATGGAAACAAATATTCCACCAAATATCAAAGAAAGTTCAGCCCAAGTGCAAGAAAAATCATGCCTTTGATTTTCTTTGATCAAAAGGGCATTATGTATGATCCCATTATTTCAAAATGTCAGAAAGTTACAGATGGACTATTATTCTTATGTGCTAAAAGGTCCATTATAAAAATTTGGGAAAAGTGTCCAGGGCACAGGTGTTTTTTTTATATTTTTATGTGTTTAGTAGTTCATGCATAACAGAAAATATAATCTTCATTTTTTTTTCAGTGAGAAGGGTTAAGGTCTTGTTTCATTTATTTTAGCGATTATTTTAGTGATATTAAGACCTCAAAATGTAAAACTGGTTGCATTCTTCAAGATAACACTCAATTTGGCTCATTAGCCTTTAATCAAACAAGAGACAATTGAGAAACTGGCCACTGAGGTGATGTCCCATTCTACTCATTCACCATTTCATCTAATCTGGGAAGTGAAAAAAACTTAATTTACATCATTTTGATAGTGACAATGAACTATTAAACAATACTGGGTGCCCTCAGCAGAGCTTCGAAAAGAGGCTTCCTGGGGTATTTGATGAATGGACCTAGTGATGGAACTACTGCATTCTTCAAACAGAAAGAGAGTATTTTGAAAGTTCCTAAAGGCAAATAGGGAAATACATTTTCTTTTGACACAATACTGCAAACAACATGTCAGTCAGCTTGCTTATCTTAGGTTATACCCATGTGAGGAAGCTAAAAATTGCATTTAAATGCAGTCTTTTTCAAAAATAAATGCAAACATTTCTCACATTTAACTTCCTTAATGTATTCCTCTAAATATATTATAAAAGTGTTTCTTACAGATTGTTTAGCTCAAAAAAAATTTAGTGGAAAGGATAGAGTTATAATTCTTTTAAAATGGTGTTATATTAATGTTACATGTTTATCATCAATATAATTTTTATTCACTAGGTTTCAAGAAGCAGAGAAAAAATATCCATATTGAATCAGTAAAAGACATGTCATGTTTAAAAACATGAAATAAAATTAGTTTGAAGAAATTAGTAGCAGTCTAAATTAGTGAAGAATGCCACTTCTAGATTAACATTTATCAATCACAGAACCAAGAAATTCTCAAAATAAACTGATACTAATCATTTTAGAAATGAAAAATGGTAACATATAAGTACTTATGGCCAAAATTGAACTGAAAAATGGAGCAAAAAAAATTTAATTTTTCAACACCTGAAAGATATCACTGCAAAATACACCTCAAAGTGAAAGAATAATGATTTTTATACTCACTAATGGCATTTTGTCAAACAGCCTTTATACTCCAGAGGGATATTTTCATACTTTACATTGCATTAATTTTTACTAATTCCACAGTTTTAGCTAGTCATAATAATTTATCAATAATTTACTACTTTGTGTAATGAAACAAGTTTATTAAATTCAACATGAAACAATGTCTACAATGTAAGCAAAAAAAAATAGCTTACCACTTGGTGTTCCACCACTTGAGGTTTTCCTCCCATAGCTATATCCTCGCTCTAATATACTAAGATCTTCCTTCTCTAGCCCATAGCATACAGGTATCAATGGTTGTGGTGCTGGAGATGTATCCCCACTGGATGGAGTAATAAATGCACCAGATTCTACTTGCCTCTAGGTATAAAAAAATAAAGTGGAAAAACTTGACAGTTCAATCATTCTTTTAATCACAAAACTCATTACCAATTACAGTTGAACTTGGTTATAACGAGCACTGGGGACCAAAAAAATTTTCCTCGTTATAACCATTAATCACTATATCAGTGATGAGTTACATCTATTTCTTTTTTTTTTAATTCTCAATATCTTGATAAAAATATAAATTCAAAAAACAAAAGAAATATTAGAGAGAGAAAAAATAATTATATACCTACATATCATTTGTATTAATAAGCTACAATATACTTAATATTAAACACAATTTATTTTTCCATAATTTTAAAACCATTACATTTAATAATAAACACGATTTCAATTAATCTTTTTATTTATGAATCTTAAAATTGGTATTTGTTTTAAAGATTTCACTTTGATATTTCTCAAATTTCCCCTTAAAACACTCAATGTGTTAAGTCTCGTTATTTGCCTCAGTTCCTTCAAAAATATTGACTAATGTGCAATGCTATAATCGACATTTGCATTTATAAGCTTGCACTTTCTAAATATTTTTGTTTTGGTTATGTTGTTTTCCAGTGCCATTATGTAAACTTCTTTATTCTTCCACAACGTCGATCTGTTGAAGTGGACAAAGAAACTTTTTACACACTTCAACATTTTTCGCACCACGTTCTAACCCTTGAATAATTTTGAGTTTTTCATAAATCAAAAGACACTTTCTTTATTAGTAGAAATGTTTCCAATGGAAGGGTTCGTTTCTAACTGATTTCAAAGTCGTGGCAGTGTTTGGGTAAAGTGGGGGAGCAGGGCTGGAGGCTAGACACTGGAGAGGTAGGAAGAGTGGGGATGTCCCTAAGGACATGTTTAGATCATAAACCAATCTGTAATCTGATGTGGATTGTCATAAAAGCTAAGTCGCCCATTTCACTATTGTCTTTTCCAAGAATTCAGTACTATTTCTGACTACGCAGGTAATTAAGAATGTTTGCATGTTTTCATAGTTACCAAACTTTGTATTATTCGTGTAATCTCATTACGTGAATAAGTAAGCTTGTTATAAAAGTGAGCAATTGTATGGGAATACATGTAAATTAAAATCCTTATGGCTGTTTGCTCATTACAGCCATGATCTCGGTATTTCCATGCTCATTACAACCAAGTTCAACTGTAATTTCTATGCATACAATTTAGCACTTGTAGCAGATATCAGATGGCACTGCAGAAAGAGAAATGAGACAGAGTAATTAAAGGAGTCACAAACCCACTTATTTACAAGTGTAGACAGGTCATCCTGTCCCTGTTGGGGCTAGGTTCTTTCACAGTTGACTATGTGCGAGAATATGCAGAAAGGTACTTCTTTGCATTTTATCAGGATGTTGCTATCCAGGTGACCAATAAAAAACACAGACTAAGATGTACTATTTACATATGTGCATTTATAACTCTGTATTTAGCAAATTATACACTGCACAGTTCAAAACATATATAAACAGTAACTGCCAACCCAGTACAGTTACTCAATGTGAAGCAATTGGACTGCACAGAGCCTCAAGCAGTCCCATCACTATGCATATGAAAATGCCTAAAATAAAGCCTCTGACCTCACACACAGACTGCATCAATGCTGGCTTGTAATTGACTTTCAGTTCAAAGTTCTAAAAAAGACCCACCAAATTGCAGTCACATGTTTTTTTAGGGGGTGTAAGGGTATCTTGGCCAATGAGATGCAGATGTAATTCCCTTAGCCAGGTCAGCTTTCTTGTTAATAAGGGCTTTACCAAACACACGTTTTCTTCAACCATCCGCCTCCCGCAAACTGGATCTGCTACTGGTTGGGTTGTTTTACCTCTGAGCAGCATTTTTTGTACACAATGGGCTAAATAACCAGGTAACAAGGACACCAAATGCTTACAGACAGTTGGGTGAAGCGACCCTGGACACATAGAAGTCATTAGGAGACAGATGATAGCCTCCTGTCAAGGCCATCCAGCATGTTATTTAATGTGCATAGGATAATATAGTTCTTCCACACACATCACCACAGCTTTATGTCCCATACAACAGATGGTAGCCTATCCAAGTCCATCAGTGTCCCCTACTGATGGAGTGCAGAGTGGGGGTTAAGAGTGGAGATAAATTTCAATACTGGCACAGGTGGGATTTGAACCTGGGAACTGCAGATTGCAAGCCTGGCAAGTTATTAGCCGAGCCAACAATTCAATCTCAATTTTCAACAATATTTGCTTAATGAAACTGGAACATTTAACAGTAAATGCTACTCTTACTTACTTCGAAAAAAATTTTCCCATAAATTTACTAAATCTGAAAAAATAGTTACACAAACTTCAAATATTGCTTTATGTTAGTAACCAATTTTGTAATAACAGCTGTATTTTATCTTTCGAAGTAAATTTTCATGAGTAGCAAACGTTACAATTAAATGCTTCAGCTTCCATAATTCTTTAAATATTAAATGAATATAATGTGTAAAATAGATATTTAGAGAGAGTGAGATCTTCAATTTCTCTCTAGTGCCATATTTCTGTAAAAAGATTATTTTCAAAGTTAGGAAGCTTGAATGTGGCTTTTCATTCACATAACATGAAAATATCCAGATACCTTTTTGACAGTAGTGTGTATACATGATTTCAAAAGCATATATGCTTGGAATAAATAATTTTGTACTAAGGAGAGAAAGTGTTGTTTATTGGTTTTTCTGGGAATTGTTAGTATATTTGCTAACTTCAGAAGGCTTACCTTGATAATATTAAAACACTTCTGATGACTCCAGGTTAACTGTTTTAACAATACTGTAAGTTTACTTATGATTTAAATTGAATTTAATAATTTCATGTTTGGAGTCAGCTGATTAGTTAAGAATTATCTCTTTGAAAAAATAAGTGAATTATTTAAAAAACCTTTTTATTTTTAACTTAGCATTGTACTAACTGATTTTTCAGAGCCAGCTTTGAGTATTTTTGGATTAATTTTTTGACCATGAGTAATACCTACTCTTAAAAGCTGGTTGCTTTGATTATAATTTAGCAATTAATCAAATTTTCTGGTGTACAAAGGTGAAAAAAAATCACTATTTGGATCCATTGCATCATAGAAGCAGGAAAAAGATCCTCAGCCAGGCCATGGCAAGGAACCTTCCTGCACTGCACAGTTGACCCTAGCAGGCAAGACAGTAACTGAGTGATATTGAATGATGACCTCTCTAGAACACCCAATTCTGTGAAGTAGAAGCCAAAATGATACATTCTAGGAAGTCCTCCCCAGCACTGCAACTTTCAGAATAGGAATGTTTTTGTCTGAGAAGCACTTTTTCTGAACAAAATGGCATAAAAGGCCAGTTTAAAAGGACCCCAAGGGCTCAGAGAGGGTTGGGGAAAGGGGACTCACTGGACAGCTCTTAGAAGACAGATTGTAGCCTCCTGTCATAGTCATCCATAATGTTAAATGCAGGCACACAGGGCCATGGCCTTACATTCTATCCAATGGACGGCAGCTTTTCCAAGCCCATTAGTGTCCCCATTCTGAGAGAGGGAAGGGTGGGGTTTAGTGGAGAAATCAACATTGGTACTGATAGGACTCGTAACTGGCAATTTCAGATCATGAGCCTGGTAAACTACAGACTGAGCCAACCCATGCCTTGCAACTATCAGGCTTTCCAATTGCAAAAGACACAGAAGGAACCCAAGAAGTTATGGACTGAGATAACCAAACAGACTCTCTATTTAACCACAAGGATCCTCCATTTCAAGGATAAGTCTCAACAATCATTTAAGCATGTAACATTTAGATTCAATAAAGGTAACCAAACAATCAAAACTTTCACTGGATAGTTTTCTAACCACATATATAAAGCTAAAGACAACACAGGTAAATGAGATAACACTCAAACTGCATATGAAAACTATAAAACAATGGTGAAAACCTTGTGTAAAAAACAAGAAACAAGTAAAATCGATGGAGAATCAGTGGAAAAATTTGGATTGTTTTACTACTGAGTAGCACTTTTTGCACACAATGGGCTAAATGGCCAGATCACAAGGAACCCAAAGGCTCAGAGAAGGTTGAAGGAGGGAACTCACTGGACAGCTGTTACAGATGGTAGCCTCCCATAAAGTGGGTTCTTTAACATGCACAGGGTATGGCTCTCCTGCACACTAGGCCACATCTTCACATCCCATCTGATGGATGGCAGCCTTTCCAAGACCATTGATGTCCCCTACTGACTGAGGGCAGGGGGCAGTTTTGCAGAGATAACTCTCAATGGTGGGCCAGGCAGACAGAAAAAAGCAACAAGGCTAATATATATAATGCAAAAAATAGCAATGAGAAACATATGCGAAAAAAAAAAAGAAAACAATGGGTGTATAGGATCCATATAGAAAGGAAAACACAATAACTCTAAAAATCAAAAATAAAGCAAAACTATCTTTTATTAAAATAACTAAGAATCTTATAAATGCTAAAATAAGGTCTAAAAAATATCCATTTGATAAAAGATGTGCAAATGTAAGGGGCTCTAATGATACTACATACAAATGTCCTCCCCAAGGTACTCCACTAAGTAGAAACTAAATTTTACTCCCAAACTGAGATATACTGTGGATAAAATGTTTTAGCTCACATTAAAGGCTGCATAAAAAAAAATCTTAGGATCAAGTTTCATGTACAAGTAACACATCTAAATATATTATTCAGTTTTTAACTGCAAACTTTTTAAAATTAGCTGAGAACTATTTATAATAATGCTTCATTTCTCTCTTACAAGGCTATCACAATATTGATTAAAAGTTAGTTACAGAAGTTAGGTTGGGTTGTTTTACCTCTGAGCGGCACTTTTTTGCACACCATGGGCTAAATGGCCAGATCACAAGGACCCGAAGGCTCAGAGAAGGTTGGGGAAGGGGACCCACTGGAACAGCTGTTAGGAGACAGATGGTAGCCTTCCGTCAAGGCCATTCAGCGTGTTCTTTAACGTGCACAGGGTATGGCTCTCCCGCACACGGGGCCACGGCTTAACGTCCCATCCGACGAACGGCGGCCTTTCCAAGCCCATCGGTGTCCCCTACTGACCGTGGGCAGGGTGGGGAAATTTTGCGGAGATAAATCTCAACGCTGACCCAGCTGGGACTCGAACCTGGGAACTACAGATTACGAGCCTGGTGCGCTACCGACTGGGCCACCCCCGCCCCTACAGAAGTTAGTGCACAATACTTATGTGCATAATAGCTTCTAACATGCATGCATACAAACAAATACTAAGAAGGTATAACTAGACATATATTTTGTTTTCCAAACATTCATCCTAGACCATAAACTGCTCTTTAAGCAAATGAACAATTTAAATAATTAATGCTCAAAGCTTTTTAATGCCCTTATGTAGTATTATTCACATCTTATTACTAAGATAGCAATACTCAAATTACATACCTGAGAAACATCTAAAGTTAATGGACCGGCTCCAGCAATTTCACTCTTCACTGTAAGAAGATAGGTTTTGAGTTAAACATGAAAATTGCTTAACAGTCACTAAATAAACTACACATTTATCAATGTGCAACACATTTAGGAATAAATGTATGCCCATACTCAGCTGTACCCAATACAAACATTTATTGGGGTTTAATATGCAGTAGCACTAATTATTTTACTACATTAATAAAAACAATGCAAGCAATATTAGTAGGAGAAAATTTCAGGAATAGCAGGTAGTATACTGAAAACTGCATGAATCAATCACATGCAACATTGTTCAGCATGTTCATGCCATAATTATAGATCATAGGGTGAGTTCCGATGGAACTGTCTAAAATGTGAGCATTTCTGATAATTCTATCAACATCATCATCCAAAACTAGTAGTATTAACAGAAAATCTTGTATTTCCAGCTGCATTTTCCCATAAAAAAAAGCTTCTTTTCAGTGTTTGGAAGCTTTGAATATGGCTTTTCATTCACATAACATTAAAGTATTCCAATATCTGTTGGAGTTGGGTTGTTTTACCTCTGAGTCATTTTTTGCACACAATGGGTAAAGGACCAGATCACGAGGACCCTGAAGGCTAAAAGAAGGTTGGGGGAAAGGATTCCACTGGACAGCTGTTAGGAGACAGATGGAGTCTCCTGTCAAGGCCATCCAGCATGTTCTTTAATCTGTACAGGGTATGGTCTCCTGTACACAGGGCCATGGCTTAATGCCCCATCTAACAGATAGTGGTTTTCCAAGTCCTTTGGTGTCTCCTATTGACCGAGGGAAGGGAAGGAACTTTTGCAGAGATAAATCTCAATGCTTGCCCATATGGGACTCAAACCGGGAATTTCAGACTACAAGCCTGGTGTGCTGCCAACTGAGTCACTCCCACCCCGAGGTCACAAAGACCTCAAGGGCTCAGAAAAGATTGGGGAAGGGGACCTACTGAACAGCTGTTATGAGACAGATGGAAACCTCCCATCAAGGTCATCCAACATGTTCTTTATCATGCAGAGGGTATGGCTCTTCTGCATACAGCTTAACATCCCATCCAGCAGAATTTCCAATCTGAATGTTGTCTCCCTCCCTCTAACTTTCACACTGAGGAGAGAACAGGGGTTAGTGGAGAAAAAACTCTCACCTCTATAGAACAGCACTAATGAGTTTTCTTATATATATATATACATACATGTTACCATCAAGAAGATTATTGTACACTATTTTTATACTATTTTCACCAACAGGCACAGTTGGGATTCGAACTGGGAAACTGCAGATTATGAACCTGGTGCACTACCAACTGAGCCAACTACCACCACACATACTGGAGAGTAGCACTGTTCCAACAATATTTAGAGTGGGCACAGAAGGCCCCTACTCTCAAGCAGAAATTTCTTGAGAGTAGGGCATCATTTGAAAAATGGATAAGCACAGAGAATGGTGGCTGCATCTTAAAAGGTATATGGCCATGAAGGGGAGGAGGATATGAGATCAGTATGTTTATATATATAGACTGAAAATAGTATAAAGATAGTATATTTTTGCCTAGCAATAATCTTCTTAATAGTAACATGTATATATATACAGTCGTATCAAAATAATATGACCACCCACAGAATCACAGTGTACTCGCCCAGGCCCGTCACAGAGAGCACATGATAAGGTCGATCACATGCAGATATAAGTGGCCATCCAGGACAGATGAGCCATAGTGTGTAACGTGAGCATAATGGGCAGAGGTATTGATTTGATGGACGCTCAAAAAGGAATGATCATCGGCTACCGCACCAAGGGTGAAAGCATCTCAGAAACAGCAGACTTCATGGGCTGTTTGTGAGGTGCTGTAGTAAGGGTGTACCAAGAATGGACTGCTGGCACACCGAGCACCTCCATACATCATAACTGTGGAGCCCCAAAGGCCATTGACCCTAGAGGAGAATGTCGCCCCTGTCAACTGGTAAAGGGCAATCGACGCACAACAGTGCAGCAATTGACCACTCGAATGGACACTGGGGCACCCAGGTACATGTCCCTGATAACAGTAGAGTGAATCCTGTTATGCATGGGTCTCCGGAGTTAACGTTGCATAAAGGCGCCCATGTTAACCAAGGTCCATCAGCAACGACGCCTGCAGTTCGCACGGGACTACCATTATTGAACAGTAGAAGACTGGAAAAAGGTTTCCTTCTCCAACGAATCGAGGTTTCTACTCCACAGAAGTGACAAGGCAGTGGCGGATACAGCATCAGACACAAGAGAACCAACACCCGAACATGCTTGTCGGTGAAGTACAGGCCGGAGGTGGCAGTGTGCATGTCTGGGGGATGTTTTCCTGGTATGACCTGGGACTGCTGGTACCACTGGATGGGTCCCTGAATGACAATGGCTACCTTTCATCCTCACTGACCTCATGCATCACTTCATGTTGGACGTTTACTCTGATGGTGATGGAGTCTACCAACAGGACAATGCACCCTGCCATGTTACTACGATGGTGCATGACTGGTTGCAGGAACACGCAGCGATGTCTCCATTTTCCCTTGGCTGGCAAAATTTCACGACCTCAATCTCATAACGCGCTTGCGGGATCATTTGGATTGACAGGTTCAGCGGGGTTCAGCCCACAACCACATCATCTCTGGAACCTCCATGCTCTGCTGTAGTCTGAATGGGCACATGTGCCTCTGGCAACCTTCCAGGGTCTTATTGTGTCCATGCCACGCCGTCTCGCCACTGTCATCCGGGCCAAGTGTGGTTATTCCCATTATTAGGTAGGTTGTCATATTATTCTGATATGACTGTGTATAAAAGAAAGGTCATTAGTGCTCTTCTACAAAGGTAAGGTTTCTTATTCTTCTGCATAAAGGGAGATAAAGAAATTACTGTATAATTGCAATCTTCAAATCAACATATACTCCTTTCTCTGGAAATGACATTTTGCAATATTGACAGATTAAAAAAAAACTGTTTAATATCTTTTTCATTTAATAATAGGTAGATTTTATTTCTTAAATTGCATCTCCCACAAAATTTCATAGTGACTTGTTTCAGTGAGGACATTAACCAACTAAAGAGAAAATAAAAGTTCAATTGTCTTTCATGAATTTAGAGATGAATTACCTAGTCCTTGGGTTGTTTGGGTTGTTTTACCTCTGAGCGGCACTTTTTTGCACACCATGGGCTAAATGGCCAGGTCACATGGACCCCGAAGGCTCAGAGAAGGTTGGGGGAGGGGATCCACTGGAACAGCTGTTGGGAGACAGATGGTAGCCTCCCGTCAAGGCTATCCAGCGTGTTCTTTAACGTGCACAGGGTATGGCTCTCCCGCACACGGGGCCACGGCTTAACGTCCCATCCGACAGACGGCGGCCTTTCCAAGCACATCGGTGTCCCCTACTGACCGTGGGCAGGGTGGGGAATTTTGCGGAGATAAATCTCAACGCTGACCCAACTGGGACTCGAACCTGGAAACTACAGATTACGAGTCTGGCGCGCTACCGACTGAGCCACTCCCGCCCCAATTACCTAGTCCTGTAGCACAAGTTAAAACTGAAGTTAATAATGATTATATTTTACAAATAATGATCTCAAAAAGAAATACTGTTATTACATCAGAGTATTTTTCATTCTGTAATTGTACAATTAATTATACTGCAGTGACAGGCAGTATAATTAAAAAATGATGAAAGTAACACAGAAGTCCCCCCCCCCCCACCTTTGATGCAGATTACATCATAAGAAAATCTTATGAATTATAAGAATTGTTATAACTTATAATATACTTCTTATATAACATACTTATAATGTAAGAAGAAAATTCTTATATTATAAGAATTTTTATATTATAAGATATAATTCTTATATTATAAGAAAATTCTTATATTATAAGAATTTTCTTATGATGCAATCTGCCCCACCTTTGAAGCAGATTACATCATAAGAAAAAAAATGGTTAATCAGTTTTTAGTAACAGAGGTCTAAAGAGAACAGATACTGGTGGAAAGAAAATACTTAGAGAAATGTTACCAAGTACTGCAACTTTAAGTGGTTATAAACACACTGCAGGAAACTCCCATCCAGTTATTTAAAAATAATAACTAAAAGAACATAATGCATATTTTTCCTAACACATCTTGGTAGAAAGGAGACAAATTGCTGCTATTATTCTAAATTCTTTAATTGCAATTTTCTACTACTCAAATTTTAAATTTCTAGCATATTCATTTACAGTAGTTTTTTACAGAAGTTTTCCTGTGTTATTGTGCAGAGAGAGACTCAGTTGGTTTGGCCATGTTGCCCGGATGGATAATTATAGATTGGCGAATAGGGTTATGAACAGTGTACCTAAAGGCCTCAGAAAGAGGGGGAGACCTAGGATGCGGTGGGCAGACAATGTCAAACAGGACTTTATTAAAATTGGTGTGCAGTGGCCAGATGCAGCAGATGTAGCTCAGGACAGACTTGCTTGGAGAACTAAACTGCACGGTCTGGTGGACCTCCGAAGCCCATGGCTGCTTGAAGATGATGATGTTCCCCCTAATAGCAGAAATTACAACTACTGGGAGGTTTGGAAAATGGAAATCCTAATATTTCATTAGTACTGATCCAATTCAAATGAATTTTTCATTTATTTCTCAAAACGAAAAAGTTTAAAGTTAACAGATGACAATGCAAAAAAAAAGAGTTAAAATGAGTGCAGCAAAGGCATAGCCCAAATTAAACTACTTGCCTGTTTCTACTTGCCAAGACCATAACTAAATTCTTGATGAGCATTAAATAGAGGGCTTGAATTATGTAGACTAATTTTTAAAAAATAAAATAAATACCCTCTCAAGCAGCTGCTTGCCACAGAGGTCTGACAGGAGCCTGTCAGTTTATACACCATAATAGAAGGTCTGTGAGGATGGCAAGACCTAAGCAGAAAAACAACACAAACATATGTGCCTTACCCGGGGCTCAAACCCAGATCCCTTAGCTCAGTGGGGCGGGGGTGGCTCAGTCGGTAGCGCGCCAGGCTCGTAATCTGTAGTTCCCAGGTTCGAGTCCCAGCTGGGTCAGTGTTGAGATTTATCTCCGCAAAATTCCCCGCCCTGCCCACGGTCAGTAGGGGACACCGATGGGCTTGGAAAGGCCGCCGTCCGTCGGATGGGACGTTAAGCCGTGGCCCCGTGTGCGGGAGAACCATACCCTGTGCACGTTAAAGAACACGCTGGATGGCCTTGACGGGGGGGCTACCATCTGTCTCCCAACAGCTGTTCCAGTGGGTCCCCACCCCCAACCTTCTCTGAGCCTTCGAGGTCCATGTGACCTGGCCATTTAGCCCATGGTGTGCAAAAAAGTGCCGTTCAGAGGTAAAACAACAACAACAACCTTAGCTCAGTAGCCAAGTGTGCTAACCACTCGGCCATGGGACAGCTACTAATTTAAGGAATTTTATTATTTTATAATGTAGCTCTTTCTAAATGCACAATAGTTAATTTGGACTTAAGATTAGAAATATTTGGTCCCAAGTATTAAGCAAATCTGGCTATCAATGCGAACCCTAAGTAGGTATTTCTTTATGGGCAACAAGATATAATCAGCTATTTGTTAACTGTTCCAGCATCAACCACAATACTTTGAGAATGGAATTCATGGTTTAATTAACATTAACATTTAATTAAGCATTTTAAACAATAATTATTATTTGGCAAAAAAGAAACAAATTCCCATTATTGGCTTACTTTAATAGTCACTCAGGAGATAGTTTACCAAATGAAAATTAAGGCTCTTCATTTTTTATCCAATTGAAAAAATAGAATATTTTTAATACACTGAAATGCCAGTTTATTACATACACCATTCCTCATCACATAAATGGTTCATTCCAACACATATGTCACTTGACCACAGTGGCAACACATAAATATGGCAGACCAGCTCTTCGAGCATCAGAATGGGCAAGATGAGCAATTTGAGCAACTTTGCACATAGCATAATTTGATGCTAAGCATGCCAGTTCTAGCATCTGCCAAATGACCATCCTCCTAGGCTTTTCACACACAACCATTTCAAGGATTTACTAAGATAGGTGCAAAAAACTACCATAATCACTGATCTTGTGGATGAAAACAGCTTGTGAGTCAGAGTGACCAAAGGAGGATGTTGAGAATTGTGCAAGCAAACAAAAGGATTACAATGAGCAAATCACATCAGAATTAAACATTGGGATGCAGAAGGTCATCTCTGAAAGCACTACATATTGGCCTTGTCATAAATGTGTTACAACAGCCATTGACCATGTCAAGTAATGATGTCAGCAAAGAACGTGAAAGAAAAACTGTCTCCAATGGGCACAGGAGCATTGACACTGGAATGTTAAGAACTGTAAAAAGGTAGCCTAGTCAGACAAATCAAGGTTCCTTTCACATCATGTTGATCAAAGGATCAGAATTTGGTGCAAGCAACATGAGGCCATGGAGCCATCTTGTCTGATGTTAACAGTATAGGTCAGTGATGGTGGTGGTGTGATAGCGTGGGGAATGTTTTCCCGGCACACATTAGGTCCCTTGATACCCATCGAAGGACATCTGAATGCCATGGCAAATTTAAAGATCATTGTTGATCAAGTTCATCCTTCATGGCTACAGTTTATCCTCACTTGGATGGACATATTCGGCAGGATAGTGCACCTGCTCATAAGGCCCATATCATCACTGAATGATTCCAGAAACATGCTGAAGAGTTTTCCTTGCTTCATTGGCCTGCAGTCCCCAGATCTAAACCCTATAGAGCATCTTTGGGATGAGGTGGTAAGGGGTGTTTTCAGAGAGACTGCGGCCATTCAATCTGCAGCAACCGTGCGACACAATCATTTCTGCATAATTCAACATTCCTGCACATCCAGCAAGTTCCATGTCCCAACAAATTCAGGTTGTTCTGAAGGCCCAAGGAGGCACATGTTACTAGGTAGGTGTACCAAATAAACTAACACCTCAGTGTATGTGTTAATGCAAACAGAGAAATTATTTTTCTATTCATACCTGGTGTGATAAAATCAGATTTAATTTGAGCTGATGTAGAAACATCATCTTCACTATTTTCCCCAATAGGGCCATTTTCAAATTCGTGTTCAGGGTACTTCAGTGGTTGTCCAATTGCATCTTCAGGATCCAAATCATCTTGGTATCCTGCTACCATAGGATTTCCAATTTCTTCATCACTAAAAAACAAGTAATTTATTACAGGATAATTACTTACTGCATTTCTAAAAATAAAATATTGAAACCTTAGAACAAAAATGCTCATAAATTTAACTGGCCATTAAATATTTTAGAATATTTTCCAATAAAAAATAAAACTGAGTATGCAAAATAATGCTACAAATTTTCTTAATTCCATTATGTTTGCATATAACTATGTCTTATCAACTCTCATATTGTAACAAAGTACTGTATAAATTATAGAATAAAACTGACTTCACTTTCAACATGAGAACTCATTGGATTGTTTTACCTGTGAGTAGCACTTTTTTTTGCACACAATGAACTAAATGCCCAGGCCACAAGGACCCCAAAGGCTCAGAAATGGTTGGGGGAGGGGATCCACTGGACAGATAGTAGCCTCCCATCAAGGCCATCCAGTGTGTTCTTCAATGTGCACAGGGTATAGCTCTCCCACACATGGAGCCACAGCTTAATGTACCATCCAATGGATGTGTCTTTCCAAGCCCAGTGGTGTCTCCTACTGACCAATGGCATGTGGGGATTTTCGCAGAGATAAATCTCAAAGCTGGCCCAGGTGAGACTTGAACCTGGGATTGATGACTGATGTTACATATATCTGACCCTACCTTAAAAAAGTGGAGATCATTGGTTGTTTCCAAAACAAAGTATTTCTTTTAAAAAAGGTATAGAAGGCATGCATGACCAGATTACTTTATTGTATTGATACAGTGTCCAAGGATACTTGTTCTTTCACCCTGTTCAAGAGTGGTCAAGTTCTTATATTGACTACTCACTCTGACCGTATTTTATTAGCTTTGAATATGATTTACATATTCGATATTTGCTGCGACAACAAGCCACTGTTGAATGAGGAACTGCTACTTGCATTTCCTATTCCCTATCCTGATTGCTCTTTGGAAAGGGATGAATATCAGATTGATGCTTCTTATTAAGATCAGAAACTAAGATATTTGAAATCCAGTTTTTCTTGGGTACATCTCAAATCCTAAATTGGAATAATGTATCTCAATTCAATATTCTCATACTGGCGTTTTCTATGCAATGTAAATGTTTCCAGAATGATTGGACTGGTTTGGATTGTTTTACCTCTGAGTGCCACTTTTTTGCACACAATGGGCTAAATGGCCAGGCCACAAGGACCCCGAAGGCTCAGAGAAGGTTGGGGGAGGGGACCCACTGGAACAGCTATTGGGAGACAGATGGTAGCCTCCCGTCAAGGCCATCCAGCGTGTTCTTTAACGTGCACAGGGTATGGCTCTCCCGCACACGGGGCCACGGCTTAACGTCCCATCCGACGGACGGCGGCCTTTTCAAGCCCATCGGTGTCCCCTACTGACTGTGGGCAGGGCGGGGAAATTTTGCGGAGATAAATCTCAACGCTGACCCAGCTGGGAACTACAGATTACGAGCCTGGCGCACTACCGACTGAGCCACTCCCGCCCCGTTTTCAGAATGAAATCAGTTAGAAAAGTGTTTTGAATTACTGCTACTAATTTTTCAAAAACATTAGCAATTTGTTAATCAACAGAAGAGGTTTCCATGATTTGAGGAAACACACATTTTTAATTCATTAACAATGCTCTACTTGACTACAAAACAATATTTTTTAACATCATTTATCACGAAACTAAATATGTTTTGGTTTCAAGAACATTACTATTATACACACAAAATTTAATAATAGTAAAAGCAGACAACAACTATGGCATAACCCTTAGAGTGCCAGGATCAGTTAGATTGATCTAGGAAAATTCGCAATGCCAGGATTGATCAGATGAATTCACAGACCATGCTTAGAGAATTACCATACAAAAAACAGACTACACAGAAGCAGCATGACTCCTGCTTCAAGTAAATCTTTATTTTTATTCAGAACTGAATGCTCTTTCCATATAACATGGCAAAGTTCCTTTCCATTTTTTTTTCCAGAATATGATTCAAATAAAGACTTTTTATTGCATTGTTAAAAAAAGACAATATTAAGATGCTTCTAGTTTTGGTTAAATATTTTGTCACTGTTAAAAAATAAATTTCTTTCTTTTGGTGTACGACACAACTTCTATTCAGTAGCTACTTTTAATAAGTTAAAGTTTGGTTTTTTCCTTCTGAAATCGTTTAAAAATTAATTCTTCCATCAGATAGAGTTCATACATACATACAAAATCCTCATACAGCCATGGGCTATGAAGGTCCAACCAGACTGTGCAATTTTCCTCTCCAGATGTGTCTTTTCTGAGCTACTGCATTTGGCTACTGTAGGCCAATTCTAGCAAGGTCCTGTTTGACATTGTCTGCCCATCACTTCCTAGGTATCCCCCTTTTTCTGAAACCCTTAGGCACACTGTTCATAATCCTGTTTGCTAATCTGCAGCTATGCATACGGGCAACATAGCCAAACCAACGCAATCTCTCCAGACAGAGTTCACCGTAAAATATGTAAATACACTAAAAGCTAATAAGTTATCCCAATGTTTCATTTCTCTGCAAACCATAAAAATAATGCATCAAAATTTTGCTCCTCTGCAAATGTTTCCTTGTTTCAAGTTCCCTGAGTGCCAAGATCATCTTTTGACATATTTATAAAAAAATCTTCAATTCCAACCTTATTTTCTGAACATGGCATTACAGCTGCTCTGGTAACATATTTGAAAGTAAATTTCAATTCTTAAGATAGATTACATTTTTTAAAACAGGTTCAATTTTCTTCTTTGATGATACTTCAACTTTTTTTATGCTTCTCTATGACATACTAAACTGACAGTTTCCTGTCTCAGGGCTCTATGCAAGCAGCTACTTGAATGGTAAATTTTTTTTTTATTTTTATATCTAAAACATATGCTATCTTACTGTTAATCAACCCAAACGGCTGCCCAGTCCTGTTGTTATTGCACCCCAATGTTTAGCTCTTTCATGAGCTTTTTTTTTTCCTTTTAGGAAGACTATTAAAAACCACTAAAGTGGATTTTAATACTGTTATTATGAAGAGTCCAAAGCTATTAACACAAACTCCAAGTCAAATAGTTCCAAGAGAATGTAAAAGCATCCACATTACTACACTGGTACTCAAAATTAAAACATAATGGACAAAAGTGTACATCACTCAAAATCGTCTTCAGCAAATATATTATTAAAAAATGCAAATGGTATAATGTGAAATCGTGTAATATGCATGAGTGGCACATATAAGAACACAAGTTCCCATAATGGAAGTGCTAAACTTAAAGAACAGAAGATGTTAACAAGGTTAGCAAATTATTAAACAGTATCTCAGAGTGACTACAATGTTCTCAGGTTTATGGTTCAAGTAGTCTTTAACCCTTTCCGGGTCACACTCAAACACATATGTTTACAGAATCTGCAATGAGAGTTCAAAGAAGCCAATAGACGTCTTTTGTACAACACGTGAAACTTCGATTTTTTAAAAATAGAAAGATTTAAAAAAAATTAATATATATACTCTTAAAATGTATATTTTTAGAGGTGTTAAAAATAATACCTTTTTAATTTAGAGTGAATTTCTATCCAAAGTGGCATAAAATATCTTGGAATGCTTCCAGTTTTCATTCAGATAGCTCAAATCACACTATTGCCACACTTACTCTTCCAATTGAAATGAAGCTTTCCTGCTGCTATATTTGCAGTTTGTTACAGTTTGAATTGTTGCCAATCACATTTTTCTTAAAAGTTTGAAAAACTTCCAATAATAAATCATATTTTTTGCAGAGAAATTTGGAAGCACTTTTACTCTTGGTTTTTATTTTACTCTCTTTTTCTCCTTTAAATTTATTTTAATATTCCTATACTTTATCACTTACTGAATATATTATGATGTATAAAAATCGATTTTTTTTTTATCAATTGTAACTTTTTAAAGTTTCCATTTTTTTATATTTTGGAAGTTTATTTTTGTGATATGTAAACATTAATTGTTAAATTTTATATCTATCATATATATTCTAAAAACAGAAATGGCTGCATCATAATGAAATGTCATCGATGAAGAACTGAGAAAAGTACATCCTGATAAATGTGATTTTTTTTTTTGCAATTGCCGGAAGATTGGAGAGCCAGGTTAGTTTGGTTATTGTGACCTAGTTAATTGCTTGCACATGTGGTAGTCAAGTGGCTATAAAGTCGATTGTTTACAACATACTTTGGATAAATTCACCATACATCTAGTTAGTACATATTTACACTTCAATATTTAAACCTTCATATTCATTTCTGTATATTACTAATCTTTCTGTCAATCGATTATTGTCAATCTTTTTTATGCAGTTACGCTACATTGGATTGCCAGCTTACAACTTGCTGCTCTGGATATTTGATTTAATATCACATTAGGTTATATGTTAATTTTTCTTTATTTCTTTGTTTTAGAGTACAAAAAACTGATTTTTTTTATCGTTTCCAGAAAATTAATGAGGTCTTTGATATGGAAGCAAAACAGACTTCCTTGGCATGGCAAGTTGTTTACATGGGTCAAATACTTCCTCCTATCAAATTAATTTTAAATTCCTTGCATAAATTTACTATTTTGTTTCCTTTTTTTCATAATTAAACCTTAGTTTTCATTTCTGTAGATTTACTTTATTTCTGTAAGTTATCAATCTTTCCATTGATCAATAATTATCGATTTTTCAGAGTTATGCAACATTGAATGACTGGCTTACAACTTGTTGCTGTGGATATTTTATTAGCATTGCATTAGGTTATATGTATACAGGGACTGAAGGATAAACAAGGTAAGGTTATATTAGGTGAGGATTCTGTAATGGCTAGGTGGGCTGAGCATTTCAGTGATGTTCTAAATAATGTGGTTAGTTCTACTCCCGTTGTTTGTAATGATGACAGGTGCATTACTGGCTTTAATGTTGGCCCTATAACACAGTCTGAAGTTACTTTAGCTGTTTCTAAACTTAAACTACATAAATCCCCAGGGTAGATGAAATTACTACGGAAATGCTTAGATCTGGAAATTTTTCAGTTACTACATGGATGACTGAAATTTTGACTATCTTTTATGATAAAGGCATGGTACCTAAGGATTTTACCAGAGCTATTATTATCTGGAAATTTTTCAGTTACTACATGGATGACTGAAATTTTGACTATCTTTTATGATAAAGGCATGGTGCCTAAGGATTTTACCAGAGCTATTATTATCCCTAATTTCAAAAAAATGTAATCGCAGTTCTTGTGATAACTATTGGGGTATCGCCTACTCTCTGTTCCAGGTAAAGTTCTTTGCATGATTGTGCTTAATAGAATTAAGAATCTGGTTCACAGGCAATTGTGTGATGAGCAATGCGGATTCAGAAGTGGTAGGGGATGTGTGGATCAGATATTTTCACTTAGGCAGATTCTTGAGAAATGTTTAGTTTCAGAAACTTTTCGTTGCTAGCTTTGTTGATTTCAAAAAGGCTTTCAACTCTGTTGATTGTCATAATTTGTAGTTGATTATGAGATGATATGGTATACCAGAGAAGTTAGTTAACATAATGAAAGCTCTCTTTAATAACACTGAGTCGTGTGTGAGAGTTGGTAAGGCTTGTAGCAATTGGTTTAGCATTACTTCTGGTGTTCGATAAGGGTGCATTTTGTCTCCTTTTCTCTTTAGTTTGGTTATTGATTATGTTATGTGAAATTCATTGCAAGGGAAAGATTTTGGCCTTAAATGGGCTGGAGATACTAAAATTTCTGATTTAGATTATGCTGATGATTTAGCCCTTTTGGCAAATGATGTTGATGAGATGAACTTTTTCATTAGAGCTGTTGATGAAACTGGTAGTAGAGTAGGTTTGGTTATAAACAGAGAAAAAACTAAAGTGATGAAAATGGTCAGGCAGATGGTGCTTGTTTCTTTGAATGGCTGTATTATTGAGCAAGTGTCACAGTTTAATTATTTTGGGAGCTATGTAACAGATACTGGTGAGTGTGGCATGAGATTAACAGATAAATAGGGATTGCTGCCGAGACTTAAGAATCTATGGAAGGTGTGGAAAATAGGCATATATACACTAAAGACTAAAATTAGATTGTATAATAGTGTGGTTCTTTCTAGGGTTAGTTATGGTAGTGAAACTTGGACACTTTGTAAACTAGATAATAGGAAACTAGATGCTTTTTATTCCATATGCAGTACCTTGGGCATTAGGTGGTTCAACTTTGTAATTAATGAATGATGAGGTTAGGCAAAGGAGTTGCAACCTCCTTTAAGCAGCATATTGTGCAGAGATAGTTGGTTTGGCCGTGTTGCCCGTATATATCATTATAGATTGGTGAATAAGGTAATGAACAGTGTGCCTAAAGGTAGAGGGGGGAAGACATAGGATGTGGTGGACAGACAATGTCAAACAGGACCTTGTTAGAATTGGTGTGCTGTGGCCAGATGCAGCAGATGTAGCTCAGGACAGATATGCTTGGAGAACTAAATTGCATGGTCTAGTTGAACCTCCATAGCCCATGGCTGCTTGAGAATGATGATGATGATGATTCTTTGCTTTCCAAAAAAAAAAAACCTTTGATTTTTTATCTTCTTGTAAAAATGAATGGTCTTGGCACAGAAATCAGTCCTCATGTGGGAGGGCAACTTCAAAGAATTACAAGAATTATTACAATACTTCTTACTTTATGGTTTTAGAAGATTCTGGTGAATTTTGGCAGCCATATAAGTTGGCTTAACAGTAAAATAGTATTTTAGTATAATTGTCAAATGGTTAGCATGCTTGCCTACTGATCTAAGAGTTTGAGCCCAGGATAAGGCATGGATGTTTGTGTTGTTTTTCTGTTGAGGTCCCACCATCCTCATAGACTTACTATGGCATATAAATTGACAGGCTTGAATCAGACCTCTGTGGCAAACAGCTCCTTGAGGGGATATTTATTTTTATTTTGCTAATTATTACTCTACTATGAGTTAGTGACTAATAAACGATCATTTTTTTTTTCAATAATCCTGTAGGTACAAGCATTTGGATTGCAACCATGTAAAACATTGACCCCATAAACACTTTCAAGAGTAATCCACATTACCAGCAATAATTTTTACACTTAAAAACACTAGTTACAGCCGATTCATTTACAAAATTTCACCCAGAATGCTAATTATAAAACTTTGTCACAGTGCTAAAAAATTCCAAACATCTAAAGTGTTATATATATTAACCTACAATTTGATGCACATTTAATTGAAGCAGCAGTAAAAGTTAAATTACAATGGTGAAATTCCTCGAATTTAACTAAAAAAAATCAAACAAAAGAGTACAACATTTTTTTTTTAATTATTTTGCTCATAATTTAGTAAGAAAAGTTTTTCTTTGCAAAAATTAATGTAACATTTAAAAAAATAACATTATTCCACAAATTAGACTTTAAAAAATAGAAACATAAAACCTGAATATATCAGGTTATTATACCTTTCAGTTTCTGCCTCAACAACTGAAACACCAGTATCCAGTGCCAGACGAGTGCTGCTTGAATCCTCCAAAAAGGAATTAAATGAGTGATCTAGTTCTTCAGGTACAAAATCTTCTACACTCTGGACGGGATCAGATGGTTGGGTGGAAGAATGCACAGCTACTTCTTCTGAAGCACATACTTCTGAAAACAGCAAATATTTTATTAAGATGTTCTTTCAAAATAAAGAAAAAAAAATCAGGAAATTAGTAAGCATGGAAAATTACCTTGGTAGTCTACTGGAATTTAATTTAAGATCTACCAGTTACATAACCTGCATTTGAATCATAAAAAATTTTATCGTGCTTACCAATTTTTCTGAGTGGCCATCACTAGATTTATGAACTGATTAAAATTTACAATTATGGATTACAAAAAAAAGTGGATACTATATTTAAAAACTAAAAGGTTTAAATAAAAACTTCTAATCCTTCCAACTCTCATTTTCTCTAGCTGTACAAGAAATTTACTCAGTTTATTTTAATGAAAAATAGATCAGATTTATACTACAAATGTTTTTAGATCATGCAAGAATATCGTTACACTAATAAATTAGTTACTATTTTATAACTATATTTACTTATCTCAGTACACCTCCACAGTATGCTACTTCATGAAACATTCCCCAAAATTTAATACAGGTTTACACTCAGAGTAGGGTGTCATTCAACTTCTTCCCTTGACTTTCCTGTTAAAGCACACACCATAATTCTTCTATTGCTGTGATGAGACATTTTGATGTGCAGCTTCCCCACTGAGACTGTGTTTTTACACAGAATTTTGCTATAGTAATTGCACTGATAATTGGTAATAGTGGTAAATGATAAATTTTTAATACTTCTAAGTCATTGTAAAAATTAAATGCACAATTTATTATTAAAAGCCAACTCCAACATTAACCCTTTTGTGTTGGAGCCTGATATTAGTTTCATCTTTCAAATTCTAGTGATCTTAAAATAATACATCATTTCCGAAATACAAGGTTGAAGAAAAAATTCCAAATAGGAATTGCTTATTTTAACTGTTTTAGTCATTTGTCGTTTAGTCATTGTCGTTTTTTAGTCATTGTAAATATTAAATGCACAATTTATTATTAAAAGCCAACTCCAACATTAACCCTTTTGTGTTGGAGCCTGATATTAGTTTCATCTTTCGAATTCTAGCGATCTTAAAATAATACATCATTTCCGAAATACAAGGTTGAAGAAAAAATTCCAAATAGGAATTGCCTATTTTAACTGTTTTTAATCAAATATCAAAAATAAAAAATATATAGCTAAGATTTAAATGTTACACATTGATTCTACTTAAAAAAATGATAAAGCTTAAAAATATTCCATTTGTGCCCATGCAGCACTGCACTTGCTGTTGAGTTAAGAGTTGGATAATCTGTACAGATTACATTTGTACAGGAGGATTACTAATAATTTAACTGCAAACCTCATCTGAAATTTTAATTACTAAATATCTGATAGATATCACCATATGTTTTATAATATGAAGAGCCATGTATCTCGGTTGTTGGTTGTTTTACCTCTGAGCGGCACTTTTTTGCACACCATGGGCTAAATGGCCAGGTCACAAAGACCCCGAAGGCTCAGAGAAGGTTGGGACAGCCACTGGAACAGCTGTTGGGAGACAGATGATAGACTCCTGTCAAGGCCATCCAGCGTGTTCTTTAACGTGCATAGGTATGTCTCTCCCGCACACGGGGCCATGGCTTAACGTCCCATTCGACAGACAGTGGCCTTTCCAAGCCCATTGGTGTCCCCTACTGACCGTGGGCAGGGTGGGGAATTTTGCGGAGATAAATCTCAATGCTGACCCAGCTAGGATTCAAACCTGGGAACTACAGATTACGAGCCTGGCGTGCTACCGACTGAGCCACCCTCGCCCCAAAGCCATGCATCATAAACAAGAATTAAAAACTTTGATGCAGCATTTTGCACCTTACTGAAGAGGGGAGAGGGTCACATTTTCAAAGAAGTTGTCAATGGCACCTTCCATTTATAGGCATATGTAAAATGAATTTTAGTGTCATATTGGATTCAACTGGGGATGGAAGCCAACTCTTGGAAGATTAGGTACCATGTCAATGATAAGAATATTATATCTGTCACATAATCATTTAGTTCAATATTAATTACTAGGTTTTTCCAATTAAAAAGTTTGAATTTTACAGAGTAGCTGATTTTTTATTCAAAATAAGTTTAATTTCAGCTTTTGTTTCTTGAAGAGAGGTTTTTCGAAGATTCAAAATATCAAAGAGATGTTCTTTAAGTTTGCATTAAGTGTTGTCTACAGACTTTAATCAATAATATAACATGAGATTATCTTTTTTTAACATTATGCATTTTAATGTTTTTACAGTTTTTATTTGAATGGCCCTTTGCATGATCCAAATAAATTATGCTGCTCATGATATGACATGCATATTGGAAAGATAAGATTTGATTTTGCTTTACTTTTCATCACTAAAAACATTAGAAGCTCAACTATTAGCATTATTCAGAACATGATTAAAATGTTCAACCTACCTTACACCATAACAATTTCTATTTTTTCACTTTTGATTGATTTGCCATTTTTATTCTTACTATTACACACTATTCTATTTCAATACACAAAAAAAACTATTGTCTGGTGTAGTTAATTACTTATTGTTCCATTTACAAAGCTAGCAATAAAAATTACTTTCATTGCTTAACATCACCTTTAAACTTCATTACAATTTCTATACTGTTGTCTGCTAAAACAGACTTTTTGCTCTATATTTTATCAGGAATAAAATGCATTTCCTTATCATTTACCTTCTTTGCTCTTGGGGGCGGGGGTGGCTCAGCCAGTAGCGCGCCAGGCTCGTAATCTGTAGTTCCCAGGTTCGAGTCCCAGCTGGGTCAGCATTGAGATTTATCTCCACAAAATTCCCCGCCCTCTTCCACGGTCAGTAGGGGACACCGATGGACTTGGAAAGGCCGCCGTCCGTCGGATGGGATGTTAAGCCGTGGCCCCGTGTGCGGGAGAGCCATACCCTGTGAACGTTAAAGAACACGCTGGATGGCCTTGACGGGAGGCTACCATCTGTCTCCCAACAGCTGTTCCAGTGGGTCCCCTCCCCCAACCTTTTCTGAGCCTTCAGGGTCCGTGTGACCTGGCCATTTAGCCCATGGTGTGCAAAAAAGTGCCGCTCAGAGGTAAAACAACCCAACCCTTCTTTGCTCATCTTGACCCTGAACAGCATTTTTGTACATGTTTAATCAAAGTGATCCCATTATTCACATTCTATTAAATATTAACATAAGAAAACCATAAGACTTGCACTAAATTAATTTGGATAATTGCTGCTCTATTGCACAATGTACTCCAACACATTATTTTACCTACACATAAAAAATATTAGCCATAAAAATATTTAAAAACCTCATAAAGAAATAGTTAATAGTAAATAACTAAAATATTGAATGCCAAAGATAAAACCATTAATTTTAAAATTAAGGCATACATACCATTTTTATTTACTTTGTTTTTAGCTGTGACAGAATTGCTGTGACTATTAGCACTTGACTTATTGAAGAGTCTTGAAATAAAGTTACCTTCTTGTTTAGGAGGATCCTGGAAAATAATCAAACACAAATTGCAAATGACAGTCAATTTTTAAAATATTCTATTAGTAGCAATCAGAATTTATATATTTATATCAGTTATAACATTAGGATACAATTCAAAATAAACCAAATTAAAAATTACTAATATATACAGCACTTATATTCTACAGGAAGTGGGGGAAAAATATTCTCTTCCACTCCTTCAAATTTAAGACACTTATTGCAATGCTGATTTAATCTAGTTTTAGGGTAGGATTTATTCTTAAAAATCCGCAAGAAAAATTCTCTACTTAAAAACAAAAAACATAATTTATAATGAACAATGAATCAGATAAAAATATTTTTACAGAATCAAGAAAACATCTTGATTAAAAAACAAATATATATTTTAAATGAGTACCATGAATTGCAAAAATTCTTTTAGTTATACACCTAAAAATGTTTGGTAAAAAAAAAAACTGGAAGAAATAAGCCAGATTTAGTATATTGATGGTTTTATGAGCTACAAATTCTTTTGCAACAAGCTACAGGTTGGCCAAACCTGTTGTAATGCAGTATTGTGCAATTTTTTTAAACTATGACCCCTCACCCTCTTTTTTAAATATTAATGCAACCCCTTAAATTTTTAACACAAATTTATATTAGGTTCACATAATAAGGGCTTTATTATTTTTAAAATGAAGTTAACGAAAAATGGGCTTATTCTGATGGTTTATATTTAAATTTCTCACATGATCCCATGTTTACCAAACCTTTTGGCAAAATTTCTAAAACTGTATGCTTGCATCTTGATACTTGGTCAATTCTTTATAGCAAACTCACAGTTTGGCATAAAGTGGTAAACTGTTCTATGCACATCAACTGCTCTAGAGTATTAAAGTACAACAAACTGCTAATGGAAAACCCAGCAATTTTATCACAAAGCTATGGTATGGATTATTAATACATCTATGATATTATCTTACAAATGTCATACGTGAGTTACTGAAAATCTCAAAGTTACAGTTATAACTTTAAGTTGGGTTGTTTTATCTCTGAGCTGCACTTTTTTGCACACCATGGGCAGATCACATAGACCCCGAAAGCTCAGAGAATGTTGCGGGAAGGGATCCACTGGAACAGCTGTTGGGAGACAGATGGTAGCCTCCTGTCAAGGCCATCCAGTGTGTTCTTTAACATGCACAGGGTATGGCTCTCCTGCACATGGGGCCACAGCTTAACATCCCATCCGATGGAAGGCAGCCTTTCCAAGCCCATCAGTGTCTCCTACTAACCATGGGCAGGGTGGGAAGTTTTGTAGAGATAAATCTCAATGCTGACCCAGATGGGGCTCGAACCTGGGAACTGAAGATTACGAGCTTGGTGCGCTACTGACTGAGCCACCCCATGCCCCTATAACTTATTGCAATTATATTCCTTAACTGTTGTACCCAAGTTGGACAAGTGTTGAATCAGAGTTTTCCACATTCTCTCATGGAACCCTAATAAGCATTTATGAAACCAAACATTCACTGAACACAGTTCAAAAACGTTTCAAAAAAGATATAAAACATTCCCCTTTTTTTGTCCTTTTTCTTAATAAAGAATTTGATAATTTTCAGAAGCATTTCAAAACTATATGGGAAAAAAAGTATTGGAAATCGTTCAGATCACACTCAGGGGCAAAAATTGGTGGCTTGATAAAATGTAGTATATAATAGTGATGCAAAAAGTGATATTTAGGAATTGCAATCACAATAGAATATTTTTCCATTTTATAACACATCAATTTTCACACCAAACTAAAAAGATTATTTTTAAGCTATGTATATATTTTTACAAGATATATGTATAAAAATTTCAAATGGGAATTTATTATTTTTTAAAATATTGAAGTTTTGCAAATTGTACTAAATTGCATAAAATAAAGTATTCATTTCAAAAGAAATTATTAACTGGTTATTTGGCACAGCAATTAAGAACATTGAATATAAAAATATATTATCAATGACATCGTCAAAATGTTTCTTGTCAATACAAAGTGCAGCAAGAAAGCAACATGACTGAAATAAAAAAATTATACACAGGATAACATATTTATTGTTGTCCTCAAACTAGTCCATGAGAGATCAATTGCATTTATTACAGCAGTGGTATAAATTTTGGAAAGACCTGAAAAACTCATCTTCTTTGATGGTATTCAGTTCTGTCATATTCTTCGAAATATCATTAGCCATATCAAATCAATGGACTTTCAATTAAACTCGGGAAACCAAGAGCTGCTGGAGCTTCCAAAAGCCTGCTGGAATCAGGGGAATAAGGTGAGTGATAAGAGCACAGCAACTTTTTTGGCAAGAAATGTCATTATATTGATTGTTGCATGACCAGGAGCATTGTAATGCAAACTTAAGACCTGTGGTAATTACAGACCTTATCAATTCTTCATTCACACCATTATGAGTTCAACCTCAGAATGATCACATTTAGTTCACTTGCCATCATTCTGAATGTCAAAAGATAAGTCTCTTGTGTGTAAATTCTGCACTTTGTTAAAAAATTCTGGGTTGGAGGTTGCTTTCAGTTGTCCAGTGCAAGAGTCGTTTTCCACAAACTCTCTGCCCTCTTGAAAATGCTTAAACCATCAAAATGCTTGTGCTATGGACAGAACATCTTCCACACAGGCTGTTCATAACATTTCAATGGTTCTTTTTCCCAGCTTTTACACAAAATTTGATGTTAATACATAAGTATATTATTGTACCGATGGGTTTTGATGATGCACTAAGACAAGATACACAAAATACATCCATACGAAACAGCACAATCCCAACTGGTTACAGTTAGCAGGACTACCAAAGTCACATTTCAGTGTCTATAGCAGCCTTTCGCAAATGATATTTGCATTGTATATATGTCTAACATTTCTATAAATTTTTTGAACTAAACACATTATAAAATAGGTTCTACTGCTGTATTATATTTATTATTAAAAAAAACTACTTACTTGAGGAGGAACTAGTGCAGGGGAAGGAGATTGAATTGTCACGGATGAAGGTAAGTCTACAGAACCTGACTTATATAAATTAGCTGGCACAGAAACACTTTTGGTTCCCATAGGAACAACAGATCCAGGAGTTGTTGGATGTGGTAAGTTATTATCTAAAAAAAAAGGGGGGGGGGATTATGTTAACAGCAAAAATAGCATGTAATAAAATTCAATATTCTGAACAAAAATATTCTTGTTTGATTTATGTAATGAAAGATAACAATGACAACATGCAGCATAATATTCATAATCATTAAAAACTGAACATATAGAAATATTAATGTTAAAATTTCTGTTACTTTCACTATTAATTAAAAACATGCAAAATAGAGTAATCAGGCCCAGACCAAGAAAAACATGGGGGGGGGGGGCAAGAAACTCAATCGAGCCAAAAAGAGAGGTTGGGTTGTTTTGGGTTGTTTTACCTCTGAGCGGCACTTTTTTGCACACCATGGGCTAAATGGCCAGGTCACATGGACCCGAAGGCTCAGAGAAGGTTGGGGGAGGGGACCCACTGGAACAGCTGTTGGGAGACAGGTGGTAGCCTCCCATCAAGGCCATCCAGCGTGTTCTTTAACGTGCACAGGGTATGGCTCTCCTGCACACGGGGCCAGGGCTTAACGTCCCATCCGACGGACAGCAGCCTTTCCAAGCCCATCGGTGTCCCCTACTGACCATGGGCAGGTGGGGAATTTTTGCGGAAATAAATCTCGACGCTGACCCAGCTGGACTTGAACCTGGGAACTACAGATTACGAGCCTGGCGCGCTACCGACTGAGCCACCCCCGCCCCAAAAGAGAGAGGGCACAAGAGACTATTTCCATTACAGTATAACATTTCCACCTCCATTTTTGGGTTCTTCAAAAACTTTGAGGAAAAACTCATAAGTTTAATAATTTTTTGCTTCTATTACCCTTACCAGCATTCCTAAAATTCCAAAACTCCAACCCCAGATCTAGCCCTGATAATAATACAAGGGATTATTTTCCCACTAAGCTTTTTGTCACTTTTAAATAAATGAATATTTTTGGGAACTAAGTTAAAAGTGAAATCAGCATTTTTACACTATATATAGTTATACATAAAGCTTTTTGACTATATTTCATAAAGAGAAGATCCCTCAACAAAAAGAACAGAGAGATGTTAATCTCATTAGTTCTTAAAATTTTAAGAAATAATTACATCCTGCTACATTAGCTATGGCAATATATTCTGGGTTGCTGTCACCTTTTCACAAAAGACAATTTTGAAATGTAGCTGAAATTTCTTTCCTAAAAGCACTTTCTGCAATACAAAAGCATTGTATTTCTCAAACACCTGCATAATAGAAACTTTTCATAGTTTTTTTTTTCTGCAATCAGTGTTGAAAAACAAAGAATACCTTTTTATCAAATGAAAAAAAAAAGGTTACTGACAAGAGGTATCAATCTGTTTTGTTTCACATTTGTTATAATCATCTTTAGTCTAAGGAATGAAATACTTTCAAATTTTTAATGTGAGATACTGATTTTTATCATTGAGATTGCATCATCAAGGAACAATCACTTTTAATCAAGGTATTAGTAACTTTCAGTTATAATTTTTTTTACTTTGTGCAAATTCTAGATTTTTTTCCCCACAAACAAACATTGTAATTAGAAACATTAATAATTATTAAAAATCAATCCAAAGTGAATGCACAGTATTCCCTGTTAAGATAGACATCAAAAATTAATTAATAGATTCTGAAAAAAATTCATCACCGCCACGGCAGGAATCAAACCATCTCTCCAGATTCATGCCAGAGTGCGCTACCATTGCACCACGCGTCGGACAACGAACTCTTTCAGAATATGACCTTATAAATCTTCTTCCTGAAACATGACTGAGACAGCGCCATCTATACTAGAGGAGATGCAACTTTTTCAGTTGTTGCATTTGATTATCAGATGTTAATGAGAAGGTCGCTAACACTAAGACGTATTCCCTACTGAAAAAAGTTGCATCTCCTTGAGTATAGATGGCGCTGTCTCAGTCACAGCTAAGGAAGAAGAGTTGTTGTTGGGTTGTTTTACCTTGAGCGGCACTTTTTTGCACACCATGGGCTAAATGGCCAGGTCACATGGACCCTGAAGGCTCAGAGAAGGTTGGGGGAGGGGACTCACTGGAACAGCTGTTGGGAGACAGATGGTAGCCTCCCGTCAAGTCCATCCAGCATGTTCTTTAACGTGCACAGGATATGGCTCTCCCGCACACGGGGCCACGGCTTAACGTCCCATCCGACGGACGGCGGCCTTTTCAAGCCCATCGGTGTCCCCTACTGACCGTGGGCAGGGCGGGGAATTTTGCGGAGATAAATCTCAACGCTGACCCAGCTGGGACTCGAACCTGGGAACTACAGATTACGAGCCTGGCACGCTACCGACTGAGCCACCCCCACCCCTCAGGAAGAAGATTTATAAGGTCATATTCTGAGAGTTTGTTGTCCGACGCGTGGTGCAATGGTAGCACGCTCTGGTATGAATCTGGAGAGATGCAGGTTCGATTCCTGCCGTGGCGGCGATGAATTTTTTTTTCAGAATCTATTAATGGATGTTTGGTGTCTATCTTAACAGGGAATACTGTGCATTCACTTTGGATTGATTTTTAATTATATATTAACGTCTTAACGTTAGTGACCTTCTCATTAACATCTGATAATCAAATGCAACGACTGAAAAAGTTGCATCGCCTTGGGTATAGATGGCGCTGTCTCAGCCACATCTCAGGAAGAAGATTTATAAGGTCATATACTGAAAGAGTTCATTGTCCAACGCTTGGTGCAATGGTAGCGCACTCTGGCATGAATCTGGAGAGATGCAGGTTCGATTCCCGTCGTGGTGGCGATGAATTTTTTTCAGAATCTATTAATTAATCAATAATTATGTTATAACTAGCTACATCCTGCCAACAGTTTGACACAAAATATCTGTCCCTTGATAATTTTTCCCATTCTTCATTGATAACATATTACCACATTCTAACTAAAGAATTTTTAAAGGTAGCTAGTAAATTTTAAAAATATTCTAAAGGTAGCTAAAATGATGGCAGCACTCACTCGGATTTTGGATACTCGCAACAGGTTTAACACCACCATACCAGCCCAAACCACAGGTAGGAGGTAGTGAAGAGGAAGGAATAGTATTGGTTGGGCAACTGGATTTAAAATCTTTCCTGTTTTTGGCCAATACATTAGTGAAAGAATTAATCCTGATCCACAGCAGCTAGGAATCTGATCTCTTAACCCAACACAAAGTTACACAGGAGGAACCAAAAAAAAGCACATGAAATGGTCAAATATCCAAGGAATTACATGGCATCAAAAACTGCTGCCACACAGTGACATCACTACAGATGTACAAGTAACATGTCTTTACACCTATACATGAATTTGCCCATTCAGAATACCTATAATATGCAGCTATTACTATCTAAAGCAATGCTAAACAGGAATACATTAGGATTTGCCATCCTCAAATGATGGCTGCCTCAGGAGATAAAAGTTTATTTTTCAAAAGGGCCATTTTTAGTGATATTTAATAATTAATAAAATTAATCAGAATGTTTTCCATTGAAAAAATCCTACGAGGGGTGATCATTTAATTCATGGACTGATGCCATAAGTACTCATACATAGTGCTTTTTCCAAAGTAACACTAGATGGCGCTGTGTGTGACCACTGTGAAGGAGGCTCCATGTACCAAGGTCATTGGGCATCGACTGCTATTGTATTAAGACTGTGATTCAAGCTGCGTGTCATACACATTCATTCAGAATGTCAGAAATTTAGACATGTCATTCATTATTGGGTTAGGTGAGGCCTAAGTGCTGCTGCGACTGTTGAAGAGATGAGTGAAGCCTATGGTAATGACTATCTTCACAGGTCTGCCATTTTTAAATGGCATAAACAATTCAAAGAAGGATGCGAATCTGTTGCTGATGACCCAAGACCTGGCCAGCCTTCTTCTTCAATAACTCCTGAGCAAATCGAAAGAGCCCTGGCAATCCTGAATGAAAACAGATGAATAACACTTCGTGAAGTGGCTGTGAAAATGTCAATTTCATACGAAAGCACTCACGCGATTGTCAAAACCCATCTGAAAATGTCACGAATCTGTGCTCAATAGATTTCATACAGTTTGACTCCAGAACAAAACAAAAAGGGTACAGCTGTGCAAGGAGATGCTTAATTGTTTTGAAAGCCAGGGTCCAACCTTCATAAATCGAATTGCGACTTGCAATGAAACTTGGATCTTTCACTATGATTCCGAAACAAAGCAACAATCGAGTCAATGAAAGCACCTGATTAACCGAGACCCAAGAAAATTTGGGTTTCTCATTCAGCTGGGAAACAAATGGCTCGTGTTTTTGACATTAAAGGTGTTCTTGTTACTTACACTCGTTCAACAAGGCATAAAGCCTTGTGGAACAACCATGAATAAGGAAGCCTAGTCGAAGGTTCTCAGAATCAAACTTCGGTGTGGCATTCGTGAAAAATGTCTGGAACTTTATGGTATGACTTGGTATCTCCATAACAACAATGCCAGGCTAATATTATGCAGCCAGTGATCACTGCCATAGGTGCTGAGGTTCCGCCACATCCTCCATATTCCCCGGACTTAGCACACTGTGATTTTTTCCTCTTTCTGCGACCGAAGAAAGCTTTGAAAAGGAAACAGTTTGCATCCAAAGACAAAGCTTGCAGAACCACAACAACAACACTTCACACACTTTCAAAAATGGCTTCAAAGATGCTTTTAATGCATGGGTACAACAATGGCAAATATGTATGAAGTTCAAGAGAGAGTATTTTAAGAAAAACAAATGCCAGGAAGTTTCAGAGGATGATATTTAATGTAACTTTTTGCTTCTGTCCATGAATTAAATGATCAAGCTATGTATTTTAAAATGAAGGCTTTGCTGTTATCCTGTAGCAAAAATTTTCCACATTTTACTTTGACATATTAGAGCTAAACTTTAAGTGCTTTGAAATCCCTTTTTTTTTTTCTACAGTTAATTTGCTTTTTTAAGGTATATCTTTATGTTTTTATTAAAATTATCCTGTTTTCAGAGCAAATTTTCATGGAACTACTTCACTTGTCTTAAAGATTGCTGATCACCAAAAGTCTAAGCTTCCATATTATGCCATATTTGTGTGACTAAAAAGAGTATGAAAAAAGTTTAGGTAATAACAGAAATATTTCAAACAAATGTATCAGAGTAATGAAATAATTAGAAATGACAAAACATTTTAAAATTTTCTTAAGTTAAAATAAAAATATACAATAACACTCATTTTTTAAAAGCATTTAACTTAAAACTAAATACTTTTTCTTTTGATATATAACATGACCGATTTCTGACAGTTGTTTCAAAGATATTGTTCAAAAGTTCTTTATTTTCTGAAACCATTTAAAAATTAATTTACCCACCAGGTCAAGTTCAGATTGATAAATCTAGCACTACATGGGTGAAAAACTCCTCTGACACAAACATGTATTGTCTCTGTTTCAAGTTTTTTATTTAAAACACCATGAATGCAGTAATACTAAACTGTAGCCTCCGTAACAATGTCTACTGAATTGCTGGCATTCTTGTTACAAGCCAAGCAAAACATTGAGCTAGATACTGTCACTGGATGGATGGAATTATAGGTGTAAACATGACACTAATTGGCACACTTATTGTGAATTTTGACCATTTACACTACGTTAAGAAATCATACTTTCATTTATCTTTCAATTACCGATGTCGGAATCCACACTGAAAAATAAAAGATTGGTCTCGCCTTGCACATGCATTTGTTTGTTTTTTTTCTGTAGAAGTTTGATAAATCCCTTTTCATTTTTGTGGTTAAGAAGCATTTTGGCGATTTTTATCAGGTATTACATCTTGAAGAGAATGTGTTCAAAAAGTAAACAACATTGGTGTGATACTATTTCTACTAATTTAAAAATTGTGTTGATTAGAAAAAAATAGTTTAAGATATACAGCTGACTGAAGTTTTTTTACACAATTTAAACAATAATTGATAATCTCAGCATTATTGTTGACTTTTTAATGTCTATAAATCAATAAATGTTTTTGTGGAATTTTTCTTTGCCAACATATGGAAATCAAACCCACATCTCTCCTGAAACATGCCAGAATATTCTAATGCTAGCTCTGTATTTTTACCACTAAGTATGACTTAAACTCTTTCCATGATTTTCAACACCTACATTTGGTGCCATCTATTATCTCTGGTGGCAACTATTTCTTTTCAGTGTGCTGAGTAAGATGGAAATAAATAATGAGGTCACATCACACTATTTAGCATTATTAATGATATATACAACTGATAATCACAATGTTACCTGTTGACTTTTAAATGTCAATGTTTAATTAGTCCTCATTTAAATCAATATTTTTTGTGGAAAACATTTTCGCCGACATGAGGGAATCAAACCCGCATCTTTCCAGAAACATGCCAGAGTATTCTAACCTGCAGAACTAATGCCAACTCTGTATTTTTCCCAAGGTTCATCTAACTATAATATTTCATATCAGCAAAAACAATGAGATAAAATATTGAGTAACAAAATAATTTATACATATTACTTTAACGTTAGAGGCCTTTTTGGTAGCCATTAGGCATATAGCTAAAATTAGGGATAATTTCTAGAGATGTAAAATATTTTTTAAAATGTTTGAAATTTACAAAATAAATATCTGTAAGTTAATTTACTTTTAATCTTTTTAGTATTCTATTTTATATACTTATAAACCTGATCACAAATAAAAAGCATTTTATTTATAATTAATTTATGTCCCCCCAGCCCATTTAACTACAAATACCTATATCACCATCATGACTACCTCCCTCACTCAATATCACTAATAAATAGTATATCAGTAATTTCATTTAGGTCATTTGTTTTAAAGTAAACTACTGTCCACAAAACTGTCAGGAACCACACAACTCATGAAGTTCAGAATTTTCAGTTTCCAAACAATATACATCTTAAAAATATTTTTACTTCACCTTATTTTTAAATATGCACTTTTTAAACTGGGTTACATATATTTATTGTCACAATAAATCACAGTGGTACAACTAGGCATTTTCCAATGAAGTTGTGATAGTTGAAAAGAAGGTGGAATTAAAAATTTAATTATTATTTCTGTTAATAAAAATTCACAAACTAATAATTACAACCCCACTTTGTCGTACTCTGGCTATGCTACTGGTAACACAAACCGAAAAACCTCTATAACAATATAAAGCAGCTGTTTATTTTCATGAATTTTTTTTTTCTCTTGCAAAGCCATGGCCAAAAAATGATGAAAAGTTCACAAACTGAAATATTTCAAAAATATTTTTTCCACCAGAAAAAACAGTAGAATCATGCAAAGTATCTGATTACCACTAAAATACATTTATCTGAATGGAGTTGTTGGGGGGATAAGGTAGGTGATAAAAATTATATGTTTACACACTTCAATGTGCAATCCAGCTGTTTACATATCAGACTGCTTTTCATGCAAATGTCTCTCAGATTTCAAATCTCATACGCAGCAAAAATATATCTTGTCTAATCAAAAGTCTGCATTGGTGAGTAATTTAGGATGCTTAAGTGGTTATCATGCTTGACTATTGATCCAAAGGACCTGGGTTCAATCCCTGGGTATAGCATGGATGTGCTGTCTTTCTGCTGAGACCTCACCTTCCTCACAGATCTTCTCTACAGCATATTAAGCTGACAGGCTCCTCTCAGAGACCTCTGTGGCAAGCAATTGCTTGAGAGGTAATTTATTTTCTGTAAACTGTGGCTGAGTGGTCAGTGTGCTTGGCTACAAATCTGAGGGGGACCTGGGTTCAAGCCCCGGATAAGGCATGGGTGTTTGTGTCTTTTCTATGCTGAGGGCCCGCCATCCTCACAGACCTACTACTACAGCATATTAAACTGACGGGCTCCTGTCAGACCTCTGTGGCATTCAGCTGCTTGAGGGGGTATTTATTTATTTTTTATTTTTAAACTTCATAAACATAAATAAAAAACCAACTACAATATTTTGCTATTAAAGCATGAATAGCATTTATTTTCTTTATGAATGCCACATCTTTTTCTCCTATATCATAACATGACAAACAAATTCATATTGCAATAAATCATTTAATCAGAAATTAGAAATGCAAAGCCTTTAAGCCAGGCATGTCAAACTCATTAACCACCGAGGGCCATATTAAGTATTATATATTAAATCGCGGGCCGCAAAACAAAAAAAAAACAGATGAAAATTGTTATGTGCAAACTAGACTAGAACGCAGTATTCGTTCACTGACTGCTAACGAATAGCTTCCGACTCTACTGGCATTTCGTGACTCATTGCCATGCGCAAAGTATGTACATTTGAATGACCTCGAGACATGTGTATACATGTCGGAGCCCAATCGTAGAATTGCTCATATCACGAAATGCCACTACTTCATGAAATGATCGGGCATTTCATGATATGAGCAATTCTACGATCGGGCTCCGACATATACATTTATGCGCAATAGTTTCCATTATATATAAATGGAAATGTCTTCTGAAATACGTTTATTTAATTCATGTACCACGTACGTACTTATAATTTTAATTAAAGAATCCAGTGTTGTCAAAAGTTAAATAAATGTATTGGTTATCAATCTTGGTGGGCCGCAGAACAGTTCCCGGCGGGCCGAGTGTTTGACATGCCTGCTTTAAGTTATGATGCATAGAAGATTTTCCTTTGTCAATTTTAATGCAAATTAATGCACTATAGAAGGAAATTTTACAATACCGGGTATTAGAAGTACAATATGATACAACATGATACACCATTGTGAGTGCTGGGCACCCATTTACTCAATTTTTTCATCTGCAACAAATGTGTGCAATGCTACAACAACACATGTAAAGCATACACAGAGGAATGGATAATTGCTAAAGAATAAACATATAACCAATGACATTCAGCAGCAAATTAGTAGGCAGGTGTTGCCAATGTTTTGTTCAATAAAGTAGTCATATAGTCACAGAGGTTACAACTACACACTAGAAAATTAAATATAAATAATTAATTTACTAAAATATACAAAAAATTAATCCTTACATTGTGACTTGGAGGTTTCTGGACTAATACCATTAGCTTGAGGGCAAGCAAAGGCATTAACAGAATCTATAGATGATGAGTTAGCCATTTGAGATAGCTGTTCGGCCATTTGACGACGACGGTTTGTCAGGCAATCTAAAAAGCTGCAAAAATCAATATTGTTATAGAAACAGGTATAAAAATTTTCAAGAACACCCTATTAAAACAATCTTTAGTCCTCATGACTGAAATATGAAAAACTGCAAAACTTTCTAGATTCACTTAAAAATGGTTATTATCCAACTTTTATATGCATGAATGAAAGAAATAAAACTACTAAATTTTCTGAGCTCTCCTAAAGACAGAAGTATTAGTTTTGCACTTGGCAATTTTATTACTAAAGCTGATACTAGTTTTTACCATGAGAAAGTTGAGAACAGATCTGACCTTTTTATATAGAAAACTAAAATAGCGTAAGCATCGTGAATTATTTGAAAATAGCATAACATTTGTTGATTTTCAAGAAATATTACTATGCTATGAAAAATTATCATTCCCACAACTTGTTTCTTCATCTTCAGTTTTGCTCCAAAAAAAATATGAAATTGCAATGCTAAAAATTTAACTGAAATATTTCAGTCAATTACCATTCTTTTCCCATGAAAAAATTAGAAGTCCAAGGACTGTTAAAAAATGAAAACATACACGCATTTGCAAACAAAGTTAAAAGAAAGTTCACAATTTTTAAGAATCCCCGAGTTTTTTTTAATTCATCACGAAAAGAGTTCATTAAATTACTTTCCAACATTATTCACACAATTCATATTTTAAGAAAATCTGAAGATGAAGGAATAATGGCTATTACCTTCAGGATTAACACTCCATAATTTCCTCCAGCTTCAAATATAATTAAATATATAAACTTTCTTTCAATGGTTAAATGTCTTTTGCAGAAGTTCTATGTAGCAATTTCTCAGATGCTTATGATATCAAGAAAAATTATGTAGCTTTCTCTTTATTGTACATATACTTGAGATATCAGTTATTTTTCTTTTTCAGTTGGTAAGTTCCCAATACATTAAAAATTTTAATTATTATGTCCATTTTTTTTTATTTTTAAAAATGGGAAAAAGGTACTTTCCCAAACAAAGGATGGAGATAATCTAGAAGCTCTATTGGGCTTGTCCTAGTTTCTTGTACAAAATGACGAAGAACAAAATGACCCAGAAATTAAATATCTTGGAGTATATTTAGGGTAACAAAAATCTTGAAAGATACATATTGAGCATGTGGATAACAGAAATATCTTCATATATGTCAGTGGAATATCAAATTCAATGCTCCATAACTGATTAAAAAATATGGAAACACATGACTGAAAATAAATAAGGTGTCAGTTAAACTGACATTCCTTCAGATACCACAAATTGCCAATAACAGATGTAGAACTTTATTCATATGGAGCATAACAACTTAATAAGAACTGTATTTCCACATCAATACACAAGCAACTAAAAATATTAAAAGACTATATACCAACATTCCCAACTATCTAATGCAAACAGGGTGACTGCTTTTGTATTATCAAAGATAAACAGTCTACCTGTATTATTTACATGTTATTAGATTGCTATCTTGAAACTGAATATTCAGTTGACAGATAATTTTCTGATTCATGTTACATATGCAAAGCCAATGCCAAATTATTTCCAGAATTAGTATTTATAATGTAATAAGTATCTACTTTGTTAATGCAAAGGTCAGCTTAATTACTTTGAAAATGGTTGATGTGATGGTTTATTATTAGAATACCCGACTGTTAATGCACAGCTGACCCATTTGTTAACATAACCTTCCATTATGAAGGCTACATTCCCTGACTATTCTAGTGTTAACTATTGAGATATCTTTAGAGAGAAAAACTGTGTATACATATTATAGAGAGAAAGAATTTGCTTTTCAGCATTTCATTGGTTTTTCAGTTGAAAATCCGATTATTGAAATAGATAATTTTAGAAATACTTAAAATTTTTAAATCAAAATTTTAACATATTACATTATATATATTGATCATAAATTATTTAATCAGCTGAATAATAATATTAAAGTAAATCCTGTGGCTGAGTGGTTAGTGCACTCAGATGGTGATCAAAGGGATCTGGGTTCAAGCCCCAGGTAAGGCATGGCTGTGTTGTCTTTCTGCTGAATAAGCTGCTGAGGTCCCATCTTCCTCAGACCTTGTCAATGGCATGTAAACTGACAGGCTCCTGTCAGAACTCTGTAGCAAGCAGCTGCATGAGTTCTTTTTTTAATGATTGTTATATCTTGATTTTAGGAACCAGTAATGAATGCGCACAAAGATATTTACTTATGAATTTTTTTTTAGTTCTTCTCAGTCACAAACAAGCTTTTTTTTTATATGGTTGACATACATTAAGATGTATTATATTAAAATAGAGTGCAATATAAAATTATAAATACAACTTTTATGTACTTTTAGATTCTATACACGAAACTAAGAGAGTGTATGAGGTGTGATCAAAAGTTCGGAGACTGAACAAATATTTGGGAAATTATGACACTTACCAGCTATTTGGATGGATCTCCCTCAGAGTAGTCTCCTTGATTGGCTTTTTTTGGAATTGCTAATAGTACTTGCCTTCAAAATAATTTCCTCAGTCATTGCAAATCTATGTTTCTTTTTTCAAGTAGGCTTTATGCTTAAAAAATAACAACAGGGAACTCAATCCAGTGAGTGTGGCATGTTTTGTCACCAATAATAATGGAAGAAACAAAGTTTGGGTCAAAAGTAGTGCATTAATGAATTTCCCAACATGCTAAAACTCGCTGTTCTGATCATCAGTGAGGATGCAAGGTACAAACTTGACTGAAATGCACTGCATTTTCTTGTGTTAAAATGTTCAATAAGTCCCATAAGAATAAAACACCTATTCAACACACACTAATTCAGACTGACTGGAGATAAAAGGGCAAAGAGTTACAATGTCTAGATGAGTCAATGAATATGTTACAAGTTGCAACTCATTACACCATTGCATTGTTAAGATAGAGACAGTCCCTGAACTTTTTGATCACACTATATATGTGATGGCCATACCAAAAGTCATGAATATGATCAGACCATAATGAACTTATGCCAACTGTTGTTGCACCCAGGGCTCCAGAAATACAACTTAAATCTGCTAGCAGGAAAAACATTTACTCTCCATAGTATGTTAAGCTGAGGGTTTGAGGGCTCCACCCCAAAATCCACTGCACTGGTCACTAAAAACTCACCATTGGTGAGTGGGTGAGTGGATTTCTGGAGCCCTGGTTGTACCCAAAATATAAGACAAGTAGTAATAATATAAATATAGGTCAGGTGTAACAACCTAATATTGTGTCCTAATAACAATAAAAACAAGTGGCTGTAAATCAACATGGTGACTGAATTTTTATGAAAGAGAAAAAATTAATTCTCCTCACAATCTGGATCTGGTAATCTCTACCAATTTTTCAGATTACTAAAAGAGCATTTGAGAGGTCAGCACTTCCAAAATCATGGATGAGTTCAGAAAACCATGTATAATTGGTTATGATATGCCAGAATGGACTTTTAAGTTTGTCCAGTACTGGCAAAAATGTATTGACCATTATGGAACTTTGCCAAAAAGTAGTAGCACATGACAGATTTTTGGTTTGGTTTACCTCTGAGTGGCACTTTTTTGAACACCATGGGCTAAATGGCCAGGTCACATGGACCCTGAAGGCTCAGAGAAGGGTTGGGGGAGGGGACCCACTGTAACAGCTGTTGGGAGACAGATGGTAGCCTCCCGTCAAGGCCATCCAGCGTGTTCTTTAACGTGCACAGGGTATGGCTCTCCCGCACACGGGGCCACGGCTTAATGTCCCATCCGACGGACGGCGGCCTTTCCAAACCCATCGGTGTCCCCTACTGACCGTGGGCAGGGCGGGGAATTTTGCGGAGATAAATCTCAATGCTGACCCAGCTGGGACTCAAACCTGGGAACTACAGATTACGAGCCTGGCGCGCTACAGACTGAGCCACCCCCGCCCCAGCACATGACAGATATTACAGAGAATTTTTTTTATGTATATGTGTGCATATAACCTTGAATGTTTTGAAAAATAAATGTGCTTATTACTTTTGATGTCACCTTCATATTTATAAATTCGATTTTAAGGTATGAATAAATCAGTTGTTATATTATATGTCAACAGATGCCTTCTTTTAAACACACAGAATTCACAATGAGTTTACACTATGATGAAAAACCTTTTATATGTAAATTAATGTAGAGTTTTCATTGACTTACAGATCATAGTTCTGTTCTTCAGATTCTGCTAAACAATCAAGTTCTTCTACCGTCGCTTCTATTTCACTGTTATTAATTTCAAGTTGCTTTAACAAAGTTTCTCTCTAGAAAAGGAATTTTACATTACTGAGATTTTTGATTTAATATAACTTGAAGTTGCTATTTTTAATTTCTTTGCATTTCTGTATTATCACAAAATACCTTAAAATTGTGAATGATTTGTTAATAGATATCCAATAATTTATACATAATGGAAATGTGTACAGGGAGTAGTTCTCTTCTTAAATGATTTGAAATTTTAACAGCTCAAATTAAAGTTTCAACAATTTAAATCAATTCAATTTGAAGTGGGAAATTTATGATAATTCAAGCCTCAAATTGTGTAGTGGTGCAAGATCTTGACAACTAAATCAATGGGCATCTAAGGATGGCTCTGAATAAGTTTCAAAGTCATGTAGTGAAATTATGCTCTATCAAATGTTTCATAAAATCATACACAGTAATGAATACTTTTAATTCATAAATGCTTCCAAGCAGGAAAAGTACTTTTTCAAAAAGTGTCTCACTTTTTGTGCCTACTGCACTATTATGAGTTATTTAAAAAAATCATAGTTCATGGGATGATAATCAGAAATTGTGTTTGAAAAGAAATTTCACAATGAATTTAAAATTGAAAACTTCTTGCAAATAACATTAGTTCAAAAGAGAAAAAAAAAGACTAAAAGAATAAGCCTAAAATAACTGAGTGTAAAATAAAAAAGGAACAAAAGCATTTTCATTATTTTACACATTTAATTCAAGATCTACTCATGGAATTGTGAATCTATCTGCAAAAAGGTTTGAATTTAGCATTAAATATCCATTCAATATACAGTTTTGCATATTAAAACTGACTTTCTATAACTACAGAGTTCTGATACAAAAACAGCTCATTTGTAAAAGTGTTGCCAGATTTTTGCAAGTACCTATACATTTCATAGGTGGAGCCTCCTTTCCATCCTCATGATCTCTCAAATCATGATGATCCTCAAGTATTGAGAGGAAAGCCAATCAAATTGCATTTTTTTTGCACTCTAAAAACTTGGGATATTAAACTATGTATTTAAAAAGTAAGAGTAAATTAAACATTTCCCTTTCTAAGCTTGGTATATCATTTCTAAGCAGATAAATAAAGGACAGACAAATAATTAATAGATGCTTGTGAGATGTTTTTTTTTACAAATATCTGAGAATTTATTGTCCTGGTATAAAATACCAAATATAAAATTATTCTGCCACCTATATGTTATACATGCCTGGTTTACTAATTTGATGTTACCTGCCACCTATATTGTTATACATGCCTGGTTTTAAATTTGATACACTGGTGGGTTTTTGTTGAGAAAGAATTTACACTATATTTTTCATTTACATTATGCTTTAACTCTCCAAGTGAACAGGTACACAGTCATTGTAACAGTTGGTGGGCCTCATTAAAGGTCACTTGTAACTAGAACTATTACTGATCCTAAACTAGAGTAATAGTGGCTCAGAAAATGCTGGTTTCTGGAAAGGCCTGCTTTAATGATATCTACCTAAATGGTAACTTATGTCATCAGAGAGACATAGACCCCACCCCCTTATTACTGGAGGCAATTAAATGATGCTTGTTACTTACTGGCCTGTATCTCAATAAATTAAAATTTCCCCACAAGCAAACTAACCTTTCTCTTTCTAGAAGTAGACAGAATATGAATGTTCAAAACCAAGATTACTCTCATGATGTTCTCATACAAGGATCCAAAATCATAAGTTGGACATTAGGAAGGCATATTATCGTTACTCAGTACGAATGCCTAAGATGCTCTTTTAATATCTAATTTCATTGATGAAAGATTTCTTACAGCTAAATTTAGACCAAGAATTAATAATATCAATGTTATCTGCTTGTATGCCCAACCTAAGAATTCTGATGACAGCAAGGACCTGTTTTATGAAATTCAGAATATTTTTAACAGTTATAAAAAAAAACAATAATTTTGTATTAATGACTTCAGTACTCACACCAAGTAATTTAAATACATTTCCAATAAAAAAATAGATAAAAGCTACATTCTCCAATTTGCACTCTCTGATTTGCTAATTAGATAAATACACCAAGCCCTAGGAGCACATGGAAAATGAATAGAAACAATACACTACAGCCAAAAGCAGTAAAATATTTTTTTAACTCTAACATTTACTAAATGATTTGCTGACTACTGGTATTTTGTTTGTTTACAAGCAACTAAGAAATGTGATCTAATTGAAGATTTTTCTTTTGCAATTACTATTACCCAGTCATTAAAAAAAGTAAATGTTTCAGGCACATTTATTACATTACTTGTAACAAATTCACTTTAAGACACTTTTAGAAAAAAAATCTGAGATAAAATAATTTTTTTTTTACCTGTAATTGAAGAAATGGAAGATTAAAGAATTTATGTAAGAACTTGAGCCCAAACCCATTTCTCATAGAAGCTTCTGCATACCTAATTTGTGCACTTCCTTTTGGCCTAAATGCAAAGAGAAATGCTTTATTAAAATAACATTCCAATACACTGTTAACAATGACTGCTACTACTAAAACAGTAATTTTGTCATGTTCTATTCACTTTAGACTAAAAGAGTATATCTAAGGACAATTAAACGATTCATTCTGCAACAGCAAAAAACATTTTTACTTATATTCATTCAGTATACAGTTTGACGTAAATATTTTAATGCAAATAAGTATCAATGCAAGATATTTTGCATTGTAGAATACTGTTTGTTACAAACATTATCAACAAATATTTTACCTGCAAGAAATACATATCACTTCTGACAAATATAGAATGCTTGTTTTCAAAGATATTGAAGTTAATTTTCTGGCTTTATCACCCTCAAATGGTGACAATTTAAACTAATGGGGGATTAAAAAATTGCAAAAAGTAACTATATTTCGTTAGTAATTATTCAAACCAAAAGGGTTTTCTGAAAAGGATTTCTTTTTAAACAAACTGCTTTTTACCTTACTAGGAATAAGAAGGAAATTGCTGCTGTCATTTCACCCCCTTGACCATCATACTTAACCAAATTCCTACCACGAATATATTGTTTACAATTCCTACCACGAATATGTCATTTAAAATTTTGTTCTTTTCCAACTTTATAGTCCTCTAATGGTGCAAGGCCGTCCCGTGGCCGAGTGGTTAACGCGCTTGGCTACTAATCTAAGGGACCTGGGTTCGAGCCCCGGATTAAGGCATGGATGTGTGTGTCGTTTTTCTGCTGAGGTCCTGCCATCCTCACAGATCTTCTACTATGGCATATAAACTGACAGGCTACTGTCAGACCTCTGTGGCAAGCAACTGCTTGAGGGGGTATTTATTTTTATTTTTTTTTAATGGTGCAAATTAAACTACTGGAAGATTTGGTAAATATAAATTATAAAAAAGAAATTTTGAAAAATGTGAATCCTAATATCTTACTAGTACATATCTAACCTCCCCCCCCCAAAAAAAAACATATTTTCATCTATTAAAACAGTTGAATGTCAGACAGAAAACAAAGTGAAAACAAACAATGGCTCTTTTATAATAAGCTGAAAACAGCCAAATGCATAAAACTCAAAATTTTGTGTGCAAGTAATACAGCATACTGATTTTCAGGAATCAGCAAAAATACTGAAAGTATTAGACTTCTAATACAACATATATACTGTTTGTGATCAACAGGTGAAAACGTTATTAACATATTTGATAGATCAGATATGAGTGGTACTCTTGCTGCACAATCGACCAAACAGCCAAATTATAAAGACCATAAGATTCAAGTCACTTGGGGCTGATAGCATTAGTTAACTTTCACAGAAAAAAAACTAACAAACAACTCTCATGCACAGGTTTATGTCAACTCCAATGAATAGTATGTAGAGCTTGTGGACTGCAGAGGTAAAGGGCTTAAAAGACAATGTGGTCCACCCATTCACTTTTACTTAACCAGTTTTGCTTTATTTACGTTATATTTATCAGTTTGGGGATTTTTAATTTATTTTTAGTGGACTGTTCTGATCTCCTTCCGAGCTGCAGGAGTTGTGCATGCGCAACTCTGACCTGTTGACTCTTAACCACTAAAATGCGTGTTCAAGGACATGCCCTCTCTTGCTTCATAGCTTACGCGGCCATCAGTTTATGTAAATGTCTTTCCCGGCGTGCAACAGGACACGTGCAGGCTTTTGTACAATGCCGATATATCAGTGACGTGTGGTCACAAAGTGTTAGAAGTAAGTTAGTAGTGGAAGCAGGGAAGAAGTTAGTACCAGAGTAGGAGTTAGTAGAAGTTGAATGTAGTGATGAGTCGAGATGTAGTCGACATTTTCATTTGATGTTGGTGAGTTAAAATTTTGGAAATAAAATTTGTTTTAGAAACTTTTTAATCTTCGCTATTTTTCTCTTGAGCAATGTTAGCTGATAATTTTTGATTGTATTTTAAAATTTATCTTGACAATCATTTTTTTAATTCTTACTCGCTAAATAATGCCTGCTGGTATATATTGGAACCCTATTTCAACTTACTTGGCAAGTTATTATTGCCTGGTGCCCGATTTAAGATATCCGGAGTTTGAATAAATTGGATCAGATAAAAGGTCCAAAACTTTAAGTTATTAATCTTTGGACTTTTACAACAACTGAACATTGAATCTAAATATGCTGTAAGTTATTCCTTTTCACAATTCAAAAATAAACACCAAAGGTAAGGCTCAAAGAGAAGAAAATATTTAAAAAAGATCACACTCTGTAATGTTCCAAAGAAATGCAAAATACTTTTAAGTTTGGACCCTTTTTCTGATCCAATTAGGTTTATGCTCCGGATAGTTCAGTCGGGCACCAGGCAATAATTAACAAATTGCCAAATAAATAAATAAAGTTAAATTAGGGTTCAAAATACCAGCGAGCATTAATGAGTAAGAATTCAAAAATGATTGTCAAGTTTAAATATCTAAATATAATCAAAATTTAATTCACGTTGCTCAAGAGAAAAAATTAGTAAAGACTCAAAAGGTTTAAATAACAAACAAATTTATTTCCAAAAATCACTCACCAAAACTTCAATGAAGAAGATACATTAACTGGGCACTTTTCCGTGCTACATGTTTATGCTCTACTGAGCTCACTCACTTCTACATTACTGTTACTCCATTCTAACTGACTGTGCTATGTGCAGTGCACTTACTGTGCTGTGCTACTGTGACTAGCATGTCACCCGACTTTAACAAGAGCCGAACGTGTCATGTTGCACGCCGGGAAAGACATTTACATAAACTGATGAGCGACGCAAGCTATGACGCAAGAGGGGGCGTGTCCTTGTGCACGCGCTTTAGCGGGTGACAGTCGGAAGATCGGAGTTGTGCATGCTCAACTCCTAACTCTTGGAAACGAGGGCTGTGATGCCAAAAAGGAAATAAAAAATCCCCAAAATCATAAATATAACGTAAATTAAGCAAAACTGGTTAAGGTAAAGTAAAAGTGAATGATGGGGCATCACAACTCAAAGTTTTAAAAAAATAAACAGTCAAACCAAAAGTGCAAATGGTCTAATAAAAAAATCCAAGACTGATCTAGTCAAAATTCAAGACCAAAATGCTCATGAAAAACATTTTTTTATTTCAAAAAGGCAGAAAATCTTGAATCATGCAATATTTAAAAGCAAAAACAAACTGATAGAAACATTAACCCTTACCATGTCATGACTTATAAAATCAGGTTCACAAAGCCTGTATTTCAGAAACCCTAAAAAGTGCCTTTTTTTCCTATTCCTCAACTTGATATCTCAGAAAATAAGAAGCCCATTCTCTTGCACAAACTGCTATTAGAAAAGCCCAAATGACACCTTTGCCATAGATGCTGCTCTACCTTGCTGGAGCTCTCAGCCAGCTAGTGGCTGAGAGCTCCAGCAAGTTAATTGCATTATTTTGTAAACATCCAGCCATCTGTTTTTGCAATAAAATGAAGTCAGATGCCAAGAAAACATTTTTTTATTTGAGGTTTTCAGTCAATTGCATGAAAATACAGCCATATATGTTTTTGCATCATTTCGATATATTTCGTGATTAAAATTTATTTTAGCATTCCCAATTTATTTTTATCTATTATCGGATATCTTTTAAAAATGGAATATAAAGAGAAAAATCGATATTTCTTTGATCATGATCAGCAAACATCTGGTTTTGATTTCAAACCTAATGTGAATGTTAGGTTGTACATATCAGATATTTCAGAAAGTGCCCTTGTGTTTTCTTTCGTTGATGAAATACAGTTTAAAAGATAGTGATGGATACTTTATAAGGATATTAATCATAATGGATTACTTTAACAGGAAAATCGAGAATTACTTTTCTAAACTAAATTTTTCATTGACTCAGAGTGATTAAGATGAATTCTGACTTCTCAGATTCTGAATGGGATATCAATTTCCATCATTTCTAGAATTATTTATATTGCTTCACAAATATATACTATAATCAGAAAGAATAATTATTTGAGGCTTGACCAAGAATTAAATCGTTAGGCATATGTGAAGACTTAAAATGGTAGCTTACTTTGTAAGATATTTCATTATAACATTATTAAAAAAAATTTAATTTTAAACGATAGGACTTTTTAGTATTATTTTTAATTAAATTTAAGTAATTTCGTAACTAGCATTCAGAATTCGTAATTTCTAATAATTTCTAATAATATGTAATTTTTGCCATTTTCATCAACTTAAACTTTTCTCTAGGAGTCAGTATATAATGCAAATTGATCTGGAAGGGTTCAATCTCAAATTTCAGATATTAAAATAAACTATATTTGCTTTGAAATATTTTTAATTTCTTCACAACTCTTTATTCCTTTATAGTTATTTAGTTTCTTTTTTAATCTTTTTTAAAGCAAAATAAATTTTTGTAAACTACCATATTACTCTTTAGAGTTTCATCATCACCATCCGCAAGCAGCCATGGGCTATGGAGGTCCAACCAGACCATGCAGTTTAATTCTCCAAGCATATCTGTCCTGAGCTACATCTGCTGCATCCGGCCACTGCACACCAATTCTAACAAGGTCCTGTTTGACATTGTCTGCCCACTGCATCCTAGGTCTCCCCCTCTTTTTGACGTCTTTAGGCACACTGTTCATAACCCTATTTGCCAATCAATAATTATCCATGCGGGCAACATAGCCAAACCAAAGGAGTCAGTCTCTGCACAATATAGTGCTCAGAGGAGGTTGCAGACTCCTTCGTCTAACCTCTTCATTATTTACAAAGTTGAACCACCTAATACCCAAGATACTGCATAAGCATCTAGAATCAAAAGTATCAAGTTTTCTGTTATCATGTTTACAAAACATCCAAGTTTCACTACCATAACTAACTCTAGAAAGAACCAAACTATTATACAGTCTAATTTTAGTCTTTAGCTGTATACACCTATTTCTCCACACTCTACATTGATTCCTAAAAGTCCCAGAGGAAATCCCTATTTGCCTGTTAATCTCATGCAGCACATCACCAGTATCTGTTACATAACTCCCAACCACAAATTATGACGATCAACAGAGTCGAAAGCCTTTTTGAAATCAACAAAGCTAGCAACCAAAGGTTTCTGAAACTCTAAACATTTCTCAAGAATCTGCCTAAGTGAAAATATCTGATCCACACATCCCCTACCACTTCTGAATCCACATTGCTCATCACGCAATTGACTGTCAACCAGATTCTTAATTCTATTAAGCACAATCATGGAAAGAACCTTACCTGGAACGGAGAGTAGGCTGATACATCTATAGTTATCACAAGAACTGCAATCACCTTTTTTTAAAATTAGGGATAATAATAGCTCTGGTAAAATCCTTAGGCACCATGCCTTTATCATAAAAGATATTCAAAATTTCAGTCATCCATGTGGTAAAAATATTTCTGTAGTAATTTCATCTACCCTGGGGAATTACGAATCTTTCTACCTCTGAGCAGTGCTTTTTTGCACACCATGGGCTAAATGACCAGGTCAAATGGACCCTGAAAGCTCAGAGAAGGTTGGGGGAGGGGACCCACTGGAACAGCTGTTGGGAGACAGATGGTAGACTCCCGCCAAGGCCATCCAGCGTGTTCTTTAACATGCACAGGGTATCACTCTCCCGCACACGGGGCCACGGCTTAACGTCCCATCCGACGGATTGCAGCCTTTCCAAGCCCATCAGTGTCCCCTACTGACCTTGGGCAGGGTGGGGAGTTTTGCGGAGAAAAGTCTAAATGCTGACCCAGCTGGGACTCGAACCTGGGAACTGCAGATTACGAGCCAGGTGCACTAATGACTGAGCCACCCCCACCCCCTATTTATAGTTTAAATTTAGAAATAGGCCAAAAGAACTTCAGACTGTGTTATAGGGTAAACATTAAAGCCATTAATGCATCTATCATCATTACAAACAATGGGAGTAGAATTAACTACAGTGTTTAGAACATCACTGAATGATGATGAGGATTCTGTCATGGTTTAGAACCATGACAGAATCCTCACCTTCTATAACCTTACCTTGTTTATCCTTCAATCTCTGTATACCTGTCCATTTTCTACCACACAAAACATTAACTATCTGGTACAGTTCTCTGCTGTTGTGCTGCCTAACTGCTTCCTCGGCTTTGTCAGTCAAGCCATCTAATCTAGCCAAAGATTCTTCTCAGCAGCTAATTGATCCTTTACACATTTATTAAGCTCTCTGTAATGCTTTCTATTAGGACTAGTAATGTATTGATTAAGGACATTCCTGCAGTTCTTTCTTTCTGAAATAAGCTCAAGTGCCTTATCACTCAAATAATTCTGCCTCCTCTGCTCCTTGCCAATTGAAAAAAAAAATGGCATTACGCATTGTTTGCATAAACAACCAAATAATTTTGAAAAAAATTAAATTAACGAAAAATTTAAGCCATTATGAGAGAAATATTACAAATTATAAATATTAAGATAGTAAAATACTTCAGAAAATATGGCAAAATTGTTTTAAATTTTTTACTCAATTTAAAATGCAAAAAATGCTATAAAATTATACTTGTCTTTATTTTTAATTTTTGTCGCTTTCTTAATCAATTTAATGTTCTTTCTTTTGATATATACATGGCCTATTTCTATTATTTCTTGTTTTTTTTTATTCTAAAGTTTACTTATCTGACCTAACACAGCTGGTGAAAACCCTGGACTTTTCTAAAAGTATGGTACAGAGAAAAAAAAATTAAAAAAAGAGCTTTTTCTTGTTTTGTTACTAAGAAATAGTCTTTCTATTCATATGCACTATAATTATTTCCGTCTATTAGGTTTTCTTTAAATAAATTTTTATTTGAATTGACAGATGCATTTTTTTTCACTGACTCTATAAAAGCCCTATTAAAACAAAAGTTGTCTTTTTTTGTCAAACGTTTTATTTTCAGAAAATCCAGAATTAAATGCTGATTAATTTGGCATACAATATGCCTTAATTCCTTTCAGTAGTTATTTGGCAAAAAGCTTTTTTGCCTGAACATAGTTGAAAAAATCCCTGGTCACAGGGTACAATTCAGTTTTTTAGACCTGGCATGGTAAGAGTTAAAGCATTAAAGATTAATGCAATTTTTAAGAGTTAAAGCATATTATCAGAATGCAAAATCCTTAAATGCAGGGATAATAACAGTTTTATCTATCTGTGTGGGAGATGTTTGTTTATTTATTGAGTTCGGGGATTGAAGTTTTATCAGCCAGAAAATTTTAACCAAACTTACGGAGAGAACAAGCTCCCTTGTTCAAAATAAGTTCAAATATAAAATATTTGGATGCTAAAACCTCAAAAGTGATAGGGTGATAGCACTTAGGAATTCCTGATAAACATTTTTAAACCTAGCTATTAATATACACATTATTATCCTTAGGCCACTATGGTCTATGAGTATCAATTGGAAACTTCTCAGCATTATCATGAAAAATATCAAAACAAGAAAAATTATCACAATTCAATAATGAAACACTCACAAAATGCATTTCAAAACAGCAAAAAATATATATTCTAATCATAGAACTGTGCATATGCTCACCTCTCTAAGCTTTCAACATAAAATCTCACTTGATCTTCAGTGACTGTACGATGATGGCCCATATCCCTATGATTTGCCAAAACTAATACTGGAATATGATGTGGAATTTGTGGCAACTCTCTCTGAATATATGAGAAGGTCCTAGATTCATAGAGCACATAATTTTAGTTTTTACAAGCTAATCAACTGTAATTTCTAATTAACACATTTGAATTTGCAAAAAAAAAAAACTGTTTAAATCTATTTCAAACACAGCATCATTGATCACAGGTTTGTGGTTCACAGATCTGGAAATTCAGATTCAGGATTCTGAAAATTTTTGGACCAAGGTTCATCAGTCACAGAGACACCACATAAAGTTTTGAAATAAACTAACATTAATTTAAAATTACTATGAAACTTCCATCATATTGAAGAATTATCTAAAATACTCAATGTGAGAACATTAATTGTAACTTGTAACAAAATATCATCAGTTACAACAGAAAAACAGAATATTTTTCACTAAATATTCAAAACAAAGAAAACCATTTAAGAAAGCACACAATATATATTTACTGTAACATTGTTACTATGCAGCAGATAATTTGTGGCATACACTTGGAGATATGTAAAAGCTATTACTGATTAAGAAAAATATGCTGAATCTATACCCTACTAATGTTAAGATAATTGTTCAACATCTTATATATTCCTTCATTTAGTGCTACTTGGCTGTGTTTTCACGTGGAAATTTTTCTTTTCTAATATTGTAAAAACTTCTCAAATCAAACCAGTTGGGTTGTTTTACCTCTAAGCAAAACTTATGTCCACAACAGGCTATGCCCAGGTTATAACTGCTCCAAGGGGTCTTAGAGCTGGAAAGGGGATCCCCTTTAAACTGTTAGAAAGTAGATGAAAGTCATAACCAAGACTATCCAGTGTGTAATGTGCACAAGGCATGGCTCTCTTTCACACAAGGCCATAGCTTAACAACCCATCTTATATATGGAACCATTCTAAGATTATCAGTATCTCTGTTTCCACTGAAGGCAAATTACGGTTTAGCAAAGAAAATCAAACACAGTGAGAATTCAAACCTGAGAGTAACAGTTCAATCAATGACAAGCTATCAAGTGAGCCAAGCTCCATCTCCTCAAAGCAAGGTCAAGCTTTCGTGAATGTATTAATCTTCAAATAAATGGTGCCAAAATATGTACACACACCGGCCACTGAATTAGAAACCTTTATGCAGATGTATGCAAACGTCACTGCACAGCATATATGCAAAATACACATGCATCACCACATGATCTAGGCAACTATTTAAGACCACTGTTCGTCAGTAATCATCAGTTGTGTTGATTACAATGGAAAAAACAAAGGATCTTTTGGGATTCGATTATTGTGGGTGCCCATCTGGCTGGAGTGACAATTTTAAAAACAACAGAACTGACTGATTTCTCAAAAGATATCTTGAGTTTTTAATCAATGGAAAAATACCCACATTGCTTGCCTAAGAGGCATAAGTGTGGCGTGACTGTCAGGAACGAGATCGCCATTGTCTGAGAAGGCTTGTATGGAGAAACAGGACTTCCTATGTGCAGCAATTGACTGAAGCATTCAATGAAGGCTTATTCCCAACCCATATCTTAGTGAATTATGTGCAGGGAATTGAAAAGTATTGGTGTTAGTAGCCACATGCCTATATGGAAATCTCTGATTTCTGCAAAGAACAGAAAGTTCATCTACAGTGGTGTCAGGAATACAGTGACCAAACACCGGAAGACTGGAAAAAAGTCATGTGGTCCAACGAGTTGCAGTACACCTTGTTCTGTACCAATCGTAGGCAGAGTTTTGTGGGAGCCCCATGAAGCAATGGACCCAGCTTGTCTAGTAAACACAACTCAAGGTTCTGGAGGCAGTATCATGGTGTGGGGCATATTCTGTTGGTACAGAACAGGTCTCCTGATATTGCTGGAAGTCAGGTGTCCTCCAAAGATTATCTGAACATTGCTGCCGATCAAGTCCATCCTGCAATGTTGACTTTTTATCCAGCAGGTGACAGCCGTTTCATGGACAACAATACTACTGTCCATCACACAATATGTATTCAACAGTGGTTCAGTGAGCATGACAGCGACTTCCACTATCTTCCCTGGCCACCACAAAGCCCGGATCTGAACCCTATTGAGAATGTATGGGACATGTTAGAAAAACAGATCCAGGAGCAAAGTCCTCTTCAGTCAAATCTGAGCCAGTTAAAGGATTGTCTGGTGGGTTGGGTTGTTTTACCTCTGAGCAGGCCTTTTTTGCATACCATGGGTTAAATGGCCAGATAATTTTCTCTCATTGCATAAGAAAACTTGCCATTTACAATTTTCAAAGCACACACAATCCAAAACAAAAATTTAATCCTTTTTTCCTCACATATGCATTTGTAAAAATATATAATTAAGCCAAATGCAAAACTTCCTATGACGAGAGAAAGTAATACATCTAACATTTCCCAACAAGCACAAAAAATGTCATCAAACTTGCTCTTGAAGAATGCAGAATTAATCATCCATCAAATATGGCAAAAACTTGGAAAAACAAGTCATTAACTCCCTGCCGCCACCTCCATAAAATTACTTTTTCTTCACAAATTTAGCTACATTTAAAAATAAATTTAGAAGGGTATGGCCGAGTGGTTAGCGCGCTTGGCTAGTGATCTACGGGACCTGGGTTCGAGCCCCGGGTAAGGCATGGATGTTCGTGTTGTTTTCTGCTGAGGTCCTGCCATCCTCTCAGATCTCCTACTGTGGCATATAAACTGACAGGCTCCTGTCAGACCTCTGTGGCAAGCAGCTGCTTGAGGGGGTATTTATTATTTATTATTATTTGCATAAACAGCAAATTTTTCACTAAATCTAACAAAATTTGCTTTTCTTTAACAGTTTTTAAAAAGTATATAAAATATATTAAGAGGATTTTTGCAAAATCACTTAGAGTAAAACTGAGAACTATTTTACTGGAATATTAAGGAGATGAAATTTTAGCATTATTTTGAAGGTGATAGTTTCAGCACAAAAGATTTTTTTTTAAACTGAAAACACTACAGAACTAAGATATTTCTTTTAACTTATTTTCAAACATCAATTAACTTCTAATAATAATCATACCATTGTTTAGTGATGTCCAGCATCATGATTACTCCATTAGTACCTTTATATACATCAATGAATTCAGCGTCCAAGGCAGCTTCTTCAGGAACTTGCTTTAATAACAAAAAGTGTTCAAAAAACTTAAATGATTATATTATTAAAATGTTGAAATAGCCATATTCTATAAAATCTAAAAAAAAAACGTATCTAATGTTTTTATACATATAGAGCAAAAGTGGTCAATATTTTATTTAAAAAAAAGGGGGAGGGGGCTGCTCTAAAACTTGGAATATTTGCAGTGCTTAAATTCTTAAGAGAAAAAAATTAACACTAGCAGTGCTAACTTCCAAATTGCTGCTAACAAGTTGCTATGAAAACTTCCAAAGAAAAAAAAGCAGATACTGAAAGATACTTAATTTATCTCAGAGTTAATTTAATGCTGCTTAACAATTATTGTATCTTCATTCAATTATTCACAAAGCCTTAAGAATTTCACTTGGTAAAATTTTAATTTGACAAAGCAAAATATTTACAAAAGGGATAAATTTGAGGCATTGCAGACATTCAGAAAAGAATCACTGTGGTCACATAGTGGCCAATAATTCGGCACCTGTGATATTGAGTTAGAATCATCCAGCTATAACTAACAGAAAGATCTCTGGCATACCTCAGTCAAAATGTACTTAATTTTGATCAAACAGGAAAGAAATAAAACACGTCACATGTTGCACCTTAACAGCTTGTTTTAAAATACAGCAGAAACAAAGCTATCCATGTTCTTACTACTGCTGATGCCATATACTGAATTTCCAATAAGCACTAGTGCAACTACTGCACAAACCTGGAACCCCACGACCTAACACAAACCAGATTTTAGAACATTCAGATTTTTTGAAAGTGCTGCACAGAGTATAAATATCCAGGGGAAATTAAACTATTGCAGGATAAAACAAAGCTTTTTCACAGTCTACATAATGTATTTCAAAATTTAATAAGAGATCACACGACAACATTTTAAAATACATATACAAAATGTAGGTAAATAAACATACAAAATATTAGCTTATTATCTTCAGGAAACATACTACCTGTTTCACCATCTAACTGTTGTAATGTGGAGTACATTACGCGAAATATATAAGTGGACTTCTTTACTGCTGCTATCTTACAAATCCCTGTGTAACTGTTGGGTTAGGTTGTTTTACCTCTGAGCAGCAGTTTTTTGCACACCATGGGCTAAATGGCCAGGTCACAAGGACCACAATGACTCAGAGAAGGTTGGGGGAGGGGACCCACTGGAACAGCTGTTGGGAGACAGATGGTAGCCTCCCGTCAAGGCCATCCAGCGTGTTCTTTAACGTGCACAGGGTGTGGCTCTCCCGCACACGGGGCCACGGCTTAACGTGCCATCCAACGGACGGTGGCCTTTCCAAGTCCATCGGTGTCCCTTACTGACCGTGGGCAGGGCAGGGAATTTTGCGGATAAATCTCAATGCTGACCCAGCTAGGACTTGAACCTGGGAACTACAGATTACAAGCCTGGCATGCTACCGACTGAGCCACCCCCGCCCCTACGTAGTATAGAATTGAGAGATATAATAAAAAACTTCCTAATGGTAAAATGTTAAATCATAATGTATGCAAATGCTTCCTCTTACCAACCCTTAGCTACACAACTTCTATACATAAAAAAATACTTAAAATTAAAATCTAAAATTTATGTAAAAATATAGACTTCTGTAACATGTACCTAAACATATTGCAAAACATTTGCAGCCTGCAAAATGGTTCTAAAGTTCATGAATTTTGGTGTGAAGCAGTGTGTTCACCATACCATAGCAGAATAAAAAATAAATTCACCCTCAAGCAGCTTCTTGGGTTACAAAATTTTTTAAAAGTATTATCTTCTCTTGATTCACAGCAACCATTAGGTTTATTTAAAGCCACTATCTTTACTATTATATTCTGCCAATACTGAGTATAGGGGGAAAATTGCCTTGAGCCAGGTGGGATCTGAACCCATGACCTCCTGATAACTATCAGGTGCTCTGGCCACTGATCAAAATTTCTCCTGTTGCAGTTGTTGAGTCCCATACCCTAGTCCAGTGATTCCCAACCTTTTCTGGACCATCGTCCCCTTCAGAAGAGAACAAAAATTTCAATGCCCCCCTAGTCCATAATAGTTAATTTTATATGAAATATTAAAATATTGTTGCATATTATCTGTACCTAATTTATCTGTTTATTTATCTATTAAAAATCATAAAGCAGATATTAATAAAACGACAACCAAATGTACAATAAAATTGCTTATAGAAATTTAAAAAATAAACACAGAATCAATAAGAAATAAAATATAATGAGATAAACACAAAATTAATAATAAATAAAAGAAATTAATGAGATGGTTGAGGCTGGTGGAGTGTTAACAATTTGTTAATGTTGGGTTCCAATTTCATTAACATCAATCGCAGATCACCACGTTCAGTGATATGTAGTCTGTTCCACTTCTTGGACAGTAAATTAGCTACTGCACTGAATCCACGCTCAGCCATATAGGACGAAGGAAATGCGATTAAAAACTTCTGTACTATTTCCCACAATCTAGGGTAGAGAACTGGTATTGATTTTTGAAGCCAGAACTCTTGGTATCCATGTTTGAATTTTACTTTGAGTGCTTCATTAGTCGTGAGTTCTAAGAGTTCCTCTTCCAAATTTGATGATTCTTCAGTATCTGTGTTTGCGAAAGGATCTGAAACCCAACTCGGTATATTCATGTTTAAAATATCTTGGAAACGCTCCGTAAAATCAACATGAAGAACTTCCAAGTGTTGGCAGTAAGTAAGTAAATCTTCCGGTTTTGCAGAGACTGCTGATAATGTGGGAAAATGGTTGTATTCACCTCTACCTAGATTTCGTTTGAATAGAAGAAGTTTTCCCGCAAAAGCAGCTATGACGTTTTTTGTTTTAATTAAATTCAACTCATCACCTTGCAATTGTAAATTAACTTGATTAAATATTTTAAACAGGTCTGTCAAATAAGCGATGTCATTTTTTGACGTAATCAGGTTTTCACGCAATTTTTCGTCTCTGTCTTCAAGAAAGTCCAGTACTGTCAAATAGATTGAAAAAACGATTCAAACACCTTTAGAGAGCCAACATACTTCTGTGTGCAGCAGCAAGTGATTGTAATCTTCATCATTTTCATTACAAAGCTTACCAAATAATCAGTCATTCAATGAATTGCTTCTAATCTTATTGATTGCTTTAATAACATAATGGAGAGACGTATGCAGACGTTCATTCAAAGTTTTTGCAACCAAATGCTGACGATGAATAATACAATGTACAGTGAGTACATTTGGTACTGCTTGTTTCAAATGCGCTATGAAACCCTTATGACGCCCTGTCATTGCTGGAGCACCATCAGTAGCAGCAGACAAAATATTGCAAATAGGAATTTCTTTCTCTTGAAAAAACTTTTGTATGGTATTAAATATAGATTCTCCCTTTGTATCAGATACCAAATTTTTAGCAAATAATAACTCTTCATGAATTTTTTCTTCTTTTATAAATCGTATGTATGATAAGAGTAGAGCTTCGTTATTTGGTAGAGCTGATTCATCGAGTTGAATGGAAAATTTGCAAGTCTTTAAGTAATCACATAATGTTATTTCAACGTCTTTTGCCATTTCATCTATTCTTCTTTGCACTGAATTATTACTGAGAGGAATTTTTTTGATGATATCTGATAGTGTCTTATGATGAAGAACAGTTTTTAATATCTCTTTGACTGCCGGCAAAATTAATTCCTCGCCAATTGTGTGTGGTTTTCCTGCTTTTGCGATTAACAATGAAACGTTATATGAGGCTCGCAGTCCATCATCATCATCTTGTTTAGAAGATGACGCAAAAAGGTTTGACATAGTTCGCTGTTTTAAATATTGCTTTTCCAGTTCTTGAAAATAGGATAAATCTTTGTTCTTCTTATCAGCATGCATTTTATTTAAATGCTCTTGTAGCCTAGAAGGTTTCATAGCTTCATTTGAAAAAACTTTTCGGCAAATTAAACACATAGGTAATGATTGGTTTGTAGGAGAGTATGTAAATCCATATTTCAAATACTCAATACTGTACTGCTGGCATTTCTTTTTAGATGTAGATTCAGACATTTTCAAATACAAATTAACTTCTCAACAGATTTATAGATAGTTATAAAAAAAATGTTTATAATGACTTCTAACACTTATCACTCTATTTACCACGGCAAAGCACATAAAAATAATAAAACATTCCTAGAGCTATCGCTTTTATAGATTTGATTTTGTGCATGCATTAACTTGTACGTTTGCGATGCCGGCGCACTTGCTCCGTAAACAAGTCATTTCAAGCTCCCATATTCTTGTCGAAACATGTTAAATTGCATGAACCGCGTGTTTGCCTACCAACTTGCAAGGACTTGTCACAGTCAATCTATTCTAAACTAAAACAAATTAGGTATAGGTATACCTAATGCTAATTTAAAAATGCTTATTAACGCGATAACAATAAGATAATTTACATAGCTAGATAAAATATTTATTCATGAAAACAGGTATTTTCAAAGTATTTTATTATATTAAAAAAATAATTATAAAAAAAAATATTAAATATAATAAATTTATTATTATTATATTATTATTGCATCAAGGTTGATTTGCCTATCAGGACGGACACACATGTCCAACATAATAAGCCTGATATAGTAAGTGCATGTAAAGGTATTGAATGAGATTACAATTATTGAAGTAGGAATAACATCTCAGGATAACCTGGTTGAAAAGAAGAGGAAGTATGATCTGCTGGCTAATGAGTTGAGCCTAATTCACAAGTGTAATGTTAATATTATACCTTATGTTCTGATGTGGGATGGTATTGTAACTACGTACCATAAAGCATACTCAAAGCGACTTGGAGTGGGAAAACATATTGAAGCTTATATCCAATCTGTGTTCTTGAAGAGAACTTTTGAGAGCATCTCAGTCGACTTCAGATGTACCAGTACGCTAGTAGGCGGTAGCAGGGAACTTATTGTCCAAGCTGCAGTTGAAAAGCTGTACATGACGGATGAGGTAGTGGATGACCAGAATCACCAGGAAGACACCACAGAATAGAAGAGATAAAAAGGTTGTCACAGAAAATTCCATTAAATTTATTTATTTATTTGACCACCCCTCTTGACTGCCTCAACGCCCCCCATTTGCCTCTGGATCCGCTAACGCCCCCATGGAAGGCTCCAGCGCCCACTGGGGGGGGGGGGGGGGGTATCACCCCCATTGGGAATCTATGCCCTAGTCTCACCTAGATGTCATGATTGCAGATAAAGTTGCCATTATTGGAGCTATTTCAGGCTCATGCACAACACCAGAAGAACACCAAGACAATCCAACTGCTATTTCTTTAGCATATTTTTTTTCATTTCTCCATGCATTGTAGGTATTTAATAAAATCTCTCCATGCATATAGGTACAGTTAAAAGTACACTTTTCAAAAACTGCCAGATTTATGAGGTTCTACTGTGCATAGCTTGTTTTATTTTTCCAATTAACACTAAATCTTGTAATTCTTTATCTGCAGCATGTGATTACTCAATTAGTACACTGGCTCTAGTTTTTGGTTATAACACTGAACTTCAGTATAGCTTAAATGGAGTTAAAATGGAAAATTTTCAAAAGGAAATATTGCAGCTTAATAAGAGATTATGTGAAAAACAGGGTCAGAAAAATATTTCTTCTTGCAAAAAGAAATATGAAAATCAAAAGCAGAATAGGTGATTAATATCAAGTACACTAAAGGAAATTGTTTGGGTTTCTTTTCCTTCTACGTTCACTTAAAAATCTAAATGAATAGCTCAAGCTTTTAAAACACTAGTAAGAGACAGATACACACATCACTTGCCATTCTTTACATGGAATGGATCCTGTTTCATTAATACATTTGTATTCTATATTAATAATCACATCTGATTTACATTGAAGTCCCGTGCGAGTTTGTAGAACTTGTCAGGATTAAAATTACAATACAGTCTGGCAACACCAAAGCTTTTCCAGTTCAAAATTTTGCCTTGTTACAAAAACTCACAATAGGCAAATAAATGCAGCAACTAATTATCATTACATCACAAAATAAAAAGAATATCAAAATAAAACGTCAAATATTACACCATCTCAAATTCTCAACAGATGCTACACTACAACGGAAAAAAAAAATCTTCAAGAATTAATCTTACTAACCAATGCATTTCTGCATTTCAAAATTGATATCTACAGCTTAAATAAAGTATACTACACATATAGAGTCTATTTACCTCAGTTACTTTATTATCTAACTTAAGGCCTTCTATTTTTTTCCTTTTCTTTCCTTTATCAACTACATCCCATACTTCAACCTTCACAACATCATCGGTTGCTTTGTAATTCCACTGAATGCTAGTCACCTAAATGAAATATACATAATTCTTTTGTAAATAAATCACAATTACACATAAATGGATAAAATTTCTTTACTTTTTATATAAATACCAAATCCAGGTACATATGTATATACAGCTAAATATTGAGTATATCTAACATTCATTTGTGCTTTAGTAGTTTTACATTTAAAAAGAATAGAAATTTAGTTAAAGGAGAGCATTAGAACTGCTTAACAAGACATCAGTGAAGCAAAATTAAAACAATGGAACTGAAATCGAAATTAAGAGTAGTCAATATTCTAAATATGGTGGATCCATTGCAAGAGTTATGTTTGGGAGGCCCCCTATTAATCCACAAATTCCCTAAATACATTATAGTAAAAAAAAATTACATTAAATCTTTTCTATCTCCAAATTAATATAGAACAAGAAAGTTGAACTCAGTGAATCAATTCACAATAAATCAAAAATGTAATTCCTTCAAAACCAAAATTGTGGCATAATATCAAAAGACGCAAGCACTAAAAAAAAATCTATAGGCTATATCTAGGTTTATCAGATGTCACCTTTTAACTGGGTAAATCCTCTATTTTAACACCAATGGAATCTTTTGTTATGTTTGGCTGAAATGCCCTTTTCAATTACTCGAAAAGAATAAATTGACCTTTGTTCTTACAAATCAATTACTATTTGTTATTTAGCATTAACAATTAAATTTAATAGTATTAACAATTACTAATATGACTAAAAATAGTATTAACAATTACTATTTGTTATTTTAGAACTAGCAAATCATGGAATACTAAGAAAAGCAAGAAATCAATTGCAGTAAGCATTCTGTCAAGTCCTTAAGGCAGTTAGATGACACTTAAATAACATTGCACAGATTACCCATGCACACAGAACAAAATGCATGCTATTATGGCTACTGTTAATTGGCAGATAATGATGCCTAACATGTAGGGCTGCACTTGCTTCAAATGATGGCTACTCATTACATTAACATGCATTTTTTGCCAAACAAAGGAATTAAAGAGAATGTTAATTGCATTTTTGACTTTTATTTTACAGATAATTACAAAATAACTTTACAAATGCAAACATTTATAACTATTTGTCACATAAAAGAAAAAACTCGTAACAATGAAAGAAATACATTGCTTGTAGATGATCAATATGGGTGTCATAAATGATGCATCAGATAACCTAATAAAATTCTGTTTTCTCCTATTCTACATAGCATCTGGTCAAAAATGATAATCCCATCCTTCAGTTCATTGAAGGGTCGTAGAATGGTTGGTGATACATTTATCTTTGATAGGATCCCCACAGAAAGAAATCAAGCAAGGATTAGGTTCTGTATTGCACTTCCTCTACACTTGTGCAATCTACAATTTTTGACTTGCATACAGCAACACTTCTTGTCAACTTGTGAAAATGACAACTTTATGTATTTCTTCATTGTTATGTCATTTATTTTCTTTTGTGTGATAAAGTATTTACATACATTTGAAAAAGTTGCACAGCTACTTTGTAATTACCCTGTATGAATACAGGGTATCTCAAAAATATAGGTACAAACTTTTAGGGGAGGTAGATAACATCTAAAGGAATGAGAATTGCATAGGAACCCCCCCCCCCCCCCCCCCCCCCCCGGAAACGTCATGGGAATCCCCCGGAAATGTCATGGGAAAGTGGTAGCAGAGGTACAAGATCTGAAAGGACACAAGACAGTGATTAATGGGAAAACATTTATTGGACATAATTATTACAAATGCATACTAGATGATACACTTCATAATGTTATAGCAGATGCTCGAAGTTTCCATCATGACACCGACGGAGCATTGATTGTCAGACACGGTCGAACACACCTGGAGTTTCTTTGATAGTAGCAGCAGTGCAGACGAGCCTTGCCACGAGATCCATGTCAGACACCATAGGCGATTCATACACGGTAGCTTTGAGCCCCCCCCACAGAAAGAAATCAATGCTCGTTAAATCAGGTGAGTGTGGGGGCCAGTCAACTGGTCCAGCATGCCCAATACATCGTTGTCCAAATGCGCACGAACACACCTTCCATAATGGGGAGGTACCCCATCATGTTGAAACCACATGTTGCATCTCACATTTGCTGGAACATGGGCAAGTAAGCCTGGTAGAACCTGTTCCAGAAAGATCAGATACTTCGCAGAGGTCATGCGGGATGGTAAAAGGCATGGCCTGACTAAGCAGTCGCCGACCAAACCTGCCCACACATTTACTGCGAAACGATGTTGTGCCACTTGGGTGTGCACACCTTGGAGGTTCTCGTGAGCCCACAAATGCGCATTGTGCTGATTGAATACGCCATCCCGAGTGAAACTGGCCTCATCAGTGAACCAAACATAAGCTGGGAAATTCACATCTTGGGCACTTTCTTGGAGATACCACTGCGCAAAACGCACACGTGCAGGATGATCTGTGGGGAGAAGTAACTGAACCCTTTGGAGATGAAAGGGGTGTAAGGATTCGCTGTGTAAAACACGCTGTACACTGCAATGAGACACTCCTAAGGCAGAGGCAACGGCACGTGTGCTGGTACTAGGATTAGTCTCCATGGCATCCAACACACTTTCTTCCATGGCGGGAGTACACGTCAATCGTGGCCTGCCCTCACTTCTGCTACCTCTTAATGACCCATAATCGCACAAATTTTGATGTGCATGCGCAAACAAACAGTGGCCCGGTACATGTCTGTGGTGGGAAGCATTCTTGATACATTCGTTGAGCAGCTCGTCCGTTGCCCTCAGTTATTCCATACATTAAGTACATGTCTGCCAGCTCCCTCTTCAAATACCTTTGCATGTTCTTCGTAAGCCGACTACTGCTCAAATGAGGAAATCCGAAATTTCCCCTCTAGCACACTGATGAACAGCGCCACCTACTGACTTACGGTGACGTTTCCGGTTATGGGTTCCTATGAAATTCTCATTCCTTTATATGTTATCTACCTCCCCTAAAAGTTTTTACCTATATTTTTGACACCCTGTGTATATATATATATATATTGCACCATTACAGTTATAATACCCAAATCGAAATTTAAATTATATAAACTCTAATAATCAGTCAATAATAATAAATAAAAATAAATACCCCCTCAAGCAGCTGCTTGCCACAGAGGTCTGACAGGAGCCTGTTAGTTTATATGCCATAGTAGAAGGTCTGAGAGGATGGCAGGCCCTCAGCAGAAAAACTACACAAACAGCCATGCCTTACCCGGGGCTCAAACCCAGGTCCCTTAGATCAGTAGCCAAGCGTGCTAACCACTCGGCCATGGGACGGCTAGTCAGTCAATACTTCTGGTAAATTTATAAGTTGCATTAGTGGATAAATGACAGAGCAGGTGCTAATTTAATGGTTAGAACATTAACATAATCTGAAGAAATGTGGATTAGAGTCTCACACATCAGCAAAATGTTTTCCACAAAAGTACTGACATAAACTCTGATTCCTACAAAATGAACCTTTGTAAAATTTAATATATTTCATATTCATACTATAAATGAACAACGATTTAGAATTTGTCTTAATTGTATTTAAATGTGATTTTTGTTTATGATAATATCAACTGTTTTTTTTTTATCCAGAGTAAATTTAATGAGGTCCAGACCTAGGGGAATGAGGGAGCATGCTTTTCCTCTTTTGAGAATTTTATTAACTGAAATAGGAATGAAAAAAAAAAAACTTATTACAGATATTTGTGCAAGAATTTAATAAAAACTTAAATCAGAGGGGGAAAATATACACTGGAAAGGCATTCCAGTCTGTTCTACTTTGTTCTTGTCAGTTGGCCCTAATTTAAATTCTTTTAGATCCAGATCTGAATCTAATACATAAATGAAATTAGAAAAAAATTCTTTTCTTATCACTTAAATATGGCACCTGGACTGAAGCTGTTATATACATAAGATAGGACGCTTTTATGGACTATGCATGCTATGAATATCCTATGAATACATTAAAACAAGTCTGAATAAATAATGCACTGCATCTGAATGAATAATGCATGCACCATATTCAGGTTGGGTGAATAAATAATGTACTGCACTTGAATAAATAATGCATGCATCCAGTACAATTCTGAAAAAATAATGCACTGTATTCTGAATAAATAATGTACTGCACCCTTTAAATATATGGTGAATATGTCCTATAAACATATTAATAAAACTAAAAAACAAAGAAAGTTACTTTTTAAAAACCATTTTCAGTGATGCCTTTAATTTTCTAAACTTTTATGGACTAAATATTTTAATTAAAAATAGTGAAATTCACACCCAGACCCACAGTTCAAAGAGTTAACAGCAAAAATAGAAAATAAAAAATATGAAAACAGGTATTTGACAACTTGGATTAATAGTGAGTCAAACAATGTATAAATGATTTCCACACAAAAAAGGTAACCTACTAAAAATTCGTAACATTTATCTAATTAATGTTTTATTAAAGTAAATTTGCACTATTTTGTTTTTGATTTCCCAATTCTCAAGAAATGCTTCACACCTAAAGAACATAAAATATGAAAATCTTACTTGAATTTCTTCTGTTGGAATATATTCTTCCTTAAATTTCTGACCTTGTAGCCTGAGGAAAAGACATGATTTTCCAACATTCCTATCACCTTTTATAATTATCTTCACTGAAAATAAATAAAATTAAAATTATTTAAAATGTGCATTCATTTTAATCTGTTTATTTTTCCCAGTTAACAATGTACAAGGTATACCACAATATCCAAACTTCAAAAAAAGTTTAATTCACCACCATTATCAAGTTATCCACTAGTGTAGCATTATCTCAGAACTTTATTTTTCCATTTAACTGCTTTTATTATTAACAGAAGTTTACAACAAATTTCGAAATCACTTTCAGTGCAATATATTCTGCTATGACCACTCCACTAAAAATCTCATGTTTCTGAAACATTTGCATACCACATCATGTTGAAGCAGCAGCTTCATTTCTGCATTCTACCATGCTTCCAAATTGCCACTTCAAACTCCAAACAATCCCCATAAAACAAAAATCTAATGAGGGAATCTGATTTGGTGACCTAGCTGGCCATGAATCTTTCTTTCAGGTAACCTGTCTAGCGAAATATGGAGGCAACTCCATATTACAACCATATGCATCTTCTGTTGGAAAAGGAATATTTAATATAGAATTGGCAATTCATTTTCCAGAAACTGTAAGAAATAGCTGTTAATTATCTTGCAACGAAATGTAGTCGAATAAGATCCAACTATTCCATACAATTTACTGAAACAATTTGTTGAAAATAACATTCCACTACCTCATGTGAATATCATGCAACCAAAATCATTTTTATTTTTCTTGTGTAAATTGCACCATATATGAACAAAATGTAATTCATAAGACATGAGTATGCTATCAACTGACCATCATCATGTGAAGTCCACCATACTTGCAATTGTGTTATATCAGTCTCAGCAGAAACTCAGCAGAAACTATGTATGTATGTAAGTAGTAAAGCAACATAGCATACAATCTTCTCTTTAACACCACTGCTGATCACAATTGCATTTCCTCATGGGAAGACACCAGTCTCACTCAATGTTCAGTATCATTATCATCATCCTCAAGAAGCCATCGGCTATAGAGGTCCAACTAGATTGTGGTGCATTAGTTCTCCAAACACATCTGTCCTGAGCTACATCTGATCGCTGCAGATTTACTACGATTTTAAAAATGAAAAGGTGATAAACCTAACTAAAATAAAAGTAAAATGAATTTCTATAAATTTTGTTCATTATTGCTAATAATGTTTAGTATATATTCAATTAATTCAATTTTATAAAGTCAAACATTATTCATTGTTCCTTAAAGACAGGAGTATTCATCTTTTCACTGGTAGGACATTTTGAATAAAATACACAAGCTGGAACATTAAATGTATCATCTGATTAAGTGGGAAGAAAATATTAGAAAAAGAATATGACTTTTATTAATAACACATTTAACCATGTTGAAACACATTTAACCATTTGAAATTTAGCTAAATTCAAAAGCTTGCCTATAGCTAGAGTTGGGTCATTTTAGCTCTGAATGGCACTTTTGTGCACACCACTGGGACTAAATGGCCAGGTCACCAGGACCCCATATACTTAGAAGATTGGGGAAGGGGATCCACTGGGCAGCTGTAAGGAGACAGATGGGAACCTCTCATCAATGCCATCCAGCATGTTCCTTAATGTGCACAGGATTACAACTCTCCTGCATACAAGGGCTGTGGCTTAACATCCCATCTGATGGCCAGTAGGCCTTCTAAACCCATCAGTATCTCCTTTCTCACTGAGGTATAGTTGTGAAAAATATTAAGCCCTTCCCTCCGATGGCTCCACTGTTGGAATCAAACAATACTATACTAACTGCTGCGATGGCTCCACAGTTGGAACCATCACACTTAAGTTGCTTTTGGGGCATATATATAATTCATAATGCTCACTTATAAGTTCTTGGAGGCTTTTTTAATGCTTATCAGTGATGACATCATATATTTTTCAACCAATCAAAATTTACCACACCATGTAAGGCCTGAGGAAGGCTAAAAATCAGTTGCCAATGAGCATTCAGGCAAATGTGATGTGTGCTAATTTGCAGCTAATCGCAATTTGATTTTCATATTTGATTGAATAAAAATACAATAAATATGCCGCATGAAGAGGAATTTAGTGATAGTGAAAGTGAATGTATTCCTGATGAAAGTGATATGGATTGGAATGGTACTGATTTTTATGACCTTAATGATAATTAATTTGAGGATGAGGAGCAATAAACCCAGAAAATGGCGGGAGGCTGAGAGCGTATTCCTTAAGTATTTGTTGATGTCAGACCTGAACAAGAATCACAATTATCAGATATGCTATTTGTTAAAAGTCCAATAAAATTCATATTGCGTGTATATTCCGTACGAGTCTTGATATTGTATCACTAATATCAAGACTCGTAGGGAAGGGGTTAAATGCTGGCACTACTTCTGCTCCAAAGTACAATTCCTACAGTTCTTGTAAAATTAAACTGCTTTAAACTGAATGACTGTACCATTATGTTATTTCCCATCATCATTCACTCAACAGTAGCTAGCATTGAAATTTATCTCCACGAAAACCCCCACCTTGCCCTCTATCAGTAGGGGTCACCAATGGACTTGGAAAGGCTGTCATCCATCAGATAGAACATTAAGCCATAGTCCCACGTGCAGGAGAGTCATACTCTGTGCATGTTGAACACTCTGGATGGCTTTGGTGGGAGGTTAGCATCTGTTTTCTAACAGCTGTCCAGTGTGCCCCTTTCCCCCAACCTTCTCTGAGTCCTTTGGGTCTTTGTGACATGGCCATTTAGCCCATTATGTGCAAGCATATGCCACTCAGATGTAAAACAATCCAATATGGCAGTGGACTATAGGTTTAATAACTCTTTAGAAATCCTTAAAATAACATTAGGTGTTTTTTTGCTTTTCAAACATCCTTACATTTTTGTATGAATATGGTGTTACAATATAACTGTTCATAGTTATTTCAAAATAAGGTTTGGTACTGGGTTGCTATTTTTGACAAAAATTGACTTGAAAGATGAAAAAAAGTAAGATGTTTACAATTAAAAATAGATTACACATTTTTCCCACTAGACTCAAAAATTCTGGCACTTGAGACCACCTCCAGCATAAGAATATTTCTTATCCAGGATTGTCTGAAGCCTTATAAATAGTCTAGCATACTAGCCTTTGAATTTCTTTTAACTTTTAGTCTCATAATTTCTAAAGTCACTTCAATTACTACTGCTAACTGAAAACTCCTTGATATGTGATTATATGAAATTTTCATAGATAACCAAAAAACTGTGCAAACTATACAACATAAAATATAATTTAAGCTAAATTTTTTCTGCACCTCAACTCTATAAAAGTTACTGCATCATAACACTCCCAGATAACAAATAAGTAACATTTCCTAGCTAATATCTTATTTGACCATTTCAAAGCTGTTTTGTCCAATGTTCAGTGAAATAAGTCACACTGCTTTTTTTTTTTAACTATTTAAACAAAATTTCTTAATTATAGTGAAATTGAGAAAGTGAAAAATGCTGATGCAATTTTTATCAAAAAGACAGTAAAGTGAGAAGTAAGAAGACTTGTAATGATCTGTGTGTTAGTCACATTTGCACTGAAGCACTTCCTTCCCACAGTGAACAGCTGCACATCAAAGAATACATCCTCTAACTTGGTGGGTGTTCTTTGAGTAACATGATATGCTTCTCTGTGACCCACTTTCTCATGTATAGAAAAACTTTCCCTTGGCACTTGCAGTAACTTTCATATGGCAATCCATATTTTTTTTTAATTAAGGAAAAATTAAATGGTAGAAAAATGTGCAGTACTGTAGTACAACACTGAAGATAAATAAGAGTATGCATTATTACAATTTGCACAGAAATGTTTAATGAAATATTTTTGAAATACATTAATACAACTCAATAATTAAAAACATTTAAAGTACATAAGCATATTTAAAATATGCTAATTTTAAGCATTAGGTGTACCTTCTGCATAATCAGATGAATGTAATATTCTAATAGCATTAAAAGTTATCATATAAATAGGTTTACATATAAATAATTTTGATGCATTAAATGCCATTGCTCATGAGCTAGGATTCTGCATTAGTCTTCACATTTTAAGCCCAATTAAAATTTAAATGGCAGAATACAGTAGCATTCTATATGGTTAAAGTTAAAAACGAACGTGAAGTATCACAGGTGATGTCCTGTAGACATGTAACTCATTCATAAAAATATTTCATTTTTGCAAAAGCAAATGGGATACATTAAGTTTGTATGAGTATTTCACTATTTTTTAACAAAAAAAAGATCTCAAATAGTAGTAAATGTTTTCTAATAAAATCCTACTTTGAAAAACATAAATAAGACAACCAGGCCAAGTTAAAACAAGCAGAACCCAAATGATGGAAACCTCGGGTTTTTGCAACAAAGCTATTTTTTATTTCATGGATTATATTTTAAATTACCTCAAATTAATAACTTGGAGCACGAAGGCTATTTTTGAACGATGTGGAATAGCTTCTGAAGCACAGGTATTGTTTTGAGAATCTTGCAAAAGGTTTAGATTTTGTAAAGAAAATTATTGAACTCACTTCTGGAAATCTTATTTTGCAATGAATATTGCCTTAACAAATTGAACCTGGAAATTATTTTCTGTTGTCCATAAGGAATTTGTAATGCTGTCTTCATGGCATGTGGTATTAGGTTAGAGTGCTTGGCTACTGATCAAGAGGACGCTAGTTCTTCTGCTGAGTCCTCACATGCTTCCTGCTGTATTATACTAACAAACTCCTATGAGACTTCTATGGTAAGCATCTGCTAGAGAGGTAATTTTTTTTATACAAGAAATTTTTAAGTCAAAACATTTATTTGAATTATCACCACGAAAGGTGAAATATCATGCCTTCAATATTAGCTTTACAACAATTTCCACATTGTTCATTATCAAACTGTCATCTCATCCCTTGTTCTTAATATGCCATTATAGAATATAAGATATTTTACATTATCGGGAACCTTTTAACAACTTGCAATGGATACTAACAGTTACCAGTGGCAGAACTAGGTTGGGTTGTTTTACCTCTGAGCGGCACTTTTTTGCACACCATGGGCTAAATGGCCAGGTCACAAGGACCCCGAAGACTCAGAGAAGGTTGGGGGAGGGGAGCCACTGGAACAGCTTTTAGGAGACAGATGGTAGTCTCCCGTCAAAGCCAGCCAGTGTGTTCTTTAATGTGCACAGGGTATGGCTCTCCTGCAAACGGGGGGCAGAACAAGGCTGAGGTATTCAGGGCCCCCAGAGGAGCCTGGTGAGAGGACCTTCATTGAGTTCCATGGAACATTTTTCATAACAGAGATTGCTAATTGAATGTAAGTCAAACTAGACTGTACATTCTTAAAGAAACGTAGAAAATTCTAGATCTTGCTCTTTGAACATCTTTGTTAGGCTTTTTAGAGTCAACTTTTTCTTTAATTATTGATACAAAATATTTGAAACAGGATTTAAATAAGTTTTATTTTTCACTGTTAAAATTTCATCCACTAACTGATGAGAATGGAAATTTTCATCAATTAAAGAAACATTTTCATTTTCAACATGCAATTGAACAATCTTTCTCTTGCTTAGAGAAACAGATAGTAGATTTTATTGAAGAGAAAAGAACGATATAAAGAAATGCATGACCATGGATATGTTGGCACTGCAAACTTTGAGATGTTATTCAGTACTACAAGCCAGGATTTTCAAGAAAGCCCGTAATAACTGTTACAAATGCTTCAAAATTCAAAAATGTTCTATGAAATAATTGAAAAACCTTCTGTAGGTTTGGGACATAACATAAAAAAAGGGCAATGTTAGAGGAACAAGGTTCAGTTTCCAATGTACTCAAAAACATCAGAAAAATATTTTTTTGACTCAATAGTCATCTAGATATGACTGGTTGCTATTCGCTATCAATAAGCAGATATTTCAAAAGGACTTGTAAAAATAATACTTTACTAATAAATATGACAAATGTACAGAAGCACTGGCACTGAAAAATCAATTAAGAAACCCTGAATTTTAAATAATGATATTTTTAACAAATATTTTGGAAATTACAAATATTATTTTAAAATATTTACCATGTAAAAATTTATTGGATGAAGTAGTCAAATTACTTCAGAACTCAACTAAATGTCCAATATGTGTAAGAAACAATAGCAACTGAAATAGCTTATTGCTATCTTAGTAGCTTTATTAATGAGAAATCAAAACAAAATACCAGAAAATTGGTAAAGAAGCAAAAGACATTTTGATAAATTATGTGAAGATTATGAAATTATGAAAAAGAATTTTAGAGGCACAGTCTATAGAGATGTGTCTTCATATAATTAGTTAAGACAACAATTTCAGGGCCTGCAAAATGTGTCCAATTATTTTAGCATTCTGTACACAGAGAACCTGTTTTCTGCTACAGATGAAGAACTGTATAGGAAACCAAATAGACTAGCAAATAAGTATTAAAAGGACATTTCTCCTGAGTTCTCAGAAAAATTTGCATCTTACCACACTTTTTCAAAAAAATTAAAGACATTACAACAAATTGGGAAATATGGTTATTATTTGGCTTTAAACCAATAAAATTTCTAAAATATTGTTTGAAAAAGAAGTTTAATATAATTGACAACTTATCACTGTACAAAATGACTGCTATTGAAAATTTTGAAACCCCGGAAAAGGTGTCCTGCCCCAGGACCTACTTGTTCCCCTCCGATAGTATCTAATTGTAATGATTTCAAAAATGGAAGGAAATGCCACTTGATAAACTTGCAGTTTCTCAACAGTGTTTCAGTATACAACAATTCATGTTCCAATCCTGAAATGTGGGGTGTTTATTTTAAAGTCTGGAAACTTTCACACCTCAGTAGTGCATTGGTATCACATTGGTTTATGGTAACACTGCAGCTGCAAGAAACCGGATTCAAGTCATGATATGGCACACTTGTGTGATTGTAAATGGCATAAGAAACAAGGACAAGCCGAACAGAGCTTCTAGGTTACCTGCCAATTTTTATAAAATTAAAAATATTTCCTCCCCTTCATTTAATATGTTTTTGTCAGTGGATTTGACTCTTTTACATTCTTTTTTTATTGCAGTGGAGAACAGAATAAAATTATTTTTACAAATTATATATCAATTTACATCAAAAGTAATAAAATTACAGTACTTTTTGTATTGTTATTGTCATTATCAGAGGTAAAGTTGCCACTCTAGAAATTTTGACAGTAGGAAGAAGTGACAGGAAAAACTTGAAAACTTTTATTATAATACTAGTCACTACTGTATAACAAAAAAAAATGAAATAATGCTATAAATATAATGTATGGTTGAAAACAATGTATGATCCTCCCACTCCATACCACAACATGCACCCTACCTGTTGCATGTAATGGATGACTGATGGATTTGATACATTTAAAAGAGCCAACTTACTGTTATATTGAACTCCTTTTGCAAACTTTCTTTGGAGGCTTTGCCCCATAGTTTGCACACCTGGTGGTGGCTGAACTTTTCCTGAAGGAGCATCATTGCTACTAACCAGCTTTTTAAGGGCTGTAAACATGGCAGGCAATGTAGTCCTAAGGTAAAAACACATGGAGGAAATTAATATATGCAATACAGTTATTAAAATATAATAAATAAGAAATGCAAACAACACTGTTCATAAATAGAGAAATAAAAATGCACATTTATTTAGCAGAAATTAATAATAGTTATGAGCTTCATTCAGAAATTAATAATAGTTATGAACTGTATTGTTACTTTCCAACTGTGGCACATTTGAAAATTGCTTGCACTTCAAAAGATTCAGACCCACGCAAATTTATGTCACATCTCCTAATTGAGATGGTTCCAAATTCTTTTCTTTGAAATTTTGATAACTGAAATTCATGCCAACAACAAGCATTTTCAGACTCAAATATAACAGAAAGTACAGAGCTTTTTCCAATTCCTTCTTGCATACTAGTAGTGGTGTAATAAGGTAATCTGCAACAGCCCAGGGCAAGTGTAGTCGAGTATACAGGGTGTCCCTGAATTCATGGCCCAAACATGAGGGGATGGTAGTACACACCGAACCCACCAATATTCGTCATAGAATATGCAGCGGCAAATGCAGCCTGGTGCCAGTAGGGGGCAAAGACGAGGCGGCATGGCTTAAAAGCGATGGGTCGCCCAAACCCCATCATTCTCAGCATCGACTGGACACAAGATGGAGCAGTTTACAAATGCAGAGAAAGCCGATATGCACTTGATGTACGGAGTAGTCAAGGGCAATGGTAGAGAGACACAAAGACTCTACCATGAACGACATCCTATGTGCCCAATCAAAAATTTTTGCACGACTGCACCACCAGCTGTCTGAGGCAGGCACCTTCCACGTCAGTCGACATGATGTCAGACGAGCACGGAGAGTCAGAACGCCCTATGAGCGAGGACATCTTGCGTATGGTGACAGATAACACAGGTACAAGCACGCGATCTGCCGCCCGGAGCCTGGGTGTGCATCCGAACAGTGTCTGGCAAGAACTGCATGAAGAAGGGCTACACCCCTATCACTTGCAGCAAGTGCAGGCATTGACAGCTGTTGATTATCCCCTGCACATGAATTTTGCCCAGTGGTTCCTGCAGCAAAGTGACACACATCCCGATTTCCCCACGCATGTGCTCTTTATGGATGAATCAACATTCTCACGTGAAGACGTAGTGAATGTCCATAATGCGCATTTGTGGGCAGCCCAGAACTCCCATGGTACATGTCCAAATTCGAACCAGCAATGGTTCGCCGTCAATGTCTGGGTGGGGATTGTGCATGATTACTTAAGTGGACCCTACCTACTACCAGACCACCTTGATGGGCGAACATACCATATTTTTCTGCAACAGGTTTTGCCAGAATTGCTTCAGGACGTTCCAGTCGCAATCCACACCCGTATGTGGTTCCAGCATGATGGGGCACCCGCCCGTTTCAGTATGGACGTGCGTCAGCATCTTAATATCACATTTGGGGACCAATGGATTGGATGCGGTGGTCCCATCCTGTGGCTCCCCAGATCGCCTGATCTTTTTTGAATCTATTTCTTTCTGTGGGGACATTTGAAGAGTGTCATGTACAAGATGCCCATGAAGTCCGCTGAGGATCTAGTAGCCCGACTGTCCATCGCAGCCGCCGATGTGCGCAAGAAGCCCGGTGTTTAAGAGCAGGTACGCCGATCACTACTCCGCCGTTGTGCCGCCTGTATCAACGTTGGCAGGCAGACGTTTGAGCATTTGTCGTAAAGATCTCCAATAAATGTCCCTCTGAAAACCTCTGTGTCTGTCCTTCATTTCTGAATCCTCACTGCATTTGCGGCCACATATTCTATGACGAATATTGGTGGGTTCGGTGTGTACTACCATCCCCTTACATTTGGGCCATGAATTCAGGGACACCCTGTATAGTCCTGATACTGCTTAATTGTATTAGCACCAACCAGAGGAATTATTAAGCTTTAAACCAGATGTAATAACTTTAATTTCTGTAACTGAAATAAAAATGTCTTGGAATAAAAAACCATTATTCATGGGTAATGATTTTTCAGAACTTCAATTCTCTCAATTATATTTTCTGCCACACTGAACAAAAATAAAAATACAGCTAATAATTTTAATTTAGCTATTTCATTATTAAAATTATTAGGTGGATCAAGGCTATATCAAGCTCAACATTACTTTTCCTGAAATTATCAATGAATTTATTAACAAATTTCTATTGTTTTCTGCTATCATTAGAACATTTGAGGAATTCAAATATAAAATAATTACTTTTCTTTTAATGAATCTTGCAATTCATATGGTTTATGCTTTTAAAGTTATGTTCATGTAACTGATTACGCAAATGTTTTTTACATTTTTTTTATACAATTTATCTCTTAATTTTAACATTTTAACCAATTCCATAGTAACCAAGTTTTTGGAGTTTTAGCTTTTGCTTATTAATATTTATTGTTGATTCACAGATAATTTCAAATACTTTCATATATTCACTCTAATGCAATACTGACACCCTCTTGGATCATAAAATTTTTCAAGGAGCATTTATGTAATTTTTCATTTAATAATTTATAATTAATTCTAGAAACAACCTGATCTGTATTATTTAGATCTTACTTTTTTTATTTGGCTACTGCAGATTTTTAAAGCCATTGGCTAATGATAAGATTTTGTTGTTTTAGCAACAGCAACCTTCCCCCCCCCCCCCATAGTGGGGGAAGTATTACTGTTCTACTGAGTTACAGATATCCTGCAGATTTGTCCAAAGGAAGTTTACCCCTAAAATGTTAAATTTACCCCTAAATGTTATTACAATATATTGTTGCGGAATACAAAAATGGATAGCCACTGAGCGTGAGTATTAAAAACTATATTTTGAAACCAAATTAAATACGAGGCAAATTGTTACAAAGAACATATGGACGAAGTATCTTATACACAAATCAACTACTAACATGCACAAGTCATCAACCTTCCTGCACAGAGTACACAACATCAGCTCTGTCTATTCCACTAAATATTACTTTTTTACCCGATTACCATGTCGCTTGAACATCTTCATACACAAACAAATTCTCCTGTGCTAGTTCGCTAACTCACACTAGCACAACCATACGACCGTCCGCGTACACGTCACATAAAAGATATCACTTTTATACTTCCCGCGTACACAACACAAAGATAATTCTTTATACTTAACGCGCACTGTCTCAGAACAGCTAACCATCCATTTTCGAACTCTAGACCGTTGGAAACACGACCGTTACACATTCCACTGTTCTTTTTCAAATTCTCCCAAAGTTCTTATTCGTTGGCTGATACTTTTTGCTTTCGGTTGCCAGATTCCTTCTGTCGTAACAATATGTTGAAAATGGCCTCATTCAGATGCAGGCACAAGCTCTTTTTACCACATTTGATACCATCTTGTGAGGCACCTGAAGACTGATGTTTGTGATTGCTATTGTAACCTTTGTCTGAGTCCATCCAGTGTGTAAGAATTATTTTGATACACAACTCCTTTGAGATAACCCCAGAAGAAAAACCATGCAGGTGACAAATACAGTAATCTTGGGGGAATTCCACATTCTTTAACAAATGCTTGAAGTCATCAACAGTAGATTATGCATTTTCCTTTATCTAGGTTCTTCAGTTTCTGGACTGAATGAAGGTGCAACTGTCTCACAGCTTTCTGAGAACTTCCATATGATATTCCTGCTTGCACTGTGAGTTTCCCAAGGCTTTTTGTAGGTGACTGCTGCAATAATCTCTGCACACCATCCAATTTAGTGTCAGCCAATGGTAGGTCTTCCCAATCTCTTTTCAGTAACAGATTCTATTTCCCTGATTCTGTTTCCAGATTCACTAATCTGGCTATCATAAACTTCTGGAAAACTATAGCAACTGGATTTTTTTTTACAAAACTCCTCAGCAAAATGTGTATACAAATGACTACCAAAATAAAGTTCCAAAATGAAAACTCATGTCTGAAAAAAAGACATTTCACTTCCTCTATGAACAAAGCTACATTGACGATATCCTGTATCTGTCACACTGCAGTCAGCATCTCCAATAGTTTTCAATAGTCTTATGGTGCCAAATAATGGAAGGGAGAACAATCACAACTATTCTGAAACAATTTACATAAACTTCAACTCTGGATTGTGCAACTTTTCAAATACCACTAGATCTGGCCCTGCACACAACAAATAGTCTTTAGTCTTACACGGATGATCAGCCATTCTGTAGTAATCATTACTAATAATCTAGTTAGCTGTTAATGTTTTACAAAACACATTACCCCCCCCCCCCCCGATCTATTGTACTCTAAATTTGAAAAATAAATTATACCCTTTAAATGATACCAATTGATTTCATCAGCTTTAATCCATATCTCATTTATATTAAAATATCAATTTGGTTACGTTTTCATTTAGTTGCATTTTTCTATTAATCCCTGGGGGTAAGAGAGCAAATCATTGCTGCCAATGTAAAAAAAGCTCTTTAATCATCATCTTATACCACCAAATTTTCAAGTTTCTAAATAGATCGTTTGCAATATTTCTGACAAGTTTTGGCTTTTTCCACCATTAGGGGCACTATTAAAGCTATTGGGAGATTCTGAAAATGCGAATCATCGCAATATTTCATCAATCCTATCTAACCCAAAAATAACTTTTATTTATCTATTTTATCTCTAAGGTAGAAAAAGTAAAAAATCGAACTTTTTTTTAAAAGTAATTAGATTGACCCCCCCCCCCCCAAAAAAAAATTTTTTTTTCAGGTTAAAATAAACTTAGAAATAAATGATCACCATAGCAAAGTGATTTCCTAGTTAGGACAATAATTGTTACACCCATCTTGTATTACAGGGCCGAGTCTGGGGGGTGAGATGCAACCCCCTCCCCCTTTAAGAATGCTAGTACGGTTAAAAGAGAAAAAAAATTCAAAAATTTATGTGCATTTCAGGCAGTTTAAAATTTTTTTAAAGACCTCTAAAACGGATACTGCTAAGGAAATCTAATCTCTTGACCACCCCCCCCCCCTTCCTATTTTTTCCGCATCCGGCCTGTTACGTTGAGTAATCAATTACAACTGGACTGCAACTGATTGTAAACATACGTGCATACGTGAGCAAGTCTTTGGCCAAATTTGAAAGACAAAAAAGTATATCCTTTGGCCAAATTTGAAAGACAAAAAAGTGCATTCTTTAACTAAATTTAAAAGACAAAAAAAGTATATTCTTTAGCCAAATTTGAAAGACAAAATAGTAAACTCCCAGTTATCTGGCATCTATGAGGAATAGGTGTTGCCGGTTGCACGAGAAATATTTTACAGAAACCAAATACAGTGGATAATATATTGAATTCAAACCTTAGTTGAAACAGAAATGCAGTTAAAAACAATGATAATAAAAATGAAGTATAATGCCCTTAATACAAAAGCAAATATTTAATTTTTTTTTTAATACCTATTTTTAGTCTTGCGCGGCATTCTTTAACAGCATTTCAAATTGAGGAATTAAAGATTTCCGATAAACAGAACAACACAGTAATAAATTCAACTACCTGCTACTTTAATGGCAGTAATTGAACTAACCCAGCGGCATCCGGGAAAATTACCAAATACATCGAAATTTGCGGGACCAAGTTCAAATTATACCGGTTGCATGAGAATTCCGAATGCTTGAGTGCTGTATAACCGGGAGTTTACTGTATGTAGGAGCTATAGTTGCAAGGGATGCTCCACCCCAAAGTTAATCAGAGTTGGTAAAATTCGAAACGAATTTGCAAAATCTAGGTGAATTCTGAAAATTGGGATTTTTTTTTTTGTAAAATTAAGGAGTTATCAAAATCTAAACAACTTGGGAAAATCTAGGGTAGTTGCCGAATCGAGGCAACTAGGCAAAATCTATCTATTATTAGCAGTTGGCAAAATTCGAAGCCACTTAGTAAAATACAGGTGAGTTGTGAAAATTGGGATTAGTTTTGTGAAATTAAGGAGAATTGGCAAATTTGGGACAACTTGGAAAAATCTTGGAGAGTAGGCAAAATTCAGGTGAGATGTAAAAGTTGGGTTTTTTTTCTGTAAAAATATGGCGAGTTAGCAAAGTCGAGTCAACTTGGGTCACTAGGGAAGTTGGCAAAATCAAGGTAACTTGGCAAAATTCGAATCCACTTGGTAAAATATAGGCGAGTTGTGAAAATCGTTTTTGCGAAATTAAGGAGAGTTGGTAAAATCTTGAGGTGTAGGTAGAATTCGAAGTGACGTGGCAAAATTGAGGTGCTGTGTAAAAATTGGGATTTTTTTTTTTCTGTAAAATTATTGCAAGTTGACAAAATTCGAAGTCACTTGGTAAAATACAGGGAAGTTGTGAAAATTGGGATTGATTTTGTGCAATAAAGGAGAATTAGCAAAATTCGAATTGACTTGGCAAATTCAGGAGAGATGTAAAAATTTGGATTTTTTCTGTAAAATTTTGGCTAGTTGGTAAAATCGAGGCAACTTGGTAGAATCTACGACAGTTGGCCAAATCGAGGTAAGTTGGCAAATCTTGGGCAGATGGCAAAATTCGAAGCCACTTGGGTAAAATGCAGGTGAGTTATAATAATTGGGAGGGTTGGCAAAATCGAGAAAACTTGGGAAACTTGCGTTTGGGTAGTGCTACTGTCCGTGGGTTGGGTGCCTCTGAGCGGCACTTTTTTGCACACCATGGGCTAAATAGCCAGGTCACATGGACCCCGAAGGCTCAGAGATGGTTGAGGGAGGGGACCCACTGGGACAGCTGTTCGGAGCCAGATGGTAGCCACCAGTCAAGGCCATCCAGCGTGTTTTTTAATGTGCACAGAATATGGCTCTCCCGCACACGGGGCCACGGCTTAACGTTCCATCCGTCGAACGGCGGCCTTTCCTAGCCCATCAGTGCCCCCTACTGACCGTGGGCGAGGAGTACTGTCCGTGGAGTGGAGTCTCACTCCGTAAAACATTTCACAACTAAGGAATAAATAAATTTCATACAGCGGGTTCAACAAACTAAATAACAAATGCATAAACAGAAAATTTAATATGTATTACATAAACTTACACATGGAAAAATAAACTTAATAATAAACGAAAATAAATCTGCTCATTTTTGGAGTATTGAACAAAACATATTTGATATTAACCTAAATAAAACCACGAGATGTGTAAGTTAATAGTATATTATTTTGATTTATTAAACATTTTACTGAGTAAAATATTTTGCAAAGTTTTGAGGATCACGAGTGTCGATTCATGCGCTTGTGAGGTATTTCGACACTGCATTTTGCCAGACTGAAATATTAGAATTTCTATATCATGCCCTAAACCTCGGCCGTCCGTCGGATGTGACATTAAGAAGTGGCTCGTGTACAGGAAAGTCATATTCCGGACACATTAGAGAAAACATTGGATGGCTTCATTCTCTTAACAGACGTCCAGTGGATTCCCTTCCCTATTCTCCTGTGTCCTTGTGACCTCACCATTTAGCCCATTGTGTGCAATGAAACTGCAGTTCAGAAGGAAAACAACCCATATTATATCAATGGGATTTTAAACAATATTCGTTCAGTATTTAAAGAGTTACGGAAGGTGTAATATTTAACAATAAATTACCTTATTTATAAAAAATCACTCATATCTAATATTGAAATAATCTTTACGCAGACTTCTAAAATGTACATTTTATTAAATGGTTTGAAATAGAACTTATTATAGTTTTAATTAATTTCTGAGGTAAATTCTCATAACGCATTACTGTTGCGAAATATTCTAGCTTCCGTAATTCCTTAAATACTGAATGAATATCGTTGAAAACTGATTTTAAATATATTTAATTATGATACATAATTTATATCCAATCACATTTTTCCATGAAATGCATATTTTTGAAGTTACAAAGCTTCGAAGTTTGATTTCCATTTACATAACTTTAAATTTATTATTAGAATAAAGCTTGGATATCATAAACCGAAAAACAATTAGTTAGGAACAATTCTGCTTTTAGAAAAAGCGAAAACAAAAACGTATCCCTAATTATAACCCTGGAGTAAAGCACACATTGATCTTTTGGCCAGCACACATTATGAGCACAATTATCTGGCATCTGTGCATGGCTGCTTGTCTACATGACCTTGAATTTTGCCACTACATAGACATAAAAAGATTTTGACATTTGGGCAATGCATTTTGATGTAGCAGGTGGAAAAATCATGCTCGATCCTTTTGGCCATATCGCACGCACTGCCATTAATCGTTTCTGCAAGCATTTTTTCCCCCGTTGCATCCTATTTATATTTTTTCCCAATAAACATTCAAAGTACGTTTTGACATATTATGCAGGTGCTGTTTGTTTGGGAGTTAAGGTGTACGAGCAAATAGAGATGCAGCCATATTATTTATTATACTGAATTATTGTTAATGTACACTCAGCTGCCACTTATTAGATACAGCTACATATTACTGTCGATAGCAACTCAGATACGGAACTCAGTGACTTCCTAAAATAAATTTCTCATGAAGAGAATGAGATCTTTATCCAGTCACAATCAAATCTATTTCAATCTGGATTTCAAAAATATTCGTTGGGCATTTTACAGTTAGGAAATTGGAATATTTAATACCAATCATTACCAGTTTAAATAACTGCTCTGAAAAGTTAATAAAAAGAAATTAAAATGAAAGTTATACTAAACTTTACTAACATTAGGATGACCAGATTTACGAAAAATCCGGATCATTTGAAAAATTCATTTCGAATTCAGTTGCGAGCTGTCAACTAGGATGATCCGACTTTCCAATTTTTTCCTGGCGTTTTGTCACCCTAGTTTGACAAGCTCGCAATTAACGACTTTTATTTTGAAATTTTTGCCTCAACCTTCTAATCTGCATTATCAACCAATTTATTTTAATTACAGTGTTATCACTACTATTCTATTAGGAGATCTGGTCATGATGTGAAGTTCAATTTCACGTTTAAAATCATCATCATCCTCAAGCAGCCAAGGGCTACGGAGGTCCAACCAGACGGTGCAATTTAGTTCTCCAAGCATATCTGTCCTGAGCTACATTTGCTGCATCTGGCCAATGCACACCAATTCTAACAAGCTCCTGTTTCACATTGTCTGCCCACCGCATCCTAGGTCTCCCCCTCTTTCTGAGGCTTTTAGGCACAATGTTCATAATCCTATTCGCCAATCTATAATGATACATACGGGCAAAATGGCCAAACCAACACCCTGCACAATATGCTGTTTAAAGGAGGTTGCCGACTCCTTTGCCTAACCTCATCATTACTTACAAAGTTGGGGCGGGGGTGGCTCAGTCGGTAGCGCGCCAGGCTCGTAATCTGCAGTTCCCAGGTTCGAGTCCCAGCTGGGTCAGCGTTGAGATTTCTCTCCGCAAAAATTCCCCGCCCTGCCCACGGTCAGTAGGGGACACCGATGGGCTTGGAAAGGCCGCCGTCCGTCGGATGGGACGTTAAGCCGTGGCCCCGTGTGCGGGAGAGCCATACCCTGTGCACGTTAAAGAACACGCTGGATGGCCTTGACGGGAGGCTACCATCTGTCTCCCAACAGCTGTTTCAGTGGGTCCCCTCCCCCAACCTTCTCTGAGCCTTCGTGGTCCATGTGACCTGGCCATTTGGCCCATGGTGTGCGAAAAAGTGCCGCTCAGAGATAAAACAACCCAACCCAACTTACAAAGTTGAACCACCTACTGCCAAAGATACTACGTAAGCATCTAGACCTATCAATCATATAAAAAAAAATTCGGGAACATTTATTCGTAGGGGAGAGATCTTTTCATCCAGGGTTGGGTTGTTTCACTTCTGAGCGGCACCTGTTGCACATAATGGGCTAAATGGCAAAGTCACAAGGGCCCCGAAGGCTCAGAGAAGATTGGGGGAGGGGATCCAATGAAACAGCTATTGGAAGACAGATGTTAGCCTCCCGTCAAGGGCAGATGTTAACCTTCGCTTCCGTCTTTAACGTGCACAGGATATGGGTTGGGTTGTTTTACCTCTGAGCGGCACTTTTTTGCACACCATGGGCTAAATGGCCAGGTCACATGGACCCCGAAGGCTCAGAGAAGGTTGGGGGAGGGGACCCACTGGAACAGCTGTTGGGAGACAGATGGTAGCCTCCCGTCAAGGCCATCCAGCGTGTTCTTTAACGTGCACAGGGTATGACTCTCCCGCACACGGGGCCACGGCTTAACGTCCCATCCGACGGACGGCGGCCTTTTCAAGCCCATCGGTGTCCCCTACTGACCGTGGGCAGGGCGGGGAATTTTGCGAAACCACAGGATATGACTCTCTCCCGCACACGGAGTCACGGCTTAACGTCCCATCCGACGGACGGCGGCCTTGCCAAGCCCATCGGTGTCCCCTACTGACCGTGGGCAGGGCGGGGAATTTTGCGGAGATAAATCTCGACGCTGACCCATCTGGGACTCGAACCTGGGAACTACAGATTACGAGCCTGGCTCCCCAATCTTGCTGCAAAAGTAATATCCCCTAAGTTTTCCAAACAAATTGCTTAATGATATATTATTTCCAATTTTCCACAGACAAACTACGACGCATTTACAATCTTTATTTTTTCACGTAATCTCCATCTTTTCAATGCACTTGTCCCAGCCAGGAATAAGGGCACTAGTCACGCATGGCAGAAGAGACCTGGTATTTCATGAACCATTTCGTTACAGCTGTCTTCGCATTTCCATATTTCCAAAGTGCTCCCCCCCAATAGGGGACCACCTTGTCGTGGTGGGGGGGCCTAGGGCCCAGCAACCCGGCTGAAGGCTGTGCCGACCGGGTTGGGCGCCGGTTGGACATGGCCAAGGCCAACCGAGGTCGAAGACGCTGCTGGCCGGCTTGATTGCCGGTCGGGTGGTGACGGCGTCGGAGACCTCACCTCAGGGACCTTGGGTGGTCAGTTCGACGGCTCGGTCGAAAGGTCCCTCCTGCCTAGTAGGCACGAGCCGTCCAAAAAGTCTGGGTCCTACTAAGAGTCTCCACCCCGGGTGCCGATCGAGCTTGGATCTTTATATCCTTGCACATTTGCAAACCGGGGAATAGATTAAATTTAGGTTTCTTCCGGTGGTTAGCTTTCCTTCTATAGGACTGCTGCCATGTGAGGCCGGGGTTGAGGTGCGCCTATAGGGCGTATTCCTTGCCCCCGGCTCTAGATAGTCATGGCTTTTCTTTAACCAGGTAGTGCTGTCAGGCGGAACCGGGAATTGCCGTGGTTGCACAAGATCGCAACATAGAGATCAATTTCCAAAGTGCTGCCCACGCAATGCATTCTTGAAAGACCGAAGCATATGAATGGCTGAAGGGACTCTGTCCAGTTGTAGGAGAAGGGCGGAGCAGTACAATCATCTCCAACCTCGCGATTTCTTATGTTGTTCGGCGGCATGTGGGCTGGCATTATCTCTTATAGGAGAAAAGTTCAATAACATACCCGGCGAATACATAAAACTTCCAAGACTTTATTATTGAAAATTTTCTGTGCAGCATTTATGGCTTCATTCAATTGAATGGCAATTTGAAGTACCCCAAGTGTGTTTTCCGGGGGGGAGGGGGAGGCTATAACACCCTCCTTAAATCTTTGAAAGCTTAAAATTGAAATATTTAAGACTATTCAGACCTAGTGGCCGGATCTAGGGGGGTACATGCCCCCCCCCCTCCTTCGATAATCTAATAAAGGTAATAATCGAAGAAAAAAATTATTAAACTAGTCGATATTTCAAGCATTTTTCAAGAATTTTTTTTTTAATCTCTAAAACGGAGGAGAAAACCCTTTTTACCTGCTGTTCTAGGGATGGATTAATCAGTAAAGCGCCAGGCTCGTAATCTGCACTTTCGAGCCCCACCTGGGCCAGCGCCGAGATTTATCTCTGTAAACCCCCCATCCTGCCCTCGGTCAGTAGGGGACACCGACAAGCCTGGAAAGGCCACGGTCCAAAGGATGGGAAGTTAAGCCGTGGCCCAGTATGCGAATTGCGTTAATCTCTGAGCGGCACTATTTTGCACATAATGGACTAAATGGTTAGGTCATAAGGATCCCGAGGGCCCAGAGGAATGTTGGAACCACTGGAACAGCTGTTGGGAGACACATGGTAACCTCCCGTCAAGGCTATCCAACATGTTCTTTAACATGCACATGGTATGGCTCTCCTGCACACGGGGACACGGCTTAACGTCCAATCCGATGGATGGCAGCCTTTCCAAGCCCATCGGTGTTCCCTGCTGACTGCGCGCAGGGTAGGGATTTGCGGAAATAAATCTTAACTCTGGCCCAGCTGGGAGTCGAACCTGGAAACTGCAGATTACGTGCTGCCAACTGAGACACCCTGTGCACATTAAAGAACACACTGGATGGCCGTCTGTCTCCTAGTCCAGTGACTTTCCCCAGCAACTTAGTCCAGCAACTTTCTCTGAGCCCTCGTGACCTGGCCATTTAACCCGTTGTGTGCAAAAAAGTGCCGTTCAGATATCAACCAACCTAACTTGCTGTTCTTTTAAATGAATCAACCAACCTAACTTGCTGTTCTTTTAAATGAATCAACCACTTTTTATGGTTAAAAACACAAAACATTTTACAATAACCCTTTAGCATGAACTAATGTTATAAAAAGGTGCAAAATTTGAACAAACACTTGATTTTCTATATCTCATATTCGCCAGAGGTGACATTATTCTTCGAGTATTATTAAGCTGTCTCTCGTAGGCTAATGAATACCCCTGAATATTGCCGGAAGCCATAAACATTGTTGCTTTAAATATTTTCTTAACTGATCCCTGCTGAAATAACGAGTCTTATATGCCATAAAAATAAGGTAATTATTTGAAGGCCACATTAAAATCTTAGTTATTTGGAACGAAAAATACTATGGGTTGGGTTGTTTTACCTCTGAGCGGCACTCTTTTTGCAAACAATGGGTTAAATGGCCAGGTCACATGGACCCCGAAGGCTCAGAGAAGGTTCGGGGAGGGGACACACTGGAATAGCTGTTGGGTGACAGATGGTAGCCTCCCGTCAAAGCCCATCCAGTGTGTTCTTTAACGTGCACAGGGTATGGCTCTCTCCGCACACGAAACCACGGCTTAATGTCTTATCCGATGGACGACGACATTTCCAAGCCCATCGGTGTCCCCACTGACCATGGGCAGGGGGGGGGGGGAGTTTTGCGGAGATAAATCTCAACGCTGACCCAGCTGGAACTCGAACCTGAGAACTACAAATTACGAGCCTGGCGCGCTACAGACTGAGCCACCCCCCCTCTCGAAAAATACTAGAATAATAATTATTCAAGGGTGAAAAATCCTGCCTAATTGCTATTGGTTACGCGTAACCAGGAAATTTTGATTTCGAGTCAGGGAGGAGGATGGGTAGTTTTTTTTCACACTTACCCAATTACTACAAATGAATATCACTGTAGCGAGCTTCATTCCTTCCAATAGCAGAAATAATTTGCAGAAATTGAAAATTCTTCAATATTATTATAAACACTAAGAGTGATTCATTAATGAATGAGAGAATCTACTTAAAAAATAATCAAAAGGCTTACAATTACTAAATATTGATTAAAGGTTGAAATCATAACCAAAATAGTTTTTCCATTATTTTTTCCATACGTAGGAAGAAAATTAGAACTTTATGTGATGACTGAGCCCAAAGTCATCTCTCGGCTATTTTGTGCCCGAATTAATCGCTATTCAGCACAGCACTTTTTTTTAAACCAAACGTGAGCAATCAGTTAACAAGTAACGATTCCAATGATCATTTCTGTTGAGCTCATTATTTTTGGCCAAGCCGTTCTCCAACACGGCTGTTGCGTTATAAGAGGCTTATCATTCAGATCGTATCACTTTCCTTATATGCACTTTACTCAACACCTCAATGCGTTCTTATCAATACAAACATCACTAAAACGTTTTTTTTAGGCGTCTGTGAATATCTATTTACCCAATGTCTTCAACAGGTAGGAATTCAACGACACACAGTTTGTCTAATGCGCACATCAGTATTGCAACACATATGGAATTGCTGTATCTGTCTGCTAAAATGAAATACGTCTGCAAAATTTCCTTAACTTGATTTGAAAAGTCACCTTTAACTCTCCCCTTAGTATCAGTATTAGGTATCTCCGCAAAACTCCCAGCCCTGCCCACGGTAGTAGGGGACACAGATGGGCTTGGAAAGGTCGCCGTCCGTCGGATGGGATGCTAAGCCGTGGACCCGTATGCGGGAGAGTCATACCCTGTGCACGTTAAAGAACACGATGGATGGCCTTGACGGGAGGCTACCATCTGTCTCCCAACAACCGTTCCAGTGGGTCCCCTCGCCCAACCATCTCTGAGCCTTCGGGATCCTTGTGACCTGGCCATTTAGCCCACTGAGTACAAAAAAATGCCGCTCAGAGGTAAAACAACCAACCAACCAAGTATCAGTATTAGGTCTAAATATCTAAATCGCAAAAAAATAAATTTTGGGGAAACCCTCGTATTTTCTGGGACAAATAATTTAGAAACATATCTTTTCGTGATGGTATTTTTTTTTCAGTCAGAGTTGTCTACTATTAATGGCGTTTTCGCTGTATGTGTACTTAGTATTTTTATCAGCGGCATTAATCCATATGTTTTGCATCGTGAATGACGTTGTAACCAGATAACGTTATCCTACACGTAGGCTTGCCAACTATCCCGGATTCGCAAGCAGTCTCTAGGAACAGAAATTCAGAAAAAAATAATCCGGACACCTGCACTACTTCATAATGGATTTTAAAAGCCAGCCTCCTTAGGGATTAACAGGTGCTGATTTCAGAGATGTTTATTTAGTGGTTGAGCAATTTTCGAAAAGCATATTTCAATGAATATTAATCACTAACAATTGAACTTGTTTACATCTGTAAACATTTAAAATGACTAAAAGATAATGCAAGTGATTACAAATGTTAATAACAGTTCAGTCTGTTAAATGTAAACAAATGGCAAAAAAGTCACAGCAAACATTGTCCTACACTTTTGGGTTGTTCTACCTGTGACACAATGGTCTAAATGGCCAGGTCACAAGAACCCCAAGGACTCAGAAGACTATGAGAAGTTGATCATCACTGGACAGCTTTTAGGAGATATTAGACTCCTGTCAAAGCCGTTCAGCGTGTTCTTTAACGCGCACAAGGCATGGCTCTCCTGCACGGGTTGGGTTGTTTTACCTCTGAGCGGCACTTTTTTGCACACCATGGGCTAAATGGCCAGGTCACATGGACCCCGAAGGCTCAGAGAAGGTTGGGGGAGGGGACCCACTGGAACAGCTGTTGGGAGACAGATGGTAGACTCCCGTCAAGGCCATCCAGCGTGTTCTTTAACGTGCACATGGTATGGCTCTCCCACACACGGGGCCACGGCTTAACGTCCCATCCGACGGACGGCGGCCTTTCCGAGCCCATCGGTGTCCCCTACTGACCGTGGGCAGGGCGGGGAGTTTCGCGAAGATAAATCTCAACGCTGACCCAGCTGGGATTCGAACCTGGGAACTACAGATTACGAGCCTGGCGCGCTACCGACTGAGCCCCCCCGCCCCCCTCCTGCACGGGATCGTGGCTTTATATTCCATCCAACGGACGGCGGCATTTATAGGCACATTGGTATCCCTTTTTGGACAGACAGGAGGGTGGGGGTTTTAGCGGACGTAAATCTCAATGGTGGCATAAGTGGGACTATCCTGTGAACTGAAGGTTACGAGTTTGACGCGCTACCGGCTGGGCCAAACCGCGGCCACAGGGGGAAAAAATTAATAGAGTCAAAAACCACGATTTTTTTTTTGACTGGACTCCTTATCCTGCGACGCAGTTTTAAAACAATACTGAGACACTTGATCTAACTCAAACAGCAAGTGGTTTGAAGAAAAAAGCACCTGCGTAGTTCAAATATGAATGTAAAGAGTTCCAAGTAATTTCTGATATGAGGAAGTATACAAAGGAAGTGTCGAAAAAATAATGGTTTCAAGCTTCCACGAAAGCTTGTATCACTAACTCACAATATTATGTCATTTTAGATAACAATCTTCTTCCTACTTTGAAACACGACACATGCACACAGTTGGGTTGTTGGGTTGTTTTACCTCTGAGCGGCACTCTTTTGCACACCATGGACTAAATGGCCAGGTCACATGGACCCCGAAGGCTCAGAGAAGGTTGGGGGAGGGGACCCACTAGAACAGCTGTTAGGAGACAGATGGTAGTCTCCCGTCAAGGCCATCCAGCGTGTTCTTTAACGTGCACAGGGTATGGCTCTCCCGCACACGGGGCCACGGCTTAACGTCCCATCCGACGGACGACGGCCTTTCCAAGCCCATCGGTGTCCCCTACTGACCGTGGGTAGGACGGGGAATTTTGCGGAGATAAATCTCAACGCTGACCCAGCTGGGACTCGAACCTGGGAACTACAGATTACGAGCCTGGCGCCATGCACACAGTAGAGACGACTTCGGGCAAGGCTTGAAGCAGTAAAGACAAAAAGGTTCGGTCAAAATTTCCAGTTTTGCTTAAAATTGGTGGAATATAAAACAGAGGAAAAACTTTTAATTATGGTTTTAACATTTTAATCAGCGTTCATTAGCTAACCCTACTCCGTATAAGTGAGGTCTTCAGTACTCGCTCACTTTCTATTGCTTTGAAAGGATCCAAAAGGACACCTAAAAATATCCATTAAGAGACATAAAAGATGCATTATGGACACCTAATATCAGTATTTTATGTAATGTGTATAAACAAACATGCACCCTTCATACTGAAAATCTGCGTACTAACACACCTCAGCCAGTGCATCTAATTTTCATTATGGACAAATTTGTATCTACTCTACTACCTAAGCAAGTAATCCCTGTTTCTCCTTACACAGTGGGGCGGGGGTGGCTCAGTCGGTAGCGCGCCAGGCTCGTAATCTGTAGTTCCCAGGTTCGAGTCCCAGCTGGATCAGCGTTGAGATTTATCTCTGCAAAATTCTTCTGCCCTGTCCACGGTCAGTAGGGGACACCGATGGGCTTGGAAAGGCCGCCGTCCGTCGGATGGGACGTTAAGCCGTGGCCCCGTATGCGGGAGAGCCATACCCTGTGCACGTTAAAGAACACGCTGGATGGCCTTGACGGGAGGCTACCATCTGTCTCCCAACAGCTGTTCCAGTGGGTCCCCTCCCCCAACCTTCTCTGAGCCTTCGGGGTCCATGTGACCTGGCCATTTAGCCCATGGTGTGCAAAAAAGTGCCGTTCAGAGGTAAAACAACCCAACCCAACCCTTACACAGTACTCTTCATCCCTCAGTCAATTAACCTATGTATCTCACATAATATTTCTGTAATTCAACTATCACTCATCAACTGAGAGCATACAAACATAGCCATTTTTTCTACACCCACAGTTGCTCTTCCATTGCCCTCCCCATCCTCTCCCTCCCTGATGACATCATAATCAGCTGTATAATCTTTTAGTATTGATCCCTAACTTTAATAGCCTTTTAAACAAATTTTTTATGTCATCAGATTTCACATCTGCTAAGCCTATTTAAAATTATGGCCCTATGCGATTCACTGCATTGCATCTCCAACTCTAATGCTTTTCAGAAGACTATGAGAAGTTGATCATCACTGGACAGCTGTTAGGAGATATTAGACTCCTGTCAAAGCCGTTCAGCGTGTTCTTTAACGCGCAAAAGGCATGGCTCTCCTGCACACGGGATCGTGGCTTTATATTCCATCCAACGGACGGCGGCATTTATAGGCACATTGGTATCCCTTTTCGGACAGACAGGATGGTGGGGGTTTTAGCCCTCTTTGCCCTCTTCTATGCATAACTTTTAACCTTTACACTTTCTTTTTACTAGGCTCATTCCTCACCCCTATACCCCTCCCTCCACAAAATTTCACGCCCCTCAGACCATAACTCTGGTCATGGGGACAGATTTAGAGAAGAAAAAAAATTTCTTAGCCCCCCCCCCCTCAAGATTTTATGCAGGACTTCACCTTCTTAGCCTATTCCCTCCACCTACCCCCCATCACTCCCTCCCCTTACATTTCTCCTTCCTCCCTCTATTTCAGAGAGGGGGCGATTTTTATTTTTCTATATATACACCCTTTGCCAATACTGGCCTAACATTCTCTCATCTCACTCAATATAAGCCCTGGACAAATTTGATATTTTTTATCAACTCACTTCACCATCCTCTAACTACGACTAGGCACTGAACATCCTGCATCCTGTTGCATTTATTTTCATCACCATTAGGCGGCCTGCGACCGATAGCGTATTCGCCACCTGTAGGGTCGCTGGCACTTCACAGTACTGGATCCTACCGACTGATGCATATTGCAACCACTCCCCATTATACCTATGGACCAGATGATAAGGGGTCTCTTAGATCCCTTTACAAAATGGTCCAGTCAAGAATGAAGGAGTGTTTGAATCTTCAGTACTCGCTAGTCCTGAAAACCCGTCATTACCCCCGGGTGTTTTCGGGTGGACGGATCAGAATTTTTGTAGAAAGTTCAAGGTTGCAGGCTAGATCACTTGATGGCAGTCTGCACTGCTGAAAATTTCCTCTTCCATTTTCAATTTTGTGGATCCTTGTTTTCTGCACTTTATTTAAAATTTCTTCAATATTTATTCCTCTATGTCTTTAATTTAAACTAAATATCATTCCTAAAGACAACGTAAGAATTTAAGCTGCCAAATTTTATTTGCCTTCCTCCCCTAAAAAAAAGGATAACTGCTCTTACATGGTAAGAAATCGGATATCCAATTCAATACACAACTTCGTCTCATTATGACTTGAAAAAAATAAATACCCCCTCAAGCAGCTGCTTGCCACAGAGGTCTGACAGGAGCCTGTCAGTTTATATGCCAGAGTAGAAGGTCTGAGAGGGTTGGTTGTTTTACCTCTGAGCGGCACTTTTTTGCACACCATGGGCTAAATGGCCAGGTCACATGGACCCCGAAGGCTCAGAGAAGGTTGGGGGAGGGGACCCACTGGAACAGCTGTTGGGAGACAGATGGTAGCCTCCCGTCAAGGCCATCCAGCGTGTTCTTTAACGTGCACAGGGTATGTCTCTCCCGCACACGGGACCACGGCTTAACGTCCCATCCGACGGACGACGGCCTTTCCAAGCCCATCGGTGTCCCCTACTGACCGTGGGCAGGGCGGGGAATTTTTGCGGAGATAAATCTCAACGCTGACCCAGCTGGGACTCGAACCTGGGAACTGCAGATTACGAGCCTGGCGCGCTACCGACTGAGCCACCCCCGCCCCTGGTCTGAGAGGATGGCAGGACCTCAGCAGAAGAGCAACGAAAAAACGACCCACAAATTTTATCTCCAAAAACAAGATAACGACTGCTATATGATAAAAGCTAGAATCAACAAATACCGTATACAACTTCCTCTAACCATAAATTAAAAGTCTGGTTTCTAATAAGAACCAATCAATAATAAAATACACAGATTACCTGTTGACATGTAATTCAAGAAATAATTTTGTGGAAAAAATTATTCGCCGATGAGTGGGATTCGAACCAAGCCTCCCAGTTACATGCCAGGTATTCTAATTACTAAGCTATCGCCAGTCTGTCATTTATCTGCTTAGCTATTAAGTGGATAAATGGCAGAGATAGTGATAGCTTAGTGGTTAGAGCACTTGGCATGTAACTGGGAGGGGTGGTTCGAATCTCACTCACATGCGAATCGTTTTTTCCACAAAATTATTTTCTGGCTTCTATTTCTCCCCGCTCTCCTTTCAAAAAACGCCATCTCCGGTAAAAACGGTGAAGGTTGGGTTGTTTTACCTCTGAGCGGCACTTTTTTGCACACCATGGGTAAAATGGCCAGGTCACAAGGACCCCGAAGGCTCAGAGAAGATTGGGGGAGGGGACCCACTGGAACAGCTGTTGGGAAACAGATGGTAGCTTCCCGTCAAGGCCATCCAGCGTGTTCTTTAACGTGCACAGGGTATGGCTCTCCCGCACACGGGGCCACGGCTTAACGTCCCATCCGACAGACGGCGGCCTTTCCAAGCCCATCGGTGTCCCCTACTGACCGTGGGCAGGGCGGGGAATTTTGCGGAGATAAATCTCAACGCTGACCCAACTGGGACTGGAACCTGGGAACTACAGATTACGAGCTTGGCGCGCTGCCGACTGAGCCACCCCCGCCCATCAACAAAAAAGACGGAAGTTGTAAGTAAGCAGCAACTGAAAACTTCCGCCAACTTTAAATTTCGTTATCATTTTTACTACTAAACCCAGTGAACAGAAACTCTCCTTTTTCTTCTATTATTTCCTTCCCGGGCTTTTTACTCTTGAGCACACTTTGCTGCGAGTTTCTAAAAAAGAGCACGCTAAGAGGGCAGAGAATTTTAGGAGGGGGCGGGAAATGAAACACTAAAATCCAACTGCCACGTTCAACCCTAAATCTATCTCAGACCAAACTCTAAAGCAAAAACAGAAAAGAGGAAACAGAACTTGCAGTGAGCTTCCCCAGGCTTCAGTTGGGTTGGGTTGTTTTACCTCTGAGCGGCACTTTTTTGCACACCATGGGCTAAATGGCCAGGTCACATGGACCCCGAAGGTTCAGAGAAGGTTGGGGAAGGGGATCCACTGGAACAGCTGTTGGGAGACAGATGGTAGCCTCCCGTCAAGGCCATCCAGCGTGTTCTTTAACGTGCACAGGGTATGGCTCTCCCGCACACGGGGCCACGGCTTAACGTTCCATCCGACGGACGGCGGTCTTTCCAAGACCATCGGTGTCCACTACTGACCGTGGGCAGGGCGGGGAATTTTGAGGAGATAAATCTCAACGCTGACCCAGCTGGAACTCGAACCTGGGAAGTACAGATTACGAGCCTGGCGCGCTACCGACTGAGCCACCCATGGGTATTTGAAGGCAGACAATAAATCTAAAGCAACAAGTCCTTGACTCCGTTAAATTCCCTTCCCTTTTCTTGGGGGGGGGGGATTTAACGGGGGTAAGGGAGATTTGACTCCTAACTCATCACTTTCGGGCCTTCATGCTCGGAAGATAAGTGGAACAATGAGTTTTACATCCCCCCCTTTTTTTGGGAGGGGATCTAGCTAATAACACTCCCTGCGTCACAAGCTTTCATTTGACATGTAATAACTTGAATAACTTATTGTGATCAATTAATGGATTAGGCAGATATGGAGAAATAACTATTCTGACTAACCAACTAATGTTTTTATCTATCTTCCTATTGATTTTTGCTCAAGTTATTAATCCCTCCATAAAGGACACTTTCAGTAGAGAGCACTGAATCAGTAGTCATAGTTGAGGTATGCAACTGTGCTTTTATCATTGGGCCATTGCTACCACCGAACTTTTAGACATTACTTTTTGAAGCATTGCTTTTAGATTGGTATTGTTCTTTCGTCATTCCACTATGCGTCTTAACTGACATAGTTGTTAGGGACCTAGCTACTGTTGCAACTGGCATACTTTGCATATTGCAGTAGCTCCAACTTTGATCTTAGTCCGACATGTCCTTGTATAAGGACTATGAAACCTAAAAGTAGCTTTCGATTCTTTGTCCTAAGTGTTGCGAAATGAAGAAAAATAATTGTTATCATGAGGGGACAGGTCAGGTCACAACCTGTGGTCCAAGGTATGTAAGAACCATCTGACATTTTCAAGGGAAAGTTCCTGAGAACACGTCCTGCCTTTTTCAGGTCACATTGTATTAACCAAGCTTTGTATTAGTAGCTAAAGAAGCACAAGTCTGTGTATCGTGTATTCATAGCTAACGAGGCTCAGTAGTCTGTGTTGCGTCTTGTATTTGTAGCTCAGGAGGCACCAGAGTCTGTTATATGTGTCCATTAAGACTGGATAGAGAGTGCAAGTTGAAATGTACTGTTAATGCAAATAGTTGTAAAAAAAAGTTGCATAAAGTAAAAATATCCGTCATTTCCACCACTTTCTTGATCCATAATAAGAATACAGCTTCACTGTGTCCTAGTATGCAGAACCCTGTCATTTGTTTTTGTTTTTTTTTTTAAAAAAAAGGGGGGGGGGGGGTGCAGTGCTGTAGAAACTGCAGAAGCAACAGCCTCTAAAAATCACTTTACTATTTTGTTGTGTGGGTGGGAAAAAAATACAACCTATGTCCGGAAAGTTCTTAGACTGAATTTATTGCAGACAAACCAAGAATAACCGCCCAGTTCTGTTCTGTGGTAGTAAAGTAGGTTTATTCCCCTACTGCTGCGCAAGTTTTGACATGTTTAGACTTCACCGTTTTTACTCGCTGCAATGGCTTTCTATTATGCTAGGCGAGACGTTTCTACGGGCAGTTTAGCCGTGCCATGGACGAGTAAAGAAAAACATATCAAATAATCGTCCGAATGTTGTCAGAGGAGCTGAATATCAGCAAAGCAGTCTGCCACAAAATTTTGCCTGAGGATCTAGGCAAAAGAAAACTGAATGCCAATGCTATGCTGACATTCAGACAGGTGACAGAACAGATCCGCAGAATTCCAGAATGTGTTCTCCAAAACTGCTTCAAAGACTTCCACATACGCTGGAATCGGTATATTGATGCAGGAGGAAACTACTTTGAAAGAGATCCTTAGCACCAGAGTGCAAATACACCGTACTAATGTTTATACCATCAGTATTGGTACTTTGTAGACAGGTTGTGTTATTACAAAGCAATCTTATATGTGGGCTAAATGGCCAGATTACAAGGCCATTTAACCCACATACAAGACATACTATTAAGTATGCACATGTGAGACATACTACAGGGTGTTTCAAAAAGGACGCAACCCTCTATTGTATTTTTCTATTTAAACTTGACAAAAGACACAAATTTCAAAAGATGCAAATTAGACACCTTTACAACAGATGTTGAAAGTAATTTTCTGCAACCTGGATGCAGGTTCGTACCCGTTTCGTGACATTTGTAACCACCTTTCGTAATGTTTGTTTTCTTATGTTTAAAATCTCTCTTTCAATGTTAGCCTTCAAGTGTATAAGGATTGTTTTGAAACACTACACATTTGAGATATCCCCAAAGGAAAAAATCTGGAAGACTAAGATCTTGGGGGCCACAAAATTTTTGAAATCAAATGATCACCAAAAAATTCCTGCAACATGACCATTGTGTCATTTGCTGTATGGGTGGTCACGCCATCTTGTTGAAACCAAAACTCTCGTTCATTCACATTGAATAATGCAATAAACTGTTGGATGAGGTCACGATAAACGTTACCAGTTGAAGTTGAGTCAAAAAAATAGGCCCTATCACACGACGACAGGAAATTGCACACCAAACACCAATTTTCCGTGCGTGTAATGGTCGTTCGTGAAATGTGTGAGGATTTCCACTGCTCCATATTCGACTGTTTTGACTTTTCACATACCAATCCCAGTGAAACCAAGCGTCGTTACTGAAATAAACATGGTTCAGCACCTCAATTTCATTTTCATCAACAAAAGAACAAAAACCAACAACAGTATCATAACCATTTTTTATGGTCTGGTTCTTTCAGTTCATGAACGACATCAATGCGGTAGGCATGAAATTTTAATTTCTTTGTAGCCCTGAAAACAGTAGCTGGTGACAGTCCAACCTATGAAGATAACTTTCTAAGAGATTTTCTGGGTGAGCGAGTTAAACGTTGAGCCACATCATCAAGAACTTCGGCAGTTAACAGTGATGGCCAGCCTGGGCTCTTTCGATCCTGTTCAGACCCAGTGTTACGAAATTTATCAATCAAACAAGATATTGTCGACTTGTTGGGAACTGCAGACTGAGGAAACTTCAACTCAAACTCCTCTCTCACACATTTGTACACACAATAAGTCTTAACAATAAATACACGCTCGTTTTTGGAAAACGACATAGCTGACACAACACAAAAGAATGAATGCTTGAGTGAGACTAGCGCATGACAAAGTCATTTCAGCTGCTAAAGGCAGTTAACCTTGAGTACAGTAATGCCAACTGACTAATATTATGGCATAAAATGTACATGCACATAAGTTCTACTCTCTTATATTTAGGGTTGCGTCCTTTTAGAAACACCCTGTATAAGGTATGCACTCAAAGGGCTCAGAGAAGGTTAGAGGAAAGGGACCCACTAGACAGCTGTGAGGAAATAGATGGAAGCCTCTTATCAAGGTGACCCAGTATGTTCTTTAACAGGTACACAATAAGATTCTCCAACACATGGGGCAATGACTTAATGTCACGTCCAATAGACACAGCCTTTCCAAGCCCATTAGTGTCCTCTCTGACCGAGGGCAGGGTGGGAGTTTAGAAGACATAAATCTCACTGTTAGTATACAGATGGAATTCAAACCTGGGAACCAGAGATCATGAGCCCATTGCACTTCTGATTGAGGCAACTCCACCCCTTTTGGGGAAGTTTGATGATTGTTTTCTGGTGATGGCATAAACAGTGTTTCACATAAGCTTGACAGACAGAAGAATGAAAGCATGGCAAAGGTGTAAAACGTGTTAGCATTAACTCAATGGCTGATTCTTGATCTTTCACGTGAATATAGTAATAATTTTTCGCTGTTTTTAGAAATAATTTCATTTTTGTTATTATGAAGAATTTTTCTTAGAATACTGCAAAACATACTAATGACATCTCTGAAGAAAAAAAAGAACTTTCTGCACAAAATTCAAATGAAAATAAACACAAGACCATCTCTTAAGTACACTTCCAGACATTGTGCTGCGAGTACAAGACAGTACGTGCAGGTCAATGGGTTAAACATAAGCACAGCACAGAAATGAATAATGTGATCCCAGTTTTGGAAAGCATGTATGATGTTTTGCTGAATGAGCAAGACATGTACATTGCTAAATGAAATCAAAAGCAGAGTTGTGAGAAAAACTGAAGGTACTCAAGCAGAGCCAGTAGTAAAGCAGCTTGAGAGGTAGAAAACTACAAATTTCTGGACAATTTTTGCTACACCAGATCTCAGAGCTGATTATCAGGATCAATAACAAAGCTTTCAGAGAAAGATAAAAAGAGGAACACATAAGGCAAAATGCATCAAGCAACTCGGTACTTTTAAATGAAGGAATGGAGAGAGAGGCATGAAAAGTTACGATAAATATTAAACAAAAGTATTAATGGGATTGATGACAAGAACATACATATTATATATAACATAGAGAAAAAGAAAGTAGACATTAAGAAGGTAAAGACAAGCCTTAGATGAATGTGATTCACCCAAGTACTGCAATGATACTGAAATGAAGGAAGCTTCCAATAAGACTTAAAAGTATACTGTGGGAAATAAGTGAAAGCTAAAAATAAGAGTACTTGTAAAAGACTGCAATTTTAATACAGTGGGAACTATTAAGCTATGCACTAATATTAATGCTATGAATTATATTTCTGGGAGCACCTAAGAAAACAAAATCTAAAGGTTGGATTGCTTTATCGCTCGGAAACACACCATGAGCTAAATGGATAAAAAAAAACCAAGGGCTTAGAGGTTAGGTAGGGAAGGAGATCTACTAGTAGCCTCTCAGAGGCATCTCCCAGCATGTTTTTTAATATATACAGGGCACCTTGCACAAAGAACAACAGCTTAAGGTGACATATGAAGGTCAGTGGCTTTCCAAACCTATTGGTGACCCCTTTCTCCCTGAAGACAAACAATGGGCTAGTGGAAAAATCTCAATAAAGACACAATAAGGAACTTGTGAACATCAAAAACACTGAAAGTGACGCAGAAATTTCTCTTTTACTGAAAAAAAATTAGCAAATGTTCATAACACGAAGAGACTGGAAAAAAATTGGTAGTAAGTTTAAAACTGGTCAAACAAGTAATAATAATTGCAAAGAGAGAAATTTGCTTTGGATAAAACTGAATCTAAGGTTAAAAGGATAGCATGAACTACTGTATGTAAAGAGGGCTATCAGTAATTTGATTAATAAGGAATTGATGATTATGGCAAACGAAAAGAAAATAGGTAAGAAGTAAAAAACCAGGAGGTTATATTCAGAAATGGTTCATGGGAAAATTTGCAATGATGATGCAAGCAATATATATAAGGTAATCCTGGTTAAAGTATAGGAAATATACAGAATCAATTGGTTTGATGAAGGTTGATAGTAAGAAAATTAAAAATAATAAAACTAAGTGCTAATGCAAGATTCAATAGAGTGAAATTCAATAATAAAATGAGAGATCTGAAATAAAGTGAGAAACTGACAGAGTTCATTAAGATAAATGAAATTTGCCATTATTGATGACAATGAGAGGCTAAAAAATAAGAAGAGAAGGAACTTCAAGGATATATTAAACGATTTTGCAATGAAGCAGTATATGACAGAGATGCCTGTCCTGATTTTTACAACCATCAGGTAGCTGGGAGAGGTGGATTGTTTTACCTCTGAGCGGCACTTTTTTTGCACACAATGGCTAAATGGCCAGGTCACAACAAGAACTGAGAAGGCTCAGAGAAGGTTGGGGGAGAAGACCCACTGGAACAGCTGTTGGAGACGGATGATAGCCTCCCGTCAAGCCAATTCAGTGTGTTCTTTAATGTGCAGAGGGTGTGGCTCTCCCACACATGGCACCACAGCTTAACGTCACATCCAACAGACAGTGGTCTTCCCAAACCCATTGGTGTCCCCTACTGACCATGAGCAAGGCAGGGAGTTTTAGAAAATAAATCTCAATGCTGACCCAGCTGGGACTTGAACCTGGGAACTGCAGATTATGAGCGTGGTGCACTACTGACTGAGCCACCCCACCAGCTGGGAGAGGTGAATAAAAATAAAAAATAAATGAATATTTAAGAGAATATTGAATTGCAAAGGAAATCAACAAAAGTAAACTGAAAATCGGTAAGGACAGTGAGAAATTTATCTAAAATGACAAAACTCCCAATGGAGAGAACTGAAAAAAGGATTTTAACAGATTTGCTACCTGTGAGCAGTGGGCATAAGATGCAGCAATTTAAACGATCGACACTTTGCAGCAGCATACATAAAGAGAGAATGAGGATGCAGTTCCAATTCACTAAGTGGGCATTGAAATAATGGTTATGAGGATAATCATGGATACTATGAAGCATTTTTTGGGCATGTGAATTGAAAAGAATATGCTGGAAGAGATATCTGTCATCTTATATTTGTACCAATCTGTAGAAATATTATGCTTTTCATTTATTTAGCAAGGAGCGAAAAGGGACATAGTACTCAACACCAGTTGTTAAGTAGTGTAGAACTGACTGAGTCATTCAACATTAAGAGTAAGACTACAGCAGCCAGAAAATGAAACATGCGACTCAGTGTGAAGAGAATACACAATGGGTGTGTGCATGTTTCATGTTTCCTGAAACACAGATAGAGAATCATTCCAGCAGACTATGTTCTGTTACTTAAACTTTAGGACAACAGATATGCTTGAATGACTTATAGAGAGGCATTTCAGTGCAGACTATCATATGTATATTCCAATGACAGGGCTTTTATTGAAATTATATGAACAATGATCACAATAATGACTGATTCCCAATTTAGGTGATCTTTTGAGAACTTAAGACAAGATCTTTACAAGTTTTTGTCTGAAAATCTTAAAAATAATAAATGCGACCAACTTTTGCACATGATTTGACAAATTTTCCTGAGAAGCTAAACAGGAAGCTTCAGGGAGATTCTGCTTTACTGTCAGGAGGGAAGAATGATCTGGGTAACAATGATCTGGAAAAATCAATTTAGGCAGGCACTCTTACTGGAACTGTCTGTTGCCCAAAGAAGGCATCAACTGCCTCATGTTTTCAGGAAATGTTGGTATGAACCTATCGCAACTTCTTTTCAAGTCGTGGTGCAGTAACAAGCAGATTTAATTAGTAATTAGAGCGGTACAAGTAAACTCAGATATTTATCCAGTACTCTAGAGATAGGTTGGTATATAATATATAAATGTACACACACACACACACACACACACTGAGATGCCAGTTTATTAAGTACACCACCCCTCATCACATTTTTGGTTCATTCCAACATGTAATACTTCACGTGACTGTAGTGTGCAGTATAAATCAGGCAGACCAGTTCTTCAAGCATCAGAGTTGGATTGACAGTCAGAATTAGTAATTAAAATCAATCCAAAGTGAATGCACAGTATTCCCTGCTAAGAAACATTAATTAATAGATTCTGAAAAAAATTCATCGCCGCCACGGCGGGAATCGAACCCACATCTCTCCAGATTCATGCCAGAGCACGCTAACCATTGTATTCGTTTTCCAACGCGTGGTGCAATGGTTAGCGCGCTCTGGCATGAATCTGGAGAGATGCGGGTTCGATTCCCGCCGTAGCAGCGATGAATTTTTTTCAGAATTAGTAAAATGAGCAGCCCGACTTTGAACGTGGCATGATAGTTGGTGTTAGGAGTGCCAGTTCTAACACCTCCCAAATAACCATCCTCCTGGGCTTTTAATGTACATCCATTTCAAGGGTTTTTAAAAATGGTGCAAAAAGCAAAAAAAAAAACTACCAGTGATCAGTGATCCTTTGGGCAAAAACAGCTTGTAAATCAGAAGGGTAAAAGGGGACTGTTGAGAATCAGGCAAACTAACAGATGGGCCACAACCAGGCAAATCATGGAAGAATTAAACATTGGTGTGCACCATGCATTAGACCTTGTTGTCAACGGGCTATAAAAGACACTGACCATGTCAAGTGTCGTTGTTGTCAGCGAAGAACACAAAAATGTGTCTCCAATGTGTGCAAGAGCATTGACATTGGACTGTTGAGGACTGGAAAATGGTAGCCTAGTCAGGTGAATCAAGGATCCTTTTGCATCATGATGATGGATCAGAACAAACATGAAAATTTGGCACAAGCAACATGAAGCCATAGAGTCATCTTGTCTGGATCAACGGTAGAGGGCAGTGGTGGCAGTGCGATGGTGTGGGGAATGTTTTCCTGGCACACATTAGGTCCCCTGATACCCATTGAAGAACATCTGAACGCCAAGGCATATTTGAACATAATTTCTGACCAGTTCCTCCCTCCTCACTTGGATAGGCATGTTCAACATGATAATGCACTTGCTCACAATGCACATATTATATACCGAATGGTTCTAGGAACACGCCAATGAGTTTTCCTTGGTTCATTGGCCTGCACAGTCTCCAGATCTAAATCCTATCAAGAATTTTTGGAATAAGGTGGTAAGGGCTGTTTCACAGTGAGACTGTATTACTGTCCAATTTGCAGCAACTGCACAACTCAATCATTTCCACATGGTACAACATTCCTAACAACACATCCAGTATTTTGTAAGTTCCACACCCCAATGAATCCAGGCTGACAGACAAAGGAGGTGCAAAATACCACTAGGTAGGTGTACCTAATAAACTGGCATCTCAGTGTATATAATGTAAATTGTTCTAAAAGATTAAACAGTAGTGTACCTGGGGGGAGGATTGTAACCCTGCCCCTCTCTCTTAAAGATTTTAACATATATATATTGTAAGTCCTCAAGAAACACAGATTCCATGCAAAATAGATTACCATGTATATATATTGTCAAACGACACAAATATATCAATGTGTGATGGTGGTGTGTGTGTGTGGGGGGGGGGGGGGGGCACACATACACACCACCACCATTAGAGGTTTCTTGGTATGCACTTACAATACTAAGTACCACAATTTTCAGCTTTATCCTTACAAGATTTGACATCAATGGCATGTATACACCATGAATGAAAGGCATGTTGTATTTTCCTCATCAGTTTGTATTAAAGCTTTTTGCAATTGAAATTAACATTATCAAATATGTGTAGCATACGATTTTATAGTCTCAGTGTCCTCGATGCAAAAATAAATTACTGATCTTTAAAGTTGGCAAAACAATTCCCTAAATGAACTCTTGAGACTTTCATTTTTCAACATTTTAACATTTGTATTCTGATATGAGAAATGATGTACAATTACACTTACTTCTGAGTAATGCTCTGAAATGAAAACTGCTGTCAGACTCACATTATTGGCAGATTATCACACTTCATACTAGTACAAACTTCCTCAATGTATGATGACTATGCCAGCCTTCTCCATTCCCTGATGAAGTCATGAATGAATATAAATAAACTCATCAAGTCAGTGGAAGTATCAGTGTGTAATGGTGTAATATAATTTTAATTTATATGTGAAGTTGTAGTGTTAACAGCATATAACATAGGTTTTTGTAATCAAGGCAATTACCAGTTCAATTGCAGTGTGCACAAATCCTAGAACTCTGGGACATTTGATGCAAATATAAAAAATGAGCAACAAATAAACTTCTAGGGTTGATTTTTTTTCTTCAAAATAGCATACTGGAATCCCATACTAACGCTCCAGTTATGTTAGCTGAACCATTATTTGGTTTCTGCACCAATGATGGAGCTTTGTTTCCTAACTAGTTCTATAATGCTGTCAAACACATTCAGGACACTGCAGGGAAATTATACTCCTAACAACCATTCAGTTACAAATAATGATGCTAGATTTTGGAGAAGTTAACCAACAGCAAAAATGCAAACATGAATACCAACAATTTGGGGAATAAGGTAGCAGACTATAATGTCCAATGAGTGCAGCAATTCGATGTACTCTCAATAAATATTCTGCCAAGTGTCTTGATTAATAATTGGACATATGTTTGCTAATGCTCCATAAAGGCATGTAACATATCTATACAAATTCAGTCAAGAAATAACCACAAATAAAAACACACAAAACTCATGCTTTGTGCAAATGATCAGATTGCATTAAAAATATCTTTATACTGATATTACAATGAGAAACTGAAAGGAATAGTGCTATTTAAATAATGAATGAGATCGATCAGGTTCAATTCCTGCCATGTCGGCGAGAAATTTTTTTTTCAGAAATATTAACTAATGTTGAAGTCTTATTTCTACAGGTAATCTGTGTATTCCTGTGGATGGATTTTTAATAATGAATGTGCTTTTCTTAAAAAATAAAGTGCATAAACTGACAAATAAATTAAACACTCTGTACCTTAAATAGGCATAGCTACAGTTTCTCACCATTAAATAGCATATTAGAAGATATCTTGTAAAGTGCCATTGGTAATTCTGCCAAAGTAAATTCTACCATTGGAAACAATTTTATAGCCATTTTCATATAGTGCACCTGAGAGAGACTTCCCCTGAGGTAAATTTTCAAGAACAACTGAATGCCAATTTACAAGTACAGCTATTCTTTGCTCTCCACAATTTTCACTTTCAACTTTTAACCACCTTATTTTGCATGGTAATCAACTTCATTAACACAGTTTTGAAATGGTTCTACAAGCAAAAAAAATGCAAATTCTACTAGCTAAAGATAGGTATATTTCAATATACAACTCTAGGCATATCCAGAAAATTCATATGAAAGGGGGTGAGTAGAAATGTTAAGAGTCTAATGGGATTTTTGTCCTGCTTCAGACTAATTTTCACTTGACTATCATAAAAAAATATAAGCTATTCAAGCCCTAAAGGAAAAGGGTATAACCATACCTAAAAAGGTGCCAATGTCATTTACCCACAATGGAAATAAATATTGCTTCCACAGCCACCATCACTATTCAATGAATATACAGCCTTAGTGATATTTAATACTTCATTTAATGCAAAATGCAGTAACTCAGTTGTTCTCACATTGTGGGGTGCAACATTCAGGGGAGGGTGATCACATGCAACTTGGAAGGGGGACAGCAAAGCTATATATTTGCTAGTATTTTTGGTGAAATGTTTTTGCAAAATTATGTTGAAAATATGTGGCTAAATAACTGTGTTTTTGCATTTAGGTTATATAAATGTGTTATTGCTATAAATGTGTTTTTGCATTTAACACAATACATTTGTCATAAAAGATAATTTTGTTTCATTTTATCCTATCTAAATGTAATGAAATCATGTTTAACTACATATAATTAGCTTTACCACATAATTACTCTGTGTGTGTATATATATATCATGGCAATCAAGTGAGCCACCTTAAACTGCTATCTACCACTATCTTACTTTCTACAAGACAGATCATAATTGGTCTGCATTAGTTGAAGTGCTGTGGAATCGGAGTCGAAAGCAATTTTAGTGCTACTGGAGTCAGAGCCTGTGCATTTTCACTGACTCAAAATCTGACCTCAATATAAATTTTAATAAAATATGCTTTTGTGTGTGACATCAATGGCAGCTATGGTGGTTAAATCATTTAAATAATAAAGACAATGTTTTCTATTTCAGACACTAATGCCATTAATTTATTTTTCCTTTTCAGAAAATATTTTGGATTTTTATTGCTTATTTAATTTCGAGTTCTTTCTAATTTAACAAGTTTTAAACTTTCAAGTCTAAAACCCCCTTTCACAATGACAAAGAGAGTTCCAACGAAGTCTGTAGTTTTTGAATATTTTACAATAACCACAGATGGGGAAACATTTCATGTGTCAGTGTATAATAGATGATGATGATGGTGAAAATTATGTCAAGCACAAATCAGTGGTTTTAGTGGCTCTAGTAAAAATGCACTAACTAGAGCATCAAATTTAAAAAGAGGAGTTGGAGTTTTTGTGTGCAGACTCTGCAGCCCTGATTAGTTGATACACTTTAAGTTACTTCAAAGTGATAAAAGTGTAAAAACAAATTTTTTACTGCTATTTATTCAAGTTGATGTAAGCCCATGATATTTTTGGCTGATGCACTCAATTTCAAGGGTTCATAGACACACTGCTGTTGATACTCTCCTTGTACCATTAAGATACCAGTCCATTACCAACAGGATACTTCTTGACTTCTTCATGAAGATGACACTATAGTTGTTGATACAGTGTTGCATATCCTACGGTACTCGTTACTCTTTTCATAATACAATTGTGGTTCACTTCAGTCATAATTTACTATTTACATTCAAACTTAAGACATAAAAATATCCCCAGTTAAAATACACTGCTATGTGCATTTCATTCATCTTCATCAGACAGTGTGTGTTTGCAATGGACTAGCATCTCAATGGTACAAGGAGAGTGTATTAAAGACCACAAGAATATACTAACAGTGTGTCTATAATGAGTACATCGGCCAAAAATACCAAGAACTTACATCAACTTGGATAAATAGTGGGAAAAAAATCTGTTTTTACTATCACTTTGAAGAAACTTAAAGTGTATCAACTAATACAGTCTGTCTACTAATTATCACCTGTCTTGTAGCAAGTAATATAGTAGTAGATAACAGTTTAAGGTGGCTCACTTGATTGCCATGATATATATATATATACTGTATGTATAGTGATTATGTGGAAAAACTAATTATAATAACTTGTTACTGTGCCTTTAATCTTATATTTTTAACTACATAGGTCCTACATTGTAGGGAAGAGGGATAGGGTCACATAAAGTTGTTACACTTCTAGGGAGTTGCAGTTATGAAATTAAAATAGAATTATCTGTACTTCTAAATCCTTATTTTAATTTAAACACAGATGACAATCACAGTGTTACCTGCTGACTTTTTGACATTGATAAATCAATAAATATTTTACAGAAAAATTTTTGCCAACATACAGGACTTGAACTTGCATTCAATGGAAGAATACACTGGCATGTTTCTGGAGAGATGCGGGTTCAAGTCCCGTATGTCGGTGAAATTTTTTCTGGAAAATATTTATTATTTTGATTTATTACAAGAAAACACAAACTTCACATTAAAAATACGAGTGAAACTTTTAAGACTTTAGATGTTAGAATACAGTTTGAATGCTGTTGTTTATTTACAGTAGTAGAAATTACCTGGTTCTGAATTATATTTTGAAATTAACCTGTTTTAACTGTTTCTCAATTGATAATACAGTACAGACACCTTACCTGTATAGCATGGTGGAATGCAACTATGTCTCGATTAATTTAAATTTATTGAATGATCCCTAAGATCCTACCAATGTTACAGGGAAAAAAAGATTCTAATAGCTACTATCATATTTGGGTCAATACTAACTTCCTTACATTCCTACCACATACTTCAGATACTGGTATGACAAGTTCAGGGGGCCCATTCACTTGTGAAACCCCAGGAAATGCCCCAAGTGCCCACATCCTTTGATGTACTTTAAATAACCTTATAGGTCCTTTGCGGCTTTGATGTAGTAATATACCATTTATGATTGCTGAGTGCTAACTTACATTTATTACTGCATGTGATTTGCATCTAGTTGTCTTCCAGAGTTTAATATTTTATAAGTCTTTGCCCCATGCCTGCAATCAGGGACTGTTTGATATTGTTGGCTATCTCAATAAACCTAGTTTCTTTAAAAATCCTACTAATTATTTTCTCTCTGCAGGAACGTAGAATGTGAGAACATTATATAGAGGTTATTCTCTTGATGTCCTCATGCAGGAATTCCAGTGCTATAACCTAGTATTCTAGGCTTGTAAGAGACCAGATGGACAGGTAAAGGTGAGATACTTAAAAACAACTTTAAATTTCTCTTTACAGGGAGGGAGGATGGAAAGCATCACCAAGGCGTGGGTCTGCTGCTAAGCAGACATGCTAGTGATGCTCTTCTAGGATATGAGTGCATTAATGAAAGGCTTCTTACAGCAAATGATGTTGATGAGAGGAACTCTTTCATTCGAGCTGTTGATGAGACTGGTAGTAGAGTAGGTTTGGTTATAAACAGAGAGAAAACTAAAGTAATGAAAATTGGTCAGGCAGGCTATGATTCAGTTAATCTGAATGGTTGCAGTCTTGAGCAGGTGTCACAGTTTAATTATCTTGGGAGCTATGTAACAGATAATGGTGATGTGCGGAATGAGATTAACAGACGAATAGGGATTGCTGCCGGGACTTCTAAGAATCTATGGAGGCTGTGGAGAAATAGGCGTATACACCTAAAGACTAAAATTAGACTGTATAATAGTTCGGTTCTTTCCAGGGTTAGTTATGGTAGTGAAACTTGGACGCTGTGTAAACAAGATAACAGGAAACTAGAAGCTTTTGATTCTAGATGCTTACGTAGTATCTTGGGTATTATGTGGTTTAACTTTGTAACTAATGATGAGGTTAGGCAAAGGAGTCTGCAACCTCCTTTAAGCAGCATATTGTGCAGAGAGAGACTCCGCTGGTTTGGCCATGTTGCCCGTATGGATAATTATAGATTGGCGAATAGGATTATGAACAGTGTGCCTAGAGGCCTCAGAAGGAGGGGGAGACCTAGGATGCGATGGGCAGGCAATGTCAAACAGGACCTTGTTAGAATTGGTGTGCAGTGGCCGGATGCAGCAGATGTAGCTCAGGACAGATATGCTTGGAGAATTAAACTGCACGGTCTGGTTGGACCTCTGTAGCCCATGGCTGCTTGAGGAAGAGGCTTTTTTTTTAATTTTTGCAATACATCTTTTTTTTCTTGTTTACTGCAATGTTCAATGACATTCTTACTTTCAATAATTCATTGATGCAAAAAGTTTGACATTTCACTTGTCTTCTTAAATTTCTTAAAAATTATTACATTCAATTTAATCTTTTTTTTTATAAAGTAGAAATATTAACTTCAACTAGAATTGACAGAAAATGAAATGTTGAATGCACCATAATGTATAGTGAGTGAGAAGAATCCACCTTGCTTCATTCAGTTCATTTGCCTAGCCATTTCTAGAAATGTAAATACTGTGCAAAGCAAGAAATAGTTGTATAATTACTGATCAAGTGTTTCCGCTTTCTAGTTCTTGTGTTATCAGTAAAAATTTTCACTTGAATACATCACACAAAAAATTTTATGAACTTGCAATTGTTGTACTTTGGTCTTTCAGACAGTCCATAAAAATTTTCAATTACCATAACAAAATTTTTTTAGCATGTGAAAGTGTCCACTCATCTAGATGAACTTCAGTATTTCTGCTACATAGATATAAGAAGATTGTCATTTGAGCAATGCATTTTCACACGATGTGGGAAAATAATGCTGTCCCCTTTAGACTACTTTTTCTTAATTTGTATTCCACAAGCACAAAAGAATTATTCCATATGCATTTGAAAAAGCAATACAAAAATCTAATCATCAATAATCATAAAATTTAAAAATTCTCATGAGTAGGCAACACTGACAGCATATTATTGACAGTACAGCTTTCTTTTACCAAACTTGCTCCAAGAATAAATGAATTATTCTTTAATATGCAGGCCTAAATTCCCATTAAATGAGTAATATCGGTTTCTGATTTGTTTGCAATCATGGCTACATTTTTTTTTCAGAAACAAATTAACATTGTATTTAAGGAAAAAGTATACTTAAATTCAGGCTCATGAAAACTTTTTCCCGGGAATGCTTGACATAAGATATCAAACCACTAGAGCTGATATATATATACAGGGTGATTTAAAAAGAATTGAACACTTTCAAAAATTTATTATTCATTAACTAGGGGCTCACACCATGCAATTTCTTCTGGGGTCAAGAACCTCATGTTTGTACCACCTCTTCCTCACAGTCTTAAGGAAATGAACACATCATGACTGCCATTTCAACCATTGATAGTGGTATGCTACAAAGGGTCTGGGACGAATTAGACTACAGAATTGATGTATGCTGTGACACGAGAGGTGCATATTGAGAATTTGTAACGATTATAGAAATAACTGTGATAGTTCCTTTACAAATTGGTTTCGACTATATGTTCATATTATACTTCATTATTACTGAGTTATAAATTTTTGGAAGTGTTCAATTCTTTTTGAATCACCCTGCACTAAAACATTCTCAAGAAAATTTTATCGTATGTCCTGAGTAATTATTACCTTTAAGTCATTCTATTTAAGACAAAAAAATAACCAAGTGTTACCTAGTGCTAAATGTAGAGAAAAAATACTTTAGACCAGTGTTTCTCAAACTGTGTTCCAGGAAACGTTAAGGTGTTCTGCAGAAAAATATTCGTTCATTACAAAAAACTTTTGCATAATAAAATAATCTTTCATGGTCAGTGTTCCATCACTGTATTCCAAGTAAAGAAGTGTTGCATGGTTAATTTGTGATCCTGTGTTTTAGACCATATTGCATCTAACGAAGCTATCATGTTTACACTGTATTTTGGCTTATTTTTCTGTTGCATCCTGAATATATTTTGTGAATGAATGCTCAACAATTTTTCTACATTGTTTTTTCTAGCCAAGATGGAATATCTTATAATGGCCACTGAGAAATTCAGGGTAATTTCCCCACAATGAAATTTTTGTCTTCCATATTTTAAGAAATTTATATTGTGTTTAACAAAGACAGCCACAAGCAAAATTTTCAATTCAGAATGTTTTGTCCAATTATGGATACAGAGCTATATTAAACATCACAAACAAATGAATTAAAAAAATATGAGTTTATTAATACCTTTTATACTTTTACTGAAGTATAAAATACATATTACCTATATGTATGCATCTCATAAGTTGGGTTGTTTTACCTCTGAGCGGCACTTTTTTGCACACCATGGGCTAAATGGCCAGGTCACATGGACCCTGAAGGCTCAGAGAAGGTTGGGGGAGGGGACCCACTGGAACAGCTGTTGGGAGACAGATGGTAGTCTCCTGTCAAGGCCATGCAGTGTGTTCTTTAACGTGCACAGGGTATGGCTCTCCCACACACGGGGCCACGGCTTAATGTCCCATCCGACAGACGGTGGCCTTTCCAAGCCCATCGGTGTCCCCTATTGACCGTGGGCAAGGCGGGGAATTTTGTGGAGATAAATCTCAACGCTGACCCAACTGGGACTCGAACCTGGGAACTACAGATTACGAGCCTGGCGTGCTACCAACTGAGCTACCCCCGCCCCCATCTCATAAGTGGAGACTCGTTAAAAATAAAAAGGTTTCAAAATAAGTGTTTACAGAAACACAAAACTTATAATGGGTTGGGTTGTTTTTTCACTGAATGCCCATTTTTGGACACCAAAAGTCCAAAGGACCATCAAAGCACAAGGCTATTATGACAGAGATGGAACCTTCCAATCGAGGCCATCTAGCATGTTCTTTAACACACACAGGGTATGGCTCTCCTATACACTGGACCATGGGATAATGCCGCATTCCCTTGATTTACCCAAGAGTGGGGGGGGGGGCGTTTCAGAAATCAAGCTCAACACTGGTATAAACTATAAACTTAGAACTGACATTTTTCAAAACAGCTTTCTATTTGTGATAACTAAAAGACCAGAATGTACCCACTACCATGGCAAAATACTTAGAATCAGTTCTCCTTTGTAACTTCACCCATGAAAGATATGAATCAACAACTTAATAACCACACCTTACCGACTCTAATACTAGATTAGTGATCATAGGATTGACTAGCAGCAAATAAAATAATTCTCTGCTAACATTAGCTAATCAAGAATTGCTTAGAAACCTGGTTGGCAATGCTACACAGATGCATCAATTGAAAAGCAAGGGGCAAAGATAGTATCACAAACATTATTTTCATATGATGAACTATGCAAATTGAGAAGAATCAAGGTTTTAATGTGTTTTGCTGCAAAGTAACATTTAAATTCAAAGGAAGTATTGATTTTTGTGCTACATTTCTCATTAATGTCCTCCAGATGATTTAAAAAAAAATGTTTTACATCATATTCACCACTCCCCAATTAATTGTTGTAAATTCCTGAATTTGAATAACATTTGCCATTCTATCCTTTTCTGGCTGAGGAAATGTATTGGCCAATAGAACAAAATACAAGATTTATTTCCAGAAGCCACTTTTGGAGAAAAAAAACTTCTCACAAGAGTGTTATTATTCAAAAGAGCCAGAGTGGAAGTAAGGAATTCTGAACGTCTCCACTACAACTATAAAAAAAAAAGTTGTTGTGTCATTAATCGGGTGGACTAATTGGCTGTGCACAGTTCTTAGCAAAAAGAGATAGTACAGGGAAATGTAACGACTAATGTAACGTTGGATTAATGGTGATGGTGGTGTATGTTTCAGTGATTTCTCTTTCTGGTTGGGTAAACATGAAATCTTTTATAATGGAAATTTTAAGATTTCCCTAGAATAATGCAAAATTTAGTTGCAACTCTACTGTGAAAACTAAGTTATTTATCAGCTATGAGGCCACAGCACAAGTAACTGTTGTACTGTGTTGTAGGTGTAATAAGGTTTAGACAATATTTAATACACGATTTATGCTGTTTTAAGGGAGGGAGCCTAGGAGCAATCACATTTACACATTGATTATCTCATGAATAGTCATGGTATGAGTTGTTACAATTGTATGACAGAACTTAATGCAATCTTTAAAACTATAAAGGTTCAAAGTAATAGTCATAACATTACCATTTTTCATGGGAAGTCCAGCTGGCTACACAGCTGGTTAAGTGTCATGATATGATCCCTTTTGGTGCCGTCTTCGTTATAGATGTAAGCACACATAGATGTAATCATAGAAGTGATCATAAAAGGTAGCACATATGCTGTCAGTTCACAAGTATTAACTTTTGATGTATACATATAATACTCCAGATACCAATCCAGAACTACGTTGATCTTAGAGATGACATATTTCAATGGTATTGATGCTTGAAATTTTCAGCAAACTCGTTGATGTGATATACTTAAGCTCAGGAAGCATATCACATCAACGAGTTTGTTGAAAATTTCAAGCATCAATACCATTGAAATATATCATCTCTACGATCAACATAGTTCTGGACTGGTATCTGGAGTATTATACGTATACATCGAAAGTTAATACTTGTGAACTGACAGCATATGTGCTACCTTTTATGATCACTTCTATGATTACATCTATGTGTGCTTACATCTATAACGAAGATGGCACCAAAAGGGATCATATCGTGTCACTTAACCAGCTGTAGCCAGTAGGACTTTCCATGAAAAATGGTAATGTTAATATTGTAACAACTCGTACCATGACTATTCATGAGATAGTCAATGTGTAAATGTGATTGCTCCTAGGCTCACTCCCTTAAAACAGCATAAATCGTGTATTAAATATTGTTTTACCTATATTGCTGTGAACTTATAATTAATTGGTAATAAGGTTTGTCACCTTGTGATCCCCCCCCCTTCCCCTTGTTGAAAGCTGTGGTAACAAGAGGATAAATAATTATTACTTGTAGTTAGGATTTAAAATTACTTACACTAATCATGTTGTGGAGTTCATGAAATTATAAAAAAAATAAAAAAATAAATACCCCCTCAAGCAGCTGCTTGCCACAGAGGTCTGACAGGAGCCTGTCAGTTTATATGCCATAGTAGAAGGTCTGAGAAGATGGCAGGCCCTCAGCAGAAAAACGCTACAAACAGCCATGCCTTACTCGGGGCTTGAACCCAGGTCCCTTAGATCAGTAGCCAAGCGCGCTAACCACTCGGCCATGGGACGGCAATAGGCTGAAAAAAATTGGCTTTGCATTGAGTGGGATTCAAACTGTCTCCTGGACATGTGGTTCGAACCCCACTCACGACAAAACCGATTTTTTTCAGCTCATCTCATGAGTTCTATGTCTACAGGACATATCCTGTGATTCTTTACTAGTAAATGTTGTGGAGTATTTTGTGAAGATAGTGTATTACTGTGTGACCAGGTTATTTGGAAGTTAGGAAAACGTGTGGAGCTATGGTTGGGTTCTTTTACCCCTGATGCTCAGGAGTAAAACAATGCACAGTTGCACACAATGGGCTAAATAGCCAGGTCACAAGGATTACAAGGGCTCAGAAAAGGTTGGAGGAAAGGTTGGGGAAAAGGAATTAGGATAGAAGATAGCCTCCCATCAAGTCCATCCACTGGTTCTTTAACATACACAAGGTATGTGCTCACACACATAGAGCTACAGCTTTATGCTCCCTTTGATGACAGCAGCCTTTCCAAGCCCATCTCAATCCTGGTCAGGTGGGACTCGAACCTTGGAACTTTAGATTACGAGCCTGGCATGCTAGTGACTGAGCCAAACCCTGCCCAAGGACTATGGTTGTAAAGGACTGTTGTAGAGAATCACAAAACTAAACCATTGACTGGGAGTCCCAGGAAATTTTCCTCTATGTGCACTATAAAGATAAGATGCAATGGTTGTTATATGGATGCTATAGCAAAGAAATGGCAAATAGCTGATTAAAATATGGGGAATTGGTGGTATATTGATTACAAGTTTTGCATTTTTGAGAGTAGATGCCATTCATCCGATTTTTTTCCCATGGATCATTGGTGTTTTGGGAGTAATTGTTTCAGATGTGATTATTTAATTTTGGGACTCTCATTCTAATGCAGATTAGCAATGATTTTTATGCTTTTATACTGTCTCTGATATCATTATTTAGTGATTTTTTTTAAATGCAGGTGACAAGTGGGTGCTTAGTTATCTGTCAATCAACCACTGCTCTCATGTGTAGCTAGTTAATTGACTATTGATTTTGTCACTAATATGGAAACATTTATAAATACTTGGTAAACATTATGTCCTAGTTCTGTATATTACATCCTAGTGCTGTTCATAAATGTCACTTTCAATACTAGACCATGTCAAAGCAGCTTGTCTGCAATCACTTTTGCTACTGTGTAACATCTCAAAGGCAAACAAAATATTTGGGGAAAAAAACAGCTGTGGGTCACACCGCTATGCATGTGAATAACCTGTGAGGCACCCAGAATTATTTTATTTAATACTGTCCCTCTTTCAAAGGGTATGAATAAACTAAAACATTAAGCAACAAGTTAATTTCCTAAGTAAATAAAAACATATAGTAATAAAAAAATAAATGGATTCAAATGATCTCATACACTATACAACTCTACTCAAAATACTGAAATAATATCTATGTAATGTATCCTGGATGTCCTCACTTCTCAATTGATGCATGAATATATATAATACAGCTGATCAGAGTTCCAAGTGATTCTTCATCAGCTATATTTATCAGAAAGTTGATAGTGGTCAGTCCTATGATCAGTGTCCAGTATTTTGATTGGTAAAACATGATGTTTATGATATTGCCAATTCAATCCCACCTGGTTTAGAATCAGCGCTCTTTGCTAATGAAAGTTTGTGATTAATCAACGAGATATTGCAGCAACAGATGAAGATTACACTTTGGGTTGTTCTACTTGTGTGCAACAATTTGTTGCAACACAAAGGGAGGGGACCAGCTTTGTTGAGGAGAGGGGACCCACTCGACAGCTGTTAAAGAAAAAGTGGAAGCCTCCTGTACAGACCATCCAGCTGTTTCGTAATGTGAACAGAGCATGGCTCTATGTCCCATCTGATGCACGGCGGCCTTTCCAAGCCCATTGGTGACCCCCTTTTTAAATCAATAGCAAAGTGGAGGGTTAGCAGAGATCAAAGATTCATATTGAAAACAATCATTTCAAAGATGAAAAATGCAATTATATACAGTTAATAATTTTATCAGTTTCTTTCATTACACAAAATAAGCTAAAGATTTCTCTTAAATAGGTTAATATTAAAAGATTTGCAGATATTACTCACGAGATATTATTCTTATTATTCCTAATGTTAATGAAGATTGTTTACAAAACACTAGAAGCCAAAAAATTTTAAATGCTAGTAAATATTAGTTACATAATTATGGCATAAAAATTTAAGAATTTCTGTTGAAGTCAATTTACATGCATCTCAAAAGTTTAAGGTATGTTTCAGACTTATTAAAAAGGAATGCAAAGCAGTATATATTATGCAGAGCCTTTTCTATTGAGGATTACATAAAGGGTTGTCATTCTAAATGCAAAAAAAGCAGAAAAAATTTTGCTAAATTTTGCAATGTACAAAGTTTAAATAAATATTGATTGTATAATTATTGGAAATAAAAATGACAAACATAAAGAGTAAAAGAAATATATAAAAAGACATAAAAAGTATACATATAAAAAGAATAATATGTGCCATTATATTAATTTCTAAAATACTTGCTGGATTACCTTTGAGTGGCACTTTTTTGGATACAAGAGGCTAAACAGCAAGGTCACAAGAACCCCAACAGTGCAGAGCAGGTTGGGAGAAGGGGACCAACAGAACAAATGTTAGGAGACAGATGGTACCCCCCCCCCCCATCAAATGTGTTCTTTAATGTTCACAAGATACAGCTCTCTCCCACACACTGGACCACAGCTTAACATTCCATCCAATGGATGATGGCCTTTACAAGGCCATTGGCATCCTCTTTCTGATTAAGAACAGGGTAAAATTTCTAGAGGAATCATTTTGTGAAATTTATGAATGTAAATAACCATTATAATTTCATTACCATAAATTATTTGATGCAAAAGCTATTTTAGTGCATACATTAAATTTTATTCTATATTAAAAATGGCACATTCTTATTTTTGTATCTAACAATGCCTTAAATATAATTACAGACTTTAGCCATCCAACCAATTAAGTTGCAATGTTTCAGTAAAAGTATTTTTAAGAACATACCATTTTTGAAATTTTTAGAAGTTTTTTTAAATAATTCTGAATCTTTGCAAATTAATGCCTACAAACCTTTCAAATGGTATCTTTAAGCAAATGGAAATTGGCTCCTAGGGACCTAGATTCAAGCCCCAGATAAATGCATGGATGTTTCTTGTTATCCATTCCTGTGGTTTCACTTTCAATGGAAAGCTTGACTGAATTTTTTTTTTATTAAAAAATTGGTAAATTTTTATGTATAACTGATATATCTGTCATTATACCTTATTCAAAAGGCGCTATTTCAACACTCGATTGCATAAAAGTTCGAAAAATCACGTGATCCTCACTAAAGTGTCAACATTAAATTTATAAAAATGCTGTATCACAAAGAATAAATGTGCCATTTTGCTTCTTAGGCAAATGTATATTTTTTATCCTATTTGTTATCCTCCATACGAAACCTATGGTCAGAATTTAAAGCACAATTTAATAAACAATCGTGAAAATTCCTAAATCTACCATTTCTTCAATATATAAATGGTTGGTGGTTTTAATAATATAAAGCAGTGAACATTTCACCAAAACCTCTATTAACTTAATCGTAAACAAGTATCTAATCCTAAGGACATATAAAATTAACCCACAAATAAAAAGTTCTTTGACCGTAAAACACTTGACGGTAAACACTACTATACTCGCTATCGGGTTAACATTGCATATGGTTACAAAAAAAATACACTTAAAACATAGCATTACTTACCTCCACTAAGAATAAGAAATTAAACTTAATGATGACATTTTCATCGTTGTGTAAGATATTAACTTTGTTATTCTTGGAAAGCCAAATATCCTATATATGATAATTTCTTTACTCACATTCCTACACAAAACAGTAGCACAATCTGTTCACTCAACTGCACTGCTAAAGTTGACATATCAGATGTGCTACAGAGCAGCGCCACCATGATCATCGAATGAAATTTCTGTACACCAATTTTTAAACACTAAAGTGTTGTATAACATTTTTACTGTTAGACTTTCTGAAGATTCAGAAAATATCACAACATATAAAGTGTTTTCATTCAAATTTCAAGAACTCAGAAGCTCCGGTAATATTGTTGGCTACGTAAATAGAATTTAAACAACTCATTTTTAACTAGGGGTGAAAAGATCAGAGATCATAAACTGGACGAAATGAGCACCGCGCTTTCTATAAGTCCTTCGGCAGTATATATACTAAAATTGGAACGATACAGAGAAGATTAGCATGGCCCCTGCGCAAGGATGACACAAAAAATCGTGCAGCGTTCCACATTTTTCAGGGCCTGTAAATGGTAGCTAGGCGTAAACTAGAAGGAGAGCTGTGTACCAATCCCTAGTGATGATGCACAGAACCGGCCAAGTCTACCACCTAATGTCAGACCCCGCCTTCTCGTGGTGCAGGCCGTTTGTACCTTTCAAAAGAGATATTCTCTTTTGGAAGGGAACGGAAGGGGAGGGCTGCCAGTTCAATATGGCCTACCGATCTGGTCATGTATGGCAACTTTTTTCTTTTTTTTCAAACCTGCTGAGGAGTGGTCAACTTCACAAGGTCCTGATGCTGATCATTTATACCTACTAGACTGGACTTGTTTATAGATTTGAGCTTGATTATGGATCCCGGACTTGCTGCACTGGTGAACATCTGTTGAGGGAGAATGTGCTACTGTGTTTTCTGTTTGCTTCTGGGGTGTTTATTTATTTATTTATTTCTGGGTTGCCAGCCTAACTGAACAGAGGCATGGGATAGCTTATATCAGCTGGTGGATAATCCTAATCAGAGGCCATCACAGGTACCTGAACCTTACTTAGCTAGTGGACATCGTCAAGCTTAAACTGGAGTAATGTGTTTCAGGCAGGCCATATGGCTCTTGAAAAAGTCCACTTGAAAAGGTGGTGCCTGAAGTTCCTACCAGCATCGGTGACTTCAGCCTTTAGCGGTAGAAAAACAGGTCTTTGTCCCATGCCTGCGATCAGGGGGCTGTTTGATATTGTTAGCCCTACCAATCTCAATAAACCTAATTTCTTTAAAAATCCTACTAATCGTTTTCTCTCTGCAGGAACGTGGAACGTGAGGACATTACACAGAGATTATTCTCTTGATGTCCTCACGCAGGTATTCCAGCGCTATAACCTAGATATTCTAGGCTTGCAAGAGACCAGATGGACAGGTAAAGGTGAGATACTTAAAAATAACTTTAAATTTCTCTTTACAGGGAGGGAGGATGGAAAGCATCACCAAAGCGTGGATCTCTTACAACTTAAACTTAAAAAGTGTTGTACTAAAGTTAAAAAATTTACCTTTAATACTGAAACTCTGAAAGACCCAGTTATAGCTAAAGCTTACCATGACAGGTTACTTAGTCATTATGACAGTCATGGTTTGCCTACTACTGAAATTGAGGAAAAATGGGGCCATTTTAATCAGCCTTTTTTGGAATAACAGTACTCTTTTAGGAAAAAAGGAGCAGAGGAGACAGAATTATTTGAGTGATAAGGCACTTGAGCATATTTCAGAAAGAAGAAAACTGCAGGAATGTCCTTAATCAGCACCCTACTAGTCCTAATAGAAAGGATTACACAGAGCTTAATAAACGTGTAAAGGATCAGTTAGCTACTGATAAGAATGTTTGGCTTGATGGCTTGGCTGACAAAGCTGAGGAAGCAGTTAGGCAACACAACAGCAGAGAGCTGTACCAGATAGTTAATGTTTTATGTGGTAGAAAACGGACAAGTATACAGGGATTGAAGGATAAACAAGGTAAGGTTATAGAAAGGGAGAATTCTGTCATGGCTAGGTGGGCTGAACATTTCAGTGATGTTCTAAACAATGTGGTTAGTTCTACTCCCATTGTTTGTAATGATGATAGATGCATTGGTGGCTTTAATGTTGGTCCTATAACACAATCTGGAGTTATTTTGGCTATTTCTAAACTTAAACTTCATAAATCCCCAGGGGTAGATGAAATTACTACAGAAATGCTTAGAACTGGGAATATTTCGGTTACCACTTGGATGACTGAAATTTTAAGTATCTTTTATGATAAAGGCATGGTTCCTAAAGATTTTACCAGAGCTATTATTATCCCTATTTTCAAAAAAGGTGATCGTAGTTCTTGTGATAACTATAGGGGTATCAGCCTACTCTCTGTTCCAGGTAAAGTTCTTTCCACGATTGTGCTTAATAGAATTAAGAATCTGGTTGACAGTCAATTGCGTGATGAGCAATGTGGATTCAGAAGTCGTAGGGGATGTGTGGATCAGATATTTTCACTTAGGCAGATTCTTGAGAAATGTTTAGAGTTTCAGAAACCTTTGGTTGCTAGCTTTGTTGATTTCAAAAAGGCTTTCGACTCTGTTGATCGACATAATTTGTGGTTGATTGTGAGATCATATGGTATACCAGACAATTTAGTTAACTTAAGGAAAGCTCTCTATAATAACAATAATTGTGTGTGAGAGTTGGTAACTCTTGTAGCAATTGGTTTAGCATTAGTTCGGTGTTCGAGAAGGGTGCATTTTGTCTCCTTTTCTCTTTAGTTGGTTATTGATTTTGTTATGTGAAATTCACTTCAAGGGAAAGATTTTGACCTTAAATGGACTGGAGATACTAAAATTTCTGATTTAGATTATGCTGATGATTTAGCCCTTTTGGCAAATGATGTTCATGAGATGAACTCTTTCATTCCAGCTGTTGATGAGACTGGTAGTAGAGTAGGTTTGGTTATAAACAGAGAGAAAACTAAAGTGATGAAAATTGGCAGTCACGCTGTGATTCAGTTAATCTGAATGTTTGCAGTCTTGAGCAGGTGTCACAGTTTAATTACCTTGGGAATTATGCAACAGATACTGGTGATGTGCGGCATGATATTAACAGACGAATAGGGATTGCTGCCGGAACATTTAAGAATCTATGGAGATTGTGGAGAAATAGGCGTATACACCTAAAGACTAAAATTAGACTGTATAATAGTTTGGTTCTTTCCAGGGTAGTTATGGTAGTGAAACTTGGACGCTGTGTAAACAAGATAACAGGAAACTAGATACTTACATAGTATCTTGGGTATTAGATGGTTTAATTTTATAACTAATGATGAGGTTAGGCAAAAGAGTCTGCAACCTCCTTTAAGCAGCATATTGTGCAGAGAGAAACTCCGCTGGTTTGGCCATGTTGCCCGTATGGATAATTATAGATTGGCGAATAGGGTTATGAACGTGTGCCTAGAGGTCTCAGAAGGAGGGGGAGATCTAGGATGTGGTGGGCAGACAATGTCAAACAGGACCTTGTTAGAATTGGTGTGCAGCGGCCGGATGCAGAAGATGTAACTCAGGACAGTTATGCTTGGAGAATTAAACTGCGCGGTCTGGTTGGACCTCCATAGCCCATGGCTTCTTGAGGATGATGATGATGATGATGATACCTCCTCCATCTGAAGTGTGCCTTTGGCATTGAAGTTAAAATCTAAAGAGGTATAAACTAAACAGAATCAGAGCCTAATGCTATTTTGGGGGTGAAAGAATAAACTAAAATATATATGTACGGGAATATCCCATATTAGGAAAAGATTGTGTTCCAAAAATTCGTCCGTATGTCTTTTGTTTGAAACTCAGAACTGAGTTTTCCCCAAAAGTTGCGGTCCGAGGTATTTTAGCACTGAAGGCAAAGACAAGAAGCAGTGACTCTTGCTTTCGAAAAATTTTAATAAATACGTTTGAACCTTTATAGATTAAATAAATACTAAGGTAAAACAAGTACTGAAAAATATCACTTTATAGGTAAAACAAATACTGAAAAAACGCCCTTTGGGCTTGTTACCCCTTAGCATTAGCTCGGTCTGACAGTATTTCGAGCAATGTCGAGCAATCTCCTCCTGCACGACCGAAAAGTGGGTCTTGGGAAATCGCTTAGTTTCTCCGATCGTAGGTGGAAAAACCATATGCTCTAAATGTTAACCTATGTATTTTTTTTATACCATAATTGTTTGTAGTAAAATTTAATTATAGGAACACATTTTGTTGATTTCGGCTGTACCAGTCATTGGAACAAGGACTGTATATTAATAAGATTTTCTAAGTAATTAAAAAGCAAATTTTTTCGTCGAAAACAAATATTCGGAATATAGTCCTAGAATTTCTTTATTTTTAGTTCAAAATATTTATAAACGAAAAACATTAATTTGAAATCTAGTGCTCCAAGTGCGAAAAACATCAAGTCTTATGCTTAACTACATAAAATAATAAGAAAATACTATAAAGCAGTGTTGGCAAACAAAATGAAAAACGTTCCGCTACGTTTTTCGTCACAGTCAAAAATTTAATATCGCTTTCCATTACGTTTTTCGTTATCGAAAAGTTTTGATTTCGTTAAAACGTTACGTTAACATTATTTCGAAATATTTTTAGTACAAATGCAAAATAATGAAATATATGTTATCATTTTTACTTTATATATATATATGCAGAGCCGTCGCACCAGTTCAATCAATCCACTTGTTAAAAAACAAATAAAAAACTTGGAGAAAAGGAAAATTATTAATGTTAATAACAATTATTAGTAACAAAATAAATACATATATGTAAATGGAATTGTTGCGACTGCTTTTTCTGCTATTGATTCTTAAAAAGTTGGGTTTTAAAATAATAATGAAATAAAAATTGCAATTAAGAAACCCAGTTATCAATAAATAGGATGACGCCATTGTTAGTACTTTAATAATGTATGTAAGGTATACAATCGAAACTGCAAAAGACAGGTACGTACCAGCACTTAATTTTGGGGGAGGGGGAAAGAACATTTAGTTTGGGGGTTAGTCTGAGAATAACACTTGAGTAGGGTTTACCAATTACTAAAATATTCCCCCCAGAGCAAAGGCTAAATGATATTCTATATGGAATAAAATTTTATAGCTGTTTATTTTTTTACATCTACTTTTAGTGTGGGTCATAAAATATGGGGTTAAGATAAATTTATACAAAAACACCTGTCTTGGATTTTAAAGCAAGTAGACAAGTTTGAGGTTCCGCATAAGACGACCGGATATTAGGGGGTGGGAGGGGGAGATCCCCACCCCAAATTTCCCACCAAATTTTTAAGAATTGTTCGGAATAAAATGGAAAATTATTAAATAAAAATTTCTGAGCATAAGTATTATAATGATATCTTAGTAGTATAATGATTTTTGTGCACAGGTTAATTTTTTTAAAACAAGTTGCTAAAATAACTCCAGGAAGTTTTAAAAAAAGTGAAATTTCCTTCAGAAAAATTAAAATAATGCGTAGTCGACAAAAATTTAAAAAAAATCGAAATCATTCAAAAATATTGATATAGTGCAAAAAATGTCTTTTAATAATTTTGAATCCAAATTATTTCTTTTGTTAAAAAAGAATCCATTTAAGCATAGAAAAAACTCTGCAGATACCTGAGTTACAGGAACAAGTCTTTGCAATGCTTTGATTTTTCCAGTACTGAAAAATATTTTCCTTTGTAAAAATTCTCTTTGCTCTCTCAAATTCATTTTATAATACTAAAATTTTATTTTCTTTCGCCTACAATTTTTTATTTTCTTCATGATAGATTTCCAGAAAATCATTTGTTGAGTCTTTTAATGGCACTCGAAAGTTTGCTGCGAAGATCAAAACAGAAAGTTTCGACTATTCTCAAGAAGTTAATGGTCCCTTCCTCCAATTCTCTATCCTACACCCAAATTATTCCACCTATACAGTTACTTCTATATAGTGTATCTGTGATCTGTATTCTGTCATCATGGTTTCTGTGATTGGCTCAGACTAAGTGTCTAAGCCGATCACAGGGAATTGTAATTTATCTGAGATTCTCACCCTATTGTAATTGCCCAATTTTCCTTCTGCGTAAATGGAGACTTACCAAGTCTTTTCCACTATTATTATCTGGCAATCACAAAGCACTTTCTCTAAGCGCCAATTGCGCAAAAGATGGCTGAGACAGCTACTTCGCAAATTCTTTTGGGATATGTCAATGAGCAGAGTCACTGAAGTCTTTGTGTGTTGATAAAAAAAAATAAATACCCCCTCAAGCAGCTGCTTGCCACAGAGGTCTGACAGGAGCCTGTCAGTTTATATGCCACAGTAGGAGATCTGAGAGGATGGCAGGACCTCAGCAGAAAAACGACACACACATCCATGCATAATTCCGGGGCTCGAACCCAGGTCCCTTAGATCAGTAGCCAAGGGTGCTAACCACTCGGCCACGCGACGGTATAATAAAAGTAAATTTCACATCTATCTGTTTCAGATTCAATGTTTTTCTATTATAAGGTATACTTAGAAACATATGTAAGCATATACTTAGAAAGATATGTAGCATATAACACATCAGCAAAAAAACAGTGAAAATAACGAAATAACGAAATTAATTTTTCTGTTATTTGTTAAGTTTTATTATTATACATATTTTGAAATTCCATTAACGTTCTTCATAACTTTATTCAAAACTCATTTCGTTATTACGTTATTTCGTTACGTTACAATAACGTTTTCCAACACTGCTATGAAGTTAATTACGATTGGTTTATGTATAAAGCTAGATCAAGTTTTTACTGTATTTAAAACATGTAAAATAGTTAAAAAATGATGTTAGATGATTGTTACAAAATTGGGTAATTTGATTAAATTAAAGCACGTGTGGCCGAGTGGTTAGCGCGCTTGGTTACTGATCTACGGGACCTGGGTTGGAGCCCCGGATAAGGCATGGATGTGTGTGTTGTTTTCCTGCTGAAGTCCTGCCATCCTCTCAGATCTTCTACTTTGGCATATAAACTGACAGGGTCCTCTCAGACTTCTGTGGCAAGCAGCTGCTTGAGGGGTTTATATATTAACTAATTAGAATTAAGCATTAGCAAATAGGTATAGAATAAGCTATTATAAAATGTTTTGTAACAATATGTACTATGAAAAGAGCCAATAGAATGATCCAACAACTTTACTAATGTCAAAATTTTCTTTAACTTATCTTTTTTTTAAAAAAAATTTCTCTAAAAAATGCAGAAAAAGCGTTTAAAATTAACCCTTTGAAATTGTATAAAATGCCGCATGACAATAATCAATATGGAATTGACAGAGGACAGATTGTAGGTGCCCGACGGATGGGACACTTGATCTCCGAAATTGTCAACGAACTTGGATTTCTTTCTACGACAGTTTTAAGAGTGTTCTGGGTATATGAAAATTCCGGCAAAGAAAACAAGCACTGGACAAGATACAAAGGACAACCAGCCTTGAATGATCGTTGGCTTCGCCGTCTGACCCGCATCGTACGGACTGATATGTGTCAGACATTATCTGAAATCACCTCCCATCTGAATGTGGGTTCCAGCTGGGAAGTCAGTGCATGGACTATGCAACACTCATTTCATCGTCTCGGCTTCGATATCCGCAACCTATGAAAGTCCCACATCTAACTGCATGACACTGTGCTCAATGCCTTGCCTGGGCTAATGAACATCGAAACTGCACCATCGAAAATTGGCAACGGATAGCCTGGAGTGATAAATCTCGATGTAAACTTCGTCACGCCGATGAGAGACTGAGGGTATGGCGCCAACCCCATTAGGCCACAGATCTTGCATGTCAGGTCGGAACAGTACAAGCTGGTGAGGCTCAGTAATGGCCTGGTGTGTCTCCAGTTGGGCATCTGTGGGACCTTTGGTACGTGTACCAATGATTCTCAATGCATCCCGGTATGTTGAACTCATGGCTGACCATTTAAACCCATTTATGGCCATCATGCATTACAATGGAGATGGCGGCTACCATCAAGACAGCTGTTCATCTCACAGGTCCAGGTTGGCTACTGCATGGTTACAGGAGCATTCTGTTGACTTTGAAATAATGAATTGGCCACCTAGAAGCTCATATTTAAATCACATTGAAAATTATTGGGATACCGTCGAGCAAAGTGTTCGGGCCAGTGTCACATCAGCGACGACCTTCATGGAATTGTGATCAGCTCTGGAGGATGCATGAGTCGCCATACCTGTGGAACATTTAAACAAGCTTGTGGAGTCCTTGCCTCATCGTGTGGCGGCAGTTATCAGGGCCAGAGGGGGGTCTATCACGTTTCTAGGTTACTATCCCTAATTCAATGGCACTTCAATGTATATATAAACCTTTAATATTTTTGCTATTTCATAAATTAAAAATACATATTTTGCTGGTGGTTAATATTTTGTTGAGAACCCTGTAGCAGTTTTTTCTGTTGGTTGGATCTCAAATCAAAATATTTTGATAACGATAATTTATCTTTTCTCCCTCTCTCGGACAAACGTTTCTTATAAACACTCGTAAATTACTTACCCTTATAATGTACCTTTTCAATGCTTCCAGTAGGAACAGTAAAGGGAAACATAATGATTTGTCATTTTTCTGATTAAATGCTGAGTTTTCATACCTCACTTGTACTAGGAGACTGCAATTGATAAACTCCTCACTCCAGCTCCATAAAGCAGTCCCTCCAATTCGCCATATAGCTCAATGCTTCCCGTAGATGCAATGTTATAAATGGTAATTGGTCTACTATGCCAACCCAAAAATTTGTATTTAATTCCAAATTAAGTTGAAACATTGTGCATTTATAAAAAATAATCATATGAAAAATATTGTTGTAGTACAAATAATGAAACGAAAGGGGAAACTAATCAAATTGAATAAAAAATAAATATCCCCTGTACTCTGCTGTCATCTGCTGAAAGTGCATAGTATTTAGTACGACAAGTGGTTCTTAAGTGCAGATTAGTTTCCGAATATTTTTAAATGCAGAAGACCTTTGCTGATCAAAAGATTATTTTACATGAAAAGGCCGAAGCCAAAACCTATACCCACAAATGCAACTTTTTAAGAAAAAAACTAAAATGGGAATTCTGTAGGTTTTTCAAATGGGGTTTTAATATCCAAAGTTTGTTAACATGAAAATTGTAGCCTATACTTTGTAGTGAATCATGCTAAATCTATTAGCATAATTAGAATCATTTCTGCATATGTATGAAATGAAATTTAACATTTACCTAAGTGTATCAAACCAATCAAGGTCTGTTGTTTCTAATTGTTCTTTTCCATTCATTTTCTGTTTCCTTAATATTATATTTTATATTAATTATTTTATATTAATATTATATTTAGGAAACAGAAAACGAAAGAAAAATATTTTAAAAAGAGTACAACGACTGCAAATCAGTGAATTAAATGATAAAAGAGGAAATCTTATTGGTTGACAAAAGTTGCACACTAAAAAATAAACATATTAACAATATAAGCATTTATACTAGGGGGCTTTTGATATTGTCAGCATTCCCTCTGTAAATAAACATAGTTTCTTTAAACATCCCACTAACCATTTTCTCTCCATAGGTAGGTAGAATGTGGGAACTCTGTAAAGCGATTATTCTCTTGATGTCCCCACAGAAGAATTCCATCGTTATAATTTAGATATTCTTCAGTTGCAAGAGACCAGATGGATAGATAAAGGACAGATTCTTAAATTTAATCTAAATTTCCCTTTTCAGAGAGGTGAGATAAAAAGAATCTCCAAGGCGTAGGTCTGCTTCTCAGCAGATACGCGCTAGTAATGCTCTTCTAGGATATCAGTGGTTAATGAAAGGTTTCGTTTAATGCAGTATTTCAGACAAGCATTAAAGACTTGAATCTTATCTGCTGTTATGCTCCCACTGAGGTTGTCACTGAGGATGAGAAAGATAGGTTTTATGGACAACTTCAGGATATTTTGAATTCTGTCAAGAAAGTGAGATATTACCCTTGTTTTAGGTGACTTCAATGCTAAAGTTGATACTGACTCTGACCTTTGCAGAAAGGAAATAAGCCCTTTTGGTATTGGTAGCTGCAATGGCAATGAATGGTATTAGTAGCTGCAAAAACAACGTCTCCTACATATAAATAAACTTAAAAAAGGTGATCACAGTTCTTGCGTTAACTATAGGGGTATCAGCCTACTTTCTGTTCCAGGTAAAAGTTCTTTGCATTATTGTGCTTAATAACTCAGAATCTGATTAATGACAATTTCTTCATGAGCAGTGTGGATTGAGAAGTGCTAGGGGATGTGCAGATTCTTGAGAAATGTTTAGAGATTCAGAAACCTTTTGTTACTAGTTTTGTTGATTTCAAAAAGGCTTTTGAGTTTGTTGATCATCATAATTTGTGGTTGATTGTGAGATCATATGGCATACCAGACAAGTAGTTAACATATCGAAAACTCTCTCTAATAACACTGAGTCGCGTGTGAGAGTAGATAACGCTTGTTGCCATTGGTTTAGCATTGCTTCTAATGTTCGACGAGGGTGTGTTTTGTCTACTTTTCTCTTTAGTTTGGTTATTGATTATGTTATGAGAAATTCACTGCAAGGGAAAGATTTTGGCCTTAAATGGTCTGGAGATCTGAAAATTTCTGATTTAGATTTTACTGATGATTTAGCCCTTTTGGCAAATGATGCTCATGAGATGAGACCTTTCATTCGAGCTGTTGATGAGACTGGTAGTAGAGTAGGTTTTGGTGGGAAACATAGAGGAAATTAATGTGATCAAAATTAGTAAACTTTTGCTGCTGTGGTTCAATTTTGCGACTGTGGTTCAGTTAATCTGAATAGTTCCATTTTTGAACAGGTGTTTCAGTTTAATTTTCTTGGGATCTATTTAACAGATATTGGTGATGTGCGGCATTAAATTAACAGATGAATAGGGATTGCTGTTGGGACTTTTAAGAATCTATGGAGAGTATGAGGAAATAGGCTTATACCCCTAAAGACTAAAATTAGGTTGTATAATAGTTTGATTCTTTCTAGAGTTAGTTATGGTAGTGAAACTTGCATCTTTTGTAAACAAAATAACAGGAAACTTGATGCTTTTGATTCTAGATGCTTATGCAGTATCTTGGGCATTAGGTGCTCCACCTTTTTAAGTAATGATGAGGTTAGGCAAAGGAATCAGCAACCTTCTTTAAGCAGCATATTGTGCAGAGAGAGACTCCATTAGTTTGGCTATGTTACCCATATGAATAATTCTAGAGTGTGTATAAAGGCCTCAGAAAGAGGGATAGACCTATTATGCAGTGGCCAGATAATGTCCAATAGTACCTTTTTGGAATTGGTGTACAGTGGCCAGATTCAGCACATGTAGCTCAGGATAGATATGTTTGGAGAACTAAATTGCACAATCTGGTTGGACCTACATTGCCAATTGCTGCTTGATGATGGTGATGATCACGATGAAGACAACAGCGATGATTCTCAAGAAATTGTTTGCCAGAGGTCTGCATGGTATGTAGTTTAATATGCCGTACAGTCCTTTAAATCCTGAGCTAAATTGCTTCAGAAGTGTTGTTTATTAAAGACAAGCAAGATGAAAGGAAGATTGAAATTTTTTCTGGATATGTTTGTAACACTCCAAAGTATGCTATTTCAAACTGTCAGATGGCTTGTAATTTGGGGGCCAGGCAAGTAATCTTGCCAAAAAATAAATAGATTAGAGTTCTTTATTAGAACGAGCATAAAATCAGAAAAGATTTTATGACTGTCCAAAAATAATATTAATCCAATAACACTAAATTTATCTCTGGTCAATGATTTATGGGACCTGGGTTCGAGCCGCGGGTAAGGCATGGATGTTCGTGTTGTGTTTCTGCTGAGGTCCTGCCATCCTCTCAGACCTTCTACTCTGGCATATAAACTGACAGGCTCCTGTCAGACCTCTGTGGCAAGCAGCTGTTTGAGGGGGTATTTATTTATTTATTTTTTTTTTATATAATGGAAAAAATAAAGTCAAGAATAATTTCTTAAAACAGAAAAGTTTTGAGTATTAAGTCACCAAATATTTCCTTCTGCAAAACAATATGCACTGAAGTGCCATTGAATTAAGGATAGCAACCTAGTAACGTGTTGGACCTCCTCTGTCCCTGATAATAGCCATCACACGATGAGGCAAGGACTCTACAAGCTTCCATAAATGCTCCACAGGTGTGGCGACCCATGCATCCTCCAGAGCTGTTCACAATTCTCTTAAGGTCGTGGCTGATGGGACACGGGCCCGAACACTCTGCTCGATGGCATCCCAATGATTTTCAATGTGATTTAAATCTGAGCTTCTAGGTGGCCAATTCATTATTTCAAAGTCAACAGAATGCTCCTGTAACCATAGAGTAGCCAACCTGGACCTGTGAGATGAACAGTTGTCTTGCTGGTAGACACCATCTCCATTGTAATGCATGATGGCCATAAATGGGTGTAAATGGTCAGCCATGAAATGAGTTCTACATACTGGGATGCATTGAGAGTCATTGGTACACGTACCAAAGGTCCCACAGACGTCCAACTGGAGACACCCCAGGCCATTACTGAGTCACACCACCTTGTACTGTTTCAACCTGACATGCAAGATCTGTGGCTTAATGTGGTTGGTGCCATACCCTCAGTCTTTCATTGGCGTGACAAAGTTTAAATCGGGATTTATCACTCCAGGCTCTTTGTTGACAATTTTCGGCCATCCAGTTTCAATGTTCGTTAGCCCAGGCAAGGCATTAAGCACAGTGTCATGCAGTTAGAAGTGGGACTCTCATAGGTTGCGGATATCGAAGCCGAGACAATGAAATGAGTGTTGCATAGTTCATGCGCTGACTTTCCAGCTGGAACCCACATTCAGATGGGAGGTGATTTCAGATAATGTCTGGCGCATATCGGTCCTTACGATGCAGGTCAGACAGTGAAGCCTACGATCATTCAAGGATGGTTGTCCTTTGCAGTTTCTCTGGTGCTTGTTTTTTTCCCAGAATTTTCATATTCCCTGAACACTCTTCTAACTGTCGTACGAGAAAATCTAAGTTCGTTGACAATATCGGAGATCGAGTGTCCCATCTTTGGGCACGTTTGATCTGCCCTCTGTTGAATGCATCTAAATCCCGCGCATTTCCCATTACACTTCTTACGCTTCTCGCAATGCATCTATATATGACCAGAGTTTCATCCACGCATGAGCGCAAATGTAGGATTTGCGGTACTGAATTTGGATAATGTCACCTATCCCTAATTCAATGATACTTCATTGTATACTGATTCTTTTCTAAACTACACTATTCTCCTCCTCTAACTTCTCCTGCTACTCTTTCTCTCTCTCAAAACTATACTAGCTTCTCCTCCTCTCCACTGTACTAACTGTTAGACCCACACTGGCTTAAGTCTAATGTGGCACTTGTCTAACATCACAACTTGAGCAACATTTGCATACGACATCATGCGTCGATGATGCGATGATGCAGACGATTGTGACCTTGACGTCTGCAGTTGTTGACAGTCAATCAAAAACATTTGCGAAATCGGTAACTTACTAACGGACTAAGACATGATTGTTCAAAAAAAATTAAAGGCCTCATAATAATAATAATTATAACGTAAATATATTAAACTGGTTAGGGAACTTTAAGGTGAATGGTGAACCATCATATTGAAGGAGACTTTCAGAAACTTTCAAAAGCTGTAAGGATTGATGTAAGTGATTTCTTTTCAAGCATTTTTCCGTTGCTTTTTATACATTTGTAGAGACGTTTGGAAAATCTTACTTTTTTTCATCGTAAATTTTATTCTAAGAACGCCATATATCATGCAGCTTTTCAGACAGGCGAATTTTGAATAATTAGGGCTTTGCCTTTAAAACAAAATTCTGAACTTTCCAAGTCCAAATCTTTCCCTCCCCACCCCCTTACCCTCACTCGTGTTAAATGTTAAATACTCGAACACTTATTTCGGTGTTAATAGCTTTAAACACTACGCTGCTGTTAGCTACTGCAAGTACATAATACTTAGAACAAGTTCCTAAGTGCAAGTTGGTTTCTGAATATTTTTAAATACAGAAAACCCTTGCCAATTAAGAGGTCCTATCTTAATTGACAAAGGTTTTCTCTATTGGAAAATGTATCGGAAATTTGTGAATCAAAATTCGGCGAAATCTTGATTCACAAATCTAAAATTTTAAGGGGTGGAAAAGTAAAATGAGGATCCTGCAGATTTTTGAAATGGGGTTTAATATCCAAAGATTATTAACATGAAAATTCTCATTTTTTTTTATCAGAAGTAACTGATTTATGTTTTCTATTGAAGCTATGTAGCAAATGATATGGTTTGCTTCAGTGAAATGGGATTTTGAACATCATCCTCTGAAATATGAATAACGAAATAAGGGTTCTTTTATGGACCAAGTGCTAATAAAACTGAAAAAAAGTGCTGAGAAACTGGATGAAATATAAAACTGAAAATTCCAGATTTTATAGTGTGATAAATTTAAATGATTGACTGCAACTACTAACACTAGAAAATAGTACTCTTTCAGGCCATATGTAATACATCATTTTGAAAATATTGGAGATAGTCTCAAAGCTACATTAAGTGATATAAAACTTAATTTGATATTTGATGTAGTAAATAATCTTAGTAAAGTTTGGTTTAGAAAAGTGATATAGTTTGGACTATTGACTAATATTTGGCTATTATTCTTTGCATAACCTGTAGCTACTGCTAATGTTTATTACAACAGTATGTTATTCCTTAGATACAGGATACAGAATAGAGAAAAAAATCGAGAGGGGCAGGGGCAAGAAACAAAATTGAGTCGTAAAAGTTAGAGAGGCGGGGGGGGGGGAGGCAAGAGACTAGTTTTCTAATGCTCTATAATATTTTCCCCTCCGTTTTACAGGTCTCTCAAGAATTTCTGGAAAAAATGCATGAAATATCAATAAGGTTAATAATTTTTTGCCTCTTTTTTCCTTAACTAACTTTTGAATACCCTCCTCTTGACCTCCCCTCATAGATCCAGCCCTGGATACAAACAACATTTTTTTTTGAGCAAGATTGCGCTCCACTCAACAACTGAAGTTTACAAGTCATAGAATTTTCAATCATCACATTGTGTCAAAAATGGATTAAATTTAGATGAAAACACCACCTGGCTTTCGTTGGTGGGTCTATGTTAAGGACAAAGTATACTTCTACAGCTTGCTTCTTATATGTATATTCTTTACCTGACAGATTTATATGTATGCACTGGCAGAAATTGAAAAAAAGAACACCCATAAAGAATTCCTTTAGGAACGTCATATTACAATATGTTAATAGTTTAGAGCAGCAGAAACCGTGATCTAAGATTGAAAGTCATTGGATCAAATGATGACATCACTGAGGACAACATGCAAATGTACACAGCACGTATTTAAGGACTAGGGCATGAAGAAAGAAGTTATTCTTCTTGTGTCGTGTTGTTCAGTGCTTTTTGAAGAACCTACCATGCCTGGACGACGTGGGCGTGCAATATTTGTCTAGTTAGTGGAGTTTGAGTGAGGTCTTATAGTTCGTCTTCAGGAAGCAGGATGGTCTTTTCATCAAATTGCACACAGTGTGGATTAAAGGTATCGACAGTGCTACGATGGTGACATCAATGGTCAGAAGAGCATTCGCACACTCACAGTCATTTTTCCGCACACTCACAGTCATTTTTCCGGGCAACACAGAGTTATGGACACACGAGAGGATCAGCGTGTCAGGAGGGTGGCGGTGGCAGAGCAGATGGCTACAGTGTCACAAATTCGATCCTCTGTCGTACCAAGGGTGTCTACAAGAACGATATGCAATCGTTTTTTGGAAGCAGGACTACAGGCATGAATGCCACTGGCACGGTTACCACTGTCACCTTGTCACTGTCAAGCACGTTTGCAGTGGTGTCAAGAAAGTTCATTGGAGGGAAAAATGGCAGACTGTGGTCTTCAGTGATGAAATCCGATTCTGCTTAGAAACGTCTGATGTTGTTTACACGTCCGAAGATAAGGTGAACGACTTCTTCCATCATGCATCCGCCAGTGACACACAGGGCCCACACTAGGCATCATGGTGTGGGGAGCAATTAGCTATCACTTTCGTACATGTCTGGTGTTTGCACAGGGTATGCTGAATAGCAATACGTACTTCAGTGACATCGTACAGATGGTCGTCCTGCCATATTTGAGTGTAATCCCAAATGCAATATTCAAGCAGGATAACTCCCACCTACACTCTGCCTGGGCAACTCAACATGCTCTTCAGGCAGTGCACCAACTCCCTTGGCCAGCACACTCTACGGACTTGTCCCGAGAACGTCTGGAACTGGATCGAACAAAGACTCTTTTGGGGAAGGCAAAAATCATTGCTGAATTACACGTCCAAGTTGAAAGCACATGGAATGGTATCCCACAGCGTGATATCCAGCATTTGTATGACTGATTGCATGCCAGATTGGAAGCTTGTACTGCTGCTCGAGGAGGTTCAACACCTTATTAAAATGTGTCTTCTGTAAAATGTAATACTCATTGAAAGGTAAAATAAACATTAAATCACTTCAGACGTGTGACCACTGTCCTTTCTCAACAAGATGTTTCTACTAAATAAATCTCATAGGTTACACATCAGTTGTTAATGGTGTTCTTCTTTCAATTTCCGCCAGTGTATATTCATCATTATAAATTTCCTATTAACCTGCAATTATTAGAGCAATCGTTGGTAAATATGAAAATGTGTGCACGATGATAAAAATAAGTTGTGAATGCCCACAAAACACAGCAAAATATGTAGCACCCAGTTCAAACCACTTACATTCGAAGGGATTTATCAAAAAAGTTTATATGTATGTTGATTAATAGCAATACACTATATTATGATAGTTTACAATATTTAATTGACAGCAAAGTTATTTTATTTACAGATCTACTAACGTAATATTTGAATGAATGCCTACAAAGCAAAAATATTAAGAGAAATAAAAGCTAAATTAAATACATTAATTTTACAACTTCTCTAAAGTTGAACTGCTTGCTTTTGATTTGCCAAACTTTAAAACGCGTAATTGAAAATTGTAATTTTTACAGTATACACTAAGTTTTGCATTTAGTGTAGTTGCTTTGCATTAGCAGCACCCCCTTGTGTAGGAATGGACTGGACGGTGACGCTGGTGATGGCTCAGGGATGTGAACGGCCTTTATACGATAGCAGAGTTCACACATGTCTATCAGATTTCATGTTACTTTAGGGAAGAATGGATCATCGGAGTGATATTTCTTACTTAGAATGTGGTGTGATTGTGGAGCATGACATTCAGATGCCAATATCCCAACTACAGCAACCATGGTGAACTGCTCCCATTCTGTGGTGTCAGCAGTCTATCGTAACAGGCTCAGCAGCATTGAACAACCAGCCAAAGACCACATGTGGGACAGCTACATGTGACCTCTGGCTGTCCATGGCGAGCAACATGTGTCCTATCTCATAATATAGCACCGGCACAGCTAAGCATCCAATTCAACGTTGGAATAGCAAGAACAATATCCACAGGAATAATGTGTCAGATGTTAGCTCATATGAGTTATGGCTCGATGGCTGTCACAAACAGCCATACTCACTCTGAGACACAAGAAACTTCTCTGGCAATGGCACATCAGCACCAAAATCAGACTACCAACATGTGGAAATTTATCCTTTAGACGAATCACGTTTCCCTCATACTGAGAGGCATGTTCGAATATGAAGAATCCATGTTTCGAATTTGAAATTACATGTTCGAAGCAACATGAGGCCATGATACCAGGATGCACCATCGGTGTTTGACAGGCTGCAAACAGTGGTGTTTTGGTTTGGGGACTATTTTCGTGGCCAGGGGCTCAACTTTCTTTGGGGGCGGGGACGGCAATTTGCAAACAATCTAATGACTATAGCTACAGTAAGGTTGACCCAAGTAAGTACGACTTATTTTGGTAGAATAATTTAACAGAGGATTTTTGATTGCTTTTAAAAATGACATTAAATTTTGCTAAATTTATCTTTATTATTTTAAATCAAACTTGGAGAAAGGGGCGGTAGAATCCAAGTTTGCTTCGAGCAGCAGATATCCAAGTTCACTCCTGGTGGCAAAATAGCTAATACCGGCCCGGTTCATGGTATATCCTGAGTCCATTGGTCACAGTGAACAATTTCCACAGGTTCAAATCCACAGGTTCTCCTATCCTTCTATCATCGTCAACCAAGTACTTCATGACGACAGTGTATCCAGGCAACTCATCATCAACGTCATCAAGATAACAAACACACCATGTCCCATGATCAGATGGTTGCAAACTGGTTTCAGGAACATGACAATCAATTCTCTGTCTCCTCCCATGACTGCCCAGCTCACCAGATCTCAACCCAATAGAACATGTTTGGGATCTACTGGAAAAGGTGATTCAATGCTCTGGCCACCCACCTGGCAATGTGACGTATTATAGGAAACATTGGAACGTGTAGGTAGCACTCCACAGGAAACCCTGCACACCTAGCAGAGTCCATGCCCCGATGTGATGGGGCGTATTATGAGCAAAAAGTGGCCCCATGAGGTATTTGTTAGGTGTTTCTAATGCAAAGCCACGTCTGTGTATATCTTTATAACTAAAAGCATTAGTTCAAATTTTTTCAGTACAAAAGTTCAACATCTTTAACATAAAACATGGATTTAAATATTGTTAATTCAACATCATTGCTTACGATTTTGATGTTAAATATTAATCACATAAAGAAATATTACAATAATATGTATTTAATTACATACAGGAAAACATAGATAGATAGATAGATAGATAGATAGATAGATAGATAATTTTATTATTTCTCAAATGTACAATGCATAATTGACATGATTTATATTATTCAATTTATATATATATTTATAAAACAATTGTTTTACCTATTCTTTTTACCTAAGGAAATGACATATTTTTTAGCTTCTAGATATACAGAGCCATGGAAATTTATTTTTGAATTATAATTTCCAAAATAAATTTTGTATCAAAAAATATTTCTGAAGATAAATTAAAGATCTCTATCAAATCTTTCTAAATATTGTTATGACAGATGAACGTGCTACAATGAACTTGTGATGTGATGTATCATTTTGATACTCGCGTGAACTACAGTGTGAGAATTACGTCACCAACTACTTCGAATGAACCTAACTGAAAAATGAGGAATAAGTTGTACAAATGAAGATTTTTTGTGAAATAGTTAGTCTCAGTCTGTACATGATAAGATAATCTAAAGAAGAAATGTTTTAAGTTTAATAGTGTTGATCCTGTTATTGGAATGGCAAGAAAAAGAAGCATGTTTAGGATACTTGAGGAGGTTTTATACGTTAGTCGAACAAGCAGAGTTGATCTCAACTTTTCTGTAAGAAGAGATTATCATTTGTTATATAGGTATGCTTAGTTTGTTTAGGAATAGGTAAGGTTATTCTTTATAGATTGTAGGTTTATTTTTACACTGATTTAGATTTGTGTTAGTTGAGTTTGTATAAATGTTTTCATTCACACTTTTGTAATAAATTGCATTATTCTAGAATCATAATTATTAAATACTACTATTTTTTTGAACTCACGCTGTTTTCCATCCGTTTAATTTATAACAATATTTATTTACAAAAATGTCATTATTTTTCTCAAGAATTAAACATAGATTTTCAGCTACCACAATTCTTCAAATTTTAAAAAAATATGGAAAAATTAGATCTTTAATTTATCTTTGGCAACATTTTCTGATACAAAGCCTAGTTTAGAACGTTGAAAGTATTCCACTGATAAAATATTGAAATAAGTAATGAATCCCTGATAAAGTTTCCATTGAGATGACGTCGGAATTTCGTAATAAATTGGTTAGGCCAGGGCCGGGCTAAGAGTTTCTGAAACCTAAACTATGTTAAGAAGACATAAGCTGTGGTAAGTTTAATAGGTTCCAAAAAGTCGAAATATATATTTATAATTCTGATTGACGAGAACATGGAAAACAAAATTGATGCAGTCAAAACATTATGGTATAAAATGATGACTGGAAAGTTAAGATGAACAGTGTTTGCACAATAGATTAATTTGAATATTGTCACAAAATTTTTTCACAAACTTTAAATAAATTTTTTGAGGCCCTTCATAATCGTGAAGCCGTAATGCGTTCCTAGATTAGGAAGGTGATCTCGATTCCAGGTTAGGAAGCTGATCAAAACATCTGCTCTGACAAATTAGTAACAAACAAGATGCAAAAGCACCATGAACATGTTTATGTAAAAAGGATTTGCAACTATAAAATACATTTCTCTATTAAGAAGTGCCTACACAATAATTACCTTGCTGCCTTTGGGTTCTATTTAGGGAAAAAATATTCAGTAACGCCTTTGTAACATTTATAGGGTTTATAAACGAGTGATAAAAAGATGGATATACTTGGGTTTCTGGTATTTTGCCAACTATTCGGTATGACATTACCACCTTACTGGCCGATAGAATTTAATGGTGCATTCATACGATTTCTGCCACTATGTGTATATATATAGAACTCTGTGCTTTACCTACCATGTGTATTCGATTGCAGTCGTCTGTATAATAGCCACACATGTAACGGATTGGCCATTGTTGATGCAGGGTAATATAAATTATCAAAAAATTATAATTTTTTTTTCGTTTACAACCTGTAAAGTGGCAATGGCACAACTATGTACTAGATGGCAGCACTTGTACTGCCTTCCCGGGAAAAAAAGGGAATTGGCAACAGCAGTCTGGTTGGAGAAGCAGCTGAGACGAGAGAGACGCAATGCATTAAAGACCCTGCCGCAGTTCTGGAAACGATCATGCATTTAAAATGTTTCAATGGCAGAGATGTCAAACGTAAACAACAGACTCGATGTTAGAAAATTTAGGAAAGTTTATAGTGCACAGTTTATATCTAGACCAAGTTCCTTCTCCGTGTCACCGTCGTGTTTCAGCTGATTTTTATTTGTCGTTAGCAATCGTAGTGTCAAAATATTTAATTTTCTTGCCTCCAATGTTTTGATTTTTTTCCAAGATGTGTGTTCTGCTGGTGTGACACTATATTGTGGTACGAAACTCGTATTGTTACTTGCCTTTCAAATAAAGAAGCCTATTGAATCATAACCAGTAATTCTGTGTTAGTGTAAATATAAGCTGTATAAAGATTCTACTGAAAAGGGACATAACGCATCGCATTGTAATATTATCACTTGGTTCTAAATTAAAACTAGTGTGATTCTAAAATGCCAACTGACGAACGCTATAAAATGGGGTTTTGTCTACAGTTAAAGCTACTATTGTGGAAAAATCTAACTCTAAAGAAACGAAGACCCGTAAGTTTCTTTTGTACGTTTTTTTTTGTAGGTGTATAAATTATGTTGTACCTTTGTCGCGTTGCAAAATGAAAAAACAGTGCTCATTTAGAATATTTTGCATGCTAGAGTAGTTTTCCATTGTCTTTAGTAATGGTAGTTAAAGATTTGTTGGTTTGTTTTTAGTCATTATGTTATTTATAGTACACATGCCATTGTCAACACAACGGGTATTTGATAGTTGTGCACCATATAGTAAATATGAGTAAACATTCAATGTGGGATCAGTTAATGGGCAGTGATAGATTATTGAGATAACTTTTTATTGGAAGATTAGATTACGATTAAGTTCTTCAGCTGTTATTACCTGTCTTCAACATATATATGTAAACTGATGCAAACTGCATTTTTATGCTTGTAACTTGTTTACATTTTGTAACAAGTTTGATATTTTGTTTATTTTCATGATTAAAATACTAGGTTAATGATTTGTATTTTAGTTTTGAAATTTGTGTCTAGGATTATTATATATTCATTTTGGATATCTACAATGAATTTGAAAAATGCACTGAAAAAAAGTTTAGTATATAGTATGAATATCGAAATCTCCTTGACCACATCTAACCTGCAAAAGCATTTTGTAGCACAAGTTAATATCATAAAATGCAAAAATTAAATGGGAAACTGATCACAAAAGAATTTGAAATCAACCCAGCAGTTGGAGATAATGTGAAATATAACATAAACATACCAAAAAAAAAATATGAGAATTTCCACATTGTAACAGTGGAAACCAATTTCTAATTGATATAAACTTTTCAAATAGGTCTTTTTTATGGCAAAATGTGATTGAAAATAAAGGTCTCAGTGTATGTAAATGTTGATTTTCAATAATGTTCGGCATTTAAAGAGTTATGGTAGTTTTAATATAAAGTAGCAACGATACCTGTTATAAGGAGTTACCTCTTAGGTTAATTGAAACTTAATTAGTATTATTTCCAACCATTTAATAAAAGAAGTTATTTTGAAAGTTTTTGTAAATTATTCTTCCATCGTCAATTTTGTATGCATTTGAAATAACATTGCTGCTGTTCCATGTAACATTTTCCATATTCCTAAATACTGACCAAATTATTTAAAATTCATGATTTGGATAGCTAAATGTTAGGGCAAACAAATTTAAAGTTGTCATGAAAAGCTTATTTTTAAAGTTATGAATCGTGAAATATGACTTTCCACTGGTATGACATAGATTTTTTTCCCCTTAGGAAGTGTAAATATTATTGTGTGTGTGTGTGTGTATGTATTTTTTTCTTTTCCTCAGCCTGTGTACGGTTTTTTTTTCATCTATGGCTTGTGAAAAAGTCTTGAAAATAAAATTTTAATTCTGAATGCTTGAATATGTAATTAAGGTGCAAAGTAAAAAAAAAGGTCAAGTTTCCAAGGACATAGAAAACAGACAAATAAAGCAAACACTTTTTATAATTTTCCATGAGAGATCTCTCTTGATAGACATGGTTCTGTACATTATTATGTTTGTGTAATTTTCATATTGAAAGTTCAGAGGGGAAGGTTATTAATCAGCTATTTCAGTTATCAGATTCTATGTAATTTTTGCACATGTGGTTATATAGTTCTAAAGGAAAGTTATGAATGTTTATACATTTTATCACCTGAAAATGTGCATAGTGACTACTGCCAAACAGTTGCTGCAGTTTTTTTAGATCTTATATTATATACTAATGGCAGATAAATTGCTTCAGAGTAGTTATAATTTGTATGACAGAAATATATGGCTAAGCCATTGTCATATCCCAATTACTAAAGGCTGATATACTAAGCCAAAAGTTCCAAATCTTTTTGAGCCCAGTGCTCACTTTAACATCACCTTTTACCAGAAATTCCTTTCTAATGTGTCCATCATGAAAATAAAACAAAAATTTCCTGTATTAAATTACACAGTCGTATCAAAATAATATGACCACCTACCATACGTATGCTACGATAGGTGGTCATGTTATTCTGATACGACTGTGTATACTGGTTTCCATATATTAACAAGCAACCTTATATTATGTCAGTGGGAAGCTAATGTCAAAGCCTTCGAACTAAAATAAGTTTTTTGTTTTGAAAAATGTGATAACCGATAAAAAGCCCAATCAAATATATCAATATCTCAAATTTTTACAATATTCATTCTGTAAATTAAACAGTATTTAATGAGTTGTGGAAGTTTGAATATTTAACAACAGCAATGCCAGTCAAAACCATATATTTATAATTCTTAATATTGCACATAAAAAACATTTTATGTGCTTTATTTATAAGTCTTAAGATGTGTATTTATTTATAAGTCTTAAGATGAATTGATACCATTAGCAATGCCAGTATTAAGAAACATGAGTTATGCAAAACTGATGAATAGTGAAATAATTCTTTAACAAACTTCTAAAATACACACTTATTTTATTAACACTTTGATACAATTCTTTTTACTAAAACTAACTTCTAAAAACAATTTCTGTGACAGGCATTATTACTGTTAAATATTCAGACTTCCACAACTCATTAAATACCTAACTAATATTGCTGAAAATCGAGGTATTGTTATATTTGATTGAGATCTTTATATGCTATCACATTTTTCAAAACTAAAAACTTATTTTAGAAGTTATAGATCTTTGACTTTAGCTTCCCATTGACATAATATAGTTCCTTAATTTATCGTAACCAATATACTTTAAAACTAGTTGGGGATTTAGCATTTATCAGTTTGACAAATCAAACACTCTATCAAATTTTTAAATTCCCCCTAGGAAATAGTGGCACCCCTATTGGGAACCACTGCTTTAGAAAGTGTCCATAAATGTTTTTTATGTGCAATATTAAGGAAGATATCACTCTGAGTAATATCTCAGAGTGATATCTTCCTTAATATTCATTGAATACGTTGAAAAATATCTCTTCCATTTAAACAATTATACACTCAGAATGTACTCATCATCTACATTGGGGCGGGGGTGGCTCAGTCGGTAGCACGCCAGGCTCGTAATCTGTAGTTCCCAGGTTCGAGTCCCAGCTGGGTCAGCGTTGAGATTTATCTCCGCAAAATTCCCCGCCCTGCCCACGGTCAGTAGGGGACACCGATGGGCTTGGAAAGGCCGCCGTCTGTCGGATGGGATGTTAAGCTGTGGCCCTGTGTGCGGGAGAGCCGTACCCTGTGCACGTTAAAGAACACGCAGGATGGCCTTGACGGGAGGCTACCATCTGTCTCCCAACAGCTGTTCCAGTGGGTCCACTCCCCCAACCTTCTCTGAGCCTTCGGGGTCCATGTGACCTGGCCATTTAGCCCATGGTGTGCAAAAAAGTGCCGCTCAGAGGTAAAACAACCCAACCCACCATCTTCATTACATGCTTGTCATTGTTTCTTGAGTCTGAGAGCAGCTGGGACAAATATCTTCATGAGACACAGAGAATTGTGTTCTGTTGGTGGAAAGTTCATAGCATCAATTAGAGGAGATCTTCATCAGTGGCCCAGAGCACTTGACATGTTATCAGGATGTCGTGGGTTCGTATCCCACCCAGCACAAGACAATTTTTCCTCTAAAATTGATCGACATTGACTTCAGAGTGATACCTTCCTTAATATTCATTAAATGTGTCGAAAAATGTCTCTTCAGTTTAAGCAGTTGTACACTCAGAATGTACTTACCATCTTCATGACATGCTTGTCATTGTTTCTTAAGGCTGAAAGCAGCTGGGAGAATCTAGTACTAGTATCTATTACTCTTGTTTTACACCATATTTTCAGAATTGCTAATGAGCTTGAAAGTAAAGTATTAAATCAATATATTGCCTGAAAGTACCTATATCAGCTTGCTTAAAACTGATTGTTCCATTCAGATTAACAGCTGGCAGTCAAGTACAATCAGTAAAATTTATCAGTGTCGAAGGTGGTTTCTAGTTCTATTGTCAAAATGGCATTATTAAGTCTAGGTGCTGTTTACTTATGTAAGACTGCAAACAACAATGTAAAGTGCATCATTTGTTTATATAAATATCATAATTACCTTTAATATCAAAAAATTCCCAATGAACTATTTCTTCAATTTGACTGTATATCAATATCCTCTTTTTTGTCTTTAGTAATACATTTGGAAAAAAAGCCTAAAAAACTATACCTGAACTGTTATTTCCTAATGGCAGTTTTCTGTGTGTGTGTGTGTCTGTACATTTGTTTTTTTATATTTATAGGCAAATGGTAATTTTGGTTTAATATCTTAAATGAAAATAGAGTTTATGACAAATATTAGTACCCAATTGGCAAGTAGAAATGTACTTTTGAAACATCATATTAAGATCAAGTATGAAATAAATTTTTATGGAGCAATATAAAAAATCTAATGTATTTTTTCAAGCCTGGATCTAATGGGTGGTAGAGAGATTCTTGAGAATGCTTGTAACAATTATGAAACCATATTTCATGCATTTTTCAATAATTTTCTTTAAGATCTGTAAAGAAGAGGGGAAAATGTTATACTGCAATGGAAATCTCTTGGAAGTCCCCTTTTTCTTACTTGATTGAAACACGACTCCCCATTTCATTGGGGCAGGGGTGGCTCAGTCGGTAGCGCGCCAGGCTCGTAATCTGTAGTTCCCAGGTTCGAGTCCCAGCTGGGTCAGCGTTGAGATTTATCTCCGCAAAACTCCCCGCCCTGCCCACGGTCAGTAGGGGACACCGATGGGCTTGGAAAGACCGCCGTCCGTCGGATGGGACGTTAAGCCATACCCTGTGCACGTTAAAGAATACAGTGGATGACCTTGACGGGAGGCTACCATCTGTCTCCCAACAGCTGTTCCAGTGGGTCCCCTCCCCCAACCTTCTCTGAGCCTTCGGGGTCCATGTGACCTGGCCATTTAGCCCATGGTGTGCAAAAAAGTGCCGCTTAGAGGTAAAACAACCCAACCAAACCCCATTTCTTTTTCCCCCGATATAGGCCTGTATTTGAATTTAATACTATACTCCTGAACGTACATAATTATGCAATCAGTTTTGTCAGATGCTGCTGTATTAAAAAGGGAGGGGGGGGGGTGAGAATAGTTAATTCACTCCCAAATGATCCTGGTTACCATACACGTGAGGATGTCAGCAAGATCACGTGATAAGAGTGATGCTTGATTACAGGCATGTATCCAGGATTTTTTTAGGAGCTGCAGAACCTAGAAGTCTAAAAACGTAGTAACAGAACCTAATTTTTATTTTGATAGCTGTGGATAATTTCTAAGCCCACCATATACAGTAGCATGTTCTAGATATTGTGTTGTTGAAGGGAGGTTTTTGTTTTGCATATACCCCTTCAAAGCAGTTTATGGTAGAATAAACTTGTTCTCTTCTCTAACCATAAGATGTGGTTTGCCTTGTTGAGTATAACACTGTGTCAGTGGCCCTGAAAACTAAAATTTCGTAAATACTAATGATTTCATCACTTGATGATTAGTGTTTTGCTTCATGTTTTTATTCGTATGCAGTTGCAGATTAAAACTAAGGGGTAGGCAATGCCGTAATTTCTAAACCCTGAGAAACTACAACTGCTTTAGTGCCCTTTTACACAATTTCAGTTAACACGGTGTTTTCATCAAACCCTCGAACCTTACCTGTGAATAGTTTTATCATTTTACAATTTAGAGCCCCCTGAATACATACCTGCCTGAATAGTACATTTGTTCTCTAAAAGGGTGTGGGTTACAATCTTCAGTTGAATGATATATTCATCAGTTCCCAAGGTATTTGATGATATTTCAATAAAATATATGAAATTCGTAATAAAATATTTTAAAGATGTTTGACTCAAGTATATTGAGTAGGTTTCATACTACACAATTTTGTTGGGGGAAATATGGAAGAGATAAAAAATTTAACACTGATTGATTATTTTCTCTTCCAATATTTCTCTCAACAAAACTGTGTAATACACAGATAAAGAATTTTTTTTTAATTCGCCCTTTTTATTATATAAGTGACAGAGCGTTAGAAAATGAACAAAATAACATTTAAAAAAAAGAGTTTTCTTTAAAATATTGCATCATATTAAAAATATTGCCACAGGTTAAATGTTTTCTAATGGCTGACAGTGTTGGCATTTTTGTTCTTGATAAAATATGGATTTCAGCTTTATTGATAGTTTGAGAGTGTATATTTCAATTGATTAACCACACTCAGAGTGGCTAACATTTCGATTACTGAAATCGTTATGATGTATATTACAATAGCTACAACATTTCTTAAGGGCTTGATGGGGCTGGCAAGGTGATATTTATTTGTTATTTTAATTCTAAGCGACACATTTTTCTACACACAATGGGAGTGGCAGCATGCCAGGCTAATAATCTACAGTTCCCAGACTGGAATCCACCTACGCTAGTGTTGAGATTTATCTCCCAAAAACCCCAGTCTGCCCTTGTCACTAAGGGACACTGACAGGCTTGTAAAGCTGTCATACATTGGATTGGATATTAAGCTATGCTCCCATTTGTGGGGGAGCCACATCCTATGCACACTAAAGTACATGCTGGATGCCCTTGACAGGAGGTTGTCATCTGTTTCCTAACAGCTGCCTAGTGGATCCCCTACCCCTAACCTTCTCTGAGCTCTTGGGTCTTTGTAACCTGGCAGTTTAGACCATTGTGTCAAAAAAGTGCTGCTGAGGTAATATAAACTATCTTTGCACACAATGAGCTAAAAATCTATTCCGAGCCCCCCCCCCCCCCAGATCTCATAGAGAAGGTTGGGAAAGAGATCCTACTGGTAAGCTGTTAACAGACAGATGGTAACCTCCTGTCAAGGCCATCCAGCATGTACTTTAATGAGCACCGGGAGTGGCTCTACCCCACAACCATAAGACCATGGCTTTACATCCCATTCGATGGACAGCAGCTTTTCCAAGCCCATCAGTGTTCCCCTACTGACAGACGGCAGGAGAGGGAGGAGGGGGGGTTGCAGAGATAAATCTCAACACTCCCCCAGATGAAACTCCAACCTGGGAACTGCAGATTATGAGCCTGGTGTGCTATCGCCTGAGCCGCACCACACCTTATTATTTTTTTCAATCCCCTAATTATTTTGGAGGGAGAAAGTAAAATTAATGGTAATGGGAGGAATGAAATTCAATATAGGTGCAATATTTTTACTTCTGGTAAAATAATGGTATATTTGATGAAACATTAAGCCGTGGTTCCATATACTTGAAAGCTACAGACCCTGTGCATATTAAAGAACACAGTGGAAAGTGTTCATTTCTCTTAAGAGCTATCCAGCAGGTTCTTTCCCGTACTAGGGGTGGGGGTGGTTCAGTCAGTAGCATGTTAGGCTTGTAATCTGCAGTTTCCAGGTTTGAATCCCAGCTGGTCCAGGGGCGGGGATGGCTCAGTCGGTAGCGCACTAGGCTCGTAATCTGAAGTTCCGAGGTTTGAGTCCCAGCTGGCTCAGCATTGAGACATCTCCACAAAACTGCCCATGGTGAGTAGGGGATACCGATGGGCTTGGAAAGCCCGCGCACAGAGTGCGGGAGAGCCATACCCTGAGCACGTTAAAGAACACACTGGCTGACTCAACGGGAGGCTACCATCTGTCTCCTAACAGCTGTTCCAGTGGGTCCTCTCCCCCAACCTTCACTGAGCCTTCGGGGTCCATGTGACCTGGCCATTTAGCTCATGGTGTGCAAAAAAGTGCCCCTCAGAGGTAAAACAACCCAACCGGTAGATTTCTTTGACTGCTGACTTCGAACTGTCACCTGGGGCGGGGGTGGCTCAGTCGGTAGCGCGCCAGACTCGTAATCTGTAGTTCCCAGGTTCGAGTCCCAGCTGGGTCAGCGTTGAGATTTATCTCCGCAAAATTCCCCGCCCTTCCCACGGTCAGTAGGGGACACCGATGGGCTTGGAAAGTCCGTCGGATGGGATGTTAAGCCATGGCCCGTGTGTGGGAGAGCCATACCCTGTGCACGCTAAAGAACACGCTGGATGGCCTTGACGGGAGGCTATCATCTGTCTCCCAACAGCTGCTCCAGTGGGTCCCCTCCCCCAACCTTCTCTGAGCCTTCGGGGTCCATGTGACCTGGCCATTTAGCCCATGGTGTGCAAAAAAGTGCCGCTCAGAGGTAAAACAGCCCAACTCGAACTGTCACCCAATAGCAGTCCAGTGGATTCCTTACCCCAACCTTCTCTGAGCCCTTACAATCCTTTTGACTTCGCCATTTAGCCCATTTCCTGCAAGAAAGTGCTGTTCAGAGGTAAAACAACCCAACCAAACGATGTTTATTGAGTCCTATAACAATGACATCGCTCCAGATTTCAAAGCATTTCATTGTGGTGTTTTTGAGACCCTGCAGAATTTGTATATTATGCTGAACTTTTGGTCACCAATGTATTAAACGAATTTTGTTGAAATCGAGACTTAAGAGAGATTTTCCGATAAGAGTTCCTTCTTCAAAATCGGAAAGCTCTAAATGTTTTTTGTGAAATGACAAAGCAGAATCACAATATACATTCAAAGATGGTTTGGAATGCGCGTAAATAGTGATATGTAGTTCTGATTCTGCAAAATGAGTGACTTGCGCATTTTGTTACCCACGATAACCGTGACTAACGCATCTGCTAATTGTTGCTGAATGGAACGTCATTTCACGTAAAGTTCTTTTCAATGAATTATTCCGTATGTAATCGTGCAGTATAAGGAATTCAGAGCTATGTGGTAAGAATGTGTAAGTGGTAAATTATGCTGATATTTTTTCACAGTGTCCAAAGGATCTTCTACCCTAGGTAAACTTTTTTAGATCAGGGCCGCATAGAAAACCGATGGGCTTGGAAAGGCCGCCGTCCGTCGGATGGGACGTTAAGCCGTGGCTCCGTGTGCGGGAGAGCCATACCCTGTGCACGCTATAGAACACATTAGATGGCCTTGACGGGAGGCTACCATCTGTCGCCCAACAGCCGTTCCAGTGGGTCTCCTCTCCTAAACCTTCTCTGAGCCTTCGGGGTCCTTCTGACCTGGCCATTTAGCCCATTTTGTGCAAAAAAAGTGCCGCTCAGAGGTAAAACAACCAACCAAGACCTGTTTCACCCAAAGCTTCTGTCAGCCTTTCAGGTCCTTGTTACCTGGACATTTAGCCCATTTTGTACAAAAAATAAAGTGCCGTTCAGAGGTAAAACCGTCAAGCCAGTGATTCTCAGTGTGGAGAGCTACGTTAGCGCTTTGGAAGTGGCCCGGACCTCGAACTTATAGAGGGACACGCGCTACAGTGAAAAATATAAATTAATCGATGAAAACATAGAAAGGGAGGAAGGCAGCTTGAAAAAACTTCCTTAAGATCCCTTCCGGAGATTTCTGGTTCCAAGGGTTTCAAAATACTCGTCCCTGGCCCCGTTAAAAGCTAAAGATGGCATTAGGTGGTTAAGGGGGCGTGGATATTGAAAAAGCTTTGTGCAAAGTTAACAATTGGGATGCGATTTATACAGTAAAATGTCCATACAACAAAATCCAGAATAACGAAAGATTAACAGACAGTTAAAAAAATTAGCGACATTTTTAAGACGTAAACTTTATTACAGGGTAAATTTCTTTAATAATAATTCTTTTGTATATTAACTATGATAGCACTTTTTTTTTATAATGCAATCTAATAGCAGGAATGTATTTTGATCAGCCGTTGGATATCATTATACCGACATTTCAATGTTGGGTTGGATTACCTCTGAGCGGCATTTATTTTGCACACAATGGGCTAAATGGCCAGGTTACAAGGACCCCGAAGGCTCAGAGAAGGTTGGGGGAGGGGATCCACTGGAACGGCTGTTGGGAGACAGATGGTAGCCTCCCGTCAAGGCCATCTAGTGTGTTCTATAACGTGCACAGGGAGCCACGGCTTAACGTCCCACCCGACGGACGGTGGCCTTTGCAAGCCCATCGGTGTCCCCTACTGACCGTGGGCAGGGCGGGGAATTTTGCGGAGATAAATCTCAACTCTGACCCAGCTGGGACTCGAACCTAGGAACTGCAGATTACGAGCCTGGCACGCTACCGACTGAGCCACCCCACCCCTACATTTCAATGTATAAAGTTTCAAAACCACTGGGACAGGGTCATCTTAAGACCTACCTGGGCACTTAAGCAAAAGGAAACGGTGAGTTCCCCTTACCCAGTGGCCTCGTGTGCGGGATAGCCATACCCTGTACACGTTAAAGAACACGCTGGATGGCCTTGACGGGAGGCTACCATCTGTCTCCCAACAGCTGTTCCAGTGGGTCCCCTCCCCCAACCTTCTCTGAGCCTTCGGGGTCATTGTGACCTGGCCATTTAGCCCATGGTGTGCAAAAAAGTGCCGCTCAGAGGTAAAACAATCCAACTATTCCAGTGGGTCCCTAACCTTCTCTGAGCCTTTGGCGTTCTTGTGACCTGGCCATTTAGCCCATTGTGCGCAAGAAAGTGCCTCTCAGAGGTAAAAACAATTCAACCGAATAAAGACGCAGTTCAACTTTCTTCGTAAAAAATTCATTCCTAGAATATTGTGGGACGTTAAGTCGTGTTCCGTGTGCGGGAGAGCCATACCCTGTGCACGTTAAAGAACACACTGGATGGCCTTGATGGGAAGCTACCATCTGTCTCCCAACAGCTGTTCCAGTGGGTCCCCTCCCCCAACCTTCTCTGAGCCTTTGGCGTTCTTGTGACCTGACTATTTAGCCCATGGTGTGCAAAAAAGTGCCTCTCGGAGGTAAAACAACCTAGCAGTGAAAGAGTCATAGATGTTTTTTTTTTCTCTTACGTATGACTGAGGTTTCGAAAGCTTTTTATTTCAAGGCAACTGGCGGACGTTGAAGCAGTTATCTGAAAATTTTCTTGTGTGTACAATATGCATAACACTTCCCCGGAACAATTTCCATTGCCCATAAATAATCGGTGGAGGGAAACTGGCATTAATGATGCGGTAAATCTAATTTGCCTTTTTTCCGTTGTTGACTGTCTCATTCAGTTAATGGGTGGCGACCACTTTCCTTGTGGCCTGTTAGGATCAAAATTCATTTTTTTTTGGTCAGGAGAGAAGTCAAAAACAGCCTGATTTTAATACTTTTTTCGTGGTTGGTAAGTGATTGCCCGTTTTATCGCAGTAATTGAGTTTGTGAAGCCAATATCGTTCAAAACACGAAAATGACATGTTTGCAGCTAGTGTTTTTTTATTGCCACAAGCAACATACATTCAAGAAGAAACAATGTGGTAACTCATTTCTGTGAGCCGCTTTTTACATTGGCCACATGGCTCTTGCAAGGAAATTAGTTGTATGATGGGTTGTTGGGTTGTTTTACCTCTGAGTGCACTTTTTTGCACACCATGGGCTAAATGGCCAGGTCACAAGGATACCGAAGGCTCAGAGAGGGTTGGGGGAGGGGATCCACTGGAACGGTTGTTGGGAGATAGATGGTAGCCTTCCGTCAAGGCCATCATTCTATAACGTGCACAGGGTATGGCTCTCAAACGCACGGGGCTACGGCTTGACGTCCCATCCGACGGATGGCGGCCTTTCCAAGCCCATCGTTCTCCCCTACTGACCGTGGCAAGGGCGGGGAATTTTGCGGAGATAAATCTCATCGCTCACCCTACTGGGACTCGAACCTGGGAACTGCAGATTGGCGCGCTACCGACTGAACCACCCCCGTCCCGTATGATGTATAGAAGGATTAATTGTTACCGAGCCTTGAATGGTACGGAAAACAACAATATCGGAACTATTGCTTCTTTGAAGAGAATTAAATAGTCGCAGTTTTCCCTCTATGTGTGTACAGATACATTGCCTGCACAAATGTAGGGCGGGGGTGGCTCAGTCGGTAGCGCGCCAGGCTCGTAATCTGTACTTCCCAGATTCGAGTCCCAGCTGGGTCAGCGTTGAGATTTATCTCCGCAAAAATTGCCCGCCCTGCCCACGGTCAGTAGGGGACACCGATGGGCTTGGAAAGGCCGCCGTCCGTCGGATGGGACGTTAAGCCGTGGCCCCGTGTGTGGGAGAGCCATACCCTGTGCACGTTAAAGAACACGCTGGATGGCCTTGTCGGGAGGCTACCATCTGTCTCCCAACAGCTGTTCCAGTGGGTCCCCTCCCCCAACCTTCTCTGAGCCTTTGGGGTCCATGTGACCTGGCCATTTAGCCCATGGTGTGCAAAAAAGTGCCGCTCAGAGGTAAAACAACCCAACCTGCAGAAATGTATTATGAACGCTTAGGTGGTGGCTGAATTGATAGCGCACCAGTTTTGTAATCTGCAGTTCGCAGGTTCGAGTCTCACCTGGGCCAGCGTTGAGATTTACCTGCCCAAAACTCCCCTCCCTACGATATCATGGAAACCAAGGGATCCCCCAATTTAACTCGACTACTTTTTCTTATGAGGATTTGTTAAGGAAAAAGTGTACTTTTCACTTTTACCTGCAGATGTTGATGATACGACAACTGCAGGGCAAGAATTACAGGCACAGTTGCAGAAGTCACGACATAAATGCTCTGTTTGCACGCGCAAACGTTTTCATTATAGGTGGGATATAAAAGGCCAACTGGTTAGCATGCTTAGTTACTGATCAAAGGGGCCTGGGTTCGAATCCAGAGTAAGCTATGGATGTTTGTGTTGCTTTTCTGCTGAGGCCCGCCATCCTCACAGACTTTCTGCTTTTGCGTATAAACTGACAGGCTCCTGTCAGACCTGGGGCGGGGTTGGCTCAGTCGGTAGCGCGCCAGGCTCGTAATCTGTAATTCCCAGGTTGGAATCCCAGCTGGTTCAGCGTTGAGATTTATTTCCGCCCTGCCCACGGTCAGTAGGGGACACCGATGGGCTTGGAAAGGCCGCCGTCCGTCGGATTAAGCCATGGCCCCCTGTGCGGGAGAGCCATACCCTGTGCACGTTAAAGAACACGCTGGATGGCCTTGACGGGAAGCTACCATCTGTCTCCCAACAGCTGTTCCAGTGGGTCCCCTCCCCCAACCTTCTCTGAGCCTTCGGGGTCCATGTGACCTGGCCATTTAGCCCATGATGTGCAAAAAAGTGCTTCTCAGAGGTAAAACAATCCAATCCTGTCAGACCTCTATGGCAAGCGACTGTTTGAGGGAATATTTATTTATTTTTTATAAATAAAAAATAAATACCCCCTCAAGCAGCTGCTTGCCACAGAGGTCTGACAGGAGCCTGTCAGTTTATATGCCACAGTAGAAGATCTGAGAGGATGGCAGGACCTCAGCAGAAAACAACACAAACATCCATGCCTTACCCGGGGCTGGAACCCAGGTCCCGTAGATTAGTAGCGAAGCGCGCTGTACGTCGTGTTATATCCAGAAGTCACATTGAATTGACACTCTGATGATGCACCTGACAAAACTTGATGTGTTTGTCTTGGAACTACCATTTATTAATAAGCGTAAACATCTCAAAGTTGTAAAGCAATTTTTGAAACCCTCTGTTTAGATGCATATGATCTTTAAGGCCACGTTTTTGTTTTACTTACTTTTATCACAGTAAGGTAGGGGCGGGGGTGGCTCAGTCGGTAGCGCGCCAGGCTCGTAATCTGTAGTTCCCAGGTTCGAGTCCCAGCTGGGTCAGCGTTGAGATTTATCTCCGAAAAATTCCCCGCCCTGCCCACGGTCAGTAGGGGACACCGATGGGCTTGGAAAGGCCGCCGTCCGTCGGATGGGACGTTAAGCCGTGGCCCCGTGTGCGGGAGAGCCATACCCTGTGCACGTTAAAGAACACGCTGGATGGCCTTGACGGGAGGCTACCATCTGTCTCCCAACAGCTGTTCCAGTGGGTCCCCTGCCCCAAACTTCTCTGAGCCTTCGGGGTCCATGTGACCTGGCCATTTAGCCCTGGGGCGGGGGTGGCTCAGTCGGTAGCGCGCCAGGCTCGTAATCTGTAGTTCCCAGGTTCGAGTCCCAGCTGGGTCAGCGTTGAGATTTATCTCCGCAAAATTTCCCCGCCCTGCCCACGGTCAGTAGGGGACACCGATGGGCTTGGAAAGGCCGCCGTCCGTCGGATGGGGCGTTAAGCCGTGGCCCCGTGTACGGGAGAGCCATACCCTGTGCACGTTAAAGAACACACTGGATGGCCTTGACGGGAGACTACCATCTATCTCCCAACAGCTGTTCCAGTGGGTCCCCTCTCCCAACCTTCTCTGAGCCTTCGGGGTCCATGTGACCTGGTCATTTAGCCCACGGTGTGCAAAAAAGTGCCGCTCAGAGGTAAAACAACAACCCAACTCACAGTAAGGTTAATAAAGATATAAGAAAAAAACCTTGACTTATTTTTTTTTGGCCGAGTGGTTAGCGCGCTTGGTTAGTGATCTAAGATACTTGGGTTCGAGCCCCGGGTAAGGCATGGATGTGTGTTTCGTTTTTCTGCTGTGGTCCTGCCATTCTCTCAGACCTTCTACTATGGCATATAAACTGATAGGCTCCTGTCAGACCTCTGTGGCAAGCAGCTGCTTGAGGGGGTATTTATTTTTTTAAACCAACCGTTATAAAATCTTATTATGTAGATTTACAACACTTACAGTAGACTATCCTTTAACTTATCACAGAAGCTGCAAGGTCCTCCTGAAATGATTAGAAGAGCATTATCTGAAACTTTGAAACCGTAACCACACATAAGTGAAATCCTTGAAAAAAAAGGAACGGCTGTCTATCCAGCCTGATATTGCTATTTCAACATCTGTCGCTGATATTAGCCAAACCTTTCAATTCGATACCATACAAGTAAGTCACCCACATGCAGTATCAGTTGAAGTTAGCAAATATTCGTCTTCGTGCTCATGCGTCATTGGTTTATGTTGTGATGGGATAGAGACGTGTGTGAGTTGGTGTGTAAGGAGAAAGATAGCTACGACCTTTGATAATTCAGCGAAACTTCACTAATCATCCGTTTGTCGAAAACCGCCGATACCACTCCAGCTGTAGGAGATACGGATTCTCCAGAGAGAAATCTCTCTGTACGTCTCGTGCTATAGCACATTCAGATGAAACTCCATCGATTATCGAGATATCATGATGAATGTGGATAATCGTCAGAATTCAGATAGCGAAAAATTAATTATAGAAGTTACGCTATCACATTCCTAGTAAGGGGCGGGGGTGGCTCAGTCGGTAGCGCGCTAGGCTCGTAATCTGTAGTTCCCAGGTTCGAGTCCCAGTTGGGTCAGTGTTGAGATTTATCTCCGCAAAATTCCCCGCCTTGCCCACGGTCAGTAGGGGACACCGATGACGGACAGCGGCTTGGAAAGGCCGCCGTCCGTCGGATGGGACGTTAAGCCGTGGCCCCGTGTGCGGGAGAGCCATACCCTGTGCACGTTACAGAACACATTGGATAGCCTTGACGGGAGGCTACCATCTGTCTCCCAACAGCTGTTCCAGTGGGTCCCCTCCCCAAACCTTCTCTGAGCCTTCGGGGTCCATGTGACCTGGCCCTAGTATAATATTTTACTATTTTTTTTTCATAAAGTACAATTAAGGCTATGTTGCGTGCCATCCTCTCAGATCTTTTACTTTGTCATATAAACTGACAGGCTCCTGTCAGACCTCTGTGGCAAGCAGCTGCTTGAGGGGGTATTTATTTTTTTATTTATGCCCAATGCTACAGATTGGCGAATTATGAAGAGTGTGCTTAAAGGCCTCAGGACAACGGAGAGACCTAGGATGCGATGGACAGGAAAGGCTTGGGTTGGGTTGTTTTATCTCAGCGGCCCTTTTTTTTCACACCATAGGCTAAATGGCCAGGTCAGAAGAACCCTGAAGGCTCAGATAAGGTTAGGGGAGGGAATCCACTGGTACAGCTGTTGGGAGACAGATGGTAGTCTCCCGTCAAAGCCATCCAGAATGTTCTTTAGCGTACACAGGGTACGGTTCTCTCCGCACACGGGGCCACGGCTTAACGTTCCATCCGACTGACGACTGTCTTTTCCAAACCCATCGATGTGCCCTATTGACCGGGAGCAAGACGGGGAGTTTGCGGAGATAAATCTCAACGCTGACCGAGCTGGGATTCGAACCTGGGAACTGCAAATTACGAGCCTGGCGCGCTACCGACTGAACCGCCCCCGTCCCGGCTGTTTGCTGGCATACGCACAAAAAAATACATAAATATAATATGTATGTATACATATAAATACTTTGATATCAAGCAATTTTCTTGGAAAAAAAAACTAGAATATTTTGGGTTGTTTTACCTCTGAGCAGATATTTCGCACACAATGGGCTAAACAGCCAGGTCACAAGGACCCCAAGAAGAATTGTTTTACCTCTGAGAGATACTTTTTTGGGGCATACAACCTCTGGAAATTTATTGCACTGCACAGCACTTAAAAGGTGTTTTTCTAAAGACACAATTTTCAATGACAAATCCGTAAGGACCGTTAATGCTCATAACAATCATAAAGTTTGCGTATAAACATACAGGGTAAATTTATCATGAATATTGGGTTGTGCGTGAAGTATCACGAAACATGTCAATATGTGCAGAATTTCTCACCTAAGTCTTCTACGTCGCTACGAAGTCCTATAAAATCCAAAATTCCCCGCCCTGCCCACGGTCAGTAGGGGACACCGATGGGCTTGGAAAGGCCGCCGTCCTTCGGATGGGACGTTAAGCCGTGGCCCCGTGTGTGTAGGAGAGCCACACCTGTGCACCTTAAAGAACAAAAAATTCTATTGACCGTGGGCAGGGCGGGGAAATTTGCGGAAATAAGTCTCAACGCTGACCCAGCTGGGACTCGAACCTGGGAACTGCAGATTATGAGCCTGGAGCTCTACCGACTGAGCCACCCCCGCCCCCATGAGGGTAGGGAAGGGAGCTTTGCGGATATAAATCTCAACGCTGGCGCAAGTGGGACTCAAACTTGGGTTGTTTTACCTCTGAGCTGCACTTTTTGTTCACACTCGTCTAAATAGCCAGATTACAAGAACCCACTAAACAGCTATTAGTATATAGATGTACAGTCGCTCAAAAAAAATATCGGGACACTATGGTTAATTACAGAATTCAGAAAAAATAGATGTTTTTTGAGCGACTGTAGTCTCCTGTCAAGGCCATCCAGCGTGTTCTTTAACGTGCAGAGGGTATGGCTCTCCCCGCACGCGAAGCCACGGCTTAACGTCCCATCCGACGGACTACGGTCTTTCCAAGCCCATCGGTGTCCCCTATTGACCGGGGAGTGGGGCTCAGTCGGTAGCGCACCAGGCTCGTAACCTGCAGTTCCCAGGTTCGAGTCCCAGCTGGGTCAGCGTTGAGACTTATTTCCGCAAATTTCCCGCCCTGCCCACGGTCAGTAGGGGACACCGATGGGCTTGGAAAGGCCGCCGTCCGTCGGATGGGACGTTAAGCCGTGGCCCCGTGTGCAGGAGAGCCATACCCTGTGCACGTTAAAGAACGCGCTACATGGCCTTGATGGGGAGGGGCGGGGGTGGCTCAGTCGGTAGCGCGCCAGACTCGTAATCTGTAGTTCCCAGGTTCGAGTCCCAGCTGGGTCAGCGTGAGATTTATCTCCGCAAAATTCCCCGCCCTGCCCACGGTCAGTAGGGGACACCGATGGGCTTGTAAAGGTCGCCGTCCGTCGGATGGGACGTTAAGCCGTGGCCCCGTGTGCGGGAGAGACATACCCTGTGCACGTTAAAGAACACGCTGGATGGCCTTGACGGGAGGCTACCATCTGTCTCCCAACAGCTGTTCCAGTGGGTCCCCTCCTCCAACCTTCTCTGAGCCTTCGGGGTCCATGTGACCTGGCCATTTAGCCCATGGTGTGCAAAAAAGTGCCGCTCAGAGGTACAACAACCCAAGCCTTGATGGGAGGCTACTATCTGTATCTCAACAGATGTCCGGTATGTCCTCTCCCCCCAACCTTCTCTGAGCACTCGGGGTCCTTGTGACCTGGCCATTTAGCCCATGGTGTGCAAAAAAGTGCTGCTCAGAGGTAAAACAACCAAACTCAACTCTACCCCCATTAGGGCCTGTCTCCGTCTCATAATTCTCGGTAAATGTATCTGGCTGGTTTCGCGCGAGCAAATGAAATTGCCGTCAGCGACAAATGGCGGATGTAAAGGTAAACACACAAACAGGAAAACCATCCGAGAAATGAATGATTCAGTTTAAGCCATAGCAATAGCCATTTTGTCGAATCGAGCTGTTTATGTTTTTCCTTGTTCTTGGTTACGAATTCCGCATATTTTGCTCATTTGTTTTTCCGCATTAGTCTTTCAAATTATTGATTCTAACAAAACATTTCGCCTTGGTCGTTTTCCGTTGTTATTTGTACGTGAAATCTCTCTCTCTCTTTTTTAAATGTTCTTAATGTTTACGTCTTTGTAAAGGGCAATGTGTGTTATTGGGTTGTTTTGTATCCCAGTGGAACTATTTTTGTATACAGTGGAGTAAATGAACAGGCTGTAAAGATCCCAAAGACTCAGAAAAGATTGGGGGGAAGGGAACCCACTGGATAGGTGGTTAGGAGACAGATGGTAGGCTCTCAGTAATTGTGGCCCGTGTACGGAATGCCGTGGGGGCGGGGATGGCTCAGTCGGTAGCGCGCCAGGCTCGTAATCTGCAGTTCCCAGGTTCGAGTCCCAGCTGGATCAGCGTTGAGATTTATCTCCGCAAAAATACTCGCCCTGCCTACGGTCAGTAGGGGACACCGATGGGCTTGGAAAGGCCGCCGTCCGTCGGATGGGACGTTAAGCCGTGGCCCCGTGTGCGGAAGAGCCATACCCTGTGCACGCTAAAGAACACGCTGGATGGCTTTGACGGGAGGCTACCATCTGTCTCCCAATAGCTGTTCCAGTGGGTCCCCTCCCCCAACCTTCTCTGAGGCTTCGGGGTCCATGTGACCTGGCCATTTAGCCCATGGTGTGCAAAAAAGTGCCGCTCAGAGGTAAAACAACCCAACCCAACCGAATGCCGTACCCCTGCACGTTAAAGAACATGCTGGATGGCCTTGACGGGAGGCTACTATCTGTATCTGAACAGATGTCCAGTAGGTCTGCTCCCCGCAACCTTCTCTGAAGACTCGGGGTCCTTGTGACCTGGCCATTTAGCCCATTGTGTGCAAAAAAGTACCGCTTAGAGGTAAGACTCTCAAGAAATAAATAAATGCCTGCCCCGCCAAAAACGGCACTACAGGCTGAACGGAGCTACTCTAAAATTTTCATCCCCCACGAACCCCCCTGTCCGCTGGAAGGACACCATCATTTTTCTTTTACATCTTTCTCTTTATTAAAACAAAACATATATACACATAGAGTACAACTTGGTACTCTTTACAAATAATATTATAAAACATATAACATTTTCAATTAAATATATTTACATTTGACTTTTTGAAGTCTTCAGATTTTAGACTTCTTCTTGACATATATCTTCTTGATATTTTATTCTTCTCTTCGTCATCGGAGTAGGGGAGACTTATCCCCTCCATAAGTCTTTATGAACAAACTTCTTATCCTCTACATCTTCCTTTAAGATATAGACCTTTCTCATCTAAACAAGTCCGTCATACATTAGGAGGAGAACTTAGTCCCCTCCCACGATAGGAGGGGAACCAGTCCCCTCCCTATAATCTATTATAAGGTTCTGAGTGTAAACAGCTCTCATTAAGTCACTAACTTGGGCTCTAAACTCTTTTAATTCCCAAAGCAGATTTAATCTATCATGCCCAAGTCTTATTAGGTTATTTCCTCTTAGGCTCTGAAGCCGAGGACAATCAAAAATGTAGTGAAGGGCTCCCGCATCTCGGGAGCCACAAACACACAGACATCTTTTAATATTAAATCTGTTAAAATATTTTGGGAAGTTACCATGGTCTGTAAAGACTTGGTTCGAATAGAAGTCTGTTGAGATACTTTTAACAGAGACTTTTTTTTAGAAATCTGTAAGTATGTCTTAGCAGTTGTATCCTCTTGGTCCCATCTTGTTTGCCAGATCTTCATACTTCTTTGTCTTAGTCGTGTCTTCGGACTGTCTTTTGAAATGGATATTTCGACATCTACTTGTATTTTCCTACATGCATTCTTTGCATGGTTATCCGCTAACCCATTTCCTGGGCAGCCTTTATGACTTTAAACCCAGTGAAAGTTTATTCTTCTGCCTTCTTCAAGCTCTGCTATTATATTCTTTATTTTATCCACTGTTGGGTTTTTATTTTTAATTCTCTGCAACGCATATAGTGCAGACTGACTGTCTGAGTACAAGTCCACTTCTTGATCTGAACTATTAATAGCAATCCATTCGACTCCTTTTAAAATCGCATAGGGTTGTTGGGTTGGGTTGTTTTACCTCTGAGCGGCACTTTTTTTGCACACCATGGGCTAAATGGCCAGGTCATATGGACCCCGAAGGCTCAGAGAAGGTTGGGGGAGGGGACCCACGCGAACAGCTGTTGGGAGACAGATGGTAGCCTCCCGTCAAGGCCATCCAGCGTGTTCTTTAACGTGCACAGGGTATGGCTCTCCCGCACACGGGACCACGGCTTAACGTCCCATCCGACGGACGGCGGCCTTTCCAAACCCATCGGTGTCCCCCTACCGACCGTGGGCAGGGCGGAGAATTTTGCGGAGATAAATCTCAACGCTGACCCAGCTGGAACTCGAACCTGGGAACTACAGATTACGAGCCTGGCGCGCTACCGACTGAGCCATCCCCGTCCCAAAATCGCATAGACTTCAGCTTGAAACACGGTAGCTGAGTCTGAAAGTCTATATTCATTTTGAATTATTGAACTTGCACCCTTGTAGATGCACATGGATGCTCCAGTGTGCTCTTCCATTCTGGATCCATCTATAAATATTCTTGTCATTGTTTGAGTCCTCTGGCGGGATCATGTCCCACCTTATTTGAGTTTGTTTAGCTGGGTGTATAACCCATTTAGAGATCCGATTTTCAATATTATTGCCTTCTATAATCTCTTCCCAAAGTTCTTCATTTTGTTTTAGTGTAAAACTTCTATTATCGCTGCTGCCTGTTCAATTATCAAGTGGTAGTGTTCCTGCTAGAACCTGAAGAGCAGACGTTGATGTCGTTTTAAAACATCTTGTAATACCCAAGAGGGCTAGTCTTTGTATCTGCTGTAATTTCTGTATTATTCTCACAGTCCCACCTTGGGGCCACCAAGCCCCACAGGCATAGGTTACTATCCTTTCTATTCCCCTCTTATATAATTCTTTTTTAACTGCTCCTTTTAGCCCCCATGTCCTAGTTGACATTATATGCAGGGCATTTAATATTCTTGCACATCTGTCTTTGACGTTATTCAGATGGCATAGCCAGTTTCTCTTATCGTCCAGCCATACTCCCAGGTACTTCAAGGCCTGCTTTTACTGGTCTGTCTTTAAACCTTAGGTTCGGAAGCCTCTTCATTTTCCCTTCTTTGGGAAATACTATGATATTTGTCTTTTCTTGACTGAATTCAAGCCTTGTACTTTCAGCCCATTTTTCTAGGTCTGTTAATACTTTTTGACACTCTTGCTCCAATATATGTCTCCCTGAAGCAGAGACAATTACTATTATATCGTCTGTATAAGCTTGAATTTGTGTGCCTTCTTTTGTTGTAATATTTAATGCAGAGTCTGCAACAATGTTCCACAACAGGGGGTCTTGAATTAGACCCCTGTGGACGACCTTTATAGTATTGTCTGGAGATCTCTATTTCTCCATCTTTGACTGCGATCTTTCTTTTTGATAGATAGCTACTAAAGACTTTAAATAAGTTCTTTGGACACTTATGTCTTCTTAGTTCGTCTAATAGAAAGGGCCACCAAACGTTGTTGAAAGCTCCTTTCACATCTAGGGATATTACACACGTGTGTTTCTGTAACACTTGATTCTCATCTATGGTAGCCATCAGCTTTGAAATGGCCATCGTCGTACTTTTGCCTGGAATGAATCCAAACTCATTTGGATTCAATTTTCCATTACTATGTAGGAAGTAACTTAATCTGTTGGTTAAATGTTTATCGAGCACTTTGCTCCATGACGATAACAGGCATATTGGTCTGTAAGCTTTTGCATAACGACGATAACACGACATTTTGACGATAACAGGCATATTGGTCTTGACTTTTTCTGTCTTTTCCTTCTTTATTAAATAGAATTAGTTCAGCTACTTTCCAGCTATCTGGAAAGATTCCTCTCTTAAGGCAGTCATTTAGAATGCTCACAAACCAACTTTTGTTTACCTCAAAAAGTTCTACTATTATTTCCAGGGAAAGCCCATCCAATCCTGACGCTTTTCCCTTGTTCATTGAGTCCAAGACTTCTTCGACTTCTATTATTGTAAATGAGATATCATCTTGTGTATTGACTGTTCTCCTCGATCTATTTCTAATGTTCCTATGATATTCGTTATCTTCTTCCCTATTATCCAAAGGGAAGTGATATTCAAATAAGCAGTTTAAGGATTCCCTAACGTTTTTCGTTAGAGAACCATCTTCTTGCACAATTGTTAAGAGTTTAAACGCTCCTCTTGTTGCCTCTTTTGCAACCTTAAAATGTACACCAAAAGGTTTTTCTTGTGATACTTCATCACATAGTTTTCTCCAGCTATTATTTTTAGCTGTATTAATTTCCTTTTTTTTTATATTTAGCCTCCCATAACTTAAATTCGGGGAGCGGGAGTGGCTCAGTCGGTAGCGCGCCAGGCTCGTAATCTGTAGTTCCCAGGTTCGAGTCCCAGCTGGGTCAGCGTTGAGATTTATCTCCGCAAAATTTCCCCGCCCTGCCCACGGTCAGTAGGGGACACCGATGGGCTTGAAAAGGCCGCCGTCCGTCGGATGGGACGTTAAGCCGTGGCCCCATGTGCGGGAGAGCCATACCTTGTGCACGTTAAAGAACACGCTGGATGGCCTTGACGGGAGACTACCATCTGTCTCCCAACAGCTGTTCCAGTGGGTCCCCTCCCCCAACCTTCTCTGAGCCTTCGGGGTCCATGTGACCTGGCTATTTAGCCCATGGTGTGCAAAAAAGTGCCGCTCAGAGGTAAAACAACCCAAACAACTTAAATTCTGCTCTTAATTTTTTTCTTTGTCTTTTATCTGTGTAGCATCTTTGATATTTCCGTCTTCTATTTTTGACGTCTTTTCTGAGTTTAGTCAATTCTTTATTCCACCAAGGAACTTTTCTGTAACCTGAATTCACTTTTCGGTTATTCTTCTTCTGATTATCACTACAGACCTTCTGTAATAACTTTGTAGTGTTTACTTGTATCCATCTAAGTCTTTCTGTTGTTCTACCTCTTCTGAGGTCTTTAGTGAAAACTTTTCTGAAAGTTCCTTTCTGAATTCTATCCAGTCGAGATTCTTGATAGAATATCTCTTTTTAACACTTGTGCTTATATTCCCAAAGTTCAGAGAAAAGCTAATATACGCATGATCACTACAGCTAATCTCATCTTCCACTGTCCATTCTAAGACAAAGTCCTGGTTCAAGACTCTATGTAGAGTTATATCTATCCAGCTAGTCCCTAGACTGCTGGTAAAAGTTTGGTCACTATTCGGATCATTCACTATTGAAAATCCGTTTTGGTTAATAAATTCTAGGATTTCCTTCCCTCTCTGGTTCTCCCTTTGAGGACCCCAGAGATTGCTGCTTGCGTTAAAGTCCCCTCCTAGGACTATGTCCCAGTTAGGATAAATTTGTAGTATATTAGTAATAATTTGGAAGTTATCCTCCAGCAAATCTTTTGGTGGACAGTATATTAAAATTAGCACACACTTTCGACCACCTTTCTCTATTGTGACCACTACAACATTTCTAGATGTGTAGGAGAGTGTGGAGAAATAGGCGTATACACCTAAAGACTAAAATTAGACTGTATAATAGTTTGGTTCTTTCTAGGGTTAGTTATGGTAGTGAAACTTGGACGCTGTGTAAACAAGATAACAGGAAACTAGATGCTTTTGATTCTAGATGCTTACGTAGTATTTTGGGCATTAGGTGGTTCAACTTTGTAACTAATGATGAGGTTAGGCAAAGGAGTTTGCAACCTCCTTTAAGCAGCATATTGTGCAGAGAGAGACTCCGTTGGTTTGGCCATGTTGCCCGTATGAATAATTATAGATTGGCGAATAGGGTTATGAACAGTGTGCCTAAAGGCCTCAGAAAGAAGGGGAGACCTAGGATGCGGTGGGCAGACAATGTCAAACAGGACCTTGTTAGAATTGGTGTGTTAGAATTGGTGTGCAGTGGCCGGATGCAGCAGATGTAGCTCAGGATAGACTTACTTGGAGAACTAAATTGCACGGTCTGGTTGGACCTCCGTAGCCCATGGCTGCTTGAGGATGATGATGATGAGATTTCTGTAGCACTTATATTCCTTTTCCCAATAACAATAGCACTTCTTGGCTGTGGGTGAGATGCTCCAAAAATTCTCCAGCCTGCTGGGAAGCCTCTTATTTTGTCCTTATAAGCATAAGGCTCTTGCACTAATGCTATATCATAGTCTTTTTCTTCCATATAAAGTACCAGACTATTTGTTGCAGCTTTAGCATGATGTAAATTTATTTGAACTATCTTACACAAGTGCATCTCAGTATCGAATGCGCTTGACTAATAACTCGAGTTCTCTTCTGTAACAAGAACAGTTCATGTCCAGACTTGAATGCTGGACATCAAGCTTTAATCTGTATTTATCATTAGCTGCTTTACAGTTTACACATTTTAACACTGTAGCCGTCCCGTGGCCGAGTGGTTAGCACGCTTGGCTACTGATCTAAGGGACCAGGGTTCGAACCCCGGTATTAGGCATGGATGTTCGTGTTGTTTTTCTGCTGAGGTCCTGCCATCCTCTCAGATCTCCTACTATGGCATATAAACTGACAGGCTTCTGTCAGACCTCTGTGGCAAGCAGCTGCTTGAGGGGGTATTTATTTTTTTATTTTTTTTTTTAAAGCAACATTTTGTGCTTTTATTCTATCTACTAAAGCTTCCTTTTCGATATCACCATCAACATCACGTATTATGATTTGTGGCAATTTCATCTTGGGCTCTCTTGCCGCACATTTATCTTTAAATGCTGTATTTCTTTGTATTTCGTTTTTCGGTATTTTCTTGTCAAACTCGTCTGTGCATTCTATTAGTACACCACCTTTTCCAATCTTTTTCACATTCTTTATACCAATCTTTAACTTCGTTGGATCTAGATTCTTTAATAGATCCTTTTTGAGTTCTTCCGAACTCTGATCCTCATCTTGAGGATATATATCAACATTATATGTTGTTGATCTCTTTTCTTTGGTTTTGGCGTCAAAGACCTTTTTTCACTTCTGCGTAACTTTTTGTGACTGGTGCCTTACTTTTGACACCTGTGTCTCTTTCAGTCAACCTGCCCTCAAGGTTGTTGATTTTTAACTCTTGTTCATGTACTACATCTTGTAGTCTACTGAACAGATTTCTAATTTCAGCACCTTGCTGGGGCGGCTCAGTCGGTAGCGCGCCAGGCTCGTAAGTTCCCAGGTTCGAGTCCCAGCTGGGTCAGCGTTGAGATTTATCTCCGCAAAATTCCCCGCCCTGCCCACGGTCAGTAGGGGACACCGATGGGCTAGGAAAGGCCGCCGTCCGTCGGATGGGACGTTAAGCCGTGGCCCCGTGTGCGGGAGAGCCATACCCTGTGTACGTTAAAGAACACGCTGGATGGCCTTGACGGGAGGCTACCATCTGTCTCCCAACAGCTATTCCAGTGGGTCCCCTCCCCCAACCTTCTCTGAGCCTTCGGGGTCCATGTGACCTGACCATTTAGCCCATGGTGTGCAAAAAAGTGCCGCTCAGAGGTTAAACAACCCAACCCAACTGTTCAAGATAGAGTCCAATTCATTGAACAGTTCACTTCGTGCTGGCACTCTTCTCTTGGGAGGCCATTGCACTATATCACTTACTTCATCAGTCATCGCTACCTGGTACCCTGGGGTTCAAACCAGGCAGTTATATCTTACTTGTCTGAGAGAGTGTTAGATCCTTCTCCAAGGAGGGAGCTCCTAGACGACGACAACGTCCTCTCTCCTTAGAATTGGTTCTGATATTTTCTCAAACGACAAAGATATGGCCTATAGCCTTGCACTTATTATATTGCACTTATAAACGCACTATGCTCACAAAACGAAATCAAAACCAATTCCCCCTAGGGGCGCTTAGAGGTAAAACAATCCAACCAAATTTTGTGGACTCGGTTGGCTAAATGACTACCGAGTCCACAAATCACAACATAATCAGAAGAACCCTGAGGGCTCAATGACAGTTGGGTAAGGAGACACACTGAACAGCTGTCATGAAACACATGGTAGCCTACCGTCATGGCCATTCAGAATGTTCTGTAATGCCCACAGGATATGACTTTCCAGCAGAGGGGTCATGGCATTAAGTGCCATCCTTTTTTGACGGCTGCCTTTCAAAGCCCATTGCTGTGACTCCAGGGCAGGATGAGGATGTAGCAGAGATACATCTAAACGCTAGTACAGGTGTGGAGACTGCAGATTACGAGCCTGACGCGCTACCGACTGAGCCTACCCCTCGGATGCATAACCGTTTAGGAGACGGATGATAGTTTCCAAGTCAAAGTGAGGCGGGGGTGGCTCAGTCGGTAGCGCGCCAGGCTCGTAATCTGTAGTTCCCAGGTTCGAGTCCCAGCTGGGTCAGCGTTGAGATTTATCTCCGCAAAATTCCCCGCCCTGCCCACGGTCAGTAGGGGACACCGATGGGCTTGGAAAGGCCGCCGTCCGTCGGATGGGACGTTAAGCCGTGGCCCCGTGTGCGTGAGAGCCATACCCTGTCCACGTTAAAGAACACGCTGGATGGCCTTGACGGGAGGCTACCATCTGTCTCCCAACAGCTGTTCCAGTGGGTCCCCTCCCCCAACCTTCTCTGAGCCTTCGGGGTCCATGTGACCTGGCCATTTAGCCCATGGTGTGCAAAAAAGTGCCGCTCAAAGGTAAAACAACCCAACCCAAGTCAAAGTTATCCAGCGTGTTCTGTAACGCACATAGGGGATTGGCGATAAAATCCAGTTATTATATTGCACTTATAAACGCACTATGCTCACAAAACGAAATCAAAACCAATTCCCCCTAGGATAAGACATGCAGAAACATGAGCAAATATTACTGCTTTATGGATTTTTAATGTGGATTTAAATTTTTAATGGATTTTAAATGTGGTAAATATTGAGACTATGTTTTAGAAATAAAAAAGATTTAAATGTAATATAATTTCATTTGATGCCGAGTTGCCCTTAAGGTGCTCAACTGAACCACTTACTAACGCACAATTCAATATAGATTTTTATATTTTTTTTCTGTTTTCTACCCAGTAAATTTTTTTTTATTTCATTTATTCTTAATGATAATTTTCAAACTTATAAATTGGTTAAATATTTACTTAGATTTTTTGATCAAGCTAGCAAAATGTGAGGAAATGGGAAACTGAAGCATGTTGCCATTTCATTTTATTACAACATAACTGTTAAATTTCTTCCACAAGCGAGTTTTTACTCTCGTGGAAGACTCAACATTTTTTCTCAGACTTTTACTGAAAAATGTAGGTAAAATTATAAAACACCAATGAAATATAATATTAAAATTTTCCATATGTATGGTATGAATAAATATATGATTTTTATTGGACAAACTATGTATAAAGAAGAATACGTATTAGAAAATGTAATATTTTAAAATTGTGTATCTGAGATATACAACGTTTTATATATTTCATTATAATTTCAGTACTAAGGTAAAAAACATGTAAATGTAAAGTACTGCATATTCTGGGAATCAATTATCTATCTATCTATCTATCTATCTTATTGATGGCTGGCATAAATAAAAAAACTGCTCGAGATAATTGGAAATTTTTTTTTTTGAAATTCAGTAATGATATTTTCTTTAAAATGAAAAAAAAAAATCTTCGGAAAAAGCCCCCCTCTCCAAAAAAAAAAAAACGTATGTGAAAGAACCGATCTTTTTGCTGACATGGCAGAATAGAAATTGAAAAAATTACTACAGTGGTAGTTGCCTGAAGGTTACCTAGAAAGCTAGAATTAAATACGTTAATATTCTGTAGTAGATATTGCAAAGTTTGCATGCCATTGTGTATAAAGGGAGTGCCTTCCCTTACGGGGCGGGGGTGGCTCAGTCTGTTGCGCGCCAGGCTCGTGATCTGTAGTTTCCAGGTTCAACTCCTAGCTGGGTCACCGCTGAGATTTATTTCCGCAAAATTCCCCGCCCTGCCCACGGTCAATAGGGGACTCAGTAGGGGACATCGATGGGCTTAGAAAGGCCACCACCCGTCGGATGGGACGTTAAGCCGTGGTCCCGTATGCGGGAGAGACATACCCTGTGCACGTTAAAGAACACGCTGGATGGCCTTGACGGGAGGCTACCATCTGTCTCCCAACAGCTGTTCCAGTGGGTCCCCTCCCCCAACCTTCTCTGAGCCTTCGGGGTCCATGTGACCTGGCCATTTAGCCCATGGTGTGCAAAAAAGTGCCGCTCAGAGGTAAAACAACCCAACCCAACCTGAGCCTTCGGGGTCCATGTGACCTGGCCATTTAGCCCATGGTGTGCAAAAAAGTGCCGCTCAGAGGTAAAACAACCCAAACCAACCTGAGCCTTCGGGGTCCATGTGACCTAGCCATTTAGCCCATGGTGTGCAAAAAAGTGCCGCTCAGAGGTAAAACAACCCAACCCAACCTGAGCCTTCGGGGTCCATGTGACCTGGCCATTTAGCCCATGGTGTGCAAAAAAGTGCCGCTCAGAGGTAAAACAACCCAACTGCTTAGCTGGTGAACTGAACTAGCAGTTCACCAGCTAAGCAGTTGTAGTATTTTTAGTTGTACTAGCTGAACGTACCCGGCGCGGCCCGTGTGTCACTTTTAACCTGTATATTCTTATTTTACTCTGAGCGGCCCTTTTTAGCCGTAATTTAAAGTGCAATTTTTTAAAACAAAATTCGACAAGAGGATCAAGAATGGGTAAGGTCAATACTCTAGATCTATCTCGTGACCAGGTCGTAATCTTCAACGGCTAACGACACCACTTTACGGCGAATAACAGATCGATTGGCAGTTTATTCCCCGTATTTCGTCTGCATTCATCAGTTAAGGTTACTCGTGGACAACAGCCTTCCTAAACTATTCTGGTCTCTCACGTGACAGTAAAAATCTCTGAACACGAACTAGTTCAAAAACTCGCGTTACAAATGAAACACCTTTTTTTTCCTACCTAAAGAAATTTGACGAAAACTGAACCCATTTCCTGCTCGCAAACGATCATGGTAATCAAGTGGGACTTTCTCTTACCTTCATTCTAGTACTATATGCTGTATTCTAAAAAGTAGAGGGGCGGGGGTGGCTCAGTCGGTAGCGCGCGAGACTCGCAATCTGTAGTTCCCAAGTTCGAGTTCCAGCTGGGTCAGCGTTGAGGTTTATCTCCGCAAAATTCCCTGCCCACGGTCAGTAGGGGACACCGATGGGCTTGGAAATGCTGCCGTCCGTCGGATGGGACATTAATTCGTGGTTTCGTGTGCCGAGAGAGACATACTCTGTGCACGTTAAAGAACACGCTGGATGGCCTTGACGGGAGGCTACCATCTGTCTCCCAACAGCTGTCCCAGTGGGTCTCCTCCCCCAGCACGGTCAGTAGGGGACACCGATGGGCTTGGGAAGGCTGCCGTCCGTCGGATGGGACGTTAAGTCGTGGTTTCGTGTGCGGAGAGAGCCATACTCTGTGCACGTTAAAGAACACGCTGGATGGCTTTGACGGGAGGCTACCATCTGTCTCCCAACAGCTGTCCCAGTGGGTCTCCTCCCCCAGCACGGTCAGTAGGGGACACCGATGGGCTTGGAAATGCTGCCGTCCGTCGGATGGGACGTTAAGTCGTGGTTTCGTGTGCGGAGAGAGCCATATCCTGTGCACGTTAAAGAACACACTGGATGGCCTTGACGGGAGGCTACCATCTGTCTCCCAACAGCTGTTCCAGTGGGTCCCCTCCCCCAACCTTCTCTGAGCCCTCGGAGTCCTTGTGGCCTGGCCATTTAGCCCATGGTGTGCAAAAAAGGACCGCTCAGAGTAAAACAATAACAACCCACTCAGCCAGAGTTCACATTTGTCTCCACAAAACTCCACCTCCCGCCTTCAGGTCAATAAGGGGACACCGATTGGCTTGGAAAGGTCATCATCCGTCGGATGGAACGTTAAGCCGGAGCTCCGTGTGCGGAAAAGCTATACCCTGTGCACGGTAAAGAGCATTCTAGATGACCTTGGCGTGAGGCTGAAAGTTGTACAATGGGTCTTCTCCAAACCCCAACCTGCCCTTGGGGAGACTAGTGCCATAAAATGATTTGGAAAGCTGATACCCTTTTCGAAGCTGATTGGATGGCTGGTCCACCTCTGAGCGGCACTTTTTTTGCACACCATGGGCTAAATGGCCATTCACATGGACCCCGAAGGCTCAGAGAAGGTTGGGGGAGGGGACCCACAGAAACAGCTGTTGGGAGACAGATGGTAGCCTCCCGTCAAGACCATCCAGCGTGTTCTTTAACGTGCAGAGGGTATGGCTCTCCCGCACACGGGGACACGGTTTGACGTCCCATCCGATGGACGGCGGCCTTTCCAAGCCCATTGGTGTCCCTTACTGACCGTGGGCAAGGCGGGGAAATTTCCAGAGATAAATCTCAACGCTGAGCCAGCTGGGACTCGAACCTGGGAACTGCAGATTACATTCCCCGCCCTGCCCACGGTCAGTAGGGGACACCGATGGGCTTGGAAAGGCCGCCGTCCGTCGGATGGGACGTTAAGCCGTGGCGCCATGTGCGGGAGAGCCATACCCTGTGCACGTTAAAGAACAAGCTGGATAGCCTTGACGGGAGGCTACCATCTGTCTCCCAACAGCTGTTCCAGTGGGTCCCCTCCCCCAACCTTCTCTGAGCCTTCGGGGTCTATGTGACCTGGCCATTTAGCCCATGGTGTGCAGAAAAGTGCCGCTCAGAGGTAAAACAACAACAACAACAACAACAACTGCAGATTACGAGCCTGGCACGCTACCGACTGAGCCACCCCCGTCCCTCTTTTCGAAGCTTATTTGAGCCTTTGTTGTCTCTTTGACCTGATTATTTAGCCCAATCTGTGGAAAACAATTCTGCTTAAAGGTAAAATATGCCCAACCGAAGATAAAACTATATAATAACCGCAAAAAAATTATTATAATTACTCTGCCTTATGTCTACCCGTATCGACCTCTGACTTTTAGGTCCCAAAGTAAAATCACCTTTTATAACTCCTTCCCTTCTCGGTTGCCATGCAACCACCGTTATCAAGAGGCTATCTTTCTTGTTTCCTACCATTCCATCAAAAAAAAACAATTTACTGCGACATAAAATGTAGGGCCTGGGGGGGGGGAGAGGAACGATAAATGGATATTGTCGAAGCCCTCCCTTCCACTTGGACATAACCCTCGTGCAGGATTAGTATCCACATCCAACTGTCGCGTGAGTAGAGAATGTGTTCTCGTGTATCTATTTTTATCGGTAATAATTCCAGCTTTGATTTTTGTATTGACCGGGCTGGTGGCCTCGGCATCTCCGGGAACGTATCGGCGATATCGTCGGCGAATAGGTCATCCTCGATGGGAGTGAAGGAACATTGCTGTGTCATGCAAGTGATGGCAGCTGGGCTCGATGTCATTTCTTCCCCCTCGTGTCTGCTTCTCGTCATAGTGTCATTTGTGTTGCTCGTTAGACGCAGTTGTTGCCTCGTGTTGCGGGTGAGTCATCTAAAGACGTCGTGCGGAAGTAATTCGCGAACTTTACGAAAGCACGGAGAGATATCGCTGAAAGAAATGGTTGGATTGGATTGTTTTACCTCTGAGCGGCACTTTTTTGCACACCATGGGCTAAATGGTCAGGCCACAAGGACCCCGAAGGCTCAGAGAAGGTTGGGGGAGGGGACCCACTGGAAAGCTGTTGGGAGAAAGATGGTAGCCTCCCGTCAAGGCCATCCAGCGTGTTGTTTTAACGTGCACAGGGTATGGCTCTCCCGCACACGGGGCCACGGCTTAACGTCCCATCCGACGGACGGCGGCCTTTCCAAGCCCATCGGTGTCCCCTACTGACCGTGGGCAGGGAATTTTGCGGAGATAAATCTCAACGCTGACCCAGCTGGGACTCGAACCTGGGAACTACAGATTACGAGCCTGGCGCGCTACCGACTGAGCCACCCCCGCCCCAAAAAGAAATGGTTTTCGGTCACGTCGGGGTGCAGGTTGTTTTTGGGTTGTTTTACCTCTGAGAGGCACTTTTTTGCACCAAATGGGCTGAATGGCCAGGTCACAAGGACCCTGAAGGCTTAGAGAAAGTTGGGGGAGGGGACCTACTGGAACAGCTGTTAGGAGACAGATGATAGCTTCCCGTCATTGCCGTCTAGTGTGTTCTTTAACGTGCACAGGGTATGTCTCTATCGCACACGGGCCCACGGCTTAACGTCCCATCCGATGGATGGCGGGTTTTCCAAGCCCATTTATGTTCCCTACTGACCGTGGGAAGAGCGGGGAGTTTTGAGGAGATAAATCTCAACGCTGACCGAGTTGGGACTCGAACCTGGAAACTGCAGATTACGAGCGTGGCGCACTACAGACTGAGCCACCCCGCCCCATTTAGCAGACAGTGGGCTAAAAGGCCAGGTCACAAGGACTATGAAGGCTCAGAGAAGGTTGGGGGAGGGGACCCACTGGAACAGCTGTTAGGAGACAGATGGTAGTCTTCCGTGAAGGCCATCCAACATGTTCTTTAATATGCACAGAGTACGTATCTCCCGCACACAGAACCACGGCTTAACGGCCCATCCGACGGACGGCGGCCTTTCCAAGCCCATCGGTGACCCTACTGACCGTGGGCGGGGAAATTTTCGGAAATAAGTCTCAACGCTGACCGAGCTGGGACTCGAACCTGGGAACTTCAGATTACGAGCCTGGCGCGCTACCGACTGAACCACCCACGCCCCCTCCGCTCTGTCCCCAGTCAGTAGGGGACATTGAAGAACTTTGAAAGGCCGCCTTTCCTTCGGCTAGAACGTTAAGGCTTGTGTGGAGAGCCATACCATGTGTACGTTAAAGAACACGCTGAATGACCTTGATGAGAGGGTACCATCTGCTAACAGCTGTCCAGTAGGTTCCTATCTACTCTGAGCCGTTGAATTCCTTGCAATCTGGCTATTTATATCATTTTGTGCAAAAAGAGTACCACTCAGCGATAAAACATCCCTTCGAAGTAAAGAACACGCTGGATGACCTTGACAGGAGGTAACCATCTGTCTTCTAACTTTCCAGTGGGTCCCCAACCTTCGGGGCGGGGTGGCTCAGTCGGTAGTGCGCCAGGCTCGTAATCTGTAGTTCCCAGGTTCGATTCCCAGCTGGGTCAACGTTGAAATTTATCTCCGCAAAATTCCCCGCTCTGCCCACGGTCAGTAGGGGACACCGATGGGCTTGGAAAGGCCGCCGTCCGTTGGATGGGACGTTAAGCCGTGGCCCCGTGTGTGGGAGAGCCATACCCTGTGCACGTTAAAGAACACGCTGCATGACCTTGACGGGAGACTACCATCTGTTTCTCAACAGCTGTTCCAGTGGGTCCCCTCCCCCAACCTTCTCTGAGCCTTCGGGGTCCGTGTGACCTGGCCATTTAGCCCATAGTGTGCAAAAAAGTGCCGCTCAGAGGTAAAACAACCCAACCCAACCTTCGGGGTCCATGTGACCTGGCCATTTAGCCCATGGTGTGCAAAAAAGTGCCGCTCAGAGGTAAAACAACCCAACCCAACCTTCGGGGTCCATGTGACCTGGCCATTTAGTCCATGGTGTGCAAAAAAGTGCCGCTCAGAGGTAAAACAACCCAACCCCAACCTTCCCTGAACCCTTGGAATACTTGTGACCTGTCTATTTACCGCATTATGTACAAAAAAAAAATCCACTCAGAGGAAAATCAACGAGAACCTCCCCGCAAGGTGAATCTTCTTCAAGTGGACAAAATCTCTCCTTAAGTGCTGTTGCAATGAGTTGGTGGTGCTCACGAGTCATGCGCACAGAGTAAGATTTCTGTTTGTTTTTCGGTTTCTTTGAAGAGCAATCTGAAGAGACTTCTTTAAGCCAGCAGCAAAAGAGTTTCCGTCCTTATCTGATCAGCTTTATCTCCAAAGTTTTCTCTTCCAGATATTTGTGACCCTCTCATAAGACTTTGAATTTATCTTTTCCAAACTTTCGAGACTTTTGTAAACTTCATCTTGGGCGTATAATTTTTGTTTCCTGCACTATTTTATCTTTCCAGTTTTTTATTGTCGGAATAATTCTCTCTGGTCAGAGTCTTGTAACCTAACGGAAGCGAACTGATTTCGCTTTAGATGGAGGTTATGTCACTGGATATCACGTTTGTTCTCTGGAAATATTTGCACTCGAGGTCATTCGAAGGTGATCTCAGTTCTAATCTCTGTTTTTTTTTTTGCTTGGTACCAAAGATTGTTCAGATGCATAAACAGTCTATATATCATCATCATCCTCCTCAAGCGGCCATGGGCTACGGAGGTCCAACCAGACCGTGCAATTTAGTTCTCCGAGCAAGTCTGTCCTGAGCTACATCCACCGCATCCTAGGTTTAAAAGTCGGATGTAGAAGGGGCGGGGTGGCTCAGTCGGTAGCGCGCCAGGCTCGTAATCTGTAGTTCCCAGGTTCGAGTCCCAGCTGGGTCAGCGTTGAGATTTATCTCCGCAAAACTCCCCGCCCTCCCACGGTCAGTAGGGGACACCGATGGACTTGGAAAGGCCGCCGTCCATCGGATGGGACGTTAAGCCGTGGCCCCGTGTGCGGGAGAGCTATACCCTGTGCACGTTAAAGAACACGCTGGATGGACTTGACGGGAAGCTACCATCTGTCTCCCAACAGCTGTTCCAGTGGGTCCCCTCCCCCAACCTTCTCTGATCCTTCGGGGCCCATGTGACCTGGCCATTTAGCCCATGGTGTGCAAAAAAGTGCCCCTCAGAGGTCAAACAACTCAACCCTCAAGCAGCCATGGGCTACGGAGGTCCAACCAGACCGTGCAATTTAGTTCTCCAAGCAAGTCTGTCCTGAGCTACATCCACCGCATCCTAGGTTTAAAAGTCGGATGTAGAAAACAAAAAAAAAATGTGAAATGCTCTTTTCAGAGAGATGAGTTGGAAAGAGCCAAGACCGGTTTTAAAAAAAATGTGGAATATGGAATACACTCTTTTATAGAAATGCAATGGAGAGAGTCAAGACCGGGTTCACAAAAGAAAATAAAAATTTTTTTGAATATGAAAACGCTCTTTTTTTTTTAGAAATGCAATGGAAAGAGCCAAGACCGGGTTTGGAAAGAAAATTTGTGGAATGTGGAATGCTCTTTTTTAGAGAGATTGGATTGGATTGTTTTACCTCTGAGCGGCACTTTTGTGCACACCATGGGCTAAATAGCCAAGTCACAAGGACCCCGAAGGCTCAGAGAAGGTTGAGGGAGGGGACCCACTGGAACAGCTGTTGGGAGACAGATGGTAGCCTCCCGTCAAGGCCATCCAGCGTGTTCTTTAACGTGCACAGGGTATGGCTCTCCCGCACACGGGGCCACGGCTTAACGTCCCATCCGACGGACGGCGGCCTTTCCGAGCCCATCAGTATCCCCTACTGACCGTGGGCAGGGCAGGGAATTTTGCGGAGATAAATCTCAACGCTGACCCAGCTGGGACTCGAACCTGAGAACTACAGATTACGAGCCTGGCGCGCTACCGACTGAGCCACCCCCGCCCCCAGAGTTCTGGTAGGAGCCTGTGTTGCTACCAAATGGAATACCAAAGTTCGCTGCAGAAAGTCAGATCTCATCAAATGAATATTCATTCCTTAACTGATGTTCGAAGTCTGGTCCGTTTGATTGGCAACGAAGCGCGCTAAGCTCATAATCTGCAATTTCTAGGTTCCAGTCTCACCACTGCCATCCTGGATATTAATCTCCTCAAAAACCCAGGGGCGGGGGTGGCTCAGTCGGTAGCGCGCCAGACTCGTAATCTGTACTTCCCAGGTTCGAGTCCCAGCTGGGTCAGCGTTGAGATTTGTCTCCGTAAAATTCCCCGCCCTGCCCACGGTGAGTAGGGGACACCGATGGGCTTGGAAAGGCCTCCGTCCGTCGGATGGGACTTAAGCCGTGGCTCAATGTGTGGAAGAGCCACACATTGTGCACGTGGATTGCCTGACGGAAAGCTAACAGCTGTCCAGTGGGTCCGCTTCCCCCAACTTTCTCTGAGCCTTCAGGGTCCTTGACCTGGGGGCGACGGATGACTCAGTCGGTATCGCGTCAGACTCGTAATCTGCAGTGACTAGATTGGAGTCCGAACTGTTCCAGCAATGAAATTTATTTCCGTAGAATTCCCTGCCCTGCCCTCTTTCAGTAAAAGACACGGCTGCGATTGGAAAGGCTTGCCGTTCATCGAATGGGATATTAAGCCATGACCAGTGTGTGATAGAGTCATACCCTGTGCACTTTAAAGAACATTCTGGATGGCCTTGATGGGAAGCTTCCATCTGTCTCTATCAGCTATCCAAAGGAGGCCTTTTGCCAACTTCCTTTGGGGCGGGGGTGGCTCAGTCGGTAGCGCGTCAGGCTCGTAATCTGTAGTTCCTAGGTTCCAGTCCCAGCGCGGTCAACTTTGGGACTTATCTCCGCAAACTCCCCGCATTGCCCACGGTCAGTAGGGGACACAGATGGGCTTAGAAAGACCGCCGTCTGTCGGATGGGACGTTAAGCCGTGGCCCCGTGTGAGGGAGAGCCATACCCTGTGCACGTTGAAGAACACATTGGACAGCCTTGACGGGAGGCTACCATCTGTCTGCCAACAACTGTTCCAGTGGGTCCCTAACCTTCTCTGAACTGTGACCTGACTATTTAACCCATGGTGTGCAAAAAAGTGCCGCTCAGAGGTAAAACAACCCAACTTTGACGGGAGGATACCATCTGTCTCCTAACAGCTGTTCCAGTGGGTCTCCTCCCCCAACCTTCTCTAAGTGTTCGGGGTCCTTGTGACCTGGCCATTTAGGGGCGGGGGTGGCTCAGTGGGTAGCGCGCCAGTCTCGTAATCTGTAGTTCCCAGGTTCCAGTCCCAACTGGGTCAGCGTTGAGATTTATCTCCGCAAAATTCCCCGCCCTGCCACAGTCAGTAGGGGACACCAATGGGCTTGGAAAGGCCGCCGTCCGTCGGATGAGACGTTAAGCCGTGGCCCCGTGTGTGGGAGAGCTATACCCTGTGCACGTTAAAGAACACGCTGGATGGCCTTGACGGGAGGCTACCATCTGTCTCCCAACAGCTGTTCCAGTGGGTCCCCTCCCCCAACCTTCTCTGAGCCTTCGGGGTCCATGTGACCTGGCCATTTAGCCCATGGTGTGCAAAAAAGTACCGCTCAGAGGTAAAACAACCCAACCCAAACCCTGGCCATTTAGCCCATGGTGTGCAAAAAAAAATGCCGCTCAGATGTAAAACAACCAAACCTTGACGGGAGGCTACCATCTGTCTCCTAACAGCTGTTCCAGTGGGTCTCCTCCCCCAACCTTCTCTAAGTTTTCGGGGTCCTTGTGACCTGGCCATTTAGCCCATGGTGTGCAAAAATAATGCCGCTCAAACGTAAAACAACCAAACCTTGACGGGAGGCTACCATCTGTCTCCTAACAGCTGTTCCAGTGGGTCTCCTCCCCCAACCTTCTCTAAGTCTTCGGGGTCCTTGTGACCTGGCCATTTAGCCCATGGTGTGTAAAACAGTGCCGCTCAGAAATAAAACAACCCTACAGAGGTATCTCCGCAAAATTCCCCGCCCTGCCCACGATCAGTAGGGGACACCGATGGGCTTGGAAAGGCCGCCGTCCGTCGGATGGGACGTTAAGCCGTGGCCCCGTGTGCGGGAGAGTAATACCTTGTGCACGTTAAAGAACACGCTGGATGGCCTTGACGGGTGGCTACCATCTGTCTCCCAACAGCTGTTCCATTGGGTCCCCTCTCCCAACCTTCTCTGAGCCTTCGGGGTCCATGTGACCTGGCCATTTAGCCCATGGTGTGCAAAAAAGTGCCGCTCAGAGGTAAAACAACCCAAACAAACAACCCTACAGAGGCGAAACAGTCTCAGCCCTTTTTCTTTGTTCCTCTTATTCACAATGTAGCATCATCTGTCTGTTTTCCACCTTATCATCCATCCATCTTAATTGCAACTTCTTCCTTTCTCCGATTGACGACGCCAGTCTCCGAAATTAGAATATTCCAATCTCTTCAGTCGTATCCTTTCGTTGCCGAGGCGACGCTCTCGTCACCCGCAATCGCGCCATCTAATGCGACTCGTAACGACGCCGCAGAGGCGCTAAAGAGAACCAGCGGGAAACTAGAGTGCTGCGTCAACTTCGTTCGAGTGAGCGACACCGCCTCAAGATGGGTCCAAACCTTTAGTACTCTACCCGGTGATGTGACTAGCGGCGATTTCTTTCTACACTGCCGGAACGCATATTGGTCTTTGCCGTGTTCGTTATCAGGAAGTGTATGAAGCCGCCCTCCCGTTTTTGATGGGGCGAAATTTTTGATGGGCAGCAGTTTTGTGGAAAGGGTTATAATTGCTTATGGAGTGTTGTGGAAAGGGTTGTAGTTGCTTATGGAGTGTTGTGGAAAGGGTTATAGTTGCTTATGGGGTGTTGTGGAAAGGGTTATAGTTGCTTATGAAGTGTTGCGGAAAGGGTTATAGTTGCCTATGAGGTGTGGAAAGGGTTATAGTTGCTTATGGAGTGTTGTGGAAAGGGTTATAGTTGCTTATGGAGTGTTGTGGAAAGGGTTATAGTTGCTTATGGAGTGTTGTGGAAAGGGTTATAGTTGCTTATGAGGTGTTGTGGAAAGGGTTATGGTTGCTTTTAAGTGTTTGTGGAAAGGGTTATAGTTGCTTATGGAGTGTTGTGGAAAAGGGTTATAGTTGCTTATGAGGTGTTGTGGAAAAGGGTTATAGTTGCTTATGGAGTGTTGTGGAAAGGGTTATAGTTGTTTATGAGGTGTTGTGGAGAGGGTTATAGTTGCTTATGGATGTTGTGGAAATGGTTATAATTGCTTGTGGAGTGTTGTGGAAAGGGTTATAGTTGCTTATGAGGTGTTGTGGAAAGGGTTATAGTTACTTATGAAGTATTGTGGAAAGGGTTATAGTTGCTTATGGAGTGTTGCGGAAAGGGTTATAGTTGCTTATGAGGTGTTGTGGAAAGGGTTATAGTTGCTTATGAGGTGTTGTGGAAAGGGTTATAGTTGCCTATGAAGTGTTGTGGAAAGGGTTATAGTTGCTTATGGAGTGTTGTGGAAAAGGGTTATAGTTGCTTATGAGGTGTTGTGGAAAAGGGTTATAGTTGCTTATGGAGTGTTGTGGAAAGGGTTATAGTTGTTTATGAGGTGTTGTGGAGAGGGTTATAGTTGCTTATGGATGTTGTGGAAATGGTTATAATTGCTTGTGGAGTGTTGTGGAAAGGGTTATAGTTGCTTATGAGGTGTTGTGGAAAGGGTTATAGTTACTTATGAAGTATTGTGGAAAGGGTTATAGTTGCTTATGGAGTGTTGCGGAAAGGGTTATAGTTGCTTATGAGGTGTTGTGGAAAGGGTTATAGTTGCTTATGAGGTGTTGTGGAAAGGGTTATAGTTGCCTATGAAGTGTTGTGGAAAGGGTTATAGTTGCTTATGGAGTGTTGTGGAAAAGGGTTATAGTTGCTTATGAGGTGTTGTGGAAAAGGTTTATAGTTGCTTATGGAGTGTTGTGGAAAGGGTTATAGTTGCTTGTGAGGTGTTGTGGAGAGGGTTATAGTTGCTTATGGATGTTGTGGAAATGGTTATAATTGCTTGTGGAGTGTTGTGGAAAGGGTTATAGTTGCTTATGAGGTGTTGTGGAAAGGGTTATAGTTACTTATGAAGTATTGTGGAAAGGGTTATAGTTGCTTATGGAGTGTTGCGGAAAGGGTTATAGTTGCTTATGAGGTGTTGTGGAAAGGGTTATAGTTGCTTATGAGGTGTTGTGGAAAGGGTTATAGTTGCCTATGAAGTGTTGTGGAAAGGGTTATAGTTGCTTATGGAGTGTTGTGGAAAAGGGTTATAGTTGCTTATGAGGTGTTGTGGAAAAGGTTTATAGTTGCTTATGGAGTGTTGTGGAAAGGGTTATAGTTGCTTGTGAGGTGTTGTGGAAAGGGTTATAGTTGCTTATGGAGTGTTGTGGAAATGGTTATAATTGCTTGTGGAGTGTTATGGAAAGGGTTATAGTTGCCTATGAAGTGTTGTGGAAAGGGTTATAGTTGCTTATGGAGTGTTGTGTAAAGGGTTATAGTTGCCTATGGAGTGTTGTGGAAAGGGTTATAGTTGCTTATGAGGTGTTGTGTAAAGGGTTATAGTTGCCTATGAAGTGTTTTGGAAAGGGTTATAATTGCTTATGGAGTGTTGCTGGTAGGGTTACAGTTGCTTATGAAGTCTTGTTGCTGACGTAGATACTTTGCCATTTCCGTTTCTCCAAAAATTTATTTTTTTAGCCTTTTTTTTTTTCTATCTTTAGCAGAAGTTTACGGTACGTTTCGTTTTTTTAGGCCATAAAAGTGGAGAAAACTGCAGACGCATTCAGAAACGCGTGTTGCCATAGCAACACTGATAAGAAATAGAAGTGCTTGAAGGAGGAGGAAGAAGAGTCATCACTTCTTTTTATCTACTGAAGCTCTTTAATTCAAGAGTTATTAAAGATCAAATCGCAACGATATACACTCGGTAGTCATTGAATTACGACCACTCTATCCCATGTTTTGTCCAATGGGAAGTGAGCTTCTAAAATAAGCGTTTTATGAGAAAATGTTTCTATGGAAAATATAAAGATCTTAATCAAATCTATCAAAATATCGGTTTTCGTCAATAAAAAAAAAATACCCCCTCAAGCTGCCACAGAGGTCTGACAGGAGCCTGTCAGTTTATATGCCATAGTAGAAGGTCTGAGAGGATGGCAGGACCTCAGCAGAAAAACGACACAAACAACCATGCCTTGTCCGGTGCTCGAACCCAGGTCCCTTAGATCAGTAGCCAAGCGCGCTAACCACTCTGCCACGGGCTTTCGTCAATATTCTTTCAAAAAAAAAAATATTTAAACGTGTACGGAGGTTTAAACAATTCAGAGCAGCGGTTTGCCAAAAAATTAAACTAATATTAAAGTCATTATTTACACACGTTTTAAAATATGTAGTTTTTTATGAAATGATTTGAAATAATGCTTCTTATTTCAGTTTGAATTAAACATCGAAGATGAATCGTTTTGTCTAACATTGCTGTTGTTAAAAAGTTGAAACTTCCATTTACTCCCGGGGCGGGGGTGGCTCAGTCGTTAGCGCGCCATGCTCGTAATATGCAGTTTCCAGGTTCCAGTCACAGCTGTGTCAGCGTTCAGATTTATCTCCGCAGAACTCCCCGCCCTGCCCACGGTCAGTAGGGGACACCGATAGACTTGAAAAGGGCGCCGCCCGTCGGATGGGACGTTCAGCCGTGGCCCCGTGTGTGGGAGAACCATACCCTATATACGTTAAAGAACACGCTGAATGGCCTTGACGGGAGACTACCATCTGTCTCCCAACAGCTGTTCCAATGGGTTTCCTCCACCAACCTTCTCTGAAACTTCGGGGTCTCTATGACCTGGCCATTTAGCCCATTGTGTGCAAAAAAGTGCCGCTCAGAGGTAAAACAACCCAACCCATTTTCACAAGCATCGTCATGGCCTCCATTGCTTCCTCCCTCATTTCACAGGCATCGTCGTTTTTATTGCCCCCCCCCCCAATTTCACAGGCATCGTTATTGTCTCTATCGCTCCCTCCCTCATTTCACAGGCATTGCCATTGTCTCTATAGGTCCCTCCCCCATTTCACAGGCATCGTCCTTGTCTGTATCGCTCCCTCCCCCATCTCACAGGCATCGTCATTGTCTCTACAGCTCCCTCCCCCCATTTCACAGACATCATCATTTTCTCTACAGTTCCCTCCCCCATTTCACAGGCACCGTCATTGTTTCTATCGCTCCCTCCCCCATTTCACAGGCATCATCATTTTCTCTACAGCTCCCTCCCCCATTCCACAGGCATCATCATTTTCTCTACAGCTCCCTCCCCCATTTCACAGACATCACCATTTTCTCTACAGCTCCCTCCCCCATCTCACAGGCATCATCATTCTCTATCGCTCCCTCCCCCATTTCACAGGCATCGTCGTTTTCTCTACAGCTCCCTCCCCCATTTCACAGGCATCGTTATTGTCCCTGTAGCTCCCTTCTCCATTTCACAGGTATCGTCCTTGTTTCTATCGCTCCCTCCCCCACTTCACAGACATCGTCATTGTCTCTATCGCTCCCTCCCCCATCTCACAGGCATCGTCCTTGTCTGTATCGCTCCCTCCCCCATCTCACAGGCATCGCCCTTGTCTGTATCGCTCCCTCCCCCATTTCATAGGCATCGTCCTTGTCTCTACAGCTCCCTCCCCCACTTCACAGACATCGTCATTGTCTCTATCGCTCCCTCCCCCATCTCACAGGCATCGTCCTTGTCTGTATCGCTCCCTCCCCCATTTCATAGGCATCGTCCTTGTCTGTATCGCTCCCTCCCCCACTTCACAGACATCGTCCTTGTCTCTACAGCTCCCTCCCCCATCTCACAGGCATCGTCCTTCTCTGTATCGCTCCCTCCCCCATTTCATAGGCATCGTCATTGTCTCTATCGCTCCTTCCCCCATCTCACAGGCATCGTCCTTGTCTGTATCGCTCCCTCCCCCACTTCACAGGCATCGTCCTTGTCTCTATCGCTCCCTCCCCCATCTCACAGGCATCGTCCTTGTCTGTATCGCTCCCTCTCCCATTCAGACGTCATTCTCATTGTCCCTGTTGCTTTCCCCACATTCCAGGTTCGCCCTACCCTTGATGACTACGAATGCACATGGTATGGCTTTAACATCCTAGCCGACGGATGCGGCCTTTCCGTCGTCCGTCGGCTAGGATATAAAGCCATATCCTGTGCACGTTAACACACTGGATGGCTTTGACGGGAGGGATCCACGTGTCTCCACTGAGTCCCCTCTCTCCGACCATTTGTGAGCTCTTTGGGCCTTTGTGACTTGGCCATTTACCGAACTGTGTGCAGAAAGGTGTCTTCTCAGAGGTAAAAAAATCAGAATACCCCGAGCACATTAAAGAACAGGCTTGCTGTCGCAGGCAGCAGACTTCCATCTGTCATCAAACAACCATCCTATTCTCAGACAATCTCTAAGACCTTGGGGTCCTTGTAACTGGTCATTTGGTCCATTTCATGCACAAAAAGGCTCCTCAGAGACTGCACCCGACACACCAAGCATCTGACTAGCCGGTGACAGACTGCTTTGTGCATATGGAAATACTTTTCCCTATAAACGAGACACACCCATTTTATCGAGGGCGTCCAGTCTCTGCTTTGAAAAGAAGTTCTTGAGCCGTTACTCGCAGTAGCGGCGCAGTTCCTTTCGGTCATTGCTGTTAGGGAAAAGAATTAAATGGTACAGTGGGAACCAACCTTCTGTAAGGAAAAGAACACTCTTCATAATTAAACAAACGGAATACTCTTCCAAAGTAAAAGTCCATCTTTATTAAAAGGAGCATAACGCATTTCTCGGCCTAGGGAATTTCCACAGTTCTGTAAAAAGCGGAACGGTTTTTCAGAATTTAAATCTAAAATGATGGCCGAATATGGTTAACCTACTGGGCTAAGAGGAAATGAAGCAGATTGGGTTGTTTTACCTCCTTTTCTACACACCATGGGCTAAATGGGCAGGACACAAGGACCCCGAAGGCTTAGAGAAAGTTGCGGGAGGGGACCCATTCGAACAGCTGTTAGGAGACAGATGGTAGCCTCCCGTCAAGGATGGGTTGTTTTATCTCTGAGCGGCACTTTTTTGCATACCTTGGACTAAATGGCCAGGTCACAAGGACCCCGAAGGCTCAGAGAAAGTTGCGGGAGGGGACACATTCGAACAGCTGTTAGGAGACAGATGGTAGCCTCCCGTCAAGATTGGGTTGTTTTATCTCCGCAAAATTCCCCGCCCTGCCCACGGTCAGTAGGGGACACCGATGGGCTTGGAAAGGCCGCCGTCCGTCGGATGGGACTTAATTCGTGGCTCCGTGTGCAGGAGTGCCGCTCAGAGGTAAAACAACCCAACTTTGGGTTGGGTTGTTTTACCTCTGAGCGGCACTTTTTTGCACACAATGGGCTAAATGACCAGGTCACATGGACCCCGAAGGCTCAGAGAAGGTTGGGGGAGGGGACCCACTGGAACAGCTGTCGGGAGACAGATGGTAGCCTCCCGTCAAGTCCATCCAGCGTGTTCTTTAACGTGCACAGGGTATGCTCTCCCGCACACGGGGCCACGGCTTAACGTCCCATCCGACGGACGGCGGCCTTTCCAAGCCCATCGGTGTCCCCTACTGACCGTGGGCAGGGCGGGGAATTTTGCGGAGATAAATCTCAACGCTGACCCACCTGGGACTCGAACCTGGGAACTACAGATTACGAGCCTGGCGCACCAACGACTGAGCTACCCCCGCCGCTAACGTTGTTGTAAGGGATTACATTAAAATATATATATATTTAATGCATTTTTGAATCCGTTTATTTCTCTGCAAATATATATTATTACTCGATATATCGATCTTAAATCAACATTTCAACGATATATTTCCCATTCTAGATTCACGAAGCCGATCTTTTTTCCCCCATGATCGTGACCTATAAAGAGTTCAAGGATCCAGCAAAATATTTACCCCACCTGTCAGTCCTCATCATTTCTAACCCCTTTCCCTGATTTCATTCCTTGCACGAGCCACAAGGAAGTCCGCATCAATGGTTCAATTCTCCTCCTGACTCTAGAGAGCAATTCTGGAGACGGCAAAGTCATCATCGATGACAAATCTCATCATCGTTGTGATCCACCGTACTGTTCGAGTCATCCTTTAAAAAGCTGCTCACACCGCAGCTGTTTGGATTTTTTTTTAAACCAACGATCATCGAAACGGCCGACGACCAACGGCAAGGCCCACATTCAATGCGATCGTCTCGAAAATCATTTGATGGACAAAACTGGCAGGCGATTAACAGGACCGAGGTTTTTATTAGTGCATTCTGTTGACTTTATTTCCAACAGGGTGTTGCCTAATCTCATCTTTCTTCTTCTGACACTCCCCGGGAGGGGCGGGGGTGGCTCAGTCGGTAGCACGCCAGGCTCGTAAACTGTAGTTCCCAGGTTCGAGTCCCAGCTGGGTTAGCGTTGAGATTTATCTCCGCAAAACTCCCCGCCCTGTCCACTGTCAGTAGGAGACACCGATGGGCTTGGGAAGACCACCGTCCGTCGGATGGGACGTTAAGCCATACCCTGTGCACTTTAAAGAACACTTTGGATGGCCTTGACGGAGGCTACCATCTGTCTCCCAACAGCTGTTCCAGTGGGTCCCCTCCCCCATCCTTCTCTGAGCCTTCGGGGTCCTTGTGACCTGGCCATTTAGCCCATATTGTGCAAAAAAAAGGGCCGCTCAGAGGTAAAACAACCCAAACTTGATATTTTCATAAGGGATTGGGTGTAAAATAAAAATCCTAAATGCTAAAGATTACAGTCCTTTATCTATTCTGTGTCGTTGACTACTTTCATGGGGCGGGGGTGGCTCAGTCGGTAGCGCGCCAGGCTCGTAATCTGTAGTTCCCAGGTTCCAGTCCCAGCTGGGTCAGCGTTGAGATTTATCTCCGCAAATATTCCCCGCCCTGCCCACGGTCAGTAGGGGACACCGATGGGCTTGGAAAGGCCGCCGTCCGTCGGATGGGACGTTAAGCCGTTGCCCCGTGTGCGGGAGAGCCATACCCTGTGCACGTTAGAGAACACACTGGGTGGCCTTGACGGGAGACTACCATCTGTCTCCCAACAGCTGTTCCAGTGGATCCCCTCCCCCAACCTTCTCTGAACCTTCGGGGTCCATGTGACCTGGCCATTTAGCCCATGGTGTGCAAAAAAGTGCCGCTCAGAGGTAAAACAACCTAAAATGACTACTTTCATTTCAACTGACGGGAAAAGTCAACATCTACGGGAATTTGAATATGAACTTTTTCGTCTTCTCTGCATTCAGTACGGCAAGGTCAACTTCACCAAGAGATTGCCCTCGAGCTCCGCTTTGCACGTAGCTTTCCTCGATGTCCTGTTCCTGATTTATCTGCTCGTTTTTCTTCAGATGCGCGGTAGACGTAATGCATTTGGTGGAGGCGGGCTCAAAAGAATTGAGATAAATCAAGTTTTACAGACTCAGGCGCTGGGTACGGGCGGCGAGCAGATGCAGTGGAGAAGTGGACTCGTGGAAAACAGGAATCTGACAGTAACTCGTTTTTCGCATCCCACTGCTCTGCCTTTTTTGATTCCTATTGTCTTTAGTTCACTGAGAGTGTAATTTGCGATGCGCGATCAACATTCGTGTTGTCTTTTTCCCTTGTATGTCACATGTCACTCATAGCGGGATAAATGGGAATAGAGAAGGAGTAGATGAAAGGTGGGGATAAATGGTAGGGAGATTGAGTAGAGGAAACGTGGAGAGAGATGTAATAGAGGAGGTATAAAGAAGGAAATGGGAATGGGGTGGAGAGAAGGAGTAGAGGAAGAGGGTACAGAGGAGTAAGGAAAAGGGAGAGTAAAGATTTGGAGTAGATGAAATGAAGAGAAGGAGTATAGAAAATGAGGAAGAGAGAGAAGGGGCAGAGGAAATGAGGAAGATAGAAGAGTGAAGGAAATGAGAAAGAGAAAAGAGGTAGAGCATGTGAAGAGGAAAGAAGGGGGTAGAGAAAATGAAGACAGAATAGATAGAGCATATGAAGAGGAAATGAAGAGAGAAGAGATAGAGCATGTGAAGAAGAAAGAAGGGGGAAGGAAATGAAGAGGTAGAGGACGTGAAGAGGAAAGGAGGGGTAGAGGAAATGAAGAGGTAGAGCATGTGAAGAGAAAATGAAGAGTGAAGAGGTAGAGCATGTGAAGAGGAAATGAAGAGCGAAGAGGTAGAGCATGTGAAGAGGAAATGAAGAGCGAAGAGGTAGAGCATGTGAAGAGGAAATGAAGAGAGAAGAGGTAGAGCATGTGAAGTGGAAAGAAGGGGTAGAGAAAATGAAGAGAGGAGATAGAGCATGTGAAGAGGAAAGAAGGGGGAAGGAAATGAAGAGGTAGAGGAAGTGAAGAGGAAAGGAGGTATAGAGGAAATGAAGAGGTAGAGCATGGGAAGAGGAAAGACGGGGTAGAGGAAATGGAGAGAGAAGAGATAGAGCATGTGAAGAGGAAAGAAGGGGTAGAGGAAATGAAGAGAGGAGATAGAGCATGTGAAGAGGAAAGAAGGGGGAAGGAAATGAAGAGGAAAGGAGGGGTAGAGGAAATGAAGAGGTAGAGCATGTGAAGAGGAAATGGAGAGAGAAGAGATAGAGCATGTGAAGAGGAAAGAAGGGGTAGAGGAAATGAAGAGAGGAGATAGAGCATGTGAAGAGGAAAGAAGGGGGAAGGAAATGAAGACGTAGAGGAAGGGGTAGAGGAAATGAAGAGAGGAGATAGAGCATGTGAAGAGGAAAGAAGGGGGAAGGAAATGAAGACGTAGAGGAAGTGAAGAGGAAACGAAGAGAGAAGAGATAGAGCATGTGAAGAGGAAATGAAGAGAGAAGAGGTAGAGCATGTGAAGAGGAAAGAAGGGGTAGAGGAAATGAAGAGGTAGAGCACGTGAAGAGGAAATGAAGAGAGAAGAGGTAGAGCATGTGAAGAGGAAATGAAGAGAGAAGAGGAAATGAGGCAGACAGAGTTGAGGAAGAGGATAAAACAAAAGTAGTATAAGAAAGGGTGGGATCCCATTTTCCTTGAAGAATTTTCTGATGTAAACCTTTATCCTCAACCATTACCTTAGTGTTGACTTTATTTGTAGTATTTCATCCGAAAATTTTTACTCCCTCATTCAACTAGCGGAGTAAAAATAAAGATCGAAATGGAGGACAGAAGATAAAGCATGTTGATTTAGCAAGAAAATTGGAAATGATGAAAATGCTCGAAAGCAGAAAAGGAAGGATAAAGCTCATGCAGGAATACAAATACAGATCGTCAACATCACACGGCAGAAAGAGCATTTTCGGAATACCTCTTATCACATTCGAATGCTCTTTTAAATGCCCTTCTGTTCCTCTTGAATCAACTAGGTGAATGCCGTTAGTTGAGTACAAGGCGTGTTTTTAAATTTCACATCACAATACGTTACAATATTTACTGTGGCTTTGTTCACATTTCGCAAATTGAATTGTAATTTACATTTCCAAAACACTTTCTTTAAGTCTCTATTAATTGATTTGGATTATCTGTTATTAATTTTTCAGTATCATCATCGAGTCAATATTAAATATTTACGTGTGTAAACGAGCTCAGTTGTTAGTGCTTAATATTCATTGAAATGTGCTTCTCCAAAATGCTAAAACCACCAGATATACATCTACAAAATCTGGTACTTCTTTATCTCTCTGATGGGGGGGGGGGGGGGGGGGGCTCAGTCGGTAGCGCGCCAGGCTCGTAATCTGTAGTTCCCAGGTTCGAGTCCCATCTGGGTCAGCGTTGAGATTTATCTCCGCAAAATTCCCCGTCCTGCCCATGGTCAGTAGGGGACACCGATGGGCTTGGAAAGGCCGCCGTCCGTCGGATGGGACGTTAAGCCGTGGCCCCGTATGCAGGAGAGCCATACCCTGTGCACGTTAAAGAACACGCGTGGATGGCCTTGACAGGAGGCTACCATCTGTCTCCCAACAGCTGTTCCAGTGGGTCCCCTCCCCCAACCTTCTCTGAGCCTTCGGGGTCCATATATGACCTGGCCATTTAGTCCTTTGTGTGCAAAAAAGTGCCGTTCAGAGGTAAAACAACCCAACCTGAAAGCTTGGGATCCTTGTGACCTGGCCATTCAGCCCTTTTGAGTTGTCACATTGCAACAAATAGCAAGACAACTTTTCAAAAGGCAGACACATTGATCTGCCAAGATCTCGCACTTCTCTATTGAAAACACAGATGGCTTTTAAGAGTCTTTGGGCGCAATGGGGCGGGGGTTGCTCAGTCGGTAGTGCGCCAGACTCGTAATCTGCAGTTCCCAGGTTCGAATCCCAGCTGGGTTAGCGTTGAGATTTATCTCCGCAAAATTCCCCGCCCTGCCCACGGTCAGTAGGGGACACCGATAGGCTCGGAAAGGCCGCCGTCCGTCGGATGGGACGTTAGGCCGTGGCCCCGTGTGCGGGAGAGCCATACCCTGTGCACGTTAAAGAACACGCTGGATGGCCTTGACGGGAGGCTACCATCTGTCTCCCAACAGCTGTTCCAGTGGGTCCCCTCCCCCAACCTTCTCTGAGCCTTCGGGGTCCATGTGATCTGGCCATTTAGCCCATGGTGTGCAAAAAAGTGCCGCTCAGAGGTAAAACAACCCAACCCAACTCTGATGGGGACGGACTTCAAAGAGTTTACTGTAATTGTTTCAAGAACAAATTAAAATCTTAGTGTTATTTGGAACGGAAAACACCCTAAAAGATTTTTCCTACTACTCATTCTCTCAGGGGGCGGGAGTGGCTCAGTCGGTAGCTCGCCAGGCTCGCAATCTGTAGTTCCCAGGTTCGAGTCCCAGCTGGGTCAGCGTTGAGATTTATCTCCGCAAAATTCATCGTCCTGCCCACGGTCAGTAGGGGACACCTATGGGCTTGGAAAGACCGCCGTCCGTCGGATGGGACGTTAAGCCGTGGCCCCGTGTGCGGGAGAGCCATACCTTGTGCACGTTAAAGAACACGCTGGATGGCCTTGACGGGAAGCTACCATCTGTCTCCCAACAGCTGTTCTAGTGGATCCCCTCCCCCAACCTTCTCTGAGCCTTCGGGGTCCATGTGACCTGGCCATTTAGCCCATGGTGTGCAAAAAAGTGCCGCTCAGAGGTAAAACACAACCCTCATTCTCTCTACTCCTTCTTTTACAACTGCTCAATTTTCACCATGACAGCGTACAGAGAATGAGTTGAGGAAATAAGATGAAGTGATGGTTGGGTTGTTTTACCTCTGAGCGGCACTTTTTTGCACACCATGGGCTAAATGGCCAGGTCACATGGACCCCGAAGGCTCAGAGAAGGTTGGGAGAGGGGACCCACTGGAACAGCTGTTGGGAGACAGATGGTAGCCTCCCGTCAAGGCCATCCAGTGTGTTCTTTAACGTTGGGTTGTTTTACCTCTGAGCGGCACTTTTTTGCACACCATGGGCTAAATGGCCAGGTCACATGGACCCCGAAGGCTCAGAGAAGGTTGGGGGAGGGGACCCACTGGAACAGCTGTTGGGAGACAGATGGTAGCCTCCCGTCAAGGCCATCCAGTGTGTTCTTTAACGTTGGGTTGTTTTACCTCTGAGCGGCACTTTTTTGCACACCATGGGCTAAATGGCCAGGTCACATGGACCCCGAAGGCTCAGAGAAGGTTGGGGGAGGGGACCCACTGGAACAGCTGTTGGGAGACAGATGGTAGCCTCCCGTCAAGGCCATCCAGTGTGTTCTTTAACGTTGGGTTGTTTTACCTCTGAGCGGCACTTTTTTGCACACCATGGGCTAAATGGCCAGGTCACATGGACCCCGAAGGCTCAGAGAAGGTTGGGGGAGGGGACCCACTGGAACAGCTGTTGGGAGACAGATGGTAGCCTCCCGTCAAGGCCATCCAGTGTGTTCTTTAACGTTGGGTTGTTTTACCTCTGAGCGGCACTTTTTTGCACACCATGGGCTAAATGGCCAGGTCACATGGACCCCGAAGGCTCAGAGAAGGTTGGGGGAGGGGACCCACTGGAACAGCTGTTGGGAGACAGATGGTAGCCTCCCGTCAAGGCCATCCAGTGTGTTCTTCAACGTTGGGTTGTTTTACCTCTGAGCGGCACTTTTTTGCACACCATGGGCTAAATGGCCAGGTCACATGGACCCCGAAGGCTCAGAGAAGGTTGGGGGAGGGGACCCACTGGAACAGCTGTTGGGAGACAGATGGTAGCCTCCCGTCAAGGCCATCCAGCGTGTTCTTTAACGTTGGGTTGTTTTACCTCTGAGCGGCACTTTTTTGCACACCATGGGCTAAATGGCCAGGTCACATGGACCCCGCAGGCTCATTGAAGGTTGGGGGAGGGGACCCACTGGAACAGCTGTTGGGAGACAGATGGTAGCCTCTCGTCAAGGCCATCCAGCGTGTTCTTTAACGTGCACAGGGTATGGCTCTCTCCTGCACACTTGGCCACGGTTTAATGTCCCATTCGACGGACGGACGGCGGCCTTTCCAAGCCCATCGGTGTCTCCTACTGACCGTGGATAGGGCGGGGAATTTTGCGGAGATAAATCTCAACCCTGACCCAGTTGGGAACCGAACCTGGTAACTACAGATAACGAGCCTGGCGCGCTACCAACTGAGCCCCCCCCCCCCCTCGAAAAAGAGGACTTCCATGCTTTCTTGTACTCCTTTACACCCCATTTTCTCTGCAGTCTCTTTACCACTTTCCTCTATTTTTTTCTCTGCATCTGTTACCCATTCTTTATATCACATTTCTGGGGCGATGGTGGCTCAGTCGGTAGCGCGCCAGGCTCGTAATCTGTAGTTCCCAGGTTCGAGTCCCAGCTGGGTCAGCGTTGAGATTTATCTCCTCAAAATTCCCCGCCCTGCCCACGGTCAGTAGGGGACACCGATGTGCTTGGAAAGACCGCCGTCCGTCGGATGGGACGTTAAGACGTTGGCCCCGTGTCCGAGAGAGCCATACCCTGTGCACGTTAAATACCACGCTGGATGGCCTTGACGGGAGACTACCATCTGTCTCCCAACAGCTGTTCCAGTGGGTCCCCTCCCCCAACCTTCAATGAGCCTTCGGGGCCCATGGTGTGCAAAAAATGCCGCTCAGAGGTAAAACAACCCAATCCGTAAAATTAATCAGTGTTGATAAAAAATTGACAAAAAACTAGATAAAAAAAAAAAGATCAGAATTGGTGGCAACTCTTACCTCTAATTTCCCATATTCTTAGGTATGGCGTGGCCGTCCCGTGGCCGAGTGGTTAGCGCGCTTGGCTACTGATCTACGGGACCTGGGTTCGAGCCCCGGGTAAGGCATGGCTGTTTGTGTCGTTTTTCTGCTGAGGTCCTGCCATCCTCTCAGACCTTCTACTGGCATATAAACTGACAGGCTCCTGTCAGACCTCTGTGGCAAGCAGCTGCTTGAGGGGGGGGGGGGGGGGAGTGGCTCAGTCGGTAGCGCGCCAGGTTCGTAATCTGTATTTCCCAGGTTCGAGTCCCAGCTGGGTCAGCTTCGAGATTTATCTCCGGAAAATTTCCCAACCTGCCCACGGTCAGTAGGGGACACCGATGTGCTTGGAAAGGCCGCCGTCCGTCGGATGGGACGTTAAGCCGTGGCCCCGTGTGCGGGACAGCCATACCCTGTGCACGTTAAAGAACACGCTGGGTGGCCTTGACGGAAGGCTACCATCTGTCTCCCGACAGCTGTTCCAGTGGGTCTCCTCCCCCAACCTTCTCTGAGCCTTCGGGGTCCATGTGACTTGGCCATTTAACCCATGGTGTGCAAAAAAGTGCCGCTCAGAGGTGAAACAACCCAACCCATGCTTGAGGGGGTATTTATTTGTTTTTTCATTTAGGTATGGCGTAGCGAAAAACCGATTCCCTCCGTTAGAAATTTTTATCTTGTTCCAGTGCAAAAATTAATCCCTGTGATAAAACCCAAGGGACTGAAGTTAGCCTCGTGAAGTTAACGCAGCGTGGAAACAATGAAGGTTTCTTGGGGACTCTATATAAAGGAAACTGGGAACAACGGCGCTTCGTGAAGAGAATTACTGCCGCTTTATAAGGCTCGGGTCGTAATTCGAAGACCAAAAATAGCTTTGCTGTGATTTGTTGCTCGTTTTGAGGTTATATTTACCGCAGACGTTGTTACAGTGCTGCTTGTACAGTCGTTCAAATAAATATCCGAACACTACGGTTGATTACAGAATTCACAAAAAATATCTGGCAACGAAGGTTGCCAGATCACTAATTTCTAAAATTAAATCGTTGCCACATATTTTTTCTGAATTCTGTAATCAACCGTAGTGTTCGGATATTTATTCTTTAGTCTGAGAGAAAATCTCTAAAGAGATAATACAGTCGCTCAAAAAAAAATATCCGAACACTATGGTTGATTGCAGAATTCAGAAAAAATATCTGGCAACGATTTTATTTAGAAATTAGAGATCTGGCAACCTTTGTTGTACGTACAGTCGCTCAAAAAAGTATGCGAACCCTATGGTTGATTACAGAATTCAGAAAAAATATCTGGCAATGATTTTTTTTTTAGAAATTAGTGATCTGACAACTTTCGTGTCACATGACGCGAAAGTTGCCAGATCACTGATTTCTAAAAAAAAAATCGTTGCCAGATATTTTTTTTGAATTCTGTAATTAACCATAGTGTTCGAATATTTATTTGAGCGACTGTATTATCTCTTTAGAGATTTTCTCTCAAACTGAAGAAATGAGAGATTTTTTCTTGGATTTTTTGTTCGTTAAATAATAAGAATATAATAACTAGTTTCCATAAATTAAGAAACAACCTAATGCAATTGAAAGCTGATATCGAAGCTGTATAACATCTAAAATTAGTTGTTGTTTTTTTGTTTTAAAAAATGTGATTGCAGATATAAATCTCAATCAAATATATCAATATCTAGGTTTTCAACAATATTCATCCAGTATTTAATGAGTTATGAAAGTTTGAATATTTAAAAAATAATAATGCCATTCTTAAAAAACTTGATGAATAGTGAAAGAATTCTTTACACAGACTTATAAAATACAAACCCGGGGCGTGGGTGGCTCAGTCGGTAGCGCGCCAGGCTCGTAATCTGCAGTTCCCAGGTTCGAGTCCCAGCTAGGTCAGCGTTGAGATTAATCTCCGCAAAACTTCCCGCCCTTCCCACGATCAGTAGGGGACACCGATGGACTTGGAAAGGCCGCCGTCCGTCGGATGGGACGTTAAGAAGTGGCGCCCTGTGTGTGAGAGAGCCATACCCTGTGCACGTTAAAGAACACGCTGGATGGCCTTGACGGGAGGCTACCATCTGTCTCCCAACAGCTGTTGCAGTGGGTCCCATCTCCCGACCTTCTCTGAGCCTTTGGGATCCTTGTGACCTGGCCATTTAGACCATGGTGTGCAAAGAAATGCCGCTGGAGTAAAATGGAGTAAAGGACGAATAAAGGTACCCACATATAAATCTCGATTTCCAACAATATTCTTTAAGTATTTAATGAGTTATGGAAGTTGAATATTTAACAATAACATTGCCAGTATGAAGCAACTTATTCAAGTTGTTATAGAAAGATGATGAATAGTGCAAGAATTCTTCACATAAACTTCTAAAATATACACTTATTAAACATTTTAATTAAGACTTAGTTTCGTGTATTGTTTCAGATTTTGAAGTCAATATTTGTGACTGGAATTGTTAAAGTTAAATCTTGAGGCTTTCGTAACTCATTAAATACTGAACGAATGTTGTTGAAAATCGAGATATTGATTTATTTGATTGAGATCTTTATCTGCAATCGCATTTTTCAAAACCAAAATATTGTTTTAGAAGTTACAGAGCTTTGACTTCCCATTGACGTAATGTAAGTTGTTCCTTATTTTGGGGGCGGGGGTGACTCAGTCGGTAGCGCGCCAGGCTCGTAATCTGTAGTTCCCAGGTTCGAGTCCCAGCTGGGTCAGCATGAGATTTATCTCCGCAAAATTCCCCGCCCTACCCACGATCAGTAGGGGACACCGGTGGGCTTGGAAAGGCCGCCGTCCGTCGGATGGGACGTTAAGACGTAGCCCCGTGTGCGGGAGAGCCATACCCTGTGCACGTTAAAGAACACGCTGGATGGCCTTGACGGGAGGTTGGGTTGGGTTGTTTTACCTCTGAGCGGCACTTTTTTGCACACCAAGGGCTAAATGGCCAGGTCACATGGACCCCGAAGGCTCAGAGAAGGTTGGGGGAGGGGACCCACTGGAACAGCTGTTGGGAGACAGATGGTAGCCTCCCGTCAAGGCCATCCAGCGTGTTCTTTAACGTGCACAGGGTATGACTCTCCCGCACACGGGGCCACGGCTTAACGTCCCATCCGACGGACGGCGGCCTTTCCAAGCCCATCGGTGTCCCCTACTGACCGTGGGCAGGGCGGGGAATTTTGCGGAGATAAATCTCAACGCTGACCCAGCTGGGACTCGAACCTGGGAACTACAGATTACGAGCCTGGCGCGCTACCGACTGAGCCACCCCCGCCCCACTTTGACGGGAGGCTACCATCTGTCTCCCAACAGCTGTTCCAGTGGGTCCCCTCCACCAACCTTCTCTGAGCCTTCGGGGTCCTTGTGACCTGGCCATTTAGTCCATGGTGTGCAAAAAAAGTGCCGCTCAGTAGTAAAACAACCCAATCCAAATGTTAAAGAACACGCTGGATGGCCTTGACGGGAGGCTACCATCTGTCTCCCAACAGCTGTTCCAGTGGGTCCCCTCCACCAACCTTCTCTGAGCCTTCGGGGTCCATGTGACCTGGCCATTTAGCCCATGGTGTGCAAAAAAGTGCCGCTCAGAGGTAAAACAACCCAACCAAATATTCTTTATTTTATGGAAACCAGTGTAGTTGTTGTTATTGCTGTAGTCTGACAGTACTTTATCATTTTCATAGTGAAGATATGTAAGAAAGGCGAGACAGCAGAAAGTTTAGCAGGTCGTTTTACTTTTGCACGCAAAGGGCTAAATCCCCAGGTCATAAAGACCCCGAAAAGCTGTTTTTTAATAAGGTCAAAATAAAAATTGGTAGCGCCCCAGGCTCATAATCTGCAGTTCCCAGGTTCGAATCCGAGCTTTTGAGATTTATCTCCGGAAAACTCTTCGCCGTGTTCTTGGTCATTAGAGGACACCGATGGGCTTGGAAAGACCGCCGTCCTTTGCCGCGCCTAAGCCGTGGCCACGTGTGCAAGAGAACCATCAACGAACACGCTGGATGGCCTTGACAGGGTTGGGTTGTTTTACCTCTGAGCGGCACTTTTTTGCACACCATGGGCTAAATGACAAGGTCACATGAACCCCGAAGTCTCAGAGAAGGTTGGGGGAGGAGACCCACTGGAACTGCTGTTGGGAGACAGATGGTAGCCTCCCGTTAAGGTAGGGTTGTTTTTCCTCTGAGAGGCACTTTTTGCACACCATGGGCTAAATGGCCAGGTCACAAGGACCCCGAAGGCTCAGAGAAGGCTGGGGGAGGAGACCCACTGGAACTGCTGTTGGGAGACAGATGGTAACCTCCCGTCAAGGTAGGGTTGTTTTTCCTCTGAGAGGCACTTTTTGCACACCATGGGCTAAATGGCCAGGTCACAAGGACCCCGAAGGCTCAGAGAAGGCTGGGGGAGGAGACCCACTGGAACTGCTGTTGGGAGACAGATGGTGACCTCCCGTCAAGGCCATCCAGTTTGTTCTTTAACGTGCACAGGGTATGGCTCTCTCGCACACGGGGCCATGGCTTAACGTCCCATCCGATGTATGGCGGCCTTTCCAAGCCCATCGTCGTCCCCTACAGACCATGGGCAGGGCGGGGAATTTTTCGGAAATAAATCTCAACGCTGACCCAGCTGCGACTCGAACCTGGGAACTGCAGATTACGAGCCTCGCGCGCTATCGACTGAGCCACCCTCAGGTCTTGATAGGAGTACCATCTGTCTCCTAACAGCTGTTCAGTGTGTCCCTTCTCCTCAACCTTCCCCATTCTTCTTCCTCAACCTTTCCCTGACTTCTTTCCTCGGGGTCCTTGTGACCTCTCCATTTACTCATTATGTGCAAAAAAAAGTGACCCTCAGAGGCAAAACAACCTCGAAACCTATCATTTTTTTCCATATTAACTCCCAAATCACGTTAATTTCCTTTCAAAATAAAAACCAATTATTTCTCAAAGTCTCATCGGTATCGTAATCGTTTCCCCTCTTCGTGACCCAATCGATCAGCCATTCAAAAGTTAACCGACTCGTCACAGAGTTAATCCTTCCGCTGAATTAAAACGAGGCTATCGATTGGCTAAACCAGTGCGCTTTAATTCAAGAAGTCCCCTAAGTCCTCTTTTATCTTAGATCTCGTGGCCAAGAGGAGAGGGAGAATTAATGGATTTCGATCAGTTACGAACTTCAAATTTCGCTTTTTCCATCTTTGGAAATTCTCATTTTCTCTCGCTTCCTCTGCTAATGATTCATTATGTTTGAAAGCTTCTAATCTTATATAATGCAGCCGGACTTCTTTCTTCCTCGTGTTATTTTTCTTCGTAATTTCGTTTCTTTTGACTTCCTCAGAGATATCTCGGGCTTATCTCCTATCTTGCTACTTTTAATATTTTACTTTTTTCACTATCTTACTTTTTTTAAAGGTTGGTTTGTTTTACCTCTGAGCGCCTTTTTTTTTTGTGCATAATGAACTAAATGTCCAGGTCACAAGGACCCCAAGGGTTCAGAGAAGGTTAGGAGAAAGGGAACAACTGGACAACTGTCAAGAGACAGATGGTAGCCTTCGGTCAAGGGGGTGGGGCTCAGTCGGTAGCGTGCCGGGCTCGTAATATGCAATTTCAAGATTCGAGGGGGCGGGAGTGGCTCAGTCGGTAGCGAGCCAGGCTCGTAATCTGTAGTTCCCAGGTTCGAGTCCCAGTTGGGTCAGCGTTGAGATTTATCTCCGCAAAATTCCCCGCCCTGCCCACGGTCAGTAGGGGACACCGATGGGCTTGGAAAAGCCGCCGTCCGTCGGATGGGACGTTAAGCCGTGGCCCCGTATGTGGGAGAGCCATACCCTGTGCACGCTAAAGTACACGCTGGATGGCCTTGACGGGAGGCTACCATCTGTCTCCCAACAGCTGTTCCAGTGGGTCCCCTCCCCCAAACTTCTCTGAGCCTTCGGGGTCCTTATGACCTGGCCATTTAGCCCATGGTGTGCAAAAATGTACCGATCAGAGATGAAAAAACCCAACCCTAAATTCGAGTCCCATCTGTGCCAGCGTTGAGATTTATCTCTGCCTCTCCCTCCCCCCCACTACAGTCAGTTAGGAGACACCGATTCCATCGGATGGGACGTTAAGCCGTGCCATACGTGCGGAAGAGCCATACCCTGTGCACGTTAAAGAATACTCTGGATGGCCTTGAAGGGAGCCTCCCTTTTTTAAAATCAGTCTCTTAAAAGCTGACCAGTGGGTCCCCTTCCCTAAACCTTCTCTGAGTCCCCGGTGGTCATTGTAACCTAGCCATTTAGCCCATTGTGTCCAAAAAATTGCCCATCCGAGGTTACACAATCCATCCTTTCCGTCAAGGTGTGTTCTTCAGTTCATCATCCATCCGTTCTTCAGTTCGGTTTTTCTACCTCTGAGCTGCACTTTTTTTCACACCATGTGCTAAATGGCCAGGTCACATGGACCCCGAAGGCTCGGAGAAGGTTGGGGGAGGAGACCCACTGGAACACAGGGAGACAGATGGTAGCCTATCGTCAAGGCCATCCAGTATGTTCTCAACGTGCAAGGGTATGTCACTCCCGTACACGGGGCCACGGCTTAACGTCCCATCCGACGGACGACGGTCTTTCCAAGCCCATCGGTGTCCCCTACTGACCGTGGGCGGTACGGGAAAGAAGGTTCGGGGTAGAGGCTCCACTGTTGGAAGACAGATAGACGCCTCCCGTCATGGGGGGCGGGGGGGGGTTCAGTCGGTAGCACGCCAGGCTCGTAATCTGTAGTTCCCAGGTTCGAGTCCCAGCTGGGTCAGCTTTGATATTTATCTCTGCAAAAGTCCCCCGCCCTGCCCACGGTCAGTAGGGGACACCGATGGGCTTGGAAAGGCCGCCGTCCGTCGGATGGGACGTTAAGCCGTGGTCCCGTGTGCGGGAGAGCCATACCCTGTGCACGTTAAAGAACACGCTGGATGGCCTTGACGGGAGGCTACCATCTGTCTCCCAACAGCTGTTCCAGTGGGTCCCCTCCCCCAACCTTCGCTGAGCCTTCGGGGTCCATGTGACCTGGCCATTTAGCCCATGGTGTACAAAAAAGGGCCGCTCAGAGGTAAAACAACCCAACCCAACTCCCGTCATGGACTTTTTATATTCATAACAGAAAGTAGTCTCTAATATGGGTTGCGCGCAATCTTCCCTAACCTTTTCTATCTCATCTTCAATTCCGTTTATAAAATTTAATGAAAGGCATTCGAATGCGCCATTGCCGATTGGAAGAGAATATCGATCACCAAAAGAGAATATTGATCTTAAAGAGAAAGTGTCGATCATCAAGGAAGAGTATCGATCACCATAAAGAGAGTGTCGACTAACGAAAAAGGATATTCATCAACAAATAGTGGCGATCATAAAGATAGAGTGTTGGTCATCAAAAAGTGCTATCCATCATAAAAACAGATGCATCGATATTCAAAAGAGGTCATCGAAACAGAGATATCGAACATGAAAAGAGTGAATTTTAATCAAAAGGAGGTATCAGTTTTCAAAGAGGAGGGTTGGGTTGTTTTACCTCTGAGCGGCACTTTTTTGCACATCGTGGGCTAAATGGCCAGGTCACAAGGACCTCGAAGGCTCAGAGAAGATTGGGGGAGGAGACCCACTGAAATAGCTGTTGAGAGACAGATGGCAGCCACCCGTCAAGACCATCCAGCGTATTCTTTAACGTACACAGGGTATGGTAGTCCCGCACATGGGGCCACGGCTTAACGTCCCATCCGACATACGGCGGACTTTCGAAGCCCATCGGTGACCGTGGGCATTGCGGGGAATTTTGCGGAGATAAATCTCAACGCTGACCCAGCTGGGACTCGAACTTGGGACTACAGATTACGAGCCTGGCACGCTACCGACTGAGCCACCCCCGTCCCAAAGAGGAGGTGTCGAACTTGAAAAGAGAGGTATCAATCTCGAAAAGAAAGCATCGATAATGAAAAGAGAGAGTTGATCATTAAAAAAGTGTTATCCATCATAAAGAGAGAGGTATCAGTCTTCCAAAGAGATAATTGGAAGAGAGGTATCGATTATCAAAAGAGAATATTGATCTTGAAAACAAAGCATCGATCAAAGAGAGAGAGAGTCGAACATCAGAAAGGATTTTGGGTTGGGCTGTTTTACTATTGAGCGGCACTTTTTTGAACACCATGGGCTAAATGGCCAGGTCACATGGACCCCGAAGGTTCAGAGAAGGTTGGTGGAGGGGACCTACTGGAACAGCTATTTGGAGACAAATGGTAGCCTCCCGTCAAGGCCATCCAGCGTGTTCTTTAACATTTGGGTTGAGTTGTTTTACCTCTGAGCGGCACTTTTTTTGCACACCATGGACTAAATGGCCAGGTCACAAGGACCCCGAAGGTTCAGAGAAGGTTGGTGGAGGGGACCCACTGGAACAGCTGTTGGGAGACAAATGGTAGCCTCCCGTCAAGGCCATCCAGCGTGTTCTTTAACATTGGGGTTGGGTTGTTTTACCTCTGAGCGGCATTTTTTTGCACACCATGGGCTAAATGGCCAGGCCACAAGGACCCCGAAGGCTCAGAGAAGGTTGGTGGGGGGGACCCACTGGAACAGCTGTTGGGAGTCAAATGGTAGCCTCCCGTCAAGGCCATCCAGCGTGTTCTTTAACATTTGGGTTGGGTTGTTTTACCTCTGAGCGGCACTTTTTTTGCACACCATGGGCTAAATGGCCAGGCCACAAGGACACCGAAAGCTCAGAGAAGGTTGGGGGAGGGGACCCACTGGAACAGCTGTTGGGAGACAGATGGTAGACTCCCGTCAAGGCCATCCAGCGTGTTCTTTAACGTGCACAGGGTATGACTCTCCAACACATGGGTCCACGGTTTAACGTCCCATCCGACGGACGGCGGCCTTTCCAAGACCATCGGTGTCCCCTATTGTCCGTGGACAGGGCGGGGAATTTCATCAGAAAGGAAGTATCGGTCATCAAAAGAGAGTGAGAGGAACACAATACCGATTATCAAATTAAAGAAGGCATTAATAATTTCTTTTTTTTTTTTGCCATCATTTTTATTTTCAAATGACCTTCCTTGATTTCGTTGATGATATCTCCTTGATCGTGCCTCTGGAGATTCATGATCCTTCAACCACTGTTGTTCCCTCCTCAGTAAAATCCTGGAATCCGTACAAATCACATTTGTTTGCATTTCAATTTCCTTACCTTCCTGTTGTTAAATGAGATTCTTTGTCCCTCGTCGCCCGCCAATTGTTCCGGATGACGTAATGACCTTATTTGCTCGTCTCGCTTCCGGTAAATGATTATTTCCCGTAATTTCTATGGTAATCGTGTCAACAGGGTTCTCCTCTTTATACCCTTATCACATACGCAGTTCTGTGCTGTTGCATTTGCGCCCAAAGGGTTGGGTTGTTTTACTTCTGAGCGGCACTTTTTTGCACACCATGGGCTAAATGACCAGGTCCAAGTACACCGAAGGCTCAGAGAAGGTTGGGGGAGGGGACCCACTGGAACAGCTGTTTGGAGACAGATGGTAGCCTCCCGTCAAGGCCATCCAGCGTGTTCTTTAACGTGCACAGGATATGGCTCTGCCGCACAAAGGGCCCACGGTTTAACGTCCCATCCGACGGACGGCGGCCTTTCCAAGCCCATCGGTGTCCTCTACTGACCGTGGACAGGGCGGGGAGTTTTGCGGAGATAAATCTCAACGCTGACCCAGCTGGGACTCGAACCTGGGAACTACAGATTACGAGCCTGGCGCGCTACCGACTGAGCCACCCCCGCCTCATTGCGCCCAAAGACTCTTAAAAGCCATCTGTGTTTTCAATAGAGAAATGCGAGATCTTTGCAGATCAACGTGTCTGCCTTTTGAAAAGTTGTCTTGTTATTTGTTGCAATGTGACAACTCAAAAGGGCTGAATGGCCAGGTCACAAGGATCCCAAGCTTTCAGGTTGGGTTGTTTTACCTCTGAACGGCACTTTTTTGCACACAATGGACTAAATGGCCAGGTCATATGGACCCCGAAGGCTCAGAGAAGGTTGGGGGAGGGGACCCACTGGAACAGCTGTTGGGAGACAGATGGTAGCTTCTCGTCAAGTCCATCCAGCTTGTTCTTTAACATGCACAGGGTAGGTCTCTCCCGCACACCGGTCACACGACTTAACGTTCCATCCGACGGACGGCGGCCTTTCCAAGCCCATCGGTGTCCCCTACTGACCGTGGGCAGGGCGGGGAGTTTTGCGGAAATAAATCTCAACGCTGACCCAGCTAGGACTCGAACCTGGGAACTACAGATTAGCAGTCTGGCGCGCTACCGACTGAGCAACCCCCTCCCCTCTTTGAGAAGGAACTGCACAGTTGTTGAAAGATTTGTCCAGTCAAGGCTATCCAACCTTTTCTTTAACTAATAGATTACATTGTTTTATCTCTGAGAGTCGGGGCGGGGGTGGCTCAGTTGGTAGCGCTCCAGGCTCATAATCTGTAGTTCCCATGTCCGAGTCCCAGGTGGGTCAGCGTTGAGATTTATCTCCACAAAATTCCCCGCCCTGCCCACAGTCAGTAGGGGATACCGATGGGCTTGGAAAGGCCGCCGTCCGTCGGATGGGACGTTAAGCCGTGGCCCCGTGTGCGGGAGAGCCATACCCTGTGCACGTTAAAGAACACGCTGGATAGCCATGACGGGAGGCTACCATTTGTGTCCCAACAGCTGTTCCAGTATATCCCCTCCCCCAACCTTCTCTGAGACTTCGGGGTCCATGTGACCTGGCCATTTAGCCCATGGTGTGCAAAAAAAGTGCCGCTCAGAGGTAAAACAATCCAACCCAACCTGACAACCTTGGCACCTTATGAAAAGAAATTCTCTTAATATATATTCTGTAAACAAATCTTGTAACAAAGTAACAGCAGTAGTGTTTAGGACCATCGGCAGCAAAAGAAACAAAAATTTCCGCATCCGTTAGCGGGGAAAAAAAAAATTCTGAAGTCGCGGTTAAATCATAATTTGTATTCCTTATAGGAAAAAGAGTAAGGCGGAAAAAGTGGGCGGCGAACTGCAGTTAAAAAGAGTAATTGGAACTGGGAAAGTTTCGAGGGGGGGGGGGGTCAAAAGAGAAGTGGTAATTAATTGGTGATTAGTGGAAAAGAAAAAGATAAAAAACGAAGAAAACGTTTTTTTCTTTATATTTTTCGAGTTGCTAGAGAAAACACAAGGATTGGTGTGGCTAATTAGGGTTAGAAATTTGATGGAATATGTCAAAATGAAAAGTTGTTTGGGAAGAGAATGGACAATCAAGATAACTTGAAAGCAAACGTGGATAGATGCAGCGATGTTGAGGAGCAGGTATTGGAGGGAAAATTTAAGGAGTTGGGTTCTTTATCTTTGAGCGGGATTTTCTTATACAGAACTAGCAGATTTACCCGAGCAAAGCCGGGTTGGGTGTTTTACCTCTAGCGGCACTTTTTTTGCACATAATGGGCTAAATGGCCAGGTCACAAGGACCCCCAAGCCTCAGAGAAGGTTGGGGGAGGGGACCCACTGAAACAGCTGATGGGAGACAGATCGTAACATCCCTTCAAGGCCATCCAGCGTGTTCTTTAACGTGCACAGGGTATGGCTCTCCCACATACGGGGCTACGGCTAAACGTAACGTCATCCGACGGACGGCGGCATTTCCAAGACCCATCGGTATCCCCTACTGACCGTGGGCAGGGCGGGAAATGGCCAGGTCACAAGGATCCCAAAGGTTCAGAGAAGGTTGGTGGAGGGGACCCACTGGAACAGCTGTTTGGAGACAAATGGTAGCCTCCCGTCAAGGCCATCCAGCGTGTTCTTTAACATTTGGGTTGGGTTGTTTTACCTCTGAGCGGCACTTTTTTTGCACACCATGGACTAAATGGCCAGGTCACAAGGACCCCGAAGGTTCAGAGAAGGTTGGTGGAGGGGACCCACTGGAACAGCTGTTTGGAGACAAATGGTAGCCTCCCGTCAAGGCCATCCAGCGTGTTCTTTAACATTTGGGTTGGGTTGTTTTACCTCTGAGCGGCACTTTTTTTGCACACCATGGACTAAATGGCCAGGTCACAAGGACCCCGAAGGTTCAGAGAAGGTTGGTGGAGGGGACCCACTGCAACAGCTGTTGGGAGACAAATGGTAGCCTCCCGTCAAGGCCATCCAGCGTGTTCTTTAACATTTGGGTTGGATTGTTTTACCTCTGAGCGGCACTTTTTTTGCACACCATGGGCTAAATGGCCAGGCCACAAGGACCCCGAAGGCTCAGAGAAGGTTAGTGGAGGGGACCCACTGGAACAGCTGTTGGGAGTCAAATGGTAGCCTCCCGTCAAGGCCATCCAGCGTGTTCTTTAACATTTGGGTTGGTTTGTTTTACCTCTGAGCGGCACTTTTTTTGCACACCATGGGCTAAATGGCCAGGCCACAAGGACACCGAAAGCTCAGAGAAGGTTGGGGGAGGGGACCCACTGGAACAGCTGTTGGGAGACAGATGGTAGACTCCCGTCAAGGCCATCCAGCGTGTTCTTTAACGTGCACAGGGTATGACTCTCCAACACATGGGTCCACGGTTTAACGTCCCATCCGACGGACGACGGCCTTTCCAAGACCATCGGTGTCCCCTATTGTCCGTGGACAGGGCGGGGAATTTCATCAGAAAGGAAGTATCGGTCATCAAAAGAGAGTGAGAGGAACACAATACCGATTATCAAATTAAAGAAGGCATTAATAATTTCTTTTTTTTTTTGCCATCATTTTTATTTTCAAATGACCTTCCTTGATTTCGATGATGATATCTCCTTGATCGTGCCTCTGGAGATTCATGATCCTTCAACTACTGTTGTTCCCTCCTCAGTAAAATCCTGGAATCCGTACAAATCACATTTGTTTGCATTTCAATTTCCTTACCTTCCTGTTGTTAAATGAGATTCATTGTCCCTCGTCGCCCGCCAATTGGTCCGGATGACGCAAGATGACGTAATGACCTTATTTGCTCGTCTCGCTTGCGGTAAATGATTATTTCCCGTAATTTCTATGGTAATCGTGTCAACAGGGTTCTCCTCTTTATACCCTTATCACATACGCAGTTCTGTGCTGATGCATTTGCGCCCAAAGATTCTTAAAAGCCATCTGTGTTTTCAATAGAGAAGTGCGAGATCTTGGCAGATCAATGTGTCTGCCTTTTGAAAAGTTGTCTTGCTATTTGTTGCAATGTGACAACTCAAAAGGGCTGAATGGCCAGGTCACAAGGATCCCAAGCTTTCAGGTTGGGTTGTTTTACCTCTGAGAGGCACTTTTTTGCACACAATGGACTAAATCGCCAGGTCATATGGACCCCGAAGGCTCAGAGAAGGTTGGGGGAGGGGACCCACTGGAACAGCTGTTGGGAGACAGATGGTAGCTTCCCGTCAAGTCCATCCAGCGTGTTCTTTAATATTTTGGTTGGGTTGTTTTACCTCTGAGCGGCACTTTTTTGCACATCATGGACTAAATGGCCAGGTCACAAGGACCCCGAAGGCTCAGAGAAGGTTGGGGGGAGGGGACCCACTGGAACAGCTGTTGGGAGACAGATGGTAGCTTCCCGTCAAGTCCATCCAGCTTGTTCTTTAATATTTTGGTTGGGTTGTTTTACCTCTGAGCGGCACTTTTTTTTGCACATCATCGACTAAATGGCCAGGTCACAAGGACCCCGAAGGCTCAGAGAAGGTTGGGGGAGGGGACCCACTGGAACAGCTGTTGGGAGACAGATGGTAGCTTCCCGTCAAGTCCATCCAGCTTGTTCTTTAACGTGCACAGGGTATGGCTCTCCCGCACACCGGTCACACGACTTAACGTTCCATCCGACGGACGGCGTCCTTTCCAAGCCCATCGGTGTTCCCTACTGACCGTGGGCAGGGCGGGGAGTTTTGCGGAAATAAATCTCAACGCTGACCCAGCTAGGACTCGAACCTGGGAACTACAGATTAGCAGTCTGGCGCGCTACCGACTGAGCAACCCCGCCCCTCTTCGAGAACGAACTGCACAGTTGTTGAAAGATTTCTCCAGTCAAGGCTATCCAACCTTTTCTTTAACTAATGGATTACATTGTTTTATCTCTGAGAGTCGGGGCGGGGGTGGCTCAGTTGGTACCGCGCCAGGCTCGTAATCTGTAGTTCCCAGGTTCGAGTCCCAGCTGGGTCAGCGTTGAGATTTATCTCCGCAAAATTCCCCGCCCTGCCCACGGTCAGTAGGGGACACCGATGGGCTTGGAAAGGCCGCCGTCCGTCGGATGGGACGTTAAGCCGTGGCCCTGTGTTTGGGAGAGCCATACCCTGTGCACGTTAAAGAACACGCTGGATGGCCTTGACGGGAGGCTACCATCTGTCTCCCAACAGCTGTTCCAGTGGGTCCCCTCCCCCAACCTTCTCTGAGCCTTCGGGGTCCAATTGACCTGGGCATTTAGCCCATGGTGTGCAAGAAAGTGCCGCTCAGAGGTAAAACAACCCAACCTGACAACCTTGGCACCTTATGAAAAGAAATTCTCTTAATATATATTCTGTAAACAAATCTTGTAACAAAGTAACAGCAGTAGTGTTTAGGACCATCGGCAGCACAAGAAAAAAAATTTCCGCATTCGTTAGCGGGGAAAAAAAAATTCTGAAGTCGCGGTTAAATCATAATTTGTATTCCTTATAGGAAAAAGAGTAAGGCGGAAAAAGTGGGCGGCGAACTGCAGTTAAAAAGAGTAATTGGAACTGGGAAAGTTTCGAGGGTGGGGGGGGTTCAAAAGAGAAGTGGTAATTAGTTGGTGATTAGTGGAAAAGAAAAAGATAAAGAAAAAAACGTTTTCTTGTTTTTTATCTTTTTCGAGTTGCTAGAGAAAACACAAGGATTGGTGTGGCTAATTAGGGTTAGAAATTTGATGGAATATGTCAAAATGAAAAGTTGTTTGGGAAGAGAATGGACAATCAAGATAACTTGAAAGCAAACGTGGATAGATGCAGCGATGTTGAGGAGCAGGTATCGGAGGGAAAATTTAAGGAGTTGGGTTCTTTATCTTTGAGCGGGATTTTCTTATACAGAACTAGCAGATTTACCCGAGCAAAGCCGGGTTGGGTGTTTTACCTCTAGCGGCACTTTTTTTGCACATAATGGGCTAAATGGCCAGGTCACAAGGACCCCCAAGCCTCAGAGAAGGTTGGGGGAGGGGACCCACTGAAACAGCTGATGGGAGACAGATCGTAACATCCCTTCAAGGCCATCCAGCGTGTTCTTTAACGTGCACAGGGTATGGCTCTCCCACATACGGGGCTACGGCTAAACGTAACGTCATCCGACGGACGGCGGCATTTCCAAGACCCATCGGTATCCCCTACTGACCGTGGGCAGGGCGGGAAATGGCCAGGTCACAAGGATCCCAAAGGTTCAGAGAAGGTTGGTGGAGGGGACCCACTGGAACAGCTGTTTGGAGACAAATGGTAGCCTCCCGTCAAGGCCATCCAGCGTGTTCTTTAACATTTGGGTTGGGTTGTTTTACCTCTGAGCGGCACTTTTTTTGCACACCATGGACTAAATGGCCAGGTCACAAGGACCCCGAAGGTTCAGAGAAGGTTGGTGGAGGGGACCCACTGGAACAGCTGTTTGGAGACAAATGGTAGCCTCCCGTCAAGGCCATCCAGCGTGTTCTTTAACATTTGGGTTGGGTTGTTTTACCTCTGAGCGGCACTTTTTTTGCACACCATGGACTAAATGGCCAGGTCACAAGGACCCCGAAGGTTCAGAGAAGGTTGGTGGAGGGGACCCACTGCAACAGCTGTTGGGAGACAAATGGTAGCCTCCCGTCAAGGCCATCCAGCGTGTTCTTTAACATTTGGGTTGGGTTGTTTTACCTCTGAGCGGCACTTTTTTGCACACCATGGGCTAAATGGCCAGGCCACAAGGACCCCGAAGGCTAAGAGAAGGTTAGTGGAGGGGACCCACTGGAACAGCTGTTGGGAGTCAAATGGTAGCCTCCCGTCAAGGCCATCCAGCGTGTTCTTTAACATTTGGGTTGGATTGTTTTACCTCTGAGCGGCACTTTTTTTGCACACCATTAGCTAAATGGCCAGGCCACAAGGACACCGAAAGCTCAGAGAAGGTTGGGGGAGGGGACCCACTGGAACAGCTGTTGGGAGACAGATGGTAGACTCCCGTCAAGGCCATCCAGCGTGTTCTTTAACGTGCACAGGGTATGACTCTCCAACACATGGGTCCACGGTTTAACGTCCCATCCGACGGACGGCGGCCTTTCCAAGACCATCGGTGTCCCCTATTGTCCGTGGACAGGGCGGGGAATTTCATCAGAAAGGAAGTATCGGTCATCAAAAGAGAGTGAGAGGAACACAATACCGATTATCAAATTAAAGAAGGCATTAATAATTTCTTTTTTTTTTTGCCATCATTTTTATTTTCAAATGACCTTCCTTGATTTCGATGATGATATCTCCTTGATCGTGCCTCTGGAGATTCATGATCCTTCAACTACTGTTGTTCCCTCCTCAGTAAAATCCTGGAATCCGTACAAATCACATTTGTTTGCATTTCAATTTCCTTACCTTCCTGTTGTTAAATGAGATTCATTGTCCCTCGTCGCCCGCCAATTGGTCCGGATGACGCAAGATGACGTAATGACCTTATTTGCTCGTCTCGCTTGCGGTAAATGATTATTTCCCGTAATTTCTATGGTAATCGTGTCAACAGGGTTCTCCTCTTTATACCCTTATCACATACGCAGTTCTGTGCTGATGCATTTGCGCCCAAAGATTCTTAAAAGCCATCTGTGTTTTCAATAGAGAAGTGCGAGATCTTGGCAGATCAATGTGTCTGCCTTTTGAAAAGTTGTCTTGCTATTTGTTGCAATGTGACAACTCAAAAGGGCTGAATGGCCAGGTCACAAGGATCCCAAGCTTTCAGGTTGGGTTGTTTTACCTCTGAGAGGCACTTTTTTGCACACAATGGACTAAATCGCCAGGTCATATGGACCCCGAAGGCTCAGAGAAGGTTGGGGGAGGGGACCCACTGGAACAGCTGTTGGGAGACAGATGGTAGCTTCCCGTCAAGTCCATCCAGCGTGTTCTTTAATATTTTGGTTGGGTTGTTTTACCTCTGAGCGGCACTTTTTTTGCACATCATGGACTAAATGGCCAGGTCACAAGGACCCCGAAGGCTCAGAGAAGGTTGGGGGGAGGGGACCCACTGGAACAGCTGTTGGGAGACAGATGGTAGCTTCCCGTCAAGTCCATCCAGCTTGTTCTTTAATATTTTGGTTGGGTTGTTTTACCTCTGAGCGGCACTTTTTTTGCACATCATCGACTAAATGGCCAGGTCACAAGGACCCCGAAGGCTCAGAGAAGGTTGGGGGAGGGGACCCACTGGAACAGCTGTTGGGAGACAGATGGTAGCTTCCCGTCAAGGCCATCCAGCGTGTTCTTTAATATTTTGGTTGGGTTGTTTTACCTCTGAGCGGCACTTTTTTTGCACATCATGGACTAAATGGCCAGGTCACAAGGACCCCGAAGGCTCAGAGAAGGTTGGGGGAGGGGACCCACTGGAACAACTGTTGGGAGACAGATGGTAGCTGCCCGTCAAGTCCATCCAGCTTGTTCTTTAACGTGCACAGGGTATGGCTCTCCCGCACACCGGTCACACGACTTAACGTTCCATCCGACGGACGGCGTCCTTTCCAAGCCCATCGGTGTTCCCTACTGACCGTGGGCAGGGCGGGGAGTTTTGCGGAAATAAATCTCAACGCTGACCCAGCTAGGACTCGAACCTGGGAACTACAGATTAGCAGTCTGGCGCGCTACCGACTGAGCAACCCCGCCCCTCTTCGAGAACGAACTGCACAGTTGTTGAAAGATTTCTCCAGTCAAGGCTATCCAACCTTTTCTTTAACTAATGGATTACATTGTTTTATCTCTGAGAGTCGGGGCGGGGGTGGCTCAGTTGGTACCGCGCCAGGCTCGTAATCTGTAGTTCCCAGGTTCGAGTCTCAGCTGGGTCAGCGTTGAGATTTATCTCCGCAAAATTCCCCGCCCTGCCCACGGTCAGTAGGGGACACCGATGGGCTTGGAAAGGCCGCCGTCCGTCGGATGGGACGTTAAGCCGTGGCCCTGTGTTTGGGAGAGCCATACCCTGTGCACGTTAAAGAACACGCTGGATGGCCTTGACGGGAGGCTACCATCTGTCTCCCAACAGCTGTTCCAGTGGGTCCCCTCCCCCAACCTTCTCTGAGCCTTCGGGGTCCAATTGACCTGGGCATTTAGCCCATGGTGTGCAAGAAAGTGCCGCTCAGAGGTAAAACAACCCAACCTGACAACCTTGGCACCTTATGAAAAGAAATTCTCTTAATATATATTCTGTAAACAAATCTTGTAACAAAGTAACAGCAGTAGTGTTTAGGACCATCGGCAGCAAAAGAAAAAAAATTTCCGCATCCGTTAGCGGGGAAAAAAAAAATTCTGAAGTCGCGGTTAAATCATAATTTGTATTCCTTATAGGAAAAAGAGTAAGGCGGAAAAAGTGGGCGGCGAACTGCAGTTAAAAAGAGTAATTGGAACTGGGAAAGTTTCGAGGGGGGGGGGGGTCAAAAGAGAAGTGGTAATTAATTGGTGATTAGTGGAAAAGAAAAAGATAAAAAACGAAGAAAACGTTTTTTTCTTTATATTTTTCGAGTTGCTAGAGAAAACACAAGGATTGGTGTGGCTAATTAGGGTTAGAAATTTGATGGAATATGTCAAAATGAAAAGTTGTTTGGGAAGAGAATGGACAATCAAGATAACTTGAAAGCAAACGTGGATAGATGCAGCGATGTTGAGGAGCAGGTATTGGAGGGAAAATTTAAGGAGTTGGGTTCTTTATCTTTAAGCGGGATTTTCTTATACAGAACTAGCAGATTTACCCGAGCAAAGTCGGGTTGGGTGTTTTACCTCTGAGCGGCACTTTTTTGCACATAATGGGCTAAATTGCCAGGTCACAAGGACCCGTAACCTCAGAGAAGGTTGGGGGAGGGGACCCACTGAAACAGCTGATGGGAGACAGATCGTAACATCCTTTCAAGGCCATCCAGCGTGTTCTTTAACGTGCACAGGGTATAGCTCTCCCACATACGGGGCTACGGCTAAGCGTAACGTCATCCGACGGACGGCGGCATTTCCAAGACCCATCGGTATCCCCTACTGACCGTGGGCAGGGCGGGAAATGGCCAGGTCACAAGGGTCCCAAAGGTTCAGAGAAGGTTGGGAGATGGGACCCACTGAAACAGCTGTTGCGAGACAGATGGTAGCCTCCCGTCAAGGCCACCCAGCGTGTTCTTTAACGTGCACAGGGTATGGCTCTCTCGCTCACGGCGCCACAGCTTAAGGTCCCATCGGACGGACGGCAGCCTTTCTGAGCCCATCGGTGTCCCCTATTGACGGTGGATAGGACGGGGGACCCGCTGGAACTCGGACCTGGGAACTACAGATTATGAGCCTGGCGCGATACCGACTGAGCCAGCCCCGCCCCTTGTTCGGGTCTGAAGTTCTTTAGAATATAGAGTAGATGGCACTCTTCACTTCGTAAGCTTTCATTTGGCATAAAAATCATTGCCATTAATCTCCTCCGGTTTAAATTTTCCTTCCTCTGTTTTAGGGAAGGAAAGAAATTAACATATTTCGGCGTGCCATATTTGTCTCACTCAGTTTTAGGGAGGGAAAGAAATGAACATATTTCGAGGTACCATATTTTCCTTTCTCTGTTTTAGGGAAGGAAAGAAATGAACATATTTCGAGGTACCATATTTTCCTTTCTCTGTTTTAGGGAAGGAAAGAAATGAACATATTTCGAGGTACCATATTTTCCTTTCTCTGTTTTAGGGAAGGAAAGAAATGAACATATTTCGAGGTACCATATTTTCCTTTCTCTGTTTTAGGGAAGGAAAGAAATGAACATATTTCGAGGTACCATATTTTCCTTTCTCTGTTTTAGGGAAGGAAAGAAATGAACATATTTCGAGGTACCATATTTTCCTTTCTCTGTTTTACGGAAGGAAAGAAATGAACATATTTCGAGGTACCATATTTTCCTTTCTCTGTTTTAGGGAAGGAAAGAAATGAACATATTTCGAGGTACCATATTTTCCTTTCTCTGTTTTAGGGAAGGAAAGAAATGAACATATTTCGAGGTACCATATTTTCCTTTCTCTGTTTTAGGGAAGGAAAGAAATGAACATATTTCGAGGTACCATATTTTCCTTTCTCTGTTTTAGAGAAGGAAAGAAATGAACATATTTCGAGGTACCATATTTTCCTTTCTCTGTTTTAGGGAAGGAAAGAAATGAACATATTTCGAGGTACCATATTTTCCTTTCTCTGTTTTAGGGAAGGAAAGAAATGAACATATTTCGAGGTACCATATTTTCCTTTCTCTGTTTTAGGGAAGGAAAGAAATGAACATATTTCGAGGTACCATATTTTCCTTTCTCTGTTTTAGGGAAGGAAAGAAATGAACATATTTCGAGGTACCATATTTTCCTTTCTCTGTTTTAGGGAAGGAAAGAAATGAACATATTTCGAGGTACCATATTTTCCTTTCTCTGTTTTAGGGAAGGAAAGAAATGAACATATTTCGAGGTACCATATTTTCCTTTCTCTGTTTTAGGGAAGGAAAGAAATGAACATATTTCGAGGTACCATATTTTCCTTTCTCTGTTTTAGGGAAGGAAAGAAATGAACATATTTCGAGGTACCATATTTTCCTTTCTCTGTTTTAGGGAAGGAAAGAAATGAACATATTTCGAGGTACCATATTTTCCTTTCTCTGTTTTAGGGAAGGAAAGAAATGAACATATTTCGAGGTACCATATTTTCCTTTCTCTCTTTTAGGGAAGGAAAGAAATGAACATATTTCGAGGTACCATATTTTCCTTTCTCTCTTTTAGGGAGGGAAAGAAATGAACATATTTCGAGGTACCATATTTTCCTTTCTCTGTTTTAGGGAGGGAAAGAAATGAACATATTTCGAGGTACCATATTTTCCTTTCTCTGTTTTAGGGAGGGAAAGAAATGAACATATTTCGAGGTACCATATTTTCCTTTCTCTGTTTTAGGGAGGGAAAGAAATGAACATATTTCGAGGTACCATATTTTCCTTTCTCTGTTTTAGGGAAGGAAAGAAATGAACATATTTCGAGGTACCATATTTTCCTTTCTCTGTTTTAGGGAAGGAAAGAAATGAACATATTTCGAGGTACCATATTTTCCTTTCTCTGTTTTAGGGAAGGAAAGAAATGAACATATTTCGAGGTACCATATTTTCCTTTCTCTGTTTTAGGGAAGGAAAGAAATGAACATATTTCGAGGTACCATATTTTCCTTTCTCTGTTTTAGGGAAGGAAAGAAATGAACATATTTCGAGGTACCATATTTTCCAGGGGCGGGGGTGGCTCAGTCGGTAGCGCGCCTGGCTCGTAATATGTAGTTCCCAGGTTCGAGTCCCAGCTGGGTCAGCGTTGAGATTTATCTCCGCAAAATTCCCCGCCCTGCCCACGGTCAGTAGGGGACACCGATCGGCTTGGAAAGACCGCCGTCCGTCGGATGGGACGTTAAGCCGTGGCCCCGTGTGCGGGAGAGCCATACCCTGTGCACGTTAAAGAACAGGCTGGATGGCCTTGACGGGAGGCTACCATCTGTCTCCCAACAGCTATTCCAGTGGGTCCCCTCCCCCAACCTTCTCTGAGCCTTTTGGGGTCCATGTGACCTGGCCATTTAGCCCATGGTGTGCAAAAAAGTGCCGCTCAGAGGTAAAACAACCAAACAACCAACCATATTTTCCTTCCTCTGTTTTAGGGAAGGAAAGGAATGAACATATTTCGAGGTGCCATATTTTCCTCCCTCTATTTTAGGGAGGGAAAGAAATGAACATATTTCTAGATACCATATTTGTATCCCTCTGTTTTAGGGAAGGAAAGAAGTGAACATATTTCGAGGTGCCATATTTTCCTTTCTCTGTTTTAGGGAAGGAAAGAAATGAACATATTTCGAGGTGCCATATTTTTCTCCCTCTGTTTTAGGGAAGGAAAGAAATGAACATATTTCGACGTACCATATTTTCCTTTCTCTGTTTTAGGGAAGGAAAGAAATGAACATATTTCGAGGTACCATATTTTCCTTTCTCTGTTTTAGGGAAGGAAAGAAATGAACATATTTCGAGGTACCATATTTTCCTTTCTCTGTTTTAGGGAAGGAAAGAAATGAACGTATTTCGAGGTACCATATTTTCCTTTCTCTGTTTTAGGGAAGGAAAGAAATGAACATATTTCGAGGTACCATATTTTCCTTTCTCTGTTTTAGGGAAGGAAAGAAATGAACATATTTCGAGGTACCATATTTTCCTCCCTCTGTTTTAGGGAAGGAAAGAAATAAACGTATTTCGAGTACCATATTTTCTTTCCTCTGTTTTAAGGAAGGAAAGAAATGAACGTATTTCGACGTGCCATATTTGCCTCCCTCTGTTTCAGGGAAGGAAAGAAATGAACGTATTTCGACGTGCCATATTTGCCTCCCTCTGTTTTAGGGAAGGAAAGAAATGAACGTATTTCGAGGTGCCATATTTCCCTTCCTCTGTTTTAGGGAAGTAAAGAAATGAACGTATTTTTAGGTACCATATTTTCCTTCCTCTGTTTTAGGGATGGAAAGAAATGAACATATTTCGAGGTGCCATATTTCCCTTCCTCTGTTTTAGGGAAGTAAAGAAATGAACATATTTTTAGGTAACATATTTTCCTTCCTCTGTTTTAGGGAAGGAACGAAATGAACTTATTTCGAGATGCCATATTTTCCTCCCTCTATTTTAGGGAGGGAAAGAAATGAACATATTTCGAGAAACCATTTTTGTATCCCTCTGGTTTAGGGAAGAAAGGAAATGAACATATTTCGAATACCATATTTTCCTTCCTCTGTTTTAGGGAGGGAAAGAAATGAACTTATTTCGAAGTGCCATATTTTCCTCCCTCTATTTAAGGGAGGGAAAGAAATGAACTTATTTCGAGGTGCCATATTTTCCTTCCTCTGTTTTAGGGAAGGAAAGAAATGAATATATTTCGAGGTGCCATATTTTCCTTCCTCTGTTTTAGGGAAGGAAAGAAATGAATATATTTCGAGGTACCATATTTTCCTCCCTCTATTTTAGGGAGGGAAAGAAATGAACATATTTCGAGAAACCATATTTGTATCCCTCTGTTTTAGGGAAGGAAAGAAATGAACATATTTCGAGTACCATATTTTCCTCCCTCTGTTTTATGAAAGGAAAGAAATGAACGTATTTCGAGGTGTCATATTTTCCTCCCTCTATTTTAGGGAGGGAAAGAAATGAACGTATTTCGAGGTGTCATATTTTCCTCCCTCTATTTTAGGGAGGGAAAGAAATGAACATATTTCGAGAAACCATATTTTCCTCCCTCTGTTTTAGGAAAGGAAAGAAATGAACATATTTCGGCGTACCATATTTTCCTTTCTCTGTTTTAGGGAAGGAAAGAAATGAACATATTTCGAGGTACCATATTTTCCTTTCTCTGTTTTAGAGAAGGAAAGAAATGAACATATTTCGAGGTACCATATTTTCCTTTCTCTGTTTTAGGGAAGGAAAGAAATGAACATATTTCGAGGTACCATATTTTCCTTTCTCTGTTTTAGGGAAGGAAAGAAATGAACATATTTCGGCGTACCATATTTTCCTTTCTCTGTTTTAGGGAAAGAAAGAAATGAACATATTTCGAGGTACCATATTTTCCTTTCTCTGTTTTAGGGAAGGAAAGAAATGAACATATTTCGAGGTACCATATTTTCCTTTCTCTGTTTTAGGGAAGGAAAGAAATGAACATATTTCGAGGTACCATATTTTCCTTTCTCTGTTTTAGGGAAGGAAAGAAATGAACATATTTCGAGGTACCATATTTTCCTTTCTCTGTTTTAGGGAAGGAAAGGAATGAACATATTTCGAGGCACCATATTTTCCTTCCTCTGTTTTAGGGAAGGAAAGAAATGAACATATTTCGGCGTACCATATTTTCCTTTCTCTGTTTTAGGGAAGGAAAGAAATGAACATATTTCGAGGTACCATATTTTCCTTTCTCTGTTTTAGAGAAGGAAAGAAATGAACATATTTCGAGGTACCATATTTTCCTTTCTCTGTTTTAGGGAAGGAAAGAAATGAACATATTTCGAGGTACCATATTTTCCTTTCTCTGTTTTAGGGAAGGAAAGAAATGAACATATTTCGGCGTACCATATTTTCCTTTCTCTGTTTTAGGGAAGGAAAGAAATGAACATATTTCGAGTTACCATCTTTTTCCTTTCTCTGTTTTAGGGAAGGAAAGAAATGAACATATTTCGAGGTACCATATTTTCCTTTCTCTGTTTTAGGGAAGGAAAGAAATGAACATATTTCGAGGTACCATATTTTCCTTTCTCTGTTTTAGGGAAGGAAAGAAATGAACATATTTCGAGGCACCATATTTTCCTTCCTCTGTTTTAGGGAAGTAAAGAAATGAACATATTTTGAGGTACCATATTTTCCTTCCTCTGTTTTAGGGACGGAAAGAAGTGAACATATTTCGAGGTGCCATATTTCCCTTCCTCTGTTTTAGGGAAGTAAAGAAATGAACATATTTTTAGGTACCATATTTTCCTTTCTCTGTTTTAGGGAAGGAAAGAAATGAACATATTTCGAGGCACCATATTTTCCTTCCTCTGTTTTAGGGAAGGAAAGAAATGAACATATTTCGGCGTACCATATTTTCCTTTCTCTGTTTTAGGGAAGGAAAGAAATGAACATATTTCGAGGTACCATATTTTCCTTTCTCTGTTTTAGAGAAGGAAAGAAATGAACATATTTCGAGGTACCATATTTTCCTTTCTCTGTTTTAGGGAAGGAAAGAAATGAACATATTTCGAGGTACCATATTTTCCTTTCTCTGTTTTAGGGAAGGAAAGAAATGAACATATTTCGGCGTACCATATTTTCCTTTCTCTGTTTTAGGGAAGGAAAGAAATGAACATATTTCGAGGTACCATATTTTCCTTTCTCTGTTTTAGGGAAGGAAAGAAATGAACATATTTCGAGGCACCATATTTTCCTTCCTCTGTTTTAGGGAAGGAAAGAAATGAACATATTTCGGCGTACCATATTTTCCTTTCTCTGTTTTAGGGAAGGAAAGAAATGAACATATTTCGAGGTACCATATTTTCCTTTCTCTGTTTTAGAGAAGGAAAGAAATGAACATATTTCGAGGTACCATATTTTCCTTTCTCTGTTTTAGGGAAGGAAAGAAATGAACATATTTCGAGGTACCATATTTTCCTTTCTCTGTTTTAGGGAAGGAAAGAAATGAACATATTTCGGCGTACCATATTTTCCTTTCTCTGTTTTAGGGAAGGAAAGAAATGAACATATTTCGGCGTACCATATTTTCCTTTCTCTGTTTTAGGGAAGGAAAGAAATGAACATATTTCGAGGTACCATATTTTCCTTTCTCTGTTTTAGGGAAGGAAAGAAATGAACATATTTCGAGATACCATATTTTCCTTTCTCTGTTTTAGGGAAGGAAAGAAATGAACATATTTCGAGGTACCATATTTTCCTTTCTCTGTTTTAGGGAAGGAAAGAAATGAACATATTTCGAGGTACCATATTTTCCTTTCTCTGTTTTAGGGAAGGAAAGAAATGAACATATTTCGAGGTACCATATTTTCCTTTCTCTGTTTTAGGGAAGGAAAGAAATGAACATATTTCGAGGTACCATATTTTCCTTTCTCTGTTTTAGGGAAGGAAAGAAATGAACATATTTCGAGGTACCATATTTTCCTTTCTCTGTTTTACGGAAGGAAAGAAATGAACATATTTCGAGGTACCATATTTTCCTTTCTCTGTTTTAGGGAAGGAAAGAAATGAACATATTTCGAGGTACCATATTTTCCTTTCTCTGTTTTAGGGAAGGAAAGAAATGAACATATTTCGAGGTACCATATTTTCCTTTCTCTGTTTTAGGGAAGGAAAGAAATGAACATATTTCGAGGTACCATATTTTCCTTTCTCTGTTTTAGAGAAGGAAAGAAATGAACATATTTCGAGGTACCATATTTTCCTTTCTCTGTTTTAGGGAAGGAAAGAAATGAACATATTTCGAGGTACCATATTTTCCTTTCTCTGTTTTAGGGAAGGAAAGAAATGAACATATTTCGAGGTACCATATTTTCCTTTCTCTGTTTTAGGGAAGGAAAGAAATGAACATATTTCGAGGTACCATATTTTCCTTTCTCTGTTTTAGGGAAGGAAAGAAATGAACATATTTCGAGGTACCATATTTTCCTTTCTCTGTTTTAGGGAAGGAAAGAAATGAACATATTTCGAGGTACCATATTTTCCTTTCTCTGTTTTAGGGAAGGAAAGAAATGAACATATTTCGAGGTACCATATTTTCCTTTCTCTGTTTTAGGGAAGGAAAGAAATGAACATATTTCGAGGTACCATATTTTCCTTTCTCTGTTTTAGGGAAGGAAAGAAATGAACATATTTCGAGGTACCATATTTTCCTTTCTCTGTTTTAGGGAAGGAAAGAAATGAACATATTTCGAGGTACCATATTTTCCTTTCTCTGTTTTAGGGAAGGAAAGAAATGAACATATTTCGAGGTACCATATTTTCCTTTCTCTGTTTTAGGGAAGGAAAGAAATGAACATATTTCGAGGTACCATATTTTCCTTTCTCTGTTTTAGGGAAGGAAAGAAATGAACATATTTCGAGGTACCATATTTTCCTTTCTCTCTTTTAGGGAGGGAAAGAAATGAACATATTTCGAGGTACCATATTTTCCTTTCTCTGTTTTAGGGAGGGAAAGAAATGAACATATTTCGAGGTACCATATTTTCCTTTCTCTGTTTTAGGGAGGGAAAGAAATGAACATATTTCGAGGTACCATATTTTCCTTTCTCTGTTTTAGGGAAGGAAAGAAATGAACATATTTCGAGGTACCATATTTTCCTTTCTCTGTTTTAGGGAAGGAAAGAAATGAACATATTTCGAGGTACCATATTTTCCTTTCTCTGTTTTAGGGAAGGAAAGAAATGAACATATTTCGAGGTACCATATTTTCCTTTCTCTGTTTTAGGGAAGGAAAGAAATGAACATATTTCGAGGTACCATATTTTCCAGGGGCGGGGGTGGCTCAGTCGGTAGCGCGCCTGGCTCGTAATATGTAGTTCCCAGGTTCGAGTCCCAGCTGGGTCAGCGTTGAGATTTATCTCCGCAAAATTCCCCGCCCTGCCCACGGTCAGTAGGGGACACCGATCGGCTTGGAAAGACCGCCGTCCGTCGGATGGGACGTTAAGCCGTGGCCCCGTGTGCGGGAGAGCCATACCCTGTGCACGTTAAAGAACAGGCTGGATGGCCTTGACGGGAGGCTACCATCTGTCTCCCAACAGCTATTCCAGTGGGTCCCCTCCCCCAACCTTCTCTGAGCCTTTTGGGGTCCATGTGACCTGGCCATTTAGCCCATGGTGTGCAAAAAAGTGCCGCTCAGAGGTAAAACAACCAAACAACCAACCATATTTTCCTTCCTCTGTTTTAGGGAAGGAAAGGAATGAACATATTTCGAGGTGCCATATTTTCCTCCCTCTATTTTAGGGAGGGAAAGAAATGAACATATTTCTAGATACCATATTTGTATCCCTCTGTTTTAGGGAAGGAAAGAAGTGAACATATTTCGAGGTGCCATATTTTCCTTTCTCTGTTTTAGGGAAGGAAAGAAATGAACATATTTCGAGGTGCCATATTTTTCTCCCTCTGTTTTAGGGAAGGAAAGAAATGAACATATTTCGACGTACCATATTTTCCTTTCTCTGTTTTAGGGAAGGAAAGAAATGAACATATTTCGAGGTACCATATTTTCCTTTCTCTGTTTTAGGGAAGGAAAGAAATGAACATATTTCGAGGTACCATATTTTCCTTTCTCTGTTTTAGGGAAGGAAAGAAATGAACGTATTTCGAGGTACCATATTTTCCTTTCTCTGTTTTAGGGAAGGAAAGAAATGAACATATTTCGAGGTACCATATTTTCCTTTCTCTGTTTTAGGGAAGGAAAGAAATGAACATATTTCGAGGTACCCTATTTTCCTCCCTCTGTTTTAGGGAAGGAAAGAAATAAACGTATTTCGAGTACCATATTTTCTTTCCTCTGTTTTAAGGAAGGAAAGAAATGAACGTATTTCGACGTGCCATATTTGCCTCCCTCTGTTTCAGGGAAGGAAAGAAATGAACGTATTTCGACGTGCCATATTTGCCTCCCTCTGTTTTAGGGAAGGAAAGAAATGAACGTATTTCGAGGTGCCATATTTCCCTTCCTCTGTTTTAGGGAAGTAAAGAAATGAACGTATTTTTAGGTACCATATTTTCCTTCCTCTGTTTTAGGGATGGAAAGAAATGAACATATTTCGAGGTGCCATATTTCCCTTCCTCTGTTTTAGGGAAGTAAAGAAATGAACATATTTTTAGGTAACATATTTTCCTTCCTCTGTTTTAGGGAAGGAACGAAATGAACTTATTTCGAGATGCCATATTTTCCTCCCTCTATTTTAGGGAGGGAAAGAAATGAACATATTTCGAGAAACCATTTTTGTATCCCTCTGGTTTAGGGAAGAAAGGAAATGAACATATTTCGAATACCATATTTTCCTTCCTCTGTTTTAGGGAGGGAAAGAAATGAACTTATTTCGAAGTGCCATATTTTCCTCCCTCTATTTAAGGGAGGGAAAGAAATGAACTTATTTCGAGGTGCCATATTTTCCTTCCTCTGTTTTAGGGAAGGAAAGAAATGAATATATTTCGAGGTGCCATATTTTCCTTCCTCTGTTTTAGGGAAGGAAAGAAATGAATATATTTCGAGGTACCATATTTTCCTCCCTCTATTTTAGGGAGGGAAAGAAATGAACATATTTCGAGAAACCATATTTGTATCCCTCTGTTTTAGGGAAGGAAAGAAATGAACATATTTCGAGTACCATATTTTCCTCCCTCTGTTTTATGAAAGGAAAGAAATGAACGTATTTCGAGGTGTCATATTTTCCTCCCTCTATTTTAGGGAGGGAAAGAAATGAACGTATTTCGAGGTGTCATATTTTCCTCCCTCTATTTTAGGGAGGGAAAGAAATGAACATATTTCGAGAAACCATATTTTCCTCCCTCTGTTTTAGGAAAGGAAAGAAATGAACATATTTCGGCGTACCATATTTTCCTTTCTCTGTTTTAGGGAAGGAAAGAAATGAACATATTTCGAGGTACCATATTTTCCTTTCTCTGTTTTAGAGAAGGAAAGAAATGAACATATTTCGAGGTACCATATTTTCCTTTCTCTGTTTTAGGGAAGGAAAGAAATGAACATATTTCGAGGTACCATATTTTCCTTTCTCTGTTTTAGGGAAGGAAAGAAATGAACATATTTCGGCGTACCATATTTTCCTTTCTCTGTTTTAGGGAAAGAAAGAAATGAACATATTTCGAGGTACCATATTTTCCTTTCTCTGTTTTAGGGAAGGAAAGAAATGAACATATTTCGAGGTACCATATTTTCCTTTCTCTGTTTTAGGGAAGGAAAGAAATGAACATATTTCGAGGTACCATATTTTCCTTTCTCTGTTTTAGGGAAGGAAAGAAATGAACATATTTCGAAGTACCATATTTTCCTTTCTCTGTTTTAGGGAAGGAAAGGAATGAACATATTTCGAGGCACCATATTTTCCTTCCTCTGTTTTAGGGAAGGAAAGAAATGAACATATTTCGGCGTACCATATTTTCCTTTCTCTGTTTTAGGGAAGGAAAGAAATGAACATATTTCGAGGTACCATATTTTCCTTTCTCTGTTTTAGAGAAGGAAAGAAATGAACATATTTCGAGGTACCATATTTTCCTTTCTCTGTTTTAGGGAAGGAAAGAAATGAACATATTTCGAGGTACCATATTTTCCTTTCTCTGTTTTAGGGAAGGAAAGAAATGAACATATTTCGGCGTACCATATTTTCCTTTCTCTGTTTTAGGGAAGGAAAGAAATGAACATATTTCGAGTTACCATCTTTTTCCTTTCTCTGTTTTAGGGAAGGAAAGAAATGAACATATTTCGAGGTACCATATTTTCCTTTCTCTGTTTTAGGGAAGGAAAGAAATGAACATATTTCGAGGTACCATATTTTCCTTTCTCTGTTTTAGGGAAGGAAAGAAATGAACATATTTCGAGGCACCATATTTTCCTTCCTCTGTTTTAGGGAAGTAAAGAAATGAACATATTTTGAGGTACCATATTTTCCTTCCTCTGTTTTAGGGACGGAAAGAAGTGAACATATTTCGAGGTGCCATATTTCCCTTCCTCTGTTTTAGGGAAGTAAAGAAATGAACATATTTTTAGGTACCATATTTTCCTTTCTCTGTTTTAGGGAAGGAAAGAAATGAACATATTTCGAGGCACCATATTTTCCTTCCTCTGTTTTAGGGAAGGAAAGAAATGAACATATTTCGGCGTACCATATTTTCCTTTCTCTGTTTTAGGGAAGGAAAGAAATGAACATATTTCGAGGTACCATATTTTCCTTTCTCTGTTTTAGAGAAGGAAAGAAATGAACATATTTCGAGGTACCATATTTTCCTTTCTCTGTTTTAGGGAAGGAAAGAAATGAACATATTTCGAGGTACCATATTTTCCTTTCTCTGTTTTAGGGAAGGAAAGAAATGAACATATTTCGGCGTACCATATTTTCCTTTCTCTGTTTTAGGGAAGGAAAGAAATGAACATATTTCGAGGTACCATATTTTCCTTTCTCTGTTTTAGGGAAGGAAAGAAATGAACATATTTCGAGGCACCATATTTTCCTTCCTCTGTTTTAGGGAAGGAAAGAAATGAACATATTTCGGCGTACCATATTTTCCTTTCTCTGTTTTAGGGAAGGAAAGAAATGAACATATTTCGAGGTACCATATTTTCCTTTCTCTGTTTTAGAGAAGGAAAGAAATGAACATATTTCGAGGTACCATATTTTCCTTTCTCTGTTTTAGGGAAGGAAAGAAATGAACATATTTCGAGGTACCATATTTTCCTTTCTCTGTTTTAGGGAAGGAAAGAAATGAACATATTTCGGCGTACCATATTTTCCTTTCTCTGTTTTAGGGAAGGAAAGAAATGAACATATTTCGGCGTACCATATTTTCCTTTCTCTGTTTTAGGGAAGGAAAGAAATGAACATATTTCGAGGTACCATATTTTCCTTTCTCTGTTTTAGGGAAGGAAAGAAATGAACATATTTCGAGATACCATATTTTCCTTTCTCTGTTTTAGGGAAGGAAAGAAATGAACATATTTCGAGGTACCATATTTTCCTTTCTCTGTTTTAGGGAAGGAAAGAAATGAACATATTTCGAGGTACCATATTTTCCTTTCTCTGTTTTAGGGAAGGAAAGAAATGAACATATTTCGAGGTACCATATTTTCCTTTCTCTGTTTTAGGGAAGGAAAGAAATGAACATATTTCGAGGTACCATATTTTCCTTTCTCTGTTTTAGGGAAGGAAAGAAATGAACATATTTCGAGGTACCATATTTTCCTTTCTCTGTTTTAGGGAAGGAAAGAAATGAACATATTTCGAGGCACCATATTTTCCTTCCTCTGTTTTAGGGAAGTAAAGAAATGAACATATTTTTAGGTACCATATTTTCCTTCCTCTGTTTTAGGGACGGAAAGAAGTGAACATATTTCGAGGTGCCATATTTGTATCCCTCTGTTTTAGGGAAAGAAAGAAATGAACATATTGCGAGGTACCATATTTTTCTCCCTGCAAAGTACCTATAGGGACAGTCGGTCTGTGCCAGTTGTGATGAAGTAGTAGACAGAGGAGGCTGAATATATCCTATCGTGATGAATTAGGGAAGAAAAGAAATGGAACTCTTTCGAGGCACTTATGATACTCCCCACGTCAGATTCCCGCCCTGCCCACGGTCAGTAGGGGACATCGATGGGCTTGGAAAGGCCATCGTCCGTCGGATTCAACGTTAAGCTGTGGCTCCGTGTGTGGGAGAGCCAAACCCTGTGCACGTTAAAGAACTTGCTAGATACCCTTGATGAGAGGCTACCATCTGTTTCCCAACAGTGGGTTCTCTCCCCCAACCTTCTCTGAGCCTTCGGGGTCCTTGTGACCTGGCTATTTAGTCCATTGTGTGCAAAAAAGTGCCGCTTAGAGTTAAAACAAACCAAACCAATCTCAACGTCAGAAGTTTCTAAACCAAAAAACGGAATTGCTTCGCTCAGTTAATCTAAATTCTCAAATCATTTTTATACCCACCAGAGTTCCTCGGATACAATTTGCCAAACATATGGGATCAGAAAAATTATGTATCATAAATTATTATTATGGAAAAACATTTTTTATTGCTTAACATATTAGGACTTTTGTTACCTAACTTATGAGATATACACCGAACAGCCAAAACATTATGACCAGCGCGTCTTTATGCAAATCGAAGCAACTGCAGGTAAACGACCTCCAGTGTGAAGGTCATGAGGCGGTATAAAAAACACCTGATACTGAGCTCTGTTAATCAGTGTTATTCTTGTCCTTCAGATGGGAAAGGCAGCAGACTTAAGTGAGTTTGACAAAGGCCAAATTGTAGTGACCAGACGACTTCGTCAGAGCATTTTCGACACGGCAAGGACATGTGGGGTGCTCACGGTCAGCCGTTGTTAGTACCTTAAAAAAGGGATCCGAGAGGGGAAATACCACGAACCGCCGGTGAGGTGTGGGCCGACCACGGCTCGTCGAAGCTAGAATTGAGCGAATGCTATTCCGTATGGTACGGGTCAACGGAAGGGATATTGTGCATTACTCGCCCGTAATTTGAATGCTGTTGACGGGAGTAATGTGTCACAACACACAGTATATCGAACTCTGCTGAAAATGGGGTTGCGTAGCTGCAGATCGCTCCGAGTGCCCATGCTAACCTCGGTTCACCGTCGAAAGTACCTACAATGGGCACACGTGCATCAAAGGAATCATTGGAAGAAGGTCGTCTGGACCGATGAATCTCGTTTCCTGATGTACCGTGTGGTCTGCCGGGTACGTATGCGTCGTTTACCTGGGGAAGTGTTGGCACCAGGATGCATGTGGGACGAAAACAAGCTGGTGGAGGAAGTTTAATGCTTTGGCCAATGTTCTGCTAGGAAACCCTGGGTTCAGTCATTCATGTGCAGGAAACTATGACGTCTACCACCTACCTAAACATCATTATAAACCAGATATATCCTTTCATGTCAACGGTATATCCCTCTAGTAGTGCCTTCTTTCAGCAGGATAATGCGCCATGCCACACTGCCCGGATTATTCGAGAATGGTTCGCGGAACATGAGGAAGACTTCCAGGTATTCCCCTGGCCTCCAAATTCCCCAGACATCAATCGAGCATCTGTGGTTTGTGTTGGAACAGCATATCCGATCTGCGGTACCTTACAAGAGCTAAACGATCTGCTGGTCACGTGTTGGTACCAGATACCACAAGACACCTTTAGAAATCTTGTAATGTCCATGCCTCGTAGGGTAAGAGCTGTTTTGGAGGCACATGGAGGACCAACCTCATATTAGGCAGGAGGTCATAACGTTTTGGCACTTCGGTGTACTTTTATTAACTTTCACGTATTTTTCAAATTAAGTTAATCATTCTAATTTCGGATACGAATTCTCAGTTTTAAAGCTTTCATTTCAACAAAGAATCTCGTGCTCCGCTCGTGCTTAATTACGACGACTTCAATATCCACCTAGCTCATATCTCGATAAACACAAAATATGACGTAAACAATTTAACAATTCTTATAAAATTATAAACATTTTACTGGGTAATCAGTGAAACAGCTCTCACGACGTACCCGAAAAAAATTTACCAAATACCCCACATTGAGAACCTCTAATCTATATTATTCCCTAGGGTTAAAGGTGAGTTGTTTTACGTCTGAGCGGAATTTTTTTGCACACCATGGGCTAAATGGTCAGGTCACAAGGATCCCGAAGGCTCAGAGAAGTTTGGGTGAGGGGACCCACTGGAACAGCTGTTGGGAGACAGATGGTAGCCTCCCGTCAAGACCATCCAGCGTGTTCTTTAACGTGCACAGGGTATGGCTCTCCCGCACACGAAACCACGACTTAACGTCCCATCCGACGGACGGCGGCCTTTCCAAGCCCATCGGTGTCCCCTACTGACCGTGGGCAGGGCGGGGAATTTTGCGGAGATAAATCGCAACGCTGACCCAGCTGGGACTCGAACGTGGGAAGTACAGATTACGAGCCTGGCACGCTACCGACTGAGCAACCCCCGCCCCCAGGTCACAAGGATCCCGAAGGCTCAGAGAAGGTTGGGTGAGGGGACCCTCTGGAACAGCTATTGGGAGACAGATGGTAGCCTCCCGTCAAGTCCATCCAGCGTGTTCTTTAACGTGCAGAGGGTATGGCTCTCCCGTACACGGGGCCACGACTTAACGTTCCACCTGACGGACGGCGGCCTTTCCAAGCCGTCGTCCGTCAGACTGTTCCTCAGACGTGTTCCGTACTGACCGTGGGCAGGGCGGGAAATTTTGCAACCTCAATGCTGACCAATCTCGGACTCGAATCTGGGAACTGCAGATTACATGCCTGGCGCGCTGCGGACTAATGTGAAGGAAACGTACAGGCAGAGTTTGCGGTCGCTAGCTCTTTTTAATGCTGAGTACATAAGCGAATAGGCACACACACTTTCTTCTTTATATTGGGTTGGGTTGCTTTACCTGTGAGCGGCACTTTTTTGCACACCGTGGGCTAAATGGCCAGGTCACAAGGACCCCGAAGGCTCAGAGATGGTTGGGCGAGGGGACCCACTGGAGCAGCTGTTGGGAGACAGATGGTAGCCTCCCGTCAAGGCCATCCAGCGTGTTCTTTAACGTGCACAGGGTATGGCTCTCCCGCACACGGGGCCACGGATTAACGTCCCATCCGACGGACGGCGGCCTTTCCAAGCCCATCGGTGTCCCCTACTGACCGTGGGCAAGGCGGGGAATTTTGCGGAGATAAATCTCAACGCTGACCCAGCTGTGACTCGAACCTGGGAACTACAGATTACGAGCCTGGCACGCTACCGACTGAGCCACCTCTGCCCCCAGGTAACAAGGATCCCGAAGGCTCAGAGAAGGTTGGGGGAGGGGACCCACTGGAACAGCTGTTGGGAGACAGATGGTAGCCTCCCTTCAAGGCCATCCAGCGTGTTCTTTAACGTGCACAGGGTATGGCTCTCCCGCACACGGGGCCACGGCTTAATGTCCCATCCCATGGTCGACGGCCTTTCCAAGCCCATCGGTGTCCCCTACTGACCGTGGGCAAGGCGGGGAATTTTGCGGAGATAAATCTCAACGCTGACCCAGCTGTGACTCGAACCTGGGAACTACAGATTACGAGCCTGGCGCGCTACCGACTGAGCCACCCCCTCCCCATTCTTTATATATTAGATGGGCTAAATAGCCAGGGTACAAGAACCCCAAAAGTTCACAGAAGGTTGGCGAGAGAGAATCCACTTGACAGCTGTTAAAATGCATACGACAGACTCTCGTTAAGACCGTGCAGCATGCTTTTGACAAAAAAAGAGTTTACAAAGGGTATGGCTCCGTGCAAACGGGGCACGGCTTAACGTCCCATCCGACGGACGGTGGCCTTTCCAAGCCCATCGGTATCCTTTACTGATCATGGGCTGGACGGGTAGTCTTGCGGATATAAATTTCAACACTGACCCAGCTGGGACTCGAACTTGGAAACTTCAGATAACGAATCTGACGCCATACCGACTGAGCCACCGCAACCCCCATTATGCCTTGTGTTTCTCTATTCTGTTGTCCATCATGCGTATGAATTTAATGGGGCGGGGGTGGCTCAGTCGGCAGCGCGCCAGGCTCGTAATCTGTAGTTCCCAGGTTCGAGTCCCAGCTGGGTCAGCGTTGAGATTTATCTCCGCAAAATTCCCCGCCCTGCCCAAAGGGGACACCGATGGGCTTGGAAAGACCGCCGTCCGTCGGATGGGACGTTAAGCCGTGGCCCCGTATGCGGGAGAGCCATAACCTGTGCACGTTAAAGAACACGCTGGATGGCCTTGACGAGAGATTACCATCTTTTTCCCAACAGCTGTTCCAGTGGGTCCCCTCCCCCAACCTTCTCTGAACCTTCGGGGTCCATGTGACCTGGCCATTTAGCCCATGGTGTGCAAAAAAGTGCCGCTCAGAGGTAAAACAACCCAACCCATCGTATGAATTTAAACGTGAATGAATGCATCACGGGAAAGATGTAGATCTCCCATCTCCTCAACACACATGCGCAAAAGCAGTGTTTTTTTTTGTTATTTCTTTATCCTTAAGAGTCGTAGGCAGGAAATGTCACAATTCGACTTTTTCGCTTTCCAGAACACAGTTCTCTATCCCCCCCCCACTACCGTTAGTGTTGCCTCCCAACGACATTTCACCATGGCAACGACGAATCGGACTGTTGGCACGAGTCCACGAGGACGAAAGGGAAGTGGAAGCCAAAATCTTCCTCATCAATCAAATGTTTTGATGCGTTCGTGGAAAATGAATGCGGAACTCCGTTGCTCCGTCGTTATTTCTCGTTTGAGTATCAATTTAATATGTAATCTGGATGAATATATAGTAGTGTATTAATTATGTCTGTCTTTTCGACTGTGCATTACTTTCGTAAATTTTATCCAAAGGAATTTAAATTGATGTTAGTATCGAGGTGAATGTTACAATGCAACTTTTCACTGTGAGCTGGGTACGACTGAGCAGTAGTGGTGGTTGGATGTTTTGACTCCGAGTGGCTCTTTTTCAGCATCCAGTCGGAGCTAATTGGGCAGGCCACAAGGGGTCAAAGAAGGTTCGGTTGATTTACCTCTGAGCGACACTTTTTTTGCACACCATGGGCTAAATGGCTAGGTCACAAGGACCCCGAAGGTTGGGTTGGGTTGTTTTACCTCTGAGCGGCACTTTTTTGCACACCATGGGCTAAATGGCTAGGTCACAAGGACCCCGAAGGTTGGGTTGGGTTGTTTTACCTCTGAGCGGCACTTTTTTGCACACCATGGGCTAAATGGCCAGGTCACATGGACCCCGAAAGCTCAGAGAAGGTTGGGGGAGGGGACCCACTGGAACAGCTGTTGGGAGACAGATGGTAGCCTCCCGTCAAGGCCATCCAGCGTGTTCTTTAACGTGCACATGGTATGGCTCTCCCGCACAAGGGGCCACGGCTTAACGTCCCATCCGACGGAAGGCGGCCTTTCCAAGCCCATCGGTGTCCCCTACTGACCGTGGGCAGGTACCCCGAAGGCTCAAAGAAAGTTGTGGGAGGGGACCCACTGGAACAACTGTTGGGGGACAGATGGTAGTCTCCCGTCAAGGCCATCCAGCGTGTTATTTAACGTGCACAGGGTATGGCTCTCCCGCACACGGGCCCACAGCTTAACGTCCCATCCGACGGACGGCTTCCAAGCCCATCGTCATCCCCTACTGACCGTAGGCAGGGCGGGGAGTTTTGCGGAGATAAATCTGAACGCTGACCCAGCTGGGACTCGAACCCGAGCTAAGTGGATATTGAAGTCGTCGCAATTAAGCACGAGCGGAGCACGAAATTCTTTGTTGAAATAAAGCTTCAAAAACTGAGAATTCCAATCCGAAATTAGAATGATTAACTTAATTTGAAAAATACGTAAAAGTTAATAAAAGTACACCGAAGTGCCAAAACGTTATGACCTCCTGCCTAATATGAGGTTGGTCCTCCATGTGCCTCCAAAACAGCTCTTACCCTACGAGGCATGGACATTACAAGATTTCTAAAGGTGTCTTGTGGTATCTGGTACCAACACATTATCAGCAAATCCTTTAACTCTTGAAGTTACGTGGTTGAGCCACCGCAGATCGGATATGCTGTTCCAACACAAACCACAGATGCTCGATTGGATTGATGTCTGAGGAATTTGGAGGCCAGGGCAATATCTAGAAATCTTCCTCATGTTTTGCGAACCATTTTTCGAACAATCCGGGCAGTCTGGCATGGCCCATTATCCTGCTGAAAGAAGGCACCACTAGAGGGATATACCGTTGACATGAAAGGATATATCTGGTTTATAATGATGTTTAGGTAGGTGGTAGACGTCATAGTTTCCTGCACATGAATGACTGAACCCAGGGTTTCCTAGCAGAACATTGGCCAAAGCATTAAACTTCCTCCACCAGCTTGTTTTCGTCCCACATGCATCCTGGTGCCAACACTTCCCCAGGTAAACGACGCATACGTACCCGGCAGACCACACGGTACATCAGGAAACGAGATTCATCGGTCCAGACGACCTTCTTCCAATGATTCCTTTGATGCACGTGTGCCCATTGTAGGTACTTTCGACGGTGAACCGAGGTTAGCATGGGCACTCGGAGCGATCTGCAGCTACGCAACCCCATTTTCAGCAGAGTTCGATATACTGTGTGTTGTGACACATTACTCCCGTCAACAGCATTCAAATTACGGGCGAGTAATGCACAATATCCCTTCCGTTGACCCGTACCATACGGAATAGCATTCGCTCAATTCTAGCCTCGACGAGCCGTAGTCGGCCCACACCTCACCGGCGGTTCGTGGTTTTTCCCCCCTCGGATCCCTTTTTTAAGGTACTAACCACGGCTGACCGTGAACATCTCACAAGCCTTGCCATCTTGGAAATGCTCTGACCCAGTCATCTGGCCATTACAATTTGACCTTTGTCAAACTCACTTAAGTCTGCTGCCTTTCCCATCTGAAGAACAAGAATAACACTGATTAACAAGAACTCAGTATCAGGTTTTATTTATACCGTTTCATGACCTTCACACTCGAGGTCGTTTACAAGCAGTTGCTTCGATTTGCATAAAGATGCGCTGGTCATAATGTTTTGGCTGTTCGGTGTATATCTCATAAGTTAGGTAACAAAAGTCCTAATATGTTAAGTAATAAAAAATGTTTTTTTATGATACGTAATTTTTCTGATCCCATATGTTTGGCAAATTATATCCGAGGAACTCTGGTGGGTATAAAAATGATTTGAGAATTTAGATTAACTGAGCGAAGCAATTCCGTTTTTTGGTTTAGAAACTTCTGACGTTGAGATTGGTTTGGTTTGTTTTAACTCTGAGCGGCAGTTTTTTTGCACACAATGGACTAAATGGCCAGGTCACATGGACCCCGAAGGCTCAGAGAAGGTTGGGGGAGGGGACCCACTGGAGTAGCTGTTGGGAGACAGATGGTAGCCTCCCGTCAAGGCCATCCAGTGTGTTTTTAACGTGCACAGGGTATGTCTTTTTCCACACACGGGACCACGACTTAACGTACCGTCCGACGGACGTTGGGCTTTCCAAACCCATCGGTGTCCCTTTCTGACCGTGGGCAGGGCGGGGAGTTTTGCGGAGATAAATTCTCAACGCTGACCCAGCTGGGACTCGAACTTGGGAACTGCAGATTACGAGCATCGCGCACAGTTTTTAGAAGACATATGGTAGCTTCCCGTCAAGGCCATCCACCTTGTCCCCGCCCTGACCATGGTCGGTAGGGGACACCGATGGGCTTGGAAATGCCGCCGTCCGTCGGATGGGACGTTTAGCCGTGGCCCCGTGTGCGGGAGAGTGATACTCTGTGCACGTTAAAGAACACGCTAGATGGCCTTGACGGGAGGCTACCATCTGTCCCCCAACAGCTATTCCAGTGGGGCCTCTCCCCACAATCTTTTCTGAGCCTTCGGGGTCCTTATGACCTGGCCATTTAGTCCATGGTGTGCAATAAAGGTGCCGCTCAGAGATAAAACAACCAACCAAAGTCTCATCCGATTACGGTGACCTTTCCAAGCCACCTGGCGCCCTCTTTCTCTCCGAGGTTTAACGGGGCGGGGGGGGGGGGGGGGGGGCTCAGTCGGTAGCGCGCCAGGCTCGTAACCTGTAGTTCCCAGGTTCGAGTCCCAGGTGGGTCAGCGTTGAGATTTATCTCCGTAAAATTTCCCGCCCTGCCCACGGTCAGTAGGGGACACCGATGGGCTTGGAAAGGCCGCCGTCCGTCGGATGGGACGTTAAGCAGTGGCTCCGGTGCGGGAGAGCCATAACCTGTGCACGTTAAAGAACACGCTGGATGGCCTTGTCGGGAGGCTACCATCTGTCTCCCAACAGCTGTTCCAGTGGGTCCCCTCCCCCAACCTTCTCTGAGCCTTCGGGGTCCATGTGACCTGGCCATTTAGCCCATGGTGTGCAAAAAAGTGCCGCTCAGAGGTAAAACAACCCAACTCCGAGGTTTAACGGAGATAAATATGAATTCTTCCACAGTTGGGACTCGAACCTGGGAACTGCAGTTTACGAGCCTGGCGCGCTACCCCAAAATCCAAAGCAAATTACTTAACAATAAAAAAAAATGGAGTATTTTCGTTTCTAGTGTTTTCAACGGTCAACGATTCTAAGGATTAACTACTCTTACTTTGAAAAAAAAAAGAGATATTTTCTAAAGTCTACGAGGTAGCACATCTGCTCTTTCATAATTTACCAGTTTTATTTTCTGCATTATCTGGAATGCGAATTCCCAGGAGAAATCCCCAGCTGCTGTTTTAGACTTCTCCCATTTCTGTTTAGTGACGACGTCCTTTATAAGAAGAGACCTGCTTCTGGGAATTCTGCTGAGGAAATCGAAAATTGGGTGCACGGGGGTCTCTATTTATTCTCTGTCGCGTGACTCTCGAGTCTTGCTCTCTATTTAATAAAGAGAGTTGGGATATTGCAGCGAACCTTCGGACAAAGCACCGCGGGGGAATAGATGAAGGAGGCGAAAGACGTTAGCGTAAAACTGGCTTTTGGTGGAACATAACCTTCGCCTGGTTCCCAGAAAATTTTATTCTGACTGCTAGCGTGTTTTGTGTGAAGTAGTTATTCTGTTTAAACTCTTATTCCTATGTCTGTTATTAACTGTATCCGTCAAATGGGGCGGGGGTGGCTCAGTCGGTAGCGCGCCAGGCTCGTACGCTGCAGTTCCCAGGTTCGAGTCCCAGCTGAGTCAGCGTTGATATTTATCTCCGCAAATTTCCCGCCCTGTCCACGGTCAGTAGGGGACACCGACGGGCTTGGAAAGGCTGTCGTCCGTCGGATGGGACGTTAAGCCGTGGCCCAGTGTGCGGGAGAGACATACTCTGTGCACGTTACAGAACACGCTGGATGGCCTTGACGGGAGGCTGCCATCTGTCTCCCAACAACCGTTCCATTGGGTCCCCTCCCCCAACCTTCTCTGAGCCTTCGGGGTCCTTGTGACCTGGACATTTCGACCATGGTGTGCAAAAAAAGTGCCACTCAGAGGTAAAACAACCCAAGCATCCGTCAAATTGGTAAATCGACTAAATATCTAGGAAGACGAAGATAGAAGGGTTGTGTTGTTTTACCTCTGAGTGGCCTTCTGAGTTTTTTGTACACCATGGGCTAAATGGCCAGGTCACATGGACCCCAAAGGCTCAGAGGTTTGGGGAGGGGACCCACTGCAACAGCTGTTGGGAGACATATGGTAGCCTCCCGTCAAGGCCATCCAGCGTGTTTTTTAACGTGCACAGGGTATGGCTCTTCCGCACACGGGGCCACGGCTTAACGTCCCATCCGACGGACGGCGGTCTTTCCAAGCCCATCGGTGTCCTCTACTGACCGTGGGCAGGGCAGGAATGTTGCTGATGGGGCTGGTCTGACTCAAGGGACTGATCTCAACCAATCACGTTGATTTCATTTCCCATAACGGTTTCAAAAACTCCTACTTGTGTGAATATTAATTACACTTTCGCCGTTAATAACAAAGCAGAAACGAAAAGATTATAACATCGTTAGTGAGTGAATTTAGATGAGAATGGCGATGAGTTTCTTTTTTTAACGCGTAAGTCAATCATCCTATTCACTCCCTCATTTTGGTTGCTCACAGCTGGCTTAGGAAAACATCCGCCAAAAATAGCACCCCGCCGCGCCATGCATTTTAAAGGCAATTTTAAGCACAAAGTTTTACCAACTTGGGCAATTTGGGATGAATAATTTATCAGCACGATATTAATCTATTCTTCAGTGGTTTTTTTCATTGTTCAAGTCTTTTTTTTGTTTCGCTGAACTGAAAAGTTTCCTGTTTTTTTTCTTCTCATTTTTGGGTATTTTTTTTTATTTTACTGTTTACAAGTAGAATTTCGCTACAAGAATTGATTTCTGATTAAATGAGTATAGTTCCTGATAAATGGTGATTAGCTATTGATAATATCGTTTGTTGGTGTGGGGCGGGGGTGGCTCAGTCGGTAGCGCACCAGGCTCGTAATCTATAGTTCCCAGGTTCGAGTCCCAGCTGGGTCAGTGTTGAGATTTATCTTCGCAAAATTCCCCGCCCTGCCCACGGTCAGTAGGGGACACCGATGGGCTTGGAAAGGCCGCCGTCCGTCGGATGGGACGTTAATTCGTGGTCCCGTGTGCGTGAGAGCCATACCCTGTGCACGTTAAAGAACACGCTGGATGGCCTTGACGGGAGGCTACCATCTGTCTCCCAACAGCTGTTCCAGTGGGTCCCCTCACCCAACCTTCTCTGAGCCTGCGGGGTCCATGTGACCTGGCTATTTAGCCCATGGTGTGCAAAAAAGTGCCGCTCAGAGGTAAAAAAAAACCCAAACACCATGTTTAAAATAATTATGAACGTTGTTTTTTCCATTTTTTTTGTCGAGATGTGTGGTTTTTTTAATCGTTTTTGCCGTCAACCCTGTTGTTTGTCATCCAGTTGGGTAATTTTACCTCTGTGTGGAACTTTTTCCCACACAATGGGCTAAACGGCCAGGGCACAAGGACCCCGAGGGCTCAGAGAAGGTTGGGGGGAACGGGTTGTTGGGTTGTTTTACCTCTGAGCGGCACTTTTTTGCACACCATGAGCTAAATGGCCAGGTCACATGGACCCCGAAGGCTCAGAGAAGGTTGGGGGAGGGGACCCACTGGAACAGCTGTTGGGAGACAGATGGTAGCCTCCCGTCAAGCCATCCAGCGTGTTCTTTAACGTGCACAGGGTATGGCTCTCCCGCACACGGGGCCACGGCTTAACGTCCCATCCGATGGACGGCGGCCTTTTCAAGCCCATCGGTGTTCCCTACTGACCGTGAGCAGGGCGGGGAATTTTGCGGAGATAAATCTCAACGCTGACCCAGCTGGGACTGGAACCTGGGAATACCGGGGAATATTTTGCGGAAATAAATCTCAACGCTGACCCGGGGACTCGAACCTGGGAACTACCTGGGAACTAACCTACCTAGATTACGAGCCTGGCGCGCTACCGACTGAGCCACCCCCGTCCCTGGGGGAACGGGTTGGGTTGGGTTGTTTTACCTCTGAGCGGCACTTTTTTGCACACCATGGGCTAAATGGCCAGGTCACATGGACCCCGAAGACTCAGAGAAGGTTGGGGGAGGGGACCCACTGGAACAGCTGTTGGGAGACAGATGGTAGTCTCCCGTCAAGGCCATCCAGCGTGTTCTTTGGCGTGCATAGGGTATGTCTCTCCTGCACACGGGGCCACGGCTTAACGTCCCATCCGACGGACGGCGGCCTTTCCAAGCCCATCGGTGTCCCCTACTGACTGTGGGCAGGACGGGGAATTTTGCGGAGATAAATCTCAACGCTGACCAGCTGGGACTCGAACCTTGGAACTACAGATTATGAGCCTGGCGCGCTACCGACTGAGCCACCCCCGCCCCCTGGGGGAACGGGACCTATTGGTTTGTTGTTAGGAGACAGATGGTAACTTCCCGTCAAAGCCATCCGATGTGTTCTTTAAGGTGCACAGGCTTATGGATCTCTTGCACACGGGGCCACGGCTTACCGTCCCATCCGATGGACGGCGTCCCTTCCATGCCCATCGATGTTCCCTCCTACTGACTGCGGGCAGGGTGGTAAATTTTGCGGAGATAAATATCAATTCTGATCTAGGTGGGACTCGAACCTGGGAACTGCAGATTACGAAAATAAATAAAAGTAAATGACTTCTTTTATGGCGGAGATATCAAGTTCTGTTCAGAATGACACTCGCAATTAATTGTATCCGCCATCTTAACATTTGGCCAGACTTCAATCCAACAAATTACAGAAGTCAACATTCAAGCCATCAAACGAAAGATGAAAAGATTGAGCTAACGTATTATTGGAATCGATAAGGAGCATCACTTCTCCCAAAGAGGAAGATCATCCTGAGAGATAAGTTATCTTCTTTCCTTGAAAAGAGCAACATCACATCTCCTCCAAAAAGAAAGAACATCGCATCTTCCTCCCTGTAACGAAGAACATCATGTCTCCCTCCAAAAGAAATAACATCTTCCCCTTTGAGAAAAACCCATCACATCTTTCCCAGAGAAAACTTATCTTCCCCCAAAAGGAAAAATATCACGTTCTCCCTCGAAAGGAACAACATCACGTTTTCTCCCATAATCAAGATGATCTTCCTCACAAGAAGAAAAATGTGACATCTTTCCAGGAAAAGAAAAAACACGACATCTGCCCTACAGGGAAAACCAAAACCTGAAAGGAAGCTTTTTAAAGGAACAACATCAGATCTTCTTCTTAAAAGAGCAACGACACATCTCCCCCCCCCCCCCGGAAAGGAAGAATATAGCATCTTTCACTGAAAGGAACAACATCACATCTTCTTATAGAGCGACATCACATCTTCTTAAAAGAGCAACGTCGCATCTTTCCCCCTGAAAGGAAGAACATGGCATCTTTCCCTGAAAGGAGCGACATCACATCTTCTTCTTAAAAGAGCAACGTCGCATCTTTCCCCCTGAAAGGAAGAACATGGCATCTTTCCCTGAAAGGAGCGATATCACATCTTCTTTTTAAAGGAGCAACATCACATCTTCTTTTTAAAGGAGCAACATCACATCTTCTTTTTAAAGGAGCAACATCACATCTTCTCTTTAAAGGAGCAACATCACATCTTCTTCTTAAAAGAGCAACGTCGCATCTTTCCCCCTTAAAGGAAGAACATAGCATCTTTCCCTGAAAGGAGCGACATCAGATCTTCTTAAAAGAGCAACGTCGCATCTACCCCCCTTAAAGGAAGAACATAGCATCTTTCCCTGAAAGGAGCAACATCAGATCTTCTTCTTAAAAGAGCAACGTCGCATCTACTCCCCTTAAAGGAAGAACATAGCATCTTTCCCTGAAAGGAGCAACATCAGATCTTCTTCTTAAAAGAGCAACGTCGCATCTACCCCCCTTAAAGGAAAAACAGCATCTTTCCCTGAAAGAAGCATCACATCTCCTTTTTAAAGGAGCAACATCACATTTTCTTAAAAGAGCAACTTCGCATCAACCCCCTTCAAGGAAGAACATAACATCTTTCCCTGAAAGGAGCAACATCACATCTTCTTTTTAAAAGAGCAACGTCGCATCTACCCCCCTTAAAGGAAGAACATAGCATCTTTCCCTGAAAGGTGCAACATCACATCTTCTTCTTAAAAGAGCAACGTCGCATCTACCCCCCTTAAAGGAAAAACAGCATATTTCCCTGAAAGAAGCATCACATCTCCTTTTTAAAGGAGCAACATCACATTTTCTTAAAAGAGCAACTTCGCATCAACCCCCTTCAAGGAAGAACATAACATCTTTCCCTGAAAGGAACAACATCACATCTTTTTAAAAGAGCAACGTCGCATCTACCCCCCTTAAAGGAAGAACATAGCATCTTTTCCTGAAAGGAGCAACATCAGATCTTCTTCTTAAAAGAGCAACGTCGCATCTACCCCCCTTAAAGGAAGAACATAGCATCTTTCCCTGAAAGGAGCAACATCAGATCTTCTTAAAGAGCAACGTCGCATCTACCCCCCTTAAAGGAAAAACAGCATCTTTCCCTGAAAGAAGCATCACATCTCCTTTTTAAAGGAGCAACATCACATTTTCTTAAAAGAGCAACTTCGCATCAACCCCCTTCAAGGAAGAACATAACATCTTTCCCTGAAAGGAGCAACATCACATCTTCTTTTTAAAAGAGCAACGTCACATCTACCCCCCTTAAAGGAAGAACATAGCATCTTTCCCTGAAAGGAGCAACATCAGATCTTCTTCTTAAAAGAGCAACGTCGCATCTACCCCCCTTAAAGGAAGAACATAGCATCTTTCCCTGAAAGAAGCAACATCACATCTCCTTTTTAAAGGAGCAACATCACATTTTCTTAAAAGAGCAACTTCGCATCAACCCCTTTAAAGGAAGAACATAACATCTTTCCCTGAAAGGAGCAACATCACATCTTCTTTTTAAAAGAGCAACGTCGCATCTACCCCTCTTAAAGGAAGAACATAGCATATTTCCCTGAAAGGTGCAACATCACATCTTCTTTTTAAAGAAGCAATACCACATCTTCTTAAAGTACAACATCACATTACCCCTGAAAGGAAGAACATAGCATCTTTTCCTGAAAGGAGCAACATCAGATCTTCTTCTTAAAAGAGCAACGTCGCATCTACCCCCCTTAAAGGAAAAACAGCACCTTTCCCTGAAAGGAGTAACATCACATCTTCTTTTTAAAGAAGCAATTACAAGCATCTTCTTAAAAGAGCGATGTCGCATCTACCCCTCCCCCCTGAAAAGAAGAACATAGCATCTCTCCCTGAAAGGAACAACATTACATCTTCTTATAGAGCGACATCACATCTTCTTTTTAAAAGAGCGACACCACATCTTCTTCTTAAAGAGCAACATCAGATCTTGCCCCTGAAAGAAAGAACATAGCATCTTTCACAAAAGGAGCAATATCACACCTTCCCTGTGGAAAGAGTAACATCACATGTTTCCCCCTGAAAAGAAAAATGCTCCACCCAAATGGTCACATCTTTTCCCCCAAAAGGAAGGACATCTCTTGAAAGGACTGACATCGTCTCTTCCCCGAACTAAAAAAAACATCATTCCACCAAAAAAAAAAAGCATAACGTCCATCCACATCCCAGAGTGAAAAACTTTCGCAGTGTGATGTTAGGATTTGACTGTCGGCATCCTTTACAACCGCCATCCACTGTGTGCGTCCGTCTTATTGAGCAACATCCTCTAGATATGTCCATCCCACACACTCTTGTTGTGGATGACCGATCTGCCAATGACAGCCAAGTCATCATTTCACGCGCTGCATCACAATGCAACACTCGGTGATCCTGTTCAACGGTCTGGCAGTGTATTTGGCCATTTCGGATCTAACTGAGGAATGCCGTTTTTTGTACTGGATGGGCAACTACCCAATAACAAACGAACATAAATCTTTGAAATATTCAGATTAGGTTTTTGCATGTACAGTCGCTCGAAAAAAGTATCCGAACACTACGGTTGATTACAGAATTCAGAAAAAATATCTGGCAACGATTTTTTTTAGAAATTAGTGATCTGGCAACCTTCGTGTCACGTGATTACAGAATTCAGGAAAAATATCTGGAGCTTGTACAGCAACTGTACACGCTCCAGTTTGCTGTGAACGGTAACTGCACACGCTCAATATTTCCGTGAGTGAGCCCACACGATCCAGGTCTTTGTGAACTCACACGATCCAATGTGCTGTGAACATTAACCGCAACCGCTCCAGTTTGCTGTGAACGGTAACTGCACACGCTCAATATTTCTGTGAGTGGGCCCACACGATCCAGGTCTTTGTGAACTCACACGATCCAATGTACTGTGAACATTAACCGCAACCGCTCCAGTTTGCTGTGAACGGTAACTGCACACGCTCCATATTCATTGCATTATATATTCATACGCATTATATATATTTAAAAAAAAATCCAAACACTACGGTTGATTACAGAATTCAGAAAAAATATCTGGCAACGATTTTTTTTTTAGAAATTGTGATCTGGCAACCTTCGTGTCACGTGACACGAAGGTTACCAGATCACTAATTTCTAAAAAAAAATCGTTGCCAGATATTTTTTCTGAATTCTGTAATCGACCATAGTGTTCGGATACTTTTTTGAGCGACTGTACACTCGCTTCGTTCCTGCGTTGCTAACTGTACCTACAGTGGTATATTGCTCTTAAGCATTGTTACGCACTGTTGAGACGGGCGGGGATTGGGTCCACTCGTAGTGCATCAGGCTCGTAATCTGCAGTTCCCAGGTTCGAGTCCCAGTTGGGCCAGCGTTAAGATTTATCTGTGCAAAACTCCACGCTCAGCCCACGGTCAGTAGATGATATCGATGGGCTTTCAAAAGGCCACTGTCCGTCGGATGGGACATTAAGCCGTGGTCCCGTATGCGCGTTAAAGGATACGCTGGATGGCCTTGACGGGAGGCTACCATCTGTCTCCCAACAGCTGTTCCAGTGAGGTCTCCTCCCCCAATCGCCTCTGAGCCTTCGGGGTCCATGTTTGTGGGTTGGTTGTGTTACCTCTGAGCGGCACTTTTTTGCACACCATGGGCTAAATGGCCAGGTCACAAGGACCCCAAAGGCTCAGAGAAGGTTGGGGGAGGGGACCCACTGGAACAGCTGTTGGGAGACAGATGGTAGCCTCCCGTCAAGGCCATCCAGCGTGTTCTTTAACGTGCACAGGGTATGGCTCTCCCACACACGGGGCCACGGCTTAACGTCCCATCCGACGGACGGCGGCCTTTCCAAGCCCATCGGTGTCCCCTACTGACCGTGGGCAGGGCGGGGAATTTTGCGGAGCGGGGTCCATGTGACCTGGCCATTTATCCCATTGTGTGCAAAAAAGTGCCTCTCAGAGCTAAAAACAATTCAACCGAATAAAGACACAGTTCAACTGTCTTCGTAAAAAATTCATTCCTAGATTATTGTGGGACGTTAAGTCGTGACCCCGTGTGCGGGAGAGCCATACCCTGTGCGCGTTAAGGAACACGCTGGATGGCCGTGACGGGAGGCTACCATCTGTCTCCCAACAGCTGTTTCAGTGGGGCCCCTCCCCCAACCTTCTCTGAGCCTTCGGGGTCCATGTGACCTGGCCATTTTGCCCATGGTGTGCAAAAAAGTGCCGCTCAGAGGTAAAAACAATTCAACCGAATAAAGACACAGTCCAACTTTCTTCGTAAAAAATTCATTCCTAGAATATTGTGGGACGTTAAGCCGTGGCCCCGTGTGCGGGAGAGCCATACACTGAGCATGTTAAAGAACACGCTGGATGGCCTTTACGGGAGGTTACCATCTGTCTCCCAACAGCTGTTCCAGTCGGTCCCCTCCCCCAACCTTCTCTGAGCCTTCGGGGTCCATGTGACCTGGCCATTTAGGCCATGGTGTGCAAAAAAGTGCCTCTCAGAGGTAAAACAACCCAACTACGAATTGGCTACCACATTCTGCCTATTGGCTACCACAGTCTACCAATTGATTACTATACTTTACCAATTGGTTTCCACAATCTACCGACATTGGCTATCACACTACTAATTGGTGCCACTATCTAGCAATTGGCTGATTCCTTCTACCATTTGGCTACCACACTCTGTGAAATCTACTCTCAGTGCGCTGGATGGCCTTGACGGGAGGTTACCATCTGTCTTCCAACAGCTGTTTCAGTGGATCCAGAGGTAAAACAACCCAACCCGCACACGGGGCCACGGCTTAACGTCCCATCCGAAGCCCATCGGTGTCCCCTACTGACCGTGGGCAAGGCGGGGAAGTCTTGCAGAGATAAATCTCAATGCTGGCCCAACTGGGACTCGAACCTGGGAACTGCAGATTACGAGCCTCGCGTGCCACCGACAGAGCTCCCCCTGCATCGACAATACAGCGAAGTTATCGTCATTCGGGAAAATCGAGCGCGAGTTGAAATCGTTAATCTCAGCGATTCATATTTCTCCGTCGAACAAGTGAAAAGGATTGCTGTGTGCACACACACCACAAGGCATAGGAGTGGCAGGGCAATTAACTTGAGAGCCACATCTGACGGACGCAGATCAAATCTGCGCCGAACCAAATGGGTGCTCACTAACGAACTGAAAGCTCAACTCAACTCTGATAATTGGACTGGCCGTCAAAGATTTTATGTTATGCGCTAAAATGAAAAAAACGAAAGTGCCGTATTATGTGAATACGGAAAATGGAAGTAAAGAGAGGATGATCTTGGTGGCTCAGTCAGTAGCGCGCACGGTTCGTAATCTGCAGTTCCCAGATTCGATTCCCATCTGGGCCAGCGTTGAGATTGAGGTCCTCAAAAAGTCCTCTCTTTGACCTCGGTCAGGGGCGTGGGTGGCTCAGTCGGTAGCGCACCAGTCTCTTAATCTGTAGTTCCCAGGTTCGAGTCCCAGCTGGGTCAGCGTTGAGATTTATCTCCGCAAAATTCCCCGCCCTGCTCACGGTCAGTAGGGGACACCGATGGGCTTGGAAAGGCCGCCGTCCGTCGGATGAGAGGTTAAGCCGTGGCCCCGTGTGCGGGAGAGCCATACCCTGTGCACGTTAAAGAACACGCTGGATGGCCTTGACGGGAGGCTACCATCTGTGTCCCAACAGCTGTTCCAGTGGGTCCCTCCCCCAACCTTCTCTGAGCCTTCGGGGTCCAAGTGACCTGGCCATTTAGCCCATGGTGTGCAAAAAAGTGCCGCTCAGAGGTAAAGCAAATCAACCTGACAGGATGCTATTGTACAGTCGCTCAAAAAAATATCCAAACACTACGGTTGATTACAGAATTCAGAAAAAATATCTGGCAACGATTTTTGTTTAGAAATTAGTGATCTGGCAACCTTCGTGTCACGTGACACGAAGGTTGCCAGATCACTAATTTCTTAAAAACATCGTTTTTAATCATATTTTTTCTGAATTCTGTAATCAACCATAACGTTCGGATTTCTTTAAATATATATAATGCAATGAATATGGAGCGTGTGCAGTTACCGCTCACAGCAAACTGGAGCGGTTGCAGTTAATGTTCACAGCACATTGGATCGTGTGAGCTCACCAAAACCTGGATCGAGTGGGCCCACTCACAGAAATATTGAGCGTGTGCAGATACCGTTCACAGCAAACTGGAGCGTGTGCGGTTAATGTTCACAGCACATTGGATCGTGTGAGCTCACAAAAACCTGGATCGTGTGGGCCCACTCACAGAAATATTGAGCGTGTGCAGTTACCGTTCATAGCAAACTGGAGCGTGTGCAGTTACTGCACACGCTCCAGTTTGCTGTGAACGGTAACTGGAGCGTGTACAGTTGCTGTACACGCTCCAGATATTGTTTCTGAATTCTGTAATCAACCGTAGTGTTCGGATACTTTTTTGTGCGACTGTACTTGCCTCTCTGTACTAAAATGAGTGGATGTGATACAGGAGAGACGCCCCGAGCCTTTCAAACCATCTCCATTCCCAATTTTAAACCCAAGACGCCCTCTTGTGGAGAGTTTGGTCGAAGTCAGTTGCTATTTAATGGGGCGCTCGCATGCCCTCTAGATGTTAAAAAACCTGGAATATCTTCGCTATTAAATTGCGTGCTTTCTGAAAATAGTTCGATAAATTCTTTTGCTGCTTTTTTTTAACTTTAGAGAAGAGTAGATTTTTTTTTCCAGCACGTTCTGAACGCTCTCAGTAGACTTTGGAGTTTGGGAGAGTGTAGAAGTTGTTTTCAAAGTTTGTTAAAAAATTTTTGGGGAATTTTTTTTATGCAGTTTTTATAGTTCAAAGAGCTTGCAACTCATCCTAAAAGAGCTCTTTTAAATTCCGTATTGAACATTAAGAGTCAGCTTTTTTTTTGGTGGTGGTATTTTGTTTTAAATTTTTTCGTTGTAAAAGTTGGGTTTTTCTAAAGTGCACGGTTTTTGCACAAAATGGGCCACTGCGTGTGTGGGATAGAACACGCTGGATGGTCTTGACGGGAGGTAACCGTCTATCTCCTAACAGTTGTCTCGCGAGTCCCCTCCCCCAACATTCTTTGAGCTATCAGGATCCTTGTGACCTGGGGTCGGGGGTGGCTCAGTCGGTAGAGTGCCAGGCTCGTAATCTGTAGTTCTCAGGTTCCAGTCCCAGCTGGGTCAGCGTTGAGATTTATCTCCGCAAAACTCCCCGCCCTGCCCACGGTCAGTAGGGGACACCGATGGGCTTGGAAAGACCGCCGTCCGTCGGATGGGACGTTAAGCCATACCCTGTGCACGTTAAAAGAATACAGTGGATGACCTTGACGGGAGGCTACCATCTGTCTCCCAACAGCTGTTCCAGTGGGTCCCCTCCCCCAACCTTCTCTGAGCCTTCGGGGTCCACGCGACCTGGCCATTTAGCCCATGGTGTGCAAAAAGTGCCGCTCAGAGGTAAAACAACCCAACCCAACCCCTCCCCCACTATTCTCTGAGCCTTCGGAGTCCTTGTGACCTGGACATTTAGCCCATGGTGTGCAAAAAAGTGCCGCTCAGAGGTAAAACAACCCAACAGAACCCAATCCGTCTCCTAGCAACCGCCCAGTGGGTCCTTGTGACCTTCCCATTTAGCACATAAATATCGTTCGGAACTAAAAACAGCCCAACACCATTTCAGATAGATTGACGAACGTGAAACTGTTTTATTCCTAAGGGATAATTGAGCGAAGTTTATTAATGTGTTTTTATTTCTTTGGGAACCTCGTGCTGTCGTTTGTCACTCCGCCGTGACAGAAGACAATGGCGCGAGTGAATTGGCGAAGTGCCATTGGCTCGCGGCCTTTCCTTTCTCCGTAAGTATCGGTTAAGTCACTCTCAATGAACATTCGTGGGGTGTGGTTGGCGATGTAATGTTATCCAACAATGTAGTTGTCTGCACAATTTTCGATGATTTTCTAGGCGTGTTTCTTTTTCGTTTTATTTTAATATTTTTTTCCTACAGAGGCCTGAGTTGACTCATGTTGGTGGGGCGCCTCCCGTCAAGGCCATCCAGCGTGTTCTTTAACGTACACAAGGTATGGCTCTCCCGCACACGGAGCCACGGCTTAACGTCCCACAATATTTTAGGAATGATTTTTTTACGAAGAAAGTTGAAGTGTGTCTTTATTTGGTTGAATTGTTTTTACCTCTGAGAGGCACTTTTTTGCACACCATGGCCAGGTCACATGGACCCGAAGGCTCAGAGAAAGTTGGGGGAGGGGACCCACTGGAACAGCTGTTGGGAGACAGATGGTAGCCTCCCGTCAAGGCCATCCAGCGTGTTCTTTAACGTGCACAGGGTATGGCTCTCCCGCACACGGAGCCACGGCTTAACGTCCCACAATATTATAGGAATGAATTTTTTACGAAGAAAGTTGAAGTGTGTCTTTATTCGGTTGAATTGTTTTTACCTCTGAGAGGCACTTTTTTGCACACCATGGCCAGGTCACATGGACCCCGAAGGCTCAGAGAAAGTTGGGGGAGGGGACCCACTGGAACAGGTGTTGGGAGACAGATGGTAGCCTCCCGTCAAGGCCATCCAGCGTGTTCTTTAACGTACACAGGGTATGGCTCTCCCGCACACGGAGCCACGGCTTAACGTCCCCACAATATTTTAGGAATGAATTTTTTACGAAGAAAGTTGAAGTGTGTCTTTATTCGGTTGAATTGTTTTTACCTCTGAGAGGCACTTTTTTGCACACCATGGCCTAAATGGCCAGGTCACATGGACCTCGAAGGCTCAGAGAAGGTTGGGGGAGGGGACCCACTGGAACAGCTGTTGGGAGACAGATGGTAGCCTCCCGTCAAGGCCATCCAGCGTGTTCTTTAACGTGCACAGAGTATGGCTCTCCCGCACACGGAGCCACGGCTTAACGTCCCACAATATTTTAGAAATGAATTTTTTACGAAGAAAGTTGAAGTGTGTCTTTATTCGGTTGAATTGTTTTTACCTCTGAGAGGCGCTTTTTTGCACACCATGACCTTAATGGCCAGGTCACATGGACCCCGAAGGCTCAGAGAAAGTTGGGGGAGGGGACCCACTGGAACAGCTGTTGGGAGACAGATGGTAGCCTCCCGTCAAGGCCATCCAGCGTGTTCTTTAACGTGCACAGAGTATGGCTCTCCCGCACACGGAGCCACGGCTTAACGTCCCACAATATTTTAGAAATGAATTTTTTACGAAGAAAGTTGAAGTGTGTCTTTATTCGGTTGAATTGTTTTTACCTCTGAGAGGCACTTTTTTGCACACCATGGCCTAAATGGCCAGGTCACATGGACCTCGAAGGCTCAGAGAAGGTTAGGGGAGGGGACCCACTGAAACAGCTGTTGGGAGACAGATGGTAGTCTCCCGTCAAGGCCATCCAGCGTGTTCTTTAACGTGCACAGTGTATGGCTCTCCCACACACGGGGCCACGGCTTAACGTCCCACAATATTTTAGGAATGATTTTTTTACGAAGAAAGTTGAACTGTGTCTTTATTCGGTTGAATTGTTTTTACCTCTGAGAGGCACTTTTTTGCACACCATGGGCTAAATGGCCAGGTCACAAGGACCCCGAAGGCTCAGAGAAGGTTGGGGGAGGGGACCCACTGGAACAGCTGTTGGGAGACAGATGGTAGCCTCCCGTCAAGGCCATCAAGCGTGTCCTTTAACGCGCATATGGGACCACGGCTTAATGTCCCATCCGACGGACGGCGGCATTTCCAAGTCCATCAGTGTCACCTACTGTCCATGGGCAGGGCGGTGAATTTTGCGGAGATAAATCCCAATGCTGACCCAACTGGGACTCGAACCTGGGAATTACAGATTACGAGCCTGTCGCGCTACCGACTGAGCCCCCCCCCCACCCCTTTTGAAGACTTCTGACTTGTAATTGTTGATCTAATATGAGAAATGGTTAATGGTATTTGATAGTGGGGATTGCCTAGCGATTACGACTACTCAGAATTTTTTAAGTTTTGCAGTAGAAGAAAGTCTATCGCAGTTTCCTACCTTTTAACCGTATTGGATAGAATTTCTTCACTTCTGATTGGCTCTATTGGCAGGTCGCAAAGGCCCCAGAAACCACCTCAGAACAACTGCCAAGCTCTGAAAACTGTTAAACTGGGAAACTGATAGGAGTCTTCCGTCCACGCCCTATAGTTCCCAGGTTCGAGTCCCAGCTGGGTCAGCGTTAAGATTTTTTCCGCAAAACTACCCCTCCCTGCCCACGGTTAGTAGGGGACACCGATGGTCTTGGGAAGTCTTCCGTGCGTCGGATGGGACTTTAAGCCGTGTCCCCGTGTGTGGGAGAGCCATACCCTGTGCACGTTAAAGAACACGCTGGATGGCCTTGACAAGAGGTTACCATCTGTCTCCCAACAGCTGTTCCAGTGGGTATCGTATGCGGGAGAAACGTACCTTTAACGTACCCTGTGCACGTTAAAGAATACACTGGATGGCCTTGACGGGAAGCTACCTACCATCTGTCTGCTAAAAACTGTGCGCCAGGCTCGTAATCTGCAGTTCCCAGGTTCGAGTCCCAGCTGGGTCAGCGTTGAGACTTTATCTCCGCAAAATTCCACGCCCTGCTCACGGTCAGTAAGGGACACCGACGGGTTTGGGAAGGCCAACGTCCTTCGGATGGGACGTTAAGCCGTGGCGCCGTGTGTGGGAGAGCCATACTCTGTGCACGTTAAAGAATACGCTGGATGGCCTTGACAAGAGGCTACCATCTGTCTCCCAACAGCTGTTCCAGTGGGTCCTCTCCCCCAACCTTCTCTGAGCCTTCGGGATCCTTGTGACCTGGCCATTTAGCCCATGGTGTGCAAAAATGTGCCGCTCAGAGGTGAAACAACCCAACTTCGACGGGAGGCTACCATCTGTCTTCCAACTGCTGTTCCAGTGGGTCCTCTCCCCCAACCTTCTCTGAGCATTCGGGGTCCTTATGACCTGGCCATTTAGCCCATTGTGTGACAAAAAAGTGCCATTCAGAGGTAAAGCAACCCAACCTCGACGTGAGGCTACCATCTGTCTCCCAACAGCTGTTCCAGTGGGTCCTCTCCCCCAACCTTCTCTGAGCCTTCGGGGTCCTTGTGACCTGGCCATTTAGCCCATTGTGTGACAAAAAAGTGCCATTCAGAGGTAAAGCAACCCAACCTCGACGGGAGGCTACCATCTGTCTTCCAACTGCTGTTCCAGTGGGTCCTCTCCCCCAACCTTCTCTGAGCATTCGGGGTCCTTATGACCTGGCCATTTAGCCCATGGTGTGCAAAAAAGTGCCGCTCAGAGGTGAAACAACCGAAACAACGCTTTTATATAGCCTGCAGATTGAAATAGAACAAAAAATTTTACAACGTTTCAATATAAAATAGCAACCTTTTTTACCTCGTTTACTACAAGGATCATTTCCACTATTCTACCCAAGAAAGAAAAAGCCATTGTGACGACAACAGCCAGCTATCAGTTGCATTGTTTACTTCAACTCTTTGTCGGGAAACAATACAGAATCCCTCCTCGTCGGTGCAATTTCATCTCTAAACTAAATCTTTCTCCAAGAGAGTGCAGTGAGAAATCAGAGCCAGTGAAATGAAAAAGGGAAAAAAAAACTTCATCCCAAAGAGAGCAACAGAACGAAATGACTGAATCGTAAATATTTGATTTAATGCCTTAGGGCTCGCGATGTGGCAGACATCAATCTTTTAGAAGCTAAGGAGAGAGAGCTCTGAGAGGAGGTCTAATGCAGATGCTGCACTGGACTTTCTTCCCAACTCTGAAGTCTGAGGAAGCTCACTGCAAGTTCTGTTTCCTCTTTTCTGTTTTTGTTTTAGAGTTTTGTCTGAGATAGATTTAGGGTTGAACGTGGCAGTTGGATTTTAGTGTTTCATTTCCCGCCCCCTCCTAAAATTCTCTGCCCTCTTAGCGTGCTCTTTTTTAGAAACTCGTAGCAAAGTGTGCTCAAGAGTAAAAATCCCGGGAAGGAAATAATAGGAGAAAAAGGAGAGTTTCTGTTCGGTGGGTTTAGTAGTAAAAATGATAACGAAATTTAAAGTTCGTGGAAGTTTTCAGTTGCTGCTTATTTACAATTTCTGTCTTTTTTGTTGATGGGCGGGGGTGGCTCAGTCGGTAGCACGCCACTCGTAATCTGTAGTTCCCAGGTTCGAGTCTCAGTTGGGTCAGCGTTGAGACTGATCTCCGCAAAATTTCCCGCCCTGCCCACGGTCAGTAGGGGACACCGATGGGCTTGGAAAGGCCACCATCCGTCGGATGGGACGTTAAGCCGTGTCCCCGTGTGCGGGAGAGCCATACCCTGTGCACGTTAAAGAACACGCTGGATGGCCTTGACGGGAGGTTACCATCTGTCTCCCAACAGCTGTTCCAGTGGGTCCCCTCCCCCAACCATCTCTGAGCCTTCGGGGCCCTTATGATCTGGCCATTTAGCCCATGGTGTGCAAAAAAGTGCCGCTCAGAGGTGAAACAACCCAACGTTAAAGAACACACTGGATGGCCTTGACGGGAGGTTACCATCTGTCTCCCAACAGCTGTTCCAGTGAGTCCCCTCCCCCAACCATCTCTGAGCCTTCGGGGCCCTTGTGACCTGGCCATTTAGCCCATGGTGTGCAAAAAAGTGCCGCTCAGAGGTAAAACAACCCAACGTTAAAGAACACACTGGATGGCCTTGACGGGAGGCTACCATCTGTCTCCCAACAGCTGTTCCAGTGAGTCCCCTCCCCCAACCATCTCTGAACCTTCGGGGCCCTTGTGACCTGGCCATTTAGCCCATTGTGTGCAAAAAAAGTGCCGCTTAGAGGTAAAACAACCCAACGTTAAAGAATACATTGGATGGCCTTGACGGGAGGCTACCATCTGTCCCCAACAGCTGTTACAGTGGGTCTCCTCCCCCAACCTTCTCTGTGCCTTCGGGGCCCTTGTGACCTGGCCATTTAGCCCATGGTGTGCAAAAAAGTGAAGCTCAGAGGTAAAACAACCCAATCTTAGAAATTTGAAGTTTTGATGGTAGGTGTCAAGAGATATTCCACGGACAACAATAATTTACCTCCAGGGATCTCTCTTTGAAGACCAGATTCCCATATGCGCCAGAGGTGGTATGCGTTCTTCGAGATTTCATTTTTACCTTTTCTTTTTTCATTTTATCTTTCATTTTTTTTTTCTTCTTTTATTTTTACGTTTTATGTTTCAATTCTTGCTTCTTATTTATTCTTTGTTATGCAATTTTCTATTGTCTGTTTCTTCCAAACTTTTTTCTTTTTTTTTCATTTACTTCCTTATATACTTTATTATCCTCTTTTTCCTCATCTTCCTCGTTTGCTTCATCCTCCTCGTATGTCATATCTTCGTTAGATTCATCCTCCTCGCGTGTGGTGTGTGTGCATCTTCGTTTGCTTCATCCTCTTTTTGCCTCATCTTCGTTTGCTTCATCTTCCTCGTTTGTCTCATCCTCGTTTGCTCCAACTCTTCGTTAACATCATCTTATTCACTTCTTTATCATCCTCGTTTGCCTCATCCTCAATTCAGAGAGCAGCATTATACGGGGAGTTATAATTAGCCTTCTAATGCTAGACAGTTACGTGTAAGACAGGTAATTTTTAACCGATATTTAAACAGATAACATTTCGTATTAATACAGGGTAATTATGATCTTTACGACGCTAGGAACGAATGTGCTACTCTGACATTACAGATCATAAAAAGGTTGGGGTATTTTATCTGTGAGAGGAATTCTCTTGTACATAATGGGCTAAATGGCCAGGTCATAAGGACCCCTAGGGCTCACAGAAGGTTGCGGGTGAGTGGAACACACTGGACAGCTGTTACGAAACGGATGGTATCCTCCAGGGTGTTCTTTAACGTGCACAGGGTTGGGTTGTTTTAACACTTTTTTTCCACACAATGGGCAAAATCGTCAGGTCACCAGGACCCCGAAGGCTCAGAGTAGGTTGGGGGAGGGGATCCACTGGAACGGCTGTTGAGAGACAGATGGTACTCTCCAGCCAAGGCCATCCAGTGTGTTCTTTAACGTGCACAGGGTATGGTTTTCTCCGCACACGGGGCCACGGCTTAACGTCCCATCCGACGGACGGCTGCCTTTCCAAGTCCATCGGTGTCCCCTAATGACTGTGGGCAGGGCTGAGAGTTTTGCGGAGATAAATCTCAACGCTGACCCAGCTGGGACTCGAACCTGGGAACTACAGATTACGAGCCTGGCGCGCTACCGACTGAGCCACCCCCACCCCAATGTGCAGAGGGTATGGCTCTCCCGCACACGAGGACGCAGCTTAACGTCCCATCGGTGCTACCTACTGACTGTAGGCAGGGCAGAGAGTTTTGCGGTTATATATATCACGCTGACCCAACTGGGACTCGAACCTGGGAACTACATATTAAGAGTCTGGTGCACTACCGACCGAGCCAAGCGACGCTCCTGATGAGAGAGTCCCCGTGGAGTCAGCTGACTTGGAAAAGCGCCGTTCATCGAATGAGAGGTAAAGCCGTGGCCCACTTAGGACATACTGGATTCCTCTCCTGTCTGGGACCTTGGGGTCCTTGTGACCTGGCCATTTAGCCTATTATGTGCCATTTAGCCTATTATGTGCCTATTATGTGTACCGTTCACAAATAAATCAACCACAGGATGGGAGATTAAGAAATAAATGAAAATAATCACGGATTTTGTTGAGATTGAGAATTTTTTTGCACACACTGGACTACATGGCTAGGTCACAAGGACCCCAAGGGTTCAGAGTTCGTAGGAAAAGTAAATCTATTGGACAGTGGGGGACACAATTGGCTCAGAGCCCGCCAGGCTCGTAAGAGTCCAAGCTGGAACAGCGTTGAGATTTATCTCCGCAAATCCCCACCCGATCTTGGAATGGCCGCCATTCGTATGATGGGACGTTAAGCCGTGGCCCCATGTGCTGAAGAGCCGTACCGTGTGCACTTAAGAAACACGCTGGATGGCCTTGACGGGAGGCGTCCATCTATCTCCTGAGAACTGTCCAATGGATCTGATTCCTGCAGACTGCTCTGAGCCCTCGGGGTCTTTGTGACCTGCTCATTTAGCCCATTGTGTGCAAAAAAAAAAGCCTCTTAGAGGTAAAACAAACCATCTGAAGATTTAAACCGTTAAAAGATTTCATTAACAGTGACATTGTTAGTGAGATTTTCCGACAATGTCGAAAGAAAAGACGACAATGTAGAAAGAGAAGGCGTTTGTCCTCAAGGAGGCGTTGAAGCGAACTAATCAGAGAGAGAGAGAGGACATTGATTGGGCACGTGGCCAACGGAGAGGCAAGGGATGTGGATGTTGGCGAAGCTGAAACGTACCGTGAGCAAGATAACTATGAAATATCGGGTGATAAATAGAAGTGGACTTTTGTGCTCTATTTATTCCGTGGCCAAACATCAGCTGAAAATTAAAAAAAAATGGCAGCTTGAAGATTTGGAAAGATGCTTTTTAAAAGTTCACAAAGACCTTAATTGGACTCAAAACACTTTTACGAGGGAGGAGGTGGGTTGGGTTGTTTTACCTCTAATGGCACTTTTTTTTTGCACAACATGGGCTAAATGGCCAGGTCACAAGGACCCCGAAGGTTCAGAGAAGGTTGGGGGAGGGGACCCACTGGAACAGCTGTTGGGAGACAGATGGTAGCCTCCCGTCAAGGCCATCCAGCGTGTTCTTTAACGTGCACAGGGTATGGCTCTCCCATACACGTTCCACGGCTCAACGTCCCATACGACGGACGGCGGCCTTTCCAAGCCCATCGGTGTCCCCTACTGACCGTGGGAAGGGCGGGGAATTTTGCAGAGATAAATCTCAACGCTGACCCAGCTGGGACTCGAACCTGGGAACTGCAGATAAAGAGCCGGGCAAGTAATCTGTAACTTCGGATATATTACAACGCATGTTTCAGACACGTAATCTGCAGTTCCCAGGTTCGAGTCCCAGCTGGGTCAGCTTTGAGATTTATCTCCTCAAAACTCCCGCCCTGACCACGGTCAGTAGGGGACACCGATGGACTTGAAAAGGCCGTTTTCTCTTCTTTATGGAATATCATCGACAAAAACATTTCTTAATCAATCTTTTAGTTATAATCAATCCTTTAGTTTATATTACTCTTAATGCTTAATAGTTGAATCTTAAAGAAGTTTCATAAAGCTCAGCTATTTGGTCTAGTGGTTAGCACGTTGGCTTTATAATCTGTAATTCCTGGTTCAAATCACCATTGGCGAGAAAAAAAAAATTCTAGCTCTTATTCACGAACAATTTCAGTCCTCCTCCCAGTGTTCAAATGGGTAAGACTGTTACCAGGGCCATTTTAGTCTCGGTACATCCATGCTCATTTGGCGGTGGGGGTGGGTGGTCTCGGGATTGGTTGGTTCCCCTGCCAGCCAATCCACCTGAATTGTCGCGGTTGCCAGTTGTATTTGCAGCAGTTCAGGAGAGGTCACACCCCTTTATTCGGAGTGTGGAGGTGGGTGAATTACTAACTTAGGCAACGAAGTTCGTAATTCCATTCGCAACTCAGGGGATTTCTTTTTTTATGCTTCTATTCGTCCAACCAGTAATTATTTCTATTAACGAACCCCAGTACCTAGTACGATGGATAAAAACTGAAATATATTAGGAAAAAATATATAATGGAAACTTTGTTAGGCGGCCGAAGATGTGACCAAACTATTAGGTCACGAAACGCATCAGACCGCAGCTGAGCAGAAACACCCAACAAAAAATGGTAATGCTTAATATACTTTTATAATTAATTGTTATTATAATCAAAATTCATTAATGGGGCTGGGGGTGGCTCAGTTGGTAGCGCGCCAGGCTCGTAATCTGTAGTTCCCAGGTTCGAGTCCCAGCTGGGTCAGCGTTGAGATTTATCTCCGCAAAATTCCCGCCCTGCCCACGGTCAGTAGGGGACACCGATGGGCTTGGAAAGGCCGCGGTCCGTCGGATGGGACGTTAAGCCATGGCCCCGTGTGCGGGAGAGACATACCCTGTGCACGTTAAAGAACACGCTGGATGGCCTTGACTGAAGGCTACCATTTGTCTCCCAACAGCTGTTCCAGTGGGTCCCTTCCCCCAACCTACTCTGAGCCTTCGGGGTCCATGTGACCTGGCCATTTAGCCCATGGTGTGCAAAAAAAAAAAAGTGCCGCTCAGAGGTAAAACAACCCAACCCAAAATTTATTAAAAGGAATTAAAGTACACATATAGCTTTATACCTTACCTGATGGGGGTGGCTCATTCGGTAGCGCGTCAGGCTCGTAATCTGCAGTTCCCTGGTTCCAGTCCCAGCTGGGTCAGCATTGAGACTTATCTCCGCAAAACTCAACAGAGAAGGTTGGGGACCCACTGGAACAGCTGTTGAGAGACAGATGGTAGCCTCCCGTCAAGGCCATTCAGCGTGTTCTTTAACGTGCACAGGGTATGTCTCTCCCTCACACGGACTCCCAAAAAAACCCCGCCCTGCCCGATGGGTTTGGAAAGGCCACCGTCCGTCGGATGGGACGTTAAATCAGCCCCTAATATTAAAAACACTTGTGGATTTGGATTCAGTTGTTTTACCTCTGAGCTGGAATGAGCACACAATGGGCTAAATGTCCAGGTTACAAGGACCCCCCCCCCCAAGAGCTCAAAGAGAGTTGTGGGAAGGGGACTCACTTGACAGCTGTTACGAGACATGGTAGCCTCCCGTCAAGGCCATCCAGTGTGTTTCTTAACGTATACAGAATATGGCTCTCCCGCACACGGGCCACGGCTTAACGTCCCATTCGACCGACGACGGCCTTAACAATCCCATCAGTGTCCCCTACTGACCGTGGGCAGGAAGTTTTGCGGAGATAAGTCTCAATGCTGACCCAGCTGGGACTCCAACCTGAGAACTACAGATTACGAGCCTAGGGCGCTACCGACTAAGCCCTCCTCCCCCACCACCACCACCAAAAAATAAAAATAAAAAAAGAGCTGCGTGTCGAGAAACTCAACTAAGACGGAAGAAAGTAAAGTGCGGATAGGAGAAGCCAGATCCACATGGCAGTATAACATTTCCCCATCCCTTTTAGAAATCTAAAAAAATTCTTGAAAAATGCATAAAATATATATATATAGATTTAACAGTATTTTGTTGGAAATTGGAGTGACATTCCTCTCTCTTCTGATAATGTTGCTAATTTAACCATTGTCGTAACTGCAAACAATTTTTCTCTGCATCGCAGTTCCCAGGTTCGAGTCCCAGCTAGGTCGGCGTTGATATTTATCTCCGCAAAACTCCCCTCCCTGCCCACGGTCAGAAGGGGACACCGATGGGCTTGGAAAAACCGCCGTCTTTCGGATGGGACGTTAACCAAAAAAAAAATTTATTAATCCCCGTGTGCTGGAGAGCTATACCCTGTGCACGTTAAAGAACACGCTGGATGGCCTTGACGGGAGGCTACCATCTGTCTCCCAACAACTGTTCCAGTGGGTCCCCTCCCCCAACCTTCTCTGAGCCTTCGGGGTCCATGTGACCTGGCCATTTAGCCCATGGTGTACAAAAAAGTGCCGCTCAGAGGTAAAACAACCCAACCTTGTGACCTGGTCATCTAGCCCATAGTGTTTAAAAAAGTGCCGCTCAGAGGTAAAACAACCCAACCTTGTGACCTGGTCATCTAGCCCATAGTGTTTAAAAAAGTGCCGCTCAGAGGTAAAACAACCCAACCTTGTGACCTGGTCATCTAGCCCATAGTGTTTAAAAAAGTGCCGCTCAGAGGTAAAACAACCCAACCTTGTGACCTGGTCATCTAGCCCATAGTGTTTAAAAAAGTGCCGCTCAGAGGTAAAACAACCCAATCCTCTCTCTACTGATCCGTTGCTAATTTTAAGATAGCCGTAACACCAAACCGCTTTTGCCTGCATTGCGAATAAAGCGAAAACGAATTAGGATCTACAATCAAAGTCTATAAATATCTGAAATTTTGTCTCGGCATTCAAGTCACCACAGCCACTTATAAAAGATCATTAATCTCTATCAGTTAGCAGAGCATCCGACAGTGAGCACTCATCTCGAGTCGTTGTGTTTCCAAGGCAACGATCATTCCTGCAAAGAGAGACTTCAGTTGGGCATTCAATTGTTTTTTCAACTGTGCAGTGACGTCATCGCCTCTCGCCATTCAGTTTAGATCCGATTTGCTGCTGGTGAAGTGTTCTTTTTCTTTGCTCGACAGAACTACTTAATGATGTAGGTGCAGAGTTTTTATCTTAATTTCATATCTAAGGGGGCAAAATTAAAGTTGTTTGGGATTGTGAGAAATGAAATTATTTCTCTTCGGTTGTTTGACCCCTGGACCAGATTTATCTCCGCAAAACTCCTCCTCGCCCTGCCCACGGTCAGTAGGGGACACCGATAGCCTTCGTAGCGCGCCAGGCTGGTAATCTGTAGTTCAAAGGTTCGAGTACCAGCTGGGTCAGCGATGAGACTTATCTCCGCAAAATTCCCCGCCCTGCCCACGGTCAGTAGGGGACACCGATGGGCTTGGAAAGGCAGCCGTCCGTCGGATGGGACGTTGAGCCGTGGCCCGTGTATGGGAGAGCCATACCCTGTGCACGTTAAAGAACACGCTGGATGGCCTTGACGGGAGGCTACCATCTGTCTCCCAACATCTGTTCCAGTGGGTCCCTCCCCCAACCTTCTATGAGCCTTCGGGGTCCTTGTGACCTGGCCATTTAGCCCATGTTGTGCAAAAAAAAGTGCCATTAGAGGTAAAACAACCCAACCCACCTCCTCCCTCGTAAAAGTGTTTTGAATCCAATTAAAGTCTTTGTGAACTTTTAAAAAGCATCTTTCCAAATCTTCAAGCTGCCATTTTTTTTAATTTTCAGCTGATGTTTGGCCACGGAATAAATAGAGCACAAAAGTCCACTTCTATTTATCACCCGATATTTCATAGTTATCTTGCTCACGGCACGTTCAGCTTCGCCAACATCCACATCCCTTGCCTCTCCGTTGGCCACGTGCCCGAATCAATGTCCTCTCTCTCTCTCTGATTAGTTCGCTTCAACGCCTTCTTGAGGACAAACGCCTTCTCTTTCTACATTGTCGTCTTTTCTTTCGACATTGTCGGAAAATCTCACTAACAATGTCACTGTTAATGAAATCTTTTAACGGTTTAAATCTTCAGATGGTTTGTTTTACCTCTAAGAGGCTTTTTTTTTTGCACGCAATGGGCTAAATGAGCAGGTCACAAAGACCCCGAGGGCTCAGAGCAGTCTGCAGGAATCAGATCCATTGGACAGTTCTCAGGAGATAGATTGACGCCTCCCGTCAAGGCCATCCAGCGTGTTTCTTAAGTGCACACGGTACGGCTCTTCAGCACATGGGGCCACGGCTTAACGTCCCATCATACGAATGGCGGCCATTCCAAGATCGGGTGGGGATTTGCGGAGATCAGTCTCAACGCTGTTCCAACTTGGACTCTTACGAGCCTGGCGCGCTCTGAGCCAACTGCGTCCCCCACTGTCCAATAGATTTACTTTCCCTACGAACTCTGAACCCTTGGGGTCCTTGTGACCTAGCCATGTAGTCCAGTGTGTGCAAAAAAATTCTCAATCTCAACTAAATCCGTGATTATTTTCATTTATTTCTTAATCTCCCATCCTGTGGTTGATTTATTTGTGAACGGTAATTTTTTGCACATAATAGGCTAAATGGCCAGGTCACAAGGACCCCAAGGCCCCAGACAGGAGAGGAATCCAATATGTCCTAAGTGGGCCACGGCTTTACCTCTCATTCGATGAACGGCGCTTTTCCAAGTCAGCTGACTCCACGGAGACTCTCTCATCAGGAGCGTCGCTTGGCTCGGTCGGTAGTGCACCAGACTCTTAATATGTAATTCCCAGGTTCGAGTCCCAGTTGGGTCAGCGTGATATATATAACCGCAAAACTCTCTGCCCTGCCTACAGTCAGTAGGTAGCACCGATGGGACGTTAAGCTGCGTCCTCGTGTGCGGGAGAGCCATACCCTCTGCACATTGGGGTGAGGGTGGCTCAGTCGGTAGCGCGGCAGGCTATTAATCTGCAGTTCCCAGGTTCGAGTCCCAGCTGGGTAAGCATTGAGATTTATCTCCGCAAAACTCCCCGCCCTGCCCACGGTCAGTAGGGGACACCGATGGGCTTGGAAAGGCCGCCGTCCGTCGGATGGGACGTTAAGCCGTGGCCCCGTGTGCGGAAGAGCCATACCCTGTGCACGTTAAAGAACACGCTGGATGGCCTTGACGGGAGGCTACCATCTGTCTCCCAACAGCTGTTCCAGTGGGTCCCCTCCCCCAACCTTCTCTGAGCCTTCGGGGTTCTTGTGACCTGGCCATTTAGCCCATGGTGTGCAAAAAAGTGCCGCTCAGAGGTAAAACAACCCAACTCAAACAACCTATTTATTTAGTCGATTTGTAACAGCATAGTCTTTTCCTCACTCTAGGAGGAGAGCCTTCTCCCCTCCCTTTAGTCTAATAGGATTATGACTGTTATCATATACATATTTCATAAGATCCCTGGGGCCGGGGGTGGCTCAGTCGGTAGCGCGCCAGGCTCGTAATCTGTAGTTCCCAGGTTCAAGTCCCAGCTGGGTCAGCGTTGAGATTTATCTCCGCAAAATTCCCCGCCCTGCCCACGGTCAGTAGGGGACACCGATGGGCTTGGAAAGGCCGACGTCCGTCGGATGGGACGTTAAGCCGTGGCCCCTTGTGCGGGAGAGCCATATCTCTGCACGTTAAAAAACACGCTTGATGGCCTTGACGGGAGGCTACCATCTGTCTCCCAACAGCCTTCCAGTGGGTTCCCTTCCCCAACCTTCTCTGAACCTTCGGGGCCCATGTGACCTGGCCATTTAGCCCATGGTGTGCAAAAAAGTGTCACTCAGAGGTAAAACAACCCAATCCTTTGCAAAGCATATAGTGCTGATTGGCTATCAGAATTAATAAAAATAAATAAATACCCCGTCAAGCAGCAGCTTGCCAGTTTATATACCATAGTAGAGGGTCTGAGAGGATGGCGGGACCTCAGCTGAAAAACCACACACATTCATGCCATACCCAGGGCTCGAACCCAGATCACATTAGAACAGTAGCCAAGCGTGCTAACCACTCGGCCAGTGGACTGCTATATCTACTTGTTTATCAGACCTAGTAGTTACAAACCACTTTACATCTTTTAACATCGCTAGTAGTTCAGCCTGAAATACCGTGGCCGAGTCCGTTAATCTACAGTCCTCTTGAACAACAGGCATCACACCCTTGAAGATAAACATAAACATGGACGCTCCTGTCTGTTCCTCCATTCTAGAACCATCTGTGTATATCTTTAATTCTTTGTCTGAATCCTACGATGGGACCTTTCGCTGGGTTGTTTTCCCCATTTATTAATTTGCTTTTCTATAAGATCATTTTCTATTGTTTCCTCCCATAATTCCACATTCTGTCCCAATGTGAAACTTCTATAAATTGCTGCTTCTTGTTGTATTACTAGTTCTAATGGGAGTGTTCCTGCTAGAACTTGAAGAGCTGATGTAGATGTCGTTTGGAAACATCTTGTAATCCCCAAAAGGTCTAATCTTTGGATTTGCTACAATTTTTTGATCATTCTTATTGTTCCACCTGGTGGCCACCATGCCCCACAGGCGAAGGTAACTATTCTTTCAATGCCCCTCTTATAGAGCTCTTTCTTAACTGTTCCTTTTAAACCCCATGTTCTTGTTAACGTTTTGTGTAGAGGATTTAAGACTTTGGTTCCTTTTAAAACCCATGTTCTTGTTAACGTTCTGTGTAGAGGATTTAAGACTTTTGTTCCTTTTAAACCCCATGTTCTTGTCAACGTTCTGTGTAGAGGATTTAAGACTTTTGTTCCTTTTAAACCCCATGTTCTTGTCAACGTTCTGTGTAGAGGATTTAAGACTTTTGTTCCTTTTAAACCCCATGTTCTTGTTAACGTTCTGTGTAGAGGATTTAAGATTTTTGTTCCTTTTAAACCCCATGTTCTTGTTAACGTTCTGTGTAGAGGATTTAAGACTTTTGTTCCTTTTAAACCCCATGTTCTTGTTAACGTTCTGTGTAGAGGATTTAAGACTTTTGTTCCTTTTAAACCCCATGTTCTTGTTAACGTTCTGTGTAGAGGATTTAAGACTTTTGTTCCTTTTAAACCCCATGTTCTTGTCAACGTTCTGTGTAGAGGATTTAAGACTTTTGTTCCTTTTAAACCCCATGTTCTTGTTAACGTTCTGTGTAGAGGATTTAAGATTCTTGCACACCTATCTTTGATATAGTTGAAGTGAGCTAACCAATTTCTTTTGCCATCTTACCATACTCTTAGATACTTCAATGTCTTAACCACTTTCACTGGTCTACCTTTGAATCTTAAACTTGGAAGTCTTTTAATTTTTCCTACTTTAGGAAGAACTATCATATTAGTTTTCTCAGTGCCGCTCAGAGGCAAAACAACCCTACTGTGTGCACGTTAAAGAACACCCTAGAACAGTGCTGTCCAACTTCTCTAAGACCGCGGGTCATTTTTTCTTTTGTCAATATTTCGCGGGCTTAAAAGAAGATTAGGATAGGACCTAACCTATCCTATTCTTATATCACCAAATATCCATGGGGCGGGGGTGGCTCAGTCGGTAGCGCGCCAGGCTTGTAATCTGTAGTTCCCAGGTTCGAGTCCCAGCTGGGTCAGCGTTGAGATTTATCTCCGCAAAGTTCTCTGCCCTGCCCACGGTCAGTAGGGGACACCATATGGGCGTGGAAAGGCCGCCGTCCGTCGGATGGGACGTTAAACCGTGTCCCCATGTGTGGGTGAGCCATACCCTGTGCACGTTAAAGAACACGCTGGATGTCCTTGACGGGAGGCTACCATCAGCTGTTCCCCCAACAGCTGTTCTAGTGGGTCCCCTCCCCTAACCTTCTCTGAGCCTTCGGGGTCCATGTGACCTGGCCATTTAGCCCATGGTGTGCAAAAAAGTGCCGCTCAGAGGTAAAACAACCCAACCCAAATATCCACAGCGAAGATCAAAATGATCTTTTCTTTAGCGATCAGTTTTGTCTGTCAAAATCCTCGCCATACGCATGCGCAGTGAGAGCTACTCGTGCTGTCGATAGATGCTTCTTATTATTGCAGCTTGATAAAAACATTTGATTGAGGAGGCCGCACTGCACTTAAATGGTTTCATAAGCTTGCCGATCGGCTTAGGAATGTTTTGTAAACTTTATAGAATGAGTAAGTTGAAGATTGCATATCAAGTAAAGTAATATAAGTTGACAAAAAATTATAAGGTGGATTACAGATATTTATTTAAAATTTCAAGTAAAGACTTAATTTTGTTAACGGGCCACAAAAATCCTCGTGCGGGCCGTATGCGGCCCGCTAGTTGAACAGCGCTGCCCTGAAGGGTTGGGTTGTTTTACCTCTGAGCTGCACTTTTTTGCACACCATGGGCTAAATGGCCAGGTCACATGGACCCCTAAGGCTCAGAGAAGGTTCGGGGAGGGGACCCACTGGAATAGCTGTTGGGAGACAGATGGTAGCTTCCCGTCAAGGCCATCCAGCGTGTTCTTTAACGTGCACAGGGTATGGCTCTCCCACACACGGGACCACGGCTTAACGTCCCATCCGACGGACGGCGGTGTTTCCAAGCCCATCGGTGTCCCCTACTGACCGTGGGCAGGGCGGGGAATTTTGCGGAGATAAATCTCAACGCTGACCCAGCTGCCCTGGAGGATACCATCCGTTTCCTAACAGCTGTCCAGTATGTCCCGCCAAGTCCTTGGGGTCCTTGTGACCTGGCCATTTAGCCCATTGTGTGCAAGAGAATTCCTCTCACAGATAAAACACCCCAACCTTTTTATTGATCTGTAATGTCAGAGTAGCACCTTCGTTCCTAGCGTCGTAAAGAAATAAATTTCCATGTATTAATACGAAATGCAACAATGCATGCTACATCATATTTTAGAGAGAGAAGCGATAACCTGCCTTACACGTAACTGTCTAGCATGAGAAGGCTAATTATAACTCCCCATGTAATGCTTCTCTCTGAATTTGAAAGGTTCTCTGGAGAAACGTGCAGGCTCGCAGTTGGTGCCCATTCGATACGCGCAAGCAGCTACATCACGAGGTGTCGCGAATCTATGCGAGACTATGCATCAAATATGTGGCTTGTCTTTGTAGCAATAAGACTAAGTATTGAGAAACCAAAATGCCAGTTATGCACAGTTACCACAAATTGACTATTGGGTACCGGGTTGCTTTTCAGGAAATAGTTATTATTGGAAAACATATTTTGTTTTGGTTTGTTTATTAATTGTCTGCCGTGGATCAATAGACTCTTGGCCGGGCCAACGTTGAGATTTATCTCCGCAAAATTCCCCGCCCTACCCACGGTCAGTAGGAGGGGCGGGGGTGGCTCAGTCGGTAGCCGCCAGGCTCGCAATCTGCAGTTGCCAGGTTCGAGTCCCAGCTGGGTCAACGTTGAGATTTATCTCCGCAAAACTCCCCGCCCTCGGTCAGTAGGAGGGGCGGGGGTGGCTCAGTCGGTAGCCTCCAGGCTCGTAATCTGTAGTTCCCAGGTTCGAGTCCCAGCTGGGTCAGCGTTGAGATTTATCTCCGCAAAATTCCCCGCCCTGCCCACGGTCAGTAGGGGACACCGATGGGCTTGGAAAGGCCGCCGTCCGTTGGATGAGACGTTAAGTCGTGGAGCGGTGTGCGGGAGATACCTACCCTATGCACGTTAAAGAACACGCTGGATGGCCTGGACGGGAGACTACCATCTGTCTCCCAACAGCTGTTCCAGTGGGTCTCCTCCCCCAACCTTCTCTGATCCTTTGGGGTCCATGTGACCTGGCCATTTAGCATATGGTGTGCAGAAAAGTGCCGCTTTCCAACCGAACCGAATCAAACAATCCAACCGAACCTCGGTCAGTATGGGACACCGATTGGCTTGGGAAGGATACCGTCCGTTGGATGGGACCTTGAGCTGTTGACCGTGTGCAAGGTTGTTCGGTTGTTTAACCTCTGAGCTGGACTTGTATACACATCATGGACTAAATCGCCAGGTTACATAGACCCCAAAGGCTCAGAGAACGTTGGGGGTACCCAGTGGACCGGTATTAGGAAACAGATGGTAGCCTCCCGTCAAGGCCATGCAGCTTGTTCTTTAACGTGCACAAAGTCCATGCGACGGACGGTGGCTTTTCGAACTTCATCGGTGTCCCCTACTTACCGAGGGCAGGGCGGGGAGTTTTGCGGAGATAAATCTCAGAGCTGACCCAGCTGGGACTCGAACCTGGGAACTACAGATTACGAGTCTCTCGCGCTACCGACTGAGCCACCCCCGCATCAGGGAACCCACTGGAACAGCTGTTGGGAGACAGATGGTAGCCTCCCGTTAAGGCCATCCAGCGCGTTCTTTAACTTGCATGGGGTATATCTCTCTCTCACACGGGACCACGTGTTAACGTCCCATCCGACGGACGGTGGTCTTTTCAAGCCCATCGTTGTCCCCTACTGACCGTGGGTAGGGCGAGGAATTTTACGGAGATAAGTCTCATCGCTGACCCAGCTGGGACTCGAACCTGGGAACTACAGATTACGAGTCTCTCGTGCTACCGACTGAGCCACCCCCGCACCAGGGAACCCACTGGAACAGCTGTTGGGAGACAGATGGTAGCCTCCCGTTAAGGCCATCCAGCGCGTTCTTTAACTTGCATGGGGTATATCTCTCCCTCACACGGGGCCACGGCTTAACGTCCCATCCGACGGACGGTGGTCTTTTCAAGCCCATCGGTGTCCCCTACTGACCGTGGGCAGGGTGGGGAATTTTGCGGTGATAAGTCTCATCGCTGACCCAGCTGGGACTCGAACCTGGGAACTACTGATTACGAACCTGGTGCGCTACCGACTGAGCCACCCCTGCCCCAGGGAACCCACTGGAACAGCTGTTGGGAGACAGATGGTAGCCTCCCGTTAAGGCCATCCAGCGTGTTTTTTAACGTGCACAGGGTATGTATGTCTCTCCCACACACGGAGCCACGGCTTAAACGTCCCATCCAACAGACGGCGGCCTTTTCAAGCCCATCGGTGTCCCCTACTGACCGTGGGCAGGGCTGGGAGTTTTGCAGAGATAAATCTCAACGCTGACCCAACTGGGACTCGAACCTGGGTACTACAGATTACGAGCCTGGTGCGCTACCGACTGAGTCACCCCCGTGCTCGTGGGGGTCCAGAACACTGTAATAAGTTCTGGTGTTTTGAATCTTCTCGCCCTCCACAGAAAAAAAAAAAAAAATGGGGCGGTGGTGGCTCAGTCGGTAGCGCGCCAGGCTCGTAATCTGTAGTTCCCAGGTTCGAGTCCCATCTGGGTCAGCGTTGAGATTTATCTCCGCAAAATTCCCCGCCCTGCCCACGGTCAGTAGGGGACACCGATGGGCTTGGAAAGGCCGCCGTCCGACGGATGGGACGTTAAACCGTGGCCCCGTGTTTGGGAGAGCCATACCCTGTGCACGTTAAAGAACACGCTGGATGGCCTTGACAGGAGGCTACCATCTGTTTCCCAACAGCTGTTCCAGTGGGTCCCCTCCCCCAACCTTCTCTGAGCCTTCGGGGTCCATGTGACCTGGCCATTTAGCCCATGGTGTGCAAAAAAGTGCCGCTCAGAGGTAAAACAACCCAAACCAACCTGAGCCTTCGGGGTCCATGTGACCTGGCCATTTAGCCCATGGTGTGCAAAAAAGTGCCGCTCAGAGGTAAAACAACCCAAACCAACCTGAGCCTTCGGGGTCCATGTGACCTGGCCATTTAGCCCATGGTGTGCAAAAAAGTGCCGCTCAGAGGTAAAACAACCCAAACCAACCTGAGCCTTCGGGGTCCATGTGACCTGGCCATTTAGCCCATGGTGTGCAAAAAAGTGCCGCTCAGAGGTAAAACAACCCAACTGCACAGGAAAGGAACGAGTGAGCAGAGAACACGTGGACTTTCTTTTTACAGCCGGAGATTTTTCTTCTTTTCTTCCCAAAGTGCTCTCGAACCGTTTCATCTGCTGCAAGTCTCGAAAAGGCCATTGTCGACAGATAAGAAATAAATCGACGGGGAACAAAAAAAGGAAGGACAGCAGCGCCACGGTGCGTTAGTCGATAACAGAAGGAATCGGCTGCCGCTTCTTCTTTCGACCGATGGTGTGTCTCCTTGTGCAGACCTTAAAACCGCAACCGTCAGCGAAACTACAATAAAAGAGTTGAATGAATCGCAGCTCACCATTTCCCCTTCTTGATTTTATTGTCAGTGCTCACCACTACAAAGACCGACAATTGGTGGCAGCAACATCAGAGAGAAAGTCCTCTCCTGTGGAATGGTCAGATTTTGTACACCGCCTTGCCAAAATAATTAGTTCTCGCTGAAATGACGTGTAAGTTCTGTGACTTCGAGGCTCTATAATTCAATTAAATTTCCATTCTAGATATGTATCAATACAAAATTATAATGAGATATATCCAGCTAAAGTAATTGAATACTTGAGCGCTGGTGTATAATTAAAAAAGAAAAAAAAAATAACGTGGCAGCAGTTGGTAATTGGACCAATTCTATGATGTACACCAGGGGTGTCAAACTCAATCTTTCTTTCGAAGTATATCAACGGGCCAGGATTCAATTAAACACTAATTTTATATAAAAAAAATCTTTTATTTAAATTTAAAGTATACGTCAAAATTAAAATGGCGTTAATTCATAACGGTTAAAAAACAGCGCATTATTTCAAAGATCCAGATACGTGACATCTTTTCTGTAATCTGTACCTATGTGTATAGAAATATTATTCATGAAATTCGAGTATTATTAATTGAGGTCGCGGGCCGCATCTTTGACATGCCTGAAGTAGACAGTCAAATATTAGTTTTGCATTGAATATTGGAGGCGGGGGTGGCTCAGTCGGTAGCTCGCCAGACTCGTAATCTGTAGTTCCGAGGTTCGAGTCTCAGCTGGGTCAGCGTTGAGATTTATCTCCGCAAAATTCCCCGCCCTGCCCACGGTCAGTAGGGGACACCGATGGGCTTGGAAAGGCCGCCGTCCGTCGGATGGGACGTTAAGAGAGTTCGTGTGCGGAGAGAGCCATACCCTGTGCACGTTAAAGAACACCCTGGATGGCCTTGACGGGAGGCTACCATCTGTCTCCCAACAGCTGTTCCAGTGAGTCCCCTCCCCCAACCTTCTCTGAGCCTTCGGGGCCATGTGACCTGGCCATTTAGCCCATGGTGTGCAAAAAGTGCGGCTCAGAGGTGAAACAACCCAACGTTAAAGAACACGCTGTATGACATTGACGTGAGGCTACCATCTGTCTCCCAACAGCTGTTCCAGTGGGTCCCCTCCCCCAACCTTCTCTGAGCCTTCGGGGTCCATGTGACCTGGCCATTTAGCCCATGGTGTGCAAAAAAGTGCCGCTCCGAGGTAAAACAACCCAACCCAAATGCATAGAATATTCATTCATTGTTCATAATCCATTCACAAAGAGATTGTAATTTTGTTCATTGTTTCTGGAACACTGTTATATAATTCAGGTCCACTATAGTTTATATTGTTGGGTTGGGTTGTTTTACCTCTGAGCGGCACTTTTTTGCACACCATGGACTAAATGGCCAGGTCACATGGACCCCGAAGGCTCAGAGAAGGTTGGGGGAGGGGACCCACTGGAACAGCTGTTGGGAGGCAGATGGTAGCCTCCCGTCAAGGCCATCCAGCGTGTTCTTTAACGTGCACAGGGTATGGCTCTCTCAGCACACGAAACCACAGCTTAATGTCCTATCCGATGGACGGCGACATTTCCAAGCCCATCAGTGTCCCCACTGACCGTGGGTAGGGGGGGGGGAGTTTTGCGGAGATAAATCTCAACGCTGACTCAGCTGGGACTCGAACCTGGGGACTACAAATTACGAGCCTGGCGCGCTACAGACTGAGCCACCCCCCGCCCCTATATAGTTTATACATACGCTTGCTTTGATATGCGTGGTATTTGCAATTTCAATGATGAATCTCTAAGTGGTATGTATATATATATGTCTGTCGAACCTGAAATTGAAGTGGACTAATTCAATAACTCTTAAAATGTAAACTTCAGACACTGTCAATAAGCCCAATTTCTTGAATGTGCGATTCAGAGATCTTTAATTGTCGATAATTCTAACAATAAATTTTTGCAGAATGAACAGCCTGTTTAAATTTGTTTCTGAAGCTCCGCCCCTCCAGGATTTTACTTCATATTGTAGCTGACTATATACAGAAACAAAATATAACATTTTTAAACTTGTTTTATCGAGTAAGAATCTGAAAAGCATTTATAGCAAAATTTAACACATTGTCTTATCAACAGCATAATCAGTGTGATAACTTCTAAAATATGCATTTAGTAAAAAGGTAAATTAAAGATCGTAATCAGGTCTATTTTAATCTCGATTTCCAACCACATTCGTTCGGTATTTAAAGAATTATGGAATGTTGAATATTTCACAACAGTTATGCATCATAAGAATTTACCTCAGATTTTAATTAAATTTAATAAAATAAAGATTTTAGAACTTTGCATAAAGACTATTTTCATTATTAGATAATCATGAATCATCAACAAAACAAGACAGTTCATTGTCAAATGTTTCCAACTTCCAAAACTCTTTCAATAATGAACGAATATTGTTGAAAATCGAGATTCAAATAGATTTGATTATGATCTTTAATTTATCTTCAATCACATTTTCCAGTTAAATGCATATTTTAGAAGATAGAGCTTATAGAGCTGTGGCTCTTTCGCACAGAGCCACGGCTTAACGTCCCATCCGACGGATGCCGGCTTTTCCAAGCCCATCGCTGTGCCCTACTGACCGACCGGGGGGGGGGGGGGAGTGTTGTGGAGATAAATCTTAACGCAGGACTCGAACCTTGGAACTGCAGTGACATGCCTAGCGCTGTTAAGATACACCCTGGATGGCTTTGACGCGGAGGCTTCCATCAGTCTGTTTACAGCTGCCGAGTAGATCCCTTTCTCTGAGCCCTTAGGGTCCTTGTAACCTTGCCATTTAGTCCATTGCGTGTTAAGAGACACCCTTAATGGCTTTGACGCGGAGGCTTCCATCAGTCTGTTTACAGCTGCCAAGTAGATCCCTGCCATTTAGTCCATTGCGCGTTAACAGACACCTTGGATGGCTTTGACGCGGAGGCTTCCATCAGTCTGTGTACAGCTGCTGAGTAGATCCCTTTCTCTGAGCCCTTGGGGTCCTTCTAACCTTGCCATTTACTCCATTGCGTGTTAACAGACACCCTGGATGGCTTTGACGCGGAGGCTTCCATCAGTCTGTTTACAGCTGCCGAGTAGATCCCTTTCTCTGAGCCCTTGGGGTCCTTGTAACCTTGCCATTTAGTCCATTGCGTGTTAAGAGACACCCTGGATGGCTTTGACGCGGAGGCTTCCATCAGTCTGTTTACAGCTGCCGAGTAGATCCCTTTCTCTGAGCCCTTGGGGTCCTTGTAACCTTGCCATTTACTCCATTGCGTGTTAACAGACACCCTGGATGGCTTTGACGCGGAGGCTTCCATCAGTCTGTTTACAGCTGCCAAGTAGATCCCTGCCATTTAGTCCATTGCGTGTAAAACGTGCCATCAGAGGTAAAACAACACAATAGGCAGATACCAATGTGGAAAAAAAACGTTTCCATCAAAAATTGCCAGAATTAACTGACCGATTCGTCAAAGAAAAGTCCCCTGTCGTGAGCGCTTTTCTCTCTGGTTTCGAAACAGCCCCGCAACCTTCGGCCATTGTAATGTCGCGGACGGTCGGGCAGCCCGCCCACGTGACCTTCAGACAAGTGGACGTTCAACCTGGCCAGCTGACGGATATCGCTCTCTGACGTCATCGCACGTGACACTTAATCCGTTTTCAGGATCACGCGACTCTTTCCTTTTGGTGACTCACGGGAACATTTTGCACACCGAGAAATACAGATAGAGGGATAAATATAAAAGCATTGAACATTATGTCAAATGGGAATCAAACTTCGAAGCACTATAACTTCTAAAATATGCATTTAATTGGAAAATGTGACTGAAGATAAATTAAAGATCATAATCAAATCTATTTGAATCTCGATTTTCAACAATATTCGTTCATTATTGAAAGAGTTTTGGAAGTTGGAAATATTTCATAAAGGTAATGGAGCGTTAAACCGTGGCCCCGTGTGCATTTATAGAATATGGCTGGATGGACTTGACGGGAGGCTACCGTCTGTCTCCTAACAGATATCCAATACATCCCCTCCCTCGCAACCTGCTCCCTTGGGGTCTTTATCCTGGGTTGGATTGGGTTGTTTTACCTCTGAGCGGCACTTTTTTGCACACTTTGGGCTAAATGGCCAGGCCACAAGGACCCCGAAGGCTCAGAGAAGGTTGGGGGAGGGGACCCACTGGAACAGCTGTTGGGAGACAGATGGTAGCCTCCCGTCAAGGCCATCCAGCGTGTTCTTTAACGTGCACAGGGTATGGCTCTCCCGCACACGGGGCCACGGCTTAACGTCCCATCCGACGGACGGCGGCCTTTTCAAGCCCATCGGTATCCCCTACTGACCGTGGGCAGGGCGGGGAATTTTTGCGGAGATAAATCTCAACGCTGACCCAGCTGGGACTCGAACCTGGGAACTGCAGATTGCGAGCCTGGCGCGCTACCGACTGAGCCACCCCCGCCCCCATATCCTGGCCATTTAGCCCAATGATTCCTAACCGGTGTGCCGTTTCCAAGGTCCAGGTGTGGCGCGGAAATATAAGAAAAAAAATAGTACTAGTAACAATTTGTGTTCTGTTAGTACCTTTTACTATATATTTGTACTATTTCACAGTTTTTTTTCTTTTCTTACGATTTTATTATTTTCTGTCAGTTGTTGATCTTAATAAGGGTTGGGTCACCAGGTCACATGGATCCCGAAGGCTCAGAGAAGGTTGGGGGAGGGGACCCATTGGATATCAGTTAGGAGACAGATGGTAGCCTCCCGTCAAGGCCACCAAGCATGTTCTTTGACGTGCACAGGGTATGGCTACCTCCAGCACACGGGGCCACGACTTGACATCTCATCCGACGGACGGCGGCCTTTCCAAGCCCATCGGTGTCCCCTACTGACCGTGGGCAGGGCGGGGAATTTTGCGGAGATAAATCTCAACGCTGACCCAGGTTGGACTCGAACCTGGGAACTACAGATTACGAGACTGGCGTGCTACCGACTGAGCCACCCCCGCCCCAATGCATCATAAGAATTTACCTCACAAATTAATTAAAACTTTAAAAATAAGTATTATTTAAAACTATTTAATAAAATAAATAAGAGATTTTAGAAGTTTGCATAATATAATTATATATAATTATTTGTTATTATTGTTAAGTATTCTAACGTCTATAAGTCTTAATATATTGAGCGAATATTGTTGAAAATCGAGATTTAAATAGATTTGATATTTAAATAGATAGGATGTTTTTTTTTCTTGTGTTGTTTTTCAGCTGAGGTCTCGCCATCCTCTTAGATCTTCTCTGTATCATTATATCGACAGGCTCGTGTCAGATTTCTCTGCCATTTGGGGTCCTTGTGACCTGGCCATTTAGCAAATTGTGTGCAAAAAAAGTGCCTCTCAGAGATCAAAACAACCCAATCCAACTGAAAACTCGAAACGAAATATGTTTGTTAAGCAATAACTTACGTCAATCCGGATTACTGTTATCCGAGGGGCGGGGGTGGCTCAGTCGGTAGCGCGCCAGGCTCGTAATCTGTAGTTCCCAGGTTCGAGTCCCAGCTGGGTCAGCGTTGAGATTTATTTCCGCAAAATTCCCCGCCCTGGCTACGGCTAGTAGGGGACACCGATGGGCTTGGAAATGCCGCAGTCCGTCGGATGGGACGTTAAGCCGTGTCTCCGTGTTCGGGAGAGCCATACCCTGTGCACGTTAAAGAACACGCTGGATGGCCTTGACGGGAGGCTACCATCTGTCTCCCAACAGCTGTTCCAGCGGGTCCCCTCCACCAACCTTCTGTGCGCCTTCGGGTTCCATGTGACCTGGCCATTTAGCCCATGGTGTGCAAAAAAGTGCCGCTCAGAGGTAAAACAACCCAATTCAACTGTTTTCCGAATTAACTAGAGTTTACTGTACATAATGTATTTAATTTTATTGTCAATCAATCTCACTATTTTTTTAACCCAGACGAGTTATTGCAGTTGGGTTATAAAGAGCATTTCACATGCAAACGTGTATATTCTTCGTTCATTTGCATAAATATTAAAATATTAAACGTAATAAATAATGAAATTTTCGAAAACCAGCTCATAATAAAAACGGTAAATTTTTTCATCGTTCCAGTTCAAATAGAAAACAACAAATACTAAATAATGGCCTACTGCACTTGTTCTCAAACTTTTATGCTTCACGTATCCCCTGGAAATGTGTATATAAGTGGCGTACCCCTTGTGTAGATAGATAAAACTATAGTTACAGTATAACAATGGGAATGAAATAAAACATATATATCAGTGGTTCTTAACCTTTTATGCTTCACGTACCCCCTGGAAATGTGTATGTAACTGGCGTACCCCTTGTATAGATAGATAAAACTATAGTTATAGTATAACAATGGGAATAAAATAAAACCTATATATCAGTGGTTCTCAACCTTTTATGCTTCACGTACCCCCTGAAAATGTGTATGTAACTGGCGTACCCTTTGTATAGATAGATAAAACTATAGTTATAGTATAACAATGGGAATGAAATAAAACATATATATCAGTGGTTCTTAACCTTTTATGCTTCACGTACCCCCTGGAAATGTGTATGTAACTGGCGTACCCCTTGTGTAGATAGATAAAACTATAGTTATAGTATAACAATGGGAATGAAATAAAACATATATATCAGTGGTTCTCAACCTTTTATGCATCACGTATCCCCTGGAAATGTGTATGTAACTGGCGTACCCTTTGTATAGATAGATAAAACTATAGGTATAGTATAACAATGGGAATGAAATAAAACATATATATCAGTGGTTCTTAACCTTTTATGCTTCACGTACCCCCTGGAAATGTGTATGTAACTGGCGTACCCCTTGTGTAGATAGATAAAACTATAGTTACAGTATAACAATGGGAATGAAATAAAACATATATATCAGTGGTTCTTAACCTTTTATGCTTCACGTACCCCCTGGAAATGTGTATGTAACTGGCGTACCCCTTGTATAGATAGAAAAAACTATAGTTATAGTATAACAATGGGAATGAAATAAAACATATATATCAGTGGTTCTCAACCTTTTATGCTTCACGTATCCCCTGGAAATGTGTATGTAACTGGCGTACCCTTTGTATAGATAGATAAAACTATAGTTATAGTATAACAATGGGAATGAAATAAAACATATATATCAGTGGTTCTTAACCTTTTATGCTTCACGTACCCCCTGGAAATGTGTATGTAACTGGCGTACCCCTTGTGTAGATAGATAAAACTATAGTTACAGTATAACAATGGGAATGAAATAAAACATATATATCAGTGGTTCTTAACCTTTTATGCTTCACGTACCCCCTGGAAATGTGTATGTAACTGGCGTACCCCTTGTATAGATAGATAAAACTATAGTTATAGTATAACAATGGGAATGAAATAAAACATATATATCAGTGGTTCTCAACCTTTTATGCTTCACGTACCCCCTGGAAATGTGTATGTAACTGGCGTACCCTTTGTATAGATAGATAAAACTATAGTTATAGTATAACAATGGAAATAAAATAAAACACATATATCAGTGGTTCTCAACCTTTTATGCTTCACGTACCCCCTGGAAATGTGTATGTAACTGGCGTACCCCTTGTATAGATAGATAAAACTATAGTTATAGTATAACAATGGGAATGAAATAAAACATATATATCAGTGGTTCTTAACCTTTTATGCTTCACGTACCCCCTGGAAATGTGTATGTAACTGGCGTACCCCTTGTATAGATAGATAAAACTATAGTTATAGTATAACAATGGGAATGAAATAAAACATATATATCAGTGGTTCTTAACCTTTTATGCTTCACGTACCCCCTGGAAATGTGTATGTAACTGGCGTACCCCTTGTATAGATAGATAAAACTATAGTTATAGTATAACAATGGGAATGAAATAAAACATATATATCAGTGGTTCTTAACCTTTTATGCTTCACGTACCCCCTGGAAATGTGTATGTAACTGGCGTACCCCTTGTATAGATAGATAAAACTATAGTTATAGTATAACAATGGGAATGAAATAAAACATATATATCAGTGGTTCTTAACCTTTTATGCTTCACGTACCCCCTGGAAATGTGTATGTAACTGGCGTACCCCTTGTATAGATAGATAAAACTATAGTTATAGTATAACAATGGGAATGAAATAAAACATATATATCAGTGGTTCTTAACTTTTATGCTTCACGTACCCCCTGGAAATGTGTATGTAACTGGCGTACCCCTTGTATAGATAGATAAAACTATAGTTATAGTATAACAATGGGAATGAAATAAAACATATATATCAGTGGTTCTTAACCTTTTATGCTTCACGTACCCCCTGGAAATGTGTATGTAACTGGCGTACCCCTTGTATAGATAGATAAAACTATAGTTATAGTATAACAATGGGAATGAAATAAAACATATATATCAGTGGTTCTCAACCTTTTATGCTTCACGTACCCCCTGGAAATGTGTATGTAACTGGCGTACCCCTTGTATAGATAGATAAAACTATAGTTATAGTATAACAATGGGAATGAAATAAAACATATATATCAGTGGTTCTTAACCTTTTATGCTTCACGTACCCCCTGGAAATGTGTATGTAACTGACGTACCCCTTGTATAGATAGATAAAACTATAGTTATAGTATAACAATGGGAATGAAATAAAACATATATCAGTGGTTCTCAACCTTTTATGCTTCACGTACCCCCTGGAAATGTGTATGTAACTGGCGTACCCCTTGTATAGATAGATAAAACTATAGTTATAGTATAACAATGGGAATGAAATAAAACATATATATCAGTGGTTCTTAACCTTTTATGCTTCACGTACCCCCTGGAAATGTGTATGTAACTGACGTAACCCTTGTATAGATAGATAAAGCTATAGTTATAGTATAACAATGGGAATGAAATAAAACATATATATCAGTGGTTCTCAACCTTTTATGCTTCACGTACCCCCTGGAAATGTGTATGTAACTGGCGTACCCCTTGTATAGATAGATAAAACTATAGTTATATTACAATAATGGGAATAAAATAAAACATATATATCAGTGGTTCTTAACCTTTTATGCTTCACGTACCCCCAGGAAATGTGTATGTAACTGGCGTACCCCTTGTATAGATAGATAAAACTATAGTTATAGTATAACAATGGGAATGAAATAAAACATATATATCAGTGGTTCTTAACCTTTTATGCTTCACGTACCCCCTGGAAATGTGTATGTAACTGGCGTACCCCTTGTATAGATAGATAAAACTATAGTTATAGTATAACAATGGGAATGAAATAAAACATATATATCAGTAGTTCTCAACCTTTTATGCTTCACGTACCCCCTGGAAATGTGTATGTAACTGGCGTACCCCTTGCATAGATAGATATAACTATAGTTATAGTATAACAATGGGAATGAAATAAAACATATATATCAGTAGTTCTCAACCTTTTATGCTTCATGTATCCCCTGGAAATGTGTATGTAACTGGCGTACCCCTTGTATAGATAGATAAAACTATAGTTATAGTATAACAATGGGAATGAAATAAAACATATATATCAGTGGTTCTTAACCTTTTATGCTTCACGTACCCCCTGGAAATGTGTATGTAACTGACGTACCCCTTGTATAGATAGATAAAACTATAGTTATAGTATAACAATGGGAATGAAATAAAACATATATCAGTGGTTCTCAACCTTTTATGCTTCACGTACCCCCTGGAAATGTGTATGTAACTGGCGTACCCCTTGTATAGATAGATAAAACTATAGTTATAGTATAACAATGGGAATGAAATAAAACATATATATCAGTGGTTCTTAACCTTTTATGCTTCACGTACCCCCTGGAAATGTGTATGTAACTGACGTACCCCTTGTATAGATAGATAAAGCTATAGTTATAGTATAACAATGGGAATGAAATAAAACATATATATCAGTGGTTCTCAACCTTTTATGCTTCACGTACCCCCTGCAAATGTGTATGTAACTGGCGTACCCCTTGCATAGATAGATATAACTATAGTTATAGTATAACAATGGGAATGAAATAAAACATATATATCAGTAGTTCTCAACCTTTTATGCTTCATGTATCCCCTGGAAATGTGTATGTAACTGGCGTACCCCTTGTATAGATAGATAAAACTATAGTTATAGTATAACAATGGGAATGAAATAAAACATATATATCAGTGGTTCTTAACCTTTTATGCTTCATGTATCCCCTGGAAATGTGTATGTAACTGGCGTACCCCTTGTATAGATAGATAAAACTATAGTTATAGTATAACAATGGGAATGAAATAAAACATATATATCAGTGGTTCTTAACCTTTTATGCTTCACGTACCCCCTGGAAATGTGTATGTAACTGGCGTACCCCTTGTATAGATAGATAAAACTATAGTTATAGTATAACAATGGGAATGAAATAAAACATATATATCACTGGTTCTTAACCTTTTATGCTTCACGTACCCCCTGGAAATGTGTATGTAACTGACGTACCCCTTGTATAGATAGATAAAACTATAGTTATAGTATAACAATGGGAATGAAATAAAACATATATCAGTGGTTCTCAACCTTTTATGCTTCACGTACCCCCTGGAAATGTGTATGTAACTGGCGTACCCCTTGTATAGATAGATAAAACTATAGTTATAGTATAACAATGGGAATGAAATAAAACATATATATCAGTGGTTCTTAACCTTTTATGCTTCACGTACCCCCTGGAAATGTGTATGTAACTGGCGTACCCCTTGTATAGATAGATAAAGCTATAGTTATAGTATAACAATGGGAATGAAATAAAACATATATATCAGTGGTTCTCAACCTTTTATGCTTCACGTACCCCCTGCAAATGTGTATGTAACTGGCGTACCCCTTGTATAGATAGATAAAACTATAGTTATATTACAACAATGGGAATAAAATAAAACATATATATCAGTGGTTCTTAACCTTTTATGCTTCACGTACCCCCTGGAAATGTGTATGTAACTGGCGTACCCCTTGTATAGATAGATAAAACTATAGTTATATTACAACAATGGGAATAAAATAAAACATATATATCAGTGGTTCTCAACCTTTTATGCTTCACGTACCCCCTGCAAATGTGTATGTAACTGGCGTACCCCTTGTATAGATAGATAAAACTATAGTTATATTACAACAATGGGAATAAAATAAAACATATATATCAGTGGTTCTCAACCTTTTATGCTTCACGTACCCCCTGGAAATGTGTATGTAACTGGCGTACCCCTTGTATAGATAGATAAAACTATAGTTATAGTATAACAATGGGAATAAAATTAAACATATATATCAGTGGTTCTCAACCTTTTATGCTTCACGTATCCCCTGGAAATGTGTATGTAACTGGCGTACCCCTTGTACAGATAGATAAAACTATAGTTATATTATAACAATGGGAATAAAATAAAACATATATATCAGTGGTTCTCAACCTTTTATGTTTCTCGTACACCCTGGAAATGTTTATGTAACTGGGGTACCCGTTGTATAGATAGATAAACCTATAATTATAGTATAACAATAGGAATAAAATAAAACATATATATCAGTGGTTCTCAACCTTTTATGCTTCACGTACCCACTGGAAATGGGTACGTAAATGTCGTACCCCTTGTGTAGATAGATAAAACTATAGTTATAGTATAATAATGCCAACTTTGGGACTTTGTTAATAGATTTAGCGACCTTTGAGCTCTTACGTCGTATCCCACAAAATTTTACCGCTTACCCCACATTGAGAACGCCTGGTCTAGTGTATAATCCTATATGTGAATCGTGTTTTCATATATCCCGGATCTAACTCGACCACGCTTATCGCTTCTGTTCCCATGTGACGTCACGTATTGCGGTCACGCGGGTGAGCGTCAAGATAAGAGAGAGCCACATCCGGCATTTCTCGCCGTCCCCCCCCCCCCCCCGCGTCATTTGAATCGAACCGACAGTTTCAACTGATGACAGCATCCTGGCAATGTTCCAGGGGCTTCGAACATTACGGCCATATGCAAAGCGATATTAAATTTTTTAACTCCCACTTAGGAAAAAAAATCGAGCTGAAGTTTTCACTTTTTCTTCTATCTGTCTGTCTGTACAGTCGCCCAAAAATATATATGAACACTACGGTTGATTGCACATTTCAGAAAAAGTATGTGGCAACGATTTTTTTAGAAATTAGTGATCTGACAACCTTCGTGTAAAGTGAACATTATGGTTGATTACAGAATTCAGAAAAGTATGTGGCAACGATTTTTTTAGAAATTATTGATCTGGCAACCTTCTACACGAAGGTTGCCAGATCACTAATTTCTAAATAGTGTAAAGTGAACATTATGGTTGATTACAGAATTCAGAAAAGTATGTGGCAACGATTTTTTTAGAAATTAGTGATCTGGCAACCGTCGTGTAAAGTGAACATTACGGTTGATTACAGAATTCAGAAAAGTATGTGGCAACGATTTTTTTAGAAATTAGCGATCTGGCAACCGTCGTGTAAAGTGAACATTATGGTTGATTACAGAATTCAGAAAAGTATGTGGCAACGATTTTCTTAGAAATTAGTAAACCTGGCAACCTTCGTGTCACGTGATACGAAGGTTGATTACAGAATTCAGAAAAGTATGTGGCAACGATTTTTTTAGAAATTAGTGATATGGCAACCGTCGTGTAAAGTGAACATTATGGTTGATTACAGAATTCAGAAAAGTATGTGGCAACGATTTGTTTAGAAATTAGTGATCTGGCAACCGTCGTGTAAAGTGAACATTATAGTTGATTACAGAATTCAGAAAAGTATGTGGTAACGATTTTTTTAGAAATTAGTGATCTGGCAACCTTCGTGTAAAGTGAACATTATAGTTGATTACAGAATTCAGAAAAGTATGTGGTAACGATTTTTTTAGAAATTAGTGATCTGGCAACCTTCGTGTAAAGTGAACGTTATGGTTGATTACAGAATTCAGAAAAGTATGTGGCAACGATTTTCTTAAAAATTAGTAAATCTGGCAACCTTCGTGTCACGTGATACGAAGGTTGATTACAGAATTCAGAAAAGTATGTGGCAACGATTTTTTTAGAAATTAGTGATCTGGCAACCTTCGTGTAACGTGAACATTATAGTTGATTACAGAATTCAGAAAAGTATGTGGCAACGATTTTTTTAGAAATTAATAATCTGACAACCGTGTCAAGTGAACATTTTGATTTTTTTTTATTGATTTGCGACATATAGGACAGAGAAGAATCCTAGAAGCTACTCCTAGCTTTTACAGGCCTTCTCATACAAGGACATGCCCTACTAAGACCGAAGTCACTGCTGACCACTGCTTTAGTTAGAGCTAACACAACACACAAAGTTTGCCTTGCTGGAACAGTCGCTAGCTGCCTAACCACTATGCCAGTTAAGGCACATTATGGTTGATTGCAGAATTCAGAAAATTATGTGGCAACGATTTTATTAGAAATTGGTGATCTGGCAACCTTCGTGTCACGTGACACGAAGGTTGATTACAGAATTCAGAAAAAATATCTGGTAACGATTTTTTTAGAAATCAGTGATCTGGCAACCGTGTCATGACATGAAGGTTGCCAGATCATTAATTTTTAAAAAATTCGTTGACAGATATTTTTTCTGAATTCTGTAATCAACTGTAGTGTTTGGATGCTTTTTTGAGCGACTGTACATATAAGTTTTCTATTTTTGAGAGAGAGAATTTTTTTTGGTTTGTTTTATAGAGGCTATAAAAAGATTGTTATTAAGCTTTCGGGCCGAGGATTGTTCAGTCGGTTGAGATTTATCTCCGTAAAACTCCCCGCTCTACCCTAGGTCAGTAGGGGACATCGATGGGCTTGGAAAAGACCACATTCCGTCGGATGGGACGTTAAACCGTTGCCCCGTGTGCATATTATAGAATATGGCTGGATGGCCTTGACGGGAGGCTACCATCTGTCTCCTAACAGATATCCAATGGATCCCCTCACCCGCAACCTGCTCCCTTGGGCTCCTTGTGACCTGGCCATTTAGCCCAATGATTCCTAACCGTTGTGCCACTTCCAAGGTCCAGGTGTGGCGCGGAAATTTAAGAAAAAAAAATAGTGCTACGTAACAATTTGTGTTATGTTAGTACCTTTTACTATATATTTATATTTGTCCGTCCCGTGGCCGAGTGGTTTAGCGCGCTTGGCAACTGATCTAAAGGATCTGGGTTCGAGCCCCGGATAAGGCATGGATGTCCATGTTGTTTTTCTGCTGAGGTCCTGCCATCCTCTCAGACATTCTACTATGGTATGTAAACTGACAGGCTCTTGTCAGATCTCTGTGACAAGCAGCTGCTTTTGGGGGTATTTGCTTATTTTTATTACTATTTTACAGTTTTTTTTTTGTTACGATTTTATTATTTTCTGTCAATTGTTGATCTTAATATGCCTTTCTGTTTAAACAATTTGAATTTTACGGTATGCAATGAGACAAAAAAATTCCCTTTTTGCCATAGATGTGTCGCGGTAAATGGACTATTTCAGAAGTGTGTCGCGGTAAATGGACTATTTCAGAAGTGTGTCGCGGTTGGGTTGGGTTATTTTACCTCTGAGCGGCACTTTTGGCCGCTCAGAGGCTAAAAAATTTACTATGGCCTATAAAATGACAGGAACCTGTCATTTTATGGGCCATAGTAAGAAGGTCTGTGAGGATGGCAAGACCTCAGCAGAAAAACAATATGAGGATCCATGCCTTACCCGGGGCTCGACCCCAGGCCTCAGCAGAAAAACAATATGAGCATCCATGCCTTACTCGGGGCTCGACCCCAGGCCTCAGCAGAAAAACAATATGAGCATCCATGCCTTACCCGGGGCTCGAACCCAGGTCCCTGAGATAAGTAGCCAAGCGCGCTAACCACTCGGCCATGGGACGGCTCAAATAAATATATGACAGTGATAATTACAAAAAAAATTTATTACAAAAGCATGGAGGAATTATTTATACAAACTAAATCGACCGGCACGAAACTCTATAATATGATAGGTCGCACACCTATTGATTTTAATAATTGTAATTTTTTTTTATTTCATTTCTATCCTGATGCAGACGTCTTCGGAGGTTAATGGATGCAAGATCTCGTTTGCGAATATCTTTCAGGGTTCCTTTTCATCTGTTTACGTTGATGATCGTCGAGAAAGAACTTCGCTCGTATGAAATGACAAGGAAATATCGTGTGGAACCATATCGGCTTGCCCAAAAGCAGACATTGACCTTTGGAAGGAATGCTGGGTGCTGACCAAAGACTCCGTTCCACTTGTGAAATATGGAAGTGGGTTGGGTTGTTTTACCTCTGAGCGGGACTTTTTTGCACACCATGGGCTAAATGGCCAGGTCACATGGACCCCGAAGGCTCAGAGAAGGTTGGGGGAGGGGACCCACTGGAACAGCTGTTGGGAGACAGATGGTAACCTCCCGTCAAGGCCATCCAGCGGGTTCTTTAACGTGCAGAGGGTATGGCTCTCCCGCATACGGGGCCACGGCTTAACGTCCCATCCGACGGACGGCGGCCTTTCCAAGCCCATCGGTGTCCTCTACTGACCGTGGGCAGGGCGGGAATTTTGCGGAGATAAATTTCAACGCTGACCCAGCTGGGACTCGAACCTGGGAACTACAGATTACGAGCCTGGCGATCTACCGACTGAGCCACCCCCGCCCCTAGTGTGTCGCGGTAAATGGGCTTTTTAAGAAATGTATCAAGGTAAATGGGCTATTTCAGAAGTGTATCAAAGTAAATGGGCTTTTTAAGAAGTGTTTCATAGCAAATGGCCTATTTCAGAAGTGTGTCGTCAGAGGAGAGGGTTGAAAATCAGTGATTTTAGCCCATTGCGTGCAAAAAAAATTTACCGCTCAGAAGTAAGATAACCCAATAACCTTTGTTTGATAAAATCGTTGTATTTTAAGTCGCCAGACTTTGGAAATGCTGATGACGCTAAACCGTCCCAAATGCTCTCTATCAGGACGCATCGTCATTGAAAAGATGGTTGCTATGGAGACCAAGATGGCAAAGCGAGCACTGCGATTACATTTCATCTGCTGTCGCTTTTTTCGAATTTGTTGTTGTATGTTTGATCGTCCATTAGGACTAATGCATGTCATATCACATTTTTTCTGGATCGGGGGTTATTTTAGAGCCACTCGATACTTAAGAAGCAGCTGCGAAAGCATTACCGAAATGTAGAACAAAATTCTACCCGATACAACGAGTTGTGCTACCCCATTTATTCTTTCCTCTTGAATGTTGTGGACTTTTTTTTCTTCGTGATGTGGTTTGGCTCAGTCGGTACCGGTCTTCGCTCGTAATCTGCAGTTCCCAGGTTCGAGTACCACCTGGCTTGATATTTATCACCACAAAACTTCAGCGGTCTGTCGGAAACCACTTTAAGCCGTGGCTCCTTGACCGGAGGCTACCATCTGTCCCGTAACAGCTGTCTGCTGGGTCCCCTTCCCTAACCTTCTCTGAGCTCTCGGGGTCCTTGTGACCTGATTATTTAGCCCATTGTGTGCAAAAAAGTGTCACTCAGAGGTTAAACACCTCAACATTAAAAGAACACGCTGATGGCCTTTAAGAGAGGCTACCATCTGTCCCGTAACAGCTGTCTAGTGAGTCCCCTTTCCCAACCTTTTCTGAGCTCTTGGGGTCCTTGTGACCTGATTATTTAGCCCATTGTGTGCAAAAAAGTGTCACTTAGAGGTTAAACACCTCAACGTTAAAAGAACACGATGATGGCCTTTAAGATAGGCTACCATCTGTCCCGTAACAGCTGTCTAGCGAGTCCCCTTCCCTAACCTTTTCTGAGCTCTTGGGGTCCTTGTGACCTGATTATTTAGCCCATTGTGTGCAAAAAAGTGTCACTCAGAGGTTAAACACCTCAACGTTAAAAGAACACGCCGATGGCCTTTAAGAGAGACTACCATCTGTCCCGTAACAGCTGTCTAGTGAGTCCCCTTTCCCAACCTTTTCTGAGCTCTTGGGGTCCTTGTGACCTGATTATTTAGCCCATTGTGTGCAAAAAAGTGTCACCCAGAGGTTAAACACCTAAACGTTAAAAGAACACGATGATGGCCTTTAAGATAGGCTACCATCTGTCCCGTAACAGCTGTCTAGTGAGTCCCCTTTCCCAACCTTTTCTGAGCTCTTGGGGTCCTTGTGACCTGATTATTTAGCCCATTGTGTGCAAAAAAGTGTCACTCAGAGGTTAAACACATCAACGTTAAAAGAACACGCCGATGGCCTTTAAGAGAGGCTACCATCTGTCTCCCAACAGCTGTTCCAGTGGGTCCCCTCCCCCAACCTTCTCTATGCCTTAGGGGTCCATGTGACCTGGCCATTTAGCCCATGGTGTGCAAAAAAGTGCCGCTCAGATGTAAAACAACCCAACAACTTTGAGAGCATCCTTCAAATGATGGATATAATCCAGGCAATAAGAGTAATCACATTTTGGTTTTTTCTTGTTCCCTATTTTGTTTAATATTTACTCCCAACTTCATGGTATTTAGCTCAACGAGTTTGTTGTTCCTAACAACATTGCTTCAAATCAGTGGCGCGAGTGATAAAAATCGATCGAAGTGAATGCTCAGTGTTTGCCAACGAACGCTCGGTGGCTCAAGCTCGGTTGTGTTCTAGGCTGTGCCCGCAGCTCCATCTAACGAAGATCTCTCCAGCCACTCAACAATTCATGGAGAAACACAATCCACGCATTCCTCGAGGCATCAGTAGATGTACAGTCGCTCAGAAAAAGTATCCGAACACTATGGTTGATTACAGAATTCAGAAAAAGTATCTGGAGCGTGTACAGCAACTGTACACGCTCCAGTTACCGTTCACAGCAAACTGGAGCGTGTGCAGTAACTGCACACGCTCCAGTTTGCTGTGCAGCAGTGTGTGCAGTTACCGTTCACAGTTTGCTGTGAACGGTAACTGCACACGCTCAGTATTTCTGTGATTGATCTCTCACACGATCCAGGTTTTTGTGAGCTCACACGATCCAATGTGCTGTGAACATTAACCGCAACCGTTCCAGTTTGCTGTGAACGGTAACTGCACACGCTCCATTTTTTTAGAAATTAGTGATCTGGCAACCTTCGTGTCACGTGACACAAGGGTTGCGATATAAGTAATATTCTCCTTTTCAAAATATTCATTGATATTGTTAGGACAGATTAGAGGTCCTGTATAGTTAGAGCAGTGCCTCGCAAACTTTTTTACTCTGCGGCACCTGAATCTAATTTTTTTTTCCGCGGCACACTGAATCTATTTTTTTTTTCCGCGGCACACCTAAAAAAAGAATTTTTGATGGTTACGTAAAAAGAGGAAAATTGAAGTTTCGTTAAATGCATTTTATTTAAAATTTAGATATGAACATATTTCAATGGGATGTATGAGCTTGCTTCTGCGAACAAATTTGCATTATTCTCGACTCAAAGTTAGATAAACACACTCGCAACTCTTCATCAATCATCTCTTCATCAATCATCTGAAGCCGCTCACGCTTCTTAGATTTAATTTCAGTCAGTGAAGAGAATCCAAGTTCACAAAGATAAGACGAGCCGAAAGGTAACAAGGTTCGAATAGCTTTTGTGCTCAATTCAGGATATTGAGGTTATCAGGATATTGAATTCAGGATATCTAGTGTCAATTTGAAAATCTCTCGCGGCACACAGTTTGCGAGACACTGAGTTAGAGGGTGGCTTTCTTCTTCTTCTTATACATCCTTCTTTCTAAGCTGGACCTATTTGTAAAGGGGGCCTAGGCCCCCTTGTCATCAGGTCCATTGGGCGGGGGTGGCTCAGTCGGTAGTGTGCCAGGCTCATAATCTGTAGTTCCCAGGTTCGAGTCCCAGCTGGGTCAGCGTTGAGATTTATCTCCGCAAAATTTCCCCGCCCTGCCCACGGTCAGTAGGGGACACCGCTGGGCTTGGAAAGGCCGCCGTCCTTCGGATGGGACGTTAAGCCGTGGCCCCGTGTGCGGGAGAGCCATACCCTGTGCACGTTAAAGAACACGCTGGATGGCCTTGACGGGAGACTACCATCTGTCTCCCAACAGCTGTTCCAGTGGGTCCCCTCCCCCAACCTTCTCTGAGCCTTCGGGGTCCATGTACCTGGCCATTTAGCCCATGGTGTGCAAAAAAGTGCCGCTCAGAGGTAAAACAACCCAACCCAACCCATCAGGTCCATAGGCATAAAGGGCAGTGGGTGCAGATAGAGGCTGGCCATCGCGGTGATTTACTGCCATTGGTTGATTGAGTCACGTGGTTTATGGGCGCCATGTTTTGTCGTACCGTGAGACGAAAGCCTATGAGTTAGTGGGTGTACCAAGTTAAAACTTCTCAGTTGTTATAGTTTTACATATTTCTACCACTTTTTTTTGTCTATAAAAGCTGTTATATTTTATGAATGCCTCACTGCGCTGCATTTGGGTGTAAAAATTTCATTCAAAGAAATAATTTAATGAACATTTTTCCCGAGAAACTATCAGCAGACGGCAAACTGCTGCAAAAGTGAAACGAGCTAACTGAAAACCAACAAATAATTTCTTTTAAGATTCGTTTGAAAAACGAGCGAATGTTTTCACTTTGTCGTCTGCCTATGCCAGTATTTGTTCGTCTGTCTGTCCGTCTCTCTGTTAACTGTTGTCTGTCCATCTGTCTTTCCACCTGTTTGTCAGTCTAACAACTCGGTAACTGCACACGCTCAATATTTCCGTGAGTGAGCCCACACGATCCAGGTCTTTGTGAGCTCACACGATCCAATGTGCTGTGAACATTAACCGCAACCGCTCCAGTTTGCTGTGAACGGTAACTGTACACGCTCAATATTTCTGTGAGTGGGCCCACACGATCCAGGTCTTTGTGAGCTCACACGATCCAATGTGCTGTGAACATTAACCGCAACCGCTCCAGTTTGCTGTGAACGGTAACTGTACACGCTCAATATTTCTGTGAGTGAGCCCACACGATCTAGGTCTTTGTGAGCTCACACGATCCAATGTGCTGTGAACATTAACCGCAACCGCTCCAGTTTGCTGTGAACGGTAACTGCACACGCTCAATATTTCCGTGAGTGAGCCCACACGATCCAGGTCTTTGTGAGCTCACACGATCCAATGTGCTGTGAACATTAACCGCAACCGCTCCAGTTTGCTGTGAACGGTAACTGTACACGCTCAATATTTCTGTGAGTGAGCCCACACGATCTAGGTCTTTGTGAGCTCACACGATCCAATGTGCTGTGAACATTAACCGCAACCGCTCCAGTTTGCTGTGAACGGTAACTGCACACGCTCCATATTCATTGCATTATATATTTTTAGAGATAACTGAAAAATTCTTTTTGGGTTGGATAGGTGTCAAACAAATATTGCGATTCGCAATTTTGAAAAATTTCAATGGCTTTAACAGCGCTCTCTAACGATGGAAAATGCTAAAATTTCAAACGAATGTTACAAACAAATTTATACTGGAAATCTGAAATTTTGGTAGCAGAGTGTTATGGTCAAAAAGTTTACAATGGCAACAAGGCATTGCCGTCTTAGCCAAAAGGGGGGCGAAAATAAAACTTTGTTTTTTAAAAGATAAACGGAGATAATATATATATATTTTTTGTTTTACAGGCACTAAATATTAGTAATGATTTAAACAATATTTGATTATCTCAGCGTTACCTGTAGACGTTTAAACGTCTATAAATGAATAAATGTGTTTTTGTGAAAAATACCAGCGTTATTCTAAACATTTTAGAATACTCTGGTATGTTTCTGGAGAGATGTGGGTTCGAATCCCGTATGTCGGCGAAATTTCTTTCCACGAAAATATTAATATTTACGTTTTTCGAATCCCCGTCAGTGGAATTTCCAGTGTTAGAGAGTGTTAAAAGCGGTATATAAAAACTCGAAAGGCGACCTCTAGCGGAGGAAAAAAGCTGGAAAATATACCAAATCTTTAAATGAATTTTGCGAACGATCTATTTTTGCCACAAACTTGAATTTTTGGGTATAGAGTGTAATGATCAAGTGGTTTACCCTAATAGTAATGATTTGTCCCGTTGGTAAAATGCAACTTTTCTGCTTTAAGAGATAAATGAAAAACTTTTTTGGCACATTACAGGTACTAATAAAATATTAGTAATTTATTTTTTCATTTATGCAATAGTTCGAATCAGAGTTGGGTTGTTGGGTTGTTTTACCTCTGAGCGACACTTTTTTGCACACCATGGCTAAATGGCCAGGTCACATGGACTCCGAAGGCTCAGAGAAGGTTGGGGGAGGGGACCCACTGGAGCAGCTGTTGGGAGACAGATGGTAGCCTCCCGTCAAGGCCATCCAGCATGTTCTTTAACGTGCACATGGTATGACTCTCCCGCACACGGGGCCACGGCTTAACGTCCCATCCGACGGACGGCTGCCTTTCCAAGCCCATCGGTGTCCCCTACTGACCGTGGGCAGGGCGGGGATTTTGCGGAGATAAATCTCAACGCTGACCCAGCTGGGACTCGAACCTGGGAACTACAGATTACGAGCCTGGCGCGCTACCGACTGAGCCGCCCCCGCCCCTATTTTCAAAGAGAATGAAGTTCTTCCTTTGCCTACTTTTTCACTCCTTAAAAGTTTTAATTATGGATGTTCGTGTTGTTTTTCTGCTGAGGTCCCGCAATCCTCATGAACATTCTACTAAGGCGTGTAAATTGACAGGCTCCTGTCAGACCTCTGTACAAGCAGCTGCTTGAGGGGTTATTTATTTATTTTTTAATATACGATGGGGGAAATGCACATAGCAGTATATTATTAGTATAAAACATAAAAAGTATTTGCCTTTTAGTTTTTAAATTTTAAAAGTTGCTTTTCTCTCGCTCCTCTGAAAATAGCGAGCAGATCATTGCTGTCAGTGGAATTTCTACCGTAACAGAACTCTACACGACGAAATTTCTACGATCACTTAAAACATTTGTTAAAAGTTTTGCAGTTCCAATATTTAGTGATCTCTAATGACATAAATTAAAACTACCTTTGAAAATGCGAATTACATTTCATTAGTAACCAACTAAAAAAGAGATTTCCAATTATCTCTTAAAACAAAACCGTTCCGTTTTTTCCCTACCTTAGGCTTAGGGTCAACAAATTGTTGTCAGTGGAATTTTCAAGACCGTCACATTCCACGACCAAAATTTCAAATTTCTTGCATAACTATATCGTTTGCAATTTTCGTTTTAAATTTTGGAATTTTTCAATTCTTTCCACCGTTAGAGGGCGCAATTTTAGCTTTTGGAAAATTCGCAAATTGAAAATTGTAATATTTCATCAATACCTGACCAACCCAAAAAGAGTTTTTAATTTATCTCTAAAAACATACATTTTTCTGTTAAAAAAAAAAAGTTTCATTCACCTCCCCCCTGGGTCTAAAGGGTCAAGTGATTGTTGCCAATGGTAACTTCGTAACCTTCACATTTCAACACCAAAATTTCGAACTTCTAATATAACTGCATCGTTTGGAATATTCGTTTGATATTTTGGAATCTTCAACGTTTTCCACCGTTAGAGGGCGCAGATATCAATTTCAGGATATTCGAAAAATGCACATCTTAATACATCATTAATATCTATCTAACACAAAAATATTTTTTTATTTATCTGTGTAAATAAAAAAGTTCGATGTCTACAGAAGGACAGACAACAAAGGGAAATTATGTCTTTTTTAAAAAAAAAAGCCCTAAATTTTTTTTTTCCTTTTTTAGATGTTTTATAAAGTGCTTCCAGTCATGAGCACTGAAATCTGTATCAGATATTACCCTTACCCTTTTCTGGAATCCAGAAGTACCCTGCAATATCGGGGCGGGGGTGGCTCAGTCGGTAGCGCGCCAGGCTCGTAATCTGTAGTTCCCAGGTTCGAGTCCCAGCTGGGTCAGCGTTGAGATTTATCTCTGCAAAATTCCCGTCCTGCCCACGGTCAGTAGGGGACACCGATGGGCTTGGAAAGGCCGCTGTCCGTCGGATGGGACGTTAAGCCGTGGCCCCGTGTGCGGGAGAGCCATACCCTGTGCACGTTAAAGAACACACTGGATGGCCTTGACGGGAGGCTATCATCTATTAATCTGTTTCCCAAACAGGCTATAATCTATTAATCTATTTCCCAACAGCTGTTCCAGTGGGCCCCCTCCCCCAACCTTCTCTGAGCCTTCGGGGTCCATGAGACCTGGCCATTTAGCCCATATTGTACAAAAAAGTGCCGCTCAGAGGTAAAACAACCCAACCCACTTCCATATTTCACAAGTGAAACGGAGTCTTGTGGTCAGCACTCAGCATTCCTTCCAAAGGTCAATGTCTGCTTTTGGGCAAGCCGATATAGTTCCACACGATATTTCCTTGTCATTTCATACGAGCGAATTTCTTTCTCGACGATCATCAACGTAAACAGATGAAAAGGAACCCTGAAAGATATTCGCAAACGAGATCTTGCATCCATTAACCTCCGAAGACGTCTGCAGCAGGATAGAAATGAAATAAAAAAAAAATTACAATTATTAAAATCAATAGGTCTGCGACCTATCATATTATAGAGTTTCGTGCCGGTCGAGTTAGTTTGTATAAATAATTCATCCATGCTTTTGTAAAAAAAAATTTTTGTAATTATCACTGTCATATATTTATTTGAGCCGTCCCATGTGGTGTTGTGTTGTTTTACCTCTGAGCGGTACTTTTTTGCACACCATGGGCTAAATGGGCAGGTCACATGGACCCCGAAGGCTCAGAGAAGGTTAGAGGAGGGGACCCACTGGAACAGCTGTTGGGAGACAGATGGTAGTCTCCCTTCAAGGCCATCCAGCGTGTTCTTTAACGTGCACAGGGTATGGCTCTCCCGCACACGGGGCCACGGCTTAACGTCCCATCCGACGGACGGCGGGCTTTCCAAGCTCATCGGTGTCCCCTACTGACCGTGGGCAAGGCGGCGGGCTTTCCAAGCTCATCGGTGTCCCCTACTGACCGTGGGCAAGGCGGGGAATTTTGCGGAGATAAATCTCAACGCTGACCCAGCTGGGACTCGAACCTGGGAACTGCAGATTACGAGACTGGCGCGCTACCGACTGAGCCACCCCCGCCCCGAGCTGTCCCATGACCGAGTGGTTAGCGCGCTTGGCTACTTATCTCAGGAACCTGGGTTCGAACCCCGGGTAAGGCATGGATGCTCATATTGTTTTTCTGCTGAGGTCTTGCCATCCTCACAGACCTTCTTACTATGGCCTATAAAATGACAGGTTCCTGTCAGACCTCTGTGGCAAGCAGCTGCTTGAGGGGGTATTTTTTTTTCTTTTCTTTTTATTTATTTGAACTCACGCTCGGTGCTCATCCATTTAATTTGTTATTAAAAAAAAATACCCCCTCAAGCAGCTGCTTGCCACAGAGGTCTGACAGGAGCCTGTCAGTTTATATTCCATAGTAGAAGATCTGAGAGGATGGCAGGAGCTCAACAGAAAAACAATTACAATATTTAAAAAAAGAAACGTTCTTTATGGGGATATTTATTGATATTTTCATGAAAGATTCTCCTATTCAAAACATTGATTAATATTTTAATAAAAGTCTCTCTTCTCTGCCTTTCAAAATATTCAGTAAAATCTCTCCTTTTCAAATTATTCATTGATATTTTAATGCTATAAAATCCTCTTCATAATATCATTGACATTTTAATGTAGCGGAAGCATTCACTTTTCCAAATCATTCATTGAGATTGTGAAGTGACGGAATTCACTTCAAAATATTGATATTTTAGTTCAAAGAAATCCTCTTCGTATTATCATTGACATTTTAACTCACCAGAACCTCTCCCTTTTCAAAATAGTCGTTGAGTTGTAATCAAGTGTAAAATGATCACTGCTCCACTGCCACAACCTGAAAACCAATGTTGGCTGATGCTGCTTTATCATTTCCCCATTTGCCTCTGGCGATCATCTTTTTCTCCTCGTCTTCCCGCTCCTCCTCACTTCTTCAGATTCTCGCATTGGGATGAATTTTTACTCTTCGGATGAGGATGCTCCAATGTAGAACTGAAAAAGGAGCTTGAATAACAACAACACGCTTTTCGTGTCACTCCCTCTCAACTGCGCCGAAAACGAGGTCACCTTGAAATAAGAACGGACTTTTTCCTCTTTCTCTTCAGCATCTCTCTTCCAAGACTTCTCTCTTTTTACGTCATCAAGACTCCGTCTTTTTGGCAGCGCATGCAGAGAGATGGGGGAGTAAGGCTTCCTCTCGTCTGTAAAGTTTTTTATCCGTTCTTTTAAACCTCGCTTCCAGTGCCAAGAAATGTTTCTTTATTCCATTGGATGACTCGTTGTATCTACTCTTCATTGTTTTAGCGTTCTGTTTTCCAGCATTAGTGCTGTTTGCTCTGACTCGTTGTGCGCAATGTTAAGATGCTGCCTCTCGTATTATTCTAGGATGCAGTAGGAAGATAACGAAGTGGGTTGTTCTACTTCTGAGCGACACTTTTTTTTGCACACAGTGGGCTAAATGGCAATGTCACAAACACCCCCAAGGTTCGAAAGGGAAGCCATTCGACACCTCTTAGGAAACAGTTGGAAATCCCACTTCAAGGCGGCGATGGCTCAGTCGGTTGGGTTGGGATGTTTTACCTCTGAGTGGAACTTTTTTGCACACCATGGGCTAAATGGACAGGTCACAAGGACCCCGAAGACTCAGAGAATGTTGGGGGAGGGGACCCACAGGAACAGCTGTTGGGAGACAGATGGTAGCCTCCCATCAAGGTCATCCAGTGTGTTCTTTAACATGTACAGTGTATGGCTCTCCCGCACACAGGGCCACGGCTTAACGTCCCATCCGACGGACTGTGGCCTTTCTAAGCCCATCGGTGTCCCCTACTGACCGTGGATAGGGCGGGGGAGATTTACAGAGATAAATCTCAACGCTGACCCCGCTGGGACTCGAACCTGGGAACTACAGATTACGAGCCTGGCGCGCTACCGACTGAGCCATCCCCACCCCAGGCGGTATAGGGAAAAGCTCTGGAAACATTTCTGTCTTCTATTACATTCCATATTTGGCCATGTTTTCCTTCCGAATGATACATCCCGGAGTTCATTGCTTAAAGATTCCTTTTTTGGTATAGCCAGTAGCTGCTCTTCCATTACATGATTGAGCGAAAATGCTTCCATTTAAGCTTTCTTGATCTTTCTGTGGTTGCCCTGAGATAATACTTTGCCATCGGGCGATGCGTTTGCTGTTGAACAGACAGAGGATGCTCTCTGTGGTGAGCTTTTAGTTCAGCGAGAGTGCATAATGTGATTAGGATTGTGCATAAAATGGCAAGCCAGACACGGCCATCTGACCCATTTATGTGACTGCACAGTGAACGAGGGATTTTTATCTCTTGTTGCCATCGTGTAAATAAAGGCCACCGGAAGTGCCTCCCCTCCCCGCACAGTATCGCTCCCTTTCCTGACAGGAAGTGGAGTGGATTGTGAAGGGACACATCGAAGCCTATGGGAAGGATGTTTTGTGAGAGATTTTTTATCTTGTTCATGATCGTGTAATGTGTTCAGATAATCCGTACAGTCAACTTTGCCACCTAACCTATTCGCTCTTGCAAATATTGTGATAGGATAATGGTTTTTTTTTTCTTCGACAAATTGGTCAGAAGCATTTTCACATGCATATGCTAAATTGGCAGGAGTAATAGGGGCAGAATCTTACAGTCGCTGAAAAAAAATATCCGAACCCTATGGTCGATTGCAGAATTCAGAAAAAATATCTGGCAACGATTTTTTTTAGAAATTAGCGATCTGGCAACCTTCGTGTCACGTGACACGAAGGTTGCCAGATCACTAATTTCTAAACAAAAGAATCGTTGCCAGTTATTTTTTCTGAATTCTGTAATCAATCGTAGGGTTCAGATATTTTTTTTCAGCGTTTGTAGTAGTTCCGAAGTTAGATTCCCATTCCCATAACGTGGAAATTCTCTCGTATTTTGATAAGGCAGTAAAATTCCGTTCCTTTAAATGCTATCGAGAGCATTAAGGGCATCAAAATAACGAACGGAAATTCAACCAGAAGAAGTTAGTGGAAAACTTGAGTTCCTTCTAGACGAGACTCTTTCAAGTTCATTACCAAGTAACGCATGGAATGACTTTCCAAGATTCATTCAATTCCCTCTCCGTGGCATCGCTGATGTCCTCTCTATTCACCAAACTCTTCCTCAAGACCCTCCCAAGAATCTCCCTGCAATATCAGAGAGCACTTCCTCTTTCAAGTTCATTGTCTTCTCGACTATAACCAAGTAACGCATGGAATGACTTTCCGAGATTTATTAATTTCCCTCTCCGTGGCATCGCTGATGTCCTCTCTATTGACCAAACGCTTCCTCAAGACTCTCCCTGCAATATCAGAGAGCACTTCCTTTTTCAAGTTCATTGTCTTCTCGACTATAACCAAGTAACGCTTGGAATGACTTTCCGAGATTCATTCAATTCCCTCTCCGTGGCATCGCTGATGTCCTCTCTATTGACCAAACTCTTCCTCAAGACCCTCCCTAGCCAACTCCCGGCAATATCAGAGAGCACTTCCTCTTTCAAGTTCATTGTCTTCTCGACTATAACCAAGTAACGCATGGAATGACTTTCCGAGATTCATTCAATTCCCTCTCCATGGCATCGCTGATGTCCTCTCTATTGACCAAACTGTTCCTCAAGACTCTCCCTGCAATATCAGAGAGCACTTCCTCTTTCAAGTTCATTGTCTTCTCGACTATAACCAAGTAACGCTTGGAATGACTTTCCGAGATTCATTCAATTCCCTCTCCGTGGCATCGCTGATGTCCTCTCTATTGACCAAACTCTTCCTCAAGACCTTCCCTAGCCAACTCCCTGCAATATCAGAGAGCACTTCCTCTTTCAAGTTCATTGTCTTCTCGACTATAACCAAGTAACGCATGGAATGACTTTCCGAGATTCATTCAATTCCCTCTCCGTGGCATCGCTGATGTCCTCTCTATTGACCAAACTGTTCCTCAAGACTCTCCCTGCAATATCAGAGAGCACTTCCTCTTTCAAGTTCATTGTCTTCTCGACTATAACCAAGTAACGCTTGGAATGACTTTCCGAGATTCATTCAATTCCCTCTCCGTGGCATCGCTGATGTCCTCTCTATTGACCAAACTCTTCCTCAAGACCCTCCCTAGCCAACTCCCTGCAATATCAGAGAGCACTTCCTCTTTCAAGTTCATTGTCTTCTCGACTATAACCAAGTAACGCTTGGAATGACTTTCCGAGATTCATTCAATTCCCTCTCCGTGGCATCGCTGATGTCCTCTCTATTGACCAAACTCTTCCTCAAGACCCTTCCTAACCAACTCCCTGCAATATCAGAGAGCACTTCCTCTTTCAAGTTCATTGTCTTCTCGGCTATAACCAAGTAACGCTTGGAGTGACTTTCCGAGATTCATTCAATTCCCTCTCCGTGGCATCGCTGATGTCCTCTCTATTGACCAAACTCTTCCTCAAGACCCTCCCTAACCAACTCCCTGCAATATCAGAGAGCACTTCCTCTTTCAAGTTCATTGTCTTCTCGACTATAACCAAGTAACGCTTGGAATGACTTTCCGAGATTCATTCAATTCCCTCTCCGTGGCATCGCTGATGTCCTCTCTATTGACCAAACTCTTCCTCAAGACCCTCCCTAACCAACTCCCTGCAATATCAGAGAGCACTTCCTCTTTCAAGTTCATTGTCTTCTCGACTATAACCAAGTAACGCATGGAATGACTTTCCGAGATTCATTCAATTCCCTCTCCGTGGCATCGCTGATGTCCTCTCTATTGACCAAACTCTTCCTCAAGACCCTCCCTAACCAACTCCCTGCAATATCAGAGAGCACTTCCTCTTTCAAGTTCATTGTCTTCACGGCTATAACCAAGTAACGCTTGGAATGACTTTCCGAGATTCATTCAATTCCCTCTCCGTGGCATCGCTGATGTCCTCTCTATTGACCAAACTCTTCCTCAAGACCCTCCCTAACCAACTCCCTGCAATATCAGAGAGCACTTCCTCTTTCAAGTTCATTGTCTTCTCGGCTATAACCAAGTAACGCTTGGAATGACTTTCCGAGATTCATTCAATTCCCTCTCCGTGGCATCGCTGATGTCCTCTCTATTGACCAAACTCTTCCTCAAGACCCTCCCTAACCAACTCCCTGCAATATCAGAGAGCACTTCCTCTTTCAAGTTCATTGTCTTCTCGGCTATAACCAAGTAACGCTTGGAATGACTTTCCGAGATTCATTCAATTCCCTCTCCGTGGCATCGCTGATGTCCTCTCTATTGACCAAACTCTTCCTCAAGTCCCTCCCTAACCAACTCCCTGCAATATCAGAGAGCACTTCCTCTTTCAAGTTCATTGTCTTCTCGGCTATAACCAAGTAACGCTTGGAATGACTTTCCGAGATTCATTCAATTCCCTCTCCGTGGCATCGCTGATGTCCTCTCTATTGACCAAACTCTTCCTCAAGACCCTCCCTAACCAACTCCCTGCAATATCAGAGAGCACTTCCTCTTTCAAATTCATTGTCTTCACGGCTATAACCAAGTAACGCTTGGAATGACTTTCCGAGATTCATTCAATTCCCTCTCCGTGGCATCGCTGATGTCCTCTCTATTGACCAAACTCTTCGTCAAGACCCTCCCTAACCAACTCCCTGCAATATCAGAGAGCACTTCCTCTTTCAAGTTCATTGTCTTCTCGGCTATAACCAAGTAACGCTTGGAATGACTTTCCGAGATTCATTCAATTCCCTCTCCGTGGCATCGCTGATGTCCTCTCTATTGACCAAACTCTTCGTCAAGACCCTCCCTAACCAACTCCCTGCAATATCAGAGAGCACTTCCTCTTTCAAGTTCATTGTCTTCTCGGCTATAACCAAGTAACGCTTGGAATGACTTTCCGAGATTCATACAATTCCCTCTCCGTGGCATCGCTGATGTCCTCTCTATTGACCAAACTCTTCCTCAAGACTCTCCCTAACCAACTCCCTGCAATATCAGAGAGCGCTTCCTCTTTCAAGTTCATTGTCTTCTCGGCTATAACCAAGTAACGCTTGGAATGACTTTCCGAGATTCATTCAATTCCCTCTCCGTGGCATCGCTGATGTCCTCTCTATTGACCAAACTCTTCCTCAAGACCCTCCCTAGCCAACTCCCTGCAATATCAGAGAACACTTCCTCTTTCAAATTCATTGTCTTCTCGACTATAACCAAGTAACGCTTGGAATGACTTTCCGAGATTCATTCAATTCCCTCTCCGTGGCATCGCTGATGTCCTCTCTATTGACCAAACTCTTCCTCAAGACCCTCCCTAACCAACTCCCTGCAATATCAGAGAGCACTTCCTCTTTCAAGTTCATTGTCTTCTCGACTATAACCAAGTAACGCTTGGAATGACTTTCCGAGATTCATTCAATTCCCTCTCCGTGGCATCGCTGATGTCCTCTCTATTGACCAAACTCTTCCTCAAGACCCTCCCTAGCCAACTCCCTGCAATATCAGAGAGCACTTCCTCTTTCAAATTCATTGTCTTCTCGACTATAACCAAGTAACGCTTGGAATGACTTTCCGAGATTCATTCAATTCCCTCTCCGTGGCATCGCTGATGTCCTCTCTATTGACCAAACTCTTCCTCAAGACCCTCCCTAGCCAACTCCCTGCAATATCAGAGAGCACTTCCTCTTTCAAATTCATTGTCTTCTCGGCTATAAGCAAGTAACGCTTGGAATGACTTTCCGAGATTCATTCAATTCCCTCTCCGTGGCATCGCTGATGTCCTCTCTATTGACCAAACTCTTCCTCAAGACCCTCCCTAGCCAACTCCCTGCAATATCAGAGAACACTTCCTCTTTCAAATTCATTGTCTTCTCGACTATAACCAAGTAACGCTTGGAATGACTTTCCGAGATTCATTCAATTCCCTCTCCGTGGCATCGCTGATGTCCTCTCTGTTGACCAAACTCTTCCTCAAGACCCTCCCTAACCAACTCCCTGCAATATCAGAGAGCACTTCCTCTTTCAAGTTCATTGTCTTCTCGACTATAACCAAGTAACGCTTGGAATGACTTTCCGAGATTCATTCAATTCCCTCTACGTGCCATCGCTGATATCCTCTCTATTGACCAAACTCTTCCTCAAGACCCTCCCTAACCAACTCTCTGCAATATCAGAGAGCACTTCCTCTTTCAAGTTCATTGTCTTCTCGGCTATAACCAAGTAACGCTTGGAATGACTTTCCAAGATTCATTCAATTCCCTCTCCGTGGCATCGCTGATGTCCTTTCTATTGATCAAACTCTTCCTCAAGACCCTCCCTAACCAACTCCCTGCAATATCAGAGAGCACTTCCTCTTTCAAGTTCATTGTCTTCTCGGCTATAACCAAGTAACGCTTGGAATGACTTTCCGAGATTCATTCAATTCCCTCTCCGTGGCATCGCTGATGTCCTCTCTATTGACCAAACTCTTCCTCAAGACCCTCCCTAACCAACTCCCTGCAATATCAGAGAGCACTTCCTCTTTCAAGTTCATTGTCTTCTCGACTATAACCAAGTAACGCATGAAATGACTTTCCGAGATTCATTCAATTCCCTCTCCGTGGCATCGCTGATGTCCTCTCTATTGACCAAACTCTTCCTCAAGACCCTCCCTAACCAACTCCCTAACCAACTCCCTGCAATATCAGAGAGCACTTCCTCTTTCAAGTTCATTGTCTTCACGGCTATAACCAAGTAACGCTTGGAATGACTTTCCGAGATTCATTCAATTCCCTCTCCGTGGCATCGCTGATGTCCTCTCTATTGACCAAACTCTTCCTCAAGACCCTCCCTAACCAACTCCCTAACCAACTCCCTGCAATATCAGAGAGCACTTCCTCTTTCAAGTTCATTGTCTTCACGGCTATAACCAAGTAACGCTTGGAATGACTTTCCGAGATTCATTCAATTCCCTCTCCGTGGCATCGCTGATGTCCTCTCTATTGACCAAACTCTTCCTCAAGACCCTCCCTAACCAACTCCCTAACCAACTCCCTGCAATATCAGAGAGCACTTCCTCTTTCAAGTTGATTGTCTTCACGGCTATAACCAAGTAACACTTGGAATGACTTTCCGAGATTCATTGAATTCCCTCTCCGTGGCATCGCTGATGTCCTCTCTATTGACCAAACTCTTCCTCAAGACCCTCCCTAACCAACTCCCTGCAATATCAGAGAGCACTTCCTCTTTCAAGTTCATTGTCTTCTCGGCTATAACCAAGTAACACTTGGAATGACTTTCCGAGATTCATTCAATTCCCTCTCCGTGGCATCGCTGATGTCCTCTCTATTGACCAAACTCTTCCTCAAGACCCTCCCTAACCAACTCCCTGCAATATCAGAGAGCACTTCCTCTTTCAAGTTCATTGTCTTCTCGGCTATAACCAAGTAACGCTTGGAATGACTTTCCGAGATTCATTCAATTCCCTCTCCGTGGCATCGCTGATCTCCTCTCTATTGACCAAACTCTTCCTCAAGACCCTCCCTAGCCAACTCCCTGCAATATCAGAGAGCACTTCCTCTTTCAAGTTCATTGTCTTCTCGGCTATAACCAAGTAACGCTTGGAATGACTTTCCGAGATTCATTCAATTCCCTCTCCGTGGCATCGCTGATGTCCTCTCTATTGACCAAACTCTTCCTCAAGACCCTCCCTAGCCAACTCCCTGCAATATCAGAGAGCACTTCCTCTTTCAAGTTCATTGTCTTCACGGCTATAACCAAGTAACGCTTGGAATGACTTTCCGAGATTCATTCAATTCCCTCTCCGTGGCATCGCTGATGTCCTCTCTATTGACCAAACTCTTCCTCAAGACCCTCCCTAACCAACTCCCTGCAATATCAGAGAGCACTTCCTCTTTCAAGTTCATTGTCTTCTCGGCTATAACCAAGTAACGCTTGGAATGACTTTCCGAGATTCATTCAATTCCCTCTCCGTGGCATCGCTGATGTCCTTTCTATTGACCAAACTCTTCCTCAAGACCCTCCCTAACCAACTCCCTGCAATATCAGAGAGCACTTCCTCTTTCAAGTTCATTGTCTTCTCGACTATAAGCAAGTAACGCTTGGAATGACTTTCCGAGATTCATTCAATTCCCTCTCCGTGGCATCGCTGATGTCCTCTCTATTGACCAAACTCTTCCTCAAGACCCTCCCTAACCAACTCCCTGCAATATCAGAGAGCACTTCCTCTTTCAAGTTCATTGTCTTCTCGGCTATAACCAAGTAACGCTTGGAATGACTTTCCGAGATTCGTTCAATTCCCTCTCCGTGGCATCGCTGATGTCCTCTCTATTGACCAAACTCTTCCTCAAGACCCTCCCTAACCAACTCCCTGCAATATCAGAGAGCACTTCCTCTTTCAAGTTCATTGTCTTCTCGGCTATAACCAAGTAACGCTTGGAATGACTTTCCGAGATTCATTCAATTCCCTCTCCGTGGCATCGCTGATGTCCTCTCTATTGACCAAACTCTTCCTCAAGACCCTCCCTAACCAACTCCCTGCAATATCAGAGAGCACTTCCTCTTTCAAGTTCATTGTCTTCTCGGCTATAACCAAGTAACGCTTGGAATGACTTTCCGAGATTCATTCAATTCCCTCTCCGTGGCATCGCTGATGTCCTCTCTATTGACCAAACTCTTCGTCAAGACCCTCCCTAACCAACTCCCTGCAATATCAGAGAGCACTTCCTCTTTCAAGTTCATTGTCTTCTCGGCTATAACCAAGTAACGCTTGGAATGACTTTCCGAGATTCATTCAATTCCCTCTCCGTGGCATCGCTGATGTCCTCTCTATTGACCAAACTCTTCCTCAAGACCCTCCCTAACCAACTCCCTGCAATATCAGAGAGCACTTCCTCTTTCAAGTTCATTGTCTTCTCGGCTATAACCAAGTAACGCTTGGAATGACTTTCCAAGATTCATTCAATTCCCTCTCCGTGGCATCGCTGATGTCCTCTCTATTGATCAAACTCTTCCTCAAGACCCTCCCTAACCAACTCCCTGCAATATCAGAGAGCACTTCCTCTTTCAAATTCATTGTCTTCACGGCTATAACCAAGTAACGCTTGGAATGACTTTCCGAGATTCATTCAATTCCCTCTCCGTGGCATCGCTGATGTCCTCTCTATTGACCAAACTCTTCCTCAAGACCCTCCCTAGCCAACTCCCTGCAATATCAGAGAGCACTTCCTCTTTCAAGTTCATTGTCTTCTCGACTATAACCAAGTAACGCATGGAATGACTTTCCGAGATTCATTCAATTCCCTCTCCGTGGCATCTCTGATGTCCTCTCTATTGACCAAAATCTTCCTCAAGACCCTCCCTAGCCAACTCCCTGCAATATCAGAGAGCACTTCCTGGTCCGGTTGACCTATCAAATAACATTCAAATTCCTCGTCTCCATGACAAATTGTCGCCAGACATCTCATTTGAAAGGAGCGTTTCCAAGATGCTGTTTAAAACTCTACATATGCAATTTAAATCCCGTAGTCGTGAGGTTTACACAGGGACGAATCTAAGGGGAGGGAATATGCCTGCTCCCCCCCCCCCCCTTCAAAATGCCATTAAGGGAAAAAGAGGCAAAAATAGTTATGGAACGTTTTTTATGTTTTGTGCATTTTTTAATAAAAGTTTTAAAGACCTGTGAAATGAAGTCGGAAATGTTATACTGCATTTCGAAATCCAGTCTCTTCTTCGGGGCCGGGGTGGCTCAGTCGGTAGCGCGCTAGGCTCGTAATCTGTAGTTCCTAGGTTCGATTCCCAGCTGGGCCAGCGTTGAGATTTATATCCGGAAAACTCTCCGCCCTGCCCACGGTCAGTAGGGGACACCGATGTGCTTGGAAAGGCCGCCGTCCGTCGGATGGGACGTAAAGCCGTGGTTTCGTGTGCGGAGAGAGCCATACCCTGTACACGTTAAAGACACGCTGGATGGCCTAGACGGGAGGCTACCATCTGTTTCCGAACAGCTATTCCAGTGGGTCCCCTCCCCCAACCTTCTCTGAGCCTTCGGGATCCTTGTAACCTGGCCATTTAGACCATTGTGTGCAAAAAAATGTCGCTCAGAGGTAAAACAATCCAACTCTCCCGTACACGGAGCCACGGTTTAACGTCACATCCGATGGACGGCGGCCTTTCCAAGACCAATGATGTCCCATTACTGAACGTGGCCAGGGCGGGGAGTTTTGCAAAGATTCTGGCCCTTTTCTGAGCCCTTGTTACCTGGCCATTTAGCCCATTGTGTGCCAAAAATGCCACTCAGAGGTAAAGCAACCCAAATAATTCACGTGCCTTGCTTAATATTCAGAATGTATGGTCATTCCACACGATATTTCCTTGTGATTTCATACGAGCGAAGTTCTTTCTCGACGATCATCAACGTCAACAGATGAAACCGAATTCTGAATGATATTCGCAAACAAGATGTTCCATCCATTAACCTCCGAAGACATCTGCATCAGGATAGAAATGAAATAAAAAAAAAATACAATTATTAAAATCAATAGGTCTGCGACCTATCATATTATAGAGTTTCGTGCCGGTCGAGTTAGTTTGTATAAATAATTCATCCATGCTTTTGTAAAAAAAATTTTTTTTGTAATTATCACTGTCATGTATTTATTTGAGCCGTCCCATGTGGTGTTGTGTTGTTTTACCTCTGAGCGGCACTTTTTTGCACACCATGGGCTAAATGGCCAGGTCACATGGACCCCGAAGGCTCAGAGAAGGTTGGGGGAGGGGACCCACTGGAACAGCTGTTGGGAGACAGATGGTAGTCTCCCGTCAAGGCCGTGGCCCCGTGTGCGGCCGAGGCCCCGTGTGCCGGAGAGCCGTGTGTGTCAAGCCGTGGCCCCGTGTGCGGGAGAGCAATACCCTGTGCACGTTAAAGAACACGCTGGATGGCCTTGACGGGAGGCTACCATCTGTCTCCCAACAGCTGTTCCACCCCAAGCCAGTGGGTCCCCACCCCCAATCTTCTCTGAGCCTTCGGGGTCCTTATGGCCTGGCCATTTAGCCCATGGTGTGCAAAAAAGTGCCGCTCAGAGGTAAAACAATCCAATCCAAAAGCCGATAGCTCGCCAGGCTCATAATCCTCACTTCCCAGGTTCGAGTCCCACCATCGAGATTTATTTCCGAAAAACTCTCCATCCTGATATAGGTCGGTTGGGAAGGTTGTCGTCCGTCGGATGGGACGTTAAGCCGTGGCTTCGTGTGCAGGAGTTCCATACTCTTGCACTTTAAAGAGAATTCTGGGTGGTCTTGACGAGAGGCTACCCGTGGCCATTGTGTCCAAAAAAGTGCCTCACAGCGGTTCAACCAACTGTAAAAACACTAGATGACTTAGATGGGAGACTGTCATCTTCCTCCTAACAGCTGTCCAATGGGTGTCCTACCCTCAACCTTATGTGATCGAATGGGGTCCTTGTGACCTGGCCATTTAGCGAATTGTGCGCAAAAAATTCCCGCTTAGAGGTAGAAATGCCTAACTAACTGAAGAACATACTGGATGGCCTTGACAGGAGCCTCCCACATGTATCCTAACAACTGTCCAGTGGGTTCTCTGATCCCATGGGGTCCTTGTGACTGGGTATTTAACAGATGTGTGGGAAAAAAGTACCACTAGGAGACAAAGAAATCCTACCCATGTAATAGTGATCCCATTTGAGGTGAAGCAGTTCATCTGGCCCGTCTTTTTAGAGTATTGGGTTGAGTTGTTTTACCTCTGAGCGACATTTTTTTTGCACACCATGGGCTAAATGGCCAGGTCACAAGAACCCCCGAATCCTCCGAGAAGGTTGGAGGAGGGGACCCACTGGAACAGCTGTTAGGAGACAGACGGTAGCCTCCCGTCAAGGTCATCCAGCGTGTTTTTAATGTGCACAGGGTATGGCTCTCCCTTACACGGGGTCACGGCTTAACGTCCCATCCGACGGATGGCGGCACCTTCCAAGTCCATCGGTGTCCCCTACTGACCGTAGGCAGGGCGGGGAGTTTTGCGGAGATAAATCTCAACGCTGACCCAGCTGAGACTCGAACCTGTGAACTGCAGATTACGAGTCTGGCGCGCTACCGACTGAGCCACCCCCGAAGCCTTTTTAGAGTAATATTACCATTTGTATAGTAATTTAAAAAAAACATTCTTCTGGGACCGACTGAGCTCACTTTCACTAATTCACGTGGCACTTGAGCCGCCTCCTGGGTGGGGCAATGGATGCCGAGACACAGAAATTGCTAAAAATAGCATCCCGAAATATACATCTAAACATTTACATCGTTCGTCCACCTTTAGGATGACATCTTTTGACGTTTCAGCAGATGCCTGCTGAGTTAAATGTTTATTCTACCGTTTTCAAATGTACCATTTAAAGAGTTCAAAATGCTTGGGAAGGCTTTTTTTTTTTCCGACAAAAAACTTTCTTTAGATGATATGCCATTGCCAAGACTGTACCGGGATTTACTTGGATCTCGAGTGTAAATAAAATTGCAAAAAATAACAAACTTCAAACAGCTGCTTGGTACAGAGGAATATTTCCAAAAGTAATGCTTCATAAGAATCTATCTCAGAAATTAATACTTAAATAAAAGGCATTGTTTACTTAATTTTTCAATATTAACCCTTTCAGGACCATAAGGTTTCTAAGAGTAAATATTAGTATGTAACTGTTTATTTTAGTTTGTTTAGACGTAAAATAAATAAAAATCATAAGAAAAATACATAACAATGTGTAGTTTTTTTGGAATTTTATGGGAAATATTTTTCCCAATGGACTATAAAGGTAACACAAATTATAGTTAGGTACATTATGCAATGTCTTTTATTTATTGGTTTATTAGAACAAAATGTTAACTAAAATAATACAAAATTATGAAATAAAATTACTATACAAAATGATGTGCTAATTATGATATTCTGCGAAGCAATTTCTTTTGGTAGTGAGGCAAAGATGGACATTGCACATAGTACATATATTATGCGTCCTGACAGTTCTGTTTTTGTTTTCTAAACGTTCCCGTTTACGTAATTGCGTTCGGCATACGTTCTATTTTGACATTCTGTATAAAAAATGCAGATAAGGTTATAATTAAATACGACAATCACCAATTTTAAAATGGGGAAAAATGTTTCCCTTAGTCGTGAAAGGGTTAAACAATTACGAATGGTGTTTCAGAAAACAAGACAGTTCATTGTTAAATATTCCAACTTCCATAACTCTTTCAATAATGAACGAATATTGTTGAAAATCGAGATTCAAATAGATTTGATTATGATCTTTAATTTATCTTCAGTCACATTTTCCAATTAAATGCATATTTTAGAAGTTATAGTGCTTCGAAGTTAGATTCCAGAATTTTGTGTTTGTACATTTATTCACACAGCTAGAGGCAGCAAACGTTACATGAACATTCCTTTTATCAAGGGATTTTTTGGGTTGTTTTACCTCTGAGCGGCACTTTTTTGTACACCATGGGCTAAATGGCCAGGCCACAAGGACCCCGAAGGCTCAGAGAAGATTGGGGGAGGGGACCCACTGGAACAGCTGTTGGGAGACAGATGGTAGCCTCCCGTCAAGGCCATCAAGCGTGTTCTTTAACGTGCACAGGGTATGGCTCTCCCGCACACGGGGCCACGGCTTAACGTCCCATCCGACGGACGGCGGTCTTTCCAAGCCCATCGGTGTCCCCTACTGACCGTCGGCAAGGCGGAGAATTTTGCGGAGATAAATCTCAACGTTGACCCCGCTGGGACTCGAACCTGGGAACTACAGATTACGAGTCTGGCGCGCTACCGACTGAGCCACCCCCGCCCCTTTTATCAAGGGAAAGATTAGATTATGAGCTATGTGCGAACACACTGGGATCACCAAAAACTGGTGTGAACTGGGTTTTTCTTTTTGGTGTGTATATGTGGAATTGAAGGCATACGATAACTCTTGGCCGGGGCGGGGATGGCTCAGTCGGTAGCGCGCCACGCTCGTAATCTGCAGTTCCCAGGTTCGAGTCCCAGCTGAGTCAGCGTTGAGATTTATCTCCGTAAAACTCCCTGTCCTGCCCACGTTCAGTAGGGGACACCGATGGTCTTGGAAAGGCCGCCGTCCGTCGGATGGGACGTTAAGCCGTGGTTCCGTATGCGGAAGGGCCATACCCTGTGCACGTTACAGAACACTCTGGATAGCCTTGACGGGAAGCTACCATCTGCCTCCCAACAGCTGTTCCAGTGGGTCCCCTCCCCCAACCTTCTCTGAGCCTTCGGGGTCCATGTGACCTGGCCATTTAGCCCACGGTGTGCAAAAAAGTGCCGCTCAGAGGTAAAACAACACAATCTTGTATAGATAGATAAAACTATAGTTATAGTATAACAATGGGAATAAAATAAAACATATATATCAGTGGTTCTCAACCTTTTATGCTTCACGTACCCTCTGGAAATGTGTATGTAACTGGCATACCCCTTGTGTAGATAGATAAAACTATAGTTACAGTATAACAATGGGAATAAAATAAAACATATATATCAGTGGTTCTCAACCTTTTATGCTTCACGTACCCCCTGGAAATGTGTATGTAACTGGCGTACCCCTTGTATAGATAGATAAAACTATAGTTACAGTATAACAATGGGAATAAAATAAAACATATAATCAGTGGTTCTCAACCTTTTTTGCTTCACGTACCCTCTGGAAATGTGTATGTAACTGGCGTATCCCTTGTGTAGATAGATAAAACTATAGTTATAGTATAACAATGGGAATAAAATTAAACATATATATCAGTGGTTCTCAACCTTTTATGCTTCACGTACCCCCTGGAAATGCTTATGTAACTGGCGTATCCCTTGTGTAGATAGATAAAACTATAGTTATAGTATAACAATGGGAATAAAATTAAACATATATATCAGTGGTTCTCAACCTTTTATGCTTCACGTACCCCCTGGAAATGCTTATGGAACTGGCGTACCCCTTGTGTAGATAGATAAAACTATAGTTATAGTGTAACAATGGGAATAAAATAAAACATATATATCAGTGGTTCTCAACCTTTTATGCTTCACGTACCCTCTGGAAATGTGTATGTAACTGGCGTACCCCTTGTGTAGATAGATAAAACTATAGTTATAGTATAACAATGGGAATAAAATTAAACATATATATCAGTAATTCTCAACCTTTTATGCTTCACGTATCCCCTGGAAATGTGTATGCAACTGGCGTACCCCTTGTATAGATAGATGAAACTATAGTTATAGTATAACAATGGGAATAAAATTAAACATATATATCAGTGGTTCTCAACCTTTTATGCTTCACGTACCCTCCTGGAAATGTGTATGTAACTGGCGTACACCTTGTATAGATAGATAAAACTATAGTTATAGTGTAACAATCGGAATAAAATAAAACATATATATCAGTGGTTCTCAACCTTTTATGCTTCACGTACCCTCCTGGAAATGTGTATGTAACTGGCGTACCCCTTGTATAGATAGATAAAACTATAGTTATAGTATAACAATGGGAATAAAATAAAACATATATATCGGTGGTTCTCAACCTTTTATGCTTCACGTACCCCCTGGAAATGTGTATGTAACTGGCGTACCCCTTGTATAGAAAGATAAAACTATAGTTATAGTGTAACAATCGGAATAAAATTAAACATATATATCAGTGGTTCTCAACCTTTTATGCTTCACGTACCCTCCTAGAAATGTGTATGTAACTGGCGTACCCCTTGTGTAGATAGATAAAACTATAGTTATAGTATAACAATGGGAATAAAATAAAACATATATATCAGTGGTTCTCAACCTTTTATGCTTCACGTACCCCCTGGAAATGTGTATGTAACTGGCGTACCCCTTGTGTAGATAGATAAAACTATAGTTATAGTATAACAATGGGAATAAAATAAAACATATATATCAGTGGTTCTCAACCTTTTATGCTTCACGTCCCCCTGGAAATGTTTATGGAACTGGCGAAACCCTTGTATAGATAGATAAAACTATAGTTATAGTATAACAATGGGAATAAAATTAACATATATATCAGTGGTTCTCAACCTTCTATGCTTCACGTACCCCCTGGAAATGTGTATGTAACTGGCGTACCCCTTGTATAGATAGATAAAACTATAGTTATAGTATAACAATGGGAATAAAATAAAACATATATATCGGTGGTTCTCAACCTTTTATGCTTCACGTACCCCCTGGAAATGTGTATGTAACTGGCGTACCCCTTGTATAGAAAGATAAAACTATAGTTATAGTGTAACAATCGGAATAAAATTAAACATATATATCAGTGGTTCTCAACCTTTTATGCTTCACGTCCCCCTGGAAATGTTTATGGAACTGGCGAAACCCTTGTATAGATAGATAAAACTATAGTTATAGTATAACAATGGGAATAAAATTAAACATATATATCAGTGGTTCTCAACCTTTTATGCTTCACGTACCCCCTGGAAATGTTTATGGAACTGGCGTACCCCTTGTATAGATAGATAGAACTATAGTTATAGTATAACAATGGGAATGAAATAAAACATATATATCAGTGGTTCTCAACCTTTTATGCTTCACGTACCCCCTGGAAATATGTATGTAACTGGCGTACCCCTTGTATAGATAGATAAAACTATAGTTATAGTATAACAATGGGAATGAAATAAAACATATATATCAGTGGTTCTCAACCTTTTATGCTTCACGTACCCTCTGGAAATGTGTATGTAACTGGCGTACCCCTTGTGTAGATAGATAAAACTATAGTTATAGTGTAACAATGGGAATAAAATAAAACATATATATCAGTGGTTCTCAACCTTTTATGCTTCACGTACCCTCTGGAAATGTGTATGTAACTGGCGTACCCCTTGTGTAGATAGATAAAACTATAGTTATAGTATAACAATGGGAATAAAATAAAACATATATATCAGTGGTTCTCAACCTTTTATGCTTCACGTACCCTCTGGAAATGTGTATGTAACTGGCGTACCCCTTGTATAGATAGATAAAACTATAGTTACAGTATAACAATGGGAATAAAATAAAACATATAATCAGTGGTTCTCAACCTTTTTTGCTTCACGTACCCTCTGGAAATGTGTATGTAACTGGCGTATCCCTTGTGTAGATAGATAAAACTATAGTTATAGTGTAACAATGGGAATAAAATAAAACATATATATCAGTGGTTCTCAACCTTTTATGCTTCACGTACCCTCTGGAAATGTGTATGTAACTGGCGTACCCCTTGTGTAGATAGATAAAACTATAGTTATAGTATAACAATGGGAATAAAATAAAACATATATATCAGTGGTTCTCAACCTTTTATGCTTCACGTACCCTCTGGAAATGTGTATGTAACTGGCGTACCCCTTGTGTAGATAGATAAAACTATAGTTATAGTATAACAATGGGAATTAAATATATATATATCAGTGGTTCTCAACCTTTTATGCTTCACGTACCCTCTGGAAATGTGTATGTAACTGGCGTACCCCTTGTGTAGATAGATAAAACTATAGTTATAGTGTAACAATGGGAATAAAATAAAACATATATATCAGTGGTTCTCAACCTTTTATGCTTCACGTACCCTCTGGAAATGTGTATGTAACTGGCGTACCCCTTGTGTAGATAGATAAAACTATAGTTATAGTATAACAATGGGAATAAAATAAAACATATATATCAGTGGTTCTCAACCTTTTATGCTTCACGTACCCCCTGGAAATGTGTATGTAACTGGCGTACCCCTTGTATAGATAGATAAAACTATAGTTATACTATAACAATGGGAATAAAATAAAACATATATATCAGTGGTTCTCAACCTTTTATGCTTCACGTACCCCCTGGAAATGTGTATGTAACTGGCGTACCCCTTGTATAGATAGATAAAACTATAGTTATAGTATAACAATGGGAATAAAATAAAACATATATTTCAAGGTTCTCAACCTTTTATGCTTCACGTACCCCCTGGAAATGTGTATGTAATTGGCGTGCCACTTGTTTAGATAAACTATAGTTATAGTACAGCAATGGTTATTTTTACTTTGTTACTATCTAGCGACTTCTGAGATCTCACGGCTTACCCCAAAAAAGTTTATCACGTACCCCACGTAGTATCTTCCCTTCTGCTGTATCCTCCCCACACTGTAGTCCCCCATCGTTATAGTACCTTCACCATTCCACCTCACATGGCACCGTTTCACTTCTATAGCTTCCTCACCTGAGGGTACACTTCCACATTTAGAGATACCCATGTACACATTATTTACCCACCATCATAGTATCTTTCACTTTCCCCTGTTGTACCTTCCTCCACATAATACTTTCCCACTGTCACGGCATTCTGCCCTTTCCTCTGTAGTACCCATCCCACATGGTACCTTTCTCATTCCTCTATAGCACCTACCCCACACATATTCTTTCACCATCATAGTACAGTGCTCAAAAAAGTATCCGAACGCTATGATTGATTACAGAATTCAGAAAAAATATCTCGCAAATATTTTTTTAGAAAACGGTGATCTGGCAACCTTCGTGTCACGTGACACGAAGGTTGCCAGATCACTAATTACAATAAGTGATCTGGCAACTCCCAGCATCTGGCAACTCCTGGCATCTTCCCAGGTTCGAGTATCAGTCGATAGCGCGCCAGGCTCGTAATCTGTACTTCCCAGGTTCGAGTCCCAGCTGGGTCAGCGTTGAGATTTATCTCCGCAAAATTTCCCGCCCAGCCCATGGTCACTAAGGAACACCGAAGGGATTAAAAAGGTATACGTCCGTCGGATGGGACGTTAAGCCGTGACTCCGTGTGCGGGAGAGCCATACCCTGTGCATGCTTAAAGAACACACTGGATGGCCTGGACGGGAGGCTACCATCTGGCACCCAACAGCTGTCCTAGTGAGTCCCCTCCCCCAACCTTCTCTGAGCCTTTGGGGTCCTTGTGACCTGGCCATTTACCCATGGTGTGCAAAAAAAGTGCCGCTCAGAGGTTAAACAACCCAACCCACAACATATTCTCCAACCATCACGGTACCCTTCTCGCAAGGTACTCTCCCATCGTCATTGTACCCTTCCCTCCCCAGAGCATACACTCCACTTATCATGTTACCTTTCCACAAGGTACTCTCCCATCGTCATAGTACCCTTCCCTCCCCAGAGCATACACTCCACTTATCATGGTACCTTTCCACAAGGTACTCTCCCATCGTCATAGTACCCTTCCTTCCCCAGAGCATACACTCCACTTATCATGGTACCCTTCCACAAGGCACTATACACATCATAGTACCCTTTTCTCTATAGCATCAACTTCCTCCCTCCCAATAAATCAGTGGGCGGGGGTGGCTCAGTCGGTAGCGCGCCAGGCTCGTAATCTGTAGTTCCCAGGTTCGAGTCCCACTTGGTCAGCGTTGAGATTTATCTCTGCAAAACTCCTCACCCTGCCCACGGTTAGTAGGGGACACCGATGGGCTTGGAAAGGCCACCGTCCGTCGGATGGGACGTTTAGCCGTGGCCCCGTGTGCGGGAGAGCTATACCCTGTGCACGTAAAAGAACACGCTGGATGGCCTTGACGAGAGACTACCATCTGTCTCCCAACAGCTGTTCCAGTGGGTCCCCTCCCCCAACCTTCTCTAAGCCTTCGGGATCCTTGTGGCCTGGCCATTTAGCCCACGGTGTGCAAAAAAGTGCCGCTCAGAGGTAAAACAACCCAACCCAATAAATCAGCATAAAGCGTTAACCAATGTTACGTTTTCTGTTCTCTAAGCAGCGATCTCTAATCGCTGCTTAGTTATCACCATCTCCGCTAACACAAAATCATGGCAGTATACCCCCACGATCTCTCCCCCCCCATCGGGCGTACCCTTTGACCCTCCTCCTCCACCTCCTTTGAAATGACACTCCCATAGTTGAGTGGCGAAAACCCTTCCTCTCCCGCCTGATTCGCCGCTCAAGCACGTGCTTCGCCTTGCTCCTGACATCCATTTCCTCCTCATCGATTATGCTGATCATTTATCGTCGGGAGATGCGGATGCGAGGGGATGAAGTGACAGCATCACCTGCATCCGGATCCTTGCTTGATGCCATGGTAATCGCCATTGTAGCTCCAGCATCCTCATCGCCAGGAGGAAGATGCGGAGAACTCTTACTCTCTATCTATCCACGTGCACCTGACTCCATCGCGTCGCTTCCTCTACGGAGTTGGATGATTTGTCACCTCCAAGTTATCTTTCATCACTGCCTATGTCTGTTTGATTAACGACATATGTAACCAGCTACATTCAAAAGCAGGCTCAAGATCCATCGTTACAAGTTTATATTTATGAAACAGGATTATTTTGTGTAGAAAATGTTTTGAGTGCAGTTGTTTTACCTCTGAGTGATATTTTTTGCACAAAATTGGCAAAATGACCAGGTCACAAGGACCCCGAAAGCTCAGAGAAGGTTGGGGGAGGGGACCCACTGGAACAGCTGTTGGGAGACAGATGGTAGCCTCCCGTAAAGTGCACCCAGCGTGTTCTTCAACGTGCATAGGGTATAGTTCTCCCAAACAGGTGGCCACGGCTTAACTTCGAATCCGACGGCAGTAGGGCAGGGAGTTTTGGGAAGATAAATCTCAACGCTGGCCCAGGTGGGACTACTAATCGCTGTCCAGTAGGATTCCATCTGTCTCCTAACTGCTGTTCAGCAGACTTCCATCTACTAATCACTCTCCAGTAGGCTTCCGTCTCCTAACTGCAGTATAGTAGGCTTCCATCTGTCTCCTAACCGCTGTCCAGTAGGCTTCCATCTGTCTCCTAACCACTGTCCAGTAGGCGTCCATCTGTCTCCTAACCGCTGTCCAGTAGGATTCCATCTATCTCCTAACTGCTGTCCAGTAAGATTCCATCTGTCTCCTAACCGCTGTCCAGTAGGCTTCCATCTATCTCCTATCCGCTGTCCAGTAGGCTTCCATCTGTCTCCTAACCGCTGTCCAGTAGGCTTCCGTCTGTCTCCTAACCGCTGTCCAGTAGGCTTCCGTCTGTCTCCTAACTGCTGTCCAGTAGGCTTCCGTCTGTCTCCTAACCGCTGTCCAGTAGGCTTCCATCTGTCTCCTAACCGCTGTCCAGTAGGCTTCCATCTGTCTCCTAACCGCTGTCCAGTAGGCTTCCATCTGTCTCCTAACCGCTGTCCAGTAGGCTTCCATCTGTCTCCTAACCGCTGTCCAGTAGGCTTCCATCTGTCTCCTAACCGCTGTCCAGTAGGCTTCCATCTGTCTCCTAACCGCTGTCCAGTAGGCTTCCATCTGTCTCCTAACCGCTGTCCAGTAGGCTTCCGTCTGTCTCCTAACCGCTGTCCAGTAGGCTTCCGTCTGTCTCCTAACCGCTGTCCAGTAGGCTTCCGTCTGTCTCCTAACCGCTGTCCAGTAGGCTTCCGTCTGTCTCCTAACTGCTGTCCAGTAGGCTTCCATCTGTCTCCTAACCGCTGTCCAGTAGGCTTCCATCTGTCTCCTAACCGCTGTCCAGTAGGCTTCCATCTGTCTCCTAACCGCTGTCCAGTAGGCTTCCATCTGTCTCTTAACCGCTGTCCAGTAGGCTTCCATCTGTCTCCTAACCGCTGTCCAGTAGGCTTCCATCTGTCTCCTAACCGCTGTCCAGTAGGCTTCCATCTGTCTCCTAACCGCTGTCCAGTAGGCTTCCATCTGTCTCCTAACCGCTGTCCAGTAGGCTTCCATCTGTCTCCTAACCGCTGTCCAGTAGGCTTCCATCTGTCTCCTAACCGCTGTCCAGTAGGCTTCCATCTGTCTCCTAACCGCTGTCCAGTAGGCTTCCGTCTGTCTCCTAACCGCTGTCCAGTAGGCTTCCGTCTGTCTCCTAACCGCTGTCCAGTAGGCTTCCGTCTGTCTCCTAACCGCTGTCCAGTAGGCTTCCGTCTGTCTCCTAACCGCTGTCCAGTAGACTTCCGTCTGTCTCCTAACCGCTGTCCAGTAGGCTTCCGTCTGTCTCCTAACCGCTGTCCAGTAGACTTCCGTCTGTCTCCTAACCGCTGTCCAGTAGACTTCCATCTGTCTCCTAACCGCTGTCCAGTAGGCTTCCATCTGTCTCCTAACCGCTGTCCAGTAGGCTTCCATCTGTCTCCTAACCGCTGTCCAGTAGGCTTCCATCTGTCTCCTAACCGCTGTCCAGTAGGCTTCCGTCTGTCTCCTAACCGCTGTCCAGTAGGCTTCCGTCTGTCTCCTAACCGCTGTCCAGTAGGCTTCCGTCTGTCTCCTAACCGCTGTCCAGTAGGCTTCCGTCTGTCTCCTAACCGCTGTCCAGTAGGCTTCCGTCTGTCTCCTAACCGCTGTCCAGTAGGCTTCCGTCTGTCTCCTAACCGCTGTCCAGTAGGCTTCCATCTGTCTCCTAACCGCTGTCCAGTAGGCTTCTATCTGTCTCCTAACTGCTGTCCAGTAGACTTCCATCTGTCTCCTAACCGCTGTCCAGTAGGCTTCCATCTGTCTCCTAACCGCTGTCCAGTAGGCTTCCATCTGTCTCCTAACCGCTGTCCAGTAGGCTTCCATCTGTCTCCTAACCGCTGTCCAGTAGGCTTCCATCTGTCTCCTAACCGCTGTCCAGTAGGCTTCCATCTGTCTCCTAACCGCTGTCCAGTAGGCTTCCATCTGTCTCCTAACCGCTGTCCAGTAGGCTTCCATCTGTCTCCTAACCGCTGTCCAGTAGCTTCCATCTGTCTCCTAACCGCTGTCCAGTAGGCTTCCATCTGTCTCCTATCCGCTGTCCAGTAGGCTTCCATCTGTCTCCTAACCGCTGTCCAGTAGGCTTCCATCTGTCTCCTAACCGCTGTCCAGTAGGCTTCCATCTGTCTCCTAACCGCTGTCCAGTAGGCTTCCATCTGTCTCCTAACCGCTGTCCAGTAGACTTCCATCTGTCTCCTAACCGCTGTCCAGTAGGCTTCCATCTGTCTCCTAACCGCTGTCCAGTAGGCTTCCATCTGTCTCCTAACCGCTGTCCAGTAGGCTTCCATCTGTCTCCTAACCGCTGTCCAGTAGGCTTCCATCTGTCTCCTAACCGCTGTCCAGTAGACTTCCATCTGTCTCCTAACCGCTGTCCAGTAGGCTTCCATCTGTCTCCTAACCGCTGTCCAGTATTCTTCCATCTGTCTCCTAACCGCTGTCCAGTAGGCTTCCATCTGTCTCCTAACCACTGTCCAGTAGCTTCCATCTGTCTCCTAACCGCTGTCCAGTAGACTTCCATCTGTCTCCTAACCGCTGTCCAGTAGGCTTCCATCTGTCTCCTAACCGCTGTCCAGTAGGCTTCCATCTGTCTCCTAACCGCTGTCCAGTAGGCTTCCATCTGTCTCCTAACCGCTGTCCAGTAGGCTCCCTTCTTCCAACCTTCTCTCGGTCCTTGGGCTCTGACCATTTATCCCTTTGTGTGTCAAACAGCGCCGCTCAGAGGTAAAACAATCCCCTCCTGCATCATCCAATGAACGGCGTCCTTTTCACCATAAAACATAACTTTAGCAATCTTACAATATAAATAATCAAAGTTGAGTCGTTACAACACTTCGCTACCAAAATAGAACCGAATTTCCATGTTATGTGGGGGCGGGGGTGGCTCAGTCGGTAGCGCGCCAGGCTCGTAATCTGTAGTTCCCAGGTTCGAGTCCCAGCTGGGTCAGCGTTGAGATTTATCTCCGCAAAATTCTCCGCCTTGCCGACGGTCAGTAGGGGACACCGATGGGCTTGGAAAGACCGGCGTCCGTCGGATGGGACGTTAAGCCGTGGTCCCGTGTGCGGGAGAGCCATACCCTGTGCACGTTAAAGAACACGCTGGATGGCCTTGACGGGAGACTATCATCTGTCTCCTAACAGCTGTTCCAGTGGGTCCCCTCCCCCAACCTTCTCTGAGCCTTCGGGGTCCTTGTGACCTGGCCATTTAGCCCATGGTGTGCAAAAAAGTGCCGCTCAGTGGTAAAACAACCCAACAACCCATGTTAAGTGAATGTCAATCTAACTTCGAAGCTCTTTAACTTCTAAAAGATGCATTTAATAAAAAAATGTGACTAAGCATACATTAAAGATCACAATAAATTCTATTTAAATCCTTTAATATTTAAAAAGTTATGGAAGTCAAATATTTCATAATAAATTATACCTTACATTAAATCCTGTCAGTTTAAAGTTGTTTAGTAAAAATTTTTCAACACCCTTTGATACTGAAATAATCGTTACGCAAACATCAAAAATGTACATTTATTTTATTGAATTGTTTAAAATAATACTCATTCTTTAAATTTAATTTCTGAGTAAATTCTTATGACGTATTCAAGGGGAACATCCCAACTTCCATAACTCTTTAAATACTGAAAGGGTATTATTGAAAAATCGAGATTTAAATAGACCTGATCACGATCTTTAATTTGTCATCAGTCATATTTTTCCATGAAATGCATATTTTAGAAGTTATAGGTTGTTGGGTTGTTTTACCTCTGAGCGGCACTTTTTTGCACACCATGGGCTAAATGGCCAGGTCACATGGACCCCGAAGGCTCAGAGAAGGTTGGGGGAGGGGACCCACTGGAACAGCTGTTGGGAGACAGATGGTAGCCTCCCGTCAAGGCCATCCAGCGTGTTCTTTAACGTTGGGTTGTTTTACCTCTGAGCGGCACTTTTTTGCACACCATGGGCTAAATGGCCAGGTCACATGGACCCCAAAGTCTCAGAGAAAGTTGGGGGAGGGGACCCACTGGAACAGCTGTTGGGAGACAGATGGTAGCCTCCCGTCAAGGCCATCCAGCATGTTCTTTAACGTTGGGTTGTTTTACCTCTGAGCGGCACTTTTTTGCACACCATGGGCTAAATGGCCAGGTCACATGGACCCCAAAGTCTCAGAGAAGGTTGGGGGAGGGGACCCACTGGAACAGCTGTTGGGAGACAGATGGTAGCCTCCCGTCAAGGCCATCCAGCGTGTTCTTTAACGTTGGGTTGTTTTACCTCTGAGCGGCACTTTTTTGCACACCATGGGCTAAATGGCCAGGTCACATGGACCCCAAAGTCTCAGAGAAGGTTGGGGGAGGGGACCCACTGGAACAGCTGTTGGGAGACAGATGGTAGCCTCCCGTCAAGGCCATCCAGCGTGTTCGTTAACGTGCACAAGGTATGGCTCTCCCGCACACGGGTCACGGCTTAACGTCCCATCCGACGGACGGCAGTCTTTCCAAACCCATCGGTGTCCCCTACTGACCGTGGGCAGGGCGGGGAATTTTGCGGAGATAAATCTCAACGCTGACCCAGCCGGGACTCGAACCTGGGAACTGCAGATTACGAGCCTGGCGCGCTACCGACTGAGCCACCCCCGCCCCTAGAAGTTATAGATCTTCGAATTTAGATTCTTATTCACATAACATGGCAATTATCTAACATTTTCGAAGGAAATCCCCCCCCACCAATCCTCCTCTGCTTCCAATTACAACGTCATTTCCTGTGCACACCAGCATCGACCACATGACGACTTCCCATTACGCGCCATAACCACGTCAGCCGAATTAATGCTAGAAACGAGAACGGAAACGATTTAAATGTTTCATTTTCTATCTCAGAACACGTCCGCATCTTTCCTTTCCTCTCCGCATCCTTCCCTGCTTCCCACTCTCCCGCCTTCATCTCGCTATAGCACGAGCTCAGAAGCTGATGGTGTCTCGTAATGCTCATGCAGATCAGCATAACACGTGTGTCCACAGTGGATGTGTGAGTAGTCCTTATCTTTACTTCGGGATATTTGGTGAGGTTTATGAATATGTAAGACGCCATATGCCCTTCCGACGTAAAGACTCTCCTTCTGTTGCCTGGAGACGCAGCATCTCCTCCAGGTCTTCTTTGCTATCGATTGGTTGATGTTAGAAGCTGAATCTTTCGCATCCGTTACATTGTCTTCTTGTCAGCTGTTTCAAACGTAATAGGAATCCACTTCTTTTTTTTTTTGTTTCTTCTTAATTTTCTTTATCTAAGAGGCGAAGTAATATCAGATAAATGTTCCCAGCCTGGGGATTTGTAATGAGATAAAGAAGGTTTTTTTTTTTACGTAAAGAAGAAACTATTTTGCATTTGATGTTTTTTTGTTTTCGGTGCAGCTGGTTTTTACGAAATTGACTATTTAGAGATTTGTCTTCAAAGAAGTCTATTCGGCATTCTTGGATTATTGATTCCGGTGGAAGGAATCTATTTCAAATTCTGTATCAGAGCTTATTTGGAATTAAATAAAGAGCGGTTGGGTTGTTTTACCTCTGAGCGGCGCTTTTTTGCACACCATGGGCTAAATGGCCAGGTCACATGGACCCCGAAGGCTCAGAGAAGGTTGGGGGAGGAGATCCACTGGAACAGCTGTTGGAATTTGGATTGGGTTGTTTTACCTCTGAGCGGCGTTTTTTTGCACACCATGGGCTAAATGGCCAGGTCACAAGAAAGGTTCAGAGAAGGTTGGGGGAGGGGACCAACTGGAATAGCTGTTGGAATTTGGATTGGGTTGTTTTACCTCTGAGCGGCGCTTTTTTGCACACCATGGGCTAAATGGCCAGGTCACAAGAAAGGTTCAGAGAAGGTTGGGGGAGGGGACCAACTGGAACAACTGTTGGGATTTGGATTGGGTTGTTTTACCTCTGAGCGGCGCCTTTTTACACACCATGGGCTAAATGGCCAGTTCACATGGACCCGAAGACTCAGAGAAGGGGGCGGGGGTGGCTCAGTGGCTAGCACGCCAGGCTCGTAATCTGCAGTTCCCAGATTCGAGTCCTAGCTGGGTCAGCATTGAGATTTATCTCCGCAAAATTCCCGCCCTGCCCACGGTCAATAAAGAACACCGATGGGCTTGGAAAGGCCGCCGTCAGTCGGATGGGACGTTAAGTCGTGGCCCCGTGTGCGGGAGAGCCATACCCTGTGCACGTTAAAGAACACACTAGATGGCCTTGACGGGAGGCTACCATCTGGCTCCTAACAGCTCTTCCAGTGGGTTCCCTCCCCCAACCTTCTCTGAGTCTTCGTGGTCCTTGTGACCTGGCCATTTACCCCATTTTGTGCAAAAAAGTGCCTCTCAGAGGTAAAAACAATTCAACCGAATAAAGACACAGTTCAACTTTCTTCGTAAAAAATTCGTTCCTAGAATATTGTGGAACGTTAAGCCGTGGCCCCGTGTACGGGAGAGCCATACCCTGTGCACGTTAAAGAACACACTGGATCGCCTTGACCGAAGGCTACCATCTGTCTCCCAACAGCTGTTCCAGTGGGTCCCCTCCCCCAACCTTCTCTGAGCCTTCGGGTCCATGTGACATAACCATTTAGCCCATGGTGTGCAAAAAAGTGGCGCTCAGAGGTAAAACAACCCAACCCACTCCGCCAACCTTCTCTGAGCCGTCGGGGTCCTTGTGACCTGGCCATTTAGCCCATGGTGTGCAAAAAGGCGCCGCTCAGAGGTAAAACAATCCAACCCGCTCCGCCAACCTTCTCTGAGCCTTCGGGGTCCTTGTGACCTGGCCATTTAGCCCATGGTGTGCAAAAAGGTGCTGCTCAGAGGTAAAACAACCCAACCCGCTCCGCCAACCTTCTCTGAGCCTTCGGGGTCCTTGTGACCTGGCCATTTAGTCCATGGTGTGCAAAAAGGTGCTGCTCAGAGGTGAAACAACCCGACCCAGTCCATCTGCTCATGTTGCGCCAGTTATTTTCGCAGAAATTCTACCACTGAATGATTAGCTTCATTGAAATGTCTCAATTTTTTTTTATCTTCTCAACAGCAAAGTTTGAAAAAAAAAATTCCTTGACGTCTGGAGATTCTTTCCATTTGAAAAAGTTAAACTCCATCTGGCTCGCTCTCACATGACCACAAAGTTGGAGAGCATTGATTTGATAGAGAGCAGGAAAAATGTCGATATTTTTCCGGATATAAATCTGCCCACTCTGGACTTGTATCGCGCATATTTCATGCATGCGTTTGCAATATTTCTTCGTCGATGAGAGTGGCTGGAGATAATTTCATTGGAAGGAATTGTTATTGTCAATGCACAATCACTGTTCGCGTTCAGAGCCTCAAAGGCTGATTTGTTTTGACTGTCGCCAGATGCTTGCTTTTCTGTTGGGTTACTTAGCAACGTATTGTTTATGTCTCTAGTAATAGGGGTGGGTGTTGGTTTAGTTGGGTGCGTTCCAGACTCGTAATCTGCAGTTCCCAGATTCGAGTCCCAGCTGGGTCAGCATTGAGACTTATCTCTGCAAAATCCCTGCCCACGGTCAGTAGGGGACACCGATGGGCTTGGAAAGGACGCCGTCCGTCGGATGGGACGTTAAGCCATGGCCTCGTGTGCGGGAGAGCCGTACCCTGTGCACGTTAAAGAACACACTGGATGGCCTAGACGGGAGGCTACCATCTGTCTCCCAACAGCTGTTCCAGTGGGTCCCCTCCCCCAACCTTCTCTGAGCCTTCGGGGTCCATGTGACCTGGCCATTTAGCCCATGGTGTGCAAAAAAGTGCCGCTCAGAGGTAAAACAACCCAACCCAACGTACCCTGTGCACGTTAAAGAACACGCTGGATGGCCTTGACGGGAGACTACCATCTGTCTCCCAACAGCTGTTCCAGTGGGTCCCCTCCCCCAACCTACTCTGAGCCTTCGGGTCCATGTGACCTGGCCATTTAGCCCATGGTGTGCAAAAAAGTGCCGCTCAGAGGTAAAACAAACCAACCAAACGTACCATGTGCACGTTAAAGAACACGCTGGATGGCCTTGACGGGAGGCTACCATCTGTCTCCCAACAGCTATTCCAGTGAGTCCCCTCCTCCAACCTTCTCTAAGCTTTCGGAGTGCTTGTGACCTGGCTATTTAGCGCACTATGTGCAAAAAAGTGCTACTCAGAGGTAAAACAACCCAACCCATACTCTAACAGCTCACACAAGAACCAACTGTTTGAATCGTCATCATTTTCAACTGCCTTGATTGTTTTGGGTTGTTGGGTTGTTTTACCTCTGAGCGGCACTTTTTTGCACACCATGGGCTAAATGGCCAGGTCACATGGACCCCGAAGGCTCAGAGAAGGTTGGGGGAGGGGACCCACTGGAACAGCTGTTGGGAGACAGATGGTAGCCTCCCGTCAAGGCCATCCAGCGTGTTCTTTAACGTGCACAGGGTATGGCTCTCCCGCACACGGGGCCACGGCTTAACGTCCCATCCGACGGACGGCGGCCTTTCCAAGCCCATCGGTGTCCCCTACTGACCGTGGGCAGGGCGGAGAATTTTGCGGAGGTAAATCTCAACGCTGACCCAGCTGGGACTCGAACCTGGGAACTACAGATTACGAGCCTGGCGCGCTACCGACTGAGCCACCCCCGCCCCCTGCCTTGATTGAATTGTAGCTATTGCGTGATCCAACATGGCCAAACAGAGAATCGATTCCTCTTCGGAAATCTGCAAACAAAAAATACGCAAACGTATTGATGATCAATATTCCCCCACCTCCCCCCCCCCACCCCCTGAAGCAACGGACACATATAAATTGCAATCGATTCTCTACTCTGTTGCCGTGTGCCAAAGGAGGAGATTTCTGCACACCGCTGGGACTTTTTCTCTGGCCAATAGTGGATCAGCATTCGTTACATTCTGGATCTAGTTCGTCCATTATATAAGACCGCGGAAAATCCGTTTCTCCTGGGGTTTCTCGCTTTTTATCTGGTCTAGATTTCCGAGCAAGAAGCCACCCGATTTCTCTTCTCCGGCAGCATACTTTTTTTTTTCCAGAACGGAGACAAAGTATGCGTCTTATAGAGTCGGCTTTAGTCAGACTTGTCTCAAACTTCCCTTGAGATTATAGAGCTGCGGGTTATCTCGTTTGTAATGAAGGATTGTTGTCCTCTCAGTTTCGTCTTTTGGTCTGCTTTTCTACATCTTCCTTCTCATCTCTTTACCTTCATTCTCTTCTTCGCATCCTCCCTCATCATATCCTCCATCTCATTTGTTCATCTCTGTCTCTCTGTATTTCCCTCTCATATCAGCATCTTTCTTTTCTTCTCTAAATCTTCTCTCCATCTTCCTTTTCTTCTCTGCATCCTCCCTGTAATTTCCGCTTGTCCCGTCTCATTTCGGCATCTCACTAGTCATCTCTCCATCTTCCTTTTAATCTCTCCATCCTCTCCTTTCATTTCAGCATCTTACTTGTCATATCTACATTTTCATTTTGATTTCTGCATCCTCCATTTCCACTGTGCATCTTCTCTCTCATCATCTCGACAGCTTTCTATTCATATCTGTAACTTTTCGTCTCTGAAATTGTCCCTTCCTCGGACAATTTCAGAGACGAAAAGCTTTCTATTCATATCTGTAACCTTCGTCTCTGAAACACGTTCCTTCTCCTCCTCTTTGCATATTCCATCTAATCTCGGCAACTTCCTATCTCCTCCTCCTCTTTTCATCTTCCCTCTCCTATCTACAACTTGCCTCTTCTCTGATCTTCACTTCATGAGGATTTTAAAATGACGATTGGATGGTTTTACCTCTCAACTCCACTTCTTTTCATACGCGTCTGGGGGAAGGGGACCCATTAGACAGCTGTTAGGATTTGGGTTGTTTTACCTCTGAGCGGCACTTTTTTGCACACCATGGGCAAAATGGCCAGGTGACAAGGACCCCGAAGGCTCAGGTAAGGTTGGGGGAGGAGACCCACTGGAACAGCTGTTGGGAGACAGATGGTAGCCTCCCGTCAAGGCCATCCAGCGTGTTCGTTAACGTGCACAAGGTATGGCTCTCCCGCACACGGGTCACGGCTTAACGTCCCATCCGGCGGACGGCAGCCTTTCCAAACCCATCGGTGTCCCCTACTGACCGTGGGCAGGGCGGGGAATTTTGCGGAGATAAATCTCAACGCTGACCCAGCTGGGACTCGCACATGGGAAGTATAGATTACAAGCCTGGCACGCTACCAACTGAGCCACCCCCGCCCCCAGGTCACAAGAACCCCAACGATTCAGAGAATGTTAGGGGAAGAGAACCGACTAGTTGGTTGTTATAAGGCAGATGAAGATCTCATGTTAAGGCCTTTTATCGCGTTCCGTAACGTGTATCAGTAGTGTGTTGGGTTATACACACTTATTACGAGCCTGGTGTGCTACCGACTGAGCCACCCCCACCCGAAAGAGCAAATGTTTGCTTCCAATGCAAACTTCTTGACCATCATGCACACTCCCACCCCATATGCAGGAGAGCCATACCAAGTGCACATTAAAGAACACACTGGATGGCCTTGACTGAAGGCTACCATCTGCATCATTTACAGCCGTCCAGTGTGTTCAATTCTGCTAACCTTCTCTGAGCTCTTGGGGTCCTTGTCACCTGGCCATTTATCCCATTGTGTGAAAATAAAAGTAGCGCTTAGAGGAATAACAACCTAATGCATTAATATGGGAAAATATCTAATTATTATTCTGAAATATTCGATTATTTAACAAAGTTTAAAGTAAAGCTTTTAATTACTAAATTACTCAACCGTACGAAAATGCTAGAAAATTTACATGCTATGTGAATGAGGGGGCGGGGGTGGCTCAGTCGGTAGCGCGCCAGGCTCGTAATCTGTAGTTCCCAGGTTCGAATCCCAGCCGGGTCAGCGTTGAGATTTATCTCCGCAAAATTCCCCGCCCTGCCCACGGTCAGTAGGGGACACCGATGGGTTTGGAAAGGCCACCGTCCGTCGGATGGGACGTTAAGCCGTGGCGCCGTGTGCGGGAGAGACATACCCTGTGCACGTTAAAGAACACGCTGGATGGCCTTGACGGGAGGCTACCATCTCTCTCCCAAAAGCTTTTCCAGTGGGTCCCCTCCCCCAACCTTCTGTGAGCCTTCGGGGTCCATGTGACCTGGCCATTTAGCCCATGGTGTGCAAAAAAGTGCCGCTCAGAGGTAAAACAACCCAACGTTAAAGAACACGCTGGATGGCCTTGACGGGAGGCTACCATCTGTCTCCCAACAGCTGTTCCAGTGGGTCCCCTCCCCCAACCTTCTCTGAGCCTTCGGGGTCCATGTGATCTGGCCATTTAGCCCGTGGTGTGCAAAAAAGTGCCGCTCAGAGGTAAAACAACCCAACCCAACCCCTAACCTTCTCTGAGCCTTCGGGGTCCATGTGACCTGGCCATTTAGCCCATGGTGTGCAAAAAAGTGCCGCTCAGAGGTAAAACAACCCAACCCTATGTGAATGAGAATCAAACTTTGAAGCTCTATAACTTCTAAAATTACGCCTTGACTAAAAAATGTGACTGACGATAAATTAAAGATCATAATCAAATCTCTTTAAATCTCGATTTTCAACAATATTCGTTCAGTATTTAAAGAATTATGGAGACTAGAATATTTCGTAACAGTTATGCGTCATAAGAATTTATCTTAAAACTTAATTAAGAAGTATTGTTTAAAATCATTTAATAATTAATTTGCGAAATGATCATTTCAATATTAAACAAATATCAGCGATTTTTATAAAAGATAGTTTATTGTTAAATATTCCCACTTCCGTAACTCTTTAAATACTGAACGAAAATAGTTAAAAATACAGATTTAAATAGATTGGATCATGATCTTTAATTTATCTTCAGTCGCATTTTTCAATTAAATGCATATTTCAGAAGTTATAAGCTTTAAAATTAGAGAATTTCCATTTTATGTGAATGGGAATCTAGCATTTTGGGGGCGGGGGTGGCTCAGTCGGTAGCACGCCAGGCTCGTAATCTGCAGTTCCCAGGTTCGAGTCCCAGCTGGGTCAGCGTTGAGATTTATCTCTACAAAACTCCTCACTCTGCTCACGGTCAGTAGGGGACACCGATGGTCTTGTAAAGGCCGCCGTCCGTTGGCTGGGACGTTAAGCCGTGGCTCCGTGTGTGGGAGAGCCATATCCTGTGCACGTTAAAGAACGCACTGGATGGCCTTGACGGGAGGCTACCATCTGTCTCCCAACAGCTGTTCGGGCCCCTCCCCCAACCTTCTCCGAGCCTTCGGGGTCTATGTGACCTGGCCATTTAGCCCATGGTGTGCAAAAAAGTGCCGCTCAGAGGTAAAACAACCCAACCCAACAGCTGTTCCAGTGGGACCCTTCCCCCTACCTTCTCTGACCCTTCGGGATCCTTGTGACTTGGTCATTTAGCCCATGGTGGGCAAAAGAGTGCCTCTCAGAGGTAAATCAACCCAACTGTAGCATTTTGTTAAAGCATTCCAGGTTCTTTTAACAGAAAAATCCACATTAGACCACACCAAACCGTGCTAAAGTGCATAAGAAAAACCTTAAAAGTCACGCACCAGGTTTCCAAAATCTTCTCCAACCCTGTGTTGCATAAGTTCTACGCGTGTCGAAGGGTTTGTTGCCATAACAACATCCGCACGAGGTGTAACGTCACAGTCAACACAAACGTCCAGCTGTCTGGCCTTGGAGGTCTAAATATACATGGACTTACGACTTTCTTGGCAACTGCAGCGGTTTTTAAGCGGTTAGTGACACATCGTTGGCAGAGACACATTTTCATACCCTACCACTTTCCGGGATTTTTTTTTTTCTTGTGTGAGATATTTTTTTTTTCACCTGTGTTCCATTTTCTTTTAGAAGTTTGCGTGATACATCACATGTCCTTCATCAACAAACATAGAGCTTTTGCGTGGTTCTGTCCAATGACCCAAAGTTTGAAAAAAGAAATTCTGCTCTGTCTAATATAGAGTGATAAAATGACTGAATATATAAATATGTAGCGATCATTTTTTCTTCCAAATGCAGATTTTGAAAATATGCGACAAATAAGGAGTTGGTTGGGTTGACGGGAGACTTTTTTGCACACCATGTCTAAATGTCCAGTCACAAGAACCCCGAAGGCTCAGAGAAGGTTGCGGGAGGGGACCCACTGGAGCAGCTGTTGGGAGACAGATGATAGTCTCCCGTCAAGGCCATCCAGTGTGTTCTTTAACGTGCACAGGATATGGCTCTCCCACACACGGGGCTGCGGCTTAACGTACCATCCGACGGACGGCGGTCTTTCCAAGCCCATCGGTGTCCCCTACTGACCATGGGCAGGGCGGGGGAATATGCGGAGATAAATCTCAACGCTGACCCAGCTGGGACTCGAACCTGAGAACTACAGATTACGAGTCTGGCGCGCTACCGACTGAGCCACCCCCGCGCACTAAATGGCCAGGTCACAAGAACCCCGAAAGCTCAGAGAAGGTTGGGGGTGGGGACCCACTGGAGCAGCTGTTGGGAAACAGATGGTAGCCTCCCGTCAAGGCCATCCAGCGTGTTCTTTAACGTGCACAGGATATGGCTCTCCCACACACGGGGCTACGGCTTAACGTCCCATCCGACGGACGGCGGCCTTTCCAAGCCCTCGATGTCCCCTACTGACCGTGGGCAGGGCGGGGAATTTTGCGGAGATAAGTCTCAGCGCTGACCCAGCTGGGACTCGAACCTGGGAACTGCAGATTACGAGCCTGGCGCGCTACCGACTGAGAAGATAGTCCACAAAGAAGTTGTCCCACAAAGAAGTTGTCCCACAAACAAGGAGAATAACAGGCTATGGTTAGTATGGAGTGCTCGTTTTCAAAGTTTTTTTTTTGACTAGTCTAGTAATGCAAATTCGAATTAATCGATGAGAGGTGAAGTTGGCTCAGTCAGTAGCGTGCCAGGATGGTAATCTGCAGAGTCCAGGTTCGAGTCCCAGCTCGGTCTGTGTTCAAATTTATCTCCGCTAAACCTTCACCTTGTTTTTGGTCAGAAAGGGGACCCACAGTTTAAAAAGGACGTCGTCCGTCGGATGGGACGTTAAACCATGGTTCTGTGTGCAGGAATGTGCACGTTAAAGATCACCTTGGATGTCCTTGGAGGGCTTCCGTCTGTCTCCTAGAAGCTATCCAGAAGGTCTCCTTCCCCAAGAACTTTTGACCCCAAGACCTTCGAAAACCATTTGACTTCCCCATTTAACCCATTGTGCACAAAAAATGCCGCTCAGAGGTAAAACAGCCCAACCCTTCCTCAACTTTACCTGAGCCCTTGGGGTCCTTGTGACCTGACGATTTAACCCATTGTGCGCAAAAGGTGCCGCTCAGAGAAGCCCATGAGCCCTTGGAGTTCTTGTGGCCCGCCCATTTAGCCCATTGTTTGAAAAAAAAAACTGCCTCTCGGAGATAAAATAACCCAAACTTTAAAAAAAACTGATTTCAAAGTAACGTGTTTCGAAGTAAAGATATTTTGATCGACAAATCATCTCCCATTCATTTCCCAACTTCGTATTATTTTGTGCTCTTACTCCAAAAACGGAGGGGCGGGGGTGGCTCAGATGGTAGCGCGCCAGGCTCGTAATCTGTAGTTCCCACGTTCGAGTCCCAGCTGGGTCGGCGTTGAGATTTATCTCCGCAAAACTCCCCGGGTCAGTAGGGGACACCGATGGGCTTATAAAGGCCGCCGTCCGTCGGATGGGACGTTAAGCCGTGGACCCGTGTGCGGGAGAGTCATACCTTGTGGACGTTAAAAAACACACTGGATGGCCTTGACGGAAGGCTACCATCTGTCTCTCAATAGCTGTTCCAATGGGTCCCCTCCTCCAACCTTCTCTGAGCCTTCGGGGTCCATGTGACCTGGCCATTTAGCCCATGGTGTGCAAAAAAGTGTCGCTCAGAGGTAAAACAACCCAACGTTAAAGAACACATTGGATGGCCTTGACGTGAGGCTACCATCTGTCTCCCAACAGCTGTTCCAATGGGTCCCCTCCTCCAACCTTCTCTGAGCCTTCGGGGTCCATGTGACCTGGCCATTTAGCCCATTGTGTGCAAAAAAGTGTCGCTCAGAGGTAAAACAACCCAACGTTAAAGAACACATTGGATGGCCTTGACGGGAGGCTACCATCTGTCTCCCAATAGCTGTTCCATTGGATAACCTCCCCCAACCTTCTCTGAGCCTTCGGGGTCCATGTGACCTGGCTATTTAGCTCATGGTATGCAAAAAAGTGCCGCTCAGAGGTAAAAAACAACCCAATCCAAAAAGGGATGCAAACATCTGACGTCATCAATAGACGATCCCTCATCAGAAGAGAGAAGAAAATAAAAACCGTAACTGTTTTGAGTCTCCAGAAACCGCTATTGAAATCTTCTGCAAGCCCCCACACTACTTCCTGCCATTGTCTGCAACCGAGGTCCTTTCTCAATGGCGTGGCCAGCAGCCAACGTCATCTTTCTTTTATAGTGGGTTTGTTTTTTAATCGTCTCCTCCCTTTCTAAAAATATCTCCTGGAACAGTTTCGCCTGTTTCGTTGTTTCTTTCCTGATAAGAGCTGAGATGTCGCCGAGGTGTGCCAATCGTAACTTTTCTGCTCTTCATTTCAATTTAGCTCTATTTTTTTTTCTACTTCTGAGCAGCACTTTTTTTTTTGCACACAATGGACTCAGTAAGGGGGCGATGGCTGCTCAGTCGGTAACAGTCCAGGCTGGCAATCTGCCGTTCTCAGGTTCGAGTCCCAACCGTCCCAGCGTGTTCAGATTTACAGTCGCACAAAAATATATCCTAACGCTGTGGTTGATTACAGAATTCAGAAAAAATATCTGGAGCGTGTACAGCAACTGCACACGCTCCAGTTTGCTGTGAACGGTAACTGCACACGCTCAATATTTCTGTGAGTGGGCCCACACGATCCAGGTTTTTGTGAGCTCACACGATCCAATGTGCTGTGAACATAAACCGCAACCGCTCCAGTTTGCTGTGAACGGTAATTGCACACGATCAATATTTCCGTGAGTGAACCCACACGATCCAATGTGCTGCGAACATTAACCGCAACCGCTCCAGTTTGCTGTGAACGGTAACTGCACACGCTCAATATTTATGTGAGTGGGGCCCACACGATCCAGGTTTTTGTGAGCTCACACGATCCAATGTGCTGTGAACATAAACCGCAACCGCTCCAGTTTGCTGTGAACGGTAATTGCACACGATCAATATTTCCGTGAGTGAACCCACACGATCCAATGTGCTGCGAACATTAACCGCAACCGCTCCAGTTTGCTGTGAACGGTAACTGCACACGCTCAATATTTCTGTGAGTGGGGCCCACACGATCCAGGTTTTTGTGAGCTCACACGATCCAATGTGCTGTGAACATTAACCGCAACCGCTCCAGTTTGCTGTGAACGGTAACTGCACGCGCTCAATATTTCTGTGAGTGAGCCCACACGATCCAGGTTTTTGTGAGCTCACACGATCCAATGTGCTGTGAACATTAACCGCAACCGCTCCAGTTTGCTGTGAACGGTAACTGCACACGCTCCATATTCATTGGAATATATATTCATACGCATTATATATATTTAAAAAAATCCGAACACTATGGTTGATTACAGAATTCAGAAAAAATATCTGGCAACGATTTTTTTTTAGAAATTTGTGATCTGGAAACCTTCGTGTCTTCGTGACACGAAGGTTGCCAGATCACTAATTTCTAAAAAAAAATCGTTGCCAGATATTTTTTCTGAATTCTGTAATCAACCATAGCGTTAGAATATTTTTTGTGCCAATGTACCTCCGCTAAACTACGCCTACTCTACGTCAGAAAGGGGGACACCGGTTGGCTTGGAAACGCGGCCATCCGTCGGGTGAGGTATTAAGCCGTGGTTGTCTGTGCAGATGAGTCATACTTTGTGTACGTTAAAGAATACTTTGGAAGGCTTTGACGGAGGCTACCATCAGTCTAGTAACAGCTGTCCAGTGTGTGCCCTTCCCCCAGGGGTAGAGGTGGCTCAGCTGGTAGAGCAGCAGACTCGTAATCTGCAGTTCACGGGTTCCAGTCCCACTGCCCTGACCTTGGTCAGTAGAGGACATCGATGAGCTTGGAAAGGCCGACGTCCGTCGGATGGGACGTTAAGCATGCCTCTGTGCACATTGAACATGCTGGATGGCCTTGATGGGAGACTTCCATCTGTCTCCTAACAAATGTCCAATGGATCTACTACCCTCAGCCCTCTCGGGGTCCTTGTGACCTAGTCATTATGTGTAAAAAAAAGTACCTCTCAGACGTAAAACAACTCAATCCTTTCCCCCAACATTTTCTGAGTCTTTGGAGTCCTTGTGACCTGGTCATATAGTCCAATGTGTGCAAAACCTTTCTCTTAGAGATAAATACTGTGGCATAGCGTTAGTGGCAACTGGATGAGCGAGGAGGAAACTATGCGCAGTTCTCATTGGTCAGTGACCCATCAGTCACGTATTAATCAACCAATGAGCTGCAAGAACTATAAAACCCAATTGTGGTTCGTAATTTCTTAGTTGTCACTGGTTATTCATCTGTTCAAGAATACAAATTATAAGAACGAACCCATTAAAGGCTTTCTTCAAAAAAAAAACAGATATTAGTATCACACTTACTCCCCAACTTGGGGGCGGGGGTGGCTTAGTCGGTAGCGCGCCAGACTCGTAATCTGTAGTTCCCAGGTTCGAGTCCCGGCTGGGTCAGCGTTGAGATTTATCTCCGCAAATCTCCCCGCCCTGCTCACGGTCAGTAGGGGACACCGATGGGCTTCGAAAGGCCGCCGTCCGTCGGATGGGACGTTAAGCCGTGGCCTCGTGAACGTTAAAGAACACGCTGGATGGCCTTGACAGGAGGCTACCATCTGTCTCCCAACAGCTGTTCCAGTGGGTCCCCTCCCCCAACCTTCGGAGTCTTTGTGACCTGGCCATTTAGCCCATGGTGTGCAAAAAAGTGCCGCTCAGAGGTAAAACAACCCAACCCAAAGCATTTACTTCGTTCCGATGTTGGCTTCACCGCAAAGCACCCCTTAATGCAGAGAAAGTTGTCATTGGGTGTTGCATTTAAAAAAAAAAACGCAATTCATATCAATTTATCAAATGGCAGATCATAGCCGTAGTCAAGGTTGATGCTATCTTGATAATGATGATAACTAGTTATCGCTTTTAAGTGATGATAATACTGAAGTGTTTTTTTATCATACATGATGACAGGACAAGTTGTTGTATTTTTTTATGCTGATAATAATTTTCTTATCATTATTGTTCATGACGAAATTTTGTTTTTTTTTATTACTTATTAAATTATTATTTTATTAAATTCTGGCATAAAAAAGCTGTCCTATGTGTAGTAGTATAACAGAGATTTATGTATAATAGATTATGTGAAATCAGAATATTGGAATAGATCAATAACAAGACGCTGAAAATTAAAATTTAATGATGTTTAGTGTCATTGTTGATGATGATGATGATGAAAAATGATGATGATGTTGGGTTGTTTTACCTCTGAGCGGCACTTTTTTGCACACCATGGCTAAATGGCCAGGTCACATGGACCACGAAAGCTCAGAGAAGGCTAGGGGAGGGGACCCACTGGAACAGCTGTTGGGAGACAGATGGTAGACTCCCCGTCAAGGCTATCCAGCGTGTTCTTTAACGTGCACAGGGTATGGCTCTCCCGCACACGGGGCCACGGCTTAACGTCCCATCCGATGGACGGAGGCCTTTCCAAGCCCATCGGTGTCCCCTACTGACCGTGGGCAGGGCGGGGAATTTTTGCGGAGATAAATCTCAACGCTGACCCAGCTGGGACTCGAACCTGGGAGCTACAGATTACGAGCCTGGCGCGCTACCGACTGAGCCACCCCCGCCCCATGATGATGATGATGAAAGTGTATTTTTAAATGATGATAACAGGGTGAATATTTTTATCGATGATGATAGTGCATTTGTTACGTTGATAATTTTCTTGCCTTTGCTTATAGACGAAGATGATGTTTAGTTAATGGCAAAGATGATGATAATTTTCCGTCACAATTATTATTTCTGCTGCTGATGATGAGTGGATTTATAAGTGATGATAATAGAGGAGCTTTTTTCATCAATGATGAAAGTACAATTTTTATGTAGCTAATTTTCGTGTTAACTGCTGATTGTGAGGATGATGTGCATGATGATAAGTGTGATGTAGCGTGTGTTTTTATTATTGGTGATAATGGCTACAATTAAGTCATTATCGGGTCATAATTTTTTGGCCTATGTTACTGATGGCGGTTACAACTGATAAATGGTGACTTCTTCATTGTTGATGATGATGATGTGTTTTAGTAAATGTTGCGAAGTATTTTTTGTCGTTAATGCATATCTCGTGATGATGATAATTTCTTTCAGCTATTGATGACAAGACACAGCTGATGATATCTGTCATCGTTGTTGATGATGTGGTATTTTAGTAAATGAGGACGGTTGTGCAGTGTTTTAATCATCAATGCAAATTTGGTACTGATGTAGTGATAATTTTCTTATCACTATTTTGAATGACGACGGCCTGGATGGTAGTGGTGGTAGTTGACGATGGGGATTGGTGGTAGCTGATGATGATGATGGTAGTGGTTGTCGTGGTGGTGATAGTAGCTGATGATAATAGTGGTGTCGTGGTCGTGGTAGCTGATGATGGTGGTGATTACAATGGTGTTGGTTATGCTAGTTGTGATGATGGTGGTTATAATGGTGTTTGCTACTTGTGATGATGATGGTTATAATGGTGTTTGCTACTTGTGATGATGATGGTTATAATGGCGTTTGCTAGTTGTGATGATGGTGGTTATAATGGTGTTTGCTAGTTGTGATGATGGTGGTTATAATGGTGTTTGCTACTTGTGATGATGATGGTTATAATGGTGTTTGCTAGTTGTGATGGTGGTGGTTATAATGGTGTTTGCTAGTTGTGATGATGGTGGTTATAATGGTGTTTGCTAGTTGTGATGATGGTGGTTATAATGGTGTTTGCTAGTTGTGATGATGGTGGTTATAATGGTGTTTGCTAGTTGTGATGATGATGGTTATAATGGTGTTTGCTAGTTGTGATGATGATGGTTATAATGGTGTTTGCTAGTTGTGATGGTGGTGGTTATAATGGTGTTTGCTAGTTGTGATGATGGTGGTTATAATGGTGTTTGCTAGTTGTGATGATGGTGGTTATAATGGTGTTTGCTAGTTGTGATGATGATGGTTATAATGGTGTTTGCTAGTTGTGATGATGATGGTTATAATGGTGTTTGCTAGTTGTGATGATGATGGTGGTTGTAGTGGGGGTGAAGATTATGGTGGTGGTTTCTTCCTATTAGTACTGTTAAATTGTAAGCTGCCACTATTAATGACATTGAAAGCGTTTATAGTTCTGTGATGTCAATAATTCCCAAACCGAAACTCATTCTTTTCTCTTTCCTTTTCCAGGTGGTTTTAGTGTTCGAATTGTTTATTCCTCTCGTCCTCTTCTTTATCCTGTTAGGCATTAGGAAGAAGCAGCCTGCATATCCCGTCCGATCATGTAAGTCGCATCCTTTTCTTTTCATACATTCATGGCCAAACGTTAAATCATAAACGACCACAATGGCCAAACGGTATATTGTAAAGCAGTGACATCTCGTACGGAAGTGTTGGGTTGGGTTGTTTTACCTCTGAGCGGCACTTTTTTTGCACACCATGGGCTAAATGGCCAGGTCACATGGACCCCGAAGGCTCAGAGAAGGTTGGGGGACAGATGGTAGCCTCCCATCTAGCGTGTTCTTTAACGTACACATGGTATGGCTCTCCCGCACACGGGGTCACGGCTTAACGTCCCATCCGACGGACGGCGGTCTTTCCAAGCCCATCGGTGTCCCCTATTGACCGTGGGCAGGGCGGGGAATTTTGCGGAGTACGAAAGTGTACTAGCATATGACGCAACAGTATCGTGTGTAAAATATCGTGTATCAGTATCGTGTGTCAGTAGGGGACACCGATGGGCTTGGAAAGACCACCGTCCGTCGGATGGGCGTTAAGCCGTGACCCCGTGTGCGGGAGAGCCATACCCTGTGCACACAAGGGATGGCCTTGACCGGAGGCTACCATCTGTCGGCGTACCCCAAAAAATTTTACCGCGTACCCCACGTTGAGAACCCCTAATATAGACAATTCTTATATCATTGCTGATGGACTCTCGTGCTAATCTTTATCCTGAGTTTATCTATAAATATATTTTACTTAGGAAGAAAATTATTCCAATTTATTATCAAATATAATAATGCTAATTAATACAATTAAATTTTTTCCTAAATAAAATAAGTTTATAGATAAGCATTAGTATAAAGCTTAGCACAGAATCCACCAGTAATAATATTAAAATAAAAAATATAATAAATGTCTATGTGATAAGACTACTTAAGCTGACGTCATAAATTTTTGTCTTCTGGCTTTCTGTTATAGGTGGCGTTGGTTGAATGGGATCAACAGGATAGCTGTTAGTAGACAGATGAAAGCCTGCTGTTAAGGCCATCCAGCATGTTCCTTAACGAGCGCAAGGCATGGCTCTCATGAGCACTGGACCACAGCTTAACGTCCCATCTGAAGGACGGCTGTCTTTCCATGCCCATCGGCGCCCGTTTCTTGACCGAGGGCAGGGATGGGGTTCTCGGATATAAATCTCAATTCTCATAACGGTGGGAATCACACCTGAGAACTGCAGATGGCGAACAAGGCGCGCAACCAATTGAGTCAACCCCTAAAAATATTCAAATTTATTTAAATAAGTATTTATAATTATTTTGCCTAAAAAAATTCCACTAAGCCGAAGCTTATCAGCGGGAATGTACAGATATGGTTTTAACAGATATGATCTAGATTACATCAGTATCATTACATAAAATGGGGCGGGGGTGGCTCAGTCGGTAGCGCGCCAGGCTCGTCAATCTGTAGTTACCAGGTTCGAGTCCCAAGTGGTCAGCGTTGAGATTTATCTCCGCAAAATTCCCCGCCCTGCCCACGGTCAGTAAGGGACACCGATGGGTTTGGAAAGGCCGTCGTCCGTCGGATGGGACGTTAAGCCGTGGCCCCGTGTGTGGGAGAGCCATACCCTGTGCACGTTAAAGAACACGCTGGATGGCCTTGACGGGAGGCTACCATCTGTCTCCCAACAGCTGTTCCAGTGGGTCCCCTCCCCCAACCTTCTCTGAGCCTTCGAGGTCCATGTGACCTGGCCATTTAGCCCATGGTGTGCAAAAAAAGTGGCGCTCAGAGGTAAAACAACCCAACCCAATTACATAAAATAAAGGAGAAAAAAAAAGAATAAATGAAAAAGAAAACAAATAAAATGATAAATGATTCCGAATAAAAACACTTTTTCATCAACCACTGATATAATTTTTCTTTAACATCGCAAATTTTACTTAAGTTAACAATTTCTCTAGGAAGCAAGTTAAATAGGTAGGGAATTTGATATTCTTTGGAATTTCGTCCGCAATTATTATAAAATTTTGGTTGTTTCAAAAATCCCATAGCCTTTTCTCTAGTAAACTTATTGTGGCAAATATTTTTGTTATAGGTATTATTAAAGAAGTTATTGATAATACATACAAACAAAGAAACTTTCAAACAAATTAAAAATATCCAGTGGCGGCGCGTAGTTAAAATTAGTGGGGGTGCTGCTCCAGAAAATTTTTAGCCTTTGTTTTAAAATTGTGTAAAAGGAAACAAACATGTATAAAAAGAAAATTTTAAGAAACTTGATAAAATCCTAAAAGAACAAAATCAAACGTTTTGTACTTACTTTAACCTAAATTGTTACAGTTCAAGCTTAATCTATTCATTTAAAAATGAAATCCATTCTTCTTGTTTTAATTTGCGCGAAAAAAAAATGAATCAAATAGAATAGCTGGAAGCAGGATAATAATCTAATTCTACACTTTATCACATTCAAGATTATGGTACACGGTTTTTAAGCATAACACACGCGGAGTAAAAAAAAACTACCTTCAACCAGCACGCTAGGGTCGGCACTGCGGGAACGACAGTGCTCTCTCTCCCTTGCAGCCTCGCGTGTAGCTTCCTATGTGCGCATGCGCACAACAGTCAAACACCTCGCAGCTAGTACTGTGAAGTGCACAGTTCCATACAAAGATTTTTGTATCTTTTTCATAAACTGGGGGATGGCTACTGACATTAAGCTTAAGGATTATATATTGTACAAGTATAAATAAAGAATTAAAGAAAAAAGGACTCATTATATTAAATGTTATCGATAATATCAAGTTGAAATTGGGGGTGCTGCAGTTTCACAGTGCCTATACGCGAGCCACCACTGAAAATATCATCTTTTATTGTAAGGTGATTTTTGACTTCTGAATTTACATAATCCTTTCAGTAGATCAGTGGTTCTCAACCTTTTATGCTTCACGTACCCCCTGGGAATGTGTAAGTAACTGGCGTACCCCTTGTATAGATAGATAAAACTATAGTTATAGTATAACAATGGGAATAAAACATATACCTCAGTGGTTCTCAACCTTTTATGCTTTACGTACCCCCTGGAAATGTGTAAGTAACTGGTGTACCCCTTGTATAGATAGATAAAACTATACTTATAGTATAACAATGGGAATAAAACATATACCTCAGTGGTTCTCAACCTTTTATGCTTTACGTACCCCCTGGGAATGTGTAAGTAACTGGTGTACCCCTGGTATAGATAGATAAAACTATAGTTACAGTATAACAATGGGAATAAAACATATACCTCAGTGGTTCTCAACCTTTTATGCTTCACGTACCCCCTGGGAATGTGTAAGTAACTGGCGTACCCCTTGTATAGATAGATAAAACTATAGTTATAGTATAACAATGGGAATAAAACATATACCTCAGTGGTTCTCAACCTTTTATGCTTCACGTACCCCCTGGAAATGTGTAAGTAACTGGTGTACCCCTTGTATAGATAGATAAAACTATACTTATAGTATAACAATGGGAATAAAATATATATCTCAGTGGTTCTCAACCTTTTATGCTTTACGTACCCCCTTGGAATGTGTAAGTAACTGGTGTACCCCTTGTATAGATAGATAAAACTATAGTTATAGTGTAACAATGGGAATAAAACATATACCTCAGTGGTTCTCAACCTTTTATGCTTCACGTACCCCCTGGAAATGTGTAAGTAACTGGCGTACCCCTTGTATAGATAGATAAAACTATAGTTATAGTATAACAATGGGAATAAAACATATACCTCAGTGGTTCTCAACCTTTTATGCTTCACGTACCCACTGGAAATGTGTATGTAACTGGCGTACCCCTTGTATAGATAGATAAAACTATAGTTATAGTATAACAATGGAAATAAAACATATACCTCAGTGGTTCTCAACCTTTTATGCTTCACGTACCCCCTGGGAATGTGTAAGTAACTGGCGTACCCCTTGTATAGATAGATAAAACTATAGTTATAGTATAACAATGGGAATAAAACATATACCTCAGTGGTTCTCAACCTTTTATGCTTCACGTACCCCCTGGAAATGTGTAAGTAACTGGTGTACCCCTTGTATAGATAGATAAAACTATACTTATAGTATAACAATGGGAATAAAATATATATCTCAGTGGTTCTCAACCTTTTATGCTTCACGTACCCACTGGAAATGTGTAAGTAACTGGTATAGATAGATAAAACTATAGTTATAGTATAACAATGGGAATAAAACATATACCTCAGTGGTTCTCAACCTTTTATGCTTCACGTACCCCCTGGAAATGTGTAAGTAACTGGCGTACCCCTTGTATAGATAGATAAAACTATAGTTATAGTATAACAATGGGAATAAAACATATACCTCAGTGGTTCTCAACCTTTTATGCTTCACGTACCCACTGGAAATGTGTAAGTAACTGGTATAGATAGATAAAACTATAGTTATAGTATAACAATGGGAATAAAACATATACCTCAGTGGTTCTCAACCTTTTATGCTTTACGTACCCCCTGGGAATGTGTAAGTAACTGGCGTACCCCTTGTATAGATAGATAAAACTATAGTTATAGTATAACAATGGGAATGAAACATATACCTCAGTAGTTCTCAACCTTTTATGCTTCACGTACCCCCTGGGAATGTGTATGTAACTGGCGTACCCCTTGTATAGATAGATAAAACTATGGTTATAGTATAACAATGGGAATAAAACATATACCTCAGTGGTTCTCAACCTTTTATTCTTCACGTACCCCCTGGAAATGTGTATGTAATTGGTGTACCCCTTGTATAGATAGATAAAACTATAGTTATAGTATAACAATGGGAATAAAATAAAACATATATATCAGTGGTTCTCAAACTTTTATGCTTCACGTACCCCCTGGAAATGTGTAAGTAACTGGCGTACCCATTGTATAGATAGATAAAACTATAGTTATAGTATAACAATGGGAATAAAATAAAACATATACCTCAGTGGTTCTCAACCTTTTATGCTTTACGTACCCCCTGGGAATGTGTAAGACTCTGGCGTACCCGTTGTATAGATAGATAAAACTATAGTTACAGTATGACAATGGGATTAAAACATATACCTCAGTGGTTCTCAACCTTTTATGCTTCACGTAACACGTGGAAATGTGTATGTAACTGGAGTACCCCTTGTATAGATAGATAAAACTATAGTTATAGTAATACAATGGGAATAAAACATATACGTCAGTGGTTCTCAACCTTTTATGCTTCACGTACCCCCTGGAAATGTGTATGTAACTGGCGTACCCCTTGTATAGATAGAAAAACTATAGTTATAATATAACAATGGGAATGAAATAAAACGTATATATCAGTGGTTCTCAACCTTTTTATGCTTCACGTACCCACTGGAAATGTGTATGTAACTGGCGTACCCCTTGTATAGATAGATAAAACTAGTTATAGTATAACAATGGGAATAAAATAAAACATATATATCAGTGGTTCTCAACCTTTTATGCTTCACGTACCCCCTGGGTATGTGTAAGTAACTGGCGTATCCCTTGTATAGATAGATAAAACTATAGTTATAGTGTAATAATGCCAACTTAGCTTACTTGGTTTGTTATTAGATCTAGCGACTTTTGAGTTCTCACGGCGTACCCCAAAACATTTTACCGCGTACCCAAAGTTCAGAACCCCTGCAGTAGACTAATTTGTATTATTTAAATCTGCCTTATAACTATTATTATTTTTTTATTTTTATATTTATTTCTGTCCTATTTTATTCTGATTATATATAAACTCTCCACAAACTGTTATTCCATATCTAATTATAGATTCAAAAAGTGCTTTATATACTAAAATAGTTAAATGTATATCAACAACTTAATGTATTGTCAACTGCTCTGCTAAATGGTCAGGTCACAAGGAGCCCAAGGATTCAGGAAACGTTAGGGAAAGGAGACCCACTTAACAGCTGTTAGGAAACAGATGGTAGCCTTCTGTCCAGACCATCCAACGTTAAAGTGCACAAGGTATGGCTCTCTTGAAAACGGTCCACGGCTAAATGTTCAATTCAATGGATGGCGGCCTTTCCAAGCCCATTGGTATTGATAAAATTTCCCCTTACCAATGAGATTAGAGGATGGAGGGTGGGGAGAAGTTAGCGGAGATAAATCTCAACGCTAGCAAAGTGGGATTCGAACCAGGGAACTATAAATTACAAGCCTGGCGGGCTATCGATTGATCCTACCCCTAAAATGATTAAAAAACACTCTACTAAATAGTCAGGTCACAAGGATTCAGAACACATTTGGGTAAAAGGAACCACTTGACAGATCTCCCGTCAAGGCCATACAATGTGTTCTTTAAAGTGCACAGGATAGGTAGCTCAGTCTGTAGCGCTCCAGGATCGTAATCTGCAGTTCCCAGTTCCAGTCCCAGTTGGGTTAGCGTTGAGATTTTTTTACGCAAAACTCCCCGCCCTGTCCACGGTCAGTAGGAAACACCGATGGGCTTGGAAAGGCCACCGTCCGTCGGATGGGACGTTAAGTCGTGGCCCCATGTGCGGGAGAGCCATACCCTGGGCAAAAGGAACCACTTGACAGATCTCCCGTCAAGGCCATACAATGTGTTCTTTAAAGTGCACAGGATAGGTGGCTCAGTCTGTAGCGCTCCAGGATCGTAATCTGCAGTTCCCAGTTCCAGTCCCAGTTGGGTCAGCGTTTAGATTTTTCTACGCAAAACTCTCCGCCCTCTCCACGGTCAGTAGGAAATACCGATGGGCTTGGAAAGACCACTGTCCGTCGGATGGGACGTTAAGTCGGGGCCCCGTGTGCGGGAGAGCCATACCCTGGGCAAAAGGAACCACTTGACAGATCTCCCGTCGAGGCCATACAATGTGTTCTTTAAAGTGCACAGGATAGGTGGCTCAGTCTGTAGCGCTCCAGGATCGTAATCTGCAGTTCCCAGTTCCAGTCCCAGTTGGGTCAGCGTTGAGATTTTTCTACGCAGAACTCTCCGCCCTGTCCACGGTCAGTAGGAAACACGATGGGCTTGGAAAGGCCACCGTCCGTCGGATGGGACGTTAAGTCGTGGCCCCGTGTGCGGGAGAGCCATACCCTGGGCAAAAGGAACCACTTGACAGATCTCCCGTCGAGGCCATACAATGTGTTCTTTAAAGTGCACAGGATAGGTGGCTCAGTCTGTAGCGCTCCAGGATCGTAATCTGCAGTTCCCAGTTCCAGTCCCAGTTGGGTCAGCGTTGAGATTTTTCTACGCAGAACTCTCCGCCCTGTCCACGGTCAGTAGGAAACACGATGGGCTTGGAAAGGCCACCGTCCGTCGGATGGGACGTTAAGTCGTGGCCCCGTGTGCGGGAGAGCCATACCCTGGGCAAAAGGAACCACTTGACAGATCTCCCGTCGAGGCCATACAATGTGTTCTTTAAAGTGCACAGGATAGGTGGCTCAGTGTGTAGCGCTCCAGGATCGTAATCTGCAGTTCCCAGTTCCAGTCCCAGTTGGGTCAGCGTTGAGATTTTTCTACGCAAAACTCTCCGCCCTGTCCACGGTCAGTGGGAAACACCGATGGTCTTAGAAAGGCCACCGTCCGTCGGATGGGACGTTAAGTCGTGGCCCCGTGTGCGGGAGAGACATACCCTGGGCACGTTAAAGAACACCCTTGACGAGAGGCTACCATCTGTCTCTCAACAGCTGTTCCAGTGGGTCTCCTCCCCCAACCTTCTCTGAGCTTTCGGGGTCCTTGTGACCTAGCCATTTAACCCATTGTGTGCAAAAAAGTGCCGCTCAGATGTAAAACAAACCAAACCGAAGTACAGGATAGGGCTTTTTTTGCACACGGAACCACAGCTTAATGCTCTATTCGATGGATGGCGGCCTTTCCAAACCCATAGATGTGCCTTTTCTGACTAAAAGCAGGGTGGGGTTTAGCGGAGACAAATCTCAACGCTTGGAAAGGTGGGATTCGAACCTGGAAACTACAGATTACGAGCCTGGCCCGCTGCCGAATGACCCAAACCAACCTTGGAAAATAAGACAATTGGCAAGAATTTATCGACGAGGACTTTAACAGAATTCACTACCATTCATTCATTGAGTATACAGTCAACGTAATGACAAAAGTTTTAGTTTTTTTAATATTTTTTTTACGTGAACGAAAGGTTTACAGCTCCATGGGGACTGAATGAGCTAAATCGTCTCTTAAGAGAAAAAGATTTGTAAAAAAAACTAAAAAAAAGGGCCTGAAGCGATGAAAAGAACTCTCTCGTGCATAATTTGCATATAAAAGCTTCTTTCTGCTTCGCGCCATTAAGCATGCTGGGAGCGTGCCTCTGTGATGTGATGATGACTGCTGATGAGGATGGAGATGGGATGCGAGGAGCAGATGAACAGATGGAGTCGTAAATAGGAAGAGTCGGAAGATGGAGAAAACGCGTGATTCGATGTGATTGGGTGGATTAGATGATGTTTGTAATGGACAGTTAGAAACGTTTGGTCTTTCTCGATGGCTATAAATTGATGTCATTCTATAAAATGGTCGTTTAAAACGAAATAAAATCGAATGTTTGTTTTTATTTAGAAGAGAGTTGAGTTGATTTAACTCTGAACAGTGCTCTTATGTACACAATGGGTTAAATGGACAGGTCAAAAGGTTGAGATGTTGGGTTGTTTTACCTCTGAGCGGCACTTTTTTGCACACCATGGGTTAAATTGCCAGGTCACAAGGACCCCGAAGGCTCAGAGAAGGTTGGGGGAGGAGACCCACTGGAACAGCTGTTGGGAGACAGATGGTAGCCTCCCGTCAAAGCCTTCCAGTGTGTTCTTTAACGTGCACGGCGTATGGTTCTCCCGCACACGGAGCCACGGCTTAACGTCCTATCCGGCGGACGGCAGCCTTTCCAAGCCCATCGGTGTCCCTACTGACCGTGGGCAAGGCGAGGAATTTTGCGGAGATAAATCTCAATGCTGAAACAGCTGGGACTCGCACATGGGAAGTATAGATTACAAGCCTGGCACGCTACCGACTGAGCCACCCCCGCCCCCAGGTCACAAGAACCCCAACGATTCAGAGAATGTTAGGGGAAGAGAACCGACTAGTTGGCTGTTACGAGGCAGATGAAGATCTCATGTTAAGGCCTTTCATCGCGTTCTGTAACGTGCATCAGTAGTGTGTTGGGTTGTTTTACTTCTGAGCAGAATTTTTTGCACACATTGGTCTAAATGGCCAGGTCACAAGGACCCCGAGAGCAGAAGTAAGAGGAGGAGGAGACCCACTGGACAGTTGTTAGGAAACAGGTGGTAGCCTCCCATTAAGGTCATCCAGTGTGTTCTTTAACATTTGGAGAGTAATGCTCTCCCACACACATGGCTCAGTCGGTAACGCACCAGGCTCGTAGTCTGTAGTTCCCAGGTTCGAGTCCCAGCTGGGTCAGGGTTGAGATTTATCTCCGCAAAACTTCCCACCCTGTCCACGATCAGTAGGGGACACCGATGGGCTTGGACCGCCGTCTGTCGGATGGGACATTAAGCCGTGGTCCCATGTGTGGGAGAGCCACACCTTGTGGACGTTAAAAAACACACTGGATGGCCTTGACTGGAGGCTACCATCTGTCTCCCAACAGCTGTTCCAGTGGGTCCCCTCCCCCAACCTTCTCTGAGCCTTCGGGGTCCATGTGACCTGGCCATTTAGCCCATGGTGTGTGTCAGGCTAGAGGCCTTTTTAGATATTTTTTTTGTTCATGATTTGTACATTATTTTGGATTTCACCAAAATAGGCATTTGCTACGTGGGAGGCCCTCTGTCCCGGCATCTGGAAAGTTAATTGAAGTAACAATGCCCAGAGGGGACGGAGGTCACCCCACTGCTCGCGGACGCCCCAGATGGTCAGGCGGAGAGAGAAAGAGAAAAGGTTGGCAACAGCGAGGAACAGAGCCGGTCGAGTTTCGAAAGCGGGCAGACATAAAATTGAAAAGCTGGTGAGTGCCGACTGGTATTAGCAGTACGTAGGCTCTCGGGAAAACAGCTGAACGGGGATAGTAAGCTGGTTTTGTAATTCATAGTAAATGAGTGACGAGTGTGTTTTTCCTCATCAGTCAATGTAATTCATATCAATAAAGGATAGTTATTGTTTTACCAAGGACTAAGTTGAACCAATTTATTGGGAAGGAGCCTCAGTATCGAGTCCCTTCAATTGTGATAAAATCTTTGATTTTTGATCTGAAAAACTCTTTCACCCGTTGCGTATTGCGATCGAACCGAGGGGACATTCCTAAGTGGTCCCAATAAACAAACAAACGAAGAAGCAACATCACAGTGTGCAAAAAAGTGTCGCTCAGAGGTAAAATAACCCAACCCCTTCCCCTACCATCTCTGAGCCTTTAGTTTCTTTGTGACGTGTCTATTTAACTCATTGTGTGCTAAAAAGTACCGCTTAGAATTAACACAATCCAACAGATTTTCATAGCTTGATCTCGAAAGGTACTCACCAATTACAAGACCCAAATAAGAATAATTAAAGAAATTTCCTCTCAAATTTAGATTTTCCGATTGATTTAAAGTACGGATAAATGCACCTCCGTTGACGACTTATTATGAACTGTATTACTCGAAAGTAGAACTTTTCACTATTTAAAATGCTGATGATGCGATTGTAATGTTTTTATTCTTATTCCAGCTACATTCTACGCTTACCCCCTTCCCTCTGCTGGAGTGATTGCTGTAATGCAAGCTTTCTGTGATAATGGAATTAGAGATGCAGGCAAAGACCACGGATTTCCTTACTTTCCAAACAGCTCGTAAGTATCGGAAATATTATGACTAGGTTTATATCTTTACAGAGAAGATTCTTTCTTACACAAAGGATTTGGGTTGTTTTACCTCTGTGCGGTACTTTTTTGCACACCATGGGCTAAATGGCCAGGTCACATGGACCCCGAAGGCTCAGAGGAGGTTGGGGGAGGGGACCCACTGGAACAGCTGTTGGGAGACATATGGTAGCCTCCCGTCAAGGCCATCCAGCGTGTTCTTTAACGTGCACAGGGTATGGCTCTCCCGCACATGGGGAGAGCCATACTATCTCTCCCGCACATGGGGAGAGCCCATAATCTCTCCCGCACATCCCATCCGACGGACGGCGGCCTTTCCAAGCCATCGGTGTCCCCTACTGACTGTGGGCAGGGCGGAAAATTTTGCGGAGATAAATCTCAAAGCTGACCCAGCTGGAACTCGAACCTGGGAACTACAGATTACGAGCCTGGCGCGCTACCGACTGAGCCACCCCGCCTCCTTACACAAAGGAAAGAGATAACCAAGGTGCTATATTAGGTTTGTCCTGGGTTCTCATGCAACACACAAGGACGTCCATTGGTCTTAGAGGCGGGGGTGGCTCAGTCGGTAGCGCACCAGACTCATAATTTGCAGTTTCCAGGTTCGAGTCTCAGCTCGGTCAGCGTTGAGATTTATCTCCGCAAAAATTCCCCACTCTACTCACGGTCAGTAGGGGACACCAATGGACTTGGGAAGGCAGACGTCCATCGTATGGGACGTTAAGCCGTAGCGCTGTGTGTCGGAGAGCCATACCTTGTGCACGTTAAAGAACACGTTTGGATGGCTTTGATGGGAGGCTACCATCTGTCTCTCAACAACTGTTCCAATATTTCCCCTACCTCAACTTTCTCTGCGCCTTCGACTTCTTTTGACCTGGTGGCATTTTGACCATTGTGTACAAAAGAGTGCCACTCAGAGGTAAAACAACCCAAACTCCCTCTCAGTTTAAAATTTCTCCCTCATTTTTAGGGAAAAAAGAAATGAGCATAATTCGAGGTACCCATTATCCTTTCCACGTCGGAAATTTCTAAACCAAAAGCCGGAATTTCCTCGCTCAGATAATCGAACTTTTCAAATCATTTCGTACCCACCAGAGTTCCTCGGATACAATTTGCCAGGCATACGTAACTTTATAGCAAAAAAAAAAAAATTAACTATGGTGTAAGGTGGGTAAAAAATACAAAGACACAAAAAATTATTTATTACTTAACGTAATATTTAAAACATTTATTAATTATTTGTATGTACTTTTATTAGCTTTTGCATATTTTTCAAATTAAGTTAATGATTTTAATTTCCGATGCGAATTTAGTTTGAATCTCTTGTTCTGCGCGTGCTTAATTAAAATGACCAGCAAACGGAACATTGAGTTTATCATGCGAAACGGGAACGAAATACGTTTAATGCATTCATTATTTCAATTTTATTGGTGGCAACAATTATTTTGGATACTTCAAACCGTTAATGTTATGTCTATGAGGATTTTGAGAAGTTCAAACCCGCCTACCTCAATTTTGGTTGACCCCAGCGAGTTCACACATAATCTATATTCTTCCCCTGGGTGGGTTGGGTTGTTTTACTTCTGAGCGGCCCTTTTTTGCACACCATGGGCTAAATGGCCAGGTCACATGGACCCCGAAGGCTCAGAGAAGGTTGGGGAAGGGAACCCACTGGAACAGCTGTTGGGTTGTTTTACCTCTGAGCAGCACTTTTTTGCACACCATGGGCTAAATGGCCAGGTCACATGGACCCCAAAGGCTCAGAGAAGGTTGGGGGAGGGGACCCACTGGAACAGCTGTTGGGAGACAGATGGTAGCCTCCCGTCAAGGTTGGGTTGTTTTTCCTCTGAGAGGCACTTTTTGCACACCATGGGCTAAATGACCATGTCACATGGAGCCCGAAGGTTCAGAGAAGGTTGGGGGAGGGGACCCACTGGAACAGCTATTAGGAGACAGATGGTAGCCTCCTGTCAAGGTTGGGTTGTTTTACCACTGAGTGGCACTTTTTTGCACACCATGGGCTAAATGACCAGGTCACATGGACCCCGAAGGCTCAGTGAAGATTGGGGGAGGTGACCCACTGGAACAGCTGTTAGGAGACAGATGGTAGCCTCCCGTCAAGGTTGGGTTGTTTTACCACTGAGTGGCACTTTTTTGCACACCATGTGCTAAATGGCCAGGTCACATGGACCCCAAAGGCTCAGAGAAGGTTGGGGGAGGGGACCTGGAACAGCTATTAGGAGATAGATGGTAGCCTCCCCTCAAGGCCATCCAGCATGTTCTTTAACGTGCACAGGGTATGGTTCTCCCGCACACGGGGCCATGGCTTAACATCCCATCCGACGGACGACGGCCTTTTCAAGCCCTTCGGTGTCCCCTACTGACCGTGGGCAGGGCGGTGAATTTTGCGGATATAAATCTCAACGCTAGCCCAGCTGGTACTCGAACCTGGGACTACAGATTACGAGACTGGCGCGGTACCGACTGAGCCACCCCCTCCCCTGGGTGAAGGGAATGTTCATCCAAAGTTTTGTGTCTCTAGCACTTCTGGGGGCTGAGTGCATAAGCAGACAGACAAACAAACATTCTTCTTTATATATCAGATTTAGAAATACGTTTTTGCTTATATTTTTTCTTGTTCTTTAAAAGTCTATATTTTTATCATCCTCAAGCAGCCACGGGTTACAGAGGTCCAACCAGACCGTGCAATTTAGTTCTCCAAGCAAATCTATCCTGAGCTACATCTACTGCATCTGGCCACTGCACACCAATTCTAACAAGGTCCTGTTTGACATTGTCTGCCCACCGCATCCTAGGTCTCCCCTTCTTTCCGGGGCCTTTAGGCACACTGTTCACAACCCTGTTCACCAATCTATAATTATTTATTATAGCTTTGGCTATATCATGGTAATCTGGAACAGAGAGTAGGCTGATACCCCTGTAGTTATCACAAGAACTGTGATCACCTTTTTTGAAAATAAAGATAACAATAGTCATCCAAGTGGTAACCGAAACATTCCCAGCTCTAAGCATTTCTGTAGTAATTTCACCTACCCCTGGGGATTTATGTAGTTTAAGTTTAGAAACAGCCAAAATAACTTCACATTGTGTTATAGGGCCAACATTAAAGCCACCAATGCATCTCTCATAATTACAAACAAAGGGAGTAGAACTAACCACATTGTCTAGAACATCACTGAAATGCTCAGCCCACCTAGCCATGACAGAATCCTCCCCTTCTATAACCTTACCTTGTTTATCCTTCAATCCCTGTAAACATGTCCATTTTTTACAACACAAAACATTAACTATCTGGTACAGCTCTCTGCTGTTGTGCTGTCTAACTGCTTCCTCGGCTTTGTCAGCCAAGCCATCAAGCTAAAGATTCTTATCAGCAGCTAACTGATCTTTTACATGCTTATTAAGTTCTCTGTTATGCTTTCTATTAGGACTAGTAGGGTATTGATTAAGGACATTCCTGCAGTTCCTTCTTTCAGAAATAAGCTCAAGTGCCTTATCACTTAAATAATTCTGTCTCCTCTGCTCCTTTTTCCCTAGAAGAGTACTGTTAGTTTCCAAAAAAGCCTGTTTAAGATGATCCCATTCTTCCTCAACTTCAGTAGTAAGCATACCATGACTGTCATAATGACTAAGTAACCTATCATGGTAAGCTTTGGCTATAACTGGGTCTTTCAGAGCTTCAGTATTAAAAGTAAATTTTTTAACCCTAGCACAACACTTTTTAAGTTTAAGTTTTAAGACAAAACAAGGTAATGGTCAGATCCAATTTCAGCTCCCCTATGTGACCTGGTATTCCTAACAGAACTAGCCCATTTGCTGTTAATTAATATGTAATCAATCATATTATTATGCAGCCCATCAGGTGAAACCCATGTGTATTTATGTATGTCGTGGTGTTTGTAATATGTGTTAGTTATTATGAATCCATTGAGTTTACTTACCTGTAGGAGACGTTGTCCATTGCCATTGCAGCTACCAATACCAAAAGGGCCTATCACCCCTCCCCAAAGGTTAGAGTCAGTACCAACTTTGGCATTGAAGTCACCAAGAACAAGGGTAATATCTCACTTCTTAACAGAATTCGAAATATCCTGAAGTTGTCCATAAAACCTATCATTCTCATCCTCATCGGCAACCTCAGTGGGGGCATAACAGCAGATAACATTCAAGTCTTTAACGCTTGTCTGAAATTTTGCTGTAAGAAACCTTTCATTAATGCACTCGTATCCTAGAAGAGCACCACTAGCGTGTCTGCTGAGAAGCAGACCCACGCCTTGGTGATGCTTATTGTCGTCCCTCCCTGAAACGAGAAATTTAAGATTATTTTTAAGAATCTGACCATTATCTGTCCGTCTGTCTCTTGCAAGCCGAGAATATCTAAATTATAATGGTGGAATTCTTGTGTGAGGACATCAAGAGAAAAAGCTCTGTGCACAGTCCTCACATTCCAACTACCTATGGAGAGAAAATAGTTAGTGGGATGTTCAAAGAAACTATGTTTAATGAGAGAGGGAATGCCGACAATATCAAACAGTCCGCTAATCGCAGACTTGGGACAAAGACCCGTTCCCCCACTACTAAAGGCTGAAGCCATCTACACTGGAAGACTTCCTCCAATGTAGAATTTGACGATGCCAATAGAAGCAAAGAGTACTCGTGCCTGCGATGACCTCAGCTCCGGATTATCCACCAGCTGATAAACATATCCTGTGAATCTATTCACTTGGGGCTGTCAACCCACAAACAAAGAGAAAACACAGCGGAAGATTTTCCCTCCACAGAAGCCCACCAGTGCAGCAAAATCAGAATCCATAATCAAGCTCAGAGCCATATATCTGTCCAGTCCAGTGGGTTTATATGGTCAGCACCAGGATCCTGTGTGGTTGACCATTCCTCAGCAGGGTAGAAAAAAAAAAGAAAAGTAGTCATAGTTATCCAGATCAGTAGGCCACACTAATCTGACAGCCCTCCCATTCCGTTCACTTCCACAAGAGAGTATCTCTTTTGAAAGGTATTAACGGCTGCACCACGAGAAGGCGGGGTCGGACATTGGGTGCTAGGCCTGGCCGGTTCTATGCATCATCACAGGGGATTGGTGCATAGCTCTCCTTCCAGTGACTACCTAGCTACCATAGGGAAAAAAATCATCTATCTTGTCACTAAATTTGATAATTTTTGCGTTTTTGAAGAATTTTTTTGACTTTTTAAATAAAATTAATGTCTGCATTTCATTAATTTTAGGATATTTGCCACTCTTCCAGAATGACCTTGCTAGACATAGCATAAAATTGATCGCATCGTGGAAAAAATTGACGAACAAATAGGATTAATGACAAAAATTGCCAAAAAATGCCCTATTTTTTCCACGAAAAATAATGATCACTGTAACCGTAGAGAAGATCTGTGAGGAAGGCGACATCTCAGCAGAAAGACAACAGAGAAAATAATCATCCATACCTTATCCGGGAGTCGAACCCGGATTCCTTTGATTAGTACCTAGCCCGCTAACCATTCCTAACGCGATAGTAAAACATGGATGACTCGAATTTTGAGTTCGTAAACAAGGCAGCCGTCCCGTGGCCGAGTGGTTAGCACGCTTGGCTACTGATCTAAGGGACCTGGGTTCGAGCCCCGGATTAGGCATGGATGTGTGTGTCGTTTTTCTGCTGAGGTCCTGCGATCCTCTCAGATCTCCTACTATGGCATATTAACTGACAGGCTCCTGTCAGACCTCTGTGGCAAGCAGCTGCTTGAAGGGGTATTTATTTTTTATTTTATTTTATAAACAAGGCAGACACTTTAAAATGTCGATATTATGTAAGTGCTTGTAAGAGTTCTGATATTTTTTAAATTAAATGAAAAAGAAATTTGTGCAATTTAAAAAACCTTACGAGAAACTGGGTGCCAACTTTTATGGTTTCTCTAGCTTCCTTTAAACCAATTCGATTTTGTATGAAGCTAACGAAAATCGTTTCTGATTCATCATGACAAAATTAAGGTTGTCAGAGCTTGTTCCTTAAGTTAAAGACGGAATTGAAAGAAAGCAAATTTTGTTCCCAGAATATTCATTAACCTTAGGTGGCATAACTAACGTGGAAATCGATCACTTAATAATGAATCAGTTCCAACGATTCATCTTTATGGTTTTATTTTCTCAGGAACCGAATAATGCGCACCCGATTGCCAAGCTACTTGTAAGAGCAGACGGTGGCGAAGTGGAAATTCTTAAGTGGCCGAAAAGAACGTAAACCAATTAAGCTGCTTGACTTGAATCATTCTTTTACATACTTCCTCATCTTCAACACCCGTTTTTTTTTAAATGGAAAAGGACCACTATAACCAAAATGATCTTTGGGTTTCGTCGCAGATATTTGAGTGCAGTTAATTTGTTTCTTTGCAATTTACGCTTAATGGAATGGCAACAAATTAATCTCGGGAGACGTAGGAAAGAATGAGTTGTAAAAACGCGGGAAGTAGCAGCACATAGCAAAGTTCTTCAGTTTCCTTTTTTGACTTTAGAACGACAAAGTATTTTCTTTAAGGAGAGGTGGAGGATCTAATAAAATTACTTTATATTGATACAGTCCCATCATTAATTAACTTAGAGCATTGAGAATACTTGTCAGTTCCTTCACTCTTGTTTTGCTTTAACATACACCGCCTGGCTAAATGAAATAGTGGCGTTGATCATTTGGTTGAGTTCGTTCGTAGCAAATGATTTTTAACCTTTGTTTTCAACCTCTGTTCTTAGTTCCCATCATATGGTCCGTTATGTCAAACTAGGTAGTCCACAATATTAATTTATTTGGAACCCGATATCAAAAAACCTTTAACAGAAGGCCAAGCGCAGAGTTCTCATTTATAAACACCATTGGCGTTGCCACCAGTAGGGGCTAAATAAGAGTAGAAAAAGAAGCTGTCATAAAACAATTTGCTATTGATTATTCGCAGTCTATTCCGTATTTTAAAAATGCGACATTTTTGTATTCTATTCCGAAACTTGAGATATTAAAAATATGTTTAGTGATAATTTTAACTTACTGACATTTATTTCATCGAGGCAACCTAGTACTGCATTCATTTCATCTCGGCACATGAAAAGCAATGCATTTTAATAATTGAAAAATTATCTTCTGTTGAAAGCAATAATCACACTCATTTCATATTTACCCTTAGTCACAGAACACCAGTGTCGTTATGAAACATACATGCTTGCCTATTTCATCACAACCAGGTAGATTATGAAACATAAATGACCACCTATTTTATCATAACCAGTTGGGTTAAAATTATCTGTAAGATCCTGCACATGTTAAAGAAAACGCAGGATAGCCTTCACGAAAGGCTACCTACCATCTGTCTCCTACAGCTGTCCAGTGAGTCCCCTTTCCTCAACCCTCACTGATCCCTAGGGGTCCTTTTGATCTGGTCATTTATCCCATTGTGTGCAAAAAAACTGCAGCTCAGAGGTAAAACAACATTATCCCCAGCCTACCCTTGGTGAGGCTTGGAAAGGCACCGCCACTCAGATGGAATGTTAGGTCGTGGGCTCTGTGCAGGAGAACCATACCTTGTGCGCATTAAATATGGTGGATGGCATTGAAAGGTAGCTCCCATTTATCTTTAAGCAGCTGTCCAATAGATCCCATCGCCCAACCTTCTCTGAGCCTTTGCGATCTGAGCATTTAGTCTATTATGTGCAAAACTAAGTAAAAGAACCCAAACCAATCCTCGGGGGGTAAAAATGGGTTTCTTTAACTAGGGGGATTCTCCAGAATTGTTTGAAAAGAGACTCCGTAGCTAACAATGTTAAACATTACATAAAAAACTGTTTAAAAGCCTAGGAATTTTGACCAAAAATATTATAAATGAGTAGACACACATAGAGTGGATATATTTCCTGTTGTTTAAATATACAGGAACAAAAAATAAAAGAAGCCCTGGAACTAGGGAAAGGGAGTTCACATGCATTCCTCCCCCTCCCCACACCACCATTTCCATCCCCTGTTAATACTCTTTTACTGTGAAATCTACGAGGAAAAATGTGTAAAAGTAGTCCGGCCTTTTGATAGAAAATTTGTCAAATGAGTGTCAGAGGCGCAATGGCCAGATTTGGCTACCAATCGATTAAGGGGAGTGTTAGCTAGTAAGCAATTAATCAGTGTCAGTTGGGTCGAGTAAAGCGGAAAAAATGACACAGGAGGTGTGGCTCATCTTTTGAATATTATGTTACAAATTTTTAAAAAATGAGAAGTAGAAAAAAAAAAGCGATCCTTTGTGATGTACTGCTTGTTTCAGCTGGGACCAAGTGATGTTCTTGGACTGAATCAAAAAAAGGTTTTAGAAAGGTCAGAACCTGACATGGTTACATTGTATCGTCAGCACATTGCGCATTAAATAATAAATTACCCCTCAAAGACGAGCGGGAGTGGTTCAGTCGGCAGCGTGTTAGGCTTGTAAACTGCGGTTCCCTGTTTCGTGTCCCAGATGGGCTAGCGTTGAGATTTATCCCGCAAAATTCCCCCTCCACCTTCGAGAGGACACCGATGGGCTTAGAAAGGCCTCCGTCAGTCGGATGGGACCTTAAGCCGTGATTACGTGTGTATAACTATACTCTGTGCACCTTAAAGAAACTCTGGATGGCCTTGACGGAAGGCTACCGCCTGTCTCCTAATAGCTGTCCGGTGGGTTCCTCCCCCGAAACTTCTCTGAGCCCTCAGGGTCCTTGCCTGGCCATTTTGTCCATTGTGTGAAAAAAGTGCTGTTCAGTGGTAAAACATGCGCGAGTTTTTTATGTTGCACAGCGTGACCATAATTTTGTCCTGAATGTCAGTGATAACTTTCATTGATGCTTGTATCTCTCCAAATGTAAAACTAATTTATTGCTCCGTTTCAAATAATAACTAATGCTTTCGACTTATCGTTGTCTGTTCGTCTTTACATATTTTTTGTGTCTACGTGTTTATTAGAAATAAAATTATTTTTGAGTTCTTAATGAAATATTATGATTCCAATTTTCGGAATATCCTAATAGCTGTAATAGCGCCATCTGCCGGTAGCTTAGCTTTGGTCGGTAGAGAAAGTTGGGAAATGTGAAATCTGTAACCTTTATTGCATGCGTGAGGTCTGATTAGAGACCTTAATTAAACTAAATGTTGTTGTGAAACTGCTCTTGTTAACGATAATGATTTCCTGCTAAGAGTGCCATTACCAGCTGATCAACATTGGTTTGAGATTTCATCATCCTTCCGTTTATGCATAAGTATCACAGTAACAGCTGGGGATGTTAGACCCATGAGCCCTAAGCACTTGAAAATGATGCTACGGCAGCCATGTTGTTCTATTCAAAACATTGATCAGTAGTTACTCACCTATACTAATTTTTGTCGACATTTGTATTTTGGCAGCCTGTTCAGCTTACGGCTGCATGAATCGCACAGTAAAACTGAGTGTAAGTAGGCTTGATTGCAGCGGCAGACGGTTTGTTTTGAATGCAAGAACATGGCTACCGCAATGCTGCTTAAGCATCATTTTCCTTCCACAGGGAAAGCGCGTTAGGGCGTCTCCTTATCTTCCTACCTCCATGGTTAGACCCAATTGGGTCTAACCATGGAGGTAGGAAGATAAGGAGATTCAGTTTTTTTTTAATAGAATCAATAGTGTTATTCTAGCGATACTTTATGATGTAAACAAAAGTATTTTTTATTTAATAATTATTAATTTTATAAATTTATTTTATAATTTTCAATGTATGATTTGCTTAAAAGATATTTGTGGCATTTAAATGTAAAATATTTAGGTGACCAGATTTCCGAAAAGAAAAATAGTATATTGATGCCGTTAAAAATGCCTATAATTTCAATTTTTGACATATTTTTCATTTGAATGAATTATTTTCAATTCATCATTTTCCTTGAGCACATTTGTAAATTTTTCATAAATATAACCTTACATTTTTCTTGACTGCTGTTACGGCTGGCCAAGTTTCTATACTTAAACTTGACATTTTGCAACTCCATAAATCGATTATAATTGCGAAAACTTCACAGTATTTGTTCCTGGAAAGAACATCTCAGTTCAGTTAAATATTCTATTTTTTATTGATATTTGTTCTCTTTGTCCAGGTTATTTTTCTTCCATTCCTTTCATTTTTCTTCCGTACAGTAGATGTTGATTCACTGAAAAGTTCGTTTTCATCTCCGATGTACGATAACTTGGTGATTTTGTTTCATCAAATGAACTGTTTCTACAACCTCCTCCAATTTAAATTTATTTTTTAATAATATTCATCCAAAAACATCCAACTCCTCAACATTCTCTGTCTTTTTTTTATGTATTTGAGCCAGTTTAGCTCATTATTCTGAAAATAGTCTGTAGACATCGATTTTTTTTTTTTGTTTTTGTTTTTAGAGTTCAAGATTTAAATATTATTTTTGTTGTGGATAGGTATTGACGAAATATTACAATGCATACTTTGCCAATATTTCACTAGCTATAATTGCACTCTCTAACGGTGTAAAAATGGTGAAAATTTAAAAGTTCAAACCAGTATTGCAAGCGATGTAATTACGTTAGAAATTGTGGTTGTAAAATGTGAATATGAAGTTTGCACTAACAATACTGATTTTCACCTTTAACCCCATAAGGGATGGGAAAATGCATTTTTTGTGTGTGTGTGTGTGTGTTTTAAGCTAAAATTATTTGTGTTTAGAGAAAATTGTATATGATGATGAAATAGAAATTGATTGATGAATTGAAATTAAAATTTTTTTTGTTGGGTTGTTTTACCTCTGAGTGGCACTTTTTTGCACACAATGGGCTAAATGGCCAGGTCACAAGGACCCCGAAGGCTCAGAGAAGGTTGAGGGAGGGGATGCACTGGACATCTCCTGGGAGACAGATGGTAGCTGCTTGTCTAGGTCCTCCACCATGTTCTTTAACATGCACAAGTATGACTCTCCTGCACACGGGGCAATGGCTTAACATTCCATTCTGACAGAGGCAGTCTTTCCAAGCCCATTGGTGTCCCCTACTGATCGAGGGAAGAGCGGAGAGTTTTGTGGAGATAAATCTCAATGATTATGATCTCAGCAGATTAGGAACCTGGTGCACTGCTGGCTGAGAAACCTCTGTCCCATCATTTTGGGTTAGATAGATATTGATCAACTATTATGTTGCACACAATTAAAATCTCCCAAAAACTCTAATTGCACCCACTGATGGAAATTTTTTAAAATTTCAAAATTGTATTTGGGTTAGAAATTTGATATTTTAATAGTAGAGTGTGATGATCAAGGGTTTATATTGGCAGCAACAATTTGTCTCTTCACCCCCAGGATGGGGGCGGGGGTGGCTCAGTCGGTAGCGTGCCAGGCTCGTAATCTACAGTTCCCAGGTTCGAGTCCCAGTTGGGTCAGCGTTGAGATTTATCTCCGCAAAATTTCCCTGCCCTGCCCACCGTCAGTAGGGGACACCGATGGGCTTGGAAAGGCCGCCGTCCGTCGGATGGGACGTTAAGCCGTGGTCCCATGTATGGGAGAGTCATACCCTGTGCATGTTAAAGAACACGCTGGATGGCCTTGACGGGAGGCTACCATCTGTCTCCCAACAGCTATTCCAGTGGGTCCCCTTCCCCAACCTTCTCTGAGCCTTTGGGGTCCATGTGACCTGGCCATTTAGCCCATGGTGTGCAAAAAAGTGCCGCTCAGAGATAAAACAACCCAACCCAAACAACACCCAGGATGGGTGGGTAAATGAAATTTTTTGTTTTGAGTGATTGAAAAAAATTCTTTTTGAGTTCAATAAAACTAGCGAAATAATATAATCATTTGTAGTTTTGAAATCCTCCAAAATAGCCTTAATTTGCATTATTAGAAAGTGTTAAATGTAAGAAAATGTAAAATTTGAAGTAATATTGAAAATGATATATTTATGCTAGAAATTCTGATGATAGAATGTGTTGATGAAGAACAGAATAATTGATTGTAGATCGTATAATCATATTCGATGTTCCAGGTAATAATTTTACCCCTAAACTTCTCCATCATAAAGATATGCCTATTTGGCATAAGTAAGAATAAAATATATACGTAAACCACCCTTAGGTGGGCCCCTAAGGGCAAACATAAGAAAAGCTAAAATAATAATAAAAAAAGGGCAAACATAAGAAAAGCTAAATTAATAGCAGTAAAATTGCATAAGAAACCTAAAACAGATAGGTCTCATCGGAGACCGCTACAGTTTTAGGCCTCTTGTACTTGTTCAAAACAGTATGATCGTAAAGAATCGGAGAAGAAATAATCTCATTGGGATTACTGCTTACAGCCTCAAAAAATGTTTTTGAGATGAGTTTTATATGTGAATATATATGGTCGATGCCCAGGTCTATGTGAAGTTGTCTGTTAGTGACAAACCAGAGGGCATTGACCGCAGTTCCCAAAATCTTGTTCTGTAAGACCTGAATCTTACGAATATTGGTGGGTGTAGTATTCGCCCATATGGGTGAAGCATAGAGAATCACTGGTCTGATGATCATATCATAGAGTAAAAGTTTATGATCAATCATTAAAATGGAATAGAATAATTGATAGTCATACATGTTGTAATTAAATTACAATTGTTTAAAATTTGACTGGTTGCACCTTATTCTTATAAATTTAGTACTTAATTTTAAAATTTTCACTAATATTTCAGTATAATAATAACTTATTTTATATACACTAGATGATTTGCCCCTAACATTAGGGGATAAGAAAATCCTTCCCTTTAAGGAATAAAGTTATATACTTTTTGCATTTTATAGGGCTAATAATGTATTGTTATTGTGAATTACTACTCTTAAAGGGTGCAAAATTTGGACATTTTTCTCTTAAAGCAAACGTTTTACATTTGCCAGAAGTGATAAGCTATCCTTCTAGTTATATTAAATTTCCTTAAGAAACTTTACCTTGTGTCCTGGATTTATTTGTTGAAAGCAGTACACATATATCAGACAGTGCAAATAATCTCAAAACAGTACTGTACTGCAGAAAGCAGTACTGATGGTCATATTAAAATATAGGCATTTTCTGATAATTTATAGGGTAATGTTTCGTTTTCTACAGTACACTTTTGTGAATTCATTATCTTTTTTGATGGGATTTTCTATGATAAAAATATAACACAATACTGCCTAAGTGGCATTATACCATTCATATTATAGTGTTTTATTTTTGTTACTTAGTAAAAGTTAAATGAAAATTTCAAGTGATCTATTCATGTTAGAAATTTGAGTTGTTGGGTTGTTTTACCTCTGAGTGGCACTTTTTTTTCACACAATGAGCCAAATGGCCAGGTCACAAGGACCCTAAGGGCTCATAGAAGGTTTGGAAGGTGACCCACTGGACAGCTGGTAGAAGACATACGGTAGCCCCCATCAAGGCCATCCAGCATGTTCTTTAATGTGTGCAGGATATGGCTCTCCCACACACAGCCATGGGTTAACATTCCATCCAATTGATGACAGGTAAAAGAAATGGAACTAGGGTGGGGCAAAAGTGTTATCAGCTCCGGTTGCAAAATTCTAAGGGACACAGATGTATTTTAAATATAAGAATTTGTGCAAGTTCTTTATTAAAGTTTACAGCACATATTTTTTAGATTATGTATTCAGTTCATAGAATAAAATTGAAAATATACTTTATTTTTACTTGTATGTTATATTCCTCATGGTGATGCTAACTTTGTGGTAACTATACATAGCATTGTGCATTGCTCTTAGTCACTAAATCCATATTGATTAACGGGGGGGAGCGTGATTCAGAATTTTTATCCCAGAGTGAGAATACCTAGTTCCAACACTGTAGTTTTCTACCCCTAATTATAGTAGAACAGACATTGTAAACAGAACATACAGTAATTATAAGTAGAACAGACATTGATTTTTCAGAATAATCAAATTGTTTAATATTCAGTGCTTTCATATGATGTGCTATGCAATTGACTAGTGAGAATATAGTTAATGTAAACATTAGAGTTTACTTGTTTTTTTTTTAATATTTTTCAGAGTAACCCCATTCCTCCAGAAGCTCAACAATGTATCACAAAATAATAACTTTTTCCAGCCAGATTTCACGCCAAGTGACATGGATGAAATACCACAAATATATAAGTCCATTGTTGAGGACCCAGTTGCTGTTCATGACAGTTTTACAAAGGCAGCAGGTACAAATTTGTTTCTTTGCCATTTTATTCAATAAATGTCTAGCATGAAACTAATAAATTAACTAGTCTTTGTTGTAGTCATTTTATCATCACCAATCTGTAACATTTCCCATTCACACGAGCAAGAGTCATTAACTCTCCCACAATGTGCGATTCTTGTGCATGTATGATGCTATTGATTTCACTTTCACTGATGCGAACAGTGACTTTGTAGCATGTCACATCAGGCTGAACAGCCATGATATCACCCTGATATCCTGTTACATCTGGCCTTCCACTGCCTTTCCTGTATCCAACTTACAGGATATTATATTGCAGTGCCCTCAGCTCTGGATTCTCTGTGGAGATCTCAATGCCCACAGTCCATCCTGGGGTGGAGACCAGTGATCAGAGGCAAGATGACATTGAGAATGTCATCTTGCAGAATACCTGTTCATTGCCAGCGATGGTTTGCCCACATTCTACAGACCTCCGATTACCTACAGCTCCATTGACCTCACTCTCTGTTCTTCTAGAATTGGCTCAGCTGACCCTGACACCTGACCACTTTCTGCTGCACATCACCTTGTTTCCCAATGGATGTGCAGCTCTGAGAAGAACGTCGAAGCTTACCAACTGGCAGCTCTTTCAGCAGATCTCCCCTGAAGGACTCACTGCCATCGATGCTACAGATCTCAGTGTGGTGTCAGAGGCCCTCACTGCTGCCTCTGATGCCTGCACTGCTACGATCTCAACACCTGGGCATCTTCCCCCTCCTGATGTTCACTACAAGCAGCTTCACACCATTCGCCATCAAGCTGAAAGGTGTGCCCGCCGCTCTGGTAAATTTCCAGACATTCTCCGTGCAAGAAGGCTACGTGCTGTGATCAGAAGGTACCTGAATTGATGTGAAAGGTTAAGGTAGCGATCCTTCAGCTCCAGCATTAATGTCTGGAAATTCATCAGGAACCTGATGGGGAAGCTGCAGCCTGCCCTCCCTTCCCAGAACCTTGCCTTCTCCCATGGGGAGGACTTGGCCTCCACTGCTAATGCCTTCCTGTGGCATTTCACCTCTACCCTACCTGCCCCTCTTATGAGTGATCAGGATATGTCCCAGCAGCACTGCTCTGGGAGCAAGCCTTGCTATAATGATCTTTTCACCTTGCAGGAACTCATTTCTGCTATTGAAGCTTCCAAGTGCTCCTTGGCCCCAGGTCCTAACGGCATCAACTATACTCAGCTAACCTGTCACCTGAGGCTCTGCTTGTGCTTCTCAAAGCCTTCAATCACTCCTGGACCACCTCCATGATACCTGATTCCTGGAAAGCTACACACATTGTGCCTATCTTGAAGCAGGGAAAACCTGCCACTGAGCTGTCCTCTTACAGGCCCATTGTTCTGTCATCTTGCCTCTGCAAGATCCTTGAGAGACTGGTCTTTGGATACCTAGAATGGTATCTAGAGTCCAAGGAATACCATGTTGTCTGAGGGACAGACTACAGCCACTGTCTTCGACATTCAGAAGGCATTTGACTCCCTGTCCCACAAGGATATTCTCTGAAGACTCCATGGTCTTGGTCTCAGAGGTAATATCATTCACTGGATCATGGCATACTTCTCCAACAGAATGGTTCATGCCTAGCTGGGCAAAACACTCAGTGCTTCCCACACTATCAATTATGGAGTACCTCAAGGGAGTGTTGTCAGCCTGATGCTTCTGAACATCTTGCTGCCAGGCCTACTCTCTCGACTCAAGAATAAAGTATCTCTATGCGGACAACATCTGTGTCCGTTTCCCTAGCCAGGACTCCTATGCTCAGCTCAAGATGAAATGAGCTGTGGCCACAGTCATCAAGTTCTTTGACAACCTCATCCTCATTCTTTCCACCAATAAGACTGTGGCCATGGTTTTCACGAAAAGACACCTTCTGTCCACCTTCCCTGGCATCGTGCTTGGACCAGACCACATCAAGGTCATCAAACATCATAAGTTCCTTGGTGTTGTCCTGGACAACAGGCTGACTTGGGGACTCACATCCAGCATCTCAAGACAGTTGCCACTGTGCAGAGAAATATACTGTCTTTCCTTGCTGGTACCCACTGGGGAAGTTCCTGCAAGACCCTCCTGGTCTTGTACCGGCACTTGATCCTCTCCCATGTCAACTACAGTGGTCATCTTCTGAGTAATGTTTCTGCTTCACTGCTGAGCAAGTTCGCCACTGTCCACACTATATCTCTCTGTCTTGGATTCTGCCCTAACACACCTAATGTGTCTGTCATTGTAGAGGCTGACAACATGCCTTTCCACCTGTACCAGAAGAGAGAGATATTGTGTCATCTCTCGAGGCTCCACTTTAATCATGAGCTTCTCAGGAAGTTGCAAGACTCTGCCATCACCATGTCTGCCACTGACTTCTATGACCGAGTCCTCCCTGCTAACTCCATTGCTGGCAATATGCACTTTCCACCTTGGAGGAACAGTGATCCTATGATCAATGTCACTGTCCCTTCTCTAGGTCATAAGAGCTACTCAGATCCATTGGCCATCAGGCTTCTCTCCAACACCATATGTCACTGCATAATATGAGAGATGTACTGATGTCTACACTGACGGATCTGTTGATCAGGAGAGACTACATGCTGCCTCTGCATTTGTCATCCGTGACACCGATATCATCAGAGACTTTCATCTCCCACATCTCACTTCCTATACAAGTACTGAGCTTTACGCTATCTTTGAGGCTGTAACTTTCATCCACAGCCTTGGGAGTAGAAATTTTGTCATCTTCTGTGACTCGAAGTTAGCCTTGCAACATCATAAGTTGCAGTAAGCCTTTCAGAAGGTCGAACCATTCTCCATGCAAGAAGGTCTTTTCAGAAGATCGAAGTAAACCTTTCAGAAGAGAGACAGCAAGAATTGCAACCCCTTCCTTATTCAGAAGATCATGGAAACATGTTCCAGGCTCACTTCTGCCAGTATTACGATCCACTTCCAGTGGATCTCCTCCCATGTACATAACTAGCAATGAGTTTGCTGATCCCACTGCTGAGGAGGCACTTGAGAATCAGAGGTATATCACTAATTTCCCTCTCAGCGACTGCAAGAGTTTTGTCTCACAACTGATGAGCCAGTATCATCTTGCCCAGTGGCAGAGGGACTCCAGTTATTGTTCTTTCAGATACCTGGTAGACCCTTCTCTTACTACTCCTAACCTCAAAGACCTTCACAGATCTGAGGAGACCCTCCTGCATTGCCTCCGAGTTGGCATACAGCAATTCTATGCTTCACACTCTCGGTAAAGCATACAGTCCTAACTGTGCTACATGCAGTACACCTGAGACTATATCTCGTATACTGCTCAACTGCTCCCACTACGATGCTGAAAGAGAAGTTTTGTTCCAGGAGCTTCATGCCATTACCTCCCTTCTTGGTAACCACTAGAATATGAAGTTGCATGTGACTGGTCACTGATTTTTTTCAGAACATTGACATCTTCTGCAAAGTTTATGTACTTTTTTTTAACAAGATTAGTATAGTTAACAGTTTCAAGAGATAGTTGAGATAGTATCTTCTGTCTTTGCTTTCTTACCCTCTTGTTGTTACTGGTGTAGGGAGCTCCTCATTGGAGGCTAATTTCACCATGAATTACAACACCTTGAACCATCAATGTGTGAGATATAGAACTGACTTTAGGTGAATACTAAAGGTGCACTTTTGCATTCACTGATGTGCTGTAGTGTCCCATGTAGTTTCTATTGTTAAGTAACGAATAGGATTAAAGGTGTGGGATATGTGCAACATACATGGATGGGGATGAAACTACACAGTTAATAAAGCAGTTTTTTTTTGTGACTAATTAAACTAAAAGCTGTGTGTATTATATAAGTTTAAATGTGCACTGCACTTGGCTTTGTGATCAGGGAATCCCTGCACTTGTATGGGAACTAATATTGAAATACCATACACTGTTTTTATAGTATAGAACCCAAAACACCAGAAGGTTTTTCAGGGATATCACCATCATTTCAGTGAACTTCCTGTTGCTACAATACTGATAATAATATTAAAAACTATATTTCAAATTAAGGAGGTATTTGAGGTGAATTTTTATGCCAGATAGCCTGTATATTTTTATTGATATTATTTCTTGCCATTTTTAAAAATCACCGTTTTTAAATAAAATATATTTTGTAGGTTTATGGTAGTTTCTAACCTTTTATGCTATGTCAAATGACAAGGAGGTGCAATGACAAATTGTGTCTGGCACTACACAAATGTTGTAACACTCCAAAGATTATTAACTTTTAAAGTTGGACCTTTTGTCTGATCCAAGTTTATTCAAATTTCCAGATAGCTTTGTCGGGCGCCACGCAATTTTAACTTGCCAAATAAAGTTGAAATAGGGTTCGTTAGGTATTTGTCAAGCGTTACTCATCAAGTAAGAATTCAAAGAGGATTGTCAAGTTTAATTAAAGTTTAAATATAATCAAAAATAAATCAATGTTGCTCAAGAGAAAAATAGCAAAATTCAAAAGTTTCTATAACAAACAAAGTTTATTTCCAAAATATTCAGACTCACCTAATTCAATGGAAGAATACAAAATTGATGTACTAACAACTCCTATCTAAAATAGCATCATCTCAACTCCCACTAACAGCACTCTCTGTGGCCCAATGCCACCACTCTACTCACAACATACTCTTTCTACTCTTCTTACATCTCTACTGCACTACAATACCACATCTCAATCCCTATCTGTCATTCTGACTCTGTTACCTCATGTCACTACTATAATAAGTGGTGTACAATGCCGGCACATCTCTATTGCATTCTGGGAAAGACATTTGCATAATATGATGATGATGCTAGCTATGAGGCAAGTGGGGTCATGTCCTACACATGCTTTAGTGGTTAACAATTAAAAGGTCGGAGTTGGGATGCACATCTCCTATGCTCAGAAACAAGAATTGAGATCAGTCCAAAAAAAATTAAATAATCCCCAAAATGATAAATATAACGTAAATAAAGTAAAACTGGTTAAGGAAAAGTGAATGGGTGGACTATCACAATGTTAGCCAGTTTTGTTAAGATGACAACACCAGTAATACAGTTACTGGACAGAAAAACGGAAACTCTTCCGTGTTATCTCAATAGAAAATTTTTTGAGCTCAAATAGAAAATGTTTAGAGTTCACTAACTTCTTCAATATGATTTTAATGAAAAATATGTCTAAAGATAAATTTGATTGAGATCATTAATATATATAAATCTCAATTTTAAACATTATTTGTTCAGTATTTCAAAACATTATGAATCCTGAAATATTTAACATGCTACCAAAAAAAATTGACTCTAAAAATTAAAATATTAAAACAAGTTAAGAGATCAGTACCATGTGCAATGCACCCATTACTCTACTAGAATCAACTGTGATCTCTGATCTCTTAACCTATTTTAATGTTTAAATTTTGGGGTCAATTTTTAATTTATCTTTAGACATATTTTTCATTAAAAATCATGTTGAAGAAATTATTGAGCTCTGAATGTGATTTTCCATTGAGATAACATGGAATTGTTTCCATTGTTCTGTCCAGTGCCTGTATATCTGATCAATACTCAACATATGGTTAAAAATGATATGTCATACACTAGGCTTGGATCTAGAGAAAAGATAAGGGGTGAGCACATGGTCCCCTCTGAATCTGTTATTTGACTCCAGCCCTGTCACACACCATATTCCCAACCAGGTCCAAATCTAGAAAAAAAATAAAGTAATAAAGTGGGCCATTACAGCATACCATTTTGCCCTCTATTTTAGAGGTCTTTAAAAAATTTCAAATGTTTGTTAAATATGCACAAATTTAATAATTTTTTACCTCTACTCTCTTACAAGCATTCTCAAAGGTGGCACATGACCCCCCCCCCCCCCTAGATGTGCCTGCTTTCAACTAGAAGTATTTTTCTGTAACTTTTTTTAAGCAATGAAAAAAAAAAATTAACAGGAGAGAAAAAAGTGTTTTTCAATCTTCAAAAACTTCTTTATTCGTCAATATGGGTGTCTGAAGCTTTCTCTCTCACTCTTTGGAATTCTGAAGAAATTTTGAACTATATATATTAATGAACAATAACAATAAGCTGTGAAGTTCAAAATCAAATCTTCACCAACCTGCGAGTAATCGTATTTTGATTTAACCCCTTTCTCCCACTTACTACCCAAAATCTTGTAGGTTTTAAGAATAATCCACATCATCTATAGACTAAACACATATTGATAAAATATTATGAAATTTGCCTTTATTTGAATCGAAATGAGAGAAATACTGGATCATAACACTGCCAGAACTAAGGTGGGATTAGTAAGGCTCCAGCCTTGTACAAAATTCTAAGGGCCATAAATGTATTTTAGAATTATTATATTTTTTTAAATATAAGAAGTTGGACCTTGATAAAAAAGATATTGCTATTTTTTTTATTTATTACAGTTATGTTACTTAAATTCAGTATTTAATTCATAAAGATAAATAATGTTATTTTCATAAAGAAATTTGAGAGTATACAATTTTTTCGTTATGTCTATCATCATTTTTTTTTCAAACTGATATTTGTAATTTTTTTATTATTTTATTTCATTATATATGTAATTTTTTTATATTCTTCAGAGTTATATTATTTTTTATGCTAAATATGTGTACCATTGTACAATTTTATTAGTAAATCCATAACTAATTACTGTAGGGGAGGGGCTCATTTGGTATAATGGCAGGTTCAAATCTCACCTGGGCCAGCATTGAAAGTTATCTATGCAAAACTCCTTGCCCTCCCTTGGTCAGCCACAAAAACTCCCCACCCTGCCCAGGCAGTAGGGGACACCGATGGGCTTGAAAAGGGCCATCTGTCGGATGGGACATTAAGCCATGGCCTCGTGTGGGAGAGCCATACTCTGTGCCCGTTAAAGAACATGGTGGCTGGCCTTGACCGGGAGTGGAGGGGCTACCATCTTTCTCCCAACAGCTGTTCCAGTGGGCCCCCTCCCCCAACCTTCTCTGAGCCTTTGGGGTCCTTGTGACCTGGTCATTTAGCCCATTGTGTGAAAAAATTGCCACTCAGAGGTAAAACAACCAACAAAATCCCTTGGTCAGTACAACACACAGTGGGCTAGGAAAGGCCACCATCTGTTGGATTGGACATTAATCTGTGGCTCCATGTATGGGATAGCCATACCCTGTTCACATTAAAAAACATGCTGGATGGCCTTGATGGGAGGCTACAATCTGTCTCTCAACAGCTGTTCAGTGGTTCCTCTCCCTCCAACCTTCTCTGAGCCCTTGGGGTCCTTGTGACTTGGCCATTTAGTCCATTGTGTGCAAAAAAGTGCCACTCAGAGGTAAAACAGCCCAACCCAACTCTAGGGGGAGAACATACTTCAGAATTTTTGCCCCAAGTGCGAGAATACCTAGTTCCAATAATAATCATCAACTTTAAAAATCTTAGCAGGATTTTTCTTTATGTTTTTAAAATATATAAGAATAGTGCATAATTTAATATATGCTGTTATTTCTTTTTACAGAAGCTCAAATTGGAGTGCTTTTACATAATAGAAGTGATTTTGAAGATTATTTAGTCACTAACTTCTCACTTCCTAGAGATGCCTTAAAAACATTTTTTAATTCATCACTTGATACAGAGAAAGTAAGTTTTGCCTTACACTATTATCTTGTCAATTAATTATTACTAATTGAGTTGCTGCTAGTTACAATTATTCCTGGTGGTCTCGTGAGCATTTTTTCTCACAATGTTTAATTGGACATAATTACATCATTTTTTTTTACTGAAATCTTTGAGTAAAATACAAGTCACTTACATTGATTTTAATCAAGAGACATTTGACACAATTTTATGTACAAATTAAAAATATAACTAAAATCCCCTCTGATGATGCATAGAACCCGTTAGGCCTTGCATCTGTAATCTGTCCCTCCTTCTAATGGTGCAACCTATTAATACCTTTCAAAAGAAATACTCTCTTGTGGTAGGGAACAAAAGGGGAGGGTTTCAGATTAGTGTGACTTATTGATCTGGACTACTATGGGTACTTTTTAATTTTTTTCTACCCTGCTGAGGAGTGGCCAACCACACAGGGTCTTGGTGCTGACCATATATATATATACCAAATTAAATGGAATAATGGCTCTGAGCTTGATTATGGATCTGTACTTGCTGCAGTGTGGGTTTCTGTTGAGGGAGAATCTACTACTGTGTTTTCTGTTTGTTTGTTTGTGGGTTGACATCCCTGAGAGAATAGATGCACCAGATATCACCTGGTGAATAATCCAGATCAGAAGATTGTAGCATGAAATCAAGAGATGTGGGTTTGTATTCCACTCGTATTAAAACTCAATGTTTTCAGCAAAATATATCTCGAGTTTTTTGTGTGTTTAAAAATATATGATATAGATTTTAGAAGTATTCAAATTTATTTCACAACTTGTTATTCGATATCTGTGTTTCATAACTGAAGGGGAAATGGAGCAGAAGAGGGACATAATGAAAAGATGAAATGGGACATCTCTATACCATGCTATGCCACTAAACCCCCTTTCCTAATGTTCCATACGAAGTTTGAAATTGATCAGGCATTCTAACCTTGTATTCTGTTTCTGTAATTACATTCTCATTATGTGTGTGTGTGTTATGATAAAATAAAATTGTTCTCAAGCAGTTGCTACAGAGATCTGACAGGAACTTTTCATTTTAATATGCCATAGAGAAGATCTGTGAGGAAGGTGAGACCTCAGCTGAAAGACAACATAAGAATGAAAATGTGACAATATCAATTAGGAATCGCCAACCCTACCATTGTACTCTGTGTAACACCATACACACTGTGTAAGAAAATTGCATTGTAGAGGATGAGGGGGAATAAACATTTACATCTGTTGTCTTGATTCAGAGGTAAACACAAGAATTCAGCATCCATCTCCCACATTCCTCAAGGCCATGGAAGAAAGCCTTATTACAACAGAGAGGAGGGGATGGAGATAATGATTTATAGCAATCATGTCTTTAGAGGTAAAACCATTGAGAAATGCTGCCAGTTTAAGATGTTTTCTGGTTACATTATATATTGGTTCTATTATCAGAACAAGGCCATAAATGGGAACATATGAAGAGTATGAAATACAGCATTCCAGGTGTGGACTGGTGAGTATGGGACACTCCTAGAAGCAATAATTTTTTTTAATTATAGTAATAAGTATTTTACACAAATTTCACAAAATTGGGGGAAATGGTATTTTAAGCAATAAGTATGAACTGTAACAAAATAAGTTTTGAAATCTGGCAAAAAATCGAAATAAAATGTTTTTGCAGCTCTTGCTATAGCTGCATCCTAGGGGGGTTCCAGTCTGTCCCTGAGTAGTTCCAGCTAATAATAAAACAGACCAAAATGCTCACTTGATAGTTCTATGAAGTTCTTTTTCGAAGATAATTCCACATTATACGAATCATATGTACATTCTTCATTCCATGAAGCACATAATAAGATTTAACTAGGATCATGATTTTAGATGTAGAACTAAATCCTTGATCAAAATTTTTTAAACTGTTATATGAAAATACACGGTAATAAAGTATGCTGCTATGAAATTAATATAGCATCACATGCTTAATTATTGCAAATGTAGGTAAGGTATCTTAGCAGTATTTTTTTTCTGTATTACTAATTAAAATATGGTTACTGGGGAATACTTTTAGCAAAATTTTCTAAGCTGTAAATAAACTAGGTATTTCACTTTTGCAAGAAAGCGTTCTTTATAGATATAATTATTTTTTCAGCATGATATTATTTATCAAATATATAGACAAAGTGAGTGATTGACTGACAGCTGACAGGGGAATATGCTAATTCTAACTATGATGCAGAAATAGTAGAGCTCTGAAAATTTGCACCTAGTGGTAATCTGCATCATAGATCTCGGGAAAAATCAGACATGTCCTTCAAGGTCAAATAGAGGATATAACAAGTGCTAGAAATGTGGAAATTGGTGTCTGGGGGTGTTTTGCATTGTAGGTGCAGAAACATTATGAAATTTAAGATCCAGAAGGTCCAAGGTCAAAGGCCAAATTTAAATCTAAATGCTAGAGACCTAAACTTTGGGGTATTTTGGGTCGTAGATCTCAGAAATTATGCCACATTTTGGATGTGATATGTCTGAGGTGTTAGAGAGCTAAACATTGGTACCTGTGGTATTTTAGTTGTAAATCTGAGAAATTTTGGATGTGATGGGACCTTTGAGTCAAATTTTGATACATACCAGTGCTGGAGAGCTACAAATTATTGGATATGGTTATTTGAGACAGTATAACTGAGAAATAAGGGGAATTTTCAGATTTGGTGTTGCATTCAAGCTCAAATAGGGCTTGCAGTAACAGTCTAGAAATCAAGATGGGCTGAAGGCACCGACCGAATTTTAGTATATTATATAATCAGTGTCAGGTTCAGAAACATTTGATAGGAGAGCATATAATAGAAACATCACAGTCACAATAAAATAAAAAATAAATAAATACCCCCACAAGCAGCTGCTTGCCACAGAGTTCTGACAGGAGTCTGTCAGTTTATAAGACATAGTAGAAGGTCTGTGAGGATGGCAGGACCTCAGCAGAAAACCAACATGAACATGTTGCATATTGTGAATGAATTGAAAGAATTAATGCCAACAGGTATATAATTATATAATTACGGATATATATGCAAATTCAGAGAAGGGAATGAGCTTTGAAGAATTCCCTTGTTCAGGAAAACCGAAGGAGGCTGTGAACAAGAGAGCCATCGCTGCTGTTCATGAACTCATTAAGGAAAACCCATGCATCACTGTTCAAGTAATAAGTTTAGATGTCAGTGTATCGATTGGCAGTGTGGAAACAATTATTCATCAACATTTAAAGTTCCAAATGATCTGTGGCAAATGGGTGCCCCATAAACTGACAAAAAAGCAAAAAAGAGCTAGAGTTGATTGTAGAGAAGATGCTGGCAATGTTTGAACCTAGTGGCCCCAAATGGTTAACAGACATTGTCACAGGTGATAAGACATGGTTTTATTACTATGCAATTCCCAGAAAGGTTGACAACTGTGCTTGGTTTTTTCACAGGGAAACACGTCCCCTTGATCCACCATTGTATAAAATAAATGATGTCCTTGAGGTTAAGGGTGAAATGACTAACCCCTCCCCCCCCCCCCAATGACAAAATAGAATATATTCAGGGGTCTCCTCCTTCCCTGGTATGAGAGGCATTCAAATAGTTCTTGACATGCATCCACAGAACAAAAACCATTGTACTTACCTCAACAAAACTTTTACTCTCTTTCAAAGTACTCTCCTCGAACATCTATGCCAATTCTAGAACACTTGGTGTACTCTTGTTATAGAATGCTTCACAACTCTGAATGAGCACATTTTGCAAGGTCTTGCACCCTTAAAAAGGCTTCCCAGCAAATTACTTTAGAAATTTTTGAATGAATATGCAGGATGGGGTAGTTGTTTGATTTTTTCCCTGCTCCAGATAGGCCATAACTTGCCAGGTTTTGTGAGCACTGGAATTATCATGACAAAGAACCCTTGACGTGCCTGTTGTTGGATGCTGCTCCTTCATCTTCTTAACCGTTTTGGGTAATCCTCTCAGACCTACTATGGCATATAAACTGACAGGCTCCTGTCAGACCTCTGTGGCAAGCAGCTGCTTGAAGGGGTATTTATTTTCTTATTTATTGGCCATTTATAGTCATTTTTTCAGATAAGGTGTCCACAGCTACCACTCTTAAGAAATTGAAAAAAAAATGTGAACATCCTCTTCCTTGAGCTAAAGTCTTGTCAGAGGATTTGAAGCCATGGTTGATCTTCTGCAATTCAAGCATAGTTATCAATCTTTCTGGGAGTTGAATAATAATAAAATCACATCTCATCACCTGTGATAACCATTTGGGTCCACTAGGTTCAAACATTACCAGAAGCTCCTTACAGGAGTCAAATCTAGTCCTTTTTAGCTGTTCTGTGAGTTTGTGGGAACAGCAAAAAAGGAATAGAGTCAACTCATGCAAGGAGCTGCTGGCAATGTTTGAACCTAGTGGACCTAAACAGTTATCACAGATGATGAAATGTGATTTTATTACTATACAGCTACCAGAAAGATCGACAGTTGTGATCAGTTTGTGAGGTACCCATTTGGCACAGATCTTTGGCAACTTTATGTTGATGAATAATTGTTCCTACACTGCCAATCGATACACTGATATCTAAACTTATTACCTGAACAGTGATGTGTTGGTTTTGCTTAATGAGTTCACAAACAACAGTGATGGCTCTCTCTCTCTCTCATTCACGGCCTCCTTCGGTCTTCAAAGCCCTCCTGTTCTTCTCTGAATTTGTGCATCCATCCTGTAATAGTGCCATATGAACAGGCATGATCCCAATATAAACTTGTGATAAATAAGCATTTTTTTACATTGTCCCCAATCTGCATCCTTGTGAAAATGTAACATCTTTCTGCATCTGTAGTAGGCTCCATAGCAACAACACACAGATTATCCTGACCAAACTTTATGCACTACAAGAGAGAAATGATGATATTGCTTTTGTTTTTTACACATAATGACAAGTTTAGAAAAGCTTTCAAACAAGTCATTTCTCATGAACTTTGGAGGAACAAGTGCAAATCTACAGACATGTCAAGAACTTTTTGAACACCCTCCATAATTTGTATGCTGTTATAATTATGATGTTAAAATGCAAATTTAATTTGTAGTTTCTTTCTTGCTCTTCTACCTATTTTTATAGGCTCTACACAAAATTTTAACTCCAATTTGTGTCAAAGTTAATAGGAAAATTTTAAATAGCACCAGGGATGGACAAGGTTGGCAGCTGTCCACCATGAAAATTTGGAGTGGGCAAAGAGTATATTTGCCTACTTATGAATTTTTTGATTTGATTTTAACCTTGCAAATGAAGTCTACAGGAAAACAATTTCTATAATTTATTTTAATTCTAAATGACAATCAGAAATGATTCAGAGCTACACATTTAAAATTATATATCGAGTGTTCATTTGCAAAGCCTTTATTATAACATATGGGATATTCCATTTGCAGTTAGAAAGTGGAAAAAAAGGGAAAAAGCTCCTCTATAGATGGTTAAAAGGGAAAAAGCCCCTCTACAGATGGTTAAAAGGAAAAAAGCTAGCATCCATAGTGCTTCAAACCACCATTTGTTCTGCCCTTAAGGAAAAGTTTATTCTGTAAACAAAAGATTCTTTTTCTGCTAAAAAAAATAGCCCTATTTTCTTATTTTGCTTATTTGAAAGCTATTCTGATGCTAAGATTTTCAATTTCAGTAGATAATGACAGATTTCTGGTGTGATCATGGTATCCAGTTTGGCTAGGTAACTCCTTGGTTGAAAGTTGTGACCTCAAAGGCATGTCTATATACACAGTCGTATCAGAATAATATGACCACCTACCATACATGTACTATGGTGTGGTCATATTATTCTGATACGACTGTGTACATTCTGTTCAGCTTGTTTTTTTTTTACTTCAAATACCACTGAATATCACCTTTAAGCAAATCTCTCTATTACAATTCTATTAAATCTTTCATTATTTTATGCAAAAATATGTTTCAGAATTATACATATTTTTAAATTTTAATCAATTGAATTATTTTCTCTAGTTATTATTTAATTTTTTTTTCTTTGTTATTCCTGTTGTACCATTTAATGATTTTAGTTTTCTGAAAACTAGTTATACCTTTTGGTTTTTGGAAAATCACCTGGTATTCAAACTGTGCTGTACCAAGGAAAGAAAAATTCCAGAAATCCAAGGCAAAAAGACAATCTACGTGTAACTCCATTCATGCTAGTAGCTCCAACTTTTGACGATATGGGTCCAACAAATCAACCTTCTCTTGATCATCTGTATAGTTTGTTGGCATACATTGAACATCACCAAAAGAGTGCTCGGACAACATGGAATACTGTTCAAAGAATATTTGATTCTCAGTCGCAGACCGATTTTTCTGATGTTGATATGGAAATAATAACTGAAGAAATGAAGGTTTGTCAATGAATGTTGAATTGTAATTTGAATACATAGTTTTTATATTTGTAAAAGTAGTATGTGAAGAATAATGATATTTTAATAATTCTAACTTGTTATATGAGTAACATATATTTGGTATTATGAATTTGTGCATTGTATGAACTTTGTTATACCTTACACTTTTTTCATATTAAATAAGAACCTTTAACCCTGTTTTAGTTTAATTATTTTTTTTTGGCAATTTAGTTGTATTGAACATTTTTCTGTTTTATATTAGATACTACTAACTTACACATGTTGGTAGCATAATGAATTTATTGCTCAGGCTCACTGTAATGCTTTTCTTAATGTTTGGGCAAACTTTTTCATGTGGTTTACTTCAAACTTTTTAGTGAGTGGGAAATCCACATTGTTACTTTATGTTATATTAACAGGTTTCTTTTAATTTTCATTCATGCTTATTTTAACATTTAATATCATTATTAGTTCCAACCAAAGCATGAAATATTTAAGTTTACACAAAATTTTCATTGCCCTATTTTAGTTGTTATTATATTTTTGATATTTAGGAAGTCAAAGGTATAAATTTTCCATCACTTATTTTATTGATATGAAATAAAAGTCCGTTGTGAGGAAAATACATATGATGGCATGAGAGCACTGTAAGTTGCTTGCTTATGTCAAAAAAAAAAACTAAAATTATTGTTTCTAAATTACAGCTATGCATGTTTCTTCTGCTATGCTGCAAAAATATTTGAGTTGTGAATTCAAAATGTTCGGGAGTACTGCCATAAACAAATGAACTTGTAATCGTCTGTTTTTTTTGGGTGGAAGTTGGAATTGTTTCAAGTGCATTAATTAACTTTATATATCAAGTGCTACTCATAACAATAGTTACAGTTGCAAAAGCATGTGTGCAATAGTGCTCATGCAGGTGTTTATGGCTGTAACGCTTCTTGCAATGAGTGCAAGTAGCACTCGTTGCAATAAGTGAATGGGTTAATGAGAGTAACTTGTGTGCTGCAACTTACTGAACATGTATAATGTGCTTTAGACAGCATGTACCAATCAAATTTTGTTTTTCACTTTTAGTTTTTAATTACTCATGACATCTAGATAGTGGTAATCACCTAGAATCCTCTTGAAGATTTGGATAATACATATTGCCACAGACATTTCCCAAAAATATGCTCCAAGCATGTCAACTCCTCCCCAATAAAACGTTTTGGACATATCACTGGCTCTAGATAAAGTGAATTGAAGAATGTTACAGATGTAACTGCATAATTGCAGTTTCCTTACAATCAGATTACTGCTGGGTAACATTATCATTCTAGGTTTGGTTTGGGTTACCTCTGAGCAGCACTTTTTTGCACACAATGGGCTAAATGGCCAGGTCACAAGGACCCCAAGGGCTCAGAGAAGTTAGGGAGGAAGGGGATCCATTGGACAGCTGTTGGGATTGGACAGTAGTCTCCCACCAAGGCCATCCAGCGTGTTCTTCAACATACACAGGGTATGGCTCTCACACTTGGGGCCATGGCTTAACATCCCATCTGATGGACAGCGGCCTTTCCAAGCCCATTGGTGTCCTCTACTGAGAGCAGGGTGGGAAGTTTCACTGAGATAAATCTCAGTGCTGGCCCTGGTGGGACTCAAACATGGGAACTTCAAATTACAAGCCTGGCATGCTACCAACTTGCCACCCCTGCCACATCATTCAAGTAATTTTTTTTTGGTATCATTCTTTCAAATCTGAACTACATAGGTATGTGTAGTACTGAAGCAGGCCAACAGTGTGTAGGTAGTAAAACCACTCTTCACAGTTGTAAATCCAGAACAAAGAAGGAAGTGGGCCCTTCATATAAGGGGAAATGTGCTGGGCTCAAAATAGTTTGAAAATCCTACCCAGCCTTAAGGATTGACAGCAAAAAATTTCCATTCTGTACATAAAACCAATAAATTTTCCTTTACATTGCCTAGTTTTTATTATGATACTTATAGTTCAGTTGCAAACAAAAATAATAATGCAAATTGAACTGCATGCAAATAATATAAATGGAAAAAAATACAAACAATATCTTTTCACTATTTGACATAAGTTCTTAATTATCCTCCTTATCACCTTAAAAATAAAATACCCCCTCAAGCAGCTGCTTGCCACAGAGGTCTGAGAGGAGCCTGTCAGTTTATATGTCAGAGTAGAAGATCTGAGAGGATGGCATGACCTCAGCAGATAAACGACACATGACATCCATGCCTTACCTGGGGCTCGAACCCAGGTCCCTTATATCAGTAGCCAAGTGTGCTAACCACTCGGCCATGGGACGGCAAAAATTGTTTGTTTTGACTGGGAATATCTATTAATTATATCCATCAATATGACAAGTTCCTACTTCAGTACAACATTAGTGATTCACAGATTTTGGTCAAAGTTATACAGTGGTATGCCATTCAAATTCATCTCATAATTATGTTAGATATTTCTTGTACCATGGAAATACAGACTAATTTCAGTGAGAACATAACCAAAGTCCCAATTTCAGGGGGGAAAAAAATAGTCTCTTCCATTCTTGAGGGGGTGCATTTACATTTGTACCTACTTGTATCCCAAAAAGAGGACTATTTTTCACATATGTTTTTGAGGTGGGGGCGAAAAACAAGAATATAAGTAAGTTGTTAAGAAAAAGAGGAAATGAAGAAAATATGAATTAAAAAAATTCGATCATCCTCCATAAAATGTAGTTGCCATGGACAGAAGGATGAACAATTTTTCAAGCCCTTGGTCGAGTGGTTAGCACGCTTGGCTACTGATCTATGGGACCTGGGTTTGAGCCCCAGGAAAGGCATGGATATTCGTGTTGTTTTCTGCTGAGGTCCTGCCATCCTCTCAGATCTTCTACTCTGGCATATAAAGTGACAGGCTCCTGTCAGACCTCTATGGCAAGCAGCTGCTTGAGGGGGTATTTATTTATTTTTATTTATTCATATATTTATTTTGAATTGTCTAGTTAAAAGTAACATTATAAAATAGAGAATCTGAATAGAAATTTAAAAAAAGGTTATATAACTATTATATTGTCAATAATACTTCAGCTATAAAAGTAAAGGCATATTGTTGATAAGATAATAAAAAACTCGAAGTATCTTAGGTATTTTCACACAGCCCAGAAATGAGAAATGAGATCCCATTCCTTTAATCCTGGAATGGAAAAACAGTCAAGATATACCTACGATAACTCTGAAGACTCAGCATCAAAGCCCAGTAACATGGGTTTAATCTTGGCAAAGATTTTTTTAAGGGTATTTAGATGTAAATTTTACTGATATATTAGCATTCTGTGGCAACATGTTTTCCAATAACTTGATTACTTTTCAGGATATCATGCTCTCTCCTCGTGGGCTGAAAGATCTAATGTGTAAGAGAAGTGGACTTCCCTCTATTCTTATGCCAGAAGAACCTAGTATGTCTGGAAAGCTAGTAAGTATTAGCAGTTTTAAGTTTGGATGCTTGATTGCTGCTTTATATGAATGCTAGGTAACAGAACCAATAAACAGTTAAAAGTACTAAATTTTCCAGCTTAATTAAAGCTTATCAATAATGAATATTCCATTAGCTCTATTTAGAAGTGTTGCTATCATAATCAATATTGGTCAATATGGATTATAAACAAATTTCACTGTAGTTATACAACATGACCTGTATAACAACATGATTCAGGGAAGAAAGCCATGTTCCATCCAGAACTTACCTTTTTTACTGTTTATAGCCCCATAACCATAGGGTTGGGTTTTACCTGTGAGCAGCACTTTTTTGCATGCACTGGGCTAAATGGCCAGGTCGCAAAGACACCGAAGGCTCAGAGAAGGTTGGAGGAGTGAACTCACTGGACAGCTGTTGGGAAACATAGTAGCCTCCTGTCAAGGCCATCTAATGTGTTCTTTAATGTACACAAAATAAGGCTCTCCCATGCATGGAACCACTGCTTAACATTCCATCAACAGACTGCAGCCTTTCCAAGCTCATTGGTGTCTCTTACTGACTGAGGGTAGGGAAGGAAGTTTTGCACAAATAAATCTCAATGCTGGCCCAGCTGGGACTCAAACTTGGGAACTGCAGATTATGAGCATGGCACACTACTAACTGAACCACCCCTGCCACATCTCATAATATAGACAGACTGTGGAGGGGGGGGGGGGTCTGTGTAACGGGCCAAAGAATTGAAATACTTTTAAAGTTTGGACCCTTTGTCTGATCCAATAATTATTCAAGCTCCGGATAGCTAAGTTGGGTGCCAGGCAATAATTAACAAATTGCCAAAAGTAAAGTTCAATTAGGGTTCGAATACCAGCGAGCTTACTTAACGAGTAAGAATTCAAGAATTAAATGATGAATCAATGAATTAATGAGATTTTTGTCACATCTTCTAATGCAAATTCTAATCAAAACAATTAACATTGCTCAAGAGAAAAAATAGTAAAGATTCAAAAAAAGTTTATATAAAAAGCAAATTTATTTCCAAAATTATTTCAAACACTCACCAAACTTAAATGAAGAAGATACTACATCATTTTGATCTCACTACAAACTGACAACTAACAAACAACTCTATCAACTCTTCTCCTTCAACTACTTCTGACTCAAAAACTCAACTAACTGACTACTGTGACTAATATGTCACAGTATTAACAAGTGTACAGGCTTAGCAACACGTGACTGTCGCACCGGTAAAGACATTTGCATAAAATCACGAGTTGGGTTGGGTTGTTTTACCTCTGAGCGGCACTTTTTTGCACACCATGGGCTAAATGGCCAGGTCACAAGGACCCCGAAGGCTCAGAGAAGGTTGGCGGAGAGGACCCACTGGAACAGCTGTTGGGAGACAGATGGTAGCCTCCCGTCAAGGCCATCCAGTGTGTTCTTTAACGTGCACAGGGTATGGCTCTCCCGCACACGGGGCCACGGCTTAACGTCCCATCCGATGGACGGCGGCCTTTCCAAGCCCATCGGTGTCCCCTACTGACCGTGGGCAGGGCGGGGAATTTTGCGGAGATAAATCTCAACGCTGACCGAGCTGGGACTCGAACCTGGGAACTACAGATTACGAGCCTGGCGCACTACCGACTGAGCCACCCCCGCTCCTAAAATCATGAGCGCACAAGCTATGATGCAAGAGGGGGCTACACGTGCTTTAACGGGTGACAATCGAAAGTTCAGAGTTGCGCATGCACAACTCCTATGCTGTGATGCCAAAAATGAAATAAAAATCCCCAAAATGTTAAATATAATGTAAATTAAGCAAAACTGGTTAAGGTAAAGTAAAAGTGAATGAGGGGGCATCACATCTGGACACATCCTAATATATTAGAAGCGAAAATAGATTATTTAAATAAATGAAAAATTATTATTCTCATTGTCCAGTGCACATGTATAATATTCTGTTAGAAAGCAAACACAAAGAAAGCCAATTACACACTTGCTGTCATCCAGTGCTGATAGTTATGTGTATCTTTTATGCAATTATCAGTGCCTATATATTATTTCCTATGTATTTCTTATATTTTTTAAATTTATTGTAATTATTTGTTATTATGTTTCATTTATTTTGTGGGTATTTTAAAATAAATAGCTAAAAAAAAACTTGTGTTTTGATAAGTTCACACCCTGATATCTTAGTTTCAGTTATGTCCATAACATAAAAAGTATAAAAAATAGAACATGTGTTTGAGCTATGCAACAAAATATATTTGTTAAAAAAAACAAAGTTACTGTAAGGAATTCTATGCTTAGTTCTGATAAGTCATTTTATCTGCATGCCTAAAATCAAAAGATTTAGGAACTGTACATTCAGTTATGCAAAAACATTGTATATGAACTTCATGCCATGGATGTTTTTTTTTTCAGTGATGAAATTCAAATACTTTTTTGTCACATCTGGTCAGTGTTGAATTATTTGATGCATCAACTTATTTTCTTTCTGAAAATGTTTTAAAGAAAAAATCAACTGAAAACTTTGTTGTGTATTCATATGCACTCCAAACCATTTTTGGCAGAAACAATATTGGGTAGAATAACTAAATCAGGTACTATTGAATTCAGTATTGAGTTCGATATAAACAAGGGAAATTTTATAACACTTTTTATTATGGAATATGTTAATACACTAAGGTATTTCTATATGCCTATTTCAACACATTTTTGGTCAAAAAACAATATATTGTTCAATTGGAAATATTCCATTCAGTCAGTACCACAATGAATTAATTTCAGTTCTTCTGGAATTAAACTCCATTTGTGTTCCATCCAGCTTCATTAACACTTTTAAGTGTCAGAAATATAGATCATTTTTTGAAAATCACTACAAATGAACTTGCAACTTTTTTATTCTTACCTACCATTTTTTTCCTTTTAAATTTTATATTTTTTGTTCAGAATAAATGCTCTTTCTTTTAGTATGTAGTGTAAACTGTTTTATTCATTAGTTGTTTCATAACGAGTCTCTGAAATTGAGTTTCATTTTTAGAGGAAAAAAATCTGGCACTGTAAGGGTTAAGTGTGGGAGTGAAATTTTAAAATCATTGAAAAGAGGAAAACTTAAAAGAAACTTTTGAAAAGGAGATACTCCTAATAATTTGGCACAATGAAGTCTTGAAACCATATTTTTTTTACTCTTATTGACTTTGATGCAGACTTATATGCCAGTTGCATTCCTTTAGGAAGTATTAGTGAATTTCACTAAATTATATGTTTTTTATTGTTAAAAAAGATTAAGTAAATTGCTATTGTGAAATGCAGTGGATTGCACTCTTTTAAGTAGAATGCATTTTGTGACTATTATTAACTAGGAAACTTTTATCATTTTTGCATAACACAAACTTATCATATGACCACTAAATTCTTATATTTTAATAATGAATTTAACATTTTTGTAAAATCTGTTTCTTCTGATGTAGGATATTACACTTATTTTTTTTTTATTTCTGTAGTATCAACTGCAAACAGCATTTTGCAAGCATAATGACTCAGATATTGAGGATGTATCTGCAGAACTGAGAAAACACTTAGACATAGACAGATTGAGAGAATTGGTATGTATATGTGTTTTGAAGTAATTGGAAGATACATCAATTGTCTTAATTGCATTATGTTGCCCAAAATGTAATTATAAATCACTGGTAACAAGCACTGAATTAAATTTGCTGTTATGTAACTAAGATGGGATTATGTCTCAGATAACACAACTGTTTATCTATATTTTGGTTGGTTCTTTGAACTTGATGTTAAAACCAGAACCAATTTCATTTAACTGTAAAATTAAAGATATTTAAAATCACAGTGCTAATATTAAAATAAAAAATTTAATTTACAAAAAACCACTGTTAAAAATCTAAAACATTGTTCTCAGATTATGATATTCTTAAACAAGTTAGCTTCAGGTTAACCTATTTTGTCAGTCAGCAAAATAACCAAGCCTTCGTTATACAAGATGTTTTGTGTATGCGCTTACTGTTAATCAATTACAGGTAAGTACTCACTGTAGTTAGAGTCCTTGTATGTGCAATGGCTGGTGCACTCCATCCTCGAGTTGCCACTTAGCATCTGGTCTTTCTACGTTACTTGCTGAATATTACTTGTTGAATTGCATTGACTGTTTGGCGGCACTTTCACTCTGTCAATGTTCTTTTACAGAGATACCAGTTCATGTTGTTCCTCTAAGCTGTGGATAGACTGCTTGGTGATTTTTCTGAATTTTATTTGCACTTTCTTGTGATTGCAGGATGTGGTTTAAATGGTGTATTTCATTTTGCTCTCTGAGAACACTCACTTTCTAAAACCATCCTTCCAACTTATACTATTCTTACATGAACATGTAAATGAAAAACATTTATGTGGCCGGACACGTGTTGTCTGTCAACCGATTGCATCTTCAGCGGTGATCTCTGTCTGGGCTCATGACATTTCTGTAATGGCTGACGTGGTCCTCCAACATGTGAAAACAGGCATTGAAGCATGTTCAATATAAACCAAGATTATATATAAGGTACATCAATGATGTACTATTATTTTGGGATTACAATATAGAGAAATTGCAAATATTACTAGAAACATTCAATAGTATAATGCCAAGTATTAAGTTTACTCATGAAGAGGAAAAAGAAAAACTTTACCTTAACTGGACATTTTACTATCTCAAAAGGAAAATAAATGTGAGATGACTGTTTATGGGAAGCTTATATATATACTGAATATTACTCCAGAGAATTCAACACATCCAAAGAATTATTTAAAAAAATATATTTTACTCGCACTTTCTAAGAGCATATCAATATTGCTCTACTAAAGAATCTCTTAAAGGTGAATTAAAGTATATTTATAGTATAGGAATTCAGGGGGGGGGGGGTATGCAAAATAATATTTAAGAAATATAGAAAGAACAATTAAATATAATACAAATACACAATTAACTGCAGCACAAAGACCACCGTAAATCATAAATTATACAATAGCTTTTCCATATATACTAGAATTATCTGATGTAGTGTGTAAATCATCAGATATACGATATAAATCTGCCCTTAAAAATTGTAAATATTATAAAAACACTACTAATTAATGATAGAGATAACAGTATGCCTACTGAGGGGGGGGGGGGGGCAGTATTTAATAGAAACAGAGGATGAAAATGAAACACTGAATAATAAGAACAAATATGTAGAAAAAACTTATCAACAGATGGTAGAACGATTGACAGCATCAGTATGATTTAGAAAATAATCTTGGTAAAACTGAACTAAAACTGACAATTTTGCAATCTAATTTGCATCACTGCAACAAAAATGCAATTAAATATTACGGAAAACTTAATAAATTTAAATTAAAATAATTTGTGTAATACAGATATAAAGCAGATACTATCATCATGGAAATTGTTATTGAATCACCTGACTGATCAAACACTAAATATCCGCTAGAGGGAAATCCTTATATGATTACAATGTAACAACATGAAAGGTTACACTGCCTGATGAGTAAACATGAAACACACATTGCAGTGTAGGATTTTAACTAAGACATGTCATGATGTATATTTTGTATACTTTTAGATATTTAGTTAATTGAATTATTTTGTTATGACCATGATGAGCAAATATGTTGAAATATGAGATTACATCTCTACTGTGAAAGTGACAGAATGTCTAAAAAGATGTACTGACATCTCGCATTTACTAGAAGAATCTAATAAATTGCATGAGTGATAAAATCAACCTATATAATCACAGCTTGTAAAAGCAGGTGCATCTATGAAATCTGGAGGAAACAACTTAAAAAGGACAAAGTGTGTCAGCCATACATCACAGAATGACATCAGCGTTGTGGATAAATAGTGGTAAACATGTCTTGTTCTCTTATAACTTTAAGTATTTAAAATACTGTCAACTATTAACAGCATAACAAGCTGATTGTCATCTTTCTTGTAGTACGTATGGGTATAGATAGTAAAGTGAATTAGCTCATTCATTGTCGTGATATTGTAATTATGGGGAAATGAAATATAAATGTAGTAAGTAAATATAAACATTTCACATTTTGTTGTGATTTACTACAAAATAAATTTATTAATATTTACAGCTGCATCTGGATGAGTGGAACATAACACTAGCACAACAGAGACTGAGGAAGCTTGCAGATGATGTAAGTGCATTTCACCTTAAAAATAATGTTAAACACAGCTAATTGTTCACATGCCTGAAGATGCCATGAAACTGAAAGTGGAGAAACGCGTTGCGTGAGCTGTTGGGGCTGGTTCCCGTTTTTGGAGGATTTAAAAATTATGTTTTTTAAAGTCGGCATTGCTGCACTTTTGAAAAATTCTTTAAATGAGTTGTAAACTTTCCAAGTTTGGTGGACAGTGCTAACTTGCTTTGTGTCATCTAGTTGTTGGCAGATAACATCGTAGAACCGTTAATCATTGTTCTTCCATGGGCGAATGAGCAAGCTGCATAGAGTTGTATACCAGTATTTAAATAATGAGGAAAGTGAACTGTTATTGGCAGGAATAACATCGATTGTTGACAACAGCTGCCGAAGAAAGATAAATGCCCGGGTGTCCGATTCAACGAAGGCTATGTCCTTATGTGAAAGGCATAAATAGAGTCATCACTAGCAATGAGTTTACTTTATGTGTAGAGTGCCTGCTATGAAAATGGAAGAGTATTTAAGGACTGGTAGCATTTAAAGTACCAATAACAGCAATGTGCCATCAGCTGTAATAGTTAATGCAATTGTACCAGCATAGAGATTAACAGTAAATATGTTCACTTCACTTATTCTTGGCTCTAATTATCTTTACTTGTAAAGATTTATTATTGAGTTAATTCGGTATACTATATAAAGTAAATTCATGGTATATGTTTGAATAAGTATGCCAATAGGGCAAATGGTCTGTTAAGTCCTGCTATTGTAAAGCACTCCCCTAGACTTGGAAGTTATTTAACATCAGAGGTTTTAGTGTATTACAGCATTATCGTGTAATTAAATTTTTTAAGTACATTTCAGCTTATGTAGAATGAAGACACCTTGCACTCATAAAAATTGTGTTCTATTATAATATTTATTCTTTAGAATAAGTATAAGCACTGCTTGTTAAAATTTATGATTATGATATTAGTTTTACATTGGCAGACATAAATAAATCATATGTATCATATTTGGAATTATGTATCTACAAACAAAATATGAAAAATTAATGTCAATGGCAAGATTGAGACTAGTGGTGCACAACTTTTGCCTGTCACCAGACCAAGATATATTTTCTGAGCCTGCTGGCCACAGTAAGAGAAATTCTAGTAAATGTAATTGTAGTTCTTGAATTGTCTGTCATAGAGCCTTGTAGAACTTTCTTGCAAACTTTGAAATTTTGTCAAAATTCACATTGATGAAATATCACTAAGTTTGATGATATAACAGAAACCATATAAGATGCTGTGATACTTTTGTGCCAGTTCTTTTGGAAAAACACTGCTTTATCTAATTTTAACATGTAGACACATCAGAGGCATAAATTTGCACACAAATACAACACTGAGAGAAGTAATTATTTATAAATTTGTAGCAATAAGAATAACAAATGTCAAATATTGTTTAAATTTTTGGCATCAGCATAAGCAGTCACAAGCTGCATTAAATGTAGTGTTGGGCCCCTGGTTGTGTACCACTAATCTATATTTACATCCATAATGCAATATCTATATTCCTCACTACAAATAATTTCATCTCTTTCTAATTCAAAATTTCATCCACTGAATATCTTTTTGAATAATCGAAAAAACAATCTCTTTAACAAGTTTTCACATTCATGAAAATTATAATTATTATATTCCTTAAAATAATGGATATAAAAATTAAAAAAATTATTGTGATGGTGCACCCATTTACTTTTACTTTTCCTTAACCAGTTTCACTTTATATTATAATTATCATTTTGGAGATTATTTAATTTTTTTGGACATCGCAGTTCTCGTTTCCGAGCCATAGGAGTTGCGCATGTGTGGCTCCAACTTTTGATTGTCAGCTGTTAATGCGTGCGTATACGACGACCCCTCTTGCGTCATATCTAGTGAGATCATTCCCGGCATGCAACAGACACGTGCTGGATTTGTACGCAGCATGTTATAAGTAAGTGATGTTAGGTCACAGAATCAGTTTTGTGAAAAGTAGTCAGAATGAATATTTTCAGTGGAGATGTAATATTGTAGTGGAGAGAGTTGGGTTGTTTTACCTCTGAGTGGCACTTTTTTGCACACCATGGGCTAAATGGCCAGGTCACATGGACCCCGAAGGCTCAGAGAAGGTTGGGGGAGGGGACCCACTGGAACAGCTGTTGGGAGACAGATGGTAGCCTCCTGTCAAGGCCATCCAGTGTGTTCTTTAACATGCACAGGATATGACTCTCTCACACATGGGGCCACAGCTTGACATCCTATCCGATGGACGACGACCTTTTCAAGTTCATCGGTGTCCCCTACTGACCATGGGCAGGGCGGGGAGTTTTGCAGAGATAGTCTTGACTCTAACCAAGCTGGGACTTGAACCTGGGAACTACAGATTTTGAGCCTGGCACACTACCACTGAGCCACCCCCACCCCATAGTGGAGAGAGATGTAGTAGAGATTTAGATAGATGTGAGTTGTTAGTACTCCAACTTTTGTATTCTTCCATTGAATTTGGTGAGTCTTTGAATTTTTTGGAAATAAACATAGATGATAATCACAGTGTTACCTGTTGCTCATATGGCATTGATAAATCAATAAATATTCAGCAGAAATTTTTTTTGCCAACATACGGGATTTGAACCCGCATCTCTGCAGAAGCATGCCAGAGTATTTTTCCAGTTGAACTAATGCCAGCTCGTCTTTTTTCCGCTAATTTTTTAAGACTTAACTCTATCACGGAGTTTTTCGGGCCATTTGTTTGTTTTAGAAACTTTTGAATTTTTTTTCTGTTTTTCTCTTGAGCAATGTAAATTGATTTTTTAATTAGATTTAAACTTTAATTAAACTTGACAATCATCTTTGAATCCTTACTCGATAAGTAACGCTTGACAAATAACTAACGAACCCTATTTCAACTTTATTTGGTAAGTTAAAATTGCCTAGCACCCGACAAAGCTATCCGGAAATTTGAATAAATTTGGATCAGACAAAAGGTCCAACTTGAAAAGTTAATAATCTTTGAAGCATTACATTATTATATTCGTTAATTGTGTTATTATATTCCTAATGGTAAAACTGCTAATTTTTACCATTTATGAAACAATTTGCATCATGACAAACTTTGGAATACCCAACTATTTGTCATTCTGTATGCATCTAACATGCTAACTCAATATATGCTCCCTTTACAGAATATGTCACTTAACCCTCCTGGTGGCTGCAACAGGTTCTCCCCACCACAGCTATATGGTCTCTTAGTGTTGGCATGACAGTACCACCACAGAGCCATTGCTTATGACTTACTGTGGCATTTAAGAACCAAACAGAAAGATAGAAGTGTAATCTTGGAGGGTTAAATAAATTTACATATCACCTAAATATCGATTTTTTTCTTCTAAGACATGCAGATTTTTACTGTGATTCATCAAGATTTGCATATTTTAATCACCTCTTCCATTTGAGATGAAAAGCACAAATTTGTAAATTTACACAATTAGAGGCATAACTAGCAATTAGTTGGAATGACTAGAGGGGTTTAACATTTTTCTTATCAAATATTGGCATGGCCATAAAGTGTTACTAAAACAATTACAATGAAATCAAAATACCATATTGTTAATCCTTTTCTACCTCAAAGCAGTTTTTTTACTCATATATATATAAATTAGTTGAATATTAGCTCATTATTAATCAAGCAAGTAATGAATATTTCATTTTTATTTATTACATTCATTTAAATTAAGTCCTACTTTCAGAAACAGGTAAATGGAGAATTTTAATACTTCCTAACTGAATAAAGAGATTTCAACTATGTTAGAGAACATAAAAACTTTGCATTGTGATTTATTTTTTAAGCTTATTATTTTAATAACTTTACTAATGTATTTACATGTATAATTTTATCTAGCTCATTAAATTCAATGAATTTGAAAACACATTGAAGGAACTGAGTGACCTTGCCTCAGCACTGCCACAAGATGCTTGCAATGCACTTAATGATAGCAGTTTAGCAGTCAATGAAACTTTTCCCGGAGATGCAGAAAACAGTGGAGGGCATAAAAAGGTAGCTTATGTGTATTACAAATTAAATTTAATGGAAATGTTACATTTGAAGTTATTATTTTAGTTTGGGTTATAGAAAAAAATGTTTTATTTAATGTGATTGATTTATGCCCAAAGACAACATGCAAAAATTATAAAATTATTTTTTTTCACTGAAATTCGGTATGTACATTATAATGTAGTAACCATCCCAAAAGTTACAAAATTCTGAAATTTCAGAAAGAACATAACAGAATTATAATTTATATGCACTTTGTCATGATAAACACATCAAATGAATCACACATATGAAATGTAGCAAAACAGTTCTTGTGGTTTCCAGTGAAATGTAACAAAACAGTTCTTGTGGTTTCCAGTGAAATGTAACAAAACAGTTCTTGTTGCATTTCAGGCACAGTTATCTTAAATAATAATAATGTTCAATAACAATGTAATTTCTGTTATATCCATAGATGGCACCAAATTCCAGGCCTTTCCCATATACTAAAGACTGGGTTGGGTTGTTTTACCTCTGAGCGGTACTTTTTTACACACCGTGGACTAAATGGTCAGGTCACTTGGACTCCGAAGACTCAGAGAGGGTTGGGGGGAGGGGACCCACTGGAACAGCTGTTGGGAGACAGATGGTAGCCTCCTGTCAAGGCCATCCAGCGTGTTCTCTAATGTGCACAGGGTATGGCTCTCCCACACACGGGCCACGGCTTAAAGTCCCATCCAGTGGATAGTGGCCTTTCCAAGCCCATCAGTGTCCCCAACTGACTGTGGGCAGGCGGGGAATTTTACTAAAGACTGGCCTCCACTTTGTAAACATTGCAAGACCACAGGTACTTCTTCCTGTGTTTAAATGAAATCCTAAAAAGTAATATACATTGTAATGTGCATAATTAGAGGCAGTAACAGGGTATAAAGGAGTTAAAAGTATATGAATTTAAAGTGTGAGTTTTGTTTAGCAACTATATTTGCATATACATATTTTGTACCTTTTTGCTACAATTTTATACTCTTCTGGTAGATTTTATTGTAATACTAGGCAAGATGTGTCTCTAATCATCAGCAGACAGACAGTTAACAGAAGATCAAGCCAAAGGCCATTTAGTTGTTTAATTATGCTTTTCTAGAAAGGAAGTTCCAGAGGCATTTACTACCAGATTATAATAAAGAAAAAACAGCAATTGAAATAATAACTGCTTTATGAAATATTACTAAAAATGAAAACATTTAACTCCAACATGGGGTGTAGTGATATAGTGTGGATGCAAGATATCTCTGGCAAGACTGGCATCCAGATTGGAAAATCACAGTGTATGTAACTGGGCTTACCACTCTGATTCACCAAAAAGCACAATACAGTTCAGAGAGCCAAAAAAAAAGAGGTGGTAGAATTTCTTTTTGTAGTGTTTACTCAGAAAATGGAACAATTGCAAATTTTACATATAATTTGTATTTTACATTAGGCACAATTATGATTCTCTCTGCTGTCTTACACAGTCTGACATGCATATTCATGAGCAAAACTCGTGAGCTCTTTCAGTGACTCATTCTTGTGTTGTGATGCCCCCTCATTTGCTTTTACTTTACCTTAACCAGTTTTGCTTAATTTACGTTATATTTATCATTTTGGGGATTTTTATTTCATTTTTGGTATTACAGTGCTCGTTTCCAAGAGCATAGGAGTTGCGCATGCGCAACTCCGAACTTTCGATTGTCACCCGCTAAAGCGAGTGTACAAGGACACGCCCCCTCTTGCGTCATAGCTTGCGCGCTCATCAATTTATGCAGATGTCTTTACTGGTGTGACAGCCTCGTGTTGCTAAGCCTGTACGCTTGTTAAAACCATGACATGTTAGTCACACAGAGTTTAAAGACAGAGTTTTGAGTCACAGTCAGTTTTGAGAAAGGAGTAGTTTTTGAGAAGTCAGTTGACGAGTAGATAGAAATGATGTAGTATCTTCTTCATTGCTGTCAGTGAGTGTTTGAAATAATTTTGGAAATAAATTTGTTTGTTATATAAACCTTTTTTGAATCTTTACTATTTTTTTCTCTTGAGCAACATTAATTGTTTTGATTAGAATTTGCATTAGAAGTTTGGCAATCATTTAATTTTTGAATTCTTACTCGTTAAGTAACGCTCGCTGGTATACGAACCCTAATTGAACTTTATTTTTGGCAATTTGTTAATTATTGCCTGGCACCCGACTTAGATATCTGGAGCTTGAATAATTATTGGATCAGACAAAGGGTCCAAACTTTAAAAGTATTTCAATTCTTTGGCCATTACAGTGTGTTAAATGAAAAGCTATCTGTTATTCATATTATTGAACCACTGCCAAGATATGGGTTGGGCTATTTTACCTCTGAACGGCACTTTTTTTTACACACAATAAGCTATTTGGCCAAGTCATAAGGACCCTGAGGGCTCAGAGAATGTTGGGGTAAGGGGACCCACTAGACAGCTGTTAGGAGACAGATGGTAGCCCCCTCCCCCATCAAGGCTGCCCAGCATGATCTTTAATGTGCACACATAGGGTTTTGGCTTTATGTCTGTCTGACTGATAGCAGTCTTTCTGAGCCCATCTGTGTCCTCTACTAACTAAGGGTGGAATAGAGATTTAGCAGAGATAAATCTCAACCTTGGTACAGGTGGGACTCAAACCTGGGAACTCCAGACTACTGAGCCAACCACCACCCCTGCCGAGATATGACAATGGTGTCACAATAATATGACACTTCTTGAAATTGTGATGAAAAAGAATAGGCTGATTAACTTTTTTAACTGATGTAGCAATTAGAACTGGTTGTACAGTTTTCATAATATAAAAGATGTCCAAACAAGATGAGGCAATTTCAAGGAACATGTTAGTTGTAGATAGGACAAGGTCATCCCAGGGTTACAATTGCTCAGGACAGCAACTGTCTGTATTTAACAGCAAGATGATATAGGAAAAAGACAGGCAACTGTCTGTATTTAACAGCAAGATGATATAGGAAAAAGACAGGCAACTGTCTCACAAGCTGTGATAGGCCTAGGATGACAATTTCAAGATGTATTGTGTACAGAAAGCTGCAATAATGAGATTTGTATATGTAGAGACCATTGGTTTGTGTTCCCTTCACCCTATGCAACAGAAGAGTGTTTAGCATAGTGCAAACATCATCTTTTGGAGCACAGGCCAGTGGAGTGATTCTTAATGTGTGTTCATCTGGAGAGAACAAGGATACACCACAACCATTGTAACATGAGAGAAAGGACCATTTTGGTGGCAGTAGTGTGATGATCTAGGCTATCATTAGAATGACTGGCTGTATAGGGTTTCACATTTATTTTTAAGTTTGAGCATACAAATTTCTTTTTCATATTTATTTTTCATATCATATTTAATGGTTGCTGCTCCATCTTCTTAACCATTTTGGACAAAGAAACAATGTTGATGTAGTATTGGCCATTTATAGTCATTTTTTCAGATAAGGTATCCATGGCTACCACTCACAGCATTTTGAGCATGCAATAAAGTAATGCTGTTTATAAATGTTATGAATCACCATATTTTCAACAAAATCCACCATCATGTTTTTAACAAAATCCAAACATTCACAGTCATGAGGGGCATTCAAAAAGTTCTTAACATGCATCTGCAGAACAAAAACCATTTCACTTCCCTCAGCAAAACTTTTACTGTCCTTCAAAGTACTCCCCTCCAGCATGCATGCAAAGTTGCAGATGTCTACACCAGATTTGGAATGTTTTAACAACAGGGTGGCACTCCTGTTGGGGAATACGCTGCAACTCTGAATGAATGCATTTTGCAAGGTCTTGCAGCTTTGAAAAAGGCTTCCCAAGCAAGTTTCCTTTAAAATTTTTCAGAACAACCAAAAATCACATGGCAAGATCAGGTGAATATGCAGAATTGGGTAGCTGTTTGATTTTTTCCTGCTTCAGATAGGTTGTAACTTGGGTTTTGTGAGCACTGACATTGTCATGAAGAAGGAGAACCTTTGATACACCTGCTGTTGGTTGCTGCTCCATTCTCCTTAACCATTTTGGGCAAAGAAACAATGTTGATGTAGTATTGGCCACTTATAGTCATTTTTTTTTCAGATAAGTTGTCCATGGCTATCACTCCTTGGGAATCGGAAAAAATTGCAAATATCCTCTTCCTTGAGTGAAAGTCTTGTCAGAGGATTTGGGGATGTGGTTCATCTTCTGAAACCAAACCTAGTTGTTGATCTTTCTGGAAGTTGTATAGTAATAAAACCACGTCTCATCACCTGTGACAAAGTCTTTTAACTGATTGGAGATCACCAAACACCATTTTTCCATGTGTGTAATGGTCGTTCATGAAAAGTGTGAGGATCTTCACTGCTCCATATTTGACTGTTTTGACTGTTCACATATCCATCCAAGTGAAACCAAACCTTGTCACTGAAATAAACACAGTCCAACACCTCAATTCCATTTTCATCAACAAAAGAACGAAACCAATGACAGTACCATAAACGTTTTTCATTGTCTGGTTCTTTCAGTTCATGAACAACACCTATGCGGTAGGCATGAAATTTTAACTTCTTTGTAGTCCTGAAAACAGTAGCTGGTGACAGTCCAACCTGTGAAGATAACTTTCTAAGAGATTTTCTGTGTGAGCGAGTTCAGTGCTTAAAACACATCAAGAATTTCGGCAATTAACAGTGATTGCCAGCTCTTTCAATCCTGTACAGACCCAGTGTCACAAAATTTATGGGGCGGGGGTGGCTCAGTCGGTAGCGCGCCAGGCTCGTAATCTGTAGTTCCCAGCTTCGAGTCCCAGCTGGGTCAGCATTGAGATTTATCTCCGCAAATTTCCCCGCCTTGCCCACGGTCAGTAGGGGACACCGATGGGCTTGGAAAGGCCGCCATCCGTCGGATGGGATGTTAAGCTGTGGCCCTGTGTGCGGGAGAGCCATACCCTGTGCACGTTAAAGAACACGCTGGATGGCCTTGACGGGAGACTACCATCTGTCTCTTAACAGCTGTTCCAGTGGGTCCCCTCCCCCAACTTTCTCTGAGCCTTTGGGGTCCATGTGACCTGGCCATTTAGCCCATGGTGTGCAAAAAAGTGCCACTCAGAGGTAAAACAACCCAACCCAACACAAAATTTATCAATGAAATGAGATATTGTCAACTTGTTGGGAACTGCAGACTGATGAAACTTCAACTCAAACTCCTCTCTCACACATTTGTAAGATTTGTATGAACGATAAGTCTCAACAATAAATGCACGTTCGTTTTTGGAAAATGACATAGCTGACACAACACAAAGGAATAAATGCTTGAGTGAGACTAGCTCATAACAAGGTCATTTCAACTGCTAAAGGCTTTAACCTTGAGTACGTACAGTAATGCCAACTGACTAATATTATGGCATAAAATGTACATACTCATAAGTTCTACTCTCTTATATTTAGGGTTGAAACCTTTTTGAAACATCCTGTATATATACATTTATGCATTCGAAGCAGTTTATGTAAAAGAAATATTTTCTTTTAACTACAAAAGCTGGTTTACCTTTTGAAAATAATGCAATCTGTGTTAAAGGCTCAAAAAGCAAAAATTTTACAAATTCACTGATTATTCACTCCTTACTGATTAGTTTAAAAGTTTATTCTTTTTTGGTTGCAAATTAAAAATAAGAGGTAGGAAATCGTCACTTTCTGTACCCTGACAAACTACAACTGCTTTAATGTCTTTTTATCAATTCAGTTAACAGTGTTTTCCTCAAACCCTTGAACTGTGCCTGTGAATAGTTTTATCATTTTACAATTTTTGAGCTTTCAGAAGTTGAAGAGGGTGCTTTAGTCCCAAATACAAAATGTCCCCCTCCAAAAATATATTCCTTATCATTAAGTTAATTAAGATATCACAGTTGCAAATTTGGTTAAGTAGCACTTCCTAAACTTGCAACAATATATTATAGATCCATAGAAATAAAAAATGTAAAAATGCATAGAATAATAAGATACAAATATTTCTGCTTCATTCCTTATATGTGATGTATTAAAATTCAAAATTTTTATTTCAGTTTAGAATTTGTTTAACAATTATATAGTATGCAGGTTATAAAGTGCTTATTCTTTTTATACTTAAGCAGTTAGCTTTTATTTAATGCCTATCAAATGTTTTCAATTATATTAGGATTTTTTTAAACAGAATAAAAAGCCTAAACCACAGTATGGTCTTCTCAGAATCTGGTTGGGTATGCAGAGGACAATATGTGGGAAGGAGGGAAATTACCCTGAAACTCTTCCAACTGATGGTAGTGATATAGATTTAGGTAAGATATAATATTTTGGTTCTCTCTGAAAAGTATTTTTATTTTTAAGATAAATAAAAGAAATTGTTACATAATATTTATACTGTAATGTTATTTAAAATTACTCTTTTAAATTTATCCATTTATAGACTGAAGTGCCATTGAATTAATGATAGGGGACATTATCCAAATTCAGTACCGCAAGTCCCACACACGTGGCTGAAACTCGGGTCATATATAACTGTCAACTTTGGCTTCCCCAAGCATTCATCCTGAGAAGCATAATGGGAAAGGCACAGGATTTAGATACATTTGACAGAGGGCAGATCGTAGGTACCCAACAGATGGGACATTTGATCTCCGAAATTGTCAACAAACTTGGATTTTCTCATATGACAGTTTCAAAAGTGTTTCGGGAATATAAAAATTCTGGAAAAAAAACAAGCACCCGGACAAACTGCAAAGGGCAGTCAGCCTTGAATGATCATGTGCTTCGCCGTCTGACCACATCATACAGACCGATAGGAGCCAGACATTATCAGAAATCACCTCCCATCTGAACACGAGTTCCAGCTGGGAAGTTAGTGCACAAACCATGCAATGCTCACTTCATCATCTTGGCTTCGGGAGCCAACGCTCTATGAGAGTTCCACTTCTAATGACATGACACGAGGATCAACACCTTGCCAGGGCTAAAGAACATAGAAATTGGACTGTTGAAAATTGGCAACGGATAGCTTGGAGTGATGAATCCCAATTTAAACTTCATCACGCTGATGGGAGACTGAGGATATGGCGCCAACCCCATGAAGCCATGGATCCTGCATGTCAGGTCGGAACAGTACTAGCTGGTGGTGGCTCAGTGATGGCCTGGGGTGTCTTCAGTTGGACGTCTGTGGGATCTTTGGTACGTGTATTGACGACTTGCAGTGCATCCTGGTACATAGAACTCATGGCTGACCATTTACACCCATTTAAGGTCATCATGCATCCCAATGGAAATGGCGTCTACCGGCAAGACAACTGTTCATCTCACAGGTCCAGGTTGGCTACTGCATGTTTGCAGGAGCATTCTTCTGACTTTGAAATAATGAATTGGCCACCTAGAAGCCCAGATTTAAATCCCATTGAAAATCTTTGTGATACCATCAAACAGAGTGTTCGGGTTCCATCAGCAATGACCTTAAGAGAATTGTGGACGCTGTGGAACATTTACGCAAGCTTGTCATGTGTCAGCCATTATCAGGGCCAGAGGGGTCCAACACATTACTAGGTTGCTATCCCTAATTCAATGGCACTTCAGTGTATTAGTCATGTAAGCAAAGTATATTTTTGGAAGCAAAGTTATAATGTTTTTGTTTCTTTTTATTCATGTAATCTCTTAGATTATAGTAAAACATTGCTAACACTTTTTATATTTAATGCTAATTTTTAAAACAACTAGAGAAAGACCTTATAAAATTACACTAGTTTTCATTTAATATTTATGTGCATTTTTCTGCAACCAACATCTAAATTACAAAGAGCCAACAAAATATATCTCCTACATCTCTCTAGCAACATTTTAAGAAACAGTTTTAACATTTGTAAAAGATAAACTTTCCATTTTGGGAGAATAAGTAATCATTTTCACATTGGATATTACCTGCAGCATTCAGTAAATAACAATTGATTTTCAAACATCAGGTTAATATGTATGATGGGTGAGAAATTTTTATAATATGATTTTTATATATTCCAAGTGTTTTAATATTAAAAGAAAATGAAATGGGATATAAAATGTTAAAATGAATAATTGTAAATGTTAATAAAAGTCTGAATGTCAAATGAAAGTTAAAAGAATGTATTTCACCTTAAAATTTAGAAGGAATGAAAAATTTTAAGGTCCTATTTATTTCATTAGGTATTATAAAGTTTTCTAAAAATTGATGATCTTGGTAAGAATCGTTCAGTATTCAGTATTGAAAGAAAAAGTGCAATAAAATTTAGTATTAAGTGAAAAAAAAATGCAAAACTATGATCACAAATTTCTTTATTCAATAAGATTAGGTTGTTAATCACAACAGCAATCTGATATGTTCCGTTTAAAAATAAGTAGAAGGATGTTTTCAGCATTTAGTTGTTTTTTAATTTTTTTACTATTTTTCAGATCTCACATTATTTTTACTTTTTGCCTGTTTTCACATGTTATCTTTTTTAACAATTTTTTCTCTATTGTAAATCCCAGTATCATTCTTAATAATAATGTGTCTCTTAAACCTTAAAATGTCCAAATCCAGTTAACCAATGTTCAATATTAAATACTCTTTAATTTGATTTGCAACACAATTTATATGTTATTTACTTCAAATGAGGTTCTAAAGTTCAGTTGTTTTTTCTACTGAAAAAAAAAATTAAAAATGTATTTGGGAAACCTGATATTTTAAGTTTAATAGCTGATGTCGGTCTTTCAGTTTTTAATTAAATTTTCAAAAATAGTATCTAATTATATTATATAGTTAGATTTAATTAATCATAAAAATGTTAATTTTTAGATAAGCTTGGAATGTCTAAGTATCAGCAAGAACAAATTGGAATCCTTGTCCATGTACTCTATAGTAATCCAAGGGTCCTTTATTCCCCAAACAGCACCGCTGCTGATGAAATAATAAGAAAAGTAAGTATTTTAACATATGGAACACTATGCACATTAACAACAGACCAGTGGTTCCCAACTGACTTTAACAACAGATTTTTATGTAATTGCAATAGATTACAATTTTATCTAACTTGGCTGTTGTGTAACTATTACTTTACTCATCTAATGTTTTAAATTTTCTTTAGGAAAATACTAGTTTGGTCATTTAAGTTTTTCACTAGATTTGGTTGGATGAACTGTCTAAGTAGAGTTTTATTAGTTGTATTGTTACTACCCCTTACAGTTGTCAGTTAAGACACTTGTGATGTTCTGCTCTTTTTCTATAGCATTATTGTTGTGAGTTAATTCATATTTCTGCAGCAATAAAGTTGATAGATATTCTTGGAAACTCTTGCAGCATTTTGATGCTTCTCTATTTATAATGAGTGGAAATAATTTTCAAAAATGAAACACATATTTAATAGCAGTCGCTGAAATATGCAATGGTCAGTAGTATTCAGCAAATAAAAAGTTTGATGAGTATTGTCTTTGCGCACAGTTGGAATTAACTTGTGATAATTGTTACTGTTCCCAGTGCAGAATGATGCCTTATGTGGCACCTTGGAGACAAAGGGTACAAAGAGCTTCTGTCACTGGGCAAATACAGCATACAGAACAACTAACCACAGCTTATGTTGTTAATAAATATGAGGCTTAAAATTAAAGCTGTTGATAAATATGAGGGGTATCCCAGCCTGTTTTACTGGGCAGCACAAGCTAAGAAGCAGCTGAAGCTATTCTGTGTCAGAAATAACTGCTTTTCCAAACTTGGACAGAAACCTCTGCTCCATTCTCAGTGCACAGCTAATATCAGTGGAAAACATTGGGTCAATAGAGCATCACATCTGGTGAAAGAAAAAGAGGTCAGAAAGTTGGCTTGGTCAATAGTGCATCAGGCTAGTGATCTGCTCTTCCCAACTGTGTCTGCATCAATAATTTTCTGTACTAACTCCCATTCTGTCCTCTGTGATAAAGGGGATACTGGTGGGCTTCGAAAGGCCATCATCCATTTTATGGGATGTTAAGCCATGGTCCCATGTGCAGGAGAGCCATATCGTGTGCATTAAAAAAACACTGGATGGCCTTATAGGAGTTTCCATCTGTCTCCTACAGCTTTACAGCAAATCCTTTTCCCCAAACCTTCTCTGAGCCTTTGTGATCCTTATGACCTGCCACATTTAGCCCCCAACAAGAGTGATACTCAAAGAAGAAACAACCCAACCCTGGTGAAAGGGATTTGAACAGTAATACCTTACATATGAACTGGCTGTCTCGTCTTTCCATAATTTTTGAACAAACTTTGCCACATCTACTACAATGTCCTTTCTGCATTTCTCTTGCCTAAAATAAAGGTAATAAAATAACAATAAAACAATATTTTGTGCAAAAAATTTATTAATTAATAATAAAAAATTAATAAAATTAAAACGTGTAATTGAATTAAATAATTTGTTTTAAAACACATAATGCAGTAACTTCATGTTGCAGAAGATGTGCAGAGTATAGGTGTGCATTATCACAAAAAGGTGAAAATTATTTAAGTTTAATGGTGCTCATTAAGTATGAATCATTAATATGAAGTCCATGATAGGGACTAAACCTCTCTTGAACAGTTTAGGAAGTTGTAGATAGTACACACTCTCAAACTAGATTTTCTGCACTCAGATATCTTCTAAGGACTCCCATCTCAATAAGCAAATGTATGAACTGTAATTTTTCATAATGTATAAGTATGTATCTTTCAAACTGAAATTTCTCCACATTACTGATTAGCAATAATAACCGGCATCATCCAAAAGTGGATTTGGTTTTAAATGTACAGTGATATTAAAATTTTTATTAAAATTAATTTTACTTATGCAGTGTAATATTTCCTTTTTGTGTCAAAAAGGAGTTTTGAAAATTTAGTGAAAACTGTTTTCTGCTTCTGGTTTTTTTTCTGATAAAAGTTTCTTTGTTGTTGTTGGAAATTTTTTTTTAATTTGTGATCAGACCTACAAAGCTGCTAGCTTATCTGCAAATTATGACAGAATAAATTACCATGCCATCCCAGGGCTCGAATCCAGACCCCAGCAGTTGCAGTGTTACTACTAACCAATATGATACCACTGCACTATTGAGACAGTAATTTTCTGATATTCTAAGAGCAAATGTCAGAAAACATTTGTAATTATAGAATCACAAAGAAGTATCCATTGTAAGTTTTTGCACATCATTTGTAGAAATAAATCTCTGATCATATCAATCCCCCACCTTACCAGTTTGAAAAAATATTTCATCTCACAAGTTACATGTTCGAGTATAACATTGTTTGGTATAACTTAGAAATATTCTATAGTTTAATTTTTTTTTTTTTTCATAAGCCTAGTTTTAGAGGGTGGGGGTTTGCTCAGTTGGTAACACACCAGGCTCTGTAATGCTCCCAAATTTCAATAGCTCATCTGCTGGATAACTTAGAATTTTGGATGCCAGCCAAAAATTTAGTGTTCTTTCGTTTCTGGAACGTAAATGGCAAAAGTTTTGCCTAAACTTGTGAACTGACCAATATAAAGTTCAGTTGTACTTAATTAAATCTACTTTGCTCAAGAGAAAAAATTTTGAATCAAAACAAATATCAGTAAAATAAATATTTATTGAATCAGCTACCAAAGCTGATGCAAATCTATTTCTTCTACTACAATCCAATTGCATAAATATTGAGCTCCTTCTCCTCACCTGACAACATCACAACTACAATTATTGTCTGACTCCTACTTTCCCAATGAGCTTAAGACAAACGTTGGCACATGTCTACAAACACATCAGTGAACTACATTTACCTAAGTAATGGTACATTGGTGATGACACAAGCAGTTGTGACCACACTCACTGTGCAGGGCAATGAGTTGCTGATCAGCAATTCGAGCTAATGGAAAAGAGAATCAATGATGGTTCAAAGAAAATGTAAGAACCCCAAATAATAATTATAATATAAATTAATTAATTAAGGAAGGTAAAAGTGAATGATAAACCATCATAGCTCATAATCTGCAGTTCCCGGGTTCAAGTCCTTCCTGTGTCAATGTTCAGATTTATCTCTGCCAAACCCCCACTCTGCTCTCAGTAAGTAGTGGACACCAACGGGCTTAGAAAGGCCGCTGTTCATCAAATAGGACATGAAGCCATGGCCCTGTATATGGGTTGGGTTCTTTTACCTCTGAGTGGCACTTTTTTGCACACCATGGGCTAAATGGCCAGTCACAAGGACCCTGAAGGCTCAGAGAAGGTTGGGGGAGGGGACCCACTGGAACAGCTGTTGGGAGACAGATAGTAGCCTCCCGTCAAGGCCATCCAGTGTGTTCTTTAAGCAGAGGGTATGGCTCTCCCACACACAGAGCCATGGCTTAACATCCCATCCGACAAACGGTGGCCTTTCCAAGCCCAGCAGTGTCCCTCCTGACAGTGGGCAGGGTGGGGAGTTTTGCGGAGATAAGTCTCAATGCTGACCCAGCTGGGACTCGAACCTGGGAACTACAGATTATGAGACTGATGTGCTACCGACTGAGCCACCCCTGCCCCTATTTTGTATATGGGAAACCATACCCTGTGCACTTTAAAGAACATGCTGGATGTCCTTGACTGGAGGCTACCATCTGTCTCTTACAATTGTCTAGTGGGTCCTCTTTCCCCAATCTTCTCTGAGCCCTTGAGATCCTTTGTAACCTGGCCATTTAGGTCATTTTGCTCAAAGAAGTGCCACTAAGAGGTAAAAAGAACCCAACCCCAGATTAATTTTACTAAAGGCAATTTTGTGTGTTGAAACTTAAACTGATTATTATTGTGGATATCCAAGAGAGGTATTAATTTTTTCATTTTAGTTACTTGTAAATGAAAGCTACAAATGAATGTATAAATGTAACTTTCTATTTTCAGGCAAATGAAACATTTGAACTTTTAGATACTGTGACTCAGTACTCACATAAGATGCTCAACATATCAGAAGAAATACGTATCTTTCTTGCTCAGAATAGTACAGATCATTCCCTTGCTGTTTTAAGACAGGTAAATATTTTAAAAATAATCTTGGTCATGATGAATACCACTTTACTGAAATGCTCAAAATTTAGCTAAATTCCCCCATTATTTGCCAAAGATTTTTTTTATAATACTAAGTTTAAATATAAAGTTGAAAATATTAAATCTTGATATTTAAAGTATCTAAACAGCCAGGATAAAAATTCTGATAATCATTATTTACATTTGTTTAAGAAAAATGCTTTTATAGCATCTAAAAAATTTTTAGAACTTTAAACTTGTTATTTTAATTTTAATATAAATTTTGTTTTTGAATATTAACTTCTCTTAAATACTTACAGATTCGTCAGAATTTTCACAAATATCCATTGTTTCTCGAGTTATTCCATAGTCTGCAATTACAGCAATTTGCAGAGAGTTCTGTGATTGTTGACAAAGAGATATTCCTCCAGCAGTTGGATGCAATAGACAATGCTGCCTGCAGTTGGATATCCCTTATGTCAGGCCTTAGTCTTAACATGTTCCAGGGCTTTAAAAATGAGGATGACTTGCTCAATTACTTCCGGCATGAAGCTTACTTTGACAATGTAACTGTACTTGCCAGTAAGTTAGAATCACTATTTCTTATTTTATCAATTTTTCTGTTAATTTCTTAATTATTTTGAATTCCATATCGTCAGTTATCTCCAATACTCATCTGGTAATGTCAAAATTTCATCATGCTTATGACAAAAAATTTATTTAATTTAAAAATGAAAGACTGAAATTAATCATTTAATATTATGTCATAAAACATTAAAGGATTAATATTCATGTCATTCAATATATGTAAGGCAAAGTGTTAATTATTGGTTAAAACAAATTAATAGAAAATATTCTTATAGCAAATTACTAAACCAGTAAAAAATCAATAAACGAAAAAAAAAGCATTTATGAGTCAAGTCACTAATTATAATAATGTCAGTTACATATGTAATACAAATATTGGTTTATCACTTTTTTATGTCCCTAGATCTTACTAAAATCTCATGATATTTTTAAAGCATACTATGATTTGTAAATCATAGGTAAATATAAACTGGAAATTTTTTTGGCATAATACACTGAATGACTCTGTCATGCACTTATGTCCAACCCATTTTCATAGTTTCCACCATAGGCAATATGTCATCTAAAGAGAAATGGAAATATAGAGCTACCAAAAATTTGATCTAATAATATGATTTCTTATAGAAATTTTTATTTGTGTTTTTTCATTCTCCTAAAGAGTGCTTATTTTCACAGGGAACTAGTGTTGTCATTTTTTGCAAAGTGAGCAATTTTTTTTTTTACAATAAACAGTTCTTTTATGTTTTGTGGGTTGCTCATCCAAAATGAATGCACAAGATGTCTTAGATAATAGATGATCATGGTCTGAAGGTATAGTAGATACCTGAATCCTTCTGCTTTAGGACATTCCCTGTCCAGAACTCAAGTATAGTGTCTAAAACTATCCAGTTTCTGAAAAGGTCTTCAAACTTTGCTTTTTCTTGAGTTCTAATGAAAATACTGTACAAAAATTAATAAGAATACACTTTTTAAATTTTCTATTATCTTGGTTATAATGGCATTATATTAATATGATGATAAATTTATCTGCTATTGCTCACAGTTATTGCAAAGAATTTATCTTAGTTAAGTTTTTATTTTTGCAAATTCACACTGTTTTTATGCAATAATATCTGGATTTTGCCCCCCCCCCCCAAGAAATGCAAGGATGAAATGATGAACATTCTGCTACTTTTACTGGTCTTAAAGACTGAAGACAGGGTACTTAATAGTTGCTTAAAGGATTAAATGAAAGCAACAGCTGAATGTATAGCAAAAAGATTAAAATTTCATTAGGACTACGCAAAATTATGATTAATCTCCTGATGAATAATAGCCATATACTTATTTGTTTCTAATGCTTGTTCTGACCTCCCAAGTTGCCTTCATTATTGAAAGATGACCACCTCTTGCTTCCATTGCTTAAAAATGGCCTACCACTACTTTGTATCTAAAGGCTTGAAGCAAAAGGGAAGACTTGAAATGAAGTGAGTGGACATTGTCAAAGAGGACCTTATTATTAATGTCACATAGTGCATCTAAGTCAGATATTTTCAATCTCTCGGCCATTTAAAACCTCAATGTCAAGGTCCTTATAAAATCTAATTCAACATCTGATGCTCAGGATCATTGTGTTTAAAAAACTAAATTACACACTCTTGCTGGCTGTAAGTAGCTTATGGTTGCATGAGATTGCATGTACACTCAGTAGCTACTTTAAGATCAATTCTGTGTTATTCCAATAGTTGAGTTGTTTTACCACTGAATGGCACTGTTTTGCACACCATGGACTAAATGTCCAAGTCACAAGGACCCCAAGGGCTCGGAGAAATTTGGTGGAAGGGTACCCACTGGGCAGCTGTTATGGAGACAAATGGTAGCTTCCCATCAAGCCATCCAGTATGTTCTTAACGTGCACAGGGTGTGGCTCTCCTGCACATGAGGCCATGACTTTACATCCCATCTGATGAATGGCAAACTTTCCAAGTCCATTGGTGTCACTTTTCTGACTGAGGGTAGAGTAATGGATTAGCAGAGATAAATCTAAGTGCTAGCTCAGGTGAAACTCAAACAAGGGAACTACAGATTATGAGACTGGCAAGCTACTGATTGAGACCTCCACTCTTGTTCCAATAATATCTCATATGCAGAACTCTGCAACTTCTTAAGCTTTTTATAAAAAAAATGTGATTGAAGAAAATTTAAAGATCTCAATTAAATCTATATAAATCTCGATTTACAATATGCAGTCATCATTTAAAGAGTTATGGAAGCTGAAACATTTAGCAAGTTAGCTCGTTCTGCATAAGATTATTCAAAATTGTGAAAATTAACAATTATTACATGAACTACTAAAAATACTCTTACATATGCTAGTAAAGTTTAGTATTATGATTATTGTGTTTGTTTAAACTTGTTATCAACTTTTCAGACCAATTATTTAAACTGTCAATAATTACTCCAATTTCCATAAGATCTAGTGAGGAGAGAGAGATCTGAGCAGAAATACAACATAAGCATCAAAGCCTTGCCCGGGCACCTTTGATTAGTAGCCAAGCATGCTAACCACCTATTTACATATTTTTTTATTATGTGTTTGTTTATCTAAAAGGTATTTTGCTACTTTTTTAACATATGAAATATGCATTTAAAGAGAATAAGTAAGCAAAATATAGAAGAAGAAACAAATTCTTCTCCAAATTTTATTCTCAATGGTAGATTGTGAAGTTTGACTTTAATTCAGTTGGGTTGGGTTGTTTTACCTCTGAGTTGCACTTTTTTGCATACCAAGGGCTAAATGGCCAGGTCACAAGGACCCCAAAGGCTCAGAGAAGGTTGGGGGAGGGGACCTACTGGAACACTGTTAGGAGACAGATGTTAGCCTGCTGTCAAGACCATCCAGCGTGTTCTTTAACGTGCACAGGTTATGACTCTCCCGCACATGAGGTCATAGCTTAACATCCCATCCAATGGATGGCGGTCTTTCTAAGCCCATCGGTGTCCCCTACTGACCGTGGGCAGGGCGGGGAATTTTGCGGAGATAAATTTCAACGCTGACCCAGCTGAGACTTGAACCTGGGAACTACAGACTACAAGCCTGGCGTGCTACTGACTAAGCCACCCCTGCCCCCTTTAATCCAGTGAACCTAAAGTTAGTTAAAAGCCACAGGAAAAATTCTCTGCTTAAAAACGAATAATCAAGAATTTTCTTGATTAAAAACAAAAAATATTTTTTAATGTGTATTATGATTTGGCAAAATATTTTATTTCTGCACCTAAAATGTTTGGTCAGAGCAATGGAAGAAATGAATTAGTTTCAGTATATTGATGATTTGTTTCATGTGCCACAAGTTCTGTAATGAGCTGCATGCAGCTTACAAGCTATGGATTGGTCATGTCTGCTTTAAATATTCCACCTTCTTTGATTTCATTGCAAGCCTTATAACTCAGTATTTTGCAATTTGACACCTTTTATTCCTGAAAATGCTTTTCCAAACAGCTTCTGGTTTGCATTACTTAATACATAAATTTGGTTGAAATTTTTAGTTTTAATGTAATTATTCCACTAATTATTTGTTATTTAATATTAATGCTAGTATTTAAAGGAATCATCTCTTTTTCAACAGGTGTGATTTTTAATATGAAAGAAGATGGTTCTTTGCCTAATCATATGATTTACAAAATTAGACAAAATGCATCATTTACAACTACAACTAATCTTGTAAGAAGCAGGTTCTGGTTTCCAGGACCAAGGAATTGGGGTTATGGATACTACCAGTTTGGATTTGTGTGGATTCAGGTGAGACTGTATAAACACTATATTTGCAACTTTTAATTATCACTATTAATATTATACTCCATATGTGATATTGTATTCATTAAAATTTGGAAACATTTTATGAAAATTCTACAAGAGTAGAAAAAAAGTTATGTTGAAAATTAATGTTTAATATTGTAGACACTGATAGCAGATAAACTATCTCAGTGAATTATGATATATGCTGGTGGATTTGAGCTTGATTATGGATCCTGGACTTGCTGCACTGGTGGGTCTCTGTCGAGGGAGAATCTGCCGCTGTGTTTTCTGTTTGCTTTTGGGTTGCCAGCCCTAAGTGAACAGAGGCACGAAATACCTTATTTCAGCTGGTGGATAATCCTGATCAGAGGTCATCACCTGAACCTCACTTAGCTAGTTGGGCATCATCAATCCTAAACTGGAGTAATGTATTTCAGGCAGGTCATATGGCTCTTGAAAAGGTGGTGGCTGAAGTTCCTACCAGCATCGGTGACTTCAGCATTTAGCGGAGGAGGAACAGGTCTTTGCCCCATGCCTGCAATCAGAAGGTTGGCCCTACTATCTCAATGAACCTAATTTCTTTAAAAATCCTACTAATCATTTCTTTCTGCAGGTACGTGGAACATGAGTACATTACATAGAGATTATTCTCTTGATGTCCTCATGCAGGAATTCAGTGTTATAACCTAGATATTCTTGGCTTGCAAGAGACCAGATGGACAGGTAAAGATGAGATATTTAAAAATAACTTTAAATTTCTCTTTTCAGGAAGGGAGGATGGAAAGCATCTCCAAGGTGTAGGTTTGCTTCTCAGCAGACACAAGTGATGCTCTTCTAGGATAAGACTGCATTAATAAAAGATTTCTTAGAGCAAAAATTTAAAACAAAAATTAAAGACTTGAATGCCATCTGTTGTTATGCCCCCACAGAGGACTCTGATGAGAACGAGAAGGATACATTTTACAACCAGCTTCAGGATATTTTGAATTCTGTGAAGAAAAGAGATATTTCTCTTGTGCTAGGTGACTTCAGTGCTAAAGTTGGTACTGACACTGACCTTTGGGCAGGAGTTTTAGATCCCTTTGTCATTGGTAGTTTCAATGGCATGGAGAACATCTTTTGCAGGTAAGTAAACTTAATGGTTTATGAATAACTAATACATATGGTACTTTAAACACTGGGGCATTTATAAATATACATGGGTTTCACCTGATGGGTTGCACAGGAATATGATAAATTATATTTTAATTAACAGCGAATGGGCCAGTTTAGTTAGGAATACCAGATCATACAGAGGACCGAAATTGGGTCTGACCATTACCTGGTCAAAAATGTCTTGCAGCTGAAACTTAAGAAATGTTGTGCTAAGATTAAGAAAATTTCCTTCAACACTGAAGGTCTGAAAGATCCAGATATAGCCAAAGCATACCATGATAGGCTACTTACTTATTATGACAATCGTGGATTGCCTACTGCTGAAGTTGAGAAAGAATGGGATCAGTTTAAACATGCTTTTCTTGAAACCAATAGTACTCTTTTGGGTAAAAATGGAGAATTATTTGAATGATAAGGCTATAGAACTTATTTCTGAAAGAAGGAACTGCAGGATTAATTTGAATCAACACCCTACTAGTCCTAACATAAGCCATTACAATGAGCTTAATAAACGTGTAAAGGATCAGTTAACAGCTGATAAGAATCTTTGGCTTGATAGCTTGGCTGACAAAGCAGAGAAAGCAGTTAGACAGCAGGGGGTTGTACCAGATTGTTAATGTTTTATGTAAGAAGAAACAGACAAGTACATAAGGATTGAGGGATAAACATAGCAAGGTGGTTGAAGGTGAGGATTCTGTGATGGCTAGGTAAGCTGAGCATTTCAGAGATACTCTAAATAATATGATTATTTCTATTCCCATTGTTTGTAATGAGCATAGATGCATTACTGGATTTTATGATGGCTCTATATCACATTCCGAAGTCACATTGGCTATCTCTATATTAAAACTGCATAAATGCCCAGGGGTAGACGAAATCACCACTGAAATGCTTAGAGCTGGGAACATTTGTGTTGTCACATGGTATAATATATCATGTCTATAATATAATGATACATTAGGATAGTTGTTCTCAACCTGCAGTTCACAAACCCCAGCAAAATCTTTCAAAGGATTTGTGGAAAATATCAGTAATGGCATTTATAGTAAAAACATGCCAAAATATACATTTTATTTATTGTATTTTTAACAGTATTTCTATAATTTATTGCAGAATTTTATTGCCATTTTCAATTACCTTTTTGTGAGAGAAAACATTTTCTTCTTACATTTAACTGAAAAACAAAGAGAAATATATCAACATGGAATGTGACTTGAGACTGACAATATATATCAACATGGAATGTGACCTGATTTTTAAAGTGCTGTGATAGTCAAAACAAGCACAGCCATCGCACTGAAATTTTACTGTGTTCACTAAATTGAAGCTTCTCTCCTGCCCTCATCATATACTAATTAGAAACTGAAAATATGTTTATTGGAGTTTGTAATCACTTGAAGCCATTGCGAAAATGACACAATCACACCAAACATTTTTGTAAGTGGGTTTCCAAGATTGTATATTACATGATAGGGGTTCACAGGACATTAAAGATCAGCAAATGCTTCACCATATCCATGCAGAATTTATGTCCACATTGCATAAATCCTGCAGATTATATTGCATAGTATGTTTTAATTCAAATTTCTTGAGAAATTTGAATGAAGTTTGGTTCCATTAGCTTCTAATGAGGAGTAACCTCTAATTAGATGTACTTTTGTTCTTGGAATGTGTTGCAGTGAAATCATTAGGGTTTGTTGCTAAAACCAAAAATAATTTCATTATTAATAATTCAATTAAAATGTTAAGAATTACAATATTTTCTCAATAATAATTTGGCAAAATAAATATAAATAAAGGCTTTTTCAGTGAAGGAAAATTAACTATATAAGTTCATTTTTGTTCCTTTATCCTTTTTTGCTTACACATTGCAGTCTGTTGCCAAAGAGATTATCAAGCCTCTTGTTAATTGATTGGCTACATATTCCTGATTTTTCTGCATAGTGATATGTAAATTGCTTGTGATGTGGGGTGCTTTCTAGAAGCTGGCAAAGAGAGAAGTCACATTTACTAATGAAAAATTGTTAATTAGCACTAATATGTTGGTGGTCATTTATATTTTTTTGACATGCACAGGCATATTAACTTTTTTTTCTATGACTCTATAAACTGCATTATAATAATGGCTGGATCAAATGCTAGGTTCAAAAAAACTCATATTTCAGTTGAATAAATAGGTTAATAGTTGTGTAACTATAATTTCATTTTTTCCACTATTATAGTTTATATATTCTCTTTTTAGGACATTTTAGAGAGAGCAATGATTAGTCTATATGCTGGAAGAGATGTCACTGAACCAGGAAGTTATGTTCATCAATTTCCGTATCCTTGCTATATACAAGATCAGTAAGTTTTAAGTTTAACTTTAATTCATGCAAAGAATTTTGAATTACTTATGTAAACTCTCATTAAATCAGACCTCTATATCTAGAATTTCTCATTAACTAAATTTTTTTAATTTCCAACCAAATCCTTATACATTGTTTTATCTCTCCCTTTAATTCAAATAATTTTTTCATTGTTACCTTAACACCTCAAAATTTTATGAAGAATACCTTGAAAGAAAATCCCTTTTCAATAAGTTTTTTTCAATAAAATTTCGTTACTGGTGATGGTAAATTACCAAAATTATTGCCAGGTGGAAAAACTGGCTACACATTGTCTCCACTGCTTGCAGACAGCAGTGGGGAGCATAGTGTAGCCAGTGAGTCGTATTTGCCATTTCCTGCTTCTCCCCCCCCCCTCTCCACATGGATGACAGATAGCAAAGCTTTCCTCACATTCTTCATAGCAAGTGCTACTTTAATTTTAATTTATAGCTAGTTTCTATTGGTACAGATTTAAGTGTATTACAATGGCAGCAAAGCATAAGCATTAAGGATACACACTCTCTTGCATCATAGCTAGATTGCATAATCGTAAGATTATGCAAATGTTTTTCCCAGCATGTAGCACACACGTGTCAGTTGTACACCACAAGTATACTAAGTGACGTTATGTCACAGAGTCAGTAATGAAAGAGGCTAAGAGTTAGTGGAGATAGTCAGAATGAGATAGTGATGAGAAAATGTTAGTGAGAGAGAATGAAGTTAGCTGAAAAGTTTGTGAGTTTTGGAGATGTTTAAATGAGTTTTTATTTGCTCAGACTATTTTGTATTCATCAGTTTATATGGTGAGTCGTGAATTTTTTGGAAATAAACTTTGTTTGTTATATGAATATTTTGACTTTGCTGTTTTTTTTCTCTTGAGCAATGATAATTGATTTTGATTAAGATTTAACTTTAAAAATATGACAATCTTTTGAATTCTTTGTGACTAGTAATTACAATATATACCTAATGAACCCTCATTTAACTTTATTTGGCAAGTTAATATTGCCTGGTGCCCGATATGCTCTCTTGAGTTTTAATTTAATTTGGATCAGTCAAAAGATCCAAAGAGAAAGGTTTAAAAATATTTTGGATATTACAATGGTATCCATGATTGTCTGAAGAATCACTTTGTCTATCAATAAGCTTTGAATGATGACTTCTGTTTAACACAGGTGTATAATACTCTGCCACAGAAAAATCAGCACTAATCAAAGTCAATGCCTTAATATCTTGTCAGTTAAACAGCATGTTTAAATGTTATAAAATTATTTAATGTGCACAAAAAAGTTATAATATTGAGATAAACAGAGGTATGTACACAAATATTTTAGGGTATAATACTTCAGTAGAGTGTTTCAGCTTTAATAACTCACCTTGTTGATGGAAGGATGACTTAAATTAGTGGGAAAATTTTATTTTTAGTCAAATTACATACAAACTCTTACCTCTAAATTAATGTGATCCTTGTCAGATGCTCTAACCTGCTGATCCAATGACCAAGTTTTCAACATGTATTGTTTGTAAAGGAATCTATCTAAACAGACTTCTTCACTAAATAAGATCTTTTAAGAATATTCCGCCGTCATTTGTCATAATTTGACCCCATTTATGAAATTTTATCCTGTCTCAGATAATTATTCATAACAGGAATTTAATATCATTTCTGATAGGAATTAAGCTTTTTATTCTTAAGGATAGGGCATGTGATTATCAAGGAACATCAGTTTCTATCTTCATATATCCCTTCAACATTCAAATCCTGCATATTCAGGACTGGTGCCTCTGGGTAGCATTTTTTGCTGCCTAGAGCAAACTTGGACAATTTTTGCCTCTCTCTGGTCTACTCTTAGCTGTTAATGTTTAATTTAGGAATGGTCATTAGTTTACTGGCAAAATTGGTGCCTCTAAAAAAATCCCTTCTGTTATGATTGCACATTCCCACCCTGTGCATATTATACCTTTTACGAAAAATTTATCTACATAAAGTTATGAAATGAAAGAACTTAATTTCATTATTTAATTAGTTGTGAGTGTTGGAAAATAGAGCAAGTAATCATTTTTGAAAATGTTCTCAAAACATTAAATATTTCACACTGATACATACACTTGTTAAGTTATTAATGTGAAATACTGAGGCAGTCAATGAGTTAACAAAGTAAAGGTAACTAGCAAGATAGAAATATGTCATGAGATTGATTGCAAATGAACTAAATCAAACATTTTAATATATTTGTAGAAATGAAATAAAGCTTGTTAGTTTTTCAGTATAGTGGACACTTATGTTCACAATGTAATATACAGTATGCTTTCTTATTCTTTTTTAAGCTATTGAATTCTTATAGGTTTATTGTTGCTATCATATATTTCTGATTATTTTTACAGATTCCTGTTTATGATTGAACATGTCATGCCACTTTGCCTAGCAATATCATGGGTATATTCGGTAGCAATGCTTGTTCAAAATATTGTTTACGAAAAGGAACAACGATTAAAAGAGGTAAATAATGCACGAGTTTTTGTTTCAAGTTTTCAGTAAATGTTAATAATGTGTTTATTACCAGATAACTCACATTTTTAGTGTATAGTGTTTAGCATATTTGGCTGCAGAGTAAAGATATCTGGGTTCAAATACTGGCTAAGGCTTGGATGGGCTTTTTATAATTACCATTGAAACTCAGTAGCTGATTTCATAGTAGAGAAAAATACACTTGTAAAACAAGTTTAAAGCAAAAAGAGTATTTTTAAATGATATATATGTTTAAATGCAAAGAGAAGATTATTAAATTTTTGGAGATGTGTAGGATACAACTTGTAATCAGTATGAGTTAATACATATTTCTTTGATAAAGCCAAAAATTATTATGAATAAATATTCTTCTTAGGAACTTAAGTTTGTGACATAAAACAACTATTTTAAAGAACAATAATGTAATTTTTTTAAATATTTTTATATGAAGTATAATAGTTTTATACTTTAAAAAAGTACAAGTACAGAATGTATGAAATGCATGGAGGTAAAAAACATATTAATATGAACAACACCAACTCTCTTCCTTCATGCTAACTAGAGATGAGTTCAGGCTTAAAATATTTCTTGTACTTGTGAAAATAATAAGCAAAAATATAAAATTCTTTTGATTATATTACTAGCCTGTTAATCAGCCTTTAGTACTTAAAAATAAGCAAGGTGTGGCTTTAGATTTTTTTTTTATATATCTATCTTTAATAAATGAATGGCTTTTTGTGTTTGTAATGATGTTACCCACAAACTTTCAGTTTCTACTAGTATTTCACATTTTTTATTCCAAAAAGCAATAACATTTTACTTTTGTCATAAAATTAATAAATAATATAAGAATAAAATTATTCACATTTTGGTGATATATTTCTGCCTATATATATATGTTTCATGATGCATCAGAGAAATTTTTTCCCAAAATAGGGCTTGGATTCAACAATTGTCAAAATGGTTGGAACTCTGTAACTTTGGGCACAGGCAGGCAAATGCTTGAAAAACCTAGCCCGAATTCATCTTTAATACTAACCCACACTTTAGAATCTGGATGTGAATTCTTCCAGTACTTTCAGTCTTTTAAACAGATTAATTTTGAAGTATTTTTCAACATGGAAACTAATTATACAGATTATCATGGAGTAACAAACAGAACTTGGTCATGTAATACCAAATATAATATATTTATTTATTTTTTGGTTACTTTAGAAAATTTTTAAAAAAGGTGATTTTTGTTGAGGAAAAAATCATGCAATAAAGCTCTTTGAAAACTTACTGTCTTCCATTTCAAGTTTAGAAGATTATATTGCAAATAAATGTCACATGCTATATTATCCACAACTGATGGACTTGTGGGGAACATATGTTAGTTGATATGATGAAGTTTATATATATGTGTGTGTGTGCATATCATTTACATTTATATATTTCAAATATGTGCTCACCATAAACTATCTTTTTCTTTTTCTAAAATGTATGTAGCAAATTAAATTTTTTTTATGACATTTTTCCTTTTAGGTGATGAAAACTATGGGTCTGAACAGTGCAGTCCACTGGCTTGCATGGTTTATTACTAGCTTTGTTCAGATGACCATTACAGCTGCCATATTAACGGTCATTCTCAAATATGGTTTGGTACTCACATACAGTAATCCTTTGCTCATCTTTCTAATGCTGGAAATTTTTGTTGTTGCCAATATCACCTTTTCGTAAGTTTTAAGCAAGTTTTTTTTTTGTAAAGAGATACATTTAGTCATATAAATTTATAACAGTATTTTATCCATTTACACTTAAGTAAAAATGTCTGAAAACGGAAAATTATAGACTGAGTTTAGTTCAGTTAGTAGCAAACCAAACTCATAACCCAATGTTCCATAGTTCAAGTCCCAATTGTACCAGCATCGAGGTGTATCTTTACTCTCACTCACTCTTCTGTGAATGAGAAAGGAGACATGGGCTTAAAAAAGCTGTCATCCATTGGTCTGCATGTTAAAGAACACTGGGATGACCTTGATAAGAAGGTACCATTTGTATTCTAACAGCCGTCCAGTGACCCCTTCTCCTACTGCTTTCTGAGCTCTTTGGGTCTTTGTGATCTTTTCATTTATAACCACGAATAGCACTAACTATAACAATTCCAACTATTAATGATTGAATTTGCTAACTTCTGATCTAAGTTCAGCCTTAAATAGCTAAGCAAAATACACTTACAAAAAAAGCAAGTAGTAGTGTAGAGTCTGTGTTTTCAAAAATTGGAGTACTCTTATAAAATTTGTGTGGATGAAATTATGGATAAAATCAATGAAAACCAGAGGAAAATTCAAGTTGAAAAGCAGATGTATAGTGTTCTTATTTAACTTTAAATGACAACATTCATTGAAGAGGCCAAGATGACTGTGGAACCCAGAAATTGTAATCTTATATAAAATGCTTATTTTATCACCTGGTCTGTAATGGTTTTTATTGCAAAATAGCATAGATATTTTAGAATGTATTCAGTTTGAAATTTTGTATTCAACATTTACTAATGGTACCAAACCCATAAATAATCAAGCCAGAATGGGTCAGAATGTCATTCTACTATATAATTTTTCTCTCCATTTCAGTAGTGTTTAAAAAATATTTTTTGTAGTTATCTTCTTATTTTGTCACTTGGTCTATAATGCTTAATTTCTTGGCCATTTTAAGCATGTATTGAGATGAAATTGGATTTCTAAGGTTTACTAATGATATTAAACCCATAAGAAAAATTTAATCCACCACCTCAAGGTGTCCCACTTCCAGCTATTATGATTTTTACTAGCAAGTATCTCATAGAAAATCAACTTGTCCTTGAAGGAGGAAAATAAAAGTATTAAACTCAATTCAGTAATAAAGTATTGCAGGATGTTTATCCTGTAGACAAGAAACACTTGAAATAATTAGTTGAAAAAAATTAGTTGTCTTTAGTGGGATTTGAAACCATGTCTCCCAGAAGCATGCCAGGAGTCATAACTGCTAGACCACCAGAAGCTAACCATTTCTTCAATAAAGTAACAGGAATGCTTATGTCACTTTGTTAAAGTTCTAGTTGGGTTGGGTTGTTTTACCTCTTATCTTTTTTGCACACCATGGGCTAAATGGCCAGGTCACAGAGACCCCGAAGGCTCAGAGAAGGTTGGGGGGAGGGGACCCACTGGAACAGCTGTTGGGAGACAGAAGGTAGGCTCCCGTCAAGGCCATCCAGCGTGTTCTTTAACGTGCACAGGGTATGGCTCTCCCGCAACGGGGCCACGGCTTAACGTCCCATCCGATGGACGTCGGCTTTTCCAAGCCGATCGGTGTCACAAAATTTAAACTAGACAAGTAAAAGTGGTGTAAAACCCAATAAGCTTAATGGCATATGAGAGCATTACAATTAGATTTAATACAATGATTTTTGTTTCAATTAAAATTATTTAAAGCTATATATTGATTGCCGTCCCGTGGCCAAGTGGTTAGCACACTTGGCTTCTGATCTAAGGGATCTGGGTTTCGAGCCCCGGGTAAGGCATGGCTGTTTGTGTCGTTTTTCTGCTGTGGTCCTGCCATCCTCTCAGACCTTCTACTTTGGCATATAAACTGACAAGCTCCTGTCAGACTTCTGTGGCAAGCAGCTGCTTGAGGGGGTATTTTATATATATATATATTGATTAATTTTCTTCTGTTTCAGCAGTTAACTGTGTGTAATTTACTATTGAATAAGTATTAAACTAAAATTCGAGATCTATCTTAGATTCAGACTTGAATTTTTAATACAGTATAAGATGACAAGGGAAAACCTGTAGGGGAAACTTAGGAAGTAATGGAAATGGTTCTAAAGTGTTGAATAAAATTTTCAACCAATAAAGTATGAAAGTGGGTAAAAAGTTGTCTAAACGTTTGTAGTGCAACACAAAGTGGCATTGAGGAAATTCATCTGTGAAATTTGAAATCAGGTGGCCAAATATTTTGGAAATTATGCGAGTGGAGATCTAACACTTTTATAAGAAAAAATCTACATTTTCAATAGGGAACCAAGAGTCATATGACTATTTGGCTTTGGAAAATTGACAAGCATGGCATCAGCATGCATTGTTAGGAATGTATCAGATATTGCATGTCTCCCACTCAGAGGGAATTTGCACTGTTATGAAAGCTGAAAACATTTAGTTTCACCTCTAGTGGGATACAAACCTCTTGATAACATGCTAGGTATTCTGACCACTGAACTATTGGATCAACTAGCTTTCACCTCAAATGGAATACAAACCTATGAAACTCTTTTTTTTTTTCAATTAACTTTCATGAGTTCAATGTTTACAGGAAACATTACTTGTGAATTTTCTCTATTACTGAAAAACGTTGATAAATCATACTGGCTATGTAAAAAAGAAATATTTATTTTAACATCATGTAGCGGCCCCTTCCCCAACCATAGATGGTTCCAGGAGCAAACTACACTGGAAAAGCTTGTAGTCACAATTAGCTGCAAAAGAGTTCAGTGGTCGGAACTCCTGGCATGTTTTCAGGAGGTCATCAGTTCGTATCTCATTTGAAATGATATGAACCGATTCAATTTTTTTTTAGCTAACTTGCATCAATTCTATGTTTACATGAAACATTACCTATGACTAGTATTGGAATATTGTTGTTACATTTGATGTCACCTCTGTGCTTAAGAAAATATGCCAGTAGATGACACTTTAATTCCAAGTAACCATTTTGAATTATGATTCAAACCAGTGAAACAATGATTCTTGGGAATTTTCTTTTTTGTTATTTATTTTATAAAATTTAAGAAAGAAAAATAATCATTTTATTTCCAAATTCTAGCACATTTTAAATATAATAATTAATGAATAGTATATATACAGAGTTACTTATTTGACAAAAAAGTCAATAAATCACTAAATAGTTTTGCTGATGTGTGGGACTTGAACCCACATCTCTCCAGATTCATGCCAGAGTGTTTATTCACTTTGGCACTAATCTAGAGAATATAAGTTCAAGTCCTGTACATGAACAAAACTCATTTTTTCCATAAAACTATTTATCATTTTAAATGTACTTTTTCTACTAGTATAATAATAACTCACAGGAAAGTTACAGATAAAAATGGTTATTAACTTAACAAAGCAGGAATGAAGAAAAATAGCTGCAAGTGGAAATTATTTATATAGCCATTAATCATATGTAACAGGTATACAATTATTTTTATACAAGTGGTAGCTTTTTCTTTTAATAATAACTTGTATAGTGCTAGAAAAAGTTCCATTAATTTAAAAGCTTAAACACTTTTCTAAAATGTATTTAGGTGTTTACTAAATAGAACTTATATAGTATGTTGTATTGTTTTTAGGTTCCTTGTCAGTGTGCTATATTCAAAAGCAAAGTTGGCTGCTGCTTGTGCTGGTATCATATACTTCCTCACCTATGTACCCTACATGTATATAGCAGTAAGAGAAGAAGCTGCTCATGATCACATTCCTGCCTGGCTTAAGAGTCTAGCTGTAAGTTTCTTCAAAATGTATTTGTTGTTGAATGATGCAATTAATAGGAAAGATAAGATGAGAATCAAACTTTGATTCTCTAATTACATGCTGGATAAATTAACCAAGAGCCATAAACTAAAGTGATACCCACTTAATAGCCACTTTGTGCTACAGAAACACGAAGATAACAGGTCCAGGCTTTGAAGTTTTTTTTATTTTTAATGTGATGGAACAAACGAGTCTTCTCACCACATTTGTAATTGTTTTTCTTCTAAGAATATCCCTTTGCCTTCTTATTAGCATTACTCTACTTACTGTTAGAATCATTACTCTACTTACTGTTAGAATCATTACTCTACTTACTGTTAGAATCATTACTCTACTTACTGTTAGAATCATTACTCATGATTAATATAAATAACATAAAATAGCCTTCATTGAAGACAATTTGTTCAATGGTGATTAATATATGTAGAATGTAAAATAATTAGCGTTATTATACATTCTTCATATTAATCACAACTGAATGAAAAATTAACTGCAATTAATAGAGAGCTTTATTGGGAAGCAAGAACAACAGCAAAAGCTAAAAATTATAAATATGTCTGGTACAGAAATGGTAAAATTATACTTTGGAAAGCTGATGGCAATAATATTATTAATATTAATATGTACACTATTTTAAACTTTGTAGTTTATTTCTCTTACAACTTAAATTATTATGAATGATACTTCTACAGACAATATACAGCATAATTATGTTAATTACTATGCTGATAATACTGCTGAAGCAGAAAATTGGTTCTTGACAGAAAACAATCAAAAAATATCAAGCATTAAAAAATACACTGGGCAACACACAAAAAGGCTTTGAAATAAAAATACCCAATCTTTACTAATTTCGAGGTGCTGAACACAAAAATGAATAAAATTTGTCGATTGGCACTTGTTTAGTAGAGTCAGAGATGGTCATGTATAAATGACTCAGTTTAGGTAACCATTTTGGAAAGCTGTAAACTCCAGATTGCAACATATTGCGTTGTATTGCATAAGCCCACCACATACACAACCCCCGGAGGTATTGCATCATTGTCTGATGCATTGTAGTTGAGTCATGACATCGCAGCTTTACAATCGTAGACAAAAGATGATGCAATTGTTAGTTTTAAGCGACATCTCATAGGATGAGCAAGTCTTTTGAATGACTCCCATTTACCCCTGAGTTTAAGTACAACACAAGCATAGCACCACCAACAATTATCATAGCACCACCAAAAAATTGTCAGTTAAACATTGCAGAACAACTTTTACCAAAATAGAGATCAATGTTGCAATGACAAAGTACATCAACTCCCTCCCCTTGCCAAAGAGGCTTCTTCCTGACCAGCAGGCAGCAAAATATAAAATACCTCAAAATCTAGTAACAAACAAGCAAAGTTCTTCGTAACGAAGTATAAACAATGAACAGATGGCAGCCCCACCCCACCATAAAGCAATGAAATCTCATATTCAGCAAATAGCATCAACACGGCAGCAAAAGAAATACATGTGCCAATGCAGCATGCACCCATACAATAAAGTCCCCTACAACTGTCAACAACCAGTGCTCATGGTGATGACCACATAGATGGTTGAAACTAGCAAGCACACTTGGGAATATTGTTTAAAAAAGCCAGTTAAGAAGAGCTACTGTGAACACCAACAGTAAACTTTAATCTAAAAATGTAAAGCAATAGTAAATATAAGAAACTGCTGATACTTCAAAAACTGCATGGTGCATAACAAAACATTGTATCCTCACACATTTAATAGCAAATAATAAAAAACAGAAGCACCAATCATGCAACCGGACTATGTGTGAAAAAAGTGAATTTATGTTACATGTGAATCAACGAACAAAAAGTGCTGTGATAAATCTGCAAAAAGAAACCGAAAACAAGCAACCCCCAACTGTACATTTGAAAACAACTCTGCTCTGAAGAACTGGACTTTAGCAATATCCCAAAACAGTGTCTAAAGGTATTTATAATCTTTTATCTAACCAATGCAGGGGTATACCTTTAAACTCCCCTACAGCTTTAATAGTGCATTAGTGCAAAACTTGCCTAAATATTAAGTAAAAAGCTGTGAAATCATTTCTGCTTAAGCACATTGTTTAACAGCAATTATTTTCCATGAACTCTTTTACTTTATTGAAACCTAAATTAAAAGATATCCCAAAAAAATATAGTGAATGTTTTTGTTTGTTTGAATCTAACTAACTGCTCAGACCCAAAGAAACTGTACATAACCAAAGTAAAAAAAAAAAGAGATTTATTGTATTATACCTGAGAAAGGTTTTCTATAGTACCAAACAGATTAATGTTAAATGAGAAACAATGTAAATGTTAATACCTATACATATACCACGAAATTCACTTTTGAATTAAAAATTTTATTTTACTATCGATGTTCTATGTCAATATCATTAATTTCTTTGTTAAATATTTTAAATGTCACATTGAAATGTCAATATTACACTCATCGTATCGCACCCCGGCAAGAAAAGTGACATAACTCAAAAAATGCGTATTTTGAGGTTATGTCAGTGATAAATAGGTATTGTGTTCCTCTATAAAAAAAATAAATACCCCCTCAAGCAGCTGCTTGCTACAGAGGTCTGATAGGAGCCTGTCAGTTTATATGCCACAGACGTGAACGAAAATGTCACATCTCTAACTCGCAAATTAACCGCCAGGGAGCAGTTGTGTCAGTTTTACTTTTAGGCTACTTCACAGTTTTATTGATTTCTTTAATTTGTTATTTCTCAAATACTGCATTTTTGAGTTATGTCACTTTTTTTGCCGGGGTGCGATATGTTAATGTCAAACAATATTAATGTCACATCAAATGAAAGAAGGCTAATCATACTGTTGTAACAATTTATAAATGCAATTATTTTATATGTTGCAAATAAACTCTCTGTAATGATAAAATTTACTTGTATTATAATCCAAGAATAATAAACAAATTGGGGGGAAAAAAACCTTCCGGGTCAAATACGTCTATAGATGCTTTTTGTACAGCACATAAAACTTTGATTTTCTTTTTTTAAATTGCTGTTTGAAAATTTTCTTACATATATCTTTTAAAAATACGTAATTCAAGCTTGAAAAATATTTTCTTTTTTAATTTGATGCATATTTTATTAAACAACAATATAAATAATTTGATAAAGCCATGTATGTGATTGACAAGTTTTAGAAGTGCTGTACAGTATTGCCTATTTATTTGTTAACGTTACTGTGTTTTGCAGCAATCACCTGATTTAGGCTCACAAGTTTGATTTCAACAATTATTAACATATTTTTCCTTAAATTTTCGAAAATCTCCTAAAAATTAACAAAAAAATTGCCTATTTTTAAAAACGGAAGATTTTTGGAAGTAATGAAGAAATATGTACCTATTTTTTGGTATACCACTGTAAAAACTTATTAAAATTAATATGTTATTACGATGTTCATATTTTTTACTCCAATAAAATTGAGAATTAAATTCTCTTTAATTTGGTATATTAACATGACCTATTTCTGTAGATTACTTATTTTTCAAAATATTCTAAAGTTACTTGTTTATTGAACTCTGCAACAAGCCAGGACTCTTCTCAAAGGTATGGAAAAAAAAATTAGAAAGCAAAAAAATGTTTACTTTAAACAAGATTTTTTTTTGTTATTCAGAAATAAATAGCCTTTCTATTCATGTGCATTATAATCATTTCTGTCTATTAGTGTTTTTTAAATAAAATTTTATTTGTTTTGCTAAGTGCATCTTTTTGCTACATGACTCTAAAAAAGTTCTATTGAAATAAAACTAGTTGTCTTTTTTGTTGAATATTTTATTTTCAGAAAATCCAGAATTAAATGCTGATTAATTGCATATAACATGTCATAATTCTTTTCATTAGTTATTTGGCAAAAAAGTTCTAACGTTTTTTTTTTTGCCTGATCAGAGTGAAAAAATAGCTGGATCTGGGAAGGGTTAAAGTTATTATTACATTTTTATTTTCATTGCACATTTCCAGGTTTTTTCTGCAAAATGGATGCATATTCTTTAAGTTTTTAATGTAAAAGCATTTAGTCTCTATCATCATGAACTTGAATTTGATCTTTTTGCTCCTGGTTTATATGCCATGTTCACAAGCCAAGACAGTAGAGAATTAGATAAAATATAGTGCAGTTTATAACTTTTTGATAGTAGATAACTGCTTCACATTTGCATAGTTTTTCATTCTACATTTGCTAATTGGTTGACTACTTACATTGCTCCAAAAATATTTAAATTATTGAATGAAAAGATTAAGATATATAAAAGTTATAACTAGATTTTAAACTACCCAGTGATAACATGTATTTTATAAAAGTTATCTTCACTATTAAATTTACCCCCAACAACTTTTAACAATTCTCGTATCATAAAATTTAATAGCCACGATTAATAGCTGTACATTAACACATTAAAAATTATAAATCCAGAGGAGTACTCATATAGTATCATATCAGATTAATGCCATCACAGTTGCTATTCAACTACCAATATGCTACTAATTTTTGTACCATCCATTGGTATACTCTTTAAGCTATCCTTTATCCTGTAAAGGTGCTCAAGAAAAAATAAACAATATTTACCAGTACTGGCAAACCAATGGATGGTATAAAAATTAGGAGCATATTAGTAGTAGTTGAATAGCAGCCATGACGGCATTAGCCTGATACGATACTACATGAGCACTCCTCTGGACTTAAATACATTAACACATTAAAATTTTTAGAGGTATTAATCGTGGTTATTAAATTTTATCAGATTAGCAATTCTGGTATAATGAATAGTTTTAATAATTCAAATATATTTTTCCATTATAAAAAGTTATTTCAAATTAGATTAATAATTGTTAACGTTCACATCTTCATACATCAGTTAATAATTATATCAATTATCATCATATCAAAGAATAATGCTCTTTTAAATATTTAAAATTATTTTTATTGTAAGAAACTGTTAAGGCCAACCCTCTCTCCCAGATCTTCTCCAGCTAAATTATACTAAGAGTTCCTATCATACCTTAATGTCAAGTGACTAAACAGAATTTATCTTCTTTAAATATGTTTAAGAAGAAGGGTTTTTTTTAAATTTAGCAGTACTGTTTATAGTTTTATTAATTTTACTTTTATAGTACTGTGTTAAAGAATTTAATTTGTTATATTTTTGGTTAAATATGATTTTTTTCATGTGAATAATTTAGTTTTTATCCATAAATTTTCAGTCTATCCTATCTACAACAGCCTTTGGTCTTGGAGCTAAATACTTTGCCTTTTATGAAGAAGTTGGTGTTGGAGTTCAGTGGTCTAATATTGCAATTTCCCCTGTAGAAGATGATGAATTTAGTCTACGGAGTGTTGCTCTCATGATGATAATGGATGCAATTTTATATTCACTCCTTGTATGGTACATTGAAAATGTACATCCTGGTAAGTTATAATTTTGGTTTCAGTTTGATAACTAAGAGATGGTCAAAACAAAGTTTTTTAATTATTTTGGAATCTTTAATGAAAAATAGATGTTTGATTAATCTAAACATAAAAGGATCACTGCTTGTTTCAAGTGTGTAACAAGATATCTTGGATTATGAAAGTTATAAAATGTCTTAGATAAGTCTTTTATTATAATGTTAATTCACTTTTACACTGAAGTTAAAACAGTTTACTCATTAATTTAAGTTATATGGGCTTCACTGATTTCATATTATCTGTCACAGAATTTTGTCAGAAGTGATCTCTATATAGGTATGTTTTTAATTTTGATATCATATGGTAGAAGAGAATCAAAAAGTTCATGGATGGTATTTCCAGCTTGACTGTTCTGAAATGTTTCTTTCAAGCATTCCATGTGGAGTTAACATAGTAATTCTCTCAATGAAAAACATATTGTTACGAATTAAATGGATGAGCACTAAGCATGAGTTCAAGTAAATATATGGTAATGAGCTGTTGATGAGACTGGTAGTAGAGTAGGTTTGGTAATAAACAGAGAGAAAACTAAAGTGATGAAAATTGGTCAGGCAGGCTGTGATTCAGTTAATCTGAATGGTTGCAGTCTTGAGCAGGTGTCACAGTTTAATTATCTTGGGAGCTATGTAACAGATAATGGTGATGTGCGGCATGAGATTAACAGACGAATAGGGATTGCTGCCGGGACTTTTAAGAACCTATGGAGAGTGTGGAGAAATAGGCGTATACACCTAAAGACTAAAATTAGACTGTATAATAGTTTGGTTCTTTCTAGGGTTAGTTATGGTAGTGAAACTTGGACACTTTGTAAACAAGATAACAGGAAACTAGATGCTTTTGATTCCAGATGCTTACGCAGTATCTTGGGCATTAGGTGGTTCAACTTTGTAACTAATGATGAGATTAGGCAAAGGAGTTTGCAACCTCCTTTAAGCAGCATATTGTGTAGAGAGAGACTCCGTTGGTTTGGCCATGTTGCCCGTATGAATAATTATAGATTGGCGAATAGGGTTATGAACAGTGTGCCTAAAGGCCTCAGAAGGAGGGGGAGACCTAGGATGCGGTAGGCAGACAATGTCAAACAGGACCTTGTTAGAATTGGTGTGCAGTGGCCAGATGCAGTAGATGTAGCTCAGGATAGATTTGCTTGGAGAACTAAATTGCACAGTCTGGTTGGACCTCCGTAGCCCATGGCTGCTTGAGGATGATGATGATGATGATGAATGATAATTATGAAACAATACAATTTATTAAAAGCATGGATAAAATTATTTATACAAACTAAATCAAATGGCACGAAAATCTATATCAATATAAAGATAAACTTTCAGAAGAATCCATTATCTTATTTCTATTCACACCCAAATCACAGCAAGCCTAATATCATTTGATGAACAGTAAAATCATGTTTGTAACCAAATATGCAATCTACCGAGATTAACCTTACCAATTCTTATAAACAAACTAAATACTATTACACATCAAGTAATAATCTCTTCCTACAGAAAAGTTAAGACCAGCTCTATCTATTTGATTAACATTTACCTCTTCATTTTTATAGCCAATGTCCCTTGTATAACTTTCACTTTAGCGTAAATTATTCTTATTTTTCTTGATAATTCTCTAGCAGGATTTACACTAGTAAACTATTTAACCTCCTACACACTCACCACATAAAATACCTCTTATTTTTAGCCACTTTATCGTGTACAGACTGAGACTAACTATGTCTCCTTTCACATATCAACAACTCCAACATAACAATTCTATCTTTCATATTTTTCAGTTAGGTTCTTCATTCCAATTCATTGGTTATGTAATTCTTATGCAGAAGCATACGCAAGGATTTTTCATAAATTCGTTGTAGCACATTCATCTGTCATAACAGTATTATTATTACACTAACAAGGAATGTGAGTCTATGAAAAGAGAATAACTATGGCATCAGTGTATAATATTTAAATTTTTCATGTGTAATGCTACTTCAGGTTGTAATTGCAGTCTTCTGTTCATTGCATGATAGTACAATAGATTTTCCATGTGGTTTGAAATTACTCTAACATATGTGAAGGTACCACATCATTGAAGTCTTTATTCCACATGGTTAGAATATTTTTTACCTTATGTTGAAAATAATCTCATTTTTGGTGGAGAATTAAAAATTGTTGCTACACTGAATATTATGCATGTTTTTTTAACTATTTTTTTCTAATGTTAAAATTATAGCTCATATTAGCAATTCAGTGTGTAATTAAAGGAAAATAACACCTTTTTTCCATATTTAATATTGCAGTTTATATACCAGTGTGATTGACAGTTCAATGTTTTAGCATATTGGTAGAGTTTCTTTGGTTCCTGAAAAGACATGAAAACCATATTAAAAATGCTCCAGTAATATAAGGGTTATTCAAGTGAAAAGTGGACAACATGGTAATGGACTGAGTGATCATTGTGCTTTGCACAGGTAATAGGATGTACATAGAAAGAACTCATCAACACCAGAATCAGTGGGAAGTATCAGCTTAAATGCCAATGCTTATCCAGAAAATTCTAATTGAAAGTAGATGGGGTTGACAAGTTTGATTGTAATTGGGGAAGGCTGATACGTTCAGGTCTAAAATTTTGGGGACTGCCTTAAAAATATGTTATTCAAGCTCTTATTAAGAGAAAGTTATAACCTCTCTCCCCTTGAGTATGCCACTGATAAAAATATTAATTGTGAAGACTATATTTAGTACTTAGTTATAATGTAGGCATCAATTAAGTAAAAAGACAATTCAGGATTTTTTTTTTCATTCCTTGTTACTATTAAATATAAAACTTTATAAGTGATAAGATAAGCAAAAACTGGCACCAGTTTATAAAGTAAAATTATATATGAACTTAGAATCTGGTCTGAATATTTATTAATAACCCATCATTTTATATTGTGTATGCTAAAATACAGAGATATATACTGGTAGTACTAATCAGTATATTAATCAGAAATCAATTGAAAATAAATTTCATTTTTTTTAATACATAGGTTCTTATGGATTACCAAAGCCTTGGTATTTTCCCTTTACAAAGAGCTACTGGTTTGGAGTACCACGTGCTGAGCTAGAATGCAGTTGTTTATCAGATTGTTGGCACTACATTCGTAACCATCGGCAATGGGGATTATCTGTAATTGAAGATGATCAGGCATGTGCTATGTCTAACAGAACAAGTAAGTGTACTAAAGGCTCTTAATTATATTTAATAAACATATGGTTACTTATTGGTTAGTATCTATTATTGCAATATTCAGCTATATGGGAAAATATATGAAAATAACTTTTGTCAAGTTCCAATCTCTGATATTCCCAGCAATATATCTGCATCCCAGCAGTATATTGCTCTAGTTTCATTCAACATTTGCTAATTGACTGAATAGTTAAGTTAATCGAAATATATATTAAAGTTGTTGAAAGAAAAGATTAAGATATAAAAGTTATAACTAAATTTTAAACTACCCAGTGATAATATGTATTTTATAAAAGTTCCCTTATCTGCATTATTAAAGTAACCCCAACAACTTTTAACAATTCTCGTGTAATGCCAACTAATAAAAATTTTGTATTTTTACCTGTTCTGGTGAAGTCCACTAATTAAAACAAACATGCCTGGGGTCATCAGAGTTCCTCACTCTTAATACTTCTATCATCCAATAGTTTGCCAAAGTAGAGCAAGAAAGGTCTTCTGAGCTCTCATATCTGCCAGAACCAGGCAGTCCAAATTTCATACATCTTGTAGAATTTCATCATCTTGTAGAATATTGGCTATGTGAAGCATTAGAAAACATCTCCTAAATGAGAAGCTTCTTCAAGATGATGATTATTTTACACTAAAAAGATTATTCACTGATGTTAATAATGATCATCATCCTCAAGCAGCTATGGACTATGAAGGTCCAACCAGATTATGTAATTTAGTTCTCCAAACACATCTCTCCTGAGCTACATCTGTTTCATCTTGCCACTGTAGACAATCTAACAAGGTCCTGTTTGACATTGTCTGCCCACCACATTCTAGGTCTCCCCCTCTTTTTGAGGCCTTCAGGCACATTTTTCATAACCCTATTCGCTAATCTATGGTTATCCATATGGGCAACATGGCTAAATGTTGACCAACGGAGCACATTCTCTGCGCAATATACTGCTCAGAGGAGGTTGCCGACTCCTTTGCCTAACCTCTTCATTACTTACAAAGTTGAACCACCTAATGTCCAAGATACTGCGTAAGCAACTAAAATCAGAAGCATCTAGTTTCCTGTTATCTTGTTTACAAAGCGTCCAAGTTTCACTACCATAACTAACCCTAGAAAGAACCAAACTATTATACAGTCTAATTTTAGTCTTTAGGTGTATACGCCTATTTCTCCACACTCTCCATAGATTCTTAACAGTTTCAGCAGCAATTCCTATTCATCTGTTAAACTCATGCTGCACATCACCAGTATCTGTTACATAACTGCCAAGATTATTAAACTGAGACACTTGCTCAAGGGTGCAACCATTCAAATTAATTGAACCATAACCTGCGTGATCAATTTTCATCACTTTAGTTTTCTCTCTGTTTATCACCAAACCCACTCTACTACTAGTCTCTACAACAGCTCGAATGAAAGAGTTCATCTCATCAACATCATTTACCAAAAGAGCTAAATCAGAAATTTCAGATCTCTAAACCATTTAAGCACATTTTTTTTTCCTTTTCAGTGAATTTCGTATAACATAATCAATAACCAAACTAAAGATGAAAGGAGACAAAATGCACCCTTTTCGAACTCCAGAAGAAATGCTAGACCAATTGCTACCAATTCACCAATTCTAAGCCTCTTCGGAATTGAAGAAAAAATAAGTGGAAGAAGTATGGGACATTTATAATTTATCAATAGCATGTCACTTTTGTATTCCACATCTGCAGTTATTGTCATGTAGATATTAACGAATCTGAGTCGGCTCTTTGATGTAATAGCTGCCACTTCTTCCACTGGACTACTCTTAGAAAAATTTAATACCTCAATACACCTAGGCCAGCATTGAGATTTATCTCTTCGAAACTTCCCACTCTGCTCTCTGTGTCAGTAGGAAACACCAATGGGTTTGGAAAGGCCACTGTCTGTTAGATGGGATGTAAAGCCATGGTCCCATGTGTGAGAGAGCCATACCCAGTGATTGTTAAATAATACACTGGATGGCATTGATGGAAGGCTACCATCTGTCTCCTAACAGTTGTCCAGTGTGTCCCCTTTCCAACCTTCTCTGAGTCCTCGGGTTCCTTGTGGCCTTGCCATTTAGCCCATTGTGTACCAAAAGGTGCCTCTCAGAGATAAAACAATGCAACCCAACAACCCTTCTTGATTATTTTTCTTTTCAAGAGCTGTTATATGTCTTTTTAATTGATTGTCTCTCTAGTCTTTTTGATCAGTTATTACCAGGTTTTGTTCTGCCAGAATATGAAGTATGACATTATGTACCAGGTCTATTAAATGGATCCCATACTCTTTCCTACATACCATAGTTATTCCTCTTTATCAATTGCATGTTGGTAACACTTGTTCTTGCTGGAACATTCATATTTAAGGGCTGTAATATTTTGTGCCATATTTTGCTTGCAAATATATTTATCATTAATTATTTTAACTGCCATTTCCATGCTCCTGATAACTCACCCTCGCTGGCCATTATATATATATATATTTTGTTTTCCTCCTTGTAAGCCAAATCTGACACTGGTGAATGTATCAAGTTGTGATTATAAAGCATATGCATAGCAGCTGGCTCAAATGGCATTAGAATCATTGTTGTCATAGGTTTTCTGTGCACACTTGTTATAAAATGATTACCACATCTTTGAATTAGTATGTCCAAAAATGGTAGCTTAATTCTGCTGATAATTTCACTCATTTGGCTTTGTAGCAATCCTGTGCCCAGATGTCCTTCATCATAAACTACATATATATCCATCCCCGCCCCCTTCCCCCAGAAAATCTGGTTGTCTTATATGAAATCTAAAACTTGTCTACCTGCTTTGAAATCCAAAGCAGGTGTCTTTGCATAATTTTATTTTAGACCCATAGTTTAAAATAAAAAAGAAACAGTCTGTCTAACAGTGAAAATAGATTTAAAAAGAAAAACTTATAAAATTGTATTCCATATAGAATATCATTTTAACCTTTCCTGTCCAGTGAAATATTTTAGTAATTGGGAAACCCTACTCATGTTCTATTCTCAGAATCCCTCCCAAACTAAATTTTGGATATGTACCTGCCTCTATGATTTTGTCGCACACACCCCAGAGGTGGGTTTTGAGCACTCTGTGGCCTAAAGTACAATCGTTAGTTGGGTTTTATGTTGTGTTTAATCCTAAATGGCTCACCAAAAATTTATAGCTGCCAGGTAGGACCCTACTGACGAAGAAATAACTGTGGAGACTGTGGCTGAACCTCCTCTCTTCCTGCATACAGTATATCTGACAATTAATATGGTCACCAATGATAAAATAAGTGATAAAAAAGTGGTACTTAAGGTATCCTGAGCTAAAACTGGATTTACTACACAGCAATTAAAAGTTTCAAGTGAAGGATGGTCAATTAGCCATGAACACACAAGCTGACTATGAGAGTAGCAAAAGCAGGCTATTTGACAGTCAGTATGAAACGGGAGCACCTGCCTAATTTCCTTTTTTCCCTCAGGGCTCTCATCTTAATTCAAAAATATATGAGCTTCTGAAGCTCCCAGGGCTAAGTAGCAAGGTGCTGGTTCGAGTGGCCCTTCCAACTCTAATTGTAGATAAAGGCTACTTAGCTCTGTGAACACTTCATCTCTTGGACAAATAATCAAAATACACTGGGAAATGATGACTAAGTCTGGTAATTTCATTTAAACAAAACAAATGGGGATTTATTAATCCTTTAGCACTAGAATTAAGCCCCTGAATATACAGGTAATTTCACTCTCCTGTAGTTTACAGTTGTCACCCTGAATGGTGATTGGTGTTCTCCTAATACAGCCAAAAAGAAACTTATAATATATGTTCCTATCTAAATATGAAACCACAGTCCTGGCTAAGTTATACTCTAACCTTAATGCCTGGTGTAGGGAGCCCCTTATTGGAGGCTAATTTCACCAAAATTTACAACATCTTGAACCTTGAACCTTACCTTAATGCAAATTCTCTACTGTTACACTAAACAACTGCACAAATTAAAGAAATAGTGAGCAAGGTATGGGAAAACTACTGTTAAAGATAATACAAGCCCTTACTGACTAATCCACCTCAACAAGGTTTCACACTGTGAGGTTTCCAACGTTGACTGGCAAGACTATATATCTTTCAGGGAGCTTTCCAATGGTGGCTGAGTGACAAAAAGTTACCGAATTTCACTACTGGACAGAGGAACATAGTCTTACAAGCAGAAGAACAAACTAATGTAAGAAGAGTTCTCATGAAGCAGTCAAAGTTCTGTACTCTTTTTGACATGCTAAGGCACTCACTGTAGTTATTTCAAGTTCACAATCCAAATGCAATAGTGAGCGACAGGGTAATCCAGGGGGAACTCAGGAGCTGGAGAGCAATATTTGTTGATGGAGACTCAAATTCTGCTAACTTTCTGAACAGTCTTCTCTCTTTGGACAAAGGGACTTGGAAAGGGTGTAAGGGAACTAATTCTTTATCACCTCACAACCTTTGCTTCTGGAGTTTTCTCTGCTTGCAGAGGAAGTTACTGAAGGGACACCTGCTGTAATTCCAGTAGGAAAAGTTGACAAAGTCTCCGGCTTTGGATGCCTATGCTCCCCACCGCACTTCACCTGAGCCTTAGTGCTAAAGCTTTGGTGATGAAAAGACTAACTTGAAGGAAGAGCTCAGACAAAAGATGTGCTGAATGGGATGGTCACTCTGGGTATATCTCTCTGGTCACTCTGGGTATATCTCTCAGTGACATCACTTGTTCTTGCTCTGCTTTCTGCTTGTTTGCCATATGGGGTCGGATCATCTGTGGCGGCCATTTTGCACCTCGGTTGCTGCTGCTTACTATAAGCCCAGAGACAAACCTTCTGTGTCCCAATGACATTTTTGCTCTCTGGTATTGTTCACCTTCATGCCTGCTAGATTCAGTGAACATGCTTGATGAGAACCTTATGGTTTATATGATAGCTCCTTGTAATTTGTTTGTTGAAAGGTTCCATTATTCCAATGTTTGCCTGCCGTACTTTTACGACATGACAATCACTTTTTATTGCGGCCCACAGGGGCCAACGGATGTTTCAGCAGTGCTCAGTGTCATTCATTGCTGATGAAAATGATGAAAACAAGTAAAGTTGGGGGGAGCTGAAAATGACAGTGACTATGGCCAAGGGAATCATACATTGCACATCCAAAAGTTGCTAAGCAATATGAGGTGTGTGCAACAATTTCAACCATTTCAACTGCAATTTTACTACCTACCTAAGGATCAAAAGTCAAAAAGCTATATCTACCAGCATAGCCAAAAATGGGGACACCATCAGCACCCTATTAACTTATCTAAAAATGGCTCCATTAACTTTAAACAAGTTATTTTCCATTAAGAACTTAGATGTTCTAACATTACTTTGTGTCATGGGTATGGTTCCCCCAGATGTTTTCTGTTCAATATATTTTACATCCTGTGGTACAGGATGCTGAGAAACATGAAACAACCATCAGCCTACATAAAAATTTAATGTTAGGAATTTAGTATGCAATCCACTAAATTTTCTTTCGCAAATGTTTCTTTAATGTAAAAAATGTGTAATTTTATATCTGTATTTTGAATTTTTGATGTCTTGATAAAATACTGTAAATATTGATTTTTTTTTTACACTTGCACATTTTTTATCTGAATTAAACATAAATGACAATTATAGCACTACCTGTTAACTTTTTAACATCTATAAATCAATAAATATTTTATGGAAATTTTTTAGTGCCTGCATTTGCTTTTTTACATTTTTACTGGATATTTTAACAGAATATAATTTTATGGCTTTATTATTTATATTCTCTGTTTTTTACCTTGGTCTTTTACACCTAGGTTTATTTTATATTATTTTTCTGTGCATATATTTATTTTTCTACACTTTTTGATTTCTTTTTATAACTTTCAGAGTCATTGCTTTTTACATCCTTTTTCGTTTTTTCTTTTAACTTTGGTTGTGGGTTTTTACTTTTTTTAATCCTATTTGGTGCATTATAGCCTGAGATGCTGATGTGCCATAAAACCCCAAAGAAACAGAAACTAAAGTACTGTAAAATTAATTTTTTTAATTTTTTTTTATTAATTGGTTTTTAAATTACAGAAGTTGTTTGAAACTGTTAGCTTGGCACTACTTTTAATATATACTTCTTTCAATGGATGGCTATTTTTGGAATTTAGAATTAGAAAATATTAGTTACTTTGGGGGAAGCTTTTCATTAATATCCAATTTCTTGATAAAGTCCTACTGTTTTATTTTTTTCACAGAGATGATATATAATATATATCAAGATGTTGAACAGCAGTTATTTATTTGGTAATTGAAAAAAAAAAACTTACAGCTATGTATTCATGGTAAAATTTATTGTTTTTGCAGTATATTAAGAACCTTTACTACACAAACTTTATAATTAAATCACCCAACTTTGGGTATTCTTTGAGCACACAAAATACTATTTATGACTATTAAGCATATTTGAAATCTTTAAATCTTTCTAAGATATCATCTAAGAATATATGGACAAAATGAGAAATGTTAATTTTTAAGTGGCTAATAAATTGATTAACTTGACTGTAATATATATATATAAGTATAACTCATGTATATACTTGTACTGCTTTCAGATGACACCAGATTTTTTGAGCCTGATCCTGTTCATCAGCCATTAGGAGTTTGTATAGACCATCTGGTAAAAGTAGGTATAATAATAAACTAGTATTTGTCTATTTCACATATGTTAAAAGATATAAACTTTCTTCTCTGTGCCATCGAGTGAAACTACTGTGGGTAGGAGTATTAAAATTAGTATGTTTTTATTTCTTTCTTGCCAGGATGGGGGAGACTCCTGATGGCATCAATATCACACTAGACTAATGTGATACATATATACATTTATTTACACAGAAATATATACATCATAATATCTCACAAGAACCAAAAAATAACAGCCAAAGCCTAGCCTGAGGTGGCAGTCTGACTCCCTGCCTCACTTCCAAGACAATGCTCTTATCTCCGGTGGATAGCGAGAGACATCACCCTCTCTGCTCTGCCATGTGATAGGGGCCAGGGTCACACGTAGTCTCAAATATCTGGCAGCCCCTCAGTTGACTATTGAATTCCAGAACTGCTGACCAAGACCTCAGGACTTAGTTTCCAAGAAATAAGAATTCTTTACCTGGCCCTCACCATCGCAATATCTGCCCTGTTGTCATTTGAAGAGGGGAAGCCAGGGAATGGAGCAATTGCACCCCCCCTTCTGTGCTTCTTGTGAGACTCATACAGTCTATTTCACATGCATTAAAATAATTTGTAAATTCTGAACTTCAGATCTAAAGAAATTCAGAGTATTAATAATTATTACATCTGATTTCTTCAGATAAAAAAGTTCTTTTTATTAAGCACAAACTTATAATTATTTTAGAGTATCAATTGATTTTGCAAATATTTAGAGAGCAGAAATATTTCTAGTAATATTTGTGGTATTGCATGCACCATACAACTGCTGTACTTAGCCAGGCCAAATGATTTGGCCACTATATCAATAGTAGTTATCAGTCATTTGTTCACCAGTCACAATCACAACACTTGTTCCATAACAGAGATAGTTTTTATTCATTAAGTTACTGCCGTTTTCTCAAATCTGAACATCTTCAAGCTTTCTAAATTTTGAAAAGTATGAAATGTCAAATTACCATTTGTCTAATGCACCTGCATGGAAAAATGTTTAAGTGGATAAGGTGAGCATTGCATATATATTTTTTTTCTTGGAAAGGATTCCAATGCTTGCTAAAACATAAATTTAACATTTTACTTGCATGTACAATTGCACAATGTGGTTGACGTACTGTTGTATTTATTAGGTATTTTAAACAATTTTTAATGGTGATACTACCTGTAGCACTTTATGAATATTTGTAGAAACTCATCGTTTTTAAATTTACACTTACATATTTCATTGGTGGCAAGAATAAAGATCTTTACTAGGAAGATCCAAACTGATTTTTGTAAAAGGACTAGTTATAAGATTTTATATTTAAGCAAACTTTTGACTTTCATAGATTTCACTGTAATAGGCCTTTGACAATTCTGTAAAATAGCATAACATGAAATAATAGATTTTGCTGTATATATATATAGTCTACTACTCTTTATTAAACTTTTATGTATAGTTTGTTATTTAATATTTGCTTTCAGGTATATAAAAATGGAAACAAGTTAGCCGTGAATAAGCTGAGTCTTAATCTCTATGAAGGCCAGATAACATCGTTTTTAGGACATAATGGAGCAGGAAAAACTACTACAATGTATGCTTATGTCTTTATATTATCTATTTCTCGTTTTTAAGTAAGTACTACATTATACTGCATTTCAGTAATATGATTCTTATTTTAAAATATTCATACAATGATTTAAATTAAATTTCATAGCATGGAAAATCATACAAGTTTAAAAACATTGTCCACAGTCAGGTACTAGAACACTGCTGAAAGCATATGTTCCAAAAAATAATTATACCAATGAGTTCACTGTAACTTTTAATGACTGCAGCAGTCTTGTAAAGCACAGACATGAATCTTCTTCAAAGCTGTAAATTTGTTAGCTCACATAATTTTGTAATCTTTGTCTATTTTTTAGTTGCTGCTGCTGCTGCAAAACATCCTAGAAGCAGTAGAGTTAAGATAGGAACTGCTAGCCATGACAGATTTTTCGCTTTATGTTCTTCAAACCACTATGTAATGTGTGATCAAGCTTTTTGATGTACATTATTGTAAAATTGATATTGGTTAGGATTACTCTTGAATTGATGTTACAATGTAGGAAAGGCAGAATTGTTATGAGTCCCACCTGGGCCAGCATTGGGATTCATCTCTGCAAAACTCCCTGCCCTCAGTCAGTAAGGTCGACTATGCATTATGTCGGTTTTGTCGACTGTGTTATGTTAATTTTTCTGAAGGGAATTTCACTTTTTTTTAAACATCCTGGAGTTATTTTAGCAACTTAGTTTTAAAATATTAATCTGTGTACAAAAATCATAATACTACTTAGGATTATGATTGCATGCTCAGAAATTTTTATTAATAATGCTCCATTTTATTCTGAACAATTCTTAGAAATTTGGTGTAAATTTCTTCAGTCAGGGATGTATCGGGAGTGGGGTGGTCACACCCCTCCTCCTGAAAATCCAGTAGTCTTATGTGAAATCTTAAACTTGTCTCATCATTATCATCATCCTCAAACAGCCAGAGGCTATGGAGGTCCAACCAGACCACACAATTTAGTTCTCCAAGCATATCTGTCCTGAGCTACATCTGCTGCATGTCTCCACTGCACACCAATTTTAACAAGGCCCTGTTTGACATTGTCTGCCCACCTCATCATCGTACCACTCTTTCTGAGACCTTTAGGCACACTGTTCATAACCCTATTCACTAATCTATAAATATCCATACGGGCAACATGGCCAAACCAATGGAGTCTCTCTCTGCACAATATGCTGCTTAAAGGAGGTTGCAAACTCATCAGTACCTCACCTCATCATTATCATCCTCATCATCTTTGCCTAACCTCATCATTATCATCCTCATCATCTTTGCCTAACCTCATCATTAGTTACAAAGTTGAACCACCTAATGCCCAAGATACTGCATAAGCATCTGGAATCAAAAGCATCTAGTTTCCTGTTATCATGTTTACAAAACATCCAAGATTCACTATCATAACTAACCCTAGAAAGAACCAAACTATTATAAGTCTAATTTTAGTCTTTAGATGTATACGCCTATTTCCCCACACTCTCCATAGATTCCTAAAAGTCTCGGCAGCAATCCCTATTCATCTGTTAATCTCATGCCACACATCACCAGTGTCTGTTATATAGCTCCCAAGATAATTAAACTGAGACACTTGCTCAAGGGCACAACCATTCAGATTAACTGAATCACAGCTTGCCTGATTAATTTTAATCACTTTAGTTTTATCTCTGATTATCACCAAAACAACACTATTACTAGTCTCATGCCCTAATAAAAGAATTCATCTCATCTAAATCAGAAATTTTCAGATCTCCAGACCATTTAAGGCCAAAATCTTTCCCTTGCAATGAAATTCACTTAACATAATCAATAACCAAACTAAAGGGAAAAGGGGACAAAATGCACCCTTGTCAAACACCAGAAGCAATGCTAAACCAATTGCTACAAGCCTTACCAACTCTCACACAACTCAGTGTCACCGATGGGCTTGGAAAGGACGCCGTCCGTTGGATGGGACATTAAGCTGTGGCCCCCATGTGCGGGTGAGCCATACCCTGTGCACGTTAAAGAACATGCTGGATGGCCTTGACGGGAGGCTACCATCTGTCTCCCAACAGCCATTCCAGTGGATCCCCTCCCCCAACCTTCTCTGAGCCTTTGGGGTCCATGTGACCTGGCCATTTAGCCCATTGAGTGCAAAAAAGTGCCGCTCAGAGGTAAAACAACCCAACCCAACAACTCAGTGTTATTATAGAGAGCCTTCAATATGTTAACTAACTTGTCTGGTATGCCATATGATCTCACAATCAACCTCAAATCATGGCAATCAACAGAATCAAAAGCCTTTCTGAAATCAACAAAGCTATTAACCAAAAGTTTCTAAAGCTCTAAATATTTCTCAAGAATCTGCCTGAGTGAAAAAATTTGATCTACACATCCCCTACCACTTCGGAATTCACAGTGCTCATCAAGGAATTGACTGTCAACCAGATTCTTAATTCTATTAAACACAATCATGCAAAGAACTTTACCTGGAACAGAAAGTTGGCTGATGCTCTTATAATTATCACAACAACTGCGATCACCTTTTTTGAAAATAGGGATAATAATAGTTCTGGTAAAATCCTTAATAACCATGCCTTTATCATAAAAGATATTCAGAATTTCAGTTATCCATATGGTAGCCATAACATTCTCAGCTCTAAACATTTCCATAGTAATTTCATCTATCCCTGGGGATTTATGTAGTTTAAACATGGGTGACAATCACAGCATTACCTGGGTGACATTTTAACATCAATAAATATTTTGTGGAAAAAATTTCACCAACATATGGGACTTGAACCCGCATCTCTCCAGAAACTTGCCAGAGTATTCCACAAAATATTTATTGATATATTGGCGTTAAAATGTCACCCAGGTAACGCTGTGATTGTCACCTATGTTTAAAACAATAACGCTAAATAGCATGAAGAGACTTTATCATTTCCATCTCTCACTCAGAGCAATATAAAATGGAATTGTTGCCACCCTTGATCATAGATGGTGCCAGTGGTTGGTGCCGAAAATCATTGATGAAAGATTTAAAGTCTTAAATTAGTGGAAAAAAGATGAGCTGGCATTAGTCAATTGGTAAGAATACTCTGGCATGTTTCTGGAGAGATGTGGTTTCAAGTCCCGTACGTCAGCGAAATTTTTTCCTCAGAATATTTATTTATGTAGTTTTAAGTTTACAAACAGCCAAAAATAACTTCAGACTATGTTAGAGGGCAAACATTAAAGCCATTAATGCATCTGTCATCAGTACAAACAATGGGAGTAGAACTAACCACATTGTTTAGAACATCACTGAAATGCGCAGCCCACCTAGGCATGATAGAATCCTCACCTTCTATAACCTTATCTTGTTTATCCTTCAAGCCATGTATACCTGTCTGTTTTCTACCATACAAAACATTAATTATCTGGTATAGCTCTCTGCTGTTGTGCTGTCTAACTTCTTCCTCGGCTTTCTCAGCTAAGCCATCAAGCCAAAGATTCTTATCAACATCTAGCTGATCCTTTACATGTTAAGCTCTCCGTAATGCTTTCTATTAGGACTAGTAGGGTATTCCTGCAGTTCTTTCTTTCTGAAATAAGCTCAAGTGCCTTATCACTCAAATAATTCTGCCTCTTCTACCCCTTTCTTCCTAAAAGAGTACTGTTTAGTTTCGAAAACAGCCTATTTAAAATGGTCCCATTCTTCCTCAACTTCAGTAGTAAGCAAACCTTGACTGTCATAATGAATAAGTAACCTACAGGGATATATCAAAATAATGGAAACATCGACAGCAACTGGAGTACACGCAATGCACCATATGCACATCACAGAGATGACGTCACCTACATGTGAGGTATATAAAGAGGAGAAGTACAATGTCTGCTATCACATAGCAGTGCCACAGGCACAGGTGAAACGGCTATTGTGGTGTTATTTATTGTCGACAATGTCAGATCTCAGTGGCCTCCAAAAAGGCATGATCATTGGTGCACGAATTGCAGGATCTTCAATAACCAGAATGGCAGAAATAGTACGTATAACACAAGGATAATCAAATATTATGACTACCTATTAAAGAGGACAGGGTGTTGCCTCCAAACATGGAAATTGTGGACACCATATGAAGTTGTCAGATAGGGATAGGTGTCACAGATTGTACAACAAAAGCACAGCACCACAAATAGCAGCAGAGTTGAACACCATTCGAAATGATCCCTTTTCCATCATAACAGTTCATCGGAAGTTTCATCATGCCAGTATTTATGGCTGTGCTGCAATCCACAAACCTCTGATTGCCAACATCAAATGCAATGAAACTTGTAAGGTGGTGCAAAGCACATAAAACTGTAATGCTGAAGACTGTCAATGTTGCATGTGATCTGATGAATCGTGCTGCACTGTTTCCCACCATTGGTAAAGTGTACATCTGGTGAAAACCTGCAGAAGTGTACCACTCCGACTGTTTGGTTCTGTGAAGCATGGAGATGGATTCCAGATGCTATTACTATTTGCTCTTACTAGCTTGATGTAAGTCATTTTTGAAACATAATTTTGGCTCTAAGGTCACATATCACTGAAAACACATATATATATATGTATACAGTCATATCAGAATAATATGACCACCTACCATATTATTCATATAGTAGGTGGTCATATTATTCTGATAAACTGTGTATATACCTCTATTTAAACCATTCAGTATTAGTGTATTAAATTGCTTCACTTATAATTAATGGGAATTTTCTAACCTAAATCATTACTAAATAACTGATTGACAATTATATAAAATTATATTTTTTGCTTCTTAGGTCCATTTTGACAGGATTATTTCCACCAACTTCTGGTTATGCTATTATTTATGGTCATGATATCAGAACAGAAATGGATATCATACGTCAGAGTATGGGAATGTGTCCCCAACATAATGTTCTTTTTAATGAGTAAGCTTCTTTCTCATATAATAGTTTTGCATTTTTTAATCATTCAAGTTTTATTTTCGTGTTATTATATCCTGTTATAATAAAAAACTTAAAAAATCGGAGAAAATGTGTAATTATTAAAGTGATAATTACATATTTCCTCTTTGTTCCTATAATGTTAATTTTTAAGACTATAAATTTTCATTCTGTGCTTTATACTTCATAGTTAAATCAATTTGAACTAAACAAAATCTAATTAAGATGTTTTAAACAGGATTGAAAAAAAAATCATTATTAAGAAATATATCAATAAGTAGTAGCAGATTAATTTGGCATATATACCCAGTCTTGAACATCAATTAAAAATAATAAAGGTATTTGCAGAAATTTTGATGATGGGTTATTTTTGCATAAAATTTTGGCTTGCTTTAGTCTCTGGTTTTAGAGATTGCTTCAGAAAATATATATTATTTAATCCCTCAAGAGCAATTATAACTCCATAACCCCCCCCCCCCCCTCTCTCTCTGTTAGATATGCCATGAGAAAAATTATTTTGAAAAAAATTTTTAAGCAGGAATTATTTTTAGAATCTCCTGAAAAACAAGTAAAACGTTATGTGAAACATAAGAAAATGGCACACACATTTCTTATAAAGAAAATGGCACAGAAAAAAATTTAATTGAAGATAATTATTAACCAGCCCATGAATTGGAGAAAATGAAAAGTTAATATTATTTTGAAATTTTGACAATTTTCTTTAACTTTGATTATATTTTGATGGTTTGCAATATATTTCATTGTAAATCATATACAGTACAATAATACAAAGGTACTCTAATAGGTTAACAGTAGAAGAGCATCTTTGGTTTTATTCCAAACTGAAAGGAACTCAAGACAAAGAATTAGCAGAAGAAATGGATAAGTAAGATAGTTACATTTGATTTTAGAAATCACATATGAAATATTTGCAACTATGTAATATGCTTTAACATAATCGTTTCTATTAAAAAAAACTAAAAAATAGCTGATAAAGTGTGAATAAAATAAGTTTAAAAATTTAACTAAAATATTCATGTATCATATTTGTAATATAAATTTCTTTAATAAATTGTGATTAAGCATTAACCTAATGATATTTATACAAAAATATTTTCATGTAAAATTTATTTTTGCTGTGTGTTTTAAAAACTTGTTTAGTTATTTTTTCATATATCATTTCATATTTCAGTATAGTTATATTTCAAAAATAAAATATACTGATAAAAGTTAACACTAAGTAAAAAACTTTTTTATAAAAAAAAACTAGCAGTTTGATATTTTCTTGTATCAAGAGATATATATATGTAAAAAACAGTATAATATTTATGTGTTGTTACACACTGAAGTGTATTAATGCTAAATATGAGTGGTGTATCCTGAAAATTGAAACAAGTCATGTAATCAGAGCTTGTTTTGAGATGGAATGGTCTGAAATGGTGTTCTACTACTTTTGCTTACCGAGGGAAGAAAGTTAAACCTGTTAGAATTTTTTTTTCCAAATATTAATCGTATGTAATAGGCCATTTATTTTTTCACTGAATTTAAAATATTAGAATATGAAAATAATGGAATATCTTGAAAAAAAATTTTTTTTGTTTTTTTAAATCAAAAGTATTAAAGCATTATTTGATCTACAAGTATATATTAAGGTCATCCTAAAATATCCTTTAAGCATTGGCTAAGAAGCTTGGGATTGGCTTATTAATATATAATGAAAACTGGTTGCCTAATAAATCTACCACTAATAAAATCTGAACCAATCAATTGGCAAAATGTGAGTAAATATTTTAGATATTTCATCGTTTTTTGCAAATTACACTAAAATTGGTAGGTTAATTCTTTTCGTTTTCATATAACTAAGAGCATTTTAAAATAGTTATTTGAAATGAAGCACACAATGTATTTCAAAGCATTATAGCAAGATCAAAACATTTCTTGTTTTAGTTTGCTAAAAATTAACATCGCAGTTGCATCACACACATTGTAAGAACAGATTGGGTAGAATGAAAGAGTACAAAATATATTGCACACAAATGCAAAGTATCTAGATTTTGAATGCACTACACATTCTTCAGAAAATGGTGGTTAGTTCTACAACAAAATCTGTTATAAGAAGGTTTGCTTGATAACTTTGATATGTTTTGTATTACTTTCATTTTTTACGATATGATTCTACTGAATTTTGTTCTTAAAATGTGCATGATACCATCATGACATTAATTTTTTGTCAGTTTCCAACAATAGTATTAAGTTTGTCAAGGATGTGCTCTTCATTTTCTACTATTCAGAACTGTAAATGCATCTCTTAATGACATTAAATTGGACTTTTGCCAAATATTGTTATCTCCATTGACTTTATAATTGCATTTTTGCACATGAAAAAACTAATCAACATGGTATAAAGATTTACATCAGTGTTAAAGATGTTTTTAACTATTTACATCTCTATCATATGCCTATTTTATTTTCAAAATATGCTTAATCACCAAGTTCATTGGGGGCGGGGGTGGCTCAGTCAGTAGCGCGCCAGGCTTGTAATCTGTACTTCCCAGGTTCGAGTCCCAGCTGGGTCAGCGTTGAGATTTATCTCCGCAAAATTCCCCACCCTGCCACGGTCAGTAGGGGACACCGATGAGCTTGGAAAGGCCGCCGTACGTTGAATGGGATGTTAAGCCATGGCCCCGTGTGCGGGAGAGCCATACCCTGTGCATGTAAAAGAACACTCTGGATGACCTTGATGGGAGGCTACCATCTGTCTCCCAACAGCTGTTCCAGTGGGTCCCCTCCCCCAACCTTCTCTGAGCCTTCGGGGTCCATGTGACCTGGCCATTTAGTCCATGGTGTGCAAAAAAGTGCCGCTCAGAGGTAAAACAACCCAACAACCAAGTTCATGCCATTACTATAAATAATGCAATATTATCGCTGTTCACATGGTGTTCTTTTTTCATTGCCATTGAGTTTCATCAAAAATAACTCAGCTTCTATTTACCAACCCCTCCTGAGGATGAAGTGATATGCTTCAAAATTAGAATTAACTCAAGCATACAGACATCAACAATGGCATCTCCTTTCCCCTAGCGTAAGGAAACAAACAGCAACCCAAAGACACAGAGAATAGCCAAGGATGCTGATTGCAAATAAGTACTTTTTGTTCTTTATTTTCAATGTATGCTGCATTTTTCTTTTAGTTCCTTAGCAGATTACACCTTTTAGCAATGGTTAATAAGTAACCAAGTTCTTTTACTGAAATTTAATACTCAATGGTAATGAAAAGAGAATGCTATATGGACAGTGGTAATAGTACATTACTTACAGTAATGGTACAAACTGTGTGAAAAACTGTGTTTTGTGATTATATTTTATCAATAAATATGTGTTTAGTCTGTTCAGTGGTATAGTGGCATAGTTAGGATTAGCCAGAAATTATGGAAACATTGGAGGGGTTTGAAAAAATTATTAATATTTTTGTTAAAGTAAACTAATGAAATAATGATTTCTTAAAGAATAAAATTTCTTATAGTTAGTTTTTTATTAGTTCAGTTTCATTCACGAATTTTCACTTAGATATGTACTTCGACTGCCTTTGCAGATAGTCTGTTTATTTGTCAAAAGGAGTTTACATAGATGCAATTAACCCCAGCTCAAATTGTCAAACCTTTCATAATGGTATAGATGACAAGTAGTTTTTGAGTGTCAAAATTAAAAATAAAATTTTTATCCTGCACTAAATGCAAAACATATAACAAATTGAAACTAATGTAGAAATTGGAACTAAATGAATAATCTTAAATTGATAAACAATTTGTCAGTATTGCAAAGGCAAAATTCATTAAAACTGAAAGAATCTATTGCCTCCAAGGGCAAGTTAACACAACAATGAAAAATTATTTTAGTAAATACTTAGTCTGTGTACCTTAATTTTTTTTATGCTCAAATTTCATAAAGTTAAAGCATGGTATAAGAAAAATATTTTCCTGTTCAAGATGTGAACATTCCCACAGCAATATTCAAATGAAAGATGTATCATGACAAACTTAAAGGGGAAATTAATAACTAAAGGAATCAATGATAACTTTTTCAACAGTAATTGTAATACAAATATATCTTGCACTAAATAGCTAAACCTCTTTTTTATATATTATTGAAGGTTTTATACTGGGGCTGTATTCGACTGCAAAGGCGATTTGCTGATGAATGTTTTTTATATTTAACTGAACATAGCAATCCAGTAGTTATGATTGGATCAATGCTGGGAAATGATGATTTCAAACCTTCTTAGCAGATATATTATGTCAGTTCCTGTAATCTGACTGATATATTAAAATATTTTGAAAAAAAATAGTAGCTCCCTCAAAAATAGATTTAAAGAACTAATAGTAAATTCCCAATATAATAAAGATAGTATCAAGTTATTAAAAATAAAATGCATATAATTTTAAAAGCAAATTTCACATGGAGAAACTTTTATTACTGGGAAATAGGGAGAGTTGTTAAATCTTTAATTATAAATATATTTGCTAAGTTTTTAAAAATGATTGTAACTTTTATAAATAAATGTATTTAATAAATCAGTTAAGGCATGCACTGAATACCTTGAATTCATGGAGAATACACCAGTATTGCCGTCCCGTGACTGAGTGGTTAGCGCGCTTGGCTATTGATCTAAGGGACCTGGGTTCGAGCCCCGGATTAAGGCATGGCTGTTTGTGTCGTTTTTCTGCTGAGGACCTGCCATCCTCTCAGACCTTCTACTATGGCATATAAACTGACAGGCTCCTGTCAGACCTCTGTGGCAAGCAGCTGCTTGAGGGGTTGTTTTTTTTTTTTATTTACACCAGTATTAAATATCCAACTGCAGCCAGCTGTAATGGTGAAAAATCAGTAAAAGTTGCTTCTGTATAAAATGCCTAAAATATTTGGTTGTTTTTGTAGATTAGAATTCATGCTACTCAATGATAACCATAATGAAATAGTTATTAACCCTTCCAGTGTCCATGTTGTATGTTATATGTTGACAGAATATGCAATGGGAGACTGAGGACGTATGCATCCATTTTTAGTACAACAAAAATATTAAATTTTTTTAATAGTAAAAATTGCTATTTGAGAATTTTTTAGATTTATATATCTTATAAACATACATAATTAAAGCTTGCAAAATGATATATACATTTTCCAGTTGATGCATATTTCATTAAACTACAAATATAAATAAATTGTTAAAGCCATCTGATTGCCATTTCTGAGAAGTGCTATACAGTATTGCAGTATTGCTGATTTGTTTGTTAACATTACTCTATGCTAAAGCAACCACCTGATTTAAGCTCACAAGTTTGATTTTAACTATTATCAACAAATTTTTCCTTCAAGTTTCAAAAGTCTCCTGAAAATTAACAAAAAACTGCAATTTTCAAAAGTGGAAGATTTTGGAAGTAATTATGAAGTACATGCCTCCATTGTTTTTTATCCATTTTACACTCTTTCTGACAAACTAATTTTAATATTCTTAGAATTATTTATAATTTATCCCAGCATTTTATGCATGGGATAAATCATGTTTTCGAAAATTAAGCCTTAATTGCATAGTCTATTATTTTTTTTAGTTTCTATTATTTTTCACCATATTACGATGGAAAAGTGTTATTAAAATTAATATGCTTGTAAATTTTTTAAACATTTTATTTTCTTAAATTCTGATTTAAACTTTATTTAATTTGGTGTATAACATGACCTATTTTTTTCTGTTGATTGTTTTTTTGTAAATCTAAAGTTGACTTGTTTATCTTACTCGGCACAATTGGCTAAAAGCCTGTACTTTTCTAAAAGCATGGTACCGAGAAATATTTACTTGAAACAAGAAAGTGAATTTTTTTTATTATTCAAAGATAAATAGCCTTTCTATTCATATGCATTATAATCATTTCTGTCTATTAGTATTATTTTTAATAAATTCTTATTTATGTTGCATGATGCATTTTTTTACTACACGACTCTGAAAAAAAATATTAGAATAAAACTAGTCATCTTTTTTTGTAAAATGTTTTATTTTTTAAAAAAAAATCAAAAATTAAATGCTGATTAATTTGGCATATAGCATGGCATAATTCCTTTCATTAGTTATTTTTTGGCTGAGCAAGGAAGAAAAAACTTACCTCTGGGTGTAAACCACTTTTTCAGGCTGGATGCTGGAAGGCTTAAGTACCATTAATTATTAAACTGAAAATGCTAGTAATTTAATATTATTTTAATGTGTTTTTGTAGGATGATAGAAGACTTGAACCTTCCTCTTAAACGCCATAGCAAAGTTGATTATTTATCAGGGGGAATGAAACGCAAACTTTCAGTAGCTATTGCTTTCGTTGGAGGTTCCAGGGTAGTCATTCTTGATGAACCAACAGCTGGTGTTGACCCTTACTCAAGGCGAGCAATTTGGGATCTCATCTTAAAATACAAACAAGGTAAACATGATTTTTTTTTTTTATAATATGGTGTAGCAATTATTTGTAATCCATTTCTTAGTCTGATACTAAAATACGTAGTATTTTTAGAAGCATTTGCTTTTAAACCTTGTAAACATCTAGTGTCAATCTAGTTATAGTGAGGCTGGTAAAATCTGTTAATTACAAATAAAGTTTGTAATAGGGGAACCAGAGTTTTAAAATATTTTTATGCAATTTCAAAAATATTCATTAAATTGCCACCACACTATGAAAACTATGTACAGTTCTGTAATGCAGATTTTTTTTTTATACTACATTTGTATACTCAAAATATTTTGTCATAGTTCATCCAGGTTTTACCAATACAATAAAAAACATGTTTTTATATTGAGTTCTTTTGTCATGTCAAGTGACATACCTGAAAAAATTTTAATGAGAAAAGCTTTGATGTGTTTGAGTCTAATGTGTGTCAAATGTTTGACATGCATGGGGTCTCTGATTTTTGAGGGGTTATTTTAGCAAATATATTTAAGCATTGATGGAGAGGGTTATAACTTCTCCCCCATACACACACACACACATTTGGGTACACCACTAGACATGTCTACTTGGCTGCTACCACCTTCTATTACCTTTAAATTTCATGTTTTTCTTCAACATTATAGATTTTCCTTTTTCTAGACTTACTATCTTTTATGATATTAACTGAAAAACTGGCCAGAATATTTGAACACATGTATTAGGTAATATGTACCATATACCCTGTTGTGTACCATATACCCTGTTGTGTACCATATATCCTGTTGTGTACCATATATCCTGTTGTATGTTTTTATAAGTTTCCTAAAATGTAAAGAATTAAAGGGTGAAATTTTTAGTTGCTAATAAGAGATAGTTTATTCAACTTAAATCCAAATATACCTACCTTGTATAACATCCAAGTCCAAGGAGAGGCTACTATTGTTGATGAAGAGGCAGTTTATTGTTCCAGACAAGTGTTTGACTTTGAAGAGGCTCATCTGGTTTGGGAAAAGGTGTTTTTACAAACCTAAATTGACCTGGAAGAATAACCAACTTATTTTTCCAAAGAAGAAAATATGAGACTGACCTTTTTGCTTGGTTCAATTGATGTGGGTGATTTCAAACTTAAACCCTTGGGCATTTATCATGCTGAGGTTCCAAGAGCACTCAAGGATTTACTGTTATTCAACTCACTCAAGGATTTACTGTATCAGACAGCCCAGCTAAACATATGGTCATTCTAGATAAAATAAATATTAAATTTCTTTGTCTCTCAATTCGAATTATTAAAAATACCCCCACAGTAACTAAAGTAGAAGAATGTACTAAAGCAGATACTGGGGTTGGGGCTGTCATAGCAGCCGGAAGCCAAGCAGAAAATGGAACTTGTGCTCTTTTTGTAATAGCAGCTAAAAAGCTCGACTAACTGAGGTGCTTTTTGCAGACTAATTCAGTAATTATTTCATGCCACTATTCAAATTACTGGCAGCAGAACAACATGGCATTGTTATTCTTATAACAATTGAATTGTTACCATTGCAATACATTCTGCATTTTGCTGATGTTAACCCCAATATTAAAGTTGTGTTCTTGACACCAGGTTCATAATCCACAGTTCCACCACATTTTAATCTACATAATCCACAGCAACACCAGGTTCGAGTCCCACCTGGGCCAGCTTTGAGATTTATCTCAGCAAAGCTTCCCACCCTGCTCTCAGTCAGTAGAGGACACTGAGGGCTTGAAAGGGCCACTGTCCATCGGATGGGACATAACACCATAGCCCCATGTGTGGGAGAGCCATACCTTGTGCATGTTAAAGAACATACTGGGTGGTCTTGACAGGAGGCTTCAATCTCTCTCTTAACAACTGCCCAGTGAGTACCCTTCCCCCAACCTTCTCTGAGACTGGAGTCCTTGTGATCTGGCCATTTAGCCCATTGTGTGCAAAAAAGTGCCACTCAGAGGTGAAACAACTCACCAGTTGTGTTCATGCCTTGAATAACCACATCATTACTCCAGTCAATACTAAGGAGTAATTGCTTCTTTTAAGATGCATCTATTGAGAAGAACCTTTTGCCTAGACCATCATGACAATGGATCAGGAAAGTGGACTATCCTTGATGAAATTTTGAAAGGGATTCAACATTCTTAATGCAGTGAAGAAAACTGGAGAATTTTAGAAGGAGTTTAAATAATTCAATCTGAGTGGTGTCTGGAAAAAATTGTGCCCAGGATTCATCTCTGGTTGTTAGGGGATTTCAAGCAAATTGGTTGGAGTCAGGTGATGTTGTGCAGATGCTACCTAATTACAAATAGAAATTGAAACAAATGATGTTCAGAATTGCTGGTCTTTTACTCCCAGGACTATTAGTTAAGATTGTTTATCTCAAAGAACAAAGGAAAACTGTAGATGATACTCCTTTTGATGAGAGCTTTTCACAAGGCACCTTGACAACTAAATTGTTGAATGAGTCTTTAAACATGTGGAAGCTGCTATGGCAATTTCTGAGAAAACGGATCCCAACCTAGAACATAGCACCAAGACCAATAACATAATATCAAACTCCTACACTTGCTACTGGAAATTTTAATTTTAAATGGATACTCCTGTATGCATTCTTCAAATAAAATTATCAAGTCACCCAAAGTCTCCACAAAATTATCTTCTAAATTCTTTGACTCAGATTACCCTGATGAAGGTATTTTTTCCACATGTTTTGTAGTAATGTCCCTCCCTATTTATACATTTCTTGAGTAATCTCCTCCCTATTTAAGTGTAAAATACTGCAAAGAAGAAATTTTTGGATTCTAATTGTAATACTCATTGTATTTTATATAATATTAATAAGTGATTAAGCACTATTATTGTATTTACATCCATAAAGAGTTGTCTATCAGATCACCAATCAAAAATGTAACCCTCTGTTATATCATTGTTTCTGTAGTAAAATTGGTCTTTAATTTATGTTGTTTCAACTTAGAACACCTTTTTCAGGATCATAATGTAAATCTGAGGTCCACCCTGTATTAAGAATGGGACTTCAGTTTTATTTTATGTCAATCTGTGCAAAAGGGAATTTATAGTGAATTTGGGGGAACAGTTATGAGTCTAATGACTGATGGCAAATACAAACAATAAATTATCACATCCACCGAAATTATGGCCATTTATGAGAAAGATATTCTCTACATAAGCATTAATTTTATCAAAAGAGAAATACATTTAATACATATTGAATAAGTAGGACCAAACAGTTAAGTACTCTACAGTTCAAATCTCATTATGTACCAGGTTTATTATAATGGAATTCTACTGTAGCTCATACACCGAAGAACCAAAATATTATGGCCAGCGTGTCTTTATGCAAATCGAAGCAACTACAGGTAAACGATGGCACATGTGAAGGTCATGAAATGGTATAAATAACACCTGATACTGAACTCTGTTAATTAGTGTTATTCTTGTTCTTCAGATGGGAAAGGCAGCGGACTTAAGTGAGTTTGACAAAGGCCAAATTGTAATGGCATTTCCAAAACGGCAAGGGTTGCTCATGATCAGCCATGGTTAGTATCTTCAAAAAGTGGTCCGAGAAGGGAAAAACCACTAACCAGCAGCAAGGTGTAGGCCAACCACTGCTCATTGGTGCTAGAGGTGAGGGAAGGCTATACCATATGGTACGAGCCAACACCTCTGGTTAATACGGGGTGGGGAGTGGGTCCCGAAGGACCCACTCCCCATGGGGAAAGCACGTGCTCCGTCTCACGACACTACACGTGCATAGCAACTAGAGGCTTGGAAATAGAAGATGAAGTTTGTCTCAGAGGAGACCAGTCAGGACATGGAGTATGGGTGGCATTAAAGGGGGTGCTGAGTGCAGCCCGGGAAGAAGGTTGGAAAGTAAGTCAAAGAGAGACAGCAGCCACGGACCTCAAAGGAGGGGGCAGGGGTGGCTCAGTCAGTAGCGTGCCAGGCTCGTAATCTGTAGTTCCCAGGTTCGAGTCCCAGCTGAGTCAGCGTTGAGATTTATCTACGCAAAACTCCCCATCCTGCCCACGGTCAGTAGGGGACACCGATGGGCTTGGAAAGGCCGCCGTCCGTCGGATGGGACGTTAAGCCGTGGCCCCGTGTGCGGGAGAGCCATACCCTGTGCACGTTAAAGAACACGCTGGATGGCCTTGACGGGAGGCTACCATCTGTCTCCCAGCAGCTGTTCCAGTGGGTCCCCTCCCCCAACCTTCTCTGAGCCTTCGAGGTCCATGTGACCTGGCCATTTAGCCCATGGTGTGCAAAAAAGTGCCGCTCAGAGGTAAAACAACCCAACAACCCAACCCTCAAAGGAGAGAGTCCCGAAGCCGGCAGACAAGCCAGCCTATGTCCCTCAAGTGTGCCCTGACACGGGCACTCTCAATGGACACAGAGACCAGTTCGCCTGCTACCTCATTGATCGCTTGGGAGTCCCTGAGTTCGTTAGCGAACCCTTCAGTGATCGGACATCTGAGGATATAGTGCCCGACATCTGCATCTGGAGCCCCACAGCCGCAGTAACTGTGGGCAGAGATTTTGAAACGCTCCAGGTATTTGGGGAAGCTCCCACGTCCTGTTAGGACCTGCGTCAAATAGCGGTCAGAGGATCTCAGGGATAGACTGACCCTTTTCAAGAATGTCTTTGTTTGAAGACCATTCTCAGTCGTATCCCAGAGCCTCTGCCACTCCTGAATGGTACCTTGGCGAATTATAGACTTCAGGGTAGTTTTTGAAGTCTTTACCGCTATCACAGGTTGAGTGTTATTACCTGCGGAACGGGCCAGTTGGTCGGCCCGCTCGTTTCCTACATGCCCTACGTGTGCCTTAATCCAGGAGAAGGATACCCTGGGCATGCTCTGACTGCCCAGGATGCACTTGATCTCATTCACTATTTGATGCCTGTTGGTTGCATCTTCAATTGCATGCAGAGCTGCTTGGCTGTCCGTGTACAGCCTTATGTCGTTGTCTAGACCACCGTCATTGAGGGCCCAGTTAAGGGCCTCTCTGATAGCAAGCAGCTCTGCTTGGAAGGCCGAGCCATTATTTGAAACCTTCCTCTGAAAATCATACACTTTGGCCCCTTGATTGAAGACAGTGAAGGCTAAGCCCACACCCTCCTCGCTCTTGGAACCGTCGGTGTATATTTCAATATCTGTACCTGATGGTAACTCCATGGACCAGGGCACACATAGTCTCCTTGTGGGATGCAGATCCCACTTAGCGGTATTTACCTCAAATTCCTCAGGGTCATACTGGACTCCAAGGAATGTTGCTTTTTCCTTAGCCTGCAGGACTCTAAATATGGTCGCTTCTTTACCGACCGTCAAAAATAGAGGAGGGATCCCTGCAAGTACCAGGAGGGCATCCGTAGATGTTGTCCTGTAAGCCCTGGTAATTCGCAGTAAAGCTGGTCGTTGGGCCGCAAGCAGCTTTCTACACATTATGGAGTGGTCCATCGGGCGTCACCAGGCACCCGCACAATATGTTAGGATCCTCTCCGTTCCCCTAAGATAAATTTCCTTGAGGACCTCGCTTCTGAGTCCCCATGAGACGCGAGCCATACGCCCCAGCTTACACATAACATTGGTGCATTTAGCTTTCAGGTCCTGCAGGTGTGGGATCCAGCTCATCCTCTCATCCAGAGTGATCCCCAGGTACTTTAATGTTGTCGCATGGCAGATATTTTCGCCTTTTAGTTTAAAAATAGGATACCTCTTCTTGAGGACACCCTCTTTAGCAATAGTCATTGATGTTGTCTTTGCAACGCTGAACCCAAGCTTATTGCGCAGACACCATCCATCCAGTATTTTAATTGCTGCGTTGCCAGCATCCTCCAGCTTAGCTCTGGAGGACGCTGTTATGGCAAGCAGCAAGTCATCTGCGTACGCCTGGAGCCAGACTCCCTCGGGCATAGTCAACTCCAGAGCAGAATCAGCGACTAAGTTCCAGAGGAACGGTCCGCTGCACGACCCTTGTGGGCAGCCTCTTTCCAAGTTTCTTGAGGCAGTCCCGCTAGCATGTGAATATGTGACCATCCTCTCACTGAGGTAATTGGCCACTAGAATGAAAATGTTCCTGGGGCAGGAACACTCCTTCAATTTAATCAAGATTGCAGGCCACCAGACATTGTCGAACGCACCTGTCACATCCAAGGCAATAAGAGAGGTGTGCAACTTGTGCACTTTATTTATCTGAACAATGTCCACCACCTGTTTGATAGCAGCGGTGGTGGACTGGTCTGTTCTGAACCCAAATTGCTTGGGATTCAGGAATCCGTTCTTATGGCAGTGGTAGTACATCCTGTTTGTCAGGAGTTTATCCAGCACCTTTCCCAACACCGGCAGCAGACATATCGGTCTGTAAGATCTTGCATCTGCCGGATCCCTACCTGCCTTGTTAAAGAGGACAAGGTCTGCCTGTTTCCAGGCGGTTGGGAAGGCTCCCAGATTCAAGCATTTGTTGAAGAGCTGGGTGAACAGGCTTTTATGTTCATTAAACACCTGAGAAACGATCTCCACTGTCAGACCATCGTTACCCGGGGCTTTGCCCCGGGCCATTTCCCTGATTACCTCTCTCACCTCCTCTTCTGTAAACGGGACATCATCCGGCGTATCCGGTGGAGTCCTGCAGTTTTCCCTAAGGAGTTGATGTTCTGCATCATCAGTGCTCCTGTCATCTTTAGGGAATAAATTATCTAAAAGTACCTGGATGGTCTCGCCAAAGGAAGTGGTCTTGGATCCATCTTCCTTGCGAACGTAAGCAATTTCCAGGGGTTTAAAATCTTTATCCATAGCTAGCCTGTACTGTAATGTGAAAGGGTTCTGTGCAGAGACCTCGCTGCAGAACTTCTGCCAGGAAGTCAGCTGCGCCTCTCGTATGGCGAGCTTATACTTTGCTTGTTCCATCCTGTACAGTTCCTCTCTGGCACTTCTCTCCACATTGTGGCACCTTTGATATCTCCGTCTGAGAGCTCTTACTCTTTTCCTTCTAACTGTGAGCTCAGGTGTCCACCAGGGCACTGATTTATTGCCTACTCTGGGTCACCTTTTGAACCCGAAGGTCATCTCACATCCAGTACATAAACATTCAGTCAGTTCTCCTAAGATAACAGAAGGGATACTATGGTGCAACTCGCCCATAATTTGAATGCTGCTGAAGGAAGTAATGTGTCACAACACACAGTACATTGAACCCTGCCGAAAATGGGGCTGCATTAGCTGCAGGCCACTCCCAGTGCCCATGCTAACCTTGGTTCACCATCAAAAGCATCTACAATAGACACGTGAGCATCAAAACTGTATCTTGAATGATTGGAAAAAGGTCATCTGGTCTGATGAATCTTGTTTCCTATTGCACCATGTGGATGGCCGGGTACATGCGTCATTTACCTGGGGAAGTGTTGGCACAAGGATGCACTGTGTTGGGATGAAAACAAGCCAGTGGAGGAAATGGAATGCTTTGGGCCATGTTTTGCTGGGAAACCCTGGGTCACATTCATGTGCAGGAAACTATGACATCTACCCCTACCTAAACATCATTGCAGACCAGGTACATCCTTTCATGGCAACGGTATATCCCTGTAATAGTGCCTTCTTTCAGCAGGATAATATGCCATGCACCAACAGATTGTTCAAGAATGGTTCACAGAACATGAAGACTTCCAGCTGTGGCCTCCAAATTCCCCAGACCTCAATCCAATCAAGCATCTGTGGTTTGTGTTGGAACAGCATATCCGATCTACAGTGGCTCAACCACATAACTTACAAGAGTTAAAGGATCTGATGGTAACATATTGGTACCAGATACAACAAGATATCTTTAGACATCTTGTAGTGTCCATGCCTCGCTGAGTAAGAGCTGTTTTGGCGGCACATGGAGGACCAAAATCATATTAGGCAGGTGGTCATAATGTTTTGGCTCTTTAATGTATTTCCATTAACAAATATATTTAACCGTGTCATTTATTATATAACTACTGAAAATACATAACATGAAATAAATGTTTTTGCAGGAAGGACAATTTTGCTTTCAACTCATCATATGGATGAAGCAGATGTTCTTGGAGACCGAATTGCTATAATTTCTAACGGCCAGTTGCGTTGCTGTGGTACATCATTATTTTTGAAAAACAATTTAGGTGAAGGATACCATTTGTATATTGTGAAACACCCAAAGACTGAAGATTCTGATAAAGGTCAGTAATTCATGTATTAAGTTCCAGAAACAATTTTAATGTGATTAAATACTGAATATAATTTTTTATAATATAATGAATATATAAAATAAGGTTGTGTATTGTCACTTTGATTAAAATCAAATTATTTGGCATATTGCTTATTTGTTCTCCAAAGGAAAATCAAATGAAAATTTCAATGTATTATTTGCGAAACCATTTTCTACCTGAAAGAAATGTGTAATAATGACTAAATTACACTTGTGAATTAGTATAAATGAGAACAACTTGTAAATAAAGATGCGGGGTTAATGTGATCAGAGGGGAAAAATACCAACCAATATGTTTAGTCTTTTCACTTCTCTAAAAATTGGTTCATGCAAATTTATAGTAACTTTATACCAGTTACACATTTACTACATTACATATATATTTTTTCTTTACACTAATTTACAGAGTGCCAAGAGACTACAGTAACATCTTTCATCTGCCAACATGTAAGTACTGCATATTTGGTATCAGAGAATAAGCGAGAGCTGCATTACATTCTTCCTATCAGTGAACTAAGAAAAGGAAGCTTTGAGAAGCTTTTCACAGCTCTAGAGACAAGTCTAAGTCAACTCCAAATCTCTAGCTATGGAATCAAGAATACCACTTTAGAGGAAGTATTTCTTCAAGTAGCAGAAACTGCACAAAGAGATGGTAAGTGATCTTTAGTTAATAAAAGTAAATGCCGTTATAAACCAGTTGGAAGAATATTTAAATGGACCAAAATTAACATAAATATTTGTGAATGATAATTTGTATACTAAAGTTTATTTTTCAACAATAACTAGATCATGTAAGACTATTCAAGAAATATTACAATTGTTCATATATGAATTGCACGTTTTTTCCAAATTTTCAACTTCCAAAAAAAATGCACACTGAAAAAAGCAGCACTGACATTGTGTTAGTAAAATATAACCACCAGATTATACTTATGATGCTCAGCTTCTATAATTAACGTTTGTATACATCTTATAGTGAAAGCAGTTGCACCTGAAGACTATCAATGTAATAAAACTGGAAATTGTTGAAAAAAAAATATTATAAAGAGATTGGAAATGTAGATGAAGCTTATATTTTGGTATATGTTTTTCAATTTCTTCAAAAATATTGTGTGAGGGGAATATATTCAGTAAATATAGTTTAAAAAAATTATAAATGGATTTTTTTTCTGATATATCCAAGTGGGATTTCAAGAACCAAAACCTAAGATTTAATATAAGTATTCACAACTGAGACTTTTTTTTTTTTAAATTAGCTTATCTTGTATTGATAAATTTAAAGTTTATCTTTGTTAAGCTACTAAAGCAAAGCTAAAACTTTTAGCAAATCTTCAGAATACTTTTGGGTATATTTCAATATTCATAAAAAATTCAGTTTTCTATAATTTATTACTGTAAAGGTCAGCTTTTATTTCTTTGTCAAAGAAGAAAAAACGTTTTTCAAATATACAGTTGCTTTGAAATATGAAATATCCAACTATCAAACAGTTAAGATGCCTTCATTTTTCAATAATTTTGTGGAAAAATTGGATTTTGCCGATGAGTGGGATTCAAACCCACGTCTCCCAGTAATATGCCATGGGAAGCATGGGTTCAAATCCCACTCATCGGCGGAACTCAGTTTTTCCACAAAATTATTTCCAGAAATGAAGTGTTTTAAATTGCTGTAAATGATATATCTAAATTCCATTTATATAATACACTGAAGTGCCATTGAATTAGGGATAGAAACCTAGTAATGTGTTGGACCCCCTCTGTCCCTGATAACAGCAGCCACACGATGAGGCAAGGACTCCACAAGCTTGCGTAAATGTTCCACAGGTTTGGCGACCCATGCATCCTCCAGAGCTGTTAACAATTCTCAAGGTCGTCGCTGATGGGACATGGGCCCAAACACTCTGCTCGATGGTATCCCAAAGACTTTTGATGGAATTTAAATCTGGGCTTCTAGGTGGCTAATTCATTATTTCAAAGTCAGCAGAATGCTCCTGAAACCATGCAGTAGCCAAGCTGGACCTGTGAGATGAACAGTCTTGCTGGTAGATGTCATCTCCATTGTGATGCGTGATGGCCATAAATGGGTGTAAATGGTCAGCCATGAGTTCTATGTACCGAGGTACATTGAGAGTCGTCAATACATGTACCAAAGGACGTCCAAGCCATCACTGAGCCACCACCAGCTTGTACTGTTCCTACCTGACATGCAGGATCCATGGCTTCATGGGGTTGGTGCCATACCCTCAGTCTTCCATCGATGTGATGATGTTAAAATCAGGATTCATCATTCCAGGCTATCCATTGTCAATTTTCAATGGTACAGTTTTGATGTTCTTTAGCCCAGGCAAGGTGTTGAGCCTGGTGTCATGCCGTTAGAAGTGGGACTCTCGTAGTTCGGCAGCTCCAGAAACCGAGACAATGAAGTGAGCGTTGCATGGTCTGTGCACTGATTTCCCGGCTGGAACCCGCATTCAGATGGGAGTAACTAGTAAAGAACCACAGGACATATCCTGTAGACATGGAACTCATGAAATAATTAGGTCATTTCACCTACTGTTGCCAACCAATAGTCTACTACTGGTAACTATCTTTACAATGAAAATTGTTATCATAGGAGAGGACACTGGGCAAAACAACAGTGTAGATAGTGGTTTTAATCAATAGTAGGGATTAAATCATAGTACTGGATTTAATAAATAGTAGGGAGGTCATTTCAAATTCTAATCAGTAGTAGGGAGGTCATTTCATTCAAGCTGGTTGTTCTTTGCAGTTTGTCTGGGTGCTTGTTTTTTTGCCGGAATTTTTATATTCCTGGAACACTCTTGAAACTGTTGTATGAGAAAATCCAAGTTCGTTGACAATTTCAGAGATCGAGTGTCCCATCTGTCGGGTACCTATGATCTGCCCTCTGTCAAATGCATCTAAATCCCACACCTTTCCCATTACACTTCTAACGACAAATGCTTACGGAAGCCAAAGCTGACAGCTATATATGACCAGAGTTTAAGCCCTGCATGCACGCAAATGTGGGACTTGTGGGACTGAATTTGGATAACATCTCCTATCCCTAATTCAGTAGCACTTCAGTGTAGTCTTCCATTAATTGAAAACTGAATTAGATATGTTAACTCAAAATGGCAAGAGTGCCTGATATATTTCCAGAAGACTATTGGTTCAGATCTCACATGAACCAAAACTTAATTTTTTTCAGCTAATTCTTCAATGAAATAATAAGCTAAAAAAATTTAGTTTTGCCATGATTGGGATTCGAACACACATCTCCTGGAAAATGCCAGTTATGCTACCACTACACACAAATGGCCAACCTTTTCTCAGCTTGTGTGACCATATAAACTTTCCAGATTTTTTTATTTGATTTGCATGGTGGCTCCATCTATCCAGGAAGTGGACAACTCTGTTGTCTCATACAGATGGAATTAATATTTGTCATTGACGCTCATGGCATTAAATCAATAAATCAGTAGTAAAGAATCACAGGATATATCCTGTAGATGTGGGTTCGAATCCCACTCATGGCAAAACCAATTTTTTCAGCTAATTATTTCAAGAGTTCCATGTCTACAGGATATATCCTGTGGTTCTTTACTAGTGATTTAATTCTTCAATAATAATATGTATTTGAAACATAAAATGCAAAGTAAAATAATGTATAAAACTTCTATAGCTATCACATATTTTGTTAGTAAACTATAAATTTTTAGACCTGATAAAAAAATTTAAATATATATTATATACAAACAAAAAGGAATGTATATATATATATGCAACACGTATGCTATTATCCAGTAATTAAAACCACTATCTACACTGTTGTTTTGCCCAGTGTCCTCTCCTATGATAAAAAATTTCATCGTAAAGATAGTTACCAGTAGTAGACTATTGGTTGGCAATAGTAGGTATGCACATCTGGTCTCTGTGTTATGTTCAATAGTTGTTAGTTGACAACACAGCAAGTTGTGCTAGTTGACAACATGGCACTTTATAGCATAAATGTTAAATTTACATTTGAAACATTTAAAAGTTTTGACACATTTTACTCTGCACTAGAGCGTCTTCAGAAAAGGTGAAGGGTATATTGCAGCCAAAGATAAGCCCTCTTGTGATTTTGGCTGTATGTTATTCTTTTGGCTCTTTTGATCGATGGAGAGTTTTTCCATGCCTGATGATTCTTATTGTTAAGAATCATCAGGCATGCATCAGGCAGCAAGGGTCCTGTTATATTTCCATTTCTGTTGTTCATTTTGATATTCTCTTAGAGATTTAATTTCATACCAATTTATTTTACACGAAGACGCTAATTTTGTGCAAATATATCTAATATTCTTCATAGATTCTTCAGTGAAGAGCGAAAACAGTTTAAAGTCCTCAAAGATGAATGGATTTACTCATTCGGTGAATGTAACCCAAGAAGATAAATCAATCACTTCAGAAAAGACCAAAGACACCAAAGACATAATAAAGCTAGTTGAGGGATCTGCTATCAATCATCAGACTAATGGCGACATAACTAATCATTTAGATATCTCAGTAGGTAAGAAGAAACAAGCTGAGGATGGAAAAGCTGACTATTACCAGTTGGCTAATAATTCTATAGCGAAGGATGATGATGGTATGATATAATTTTGCATTTAGGCATGCATATAGTTCGGTGCAGTGAACTTTCCACTAATGGTGCTTTATATTAATAATATTGCCTCTTTGGAAACTGGCTTCTGAACTCGTACTTTTCATACTAACTGCATGTCTGAATGGCTGATCTTAACAACTGTTCTTTATAGTTTGCATTGCATGCAACATTCAGATTTTTTAAATAATAAAATGTTCATTTATTTGATTTCTTTAGCCATTAGAATGTAAGGAGTTTTCTTTTGCTTTGTATTTTTTTTTTTCTTATAATATGACTAATGCTTTCAATAATCCATAGATATTGCCTTTCATTTTTCAATTGATCTGAAGAATTATATTGCATGTTACAGGTATGCAATTAATATTAATGCAATGATGTAGTGAAAACATTGTGGTATGTGTTTTATTAAAAGTGTGTAGTTATATTTCTGTCCATATTTGGCCATTGAAAAACTAAAATACACTACAGGAAAAAAATTGCAACACCTGGAAGGATTAATGCCATTTTATTGAAACACGGGCAGCTATTAGCATATAGTGAGATGTGTGATTGATTACATTATCAAAAAAAAGGAAAATTACCACTTTACCTACCCAGTAAAGTGGTATAATTAATATGATGTTGAATTCCCTAAGCAGCAATGTATTCATGAATTTGGTGGGGAAGGCTATTGTACAGCTCTATAATGTCCTCCTGAGGGATAGAACACTAAATAGCATGAAGTTGTTATTCCATTTCAGTGACAGTGGTTGGCACACCTCTTGATTATGGTTGGCCCATCAAATCCCAGACATGTTCAATAGGTGAAAGGTTCAGTGAGTGTGCTGGCCATGGTAGTACCGGAATGTTTTGCTCTATGTAGATACTGCAGACTAATGTAGGATGTGTGGGGATGGGCATTATCTTGCTGGTAAAAATGTTCTGTGTTGCTGAACAAATGGGACAGCCACTGGCTGCAAAATGTAAGTAACATATCGATGGGCAGTTAGAGATCCCCTTATGATGACCAGTTCTGACCAAGATGTCCAACTAATGGCACCCCACACCAAGACACCAGGTGCTGGAGCTACGTGACAATGTTGCACGCATTGGGTGGCATTCCTTTCCCCTGGATGATGGTGAACATGTCTACCATTGTGCTGACCAAGACAAAAACAAGATTTGTCACTAAACACCATGGTATTTCACTCTTGTTTATTCCAGTTCTGTCTGAGAAGACACCAATGAAGATGTGCTTGCATATGGGTAGATATGAGGGGCAAATGCTGTGCCAGACAATAGGCTCACAATGAAAACTGTAAAAGCCTGTTGTTTACTGTCTGTCTGCTAGGTATTCGATGTGTTACCTGTTGCCAATCCCTTTGCAGTTGCATTGTAGTTGTGAATCTGTCATGCAATGCCATGCATCGCAAATGGCGGTCTTGTTGCTCCATGATCATATGTCATCTTCCTGGCCCTTGTTGGTGCGTGCTGGATCTTTCTTGAACCCACAGACACCATATGTGTGTGATGGTTCTGGGATTGCTGCCAATAAGGTTGGCCACATCTCTGTATGACAAACCAGCTTCTTATAGCCATTGATTCTTCCATGCTCAAAGTCTGTTAACTGTTGGAACAGCTGCCAACATATGTGTAAGGGCGTCTTTTTAGTGGTTTAGAACAATTTCCACAACGTTTTGTCAAACAGGAAGCTTTGGTTACCTTTATCTGTGTTTGACTGCTCCATACCTTTGACATCAGCTTGTGCCTGTCCAATCGTTTCAATCATCCTGTAAACCTAATCATTTCCATGCATTTTTACATTTACTACCACCTTCCTAAATTTTATCACATTTGCATAACTTCTTGCAAGTGTTGCATTTTTTATTTCCTGTAATGCATATAGGAATGAAAGCCTATATGTAGTAAAAAGTATTTAACATAGTTCTAATTACGATTAATATAGTTGCAGTAAACATCGAACTCTAATGCTGAATTATATTATTACTTACTAAAAGAATATTTCCCATTCAAGTTTTGTTGTTGATAGCTTTGATGTTCATTGAAAACATTCAAATTGCATTTTTTTTGGAAGCAAACAGTAATCACAATTCATTATTCTGAGAACTGTAAACCAATAAACAGATTACCAATAACAACATACATCTTTTTTCAATACTTGCATTGAACTTATTCATCTTTTATAAGAGAAAATAGCTTATTTGAGATGTAAATAAAATATGCTCCAAGGAAAAACAAAATACTCTTTGGATTGCCATGGGTTACTGCTGGTGTTATGCTTAAGACTGGAACAGCTTTGATAAATGGGGAATTTATGTGCAATCATGACATCTACTTGAGACAAATGTATGAGATTTAACAACAATATCAGAGGGAACCTTGAATCAGTGGTCAGAGTGCCTGATATGTTATCAGGAGGTCATGGTGGTTTGAATCCCATCTGGCTCAAGTTTTTCTCCTATGCCCAGTATTAGCAGAATACATCATATTAAGATAACTGTACAGTAAGATAGTGTCTGAAATGTAAACCAATTGATCACTGTGAATACAAAAGGATATAGCTTTTCTGTTTTTACACGTAATGAATATTTCCCTGATGTATTTTTATAAACAATTAATAGGGAGAGTTGATTTTATATTCACTTGATTCTTTTTATTAATATAATCAAAATATTTCTTGTGAATTTTTCTATAGCGGAATTAACTTTATCAGCATTCATACTTCATTGAATTATGCTTCATTGAATTATTAACATTCATTGAATTATTCATACTTCATTGAATTATATAACAGACAAAAGCAAAACTGCTTTCTTCCAAACTCTCAAATTATGTATAAAGTTAATATCTGTAAAAGGAAAAGTTGCAACTTTCATTATCAACCAATTGAATATACTATTATTTTTATGGCAAAAGTAGTATTTTGATAGTGTCATCCTTACGTTAACTGCAAGCTATTCCAAACCCCAAAGACAAAAAAAAAATTAAATTCCCACACAACTGTGATGACAGTTGGTATTAATCTATTGAATCAAATGCAGAGAGTGTCTGATATGCATTGGGATGGGAATCAGGAAAATGTGACATTAAAAAACGAGGTACATCAGGCATTTTTCTTTAATAAGAATTTATGTAAATTTGTGTGTGTGTGGGGGGGGGGAGTTCATAATGTCACCACTTGCCCATGCAATGCAGAATGGGAAGTTTTCTCTACAAGATATGATAGAATTAGCTAGGGATAGAGATTGTTTCACTAATTGAAGCAGAAATCCTACAAAACACAGTTTTGTAGTTTGATATTTTTAAATATGTTGTTCCTAATTTATCTTTTATTTCAGATTTAAATTTGTATTACAAGTGAAGACAGTGCTGAAATTAGTTTAGGTGCATAAGCACAGGGTGCAGTGTGATGAGGGATGCAAAATTAAATAAAAATATTAAACAATGTTTTTCATAATTAAATAATTTAAAAAATTGATCTGTTATAACAAAATTACTCTGACAATAGGGGAACTACATGATGTGCAAATTTCAAAAAGCATTTTTTTTTCTAACGTAATTAAGGCAGATTTTTACTGTAGGAAGAGATGATCATGAGTGAAACATGATTTGTGCTTGCTCATAGATATGAACACATCCACATATTGAAATTAGGTAACTTTTTCTGCAGTATTATTAAATGCCTTGATATTTGTTCTGTTGCCTTATTTTTCTGAAAATGTCAGGGCACAAAAGGGAAATCTTGCACAGGGTGCAAGAATGGCTGGTTACAGTACTGATAGTAGACAATGTTTTGGCATATATAGAATTTTGTAACTAATTCCTTGGTGATATAAGTGTTGACAGACTGGAATATATTGGTAATCCTCTGCAATAAGTATTATTTTTATTCTTGCTTGCTCTTATTTTATCACATTAACATATCAAGTTAAAGCTTACTTTATTTAATGTAAGAAATATATTTTTATTTATAGTAACAGAGAAACAATCCCATGGTCTTGAAGGTGCTGGAAGTTACAAAGTAGAAGGGAAGCTCCTACTCTTCCAACAATTCACTACTATTCTGTTGAAGAGGTTTTACTGTACAAGACGAAACTGGAAAGGGCTGTTTTCGCAGATTCTGCTGCCAGCATTTTTTGTAAGCATAGCCATGTCAGTAGCACTTACAGCTCCAAAAGTTGAGGATCTTCCACCTCTGATTCTAAGCCCATCCCAGTATTATAATTATACCCAGCCAGAAGACAATGTGATTCCTTATGCTAAAAATGGACTTGATCATCTCTTTAATTACTCAAGGTTGGTGTTACTTACAATAAGAATAACAATGCTTATAATATTTATTACATATTAATACAATTTATCTCTTATGTAGTAACAAACTGTTAAATTTATAACATCTTACCCACTACATAAACATTTTTTGTTTTGGGTTGTTGTGAGTTGTTTTACCTCTGAGTTGCACTTTTTTTTTGCACACAATGGACAAATCTAGGAGCCCAAGGGCTCAGAAGAAAACAAATGCAGCCTCCCATCAGGACCATCCACTGTGTTCTTCTCTTCCACACATGGGCCCACAGCTTTATGTCCTATCTGATCAGTAGAGATCAGATTGATCCTTGGTTGCCTTCCCAAGCCCATCGATATCCTCTACTGATCGAGGGTAAGGTGGGGGTTAGCAGATATAAATCTCAATTCTAGTCCAGGTGTGATTCAAACCTGGGAATTGCAGATTATAAACCTGATGTTTCTTTTGGATTTGTTGTTGGATTATTTTATTCTGATTCCTTATCTTCCTAATGTAGTCCAATTTTAATGTAAAGTGTCTTTAACTTAGCAATATATTAATTCTTGTAAAGAACTTCTTCACCATGTCCACCTAGGAATGAAATTACCAATACAACCAAAGGCAATTAATTCACCTTGTAACAGCTTGTTGTTACAACAGAGAACAGATGTGTAATTTATCTCAAGAACACCCTTCAAGGCTAGTTTCTCAGCTCAATGGGATAAAGGTTTTCAGTGGTGCTAGTCAAATTTGAATCTCAGCTTGATCCAAAGTGTGGCCTCATCTTGTTATGAAGTGTTCTCTTTCAGTGAGGCTGCCTAAGTCTGATCTGGCTGAATAACAGTGATGTTTGAGTTGTATATGTTTTTTCTCTCATACCACCCATTTGTTGTTGGATTATTTTATTCTGATTCCTTAAAAAAAAAACCTCTAAATACAGATGTTGGTTCCCTGCTCTATGCTTAGATAGCAGCACACATCAAAGATATAATTGCAAATTAAAGTACAGTGGACCCCCGATATAACACACATGTCGGGCGGGAAACAACACCCGCGTTATAAGGTGAACCACGTTATACCAAGCGGCGCGGTGGCGACACAATAAATTTACTCAGAACGATTTGAGCTATATACTGAAACATCCCATCAACTATATATATATTATGTATTTTAATAAAAAAAACAATTTATTTATTAAGTGTTTTATTAAAATTCACATAACATAGTTATACAACTTAATAAGTACATATATTTATTATTTTATTTATGTACATAAGGTACGCTTGAAAATATATGTAAAAACAAACACTATCTATAACTTATCACGAACATTGCCCGCACTATAACCAAGTGCACAGTATAGCGAGCAGCGCTATAACGAAGGTCCACTGTATATTTAAAAAATATAGTGAATTATGCCAATAGACAGAAACATTAGTTAGAAGAGAATAAGAAAATAAAAATTAAATTGGAGTAGAAAATTGGTAATAAGAAATAAATAAATACAAAAGTAATAGAGAAGTAAAGGAAATCTCTGTTTAAACAATTTGAGAAGATTAATAATGGTGGAAAATTGATAAATAGTGAAATAGTCAAAAAGGAGTTGCAATTATGAGGTCAGAGGTCACAAAACAATGCTCCAATTGATTGTAGTAAAGTGATATGCTTTCAATAGCTTGAGTCAGTCCCAAGCAGACAGATTATATATTATTAAGCAGACAGATTTGATATCAGTAATAAAAATCAGAAGTGAAAGCAAAAGCATTAACATTTATTTTTCATCCAATAAACCTTAGAGTGTTTATAAAGACAGAAATTGTCATCTTGGAAAGAAATAGGAAACATTCAGATTCATTGGAATTATATTCATTTCTGTGATGACTACAAATTCAACTTTTCTAGAGGCATTGGAGCAGTTCCTCCTATTAAAAAATTGTGCACATTTGTAAATGAGAATAAGGTATTCTTCAATCTGATCACATGCAACAGGAACAATGAATCTCTTTTTCACACTTTTCAGAAAATGTTTAAATTAGTTCTTCATTAATTTTGTTGAAAACTTGATTATTCAGTTTTTCCCAAAATGATCACTCTTATTCAATAAGTTACTATAACGTCCCTAATGCTTTTTTGTGTATGTTATATAACTTTATAATTTCTTTTGCTTTCAGGTGGTCTTTAGATGCAACATCAGATCAACTTGTTCGAACTCTCTACATGCCTTCTGGTGTTGGTGCTACCTGTGTTTTAAAATCTCCTTTCAATAATACTTTTGATGAAAAACTTAACTTCTCTGCTCGTGACTTTAATCTGCTGTCTGCTTATTTTGAGCCCATGTGTGAAACTGTGTTTGTTCCTGGTTTACCACTGGACAATTTTGTACCTCCTCCACCAACGAATAGTCCACATACGACCAATACCACTTGGCCTCAAACAACAGGTATCTGATTAATGTATTATATACATATACTGAAGATGAGTTCAGGTTTAGACGTGAAATATTAAGATGACTTTGAGCTTGAGTAGGCTTAGGTCAATTATAATTTAAGTTTCTAATTTTTCTTCTAATTGTGAAAACATAAGTAACAAAAAATTATTTTTTATTATAATTTCAACCTTTTAGTCAGTCTTTAGTAAATGAAAATAAGTCTCACTCAACCAATTTGATTTTATGTATTATCTCTCATTAATGAATTGATATTAGTGTTTATAATGATATTACTAAAAAGTTTCAGTTTCTTCAGATTTTTCTAGTATTTTTTGTTCCAAATAGCTAAAATTTTAATTTTACCATAAAATAATTATTTTAAAGTGTGTAATAGCTTATAATGCAAGGAAATAAAACATAGTTTAATGGTATGCAATTCTGTATATAGGTTTTACAATGTTTCTGTAAAATGCTTTCTCCTAATCAGTCTCAAACAGGTTCAGTACTTACAATGGTTCAGGCTTAGGTGGGCTTGAGCTTAAAAATTTGAGCCCAAACTCATTTCTTAATATATACACTGGTGTTTAAAAATTAAGGTAAACAATCCCATATTACATCAGTGGGAAGCTAAATTTGAAACTAACTCCTTGAATAAGCCTCTTATGGAAAAATGCAACTAAAGATAAAGTAAATATCTCAGCTATCTTTAATCTTGATTTTTAACAATATTTATTTATTAGTAAAAGAGTTATGGCAGCTGGAATATTTAACAGCAGCATTGTTACTCATTTAAATTTCTCAAAAGCTAATAAGCATACAAAAAATGCTATGTTATGTTTTATTAAAACTAGAGCTCTTTTTGAAGTTCAGTATATCTTTTTTTTAAGAATTTTGAATGAACAATTTTTAGGATGGCTGTGGTAATAAGTTCTGATGTTAAATTTTCCAGCTTTTATAACTCTTTTAATGCTAAATATATTTTGGTTATATTATATGTAGATAATACAATGAACATTATTTAGTAATTACAGCCACTGTGAGCACTGCCGTTTCACCCAGTTCCATATCAAACTATAACAAATTTCTCCATAAAGATGATGGTTACCAGTAATCGATTATTGGCTGGCAATGCCAGCTGATAGTCTATTACTATTTCTTTATTGTTGGATAGGACACTGAGTGAAATAACAGCATAAATAGTGACTTTAATTACTGAATATTGGTTAAAATATTTAGATATATTTCATTGAAGTCTTTAATTTATATTATGTGATATTTTTCTATAAAATAAGTGTATTTTAGAAGTTTTAAAGTTTTTCAAAGTTTATGTTCTGTGACATAATAACATGGGGTCATACCTTAACTTTTAGACAACATCATCATTCTCCTCAAGCAGCCATGGGCTACGGAGGTCCAACCAGACCATGCAATTTAGTTCTCCAAGCAAGTCTGTCCTGAGCTACATCTACTGCATCTGGCCACTGCCATTCTAATAAGGTCCTGTTTGACATTGTCTTCCCACCACATCCTAGGTCTCTCCCTCTTTCTGAGGCCTTTAGGCACACTGTTCATAACCCTATTTGCCAATCTACAATTATTTATACGGGCAACATGGCCAAACCAGCGGAGTCCCTCTCTGCACAATATGCTGCTTAAAGGAAGTTGCAAACTCCTTTGCCTAACCTCATCATTAGTTACAAAGTTGAACCACCTAATGCCCAAGATACTACGTAAGCATCTAGTTTCCTGTTATCATGTTTACAAAGTGTCCAGGTTTCACTACTATAACTAACCCTAGAAAGAACCAAACTATTATACAGTCTAATTTTAGTCTTTAGGTGTATACGCCTATTTCTCCACACTCTCCACAGATTCTTAAAAGTCCCGGCAGCAATCCCTATTCGTCTGTTAATCTCATGCTGCACATCACCAGTATCTGTTACATAGCTCCCAAGATAATTAAACTGTGACACCCTCTCAAGACTGCAACCATTCAGATTAATTGAATCGCAGCCAGCCTGACCAATTTTCATCACTTTAGTTTTCTCTCTGTTTATAACCAAACCTACTCTACTACCAGTCTCATCAACAGCTCGAATGAAAGAGTTCATCTCATCAACATCATTTGCCAAAAGGGCTAAATCATCAGCATAATATAAATCAGAAATTTTCGTATCTCCAGTCCATTTAAGGCCAAAATCTTTCCCTTGAAGTGAATTTTGCATAACATAATCAATAACCAAGCTAAAGAGAAAAGGAGACAAAATGCACCCTTGTCGAACACCAGAAGTAATGCTAAACCAATTGCTACAAGCCTTACCAACTCTCACACACGACTCAGTGTTATCATAGAGAGCTTTCATTATGTTAACTAACTTGTCTGTTATACCATATGATTTCACAATCAAACACAAATTATGACGATCAAGAGAGTTGAAAGCCTTTTTGAAATCAATAAAGCTAGCAACCAAAGGTTTCTGAAACTCTAAACATTTCTCAAGAATCTGCCTAAGTGAAAATATCTGATCCACACATCCCCTATCACTTCTGAATCCACATTGCTCATCACGCAATTGACTGTCAACCAGATTCTTAATTCTATTAAGCACAATCATGGAAAGAACTTTACCTGGAACAGAGAATAGGCTGATACCCCTATAGTTATCAAAAGAACTGCGATCACCCAACATTGAAAACAATGGGAGTAGAACAAACCACATTGTTTAGAACATCACTGAAATGCTCAGCCCACCTAGCCATGACAGAATCCTCCCCTTCTATAACCTTGCCTTGTTTATCCTTCAATCTTTGTATGCCTGTCCGTTTTCTACCACACAAAACATTAACTATCTGGTACAGCTCTCTGCTGTTGTGCTGTCTAACTGCTTCCTCGGCTTTGTCAGCCAAACCATCAAGCCAAAGATTCTTATCAGCAGCTAACTGATCCTTTACACATTTATTAAGCTCTCTGTAATCCTTTCTATTAGGACTAGTAGGGTACTGATTAAGGACATTCCTGCAGTTCCTTCTTTCTGAAATAAGCTCAAGTGCCTTATCACTCAAATAATTCTGCCTCCTCTGCTCCTTTTTTCCTAAAAGGGTACTGTTAGTTTCCAAAAAAGCCTGTTTAAAACGGCCCCATTCTTCCTCAACTTCAGTAGTAAGCAAACCATGACTGTCATAATGACTAAGTAACCTTTCATGGTTAGCTATAGCTATAACTGGGTCTTTCAGAACTTCAGTATTAAAGGTAAGTTTTTTAACCCTAGCACAACACTTTTTAAGTTTAAGTTGCAAGACACTTTTAACAAGGTAATGGTCAGATCCAATTTCAGCTCCCCTATATGACCTGGTGTTCCTAACAGAACTAGCCCATTTGCTGTTAATTAATATGTAATCAATCATATTCTTATGCAGCCCATCAGGTGAAACCCATGTGTACTTATGTATGTCGCGGTGTTTGTAATAAGTGTTAGTTATTCTGAATCCATTGAGTTTACTTACCTGTAGGAGACGTTGCCCATTGCCATTGCAGCTACCAATACCAAAAGGGCCTATTACTCCTCCCCAAAGGTCAGAGTCAGTACCAACTTTGGCATTGAAGTCACCAAGAACAAGGGTAATATCTCATTTCTTGACAGAATTCAAAATATCCTGAAGTTGTCCATAAAACCTATCCTTCTCATCCTCATCGTCATCCTCAGTGGGGGCATAACAACAGATAACATTCAAGTCTTTAATGCTTGTCTCAAATTTAGCTGTAAGAAACCTTTCGTTAATGCACTCATTTCCTAAAAGAACATCACTAGCATGTCTGCTGAGAAGCAAATCTATGCTTGGAGATGCTTTTATCTTCCCTCCCTGAAAAGATAAATTTAAGATTATTTTTAAGAATCTGACCTTTATATGTCCATCTGGTCTCTTGTAAGCTGAAAATATCTAAATTATAACGGTGGAATTCTTGTGTAAGGACATCAGGGGAAAAAGCTCTGTGCAGAGTCCTCACATTCCAACCACCTATGGAGAGAAAATGGTTAGTTGGATGTTTAAAGAAACTATGTTTATTGAGAGAGGGAATGGCAACAATATCAATCAGCCCCCTAATCGCAGACATGGGGCAAAGGCCCTTTCCCCCACCACTAAAGGCTGAAGCCATCTACACTGGAAGACTTCCTCCAATGTAGAATTCGATGATGCGAATAGAAGTAAAGAGTTCAGATGCCTGTGATGACCTCTGCTCAGGATTATCCACCAGCTGATAAACATATCCTGTGAATCTATTCACTTGGGGCTGTCAACCCACAAACAAACAGAAAACACAGCAGAAGATTTTTCCCTCCACAGAAGCCCACCAGTGCAGCAAAATCAGGATCCATAATCAAGCTCAGAGCCATATATCTGTCCAGTCCAGTAGGTTTATATGGTCAGCACCAGGACCCTGTGTGGTTGACCACTCCTCAGCAGGGTAGAAAAAAAAGAAAAGTAGCCAGAGTTGTCCAGATCAGTAGGCCACACTAATCTGGCAGCCCTCCCCTTCCGTTCACTTCCACAAGAGAGTATCTCTTTTGAAAGGTATTAACGGTCTGCACCACGAGAAGGTGGGGTCGGGCATTAGGTGCTAGGCCTGGCTGGTTCTATGCATCATCACAGGAGATTGTTGCATAGCTCTCCTTCCAGTGACTACCTAGCTACCATTGTATACTTAAACTTACTGCTTAAAGCTTTTATTATTAATCTACATTATATGATAAAAAGCTTAAAAAGACTGAAAGCTTGTGCCATTCCAGATAATTGGTGAATAAAATAGTAACATTACTATTTATGCATTATTAATTAAAACATTTTTTTTATGAAATTTTCATTATATTAGTACATATGCCTGTATTATTAGTTATTCAACCCAATAATTACACAGGCAAGTGCATATAGATGAATGAGCAGGTTTAAGGTTGGTTGGAAAACTTATGGTAAACTGAGTGGAATATGAACCTATAGCCACTTGATAACACGTCAGATGGTTTACTCTCAGCTACCAACCACCAATCAAGATTCCCACGAAAAAGCCTATGGAACTAATTTGATGTTGTGACCCATTCACTTTTACTTTTCCTTAACCAGTTTTCACTTATTTAGATTATAATTATTATTTTGGGGATTTCTTTATTTTAAATCATCAATTCTTCCCACCCGCAGCATTGCCATTTGCGGAAGTTCATTTTGTTTGACAGCCACTAAATGTGCAGAGCAAAGTCTTACCCACTTATGTCATCATTAGTGTCCAGTCACCAAATGAAAATGTGACTTCCCCACATGGTATCTCTTGCACCACATTAGTTTGCCAAAACAGTGGCTAAGTGATAAGAGTCATGATAGTGGAAGCATGCAGTAGACAGTGATTTTTAGTCACAGTTTTTTGTGCAACGTGTTTATTGTTGAGTTCAGAATTCAATAAACTTCTTTTATTTTATGAAATTTGATTTTTACACAATTTTTTCTCGAGCAAAGTTTTGTTTAAATATATTGGAGTTTAATTTAATTGGACAATCTAATTACTTTTTTGTCTAACACTCTTTAGAAATAAAGAACCCTTGTTTAATTTCTTGACAAGATTAATTTCATGGCACACGAATCTGGCAAAGTAATTATTAACATACTTTGGAGTGTTACAACTTGAAGCAGCAGCCCAATTTACAGAAACATTACTTGGTTTTATAATGTCATTTGGATTAACACATTTTAGTATCACTTAGATGAATGGCACACGAATCTGGCAAAGTAATTATTAACATACTTTGGAGTGTTACAACTTGAAGCAGCAGCCCAATTTACAGAAACATTACTTGATTTTATAATGTCATTTGGATTAACACATTTTAGTATCACTTAGATGAATGGCACACGAATCTGGCAAAGTAATTATTAACATACTTTGGAGTGTTACAACTTGAAGCAGCAGCCCAATTTACAGAAACATTACTTGGTTTTATAATGTCATTTGGATTAACACATTTTAGTATCACTTAGATAATTTTTGTATCTCACTTCTCTAATCCTCCATTATAATGAGAAACAATAAAATAATTACATAGACAAGAATCTAATTGGAAAATCAATTTAAGTGTAGTGGAAAAAATTCTCTTGAGCCAGAGGAATTAAAGTTTTTCTGGCTGTATTATGACTAACTGCAAATTCTGTGTAATGATTACTACTATATACATACAGGGTGTCAGAGTATGTAAAGATAATTTACACCTTTTATCCAATATAAAAGTCAACCAGGAGGTGTAGAAATATTGGGGTTGTCCCATTTTACAGGAAAACTCATTAAGTTTTTCTGAATACCAAGTTTTGGTCTTCCCTGAAACATGAATAGTTACCTCATCAGAAAACATGATTCTTGCCATAAAATCATTGTCCAGGTAGACTCTGCCCAATAGTGTCATTGCGGATTCTTTAAAGGTTACCCATCATCTTGCATAATCGCTTGCAAGAGCTGCAACTCCAAACGTTTTCACAAGACATCATACACTGTCGAACACAGCAATTGTAACTGATGTGATGCAGTTCATGTCAACTTGTGCGGGCTTTGAACAAAGGCCTCTCGAATATTCTCGACATTTTCTCCAGATTTTCGAGGCCGGCCTGCTCCTTTCTTGTGTTCCACACTTCTAGTTTCATGAACTTTTTATACCAAGCTCATATGGTTGGTCTTGATGGGAGCGATCTATTGCAATGAGTTGTAAACCTTCATTGGACCTGTGTATAAGATTTTGGTTGAATAAACCACTCAACACACTGTCCTTTCTCCTGTGTATTCATTGTGATTGAGGGGAGGAATGAAAATCTGGAAAGAAAAAAAAAAAGATGAGAAAACTTGTCAAAACTTGGTATTCAGAAAAACTTCATGAGTTTTCCTGTAAAATGGGTAACCCCAATATTTCTACACCTCCTAGTTGACTTTTTATTTGGATAAAAGTTGTAAAGATAATTTTCAGACACCCTGTATATATTACAAAAATATTAACAGAGTATAGTTACTATTATTAGATGCATAATTGTTTCTATTTATAAAGAAAAGTAATCATAGTTCTTGGTATTAATCACAGAGACATCAGTAAGCTTTCTATTCCTAGTAAAGTTTTGGATTGATTCAAAAGTAATAGGAAAACATGAGACATACAAGAATAATCGTTCCCATGATTAGCCAATGCGTTATTTATTCAAGAATGTAATTGTCATTAGTCGATATGACCATGTGCCAACAATCTACAGGTTTGTAAATGCCATTCTTGTAGAAACTCTTGTCCTTCATGACAACTAAGTCAGCAACACACTCTTTCACGTTTCCATCATTCCAAAACTGCCTATTGGAAATGAAATTGTTCAGGGATCAAAACAGATGAAAATCTGAGGGGGTCAGGTCCAGAAAAGATGGGGGATGCATCATTATTTCCCAGCCTAATTGCCACAGCTTCCACTGTGTTTGTAATGCAACAGGGGCCTTGCATTGAACTGATGGAATAAGACACTCTTTCTGTATACCAATGCAGATTCTTGACCTTCAGTGATGCTCTTAAGTGGTCCAACTGCTCACAGTAGACATTTGAATTGTGGTTTGGACCAGTTTAATAGCATGTAGTGGATGATACCCCTGTATCCCACCATAAATAAGGCATCACTACAAGAATGCCATCAGCCTTTTGCCAAGCAAACAAATGAAGCACATGCAGTGTAGCTAGTCACCATGTTCTTCTGTGACAACTTATGTGGAATCAGGTATCCAGTTTTGACACATAACCAACTTTTGCAGATGTCGAATGACAGAGAACTCGTATTCAGTAGGTGTGCCAATTTCCTAAATGTCCAACATGTCTTTTAGTTTCATCACAGTCATCATTCAACTCTGCTGGCCACTTTGAGATTCATTTCCGAGCTGAAAGTCATCTCTGGAACTTGTACTACTGGTAGCAAGTGTTTTTAGAGATGACTTTGTCCCCATAAGCTTTGCCCAGTTTACACAAATGCTCTTGAACACCTACACCATTTCTGAATTCATACTACATGATGGTGGGGCAGGGGTGGCTCAGTCGGTAGTGCACCAGGCTCGTAATCTGTAGTTCCCAGGTTCGAGTCCCAGCTGGGTCAGCGTTGAGATTTATCTCCGCAAAATTCAAAATTCCCTGCCCTGCCCACGGTCAGTAGGGGACACCGATGGGCTTGGAAAGGCCACCGTCTGTCGGATGGGATGTTAAGCCGTGGCCCCTTGTGCGGGAGAGACATACCCTGTGCACGTTAAAGAACATGCTGGATGGCCTTGACGGGAGACTACCATCTGTCTCCCAACAGCTGTTCCAGTGGGTCCCCTCCCCCAACCTTCTCTGAGCCTTCAGGGTCCTGATCTGGCCATTTAGCCCATGGTGTGCACTCAGAGTTAACCCAACAACCCAACCCAACATACTACATGATGGAATGAATACACACATTTTGTGCCAACATTGTAAAATGTCTGTTGTCACTTGTATGAACTAAATATAGGTATAGAACATTACATACAGGAGCTACACATACACTGTCTTTTACATTGTTTACAAGCACATTTCCTGACAATGGCAAATGTGTGGTTGATGTTTTTTCCCTTTACTTTTGCATCAATCTAATATTTTTTGCATAATTGTATCTAATAAAATCAACATTTGATTCATGAGTGGATTATTTTATTCATTCAATTTATTTTTGGGGATCAGATTCACCAAAAAACTGATCTGACAAAGATCAGATTTTTTGGAGACAGATTGTTGAAAGATGTTTAGATTTTCAGAAATCTGTAGTTACTAGTTTTGTAGAATTTTCTAGATATTTTAGGAAGAATTTTTATTCTGTTAATGGGCATAATTTGTCATTGATTATGAGGTTTTATGGAATATGTGAAAAGTTAGTTAACATAATGACAAAACTTTATAATAATACCTGAGTAATGTAAAAGCTGTTAATGCTTCAGCAGTACAACTGTAGTTGGGCATGCTGCATTTTGGCACATTGTCTATTTAGTTTTGGCATGATGATGTTATGAGAAACATTTTTCAAAGAGACCTTAGATCATTCAAAAATCTGAAAATATCTAGTGTAGAATATTTTTTTTTTTTGGAAAAAATGAGTTTTGCTAATCCACAGACTCCAGTGTGAATCTGAAGAGATGGGGGAACTGAGTCACATGGATTGACAAAACTCATATTTTCCACAAAAATTATTTATTGATTTAATGACTTTTATGTCAGCAGGTTAATCTGTGAATTTATTATTGATATCTAACCTAGATTATGCTGATAATTTGGTCCTCTTGACAAGTGATGTCCATGAGGTGAACTCTGTCATTAGAGCTGTGAATGACACTAGTAATAAAATAAGTTTGGTGATAATACCAGTAAAGCTAAAATGATTAAATTTGGCAAAATGGATAGTGCTCAGTTCTTTTAAGTGGTTTTGCTCTTACTCAAGTTTCTCAGTCTATGTTGGGAGTTGTATGACAGACACTGTCAATGTGTAAATAAAAATAAAAATTACCCCTCAAGCAAGTGCTCTCCATAGATTTCTGACAGGAGGTTGTCAGTATAATAGGCCATAGAGGATATCTGTGAGGAAAGCAAGACCTCAGTAGAAATGACAACACAAAAAAGAAACATCCATACCTTATCCTGGGCTCTAACCAAAATCTCTTTGACCAGTAGTCAAGAATGTTTACCATTCAGCCATAGGATAATGCAAATTAAACTGAATATCCATTTCTTCTAGAACTTTTAAGAATCTCTGTATGTGCAATGCATAATGTGATAGTAATATATGGTTTTCCACTAATAATATTATATACACTGCCCTGGAAAATTATTATGAACACTTGTATAATACTTTAAGATATGTATCATGGTATAGTTTCCAAATTTAAAATTTTTCAATAATCTGGACCTAGTTTATTGAAATGGGTATTGAAGCCTGCTATCGGCTATCTCTCAGTTGATGAACTGTAGAGTGTTTTGTCTCCCACATTTGCCATGATTGGTGGGTGTTTTTTTTAGACTATTGCTATTCTCCATACACTTGGGATATTCTGTCCCATGATTTTGCACAGGAGTGTTTACTGATGTTCCATCACCTCCATTATAGATATTTTTGCCCATCATGTTCCAATGATGAGCCCCCTTTCAAAACGTCAGATCAGCTTTTTTCCCCATGTTACACCAGACCTTGCTTTCCATCATGTCTTTGTGGTTTTTATAGGACTTTGTAGTGACATAGTGATGTTTTGTAGTGCATAGTGATGTAGAATACTTACATTAGTAACACATTTTGTATATGTGCGTGTCTCATGGTACATTGCACACAATGCAGTGTTCATAATAATTTGACTATGCAGTGTATATCTCCACCACAAATAAAATAAGTGATAGTTACTACTGAACAAGGAAATTCACAGCACATCTTTTTGATTTGACTAAGTGATTGATTGATTAGATGTTAGATGGTGTGTAACGTAACATCAGCTATGGAGGAGATTGATCGGCGGCCAGTAACTCAGTGGTCAGAGCACCTGACATGTCATCAGGAGGACATGGGTTCAGATCCCATCCAGCCCAAAGACTATTTTTCCTCTACACCCATCGCTCAATAGTGATTAAATACTTAGTGATAGTTACTACTGCTCTGCATAATCTACTACTCAGTTTATTTTACTGCATTTTTGCTGCTGTTTGTATTATTATTCTAGGACATCTTTTTGAAATGCTTTGACATTATTATTTCAGAACCACCATCAAGGTATTATCCTGACTGCCATTGTTCTGATGATAAGACTGGCTATGTCTGTGAGACATATTATACAGAACCTCCCAAATTCAAAGTTGTTACTAGTGATATCTTACTTGACATCAGTGGACAGAAAGAGCATGAATATTATTTGTATACTACTTCCATATATCGCCTTAGAAGGTAAGCTTATTTTTTGTTATTAAAGTTTATTGTATTCCACAATAGTGAAAATCATTATTTTAATGTTAATATCATTTATCACCTTTAGAATAAAGACTGAATGAACTTTCTAAATATAGAGGTTGCACATATTAGTATATTTTTAATGAGTACTTTGGACCATTTTCATTTAACTGCATTTATGAAACTAGTGAAAAACAAGGATTTGATGATACAGCTAACTGAATACAATGTCATGCAAATATTGAAAATCGTTTTAGGCACAACTTCCTTACTTTTAACATAAATGAAAAAAAATACCCCCTCAAGCAGCTGCTTGCCACAGAGGTCTGACAGGAGCCTATCAGTTTATATGCCATAGTAGAAGGCCTGAGAGGATGGCAGGACCTCAGCAGAAAAACAACACACACACACATGCCTTACCCAGGACTCGAACTCAGGTCCCTTAGATCAGTAGCCAAGCTTGCTAACCACTCAGCCATGGGATGGCGAAATAAATACCCCCTCAAGCAGCTGCTTGCCACAGAGATCTGACAGGAGCCTGTCAGTTTTGTGCTAAAGTAGAAGGTCTTGAGAGGATGGCAGGACCTCAGCAGAAAAACAACACATACATCCATGCCTTACCCGGGGCTTGAACCCAGGTCCCTTAGATCAGTAGCCAAGTACGCTAACCACTCGGCCACGGAGCAAAATTAATTTAACTTTTATTTAACTAAAAACTGTCAATAAATACTATTAGCAATGGAAACCAAAGATAAAAAAAAGTCTTAATATGTTCCATATTATACTTGAAAGACATTATTGCATTTGGGAGAGAGAGAAGTTGGAGACAAGACTAAATCATACTTGTATTTTGGATCTAAACCTAAGGAGTTTGACTAATTAGTTTTGTTTTGCCCCAATCTGATTAAGTGTAATAAATTATGCAATCAAATAGCATAATTCTGTTCATTATCTACCTAAGACACAATATAACATTTAACTAATGTGTTAGGTATCCATCAGCATCTGATACTTATGATTTCTGACTTTATTTCCATTAAACCTAAATCTTATAGAGGTAATAGAATATTTGGTAATATATTATCATATATATTTGGTAATCATATAGAGGTAATATAATTTTGCCTTATAGGCTCATCAAACAGAATTCTAACATTATATTACCAAAAGTGTTGAATACTTTCGTGTTATTTGATTGAAAAGTCACATTCAAAGCTCCCTAGCTTTGAAAAATAATCTTTTTATGAAAACAGTCATTAGAGATAAACTGTAGATCTCACTCATATCTTTCTAAATCTCAATTTTCATCAGTATTTAATATGTAAAGAGTTAATGATGCTGAAACACTTAACATTAAAAGCTACTCATATGTTCATCCTAAGTAACTCTTAAAAATTGACAGAAAACTGAAAGAACCATTACACCTCATAAAGTTGCCATTATTTTATCAAAACAAGAAAAAAATTGTTAAAAGTTATTATTTGTATTTTAATTATCTTTTGAGATAAATTTGTATTACAAGTATTATTACTAGGACAAAAATATAGAATGTAGCTTTCCATTAAAATAACAATGTGATTGCCATTCCTAAATACCAGTTTTCATCTTCACTATCTTGCTGTTTACTTTCTATCACATTTTATCAAGCTTTCAATTTCTAGTCACAGATTTTATCTTAACTCTCACAACTAAATTCTTCTGTAAAGTTTGAAATGTTTCTGAAAATTAAGTATTTTTGGTATTATAGTGTACAGACTGTGAAGTACTGCTCTAGATGGAAGCATTAAAAGTAATCACTAAACCAGACTTTTAATGTCTTTTTTATTCCACTACATTAAACCCTTTTCTCAACCACACAACCTCTTGAGAGCTTAAATATATTTTTTGTATGGCAGCCCCAAAAATCAGAGACTTGGACACCCCCCCCCCCCCCCTGTACTAACCAATGGAATTTTAGGGATACCACTGGTCAAGCATATTTAAAATATTTGAACACAAATCATGACACATTTCTTCTTTATTTACTCTACCTAGTGGTAATGGAATGGTCCATAATCTCATTATATGCCTTGCATCACTCCATGGAGTTCATGCTATACAGCATTATATAAATGTGCAATTTTTTTGTATAAAAAGTATATATATATATAGATGATGTAAAGGCAAACTTATAAATGATTTTTTGTTTTCCTTTCAGGTATGGTGCATTTTCATTTGGCTTGGTAAGAGACTATGTTCCTCCAAATTTTGGACAAAATGCACCTCCACTTTTCAGAAAAATTGCAGTTCGCAATGTTTCTAAGGTATTTGTATAATGATATCATCCATTATTTTACCTTTAATTGTTTTGTGCTAAAACAGTAATGTATAAATCCTTGAAAACTATATTTTTTTATCACAAAACATACAACAAAATACGTAGAATTTTAAAAGAGAAATTCCCATTTGAATATTTTTAATTATAAGTCATATAAAATTATATAAGTCACTTTAATAAAGGTCAACTTATAATGTTGACATTTTGAATTTAGTGTGAATTTTAATACACTATAAAAGATCCTTACTAAATTGTGATTGCCATTCCTAAATACCATTTTTCACCTTCACTATCTTGCTGTTTACTTTCTATCACATTTTATCAAGCTTTCAATTTCTAGTCGCAGATTTTATCTTAACTCTCACAACTAAATTCTTCTGTAAAGTTTGAAATGCTTCTGAAAATTAAGTATTTTTTTAATTGGAGAATTTTAGAAGCAATTAGAAAATAAGTATTAGTCTTTATTTTTTATTTTGCTATCTTCTGTCATTAAAACCTATTTTAGTATCTCTAGAATTTTTCTTATCATTCATTGCTTAATTTTTGAAATGTAAGACAGAAACCAAAGAGTTTTTTGGTTCTGTGTTAAATGCAGTGAAGCAGGGATACAGGGACAGCTAAATGGAGATATTTGTATCTGTAGGTGTGTTTTGGCAGCACCAGCTATTTGTGGTAACAACACTTTGGAGTATTATTGGATACACTTATGTTTGCTCAATTAATACAAATTTACATTTTCTTTAACTTTTGGTTTTTAATTTTATAGCCTTATTTATCATTATAGAATTTTTTGAGTAATGACTAAATCTTTGCCAGTTTTTCTGCTGAGGGGACTTTTACAAGTTGTTGGGGATATTTTTCTAACTCGATTTAGGCAATCAATCAATAATAAAGATACAGATATCTGTTGACATAGAATTCAGGAAATAATTTTGCTGGAAAAAAAATGAGTTAGCTGATTAATGAACTGGCTGTTGATAATTTAGGGAACAGAACACCTGGCATGTATCTGGAAAATGTGAGTTTGTATCCACTCATTGTGAAACTCATTTTTTTAGCAAAATTATTTCTCAATTTAGGCTAATTTATGGTGTACATTTAGTATGTATTAGAATACAGGGAATATTGGGGAGACATTCAGTCTCATATCACACTCAGAACCTACTGGCAGCTTTTGAAAGGTTTTTCTTTCCATCATTGTAATAATACTTTGATGGACTTAGCGATAATTTCAGTTAACAGTAATGCTTGCTGACTTACAGTGTTCATCATATTACATGTAAAATACCTTCCTACTATTGAGTTATATTGCACAATATTTCAACATATAATTATTCCACTTTTTCAGGTGTGGTACAATAACAAAGGCTACCATAGCATGGCTACTTATATTAACAGCTTGAATAATGCTATTTTGAGGGCAAATCTTCCAAAGCATATGGGAAATCCATCAGCATACGGTAAAGTGTAACTTTCTGTTAAATAAAAAGCTTTTTTAATATCTCTCTGCTTCTGTTCTTGAATAATTATAATATTATAAATTTTTAATATTTTAAAGCCAGTGTAAAGGTTTTAATCAGGAAAATTTTATGCTTAAAAAAAAATCTGAGTATTTTCATTTGACGTGAATATATGATGGTATAAAAAACATTTTTAATGCATTTTGTTTCATATGCAAAAGATCTTTAGGTATGCAAAGTTAAATATACTTAGTGTACTGATAAAATTTGTCTAAAATGTTTTACTGATTTAAATTTTTAACTTTTAATATTAATTTTCACAGTAATTATCTAATATTTCCTGTTACTTTACCTGTATTTAAGTAACATTTTAATATGAGAAAAATAAATTAAAAATAACTAATTCAAATGATATATCAATAGTAATATACAGAATTAACTATTAGCATAGAAATCGATAAATATTTGTGTAGAAAAATTTATTTTGCTGATGCATGGGACTTGAACCCACATCTCCCCTGATATATTGTTAAAAAAATCCTTTGTTTAATTTCATAAATCAATGCTTATAATGAAGTACATTTCATATTTAGTTCAGTATGAGCCTTAATTTCTGTGGGAGTATATGGAAATGATTGTCATAAATTTGTTTCAGTTTGTGAGCTATATCTAAGCAGTTAACTCAAAAAAAAAAGGCAAATAATATTGCAAATCATATTTTGTAATATAGAAAGTTATGCTTGCAGCAAAGGAGTAGCCATAGTAATCAGCAAATTATTTGCTCAACTTCAGTAGACATGGCTATCTGGACTAGAATTTTTGGGAACTATGTCCCTTAAATTTTCTGTTCTCACAGTTAAAATTTTAGAAATTAAGCCTTGGTTCAGTATGCTATAAAACTTTCAGTGGCTCTGTCAAGGAAATCTAACTTGGTTGCATCTGTAGACAAAACAGTAAATTGTCTTAACTTTCTTCAGAAATTACTCTGGTTGTGTGGGAACACCATTTTGACCATTTTCCCAAACAATTTTAAGTGATTTTCATCCTATGTCAGGGCAGAAGTAATATATTCCTAAAGCCGCCTTGGCTCACTTGGTATATATATATAGGTGGTTCAAGGTTGACCTAAACTTTTTTTTGTACAAAACATATAGGAATACACTTACCAAACTATGGGTCCTTCTCTAGGTACTCTTCCATAACATTAACAAACTTGTCCCATCTCCATGGAAGACTGTATTCTAGCCATGTAGAAGGATTTGGGTTGCTGTCATAGTCACTGTAGAACACTCTTGTGTAGTAGTTCATCTGTAGTGAATTTCTGTTAAATAAAAAGTTTTTTTTATTTTTTAATAAATGCTTCTCTACTAAATGCTCCTTAAGTGGGCCAAACAGGTAGAAATCACTTGAAGCCAAGTCAGGACTGTACGGGGATAGCTGAGTATTTCCCAGCCCATTGATGCCACAGCTGTAGTTGTCACAGGAGTGTGTGTGGCCTAGCATTGTCATACAATAGAATGACCTATTTCGACAATTTTCCTGGCCTCTTCTTGTGGGTGGCAGGTCAAAATTTCTCTTTTATGAGGGTAGCATACTACTGTACATTCATTATTGCTCCTGTCCAAGAAAATCCACCAGGAGTACCCCTTTTGCATCCCAGAACACAGTAGCCATTAGTTTTCCTGCAGATGACACTGGCTTGAATTTCTTTGGCTGTGTAGAACCTTTGTGGCCTCATTCACAGCTGGTTCACTTGGTTTTCTGGAGTAAAATAATGAACCCAAGTCTCATCACTGGTCACAATCTGCTGCACAAATGCATCTCCCTCAGACTTAAAGCAATGCAAAAGCTCTGTGCAAGTGGCAACACAAAACGACTTCTGATCAAATGTCAACACCTTTGGTACCCAACATGCACACACTTTTCTGAACAGCAGGTGCTCATTGATAATTTTTTCCACACTACCAAAACTGATGTTGACTATTGCAGCTATTCACGTACCCTCAACCTCCTGTTTTCCAAAATAACTGTTACACACAATCGATGTTCACTTTAATCACAGCAGTAGCCTATACATATCCATTCAGTTCACTTGCTACTCTTTCTAAGCCCTTGGAAAACTTGTTGTGCCAATTGTAGACACTTGCCTTTGAGAGCATTTTATCCCCACACTGTGCTTGCAATTTTCACAAAATTTCAGCAGGTTTCATCTTCTCCTTCACAAGAAATTTAATAATGCAATGCTGTTCCACACTCACTGACACCTTTACAGACTTTATGCTTCCCAGAATGCACCTCGCACACACCACGTGAACAAAACTGCTACTGGTGTGAAGGGGAGGTTCACATACATTTACTGTATGGATGCTGTTCCAATTGGTACAGAACATGGAGAGTTACAATAAAAAAATCTAGCCCAACCTTGAACCACTCTCATATAAAAACAGGAAACCTGTCCTACACATTGAAATTCTCTGAGGGCATTTATCACCTTTCTGGTCCTAAAAAACTTTTAGTTCTTCAGAAAAACCATGTAAACTGAAAGTCTTTCACCCTAGTTGATGGGGCGGGGGTGGCTCAGTCGGTAGCGCGCCAGGCTCGTAATATGTAGTTCCCAGGTTCGAGTCCCAGCTGGGTCAGCATTGAGATTTATCTCCGCAAAATTCCCCGCCCTGCCCACGGTCAGTAGGGGACACCGATGGGCTTGGAAAGGCCGTCGTCCGTCGGATGGCTGTGGTCCCGTGTGCGGGAGAGACATACCCTGTGCACGTTAAAGAACACGTTGGATGGCCTTGACGGGAGGCTACCATCTGTCTCCCAACAGCTGTTCCAGTGGGTCCCCTCCCCCAACCTTCTCTGAGTCTTCGGGGTCCATGTGACCTGGCCATTTAGCCCATGGTGTGCAAAAAAGTGCCACTCATAGGTAAAACAACCCAACCCAACCCTAGTTGATGAACTCTTTGACACACTGTTGCATTCTTTCTCGAGTTGATTTCAAAAGAAAAAGCAATTGAAATCCACTAATAAGTGGTGAACTGTCTCCTTATTGCATTCGAGATGGTTATTACACTTCCCTGAGCCTGACCTGCATCACTGATTAGTAGAAGGATTACCCCTAATGCCAATAATCGATCTTTTAAAGTATCCCATTACCTCCATACCTTTCTAGTTGAATTAAAATTAAAAATGCACTCTCTACTTCTCTTCACATTTCTTCTCATAATTTAGCATCATCAAATTTTTGTCCTTTTGTGCAGTTCTCTGAAGGCTTTGTACTCCAACAATCCATTTAAATTGAGATCTCACAGCTTATCTCTATATTTCTCTGTGCTATTCATCCAGCTAGTTGTAATACTCCTGTTACAAAACCACCAATGAAGAATTCCAGGGCATTTCTTACTGGTAAGAATAAATTTGCTGTAATAATTCACCTTTCTAAATCTCGACAAGCCCCTGATATGATACAAGCCCAATCTTAATTCCCTTCCAAGCAGTACGCTGATATGCTTAGATAGCCATGCAAAGATATTTCCACACTTAGATGACCTTATTTAAGTCGAGAACGTGTTGCCTTAACAACCAGTTTTCTTACAATCCTTTATTATAAAAATAGTATTCTGTGTTTCAAAATGTGTTTTACCAATGCTTTTTACTTAATTTTTTGGTTAGTTTCTTAGATCTAGCCCACAAATTGAAACAAATATATGCCTGTGGAAACATCGTTCTCATATATTCCCATTCTTACTCAACTTCAGTTGTAAACACATCAACTAAGTACCTATAATGGTAAGTTTTGGTGTGGTGATCCTAACAGAATACATGATATATCTTTGATGTGGTGGTCCTAACAGAATACATGATATATCTTTGATGTGGTGGTCCTAACAGAATACTACATCATATAAGGCCCTATCTAAAGACTCATTTACTGTTAATTAACATATAATAAGTCATATTCCTATGCAACCCATCAAGTGATCCCAATATATTTTTATACATATCCCAGCATTTGTAGTGTTGGTTATTCTCAAACCTTTAAGTATTTAACTATAGGTAGAATTCCCTATTGTTATTGCAACTACCAATGCCAAAAGGACATATCACCTCTGTACCAAAATAAGAATCAGCCTGAATTTTGGCACTGAAGTCACCCAGCACAAGAGGGTGTGGGTGGCTCAATCAGTAACATGCCAGGCTTGTAATCTGTATCCCAGGGTCGCATCCCAGCTAGGCAAGCATCGAGATTTATCTCCACAAAACTCCCGCCCTGCCCACCATCAGTAGGGGACACTGATGGACTTGGAAAGCCACCATCCATCGGATGAGACATTAAGCCATGTTCCCATGTGTGGGAGAGTCATACCCTATGCTTGTTAAAGAACATCTGGATGGTTCTTGATGGCAGGCTACCATCTGTCTTCCAACAGCTATTCAGTGGGTTCCCTCCCCTAACCTTCTCTAAGCCTTCAGGATCTTTGTGACCTGGCCATTTAGCCAATGGTTTGCAAAAAAGTGCCGCTCAGAGGTAAAACAATCCAACACCCAGCACAAGGGTAATATCTCCTTCACAGAATTCAAAATATCCTGAAGTTGTCTGTAAATCCCTGTTATTAACAGTTATGTAACTTGGGGATGGTATGAACTTTCACTGGGGAATGTGCACAACTTTCCTTCAAATTTATGTCAAGCGAACACTTATAGGCTATTATTTCTGCAGTACAATTAATTCTTGCTAATATATATATGTTCCAAATTAATATGAATAACATTTGTATTGCATTTTTTTATCTAATACTCTAAGAAAACACTAATGAATTCATTTTGTACTAGGTATAACTGTCATTAACCATCCCATGACTGATACATCATACCTACTGTCTAAAGACCAAATGTAAGAATTTTTCCTCTTATTCTTTTTTACTAAATATCATTTTCAATTTTCATATGGAAATTATTTCTGATGAATTCATTGTTGATGAATATTTTTTCCCTGCATATTCAGTAAGAATTAATAAAAGTCTAACAAATAACAACTAATTTGGAAAGTAAAATTAAAAAGTGCTAAATGAATTTATCACTTTCTCACATTGTTTAAATTCTCCATGTGCCTTTGTAATATCTTCTGGTTCAACAAAATTTGCAACAATCATATTGAATTTGCCTTATTCTTGAATTTTGAAATGTGTCTGCCTACAACAATACCAGCATTTAATGTCGAATAGAAAAAATGTTTATGTATTTACTTATTATTCTTAAATTTTTATTATTTCCATTAATGTATATTACTTAATATAAGGAAATATTTTAACTACAAGTAGATTTGTAATGTAGACTGAAACACCTTAATGTATAACAGTGATAAGGATGACTTTTTGGAATTGGGGAAGCAATTTCTAATAGCAGCACTGATATTGGAATTCCATTTTCGGTACATTGGTCTCAAATCTTTAAGCAATCAATCAACAGTAAATACAGAGGGTGTTCAAAAAGTTCTTGATACATATTTGTAGATTTGCATTCGTTCCTTTGAGGTTAGCAAGTTATGACTTGTTTGAAAGCTTGTCTAAACTAGTCGTTTCATGTTAAAAACAAAGGTCATATCATAATTTCTCTCTTTGCTGGTGGCAATTCAAGTTCAGTCTGCAAAATCTGGGGATTGTTTCTATGGAGCTTACTAAATATTAAACTAAAGATTACTGCAGATGGAAAGATTTTACATTTTCACAAAGCTTCAGCTTGGGAATGATGCAAAAAGAAAAACAAACATGCCGATTCATCACAAGTATATGGGGTTTATATGGCACTGTTAGAGTATGGATGTACAAATTCAGAGAAGGACAGAGAGCTTCAAAAACTTACTTCATGCAGGAAGATCAAAGGAAGCTGTTAATGAGAGAACCATCACTGCTGTTTCATGAACTCATTAAGGAAAATCACATGTCACTGTTCAGGTAATAAGTTTAGATGTTAGTGTATCAATTGGTGGTTTGGAAATAATTATTTATCAACATTTAAAATTACAAAAGATCTGTGCCAAATATCTACCCCACGAACTGACAGAACAGCAAAAAGGTGCTAGAGTCTACTCATGCAAGGAGATGATGACAATGTTTGAACTTAATGTCCCCAAATGATTTGACATTGACAAAAGACATTGTCACAGGTGATGAGATATGGCTTTATTACTATACAACTCCCAGAAAGATCAACAACTATGTTTGGGTTGTGGAAGATGAACCGCATCCCCAAATCCTCCCACAACACTTTCACTCAAGGAAGAGGATTTTGACAATTTTTTTCATTTCCCAAGGAGTGGTAGCTGTTGACACCTTAACTGAAAAAATTATTATAAATGGCCAATATACACCAACATTGCTTTTCCCAAAATGGTTAAGGGGATGAAGGAGCAGCATCCAACAAAGGCATGTCAAGGGTTCTTCTTAATTACCATTAAGTGATAGTGCTCACAAAATCCAGCAAGTTACAGCCTATCTGGAGCAGGAAAAAATCGAACAGCTACCCCATCCTGCATATTCACCTGATCTTGCACTATGCGATTTTTGGTTGTTTCAAAAAATTTAAAAGGAACTTTCTGGAAAGCCACTTTCAGGGGTGCAAGACTTTGCAAAATGCATTCACTCAGAGTTGTCGAGTGTTCTCCAACAGGAATACCACCAAGCATTTGAGAATTGGTGCAGATGTCTGAAAGTTTGCATAGATGCTACAGGGGAGTACTTTGAAGGACAGTAAAAGTTTTGTTGAGGTAAGTGCAGTTTTTTTTGTTCTGCAGATGCATGTCAAGAACTTTTTGAATGCCCCTCATACAGATTTACCTGTTGACATAGAAGTCAATAAATCAAAATATAGTTTCGTGAAAAACATGACTTTTTCTGATGCACTGGACATGAACCCCAATCTCTACAGATTCATACTAGAATGTTCTAACCTCTAAACTAGCACTGGCTCTATCATTTATTCACTAATGTGACTTATAAATCTTCCCAAACTTCCAGCATTGGATGGGACGTTAAGCCATGGCCACGTGCGGGACAGCCATACCCTGTGCATGTTAAAGAACATGCTGAATGGCCTTGACAGGAGGCTACCATCTGTCTCCCAACAGCTGTTCCAGTGGGTTCCCTCCCCCAACCTTCTCTGAGCCTTCAGGGTTCATGTGACCTGGCCATTTAGCAATGGTGTGCAAAAAAGTGCCACTCAGAGGTAAAACAACCCAAATTCCCAAACTTCTGGCTCTATCATTTATCCCCTAATGTGACTTATAAATCTTCCCAAACTTGTCACCAATGGTGCCACCTATGATCAGGGAAGGCAACTTCTTTCTCTGGGGTTGCTCTGAATAAGATGTAATTGTGCATCAGCAAAACTATTTTTTCCACAAAACTATTTATATCTTTGAGTTTTGGTAGCTGTAGTTTTTTGTACTCTTTTAATAATTGCAATCTGTTTAAATAAACAGTTTTTTCCCTTTTAAATATGATATTCATATCTTACAGTAATAATGATCATAACACTTTTCAAGAAAAATGGAAATAAAATAATTAAAACCAGTATTTAAAAAAGCAAAATTAAGAATAAAGATTCGTGATTGATTAAAATTATTAAAAAAACCTTGGTTTGACTCCTGGATAAAAATATGTTTGTTTTTTTTAAAGTATGATTTCTTTCTACTGAAGTCTCACCTTCCTTACAAACTTTTCTATGGACATAACATATTGATTCACTCTTGTTGGACCTCCTTAGCAGTTGGTGCTTGGGGAGTAAATTTTCCAATACACCTTTACTTTGATGTCAACAGCTTTATGTTTTTAAATTGTAAGCATTGCTTTTCTTATTTCCATGTTTTTTTGCTGCTAATTCCTAATGAACACTATTAAATGGAATAAATATTAGTTTGCAAGATAAAATATTGAAATTTATTATATTAGAGTGGTTGTTTTTTTTTTAATGATAGTTTTGAACATTTATATCTATATACTCTTTCTTAGTACTCTAATGATTGGTATGTCTGATGCATTATAACATTGACAACATGAGTGCCAGAGAGGGATATGCAAGAGATTTTGCACATTGATACCCTAGAATATTCTTATCATACTTTTTTTACACTAACTCTCAACTTTAGAACAGTTTATTGTAACAGAAAGCTTCTTCTATAATTTGAAATTTAGAAATTGAAGGTTTTAATTATGTGGTATAAGATCAAGTAATTAAACTGTTTAGCATTTTATGTTTTGTATAAAAATTAGTCTACTGAAATAAATATGTAAATAGTTATATAAAGTAACTGCATTTTTTAAAATTTTTTATTAAGTTTCCCTATTTATTTTGTAGCCTTCAAGGCACTGATGTTCTGATAGCCATATTCATCATAGTTGCCATGTCTTTTGTACCTGCAAGTTTTGTTTTATTCTTAGTATATGAACGGTACACCAAGGCAAAACATTTGCAATTTGTTAGTGGTGTTAATGCTGTGATATACTGGGTTGCCAACTACTTTTGGGATATGGTAAGTATATTACTTAAACACTGCTTTGATTTTTGTCTACTTCATAAGTTACAATGTTCTTAATCATTATTAGTTCTTTAATTACTTCATAACTCAAATTGCTCTAAGATAGTGTTCCACAACACCTGGGCCAGCATTGTGATTTATCTTTGCAAAACTCCTCACCTGCCCTCGGTCAGCAGGGGATACTGATGGGCCTGGAAAGGCTGCCATCTGTCAGATGGGACATTTCACCATTCACTTTTACATTCCATAACCAGTTTAATTTATTTACGTTATAATTATTATTTTGGGGCCTTCATTTTCTTTGAACCATCACCTCTCTCTAACCATTAGTAAGTTACTAATTGCCCAACTCTTCTTGATTAACAGCCACTAACAGCAGACGTCAAAGTCACCACTTACTTCATCATTGATGCATGATCTCATATGCAAATGTTGCTCACAGGTGGGATGCTAGACACATGTCACATTTGACTTAAACCAGTGTGGAGCTAAGAGACAGTTAGTAGAGTGGAGAGGAGGAGAGGTTAGTAGAGAGGAGTAGAGTGAAGAAGAGAAGAGTTTTGAGATAGGGGGGAGTAGTAGTAAGAAGAAGAGAAGAGTTTTGAGAGAGGTAGGAGAAGTTGGAGGAGGAGAGTGATGTAGTTTGTAGAAGAGTCAGTATATGAAGTATTTGGTGAGTTAATACTCAAATAAAACTTTTATATTTTAAGAAATGCATATGACTTCATTTTTTTTTCTCTTGAGCAGAGATAAGTTTAGTGTAGTGTTATTGGTTTAGTGTTTTTTTTTTTATCTTACACTTGTTCTAGTAAAGAACCCTAATTTATTTTTTCACAAGATTATTTGCCTGGTGCCTAAATTACAAGCTATCTGACAGTTTAAAATAACATACTTTGGAGTGTTACACCATGTGTGGAGAGCCATGTGCATGTTAAAGAACATTCTGGATGGCCTTGATGGAAAGCAGCCATGACAGCTACACATGTGCTCTTAAACTGCCCTCACTATCAGACAGAATGAAATATCTTATTTAAAGGCATTAAAGAATATGGAAATCAGAACTTCACATTAAGCAGTCTACTAAACCACAATTCTATTCACCTTCAAAGGAAAATATACAAGAAAGTACTTAATTTCCTAAAAACTACAAATTTATACAATAGAATATGAGAAATAACCCACTGGTTATACTGATTACAAAGGAAATGTCTCAAAGATGAACTTCAAACCAAAATAAAGAAATCAGCACAATAATAATAATGAGCAGGATATATTCTACTGGACTAAATCAAACTCTTGTAACTACCTCCACAAATGGACTAAACATTTTTCTTTGCTAAAATAATACCTAAAAGAATATTGTGAATTGGACTTTACTCATCAACTCTGTAAATGTAAAAGTTGAAATGCATATGTTCAACCTTATGAATCAGAAGTAACCTTGTTGATGTTGAAGACATCATTTAGAGCAGAGGTTCCCAAACTTATTTGTCCTACCACCCCTTTTTCAGAAAAAAAATTACTCAGCACCCCCCTGGAAATCTACCTTCTTTAAGCACACAAACAGAAAGATGCAGTGACAAATTTGCGTTCTTTTATGTATCTATATTTCTACCTACATCGTACAACATAATAAAGAAAGATGTTGTTGTAAATAAGACACATTGAAGCTTGAAATTATAAAATTATTTATTAAAATCAACCATAATAACATTTGCATTATACACAGAAAATTAAGATAATGAAGGATAATTTTATGTGTTTATTTTGAAAATAAAGTAATCACTACGACTTGAACTCTATGTTACACAACAGATGAAACATGTACGAACGGTTTTTCAAAATTTTCTAATCTTCCCTTTTTTTTTATGCTTCCACCCCCACCTCCAATTGCACCCAAGGCTACTACTGACCCCCTGGATCGTTCCAGTGCCCCCCCCCCCCCCAGGGGGTGGTATTGCCCACTTTGGGAAACATTGATTTAGAGTAACATTGTGAACTGGAATTTTTTTTTAAACAAAAAATGAAATCTGTATATATATTTATACATGTTGTTTAACAGCAGCCCTGCTAGACCTAACATTGACACACAGTGAACGTTCTTAATCAACACCAGATCCTCGACCAGAATAATAATAGTTTTCCTCAACCTCTATTGAAGGTACAAAATATAACTTCTTTTAGGAAATTCTCTGTAACTTCCATCATTCTTAATATTCTCCCTTAGTGATACCTGAAATATATATATATATATCTGGGAGCATTTGCTATGAGATGGTAGACAATGACTTCCCAAAGATTGATTGATGATGATGATATCACATCTCCTAAAGCTGTCCAATGGGTCCCCTCCCCAAACCTTCTCCAAGTCCTTGATGTCCTTGTGACCTGTTCATTTAGCTCATTGTGTGCAAAAAAGTGCTGCTCAGAGGTAAAACAACCCAACCTGTGTTCCACAACATTTTAGGTCTGTGGCAGCATCCTTGTTTTACATGTTCACTTGGAGAAACATGTATTTAAGTAAGGCATGAGAGCAAAGGAGGATCATCAGGAAAAGTACAAACCCTTCCCTAAAGATTTGTGCTGCACTTGGGACCTCCCCACAGCACACTGTTTAAGCAATGCTTTCTGATTTCTAAATAAAGTGAAACCTGTTTAATCTGGATATCATTTTGAGATCGGCAGAAAGTGCCATATTAGACAGGTGTTCACAGTACAAAGGATATATCATAAGCAACATTTGTAGCATAAAGTAGAAACTTGAACAGATTATAAATTCAATATCTATAATTCTACAGCATTTTATTAAACTACTCATGGCTTTTGGTGTTTTCTTTGCAACTGCCATTCCTTTGAAACTGACTTCTTCAAAAGCTGGCTGTAGTTAATGAAGCTGGTCAAGAAAACTTAGTTCTTTATAAATAACATGTATCTCCAATTTTGTCCAATCATAGAATTTACATTTCTAGTCACCAAGCAGGTAAGTAGACAAGTAATCTGTCAGAGTCAGTTTCATTAAAACAAATCAAAATATATTATCAAGACATATAATTCAAGAAATCAATATTGGTTCATTGTTAGTTTTCATCTAATGTAGGTTTACAGATCAGTTACCTTCTTAATTATTGTTTATAACTCATATTCAAATTTTCTATGTAGTACAATATGCTTTAGAGCCCATCCATAGTAAATACACAGATTATCAGTAGATATAGAATTCAACAATTATTCATCTGAAAAAAATTATTGTTGGTGGAACTCAAACCACAATTCCCTAGATACATGACAGAGTGCTCTAACAAGGTAAACCACACATCAGATGACAAATAATTCTAGAATATGACTCTATTTTTATTTAGACAACACACTTGTTAGAGTTTATTTCACCAAACAGTACTCAACCACAGACACAATAAGGTAATGCTTAACTGGCATCATATTCCCTGCAGTATCTTAACTAACACTGTACTGTTGTGGAAGCCAAGACTTCTCTGTATAAAATTTATATTATACGCTTTGATAGTTAAGTGTAGTTCTAATACATTATCAATAAAATGGAGTTTGTCAAGAATATCAGTTGCACTGACCTCCTGTTATATAAATATATCTGCTCTGCAAAGAATTGACTACAACTCCATTGATAATATTGAAATTTGTAGTTGATTGAATTATACAGAGTATGCAAGCAACATCTATGAACTGTTGTGTATATGCAAATATTATAGTACTCAACTTACTTACATCAGTACCAGCAAGAATTATTAATATCTTCTAATTTTAGCACCTACGATTGCAACCTGTGATGTGCACCTTGATGAGCAACCCATAAGGTTGTACAATATTTTTAGTCATAACATATTTTTAAATTGATTTTAATCTGCATTACCATTTTAAAAATCAGCAAAAATGTGCCTTTAGTTTTCAAGATAATGCTCTTATTATTCTACATTTTCTCCCGCACAATTACTTGCATATTTTTCTGCACACCACCCATATAATTGCAGGCCATATTTTATGGCTGCTTCAGCTAATCCATATATGTTACCAATAACATATTCAAAGTAACCTAAATTAAATAATTGTTCTAAGAAGCATTTATTTTAAACTTAACTAGAACTTGTTACTTCATAGCATTAAAGTTTTATAAAGTTCTCTGTGTTCAATAACATTAAAAACGAAACTTTTGGAAGAATTTTAAATTAATAAATATTTTGTGGAAAAAATTTTGCCAACATATGGGACTTGAAACCACATCTCTCCAGAAACATGCCAGAGTATTCTTACCGAATGAACTAATGCCCGCTCATCTTTTTTCCACTAAGACTAAACTTTTCACTGATGATTTTTGGTGCCAACCATTGGCACCATTTATGATCAATGGGTGGCAATTATTTATTTTTATGTTGCGCTGAGTAAGATGGAAATAATAGTCTCTTCATGCTATTTAGCATTACTGATGATTTAAACGTAGGTGACAATCACAGCGTTACCTGGGTGACATTTTAACATCAATGTATCAATAAATGTTTTGTGGAAAAACTTTTTCCCACAAAGTATTTATTAATATATATTGACATTAAAATGTCACCCAGGTAATGCTGTAATTGTGACCTATGTTTGAATTTTACATTTAAAAATTCTTATACCAATTGACAATTGTAATTTTAAAATTCTTTTGAAGGTTAAACTTCATAATAGTTCACAAAGAACTTTTCATGAGAATTTCTATTTAAAACTGAATTATCTTTCATGTTTTTATCATCATTGTTCATGAAACCTATTCCTCTATTATATTAAAAAAATTACAGCTATCATCAATAGTGAACATCTCAAAACTAAGCATCATATCAAATAACCATATGCAAACATTATTGAGAGAGACATTTAAAAAACAATACCAATTAAATAAATACACTTTATTTATTAAATTGCAGCAATAATTTTTAATCGTGATTTTTTTTTCAATTTAGTAACCATCAAATGCTCAATGTTGTTTGCAGTTTAATAACAGTTTTAATTATATACCAGTGGACCTTAGTTATAGCGCTGCTCGCTATACCACGCACTCGGTTATAGCGTGGGCGATGTTCGCGATAAGTTATAGATAGTGTCTGTTTTTACATATTTTCAAGCGTACCTTATGTACATAAATAAAATAATAAATATATGTACTTATTAAGATGTATAACTATGTTATGTGAATTTTAATAAAACACTTAATAAATAAATTGGTTTTTTTATTAAAATACATAATATATATATAGTTGATGGGATGTTTCAGTATATAGCTCAAATCGTTCTGAGTAAATTTATTGTGTCGCCACTGCGCCGCTCGGTATAACGCGGTTCACCTTATAACGCGGGTGTTGTTTCCCACCCGACATGCGTGTTATATCGGGGGTCCACTGTACTTTATTAAACAGTTTTAATTATATACTTTATTATAAAATTGTTTCTCCTAGGTAAATTTTGTTAGTGATGAATATACTCTTTGTTTAACAGTGCAGTTATGTTGTACCTGCAACATGCTGTGTGCTCATTCTTCTCATCTTTGATATTCCTGCCTACACATCACACAAAAATTTTCCAGCTGTGGTCTCTCTTTTCCTTATATATGGGTAAGCTTACTTATTTTAAATATTATGAATTAACCTTTTCATTTATAAGATTACCAAAGTGAAATGCTAAAAGCAATTTTTTTATAATTCTTATAACAAGTGTAAGTTTCAGTTCAGTAATATTAAAATTTTACTATTTAAGTTCGGGCAAGAGTTGGCTCAATTGGTAGTGTGCCAGGCTTGTAATCTCTAATTCCCAGGTTCGAGTCTCACCCATGTCAGTGTTGTGATTTGGCTCTACTAAACCCCTACCCTGTCCTTGGTCAGTAGAGAACACCAGTGGGCTAGGAAAGACTGCTGTCCATTGAATGGAATGTAAAGCATTGACCTTTTGTCACAGAGTCATACCCTGTGCACATTACAGAACATGTTGTATGGGAGGCTGTCATCTGTCCTAACACCTGTCCAGTGGGTCCCCTTCCCCCAACTTTCTCTGAGCCTTTGATGTCCTTGTGGCCTTGCCATTTATGCCATTGTGTGCAAAAAAGGCCACTCGGAGATAAAGCAACCTAACTATTTAAATCAGTAAAACATTTGTTTTATGTAGCACATAAATCAAATCATCAGGTACTGTGATGGTTCACCCATTTACATTTACTTTTCCTTAACCAGTTTTATTTATGCTATAATTATTATTTTGGGGCTTTTCTTTAAGTTCAATAATCATTTTTCCTTCACCCATACTGCTAAAGGATTTGCACATGCACAACTCCGCTTTTTGATTGACAGTCACTAATGCACACCAAAGGCCCCCCCCCCCTTCTTGTGCCATTTTATGCAAATGGGCTTTCCCAGCATGCAACACACACATCAATTGCACACCATGTGTAATATAAGTGACATTAGATCATGAGTTGTTAGTAGTCAGGACATTAGAATGTTAGAGGAGAGCTCAGTGTGAGAGCTCAGTTGGAGCAGAATTGCTCAGATATTTTTGTAGAAGGAAGTTTCACTTTGATGAGTTTAGATTTTTGGAAATAAATGTTATTTGTTTTATGAAATAGTTTTTGACTTCCTAATTTTTTTTCTCTTGAGCAGAATTTGGTATTTTGTCTAGAATTAACTTTAATGATTGACAATCTTCTGATTTAAATTCTTTTCTGCTGAATAATGCAACTCATACTAAAAGAAACCTCATTTAACTTTATCAGCAAAATTAATTGTCCACCACCTGAGCTATCTGGAAATTAATAACATAGCATTTTGGATCAGTTGCAAGGTCCATAGAAAAGAAAGCGGCATTTTGGAGCGTTACAGTAGTTTTAAAATATACATTATTTTCATATATTACTATGAGTTGGGTTGTTGTTTTTACCTCTGAGAGGCACTTTTTTTGCACACAACAGCTAAATGGTCAGGTCACAAAGCTCAGAGAAGGTTGGGAGAGGGAACCCACTGGAATAGCTGTTGTGAGAGAGATTGCAGCCTCCCATCAAGGCCATTCAGCATGTTCTTTAATGTGCACAGGGTATGGCTCTCCCACACATGGGGCCATGGCTTAACATCCCATCTGATGGATGGTGCCCTTTCCAAGCCCATCATATTACTGTGAAAACAAAAATGTAGCATTTATAATAAATTTTGTTAGATATGTAAGATCTCAACCAAATTGTGAGTTCATTGCCAGCATGATATTCTAATATTATAGAATTATTTGTAATGCAAAATCATGACCAAGCAATTGCAGACATATAATATGGCACAGGCAAAATAGTAAGATGATTTCAGTGTTGTAATGGACAGCTTCTAATTTGATGTTCTTCACCTCAGTGGCTATATTGCCATATAACAGAATGCAGCAGTAGGCCTACTAAAAGGACAGATAAGAAAAAACAGACATTCATAAATTATTTTACCATGCATATTTATATCAGCAATTTACTACAATAATAAATAGAAACTTTCCCTAGGTATTCCTATAAAAGAACATTATTATTTGCAACAATTAAATGCCATTATGTATCATTTAGAACTGGTATACTTGACCAACATTTCTACTTTTGTAGGCTGGGTTGACTTGGTAGTGCCAAGTTCATAATTCAGGTTCGAGTCCCACCTGGACCAGCATTGAGATTTATCTCCTCAAAACTACCTGCCCTGCCCTCAGTCAGTAGGTACACCACATTTAAGTGGAGGTTTTGTGGGAAAGCTATGCCTTGTGCACATTAAAGGACATGCTGGATGACCTTTATGAGATACTACCATCTGTCATACTTGATCAACATTCCCACTGTAGGAGTGGTTCAGTTGGCATTGTGCCAAGCTCTTATTCTGTAGCTGTCCAGTGTGTTCTCTCTCCCCAACCTTCTCTGATCCCTTGAGATCCTTGTGACCTGGCCATTTAGCCCATTGTGTACAAAAAATGCCACTCAGAGGTAAAACAACCCAGCACTACCTTTGTAGTCAGAACTGATAACTCATTGCCAGATTCATAGTAATAATTTCATGTACATGACAATTCTCCACCTTATCAGAAAGTTTTAAGTTCAGTCGTGCAATAGATTTTCTTATCCTGGAACTTATACATGCCAAAATGTTTGGTTCATCCACAGGTAAAGGCATATTTACAGTTTCTTTTGTATTTGGCACACTGCAATTATTTGTCTCTTCTTGAGAAGTAATACTAGCCTTGGTATCTTCTGATGTAGCAGTACATCAGTCATCAACAATACATACAATAATCAAGGCTATCACTGCAGGAACATGCTCAGGATTTAATTTTGGGAAGGGTCAGAGAATGAAACCAGTAGAGTTTCCCAATTACTAATATACTCCACTGGATAGAAAAGGTTAAAATGATATTCTGTATGGAATAAATTTTATAGTTGTTTCTTTTAGTGATCTATTGTTAATGTTGGACATATAACATGGGGCTAAAATAAAATTATACAAATACATCTGTCTTGAATTTCAAAGCAGGCGGACAAGTTTGAGAGTTCATTATAAGGCAATAGGATTTTGGGGGTGGAGGGGAATACACTGACCCCTGGCTTGAGCCATTCATATTTTTTAATACATCACATTGTTATTACTATCAAATTATTATATATAATAGCCTTACTATTATTATTGATTCAATATCTGCTTAAAAATTGCTTACCATGATTTTCTAAATATTTAACTCATAATAAATAGGCACTTTAGCGTCGATTTAAATTTTAGAGGAAAAATTGTCTTGAGCCGGGTGGGATACGAACCCACGACCTCCTGATAACCTGTCAGGTGCTCTGGACTTCTGAGCTACCAGCCGCCGATCAAGATCTCCTCTAACTAGCGCTATGAACATTCCTTTTATGTTTCATATAAGTGCTGTTCAGGCAATATTTCTAGCCAAAAGCAGCATTTATATTAGCCAATAGATGGAAGCATGTATGACAAGTATGCAGATATAAATAATAATGAAATAGGCTCGACATATTTCAAATCCAACTCATAATAAATAGGCACTTTAGCATCGATTTAAATTTTAGAGGAAAAATTGTCTCGAGCTGGGTGGGATACGAACCCACGACCTCCTGATAACATGTCAGGTGCTCTGGACCGCTGAGCTACCGGCTGCCAATCAAGATCTCCTCTAACTAGTGCTATGAACATTCCTTTTATGTTTCATATAAGCATTGTTCAGGTAATATTTCTAGCCACAAGTGGCATTTATATTAGCCAATAGATGGAAGCATGTATGACAAGTAGGCAGATATAAATAATTAATGAAATAGGCTCGACGTATTTCAAATCAACTCATAATAAATAGGCACTTTAGCATCGTTTTAAATTTTAGAGGAAAAATTGTCTTGAGCCAGGTGGAATATGAACCCACGACCTCCTGATAACATGTCAGGTGCTCTGGACTGCTGAGCTACCAGCTGCCGATCAAGATCTCCTGTAACTAGTGCTATAAACATTCCTTTTATGTTTCATATAAGCATTGTTCAGGCAATATTTCTAGCCACAAGTGGCATTTATATTAGCCAATAGATGGAAGCATGTACAACAAGTATGCAGATAATCAACTCATAATAAATAGGCACTTTAGCGTCAATTTAAATTTTAGAGGAAAAATTGTCTTGAGCCGGGTGGGATACCTGACATGTTTTCAGATAGCCAGAGCACTTGACGTATTATCAGGAGGTCGTGGGTTCGTATCCCACCCGGCTCAAGACAGTTTTTCCTCTAAAATTTAAATTGATGCTAAAGTGCCTATTTATTATGAGTTGATTTGAAATACGTCGAGCCTATTTTATTAATTATTTATATCTGCATACTTATCATACATGCTTCCATCTATTGGCTAATATAAATGCCGCTTGTGGCTAGAAATATTGCCTGAACAGCGCTTATATGAAACATAAAAGGAATGTCCATAGCGCTAGTTAGAGGAGATCTTGATCGGCAGCCGGTAGCTCAGCGATCCAGAACACTTGACATGTTATCAGGAGGTCGTGGGTTCATATCCCACCTGGCTCAAGACAATTTTTACTCTAAAATTTAAATCGACGCTAAAGTGCCTATTTATTATGAGTTGATTTGAAATACATCGAGCCTATTTCATTAATTATTTATTAAAATGTTTAAAAGGTAGTCCCAGTTAGATTGTTTGCCCAAGAGCCCTTGCTAACTCTTGACACCACTGTCAATCACTAAATTACTATTAGCTTCTTTGGCACTGACATTAATAGTTGTACTATCTGACAATGAATTTGTTTTCCTTATTTGCAATTGGCTTCTCCATAGTTGGTCTGTGTGGCACTTATATTGACAGTAATTAATCAGGGCTAACTCCTGTAGTAACTTTAAAAGTTTTCCTATGTTGTAAAAGGAAAGTAGCAAGTTTAAGTTCCAGTGATTCTTATTCTATCATCGATTTGAATAATGCATTCTTAATTGTTTGCATATAACCATTTAGCTTGACGATTTGTAGCAGAATGAGATGGTACTATGAACTTATGAAAGATATCATTTCTGTAAAGAAATGATACATTTAATTTGTAAACTACAAATTGTGGACCCTTATCACTGATTAATAAAATTTGCAGCCCATGCTTTGTTTATGTCTTTTAAAGCATCAGTTGTCTTCTCTGTAGTAGTTGAATTAAGTATGGCTGTCTCTATCCACTTTGAGTGAATATAATATTAAAACAAGTAAACTTTTCCATGAATGAGTCATGAAAGTATATATATTGTCATGAGCATTTTGAAATTCACATGGGTGTACAATAACTTTTGGTGGTTCTCACCTATTTTCACAAGAATAACAGTTCTTTGAAATTTTTTTATGTTTTCTGTCAGTATTGAGCTGCCATGCATAACTTTGGCATAATGCTTTCAGTTTTACAATACAATGTCTAGGATACAGTTCATTCAGTGAAGAATGGTCTTTTGTAATGTAAGAAGTTACAACTCTAACACCTCACATATTAGATTCTTGTTCAAATGTAAACACTTACTCACACCTTGTTAATTCCAGCATTTTAGTTGGAATTTTCATTAAAAGTACCATTCTTTAAACTATTATTAACATTATGTAAAAATTTAATACTTAGCAGTTTCACAAAAAGTTTAAATACTCAAAGAATATTGTTGAAAATTGAGATTTGAATACAGTTGATTGAAATTATCCTCAGCCATTTTCCCCATAAAATGCTTATTTTAGATGTTATAGATTTTAGAAAATATTGGTCTGTAAATGGTAGCTAGGCATAAACTGGAAGGAGAGCTGTGTACCAATCCCTAGCGATGATGCACAGAACTGGCCAGGTCTAGCACCTAATGTCCGACCCCACCTTCTCGTGGTGCAGACCGTTAGTACCTTTCAAAAGAGATATTCTCTTTTGGAAGGGAACGGAAGGGGAGGGCTCCCAGTTCAGTATGGTCTACTGATCTGGTCATCTATGGCCATTTTTTTCTTTTTTTTCAACCCTGCTGAGGAGTGGTCAACTTCACAGGGTCCTAGTGTTGAACATTTATACCTACTAGACTGGACTTGTTTATGGATTTGAGTTTGATTATGGATCCTGGACTTGCTGCACTGGTGGGCCTCTGTTGAGGGAGAATCTGCTGCTGAGTTTTCTGTTTGCTTCTGGGTTGCCAGCCCTAAGTGAACAGAGGCATGGGATACCTTATATCACCTGGTGGATAATCATGATCAGAGGCCATCGCAGGTATCTGAACCTCATTTAGCTAGTTGGGCATCATCAAGCCTAAACTAGAGTAATGTGTCTCAGGCAGACCATATGGCTCTTCAAAAAGTCCACTTGAGAAGGTGGTGCCTGATGTTCCTACCAGCATCGGTGACTTCAGCCTTTAGCAGAGGGGGAACAGGTCTTTGTCCCATGTCTGCGATCAGGGGGCTGTTTGATATTGTTGGCCCTACCAATCTCAATAAACCTAATTTCTTTAAAAATCCTACTAATTATTTTCTCTCTGCAGGAACTTGGAATGTGAGGACATTACATAGAGATTATTCTCTTGATGTCCTCATGCAGGAATTCCAGTGCTATAACCTAGATATTCTAGGCTTGCAAGAGACCAGATGGACAGGTAAAGGTGAGATACTTAAAAATAACTTTAAATTTCTCTTTACAGGGAGGGAGGATGGAAAGCATCACCAAGGCGTGTGTCTGCTGCTCAGCAGATATGCTAGTGATGCTCTTCTAGGATATGAGTGCATTAATGAAAGGTTTCTTACAGCAAAATTTCAGACAAGCATTAAAGTCTTGAATATTATCTGCTGTTATGCCCCCACTGAGGATGCCAATGAGGATGAGAAGGATAGGTTTTACGGACAACTTCAGGATGTTTTGAATTCTGTCAAGAAAGGAGATATTACCCTTGTTCTAGGTGACTTCAATGTCAAAGTTGGTACTGACTCTGACCTTTGGGGAGGGGTGATAGGCCCTTTTGGTATTGGTAGCTGCAATGGACAATGTCTCCTACAGGTAAGTAAACTTAATTGTTTTCTGAATAACTAACACTTATTACAAACACCGCAACATACATAAGTACACATGGGTTTCACCCGAAGGGCTTATTAAGAATATGATTGGTTATATATTAATTAACAGCAAATGGGCTAGTTCTGTTAGGAATACCAGGGCATATAGGGGAGCTGAAATTGGATCTGACCATTACCTTGTTAAAAGTGTCTTGCAACTTAAACTTAAAAAGTGTTGTGCTAAAGTTAAAAAATTTACCTTTAATACTGAAGCTCTGAAAGACCTAGTTATAGCTAAAGCTTACCATGATAGGTTACTTAGTCATTATGACAATCATGGTTTACTTACTACTGAAGTTGAGGAAGAATGGGGCTGTTTTAAACATTCATTTTTGGAAACTAACAGTACCCTTTTAGGAAAAAAGAACAGAGCAGGCAGAATTATTTGAGTGATAAGGCACTTGAGCTTATTTCAGAAATAAGGAACTGCAGGAATGTCCTTAATCAGTACCCTACTAGTCCTATAGAAAGGATTACAGAGAGCTTAATAAATGTGTAAAGGATCATTTAGCTACTGATCTTTGACTTGATGGCTTGGCTGAGGAAGCAGTTAGGCAGCATAACAGCAGAGAGTTGTACCAAATAGTTAATGTTTTATGTGGTAGAAAATGGACAGGCATACAAGGATTGAAGGATAAACAAGGTAAGGTTATAGAAGGGAAGGATTCTGTCATGGCTAGGTAGGCTGAGCATTTCAGTCATGTTCTAAACAATGTGGTTAGTTCTACTCCCATTGTTTGTAATGATGATAAATGTATTGGGGGCTTTAACGTTGGCTCTATAACACAATCTGAAGTTATTTTGGCTGTTTCTAAACTTAAACTTCATAAATCCCCAGGGGTAGATGAAATTACTACAGAAATGCTTAGAGCTGGGAATGTTTTGGTTACCACTTGGATGACTGAAATTTTGAATATCTTTTATGATAAAGGCATGGTTCCTAAAAATTTTACCAGAGCTATTATTATCCCTATTTTCAAAAAAGGTGATCGCAGTTCTTGTGATAACTATAGGGGTATCAGCCTACTCTCTGTTCCAGGTAAGGTTCTTTCCATGATTGTGCTTAATAGAATTAAGAATCTGGTTGACAGGCAATTGCGTGATGAGCAATGTGGATTCAGAAGTGGTAGGGGATGTGTAGATCAGATATTTTCACTTAGGCAGATTCTTGAGAAATGTTTAGAGTTTCAGAAACCTTTGGTTGCTAGCTTTGTTGATTTCAAAAAGGCTTTCAACTCTGTTGATCATCATAATTTGTGGTTGATTGTGAGATCATATGGTATACCAGACAAGTTAGTTAACATAATGAAAGCTCTCTATAATAACACTGAGTCATGTGTGAGAGTTGGTAAGTCTTGCAGCAATTGGTTTAGCATTACTTCTGGTGTTCGACAAGGGTGCATTTTGTATCCTTTTCTCTTTAGTTTGGTTATTGATTATGGAGATAAGAAAATTATGGAGCTGGAGATAAGAAAATTTTTGATTTAGATTATGCTGATGATTTAGCCCTTTTGGCAAATGATGTTGATGAGATGAAATTTTTCATTCGAGCTGCTGATGAAACCGGTACTAGAGTAGGTGAACTAAAGAGAGAGAAATAAAGTGATGAAAATTGGTCAGGCAGGCTGTGATTCAGTTAATCTGAATGGTTGCAGTCTTGAGCAGGTGTCACAGTTTAATTACCTTGGGAGCTATGCAAGAGATACTGGTGATTAACAGACGAATAGGGATTTCTGCCGGGACTTTTAAGAATCTATGGAGATTGTGGAAAAATAGGCGTATACACCTAAAGACTAAAATTAAACTGTATAATAGTTTGGTTCTTTCTAGGGCTAGTTATGGTATTGAAACTTGGACACTGTGTAAACAAGATAACAGGAAACTAGATGCTTTTGATTCCAGATGCTTTCATTACATCTTGGGTATTAGGTGGTTTAACTTTATAACTAATGATGAGGTTAGGCAAAGGAGTCTGCAACCTCCTTTAAGCAGCATATTGTGCAGAGAGAGACTCCGCTGGTTTGGCCATGTTGCCCGTATGGATAATTATAGATTGGCGAATAGGGTTATAAACAGTGTGCCTAGAGGTCTCAGAAGGAGGGGGAGACCTAGGATGTGGTGGGCAGACAATGTCAATCAGGACCTTGTTAGAATTGGTGTTCAATGGCCGGATGCAGCAGATGTAACTCAGGACAGATATGCTTGGAGAATTAAACTGTGCGGTCTGGTTGGACCTCCGAAGCCCATGGCTGCTTGAGGATGATGATGATGAGATCTTCGAAATTAACTTCCCATTGACAAAACATAGTGGTGGAGTGCTCATAATTCAATGACTCCCGATGTATATAATGTAATATATTTCATCTTTTGTGAACTTTGACTAACTGTAGTATTATGGGTTATTTATCAGTGTTAAAGTGTTACCTGTACAACTATACATTATCATTGAGTAATTAAATATAATTAAATAGGCATGTGCAGATATTGTGTTTAGTTTATAAATAGCCCATTGGCAGAGCATGACTCATGAAGTAGGGAAAGTAATTTCTGAAATCAATGCTGATAATGGACTAGAATGCTGATCTAGTCCTTTATAAGAAGCTTTGACATTCATGCCAATAAGATATTTATAACCAGTAAAAATATATTTAATATTTTTTGTTTATCAGAAATATAAGGGAAGCACTGCTTCCATAGACTCTTCACAGTGAAAAAAATACATATTTTTAAAATATGTATCGTTTATTTATTGGTATATATATGTTTTATTATGTCAAGACTAACACATATATCATTTGAAGCAAAAGTAATAATATATTCCTTTATGTTTTGTGTACAGGTGGTCCATCACACCAGTCATGTACCCAGTTTCATTTCTGTTCAAAGAACCAAGCACTGCCTATATTTTTCTCATTGTCATCAACCTCTTTGTTGGTATAACATGTGTTGTCACTAGTTTTCTTTTAGAAGTCTTTTCCTATGATGCAGTAAGTATTGAACTATGTAATATTGCTTAAGTTTGTTATAATTGCTATCTAAATGATATGAGATTATTAAAACTCATTGTGATGTTGCTATATTTTTAACTATCTTTTAATGTAAATAATTGTTTTTGGTAACTATTTCATACAGACAAGAAAATTGCAAACTAGTGCAGACAAACAACCTGCACTTGGGTAATCATGGTTTTTTTTTTTAATTCATTTCACTTTTTCTATTGTAAAACATTTTTTACCCGACTTCTACTACCAGATTGACAAACTACTACTATCAAATGCTCTATATTAGAAACACTATATTTATGATCAGTTAAAGGTTTGGTTATTTCATTCTGAAGCAGGGGCTCCCAAACTAGGGAGGCATGAAGACGTTTTAAAAGTGGATGTGAAACTTTCTGTGGTTATTTTTAACTTTTGATTATGAATTGAAATTGTTGATAACAGGAGAGTTGGTTAATGACAAATGACAGGTGGAGAGGCATAAGAGTTTTACAAAAATAAACGGGGTGGGCATAATGCTGCAAAGTTTGGTAACCCCTGGTCTAAAAAGAAAAAAAGAAAAAGTTTTAGTGATAAGATCAAAGATAAATATAAGGATGCAGACAATTTTCAAATGGCCCACAGCAGTGAAGTTACAATATAATCAATTGAGTCTGAGAGATTTTCACCTCTAATAAAGATATGCCTCTCTTTTATTAATTCTCTTTACCCTAAATATGTTGGATTTATAAAATTGAACTTGCTCTTGGGATCAAATAAATTTTGAAGTATTTTCAGAAAATGAAATAAGCAATTTAGATCCTTATCCTGAAGTGTAACTAATATGCCATTTTTAGGTTATATGTTTACTTTGTAGACATAGATAAAAAATTGTGTTTCTTTGTAAAAATAGATTGAGAATGGATTTGTCTTAGTTCTTTTATCATGGTTACAAACTGCATGACTGATTAATATCTGAGATGCCACAGAACATCAAATTTGACTCTCTACTGGAAATTTTCTAGTTTTATGTCAAGTATCTGTCTGTGTGAATATATTATACATTACAGATTAACAAGATTTTCATTAAATCCTTTTTCAGTTCTCTTCAGTACTATCATAAAATGTAACTTATTTTGTTACATTTTGTAGAGTGTTATGATAAGACTAAAAAATTTTAAATAACAGTATATTAAATTAGTTAGGAAGAGCAAGTCAAAACACAGCTACTTTTATTTTGGCTCAGTTGGTAGTGGGCCAGACTTGTAATCTGATGTTTCCAAATTTTAGTCCAAACTGTGCCTGCATTCAGATTTATCCCTTTTAACTTCCACTCTGCTCTCAGTGAAAAAGGGCACATTGATGGGCTTGCAAAGGGTGCCATGCATCAAATAGCCCTGCTAACAGAATTTGTGTATTTGCTTAGACATTTTGCATTTGCAAATTTTGAGACTGTTATTTTCATTTTAGCTGCAGTATGCATTGATAGATTTAATTTTAAAATTCACATTTAATTGTTATGGATATATCACATTACTAATATTCATATTGATAGACATTGTCAGTATTGATCATGATTTATTTCCTAATTGCTTTTAGAAGTATTTGTCTGCACTTTACTGCTTTAAATTCGATTAACAGGAAAAGCAAAGAAATATAAATCACCAACCCTTTATTATATGAACAGTATATATGAAGCATGAAATTAAAGTCCAATTGCTGTGCCTCAAGTTCAAATTTGGATTATTTCAAACTCATCACTATAGCTCTACAATTCAGAATATAACATTTGAATAAATGTATCAATATTAATATCACTAGAAGAGAAATTTTAAAACAAATACAATTGAAGCTCAATCAGAAAAATGTTGACTTTATTTCCATTTGCAAACTTTCATTATATATTGAAACTATTGTCACTATGTTCAACTATTCCAATTGCGTTTTAGAAAATTTATAACTACTAAATTTCCTGCTGCATCAAATAAGCTATTATGGTCAGAGAAACTTTTATGTATTTAATAACTTAAATTGCAAAAGATAAAAGAGTATATAAAGTTTATATATTAGTGTTATAAAGTTTAGTTTTTATTAATTGTGAAGAATCTTACTAAAAACAATTATTTTACTCCATTTCGTCATTGTCTGGCTCATTATAGCATCATTGCTCTTGTGCTATAAAACCCCAAACAATCAATTTTCATTTCTTTTTCAGTATTTAGGAGAAGTTCACAAAATGCTCAAGACAACATTTCTTCTGTTTCCCAATTATTGTTTAGGGCGAGGCCTTATGGACATTGCCTTTAATGAATATCAAAATTTTTTCTTGTTTAAAACAGGTAAGATATGCAAAAAATTATCATTTACTCATAATACAGTCTTTAAAATCCGTCTCTCTTGGGGATTGAGAGGTGTCAGATATTGAAATTTTTCAGATTTTAGTCAGGTATATCTAGTGGTTGAGCAGTTTTGGAAAAGCATGTTTCAGTTAATGTTAAGCACTAACAATTGAACTTGTTTACATCTGTAAACATTTAATAATGACCTTCCAGTGTCCATGTTGTATGTATACACTGACAGAATCTGCAAATACAGGCTGAGAACATATGTATACATTTTCAGTACAAAAAAAATCAATTTTTTTAAAAATAAAAATTTCTGTTTTAAAATTTATATATGTATATCTCTTATAAAAATATATAATTCAGGCTTTAAAAAAATAATATTTTCTTTTTTCATTTGATACATATTTTATTAAACTACAACATTAAAGCCATCTAATTGCCATTTCTTAGGAGCGCTATACAGTATTGCTGATTTGTTTGTTAACCCTACTTTTTGCCATAGCAACCCCTTTATTTAAACTCACAAGTTTGATTTGAACTCTTATCAACAAATTTTTCCTCAAAGTTTCGAAAATCTCACGAAATTTAACAAAAAAAATACTACTTTTAAAAATGGAAGATTTTGGTAGTAATTACAAAGTATGTACCACTATTTTTCCCCCATTTTACACTCTTTTCTGCCATAAACCTATTTCAACATTCCCAGAATTATTTTTATCATTTATTCCAGCATTTTATGCATCTTTCCCACTCTTAAAATCGAAACTGTAAGTAAAAACAGCCTTTTTAGGCTTTTCAAGACTGGCTGCAGCTGCAACTAGGTCACTGCTCACTGACTGCAGCCGAGGTTGCAGATGGCTCACACGTGCTATCTCGATTCTGTGTGTTATAAGTGGCTTCATAATAGTTTGTTTACAGTGCTTTTCCAATATATCGGATAACCTTTGTAAAGTCCGTAAATTATAAATCTTTCAGTCATTTGATCTATCTATTTTTCAGAGTCATACTATATTAGATTAACATCGTAATAACAGTCATTAAAATCGCATTTGGTTTATATTAATTTTTATTTTATTATTTCTTTGTTTTTCAATAAAAAAATTGATTTTGTATCATTTCCTGAAAATGATTGAGGTCTTCGATACGGAAGCAAAAAAAACTTCCTTGGCACCGATATCACTCCTTGTATGGGAGGACAATTTTGGCATAAGTTTTTGCTCCCACCCCCTCCAATAAAGTTTCATTAAAAGATGAAATTATGAGCTTTTAAATTTATTTTCAATGGTTTTAAAAGATTTTACTCCCCTTCCTGCTCAGTAACATGACTGTGTCACTTTGGCGATATATAATACGTTTTTTTTTTGTTTTGTTTTGTTGTTTTGATGCACTAACTTTTTGATAATTAGCCAAAGACCCCCAAATTTCAACACCCAAAATCGACCCCAAATAAAAAAAACACAATGTTCAGTAAAAAAAATAGCCTAAGAAAGTATTCCTTCATTTTAAAACAGGACATAAAATTCCATTAATGTGAGCAATCCAAGTCACCTTATATAATGCTGACCCATTCTTTAAAATGTACCACATTGAAAAGAATCATTAAAAAAAAATAAAAATTATGTTTCAGGTATATATAATATTATTTGGGGCGATTTTTACTTTCAATTAATATATAATTTAACTGTTTTTATTCAACACGTTTTCTTATTTTAATATTTTTATTTTCATAAGATTTGGAGTTAAATTCCATTTAATTTGGTATATAACATAACTATTTCTGTTGATTGGTTATTTTTAAAAATATTTCTAAAGTTGACTTGTTTATCTGACTCAGCATAATTGGCTAAAAGTCTGGGCTTTACTTACCAAAAAAAATCACAAAACAGGAGAAATATTTAATTGAAACAAGATAATTAATTTTTTGTTATTCAGAAATATCCATTTCTGTCTGTTTGTTTGTTTTTTTTTTAATAAATTTTCATTTGCATTGCCAAATGCATTTTTTTACTACAGGACTCTAAAAAAGTCCTATTAAAATAAAACTAAACATCATATTTGTTACATATTTTATTTTCAGAAAATCAAGAATTAAATGCTGATTAATTTGGCGTATTTACTAATGAAAATACGCCAAATTAAATTCATTAGTTATTTGGCAAAAAAACTTCTGAAGTAAAATTTTTTTTTTTGCTGAGCACAGAAAAAATAGCTTGGCCTCGTGATCTAAACCAGTTTATCAGGCTGGACACTGGAAGGACTAAAAGATAGTGCTGATGGTTAAAAATCTAAATAACAATTCAGTCTGTTATATGTGAACAATAACAAAAATCACAGCAAGTGTTGTCATTTACTGTGATGTCAAATTTAAAAATATGCCTTGTACTCAACTAATTAGATTCACCTACTGGATTTCACCTACTTGAATGTATAAAAGCAGGAGAGTTGAAAGAACATAAAAATACAATACTGTAACAGATTTGCTTTGAAAAAAGTTTGCTTTTAAATGTTTTAGCACCGCAAAAACTTCAATAACTGTTCTTTGTGTGCCTTTATGCCGTATAATGTTGATGATCTGTTATTGTATTCCTGCATAAGCTTGCTCCTTCTCTGCTTTTTAGCATTTAATAAATTCCAATTTTTAACTGAATTAAGTTTAATATTCTTTCTCCTCTGTCCTCTCTTTCCATATTAATTTTTACTTGCCATAACTGAAGGATGGGGAAGTTTTTTTTTTTATAATATAGTACAAGTGAAGCAAATTTGTCCATAATGGCCAGCAATAATTGTTTACATCTGAACGTACCAATGTTTAGTAATGGTGAAAACAGAAAATTTTTTGAGACAAATGAGGGTGCTTTCTTAATATTTATGAATTGTAAATTATTCATTCTGTAAAATGTGCTAGATTTTTAAAGAGATCTAAATTGTAAAGTGTCAGATTTTACAGAATTTTCTGTACTCTTTCTTTCTTTAAGATAATTATTAATATTCCTTATGTCTAGAATGAAATTTTGTAAATTCAAAATCCAAGTATTTTGCATTACATAAGTTGTGCAAATTTCAAATGAATGTTGTCATAAAAATTGCTATTTTAAACCATTTTTTCATTGTTTAAATAGTAAAAATGTTTCAGATGTATGAATTAAAAAAGGAGCAGGATTCCTCACAATGTATTTAGTAATATAGTGTGATCAAAAAGTTCAGGAACTGATTCTGGATCTTGAAAATGTTGCATCATAGCAACTTGTAACATATTCAATGATTCATCTAAATTTTGTAACTCATGAGTCACTTGTTTACAGTAAGTCTGAAGATTCAGCAAAGTTTGTGCATTGCATCCTCACTGATGATCAGACAGTGAAGAGTTCTCACTTGCATCATGGCACCTCCACACTCAGCTCTTTCCATTAAAGAATTTCTTGGGAAGCACTCCATCATGGTTATCCCCCATCCACCATACTCATTGGATTTAGCTCCCTGTGATTTTTTCCCCAAGCTTAAAGCCCCCTCGAAAGGCCATTCTTCAGAACATGACCCAGAAACTATTTAGCTATTCTGAAAAAAGCCAATCAAGAATGTTTCCAGAATTCAGCAATTCAAAAATGCTTCCTAATTTCAGTGCCTAAACATTGGAATTAGTGTATACAGTGCCAAGGAGACTACTTTTAAGGAGATCCATCCAAATAGCTGGTAATTATCATCATTTCTCAAATATTAGTTCAGTCCTCAGACATTTTGATCACACTTCATATATGGAGATTAAACAAGTTTTAATATGACATGACTGTTCTCCAGAAATAACTTGCTATAATTGTTATTTTCTTTGCTCTATTATTTAAAAACGGTTTGGCATTTAATTAAGAAGCATGTGTTTACAAGACCATAATAACATATTTCATAACTAACAGAGAAACAGTCTTTATTAATAAATTTTGTGGAAAAATCTTTTGCAGACATACAACATTTATATTGTATTAATGTTTTAATTTCATACTTAACAGTGATTTGTTAATGTAGCTTCATTGTTTATTAACGCTCACCATAATGATTCCCCCATATCAAAAGTAATATTTGTGACTCATTTGAAGAATTCTTTTCTAATTCCTCACAAATATTGCATTTAAAGCATTATAAGCTTTCTTAACTTTCTGTGTACCTAAATACACTGAATTTCTTATATAAGGGAGAAATTGACTGAATCCGCATTTACTCTGTTGGTAATAGGATTAAAAAGGAAAAGATAAAGAAAAGGGAAAAATAGATTTAATTTGGTGAAAAGTGCAAAATTTAATTGATGGTAAAATGAAAAGATTGAGATAAATTGTGAGATTATTGATCACAAAAATGCAATTAGATTAGTTTGTTCCATGAGATGATAAACTTGAGGTGAACAAACCGGTGCCTACGTAATGAGAATGCCTGCCGATTTCAAGACTTGAAGCAGCAGCAGCACTAGTTACATTTTCGTCTGCTTGGCCGTACTATTTGGCGCTGGTGATCTTCTGTTTTGCTTGTTACTTGCTTCATAGCATTATAGGTTATTACACAGTTTACCGCTTGCTTCAAAATTGGATTCTGATTATTTGTTCTTAAGTAATTATTTACTATTCTGTCTACTTTCTGCTGTTTTTAAATAGAAGTCTGATGATGCATTATTGTGTGATATTTTGCAAAAGTGAAACTCAGTTTCTATCGAATCTATTCCAAACTGGATCTGCAAGACACGTGGCTGCATCAATATGTCTGCAACGTAACGATGACATGAGTTAATTGGAAAAAAATTCTGAGATCACTTTTGAATAAATAATGTTTTGGAATCGCAGAAACCTTTACAATATATGGAACCGAGTTACAAAATATTAGAGAATTTCTGTGTTATGTGAATGGGAATCTTACTATAAATTCCATATTATAATTTTATCTATTTAAATCTCGATTTTCAACAGCATTCGTCTAGTATTTAAGGATTCATTATTCCCGTTTGTATCTCTGAGAAAGATTCTAGTTTATTGTACTTGATTAGCCATCTGTCTGATTCTTTCTTTCTCTCAACTTGTCCTCGGATTTACCATATGACTTCGACCAGATCGCTATATACTTACCATTAGCATAGGTTAACTTACCGCGGAACAGTGTGCCCTCATGTGCGCGCTTGCTAACACGGAGAATCATGGAAATCGACAGGCTTTCCATTTACGTAGGCACCAGAACAAACACTGAAGTTTGCTGCTAGTTTAAATAGGTGTTATTTCTGAAGTATGATATGATTGCATTGAAGTGTTTTAAGGTAGTTAGTTTGAAGTAAGTTTCTAGCAGTGGTGAAGGTTTGAGTAAGCAGTTTGATAATAAAATGGAAAAGTATATATGGTGAAGGGAATAGAAAAATTAGGTAGTGTTTCAAGAAAAAACAAAAATAAAAAAATAAAGTGAGGAACCAATCCAAAGCTGAAAATGCTTAAGATGTATAATAATAGACAAACACAGTTAAGCACTTGTAGACTATTGACATTCATTGAGTATAGAGGGAAAATTGTCTTCATCTAGGTGGGATATGAACTCCATAACCTCCTCAATGAATATACATAACCTACAGGTGCTTACATGTGTTTGTCTATTTGTTAAACATGTTATCCTTATTCTCGATTAAAGTGTGTTGACTAAAAAGAATTGCGATGCATCTTGATACTTGAGGTTGGATTGGATTGGATTGTTTTACCTCTGAGCGGCACTTTTTTGCACACCATGGGCTAAATGGCCAGGTCACATGGACCCCGAAGGCTCAGAGAAGGTTGGGGGAGGGGACCCACTGAAACAGCTGTTGGGAGACAGATGGTAGCCTCCCGTCAAGGCCATCCAGCGTGTTCTTTAACGTGCGCAGGGTATGGCTCTCCCACACACGGGGCCACGGCTTAACGTCCCATCCGACGGACGGCGGCCTTTCCAAGCCCATCGGTGTCCCCTACTGACCGTGGGCAGGGCGGGGAATTTTGCGGAGATAAATCTCAACGCTGACCCAGCTGGGACTCGAACCTGGGAACTACAGATTACGAGCCTGGCGCGGATACTTGAGGTGTGACTGTTCTTATGTACAAACGTGAAAAGTGCCTTAATGAACAGTCTTCAATTATAGTGAAGATAGATGTTAATGACTGACTCCGTGGTATAATGCTTAAAGTGAGGATAGAGGAAATCTTGATCAGTGGCCATTAGCTCAGCTGTCGGAGCACCTGACATGTTATCAAGAGGTTATGGTTTCATATTCCACCTGGCTTGAGATAGTTTTTCCTCTATACTCAATGAATGCTTAAAATGTAGTTTTTTTAGGGTATAGAATTTTTATTTTCTTTGTTTTACTTTAGTTAATGATATTCTTTCAAAAGCATAAAATTGATGTTTTGCTGCATACACGTAGAGTAAGTTAACGTTTAACCACATGCAAAAACCTTTACTAAATACACTATAGGAAAAAAATTGAAACGCTTGGAAGGATTAATGCCATTTTATTGAAATGCAGGCAGCTGTTAGCATACATTGAGATGTGCAATTGATTACATTATCAAAAAAATATGGAAAATTACCACTTTACCTACCCATTGAAGCAGTATAATTAGTATGATGTTGAACTGCCCCGTGTAGCAATGCATTCATGAACATGACGCGGAAGGCTAGCATACAGCTCTGTAATGTCCTCCTGAGGGATAGAACACCAAATAGTGCAAAGTTGCTGTTCCATTTCAGCAACAATGGTTGGCTCACCTCTTGGGTGTTGTTGGAGCTGTTGGCCCATCAATGTCCCAGATGTGTTCAATAGGTGAAAGGTCTGGTGAGCATGCCGACCATGGTAGTACCTGAATGTTTTGCTCATGTATTCTGCAGACTAATGCAGCAGACTGTGTGGGGATGGGCATTATCTTGCTGGTAAAAGGTTCCGTGCTGCCGAACAAATGGGACAGCCACTGGCTGCAAAATGTTAGTAATATATCATTGGGCAGTTAGAGATCCCCTTATGATGACCATTTCTGACCAAGATGTCTGACTAATGGCACCCCACACCAGGTGCTGGAGCTGTGTGACGATGTCACATGCACTGGGTGGTGTTCCTTTCCTCTGGATGACAGAGAACACAACAAAAACGAGATTCATCACTAAACACCATGGTACTCCACTCTTGTTTGTTACAGTTCTGTCTGAGGCAACATCACTGAAGACATGCTTGGATGTGGGCAGATGTGAGGGGCAAACACAATGCCAGATGATAGGCTCGCAATGTAAACTGTAAAAGCCTGTTGTTTACCATCTTCCTGGTAGGTATTCAATATGTTACCTGTTACCAGTTGCATTGTAGTGTAAAATCTGTCACGCAATGCCATGCATCGCAAATGGTGATCCTGTCACTCCATGGTTATACATCATCTTCCTGATCCTTGTCGATGTGTGCTGGATCCTTCTTGAACCCACTGCACCATATGTGTATGATGGTGCTGGGATTGCAGCCAACAAGGTTGACCACGTCTCTGTATGACAAACCAGCTTCTCTAAGGCTGATGATTCTTCCACCTGTGATGTCAGCTTGTGCCTATCCAATCGTTTTGATCGTCCTGCAAACCTAATCATTTTTATGCATTTATATATACTACCGCTTCCCTAAATTTCAGCACATTTGCATAACTTCTTGCAAGTGTTGCATTTTTTATTTCCTGTGGTGTATTTAATAAATTTTTTTATAGACACACACATAATATACAAAATCTTCAGGTGCAGGGATGGCTCAGTTGGTAGCATGCCAGGCTTGTAATCTGTAGTTCCCAAGTTCGAGTTTCAGCTGTGCCAGAGTTAAGATTAATCTTTGCAAAACTCCCAACCCTGCCATTGGTCAGTAGGGGACACCGATGGGCCTGAAAATGTAAAGGTTGCTGCCATTAGATGGGACGTTAATCTGTGGCCCCATATGTAGGAAGGCCATACACTGTGCACATTAAAGAACATGCTGGGTGGCCTTGAGGAATGCTCCCATCTGTCTCCTAACAGCTGTACAGTGGCACCCCTTCCCCCCCAACCTTCTCTGAGTCTGCAAGGTCCTTATGGCCTTGCCATTTAGCCTATTCTGTGCAAAAAAGTGCTACTCAGAGGTAAAACAACCCAACCCAACAAAATCCTCATGCAGCCTTGGGCTATGGAGTTCCATCCAGACTATGCAATTTTGTTCTCCAAACACATCTGTCCTGAGATACATCTGCTGCATGATTTGTCCCTTGCATCCTAGGTCTCCCCCTTTTCCTGAGGCCTTTAGGCATGCTGTTCAAAACTCTGTTCACCCCAATGGGCTTGGAAAGGCCGCTGTCCATCGGATGGGATATTAAGCTGTGGCCCCGTGTCCGGGAGAGCCATACCCTGAGCATGTTAAAGAACATGCTGGATGGCCTTGATGGGAGGCTACCATCTGCCTCCCAACAGCTGTTCCAGTGGGTCCCCTCCCCCAACCTTCTCTGAGCCTTCGGGGTCAATGTGACCTGGCCATTTAACACATTATGTGCTAAAAAATCCATTCAGAGATAAAATAACTCAATCCAAACTCTGTTCACCACTCTACAGTTATGCATATGGCAACATGGCCAAACCAATGCAATCACACTTTGCATAATAAGCAGCTCAAAGGGTGTTCCTACTATTTTCCCTAATCTCATCATTACTTATGAAGTCCTAGGTCCAAGACCTAGGTCCAAGATACTTCATAAGCATCTAGATCAGTGGTTCTCAACCTTTTATGCTTCACATACCCCCTATAAATGTGTATGTAACTGGCATACCCCTTGTATAGATAGATAAAACTATAGTTATAACAATGGGAATAAAATAAAACACTGACTTTGTTACTAGATCTAGCGACTTTTCAGCTCTCACGGCATACCCCAAAAAATTTTACTGTGTACCCCATGTTGAGAACCACTAATCTAGATCAAAGGCATCAAGTTTCCTGTTATCTTGATTACAAAGGGTCCAAGTTTCACTGCCATAACTAACACTAGAAATAACCAAACTATTATACAGTAAATTCAGTCTTTAGGTGTATTTTTCTATTTTTCCTTTAATAAATTAAAGGAAAAAAATTATAATAAAATAGGAAATAGTATTCCCTATTTTTCTACACTCTCCAAAGATTCTTAAAGGTCCCAGCAGCAATCTCTCTTTATCTGTATTCTCTCTTTATCTCATTCCACATATCACCAGTATCTGTTAAACAGCTCCCAAGATAATTAAACAGAGACTCTTGCTTAACAGTGTGACCATTCAAAGCAACTAAAGCACCATCTTCCTGACCAATTTTTAATCACCCTAATTTTTTCTCTGTTTATCATCAAACCTACTCTCTTACCAATCTCACCAACAGTTCTAATGAAAGAATTCATCTCATTAACATCATTAACCAATAGGTCCAAATCATGTGCATAATCTAAATCAGAAATTTTGAAATCTCTAAACCATTTAAGGCTAAAATCTTCCCTCTTCAAAGTATTTTGCATAGCATAATCAATAATCAAACGAAGAGAAAAAGAGACAAAATGTACCCTTGTGTAACTCCACTAGTAATGCTAAACCAGTTACTACAAATTTTACCAATTCTCACACATGATTCTGTGTTATTATAGAAAGCTTTCATTATGCTAATTAACTTTTTAGATATTACATATGATCTAGGGGTGGAGGTGGCTTAGTTGGTTGAGCACCAGGCTCATAACCTGCAGTTCCCAGGTTCGAGTCCCACCTGGGCCAGTATTGAGATTTATCTCCACAAAACTCTCCATGCAACCCTCAGTCAGTAGAGGACACCAGCAGGCTTGGAAAGGTCATTATCCATTGGAAGGATGGTAAGCTGTAGCCCTGAGTGCAGGAGAGTCATACCTTCTGCACACTAAAGAACACACTGGATGTCCTTGATGGGAGGCAACCATCTGTCCTAATAGCTGTCTAGTTGGTTCACTCCCCCTAACCTTATCTGAGCCCTAAGGGTCCTTGTGACCTGGCCATTTAGCTCATTGTGCGCAAAAAAGTGTCTCAGAGGTAAAACAACCTAACTCATATGATTTAATGATCAACCACAAATTATGTCAATCAACAGAGTCAAAAGCCTTTCTGAAATCTATAAAGCTAGTAATCAAATATTTCTGAAACTCTAAACACTTCTCAACAGTCTGCCTAAGTTAAAATATTTTATCTATATATCCCTTACCACTTCTGAATCCACACTGTTCATCACACAATTGTCCATAAAACAGATTGATAATTCTATTTAGCACAATAATGCAAAGAACTTCCCTGGAAGAGAAAGTAGACTTATTTCTCTATAATTATCACAAGAACTGCAATCACCCTTTTTAAAAAATAGGGATAATAACAGTTCTAGCAAAATCTTGAGGGATTTTTCTTTATCCTTTATCATAAAAAATATTTAAAATTTCCGTCATCCATATGACAATACAAACATTCCCAGCTCAAAGCATTTCAGTAATAATTTAATCTATCACTGGTATGCAGTTTTAATTTAGGTATAGCGAAGGTAACTTCAGAATGTAATGTAGGGCCAACATTAAAGTCAGTAATGCATGTGTCCCCCTATTACAAACAATGGGAGTAGAACTAACCACATTGTTTTGAACGTCTCTGAAATTCTCAGCCCACCTAGCCATGGCAGAATCCTCACCTTCAACAACCTTACCATTTTTGTCCTTCAATCCCTCTCTCCGCAAAATTCTCCGTCCTGCCCATGGTCAGTAGGGGACACCGATGGGCTTGGAAAGGCCGCCGTCCTTCGGATGGGATGTTAAGCCGTGGCCCCGTGTGTGGGAGAGCCATACCCTGTGCACGTTAAAGAACACGCTGGATGGCCTTGACGGGAGGCTACCATCTGTCTCCCAACAGCTGTTCCAGTGGGTACCCTCCCCCAACCTTCTCTGAGCCTTCGGGGTCCATGTGACCTGGCCATTTAGCCCATGGTGTGCAAAAAAGTGCCGCTCAGAGGTAAAACAACCCAACCCTTCAATCCCTGTATACCTGTCTGTTTCTTCTCACACAAAACATTAACTATCTGGTACAACTCCCTGCTATTGTGCTGTTTAGCTGCTTCATCTGCTTTGTCACCCAACCTATCAAGTCAAAGATTCTTATCAGCTATTAATTGATCCTTTAACTTTTATTAAACTCTTTGTATGCTGTGCATTAGGATTAATAGGGCATAGATTCAAATTATTCCTGCAATTCCTTCTTTCAGAAATAAGCTCTATAGCCTTATCACTCAAATAATGTAATCTTTTCTCTTCTTTTTTTACCTAAAACAGTACTACCTGTTTAATGAAAACCTGTTTAAACTGATCTCATTCTTTCTCAACTTTGGTAGTAAGCAAATCATGATTGTCATAATGACTAAGTAGCCTATCATGGTATGCTTTGGCTATATCTGGATCTTTCAAGCATTCAGTGTTTTAGCTAATTTTTTTTTTACCATAGCCCAACATTTATTAAGCTTCATTTTGTAAGACACTTTTAACCAGGTAATGGGTGAGACTCAATTTTGTCTCTCCTATCTGATCTGGTATTCTTACCTGAACTAGCCCATTTGCTGTTAATTAATATATAATCGATCATATTCTCTGCAACCCATCAGGAAAAACCCATATGTATTTATAAATTTCCTGGAGTTTGTGGTACATATTAGTTATTCTGAAACCATAAGGTTTACTTACCTGTAGAAAATGTTCCCCGTTGCAACTACCAATACCAAGTGACCTATCACCCCTCCCAAAGGGCAGAGTCAGTACCAACTTTAGCATTGAAGTTATCTAGAACAAGATAAATATCTCCTTTCGTTATAGAATTCAAAATATCCTGAATTGTTGAACCCATCTTTTTCATCTTCATCAGAATCCTTTATGGGGGGCATATCAATAGATAACATTCAGGTCTTTAATCTTAGTTTTAAATTTAACTGTAAGAAATATTTCATTAATGCAGTCATATCCTAGAAGAGCATCACTAGCATGTCTGCTTAGAAGTAAACCTACACTTTGGAGATGCTTTGCATCCTCCCTCCCTGAAAAGAAAAATTTTAATTATTTTTAAATATCTGACCTTTACCTATCCATTTGGTCTCTTGCAAGCCCAGAATATCTAGGTTATAATGTTGTAATTCCTGTGTGAGGATGTCAAGATAATAATCTCTGAACAATGTCCTCACATTCTGTGTAACTGTAGAGAGAAAATGATTAAGATTTTTAAAGAAACTAAGTTTATTGAGAGATGTAGAGCCAACAATATCAAACAGTCCAATAATTGCAGACATGGGGCAAAGACCCAAACCCCCACTACTAAAGACTGAAACCACCCATATTGGTAGTAACTTCAGGTACTACCTTTTCAAGTTGACCATTTCAAGAACCAGAATCTAGGTAGAAACTGACCTGCTTGAGACTCATTACTCCAGGGTGGGATTGGTGATTCAGGCACCTGCAATGGCCACTGATCAGGATTATCCACCAGGTCCTGTGGTGGATCGATATATTCATCAGATATTCTATGCCTCTGCTGACTTAGGGCTGGCAACCAATAGGCAAGCAAAACACAGTAGCAGACTTTCCCTAAACAGAGGCCCACCAGTGCAACAATCCATGATCTGTAATTAAGCTTAAAGCCATAAACCAGTCCAGTGGATATAAATGGTCAGCAGGACCCTGTGAAGTTGGCCACTCCTCAACAGAGCAGAAAAAAAGAAAAAGTGGCTATTGGATGACCAGATCAGTAGGCCACACCGATCTGGCAGTCCTCCCCTTCTATTTCCTTCCAGTGAAGAATATATTCACTGGAACTTTCAATGGTACTAACAACTAGAAGGCGGGTTTGGCATTAGTTGCTAGGCCTGGCACATTCTGTGCATCATCTCCCAGGATTGTTACACAGACCTTCTTCCAGTGTATGCCTAGCCATATATTACAGACCACACACACATACAGTATAATTATTCGTGTACATTTTATACATATATACATGCATATTCATGTTGCAAACAATCGTGTATAAATGGCTATATTTTATAAACAGATACGAAAAAATCAATCTGCAGTTGCCAAAAATAATATTATCAAATGCCAAAGCTCTTACTTAAATATGCACAGTTTGGGTTTTTTTTTACTCCTGAGCAGCATTTTTATGCAAAAAATAAGCTAAATGACTAGGTCATAAAGAACCCAAAGGCTTTGAATTAGATAAGGTATAGTGATGCTCTTCTAGGATATGAGTGCATTAATGAAAGGTTTCTTACAGCAAAACTTCAGACAAGCATTAAAGACTTGAATGTTATCTGCTGTTATGCCCCCACTGAGGATTCTGATGAGGATGAGAAGGATAGGTTTTACGGACAACTTCAGGATATTTTGAATTCTATCAAGAAAGGAGATATTACCCTTGTTCTTGGTGACTTCAATGCCAAAGTTGGTACTGACTCTGACCTTTGGGGAGGAGTAATAGGCCCTTTTGGTATTGGTAGCTGCAATGGCAATGGGCAACGTCTCCTACACGTAAGTAAACTCGATGGTTTCAGAATAACTAACACATATTACAAACACCGTGACATACATAAGTACACATGGGTTTCACCTGATGGGCTGCATAGGAATATGATTGATTATATATTAATTAACAGCAAATGGGCTAGTTCCGTTAGAAATACCAGGGCATATAGGGGAGCTGAAATTGGATCTGACCATTACCTTGTTAAAAGTGTCTTGCAACTTAAACTTAAAAAGTGTTGTGCTAGGGTTAAAAAATTTACTTTTAATACTGAAGCGCTGAAAGACCCAGTTATAGCTAATGCTTACCATGATAGGTTACTTAGTCATTATGACAGTCATGGTTCGCTTACTACTGAAGTTGAGGAAGAATGGGATCATTTTAAACAGGCTTTTTTGGACACTAACAGTACTCTTTTAGGAAAAAAGGAGCAGAGGAGACAGAATTATCTGAGTGATAAGGCACTTGAGCTTATTTCGAAAAGAAAGAACTGCAGGAATGTCCTTAATCAGTACCCTACTAGTCCTAATAGAAAGCATTACAAAGAACTTAATAAACGTGTAAAGGATCAGTTAGCTACTGATAAGAATCTTTGGCTTGATGGCCTGGCTGACAAAGCTGAGGAAGCAGTTAGACAGGACAACAGCAGAGAGCTGTACCAGATAGTTAATGTTTTATGTGGTAGAAAACGAACTAGTATACAGGGATTGAAGGATAAACAAGGTAAGGTTATAGAAGGTGAGGATTCTGTCATGGCTAGGTGGGCTGAGCATTTCAGTGATGTTCTAAACAATGTGGTTAATTCTACTCCCATTGTTTGCAATGATGATAGATGCATTGTTGTCTTAAATGTTGGCCCTATAACACAATCTGAAGTTAGTTTAGCTATTTCTAAACTTAAAAAACTTCATAAATCCCCAGGGGTGGATGAAATTACTACAGAAATGCTTAGAGCTGGGAATGTTTCAGTTACCACTTGGATGACTGAAATTTTGAATATCTTTTATGATAAAGGCATGGTTCCTAAAGATTTTACCAGAGCTATTATTATCCCTATTTTTAAAAAAGGTGATCGCAGTTCTTGTGATAACTATAGGGGTATCAGCCTACTCTCTGTTCGAGGTAAAGTTCTTTCCATGATTGTGCTTAATAGAATTAAGAATCTGGTTGACAGGCAATTGCGTGATGAGAAATGTGGATTCAGAAGTGGTAGGGGATGTGTAGATCAGATATTTTCACTTAGGCAGATTCTTGAGAAATGTTTAGAATTTCAGAAACCTTTGGTTGCTAGCTTTGTTGATTTCAAAAAGGCTTTCGACTCTGTTGATTGTCACAATTTGTGGTTGATTGTGAGATCATATGGTATACCAGACAAGTTAGTCAACATAATGAAAGCTCTCTATAATAACACTGAGTCGTGTGTGAGAGTTGGTAAGTCTTGTAGCAATTGGTTTAGCATTACTTCTGGTGTTCGAAAGGGTGCATTTTGTCTCCTTTTCTCTTTAGTTTGGTTGTTGATTATGTTATGCGAAATTCACTTCAAGGGCTTCTTTTGGCCTTAAATGGGCTGGAGATACGAAAATTTCTGATTTAGATTATGCTGATGATTTAGCCCTTTTGGCAAATGATGTTGATGAGATGAACTCTTTCATTCGAGCTGTTGATGAGACTGGTAGTAGAGTAGGTTTGGTTATAAACAGAGAGAAAACTAAAGTGATGAAAATTGGTCTGGCAGGCTGTGATTCAGTTAATCTGAATGGTTGCAGTCTTGAGCAGGTGTCACAGTTTAATTATCTTGGGAGCTATGTAACTGATACTGATGATGTGCGGCATGAGATTAACAGACGAATAGGGATTGCTGCCATGACTTTTAAGAATCTATGGAGATTGTGGAGAAATAGGTGTATACACCTAAAGACTAAAATTAGACTGTATAATAGTTTGGTTCTTTCTAGGGTTAGTTATGGTAGTGAAACTTGGATGCTGTGTAAACAAGATAACAGAAAACTGGATGCTTTTGATTCTAGATGCTTACGCAGTATCTTGGGTATTAGGTGGTTTAACTTTGTAACTAATGATGAGGTTAGGCAAAGGAGTCTGCAACCTCCTTTAAGCAGCATATTGTGCAGAGAGAGACTCCGTTGGTTTGGCCATGTTGCCCGTATGGATAATTATAGATTGGCGAATAGGGTTATGAACAGTGTGCCTAGAGGCCTCAGAAGGAGGGGGAGACCTAAGATGTGATGGGCAGACAATGTCAAACAGGACCTTCTAAGAATTGGTGTACAGTGGCCGGATGCAGTAGATGTAGCTCAGGACAGATATGCTTGGAGAATTAAACTGTGCAGTCTGGTTGGACCTCCGTAGCCCATGGCTGCTTGAGGATGATGAAAGGGACTCACTAAAAAGCTCCTAGGAGACAGATGGAATCCTCTCAACATGGCCATTCATTGTGTTCTTTAACATGCATAGCATATGGATCTCCTGCATACAGAAATATGACTGTACGTACAAGGAGTGTGTATTAGTTCATTAAAGCAATGTTATAGGAAGCACCTAAATTTTATAAGCAAGTAGAGATATAAACAGAAATAACTCCAGTATTACATAATATTGATTTTTTTTACTTTTCAACAAAACAACTAAGGTTTGAAGGGCATGTCAAGCCCCCTAGTAGATTAATGTACTTAATTTAGAATATTACTATGTAATTCTGTTTTCAATATCAAGAAAAAGAAAATGCTTTGCAAAAAAAAATGTGAGAGATATTTATTCCTTATTTGTACCTTCTCTTACTATATATTTAACACAATGTTGAATTATTGGCTTTTTAAAAATGCTTAAAATTCACCTTATGTCTTTGTATTACTTTATCTTAGGACAGTATGACAAAATGAAATCACCTTTTGCCTGGGATCTAATCACTAGAAATTTAGTAGCTATGGCATTTTCAGGCTTGGCTTTCTTTTTCATAACACTTTTGTGTGAGTTTAACTTTTTTAGGAAACCAAAGTAAGTAATATTGTTATTAGTAAAATTAATTTTAAATATATATACAAAAAGCAGTTATTACTAAAAGTAATGCATTATTAATTATTCTGAAGCTTTCCTTTTTCATTACCATTGAGTTTTGGCAAAATGAATCATCTTCTTAACCCTTGCTTATGGGTTTTAGCCAAGGGATCAAAAAATGATGTAAGCTAATTATTGTATCACAAGCTCTGTAGATAGAATAGTAGTAATAAAAATGCATTATATTTAGTAATTGTATGAATTTGTCACTACTAAATTAATACTTTTACAGATGTGATAAAATATACATTTTTAGTTCATTAATTTTTCTTATATAACTACTGTAAAATACCTTTTATTATGTAACTAAAAAAAATGTTGTTTGACCAATCAAATGTGCAACATTATGTATTATTCTGAAAAATACTATAGGGAATTTAAATTTTACTATGTGAATAGCTGTTAGAATAATGTTTGCAAAATGGAATTTTCTTCCAACTGTCCTACAGTTTGTGGTCACCTGAATATCAATTAATACTCTAGATAAGAAATCTAAGTAATATAAAAAATAATTTTTGCTTTAAAACTTTTTTTGCACACAGTGGGCAAAATAGCCAGGTCACAAGGACCCTGAAGGCTCAGAGAAAGTTGGAGGGTATAAAGTGGACAGCTGTTAGAGACAGATGGTAGCCTCCTGTCAAGCCATCCAGCATGTTCTTTACCATTGCTTTTACATGTCTTGCACAAGGGGCTATGGCTTAACATCCCATCCAATGGACGCCTTCTGGCAACCTTGCTATGACCAAAGAAGTTGGATATTACCATGATTAATCCATGTAAAATTTATTTCCAGTTAAGGTCTTGACAACCATGACATTGGCTTTTCTAAATGCTATCATCATCATCATCCTCAAGCAGCCATGGGCTACGGAGGTCCAACCAGACTGTGCAGTTTAATTCTCCAAGCATATCTGTCCTGAGCTACATCTGCTGCATCCAGCCACTGCACACCAATTCCAACAAGGTCCTGTTTTACATTGCCCACTGCATCCTAGGTCTCCCCTTCCTTCTGAGGCCACTAGGCACACTGTTCATAACCCTATTTGCCAATCTATAATTATCCATACGGGCAACATCGCCAAACCAGCAGAGTCTCTCTCTGCACAATATGCTGCTTAAAGGAGGTTGCAGACTCCTTTGCCTAACCTCATCATTAGTTACAAAGTTAAACCACCTAATACCCAAGATACTACGTAAGCATCTAGAATCAAAAGCATCTAGTTTCCTCTTATCTTGTATACACAGCATCCAAGTTTCACTACCATAACTAACCCTAGAAAGAACCAAACTATTATAAGTCTAATTTTAGTCTTTAGATGTATACGCCTATATCTCCACACTCTCCATAGATTCTTAAAAGTCCCGGCAGCAATCCCTATTCGTCTGTTAATCTCATGCTGCACATCACCAGTATCTGTACATAGCTCCCAAGGTAATTAAACTGTGACACCTGCTCAAGACTACAACCATGCAGATGAACTGAATCACAACCTGCCTGACCAATTTTCATCACTTTAGTTTTCTCTCCGTTATAACCAAACCTACTCTACTACCAGTCTCATCAACAGCTCGAATGAAAGAGTTCATCTCACCAACATCATTTGCCAAAAGGGCTAAATCATCAGCATAATCTAAATCAGAAATTTTCGTATCTCCAGCCCATTTAAGGCCAAAATCTTTCCTTTGAAGTGAATTTCGCATAACATAATCAATAACCAAACTAAGAGGAAAGGAGACAAAATGCACCCTTGTCGAACACCAGAAGTAATGCTAAACCAATTGCTACAAGACTTACCAATTCTCACATATGACTCAGTGTTATTATAGAGAGCTTTCATTATGTTAACTAAATTGTCTGGTATACCATATGATCTCACAATCAACCACATATTATGATGATCAACAGAGTCGAAAGCCTTTTTGAAATCAACGAAACCAGCAACCAAAGGTTTCTGAAACTCTAAACATTTCTCAAGAATCTGCCTAAGGGAAAATATCTGATTCACACATCACCTACCACTTCTGAATTCACATTGCTCATCACGCAATTGCCTGTCAACCAGATTCTTAATTCTATTAAGCACAATCATGGAAAGAACTTTACCTGGAACAGAGAGTAGGCTGATACCCCTATAGTTATCACAAGAACTGCAATCACCTTTTTTGAAAATAGGGATAATAATAGCTCTGGTAAAATCCTTAGGCACCATGCCTTTATCATAAAAGATATTCAAAATTTCAGTCATCCAAGTGGTAACAAAACATTCAAAGCTCTAAGCATTTCTGTAGTAATTTCATCTACCCCTGGGAATATATGAAGTTTAAGTTTAGAAACAGCCAAAATAACTTCAGATTGTGTTATAGGGCCAACATTAAAGCCACTGTCATCATTGCAAACAATGGGAGTAGAACTAACCACATTGTTTAGAACATCACTGAAATGCTCAGCCCACCTAGCCATGACAGAATCCTCACCTTCTATAACCTTACCTTGTTTATCCTTCAATCCCTGTATACTAGTTCGTTTTCTACCACATAAAACATTAACTATCTGGTACAGCTCTCTGCTGTTGTGCTATCTAACTGCTTCCTCAGCTTTGTCAGCCAAGCCATCAAGCCAAAGATTCTTATCAGTAGCTAACTGATCCTTTACACGTTTATTAAGCTCTCTGTAATGCTTTCTATTGGGACTAGTAGGGTACTGATTAAGGACATTTCTGTAGTTCCTTCTTTCTGAAATAAGCTCAAGTGCCTTATCATTTAAATAATTCTGCCTCCTCTGCCCCTTTTTTCCTAAAAGAGTACTGTTAGTTTCCAAAAAAGCCTGTTTAAAATGGCCCCATTCTTCCTCAACTTCAATAGTAAGCAAACCATGACTGTCATAACGACTAAGTAACCCATCATGGTAAGCTTTAGCAATAATAGGGTCTTTCAGAGCTTCAGTATTAAAGGTAAATTTTTTAACTTTAGGACAACACTTTTTAAGTTGCAAGACACTTTTAACAAGATAATGGTCAGATCCAATTTCAGCTCCCCTATATGCCCTGGTATTCCTAACAGAACTAGCCCATTTGCTGTTAATTAATATGTAATCAATCATATTCTTATGCAGCCCATCAGGTGAAACCCATGTGTATTTATGTATGTCGTGGTGTTTGTAATATGTGTTAGTTATTCTGAAACCATTGAGTTTACTTACCTGTAGGAGACGTTGCCCATTGCCATTGCAGCTACCAATACAAAAAGGGCCTATCACCCCTCCCCAAAGGTCAGAGTCAGTACCAACTTTGGCATTGAAGTCACCTAGAACAAGGGTAATATCTCCTTTCTTGACAGAATTCAAAATATCCTGAAGTTGTCTGTAAAACCTATCCTTCTCATCCTCAGTGGGGGCATAACAGCAGATAACATTCAAGTTTTTAATGCTTGTATGAAATTTTGCTGTAAGAAACCTTTCATTAATGCACTCATATCCTAGAAGAGCATCACTAGCATGTCTGCTGAGCAGCAGACCCACGCCTTGGTGATGCTTTCCATCCTCCCTCCCTGTAAAGAGAAATTTAAAGTTATTTTTAAGTATCTCACCTTTATCTGTCCATCTGGTCTCTTGCAAGCCTAGAATATCTAAGTTATAGCACTGGAATTCCTGTGTGAGGACATCAAGAGAATAATCTCTATGTAATGTCCTCACATTCCACGTTCCTGCAGAGAGAAAATGATTAATAAAATTTTTAAAGAAATTAGGTTTATTGAGATTGGTAGGGCCAACAATATCAAACAGCCCCCTGATCGCAGTCATGGGGCAAAGATCTGTTCCTCCTCTGCTAAAGGCTGAAGTCACTGATGCTGGTAGGAACTTTAGGCACCACCTTTTCAAGTGGACTTTTTCAAGAACCATATTGCCTGCCTGAGACACATTACTCCAGTTTAGGCTTGACGATGCCCAACTAGCTAAGTAAGGTTCAGGTACCTGCGATGGCCTCTGATTAGGATTATCCACCAGCTGATATAAGGTATCCCATGCCTCTGTTCACTTAGGGCTGGGCAACCCACAAGCAAACAGAAAACACAGCGGCAGATTTTCCCTCAACAGAGGCCCACCAATGCAGCAAGTCCAGGATCCATAATCACCCTCAAATCCTTAAACCAGTCCAGTCTAGTAGGTATAAATGGTCAGCACTAGGACCCTGTGAAGCTGACCACTCCTTAGCAGGGTTGAAAAATAAAAGAAATTGCCATAGATGACCAGATCAGCATGCCATACTGAACTCGCAGCTCTCCCCTTCCATTCCCTTCCAAAAGAGAATATCTCTTTTGAAAGGTACTAACAGCCTGCACCACGAGAAGGTGGGGTCGGACATTAGGTGCTAGACCTGGCTGGTTCTGGGCATCATTACTAGGGATTGGTACATGCCTAGCTACCATTTACAGGCCCTAAATGCTATAGGAATGCCAAAACCAATGATAATACCTTCCCATGTCCAACTTAAAAAAATCGGAATGAAATAAATAGGCCCAGTTATATTTTCACCATGCTCAACCAAAAAAAAAACTTTAGAGCTTTTTTGTCAAATAATAATAAGCAGAAATAGGTCATGTTACAATACCAAACCAAACAACAATTCTAAACTTTGTAAAAATAGAATTTATTTTTAAAAAAATTGGAAAACATATGACTTTTTTAGAGAGTGATATTTGTGGAGGGGGAGGATCTAGAATGCAATTAAGGCTTAATTCTAGAAAATCCAGATGAACAAAAATAGTTAATATCAATGGAAAAAAAATTTCTTTATGAATGAACTTATTTTTTGATTAACAAATACTAAACACATGTACAAACATAATCCTTATGCAGTTACATTGTGCAAAGTCCAACTAGATTGAAATAATTTACAACTCACAGTAATAAACTAATATTTAATTCCACGATTAATTACTGTACAATTGAAATTTAAGCTCAGAGGAGTGCTTCACAATACCTTAGAGTCGCAAATTCTTTGAACTGGTCTGTCTTACATTAAGTTTCTAATGCTATCTTCTAACGGTAACCTTTTCCTCATGACTTGATGTAGAACAAAGAAACCATATTTACTGGTTCAGATCTTCTCACAGTGGAACACCTGCTGGCACAGGTACAGATTTGCACAGCTTCTTTCTGTTGACAATGTAAGTCCAACAGTTGCTCATGATGTCAGGAGACGTCAGATTTATGCTGTTGTTGCACTTTTTCAGTTCTTAGTTGTTAATAGTGATAGTAACAGCTACTGTAGCCAGTCCATATAAGATCATTTAGTCATTATCCACCCACCTTCTACTAGGTCTGCCACTTTTCCTTGACCACTATATACACAGTCATATCAGAATAATATGACCACCTACCATACACATACTATGGGTAGGTGGTCATATTATTCTGATACGACTGTGTATAAATCTACTAATCTACAGTCTGCATGCAGGCAACATGGCCAAACATACAATCTCTTCCTGCATAAGATGCTTTAAGCCATTTTTATAAGCATGTTCTATGGAAAGTATTTCTAATTATTGTGCCACAAAGTATATATTTACATGACAACTAGTCTAGGTGGAAATATGCCGAACTATGAGAGGCAGTTCAAAAATAAGTTTACAAGGCACATAATATCATTACTACTTGGCCTAGACTGATTATATAGTAATGATTAGTTATTCTCAGTTGGCAACACTGTATTGAAAGTTATCACTTTGCACCACACATGTGGTGATGACTCTCAGTTAAACTTGGTAACTGAACTGGAACAGTGGTTCAAACACAGGTCTGGAAAGTAATTTGGTTTTTGAATGCAAGGAATGTGTTTGCAGCAGAAATTCATCAGCTGGTCAAAGTTTATGATTAAGAAAAGCCCTGAGCTCTTATAAAAGATGTTTTGCTTCTGCATGACAACACTTTGCCATACAGTGTCAACATGATTTGACAACTCTTGCAGTGCTTCTAGTAGGAAATCTTGGAACATCTGGTGTACAGCCCTGATATAGCACAAGCAACTACCATCTCTTGTTTGCTCTAAAGTAGAGGTTCTCAACGTGTGGAATGCGGCAAAAGTTTTTTGGGTATGCTGTGAGAGCTCAAAAGTTGCTAGATCTAGTAACAAAGTAAAAATAACCATTGTTGTACTATAACTATAGTGTTATCTATCTATACAAGGGGTATGCCAGTTACATACACATTTCCAGGGGGTACGTGAAGCATAAAAGGTTTGAGAACCACTGTTCTAAAGAAATCATCTTGGTGGCCTAAAATTTGAAAATAACGATGATGTGAAGGCAGCTGTGATATGGTGGTTGAAATTGCAGGACATGGATTTCTATCAACAGGGTACTGAATAGTTAGTCCCATAATATGATATATATTTCAATCTTGGTGAGAACTACATTAAAAAGTAAGGTGGCAAAATTGCATTTGTATTATTTTTATTAAAACTAGAAATAGTCCAAAATATATGACTTGAAAACTTATTTTTGGACTGCCCCTCTAATATAGTTCAACTTAATAGCATGAACCCTTCTGATGTCTAAAATAAACAGAGGCATGCCAAAAATAACTTTTTCAATTTCAGAGTTGTCACCTGTATGGTTCATAGTTTCAATGGTTTGTTTACATATTCAACTATACGTTTCTTGTTTTCAATCTTTTAGTTAAAATGTTTGGTATTTTTATTATTAATAAATGTATTTTGTAATCATTGAAGCATTTAGAAAAGAATCTATACCTATTTAATTCTCCCATCAGAGCCTTTCAGAGAGTGGGGTGTCAGGAGGAACATTGGCCTGGGCCTCTAGTTCAAAGCAGACTTCAAATTTAGAAACCTGTTAATTTTTTGACATTAGATACAACAGTAAAAGTGTAATTTAGTAAAAGAAATTGTTTTAACTGATGAGCCTTTGAGTTAAGGCATGAATGTTTCTCTACTAATGTTACCCTTCTGCTGAGGTCTCACCTTCTCACAGATCTTCTCTGTGGCATTGTAGTGGTCTACCATTATGATAGGGAATGCTTATGCACTTAATCGAAATGATGCCCTTCGGGGCTAGCCTCTTGGCATTGTGGATTAAGTCATTGCCTCTCAGCAGACCTTGATGACTTCCCTCAGATCCTCAGTTCAATCCCAGCTTCAGGAAGCCTCATCTCGACAATATGTGTTCTCCTCTCCAAGTGGAGCTGCCTAAGCCTGATTTGGTTGACAAGTAATGATGTTTGGAGATTTGGATGGATTTGTTTCATACAGCCAGTGTTAATTAAAAATTAATGGATCAAATTCAGATGTTGGTTCTCTGCTGTGTCCCTAGAATTTAAAATGTTCATAAATAATAATGACGCTTTTTATTTTGGGTAGGGAGCCTCAAAAGTTCAAAGTGGCCCAGCCTCTTGCAACTTGTGAGGAGGCCCTGCTCCCAATTAACACATTGGTACTAGATTAAATTAAGTTAGAATTAATAAGTTTTTTAATACAAACTGACAATTTTTATTATATGTGAAGTCTGACAGTTGATGTTATGTAATATTTTAGCTTATTGAGAATCTATAAGCTGTAACAAAAATTAGAGTAGGGTATACAGTGCAGTAATTAAAATTAAAATTATTTAATTCTCTATGACACTGTTAAATATTTTTAAGCACTTCAACACATGGACTATGCTATCAAGTATCAACAGTTATTAAGGAGAGATTTATGTACCGTACCATAGAGGATGGGTAGTAACAGGAACTTCCAGGATGCTTTCGGTGACAAATTTAATAATCGACGTTCTTGCTGGCAAGTGACATCTCAGTGGAGATTAGAAGAAGGATAACAGCTGCCAGTGTCTACCTACCTTGGCGAAGGAAATAACCATTTATACCTTTGATAGCATAGAGTGCTTAAAAAGGTTTTTGATCCACAACTCACGTTTCATGCCCTTCCTTTCGCCGCTTCATCAGGTGGGAAATAAGGAGCTTAGGCTTAATGCAGGAGAGGCAGTTGGTTGTTGAGTGTGGGGGAGGGGGGCACCCGTACATCTACTGACCACTCCAATCCTCGGAGCTGAGCCATTGACCCTGAGCCACTTCCCCGCACTCAACAACTAACTGCCTCTCCTGCATTAAGCCTAAGCTCCTCATTTCCCACCTGACAAAGCACCGAAAGGAAGGGCGCAAAACGTACATCATGGATCAAAAAACTTTTTTTAAGCACTCTATGCTATCAAAGGTATAAATGGTTATTTCCTTCACCAAGGCGGGTATACCATTGGCAGCTGTTATCCTTCTTTTAATCTCCACTGAGACATCACTTGCCAGCAAGAACGTCGATTATTAAATTTGTCACCAAAAGCATCCCGGAAGTTCCTGTTACTATCCATCCTCTATGGTATGTAAATCTCTCCTTAATAACTGTTGATATTTTATAGCATAGTCCATATGTTGAAGTGCTTAAAAACATTTAACAGTGTCATAGACAATTAAATAACTTTAATTTTAATAAGCTGTAACTGAAATACAAAGCAAAAATCATTTATAACTGAGAATTTATTTTCAAATGTTTATGATTTATTTAAGCATTCATACAATTGAATATTCATATGTGATTTAGGTGAAGTAAAGAAAATGAAAATACAATTTTAATATGAATGAACATTTTTTCCAGGGTATTAACTAAAGTATGGGGAGTAAGGGTTGGCTCAGTTGGTAGCACACTAGGCCCATAATTCGTTGTTCCCAGGTTCAAGTCCAACTGGGCTTGCATTGAGGATTTTCTCTGCTAACTCTTGTTCTTCCCTCAGTGAGAAAGGGAACACCAATGGGCTTGGAAAGGCCACTTCCATTGGATGGGATATTAAGATATGGCTCCACGTACAGTAGAGCCATACCCTCTGCACATTACATAATATGCTTAGGCTGGATGATCTTAACAGGAAGCTTCCACCTGTCTTCTAATAGCTGTCAATTGGATCCTCTTCCCCAACCTTCTCTGAGCCCTTGGGGTCCTTGTCATGTGGTGATTTAGCCCATTGTATGCATAAAAGTGGTGCTCAGAGGTAAAACAAAACTAAAGTATGATGATTGCAACATTGAAATTCAATTGAATGTAAAAATAAATGAATTTAGCCTAACTGAACGAACTGAAATCTCATATAAGACATTAAAAATTCAAATAAAAAATTAATGTTATTTTTGAGAAATATATTTATGTTATAAATAATTATATATATATATAGGAATATTCAGGTTCCTGATTACACGATCAAGGAAGAAGATGAAGATGTTGCTGCTGAAAGGAGGAGAGTACTAACTGGTCAAGCCAATTCAGATGTTCTTCATCTTATTAATCTCACAAAGGTAGTAAAATTGCAGTAACTGAATTTTAGTATCATAATAATATTGTAGCTGTTACCTAAGCTTCAAAAGTGATGTATTCTTTAAAAAGAGAAAATTAACAGCACCTTGCTGGAACAACCATTGTTCAAATCTCCCTCATACTATAGGTCAGTGATGGTGAACCTATGGCACAATGTCAAAGGTAGCACACGCGGCAATTTTTGTTGGCACACCATGGGAGAGGAAAAGAAATATGTATCTACATCTAGTGTAGAAACTTTGAAACAATATCCCTAGCAATTCAATACATATTTATGGATAAATCAATGGCAGCAAGATGATAACTATGTTGCTATAATTAGTTACTTATTAATTATGAATTTCAATAGTATACACTTATGTTTAAAAGATCTTGTCAAATAACTGATTAAACATTGTACAAAAAGTTACGTATATACAAATATAAATGCCATAATTATATCAACTATTCATTGATTTCCTTTAAAACACTTCTCTATATCTTAAAATTTAGTTAAGGTCTCTGTTTACTGCTATGTCTGAGAATGCCATTTCACTTCATCAGCCAATGAAAATTAACTTCATTCTGATAATGGTGGCACAGCATCATTGATGTACTGGACATAGTAAGTGGAACGCAATGTGTGAGTTTGTGGATGTGATTGAATGATATTGCTTTGGTAAATAAAGGTTTCATTTTTTAATTTTTCCCTTGTATAATGGAAAGTCTAAAACTTAGGGTTCTATACCCTTATATTTAAATCCTTAGTATTTTGTATCATTTAATGTATATTGTGTGATGAACAGATATGTAAGTTTAGATGGTTAGTAATAATAATAAATAGCATTTTAAAGTATTTTGTAATGTTGGCATGGAAGTTAGAAAATATTCTCTTATTTTCTCCAATTTTGGCCATCACTGCTATAGGTCCTTATAGGCAGTGGTGTACTGGGGCAGGAACATATGAGAATCATAAGTTAAAATGTAGAAAATAATAAATATTCTGTATTTCAGATAATAATTAGCTCTTAACATGTAAATTTAATTTAAATATGCTGTATAGAATCCACATTTTAAGATGTCACTAAGATAGCTTTCAACTGTTTAATAATGTTTCATTCATAATCCATAGGTTTATCACACAAGAAAAAGCAGAAAGCAATTAGCTGTTGACAAATTGTGTTTGGGAGTTCCTGAAGGAGAGGTAAATATATTCCCATTTGTTTTCAAATGCAGATTTTTTTAACTCTGGAAAAGTGCACTTGTTTGCAGCACTAACCCATTTTACCACTGCAAGCAAATGTACTTTTGGCCACCCTCAACTAAATTTCCTTTTTGAGGCTCCAAGTAACTTTTTTTAGGGGGGCGGGAAAGCAAAAATAAACTTATTTGCCCCAAGTGAGTTTTTCCTTTTGTCATTACAGCTGATTTTATTTATTTTTTTTGTGACTGAAAGGGATTTTTTCTTTTCAGCATTACAGCCAATTTCATTTTTTACCACTGAAAGTGATTGTTTCAGATCTAGGGGGTGCCCCCCAAGAATGCTAGTAAGGGCAATGTAGGCAAAAAAATTAAACTTGTGCATAGTTCACACCTTTTTTCAAGATTTTTTTTTAAAACATCTAAAATGAAGTGAAGATGCTACACTGCAATGGAAATCCAGTCTCTTTTGGTCTCCCTTTTATCTTTTTCCAGCTCGATTTCATCGCTTGCCCCCCCCCTTCCCCCCCCCCACACACACACACACACACACACACACTTTATTTTATTCTAGATCTGGGCATGTAAAGACCTTATCACTTTACATTCATTGCACTTTTATTTTGAGTGAAATTATAGCAAGATAATCTATGTAATTACTAGTCTGCTGCCCCAAGTGACTGCTTGGAATGCTTGTGCTGTTGGGCTGACCCTGCTTGTTTGGATAATTTATTTCACTACACTGGAATATTTTTCCAAACAAATACTATTTACTGACAAAATTGATTTTCATAGAATATACATTTTGAAATAGTATTCTTGACTCTGAGAACTTAGGTACAAAAATTCTACATGTTAACAGCAGACAAACAATAAGCAACACCAGCACTTTTTTTGGTAGAAAAATTACTTAATTTTATCCTTCTAGGTTTATTACTGTTTTACTGTTTTAATTTTGTTCACATGATAGTAAATGAATAAACTATACTCTGTAAATATTATATAATACAGTGTAAAAAACTAACTTGGTTCAACTGCAACTCTTTTGATTTTAGTGCCTTGGATTACTGGGTGTAAATGGAGCTGGAAAATCTACTACATTTAAGATGTTGACTGGTGATACAAGTGTTACAGCTGGAGATGCTTTCTTAAATGGGTTTAGGTAAAAATAAAAGTGCTTTAATTTTTACCAATGTATTTATTATATATTTTTATCTGCTGTAAATAAACTATTGTACAAATTTATGTTTAGATCAGTAATCCAAATCACTTTAGCACATTATTACTCATTTCTGTAATGTTTTACCACCTTTTAGGCAATTTTTATTGATAGTTTTTATTCATTTACTTGTCATTTAGTCTGTAAATGGTAGCAGGCATAAACTGGAAGGAGAGCTGTGTACCAATCCCCAGTGATAATGCACAGAACCGGCCAGGTCTACCACCTAATGTCCAACCCCACCTTCTCGTGGTGCTGACCATTAGTACCTTTCAAAAGAAATATTCTGTATTGGAAGGGAATGGAAGGGGAGGGCTACCAGCTCAATGTGGATTACTAATCTGGTCATCTATGGCCACTTTTTTTTTCAACCTTGCTGAGGAGTGGTCAACTTCACAGGGTTCTGCTTCTGGCCATTTATATGCACTAGACTGGGCTGGTTTATGGATTTGAGCTTGATTATGGATCCTGAACTTGCTGCACTGGTGGGCCTCCGTTGAGGGAAAATCTGCAACTGTGTTTTCTGTTTGCTTCTGAGTTGCCAGCCCTAAGTGAACACAGGCACGAGATACCTTATATCAGCTGGTGGATAATCCTGATCAGAGGTCAGTGCAGGTACTGAACCCTCACTTAGCTAGTTGGGCATCGTCAATCCTAAACTGAAGTAATGTGTCTCAGGCAGTTCTATGGCTCTTGAAAAGGTCTACTTGAACAGTTTATGAAAAGGTGATGCCTGAAGTTCCTACCAGCATCGGTGACCAGCCTTTAGCGGAGGAGGGACAGGTCTTTGCCCCATGCCTGCAATCAGGGGGCTATTTGATATTGTAGGCCCTACCTCTCTCAATAAATCTAGTTTCTTTAAAAATCTTTCTAATAATTTTTCTCTCTGCAGGTACATGGAACATGAGGGCATTATATAGAGATTATTCTCTTGATGTCCTCACACAGGAATTCCAGCATTATAACTTAGAAATTCTAGGCTTGCAAGAGACTCAATGGACAGGTAAAGGAGAGATACTTAAAAATAACTTTAAATTTCTCTTTTCAGGCAGGGAGGATGGAAAGCATCTCCAAGGTGTAGGTTTGTTTCTCAGTGATGCTCTTCTAGGATAATGAAAGATTTCTTACAGCAAAATTTAAAATAAAAATTAAAGACTTGAATGTCATCTGTTATGCCCCCATAGAGGACTGTAATGAGAAAGAAGAATATGTTTTACAGCCACCTTCAGGATATTTTGAATTCTGTGAAGAAAGGAGATATTCCTCTTGTGCTAGGTGACTTCAATGCTAAAGTTGGTACTGACTCTGACCTTTGGGCAGGAGTTTTAGGTCTGTTTGGCATTGGTTGTTCCAATGGCAATGGGGAATGTCTCTTACAGGTAAGTAAACTTAATAGTTTGTGAATAATTAACACCTAGGAAGTGATGGGCTGACAATGTCAAACAGGATCTTGCTAGAATTGGCCTAGAGGGCCCAAATGCAGCAGCAGTAGCTCAGAACAGACATGTCTGAAGAGGAAAATTACACATTCTGGTTGGACCTCCGTAGCCCATGGCTTGCATGAGGATTTTGTACACTCACACACACAAACACAAACAAAGGTCAAACCACAAGGGGTAACCTGATATGCATCAAACACCTTTAGTCGAATAGATAACAGGCTGTTGTGTTTTGAAAGTTTGTTAGTGGAAGTAGTGTTAATAGATATTTTTAAATTTAAGATTGGAATATATTTGGTTGATGCACTGATATTGTCATCCTTAAAATTAACCTGCATTTAGTTGGATGAATAACACTAAGGTAACATAAAAAAAAAAGCCATTTTGTAGTGTACATCCACCAACAGCACTGAGCTTCAACATGCAGCTGCAATATTACTCCAAAATATCAGATTACTTTTAACTGTCTAAACTTGCTCATTAGAGCACAACTGTAAAAGAAAACATGTAAACCATACCAGGTTTACTATTTGACTGTACCATGTTTTAATAACTTTACATTACAGTACATTATAGTTATTACTTTACATTAAAGTGCCCAAGGCTCCTGTGAGCCTTGGGCACTTTAACTGATTTACAATACATAGAATAGAGAAAGGTTCTAGAAACTATTCCTAGTTTGTGCAGGCCTTCTCATAATGGAACTTTCCTTACAAAGATCGAAATTATTGCTGACCACTGCTTCAGATAGATGTAACACAAAGTTTGCCTGCTGGAACAGTAACTAGCTCCCTACCACTGTGATCCTCAGGCTTTAACAAAATTTCCGATCACTTGACAAAAGAGACACTAATGCTATGCTGCATAGTGAGCTAAGAATGGGATAGCGAGAATAAAAATGTTTTGGTGGTACCTTATTAATCAATCATGTTGAATGATGGAGACAAGGAGTCTCAGCAAGATCTCTGCATTTTGAGGACATCAACACCATGGCATTTCCCTGCTTCTAGCTCTCCTGGCTGTATTCCTCAATTTTCTTCCAGTATATCCGTTTTGGGAACACCATCAGCTAAGTCGACTCTAAGGTGAATGCAGGGAAAGTGCATCATCTAACACTGTAACTCTTGTATGGCACATGGCAAAGTCTTTTGGCATAATTCCGATTTTCTGTAGTATGAAAATCTGGGTGAATTAAGTTTTCTTGTTGTAAACGAATTAATATATCAGCTAGCGAGATAACAGAGTTCATAGCCCAACACCATGCTATGAAATGCCTTAGTGGGACCTTTCTTTGTCATGGAATCTTATGCATCCCCATTGCATATGACTTATCTTTGCCACACCATGGGCAGAAGCAGGGCTGACACAGTAGAAACAGAACTTATTAAAACTTTTAATACAGTTCTGTGTCCTCCCATGGTCCAAAGTTCAAGAAATGCTGCTCTACAGCATATTGATAAAATGATAGATAAAGTGAAAATTTTGACTTAGGACTAAAATATTGATGATATCTGATGTAAAATAGTAGCAAAATAAAAACACCGTTCCACCTAACATGTTTTTACTTTTTCATGCTATCTCACACTCTCATCATTTTTCAGTTGCTCTCTTTCTCCAATATCAATTAATCATTTTCACATTTTCATTTTTGTAGTTTTTTTATCACTGGTACCAAAATACTGGATGTTCAACAATAGCAATCATGTTTTTGGATTTGTGATTGCTTCAATGGTGTTTACCGTATGTAGATTTTAATAAATTTATTTAATTTTCCCCATTTGATATGAATTGATATTTGAAAGGAGAGAAAGAAGTGTAAAAACAAAAATTTCTTTTTGTGTATTTATTTGTTTTTGCTGCCAAAGCTAATATTTCAGTTCCTGAAATTAGATTTTTAATTTTTAATAAAGGTTTCAATCTGTGTGATGTTTATTTTTTGTATTTCTTTGCTTACAAAAAGAAGTGTTTTGATTATAAGTAAAAAAAAAATACATTCTCAATGATATGAAAGATCATATTCCATTGTTTCTCAGGTAATACATATATCAAACAACATTATTTCTTATATCATTGACATTTTCAAGAACAAAATGATGATATTAGAGGTATGTCTGTATGGTAGATTGTAAACACTTATTAAATAAAAGAACAGAGAAAAGGGTTAAGATTTTCTTCAAGCATTGAATTTTTAGTAATTGAAACCAATAATTTAAGTCTCATTAAAATACATTTATAATATAAATTCCTATTTAATTCCTAGATTATCAAGCTCAAAACGTTTTGGAAAATATGATTTATTTTAGTTTTCAAATTACAGTATGCAAAAAACAAGAAAAATGCATATTTCTTAATACTGAATATTGAGGATTTATACCATGCTACACAGGCTCATCAATCAAAGTAAGAGTAATCATGAGTGGTAAATAGAAGTTAGTAATCATGAATTCACCATGAGTAGGACTTAACCCATGTCTTCCAGTTATGTGCCAGGTACTCTGACCACTAAACTATCAACAGTTAACTCTTTCTCTGCTAATTGTGATTATAAACTTTTCACTGTTTTTTTGCTTCACGTGTGGTGTCATACTTTAATATTTTAACATTAAGAGTAATTTTTCCAAATAATATGTATTAAATTCCATTAATATGTATTAAAATTAAAAAAAATTGTTTCAAAAATAATTGATACTTGAATTTTTACTAGTAATTTGCTGATTCGATTTTCCAGTTAATAATTTATTTGTATTTAGATTTTTAAGTAATAATTTCCTACTATTCGAATTTAATAGTTTGAAAATGGGTCTAGAAGAAAATAAATAGTGTGTTCTGAAAAAAATGTATAGCTCTATGCTTATACAATTTGTGTAAGATTTTTGATAACTTTTTCCTAACAGTGCTTAAAATGTAATTTGATAAAAAAATTATTTGTTCAAAAAAATTGATGATATGTATACTAATATAAAATTTTAGAAACATTATGTAAAATTTTATATTTCACCTATTTTTCACCAGTAAAATGGAAACATAATAACATAATCTTTCAATTCATATAAATTTCTTAAAACGTGTAATTAAATATTTTCCAAGACAATATATTGTTTACTTTCAGTGTGAGGAGAGATTTGCGGAGTGTTCAGCAGTACATCGGATACTGCCCACAGTTTGATGCATTATATGATGAACTCACTGCCAAGGAACATTTACAACTGTATGCCAGGTTCAGAGGCATACCTCTTAAAGAAGAAAATAAGGTATTTTTTTCTGAATTATATATATAGTCATTATGACAGTCATGGTATGCTTACTACTGAAGTTGAGGAAGAATGGGATCATTTTAAACAGGCTTTTTGGACACTAACAGTACTCTTTTAGGGAAAAAGGAGCAGAAGAGCCAGAATTATTTGAGTGATAAGGCACTTGAGCTTATTTCGGAAAGAAAGAACTGCAGGAATGTCCTTAATCAATACCCTACTAGTACTAATAGAAAGCATTACAGAGAACTTAATAAACATGTAAAAGATCAGTTAGCTGTTGATAAGAATCTTTGGCTTGATGGTTTGGCTGACAAAGCCGAGGAAGCAGTTAGACAGCACAACAGCAGAGAGCTGTACCAGATAGTTAATGTTTTGTGTGGTAGAAAACGGACAGGTATACAGGGATTGAAGGATAAACAAGGTAAGGTTATAGAAGGGGAGGATTCTGTCATGGCTAGGTGGGCTGAGCATTTTAGCGATATTCTAAACAATGCGGTTAGTTCTATTCCCATTGTTTGCAATAATGATAGATGCATTAGTAGCTTTAATGTTGGCCCTATAACACAATCTGAAGTTATTTTGGCTGTTTCTAAACTTAAACTTCATAAATCCCCAGGGGTAGATGAAATTACTACAGAAATGCTTAGAGCTGGAAATGTTTCGGTTACCACTTGGATGACTGAAATTCTGAATATCTTTTATGATAAAGGCATGGTTCCTAAGGATTTTACCAGAGCTATTGTTATCCCTATTTTCAAAAAAGGTGATCGCAGTTCTTGTGATAACTATAGGGGTATTAGCCTACTCTCTGTTCCAGGTAAAGTTCTTTCCATGATTGTGCTTAATAGAATTAAGAATCTGGTTGACAGTCAATTGCGTGATGAGCAATGTGGATTCAGAAGTGGTAGGGGATGTGTGGATCAGATATTTTCACTTAGGCAGATTCTTGAGAAATGTTTAGAGTTTCAGAAACCTTTGGTTGCTAGCTTTGTTGATTTCAAAAAGGCTTTCGACTCTGTTGATCGTCATAATTTGTGGTTGATTGTGAAATCATATGGTATACCAGACAAGTTAGTTAACATAATGAAAGCTCTCTATAATAACACTGAGTCGTGTGTGAGAGTTGGTAAGGCTTGTAGCAATTGGTTTAGCATTACTTCTGGTGTTCGACAAGGGTGCATTTTGTCTCCTTTTCTCTTTAGTTTGGTTATTGATTATGTTATGGGAAATTCACTTCAAGGGAAATATTTTGGCCTTAAATGGGCTGGAGATACGAAAATTTCTGATTTAGATTATGCTGATGATTTAGCCCTTTTGGCAAATGATGTTGATGAGATGAACTCTTTCATTCGAGCTGTTGATGAGACTGGTAGTAGAGTAGGTTTGGTTATAAACAGAGAGAAAACTAAAGTGATGAAAATTGGTCAGTCAGGCTGTGATTCAGTTAATCTGAATGGTTGCAGTCTTGAGCAGGTGTCACAGTTTAATTATCTTGGGAGCTATGTAACCGATAATGGTGAGGTGCGGCATGAGATTAACAGACGAATAGGGATTGCTGCCGGGACTTTTAAGAATCTATGGAGAGTGTGGAGAAATAGGCGTATACACCTAAAGATTAAAATTAGGCTGTATAATAGTTTGGTTCTTTCTAGGGTTAGTTATGGTAGTGAAACTTGGACACTTTGTAAACAAGATAACAGGAAACTAGATGCTTTTGATTCCAGATGCTTATGCAGTATCTTGGGCATTAAGTGGTTCAACTTTGTAACTAATGTTGAGGTTAGGCAAAGGACTTTGCAACCTCCTTTAAGCAGCATATTGTGCAGAGAGAGACTCCGTTGGTTTGGCCATGTTGCTTGTATGAATAATTATAGATTGGCGAATAGGGTTATGAACAGTGTGCCTAAAGGCCTCAGAAAGAAGGGGAGACCTAGGATGCGGTGGACAGACAATGTCAAACAGGACCTTGTTAGAATTGGTGTGCAGTGGCCAGATGCAGTAGATGTAGCTCAGGGTAGACTTGCTTGGAGAACTAAATTGCATGGTCTGGTTGGACCTCCGTAGCCCATGGCTGCTTGAGGATGATGATGATGATGATATATTTTACTGTGTTTGGAGCTGAAGGAAATTAATTACTTTGAGTGTTAATTCCAATAATAATGGTAGGTATTACATTTTTTTATGAAGTAGTAATGCTAAGAATTTAATAAACATTTTTTAAGAAATGTAATTTTGATACATGTCACCCACAAACACCATATACAGCAACAACAAATGTACAATAATAGAAGAAAAATCTACAACTTACGTACCTAAAAATGTCACAACAGTTGTATCTAAAACATTAGTACGTAATAATATTTTTACAAACAATATTAGGGTTGGGTTGTTCTACCTCTGAGCAGCATTTTTTGTACATGGTGAGCTAAATGGTCAGGTCTCAAGAGCTCAGAGAACATTTGGGGAGAGGAGCCACTGAACAGCTGTTAGGAGACAGAGGTAACCTCCCACAAGGCCATCCAGCGTGTTCCTTAATAGGCACATGGTATGTCTCTCCCACAAATGGGGTCAGAACTTTACCTCCCATCTGATGGATGGCAAACAGTATTATGGATGGCAAACAGGCATTACATCAAACACCTACTATATATAATGTAGAAACTTGAATGTCAAAGCTAAATTAATGCAGCAGCATTGGAATTAAAACACTTAAGATTAAACAATTTGAGACAAAATCACTGTTGTACAGTGTGATTTAAACCTCATAAATAAATTTAATATAGTTTTTATTCTAGTCTCAATTTTAGAAAATAAGTTTGATCTTAGTATCATTCATTTATAAGATTATTACAGTGTTTTGGGTGTAAGAACAACTGATTTGAATGAATACTTTAAAAATGTTGTCATAAAGTATCTCTGACAAATAAAAAAAGATATTGTCAATAACGATCTAGAATCAAAATTTCTAACTTAAGGTTATTAACAATATACAACTCTAGTCTATTCAAACGTAAAAAATAAAATTTCTGTATTTTACTATTGCAAAAATAGCTAAAAAGGGTAAATAAGTATTAAAAATATATTTTCTAGTATTTCAACTTTTGAAGATTTCTACAAAAACATAGTACTGGAAATAAATTTTCTAAAAAAGTTGTAAAAATATGTCAGTCATAGTTAATATCAGTTTAAAATAATGAGACAAAATTTACTAAAAGTATATTAGCTACTATAACGTTTTATCCTTCAAAAGAATATGTTCTTATTTTCTTTTTCATTTCATTAGGTGATAGAATGGGCTCTGCGGAAGCTAGATTTAGTTCATTATGCAGATAGGATGGCTGGAACTTACAGTGGAGGCAACAAACGGAAACTTTCCACTGCCATTGCTTTATTAGGGGCACCACCTGTTATATTTTTAGTAAGTGTTTTCTTCTTAGATTTAATTACCACCTTATTATTTAGCACTTTTTTTGCTTCAAATGCACAAAAATATAACTTTTTAAATTTAATGAATATTTATCCACTATCAAGTGGTTTATTCAATAAGTAACAGAATGAAGATGGCTGAAGAGAAAAAATTGTCTTGAGCCTGATGATATCTGAAACCATGAGACTGATCAGTGGCCAATAGTTCAGTCAGACAACCATTATTTCAATAGTTCCATGGATGATGGTTCCATAGTAAGTGGATGCAGAGTGTAGCATGCTCTCAGTCAGGGGCATAGCCATGGGGGGAGGTTCCCCCCCAAAAAAGTAACTCGGAGTTGGCAAAATTCAAAGCGACTTCATAAAAACAGGTGAGTTGGCAAAATCTTATGGAGATGGAAAAATTCAGAGTGACTTGGTAAAATCTTGGGGAGTTGGCAAAATCATGGGGAGTTGGCAAAATTAGGGTGAGATGTAAAAATTAGGATTTTTTTCTGTAAAATTATGGTGAGTTGGCAAAATCTAGGGACAGTTGGAAAATTTCGGAGTGACTTGGCAAAATCGTAGGGAGTTGGCAAAATTCAGGTGAGATATGGAGGTGAAATTTTTCTTCGATTTTAGTCAACTCCCATATTTTCCAAGTGGATTCGAATTTTGCCAACTGCCCTACATTCTGTTAAGTTTCCTCAATTTATCCGACACTCCTAGATTTCACAAAACAAATCTCAATTTTCACAACTCGCCTATATTTTGCTAAGTGTATTCGAATTTTGCCAACTCGCCATAATTTTACAGAAAAAATTGCACTTTTTACATCTTCCCTGAATTTGCCAAGCCACTTCGAATTTTATCAACTCTTCTTAATTGCACAAGGTACAATTTTCACAACTCCCCTGTATTTTACTGTATTTTACCAAGTGGCTTCGAATTTTGCGAACTCCCCTAGATTTTGCCAAGAGTACTTGGTTTTTCCATCTCTCCTTAATTTCACAAAACCAATCCCAATTTTTACAACTCACCTGTACTTTACCAAATGGTTTCCAGTTTTGCCAACTTCCCTAGATTTTTCAAAGTTTTCACGATTTTATCAACTGCCTTAATTTTACAAAAACAATCTCGATTTTCACAAATCGCCCATATTTTACCAAGTGGATTCGAATTTTGCCAACTCCCCCAAGATTTGCCAACTTTCCTAGATATTGCTAACACGCCATAATTTTACAGAAAAAAGATTGCAATTTTTACATCTCACCTGAATTTTGTCAACTTCCTATGATTTTTCCAAGTCACTCCGAATTTTGCCAACTGCCCCTAGTTTTTGCCAACTCCCCAAGATTTTGTCAAGTCACTCCGAATTTTGCCAACTCCCCAAGATTTTACCAACTCCCCAAGATTTTACCAAGTCACTCCGAATTTTGCCAAATCGCCTGTTTTTACTAAGTGGCTTCGAATTTTGCCAACTCTCCATTTTCCAAACTGCCTTGATTTTGACAACTTCCCTTAATTTTCCAAAAAAAAAAAAATTGGGGAGTTTGAAGTGATTTGGCAAATTTAGGGGAGATGTAAAGATTGGGATTAGTTTCATGAAATTAAGGAGAGTTGGCCAAATCGAGGGAAAAATTCGTACTGATTTGCTACAATTCAGACGAAATGTAAATATTGGAAGTATTTCTGAGAAATTATGGGTAGTTGGCAAAATTGGAAGTCAAATGGCAAATTACGGGTAGTTAGCAGAATTGGGAATAATTTTCTTCAGATTTGGAGCTGGACTGAAAACAATATTAATTTTTTTGAGCTCTGAGTAATTTGTGGACTGATTCGCACAGGACAGGAATATAAGATGAGGATCCAGGAAAGGTTGCCCACATGGAGTCTGTGACTGGGAGGAGAGCCAAGTCATTTCTGTACTTATTGATTAGCTTTTCTATTATTTTAGGGTGGAAGTCATGGGACACAGCAATGGATTGAAAGTTTTGAATTTCATTTTTAAACAAAAACTCGTTTGATGATATGGTGAAAGCCCTATAGATGAAAGAACAGAAGGCTGCAATTTTGTACCCCATGGGGTGCATGGATTGGGTTGTTTTGCCTCTGAGTAGCACTTTTTTGCACACAATGGGCTAAATAGCCAGGTCACAAGGACCCGGAAGGCTCAGAGAAGGTTGGGGGAGGGGACCTACTGGAACAGCTGTTAGGAGACAGATGTTAGCCTGCTGTGAAGACCATCCAGCGTGTTCTTTAACGTGCACAGGTTATGACTCTCCTGCACATGGGGTCATAGCTTAACATCCCATCCAACGGATGGCGGTCTTTCTAAGCCCATCGGTGTCTCCTACTGACCTTGGGCAGGGAGTTTTGTGGAGATAAATCTCAATGCTGACCTAGCTGGGACTCGAACCTGGGAACTGCAGATTATGAGCCTGGCGTACTACCGACTGAGCCACCCCCGCCATCATGTGGTGAATGAGTCTACACATATGATGGAGGGTATGCAGGTAGGATTTCAGTATATTGACATCATCAAGGCTCCTGCATCATCTTTTTGAATAAAAACATCTAAATAGGAGATGATATGGCTATTTTCCAGCTTCTTTTGTGAAACATTTTTGGGATAGATACTGTTGGCTCTATTAATGAAGCAGTTTAATTTCTCATTGCTGCCATTCCAAATGAAAAATTTATCATCAACATAGCGACACCAGAAGATGGGTAAAATTGTTGCCCAACGACCTCAAGAAGAGTGTAATGTCATCCAGCTGTCAAGCATAGCAAATATTCACCCAGCGTAAAGTGCACAATGATAATCGCACCATTTGGCCCTTAGAGTGCAAAAGATCATTTCCAGCATTTTTTATAGAAAAAGATCTGTCCCAATTTTTATAGCTTCATTCTCGTTTTTCATCTCGTTTTTCAGTAAATCTAAGGCAGAATTTCTCAACAGACTCGAGGATGTCCATTCCTCCTAACAGCAAATTAGTCACACTTAGTCTTTTTGTTCCCATCCACTCCAGTTTTTGATGCTGTTATGTTATTTCAGACAAAAATCATTGAAGTGCAAAAATTTTCCCTTCCTGAAATCAACTCCATTCATAAAGCACTAAAAACTAGTCATCAAAAATAATTATTTTCAATTCGGCAACAAAATCTATAGGCAGGACTCAGAGGTTCCCATGGGCTCACCGCCTTCCAGCATCCTGTCTGCGATTATCCTTCAAGACCTCAAAACAAAATTATTCAACTCGGCAGCAATTTTACCCATCTTCTGGTATTGCTATGTTGACAATATATTTTTAATTTGTAATAGCAGCAATGAGCAATTAAACTGCCTCATTAAAGAGCCAACAGTATCGTATCCTACAATATGTTTCATGAAGAAGGAAGAAAACAGCAATACCAATCCATATTTATATGATTTTATCCAAAAGGATAATGTAGCAGCCTTGAGAGCATCAATATACAGAAAGCCCACTTACATATCCTCCATCATATGCACAGGCACATCCATCCCATGGGCATACAAAATTGCATCCTTCTATTATCTCATCCATATGTCTTTCACCTTATTATCAAATGAGTTGTTGCTTAAAAAAGAAATTCAAAACATTAAATCAATTGCTGCATTCCATGGCTTCCACCCAAAAGCAATAGAAAAGCTAATCAATAGAACTCTCTCTTCCCAATCACAGACCTCTCTTGTTATGTGCAAATCACTTCAAGCCCAAAAGAATCAATATTGTTTTCAGCCCAGCTCCAAATCTGAAGAAAATTATAAAAAGAAACAGAGACAAATTTAGCCTCCTTCAAAAATCGGGAGTATACAGATTTCCCCTACATTTGCTGGATAATTTCGTTATTACATCAGAATAACCATACATTCTCTACAGGAGAGGTTCATAGAGCATCAGACAGATGCCATCCAAAACAAATAATGGCTGCTGCTGCCAAGCTGGGCAATACAACACACCGTTACCATCTACCAGAAGCATGCCACACTGCTAGCAGGTGCATGTGCTTGCTATGGAACCATCATCTGCGAGACTGTTGAAATAATGACCTCTCCTCTATCCACCTGCAACTGAGACACAAGGATCATCCTTCATGACATGCAGAAATTCTTAACAGCCCTAATGTCACCAGTGTCCATCCCCAATAATATCACTTCACTGAAGATGGAGCTTTTCTATTGTTTTTGGGTGGAAGCCAAAGGACACAGCAATGGATTGAAAGTTTTGAATTTATTTTTTTAAACAAAAACTCGTTTGATATAAAGGCCCTATAGATGAATAACAGAAGGCTGCAATTTTGTACACCATGGGGACAGACTCAAGGAAAGCTGTTATTTGCTTCAAAAAGCTTCTGAGTTTGCTCCTAAAAACCTTTTATTGTTCAAATAGAGCAAAGGATAAACCTCAAAAATTTTATTGCTCAATGACAGAACTTTAAACTATTTTAATTGTTTTCTGAACAAAGTCTTTTTGTGTTCAATAAAATGTAGGTTACATATATTAATTTTTGTTTGTAATTGTACATCCTTAATTAAAAATAGTTTTAATTCACCTTTTATTGTCCAGTTGAGCAAAATAATTTTTATTAGATGAAAAATAGATTCATTTCTGTTGAAAGTAATGCTAAAGCAGAAGAATGCTTGTCCATCTTTGATCAGAAATGTTTTTTTTTTACAATTTACAATATTAAGTCAAACTTATTATTGTTTATACTAATTAGCAATTTCTCCATATTATGCATCTTACTGCATGGAATAAAAATTTTTTGGGGGGTAAGTAGTATTTATGAAGCATATTAACAAATATTCTTTTTTGATCAGAAGGTTAGAGTGTTCCCTAACACAAAGAATAGAAATAACCTGTAAACTTTGAGTTGGACTGGTTTCTCATACACTTACACAAGAGCATGCCCATTGGCTTATTAAAAGTGAGTATTTATTCTTAATGGGCAGTAGTTAATATGAATACATTACACTGAAAGACAATAACAGTCAGTTCTTCGAATGCAAAAAATACACTTTTTTCAATGGTATCAGCACTGAAAATTGGTAATTTTAATTGCCTCTCTTTTAATTCTTTAATATTTTTTGTACTTATAATTCAGAATCAGATCAAGGGTTATTCTTCCAGGGACAATGTGAAATAGTATAGAGATTATACCTAGTATTAAGGAGTGATAACCCTTTCTAGGTATTTCATACTGTGTAATTTACAGCTGAAATTTTTAAGGTGTTTTGAAAAGGCTCAGATGTTGTTAGGACTAGAGATTAACATATTGCAGCAGGTCATTTCCACTTAATTACAAGAAGCCTGCTACAAACTTCACTCTTCTGAATTTAAGTAATTCTCTAACTTTATCTTAATGTGTCCTTCCTCTGAGAATCACTTTTGGGGTTTGATTTAATTTTACCTCCAAGTGTACTTTTGTACATGAAAATGGCTAATATGCCAGGCCACAAGGACACTCCTCTGCTTCCCAGTCAAAATTGGAAGTATTGGTGTACGAGAAAGTGAGCCAATGGAAAGTTGTTAGGTGACCTCATGATATGTCAAATGGGATGTTAAGCCATGACATGGCCATGTATTTATTCATGTCATTATGAATTACTTCCAATTTTTTTACACTTGCATGACAAATAATACCATCCACATCATGCGCAATCTAGTAATTCTTTCTTCTATTAAAAGTTCCCCAGAGGAAATTTCGATTGCATCTGTTCTTTGCATTGTCCTTTGTTTACTTATCTTACTACAAGTTTCACTGTGTATTTTCCTAAGCTTTATTACATATATATTTTCTGCAGTTTTTGATAGTAATATCTGAATATTTATAATTGAAACAGTGTTGAAAATTAGGATATCTATTTTCACCCTTTGTGTTTGCTGTATAACCCAAATAAGCTATTAGTGTCATAAAACTTTGTTCTTTCCATTTTTCATAACCCTTAATTGCCAATAGGAAGACTACTTCTGAATTATTTTAAATGAAATTTATACCACTTAATATTTAATCTCTCTTTTGTATAGGATGAACCAACAACAGGTATGGATCCATATACTCGCAGATTTTTATGGGATCTTATAACAGAACTAGTTAAAAGTGGACGATCTGTAGTTCTTACCTCACACAGGTAGTTAATTTGTTGTTTTCAACTAACTGTAAAAGGATAATTATTATTATTAGACGAATTAATTAATTTTTTGGAATTACAAACACTTGACAGAAGTATTTTAGAATATATATATATTAATAGCCACATTATATAATAGTCATAATTCGTGAACAGGTGGGTATGTGTGATGCCATTGGTGGCAGAATTTGGTTGTTTCCCTGTGGTTCCACAGATACTTGAGCAATCAGTCTCAAATTTGGTGGGGTGATCCCACTTATTTCTAACCCTGTTGGAGTAACAGTCGGGTTCCTAGCTGCAGTGGGTCGGGAGTGATCCCTCGAAAAGTGTCTGAAATTTCTGGAGGCCACTGCCTACCTTGTGAGTAATGCTGCTACCTTGTGAGTATAGCATGTAAAACTATAAATAAAGTTATCAATGGATATACCTTTGGTGCCAAACTCTTGATGGGATTTAATTGTGATGAGTGGTGCAAAGTGTGAATGAACTTAATGATGAGAAGTTATCAATATGTTTCACACCAAACTTTTGCCATGAGTTTAATTAGTATAATATATACATAATGTCTGAAAAAGATCTATACTATTTCAAAATTCTATAATAAGTGAACTTCTCAATATATTAAATAGCAGTTTTCAAGGCAATGAAGATATACTCAGAAAGTTTTTTTGCAATAATTAGCACATATCAATATGTACTTCCCAGTTGCACAGAGGAGATCCAATTGATATTCGATTTCCCTACATTTGTTGGCAAGCATATCTGGCATAATGGTAGCAATTACATCTGATATTCTGATTTTCAGAATCACCATGTTTGGTATTGGTGTCTGATAAACAATATCCTTCACATTACCATACAAGAAAAACCCATTGGGGTTATATCAGGTCATCAGGGAGGCCACACTGTCAGACCATCAAGCCTGATCCATCACCCCAGGAATGTTTCATCAAGAAAGAATGGACACCCTGTATTTGAAAAGTTAGCTAAAACAAAAACAGACAGCTCAATAGAAGGAGCACTTGTTTCCCCATAGGTTGTGGGTTCAGTTCCCACTCCCATCAGGGTTTGGGTTGTTTTACCTCTGAGCGGCACTTTTTTGCACACCATGGGCTAAATGGCCAGGTCACATGGACCCAGAAGGCTCAGAGAAGGTTGGGGGAGGGGACCCACTGGAACAGCTGTTGGGAGACAGATGGTAGCCTCCCGTCAAGGCCATCCAGTGTGTTCTTTAACGTGCACAGGGTATGGCTCTCCCGCACACGGGGCCACGTTTTAACGTCCCATCCGACGGACGGCAGCCTTTCCAAGCCCATCGGTGTCCCCTACTGACCGTGGACAGGGCGGGGAATTTTGCGGAGATAAATCTCACCGCTGACCCAGCTGGGACTCGAACCTGGGAACTACAGATTACGAGCCTGGCACACTACCGACTGAGCCACCCCACTCCCATCAGGACTAAGGTTTTCCAGCTAACTCTTCAGTTGCATAGGATATAACCTGTAAATTGCCATTATTGAATATTAAATATAGTTGAATAAATGCATTATTATTTAAATGATTTTAAATATTTGCAGTCATGCTTTAAGACAGTGATTTCCAAGCTTTGTAAGCTTCAGACTTCCTTGCAGTTTATATTTTCAAACATCCACTTTGAGTTTTGCAATTTTATGTTCTACCATCAAATTTTCTTGTTTCATTGACCACTCATTCCATAAAATTTTAACTACTCTTCAGTCTGTAAAGATACTTTTCACAGTCAAATTCTAAATTCAAAATCTCAAGGAATTCTCACTAGTTACATTCATTTTATCTGTTTAACACATTTGTAGATATCTGACACTATTATAAAAAAAATTAAAGTTAACTGTATTAGCTTGGTGTTAATTAAAACCTGGGTTCAAATCAAAAGATTATAGAATAACCTAATACCTAAAATGAAATAGAAGAAAGGATTATAAAATTGTTTATTAGTAAGAGTGTCATTCTTTAGTAATAATTAACCACAGTTCCACCATGGATGTGTCATAAGTTACTGTCTAATGTAAACAAACTAAATATATGTTCGATAAGTCTGTGAGAAAAAGAAATGTTACTGATGAAACCACCAGAACATTTCTTTGGATATAGGGAAATTGGTTAAGATATATTTTTAAAGAAAATGAATTAAGAATAGCATTTTTTTTTATTCAAGTCCGATACAAAAAAAAACATATAATTCTTACCTGGGAATTATATGCAAACTAGCATTTTTACCGAAAACATATCATTGTTTTTGACTTTAACCCATTTTCCACAAAAGCATTACTAACCCCTTATTATCTCCAACCAGACATTTTTTTCTGTTGAGATACACTAGTTTCCATAAATTAAGGAAAATCCCTATGTTTAATCAATGGGAAGCTAACATCAAAACTCTAACCTCTAAAATAAGTTATTTTGTTTTGAAAAATGTGATTGCAAATAAAGATCTCAATCGAATAAATCAATATCTCTATTTTTAACAATATTCATTCAATATTTAATGAGTTATGGAAGTTTGAATATTTAACAACATCAATACCAGTCTTAAAGAACTTATACAAAACTGAATAGTAAAAGAATTGTACACAAAGTTCTAAAATACAAACTTATTTTATTAAAAATTTGATACAATACTTATTAATAAGTTTTAATTAACTTCTGAAGTCAATTTTTGTGGCTGCATTTTTATTGCTAAATACTCAAACTTTCATAACTCATTAAATACTGAACAGATATTGTTGAAAATCGAGATGTTGATTTATTTGATTGAGATCTTTATCTGCAATCACATTTTTCAAACAAAAACACTTATTTTAGAAGTTACAGAGCTTTGACATTAGCTTCCCATTGATATAACATTCATCATCATCAAGCAGCCATGGGCTACTGAGGTCCAACCAGACCATGCAATTTAGTTCTCCAAGCAAGTCTGTCCTGAGCTACATCTACTGCATCTGGCCACTGCACACCAATTCTAACAAGGTCCTGTTTGACATTGTCTGCCCACCGCATCCTAGGTCTCCCCCTCTTTCTGAGGCCTTTAGGCACACTGTTCATAACCCTATTCACCAATCTATAATTATTCATACGGCCAAACCAACGGAGTCTCTCTCTGCACAATATGCTGCTTAAAGGAGGTTGCAAACTCCTTTGCCTAACCTCATCATTAGTTACAAACTTAAACCACCTAATACCAAAGATACTACGTAAGCATCTAGAATCAAAAGCATCTAGTTTACTGTTATCTTGTTTACAAAGTGTCCAAGTTTCACTACCATAACTAACCCTAGAAAGAACCAAACTATTATACAGTCTAATTTTAGTCTTTAGGTGTATACGCCTATTTCTCCACACTCTCCATAGATTCTTAAAAGTCCCGGCAGCAATCCCTATTCGTCTGTTAATCTCATGCCGCACATCACCATTATCTGTTACATAGCTCCCAAGATAATTAAACTGTGACACCTGTTCAAGATTGCAACCATTCAGATTAACTGAATCACAACCTGTCTGACCAATTTTCATCACTTTAGTTTTCTCTCTTTTATAACCAAACCTACTCTGGTACCAGTTTCATCAGCAGCTCGAATGAAAGAGTTCATCTCATCAACATCATTTGCCAAAAGGGCTAAATCATCAGCATATTCTAAATCAAAAATTTACTTATCTCCAGCCCATTTAAGGCCAAAAATTTTCCCTTGAAGTGAATTTCGCATAACATAATCAATAACTAAACTAAGAGAAAAGTAGACAAAATGCACCCTTGTCGAACACCAGAAGTAATGCTAAACCAATTGCTACAAGACTTACCAACTCTCACACACGACTCAGTGTTATTAATAGAGAGCTTTCATTATGTTAACTAACTAGTCTGGTATACCATATGATCTCACAATCAACCACAAATTATGATGATCAACAGAGTCGAAAGCCTTTTTGAAATCAACAAAGCTATCAACCAAAGGTTTCTGAAACTCTAAACATTTCTCAAGAATCTGCCTAAGTGAAAATATCTGATCCACACATCCCCTACCACTTCTGAATCCACATTGCTCATCACGCAATTGACTGTCAACCAGATTCTTAATTCTATTAAGCACAATCATGGAAAGAACCTTACCTGGAACAGAGAGTAGGCTGATAACCCCTAAGTTATCACAAATACTGCAGTCACCTTTTTTGAAAATAGGGATAACAATAGCTCTGGTAAAATCCTTAGGAACCATGCCTTTATCATAAAAGATATTCAAAATTTCAGTCATCCAAGTGGTAACCAAAACATTCCCAGCTCTAAGCATTTCTGTAGTAATTTCATCTACCCCTGGGGATTTATGAAGTTTAAGTTTAGAAAGAGCCAAAATAACTTCAGATTGTGTTATATAGCCAACATTAGAGCCACTAATGCATCTATCATCATTACAAACAATAGGAGTAGAACTAACCATATTGTTTAGAATATCACTGAAATGCTCAGCCCACCTAGCCATGACAGAATCCTTCCCTTCTATAACCTTACCTTGTTTATCCTTCAATCCGTGTATGCCTGTCCATTTTCTACCACGTAAAACATTAACTATTTGGTACAACTCTCTGTTGTTGTGCTGCCTAACTGCTTCCTCAGACAAGCCATCAAGCCAAAGATTCTTATCAGTAGCTAACTGATCCTTTACATATTTATTAGGCTCTCTGTAATCCTTTCTATTAGGACTAGTAGGGTATTGATTAAGGACATTCCTGCAGTTCCTTCTTTCTGAAATAAGCTCAAGTGCATTATCACTCAAATAATTCTGCCTCCTCTGCTCCTTTTTTCCTAAAAGAGTACTGTTAGTTTCCAAAAAAGCCTATTTAAAACGGCCCCATTCTTCCTCAACTTCAGTAGTAAGCAAACCATGAATGTCATAATGACTAAGTAACCTATCATGGTAAGCTTTAGTTATAACTGGGTCTTTCAGAGCTTATTAAAGGTAAATTTTTTAACTTTAGCACAACACTTTTTAAGTTTAAGTTGCAAGACACTTTTAACAAGGTAATTGTCAGATCCAATTTCAGCTCCCCTATATGATCTGATATTCCTAACAGAACTAGCCCATTTGCTGTTAATTAATACATAATCAATCCTATTCTTATGCAGCCCATCAGGTTGGGTTGGGTTGTTTTACCTCTGAGCGGCACTTTTTTGCACACCATGGGCTAAATGGCCAGGTCACAAAGACCCTGAAGGCTCAGAGAAGGTTGGGGGAGGGGACCCACTGGAACAGCTGTTGGGAGACAGATGGTAGCCTCCCGTCAAGGCCATCCAGCATGTTCTTTAACATGCACAGGGTATGGCTCTCCCGCACACGGAGCCACGGCTTAACGTCCCATCCAACGGACGGCGGCCTTTCCAAGCCCATCGGTGTCCCCTACTGACCGTGGGCAGGGCGGGGAATTTTGCGGAGATAAATCTCAACACTAACTCAGCTGGGACTCGAACCTGGGAACTACAGATTACGAGCCTGGCGCGCTACCGACTGAGCCACCCCCGCCCCAGAGCCCATCAGGTGAAACCCATGTGTATTTATGTATGTCACGGTGTTTGTAATAAGTGTTAGTTATTCTGAAACCATTGAGTTTACTTACCTGTAGGAGACGTTGCCCATTGCAGCTACCAATATCAAAAGGGCCTATCACCCCTCCCCAAAGGACAGAGTCAGTACCAACTTTGGCATTGAAGTCACCTAGAACAAGGATAATATCTCCTTTCTTGACAGAATTCAAAATATCCTGAAGTTATCCATAAAACCTGTCTTTCTCATCTGTTGTTATGCCCTCACTAACATTCAAGTCTTTAACACTTGTCTGAAATTTTGCGGTAAGAAACCTTTCATTAATGCACTCATATCCTAGAAGAGCATCACTAGCATGCCTGCTGAGATGCAGACCCATGCCTTGGTGATGTTTATTATCATTCCTCCATGAAAAGAGAAATTTAAGATTATTTTTAAGAATCTGACCTTTATCTGTCCATCTGGTCTCTTGCAAGCCGAGAATATCTAAATTATAACGGTGGAATGCTTGTGTGAGGACATCAAGAGAAAAAGCTCTGTGCAGAGTCCTCACATTCCAACTACCTATGGAGAGAAAATGGTTAGTGGGATGTTTAAAGAAACTATGTTTATTGAGAGAGGAAATGGCGACAATATCAAATAGTCCCCTAATCGCAGACATGGGGCAATATGATCATTTAGGCCCGTTCCCCCACCACTAAAGACTGAAGTTATCTATACTGAAAGACTTCCCTCAATGTAGAATTTGACGATGCCAGTAGAAGTAAAGAGTTCAGGTGCCTGCGATAACCTCTGCTCAGGATTATCCACCAGCTGATAAACATATCCTCTGAATCTATTCACTTGGGGCTGTCAACCCACAAACAAACAGAAAACACAGCAGAAGATTTTTCCCTCCACAGAAGCCCACCAGTGCAGCAAATTCAGGATCCATAATCAAGCTCAGAGCCATCTATCTGCCCAGTCCAGTGGGTTTATATGATCAGCACCAGGACCCTGTGTAATTGACCACTCCTCAGCAGAGTGAAAAAAAAAGAAAAGTAGCCAGAGTTGTCCAGATCAGTAGGCCACACTAATCTGGCAGCCCTCCCCTTCCGTTCACTTCCACAAGAGAGTATCTCTTTTGAAAGGTACTAACGGTCTGCACCACGAGAAGGCAGGGTCGGTGCTAGGCCTAGCCGGTTCTATGCATCATCACAGGGGATTGGTGCATAGCTCTCCTTCCAGTATAAATTAAGAAAAAACCCTGTGTATTTGAAATTAGCCTGAAAAGATCCCTTTTTTTTTAATTTCAGTAGGAATTATATTGGGAAACTCCCATTAGTGTTATACAAGAGTATAAATCTTGAATTTTCAACACAATTATTTCCTTGAATTATATTTTTATGTTTTAGTGTAATTTGCAGTAAAGATTTATTTTTATCTCTGAGAATGCACAATCCATATACTATATCATATTAGCGTCCTATCTACTAAACCAAATAGATAATAGATGAATATTAGAAATATTTCTGGGATCTTAATAAACAAGTTTATCTGAGTTTGTGAAATAATGAGCTGAAAAAAATTAGTTTTTGTCATGAGTGAGATTCGAACCCACGTCTCCATGAAACATACCAGTTATGTACCGCTACACCATCATCAGCTGCGTTTTTCCAACTTCTGTAACATGAAATAATAAGCTGAAAAAAATTGGTTTTGCCGTGAGTGGGATTTGAACCCGCGTTTCCTGGAAACATGGCAGTTATGCTACCATCATCGGCTACCATTTTTTCAGCTTCTGTGACTCTGTAAGGTCACAGAAGCTGAAAAAACGGCAACTGATGTGTATGGATGTTGTAGTGGTAGCATAACTGGTATGTTTCCAGGAGACATGGGTTCGACTCTCACTTGTGGTAAAAACCAATTTTTTTCAGTTTATTATTTCACGAGTTCCATGTCTGCAGGACACATCTTGTGATTCTTTACTGCTGAAATATCTGAATTTTATTGTTTGCTTGTTTTTATGTTTGAAATTATGTGGTGTTTGATATCGAAAATTGTGCAAATTATTTAAATTTGGAATGTAGAAACCAATTGTGGGGAGAGTAATGAGTAGATAATTAACATTTGAATTCATCTACTGAATTCATCTACTGAATATCTGGGGAAAGAATCTCTAGAGCTTAAAATGTGCAGGGATTGATAGGAATGTCATTCCATTCATTTCTATAGACAAAACTAAGTGTATATTTTAGTTTGGTTCCTTTTTGCACCTATTTTTATATGCCAATTCACATAATGATCACTTTCATGTAATAGTCATTTCCAGTGGTTCACTCTTGTTCAATTGAACTGGTTGTTAAGGAATAAATGGGAAATGAAATGAATTGAAACTGTAATTAATAGTTAACAATATAAACAATGATTATTAATGAGGAAATAATTATGTCCTTTCTTTTATTCTTCTCTTAAAATTGTTGTCTTAAAATCTAATTCGTAGTCTTCTTGTTCTTAAAATTGTTGTATTTGAATAGGTTTGTAAAATCAATATTACAGTTAGAGATAACTCGTTGTTAATAAATTGGATGTTACTGTGGTTATACCCAGTCTTAAGACAGAAAAACTTAACAATTTAAATAATGAAATAAACTCGACGTATTCCATATCAACTAATAAATCAGCACTTTAGTGTTGATTTAAAATTTTTTTAGAGGAAAAATTGTCTTGAGCCAGGTGGGATACAAACCCACAACCACGGGTTCGTATCTCAAGACAATTTTTCCTCTGAAATTAAAAAAAAAAATTTTTAAATTGATGCTAAAGTGCTGATTTATTAGTTGATATGGAATGCATCAGTTTGTTTCATTATTTATTATCTGGATACTTGTAATCATATGCTTCCATCTATTGGCAAATTGAAGGCCGCTTGTAGCTAAACTGCCCAGAAGAGCACATATGTGGCATAAAAGTAATGTTCATAGCACTAATTAGAGGAGATCTTGATCGGTGGCCGGTAGCTCAGTGGTCCAGAGCACCTGACATGTTATCAGGAGGTCGTGGGTTCGTATCCACCCAGCTCAAGACAATTTTTCCTCATTAATAATTTCATCCCATTTTAAAGAGCCTTTTTTTGAAACTTTATGTAGATGGGCAGGCATTGTGAGTAATATTTTGTGTGGGAAAAAACAAACTAGGATTTAGGAAGAGGGAGCATATATATCTATGGCCTCTGCTTTGCCAATGAAGTTTTCAAGCTAAATTTTTATCAGCTTTCAAATGATTTACTAAGCTCTCTGTCTGTTAGGACTAGTAAGGTTTGATTCAGTTTATCCTGTCATGTTTGTACAGCCCTCTCTTACGATAGAGAATACATAAGCATTTAATCATAACGATGACCTTCAGGGCTAGCCTCTTGGCTTTGTGGATTAAGTCATTGCCTCTCAGCAGCACTTGCTGACATCTCTGGGGTCCTCAGTTCCATCCCATCTTCAGGAAGCCTCATATCAGCATTATGCATTTTCCTCTCCAAGCAGAACTGCCTAAGTCTGATTTGGCTGATAAGCAGTAATGTTCAGAGATTCAGGTGGATTTATCTCGTACAGCCAGTGTTAATTAAAAATTAATGAGTCAAATTCAGATGTTGGTTCCCTGCTCTGTGCCTAAGATGGCAGCATGAATCAAGATGATAAAGAAAGTGAAGGTCATCGTTAAAATAGGCCGATAGATGGTAGCAGAAGTAAAACTGGCTCACCATTGTGATGAAGGTTGATAGTCACAAGCATGTGACCCAAATAAAAAGATAGTATAGTTACAGTCTTCTGATGGCTCCCTTCCACTTCATGGTTGTATGTGTAGCCTGACCCATGATTTGAAGTTTTAAGTACCTTGAAATTAAGAGTCAACAAATCTGAAGTTGTTTGGCCAGCTAAAGGCCTAGTATTTATGATATATATATATAAAGGATTTTTAGAAGATGTTAAGCCAGATAATGAATTTGAATTATGATAAGATGGAAGGAGAGAAAGGAGGATGAATTTGAGTGAGTGTGTCACATGCTTTCTTTTAGAAATAAGTTCCATTGCCTTATTACTCATGACAATTTTTATTTATACCAAATGGTCTTATTACTCAATGACTGTTTCCTCTGCTCCTTTTTACCCAGAAAAGTGCTGTTAGTTTCAAGAAAAACCTGTTTAAAAAGTCCCATTCTTCCTCAACTTTAGTAGTTAACAAACCACAATTTTTATAATGACTAAGTAAGCTTTGGCTATTTCTGGGTCTTTCAGTGATGAAAACAATTCTTTTAAACTTCATGTTTTCAGTGATGAAAACAATTCTTTTAACCTCATGTGTAAATCACTTTTCAAAGTAGTGATTGGACTCAATTCAGCTCCCTTATACAATCTGGTGTTCCTTGTAAAGCTAGCCTATATGTTGTTAGATGAGTCATATACCTATGCAATTCATGTGTATCTATAAAATCCCAGTGTTTGTAGCATGTGTTAGTACTTGTAGAAGACTTCCCCATTGCTATTGCAACTACCAATGCCGAAAGAGCCTGTTGCTCTTGCCAAAGTTAGTACCAGTTTTGGCATTGAAGCCACTCAGTATATTTATTTTTTTTTTATACAGAATTCAAAATATTCTGAAGTTGTCCTTAAAGCCATCATTCTCAATAATGCAGTGACCTAAACCACAATCTCAAATAATTGAATATTTTCTAAGAAAGTCCCCAAAATCAGAGACAAAAGATATCAAAACCTTGCTCATACCCTCCATTAGGCTCAAAAATGTCAAATCTAAGGTCTCTTTGATCAGTAGCCCAGCACACTAACCACTTGGCCATATTAAATTATTGGAAATGATGCAAGTATAAAAAAACATTATTAAGCAATACTATTTTGTTTTAGTTGCTGAATTTTGAAAACAGTTCATTGGTTCTCAACTTGTGTGATGTAGCACAGTGGAGTCTGAAAATGGGAGTGTTTGATGATATGATGGTGATTCAATGCTCTCAATAGCAATGTTTTGTTAAATTACCTTAATTTTGATGTGCTGCAAGGAAGTAAACCCAGAACTATGTAGACTGCAATATGAAAAAGGTTGAGAACTGGTATTCTGGAGTTGTAAGCTTTTACAATATAATTTTACTCACTGTAATAAAAAATTATATTTCTGTTACAGTATGGAGGAGTGTGAGGCCTTGTGCACAAGGTTGGCTATTATGGTAAATGGCCATTTCAAGTGCCTTGGCAGCATACAGCATTTAAAAAACAGATTTGGGGAAGGCTATTACATCACCTTAAGAACGAAGCACAGAGAAACAGAAACAGTACAAAGGTGGCTAAGGAGGACGTTTCCAGATGCTAGTCTTAAGGTATGTTTACTATCTCTATGTTGAATTATAGATCTAGATAGTAGTTCCCATCCCATTTTATGGCATTTATCATATTAGAGTTCTGCTGACAGATTTCAGATGTGATATTTTGTAATGTTTTTATTCGTTGAAGGTCCAAGAATTATCCATAGGATGTTGGCATAGGAGTAGAGTGAGTGACCAATAATAATAATAATCATCTTTATTTTATTCTGCCAGTCAGTACAATATACATTTACATAGCATAATTTTCTAATAATAATTGATACATATGTGGGAGTAATCTAGAAGTGAAATAGCTTCAAAATATCAATTACACCTATCCCTCGATTTACACAGTACTCAGTTCACACAATTTTGGCTTTGCACGGTCAAAAAATGCAACCAGTTTCGATTTACGCGGTACTGACTGAGAAGTACGTAGAAAGGAAATCTCAGTCAGTACCGTGTAAATCGAAACTGGTTGCATTTTTTGACCGTGCAAAGCCAAAATTGTGTGAACTGAGTACCGTGTAAATCGAGGGATAGGTGTACATCAAAAAAAAAAGCTCATCATATTAGAAGGATAGGCAAAAAAAAAAGGTAAACAAAGTAAGCTGATACTTATTTTTAATTAAGGGTTAATTTATCTTCCAGCAATACTCAATAAACAGTTTCTCTAGGATATGACAGAGAATATCACAGAATTTATATCAAATGAAAATCTAACTTCGAAAGCATAACTAAAGATAAACATCATAATCTAATTTCAATTTTCAACAATATGCATTCAGTATTTAGAGAGTTATGGAACCTGGAATATTTCACAACAGTAATTAATCATAAGAAGCTCCAACTGTGCCTACATTGAGATTTATCTCCTGAGTCCCATGGCCGAGAGGAGCTTGGCTACCGATCAAAAAGGACTGGGTTTGAGCCCCAGATAAGGCATGAATGTTTTTGTTGTCTTTCATCTTCACAAGCATTCTACTGTGGCAGATAAACTGATAGGCTCCTTCCTGTCTGACCTCTTTGGCACTTATTTTTTATGCTTAAAATGAGTTGAATCTAAAATTTCTAAATACAATTGTTTAAGTTTTATTTCATAGAATGAAATTCAAGCATAAACTTATAAAGGCCCTTGCTGACAATGATTTTGTCGTTCATGGATTCAACTATTCACAAAAATGTTTTGTGACTTGGTCACTGACTGCAGATCAGGGACTGACTAGGCATTCTTACTCATATTGTCGAATTTTTTTTATCAGTTTAAAATTATGATTGAAATTTTCAGCAAATTTAAGAGTTAAACAATTTAATTAAGTATTTCAGTGAAAATATCTTTGAACATTTATCATTTCTAACTTGTAATCTTTTCTGTCTGTTCTTTGTGGCTAAAACTATGCATAACTTATAAGTACCTTTCATTTTAATTTGAATTTGATATTCAGAATGAAAGACTATCATTTGGTGTGTAGCATGGTCTATTTACACCAAAGAGCCAAAACATGACCACATGCCACCAAAACAGCTCTTACCCAGTGAGGCATGGATGCTACAAGATTTCTAAAGGTGTCTTGTGGTATCTGGTACCAGCACGTTACCAACAGATCCTTTAACTCTTGTGAGTTATGTGGTTGTTCCAACACAAACCATAGATGCTCGATTGGATTGATGTTGGGAATTTGAAGGCCAGGGCAATACCTGAAAGTCTTCCTCATGTTCCGTGAACCATTCTCGAACAATCCAGGCAGTGTGTCATGGCGCATAAATATATATCAGCATATGCTGAAAGAAGGCACTACTAGAGGGATATACCATTGCCATGAAAGGATGTACCTGGTATGCAATGATATTTAGGTAGATGATAGATGTCATAGTTTCCTGCACATGAATGACTGGATCCAGGGTTTCCCAGCAGAACATTGCCAAAGCATTACACTTCCTTCACTGGCTTGTTTTCATCCCATGGTGCATCCTGGTGCCAACACTCACCCAGGTAAATGATGCATGTACCCAGCCATCCACATTATGCAATAGGAAACGAGATTCATCAGACCAGATGACCTTCTTTTAATCATTCAAGGTCCAGTTTTGATGCTCCCATGCCCATTGTAGATACTTTCAATGGTGAACCAAGGTTAGCATGGACATTTGGAGTAGACTGTGGCTACACAGACCCATTTTTAACAGGGTTCGATGTACTGTGTGTTGTGACACATTATTCCCATCACCAGCATTCAATTATGGGCGAGTTGGTGCCACAGTATCCCTTCTGTTGGTTCACACCATATGGGAAAGCTTTCGCTCACCTCTAGCAACAATGAGTCGTGGTCAGCCCACATCTTGCCAGGACTTCATGGTTTTTCCCTCCCTGGACCATGTTTTGAAAGTGCTAACCACAGCTGACCATGAGCACTTCACAAGCTTTGCCATCTCAGAAGTGTTCTTGATCATGTCATCTGGCCATTACAATTTGGCCTTTGTCAAACTCACTTAATTCCACTGCCTTTCCCATCTGAAAAACAAGAATAACACTGATTAACAGAGCTCAGTATCAGGTGTTATTTATACCATTTCATGACCTTCACCAAGCACCGTCGTTTACCTGCAGTTGCTTCGATTTGCTGGTCATAATGTTTTGGCTCTTTGGTGTATTTCTGTTAATCACTATATCATAAAGTTCTAAAGTTCAATTGTTTTCCCACAGAAAAGTTAAAAATTATCTTGGCTACAATTGCATGTGCTGTGAAAAACTAACACTTAATTCTTTCAGTATCATGCTCTGCCAGCCCAAAATGGCAGAGGTTTTAAGTGGACTTGTCCAATCAATGCTATTTCTTCCTCTTATGTCCAGTTAGGGTCAGTATGGTAGAGAAAGGGTTAACAGCAGATATTTTTTTAAGACTTGAGTACAGTATTTTCATGGTCAAAATCAATTATTACTTGATTACATAGTTAATATCTATTGTTTGCCATGTTCATTGTAATTTTCTTTTATTTCTTTTTGCATAGGAGCAACATTTCAACATGCTGCAATATGAGCTAAAGTCTGAAAACATATCCTTGGCATATGTGTTTTCCAAGATGGAATCTGCTCTTCAGGAATTGCCCATTGAGGAGTATTCTGTCTGCCAGAACACGCTTGATAATGTAGGTATTTTTGCCTTCATAAAACATTCATATATTAGACCTTTGGTAATATTTTCATGTGGGTGATTACTTCTGTAGTGGATATTGTAAGTAGTGGTAATCTGGTGCTAAATAAAAACTCCACAGACTTTGCAACTGTGGGGGAAGGATAGAGGGAGTTGTGGCTTAGTGGACCTCTGACAGATTAATAATAAACTATACCTTCAATAATAAACTATACCTTCATGCACAAAAGTTAAAAAGTCACCAGATATTGGGACCACAAAAAATTTAAAATTTAACTGGAAGGCTGATGTGGTTCTGACACTAAGAGTGCATTAAATTGTCAAGTGATTTTATGTATTATCTGCAAAGTTATAATTATAAAGTGATTTATATCTGTATTGCTTTGGATAATAGTGTAGACCCCTAAGTTTTAACCATGGTGGTAAGTAAAATGGAATGTAAAGAATGCGTGATTCCAAACAAGATAGGCACTACCAGGAAACCAATAATAGCAATGCTTGTCGTGGAGCCATAAATTTTCCTCCGACTCGCTCTGCTTCAAACTTCTTTGTCTAAAGATTCTTAAAATATACAGAGTTAAATAGTATGACCTACCAAGAAATGTATCTTGTCTCTAAAAAAACGTTGTCTTTGAAAAATAAACTTTTTTATTGCTGTGCAAGTAAGCCTACAATATGTTCTCATTTTTGGGGCTCTAAGAACCATTAAAGAAAAATTATAATTCTATTACTATATAGAATAAAAATATATGAATACAGTGTAAATATATGAGACTGTACTGTATACTCTTTGAATTAAGATTTTTAAAGTTATTAACCCTAATAAATGTTTTTTTTTTTCCTACAGGTGTTCATAAATTTTGTAAAGCAGCAGTCTGATTGTGGGCGGGAAACTTCTGCCCTTGCCCTCAGACCACAACCTTTCACATCAGAAATAGAGGAGTCACTAGAAGACACAAACGATGACATTGCTTCACATCTTCACCGTTCACAAGTAAGTTCATTTCATAAATCAATTTTTTTTTCCTGTTATGGGAATAATTGGATAAGACTTATAATGGTGTTTCTCATCTGGTGCTTAATAAGCTGTCTATGGTCTGTACGATAATGCTAAAAATAGACACTCCATCATCCATAAATTATTGTATAATTAATTTACAAAACTTAGATCACCACATATTTTATTTCATTAAAATATGAAGAATGAAGTATTAAAATTGACCAGAAGTAAATGAATGAGTTATATGTACTCAGGAAAGACCAAAAACTTTGTAAAATAGAGCTACTAGGGATTTTGAAAATATTGCCACCACTCCACACCTGAATTCATACAAGATAGACTGTGTGTTAAATTTATGTTCTGGAATATAAAGTAAAACTAATATAAATATTTTACTGTGATATAAAAATTCTCTCTAAAATTTATAGCCATCAGAGATTTATAAACTGAGAAAATTTAATAAAACATTACATTTAAGATCTAATAAAACTTTCAACAAAACCAAATATCAAGCATTATTGTATTGGATTACTTCTGAGGTAAAATGATTATTAAAATATGTAATATAATTTTTATATTGATAGGAAATATACACTGCCTGGCTAAATTATTACAATGTGAAATACCACAAAACTTGCCAATTATACAAAATTTCATACTGACATTAGTATTCTATATCACTATGAAATCCTATAAAAGCCATAGAGGCATGGTGAAAAGCAAAGTCAAGTGTGACAAAGGTAAAAAGGCTGATCTGACCGACTTCAAAAGGGGGCTCATCAATGGTGCATCCATGAAGGTGATGATGGAACTCAACAGCAAATAATAGAGTACAATATCCCAAGTGTATGGAGAATGACAGCAGTTTTCAAAAGTCTGACAATCATGGCAAATACAGGATGAAGAAGGCTCTAATAGGCAGACAGGCATTTTGTTCGTATGAACCGTATGGAAAAACGGAGCTGTTACAGTTCATCAGCTGAGAGATGGCCACTACCAGTACTTCAATGAGAACAGAAATTCAATGAGAATGCACCGAGGATTGAAAACTTCGAAATATACAAACTGCATCATGATACATATGATGAGTATGTGTTCATAATAATTTGGCCAGGCTATGTAACTTATTATTAGTTTAAAATTTACTGTAAAGTCATAGTCAGGTTTATTAAGCACTATACCAAGTACTAGTCCAGTGGGCAATGTTCTCATGAATGATTTACATATTGTATGTGAAACCAAGACAAGTTAGATAAAACTTTTAGACTTTCTCCATTCTAAGTTAACTCTATCTATCAAGGAGTCTTTAAGTTCCTTTCAAAATTTCAGTAGGTTAATTAGAAGTTATTCCCTGTTGTTACAATAAAAAGAAGTTTCACCAAGCTTAGTTATGGCTTATAGCTATATTTTCCATTGTTCTGTGTCTTCAATAGAACAATTAACACTGCAAAGAAGTTAAGCTTACACTGGTCATCGAAGGTGTTTTTAATGCCCCACAAAGCAAGAGCAGTGATTATCCCCTTACAATCAGAAGAATTTTCCCAGTTGTGGACTTTTTTTTTTAATCAGTATCAGACTATTATCATAATTGATAGACAAGAAAGAAAGCCTAATTGAATGGAATTTTGAATTTCTAGTTAACAAATGCAGTTATGGGATAGTATTCCCCGAATCTAACTTTGGTTGCATCATAACTAAGTGTAGAGCAATGTTTCTCACATTTTTAGTACTGAGGACCTGCTTATTCTGCAGAACCCCTCTACAAAATTATGTATTTTGATTAAATATAAATGCAGATAAGTTTTTTTTACCTTCATATGGAGATAAAAGAAGCTTGTGGAAAGCTTGAAAAGTAACATTTAAAGTTGGAATATTTACAAATAAAATGATAATTAGTGTTTTTACAATACATAAATTTTATAATGTGCAATTAATTAAAAAAAAAATGGATATTGTGAGTGGTGATGGGGTGAGAGTAACACTAATTCTAACTATGATGAAAAAATGTACTCAGAAATATAATTCAGTTTTCAGATTCTATTCGAAAATTCAGGTTTTGACAATTTTTTTAATCTTACAATGCAGACATTAATATTTACCATAGCATTTAATTCATAAAATTACTGTTCAGCATCTGACTTTTATTATGCATTATGTATGCTACATATCACTTTATGTTTTACAAGTATTCATAACCAAAATAATCTAGTCTGTCTGCCCTACTGAATAAATGCACATAATATGTGTGTTATCTAGTGCATCTATAGTGTCAAATGTTACAGCTTGTTTATGCCAGTAGAGGAATAAAATCACTTCCTACATGATGAATGTTTGAAGACTATTACAAGTCTGTTCAAACACATTTTTATTCCCTAAGGTGGGAGTTCTCAACATGGGGTACGCGGTACGCCGTGAGAGCTCAAAAGTTGCTAGATATATATATATATGTTTTATTTTATTCCCATTGTTATACTATAACTATAGTTTTATCTATCTATACAAGGGGTACACCAGTTACATACACATTTCCAGGGGGTACATGAAGCATAAAAGGTTGAGAACCACTGATATGTATGTTTTATTTTATTCCTATTGTTATATTATAACTATAGTTTTATCTATCTATACAACGGGTACGCCAGTTACATACACATTCCCAGGGAGTACATGAAGTATAAAAGGTTGAGAACCACTGCCCTAAGGTGTAGGGAGTCCCTTATTGGAGGCTAATTCCACCATAATCCTACTATACCTTGAACCTGTTTCTGTTGTGAATTATTTAGCAAAGTAATAGATAGTGAGTATGCAGGATATAGGATGCACGATAAAAGTCTTATCTGAACAACGATATAGGATGCACGATAAAAGTCTTATCTGAACAACGATATAGGATGCACGATAAAAGTCTTATCTGAACAACGATACAGAATATTTTGTAGTTTTATACATAATGTACTGGAATTATGTAATTCAGTGTGCCTGAATAATTCACATCATAGATATCAAAGAATTTAATAGATTAGCAATTTTTTCAAAATCAAATTGATGTCACTTTTTAAGGTAATTGAGATTCAGATTTGTGAGAACTATGAGACTTGTGTACCTTGAAAGATATATATATATCACATCCCAACTATCTCAAAACGTGTAACAATGATTGACCTCAGTTACAAAAGTTTGTGTTTCTATATTATTCCCATTACACTAGAGTTAGAAGTGACCTATTTTGGACATTTAACCTTTACACTCTTGTTAAAATCCCTGTTCTAACCATCAAACTCTTGAATATTTCTTTTCTGAAGTATTTTACCATTTTGTTATTCCATTCAGTAAAACGATATGTTCAAGACATATATTTCCTTCAAGGATCTGAACTGGCTAACAGAGATTGAGCCCAAAATCCTCTATCATTCACCTGTCATGATGAGGAAGAGTCAAGGCTATTCACCTTTTGATCATTCTCTATTATTACAACTGTCTGGTTGGGCCATAGTTTGGTTAAAGCATAAAGTGGCTTGCAAACACACATAGATCACTTGCATCATTGATTTCAGCACCATCACTTTATGGCTATCATAAGCACAATATATTGATACTTAAAATGCATTTGTACTTGTGCTTTGTAAATTATGTTTCTGCTATTTTAATATTGTAGTTTATGTACAATATTAATGACTTTTAACTTTAAAATTATGCCAAACTTTTGCTGTACCCTCAAGACTTCAAAAGTTATTTAATTTCAGCTAGTAGACATGTAAGCATGAATAGTCCACTTTTTCAAATGAGATTAGGGTGACATGATTTTGATTGCTAAAAACTGGGCCATTTACTAAAATGTCCAAATTCCAGCTTTCTGAAACCAGAACAGCTTAGCAAATGTTCCAATCAGTTTAATTAACGTGATTTTTGTTGTATTTTTGAACAAGCTATTGAACAGTTTATTTATACATTGCTTTTAAGTAACAGTAGAAAACTTACCTATAAGTTATAATGCTTTACACTCTAATATTTCTTAAACTATTTAGATCCTGGCATATTAAGTAAATAAAGATAAATTGTCTTAATAGTGGCGTTAGTTACCACTTTTACCTTCTTATACTAACAATGAATATAAGTAATTTCTACATTGTTGTTACAGTAGTTGATATCACGTTATCTTTTTGCCACTTCAGCAAGCATAAACGTACCCAGTTCCTTCAAAATTCAAGTTTTCCAGAGTGCTTGATGGCACCTTTTAGAATTGTAGATCACTGGAATGGAGATGGTGTCCATTTTTTGTCCATGCAACATGGAGTCATTGATGTCAGATGTCTTTAGATGCTTCCATTGACTCTGGTAGTCTGTTGTGATCGATCTTCTTTTTAGGTTTGATGTTTTATCACTATAGATCATTTTTCTTATTTTTGGCTGGCACATACTCTGTAGAATCAGATTACCAGTCCTGTTTTCTATGCTATAATATTTATTAGAGAACAATATTATATTATTATAATAGAAAACAAATTAGAAAATGAAGAAATATCGACAACATTAATAGCCACACACTCCACAAAATATCAACTGAACTATACTAAAAACATTCGCATCAATATGCAAAAAGCTTATGCAATACAGACATAACACCCCTACTGGCTGCTTGGATTTGGATTGGGTTGTTTTACCTCTGAGCGGCACTTTTTTGCACAACATGGGCTTAAATGGCCAGGTCACATGAACCCCGAAGGCTCAGAGAAGGTTGCGGGAGGGGACCCACTGGAACAGCTGTTGGGAGACAGATGGTAGCCACCCATCAAGGACTGGCTGCTTGGTTAATAAGCAAGCAGCCAGTCCTTGATGCTTGGTTAATAAGCAGCTGCCTGCTCAAAGAGCATTACCATAACTGTAACTACCAGAGGGACAGAGCTATAAATACATCAATCTCAACAACACACATGGCCAGAAGAAGGGTTACATGTGCAACATAAAACATGTGACCATCTGAATTTAACTTCTAATCCTGAGTTCGTTTAAATATTTTATAAATTCATTTATAGTTTAGTGTAATAGCTTATAGATACATTTTCTACCATTGCCTAAGAGCAATGTGTAGATAAACTGTTCAATAGATTGTTCAACAAAAATACTGCACAAATCGTGTTAAACTGATTTGAATTACTGCTGTATTGAAAATAAACATTCCAATTTCAGTTTACTGAAACTATGACATTTTTTCTCAGAAGTAACCTAAAAAAATTTAAAGCAGTTGTAAATTGGTAGTACAGTAGATGAGAGAAGGAATAATTCAATTGCATCAAGTACAGATTATATAGTTTGATGGTAAATCTGTTTCACAGTAGTGTGACTTTTATGGTGGCATGGCTGATTCGAAGTCTACACATATGGTACTTGTAGCAAAGTTTGTACCTTACTAGTAACACTAACTACATTGCTGGTGTGCACCAACTGTATTATTCTGAAAAAGTTCACATTGATTAATAAAGGCTTAAATACTGATCATGTTGATTAAATCCAAGTAAACTGAAGACTGAATGTATATTGTCCCAGAAATTTATTTTGGAACACTGAGTCAGTTCTCTAAGAACCAGGACAATTCCAGAACACTAGAATATTGGTCACCAACAAGATTTTAGTTTTTGCCAATTGATATTTAACATACTTTATTGATTGCTCTAAAGTACGTTTTAACAACAATTATGTCTAGAAATGCACAAGTATTAAATACTTACTTCCCATGTTAATATTTTGTGACACAAAATGAAAGAATGCTGGATTTATATGTATATAAATGATGTAGTTGGAATATTGAATATATTCAGTTTCCTAAAGATGTCATGAAAAGTACTGAATTATTTGTTATCTGCATAAATATTTTGTTAGTTATGTCATTTTTACACATAATGATTTTCTTGGCACATTTCCAGATGGCTTAATGACATCTGGGTCTACAGCTGAGGCCTAATGTTGCTTCAGCAAAACTGAATTGCACAAAAATATTTTTAAAGGACTCAGTGAGCAAGAAATTGTTGAATGCATTGGCTGTTCTTATCAGTATATAAGGAATACATTGTAGAAACCACAATATTTCAATCAGGTTATTAAAAAATTGACCTGCCAAAGAAATAGACAAGGTTAATATTTTTATAAACATAATTACCTACTCATATTTACCTAATTATTTATATATATTTACTGTCAAGCAGTGGCATACCCAAGAAAATGAGGTTATATTGGAGCCTCCCTTGAAGGTTTGAATAACATATTTTCTTAGACCCCAAAATTCGGAGACTAAAGCATTCCATCTTCACCCACCAATTAGAACTTTCTGGATATGGCACTGCTGTTAAAGGTGTAAAGAACTATTTTTGTAAATATCATGTTTCTAATATCAAGGTAAAAAAACACATTATTTAAATTTTATTTATTTTTTAATCTGTATGCAGCAAAAATTGCTTTAGGTTTTTGTGCTAGAAATTATTTATTAATATACTTTGTGTCAATAATTCGATGTGCTCAAAATCGGCCATTTTAGAACTCTGCATCTGCAAAAAAAACCCTTGCAGCGATTCCAATTTATTAACATCATGATGATGATATTAGATTTAGTCAGTAGCAAATATGACTGGATTCAAAAGCTTTCCTACAGTTCATCTGTAAAAAAAATTAAGTTTTTGGCCACATGGAAATATTAGTTTTTATTTAGTACCTTGGGGTGGTACACAAATTTTACACATGAAGTAGATCCAGACCATAGATTTACATCCGTTTGCAATGCTAAACTAATTGATACAAGCTTTACCACTTTCAAACGTGACACAGTGGTATTATAGACAGCTTTCAATATGTCAACTAACTTGTCAGGTAATAAATTATCACAGGAAAAGTCTTGTAGACAAGGAACGCTTGAAAAATTGAGTTGGTTGTCCTGACTAGGCCTTATCAAGTATGCCATACGATCATACAGTCCACCACAATATATGATAATCAAAGAAATCAAAAGCCTTTCTGAAATATACAAAACTAGCCACGGTTTCTGAAACTCTAAATATTTCTCAAGTATCTGCTGAAGTGAAAAAAGCTGATCTACACATCCTCTACCACTTCTGAATCCACAATGCTCATCATGTAGTTCTCTGTTGACTACATTCTTAATTCTATTAAGCAAAATAATGCAAAGAACTTTACCTGGAATAGAAAGTATACTCATACCCCTATAGTTATCACAAGAACTGCAATCACCTTTTTTAAAAATAGGGATTATAATAGATCTTGAAAATCTTTAGGAACGATTCCTTTATCATAAAATATATTCAAAATTTCAGTCATCCATATGGTAACCGAAACATTCCCAGCTGTAAGCATTTCTGTAGTAATTTCATCCAATCCTGGGGATTTATATAGTTTAAGTTTAGAAATCGCCAAAATAACTTCAGATTCTGTTATAGGGCCAACATTAAAGCCACCAATGCATCTATCATCATTACAAACAATGGAAGTAGAACTAACCACATTGTTTAAAATATCACTGAAATGCTCAGCCCACCTAGCCATGACAGAATCCTCACCTTCTGTAACCATACCTTGTTTTTCCTTCAATCCCTGTATACCTGTCCGTTTTCTACTACACGTTAACAATCTAGTACAGCTCTCTGCTGCTTCCTCAGATTTGTCAGTCAAGCCATCAAGTCAAAATTTTTATCAGCTTCTAAGTGATCCTTTACATGTTTATTAATCTCTTTGTAATGCTTTCTGTTAGGATTAGTAGGGTGTTCATTAAGGACATTCCTGCAGTTTTTTCTTTCCAAAATAACCTCCACTTCCTTATCACTCAAATAATTTTGCCTCCTCTGCACCTTTTTACCAAAAAGATTACTGTTAATTTCAAGAAATGTCTGTTTATAATGGTTCCACTTTAATAGTAAGCAAACCATGTCTGTCACAATGACTAAGTAACCTATAAATGTAAGTATTAGCTATAACTGGGTCTTTCAGAGCTTCAATGTTAAAGGCAACTTTTTTAACCTTAACACAACACTTCTTTAGTTTAAGTTGCAGGACACTTTTAACAAGGTAATAGTCAGATCCAATTTCAGCTCCCCTATATGATTTGGTATTTCTAACAGAACTAACCCATTTGCTGTTAATTATTATATCAAGTCGATCATATTCTTATGCAGCTCATCTGATGAAACCAGTGTGTTCTTATGTATGCTGTAGTGTTTGTAATAAGTGTTAGTTATTCTCAAACCATTAAATTTACTTACCTGTAGGAGAGACTACCAATTGCCATTGCAGCTGCCAATACTAAAGGGACTTTTCACCTCTCTCCAAAGGTCAGAGTCAATACCAACTTTAGCATTGAAGTCACCTAGAACAAGGGTAACTTCTCTTTTCATGACAGAATTCAAAATATCCTGAAGTTGTCCATAAAACCTGTCTTTCTCATCCTCATCTGTTGTTATGCCCTCACTAACATTGAAGTCTTTAATATTTGTCTGAAATTTAGCTGTTAGAAACCTTTCATTAATGCACTCATATCCTAGAAGAGCATCACTAATGTGTCTGCTGAGAAGCAAACCTATGCCTTCGAGATGCTTTTTATCTTCCCTCCATGAAAAGAGGAATTTAAGATTATTTTTAAGAATCTGACCTTTATCTGTTCATCTTGTCTTTTACAATCCATGAATATCTGAATTATAATGGTGGAATGCTTGTGTGAGGACATCAAGAGAATAATCTCTGTGCATAGTCCTCACATTCCAATTACCTACCGAGAGAAAATCGTTAGTGGGATGTTTAAAGAAACTATGTTTATTGATAGAGGGAATTCCAATAATATCAAACAGCCTTCTAATCGCAGGCATGAGGCAGGCAAAGACCTCTCCCTCCACTACTAAAGGTTGAAGCCATCTACACTGGAAGATTTCCTCTAATGTAGGATTTGGCAATGCCTGTAGAAACGAGTTCAGGTGGTTGCAATGGATGGTCCACCAGCTGATAAAACATATCCTGTGAATCTATTCACTTGGGGCTATCAACCCACAAACGAACAGAAAACATAGTGAATGATTCTCCCTCCACAGAAGCTCACCGGTGCAGCAAATTCAGGATCTATAATCATGCTCAGAGCCATTATTCTCTTCAGGTTGGTATATATGGTCAGCACCAGGACCCTGCATGGTTGACCACTCCTAAGCAGGGTAGAAAAAAAAAAAAAAAGTAGCCATAGTATTCCAGATCAGTAGGCCACACTGATCTGGAAGTCCTCCCCTTCTGTTCCCTTCCCTAAGAGGGTATTTCTTTTGAAAAGTACTAATGGTCTGAACCATGAGAAAGTTGGGGTGAACATTAGGTGCCTATGTCTGGCCAGTTAATTTTTTTTACCATAGGCCAAATTCTCTCATTGCTTTTAATATCAATAGCTTTCACTTGACATAAAAAAAATCAATGTTGCCCATATTCATAGATTAGCAAATAGAGTTATGAACAGTGTGCCTAAAGGCTTCAGAAAGAGGGGACTGCCAAACAGGACCTTGTTAGAATTGGTCTATAGTGGTGAGATGTGGTTGGCTTACTACTAAAGTGGAACCATTATAAACAGATATTTCTTGAAATTAACAGTACTCTTTTTGGTAAAAAGTTGCAGAGGAGGCAAAATTATTTGAGTGATAAGGAAGTGAAGGTTATTTCGGAAAGAAAAAACTGCAGGAATGTCCTTAATGAACACCCTACTAATCCTAACAGAAAGCATTACAAAGAGATTAATAAACATGTAAAGGATCACTTAGAAGCTGATAAAAATTTTGACTTGATGGCTTGACTGACAAATCTGAGGAAGCAGCAGAGAGCTGTACTAGATTGTTAACGTGTAGTAGAAAACGGACAGGTATACAGGGATTGAAGGAAAAACAAGGTATGGTTACAGAAGGTGAGAGATTCTGTCATGGCTAGGTGGGCTGAGCATTTCAGTGATATTCTAAACAATATGGTTAGTTCTACTTCCATTGTTTGTAATGATGATGGAAGCATTACTGGCTGTAATGTTGCCCTACATCACACTCTGAAGTTATTTTGGCAATTTCTAAACTTAAACTACATAAAACCCCAGGAGTGGATGAAATTACTACAGAAATGCTTACAGCTGGGAATGTTTCGGTTACCATATGGATGACTGAAATTTTGAATATATTTTATGATAAAGGCATCGTTCTTAAAGATTTTACCAGATCTATTATAATCCCTATTTTTAAAAAAGGTGATTGCAGTTCTTGTGATAAATATAGGGTTATAAGCGTACTTTCTTTGCATTATTGTATGTAGTAGAATTAAGAATGTGGTCAGCAGAGAACTATGTGATGAGCATTGTGGATTCAGAAGTGGTCGAGGATGTGTAGATCAGGTTTTTTCACTTAGACAGATACTTGAGAAATGTTTAGAGTTTCAGAAACCTGTGCTACTAGCTTTGTGTATTTCAGAAAGGCTTTTGATTTTGTTGATTATCATAATTTGTGATGGACTGTATGATCGTATGGCATACTTGACAAGTTAGTTAGCATAATGATACTGTGTCACGTTTGAGAATTGGTATAGCTTGTAGAAATTGGTTTAGCATTTCTTCTGGTGTTCGACAAGGATGCATTTTTTCTTCTTTCCTCTTTAGTTTGATTATGTTATACGAAATTCACTGCAAGGGAAAGATTTTGGGTTTAGATTATGTTGATGAGATGAACTCTTTCATTAGAGCTGCTGATGAGACTAGTAGAATAGGTCAGGCAGGCTGTTGTTCAGTTAATCTGAATGGTTGTACTCTTGAGCTGGTGTCTCAGTTTAATTATCTTGGGAGTTTATAACAGATATTGATGCTGTGTGGTATGAGATAAACAGAAGAATAGGGATTTTTAAGAATCTGTGAAGAGTGTGGAGAAATTATACAGTTCATAATAGTTTGGTTCTTTCTAGAGTTAGTTACATTAGTGAAACTTGGAACCTTTGCAAACAACAAGATAACAGGAAACTTGATGCTTAGGTGGTTCAACTTTGTAAGTAATCATGAGATCAGGCAAATGAGTCAGCAGCCTCCTTTTGTGTAGAGAGACTCCATTGGTTTGGCCATGTTGCCTGTATGTTTAATTATAGATCAGCAAAGAGGGGCAGACAATGTCAAACAGGACCTCGTTAGAATTGGTCTACAGTGGTGAGATGTGTTTGCAGAACTAAACTGCATATTCTGATTGGACTTCTGCAGCTGCTTGAGAATGGTGATTTTATGAATTTCTTTGAATAAAGAGGACTAAAGTTGAAAAATATGAAACCTATTTATCTTAGAAAACAACGAATTCTTCTATAATAAATTCATATATTTCCTGAAATAATTTTGTGGAAAAAACGAGTTTTGCCAATGAGTGGTATTGGAACCCATGCTCTAGTTATTCTGATGAAGAAAGAAGTGATAAATATGCCAATGGCATTACAAGTTCATCTGGGAGACATGGGTTCGAATCCCACTCAACAGCAAAACTCATTTTTTCCCCACAGTTATTTCTTGAAGTCTGCCATAAGTTTGTTTTTCTAGTCTTTTATCTAAAAAGTTAGCAGAAATTTTGCATTTCATTTCGGTGCAAAGAGCTCTCAGAATTTTTGCAATCCCTATATTACTGCTTTATTATTTCAAAAAATTGTTATAAATATATATGCATTATAGTGCACTAATTATTTTTAAACAGTTCTCAACCTTTTTGATCCTAATGCCCTCTTATAATCTTTCTAACAGCACCCTTCATGTAATTGAAAATGTTTTTGCTGTATATGCCTAGTTGAAATAATATTTACTGTGTATAAAAATTTACGAGCATTTTGATAATGAACTAAGAACTATTCAATATTCAATTTATTGCTACCGAAAAACAAGAAAACATACTTGTTAGGAACACTGATTTAAATAATTCAATAAGCATGATGAAAAAAGAGGTGATAAATATGCCTATGAAAAATATATACAAGTAGAATAACTCTTGTTTGCACAATTGTGACCCATGATTCCAGGGCAGCCATCTGTAATGCATTAAGAGTTACTGGTGATGGGTTTCAAGCTTGAATGCATCTTCTCTACTTCATCCCACAGATGCTCAATAGGGTTCAGATCTAGAGAATGAGAGGGCCATTTGAGAGTTGTGATCTCAATGTATTGTTCTGCCAAATGGGAATTGTCTTGGACCAGAACTGTGAAGTCAGGGTGTTACAGGCTGGTGGAGGTGGTGTAATGTTCTGAGGCATGCTTACATGGGCCCCTTTGTACCTATTGAGACCACAATCACCACATAAGGCTATTTTGATGTACTCGCTGACCACCTACAGATGTTCACAGCTATCCTCATCTCACAACAGAATGCCTTTTGTCAACAAGACAATCCTCCTTCTCATCACTCTCATTTGGCGGAGCAATACATTGAATGTAGTCTGTGCCACACGAGCAATCTTCTCTCGCCATGTTGTAGTTGGAACCTCGATTCATCAGACCAAGCTACCCATTTCTAGTCTTCCACAGTCCATTGGAGATATTTCTTCACCTACTGCAGCCTCATAGCAAGTAATGGACTGTTAAAAGGGTACTTGATTTGGGCATCAGCTGTTGTACCATTGTACGTCCAATGGTCTGCATTACAGTGTGTCTAATCTTTGTAGCTGCCCCATTGTTGAATGCCAACACTTATCTGCACTGTGGCCCTCCATTCCAACATTATGATATGAGAGAGGTGGAATTCACCTCAAACATCAACAGGCCGATTAAAGCCACATTTTTTGCCAGTTTTAATGTAGTCTTGCTACACATGTGCAATGGTTCCATATGGAAATCTTAAATGCTCTGCAGTTGTGAATATGGAGCATCCCCATCTTCCTCACACTGACTATCTGCCCACAATTGAACTCATTCGGATTGCTGTATTTACCCATCATAACAGTCACAGATATGCCATACAGCAGGTAGGTATCTGACCTATTTATTGCCTGCAAAGGGGTTTAGCTGGTCGCAGAGTAGGGCATGTTTCTCGATGGATGTGGTGTGTATATTTGAGTTTCAGGGATTTTTTATTGTTGATTAATGATATGGCATTTAGTAAATTTGTCCATAACTGAACACTCAAAATAATTCATAAAAGCTGAGTGATTGCAACCAAAAATAAATTAACCTATTGTCAGTTCATATATCTTAATATTTTATTTTATACACTAAGTCTAACAATAAGTAGCTGGCAATGAATGCCACACTGGTTGTCCGATCCATTGCCTAATACGTAACTTGTTTTTCTGTCCTGAAATATAAGAAAACCATTTAGATTTTGTTTGCTTGTAGTTCCTCAGACAATAATGTTATCTGAGGAGTAACCGTGTGTCAGACCTCTGTGAGAAGCAGCTGCTTGTGAGGTATTTTTTTTATAGGACAGAGCAAGTACTCCCCTTCCCTCATGAAAAAAATAGTAAAATATCATCAAAGAACCCCCCCCCCCCCCAAAAAAAAAAAAGTCCAATTAAAGAACCACAGCTAAAACACAGATGTGCAAATTAGAAATCTCGTATAACATAATAGAACTGAACATATTCAACTAAAAAATATAAAATGTCTGCAATTTCCTACACTTTAGATAAGAGGCAAAATTTATACCTTTATGCCACATACTGAATAAAGAAATGTGTCTAAATCACGCGAAATACAATTTTCCAGTTACGTACTAGAAAATCTCAAGGCCCACCCTCCCCTCAAGAATTTTTTTTTTTTTTTTTTTTTTTTTTTGGGGGGGGGGGGGGGGGTTTATTTAATGTGCATCATCTACCTGAATTCTAACTATGTGAAAAAACGTACATAATATCTGACGTATATTTCGGAATAAATGAGGGCCGGATCTAGTGTGGGGGGGGACATACCCCTTCCCTTTGAGAATGTTGGTATTTGTAATGGATGTTAAAATTTATTAAACTTGGACATTTTTCACGACTTTTTTTTTTTGAAAACCCCTAAAACGAAGGGGAAAATATTACACTGCAATGGAAATCCAGTCTCTTGCACCTCCCCACCCCCCTCCCCTTAATATTTTTTCTAGATCCGGGCCTGAAATAAATTTTACTACTTCATAAAATATTGCTTCAGTTGTTTTTGGGCAGGCATAAACAAAATTTGTATGGAAATGTTTACATAGTTTCAGCTAATTTATTTTAAATAAGATTAATTTCCCCCTCTATTGAAAAATTAAAAGGATAATATATCACCTCTAACAAATATGCGAAGCTTGTTTTCAGAGAAAATGAACTTTTCATTATCTGAATTTTTGAACCGTTTAACAGTAGTAATTCGTGCTAATGGGCAGTTGGAAAATGTGAATAGTAATAGATTATTATTAGCCCTATAAAACACCAAAGTATTTCTCATTTATCACTTAAAATGAAAATAAATTTCTTACCACTAAGGTTAGGGGGCAAATCATCCAGTGTATATAGAATAAAATTATTATATTACTATATTGAAAATCAATTAAAATTTTAAACGAAAGTGATAAAAATAAGGATCAATTAGTCGAATTTTTTTAACCAATTACGATTATCAATCATTCCTGACAAGGCAAGGGGGGGGCTCAGTCGGTAACATGCCAGGCTCATAATCTGCAGTTCTCAGGTTCGAGTCCCAGCTGGGTCAGCATTGAGATTTATCTCAGCAAACCTCCCCGTCCACTCAGTAGAGGGCACTTATGGGCTTGGAAAGGTCGCCATCCGTCGGATGTGACGTTAAGCTGTGGCCCTATGTGTGGGACAGCCATACCCTGTGCAGGTTAAAGAACACTCTGGATGGCCTTGACGGGAGGCTACCATCTGTCCCCCAACAGCTGTTCCAGTGGGTCCCCCTCCCCCAATCTTCTCGGTCCTTGTGACCTTGCCATTTAGCCTATAGCCTAACCTAACACTGAAAAGGCAGAAGCATTTGCTGAATCCCTGGAACAGCAGTTCATGCCCAACGATTACCCTGCTGATAAAAAACAAATAGATTTGGTAAATTGCAAAGTCAGTGTTTCTTTTTAGAAAAGAGTGTACCCAATCACTTACTTTCACTACACCAAATGAAATCAAGAATGCAATTAAGGGCCTTAAATCCAAACAGGCTCCAGGTCCAGATGGAATTTCGAATAAGACCCTCAAATTCCTCCCATATAAAGCAAATAGTCGGGACCTGGGTTCGTGCCCCGGGTAAGGCATGGATGTTCGTGTTGTTTTTCTGCTGAGGTCCTGCCATCCTCTCAGACCTTCTACTCTGGCATATAAACTGACAGGCTCCTGTCAGACCTCTGTGGTAAGCAGCTGCTTGAGGGGGTATTTATTATTTTTATTATGGATCTGCAACATCTTCAACAAGCTACTCCATAGATACAAGTCTACAGAGCAACTACCTCTACACAAAATTAGAGACCAACCAGTCTTCTCTCTTGCTTAGGGAAATTATACGAGATCATCTTAAGCACATTGAATAATTTCCTACCTGAATCTAATATTATCCCTCCACAACAATTTGAGTTCAGAGCTAAACACTCTACAATGCATCAACTTTTAAGAACTATAGAAATTATTACAGAAAGTCTGAATAAAAAGGAATCAGTTACAACAGTATTTCTGGATATGGCTAAGGCCTTTGACAAAGTTTGGATAGAGGGCCTCATCTACTAACTCATTCGGAGTGGCTTCCTTCAGCTGCTTATTAGACTCATTCACTCGTATCTTCAAAGATCTCAATTTCAAGTAAGAGTTATTATCTGTCACTCTACAAACAGACACGGCCTATAGCCTTATCTTTACTTGGACCCCCCTTTTCCTTAGATGTCCATAAGGCTATGGGCTTATCTTTACTTATACGTCCCATAGCCTTATCTTTACTTGGACCTGCTCTACTTAATATCTACATTAGCAACATGCCTGAGCTTCACAAAGTCTGCAAAGCACTATGACACTGCACTTTTAGCAGCATCACTCTGTCCTAAAATTACAGCTAAATGTATCCAAGCCAGCTTGGATATCTTAGAGACTTGGTTCACGAAATGGCAAATTCGTAATAATGCCACAAAGAGCTATTCTATAATGTTTACACGTAGGAGAAAATATGATATATTCCCCTACGTGTAAATGTTAAAAATTGATATTCCAAGAATATCAATTTTTAACATGGAGATTACATGAAGAGATTCTACAGTCTATCTGAGTGTAACACTTCACTGCAGAATGAATTGGAATTCTCTTATTAGCAATGTTATCAATAAAACCCAAGGTGCAAAAAATAGTCTAATTGCACTGCTGGGTAAGAAATCAAAGTTTTCGATGGAAAATAAACTATTTCTTTTCAGGATAGTGAGTACTCAAACCTATCTACACTTATGCATGTCCAGTCTGGGGTTGTGCAAAGGATAACATCATTGTACGCCTCCAGACCTGCCAAAACAAGCTTCTACGGATGGTAACATTAGCACCATTGTTTGTTAGTAATAAAACATCCACAAGGACTAGGAGTGTAGTCTGCGGGTAAATACATTAAAAAGGTAGCTACTCCCTTCTTTGAGAATATGTGCACAAACCTAAATGATTTCAAACCTTCTGAACTATGACTACCACTGCATCCAAAGAATTAAAAGGCCCAGATCAGTTCTCCTTGCTGAAGAATCTTAAAACTACTGTTTCTTACACTGATCTGTAACTTTTATTACTCTCTTGAAGGCAGAGTCTCTACATAGGTCCAAATTTTCGTTTCATTGAAATTTTACTTATTATAATTTTGTGTTGTCAGAGCCAATTGGCCTACTGAATCCGTAGAGGGGGGTCCAAAAGGGGAATTCGATGGGCCAATCCTGGTCCGATGCCATCAACGTCACAAACGATCTCTGATCAGTTATTCCTTTGGTAATTTTCCTTTAGTCCTGTTATCAATTATTCCATTCTTTATCAGCATATTCACCGGAATTTCTATCGGGTAACCAAATGTCATACAGTTTTTCAATTTATCATTTTAACCAAAGTACGTAAGCGCAATTGCAAGTGGTGCACATGCGTCAATACACAGTCGATTCCTCATGTCACACGCTGAGTCATTTGATGTGTAGCAAGCACGAAAAGCGGTTCGGAGAAATTGAGAAGAGTGACGAAAACATGTCTGCATCGAATACAGGTATTTGAGAATGCTTACTTTACGAGTTCCAACTGGGAACTAAAGCAGCGCAAGTAGTCTGCAAGATATAGACGGCATTTGGAGAGAACACAGCGAGCAAGTGGACAGCCAAAAAGTGGTTCAGAAAATTTGTATCAGGTGATGAGACACTTGAAGATGCACCCTGCATGGGAAGACAGTCATTGAAGACAATGAACTGAAGGCCTGCATCAAGTTGGATTCACACAAACGTACCAAATGCAGAAAGGCTCCATGTAAGTGACGAAACCATCCGTTTGCACTGCCTAGGAAAAGTCTGGAAGTTGAGCAAAGAGTTCCATATGAACTGACTGCTGACAACAAACTCCAGCATCTTACGATTTGCCTGTCGCTGCTTTCACGCCACAACAATGAGACATTTTTGGACAGGTTGTTGACATGCGATGAAAAATGAATTGTCTATAGGAACACCAAATGTTCGTATCATTGGTTGTCATCTAGTGAACCTGTACGGCACACACCAAAGCCTAGGATCCACCAACAGAAAATTTTGTTGGGTCTGGTAGACCACAGTTGGTATCGTCCATTATGTGCTTCCAGCCACTGGTCAAACAATCACTCTGACGTCTACTCTGCACAGCCACAATAGGTTGCAGATGCACTGTTCCAAAAACAGCCTGCACTATTTCCTCGCAAAGGCGTTGTAGTCCTTCAGGTTGGGTTGGGTTGTTTTACCTCTGAGCGGCACTTTTTTGCACACCATGGGCTAAATGGCCAGGTCACATGGACCCCGAAGGCTCAGAGAAGGTTGGGGGAGGGGACCCACTGGAACAGCTGTTGGGAGACAGATGGTAGCCTCCCGTCAAGGCCATCCAGCGTGTTCTTTAACGTGCACAGGGTATGGCTCTCCCGCACAGGGGCCATGGCTTAACGTCCCATCCGACGGACTTTCCAAGCCCATCGGTGTCCCCTACTGACCGTGGGCAGGGCGGGGAATTTTGCGGAGATAAATCTCAACGCTGACCCAGCTGGGACTCGAACCTGGGAACTACAGATTACGAGCCTGGCGCGCTACCGACTGAGCCACCCCCGCCCCTAGTCCTTCAGGACAATGCGCGCTCTCACACAATGCAACTGATCTGACGCAAGCTCCACAGTCTTGGTTGAGAAATTCTACCCCACCTTCCGTATTCCCCAGACATCGCACCATCCAACTACCATCTCTTCTTGGTGCAGGGCAATCATATACACAACCGACAATTTCGAAACAAAGAAGCGCTGGAAACGGAGTTGGCTGATTTCTTCGCTTCTAAACATCTGGAGTTCTACTGAAATGGCATTTACAAACTTGTATCTCATTGGGGAAAGCTTATAGATTGTGCTGGTGCTTACCTTCCTGAATAAAATATCTTTATTCACTCTTTAAAGTATGGTTTCATTTAACCCTCAAAACCCGCAGAACCTTTTTGGTTGCCTGATAATTTCTAGCATAAATACAGGGTGTCTCAAAAATATAGGTACAAACTGTTAGGGGAGGTAGATAACATCTAAAGGAATGAGAATTGCATAGGAACCCATAACCGGAAACGTCATGGGAAAGTGGTAGCAGAGGTACAAGATCTGAAAGGACACAAGATAGTGATTAATGGGAAAACACTTATTGGACATAATTATTACAAATGGCGTACTAGATGATACATTTCATAATGTTACAGCTCTTAATGACCCATAATCGCACAAATTTTGCTGCGCACGCGCAAACAAACGGTGGCCCGGTACATGTCTGTGTGGAAGCGTTCTTGATACATCCGTGAGCGGCTCGTCCGTTGCCCTCAGCTATTCCATACACTAAGTGCATGTCTGCCAGCTCCCTGTTCGAATACCTTTGCAAGCTCTTCGTAAGCCGACTACCGCTCGAATGAGGAAATCGAAATTTCCCCTCTAGCGCACTGATGAACAGCGCCGCCTATTGACTTACGGTGACGTTTCCGGTTATGGGTTCCTGGGCAATTCTCATTCCTTTAGAATTTATCTACCTCCCCTAAAAGTCAGTACCTATATTTTTGAGACACCCTGTATATCGTTTGCAATATTACTTCAAGTTTTACACTTTCTACATTTACCGCCCTCCAACGATGTAAATTATGGCCATTTGGAGGATTTGAAAACTATAAATCATCATATTTCGTTAATACCTATTCAACTCAAAAAGAAGTTTACATTAATCTCTCAAAACAAAAAGTTGCCTTTTCCTACCCCCCCCCCTCCCCCTGGTAGTGATGGGACAAATTGCTGCCGCCAGTGTAAACCTCTTGATCATCACAATCTACCACTAAAATATCAAATTTCTGTCCCAAATAGATAATTTGCAATATTTTTTTAAATTTTGAAATTTTTAAACTTTCCCACCGTCAGAGGGTGCAATTAAAGCATTTGGGAGATTCTAAGAGTGCGAATCGTAATATTTCGTAAATATCTATTATCCAACTCGAAAATATTTTAATTTATCTCAAAAAGTTCGATGTCTATAGATAGACAGCGAGAAAACATTAGCTCGTTTTCACTAAAAACGAGCTTAAAATGATGTAAGAGCAGTCAAGTAATACGAATAATAGAAGAAAAAAGATAATACTGGAAACAGTTATAGTCTTAAAAGTTAAACAGGCGTTTGGGTATCGCGAGAAAACGCTAGTTGGTCGGAAAATATGATGGAAATTATTCTAGTTTTACGGAAAATATGATGGAAAATATGACTGTCATGGTCTTAGAGATCGGATTCCTAGGTGAGGTGGGTCGAGATTCTGCAAGTGTGCGAAATTTTTGGGGGTGCTCTCATCGCCTACCTTGTGAATTATGGCAGCACGTTATCGATGACAGCCACGACTGGAGTAGTACATTATCGATGAAAGCTGTGAAATGGAGTAGTATGTTATCGATGGGTTGGGTTGGGTTGTTTTACCTCTGAGCGGCACTTTTTTGCACACCATGGGCTAAATGGCCAGGTCACATGGACCCCGAAGGCTCAGAGAAGGTTGGGGGAGGGGACCCACTGGAACAGCTGTTGGGAGACAGATGGTAGCCTCCCGTCAAGGCCATCCAGCGTGTTCTTTAACGTGCACAGGGTATGGCTCTCCCGCACACGGGGCCACGGCTTAACGTCCCATCCGACGGACGGCGGCCTTTCCAAGCCCATCGGTGTCCCCTACTGACCGTGGGCAGGGCGGGGAATTTTGCGGAGATAAATCTCAACGCTGACCCAGCTGGGACTCGAACCTGGGAACTACAGATTACGAGCCTGGCGCGCTACCGACTGAGCCACCCCGCCCCCTGTTATCGATGGAGAGTTGGAAGTAGTAGTTAAGTAATGATTGGGGAAAGTTATCAATGGACAGACGTTTCATGCCAAACGTTTGGCGGGTTTAACTACACTGCACAAACTGTAAATTGCAACTCCAAGAAGGAATGGAGGTAGAGATGTGTAAATCCCATTAGGCAATCAGCCATCAGAGATATGCAAATGATCAAAGTTCTGCAGCAAACGGGCATGTGACTCCCAACCGAGCTGCGAATAAATACTGGGCACCCAATAGCTTATATTATAATAGCACGACTGACATTGAAATTGGAGTGCATGCTATGAAAATGTTCAGAACATGCCTTGGAAACTGTTCAGTCAGTTTCTTTTCCATCCATCCTCTCCATCACATGGGGCCACGGTTTAACGTCCCCATCTGACGAACGTGGCCTTTTCAAGCCAATCGGTGTCTCCTACTCATCGAGGGCAGGGTGAGGAGTTATGCGGAGATTAATCTCAACTCTGGCCCAGCTGCGATTCGAACCTGGAAACTGCAGATTACGAGTCTGACGCGCTACCGGCTGAGCCATCCTCGCCTACTCTTTCCATGGATACTTGCAACTAGTTAAAAATTAAAGAGACGTAATTTTGTTGTTACTTTAAGAAAGTGGCATTTAAATGCTGGCGCTCTTAAGCAAGTGCCTAAGAGGAAATCTCCGCAAAATTCCCCGCCCTGCCCACGGTCAGTAGGGGACACCGATGGGCTTGGAAAGGCCGCCGTCCGTCGGATGGGACGTTAAGCCGTGGCCCCGTGTGCGAGAGAGCCATACCCTGTGCACGTTAAAGAACACGCTGGATGGCCTTGACGGGAGGCTACCATCTGTCTCCCAACAGCTGTTCCAGTGGGACCCCTCCCCCAACCTTCTCTGAGCCTTCGGGGTCCATGTGACCTGGCCATTTAGCCCATGGTGTGCAAAAAAGTGCCGCTCAGAGGTAAAACAAACAAACAAACAAACCTAAGAGGAAATCCAGGTCTGAAAGTATGTGTAGAAGTTATAATTTGGGTTGGGTTGTTTTACCTCTGAGCGGCACTTTTTTGCACACCATGGGCTAAATGGCCAGGTCACATGGACCCCGAAGGCTCAGAGAAGGTTGGGGGAGGGGACCCACTGGAACAGCTGTTGGGAGACAGATGGTAGCCTCCCGTCAAGGCCATCCAGCGTGTTCTTTAACGTGCACAGGGTATGGCTCTCCCGCACACGGGGCCACGGCTTAACGTCCCATCCGACGGACGGCGGCCTTTCCAAGCCCATCGGTGTCCCCTACTGACCGTGGGCAGGGCGGGGAATTTTTGCGGAGATAAATCTCAACGCTGACCCAGCTGGGACTCGAACCTGGGAACTACAGATTACGAGCCTGGCGCGCTACCGACTGAGCCACCCCCGCCCCCTAGAATTTATAAAGACGTATATACTATTGCTACATACTACATTTCATTTGTAGGAAAAGCGAATTGAAAATGCAATGAATGCCTAATTTATGTCCTTCGGTTTGTCCTTGAAACTCTGAATTGGTAGAGTGATGGAAGCGGAAGAGGACAACATAAAAAGACCATTCATTTTATGGCAATCACTGCCGTCGCGTGTTTGGTCAAAAGTGACCACAATTTGCAACGTATTTTTGCAGTAAGTAGTAGTTCTCTGCATCACTGGATGTTGTCTGCAGCTTTTAGTTTCGCCTGGAGTGACAAAGCCTTTTTGCTGACAACAGACACTGGTTCAAGCTCCTTTTTTGCCTGTGTGTCAAAGTTACTGCAAGGTTATATGAATGACATGCGTGTATACTTTGAACGTCACCCGAGCATTTGTTCTCTCAGTCGCATACCTAGGATTTTTGGGGCGGGGATGGCTCAGTCGGTAGCGCGCCAGGCTCGTAATCTGTAGTTCCCAGGTTCGAGTCCCAGCTGGGTCAGCGTTGAGATTTATCTCCGTAAAATTCCCGTCCCGCCCACGGTCAGTAGGGGACACCGATGGTCTTGGAAAGGCCGCCGTCCGTCGGATGGGACGTTAAGCCGTGGCCCCGTGTGCGGGAGAGCCATACCCTGTGCACGTTAAAGAACACGCTGGATGGCCTTGACGGGAGGCTACCATCTGTCTCCCAACAGCTGTTCCAGTGGGTCCCCTCCCCCAACCTTCTCTGAGCTTCGGGGTCCTTGTGACCTGGCCATTTAGCCCATGGTGTGCAAAAAAGTGCCGCTCAGAGGTAAAACAACCCAACCCTAGGATTTTTATTTTCCCGTGGGGAAGTTCTGAATTTCAGATATTTTTTGCGCAGTTCTCGTGATGTTTACGTATAGTCCAGAAGCCTTAATATTGAAATGAGCATGCATTCTGTGGAAAAACTACTTTTAAGATTAAAAATAATGTAGCATTTTATATATATAGTAGAAAGCTTGTCGACATTCAACGAGCGAAAACTCAAAATTCGAAGTGAGACAGAATGGGGAAAATTTAAAAAAAAAATGCATATCTTCCAAAATGCGTCATATAAAGTAGAAAATAAAACTAAAGGTTTTTCAGGTCACAAGGACCCACTGGAACTCCCAACAGCTGTTCCAGTGGGTCCCAAAGAATATCGATGGTGCAATTTCACAGAATTCGTATTCACTTCAGAGAAAGATGGGGAGCCGGCTATCTTATTGTGTAGGTTTTAACGCAACAAATTTTATATCGAAATTCAGCAGATACTTTGGTATTGATACCTCACCCTTAATAAAGTAGATAAATAAAAGTTGTTCTAAAGTTCTGTTATAGGGATGGGTTGTTTTACCTCTGAGCGACACATTTTTTGCACGCAATGGGCTGGGGCGGGGTGCTCAGTCGGTAGCGCGCCAGGTTCGTAATCTGCAGTTCCCAGATTCGAGACTTATCTCCGCAAAACTTCCCGCCCATGGTCAGTAGAAGACACCGATGGGCTTGGAAAAGGCTGCCGTCCGTCAGATGAGACGTTAAGCCATGGCCCCCCTGTGCATGTTAAAGAACACGCTGGATGGCCTTGACGGGAGGCTATCATGTCTCCCAACAGCTGTTCTAGTGGATCTCCATCCCCAACCTTCCCTGAGCCTTCGGGGTCCTTGTGACCTGGCTATTTAGATCATTGTATGCAAAAAAGTGCCGCTCAGAGGTAGAACAACCCAACCTAACACAATGGGTTAAATGGCCAGGTCACAAGGGCTCAGAGAAAGTTGGAGGAGGGGAGCCACTGGACAGCGGTTAGGAGACAGATGGTAGCCTCCCATCAAGGCCCTGCAGCATCTTCTTCAACGTGCACCGGATATGGCTCTCCAGCAGACGGAGGCCATGGCTTAACGTCCCATCCGACGGACCTTATCCAAGCCCATCGGTGTCCGCTACTGACCGAGGGCAGGAAGGGGAGTTTTACGAAGATAAATCTCAACGCTGATGCAGGAAGGACTCGAACCTGGGAACTGCAGATTACGAACTTAGCGCGCTATCGATTGAGCCAACCCCTACGTATTACAGGTAGAAACAAATTTTTAACTCAACACAAATGGCAAGAGGAACCGTGGTAAAGCATGGATCTGTTTTTCGCCGTCTTTCTGCTGATGTCTCTCTTTCATCAGAGATCTTCTCTATGGCATATTCTATTGGCATGCCTCTATGGCAATCAACTGCTCTCTGTGTTACTTCTGAGTTGCACTTTTTTTTCCCCACAAGGACTCAGGGAAGGGGACCCACATGTGACTAGGATAATTTAAAGATCTCAATCCAATCTATTTCGGTACAGATTTCCGATATGCGTTCAGTATTTAAAGAGTTAATGGAAACTGAAACATTTTGCAAATTTACTCGTTCGGAAAAAAAAATCACTCGAAAAATCGAAAATTGATATTACGCGAAGTGTAAGTAAAGTTTAGTATAATGGTTATTGCTATCGTTTTAACTTGTTCTTATTGCCATTTCAGAGGAATTATATAAACCGACACTTTTGCTGTTAAATATTAGGTTGCATGAATTTTTGTTTTGAAAACCGCTTAATGAGAGGTGGTGATGGGGGGGGGGGGTTGTTTGTTGGGTTGTTTTACTTCTGAGCGGCACTTTTTTCGCACACCATGGTCTAAACGGACAGGTCACAAAGACCACGAAGGCTCAGAGAATGTTGGGGAGAAGACCCACTGGAATAGCTGTTGGGAGACAGATGGTAGCCTCCCGTCAAAGTCATCCAGCGTGTTCTTTAACGTGCACAGGGTATGGCTCTCCCGCAGACGGGGGTGGGGGGGGGGGGGGGGGGGACTCAGTCGGTAGCGCGCCAGGCTCGTAATCTGCAGTTCCCAGGTTCGAGTCCCAGCTGGGTCAGCGTTGAGATTTATCTCCGCATAACTTCCCGCCCTTCCCACGGTCAGTAGGGGACACCGATGGGCTTGTAAATTCCGCCGTCCGTAGGATGGGGCATTAAGCCGTGGCCCCGTGTGCAGGAGAGCCATACCCTGTGCACGTTAAAGAACACGCTGGATGGCCTTGACGGGAGACTACCATCTGTCTCCCAACAGCTGTTCCAGTGGGTCCCCTCCCCCAACCTTCCCTGAGCCTTCGGGGTCCATGTGACCTGGCCATTTAGCCCATGGTGTGCAAAAAAGTGCCGCTCAGAGGTAAAACAACCCAACAACAACCAGCAGACGGGGCCACGGTTTAACGTCCCATCCGACGGACGGCGGCCTTTCCAAGCCCATCGGTGTCCTCTACTTACCGTGGGCAGGGCGGGAAGATTTGCGGAGATAAATCTCAACGCTGACCCAGCTGGGACTCGAACCTAGGAACTGCAGATTACGAGCCTGGCGCGCTACCGACTGAGCCGGGGGTGGGGGGGGGGGGTATTATGTTGTTTTATTTGCCGAGAATTATTTTTGGGAGAGAGGAAAATTCCAGAAGTAGGTTTGATTCGATCTTAGCCACTTATCCCAAAATTTCTTAATTAAATCAATTCAAATTTCGATTTTCAACAATATTCGTTCAATATTTGAAGAGTTATGGAAGCTGGAATATTTAACAATAAATTATTTTATAAAAATCGTTGATATTTGTCTAATACTGAAATAATCATTACGCAAACTTCTGGAATGTATATTTTATTACATGGTTTGTAACTTGATTTTTTAATTTTTATTAATTTCTGTGGTAAAATTTGCTGTTGTGAAATATTCTAGCGTCCGTAACTCTTCAAATGACGAACGAATAATGTTGAAAATCAAGATTTTAATTATAATCTTTATCTATAGTCACATTTTATCATTGAATTAATATTTTAGAAGTTATAGAGCTTCAAAATTAGAATCTTAATAAAATGGTAATTCACTAAATAGTGGGAGAAGGGAGTGGGTTCAGTCGGTAGTAGGCCAGGCTCGTCATCTGCAGTTCTCAGATCAGAGTCCTAGCTGGGCCAACTTTGAGATTTATCTCTACAAAACTCCCTGCCCTCGGTCGGGGAGTGGGGGAGGAGGAGGAGGATACTGATGGGCTAGGAAAGAGTGCGGTCCTTCAGACGTGAGGTTAAGCCGTGGCTTCGTGTGTATGAGAGCCATAACTTGGGCACGTTAAAGAACACGCTGGATAGCCTTGACGGGAGACTACCATCCGTCCTAAGAGCTGTCCAGTGGGGTCATTGTGTTCATTTAGATCATTGTGTGCAATAAAAAATTGCCGCTCAATGATAAAACAATCGAAACTACTAAATTTTGGTAGGGCAGTGTAGTTCTTTCTTCATACGAGCAAAACCGGAAATACTCTTCTGTTTATTTTGTTATGGAATTTGCAAATATTCCGTCTCACATTCCTTTCAATTAAGCAGGAAGTTTCTCTCCATTTATGCAAATACAAAAACTGGTATTTCTGTCATCATCGTCTTTAAAGAATCCCTGGCTGTAAACTTCCCTAATAAAGCAACATTACTCTTATTAGAAGAACTTTCTGTGAGAAGATGGTTGTTGTGAAGTCGAAGGTCACCTTGCTTTCTTAAGAGGGGGAAGTCGTTGAGTATATAGCTTTCTTGTTGCTAGGTTAAAATCACGTGCCGGGCACGTGGTCTGGCAGCTGTTTGGCCCTGACAACAGCTGCCTCTGGGCAGTGATGGAAAGAGGTCCAGGAGAAACGGTTTTACCACTCAACTCTTTTCAAACACAGAATATTGTGTTACAAAGAGCTAGTGACTAAATTGGTATTGAATCTCAGATTAAGATTGAAAGGGTTACTAGAGTGCTTGTTAAATCAAAACCCTTATTATGCACTATATTATCGAAAATATTGGGGGGTGCTTAATCGGTAGTGTACCAAGCTTGTAGTCTGCAATTCCCAGGTTCGAGTTCCAATTGGTCCATCGTTCAGTATTTATCTCCGCAAAAGTCCCCGCCCTGCCCTCGGCCAGTAGGGGGACACCATTGCCTTAGGAAGGTCACCTTCCGTCGGATGGGACGTTAAGCCGTAATAATAGTACATTTTTTAATTTCTAAAATTTTTATTAATTTCTATGGTATGATTATCAATTTTTGTAGTATATGCAGGGGCCATAGCACAAAGGGTCTCTGCTTTCGCAGAGACCCCTTGTGTCGTGGCCCCTGCGCGCGTTGGATGGCCTTGATGGAACGCTACCATCTGTGCATCCTAACAGCTCTCCAGTGGGTTTCACTCCTCAAACTTCTCTGAACCCTCGGAGTCCTTGTGACCTGGTCATTTAGCCCATTGTGCGCAAAAAACTTACTTAGAGGTAAAACAATCCAACCCAAACCAGATGATGAAGTAAACAACCTCTCAGAAAGTTCTCCGAGTCCATCTAAGAAACCCAAGGTGTCATCCCCCCCTTTCGCCTCTTATTAAAGTTTGCTTACATCTTCCACGAAGGGGAAGAGGGCACTTCCCTCATTTAAAGCCCCCCCCCCCCTTAATTTTGTTTCAGACTGACTCCATCGGCAACATTATTGCATCAGACATTCCGCGTCACCCTACCGTCCCAGGACTTGATTTGGAAAGTTAACGAGAATAAAATATTTTTCGCCAAAAGTCACACTTCGGCAACTTTAATATTAAGCCCTCCTCCAATTCATTAAACCCTCCTAAATATTTATTTCCCCCTTTTGATTCCGTTATTTCAAAAATACCCTGATTGCATCAATAATCCATTGCACGATTCGTAAACGAAAACAAATTTATTTCTCTCATTCTAGTCTCATTTCTAAATTTATTCCATCATTAAATTTAACCCCACCACCTCCAATTCTTTAAACCTTCCTATTTTTTATTTCTTCCCAGCCCTGCCCACGGTCAGTAGGGGACACCGAAGGGCTTGGAAAAGCCTCCGTCCGTCGGATGGGACGTTAAACCGTGGCCCCGTGTGCGGAAGAGCCATACCCTGTGCACGTTAAAGAACACGCTGGATGGCCTTGACGGGAGGCTACGATCTGTCTCCCAACAGCTGTTCCAGTGGGTGCCCTCCCTGAATCTTCTCTGAACATTCGGGGACCTTGTGACCGGCCATTTAGCCCATGGTGTGCAAAAAAGTGCCGCTCAGAGGTGAAACAACCCAATTCATTAAACCTTCCTATTTTTATTTCTTCCTCTTTAATACTGACTTCAACTATTTGGTTTCAAAAGCATCGTGATTCTACATCTTTTGGAACGTGGATGAGGGAAAAAAAATATTCCTTCCGTTAAATTCTCACTTCAATTTACGTTTATATTAAGTCCTCCCATTACCTTAAACCTTCGTAATTTTTTATTGCCCACCTTCAATTTATTCTCACTATTTCAAATGCATCGGGATTGCATCAGAAATCCGTGGCGATGCATGATTCTCAGATGTGAAAATATTATTCCTAATTCAGTAGTAAAGAATCGCAGGATGTATCCTGTAGACATGGAATTCATGAAATAATAAGCTGAAAAAAAAAATGGTTTTGCCGTGAGTAGAATCACTCACGGCAAAACTAATTTTTTTCACGAGATTCGTCTCAATATTCTCAGAATTTCAAATGACCTTCACTGGTGTATCATTTGCATCACATAAGACAGCGTTGAGATTTATCTCCGCAAAACTCCCCGCCTTGCCCTTGGTCAGTATGGGGCACCGATGGGCTAGGAAAGACCGCCGTCCGTCGGATGAGATGTTAGGCCATGACCCTGTGTGCGAAAAGAACACCTGGATGGCCTTGACGGTAAGGCTACCATCTGTCTCCTAACAGCTATCAAGTAGGTCCCCCTCTCTCCAACCTTCTCTGAGCATTTCGAGTTTTTATGAACTGGCCTGTGTGCATAAAAATGCCGTTCAGAGATTAAAAAAAAATTATGTGATGTATTTGGGTTGTTTAAGTTTCTGATTTTTTAAAATCAATTTTTAACCTTCCCCATTTTCTGCATTTTCATTCAGTTTCTGCTGGATAGTCGTTCTCTGGCATCATTTCCAACACGAAAATGGCACACCGGTTTAGATTGCCGAAAATTACACACTTATGTGTTTGGGACAGTTTTTTATTACAGTAGGGAACACTGCTATTTGCTAAGAAACTTTGGTCAATGAGTAATACATGAAAAATTGCATTTCTCAGAGTCATGGTTGTTGGGTTACCTCTGAACGGCACTTTTTTTCACTTGTAAAACTTGTTTTTTTTACTTTGTAAACTTGTTCACACAACACATTTTTTCTCACAATGGTGTACCTAGGTCACGGGGGAATTATATAGTTATCCCTTCCATCCCCCCCCCGCCAGTAAACAGTTATCTTCTTGTTATTTTTCAGTTTTCGTAGGACATGGTGCTGTTACATATTCAAACTTCTGTAACTCTTTAAATACCAAGCGAATATTGTTGAAAAACAAGATTTGGATATCGACTGAATCTTTAATTTATATTTAGTCACATTTTCTCATGAAACGCAGATTTTAAAAGATACAGGGCTTCGAGTTGAGTTGTTTTATCTCTGAGTTGCACTTTTTTTGCACACAATGGGCTAAATGGCCAGATCACAAGAACCCCTAAGGCTCAGAGAAGGTTGAGGGAGGGGACCCACTGGAACAGCTGTTGGGAGACAGTTGGTAGCCTCCCGTCAAGGCCCCCGCTAAATTCCCCATCCTGCCCACGGTCAGTAGGGACACCGATGGGCTTGGGAAGGCCGCCGTCCGTCGGATGGGACGTTAAGCCGTGGCCCCGTGTGCGGGAGAGCCATACCCTGTGCACGTTAAAGAACACGCTGGATGGCCTTGACGGGAGGCTACCATCTGTCTCCCAACAGCTGTTCCAGTGGGTCCCCTCCCCCAACCTACTCTGAGCCTTCGGGGTCCTTGTGACCTGGCCATTTAGCCCATGGTGTGCAAAAAAGTGCCGCTCAGAGGTAAAACAACCCAACCCAAACCTTCCCCAGATTGATAAAAGATTGACCCCTTCCCTATGCTTTCTACCCCCTAAAAAAGGGAAAATATATCTATGGAACAGCTATGCATCAAATGAAAGCTTTGACGTGGGAAGTGTCATAGACTATACAAAATTGATTACTCCATTGTATCCTCGGAACATGAGAGCCGAAAGTAACAAGCTCTACCTCAAAAGCTTGCGAAATGGGGAATATTATAGGTAAAAAAAAAACCCTTCCCTATGCTTTCTACTCCCTAAACAAGGGAAAATATATCTATGGAACAGCTATGCATCAAATGAAAGCTTTGACGTGGGAAGTGTCATAGACTATACAAAATTGATTACTCCATTGTATCTTCGGAACATGAGAGCCGAAAGTAACAAGCTCTACCTCAAAAGCTTGCGAAATGGGGAATATTATAGGTAAAAAAAAAACCCTTCCCTATGCTTTCTACTCCCTAAACAAGGGAAAATATATCTATGGAACAGCTATGCATCAAATGAAAGCTTTGACGTGGGAAGTGTCATAGACTATACAAAATTGATTACTCCATTGTATCTTCGGAACATAAGAGCCGAAAGTAACAAGCTCTACCTCAAAAGCTTGCGAAATGGGGAATATTATAGGTAAAAAAAAAACCCTTCCCTATGCTTTCTACCCCCTAAACAAGGGAAAATATATCTATGGAACAGCTATGCATCAAATGAAAGCTTTGACGTGGGAAGTGTCATAGACTATACAAAATTGATTACTCCATTGTATCCTCGGAACATGAGAGCCGAAAGTAACAAGCTCTACCTCAAAAGCTTGCGAAATGGGGAATATTATAGGTAAAAAAAAAACCCTTCCCTATGCTTTCTACCCCCTAAACAAGGGAAAATATATCTATGGAACAGCTATGCATCAAATGAAAGCTTTGACGTGGGAAGTGTCATAGACTATACAAAATTGATTACTCCATTGTATCCTCGGAACATGAGAGCCGAAAGTAACAAGCTCTACCTCAAAAGCTTGCGAAATGGGGAATATTATAGGTAAAAAAAAAACCCTTCCCTATGCTTTCTACTCCCTAAACAAGGGAAAATATATCTATGGAACAGCTATGCATCAAATGAAAGCTTTGACGTGGGAAGTGTCATAGACTATACAAAATTGATTACTCCATTGTATCTTCGGAACATGAGAGCCGAAAGTAACAAGCTCTACCTCAAAAGCTTGCGAAATGGGGAATATTATAGGTAAAAAAAAAAATTCCACTCCGTTTCTTTCCCCCTAAAAACGGGGAAATATGAAAACCGTTGTTCCGCTGCATATTCTGAACGTGAGGCGCGAGTTAGGTGTCAAATGAAAGCTGATATGAGGACCGTCGTAGACTGTTGCGAATTTTGCCTCCCACCAATCCCACCCTCCGAAAAAACGGGGGGCGAATATTCGCGGGGTGGATATTTACGAGTTATACATTAAAGTCTGTGACGTATCCAATGCACCTTAAACACGGCTTCAAAAAGGGGAGGAAAAATGTGGTCGATGTCTATGAATCTTATATCAAATAAAAGTTTCTGAAGGTAGTTGTTTTTAGTGACAAAGAAAAAATATAAATAAAAATAGCTGTCTTTGCATATGCACCCTAAAAAAGCAGAAAAGAAAACTAAAGTATATTGACGGTGCAATCAGTCACTGAATTCGCATTAAAAGAAGATAGGACTCTACGTACTGAACAAGATTGCAGGTGCCCTATCTTCCTTTGAAGTGAATACGCCTCAGTGACTGATTGCACCATCGATATGCTTTAGTTTTATTTTCTGCTTTTTCGAGCGCATATAGAAAGACAGGTATTTCTTACATTTTTAATTTATTTTTCTTCCAAGTACACATTTTTCGACAACGATCCGAATTTGTATACGTGTTTCATTACACGCGTAAACCTAGCATACACATTTTATGTTCAAGTAGATAAGCCTGTACAAGTCCGAGACAGACAGACAGACACAAACAAACAAGCAAACAAACAATAATTATTACAAGAATTGCGATCACCTTTTTTAAAAATTGGCACAATGATAGCTCTAGTAAATTCCTTCGGAACAACACCTTTATCATAAAAACATTGAAAATTTCAGTCAGCCATGTGACAAAACAAATGTTCTCAGCTCTAAGCATTTCAGTGGTGATTTCATCTACCCCTGGGGATTTATGCAGTTTTCGTTTAGAGATAACCAATGCGACTTCGGGCCATCATAAAACTAGTAATGCATCTATCCTTATTACAAACAATGGGAGTAGAAATAATCACATTATTTAGAACTTCTCTGAAATGCTCAGCCCACCTAGCCATCACAGGATCCTCACCTTCAACCAACTTTATCCCTCAATCCCTGTGTTTCTTTCCACATAAAACATTAATAATCTGGTACAACCCCCTGCTGTTGTGCTGACTAACTGCTTCCTTAACCAAGTTATCAAGCCAAAGATTCTTATCAGCTGTTAACTGATCCTTTACACGTTTATTAAGCTTGTTGTAATGCCTTCTGTTAGGACTAGTAGGGTGTTGATTCATATTAATCATGCACTTCTTTCTTTCAGAAATAAGTTCCATAGCCTTATCACTCAAATAATTTTGCTTCCTCTGTTCCCTTTTACCCAAAAGAGTACTGTTGGTTTCAAGAAAAGCCTGTTTAAACTGATCCCATTCTTTCTCAACTTCAGCAGTAAGCAAACCACGATTGTCATAATGACTAAGTAGCCTATCATGGTATGCTTTGGTTATATTTGGATCTTTCAGACCTTCGGTGTTGATGGTAATTTTCTTAACCTTAGCACATTTCTTAAGCTTCAGCTGCAAGACACTCTTGACCAGGTAACGGTCAGACCCAATTTCAGCTCCCCTGTATGATCTGGTATTCCTAACTGGCCCATTTGCTATTAATTAAAATATAATGTATCATAGTCCTGTGCAACCCATCAGTTGAAACCCGTGTATATTTATAAATGTCCTGATGTTTGTAGTATGTTTTAGTTATTCGTAAACCATTAAGTTTACTTACCTGTAGGAGACCCATTGGAACTACCAATGCCAAAAGGACCTCCTGCCCAAAGATTAGAGTCAGTGCTAACTTTAGCATTGAAGGCACTTAGCACAAGAGAAATATCTCCTTTCTTCACAGAATTCAAAATATCCTGAAGCTGGCTATAAAACGTATCCCTCTCGTTCTCATCAGAGTCCTCTATGGGGGCATAACAGATGACATTCAAGTCTTTAATATTTTTTTAATGCAGTCATATTCTAGAAGAGCATCACTGGCGTGCCTGCTGAGAAGCAAACCTACACCTGGAGATGCCTTCTATCCTCCCTCCCTGTAAAGAGAAATTTAAAGTTATTTTTAAGTATCTCACCTTTTCCTGTCCATCTGGTCTCTTGCAAGCCTAGAATATTTAGGTTATAGCACTGGAATTCCTGTGTGAGGACATCAAGAGAATAATCTCTATATAATGTCCTCACATTCCACGTTCCTGCAGAGAGAAAATGATTAGTAGGATTTTTAAAGAAATTAGTTTTATTGAGATTGGTAGGGCCAACAATATCAAACAGCCGCCTGATCGCAGGCATGGGGCAAAGACCTGTTCCTCCTCCACTAAAGGCTGAAGTCACCAATGCTGGTAGGAACTTCAGGCACCACCTTTTCAAGTGGACTTTTTCAAGAGCCATATGGCCTGCTGAGACACATTACTCCAGTTTAGGCTTGACGATGCCCAACTAGCTAAGTACGGTTCAGGTACCTGCGATGGCCTCTGATTAGGATTATCTACCAGCTGATATAAGGTATCCCATGCCTCTATTCACTTAGGGCTGGGCAACCCACAAGCAAACAGAAAACACAGCGGCAGATTTTCCCTCAACAGAGGCCCACCAATGCAGCAAGTACGGGATCCATAATCAAGCTCAAATCCATAAACCAGTCCAGTCTAGTAGGTATAAATGGTCAGCACTAGGACCCTGTGAAGCTGACCACTCCTTAGCAGGGTTGAAAAAAAAAAAAGAAATTGCCATAGATGACCAGATCAGCATGCCATACTGAACTGGCAGCTCTCCCCTTCCGTTCCCTTCCAAAAGAGAATATCTCTTTTGAAAGGTACTAATGGCCTGCACCACGAGAAGGCGGGGTCGGACATTAGGTGTTAGACCTGGTTGGTTCTGTGCATCATCATTGGGGATTGGTACACAGCTCTCCTTCCAGTTTATGCCTAGCTACCATTATAAATAATAAAAAAAATAAATACCCCCTCAAGCAGCTGCTTGCCACAGAGGTCTGACAGGAGCCTGTCAGTTTATATGCCATAGTAGAAGGTCTGAGAGGATGGCAGGACCTCAGCAGAAAAACAACACGAACATCCATGCCTTCACCCGGGGCTCGAACCCAGGTCCCGTAGATCATTAGACTTGCACTAATTCAGATAAGCTTAATTTCTCGTACATTTCTTTTTGGTGACGAAAAATACCCATCGTTAATGCAGATGTTCACTATCGAACTTGAAAGAAGGATATTTATGAACTGAATATAAATCGCATTTGTACCAAAACTTACAACTTTATTTTGTAAAATTAGAATTTGTGTATTTTATGAAACAGTATACTTACGAATCAGCTGTATTTAGAGTATATAACAGTCTACAAAGTTCAGCTTGTTGCTAAAAATGAGATAAAAACAGTTTTTACAATCTAGAAAAGTCGGATCTAGCTGCCGATTCAAAACAAACTTCATTTCATTCAGATGGAATTTATAACCTGTTACATATGACGATTTTATTAATGTAGGAATTTGTTATTATCCATTAAAAGCCATTTAGTTGATTTTTACTTTGGGATGACAATCTAATAATTACCCTTGAAGCTACACCACTGTTACTTCTCCTGCCCACGGTCAGTAGGGGGCACCGATGGGCTTGGAAATGCTGCCGACAGTCGGATGGGACGCTAAGCCGTGGTTTTGTGTGCATGAGAGCTATACCCTGTGGAAATTAAAGAACACGCTGGATAGCCTGACAGAAGGCTACCATCTGTCTCCCAACAGCTGTTCCAGTGGGTCCCCTCCCCCAACATTCTCTGAGCCTTCGGGTCCTTTTGACCTGGCCATTTAGCCCATGGTGTGCAAAAAAGGCCGCTCAGAGGTAAAACAACCCAACTCCAAATAGCATGGGGGCGGTGGGGGCTCTGTCAGTAGCGCGCCAGCCTCGTAATCTGCAGCTTCCAGGTTCGAGTCCCAGTTGGGTCAGTGTTTAGATTTATCTCCGTAAAATTCCCCACCCTGCCCACGGTCAGTAGGGGACACCGATGGATTTAGAAGGCTGCCATCCATCAGATGGAATGTAAAACCGTTGCTCCGTGTGCAAAAAGCTATACCCTGTGTACATGCATTAACGGGAAACAGCCATGTTTCTCCGTCCTAAATGTCGCAAATGAAAAAAATTAAAATAGTTCCACACTTTACATATGATATTAACCTAAGCCTCATTTAACCACAATGTTTCCAGGCCAAGGCCCTACACACTTTGACAGCATACAAGCGAAGTTTCGGATGTTTACATTCTGCGTCGATGTTTGCCTCTTAATTAGTGTGTGTTGTCTGCTTCTATTTGTGGAAACTCCAAGAAATCTTGGGGGAGAGGCTCATTCGAGAGTGCGCCAGATCAGTAATCCAATGTTTCCAAGTTATAACTGTGCCTATATTGAGATTTATCTCCTCTAAACCCCACCCTGCTCAAGTCCATTGGTATCACCCTTTGTCACAGTAGCCAGTTCAGCGGAGAAAATTCTCAACATGGGTTGGGTTGTTTTACCTCTGAGCGGCATTTTTTTGCACACAGTGGGCTAAATGGTCAGATCACAAGAACCTTGAAGGGTCAGAGAAGACCCACTAGACAGCTGTTTAGGACATATATGGTACCCTCCCGCAAAAGACCATCCATCGTGTTGTTTAACCTACACAGGGTAGTATGGCTCTCCTGAACCGGGGGGGGGGCTGGGGGGAATGAGTCAGTAGCGCGCCAAGCTCGTAATCTATAGCTCCCATGTTCGAGTCCCAGCTGGGCCACTGTTGATATTTATCTCTGCAAAACTTCCCGCCCTGTACTCGGTCAGTTGGGGACATCGTTGGGCTTGGAAAGCCCGCCGTCCATCAGATGGTATGTTAACTGTGAGCGACATACCCTGTGCACATTAAAGAACACGCTAAATGTCCTTTACGGAAGGCTACCATCTGTCTCTCAACAGCTGTTCCAACGAGTCCCCTCCCCAACTTTCTCTGAGCCTTCAGGGTCCTTGTAACCTGGCCATTTAGCCCATTGTGTGCTAAAATGTGCCGCTCGGGAGCAAAACAAACGAAACCAAATCCTGAACACGGGTCCATCCGTGACGTCCCATCTGACCGTCGTCGGAATTTCCAAGCCCATCAGTGTATCTTACTGACCGAGGGTGTTTTTCCACAGACAAATCTCAATGCTGTCCCAGCTGGGAATCGAACCTAGGAACTGCAGATTTCGAGCCTGACGAGCTACCACCTCAGCCACCCGCAGTCTCTCTCAAAACAGGCACACTTTGGATTCGAACATGGAAATTGCAGATTTGGAGACTAGAGCGCTACCGACTGAGCCACTCCCACCACCCACCCATCCAATATCCTATCCACTTGGTCTCATGCACAACTCAGTCCTTGGGGTTCATGTGACATGGTCATTTAGACCATTTGTATAAAAAGTGCTGCTCAGAGATAACCCAATTCAGTGGATTTCTTCTTCTTAAAGCTTAGGATTCTTATGACCTTGACATTTAAGCAGTGTGTTAAAAAGGGTGTCACTCAGAAGCTAAGGGGAGGAGCCATCCCATCTCCTTGAAAATGTTAGTAAAGAAATTGGGGGTCTTGAATTTTGCAACCTTTTGTGCTGTGTTTACAGTTTAAGACGTCACTTCTCCGAATGTGTGCGTCCTTAATCAAGCAAAGGCTGTAATCAGCAGTGAGCCAAGCGGGCAACCCTCCAACAAAACACGCTGTACGAAAGACGGAGAGCTTGCACGGAGTAACCAAGGAAACCAATCGGCTCTCAGTTGGCAGTTTATTTGCAGCCAGCTTCCCTTGACTTATCTATCCAGCTGTATGTTGAATGGTCGAGTTCATCTGCTCTCATGTTCAATAAACAGTGGGATGCAAGGTACATGCTTGGATGAGCGGGCGACGCACTGTCCTGGGAGTCCTCTGATACCTATAAACTCTCTTCTCTGGATGACAGAGGACAGATGCTCAGCGTCATCTCTGCCAGCTGTTACCTTCAGTGATGGGGCGGAGTCGCACAGCATGCCAGGAAGTTTATCCTTGGAATGTGATCTGCTATCGTGGCTGAACACTTGATGCAGTAACTAGGCTAATGCCAGCATGATGAGGCAATAAAATTACGTGGAATCGAATTTTCGCTTGTTCCTATACTGCTTTACTAAAATATCAGAAAACTTTCATGTTATGTCAATGGGAATCTAATTTCGAAACTCTAACTTTTAAAACATGCATGTAATGGTTGGGTTGTTTTACCTCTGAGCGGCACTTTTTTGCACACCATGGGCTAAATGGCCAGGTCACATGGACCCCGAAGGCTCAGAGAAGGTTGGGGGAGGGGACCCACTGGAACAGCTGTTGGGAGACAGATGGTAGCCTCCCGTCAAGGCCATCCAGCGTGTTCTTTAACGTGCACAGGGTATGGCTCTCCCGCACACGGGGCCACGGCTTAACGTTCCATCCGACGGACGGCGGCCTTTCCAAGCCCATCGGTGTCCCCTACTGACCGTGGGCAGGGCGGGGAATTTTGAGGAGATAAATCTCAACGCTGACCCAGCTGGGACTCGAACCTGGGAATTACAGATTACGAGCCTGGCGCGCTACCGACTGAGCCACCACCGCCCCTACATGTAATGGTAAAATGTCACTAAAGATAAAGATCATAATCAAATTTATTGTAATGTCAATTTTCAACACTATTCGTTCAGTATTTAAAGAGTAATGGGTTGTTTTACCTCTGAGAAGCATGTTTTTGCACACAATGGGCTAAATGGTCAGGTCACAAGGATTCCGAAGTCTCAGAGAAGGTTGGGGGAGGGGAACCATTGGAACAGCCACCTAATAACTAATAGCCAACAACCCCCTCCCCAAAAAGAGTAATGGAAGCTGGAATATTTAACAAATATATTATCTTGTTTAACAAAAATCATTCATAATTGCCTAATATTGAAATAATCACAAAATTAAAAAATGTATATTTATTTATTTAAATGGTTTGGAACAATATTTAATATTTAACTTTTAATTAATTTTTGAGGTAAATTCTTATGACGTAGTACTGTTCTGAAATATCCAGCTTCCATAACTCTTTAAATATTGTCCTGAAAAAAAAAATACCCCCTCAAGCAGCTGCTTGCCACAGAGGTCTGACAGGAGCCTGTCAGTTTATATGCCATAGTAGAAGGTCTGTGAGGATGGCAGGTCCTCAGCAGAAAAACAACACGAACATCCGTGCCTTACCTTTAGCTCGAACCCAGGTGCCTTAGATCAGTAGCCAAGCGCGCTAACCACTCGGCCACGGCCAATGTCTTGAAAATCGAGATTTAATTACGATCTATATTTTCAATCACGTTTTTCTATTAAACGCATATTTTAGAAGTTACAGAGCTTCGAAGTTTGATTTCCACTGACATGGAAATTCAATAATATTTTGATAGGGCAGTGTACATGTTATTTTTATTTTTTGACCAGCACTATTTTTTTTCCTTACAAAACACTCCTATTGCGGATTTATTTAACATCAATTTCTGAACGTCCGTGGATTGAAATATAACTAGCAGTTGCGATTGTCTGATCGAATGACTCGGAGGTGCAGTGCTGATGAATCATTTCTCCATTTACTTTATCAAACCTATTTTTTTTCTCAAAAGAGAAATCGATAGTTTTATCTATCCTCCTATTGCTTTTCGCTCATTCTTTGTCGGTTTGTGGATTTGTCAAAACGGTTGGTTGGTTGTTTTACCTCTGAGCGGCACTTTTTTGCACACCATGGACTAAATGGCCAGGTCACAAGGACCCCAAAGGCTCAGAGAAGGTTGAGGGAGGGGACCCACTGAACAGCTGTTGGGAGACAAATGGTAGTCTACCGTTGTCGAAACGGTTGTTTTACTATATATTTCAAAACAATGATATATAAAGGCTATAAAAAATTATACCCTCGAAGCTTTCTCCCCCCCCCCCCCCTTATAGGGCGGGGATGGCTCAGTCGAAAGCGTTCCAGGCTCATAATCTGCAGTTCCCAAGTTCGAGTCCCACTTTGGCCAGCCTTGAGATTTATCTCCGAAAGACTCCCAGCCTTGTCCTCTGTCAATAGGAGACATCAGTGGGTTTGGAAAGGCCGCCGTCCGTCATCTGGAGCGTTAAGCCGTTGTTCCACGCGCCGGAGAGAGCCATACTACGTGCACATTAAAGTACACCCTGGAAGGCCTTCACGGGAGGCTACCATGTCTTGCAACATCTGCCCAGTGATCCCCTGAGCCCTCGGAGTCCTTGTGGCTTGGCCGTTTAGCACATTGTGTGCAAAAAAAAGTGCCGGTCAGAGGTAAAACAACCCAACCCTTTCTCCCCCGTAAAAAAGGGAGATATGAAAACGATTGTCCCACTATGTCTCGAGAAGGCGAATGCCGAAAGCAACCAGCTATGCGTCAAACGAAAGCAGGGAATGTCATGTTGCTATGAAAAATTGACTCTCCATTCTCTCTTTCCCTTAAAAAGGTTAATATGAAAACGTTGGTTGGTTGTTTTACCTCTGAGCGGCACTTTTTTGCACACCATGGACTAAATGACAAGTCACATGGACTCCGAAGACTCAGAGAACTTTGGGGGAGGGGACCCACTGGAACAGCTGTTGGGAGACAGATGGTAGCCTCCCATCAAGGCCATCCAGCGTGTTCTTTAACGTGCGCAGGGTGTGGCTCTCCGTTTAACGTCCCATCCGACGGACGGCTGCCAAATATGAAAACGATGTTCCACTACATCTTCGGAACACAAGAGCCGAGTAACGAGCTGTAGCGTCAAATTGAACGTTTGCAACGTGGGATGTGTTCAGATTAGAAAAAAAAATATCCCCACGCGTTTTTTACCCCAAAAAGGGGGTAAATATGTGAAAGATTGTTCTCTTATATCTTTTGAATGCGAGGTTAAATTAATGTTTGTGACACGCGGAGCATTATGGGTTATAAACTTTCCTCCAGGCTTTCTTTATCCCTAGAAAAAGAAGAAATGTGAAAATCGTTGTTCTACACTATTTTATGAACGCGAGGTTCCTAGTTACGAGTTTGGTGTCCAATGAAATTTTGTGTTATGGGGACTGTTGTGAAGAACCTCGAGTTAATTACTCCTCCCATCTTTCCCCCCCCCCCCAAAAAAAAAAAAAATGGGCAGAAATTTTAGGGGTCAATCTCAACGAGTTATATCTTGAAATAAATTTTGTGATGTCTACAACATTGTCGTAGGATACTTCATATCACCCCTCAAAAAAAATGGGGAAAAGAAATTTGGGTCGATGTTTATGACTCATATATCAAGTGAATGTTTCAGAAGTCAGAGTAGCAATAGAGCAGATCCAAAACGTTTTTAGGGATTGAATAATTTTTTTTTTAAATGTTTCTTTCCTATCTGCCCCCCCTAAAAAAAATCCGATAAAAATCGCCCACTGAATTCGTATGCACTTCAAAGGAAGATATGGAACCAAAACTGATTTACCTAGTAAACAAAAATTACTTGTGTCCTGTCTTCCTTGGTTCAGCCGGTCGCTAAGCTCGTAATCTGCAGTTCCCTGGTTCGAGTCCCAGCTGGGAGCTTAAGATTTATTTTCGCTAAACTTCCCGCCTTGATCTGTCAGTAGGGGACACCGATTGGAAAGGCCGCCATTCGGCGGATGGGACGTTAGGCAATGGTCCCGTGTGTGAGAGTCGTACCCTTTGCACGTTAAAGAACACGCTGGATGGCCTTGACGGGAGACTACCTTCTGTCTCCCAACAGCTGTTCCAGTGGGTCCCCTCCCCCCAACCTTCTCCGAGCCCTCGGGGTCCTAGTGACCTGTAGGCCATCGTGTGCAAAAAAAGTGCCGCTCATAGATGAAACAGTCCAACCCAACTTAAATGTTATTTTTTCGTAAAATTCTTATTTTCAAAGTTAGGATTTTTAATATGTTTTTTTTTTTTAAATATGCGGATTTTTTGGAATACGTGACAATAACATTTAAGTATCTCAGTACTTTGAGCAATGTAGAGTATAGCCTCCCGTCAAGGCCATCCAATATGTTCTTTAACGAGCACACTGCTCAAGAGTCCATTCTTAGAAAGACCTTTCTAAATCCATCAGTGTCACCTTCCTCGCCTACTGGGTTTAGCGGAAATAAGTCAACCCCTTTTCCACAGATGTCTTTTCTGAAAGTTACTTAACCTATGCGCATACTGTTTTCCACAGTGTAAAAAATTTCTGTAGTTTATTTAACCAGTTAGTAACGTGAAACGGTAAATGCCCTTTACGGCTGAAATCTGTCTCACGGTCACAGCAAGAGTTCATAGTCCTTACGTCAGTTGATGATGTCGCGCGCTCACGAATCCAAGTAATAACGATGCTGTTTACTGTATCTGTGCTCCTCAAATGAAGGGTTTGAAGCCTATATTTTTGGATCTCTTTTTCTGTCACGGTTTGGTTGGTGTCCGCCTCCTGTGATTATGGTCTCTCTTAAGATTACCACTAATGGCCTCCCAACTCTGCAAGCTACTACGGAACGAAAACATAGTCCATGTCTGCCTGAAACTTTTGCCTAGGGATTACAGGTTTTATATAGCAGTCCATTTAAAAAAATTTTGTCAGTGTGAATTAGGTTTTTGGTTGGGTTGTTTTACCTCTGAACGGCACTTTTTTGCACACCATGGGCTAAATGGCCAGGTCACATGGACCCCGAAGGCTCAGAGATGGTTGGGGGAGGGGATCCACTGGAATAGCTGTTGGGAGACAGATGGTAGCCTCCCGTCAAGGCCATCCAGTGTGTTCTTTAACGTGCACAGGGTGTGGCTGTCCCGCACACGGGGCCACGGCTTAACGTCCCATCCGACGGATGGTGGTCTTTCCAAGCCCATCGGTGTCCCCTACTGACCGTGAGCAGGGCGAGGAGTTTTGTGGGGATAAGTCTCAATGCTGACCCAGCTGGGACTCGAACCTGGGAATTGCAGATTACGAGCCTGGCGCGCTGCCGACTGAGCCACCCCCGCCTCTAAATGGCCAGGTCACAAGGACCCCGAGAGCTCAGAGAAGTTTGGACGGAGGGGAACTACTGGACAGCTGTTGGGAGACAGATTATACCTCCCGTCAAGACCATCTGGCGTGTTCTTTAACGTGCACAGGGTATAACATAGGTAACGTGCACAGCCATGACTTAACGCCCCATCTGACGGGCGGCGGCCTTTCCAAGCTCATCCGTGTCCCCTACTGACCGAGAGCAGGGTGGGGAGTTTTGCGAAAATAAATCTCAACGCTGACCCAGCTGTGACTCGAATCTGGGAACTACAGATTACGTCCCTGCCGTGCTACCGACTGAGCCGCTCCCTGGGGGAAGGGGGATATAATTTTTATTTCAAAAGTTTAAATTTTAGGTAATCAATAAGTAAATAATAAAAAAAAAGCAACTGCTCGAGCCCTGAGTATAGCATGGATGTTGGTGTTGTCTTTCTGCTGAGGTCTTGACTTCCTCACACGCTTCTGCATGACGTATTAAACAGACCGGCTCCTGCAGATCTCTGTGGCAAGTAGCTGCTTGAAGGAATATTTATTTATAATTAAGGGGTTTTGAGACTCCCCCCCCCCTTTTCCTCCTAGAACCCCTTAAATATACCATTGGAGCCTACCCGGACTATCCATCCTAATGAGCTTTATATATCTGTCTAAGCTCGTACAGTAAAATTCCAATAGTCCGGCACTACTGAGATTGACTATTCAATGTGATTCTTAGAAATAGCTCAAGATACTTCAATTTCAAATTTTTACGTGTTAGTATTGCGGGGCGGGGGTAGCTCAGTCGATAGCATGCCAGGCTCATAATCTGCAGTTTCCAGGTTCGAGTCCCACCTGGGCCAGCATTGAGATTTATCTCCGCAAAACTCTCTGCCCTTGAGTCAGTAGGGGACATCGATGTGGTTTAAAATTCTGCCGTCCGTCGGATGGCACATTAAGCCATGATCTCGTGCGCAGGAGAGTTATATCCTGTGCACGTTAGAGAACACTCTGCCTTGACTGAAGGCTACATCTGTCACCTAACAACTGTCCAGTAGTTCCTCTTCCCTCAGACTTCTGTGAGACCTTGGGGGTCCTTGTGACCTGCTATTTAACCCACTGTGTGCAAAAAATAGTGTGCCTCAAAAGTAACAACAACCTCTCTGAGAACTTTTATTCTATTTACTAATATTGTAGAAGTATGTCATCAGCTTGCCACGGTGATTTTAAGCTGGCCTGTGTGTTATAAATTATTTAAATTCTTCGAACCGAGAAGCTGTCAGCTAGGAACCAGCAGGGGGACGATGTTACTATATACCACCAACTTTTTTGGCGGGCTGGCTGCAGGCAGTGGCGGTCTGGGTCTAAAAATATTGGTTGCCAGGAGACAAAGGGGGCCAACCCACAACAACAGGTCATTAACATTTTTAACATATTGTCTAATGTTTAAGGGAGCCCACTTCATCAGGGGCCCACAGGGCCCACTTGCCGTCGGGGAAGCTAACACCCTGGCCAGTCCGTCACTGGCTGCAGGTAATATAAACATAAATTTTGGTTAAAATAAGCAATGGCTTTTGGAAATACGGAAAATGACCGACTGACAACGGATTCGTCCGACAAGCCCTTTGTTACCCGTCGTGAGCAACTCTCGGAATGTTACTGTCTTTATGTTTGTATTTGAAATCAGTCGGTGCCTTCGTCACCTCTTGATTTTTCGACCGCCACTCCGATCTCTATTAGACCTTGAAAACGGCACATCTGAAAATTCCTCTTATCTCTCAGTTCTACTGCCTAAAATAGCCCTATTCACCAATTTTTCAGCTCACCAGCACTCTTATGTATATATTTGATCTTGAAGGACCTAACGCATCCAAAATTTGACATTTCTGAGATTTGCATCTCAGGCACGTATTTTTATACCTTCTAGCACCGGCATGTCCATATTTGATTTTTGAGGTCTAATGTTCAACCCCCACTCCCAGAAACCAATTTTTTAGTTCTCTAGCATCGGCAGATCTAAATTTGACCTCAAGGACCCTCCGGATCCGAAATCGTTACGTTTCCTACATCTACATCCCGAAATACACCTGGGGGCGGGGGTGGCTCAGTCGGTAGCGCGCCAGGCTCCGACTGAGCCACCCCCGCCCTCAGGTGTATTTCGTAATCTGTAGTTACCAGGTTCGAGTCCCAGCTGGGTCAGCGTTGAGATTTATCTTCTATCCCTCTCCACGGTCAGTAGAGGACACCTATGAACTTGGAAAGGCCGTCGGATGGGACGTTAAGCCGTGGCCCCGTATGCAGGAGAGCCATACCCTGTGCACGTTAAAGAACACGCTGTATGGCCTTGACGGGAGGCTACCATCTGTCTCCCAACAGCTGTTCCAGTGGGTCCCCTCCCACAACCTTCTCTGAACCTTCGGGGTCCTTATGACCTGGCCATTTAGCCTATTGTGTGTAAAAAAAATGCCGCTCAGAGGTAAAACAACCCAGCCCAACAACCCGAAACCAATTTTCACGTTTCTGGCACTCGCATTTCATGGTTTGACCTCTATTTGACCTTGAAGAACACGTCGGAGGTCAAATTTCGGATTTTTCCCGAGATCTACGACCCAGATTACCACCAGGTGCAAATTTTCAGAGATCTACCATTTCTGCATCATAGTTAAAATTAGCATATTCCCTGTCAGTCACGATCGTCCTATATATATATATCAGATGTAAGAGTTTAGAAAAGGAAACCATTTAATACCATCTGATTAAATAAAAAAAATTTTGTAAATATCTTCATGTATTTTTTTACGTGATTTTTACCCCGTTTTAAAAGCCACAAAATTTAACAAAAGGCATATTTAAATTGGCCAACACTTTGGCCTATATATATATATTCGATGTTGGATTGCCATTAAAATTCGTTATGTTTCGTATTTCTTCCTACATCAATTATGTCGTTTTGCCAAATTTAGTCTCCAGTTCCTGACATTAGACATAAACACAATCTAAAATAACCTCGCCCTCAACTCCTACTCCCACCAAGCAAGAGTCCGCCATAAGATTGCTCTCTTTACAATAATTTAAAAAAATAAATACCCCTCAAGCAGCTGCTTGCCACAGAGGTCTGACAGGAGCCTGTCAGTTTATATGCCATAGTAGATCTGAGAGGATGACAGGACCTCAGCAGAAAAACGACACATACATCCATGCCTTACCCGGGGCTCGAACCCTAGTCCCTTTGATCATTAGCCAAGCGCGCAAACCACTCGGCCACGGGATGGCTGCAATAATTTTAAACCCTTTAATTTAACCCCAACATAATCACGAGCAATCTTTTCGTGCTGAGACTTAACGTGTTTCGCTAACACTCGACTCGACAAAGCTATTTTTAGCTTATTAGTCCTTTCACTAGAGCATCACATTTTGCTCTCCTCTCCTGAACTTTGCCTCTTTTTTTTTGCACTATAATTCATGGTTGATTTAGTACGGAATGGGAGCGTTTCGTTGCTATGCATCATCCGATGGTGGAGCGGGGGAGCTCACTCAGTTGGTAGCGCGCCAGGTTCGAGTCCCAATTATGCCACTGTTGAGATTTATCTTCGCTAAACTTTCACCCTGCCCTCAGTCACAGATAGTATTGGAAAGGCCGCCGTCCATCGGATGGGACATTAATCCGTGATTGCATGTGCGGGAGAGCCATACTCTGTGCATTTTAAAGAACACGGTGGATGGACTCGATGGGATGCTATATGTCTCCTAATAGCTGCCAATTGGGTACTCTCGTCCCAACCTTCTCTAAGCCTTCGGGGTTCTTGTGATCTGGCCATTTAGCCCATTTTATATTAAAAAAAAAGTTTAAAAGTTTTGCCCAGAGGTAGAACAACCCAAATTGTACACGGGATTGAAAATTTGTGTCCGAACTGTAAATGTTGGGTTGTTTTACCTCTGAGCGGCACATTTTTTCACACTATGGGCTAAATGGCCAGGTCACAAGGACCTCGAAGGCTCAGAAAAGTTGGGGGAGGGGACCCACTGGAACAGCTGTTAGGAGACAGATGGTAGCCTACCGTCAAGGCCATCCAGTGTGTTCTTTAACGTGCACAGGGTGTGACTCTCCCGCACACGGGACCACGGCTTAACGTCCCATCCGACGGATGGTGGTCTTTCCAAGCCCATCGGTGTCCCCTACTGACCGTGAGCAGGGCGGGGAGTTTTGTGGAGATAAGTCTCAATGCTGACCCAGCTGGAACTCGAACCTGGGGATTGCAGATTACGAGCCTGGCGCGCTACCGACTGAGCCACCCCCGCCTCTAAATGGCCAGGTCACAGTAAATTTTAGATGACTCGTTTGTGATAAAATTCCTTTTCCACTTCTTTTCAATAATCATTTTATTGGTATTATTGTGAAGCATTTTGTGTCTTCTATTTGAAAAACTTTCACCGACTTCACCATCACCAATTCAAAGCCTTAACGATTTTCTACTGTGATGCCGCCAAGTGTAAATGACCTCCCTACGGAAACCCTGAGTAGCTAAAGAACAATTGCGGCCTCTGTGCCTGTAAAGAAAAAACTCGGTTTCAACCACCTTGGCCCGTTTCTAACAACCTGATGAGTTTTTAACTCTGTCCTTTCAAGGCTTTCACCTCAGCTGAATAACAGCAGACATGTCTACTGCGTCGTGGAACATGCTTTACTCATCTGAAGTAATGTTAGACCAGTACAAGTGTCCTTCGTCTGTGTCCTGCATTCACCAGTTAATCCGACTCGCAGTTATGGTTGGAGTGCTATGTCTTCTGAGTGTGAAAGGAGACGACTAGAAACTGGGTTTAGTTTTTTTGTTGATACTGTCGAGGTAATTGCAAACTAAAGCATCCAAATTTTGAAGAGATTTGCATTAGCACAATTGTAAAACGGTAGCTGTGGAATACCAAAAATGGGGAAGACCCTATGTCCACCCACCCCACCCCCCAAAAATATTTTCGTAAATATCATATATTCGAAATATAGATGTATAACCACATAATGGTCTAAATGGCCATATCACAAGAACCCCTAGGGCTCAGAAACTCACTAGACAGCTGTTACGATAGATGGTAGCCTCCCGTTAAGGCCATCCAGCGTGAGGCCTTGACGGGAGGCTACCATCTGTCTCCCAACAGCTGTTCCAGTGGGTCCCCTCCCCAAACCTTCTCTGAGCCTTCGGGGTCCATGTGACCTGGCCATTTAGCCTATGGTGTGCAAAAAAGTGCCGCTCAGAGGTAAAACAACCCAACCCCATCCAGCGTGTTTTAACGTGCACGCGATATAGCTTTACTGCACACAGGGCCACAGCTTTAGGTCCCATTCGACGGAAGGTGACCTATCGAAGCCAATTGGTGTCCTCTATTTCACTGAGGACAAGCTAGAGATAAATCAGAATGCGAGTGCATTTCAGACGCGAAACATGAAATTCCGAGCTACTGACTGAACCCCAACACAGAAGTCCATTGTAATCTCGCCATTTAGCCCATTGTGTAGAGAGAGAAGTGCCCCCTACGCAGTAAAATCACATCCTGCCACGTTCAAACACACACTGCATGGCCACCATTTCTATCTCTTCCAGTGGATCCCCTTCCCTGGGTTCTTGTGACCTGCCATTAGTCAATATGTGCAAAAAAAAAAAGTGCCGCTCAGAGGTAAAACAATCCATTCGTTTTTTTAACGTACGAACCCGAGGCAGCTTCAAATAGCAACAAATGACTTGGGCTGAGATTTCTAATTTTTCGTTTAATTATGAAAAAAAAAATTTAAAAACTAGAAGAAAACATGTTGCCTCTAATGAATGATTGGGAAAGTAAATAGTAGTTTCATTAGTACTATTAAAACACAAAAAAGCATTTTTCACTTATCTCTTAACAATAAAAAGTTACGTTTTCCCTATAAAACAATTGACCCCTCCTAAAAAAAAAAGGGGGGGGGGGGGTGGAATTTGAAAACGATTGTTCCCTTGCATCTCCTGAACGCCGAAAGTAACAAGTTATGTGTGAAATAAAAACTTGCGACTCGGGGAGTGTCATAGGCTATAAAAAAATTTATCCCCCATGCTTTCTTTCCCCCTAAATAAAAATCAGGAAATCTGAAAATCGTCCTACTATATCTTCCGAACGCGAGGGCCTACAATTACGAGTTAGGTGTCAAATGAAAGCTCGTATAATGGCCGTTGTAATAATAAATAAATAAATAAATAAATACCCCCTCAAGCAGCTGCTTGCCACAGAGGTCTGACAGGAGCCTGTCAGTTTATTTGCCACAGTAGGAGATCTGAGAGGATGGCAGGACCTCAGCAGAAAAAAGAGACACATCCATGCCTTACACGGGGCTCGAACCCAGGTCCCTTAGATCAGTAGCCAAGCGTGCTAACCACTCGGCCACGGGACGGCAAACTATTTCGAATTTTGCCCCCACCGTTCTCTCATGATAAACGGGGGGGGGGGGGGGGGGCTGATTTTCGTGGGTTCGACTTTAACGAGACATAAATTAAAGCTTGCGACTTGTCCAATGTTATAGTGTACCTCAAACATGACTCTGAAAGGAAGGAAAAATGTGGTCGATGCCTACGAGTCGTATATGAAATGAAAGCTTTTGAAGGTAGGTGTTTCTGGCGACAAAAAAAAAATTACAAATAAATTAAAATACCTATCTTCCTATAATGGCCCTAAAAAGTAATAACAAACCTATATCGATGGTGCAAATCAGTCACTGATTTAGTATTCACTTCGAAGGAAGATAGTGCGCCGACAATATTGTGTAGGTAAATCGACGCCCTATCTTTCTTTGAAGTGAATATGAACTCAGTGACTGATTGCAACATTGATATGCTTTAGGTTTGTTTCTTTTTACTTTTTAGGGTCATATAGGAAAATAGGTTGTTTTTTTTTACATTATATGAGGCTATGTGTGTTTTTATGAAAAAAAAATATTTTTTGACAAATGTGTTGAATGCAAAAAAGACAGTTTCGTTGCATTTTATCCAATCTAAATATAACTAAATCGTTATATGTGTAACTACATAGGTCCTACATTGTAGGGAGGTGGTCGCAAAATTTTATATACGATTCTAAGTTATAAAATATAATATATAAATTATATCTTATATAGTATATATAATTTTATATACGGTCGCAAGGTCAAAAATTTTGAGACGCACTGAACTAATATTTTCAATCAAGGTAAGTCTATGATTCTCAATTACCTGATCTGTTTCACCTAAATAACGACCTTTGTATATATATATATTGTATTTAGTAGCATTTGTCATTAAAGTAATAATCTATTAGAGAACAAAATCAAACTTTATACCTTTACAGTCAGAAATTATGGATAAAATTTTCTAACTCCTTTTTTTCGATCTTTCCAGAGTCGACTTGCATTTCTTCAATTAGACGTTCGATGCTAACATTCATAGGAATACCCGGCCTAGTTCCGGCTTCGAAACAACTTAACGTGAACCACGCAAAAAAAAGAGGAACTGTCCTGAGTGTGCACTCCGAGCTCGCAAGTAAATAAGGGGTGCTTTCGTACACAGTTATATATAGACGTTATATGTATAAACACCCACGAGAGAGAGAGTATATGTGGACTCTAGAGGAGAGCCAGTCAGGAAGACGTGTCGAGTGATTTACCTTGTCAAGAGCTCTGCTTCCTTCTGGCACGTGTCAGGGGTTACTGCGTGCCACAGTATTGACTAATCTGATGTGCTTGTGGAGAACTCTCTGGGGAGCAGCTTCAGAGAGTCCGTCACGAGAAAGTGAAACTGTGACGTTATTGGTGAGGCTGCTAACGTGGGAGAGTTGAAATAATTTGCTTCCAGGCAAGGAATATTACAGAAGTTAGGTGAATGACCATGATAATATATCAGTACAAATAGTAGACTAAATGATGAGAGCCGTGTATCTTTGAAAAAGATTGTTATTAAGCTTCGTAGGGCGACTGCTAAATAGAGAGGGCGCGGAGGTTGCCTTGGTTCAGCCGGTAGCACACAAGGTTCGTAATCTGCATTTTCCAACTTCGAGTGCCAGCATTGAGATTTATCTCCGCTAACCCCACCTTGCCCTGGTGGGAGAAAGAGGACACCGATGGGCATGGAAAACCCGCCGTCTCTCGGATGGGAAGTTAAAGCCATGGCCTCATGTTCAGAAGAGTGCGGTGGACGGGAGTTACCATCTGTCTCCTAATAGCTGTCCATTGGGTTCTCTTTCCTAAAACTTTTGTCGCCTGGCCATTTAACCCATTGTGTGCAGAAATGACACGCTCAGAGGTAAAACAACGACAAATCAAATACAAAGGCTGTGTAGTTGGGTTGTTTCACTTCTGAGGGATACATTTTTTTTTGCAGAGTTGGTTAAATGTCCAGTTCACAAGAACTCCAAGGGCTGAGAGAAGGGGACCCACTGGTCAGATGTTAGCCTACCATCAAGGCTATCCAGTATGTTCTTTAACGTTCACTGGATACATCTCTCATATACACTGCCCATTGCTTAATGTCCGATCTGACGGACGGCGGCGTTTCCAAGCTCAACGGTATCTTCTTTCGTGACGAGGACAAGATGGGGCGTGTAGCAGAAATAAATCTCAACTCTGGCCTAGCTGGAATTTGAACTGGGAACTGCATATTACGAGCCTGGCGCGCACCTGGTGCTTCGAGCATGCCATTCAGCCCAACACAGCTTTTCATTCAAATGATTAATTTCTTCATGTTACTATTTAGCGTATTTAAATTTAAAAAAACTGTCAAATGGTTGTAAAAGTTGGCAAAATCTGCTTAGTTGCATTCCCAGAGTACGCAGTTGATACTTGCGTCTCCACTCCTGATACTGCAGTGTCTGCACATCTGGACCATTTTCCTTTGGAAAGATTTAGTCTCGGGCTATGCCACAGCCTTGAAACACCTAACTGAACTCTTTGTAGTAATCTTTGCTTGGAGACTTTCCCCACCAGCCTTCTCACCACATCAGCATTGGAATGCCTTACAGTGGTCACTTACAATGTATTCAACCGCATGGTCAAACTACAGATAAAGACTTAGCAATCCAAAGAAGACTTAGCAATCCAATGGAAAAATTGTTTCCTCCAATGCATTCAACAGTACGAAATGTTCAATGTTACCTAAAAGGGTTATACCACAACACATAGCATCTTAGCATGGCACACCACCTTCATATACATATGATGCAGAAAGGCAAGAATAGACTGCTCAAGCGTGTATTGCATCCTCCTGAAACACATGGAGGATTTATGTGTGCAATACCAACCTGGTAACGTTCTTCACCCATTTTTTTTTTGACACCATAAGCTCACTAACTTCAGTATGACCAAGATAACTGTAATACGGGTGTAGCGGTTCAAACATTTGTCCAGGAACTGTCTAGAAGCGCAGCGGCGGTGTAATTAATTCGTTGCAAATGTACCGTGATGTCTATATATGCAATTCATGTCTTACTAGAAGCAGAAATTAAGAAACTTGAAAAAGGGATAAGAAGCAGAGCGATTATTTTGAGTTAAGAATTGCTGTGGAATTCGTTTACAACTTCGAAATCGATTACTTTTTTTAGGCTCTCTTAATGATATTTTTTCAGGGATTTTTTACAATAGGGATCTCAACGAGTTCTGAGGGGAGAGCCACGAATACAGCTATTTTATTTTTGCTTTAAATATAAAGAGTTGATCGTATTTTACATCTAAGAAGCCCCCCCCCCCCTACTGTGCCAGCAAAGAGATTTCCAATAAACTCCAGAAATCCGCTTCTGTAAGAAAGGGTACACCGATGAGCAGTGGTGTCAGCTGAAATATCGGGGGGGAGCGGTAAGGGAAATAGTTCAAAAAACACCTTTTTTTAATGGGAGTGGTTTCTTAGACCGTATAATCATAGTGTCATTTTTATTCCATTTTTACAAAAAAAAAAAATATATATATAGGAAAATATTACTGAAACTTTTACAGAGAGGGTGCAATTTTGAGGCCCTGTATGTAGGGGGGGGGGGATGTGACTCTATTGGTAACGCTCTAGGCTCATAATCCGTAGTTTCCAGGTTCGAGTTTTATCTGTACCACCCTTTCCAAGCCCATCAGTGGATGGCTTTCTAACTGGGGTAAAACCGTGGTCTGTCTCCTAACAGCTATCCAGTGGGGCCCCTTCCCTCAATCTTCTCTGAGCTTTTGGGGGTCTTTGTGACCTGTCCGTTGTGTGCACTAAAATGCCGCCTAGAGATAAAACAACCCTAACACAACTGAGATTATTTTCAGAAATTGCTGTTAAAATTTATCTTTAGGAGTCCTGATCTGGCAATTGCATTATAAAAAAAGTGTTGCTGCAAGTTAAAAAAAAATAGATATTATCGACGCAATTGACGATAAGTGAAGCCTGTTGCTGCATTCATGGCTGTCTCACAATTTTGAAACAAATATTTCTTAAGGTATATAAAAAGGAAAAGATTATAGATTCTAAATTAAGATGATGATGGAAAACGTCGACTATTTTCTTAAGCTTTAATATACATTCATTGGCCAATGAAATATAACCACCCCATGTCAATGGAAGCTTAACTCCGAAGCTCTGTAACTTCTAAAATAACCTTTTTATTAGGAAATATGAATGAAGATCTCAAATCTATCAGTCTCTATTTTCGACAATATTTGCTCTGTATTTCGAGTTATAAAAGTTCAAATATTTAAAATAGTGAAGAAAATTGAAAAATTAGGGAAAGAATTTGGTTTACAAACGTTTTAAATATACGTTACTCCGATTGCAGATCCATTCAACGCAAACTTAGTTAATAGTCAGTAGGAAAAATTCTCTCCTTAAAAACGGTAAATATACATTCCTAATGAATTGAAAAAATATATATTTTTAAGGAAGAAAATAGCTTGATTGAGAAGCAAAAATATGCATTATAATGAGTATTGTGAACGGCTAATATTGTCTAGTTATGCAGCTAAAAAATGCTAGGTCAAAACATTCGAAGAAATGAGGCTTTGGGTTGGATTAACTTGAAAAATGGTTGTTTTTTGCAGAAATTAACTTTAAAAGTAATGATATGTAACAAAAAGAAAAGATACATATAAATCGGCCATTTAGTCCACTGTGCGCACTTTTTTGCACACATGGGTTGTTTTACCTCTGAGCGGCACTTTTTTCCACACCATGGGCTAAATGGCCAGGTCACATGGACCCCGAAGGCTCAGAGAAGGTTGGGGGAGGGGACCCACTGGAACAGCTGTTGGGAGACAGATGGTAGCCTCCCGTCAAGGCCATCCAGAGTGTTCTTTAACGTGTACAGGGTATGGCTCTCCCGCACACGGAGGAACGGCTTAACGTCCCATCCGACGGACGGCAGTCTTTCCAAGCCCATAGATGTCCCCTACTGACCGTGGGCAGGACGGGGAAAAAGAAATGAGGCAGATTCAATATATTGATTATTTGTTTTATGAGCTACGAGTTAAAAGGGAGGATGTATTAAATGGTTTGATATAATGATTCTTATTCAAATTATAATGAACCTATGAGCTCAATTCTAATGCTTTGCAATGATGTTGTTAAATATTCAAATTTCCGAACTCTAAATACGAAGCGAATAACGTTGAATAATCGATATTTTTGATATCTTAATCTTAAGTCGCATTTTATGATAAAACGTTTATTGTAGAAGTTACCGATCTTCGAAGTTTCACTGACATAGAGAGGGGGGGGGATACTAACATAGAGAGGGGGGAGGATCATAATTCGATGACCACTGTGAATATAATTTTATGGGGGAGAAAATATAAATTTTGAAACCATGCAAGGTTGGGGCACATACTGAGCTTGTTGTAGTTGAATTCTGCAGCCTAAAACTCCTGTTTGCATACTACTGGCAGTTAAAGCCTGTAGTACAATTATCACAGTATCTGTAGTCATCATGAGAGAGTATTAGCATTTATAGTCTTTGCAACACTGAAGGTAACTGTTTTAGACTTTCGCTTCCCATGTGATGGAAGGAAATCAAGTAGCATGGCCTCCCTCGTCGCAAATGCTTCTGTAAAACCACAAAAGCACTGTTGATTGCTGAAGAATCTGGCAACATTGCTTACTCGAATAGATTCAAGTAGGAAAATTAACGTACCTGTTATGAAAATTTAGATATCGGGCATTTAATGATAGATTTTGATCTGTTCTGTAGAATTCGACAATAGGCAGAAATTTGCGTTAAAATATACATACACTATCGTACATTGAAATTGTTTCATCTAGAAGGAATGCTTACACGTGAACTAAATTAGTTGTAGTGGTAGCTATACCCATAAACAAGCCTATAGTTAATGGCAATGAGAGATACATCAGTAGACAGTATGACTGCTATGAGCTGCAATACACACAAGATATTGCAGAAGCGAGTCAAACAGGTGACAAATGTGATCCTGTGTGAAGTGCAGCCATTCTGTCAGTTTGCTGACAGTCATAGGAGGCTGAGTGTTGGATGTAATGTGCTGCCCCATTGTATCCCATATGTGCGTGATGGGCGACAGATATGGGGAAAGCACAAGGGAAGAGAAACACACAGAGGCACTGCAGGAAGACCCAGGCTGTATGTGGTTGTGCATTTATCCTATTGGAAAATGATACAGCAGCACAGGTCGTAGCAGTTTCACCATACGTCACTGTCAAACTGCTATCAGTAACAACCAGAAGTAACTGACTGTTGTAACTAATGGCTTCCCACACTATGATGGGTGTTGGTCCTGTATGAGGCTCCTGGATATACGTTGTATTACGTCTGTCACCTGGATACCTCCACACATGAACATGGCTGTCACTAGCACCTAAACAAAAACTGGATTCGTCATGGAGGATGACACGGCACCACTCCGATCCCCAGGTGCCTCTCTCCCTGCACCATTGCATACGTGCATGACGATGGGGTGGAGTCAGAGGCAAACAAGCCAAGAGATGACATGCATCTCATAGTTGGTGTATAGTTGTACAACATCTGGGATACCATCAGTTCAGACAGACCAAATCTTGTCTCCAAATCTGAAGGTCCGCCCGCACTGACGTTCTCCTATGGGCACCTGAACCTGTCCCCCATTTTTTCAAAACCTATTATCCACCGTTCACCAACAACGTTCAGAAGTTCGTGCATCACAATTTGTCGATTGGATATTCCAGCTTCTGCCATTCCAATAATCAGGGTCCTTTCAAAGTTCGTGAGGTGCACTTAACGTAGTCTTTGGTGTCACAAAGGCGTGCCCACACACTTGTTTGCTAGGAATTGTTCACACCGCTTTTTACAGCACCCGTCGATATATCACGGTGACAACTGTGCAGCAACTGGTCATGTTTTTGTGCCTATTGGCGTCACATACAAATCAGTGACAATGGTATACGTTATCGTCATCCTTTATTCGGCTATTCTTTCCTGGTGGAGCAATTTCAGTGGTGGGCAGTGTATTTCGAAACAGAAAATTTAAGTTTCTCCATAGTTTTCTGTTGCGTATTAATAACTTGTCGTTTTGCAATGTTATGAAACAGTATTGTTCCAAGAATATATATTATTATGGGGGGGCTTAATTTATAAGTCAGATTAGAGGTATTCTTCATAACGTTGATAACTGATACGTTTTGTTGTGAATTAATTCAATGAAGATTGCTTTAGTTGTAATTTTTTTTTTTAATCTTTAAATGTTTTAAGATTTGGTGCAGTTTAAAGATAAATAGTATAATTAGTAAACTGAACGTTCATATTCTGTCAAGAAGTGTTATTAATAATTTCTCTTATATTAAGCTCAAATTATTTCCCTTCACAGCAGTAGCGACGCGTTTGACTGAGTCTTTCAGGGGGGGATCAGGCTCTGAATCTGCAGTTCCTAGGTTCGAGTCCCAGCTGTGCCAGCTTTGAGATTTATCTCCACAAAACTCCCTGCCATCCATCAGATGGGATGTAAAACCGTTGCGCCGTGTGCAGGACAGCCATATCCTGTGCACATTAAAGAACACGCTGGATGGTCGACGGGGTCTCCTAACGGCTGTCCAGTGGGTCCTCTTCTCCCAAACTTCTTGGGGTCCTTGTGACTTGACTATCAGACCCGGGGGAGAGGTGAATCTGTCGTCTTACACAAAATCTAAAACTTGTTTCCTGCTTTGGAACTCAAGTTGCCTTTGTATAATTTTGTTTTAGCCCAATTGTATACGTCCGACACTAAAAGTAGGTTTAAAAAACAACTATAAAAAGCTTACTCAACATAGAATATCATTTTAATCTTTCCTGTCAGGTCGGGGCGGGGGTGGCTCAATTGGTAGCTCGCCAAGCTCGTAATCTGTACTTCCCAGGTTCGAGTCCCAGCTGCGTCAGCGTTGAGATTTATCTCCGCAAATTCTCCGCCCTGCCCTCGGCCAGTAGGGCCTTGGAAAAACCGCCGTCCGTCGGATGGGACATTAAGCCGTGGCCCCGTGTATGGAAGAGCCATACCCTGCGCACGTTAAAGAACACGCTGGATGGCCTTGACGGGAGGCTATCATCTGTCTCCCAACAGCTGTTCCAGTGGGTCCCCTCCCCCAACCTACTCTGAGCCTTCGGGGTCCATGTGACTTGGCCATTTAGCCCATGGTGTGCAAAAAAGTGCCGCTCAGAGTAAAACAACCCAAATCCTGTCAGGTGGAATATTTTAGTAACTGGAAAACTCTACTCAAGTGTTATTCTCAGAACCCCCCCCCTCCCCCAATTAATGCCGCTCAGAAGTAAAACAATAACAAAATTAAGAACGATTTAAGGCACCCTTATAAGAACAGTTTTCAGGCAGCCGTTACTCTTTAAATGATACTTAAGTCACTGATACGATTTATTAGTTTATGCAGATAAATTAATGGCTCTCGTAATAAGATTACACATCATCCGCAAAAGTCAATAAATCTTCAGGTGTTTTTGCAAAAATAAGGATAATGTCATAAACTGGAATAAAAATACGATTCAAGTAGTAGTTCGTTTTTTTTATCTCGGTAATTTTTTTGGTATTTAAGGAGTACGATAAAAATCCTAAAGAACTAAATAAAAAAAAGCGGCCATTCCTGAGGATTTTGTTTATCTCTGTTATTCAAGGTCAAAGACAAGAAATAAACAAAAATAACTAAACTTCTAGTGGTAAGCTCTTGATCCTCCGAAGTGATTCTTAGTGTTTTTTAATAAAAAGCAAAAGCAGCATTTATCTTAGGATAAAATAAAAATTACAATAATTTTTATTTTATCCTAACTTTAAAGAAGAAAAAAAATTAGACCTCTACTTGTATTTTTTGCTTTGTTTTAATAGTTGGGAAGTCTTTGTTAGAAATAATTATTTTCAGGGCCCAGGCATAAGTTAAGGTAGCAGCGATTCTTTCTCGGGGAGGGGGGGGCGTTGATCAGTTTTGAAGATAAAAGTATTTAGGTCGAGCCGTTCATTCATGAACGCAACTAGGTTGCGTTGTTTTACCTGTGAACGGCACTTTTTTTTTGCACACGGTGGGTTAAATGTCCAGATCTCAAGGGCCCTGAGGACTCGGAGAAGGTTGGGGGAGGCAGATGGTAGGCTCTCATCAAGGCCATCCAGGATGTGCTTTAATGTGCACAGATATGGCCTGACAGCTTAACGCCCCATCCCGACGGACGGCGATCTTTCCAAGCCCATCGATGTCCCTTACTGACCGAGGGCAGGGTCGGGAGTTTTGCGGGGATAAATCTCAACGCTAACCAGCTGGGACTCGAACCTGGGAATTGAAGATAGTTCCACTTTAGACTGTTATATTCCACATCTCTGGGTTGTGTTGTTTTACCTCTGAGCGGCACTTTTTTGCACACCATCGGCTAAATGGCCAGGTCACAAGGACCCCAAAGGCTCAGAGAAGGTTGGGGGAGGGGACCCACTGGAACAGCTGTTGGGAGACAGATGGTAGCCTCCCGTCAAGGCCATTCAGCGTGTTCTTTAATGTGCACAGTATGGCTCTCCCGCACACGGGGCCATGGCTTAAAGTCCCATACGACGGACGGTGGCCTTTCAAAGTCCATCGGTGTCCCCTACAGGGCGTGGAGTTTTGCGGAGATAAGTCAACGCAACATCTCTGTGTTGTACACTTGTTCGCACAAATCTGTCTGACGGGTACTTTATTTTTAACATGAATAAATTAATGGAGGGGAGGATGGGGACAACATTTTACTCCAAATTATTTCATTTAGCAAGCGAATTTTAATGCCATATATAACTCTTTCATGGTCTCAATAAAGTCCTTAAAGGAAAAATAATATGAAACAACCTGTCGCCAACCTTTAGATTATAATGAATATAGACCGCCAAAAAAGTTTGAGGAATTCTCTCACTTTCTATTCTCTCTCGTTTAAAGCATATTATTGCAATTTGCTTTGAATTATATATATACACAAGGTATTGGCTAAGTTTAGTAACAGACCAGGCTTGCAATCAGCAGTTCCCAGGTTGGAATCCCATCTCCGATTTCCCCTAAATACCCACCCTGCCCTCGGTCAGTAGGGGACACCAATGGGCTTGGAAAGCCTATCGTCCGTCGGATAAGACATTAAGCCGTGGAGAGCCATACCCTTTGTACATTAAAGAACATGCTAGATGGTCTTGACGGGAGGCTACCATCTGTCTCCTAACAGCTGTCTAGTGAGTCCCCTTCCTCCGACCTTCTCTGAGCCCACGGAGTCTTTGTCTGGCCATTTAGCCTATTGTGTGCCCAAAAAATGTGCTTATCAGAGGTAAAGCAACCCAACCTGATTTAGTACGATTTTTCTACCCTGAAGACAAAAAAAAATGCTCAGACCTTATTAGTAATTTATGAAGTTTTACAGAGATAATTCTTTCTTCAACATTGCAGTTTAGTATGAATACATTTATTGCACGTAACATTTACTTTAGCAGAAATTACATCAGTATATCCTTATTACAACAAGCGTTAGTGGCAAAATGAAACTGTCTACATCTTGAAGAGTATACCCCCCCCCCCCCCCCTCTAAAGCAACTGCTTGTCACAGGGGTCTGATAGGAGCCTGTCACTTTATACGCCATAGTGAGGATGGGGGGACCATGCCGCTCGATATTTCACATCTGTTGCAAATGGCCCTACTACATCTTTATAATAAAAAATAAATACCCCCTCAAGCAGCTGCTTGTCACAGAGGTCTAACAGGAGCTTGTCAGTTTATATGCTATAGTAGAAGGTCTGAGAGGATGACAGGACCTCAGCAGAAAAATGACACATACATCCATGCCTTATCCGGGGCTCGACAGCAGAAAAATGGTAAATACATCCATGCCTTATCCTGGGCTCGAACCCAGGTCCCTTAGATCAGTAGCCAGGCGCGCTAACCACTCGGCCACGGGACGGCTTTACTGACCTTTTATTTTGAAACTTTATGATGGCACTCGAGCTTTGTTTCTATTTAGAAAAGTGCATAAAAATACTTCATAGCTAGAGCAAATCCGTTCGTTGTCTCAGATATGGCCGATATTGTTAATGTGTCAGCCCATGCTACGACAGGAGGAGGGCATATTTATTCTTGAACACGAAGGTTGCCAGATCACTAATTTCTAAAAAAAAAAACGTTGTCAGATATTTTTTCTGAATTCTGTAATCAACCATTGTGTTTGAATTTTTTTTGAGCGACTGTACTCTATATTCCATTCACAACTCTATCTATAACGTAATACTGCATTCATAAAGCGACGGCAGCGTCCCCAGAAATTTCCGACACTTTCTGAGGAATTACTCCCGACTTCCGGTAGCTGGGAACCCGAACTAAACTCGGAGCTAAACTTAAGTGGGGCCACCACACCAAATTTGGGACCTATCGGTGAAGTACCAGCGGAACCACAGGGAAACGAAAAATCCTGCCAATGATGACGTCATACAAGAAACGTGTGTCAGCCCATTCCTTCGCCCGCCCGGAATTACGGTTATTAAAAGATTTTTAATTATTTTTTTGCATAATTACAAGAAATTATTCTGTTACTCACAAATTAGTACACCTCAAATCTCAAAAATATATATTCTTGGAACCTTGTTGAATTTGCTCTTTAAAGCTGGTAAAAAAACTTTAACCCTGGTATCATACGGGGTCAGATATAATTGACAATCATATAAATTAGTTTTGTCATAGTTAATTGTTTCTAGTTTGTTGTCTTTAGCAAATTCCCAACAGTTGCATTTAAAATAAACGACACACATATCTTGATACAAAACATTCAGGGCCTTCATAGTTTGATTCATGTGTGTACTTTTAGAACTTCTTGACATAATACTAGGGTCCGACTTTATGAGTCAATGGACACAATCCTGACGAAGTCTTGCCAAGAGCTAGATTGACTACTGACTTGATCTGCCTGCTCAAATTTGATCTCAAAGTACTAGCTAGATTCATGACTTAGATAAATTCCCCCCACGTCTGTCGTTTGTGTTTAGCGTAGCATTCTGTTGTCATTATCTGTAAACCTGACGATCCTATTTCAGCTGCTTATATTGTATATATAAAATGTATAACATGAATGTACTTCTGTTTTCCACTTTATACTGTTGTATTCCATATCTCTGTGTTTATTGTATACTTGTTCGCACAAATCTGTGTGACGGGTACTTTATTATTTGTAACATGAATAAATTAGTATTTATTGTTTTATTACCTGGCTTGCTGATTATTCGCTGTATCAGACACTTTCACTAGGAAATTATTGTTGTTGAAACCCAAGACCTAAAATACTTACTGCTTTTAGCGCCACCATTAGGTGAGTTCCGGAAATTTGGCATCCATGACACTTTAGGACAACTCGTTGACAGTCGCGTTTAAGCTTCATAGGATGATATATTTCTTTCACTTCATTATCTCATTTTTATTCGGATTTATAAACTGCTTGAAACTCTCAGACAATGTCTAATTGTTTCTGTTCAATTTAATGTTCCAGACAGATATAAAAAAGGAATCGGAATTGGATTTTATGATCATGTACAAAGCGATTAAAATTTGCTTGCAGAACATGTGAGGTTCGCTATTTTGAAACAATATTTTTGGCCATCAGTTTACTTTTTTAGATTTCGTTACGAAATGAAGAGCTGTCAAAAAATGGATACATGCAGTAACAAGAACAAATTAGACCCCGATAAAAAAAAAGTTGGGTTGGGTTGTTTTACCTCTGAGCGGCACTTTTTTGCACACAATGGGCTAAATGGCCAGGTCACATGGACCCCGAAGACTCAGAGAAGGTTGGGGGAGGGGACCCACTGGAATAGCTATTGGGAGACAGATGGTAGCCTCCCGTCAAGGCCATCCAGCGTGTTCTTTAACGTGCACAGGGTATGACTCTCCCGTACACGGAGCCACGGCTTAACGTCCCATCCGACGGACGGCGGCCTTTCCAAGCCCATCGGTGTCCCCTACTGACCGTGGTCAGGGCTGGGAATTTTGCGGAGTAAATCTCAACGCTGACCCAGCTGGGACTCGAACCTGAGAACTACAGATTACGAGCCTGACGCGCTACCGACTGAGCCGACCCCCCCCCCAAAAAAAAAAAGTCCTTCGAAGCATCTCGCAATGGTCGCCGCCATATGAGTAGTCTATTTTAGGTCGTTGGTTGAAACAACTGTACAATCGACAGTTCTAGTAAGACCATGGAGGTAGAGTCCTTAAGTAGCCGTCGCTAGTTCAGATATTTTGCTACCTTCAAGTATATTACTGTTTTTTTTATGTCGTCTCATCAGATTTTATTTTTTACCTCAAGCGATTTTAGCGGCTCTAAATGATTATATTTTTCTTCCTTCATATTTGAAAATGAGGTGGCTCAGTCGGTAGCGCGCCAGGCACGTAATCTTCAGTTCCTAGGTTCGATTCCCACCCTGCCCTCTCTCAAAAAGAGAACACTGAAATAGCCTTACCAAGAGGTAGTGGTGTCCCGTCAATTCATCGCGACGTGAGTTTATCGCACGATAAGAGACTGGTAACTACAGATTGCGAGGGGGGGGGGGCTCAGTCGGTAGTGCATCAGGCTCGTAATCTGTAGTTCCCAGGTTCGAGTCCCAGCTAGTTCAGCGTTGAGACTTAACTCCGCAAAATTTACCGCCCTGCCCATGGTCAATAGGGGACACCGATGGGCTTTAAAAGGCCGCCGTCCGTCAGATGGGACGTTGAGCCGTGGACCCGTGTGTGGGAGAGCCATACCCTGTGCACGTTAAAGAACACGCTGGATGGCCTTGACGGGATGCTACCATCTGTCTCCCAACAGCTGTTCCAGTGGGTCCCCTCCCCCAACCTTCTCTGAGCCTTCGGGGTCCATGTAACCTGGCCATTTAGCCCATGGTGTGCAAAAAAGTGCCGCTCAGAGGTAAAACAACCCAACCTTTAATCTCAGTCTGCACCCCATTATAAGCACCACTTATTACAGCTACTCCATCATAACTCTGCTCGCGTATTTTATTTAAATCTAGACTGCATAACCTCCAGAAGTTTGGGGAGTTCTCCTGTTGAATGACCAGTTGGTAAATTCCCAAAACAGATTCACAGTCAGTTTACTCGGAATCCTCGCCATTTTCAATTGAAGCACACCGAATTACTAAGCTCTTTTGGTAATGTCCTGCGTGCGATCAGAAATAGAAAAAAATGGCCATCCTCATTGCCCATGCACTTAGTAACACCTGACAATATCAACTGAACTGGGTGGCTATGGGTTGGGTTGTTTTACCTCTGAGCGGCACTATTTTGCACACAATGGGCTAAACGGCCAGGTCACAAGGACTCCGAAGGCTCAGAGAAGGTTGGGGGAGGAGACTCACTGGAACAGCTGTTAGGAGACAGATGGTAGCCTCCCGTCAAGGCCATCCAGCGTGCTCTTTAACGTGCACAGGGTATGGTTCTCCCGCACACGGGGCCACGGCTTAGCGTCCCATCCGACGGACAGCGGCCCTTCCAAGTCCATCGGTTTCCCCTACTGACCATGGGCAGGATGAGAGTTTTGCGAAGATAAATCTCAACGCTGACCCAGCTGGGACTCGAACCTGGAAACTACAGATTACGAGCCTGGCGCGCTACCGACTGAGCCACCCCCGCCCCACTGGGTGGTTATGGATCAACCTTCAAACGCTCCTCAAGGCTCTGGAAGGGACGAGCAGAGAGGGTGAAAGATGGTTCGAATAAAACGATTAAGCTTCGCAATTATTAAAATAGGCAGCAAACGCCATTAACACGTTGAGAGAGTGGGAAACTGGAGTTGAGAAAATATCTTTTTTTTACATACCGAAAACGAAAAATTGCTTCTTTTCCTTTTGCGAATGTTTCTCTTGCTCCAAAAACTGACATATAAAAAATACTTCCAATCAGTGCTTTTATATTTAAAAAGATAAGGTAAATTTTCTTGCTTTTACTTTTCCAGTCCTCTTAAGTTCAGGGCCCTGGTGCAGCTGCACCACTGGATTAGACTAGACGTCTCTGGTTCTAGGTATATTCAGAGTGAATGAAGGGTCGTGTCACTCCGCGGGGAAGTGTTTCTTAACGGTCATTGGCTGGGCATTTTGACGTCAGAGCGGTTGGTTGTTTTACCTCTGAGTGGCACTTTTTGCACACCAAAGGCTAAATGGCCAGGTCACAAGGACCCCGAAGGCTCAGAGAAGATTGGGGGAGGGGACCAACTGGAACAGCTGTTGGGAGACAGATGGTAGCCTCCCGTTAAGCCATCTAGCGTGTTCTTTAACGTGCACAGGGTATGGCTCTCCAGCATACGGAGGCACGGCTTAACGTCCCATCCGACGGACGATGGCCTTTCCAAGCCCATCGGTGTCCCTTACTGCCCGTGGGCAGGGCGGGAAATTTTGCGGAGAAAAATCTCAACGCTGACCCAGCTGGTAGGGGCGGGGGTGGCTCAGTCGGTAGCGCGCCAGGCTCGTAATCTGTAGTTCCCAGGTTCGAGTCCCAGCTGGGTCAGCGTTGAGATTTATCTCCGCAAAATTCCCCGCCCTGCCCACGGTCAGTAGGGGACACCGATGGGCTTGGAAAGGCCGCCGTCCGTCGGATGGGACGTTAAGCCGTGGCCCCGTGTGCGGGAGAGCCATACCCTGTGCACGTTAAAGAACACGCTGGATGGCCTTGACGGGATGCTACCATCTGTCTCCCAACAGCTGTTCCAGTGGGTCCCCTCCCCCAACCTTCTCTGAGCCTTCGGGGTCCATGTAACCTGGCCATTTAGCCCATGGTGTGCAAAAAAGTGCCGCTCAGAGGTAAAACAACCCAACCCAACTGGTACTCAAACCTGGGAATTGCAGATTACGAGTCTGGCGCGCTACCAACCGACCCCCCCCCCCCCCGGAGTTAAAGAAATTGACAATTTAACAGCAATAATTCCAAATTAAGTATTTGTCTCAAAAGTTAATAATAGATTTAAATAAAACATAATAATAAATAAAAATTAATAAAGAAATTCTATGGTAATTTATGTCGAATTACTATGGAATTTCTATTAGATGATCTGAGAAATTATTATCTTAAAATTAAATTCAATCAAATTAAAAAATAAATCTCTATTTCAAATTATCTTTTTACCAACTATGTTAATAATCATAATGAAAATAATAAAAATATAATTTTTGTCGTTGTAAGCAGTGGTTCAAATTTTATCCCTTCCAAAATATATTTAATGTGACCCGATGTAAATACAGTGTTCAATTTACTAAGAAAATTTTTCTTGCGGTTATTCAATGAAAACTCTGCTTTTCCTTCTCTGTAGGGGGCGGGGGTGGCTCAGTCGGTAGCGCGCCAGGCTCGTAATCTGTAGTTCCCAGGTTCGAGTCCCAGCTGGGTCAGCGTTGAGATTTATCTCCGCAAAATTCCCCGCCCTGCCCACGGTCAGTAGGGGACACCGATGGGCTTGGAAAGGCCGCCGTCCGTCGGATGGGACGTTAAGCCGTGGCCCCGTGTGCGGGAGAGCCATACCCTGTGCACGTTAAAGAACACGCTGGATGGCCTTGACGGGAGGCTACCATCTGTCTTCCAACAGCTGTTCCAGTGGGTCCCCTCCCCCAACCTTCTCTGAGCCTTCGGGGTCCATGTGACCTGGCCATTTAGCCCATGGTGTGCAAAAAAGTGCCGCTCAGAGGTAAAACAACCCAAATCCTTCTCTGTTTTTTTTTAATTTGAAATTTTTATTCTGCTGTAATAATTTTTTTTTTTTTTTTTTTTGTATTTATTCCACTGCTTTTGCTTTGATCGTTTTTTTTTTCCCCTCGGCTTTATTTACTTTTTAATAGCAATTTGAAACTGTTGCTGTAATTTTCTAATGCGTAAATCAGTGGTTTTTAACCTTTTATGCTTCACGTACCCGCTGAATATGTGTATGTAACTGGCGTACCCGTTGTATAGATAGATAAAACTATAGTTATAGTATAACAATGGGAATGAAATAAAACATATATATCAGTGGTTCTCAACCTTTTATACTTCACGTACCCCCTGGAAATGTGTATGTAACTGGCGTACCCCTTGTATAGATAGATAAAACTATAAGTATACAATTAAAAGACCTTCTTGCTCAAAAATTAATTTAAAATAATTTAAAATTCTCTGTCATTGAGCAATAAAATTTCAGAGTTTATCCTTCAAACTATTTGGATGTTGAAAGTTCTTAGGAGAAAACTCTCAGAAGCTTTTCGCAGCAAAGACAGCGCTCCGTCTTCAGTACATAACATCACTTCACTGAAGACGGAGCGCTGTCTTTGCTCCGAAAAGCTTCTCAGAGTTTTCTCCTAAGAACTTTCAACATCCAAATAGTTTGAAGGAAAAACTCTGAAATTTTATTGCTCAATGACAGAGAATTTTAAATTATTTTAAAATAAAACTATAGTTATATATAACAATGCGAATAAAATAAAACATATAGATCAGTGGTTCTCAACCTTTTATGCTTCACGTACCCCCTGGAAATGTGTATGTAACGGCGTACCCCTTGTATAGATAGATAAAACTATAGTTATAGTATAACAATGGGAATAAAATAAAACATATATATCAGTGGTTCTCAACCTTTTATGCTTCACGTACCCCCTGGAAATGGGTATGTAACTGGCGTACCCCTTCTATAGATAGATAAAACTATAGTTATAGTATAACAATGGGAATAAAATAAAACATATAGATCAGTGGTTCTCAACCTTTTATGCTTCACGTACCCCCTGGAAATGGGTATGTAACTGGCGTACCCCTTCTATAGATAGATAAAACTATAGTTATAGTATAACAATGGGAATAAAATAAAACATATAGATCAGTGGTTCTCAACCTTTTATGCTTCACGTACCCCCTGGAAATGTGTATGTAACTGGCGTACCCCTTGTATAGATAGATAAAACTATAGTTATAGTATAACAATGGGAATAAAATAAAACATATATATCAGTGGTTCTCAACCTTTTATGCTTCACGTACCCCCTGGAAATGTGTATGTAACTGGCGTACCCCTTGTATAGATAGATAAAACTATAGTTATAGTATAACAATGGGAATAAAATAAAACATATAGATCAGTGGTTCTCAACCTTTTATGCTTCACGTACCCCCTGGAAATGTGTATGTAACTGGCGTACCCCTTGTATAGATAGATAAAACTATAGTTATAGTATAACAATGGGAATAAAATAAAACATATAGATCAGTGGTTCTCAACCTTTTATGCTTCACGTACCCCCTGGAAATGTGTATGTAACTGGCGTACCCCTTGTATAGATAGATAAAACTATAGTTATAGTATAACAATGGGAATAAAATAAAACATATATATCAGTGGTTCTCAACCTTTTATGCTTCACGTACCCCCTGGAAATGTGTATGTAACTGGCGTACCCCTTGTATAGATAGATAAAACTATAGTTATATTATAACAATGAGAATAAAATAAAACATATATATCAGTGGTTCTCAACCTTTTATGCTTCACGTACCCCCTGGAAATGTGTATGTAACTGGCGTACCCCTTGTATAGATAGATAAAACTATAGTTATAGTATAACAATGGGAATAAAATAAAACATATATATCAGTGGTTCTCAACCTTTTATGCTTCACGTACCCTCTGGAAATGTGTATGTAACTGGCGTACCCGTTGTATAGATAGATAAAACTATAGTTATAGTATATCAATGGGAATAAAACATATAAATATATAACATATATATAGCGACTTTTGAGATCTCACGGTGTGAACCCCTAGCGTCGACTATGACGCACACTCATAAGTTTTTATTCCCATGAATCAGTACAGTATAAGCCAAGGTATTTAAATTATCAGTTATCTGAGATAATGCTACTTTTTTATTGGGTACACTGTCGTAGTTTTCAGAACGATCGGTTTCTTATTCCACGAATCATTTGGTTGTTTCCCGTGATAACAATCGTCTGGTGGGAGTAGAATTAGTTATCGTGACAGAATTTTTTATATGACAGGTTTTTTTTTTTAATGCAAAATAGCATTATCATTTAGCTTACATTTAATAGGTAGTCCTAAGAATTCGCTTCATAAATCTTACAGACGATCGATCTTAAGAGGCATCTGAAAAATGTTAACCACATACCTTAGCAAGTGCGCATCGAATTTATCTTCACGCAGACACTGCAGCATCCACTTCATATTAATTTTTGCCTCAAAAACTGAATATATATATATTGTTGTGAATTTAAATATGGATAAAAATTGAGCGTGAGTTTCGAATAGTGTATTTTCAAACAAACTACAATGGTATGGATGAAATAACTTATAAACAAGCTAACTACTATTTTACATAAATCAATCACTTTTTCTACAGAGCATACAAGACCAGTCTGTCTGTTCTACTAAATTACTACCTCTTCCTGTCTGTCGTATCTCTTGAATTCCTACACTTCCGGCGTAAACGATCCTTCATCTTGTGATAGATCACTAAGTTTATCTTACTAACACCATAAAATAATCAACCGAGCACACACCAAAATAAAAATACTTCTTGTTTTCAATTAACGCGCACTGACTCAAACTATCTGAATGTCCTTTTCAGATCTTACAATTTTAACACACTTAACGCGTCAATACTCAGATGAACTTCATCTTTCACAATACCACGCACTACTGCATTACATTTCTCCCATTTTCATTGTTCCAAATCGTTCTAAATTCCAATTCGTTGGCTAAATTGAATCTCACGTAGAAGCACACACGAGGGTTCAAGTAACGTTAAGTCATAAAGTCACTGTTGCTCGTTCATCTGTCGTAACAATATGAAACATTGTTTTTCTTATTCTCCGAAGGATTACTCACGTAGTTTGCTACTACACAGTCAGCATGATAAAAAGACCCAGATTACCCTTAGTTGCAAATTTTCAGAGCGTCTGTTCCATCATTGTTCGAATCATCATAGTTAGATGATTCGAGCAATGATTCTCTGTCACTAACCCCTCTCTCACAGTCGTCTATATACATGATACTGGAAATCAGTCCTCTTGATTTGAAGACTATCCCTCTGATCCTAATCTCACATTTAACACAACACCGGATATCAAATTTGTTAACATTTCTGAAATCTGACATGAAATTCCTCTTTGAACAGATTTTTAGCTCTCTAGCACCAATATGTTAAAACTTGACCTTTGACCTCGAATAACTCATCGGATCCAAATTTTGACGTTTCTAAGGTCTAAGACCCGAAATACTCCTGGATATCAAATTTTAGCTTCCTATTGCCAGTTAGTGCCGTCCCGTGGCCGAGTGGTTAGCGCGCTTGGCTATTGATCTAAGGGACCTATGTTCGAGCCCCGGGTAAGGCATGGACGTATGTGTCGTTTTTCTGCTGAGGTCCTGCTATCCTCTCAGATCTTCTACTGTGGCATATAAACTGACAGGCTCCTGTCAGACCTCTATGGCAAGCAGCTGCTTGAGGGAGTATTTTTTTTTTTATTATTGCCAGTTGATAAAATTTGACCTTTTGAATTTCATAACGTTTCCGAGATCTCACCCCCACACACCAATTTTCATGTTTCTGCCACTCGTAGATTAAGATTGACCTCTATTTGCAATCTTTAAGTTATCCGAGTAATATTTTTTCATAAAAATAAAGTTACGAGTGAGCTCCAGTGCTTCAAATTTGTTTTGCAATTCAGTGTGAAAGCGATTTTATTTCGTAATTCATGTTCAATTTTATTAAAGAATGTCCCATGAAATTCACTTTTCATTTTTAGCGGTTTTCTAAAAAACGTGTTTCTAATCGTAAGCACTGGATTTCGAAGTAAATATTATCTAACGCTCTTCCATAAAGCATTCATGCAATACCATTTAGTTTCCCACACCTATCAATCTGAACGACGATAAAACATGGAGTCCAATTTTGAAATGGCCAACCTCTACCTATAGGCCTCTAGCCTTGACCAGAGACTACCTGTCAGCTAACAGATAACACTGACATTATTTTGCCCATTACGCGCACAAAAGAAGGAAGCCCCACATTCGAGGCTAATTTCACCATGATCTTCCACCTTGAACCTTGCAAATTGGGTTGTCTTAACTCTGAGCAGCACAAGAACAAAGCCCTAATGAGTTACTAAAACCAGTTGATAGACCCAGTTGATAGATGGGAATAAAATCACGAGGTGAGGTGAATTGATAGATGGGAATAAAAAATTTAATAGATGGAATAAATCACGAGGTCCCATCTATCAACTGAAAATTCACGAGGTGAATCACCTCACCTCGTGAATTTTTTTGAATATGAGGGGGTCCCTTCCCCCAGTCTTCTCTGACCTCTGGAGTCCTTGTAACATGGTAATTTAGCAGTGGTCTAACTATAAATTAATGGACCTCCAGGTAGGGTTACAGATGCCAGTGTCCTAACAGGAGGGGAGTGGGAGGCTCAATCACTAGCGCGCCAGGCTCGTAATCTGTAGTTCCCAGGTTCGAGTTCCAGCTGGGTCAGCGTTGAGATTTATCTCCGCAAAATTTCCCCGCCCTTCCCACGTACAGTAGCGGACACCGATGAGCCTAGAAAGGCCGCTCTCCGTCGGTTAAGCCATGGCTCCGTGTACAGGAGAGTTATACCCTGTGCACGTTAAAGAACACGCTGGATGGCCTTGACGGGGGGCTACCATCTGTCTCCCAACAGCTGTTCCAATGGGTCCCCTCCCCCAACCTTCTCTGAGCCTTCGGGGTCCTTGTGACCTGGCCATTTAGCCCATGATGTGCAAAAAAGTGTCGCTAAGAGGTAAAACAACCCAACCTAAAAGGAGGGCATGCTTTCAATTTGTGAAATAGATTTTTCACACATAAGTTTTTATGTAAGTACCGACTAACAGTAGAGTCAGAAAAAGGCATAATACTTGTTAAATATACTTCAAAATGTATGAAGTGCCGATTTTTGTTCATACTTGATATCAAGAGTTTGCCTTAGGGGCATAATGGTTAGTAACCATGTGCTGTTACAGAAAGCAAACCTTCCGCTGCTCCTATAAACTGTGACAGAGTCAGCAGTGATTTTTGTTTTGGTAGGGGCATGCGCTGCTATGAAAGGCTCTACAAACTAAGAGTAGTCCTCAATTCCTTCGCTGTCTTTTATATTGCAAAAAAACTGCTCTCAACTTTCATTGCTCCATCTGTATGCGGAAGCAAATATTTTGCAGTTTCCTACAGCGCATACTTCTTTCAGTTTATCTTGTAAATCGCATATATTGAGATTACAGAAAATGTAACTTTTACATAATTAACAGAGATAAAACTTAAGGCTATGGTGCATTGAAGGGCTCTCAGCCGCCATCTTGGACTTTTCGCTCGTAAAAACCTTAACCGTTGAAAGTTGCAATACGATTTCCGTCCGAATATTACAATGTTTATGACCGTTATATGCTGTTTTGGTTTATTTGTTTTTGGATCTTAAATCGATTCTTTAACGATGAGCTTTATTAATGTAATTTACCTTTAGAGGACATTATTAATTTTGTTTTTTAAGTGCGAAACGCATTTTATTGTTGTTTAGCGATATGAGTTGTTAATAAAATCTTTTAAGATTATTTACTTTTCGGGCTTTTATTTAAAGTGCGTTGGGTTGCTCTGAGCGGCGCTTTTTTTTTTGCATACAATGGGCTAAATGGTCAAGTCACAAAGACCCCTAAGGCTCAGAGAAGATTGGGGGAGGGGACCCACTGGAACAGCTGTTGAGACAGATGGTAGCCTCCCGTCAAGGCCATCCATTCTTTAACGTGCACAAGTTATGGCTCTCCCACACAAGAGACCCACCGCTTAATGTCCCATCCGATGGACAGTGGCCTTATCTAAGCCCATCGGTGTCTCCTACTGACCATGGGCAGGGCATGGTTTTCCAGAGATAAATCTCAACGCTGACCCAGGATGACTCGAACCTGAGAACTGCATATTACGAGTCTGGCGCGCTGCCGATTGAGCACCCCCTCCCCTTTAAAGTGCGAAACGAGGGTTCATTTTGTAGCGATGGGTTGTTACTAAAATCTTACTTTGATGAGATTTTCGGTGACTTTATTTAGTGCAGAAACATGATTTTCTTCTAATATAGCGTTGCATATTTCTATTATACATATCCTCTAAACATTTCAAGGTAGATGTGGAACGGACTACTTTTACCTTGACTTTTTTTCAACACGGCAAAACAAAAACAAGATGGCGGCTGAGGTCTACAACTTCTGCCAAACTTATTTTTAAGTAGCAACCTACCTGAAATTTCTTCTGACTTTTGTTAAACAAACGCTGTGATAAAGCCCTTGAGGTTTTCTCTTAAGCTGTGAACTTTTCTGATTCTATAACCTTAAACGACACTTCAACCATTATACTTCTTAGTTTTTTTATCTTAGCGTTGACAATGATCTTTCAGCAGTAGCAATTTTTACGGATACGGATAAGGAAAGTATCACATCTGGGAAATTGGATTATTGAGAATGTTACACTTTTTTCAAGATATTTTTAGAGTTCTTTTACTGAGGCCAATTTTCCAGTTCTACATTTAAGACAAATCGAAATTATTTTCAAGTCGTTTGCTAAAAAAAAACATACAAAATATTTTGTTAATACATAATACCCCATAAAGTGATAAAATAACATTAAATTTGATAAAATAACATCAAATTTAATTTTCAAATTAACAACTTTTTAAATATATAAATTTTATATATTGCGTATACCAGCTCGAAAAAAATTCCTTCGCACCCTCTCCCCTCCCTCGAGTTTCCCGGGAGAGTTACGCCCTCTCCATTTAGCATATTGTGTGCAAAAAAAATAGAAAAGGGCCGCTTACAGGTAAAAACAACCCAACATGGCCACTATTTTCAAATTCTGCACTAGCACTATTATTCGACTACAGTTGAAACACGTAAGTTTAATACGTCAGACACAGTGATTGCGTTTTTATCTTTATTTAATATACGGCCCGCCATCAATTTGAGAAGTAGCCAATTTGGTCCCTATAACGAAACAGATTCTCCAATACCAGAATCAAAGAGCTCTTAAAAGTGCTCGCCGATCATTGTTCTATTAGTACTCTCAAAAATGATCAAAACGCAAACTTCGTTGTTACCGACACCAAAAAGCATTAATGCTTTCAACTAGTACAAAAAAAATCTAGGATGTTTCACATATAGGATGTTTCACAAGTTTTTTTGCGCTAAATAGCAAAGTCACAAGGACTCGAGATCCAGTTGGGTTGTTTTGCCTATGAGCGGCACTTTTTTTTTTGCACACAATGGGCAAAATGGCCAGGTCATAAGGATTCCGAAGGCTCAGAAAAGGTTGGGGGATTCACTGGAACAGATGTTGGGAGACAGTTGGTAGCTTCCCGTTAAGGTCATCCACCGTGTCCTTGAACATGCCCAGGGTATGGCTCTCCCACACCTGCACCATGGCTTAATGTCCCATCCGATGGACCGAGGCCTTTCCAAGCCCATCGGGTCCCCTACTGACTGTGGTAGGGCAGAGAGTTTTGCAGATATAAATCTCAATGCTGACCTAGCTGGGACTCGAACCTGGGAACTGCAGATTAGAAGCCTGGCGAGCTACCAAAGGAGCCACTCCCGCCCCGTGAGATCCAGTCCACAGTTGTTAGGAGCCTCTCGACAAGGTCATCAAATATGTTCGAATATGCACAGGGTATGGTTCTCCTACACAAAGGGCAGTGATATAACGTCCCATCCGAAATATTGCTGTCTTTCCGAGACCTTTTCTCAGATGTAATGGTGGGAGCTAGCGGAGAAAAATACATTTATCTCTTGAATCTGGAAACAGCAGATTACGTACCTGGCGTGATAATAACGGAGCCAACCAGATATTTTGTCCATTAAAAATTTCTATACTCTTTTTTTAAATATTACAATACAGCCATTGGAGTAAACAAACAAAATATTAATAATACCGATTATATTTGAGTTATCGAAATTATATGTAGCTAGCAGTCTTTTTTGGAAGTCTTGGTTCTTTTTTTTAAAAAAGAGGTGTGAACTCCCCATAAAATTGTTTATCATATTCAGACACCTAGAAATCCTCTTTACTAGCAAGCGCCTTACAAATCCTGCTTGCCTTCAACTCCACGACATTCCCATTCACTTGGAAGACTCGGTCAAATACCTCGGTGTGCACTTACACCGGAGGTTAAAATGGGATAATCGTGTCAATCATATCATCTCTAAAGTAAACATGCTCAGCACCAGTTAGGTCCTCTGCTTCGGAGAAACTCCATCCTCTTTTTGGATCATAAACTTCTACTTTATGATGCCATTATCAGACCGGTGATCTTATATGCATCGCCTATATGGGCGAATACCACCGCCATCAATATTCATAAGATTCAGGTCTTACAAAATAAAATCTTGAGAGCTGCGGTCGATGCCCCATGGTTTGTTACTAACAGACTTCATTCTGACTTGGGCATCGACCACATTTACACCCATATTAAGTGCACCTCGAAAAAGTTCTTCGAGGGTGTGGCTGATAACCCTGAGATTATTTCTCGTCTTTTACTTTATGATCATACTTGTCTTGAACAAGTACAAGAGGCCTAAAATGATGGCCTTCTCTGAGGAGAGCTATCCATTTTAGGTCTCTTTGCGATATCTTGCTTTTTGCTCTTCTAGTTACTTGCCCTTCGGGGCCCACCCAAGGGTGGTTTACCTTTTGTTTTTAAACTCGTGCCAATCAGGCACAACCTGAGATGAGATGGTTAAGGGCACTGCATTGCCTGGAACATCGAATATTATCGATTTACGAGACACGTAGAAAAGTTAACGGTCGTCTCCTTTACGAGTTGTTGTTTCAACCCTTTACGCACAACATGGGCTAAATCTTTGGTTCCGAACATTTTTTTTTTTTTTGGGGGGGGGGGGGGGATTACCTCTTTATAAAATCTTTTGCTAAAGGAAAATTTCTTCACGGATATCAAGTATTTCTTAATCTACAAAAATAGTTTTCTTCTGAGCGGCACTTTGTTTTGCACACTATGGGCTAAATGATCTGCTCACAAGGACTCAAAGTTGGCGGAAGAGAACCCACTGGACAGCTGTTAATCTTCCTGCTAAGCCATCCAGTGTGTTCTTTAAAGTGCAGTGTGTGGCTCTCCCACACACAGAATCTGTTTAACGTCTCAGACACTTTCCAAGACTGTCCCAAACTGACCGAGAGCAGGGTACAGAGATATACCTTAGTACTGGCCCAGAGGAGATTCAAACCCGAGAACTGCAGATTACAAGCCTGGCACGCTACAGACCGAGCCCCTCGAAATATTTCGGTATATTCAAATTTAGAAGTATTTCTAATTCATAAATTTCGTTCCTCTACCGAAATGAATCGTGCATAACCAAGCAGCATGGACGTTCACAGAAATTTTTCGGGGGGGGGGGGGGGGGGGGCAAAGCTTGGAGACAAACTTTTAATTAGGTTTTCATAAGTAGATTATCCATGTTTTTGTATTGATGCAATACTGTATTTTATAATGTGTATATGTTTAAATTGATTTGTGGAATTTTTTACTCGAACCCAGGGGAGGAAAGTGCCCCCCCACCTGCGGACGCCCATGCCAAACTGAATAACTAATTAACGGTAAAACTTCAGCTTTTGTTTTTCTGTTGAATTTTCTAACTCGAATATAATCCTTAGTGCAGGAACGAACCGAATTAGTTTGGAGGGCGAGAAGTTTTCCGAGAGAATTCAGTTTCGGGGTAGGCTCCTAGAATTTAGCTTAGGAAGTGGGGGAGGTGAAGAAATAAGATTTTGGTAGGGTTTACCAATTTTTTTTTAGTAAGGGTGGGGGGGGGGGAAGAAAATGTCTCAATTACCCATGATCACTAACAATGCTTTACTATTATTGCCCTTTAAGAGTAGCGATTGAGCATTTACTCATAGTTTCCAAAGAAGTATGTATTTACCACCATTGCCAGCGATAATGGTTTCAAAACTGCGATGAATTCCTTTATGTTAGATCGTATTAAAACAGTGTTGTGGGAGGCAACCCCCCCCCCCCCCCCCAACACACACTTTCGAGGTAACACTACAGGGTTTGGGGCAAATTTATAATCTTCAATTACAAAAAATACAAGAGATCCCAAAAATAAATGATATCGCTGCCTACATTCCTTAAAATTCAATCTCCATTTAGTAACTCATTAAAAGACCAGACATTTTAAACTTAGAAAAAAAAAAGGCTTTTATTGTACAAATCCACTTATTGGTCGACATTTGAAATTAAAATTTTAGCTCCCCCGCAATAACTCGAATCTAAAAAACCTTATACATCTCAGACCTATACTATATACACAAACGAACACTTGCAATTTCAAACTACACATTCACAGGTACAGGTTTGTGCAGAAAAAGACCAACATCCTTTAAAAAAAGTATCACAAGTGCATCATTACAATTAAAAAAATGAGATTTAAATTTTTTATGAGATGACAGTGTAGTACACAATTTTAATAAACACCGTGCACGATGTCAACTTGCTAGCATGGTGATCTGCGACAGAAATTCACTCATTTAGACAAACAGTCCGAACTAACACTTCTGAGACACTGTATGGGTCACAGTTGGAAGAAGGCCTGCGGTCTTCCAGATAGCCTTTGCGCTCTTCTGCCACATGACGTGGGATACGAATGCTAGCACCACGATTGGCTACTCCAGCTGAGAAGTCGTGGATGCTGGAGGTTTCATGCAAACCAGTCAGCCGTCTCTCGTTATCTTTACCTTGTTTGGGATCGTAAGCTTGGATATGCCGTTCATGGTGTTTAGACAACCTCTCGATAGCCTTTTCAATCTCCCTATTGAAAAAAAAAAAAAACATTTTAGCATACAATGACTTGCCTTCATTAAAACAAATTCAAACTTTTGCAAGATTTTATACATTGAAATATCTAGAACAAAATAGTCAGTAAAAATGAAATTTTTGTCCGCTGTCAATTTACTGTTTATTTGTTGAAGTTGTAATAAAATTTGAAAAAGTTAAATCCCTGAACAAAAGTTTATACTTTAAAATAATGAACTGGAAAAGAATTTGGTTTTGCCAAAACCAATTTTTTTTTTTCAGCTCATTTTATGAGGTCCATGTCTACAGGACTTATTCTGCGATTCTTCACTGCTGATACTTTGATTTTTTTGGGGGTTGCTTTCAGCATCTGACCACCTAGTTTCTTTCAAACAAAAGTTACACATTAGAAAATCGGACATTTTCATTGCGTTGCACTGTCGCAAAACTTGGTTGGGAAAAAAATTTTCACCCCCAGCACAACTTGTTACGACATTTCACTCCACAAAATTATATGTAGTTTCCATATACCAAAATAGACTGTTTACGACGTTAACAGATACACTTTCATTCACAAAATATTCTCACCTCGGGTAAAATTATATAAAAAAACAATTCTTTTAGTTTTCTAGTTTGGTTGTTTTACCGCTGAGCAGCACTTTGTGCACACACTAGGCTAAGTAGGTAGGTCAAATATTTATCACTTACTGTTCAAACCATTCATTTACTCTTATTATTTTTTTAATAAATACCATTAATTTTAAATTACCTTAAAATCACTATTTGAATTTAATATTCTAATTATGCTTGCCAAAATATTCAAGTATCTGCATTTAAGAATAAAAAAAAAAGTCTTACTGCAAGCCATTTTCTTCTCTCATAGCCTTGGTGCTGAAGTTGGTGTGAGCACCTGCACCATTCCAGTCTCCAGGGATGGGCTTCGGATCAAACGATACTACAATACCAAAATCCTCTGCCACTCTGTGGAGGATAAATCTGGACATCCAGAGATCATCTCCAATGGCTACTCCTTCACTGGGTCCTACTTGAAACTCCCACTGGGCAGGCATAACTTCAGCATTGGTACCAGAGATGGGAATACCAGCATACAGGCAAGCTCTGTAATGAGCTTCCACAACATCCCGACCATATACTTTGTCAGCCCCTACACCACAGTAATAGGGTCCTAAAAAAAAAAAAAAAAATTCAGAATTATCATTTTAGAGTACACTTTTTACTCAAGATAAATTTTCAAATACACTTTTGTTAACTAAAGATATTTTGCTTCATTAAAATTTTATGACCAGCTAAATTTTAGCCCTGTGTGGTAAATCAGATCTACCTTAGTTTAAGAGCAAATTTCCAGCTGCTAAATCTTAGTACAACTTTGTATGCTAAATATCCACAAATTTAAAACTAAAAGGACAATAAGATTAAATCGTCAAATTAACATCTCTAATTCCATCGTACACATTTGAAACCAGCTAACTAGCTATCCCACCACACTGTCCCATGGCCGAATGGTTAGCATGCTTGGCTACATATGCAGCCTTAATTATTCTTACAATACACTAAAATTGTGAGAGGTGTTCCATGAAAATTTTAAGAACAAATATCAAAATAGCTTAAACACTTTTAATACATATTTCAGCCTTTAAGACTTAACTTCAACTATACTTAACATAAAAAAGAACTTTAAAGACTTTCTACAGTACAAATTAAAATTCTAATTTGAAAAAAAATTGGCCCTAAACTTGCTTTTAACTATATTGGGCATTTTTTACTAATGCATTAACCAGCAATACGTAACAAAATAATAATCAGCTGCTTTACACAGATGTCTGACAGAGCCTTCAGTTTAGTATACCATAGAGAAGAGTGAGGAAGGTAAAGCCTCAGCAGAGAAAGACAACACAGACATCCATGCTTTACCTAGGGCTTAAATCCAGGTCTCTGATCAGTAGTTAAGCATACTAACCACTCAACTACTCCGACATACCTTTCTCATAGATATTCTTTACGAGAATAAGAACTGGCTGGTTGGGGTATTATGGCACAAGGGAAACTAAGGCTATGCTGCACAAACTGGCATGAATGCCAATTTTAATTAAATAGGTTATCGACTCCAACACTTTACAGGAAGTTTTTCAGGTCCTAATTCCCCCCCCCCCCCCATTGTGCTTAAAATTGACAATACGATGCCAAATAACATTAAATTATCATCTATAAAAGCTTTATTTTACAGGAACTCTATTAAGAATTAATCCAACAAACCTTGGGGTCCAGGAAATCCATTTTTGGGCCATCCAAATGGGTGCTTATCACAGTCTAGGAGTGTATATTCTTGTTCTATACCAAACCAAGGTTTCTGCTCTTTTGATCGATCCATTGCTTCAACACAAGTCTTCCTTTTGTTGGACTCTGAGAATATATTGAAAAACAATTACTGGCATTACACACAATATCCATCAGTTTAATTTTTGTATTGTTAATTTTGAAAAATTCAATTATACAAAAAATTTAAATTTTTAATTTAGGAATTCAAGTTTATGTATGGAAAAACATTATTTCTAGAGCAGTACATGCAACTAATGCATATTTAACTGCTTTTGGACCAATTTTTTTCAGTAACTTAATTTGAAACTACCATAGCTCAGGCATCATTTTAAACGTTTAGGCAAATAATATTTCACTCAAAGGATCTTAAGATTTTTTCTCGATTTTTCTTTCTTTCGATTTGTTTCTCGAAGTAGAGTGGTTCACACACTAAATCTCAATTTATTTTAACATATTACAGTTCAGTACAGTTTTATTGTATACACTGGCAATACCTGAAAACTTTCTTATGGTACATTGTTTTAATCTTTAATATGATTACAGATAGAATTTTTACAAAATTTATACAGTTTCCATAAAACTACGGATAAAAACTTCATCTGAGAAGTACAATTGACAATTTTAATCTGAACTAAGAACTAAATGATATACTCTGCTTATGCATTCAATCACATTTTTGTCCTTTTTTCAGTTTAACTTTCTGTTGCAACTGAAATGTTAAGACAGACTTCATTAAGCTTTTAACATACACAAGACATATCAGATGCATACAAAGCCCTTTCTTGGTTATAAAATCCTGATGGTTGATATTATGCAATGCTGTAATGTAATTAATCCTTCAGCCAAGAGCATCTACAGAACACTTGCCTATCAAAATAGACTAAGTTTTGTAGAGAAAATGTTTTCCTGACATGTCATGTTGGCAAAACTCATTTTTGATTTTGACTGTCTGAACCCCCCTGGCCACACTACACTGACTAGAAGGGTGCATATGGGAATATCATTTTCAAAGAGAAAACTTTTTCCTTTACCTACCGTTTCATTCCTCAAAAGTTTTAATTCGAGCTAGCATATGATGGGAAAAATTCAAATAGTATTTTATTAGTAATTATAGATCATAAAAGTAAGTCATTTAAATCTAAGAAGTTGCATTTCCCACATCTCTCTCTCTCAGAAAAGTGGGTAGATTATTGCTGTCAGTGGAATATCTGATAAAAACTACCAATAATTTTTCAAATTTCTGTTCTACATACTTATTGTTTGCAAATTTCTGTTCTACATACTTATTTTTAGTTTTTCAAGTTTTGCAAACAATAAGTATTTCATGCTACAGGAATGCAAATATTTTAAAGCCATATTCTGCATTTTTAATTATTAGAAATAAGTGTTCTGAATAATTACTCTTAGCACTCTGATACATAACTAATTACATGGACATCAATGTAGCATTCATCTTAAATGGTGTGCCATATGCTAAACTATAGTAGTAAATGAGACATTTTGCTACTATAACTTTACGTTGTTTTACCTCAGAGCATCACCTTTTTGCACACAATGGGCTAAATGGCCAGGTCACAAGGACCCCGAAGGCTGGGTGAGGGGACCCACTGGAACAGCTGTTGGGAGAAAGATGGTAGCCTCCCATCAAGGCCATCATGTTCTTCAACGTGCACAGGGTATGGCTCTCCCGAACATGGGGCCATGGCTTAACATCCCATCCAACAGACAGTAGCCTTTCCAAGATCATCGGTGTCCCTTACTGACCGTGGGAAGGGCAGGGAATTTTACAAAGATAAGTCTCAACGTTGACCCAGCTGGGACTCAAACCTCAGAACTGTAGATTATGAGCCTAGTGCATTACCAGCTGAGCTACCCCTCTGTAGTTTAAAGTCTGCAGTCTAAGTATAAATAAAAAAATTTTTGAATTTCACTTAATTTCTTTTCTTCATTCATCTTAAAATATTTACAATTATATTTAAAAAAAAGTTACTCCTTAAGTAAGCACTTGTTACAAAAGTCCAACAGGAGCCTGTCAATTTCCCCTCACAGGGTTTCTCTGCAGTACAAGAGAACTCAGTAGATTTTATTTGCATTTTATTTCTGCTAAGGCTTGAACTCAGGGCCTTTAAATCTGTAGTCAAGCATACTAATCACTCTACCACTGAAACAACCTTTAAAATTAAGTTAGCAAAAACTCTCCTAAAATGCAATGGATCTGTAGTAGATATAGTTATTGATCAGAAGAAATGATTTGCTCTATTACATTTTGAAAACTGATTTCTCCTTTAGTTTGGGAATATACTCAAAGTTGTTCAGAAATCAAGGTTGCTTACAAATGGCAGTAAGAAATTAATATCCTAGAACATTTACAATTCAAGAACAAGAAATGTTTGCCTACCAGTTGGTTTGTGGTTATATTTGTATGTCTCACAGAGAACGATCTTGTTGTTCCCTCCTCTGAAAGGATCTTTGTAAAGGGCTACAGGGTGAAGGTAAATATCAGAATTTGAACCTTCAGCCTGGTAAGTGCTGGACCCATCATAATTCCATACTGGAAGTTCTGTAAAAAAAAAAAATTAATTAACGCAATTTCCACTAATATTTTAACCCTTTAACGCACAAAATTTTTCAGAAAAGGGTAGAGGGTAGTAAAGATAAAGGAATAACAATATTTGGAGCAAATTTCATATTTCAGTAGGGTTTTAAGGAGTATTCAAGGGTTAATACAAAGTAATCTATTTAAAATACAATTTTAAACATTTTTCAGGACATCAAACACCAATATTTAAAAATAATATTGATAAAGACAATTTAACAGACAGTAGAATCCATCTCCACATAGTGATTGGTCTACACCAGTGGTTCTCAACCTTTTATGCTTCATGTACCCCCTGGAAATGTGTATGTAACTGGCATAACCCATCGTATAGATAGATAAACCTATAGTTATAGTATAGCAATGGGAATAAAACATATATACACACACACACACATTGAATTTTGTATTCATAAATTACACATATCAATAAACACAAAAAGTGACATTTTTGTACAGCAGTGTTGCCAACTTAGTGACTTAGTTACTAGATCTAGCAACTTGAGCTCTCACAGCGTACCCCACGTAGAGAACACCTGGTCTACACTTAGGCCACTGGTATATCCAAAATTCCCATCTCATTTTACCGTGACAGAGATTGTACAAGAAATAGATTTTAAAAATACCTAACTCAGAACCCAGTGATTGTATGACCACAGTCTCATGTTAACAAAATTGTAATATGACAATAACTACCAGCAGTGGCACACCCAGAGGGGGTGTGGAGGGGCCCTGGCACCCCCCAAAGAAAAAGGAAAAAACACAGGAAAGGATTTTTGGAAAATTTTCTAAATTAAAATTCATTTTTTTTATATTTATGTTGAGTCATGTCTTCTATTTCTATACTACTTAATTTTTAATTAGTGGTCACATAAGGTGGGAATATCCTATAATTCTCAGGAATCACGGCCACTGTGAACACAAGACGAACGAATCGGGCGAACTTCGTGAGCTCTACTTCGTTTGCCTAAGCCAGGCCAGCAGCCCCCTTGACCCCCCCCCCCCCCCAAGATTAAATCTTGAGTGCACCACTGACTACCAGGCTCTAATTGTAAAAACTAGTTAATAAAATTTTGAGTTTGAAATAAATTTAATCAAAATGCTTTCTAACTTCAAAGAGGAATTTTATTCCATAATGTTTAAGCAGTAAAAATTATTAGGCTTCATTTTATATTAATATATTTAGTATTACTGAGCGAGATCCAATTGCAGTTTTCAGATTTAAGAATTCTTAATTATTAAAAAACTTGTATAACCAGTTAACACATATTTAAAAATAAGCCAAAAAATCCACATGCTTGCTTAGGTATTTTTTTGCTGCTCACTCATGGGACAAAAAAAAAATTTAAGGCTAATTTTTTTAAAAGTTTTATTATACACATAAAACAGTATACATTGTATTTAAACTTAGACAGTGTTAGATGCCAACATCTAATGCCAAGACAGAAAAATTACACTGTTTACAGATCTATAATTCTATGTATAAAAAAAATATTACTAACCTTTGCTCACATAAAACTGATCCCACTTGTTACTCAGGAGAATAAAATTCTTGTGTACTCTATCACAAATTACATTTCTCTTCATCCTATTATCATGCATTGCTTTTCTCAATAAGGTGTCAGCTATTTAATTACTAACCTTATTCTTAATGACTGCTCCAAATATTTAGCTTTAAATTATTTTAGTGTCATAACTTAAAGTTAAACATTTATTTAAAAAAATAGTGGGGGATTGAAATGAAATAGTTCTAACTTGAAAAAAAGTATCAAATTAGATCAATAACACCTAAGATAGGTTCACATTTCAAAAATGTGAAGGTCTAAACCCTCAAAAGCCTTACACATTCACAAGGTTGCCTCCAATAGCAACACTTGGAGGGAAAATCTTCCTTTGATATCTAATCTTTATTTGCAGGTTCTTGCCTCATTCAAACTGTTTTCCTTGAATTATTTACACATTTCAATTTCTTCCTTTCCTTATTCAACTTCTGAATATCAGTTTCATTTTTGTTTTAGCAGCATATCTTAAATGGCACTATCTCACTGCATCTAGTGGCTCTGGTAAGCATATTGCACCTAATCGGAGAAAGCTCACAGCAGCAAGCAAACCTCATCTACACACAGAACCATCTGCAAGCTTGGCTTGAAAAGGAACGAATATGGTTTCATCCATTAAAACAGCAGGGGTCAACTTGTTACACGATTACTTCTAGTATGACAAAATTGGATAGAAATGCACTTAAATGCATTGGCAACAGCAAGTTCAAAAGTTTATAATTATACTAAAAAGCTTAGGTCTTAAAATAATCTCAATTTTATTTCACAGTAATAACACTAATGTCAACTTGATTTGATAATGCTATATCAAATAATTGTGTATCAATATTTTTTAAGCTTCACAATAGCAAACAAGGTTCATTTACACAAAAAAATTGCAATCCTATCAGACATTACCACAGATCAATTTAAACATGCACTGGAATAGGCTTACTACATTTAAATACATTAAAATAGAAATATTGCAAAATTTTCAATAAACTAAAAGGCTTATTTACCATCAGCATGTTTCGGAACAAAGTCCAGGGTCCTGGTTTTAGCTCTCATTTGTTCACCAGTGCCATCTATCCACACATACATACACTGGATTTTGTCCTCTGGCTGGGGCAGGCTGAGATATTTCATCAAAGTCTGCTTGTTCAGCAGAGAAGGATTTGCCATAGTCAGAGCCATTTCTTTTAGTGTTACCTATTGAAAAACATTAAGCCCTTAAGTATTTTAAAGTAAAATATAGTAACTAATAATTTTATAGAAGATACCCTAATACAAGACAATTTTAGAGTATAACAATAGTTTTTATATCTGAAAACAAATAGCATAATTTTGTATCAAAAAGTAATTTTTAGAAACTGTTTGAATTATACACACTATCTCAAATACAAAATAACTGTAGTAGTCATCTAACTGTAAGCAGACAGTTCCATGGTAGAATGCTAACTAGACTGTACCAGATGCCATTTTCATTAAACTTATTTCTAACAGTAGCATAGGAGTTATCAGTATACAGTTTTCAGAAAAGTTCCTCCTCTCCAAGTTTACAGCATTTCATGTAGATAAGAATCCAGTAACTTATCCCACCCCCCAGTTAAAGAAACTTTTACCCCTTCAAATTTTAAATAGTTTAATATTTTGGATACTCAGTCATTGGAATTATTAATCCCCTTCTCCATGTCAGTGGAAACCAACTTCAAAGCTTCTAAAATAGAAGTAATGAACAAATGTGACAAAATCTTTCTAAATCTTCATTTTTAGCAATATTTGCTTTAAAATTCAAACTTTAGCTTTTAAATATAGCAATGCAAATACTAAGAAAATTCGAAAGTGTTGAAAGAATTATTTACAAACATATCTATTACACCAAATGGTTTTAAATAATGATTCCATTCCAAATTAAAATTACCTTCTATTCTAATGTTTGGTATTGCTGCTGTTAAATATTACCAAGTATACCAAACAAATATTGTATTTTTTAGACTATTGAGATCTTTATCTTCCATCATATTTTCTCATAAAATTCTTATTTTAGAAGTTAAGAGTTTTAAGTTACCTTCTTCTAACATAACATGAAGGGGTGTGGTCATAATTCAGTGACCACTGACAGAGGCAAGAGATAATTCAGGCTTCAGTGCAAAGAGTATAAATTGGGTTGTTCAACTTTTAAGCAGCGCTTTTTTCGCACACAATAGGCTAAACGGCAAGATCACGAGGACTGCCTAGATAGCTGTTGGGATACAGAGGCAACCTCTCAACCATTTTCTTTAATATTCACATGTGTAGCTCTCCCATACACAGATCATGGCTTAACATCCCACCAATTGAGACACTCCCACCCTGCAAAAGGGTATGATTGCCCTGTGTGTGTATGTGTATTGAGTTAAAAAGCAAATTATTTCTAAAAAAAAATACTACTCTGGGTACATGAATACAAATCAACATTAATTATGGGCCTCAAGAAGCACTAAAATATATCAACCCATGTACAAGTCATCCCGTGGCAGAGTAGTTAGCACACTTGGCTACCGATCTAAGGGACCTGGGTTCAAGCCCTGGGTAAGGTATGGATGTACGTGTCATTTTTCTGCTGAGGCCCTGCCATCCTCAGAGACATTCTACTATGGCATATAAACTGACAGGCTCCTGTCAGACCCCTGTGGCAAGCAGCTGCTTGAAGGTGTATTTATATTTTTTAACAGGTCAACACTAGAAGATTTGCTTTTAGGGCATATCAGATATTGCCCGTTTTTATATATTTTGGCCTAACAAAACTGATTAACTGTGCAAAACAATTTGATCCAAAGTACAATTTGATCCAAAATATTGATAGTAAATGAAAGAAATATATTAATGTATTTTTCACTTAAGTAAAAAAAATTCCCCCCCCCCCCTCCCTCAAGCAGCTGCTTGCTACAGAGGTCTCAATATTAAATGATTTTGTAACTGCTGAACTAGCAGCATTAAAAACTTAAAATATTTTTATTAAATTTTGCTGCATATGTAGAAACCTGACTCTTGGAAACCAATACTTCCGATTTTAAAAACATCCAAAAATCTGACAAAATACTATAAATCTTTTATTCGTTAAATTGTTGCAACTTTTTAATAATGAAACAAATATAGACTTTAATATACCAGTATACTTTGTCCCCTCCCCTCATTGAGTCTGACCACTGCTGATTTTTTTTACATCATAAAACTGAATTCACACAAAGTTTTCCCTCAGATGTCTAGTTTATCATGGTTTTTACAAATTATACAAATTGACTTCAAACTTTACTACTACCTTTTAATTTTTTGATCACAATATTGTATATAGAGTTTGAAGTGGCTTCTGATGGCAACACAAAGTGGATGGTCACAATTCGATGACCACTGACAGAGGAAAGAAATAGAATGGAATAATGTGGGCCCTAATGCAAAGTGGATGTCAGCCACTCCCACCCCTTAAAATGCTTAAAGGCATCAGAAGTTAATCATAATTTGCTTTTTTAGTTGTATTCTCATTAATTTTTTAGTTGTATTCATCATTATTGTATTTGTTTGCTTTAAAGCAAATTTTATTTAAAGCAAAAATATTCAACATTTTAAGCAAACAAATAAGCAAAAATGAAACTTTCTGGATAAAATATAAAAAGCAAATTTTTTCTTTACTTGAAAGTATAAATCTGGATTATTGTCACATAAGCATATCACTAGTTTAAGGATCCTTAGTACAAGTTGCATTCTTTGGTGAAAAAAATTAAGTTCTGCATATGAATATACAGATACTGGACAGAAAAATTGTAACATTTCCATGTTAGTCAATGGAGATTCAAATTCGAAGATCTGCAATTTCAACAATGCTTTATATAGGAAAATAGGACAAGACAGATTTGAATAAGAATTTATTTAAATTTCAATAATATTAGTTGGGTATTTAAAGAGCTATAGGAGCTAATACTAAAGAGCAGCAAAGTCAGGTCTAAGAAACTGGTGTAAAAGTGACAAATTGAAATAACTATTTGCACAAAATTCTGAAAAACTTTATTAGACGGTTTTAAATAATTTTAAGTAACTTCTGAGGTGAATTCAGAATAATTGACATCTGTTATTCAACATTCAAACTTCTATAACTCCAGGTATTAAACGGATATTTTCAAAATCGAAATTTAGACAGTTTAATCAACATATTTATATTCATTCATGTTTCCATAAAAATTTAAATAAAGTTACGGAGCCTCGAATTTGATTCTCCATTAACACCAGGTTTCCATTTTTCTCTGCATTGTCGGTATATAGGTTAATACCGTCAATCGCAATAGTTTTAAAAGTGCAAACCACCAACATCCATAGACATTAGCCAATTATCTCAAAATCAAATGCTATTTATCACTACCACTTTCACAATCTACAATAATAAAACCAACGATTAGTACTGAAACACGATACTATTGATATATTTTGATGTCGATAATTTATATAGTTTTGACGTCTTACCATTTTCTTCTGATTTGCCTTTTCTACTCGTTGATTATGTGCTATCATTTTCTTCTCAAGTAAAATGTCTTTTAAAGACATTGCTAACACTTGATATAAACCACCGGAAAAAAAATTAATTTGAAAACATGGTCGGAGAAGCATAAATCACCGATGGTGGGATGCGGGTGGGAACAACTGAATTACATGTGGAACAAATGCCTCGTGCTTTTCCAACGATGATGGGGGAATCAAAAGTCAGGAACCTCTTCTTCTGTGACAGAGGCAGAGTTTTCAGATTTAATGACGTCACATGTTAAGCAATGTCACCGCGTTCACATTTCCAGTTGTTCATTAATGATTACGGCCAACACTAAACTATTTTTCCATATGAAACATCTTTCAGCATTTTAAACTTCAATCGATTTTTTCGCAGTGTAATCTAAATACTTAAATAGTTTTATAAGAATGACGTTCAAAGTCTCGGAACGTCCATAAGAATTTGGATGGGAGAGGAGGAATAAAAGCACAATTTTGTAATGCAATTATTAAAAGGCATTTTGGATTGCTAATTATATGAAAATCTTCCTTTCCTTAGACTGAATTTTAGAAAAAAAACTGTTCTAAACACATACTTATAATTTCAAACGAAGTATTTTAACTTTATACAAGCATATATACGAGGAGCGAAAATAATTACCCACTAAATAACATTGTTTTTTAACCGGCGGGAAAGGTCCACGTTCATGAAATTCATAGCTTATTTATCGATAAATGTTTTTTTCGAAATTCTTTTTGACAAGACTAATTCTTTTACCATCTTTGAGGGCCTCCACAGTTATGCACAATAAGCATGAACAAGAAGTTTCTAAAGAATAAATTTAATGCGGTGTGGGAATGGGAAAAAAGGATTAAAACATTTTCTCTTCCACCACCACCTGAAGCACGCAAAGTATGCTACAGTGTCCATGACTATTAATCTGCATAAAGACCTTGAATTAGCAAGCGCCGACCTTATTCAACAGGCCAGCTGATAACAGACAGCAGAGCTCGCTATATAGCTCAATTTCTCCGCCGAAAGCATGAAATTCAAATTTGGGTGAACTTTGATCGATGATTAGAGTAGCCTTGTCGAATCGCAGTCGATTTTCGTGCGGCACATTATAAAATTGAAGATCCTCTAGCATTCCGAAAAATACTGGAATCGGTTTAACCGAAGAGTTAGGTTACATACTACTGCCGATTGTATATGCCATATTTCGCTTATTGTGCATAACTGTGGAGGCCCTCAAAGATGGTAAAAGAATTAGTCTTGTCAAAAAGAATTTCGAAAAAAACATTTATCGATAAATAAGCTATGAACTACTGCCGATTGTATATGCTCCTATTTCTTTAAAAGAATGATGAAGTCAACTGGATGAGATTGTGGATTCAGGTCATACTCCAGCCAAAAATAATTTCTAAACCGCCATATTTGTCCATTGCTGCATAAGCGTTTCAAGACGTTGCTTGGGGAGGCAAAATTTTAAGGGAATTTTAAGTAATTGAATGGCTTGCTGTAATCTGAACCGAAATTCATTTTTATTACGCCCGGCTAATATAGCCTTGTAAAATTTACGAATATAGTTATTTTACTTCAAACTTTCGCATTTCTTTTTTGAACTTTCAATTATTAATTTTTAACATACTTTTCGAACGTAGTAATTTTGAAACCCAGTTATGATTTTGCTGGCATTTCAAATGCGGTCTCTAGAAATATTTTAAAAATAGTTCAGAGCAGAAAAGTGGCAAAAAATAAAATCTGCTTAACAGCAGAAGTAAATTCACTTGCGATAAAAAAAATTTGGGGGGTGGGGAACAAATTAAAGTTATTTCGAGTGTCAAAGCAAATTTACTTGAGGGCGGCAAAAATTCGCTTAGGAAAGCAAGAAGTCTTTGGTGGGTTGCAACAAATCATACTACGTTGAGGTGAATATTGATTCTAGGAGATCATTTAAAAGGTAAAGTTTGCTATGACGAGAATTCCTGCACTCTTATTCTGATATGTCACTTTTGCTGGTTAAATTAGAAAATCTAAAATCTCCGCGTCTATATTTTAGGTCACCATGGCTTAACTAATAACTATTAAACCTAAGGCTATTATTTTTCTGATTATTAGTGTACTAAGTTCATTTTAAGTAAAAAAAAACGTTTGCCCAGATTGCATTCAGCATTTTTTTTTTTAAAGTGACAATATTTCAGTTTGAAATAATTTCGTTGATATACTACATTTAATATATTTTTTTTTTTTGTCTTCGTTGGATAAATGTAGGGAGTTAAAATCATAAGACTTTTTTTACTGTCTCCCTCCTAACAATTAGTGGCTCTTCACCACTCAGCCCTTGCTACCTGGCCATTTAAGCTCGTTCAGTACACCCTGGTTTGTCAGAACCTATTTTCCAAAGAGATTCAATACCCCACAATAATGGAATCGATTAAAACGATGGCTTTCAAGTTCTTTGATGCAACACAACTTCCAAATTAAATAATTCAGCTTGCTGTGAACTACAGTGTGGTTCATGGCCGAAAACAAACGTTGCAAAACCATTCTTATATTTAAATTTTGTCAAAATAACCGACATCTCCATTTTTAACAAACTTTTGAGCACCAGCATCCACTAGACTAGATTTCAGAACTCGCTCAGTGGACGGCCCAAACCGCTCCCCCCCCCCCTTTTTTTTTTAACCTAAAATGGCCATTTTTCATTGGCTCCCTGCCTCAGTATTAACTCATTTATTCTTAAGTCCATCATGCTCTAAACCATTCCATTCCGATGAAACAGCTATGGGTCACTTGACCTGATTCTGCATATTGTCACATTCTATCTCTGAAATGGCCTCTCAGCGGCAAAACAGCTGAATTCGTTTTGTACACGGGATTATCGTTTGGTGAAAGCTGTTAAAATTTAAGAAACTGAATTTTATTCATTAAGTCTTATCAAACTAAGTAAGGATAACATTTTCGATTGAGTCTGAAAGTTTTTTTTTTTACTTTCCGATTTATGTTCACGGAATTTCAGAATTAAACACTAGTCCAGTCTTACGCAAAGTCTGCCTTTCAATGGCTGTTAAAAGTACTCGGATGCATTCTTTTATCGGTGCTCGCAAGCACGATCATAGCCCAAAGTTTCCTCTGGTCAGCACTATATTTGACATTAAAGAATTTCTTTGAACTGGTTCCAAAAAACCACTTGCAGATTTATTGATGCAGATTTATTGAAGCAAAGTTTACTTTCAATATATCTATAACTAGGTTTAAAATTTTTTAAATACCTTTATTTTAAAATATTATGATATATCGGTTAATCACTGGAATAAAATAAACTCAAAATCTTAATTACCACTACATTACTTTTTGAATTTAGGTGGTTGTTAAAAATATTTAATATCCGCCAAATTTATATTTGGACGATTGGAGATCACTTGAAAAAGAAGGACTAGGAGTCAAAGTTACGATCTGTAAGAGGCTTGATCAACACAAACATGGTCAAACACGGAGGGTATTCTTGTACAATAAATAAAAAATAAATACCTCCTCAAGCAGCTGCTTGTCACAGAACTGACAGGAGCCTGTCAGTTTATATGCCATAGTAGAAGGTCTGAGAATGGCAGGACCTCAGCAGAAAAACAACACACACAAACACACACACACATCGATGCCTTACCCGGGGCTCGAACCCAGATCCCTTACATAAGTAGCCAAGCGCGCTAACCACTCTGCCACGGTTTTAGTAAATCAAATTGGAAGTTCTGATCAAAAGGAGGAGTATCACGCGAGCAAGATCATAATGTCCGACTTCTTACATTAAACAGATATTCACAGTGAACACAAAGGGTACAAAAGGATGATGATACTTTTTGAAAACTACTCAATTTATATTTTCTACGAAATATATATAAGTCTAGATTTGTAAAACACTTCATACATTTAAAAGATACAGTATTTGAAAAAACTCTAGGCTTATTAGTAAGGAACTGTCAATTTTTTTTCTGCAAGCGACAGATGTTTTTATCTTTGCCAACAAACCTGAACGAATAAAATTTACAAGTGTGGAACTTTATTCGGTTCTGAAGTGTGTTTTTTTTTTTATCTTAAAGTTATTTAATATATGTATATAGACGATTTAAGTTTGTCTGTGTTTCCCCCTCCCGCCATGTTATCGGAAATGAAATTTAAATGCACTGATCTTATATATTCTTTCTTCTAGTACAATGTCATGAATTTAAAATTTGGTGCAAGTTCAAAAACGTTAGTTTTATTTAAAATATTGTTAAGTATTAGTAGAAAAAGCCCTCTGCTCCTACTTAATACAGCCCTGCACGGCGGTAAAACAACTCTTTACAATTGCAGCTAAACACATTCCAAGAAGCTTTGCAATGTGTTAAATTCTCTCTAATAACTGCTTCTTTTAACAATAAATATATCCCAGTGAAAGCTCATATTGCTGCTAATCTAACCTATCATACATTAGAGCAGGGGTTCTAAACCTGAGGCACGCGGTAAAATTTTTCGGGGTACGCCGTGAGAGCTCAAAAATCGCTTAATCTAGTAACAAAGTCGCTAAATTGGCATTATACTATAACTATAGTTTTATCTATCTATATATGGGGTACGCCAGTTACATACACATTTCCAGGGGGTACGTGAAGCATAAAAGGTTGAGAACCACTGTCTTAAAGGATATCATTTATTATCTTATGAATGATGACTTTGAGTAACAAACTCCCGTAATGACAAATTGTTTCTTACCTTAACTGTTACGAATCCACTTCGAGCCCAGAGATCCTTTGTCAATACAAGGATAAAAAGGAACTACTCAGCTCAAACAGGTGGTCTTATATCGGCCCCTAATCTATGCTTTCACTTCAACACTTCCGCACGTGACAGCTAGTAGTCACTTATTGGCTGATGAATTGACCTTCGTTCTTACGTTTTCGTGTACGGGAAGGGATCCGGTCTTGCTGAGACCTGGGTATTCACTTTATTTATTGCTGTTTCAACGCATTGTTTACAATAAGTAATCGATAAGATAGTGACAGTTTGACTTTGAGTTGGTCTGAGTGGCACTTTTTTGCACACCATGGGCTAAATGGCCAGGTCACATGGACCCCGAAGGCTCAGAGAAGGTTGGGGGAGGGGACCCACTGGAATAGCTGTTGGGAGACAGATGGTAGTCTCCCGTCAAGGCCATCCAGCGTGTTCTTTAACGTGCACACTTTATGGCTCTCCCGCACACGGGGCCACGGCTTAACGTCCCATCCGACGGACGACGGCCTTTCCAAGCCCATCGGTGTCCCCTACTGACCGTGGGCAGGGCGGGGAATTTTGCGGAGATAAATCTCAACGCTGACCCAACTGGGACTCGAACCTGGGAACTACAGATTACGAGCCTGGCGCGCTACCGACTGAGCCACCCCCGCCCCGGCCATCCAGGTTGTTCTTTAACGTGCACAGAGTATAGCTGTCTCTACACAGAACCACGTCTTAACGTCCCACCCGACGGACGACTGCTTTTTCAATGCCCATCGTTGTCCCTCTTTCTAACCGATGGCACGATGAGGAGCTCTCAACGCTGACGCAGGTAAGACTCGAACCTGGAAACTGAAGAATTGGAGCTAGGAGCTTGCAGGGAGAGTATTAGCGGGAATAAATATAAACTCTGGCACATTTGGAGAAACACTTAAAATTTTATTAATTACATAGAAAAATTTTACTCCATTCGATGGTCCAAATATCCTCCAGCATGTCCAATTCTCTGCTAAACAAATTGTCCTAAACTAATGTTTATTTTTGTCATGTCTACGAAACAATTATATGGTGGAGAATTTTTGGAAAAGGAAATAGCCAAAAGTTCCAAAAAATAAAACAAATTATGAATATATTTGTATTGGTCACCCCTTCCACTGATTTTTGTAGCGATTTCTAATTTATCAGTTGAAAAAGTAGTGGTGATCGTAACGTGCAGTCCTAGCGTTTGGAACAAGAACTACATATTCACGGAAATAAATACAGAAATATATTTGCGTCACAAGGTGAACTGTAATACAAACAAAATAAAAATACCAATCAGTAGAACTGGTTGTTGTCAACCAAAAGACAATTTCTTAAAAATAAAGACGGCAACAATGGTAGAAATGAGAAAAGACAGCGATGGCTTGGAAAAGAAATCCTTCGTTGCATTGGACATTAGTCGTAGTTTTATGTGCATGTGAGAGCAAAACCCTGTGCTTATTATAGATAACCCTCTGGATGGACACGCAAAACACACAAATTTAGCAATTTGATTTGTAATCTCTCCTTCGTTTTTTGTGCAGATGAGTATTTGCTTCTTTTGAAAAATAATTTAAAATGTGCTTCATTAGTCATTTCCAATTATTCTCAACCACGGGCGGATTTAAGGGGAGGGGCAAGTGGGATTTGATCCCCACCCCCTCCTCCATTTGAGAATGCCAGTAAGGGTAATAATGGAGGCCAAAAATGATTACACTTGCGCATATTTCACGCATATTGAAAAATAAACCCTGAACGAAGGGAAAATGCACTACAATGGAAATTCAGTGTCCTCTCCTGCCACTTTTTTCTGGCTCTATTACGTCACTTGCCCCCTCCCCCTTATTTCTAGGTCCGGGTCTGCTCTCAACAATATTGCAAGGTACATATATGTATATTCCCGTTCATAGTTCATTAATTTCAATCATACATCATAAGAATGTTATGAACCAGAACCATATCTACCATAGATCAAAACGCCAATGTCCAGCGAAAAATAACTTCCCAAATAGCACCGACAGATTAGATTTAATAACTTATTCGCCGCTCGGAAGTGCATTGGTATCACGTTGGCTGATGATGACATTGCAGCTGTCATGGGTCTGGGTTCAAGTCCGGGATGGTTGTATGTGTACGAGAACCAGAACATGCCAGATTGAGCTTCTAGATTATATCAGTCCTTAGTTTAAATAAAAAACTGTTACAAAACTAATTTTAAAAAAGGTTTTCACAAAACTTTTACTTCAACTTTTGATTTCTAATTTCAGCAATTTCCAAGCAATCAGTATCTTACGACTTAAGTAAAAATAAGTATCTAAATATCTTAAGTGCTTGGGTGTCACAAATGTTTACATACTAAAAATGTAGGCCCTTCCTCGACTAATTTTAAAAACCACTGTTGTAAGTAATTTAAATTATTATTTGCACATATATTCCTAATAAAACAGGTATTTGTTAATATTAATGCAAAGTGCTCGCAACGAAAAAACGTAAAGATCCAATAGAAAACAAATATTCTAATGTATATAACCACCTTCAAAAATTCAGCATTTGCCCGTCTTAAATTTTCAAACGTTTATAATAGATCTGAATTATTCTAAGCAATCTTCATGCACTTGAGACGAATATTAAGAATATTTCGAACGTTACTTAAAAGGGAATCAGCATTAAGAAGATCCTCTGGAAATCCAACCTTGTTCTCATTTTCCTTATGTAACATCCCTTTCCTAGCCATGAGCGCTATATGTAAGCTATTTGTATAAGGTGACCAGACGTCCCGATTTTTAACAATTTGTCCCGCGTCCCGCGGCGTTTTAAAAAAGTCCCGATTTTTGGAAAGAATGCACGACAAGCTAGGGAACGGCGGGAGAACGGGAAGGGAATATACGGTTTTCGGCGGCCATGTGGCTATTTCGCCAGGATATGAGTTTTATATTATTTTTGTTAATTTTATAATGTTAAACTTTAATAATAAGAAATAATTGTTGAGAACTGATTATCGAGAACTGCTTATCAAAGTTCGCATTGTTGATCAGTTGTTAGAATTCGACCACCATTGTTTAGACTTAATGAACAATGACCGTACTGCGTGCTAGTGCTAGTTAAACAAGTGATGTCAACAAATCAGCTATTCAGATAATTTAGGTAAGTAATTTACTTATTTATTTCATAAATACATAAATTTTCTTGAATTTAGCAGACAGTACTTCGTATTATTTATATTTTATAGTGGCGGCAAAAAGTCTAGCGCCGGCCTTGTAAGTGACACTTACGACTTACGTTACGGCAAATTCAGAGGAAAAATAATACAAGTTAGTATTGTTATTATTTAGAAAGAAACATAGGATTAAAATTAAAATAATTTTTAAAATATAGTTACTTTATAACAATCAAATTAATTTAATTTATAAACTAAGAATAAAATATGGTGTCCCGCTTACCAATGGTGACCGCTCATGGTGTCCCGCTTTACCAATGTTAAAATCTGGTCACTTTATATTTGTATAGACTATACCCTAAAATGGACTAACAAATTTATTACATAGTCTGGTTTCAGAAAGATTTGTTTCAGAACCGTTTTTATATTTATTACATTTCATTCCTTTATCTACAGAAAGATAAAAAGGTGTGTTGAGTTTAATAACTTCAATGAGTCGAAAACAACTTTTTAATAAAATAACGCGTTTCTCGCGAAAGCAGGTTAACATTACTTTTATATGTTTATAATGTCTATAAAAGAAGTAACTCAATCTGTATAAATACGAATATGAATAAAAGGATAAATAGGCTTACAAATAAGCCATAAAAATTTGTTATCGTTTCCAAGCTTTTAGTTGCCAGAAAACAAGCTATTAAACTGTTGCCTCTTAAATTGTTCTGTTGCCAGAACACAAACAGAAATTAAGTTTGAAAAATAAAAAAAGTCTACTGTCTTCAATGGAAATGAGGACAACTAATAACTCAGTTTACGACGAATGTTCCAGAAACAAGCCTACATGAAAAACTACTTTGACATGATGATTAGCAGAACAACGTTCATAATGTTTTAGGTGTTTACTAAACTGGTACAAGCTAAAGTGCCAAGAGTAGGGAATTTTACCATTATCTTAACAACAATAAAAAGTAAAGAGAGTTCAGTTTAGTGATTTGAAAAAAAAATAAGAAACCTACTCGGCATTCTATCTGGATCAAAGTGCAAGGGATCGATCCAGATCCAAGGAGTAAATATTTTCAAAGGTGAAATTCTGTGCTAGGATTTGTGGTATATAAGAAAACGAAACAGATGTATAATGTCTTGTAACGGAGCGTCTCATATGGGGCTCGAACCTGGGAACTACATATTACGAGCCTGTCGCGCTACCGACTGAGCCAACCCCGCCCCCTTTGATCTAGAGCAAAAAGCGCTAACCATTCGGCCACCGGGACTGATACTAAAATAGAATGCAGAAAATACGTGGAATTAATTCTAAACAGCGGTTTTATTCCACTCGTGCAGCAAAATTCGTATTCAAGTGATGATGTTCAAAATCAAAATTTTTACGTCCATTTCTTGATAGTTACTCTACCTAATGCCAGGTTCTGTGCAATTCCTCATGCCAACACTTTGCCTTTCACTTTTCGCCTTAAGCCATTAAGTGTCCCAGCTAAGAGCCATGAAAGACAAATGTTAGTTTACCTTGTTCCCTTTATTGATTGTGACTCGTGGTCTCCACGAATAAAAGCCAATAGCTTCTAAACGAGGCCAATAACCACTTCGTTTTTCTACCAACTTCATGACCATAACTGGCCTACTTCAGATCAGGAAGTCTTCAAGCAATACTCCATAGTTTCTCGAGAGTGCGACAGAGAATATTACAGAATTTCTATTTTTATGTCAAATGAGAATGTAACTTCGAAGCTCAACTTCTAAAACATGCATTTAATGAAAAAATTTAACTGAAGATAAACATCATAATCAAATCTATTTTCGATTTTCAACAACATGCGTTCAGTAGCAAAGAGTTGTGGGTTGGGTTGTTTTACTCCTGAGCGGCTCTTTTTCGCACACCATAGGCTAAATGGCCAGGTCACAAGGACCCCGAAGACTCAGAGAAGGTTGGGGAAGGGAACCTACTGGAACAACTGTTGGAAGACAGATGGTAGCCTCCCGTCAAGGCCATCCACAGTGTTCTTTAACGTGCACATTGAGCCACGGCTTAACTCCACACCCAACGGACGGCGTCCTTTCCAAGCCCATCAGTGTCCCCTACTGACTGTGGACAGGGCGGGGAATTTTGCGGAGATAAATCTGAACGCTGACCCAGCTGGGACTTGAACCTGGGAAATACAGATTACGAGCCTGATGCGCTACTGACCGAGCCACCCGCGCCCCAATAGTAAGACATCATAAGAAGTTCCAACAGTGTCTACGATGCGAGACTTTTCTCAGCTAAGTCTCGTAACCGGGTGGTTAGTGCACTTGGCTACTGATTAAAAGGGACCTGCGTTCGAGCCCAGGGTAAGGCATGGAATTTAGTGTTGTCTTTCTACTGAGGTCCACCATCACCACAGACCTTCTACTATGACGTATGAACTGACAGGCTCCTGTCAGACCTCTGTGGCAAGCAGCTGCTTATAGGGGAATTTATTATTACTTTTATTTAAACCCCCCCCCCCCCCCCCATCTTGTCCTAGGTCAGAAACGGGACACTGGTGAGCTATCAGTCGAGTGGAACTTTAAACTATAGTTGCTCTCTGTGTGCAGGGGAGCCATACCGTGGGCACGTTAAAGAACACGCTAGATGGCCTTGACGGGAAGCTACCATCTGTTTCTTAACAGCCCTTTCATCAACTTTCTCTGAGCCCTTACCATTTAACCCACTGTATGTAAAAAAGTGATACAGGTAAAACAAATCCAGCCTCCGAAATTGTTTAAGACTTAAAAAATAAGTATAGATTCAAATCATTTAATAAATGAAAAATCGAGATTTAGATAGATTTTATCGAGATCTTGAAAATTTCTCTCAACCATATTTTTTTTATATAAAAAACGCATTTCGGTTGTTATAGAGCTTCGAAGTTAACTTCCCATTATAAAATATAGCAAAGAATGGTCATATTTCAAAGGCCTCTGAGTGTATATCTTTCATTCATTTTACGAAGCCTATGAAAAACTTGTTCCAACTGAAACGAGGTCTCTGCACGCGCACAAAGACGTTGCCATTCAATCATCGATTATGTTGAGCATCACGTGATCTCGTAACATCTGGTGCGGTCAGGCACACTTTTCCAAAGGGAGGGTGGCAATTCCGCAAAAGAAATTTTACTGTATTTTTAATGCACAAAATATTTTGTCTTTTCGAAAACATGCATTGCTTTCTGTTAGTCTCATACATTGCTAAAAATTATAAATGTTAAAAAAAACATTATGAAAATGTAATATTTGTGATATTAGTTTTCACACTGATTGGTTTGCTTATTAACGACAAAAGGGAGTCATATTCAGCGGTGAATAACTTCTTAAATAAATTTTTTCTTGAATATGACTGAAGATAAATATCTCAAGCAAATTTACCTAGATTTTAAACACTATTATTTAGTATTTAAGGAATTATGGAAGACGAGACATCAGAAACTGATAAATATGTTCATACATTTTATCAAGTTTAAATCTGACGGTTATTGCTTTTGTTCTAAACCGTTTGAATTAATTTTTGAGCTCAACTGATTTAAATGGATTCGCTGCTATTAAAAACTTCAAATTCATTAACTTCTAAATGATAAACGAATAAAAATTGAAAATTTGATACACAGAGTAGATGAATATTATAAGAAATATGAACAATATATTTTTTGGTGTAAGTTCCCAGGGTGGCCAAGTGGTTGACATTCGTAGTTATGGTGCAAATAAGCTTTGGTTTCAGTCTTGGATATGACACGGAATTTTCTTTTGTTGTCTTTCTAGGCGAGTGTTCCCCAAATGTGTTCCGTGAAGTACAAATAACGGGTTCGGAAAAATATTTCATTATAATAAAAAAAAAATCTGAATTTAAATTTTTCGTATATTTGTGAAATGTGATAAATGATGCTCATTTGTTTAATTAGGCAAGTATGAAAAAAATCCAACCATCCGCCTGCCTGATTCGAACTCAGGATCTCGTGGTTACAAGCTTTTATTTTGAACTAAGGCGGGGGCAATTCACACTTGCTCATGCAAGGTTGTGCGATGGTTGTGCTTTGAAGCTTTGCCATGCGATTCTAAGTGTTGGGAGTGCTCTTGCGCTATATATACCGACGAGAACCAAGCTTTTAAAACCCCTTGCAAGTAATATATTTTGGGTTATTCAGATGCTCTGCATCGAAGCTCTGGATGGAAATAACCTCTCCGCCGTAGGCTAACAATTTAATAGGCAACAACTAGATTCTTTACAGTGATATTCATTTGTGTTGATTAGGCAAATGAGAAAAACCTTTCTTAAGAAAATGTAAATTGCCCACCTTAGCCGTCCCGTGGCCGATTGGTTAGCACGCTTGGCTACTGATCTAAGGGACCTGGGTTCGAGCCCCGGATTTAGGCTATGGATGTGTGTGTCGTGTTTCTGCTGAGGTCCTGCCATCCTCTCAGATCTCCTACTGTGGCATATAAACTGACAGGCTCCTGTCAGACCTCTGTGGCAAGCAGCTGCTTGAGGGGGTTATTTATATTTATTATATTTATAGCTCAAATAGTAGAGCATCTGGGGTTGGGTTGTTTTACCTCTGAGCGGTACTTTTTTTGCACACAATGGGCTAAATGGCCAGGTCACAAGGACTCCGAAGGCTTAGAGAAGGTTGGGGGAGGGGACCCACTGGAACAGCTGTTAGGAGACAGATGGTAGCCTCCCGTCAAGGCCATCCGGTGTGTTCTTTAACGTGCACAGGGTATGACACACACGGTTTAACGTCCTATCAGATGGACGGCGGTCTTTTCAAGCCCATCGGTGTCCCCTACTGACCGTTGATAGGGCGGGGAGCTTTGCGGAGATAAGTCTCAACGCTGACCCAGCTGGGACTCGAAAATGGGAACTGCAGATTACGAGTCTGTCGCCCTACCGACTGAGCCACCCCCGTCCCTAGAGCATCTGGGAGTTATCAGAAGATCCCCCAGTACGGGAGGTGGATGGGGGGAGGGGGGGGGTCACACTTGCCTAATTACATGAAATGCAATTTTTGTTTATAAATATATACAATTAAATAATTAAATGTTACTTCGTATCATTGTTTAGCGTTTATTATTATCCTTTCTTATTTATGGTCTACTTTTGTAGCTTCATGTATAAGAATTTTATTAAACGTTCCGCAAAAAATATTTTGAATACGAAGGGATTCTGTAACCAAATTAATTTGGAAAACACTATTCTAGCGAGATCTAGGAAAGTCAGTCGGATGGGACGTTAAAACCTTGGTTGCTTGTGTGATATATACCTTTTGTGACTATACCCTGTGCACATTAAACATGCTGAATGGCCTTGACAGGAGGCTTTCATCTGTCTTCTGAGAGCTGTCCAGTGGGTCCCCTTCCCCCAACCTTCTCCGAGCCTTTGGGGTCCTTGTGACCTGGCCATTTCGCCCACCGTGTACAAAAAAATATACAGCAAAGCAATCCATCCAAAGCCCTACCACTATGCCAGTTAAGGCCGATTTTGCTGATTATCGTAATATCCACAGTGTCAGGCGCGCGGAATTCTCGAAGAATGTTTTATGATCAAATTGAATTGGTTATAATTTTCAAAATGTCAGAGAATTATTGTTTAGTTTCGTGTTTTGCTTCAGACACAATCCTTGCAGCTACAAGATCGCTTCTTTCGGTTAAAAGCTTCCTTCATTGCCGCTTCTAAATTAATAACAATGACCAGTCAATGGAGAGCACTCTTGTTAATTCATAACAATGACCAATTAATTGACAAATGTTTGTTAATTCATAACAATGACCAATTAATGGACAACAATGGATTGTTAATTAATAACAATGACCAGTTAATGGACAACACTGGCTTGTTGATTCATAACAATGACCAGTTAATTGGTAATAGTAGCTTAATTAATAACAATGATCACGTCTCTGCAGTGTCTACATGTGGGTATCAGGTCAAGATTTAGAAAAAATTATGGGGGGAAAGAAACGATTTCCATTGCCGTGAAACATTCCCCTCCCCCCTCGTTTTAGAGCTTTTTAAAATATTACATGAAATATATGCACGAGTTTAATAATTTTTGGGTCCCATTTTCCTTACTGGCATTATCAATGGGGGGGAAGAAACATGACACTCCCACCCCCAGATCCTGACCTCGATGATATCGTATGCATAGATGTTGTACCTACATAATTTTTTTTTTATATAAATATTTATTATTTCATAAAACAAAAGTTTTTTGGTAAGAATTATATATTTTAATAATGGTTAGCGATTTTCTGCCGTCCCATGGCTGAGTGGTTAGCGCGCTTGGCTACTGATCTAAGGGACCTGGGTTCTAGCCCCGGATAAGGCATGTTGTATGTGTTGTTTTTCTGCTGAGGTCCTGCCATCCTCTCAGATCTTCTACTTTGGCAAATAAACTGACAGGCTCCTGTCAGACCTCTGTGGCAAGTAGCTGCTTGAGGGGTTGGGTAGTTTTACCTCTGAGCGGCACTTTTTTTGCACACCGTGGGCTAAATGGCAGGTCACATGGACCCCGAAGGCTTAGAGAAGGTTGGGGGAGGGGACCCACTAGAACAGCTGTTGGGAGACAGATGGTAGCCTCTCGTCAAGGCCATCCAGCGTGTTCTTTAACGTTGGGTTGTTTTACCTGTAAGCGGCACTTTTTTGCACACCATGGGCTAAATGGCCAGGTCACATGGACCCTGAAGGCTTAGAGAAGGTTGGGGGAGGGGACCCACTAGAACAGCTGTTGGGAGACAGATGGTAGCCTCTCGTCAAGGCCATCCAGCGTGTTCTTTAACGTTGGGTTGTTTTACCTCTGAGCGGCACTTTTTTGCACACCATGGGCTAAATGGCCAGGTCACATGGACCCCGAAGGCTTAGAGAAGGTTGGGGGAGGGGACCCACTAGAACAGCTGTTGGGTGACAGATGGTAGCCTCCCGTCAAGGCCATCCAGCGTGTTCTTTAACGTTGGGTTGTTTTACCTCTGAGCGGCACTTTTTTGCACACCGTGGGCTAAATGGCCAGGTCACATGGACCCCGAAAGCTTAGAGAAGGTTGGGGGAGGGGACCTACTAGAACAGCTGTTGGGAGACAGATGGTAGCCTCCAGTCACGGCCATCCAGCGTGTTCTTTAACGTGCACAGGATATGGCTCTCCCCCACACGGGCCACGGCTTAACGTCCCATCCGACGGACGGCGGCCTTTCCAAGCCCATCGGTGTCCCCTACTGACCGTGGGCAGGGCGGGGAATTTTGCGGATATAAATCTCAACGCTGACCCAGCTGGGACTCGAACCTGGGAACTACAGATTACGAGCCTGGCGCGCTACCGACTGAGCCACCCCCGCCCCCTGCTTGAGGTGGTATTTATTTTATTTTTACCAGTGATCACAACATCTGTTGCCACAGTGGAAACTTATTTTTAACTCTTACGTTGCAAACTGGCCTGGAACAATTGCAAGCACACCAGCTGCGATGCCAGATTCATTGCGTAACAACAGTTAAGTAACAAAGCGCTCAAATGGCTAAATTCCAGAATGTTAAACCTTAGGCAACCTTGGAGTTTATCCAGCTAAATATTTTGGTGTTTACCAATGGACCGTAACCGTAAAATGAAACCAATGCAACTCGAACAGTTCTCGATTCAAACTTAATACATGACCTAATGCAGAAGGATTTATAAGTTTCTTTCGATACAGAAGCAGTTTCATCTACTTAACAGTTGAAAGAACGAAAGTTTGAATTTCGAAATGTTCTCGCCTACAATGGAACAATTAGTTATCGTTGCCAGGTTTTGATTCCGTCATCAAATGCTTACGTTTTTCCTTCTCTTTTGGCGACTGTCTAAAAGAGGGTATACAAAATATTACACTATCACGAAAAGGTGTCATCTACAAATTACGTAACGCTCTTTCAGCTGGATTTTAGCTTCCCCCTATGCAACAATTGGCCAGATTCCCACCCACCACGCCTTCTGGGTGAAACGTTGGGTTGTTTTACCTCTGAGCGACACTTTTTTGCACACCATGGGCTAAATGGCCAGGCCACAAGGACCCTGAAGGCTCAGAGAAGGTTGGGGGAGGGGACCCACTGGAACAGCTGTTGGGAGACAGATGGTAGCCTCCCGTCAAGGCCATCCAGCGTGTTCTTTAACGTGCACAGGGTATGTCTCTCCCGCACACGGGGCCACGTCTTAACGTCCCATCCGACGGACGGCGGCCTTTCCAAGCCCATCGGTGTCCCCTACTGACCGTGGGCAGGGCGGGGAATTTTGCGGAGATAAATCTCAACGCTGACCCAGCTGGGACTCGAACCTGGGAACTACAGATTACGAGCCTGGCGCGCTACCGACTGAGCTACCCCCGCCCCAGAGTGGCAGAGTGGATAGCATATTTAGCTACTTAAAAAGGGACCTGGATTCAAGCCCAGGGTAAGGTATGGATGCTTGTTTTTCTGTTGAGGTCTTGTCTTCCTCACAGATCCTGTCTATGTCGCATTAAACTGACAGGCTCCTGTCAGACTTCTGTAATAAGAAGTTGTTTGACGGGGTAATTCATTTTTATGTGATACAAATTTTCGTCTAATTGGATTTTTTATTCAGTTTCAATTTATTTGTGGTAATAGACACATAGAAAATTAAAAAGGATTAATTTGAACAGAATAATATTTAGATCTGACAAACGGAAAAACGAGTTTCAAAACTTGACAAATGGTGAAAAAAAAACAAACAATTTTTCATGTAAAAAACACTTAATTTTCTGAAGAATTTAGAGAAAGATAACTTCAACATAAAAAAATCAAATCTTTCTTTCCACATATAAAATATTTTATAATTTTCCTCTGCAATAATCACTTTGGAATTATTCCGAGTATAACAAAAATGAAAAAGGCTGGCATGTATCTAGAGTTGCGGGTTCGACTCCCGCCGCGTCAGCGATAATTTTTTTTCAGATGTTTTTAACAATTTTTAAAGGCATCTTTTTACCTGCTTTTCGTTTAATATCTAAAAGTCAATATATCGAAAATATAATTCCTCGAAAATCCACTTGTTTCTCCCATTTCGCGGACAATTTCTTAACGTTTCCAAAAACCGCCAAAACAGCCCAATCGGTACAAACTCGCGACACCTTGCCAAGCCAATATTTCGACCTTAAATGAGATGCCAATGTCAACTAAACAAATCGTAACAAAAAAACTTCCTTGTTCTGAAAATGAAAAGCCGCATTCAAAGATAGACTCAGAGACTCAGAGAAGATTGGGGGTTGAGTTGTTTTACCTCTGAGCGGCACTTTTTGCACACCATGGGCTAAATGGCCAGGTCACATGGACCCCGAAGGCTTCGAGAAGGTTGGGGGAGGGGACCCACTGGAACAGCTGTTGGGAGACAGATGGTAGCCTCCCGTCAAGGCATATCCAGCGTGTTCTTTAACGTGCACAGGGTATGGCTCTCCCACACACGGGGCCACGGCTTAACGTCCCATCCGACGGACGGCGGCCTTTCCAAGCCCATCGGTCCCCTACTGACCGTGGGCAGGGCGGGGAATTTTGAGGAGATAAATCTCAACGCTGACCCAGCTGGGACTCGAACCTGGGAACTACAGATTACGAGCCTAGCGCGCTACCGACTGAGCCACCCCCGCCCCGAAGATTGGGGGATGGGACCCACTGAAACAACTGTTGGGAGACAGATGGTATCCTCCCGTCAAGGCCATCCAGCGTATTATTTAACGTGCACAGGGTATAGCTCTCCCGCACAAGGGGTCACGGCTTAACGTCTCATCCGAGGGACGGCGGCCTTTCCAATCCCATTGGTGTCTCCTACTGACCGTGGGCAGGGCGGGGAGTTTTTGTGGAGTTAAATCTCAACACTGGCCCAGCTGGGACTCGAACCTGGGAACTACATATTATGAGCCTGGCGCGCTGCCATCGACTAAACCATCCCCGCCCTCTAAAGCGTTATGGAAGCTGGAATATATGACAACAGACTCCTAATATTTTTCGCCTTCTTCCTAATCTTCCCAATATTTTTCCTAAATTCCGCCTAATCTTCCTAAATATTTTTCGCCAGATCTTCAGTTTATCTCAAGTAAAATTTTTTTCATAAAAAAAATATATTTTCAAAGTTGCGGTGGAAAAAAAGTAAGATGGCGGCTGAAGACCCGATACTGCAGTTCTGCCCCCCGCCCTGCCCACGGTCAGTAGGGAACACCGATGGGCTTGGAAAGGCCGCCGTCCGTAGGATGGGACTTAAAGCCGTGGCCCCGTGTGCGGGAGAGCCATACCCTGTACACGTTAAAGAACACGCTGGATGGCCTTGACGGGAGGCTACCATCTGTCTCCCAACAGCTATTCCAGTGGATCCCCTTCCCCGACCTTTTCTGAGCGTTCGGGGACCTTGTGATCTGGCCATTTAGCCCATGGTGTGCAAAAAAGTGCCGCTCAGAAGTAAAACACCCCAACATTTACATCTCTAACGCAAATTTTTCTAATCTGAGCTGTAATAAATTCTACGGAATATTTTCCACCGATAGCTTGTTGCCTTTGATTTGGATCATCTGTTTCATAAACCTACTTGGGATCATCACGATGAATCATTCAAACGAGTGATTCACGCTGCAGCAAGTCGGTACTGCCAGCCAATAGCATTCAAGCAGAGTTTGCCGATACTATTTCAAATCATACTTTACTCACAAAGGAACACTAAACTAATAAATCAAAAAACACACTCTTCTGGCTGAAATCACACGTTAACTCGGACTCAAAACTGTTCTTAATCTTTCCCATATCCCCCCATTCAGGAATCTCACAGAAAAAGTGCAAAATATTATACAATATTAGTTTATGTATATAAATAAGCTTGCTTCTTACCTGATTCCGAGGTCTAGAGGAGGTTTATATCTAAAAGGCGAAGGTGGCCTATCCTTAAAAAGTGTGGAAGAGATAGTAAGGTAAGCTCCTTTATTCATAGAGTTGATTTCCAGAGCGCCAAGGGGTGAAACTGCGAGGAAAAGCATCGGAGCACCCCTTAAAAACGGACAAAGCGTGCTGTTCACGTGATATAGCGAGCGTCATTCGCTGCTGCTCTCGGAGCTGCTGCATTGGAGCGCACGCTGATTGGTCGACGAGGGGTTGTCACGCTCGTGCTCTGTTTCCATGTTGCCGGGGCTGCCCAGCATTTTCTCCAGCCAACGCGATGCTCATGCATTTGCTTGTAGCAGGTGAACGTCATCTGCAGGGTTGTCAAAGCACATTTCTGATGCCGAGTTTCTCTTGGGCATCGCCTGAGATGATTCATAACGGGGATTGTTGTTTACTCGTGAGTTCTTGAGTTAAATTGAACTCTTAATTAATTTCTGGGTTTTCAATTGGCTGAGATTAACAGACGAATAGGTATTGCTGCCGGGACTTTTAAGAATCTATGGAGATTGTGGAGAAATAGGCGTATACGCCTAAAGACTAAAATTAGACTGTATAATAGTTTGGTTCTTTCTAGGGTTAGTTATGGTAGTGAAACTTGGACGCTATGTAAACAAGATAGCAGGAAACTAGATGTTTTTGATTCCAGATGCTTACGCAGTATCTTGGGCATTAGGTGGTTCAACTTTGTAACTAATGATGAGGTTAGGCAAAGGAGTTTGCAACCTCCTTTAAGCAGCATATTGTGCAGAGAGAGACTCCGTTGGTTTGGCCATGTTGCCCGTATGAATAATTATAGATTGGCGAATAGGGTTATGAACAGTGTGCCTAAAGGCCTCAGAAGGAGGGGGAGACCTAGGATGCGGTGGGCAGACAATGTCAAACAGGACCTTGTTAGAATTGGTGTGCAGTGGCCGGATGCAGCAGATGTAGCTCAGGACAGATATGCTTGGAGAATTAAACTGCGTGGTCTGGTTGGACCTCCGTAGCCCATGGCTGTTTGAGGATGATGATGATGCATTGACGTTTTTAGAGATGAGACGATGGAAAATTATGTAAATAAAAAAATAAAATAAATAAATACCCCCTCAAGCAGCTGCTTGCCACAGAGGTCTGACAGGAGCCTGTCAGTTTATATGCCATAGTAGAAAGTCTGTGAGGATGGCAGGACTTCAGCAGAAAAACGACACATAATCCATGCCTTACCCGGGGTTCGAACCCAAGTCCCTTAGATCAGTGGCCAAGCGCGCTAACCACTCGGTCACGGGATGGAAGGAAATTGATTTTTCCTTGAATTAAAGGTAATGGACTGAAAAATAGAAAAAATATCAAATTCGAAGATCCGTCATTTCTACAATAAGCATTTTTTACACAAAAATATGCCCAGATATTTTAAAATCTCATTCAAATCTAATAAAAATCTCGATTTTCAACAATATTCGTTGAATATTTAAAGAGCTATGGAAGCTTGAATATTTAATAGCAGCAAAGTCAGGCCTAAGAAATTTATGCAAAACTGATAATTATTAAAAGAACTATTTGAAGACAATTCTAAAACATGCACTTATGTTTTTTATTAAATAGTTTGAAATAATATTTTTTTTAAAAAAGATTCGATTAAATTTTGAGGTAAATACTTGTGATTAACATCGCTATCGTTCAATATCCAAACTTCTCTAACTCTTTAAGTGCTGCACGGATTAATATCCGTGTGTATATATATATCAATATCAAAAATCGAAATTTACAGAGATTTTAATCAGATTTTAGTCCTATTTTCTTGAAAAATGCTTATTGTACAAATTACGAACTTCAAATTTGATTCTCCATTCATTTAACATGGGAATGTTTCCATTTTCCTGTCAATTACCTGTCATCATCATCATCATCATCCTCAAGCAGCCATGGGCTACGGAGGTCCAACCAGACCGTTCAATTTAGTTCTCCAAGCAAGTCTATCCTGAGCTACATCTACTGCATCTGGCCACTGCACACCAATTCTAACAAGGTCCTGTTTGACATTGTCTGCCCACCACATCCTAGGTCTCCCCTTCTTTCTGAGGCCTTTAGGCACACTGTTCATAACCCTATTCGCCAATCTATAATTATTCATACGGGCAACATGGCCAAACCAACGGAGTCTCTCTCTGCACAATATGCTGCTTAAAGGAGGTTGCAAACTCCTTTGCCTAATCTCATCATTAGTTACAAAGTTGAACCACCTAATGCCCAAGATACTGCGTAAGCATCTGGAATCAAAAGCATCTAGTTTCCTGTTATCTTGTTTATAAAGTGTCCAAGTTTCACTACCATAACTAACCCTAGAAAGAACCAAACTATTATACAGTCTAATTTTAGTCTTTAGGTGTATACGCCTATTTTTCCACAATCTCCATAGATTCTTAAAAGTCCCGGCAGCAATACCTATTCGTCTGTTAATCTCATGCCGCACATCACCAGTATCAGTTACATAGCTCCCAAGGTAATTAAACTGTGACACCTGCTCAAGACTGCAACCATTCAGATTAACTGAATCACAACCTGCCTGACCAATTTTCATCACTTTAGTTTTCTCTCTGTTTATAACCAAACCTACTCTACTACCAGTCTCATCAACAGCTCGAATGAAAGAGTTCATCTCATCAACATCATTTGCCAAAAGGGCTAAATCATCAGCATAATCTAAATCAGAAATTTTCGTATCTCCAGCCCATTTAAGGCCAAAATCTTTTCCTCGAAGCGAATTTCGCATAACGTAATCAATAATCAAACTAAAGAGAAAAGGAGACAAAATGCAACCTTGTCGAACACCAGACGTAATGCTAAACCAATTGCTACAAGACTTACCAACTCTCACACATGACTCAGTGTTATTATAGAGAGCTTTCATTATGTTAACTAACTTGTCTGGTATACCATATGATCTCACAATCAACCACAAATTATGACGATCAACAGAGTCGAAAGCCTTTTTGAAATCAACAAAGCTAGCAACCAAAGGTTTCTGAAACTCTAAACATTTCTCAAGAATCTGCCTAAGTGAAAATATCTGATCTACACATCCCCTACCACTTCTGAATCCACATTGCTCATCACGCAATTGCCTGTCGACCAGATTCTTAATTCTATTAAGCACAATCATGGAAAGAACTTTACCTGGAACAGAGAGTAAGCTGATACCCCTATAGTTATCACAAGAACTGCGATCACCTTTTTTGAAAATAGGGATAATAATAGCTCTGGTAAAATCTTTAGGAACCATGCCTTTATCATAAAAGTTATTCAAAATTTCAGTCATCCAAGTGGTAACCGAAACATTCCCAGCTCTGAGCATTTCTGTAGTAATTTCATCTACCCCTGGGGATTTATGAAGTTTAAGTTTAGAGATAGCCAAACTAACTTCAGATTGTGTTATAGGGCCAACATTAAAGCTGCCAATGCATCTATCATCATTACAAACAATGGGAGTAGAACTAACCACATTGTTTAGAACATCACTGAAATGCTCAGTCCACCTAGCCATGACAGAATCCTCACCTTCTATAACCTTACCTTGTTTATCCTTCAATCCCTGTATGCCTGTCCGTTTTCTACCACATAAAACATTAACTATCTGGTACAGCTCTCTGCTGTTGTGCTGCCTAACTGCTTCCTCAGCTTTGTCAGCCAAGCTATCAAGCCAAAGATTTTTATCAGTAGCTAACTGATCCTTTACACGTTTATTAAGCTCTCTGTAATCTTTTCTATTAGGACTAGTAGGGTACTGATTAAGGACATTCCTGCAGTTCCTTCTTTCAGAAATAAGCTCAATTGCCTTATCACTTAAATAATTATGCCTCCTCTGCTCCTTTTTTCCTAAAAGAGTACTGTTAGTTTCCAAAAAAGTCTGTTTAAAATGGCCCCATTCTTCCTCAAATTCAGTATTAAGCAAACCATGACTGTCATAATGACTAAGTAACCTATCATGGTAAGCTTTAGCAATAACTGGGTCTTTCAGAGCTTCAGTATTAAAGGTAAATTTTTTAACCCTAGCACAACACTTTTTAAGTTTAAGTTGCAAGACACTTTTAACAAGGTAATGGTCAGATCCAATTTCAGCTCCCCTATATGCCCTGGTATTTCTAACAGAACTAGCCCATTTGCTGTTAATTAATATATAATCAATCATATTCCTATGCAGCCCATCAGGTGAAACCCACGTGTATTTATGTATGTCGCGGTGTTTGTAATATGTGTTAGTTATTCTGAAACCATTGAGTTTACTTACCTGTAGGAGACGTTGCCCATTGCCATTGCAGCTACCAATACCAAAAGGGCCTATCACCCCTCCCCAAAGATCAGAGTCAGTACCAACTTTGGCATTGAAGTCACCAAGAACAAGGGTAATATCTCCTTTCTTGACAGAATTCAAAATATCCTGAAGTTGTCCGTAAAACCTATCCTTCTCATCCTCATCAGCATCCTCAGTGGGGGCATAACAGCAGATAACATTCAAGTCTTTAATGCTTGTCTGAAATTTTGCTGTAAGAAACCTTTCATTAATGCACTCATATCCTAGAAGAGCATCACTAGCATGTCTGCTGAGCAGCAGACCCACGCCTTGGCGATGCTTTCCATCCTCCCTCCCTGTAAAGAGAAATTTAAAGTTATTTTTAAGTATCTCACCTTTACCTGTCCATCTGGTCTCTTGCAAGCCTAGAATATCTAGGTTATAGCGCTGGAATTCCTGCATGAGGACATCAAGAGAATAATCTCTATATAATGTCCTCACGTTCCACGTTCCTGCAGAGAGAAAATGATTAGTAAGATTTTTAAAGAAATTAGGTTTATTGAGATTGGTAGGGCCAACAATATCAAACAGCCCCCTGATCGCAGGCATGGGGCAAAGACCCGTTCCTCCTCCGCTAAAGGCTGAAGTCACCGATGCTGGTAGGAACTTCAGGCACCACCTTTTCAAGTGGACTTTTTCAAGAGCCATATGGCCTGCCTGAGACGCATTACTCCAGTTTAGGCTTGACGATGCCCAACTAGCTAAGTAAGGTTCAGGTACCTGCGATGGCCTCTGATTAGGATTATCCACCAGCTGATATAAGGTATCCCATGCCTCTGTTCACTTAGAGCTGGCAACCCAGAAGCAAACAGAAAACACAGCGGCAGACTCTCCCTCAACAGAGGCCCACCAGTGCAGCAAGCCCAGGATCCATAATCAAACTCAAATCCATAAACAAGTCCAGTCTGGTAGGTATAAATGGTCAGCACCAGGACCCTGTGAAGTTGACCACTGCTCAGCAGGGTTGAAAAAAAGAAAAAAGTGGCCATAGATGACCAGATCAGCAGGCCATACTACCTGTACTTTTCTTCATTCAATGCGCACAAACTGTTTTTTTTTTTTTCCAAAACGTGATATAGAAGGGAAGTTCAGTTTTAAAAATTACATGTGACAGCAGTTGAGGTAAGTTATGATTGGCTCTCCTGCACACGGGGAAATGGTTTAACATCCCAACCAAAGGACGGTGGCCTTTCTAAGACCATCTGTCTCCCCTATTTCGTCAAATACGAAGAGTATTTTACAGAAATAATCATCAATATAGTGATTGTGGGGATAGGTTGAATTGTTTTACCTCTGAGAGGCACTTTTTTTGCACACAATGTGCAAAATGGCCAGGTCACAAGGGCTGGGTAGGAGACAGACCCACCCGTTAGGAGACAGATGGAAGCCTTCCGTCAAGGCCATACAGCGTGTTCTTTGAAGTGCACTGGGAATAACTCTCCTGCACCCAGGTCAATGGGTGATTCCAATTGAGATTCCTGAACAGAGGTAACAATCTCAGAAAAGATCATCCTCAAAGAAATATATTTTCGATAGAGATTCCTCAGCAGAGGTAAGAATCAGAAAATGGTATTCCATGGAGTAGAATGCTTCCAATTAAGATTCCTCAGTAGAGGTAAGAATCTCAGAAGATGCCACCCTCAAAGCACTGCATTTCCGATGGAGATTCCTCAGTAGAGGTAAGAATAAAGGAAATGGATTTCAACAGAGCAGAATGCTTCCAGCTGAGATTCCTCAGAAGAAGTAAGAATCTCAGAAGATGCCACCCTCAAAACACTACATTTCCGATGGAGATTCCTCAGCAGACACAAGAATCGGAAAACGGATCACGCCCAGAGTAAAATACTTCGAATGTCAATTCCTCAGAAGAGTTAGTAATCAGAGAATGGATTTTTCGCAGCAGAATGCTTCCAATGGTGATTCCTCAGCAGAGATAAGAATCAGAAAATGGTATTCCACGGAGTAGAATGATTCCAATTGAGATTCCTGAACAAAGGTAACAATCTCAGAAAAGATCATCCTCGAAGCAATATATTTCCGATAGAGATTCCTCAGCAGAGATAAGAATCAGAAAATGGTATTCCATGGAGTATAATGCTTCCAATTAAGATTCCTCAGTAGAGGTAAGAATCTCAGAAGATGCCACCCTCAAAGCACTATATTTGCGATGGAGATTCCTCAGTAGAGGTAAGAATAAGAAAATGGATTTCAACAGAGCAGAATGCTTCCAGTTGATATTCCTCAGAAGATACCACCCTCATAACACTACATTTCCGATGGAGATTCCTCAACGGACACAAGAATCAGAAAAGAGATCACATTCAGAATAAAATACTTCGAATGTCAATTCCTCAAAAGAGTTAGTAATCAGAGAATGGATTTTTCGCAGCAGAATGCTTCCAATAGTGATTCCTCGGCAGAGGTAAGAATCAGAAAATGGTATTCCACAGAACAGAATGCTTGCAGTCGAGATTCCTCAGCAGAGGTAAGATTCCGAAAATGGATTTCCACAGAGCAAAATATTTACAATTACGATTCCTCAGCTGAGGTCAGAATCTCAGAAGAGATCACACTCGAAGCATTACATTTCCGATGGAGATTCTTCAGAAGAGGTAAGAATCAGAAAAGAGATCACCCTGAAAGCAAAATACTTCCAATGGCAATTCCTCAGAATGGTTAAGAATCAAAGAATGGATTTTCCCAGAGCAGAAAGCTTCTGATGAAGATTTCTCAGCAGAGATAAGAATCAGAAAAGAGATCAAAGAGGTGAATGTTTATAATTGAGATTCCTCAGCAGAGGTCAGAATCTCGGAAGAGATCACTCTGAAAGCGTTATATTTCCGATGGAGATTCCTCAGTAGTGATAAAAATCTCAAAAGATTTCACCCTCAGAGAACAACATTTATGGTGAGGATTCCTCAGCAGAAATAGGAATCAAAGAACACAACGCCATAGAACAGGTATCTGCTGGTGTAGAACAACTACCTCACTCAGCAGAGGGAACCGTCACAAAAGATATCGCCATGTAAAAGAACACTATCATTTAAGAATCCACGGCTGGATAAGTATTTAGGAAGATATTCTTACAAACTAAAGTCCAATGATGGTGAATCCTCAACAGAGAAGAATCAGAGAAGATATCTTCCTAGAACCCAATGATAATCAATCTTTAGGAGATGAACGCTAACGACTGATTCACATATAACAATAGATTATATTACAAATCACGTAGAGAAGACCGCTACTGGTGGCGAATTCTCAGCACAGGAATTGCCACTGAAGAGATCACAGGGAGAAGATCACTACAGGTGGCGAATTCTCAGCACAGGAATTGCCATTGAAGATATCACAGGGAGAAGATCGCCACTGATGGCGAATTCTCAGAAAAGGGATGGTCACTGAAGAGATCACAGGGAGAAGATCACTACATGTGGCGAATTCTCTGCACATGAATGGTCACTGAAGAGATCACAGAGAGATCACTACAGGTGGTGAATTCTCAGCACAGGAATGGTCACTGAAGAGATCACAGGGAGAAGATCAGTACAGGTGGCGAATTCTTAGCCCAGTTATGATCACTGAAGATCGCTACAAATGGGAATTCTCAGCATAGGAATGGTCCCTAAAGAGATCACAGGGAGAAGATCACTACAGGTGGCGAATTCTTAGCCCAGGAATGATCACTGAAGATCGCTACAAGTGGGAATTCTCACCATAGAAATGGTCCCTAAATAGATCACAGGGAGAAGATCGCTACCTGTGGCGAATTCTCAGCACAGGAATGATCACTGAAGATCACTACAAGTGGGAATTCTCACCATAGAAATGGTCCCTAAATAGATCACAGGGAGAAGATCGCTACCTGTGACGAATTCTCAGCATAGGAATGGTCCCTAAACAGATCACAGGGAGAAGATCGCTACCTGTGGCGAATTCTCAGCACAGGAATGGTCACTGAAGAGATCACAGGGAGAAGATCGCTACCTGTGGCGAATTCTCAGCACAGGAATGGTCACTGAAGAGATCACAGGGAGAAGATCGCTACCTGTGGCGAATTCTCAGCACAGGAATGATCACTGAAGATCACTACAAGTGGGAATTCTCAGCATAGAAATGGTCCCTAAATAGATCACAGGGAGAAGATCGCTACCTGTGACGAATTCTCAGCATAGGAATGGTCCCTAAATAGATCACAGGGAGAAGATCGCTACCTGTGGCGAATTCTCAGCACAGGATTGGTCACTGAAGAGATCACAGGGAGAAGATCACTACAACTGGCAAATTCTTAGCACAGGAATGGTCACTGAAGAGATCACAGGGAGAAGATCGCTACCTGTGGCGAATTCTCAGCAGAGGAATGGTCACTGAAGAGATCACAGGGAGAAGATCACTACAACTGGCAAATTCTTAGCACAGGAATGGTCACTGAAGAGATCACAGAGAAAAGATCGCTACCTGTGGCGAATTCTCAGCAGAGGAATGGTCACTGAAGAGATCACAGGGAGAAGATCACTACAACTGGCAAATTCTTAGCACAGGAATGGTCACTGAAGAGATCACAGAGAAAAGATCGCTACCTGTGGCGAATTCTCAGCAGAGGAATGGTCACTGAAGAGATCACAGGGAGAAGATCACTACAACTGGCAAATTCTTAGCACAGGAATGGTCACTGAAGAGATCACAGAGAAAAGATCGCTACCTGTGGCGAATTCTCAGCAGAGGAATGGTCACTGAAGAGATCACAGGGAGAAGATCGCTACCTGTGGCGAATTTTCAGCAAAGAAAGAGTAACGGAAGAGATCACAGAAGAGATCGCTGCTGGTGGCAAATTATCAGCAGAGGAAAGGTGATAGAAGAGATCAAAATGCAGCATTGCACCATGGAAAAATCTTCAGCAGAAGAAAGGGTCCAGAAATGAGCGCAAAAAGGCAAATCACCAAACAACATATTCTAAGAATAACAATCACAAAAGAGATTGCCATAGAGCAGACACCGTAGTACAGGTGACAAATCCTCAGCAGAGGGAAGGTCTGTAGATGCGGTCACTACAGCAGATCACTATCGGAGCAAATACTGAACAGAGGAAATTATGATCAAAAATAAAAACTAGGCAGAGCACTTAGCAATGATGTATACACAGCAGATTAGGCAAGATTACCTTCTACAATGAATGCACCGGGAACAAGAAAATCTGAAAATATTCTTATTGAATTTAACGTAAAAAGCAGTGATTTAATATTCTTTATCCGTGTGAAAGAAAGGTTATTTTGCTTATAGCCATGAAAAATCGGTTTCAAATGTTCTTATCTTTCTTATAAGGTTCAACCTATGCTTAAAAATATCATCCTCTCTTTATTAACTTTGGAGGCGGAGATCGGCTCATTAGTCATTTATATCATACCGAGTTGGGTTGTTTTACCTCTGAGCGGCACTTTTTTGCACACCATGGGCTAAATGGCCAGGTCCCATGGACCCCGAAGGCTCAGAGAAGGTTGGGGGAGGGGACCCACTGGAACAGCTGTTGGGAGACGGATGGTAGCCTCCCGTCAAGGCCATCCAGCGTGTTCTTTAACGTGCGCAGGGTATGGCTCTCCCGCACACGGGGCCACGGCTTAACGTCCCATCCGACGGACGGCGGCCTTTCCAAGCCCATCGGTGTCCCCTACTGACCGTGGGCAGGGCGGGGAATTTTGCGGAGATAAATCTCAACGCTGACCCAGCTGGGACTCGAACCTGGGAACTACAGATTACGAGCCTGGCGCGCTACCGACTGAGCCACCCCCGCCACATATCTTACCGAACCCGGACAGTTGAGGACACTAAGAGAATAATTAATTTCTTTGATATATGGGTTTACTGATTTAGCTTCTGTCACTTAAAATCTAATTACACTGGTTTCCATAAATTAAGGAAAATCCCTGTTTTAAGTCAATGGGAAGCTAACGTCAAAGCTCTATAACTTATAAAATAAGTTTTTTTTTGTTTTGAAAAATGTGATTGCAGATAAAGATCTCAATCAAATAAATCAATATCTCGATTTTCAACAATATTCGTTCAGTATTTAATGAGTTATGGAAGTTTGAATATTTACCGATGACAATGCCAGTCACCAAAATTGACTTCAGAAGTTAATTAAAACTTAGTAATAAGTATTGTATCAAAGTGTTTAATAAAATAAGTGTGTATTTTAGAACTTTGTGTAAAGAATTCTTTCACTATTCTTCAGTTTTGTATTTTCTTACGACTGGCATTGTTTGTTGTTAAATATTCAAACTTCCATAACTCATTAAATATTGAACGAATATTGTTGAAAATGGAGATATTGATTTATTTGATTGAGATCTTTATCTGCAATCACATTTTTCAAAACTAAAACTTATTTTAGAAGTTATAGAGCTTTGACGTTAGCTTCTGTTCTTTAATTTATGGAAATCAGTGTAGTAGAGACTACTTTTCTTTAAAAACTTTCGCAATTTTCAAATATTCTTGAATATTTTAATTCAGTGTACAGAGATGGTCCTGGCGAGACTCGTAATCTGTAGTTCCCAGGTTCGAGTCCCAGCTGGGCCAGCATTGAGATTTATCTCCACAAAACTCCCCACCCTACCCACGGTCAGTTGGGGACACCAATGGGTTTGGAAAGGCCACCGTCCGTCGGATGGGACGTTAAGCCGTGGCCCCGTGTGCGGGAGAGCCATACCCTGTGCACGTTAAAGAACACAGTGGATGACCTTGACGGGAGGCTACCATCTGTCTCCCAACAGCTGTTCCAGTGGGTCCCCTCCTCCAACCTTCTCTGGGACTTCGGGGTCCTTGTGACTTGTCCATTTAGCCCATTGTGTGAAAAAAAGTGCCGCTCAGAAATAAAACAATTCAAACCATTGTGTAAAAAGAACTACTGTTGAAATGTAGTACAACGCACCCGTTCCACCCCCCTACTCTGAGACTTTGGGTTCTTGTGACTTCGCCATTTATACCACTGTATGCAAAAAAAAAATACTGTTAGTCAGTTGAATCTCGAAGAATTGAAGCGAAGAATTGAAACAAAATAATGAAACTGTAGATAAAAAAAATGGCATTGTGTGCTTACAGAATCTTCGGCTTTGCATCATGAAAATTCATCGTCAGTTGTCATGGCAACGACATCTTTTAAGTGGATTTTAGTGCATCGTCTCTGATCATGACCGCAGCCTCTTCTTCAGTCCATTAGGACGTCAGTTGATGCATCTTAATCGTATTTGGACTAGAATTAGTTGGGGTTAGTGGAAAGGATGCTTAAGGACAACGGAAGAAGATTTATTTGTGTTTAATTAAAGTGGATTTAATGTGTGTAACTGTAAGAGAGAATGTAGTACGTTGTAAATGATGTGGAGTACACTGTAAGTAAAGAAAGGTTAATTGAGTAACAATTTTGAACCGAACACGGTTGGGTTGTTTTACCTCTGAACGGCACTTTTTTGCACACCATGGTCTAAATGGCCAGGTCTCAAGGATCCTGAAGGCTCAGTGAAGGTTGGGGGAGGGGACCCACTGGAACAGCTGTTGGGAGACAGATGGTAGCCTCCCGTCAAGGCCATCCAGCGTGTTCTTTAACGTGCACAGGGTATGGCTCTCCAGCACACGGGACCACGACTTAACGTCCCATTCGACGGACGGCGGTCTTTCCAAGCCCATCGGTGTCCCCTACTGACCGTGGGCAGTGGGAGAGTTTGAACCTGGGAACTGCAGATTACGAGTCTGGCGCGCTACGGACTGAGCCAACCCCGCCCATGGAACAGTTGAGATTCTACCTTAGGAACTTTAGGATTCTATCTTAGGAACGGCAGCTTACGAGTATAGCATGCTGCTAGCTTAAATAACCTCCGCTACCTGGCATGTCGGGGAATCGAACCTGGAAACTGCAGAATACGAGCCTCGAGAGTTATCGCCTCCATTCACGATTTCAACAAAGACCCTATTCACGATTTGTGATCTGTCAGGAGCATAAACGCTTCCTCAAGTGAGACTTGGAGCAAAGATGCATTCAGGGTTGGGTTGTTTTACCTCTGAGCGGCACTTTTTTGCACACCACGGGCTAAATGGCCAGGTCGCATTAACCCTGAAGGCTCAGGGGAGGTTGGGGGAGGAGACCCACTGGAACAGCTGTTGGGAGACAGATGGTAGCCTCCCATCAAGGCCATCCAGCATGTTCTTTAAAGTGCACAGGGTATGTCTCTCCCGCACACGGGGCCACGCCTTAACGTCCCATCCGACGGACGGCGGCCTTTTCAAGTCCATCGGTGTCCCCTACTGACCTTGGGCAAGGCGGGGAGTTTTGTGGAGATAAATCTCAACGCTGACCCAGCTGGTACTCGAACCTGGGAACTGCAGATTACGAGCCTGGCGCGATACCGACTAAGCCACCCCCGCCCCCGGGATGCATTCAGAAAATATTTCTGAATGGAGAATATAATTAAAAACTAATTAAATGGGAATGATAAGAAATGCTTCCATATGGGTACTGATAATAAAACACGCAAATAATTTTTATTTGCAATAACTCTGGATATTTCTTGACATCCCAAGTAAGAATCGCTTTTGGATTATTCTGTGGTTTTCACTGCAAAGCAGTAGGTACCAGTGTGCTTTCAGAATTTCTAAAGGACCATCCGTCAGCTTTGAATTACAGATCGTCTTGTCATGTGATATCGCCAGCTGTTAGATTTCCGTGCACTTTGTAACGTAGTCTGGCGCTGTGACGCTCAAGACCTGCATCAAAAATATCGATGGCATTTGGAGGCAAAACAACGTGGGCAATGTCTTAAGTGCAGAAATGAAGAATTGAAAGGGCAGAGGGAAGGAAGTAACTGGGTCGAACCGGAATGTGATACTAGCAAAGTATATTTTTTACCATCTTAATGGCCCCCGCCCTGCCAGCAGAAAGTAGAGGGACACCGATTAGCTAGGGGGGCGGAGGGCGGCTCAGTCGGTAGCGCGCCAGGCTCGTAATATGTACTTCCCAAGTTCGAATTCCAGCTGGGATTTATCTCCGCAAAATTCCCCGCCCGCCCACGGTCAGTAGGAGACACCGATGGGCTTGGAAAGGCCGCCGTCCGTCGGATGGGACGTTAAGCCGTGGCACTGTGCGGGAGAGCCATACCTTGTGCACGTTAAAGAACACGCTGGATGACCTTGACGGGAGGCTACCATCTGTCTCCCAACAGCTGTTCCAGTGGGTCCCCTCCCCCAACCTTCTTTGAGCCTTCGGGGTCCATGTGACCTGGCCATTTAGCCCATGGTGTGCAAAAAAGTGCCGCTCAGAGGTAAAACAACCTACCCAACAGCTGTCTGTAGGTATCCTCCTCCAACCTTCTCTGAGCCTTCGGCGTCTTTGTTACCTGGCCATTTAGCCCACTGTATGCAAAAAAGTGCCACTCAGAGGTAAAACAACCCAACCCAGTTCGAGTCCCGTCCTGTGCCAGCGTTGAGATTTATCTCCCGCCTTGTTTACGGTCAGAAAGAAATGTCGATTGGAAAGATTGCCGTCCGTCGAATGAAGATGTAAAGCCGTTGCCCCGTGTGAAGGAGAGCCATACTTTATGCACGTTAAAGAACAAGGCTACTGTTCAAAAGGACCTGGGTTCGAGCTCCCGGTAAGGCATGGATGTTTGTGTTGTCTTTCTGCTGAAGTCCCGCCATCCTCACAGACCTAATATTTTGGCGTATAAACTGACAGGCTTCTGCCAGACCTCTGTGGCAAGCTGTTGCTTGAGGAGGTATTTTTTAAGAACACACTGGATGGCCTTGAGGGAGGCTACCATCTATTTTCTAACAGATGTCCAGTGGGTCCCCTTCCCCCCCCCCCCCCCCCCCAGTTTTCTCTGAGCACTTGTGGTCCTTGTGATCTGACCATTTAGCCCATTGTGAGTGCAAAACTGCAGCTGAAAGGTTAAAAAACACATTCTATTCTAATAAAATCTTGTGAAATAAATCTCGTTCGAAGTTTAGTTTTTTAGTGTCCCACTGAGTAATTTAAAACTTGATATTAATATTTGTAGAATTTGAAAATCTGTTAATGTATTAGACGACATCAAAAATATATCTTTAAAATATTTAAATTTCTTCTGAACATTTTTTTTTCTTTAATTTACAATAAATTAATTCTATAATAGATGATATTTTAGAATTTTGATTCAAATAACTTAATTATTTCTAATCATATTGTACGTCTTGTAACGAATGCTTGAAAATGACTCTGATTTCAAAATAACATAATTAATAGGAAAAAAAAATAGAATGAAAATCAGATATCCATATTTCGTGGTATTAAAGTAGTTTGAAGTGAAAAAGCAGGTAGCATCAGTTGCAGATTCGCAGAAGTGAAAAAACCAGGTCTTCAGCATTCTGCAGAAAGATGACTGTAATCTTGCATCATCCACTCCGCCATGGCCGCCGAGCACTGTAAGAGAGTATGGCACAGGCAACACCCTGAAGTCACTGCTAGGCGATGGCCGAGCTGGTGGGCGTTTCCATAGCAACGGATCAGCCTTGTCACTACCTTGGCGACCTCGTTGCATCGCTAGCGAAATCCAACAGAACGCCAGCAGCATCACTTCCAACATCCTCTCTGTGGCTGGAGAGCAAATCTTTGATTTCAGCAGTTGGACATCTTGTTTTAAAATGCATTCGTCTACCAACGAAATTTTGCTTCATTCGAAGAAAAAGGATATCTCTCTTTACTTTTGAAGAAAAAAGGATATCTCTCTTTACTCTTTTCTGCCTTTTTTTGTTTTAAGTTTTTGAGTAATAATGATCAATAGTATCTCTTTTTTACATCGGTTGGTGCACAGTGATTTTAATTTTAGTTTTTTTAAATTCTTGGTATAGGGTAAGACAAGAATTATCTAATTTAAATGTTAGCATAATGAAAGCTCTCTATAATAATACTGAGTCGTGTGTGAGAGTTGGTAAGGTTTGAAGCAATTGGTTTAGCATTACTTCTAGTGTTCACCAAGGGTACATTTTGTCTCCTTTTCTCTTTAATTTGGTTATTGATTATGTTACACAAAATTCTTTGCAAGGGAAAGATTTTGGCCTTAAATGGTCTAGAGATACGAAAATTTCTGATTTAGATTATGCAGATGATTTAGCCCTTTTGGCAAATGATGTTGATGAGATGAACTCTTTCATTGGAGCTGTTGATGAAATTGGTAGTAGAGTAGGTTTGGTTATAAACAGAGAGAAAACTAAAGTGATGAAAATTGGTCAGGCCGGCTGTGATTCGGTTAATCTGAATGGTTGCAGTCTTGAGCAAGTGTCACAGTTTAATTACCTTGGGAGCTATGTAACAGATACTGGTGATGTGCGGCATGAGATTAACAGACGAATAGGGATTGCTGCCGGGACTTTTAAGAATCTATGGAGAGTGTGGAGAAATAGGCGTATACACCTAAAGACTAAAATTAGACTGTATAATAGTTTGGTTCTTTCTAGGGTTAGTTATGGTAGTGAAACTTGTACACTGTGTAAACAAGATAACAGGAAACTAGATGCTTTTGATTCCAAATGCTTACGCAGTATCTTGGGTATTAGGTGGTTCAACTTTGTAAGTAATGATGAGGTTAGAAGAAGGAGTCAGCAACCTCCTTGAAGCATCATATTGTGCAGAGAGAGACTCCTTGGTTGACTTGAATGTTCGTACGTACAAACTCTCTGTAACGTGAAAGTTGGTAAATAAGACTTGTCCGTGTGAATTGTTCGTAACTTGAATGTTCGCAGGTACGAAATGTCCAATAACTTGAATGTTTCAAGATACGAATTATGCGTGACTTGAATGTTCGTAAGAACGAATTTTTCATAATTTGAACGTTCACTTGCATTTTATAAGCTTTGAATTTGGCTGCTAGTAGCTTTTACAACACTCTCAGTACATTTTTGTATCGTTTATATATCCTTCACTAAAACGACTCAAACGCAGTGAAGGCCTTCCTACTCAGCAATATCCCACTTTGTGACGTCACTGTCACCGACTTCGCTGGCCAAGCACCGACTTATGATGCTTGCAGATGTAGTTTTATTTTGGGCACCTAGCTTTCGTGTCAGTTTAAGTCCCTGTGGGGGATGACTTTCCATCACAGACTTCCTTTTTTTGCTCTTTTAATCCTGTCACGTTACCTAGCAACCAAAGTCAACCTAGTGACATCATGGCTAGCGTCACAGCGCGTGTTTTCTCCTTGAGCGGTGAGTTTCAAACGATGATCTCTGCTGGAGACGAGAAAAAGAAATTACTTCGCAGACTTCCGAGAAGGAAACTCTTTTAAATGCTGCTTAAAATGCATCAAAGTGCTGTCCTAAGTGGAAGCAGGATCAGAAATAGTAACTTTTGTTTACCACTGGCACTTACAAAAAATAATAATAGGATTTAGTTTCTGGGAGGGTTGAGTTCTTTTAATTTTCTAAACGGCACTTTTTTTTTTTGCACACAACGGGCTAAAAATGGCCAGGTCACAAGGACTCCTAAAGCTCAGAAAAGGTTGGGGAAGGGAAACCACTGGATAGCTGTTGGGAGGCAGATTGACCTCCCGTCAAATCACTCAGGGTTCTTTAACGTGCCCAGGACACGGCTCTCCCTCACACGGGCCACAACTAAACGTCACATTCGACGGACAATGGCCATTGCAAGCCCATCGGTGTTCCCTGCTGACCAAAGGCAAGGCGGGAAATTTTGCGGAGATAAATCTCAAGACTGACTGAAGTGGCACTCGGCCCTGGCCAGGTGTGTTACCAACTGAGCCACCCCGTCCCATTCGAGGAGGTAGAGGGTGTCCAAGGACAAGACTTATATACTCCATCATCATCATCATCATCCTCTCAAGCAGCCATGGGCTACGGAGGTCCAACCAGACTGTGCAATTTAGTTGTCCTAACACGTCTGCCCTGAGCTACATCTGGCCACGGTACACAAGTTCTAACAAGGACATTGTCTGACCACCGCATCCTAGGTCTCCCCCTCTTTCTGAGGCCTTTAGGCACACTGTTCATAATCTTATGCGCCAATCTATAATTATTCATACGTTCAAATTATGAAAAATTCGTTCTTACGAACATTCAAGTCACGGATAATTCGTCTTGAAACATTCAAGTTATTGGACATTTCGTACCTGCGAACATTTAAGTTACGAACAATTCACAGGGACAAGTCATATTTACCAACTTTCACGTTACAGAGAGTTTGTACGTACGAACATTCAAGTCAACCAACGAAGTCTCTCTCTGCACAATATGCTGCTTAAGGGAGGTTGCAAACTCCTTTGCCTAACCTCATCATTAGTTACAAAGTTGAACCACCTAATACCCAAGATACTGAGTAAGCATCCAAATCAAAAGCATCTAGTTTCCTGTTATCTTGTTTACGAAGCGTCCAAGTTTCACTACCATAACTAACCCAAGAAAGAACCAAACTATTATACAGTCTAATTTTAGTCCTTAGGTGTATACGCCTATTTCTCCACACTCTCCATAGATTCTTAAAAGTCCTGGCAGCAATCCCTATTCGTCTGTTAATCTCATGCCGTACATCACCAGTATCTGTTACATAGCTCCCAAGATAATTAAACTGTGACACCTGCTCAAGACTGCAACCATTCAGATTAACTGAACCACAGCCTGTCTGACCAATTTTCATCACTTTAGTTTTCTCTCTGTTTATCACCAAACCTACACTATTACCAGTCTCATCAACAGGTCGAATGAAAGAGTTCATCTCATCAACATCATTTGCCAAAAGGGCGAAATCATCAGCATAATCTAAATCAGAAATTTTCAGATCTCTAGACCATTTAATGCCAAAATCTTTCCCTTGCAGTGAAATTCGCATAGCATAATCAATAACCAAACTAAAGAGAAAAGGAGACAAAATGCACCCTTGTCGAACACCAGAAGTAATGCTAAACCAATTGGTACAAGCCTTACCAACTCTTACACACGACTCAGTGTTATTATAGAGAGCTTTCATTATGTTAACTAACTTGTCTGATATGCCATACGTTCTCACAATAAACCACAAATTATGGCGATCAACAGAGTCGATAGCCTTTTTAAAATCAACAAAGCTAGCAACCAAAGGTTTCTTAAACTCTAAACATTTCTCAAGAATCTGCCTAAATGAAAAAATCTGATCTACACATTCCGTTCCACTTCTGAATTCACACTACTCCTCATGCAATTGTGACATGAACTGCGATCACTTTCTCTTAAATATAGGGATAATAATAGCTCTGGTAAAATCTTTAAAAACAATGTCTTTATCATAAAAGGTGGACAGGAAAGTTTAAAATCATATTCTATATGGAATGAAATTTTACAGTTGTGAGTTTTAAATGTATATTTACTTTCGAGAGTTCGTAAAAGACAATGAGATTCCAAGTCGGGGGGGGGGGGGGGGGGTGACCCCTGGACTTCGACTTCCCCCTGGTAACGTCTTTGTCCTCAGGAGAAGATTGTGAGACTAAGTATCTTCAAAGGAGCTGATTTTACTTTTTATTTATTTTTGAAGAGTAGTAGCAAAACCACTGCTCTTGGTGCTTATGACAAAAATCGCAAATAAGCTTTCTTTATAGCTAAAATATTGAGTTTTAACTTGGAAAATGGTTTTTTTTTTTTGCGAAAAGAACATTAAAAGTAATGATATGTAACAAAAAGAAAAGATACGTACATATCGGCCATTTAGTCCACTGTGCGCACTTTTTTGCACATATGGGTTGGTTTGTTTTACCTCTGAACGGCACTTTTTTGCACACCATGGGCTAAATAGTCAAGTCACATGGACCCCGAAGGCTCAGAGAAGATTGGGGGAAGGGACCCACTGGAACAGCTGTTAGGAGACAGATGGTAGCCTCCCGTCAAGGCCATCCAGCGTGTTCTTTAACTCTCCCACACACGGGATCACGGCTTAATGTCCCATCCGACGGACGGCGACCTTTCCAAGCCCATCGGTGTCCCCTACTGACCGTGGGCAGGGCGGGGAGTTTTGGGGAAATAAATCTCAACGCTGACCCAGCTAGGACTCGAAAATGGGAACTGCAGATTACGAGCCTCGCGCGCTACCAATTGATTTCCATCCCTTGTTTTCCCCAATCCCTTTCTGCACACAACGAGCTAAATGGACAGGTCAGAAGGACCCCCGAGAGCTCAGAGAAGGTTGGGGGCGGAGAAAAGAGACCCACCGGACAGGTCTTTGGAGACTGTGAATGGCCTTGACGGGAAATTACCATCAATGTTTGACTCTCTCACCCATAGGGCCACGGCTTAACGTCCCATCAGACGGACGTCTGCCTTTCCAAGCCAATCGGCATCCCCTCGACTGCAGGGCGGTAGTTTTGCGGAGATAAATCTCAACGCTGACCAAGGTGAGAATCAAACCTAGGAGCTGCAGATTCCGAGAGTGGCGTAAGAAATGCAAAATCGAGTAAATTATTCCATCGTGTTTCCTAACTTAGTCATTATTCCGTAATAAATTTCAAATTGATTGAGAAAACGCGACTCACGAAAGCAAAATAATCTTTTAGAGGAAAAGATGCAGGAAAAATGACACCTTAGGAATGTGAATTCATTTCCAAGGAGAAAGACATGACCTTGGCCAACAGATACTTCTTGTCTTTCCTTCTAGTTCTACCATTAAGACCCAAAACAATAAATTCTAGTAAGTGTCAAAATCAACGGTTAATGAGGATTTAATTCCAGCGTCCTGGGGACAAATCACACCACCAAACATGTATTAAGTTACCTCGCAAGAACTAATGAGGCATCTACATCTTGCTGCCAGCACGAGACACATCTGTTAATACCTTCAATATAACAAGTTTCTCTCACAGAATGACTTCCTTTTAAATACCTCACTTCTGGAATAATCCATATACACTATATTTCAAAAAGTAACTAGACCACGTTATGTGATGGAAAAGCCACATTCAAATTTCCCTAACTTTGAGGGGTGAAGGGCCAGACTCAGTTGGCAGCGCTCAAGACTCATAATCTGCAGTTCCCAGGTTCGAGTCCCAGTTGGGCCAGCATTGAGATTTATCTCCGCAAAACTCTCCGTCCTGCCCACGGTCACTAATGGGCTTGGAAAGGCCGCCGTCCGTCGGATGGGACTTTTAACCACAGTACTGTGTGCAGGGGAGTCATAACCTGTGCACGTTAAAGAACACACTGGAGGCCTTGACGAGAGGCTGTCATCTGTCTCCCAACAGCTGTCCAGTGGTTCCCTTCCCCCAACCTTTTCTTGGGGCGGGGGTGGCTCAGTCAGTAGCGAGCCAGGTTCGTAATCTGCAGTTCCCAGGTTCGAGTCCCAGCTGGGCCAGCGTTGAGATTTATCTCCGCAAAATTCTCCATCCTGCTCACGGTCAGTAAGGGAACACCGATGGGCTTGGAAAGGCCGCCGTCTGTCGGATAGGACGTTAAGCCGTGCTCCGTGTGCGGGAGAGCCATACCCTGTGCACGTTAAAGAACACGCTGGATGGCCTTGACGGGAGGCTACCATCTGCCTCCCAACAGCTGTTCCAGTGGGTCCCCTCCCCCAACCTTCTCTGAGCCTTCGGGATCCATGTGACCTGCCCATTTAACCCATGGTGTGCAAAAAAGTGCCGCTCAGAGGTAAAACAACCCAACAACTTAACGTCCCATCCGACGGACGGCGGCCTTTCCAAGCCCATCGGTGTCCCCTACTGACCGTGGGCAGGGCGGGGAATTTTGCGGAGATAAATCTCAACGCTGACACAGCTGGGACTCGAACCTGGGAACTACAGATTACGAGCCTGGCGCGCTACCGACTGAGTCACCCCCGCCCCATGCATTTAATGAAAAAATGTGACTGAAGATAAATTAAAGATCATAATCAAATCTATTTAAATCTCCATTTTTAACAATAATAGTTCAATATTTAAAGAGTTAAGGAAGCTAGAATATTTAACAAATTATCTTGTTTTATAAAAATGATTCATAATACTTTAATATTGAAATAATCATTACGCAAACTTCTAAAACATATATTTCATTAAATGGTTTGAAACAATACTTATTATTTAAGTTTCAATTAATTTCGGAGTAAATCCTTATGACGCATTACTGCTGGTAAATATTCCATCTTCCATAACTTTTTAAAAAATAAATAAATAAATACCCCCTCAAGTAGCTGCTTGCCACAGAGGTCTGACAAGAGCCTGTCAGTTTTTATTCCATAGTAGGTCTGAGAGGATGGTAGGACTTCAACAGAAAAACAACACAAACGTCCATTTCCTGAGCCTTACCCGGGGCTCGAACCCAGGTTCCTTAGATCAGTAGCCGGGGCTCGAACCCAGGTTCTTTAGATCAGTAGCCAAGCGCGCTAACCACTCGGCCACAGAAAAACAACACAAACGTCCATTTCCTGAGCCTTACCCGGGGCTCGAACCCAGGTTCCTTAGATCAATAGCCTGGGCTCGAACTCAGATTCTTTAGATCAGTAACCAAGCGCGCTAACCACTCGGCCACAACGAATATTGTTAAAAAACGAGTTTAAAATAGATTTGATTATTATCTTTAATTTATTTTCAGTCACATATTTCCATTAAATGCATGTGTCAGAACTTATAGAGCTTCGAAAGTTTAATTCCTTTTGAAATAACATGGTATTTTATCTAATATTTTTGGTAAGGCAGTGTACGGTCTTCGAAGGAACAAACTGTCACCCAACTTACTCAACTCCATGATGAAACTGTTTCTACGATATTTCCAATTCAAAACGTCACCATTTTCTCACGGCAGTGAATACAATCAACATTTTCTTACAAATAAAATCACTCACCAATGTTTCCACATCCTAGGAATTTCAACACAGAATGTGATAATTAATGAGCTACTGATCGTGATTTTCTGGGATTTCTGATTCTGACTTAGTCACCGTCGCTATTGGAAAAACACTTCGCATGAAGATCAAGGTCACTGATCGTCACTTCCTCTTTCCGGAGCGCAACACGTGATTCGAGGAAAATCGATAATTTCCTTAGCATCCATATACCTGCCTTTTCTTGAAGAAAGCAAGATCGTTGGAAAGCGTCCACTTCTTATGAAGGTGGCTCAGTCGTAGCGTGCCTGGCTCGTAATCTGTAGTTCCCAGGTTCGAGTCCCAGCTGGGTCAACGTTGAGATTTATCTCGGAAAGACTTCCCACCCTGCCTACAGTAAGTAGTGGACACCGACGGGCTTGGAAAGTCCGTCGGATGGGACGTTAAGCCGTGGCTCCGTGTGCGGGAGAGCCATACCTTGTGCACGCTAAAGAACACGCTGGATGGCCTAGACGGGAGGCTACCATCTGTCTCCCAACAGCTGTTCCAGTGGGTCCCCTCCCCCAACCTTTTCTGAGCCTTTAGAGTCCTTGTGACCTGGCCATTTAGCCCACTGTGTGCAAAAAAAGTGCCGCTCAGAGGTAAAACAACCCAAAGTCGATTCCGTTCCCCTTCTGTATCGGGGGCGGGGGTAGCTCAGTCGGTAGCGCGCCTGGCTCGTCCCAGCTGGGTCAGCGTTGAGATTTATCTCCGCAAAATTCCCCGCCCTGCCCACGGTCAGTAGGGGACACCGATGGGCTTGGAAAGGCCGTCGTCCGTAGGATGGGACGTTAAGCCGTGGCTCCGTGTGCGGGAGAGCCATACCCTGTGCAGTTAAAGAACACACTGAATGGTCTTGACGGGAGGTTACCATCTATCTCCCAACAGCTGTTTCAGCGGGTCCCCTCCCCCAACCTTTTCTGAGCCTTTAGAGTCCTTGTGACCTGGCCATTTAGCCCATTATGTGCAGAAAAGTGCCTCTCAGAGGTAAAACAACCCAACCCAAATAAAAATTTGTATTGTGTTTAAAGAGTTATAGAAATTGGAACATTTAACAAATTTGTTCATTATTCAAACAATCATTCAAAATTGGCGAAAATTAACATAATTATTACTCGAACTGCCAAAAATGCTATTAAACATATTAGTAAAGTATAATATAACGGTTATTGATTTCGTTTTAACTTGTATTTTTAATTAATTTTCCAGGGCAATTATTTACACTGGCATTTTTGGTATTAAATATTCCAATTTCCGTAACTCTCTAAATACCGAAAGAATATTGTTGAAAAAAATCGAGATTTAAATAGATTCGAATGAGATCTTTAAATTATCTTCAGTAAAGTCCTGTATCTTAGTTACTACTGACATCACATGGAACTGTACAGTCGCTCAAAAAAAATCCGAACATTGTGGTTGATTACATAATTCAGAAAAAAAAATATCCGACAACGATTTTTTTTAGAAATTAGTGATCTGGCAACCTTCGTATACGTACATGAAAAAGTATCCGAACACCATGTGTCACGTGACACGAAGGTTGCCAGATCACTAATTCCTAAAAAAAATCGTTGCCAGATATTTTTCCTGAATTCTGTAATCGACCATAGTGTTCGGATATTTTTTTGAGCGACTGTACCTAATGACAGCTGAGTGTAAATCGCAATGAATAATGACGCTGCATTTTTTACATGAAATAAAATTCCACCCAAAGCCAAATAAGAGAATATGTTTAAAACAAAGAACAAAAGTGTAGGTCTTCGACCATTATCTTCCTTCACATGATGATGATGATATTTTCATGATATCGCTGCGTCATCTTTATCCTCATTAAGATTCATTCCCCAAACCTTTCTCTTCTTAGCTGACAAAAGGGGAAATGGTTATTGTTCTAAAAGACAGACATTATGGTGACAGTCACTTCCGCTGTGACGTCAGCGAAATTCTCTTCCTGATTTCAGATTGGGGCTGGCTCAATCGGTAGCGTGCCCGTTTTATAATCTGAGGTTCGAGTCTCATCTGTGCCAGCGTAGAAATTTATCGCCGCTGACCTCCTGGCTGAAAAAGGTGGCACCCATGGGCTTGTAAAGACCGCCATCTGTCAGATGGAACGTTAAGCCGTAGGTTGGGGTGTTTTGCCTTTGAGCGACACTTTTGTTTTGCACACAATAGGGTGACAAGGACCCCAAAGGTTCGAAGAAGGTTGTGGGAGGAGACCCTGGAACGCTGTTGGGAGACAGATGGTAGCCTCCCGTCAAGGCCATCCAGTGTGTGGGGCGGGGGTGGCTCAGTCGGTAGCGCGCCAGGCTCATAATCTGTAGTTCCCAGGTTCGAGTCCCAGCTGGGTCAGCGTTGAGATTTTTCTCCGCAAAATTCCCCGCCCTGCCCGCGGTCAGTAGGGGACACCGATGGGCTTGGAAAGGCCGCCGTCCGTCGGATGGGACGTTAAGCCATGGCCCCGTGTGGGGGAGAGCCATACCCTGTGCACGTTAAAGAACACGCTGGATGGCCTTGACGGGAGGCTACCATCTGTCTCCCAACAACTGTTTCAGTGGGTCCCCTCCCCCAACCTTCTCTGAGCCTTCGGGGTCCATGTGACCTGGCCATTTAGCCCATTGTGTGCAAAAAAGTGCCGCTCAGAGGTAAAACAACCCAACCCATCCAGTGTGTTCTTTAACGTGCACAGGGTATGGCTCTCCCGCACACGGAGCCACGGCTTAACGTCCCATCCGACGGACGGCGACATTTCCAAGCCCATCAGTGTCCCCTATTGACCGTGGGCAGGGCGGGGAGTTTTGCGGAGATAAATATCAACGCTGACCCTGCTGGGCCTCGAACCTGGGAACTGCAGATTACGAGTCTAGCGCGCTACCGACTGAGCCACCCCCGCCCCACTGACCGAGGACAGGTCAGGGAGTTTTGCGGAGATCAATCACAATGCTGATCCAGCTGGAACTCGAATCTGGGAACTACAGGTTACGAGCATAGCACGCTATCGACTGAGCCCGTATTAAATTAGAAACCAAATGAATATTTTACGTTTGAGTTACTCAAAATATACAACATTACATTAAAAAATCTCTAAAAATAAACAGAGCCTAAAATCTAAACTTCCAGCAGTAAAGGCTGTATTGTTTTTACGTCACGATGTAAAGGTTTAAAAAAAAAGGGAGAATATTTTGTGTTTTGTTCTCCCCACAAAAAACGAAGCTTGTTTCTGAAAATTGTGTCTAAATTAAGCTGCGTCGTCCGTGCACGTTGCGTAAACTACAGAACAATAGAAGCGCGCGTGCTTAAATCAACAACAATGTCGTAATCATTTGATTTGCAAGAGAGAGAAGAACCACGAAATCAGTAAGAGAAGTATCGTGGCTTTGGGTTGGGTTGTTTTACCTCTGAACGGCACTTTTTTGCACACCATGGGCTAAATGGCCAGGTCACATGGACCCCGAAGGCTCAGAGAAGGTTGGGGGAGGGGACCCACTGGAACAGCTGTTGGGAGACAGATGGTAGCCTCCCCGTCAAGGACATCCAGCGTGTTCTTTAACGTGCACAGGGTATGGCTCTCCCGCACACGGGGCCACGGCTTAACGTCCCATCCGACGGACGGCGGCCTTTCCAAGCCCATCGGTGTCCCCTACTGACCGTGAGCGGGGGGGGGGGGGATTTTGCGGAGATAAATCTCAACGCTGACCCAGCTGGGACTCGAACCTGGGAACTAGAGATTACGAGCCTAGCACGCTACCGACTGAGCCACCCCGCCCCAAGTATCGTGGTGATGTAAGACTAAGCCCATATCATAAAGCTGCTCAGACAGTGGTGATTTAGATATTCAAAATAAATTCCTTTTCGACAGAGAATCGGAATTGATGCCGATGCGCTCCAGGTGCTTTAATAGTGACATTGAATGCTCTATATTTTTGAATCGGTTCGTTTGGCCTCTGAGATGCAATTTTTTGTGCTCAATGGGCTAAATGGCCAGGTCATAAGGGTTGGGTTTGTTTTACTCTGAGCATCGCTTTTTTTGCACACAATGGGCTAAATTTATAGGTCACAACGACCCCGAAGGCTCAGAGAAGGTTGGGGAAGGGGACCCACTGGAACAGCTGTTGGGAGACAGATGGTAGCCTCCCGTCAAGGACATCCAGCGTGTTCTTTAACGTACATAGGATATGGGTCTCTCCAGTACACGTTGCCACGGCTTAACGCCCCATCCGACGGACGGCGGCCTTTCCAAGCCCACCGGTGCCCCCTACTGACCGTGGGCAGGGCGGGGAGTTTTACGGAGATAAAGCTCAAAGCTGACCCAGCTGGAACTCGAACCTGGGAACTGCAGATTACGAGCCTGCCGCTACCAACCGTACCGATTGAGCCACCCTAGCCCCCCAGGTCATAAAGACCCCGAGGTCTCAGAGAAAGATGGAGAAGGGAACTCACTGGACAGCTTTTAGGAGACAGATGGAAACCTTCCTTCAAGGCCATCCACCGTGTTCTTTAACGTGCACAGGGTATGGCTCTCCCGCACACTGGAGCACGGCTTAACGTCCCATCCGATGGAGACTGCCTTTCCAACTCATCCATGTCCCCTACTGATCGTGAGCAGAGTGGGGAGTTTTGAGGAGATAAATCTCAATGTTGGTGCAGCTGGGATTCGTACCTAGGAATTGCAGATTACGATCCTGATGCGCTACCGGCTGAGCTGCCTGTCCCTGAAGACAACTTGTAAATATTTAATCGCTATTACAGTGCGGCTGAAAATCACCGTCGTAAATACCAAAATCTCCATCCAAAGTAGCTGATGTTCAAGAGTTATAATGAAACTGCTGAACAAATAGCGAACGTTAGCGCGTTTGCTAACAAAACCGGTCTAAGCCTTTTACAGCCTGCCTCTGAGAGCTATTGCTTCATAAGTAGCAATAGTTCGCCATAAGCAAACAGCTGCATAAGTCGCAATTACCTAGTATTCCTACTTTCGCTTTGAACCAACTTCGTAAACAGTTTAACTACTACACTGGTTTCCATAAATTAAGGAAAATCCCTGTGTTAAGTCAATGGGAAGCTAACGTCAAAGCTCTATGACTTCTAAAATAAGTATTTTTTTTGTTTTGAAAAATGTGATTGCAGATAAAGATCTCAATCAAATAAATCAATATCTCGATTTTCAACAATCTTCGTTCAGTATTTAATGAGTTATGGAAGTTTGAATATTTAGCGATGACAATGCCAGCCACCAAAATTCACTTCAGAAGTTAACTAAAACTTAGTAATAAGTATTGTATCAAAGTGTTTAATAAAATAAGTTTGTATTTTAGAACTTTGTGTAAAGAATTCTTTCACTATTCTTCGGTTTTGTATTTTCTTACGACTGGCATTGTTTGTTGTTAAATATTCAAACTTCCATAACTCATTAAATATTGAACGAATATTGTTGAAAATGGAGATATTGATTTATTTGATTGAGATCTTTATGTGCAATCACATTTTTCAAAACTAAAAAACTTATTTTAGAAGTTATAGAGCTTTGACGTTATCTTGTCATTGACTTAACATAGTGATTTTCCTTAATTTTTAGAAACCAGTGTAGCCTATGATCCATAAAAATATAATGGATTGGATTGTTTTATAACTGAGCTGCACTTTTGTGTAGACAACAGGTTAAATGACCAGGTCACAGAGACCCCAAGGGCTCAGAGAAGGTTTAAGGAAAGGGACCCACTAAACAGCTGTTTGGAGACAGAATGTAGGTCCCGTCAAGGCCATCCAGTGTGTTCTTTAATGTGCACAGTGTACGGTTCTCCAGCACACGGAGCCACGGCTTAACGTGCCATCCTACGGACGGCTGTGTGTACAATCCCATTGATGCTCCCATTCTGACCGAGGGCAGGGTGGGGGTTTAGCGGAAATAAATCCCAACGCTGACCCAACTGGGACTCGAATCTGGGAGGGGGGGGGGGGGGTTATAACATGTAATATTAATATTAGTAGAAATTAATATCACATATTCTGCATTACGCAAATTACTAGCTTAGAACTGCAGATTACGCCGCCCTGCCCACGGTCAGTAGGGGACACCGATGGGTTTGGAAAGGCCGCCGTCCGTCGGATGGGACGTTAAGCCGTGGCCCCGTGTGCAGGAGAGCCATACCCTGTGCACGTTAAAGAACACGTTGGATGGCCTTGACGGGAGGCTACCATCTGTCTCCCAACAGCTGTTCCAGTGGGTCCCCTCCCCCAACCTTCTCTGAGCCTTCGGGGTCCATGTGACCTGGCCATTTAGCCCATGGTGTGCAAAAAAGTGCCGCTCAGAGGTAAAACAACCCAACTGCCGATTACGACCATGCCGCGCTACCGACAGTTCCTCCTGGGGGAGAGGGCTTATCTTGGGTTGAGTACGTTCTGAAGGGAAATCTTAAAATGCACAAACCGTCGAGGAATTCTTCAATGTCTGCGTTGAGACGAAAGAAAAAGATATTTTGCTCAGCGATTATGCTCCTCCCCCCCCCCACACACACTTGCAACGCCGAGCAGTGCATATCCCTCCGCTCTGCAGAGGAGAAGGAGTCAACGGACTCTGTGACTTTCAGATGCCTCGGTGGTGATAGCTGGGCAGCGATCCAGATTATCGAGCTTCAAACACTTCGAGATACCGTAAAAGCAGGCCGCCTAGGTAGCTCAGTGGTATCGCTTTGGCTCGCGGCAACTACTGTGGTGCTGGATCGAGTACCGGGTATGGCAGGGTTATAAACTCGTATGTTGTGATTGCCCCTGAGAAAAATACATTGTTCACTTATCGATATATCAAAAAAACTATGCTCTCAAATAAAAAGAATTTTAATTTTAAGTCCCAGCACCCAAATTGAAATTTTCCTCCCCTAGATAAGAGGAACGGAGGATTAAAAATATTAAACGTATATTACCCATATTTTTAACTTTTTTTTAAGAAATTTGTTAAAAAAACATTAAAATGAAGAGAGAAAAAAGGATAAAGGAACTGATCTCCCCTTCATTCTTGCTCGATGTTGTCACTTTTTCACTCTCTCACTTTCAATTGCTCCCCCCTCCCCCTTATATTTTATTTTTTCCAGCTCTGAACCTGAACCTATAAGTCACTGCCCCACCAAAAAAAATCGCAGGAAAAATAAGCGAATTTGAAATTTATGCTGGGTTGCTTTCCCTCTGAGCGACACTTTTTTGTACACCATGGGCTAAATGTCCAGGTCACAATGACCCCGAAGGCTCAGAGAAGGTTGTGGGAGGGGACCCACCGGAACAGCTGTATGGGAGACAAATGGTAGCCTCCCGTCAAGGCTATCCAGCATGTTCTTTAACGTGCACAGGGTATGGCTCTCTCACACACGGGGCAACGGCTTAACGTCCCATCCGCGTTAAACCGTGGCCCCGTTCTAAAGAAATATCTTTCCCTCTTTGTCATTCATTGATCCCTTAGCTTTTTGGCAGAGGCAAGTTACCTGTAATTAACTAATTAGCAATTTTTTTATGCCTAATTCCTAAAACCATTGCACTGAACACCAACAGTTAGTTTGAAATCCGCTCATTACAATCCACTGTCGTAGACTGTGGTACTAGTAGCACATATTCTTTTCAATCTGCAAATAAATTATTAGATTAAAATGGATCCTAATGCAAGCAGAGCTAGATCTAGGTATAAGATAACCGCCCCCCCTCCCCCCCATTAGTTCGAGAATTTTGCCGAAACGGAGGCGTAAAAGACCAAACCTGTAAAAAGGAACAAAGACATGACATACATTGCGCATTTTCTTGTTAGGTATCATGTGACAAGTTATGCTTTTTAGGAATTTTAAGTTTAAAAATTATTTTTCAAATTTAAAAAAAAAAATGACGTTTGAAATTGATATATGTCATCTTGAATTATATAATAAGGCTGTTAAATCAGAGGATAAGGCGTTTTGAAGGTAGGGATGAAAAGAAAAACTTTTCTTATTTCTCTTATCATATTTTACGCAAGTTTAGTGATTTGGAATATTTTTGGCATTGATTATTATCAATGTTATAATTAAGTTTATAATTATGTTATTAAGTAACAAATGGCTAACATGGTAAGGAAATAAAAGTAGTGTTAGATTCGCAGCAATTAGTGGGTATTTATAATAATAGGTTAGCAGAAAGTGATATGCAGATTTCTTGCTGCATTTTTGTTTCTGAATCGAAATAAAAAAAAAAACCCTCAAGCAGCTGCTTGCCACAGAGGTCTGACAGGAACCTGTCAGTTTATATGCCACAGTAGATGGTCTGTGAGGATGGCAGGACCTCAGCAGAAAAACGACACATACATCCATGTAGATTCAACAAAACAAGATATCAGAACTTCAATGTGATTCATATAGTGAATTGAACTTTTCAACTCTATAAATTAATTTTCAAAATAGCATTGTATGTCCACTAACCTGCTCGTTAGTGATGGCAAGTGATGAAATGGTTGGTGTCAATAAAGCTGGCGGTGGAGGGAGGTAATTTGGGTTGGGTTATTTTACCTCTGAGCGGCACTTTTTTGCACACCATGGGCTAAATGGCCAGGTCACATGGCTCAGAGAAGGTTGGGGGAGGGGACCCACTGTAACAGCTGTTGGGAGACAGATGGTAGCCTCCCGTCAAGGCCATCCAGCGTGTTTTTTAACGTGCACAGGGTATAGCTCTCCCGCACACGGGGCCACGGCTCAACGTCCCATCCGACGGACGGACGGCCTTTCCAAGTCCATCGGTGTCCCCTACTGACCGTGGGCATGGCGGGGATTTTTGCGGAGATAAATCTCAACGCTGACCCAGCTGGGAGGGAGGTAACAAATATAGTTTAGTCAAAAATAACAGGATCTTCAATAGCTCTACTGTTCGAGAAAATGTGTTTTTAGCATTGAATTGGATTTAAAAAATGCTATTATATATGGAGTGTGCTATATTTCTCCAATTACATCTAAAAGGTTTGTTCTCTGTTCCTTACAGGTATAATAAGTAGCGCTTTGCGAAGGTGATTAAGGATTACAGGTAGTAAAGTTTCGGTTAATATTAGTTCAGTTAGAGATGAAGGAAGACAAGAGTAAAAATTCGTAAGAGTAAATATATGAAGATGACATGTAAAATATTTTGAAGTTTTTAAAAATCTGAAGAGATGTTCATCAATTTTTTTCTGCTGGAATATTTTAATCTCTTTTCCGCTCTATCTTTCCTTTGGAATGGTACAGTGGCTGACAGCTTACCTTTAGGAGTTAGGCTTCGAAGTTATCGAAAATATATTGTTGTGTATTCTCAATCGGTGACAAAACCCAAACTTCTAAATGAGTTGAGGGGGGGGGGGGGATGTGTTGAGTTTAATGTGGAGAAGGACATCATAAGTCTTTGATTTTCCAGGACTTCCTTATAAAATGCTATTCAACCTCTTACCTGGTTATAACTGCAAAATCCTTACTCTCAGATAGGCCCCTGTATATTCTATTCAGCAGCAGGCATTTATGAGCAATAACACAACAAATTATATTAATTTGTTTCATAAAATTGGAAAAAATTGCTAATTGCAGAATTACACCTTCTAATACCTATGCACTATTTATCCGAGACTAACTCATGTGAATAACAAATGCTGCAAGATTTTTGTTATGGGGATTATATATTTTGTGGTGGGAACAAAGATTTTTTAATTCATTACCTTCATACATACGAAATGAATGAAATGCCTCTCATTTTAAGTGTACACTGATTATCTTAAAAATATTAGGAATGTAAGAGAGCACTTTCTCGCTATTTTACAATGAATAAAAATCATCTAACTTTTATGTATTTTTGTTGTGTTAAAAAATTAAATATATATATATATACATTCGTTGTTGCTTTAAAGAAAGAACTTAATGGTCACTATTTTAACCTAGACAAACTATTGCTCTTGGGTTATTTCACTCCACACACAAATATATTAATATTTGGTTCAGCTGCGTAAATGTGCAGATATATATATATGCATTCTTTGTTCATCTACATCATCATCATCCTCAAGCAGCCATGGGCTACGGAGGTCCAACCAGACCGCGCAGTTTAATTCTCCAAGCATATCTGTCCTGAGCTACATCTGCTGCATCCGGCCACTGCACACCAATTCTAACAAGGTCCTGTTTGACATTGTCTGCCCACCGCATCTTAGGTCTCCCCCTCCTTCTGAGGCCTCTAGGCACACTGTTCATAACCCTATTCGCCAATCTATAATTATCCATACGGGCAACATGGCCAAACCAGCAGAGTCTCTCTCTGCACAATATGCTGCTTAAAGGAGGTTGCAGACTCTTTTGCCTAACCTCATCATTAGTTATAAAGTTAAACCACCTAATACCCATGATACTACGTAAGCATCTAGAATCAAAATCATCTAGTTTCCTGTTATCTTGTTTACACAGCATCCAAGTTTCACTACCATAACTAACCCTAGAAAGAACCAAACTATTATACAGTCTAATTTTAGTCTTTAGGTGTATACGCCTATTTCTCCACAATCTCCATAGATTCTTAAAAGTCACGGCAGCAATCCCTATTCGTCTGTTAATCTCATGCCGCACATCACCAGTATCTGTTACATAGCTCCCAAGGTAATTAAACTGTGACACCTGCTCAAGACTGAACCATTCAGATGAACTGAATCACAACCTGTCTGCCCAATTTTCATCACTTTAGTTTTCTCTCTATTTATAACCAAACCTACTTTACTACCAGTCTCATCAACAGCTCGAATGAAAGAGTTCATCTCATCAACATCATTTGCCAAAAGGGCTAAATCATCAGCATAATCTAAATCAGAAATTTTCGTATCTCCATCCCATTTAAGACCAAAATCTTTCTTCCAAAATCTTTCGCATAACGTAATCAATAACCAAACTAAAGAGAAAAGGAGACAAAATGCACCCTTGAACACCAGAAGTAATGCTGAACCAATTGCTACAAGACTTACCAACTCTCACACACGACTCAGTGTTATTATAGAGAGCTTTCATTATGTTAACTAACTTGTCTGGTATACCATATGATCTCACAATCAACCACAAATTATGACGATCAACAGAGTCGAAAGCCTTTTTTAAATCAACAAAGCTAACAACCAAATGTTTCTGAAACTCTAAACATTTCTCAAGAATCTGCCTAAGTGAAAATATCTGATCCACACATCCCCTACCACTTCTGAATCCACATTGCTCATCACGCAATTGATTCAACCAGATTCAACCAGATTCTTAATTCTATTAAGCACAATCATGCAAAGAACTTTACCTGGAACAGAGAGTAGGCTGATACCCCTATAGTTATCACAAGAACTGCGATCACCTTTTTTGAAAATAGGGATAATAATAGCTCTGGTAAAATCTTTAGGAACCATGCCTTTATCATAAAAGATATTCACAATCTACATAAATGTATATATATATGTAAATGTAATAAACTGTGATTTGGTTTGATATAATAAATATATAATAAATGGCCGAGTGGTTAGTATGCTTGGCTACTGATCAAAAAGACTTTGGTTCAAGCCTGGAATGTTTGTGATGTCTTTCTGTTGAGGTCTCGCCATTCTCACAGACCTTCTACTATGACGTATAAAATGACAGGCTCCTGTCAAATCTCTGTGGCAAACAGCTGCTTTATTTTATACAATTTATTTTTATAAAACATAATCTGAGCTCTAGCACCCAAAAGTACTCCCCAGGAAACAAATTTCCAGCTTTCTAGCACTACTAGACTGAATTTGACCTTTGATATCGAAGGACCCTCGGATCCGAAATTTAACGTTTCTGACAGACTAATTACCATGTTTTTAGCACTGGTAGCTTATGGTTTGACCTCTACGAGACCTCTATTTGGCATTTAAGAACACGTCGAAGGTCAGATTTCAGATTTATCCTAAGCTCTACGATCCGAATTACGTCTAGGTGCAAATTTTCACAGCTCTACCATTTTTGTATCAAAGAATTAGCATGATCGACTGTCAGTCAGCCATCAATCACTAACAATCGTCTTTGTATATTTGACTCTGACTGCACAGGGTTCGAGTACCAGCTGGGTCAGCGTTGATATTTATCTCTGTAAAACTCTCCGCTCTGCCCACGGTCAGTAGGACCGATGGGCTTGGAAAGACCACCATCCGTCAGATGGGTTGGGTTGTTTTACCTCTGAGCGGCACTTTTTTGCACACCATGGGCTAAATGGCCAGGCCACATGGACCCCGAAGGCTCAGAGAAGGTTGGAGGAGGGGACCCACTGGAACAGCTGTTGGGAAACAGATGGTAGCCTCCCATCAAGGTCATCCAGCGTGTTCTTTAATGTGCACAGGGTATGGCTCTTCCGTACAGGGGCAACGGCCTAACGTCCCATCCGACGGACGGCGGCTTTTCCAAGCCCATTGGTGTCCCCTACTGACCGTGAGCAGGGCGGGGAATTTTGCAGAGATAAATCTCAACGCTGACCCAGCTGGGACTCGAACCTGGGAACTACAGATTACGAGCCTGGCGCGCTACCGACTGAGCCACCCCCGCCCCCCGTCGGATGGGACGTTAAGACATGGTCCCTGTGCGGAAGAGCCATACCCTGTGCATGTTAAAGAACACGCTGGATGGCCTTGATGGGAGGCTAGCATCTGTTTCCCAACAGCTGTTCCAGTGGGTCCCCTCCCCCAATCTTCTCTGAGCCCTGAAGGTTCAGAGAAGTGCCGAAAAATGTGCCACTCAGAGGTAAAAACAACCCAACCCTAGCACAAAAGAAATTATTATTATTATTTTCAATAATATAATATGCAATATTAACATTAGTAGACATTAATATGACATATTGTATATTCTTATAATAATAATAACGACCACCTAACTGCCGATATTGTGTGATAGCGTTAGTAACAATTACACTCTGTTTAACCTAAAGAAAGGAGCGGCAAGTCTTCCTCAAAGAATTCCTTGTCCAATCATCACTTAGTACTCTTAACCACGAAAGCCAATGAAAAGCAAGATAGGACTGTTCAAAATGTATCAATCCTCACTCTTTAAAACTAGTGTACCGATGTAAAGAAATTATTTTTCATCATGCATTTACAACATTCTAAAATTAAAAACAGCATTTTAAATTGCTCACTTTCAAAAACTATGAATAATAATTTACGTTAGTTAGAAAAAGAACTTATTTCTTGGATAAAGGTGGGGCTGGGGTGGCTCAGTCGGTAGCGCGCCAGGCTCGTAATCTGTAGTTCGCAGGTTCGAGTCTCAGCTGGGTCAGCGCTGAGATTTATCTCCGCAAAATTCCCCGTCCTGCCCACGGTCAGTAGGGGACACCGATGGGCTTGGAAAGGCCGTCGTCCGTCGGATGGGACGTTAAGCCGTGGCCCCTTGTGCGGGAGAGCCATACCCTGTGCACGTTAAAGAACACGCTGGACGGCCTTGACGGGAGGCTACCATCTGTCTCCCAACAGCTGTTCCAGTGGGTCCCCTCCCCCAACCTTCTCTGAACCTTCGGGGTCCATGTGACCTGGCCATTTAGCCCATGGTGTGCAAAAAAGTGCCGCTCAGAGGTAAAACAACCCAACCTTGGATAAAGCACTGAACTATTTGCTATGGCGGATTATTACGTCTGCGAACTGTTCCTCTTAGCACTCATGTGAAAATGATAAGCCATTGACACTGCGCATACTCATTTCCGTCATTTCTGTGCCACTGGTCGGAAATCAATTGCTTGCATATTTTCTTTCCTGGTTTGCTGTTCTCCACTTCAGGGAGTCATCACTCACTGGGAAGATGCTGATGATCAGATCATCTATTTATAGCTGTACTTACCGTCAGCAAAGAAAGAATGACGCAAACCAAAGGTCAATGAACTTTTTGAGTTTTTTGTCGATTAACTGAACGCTTCAACCATCTCTTCAACTCGGCCCTGATTTAAAAGAATTTGAGAAAACGGGTTTAAGAAAAGGCGCTAGTTGAACTGGAAAAGAACATATTCGTTCCAGTATTTTTTTTTAATATTTCATATGAAAATCTTGCTAACTATTTGTAATATTTGTGTTTGCTAATTTTCTGCCCACTTTTCTGTTATTAAGAATCTCCAAAGGTGAGATATACCCATCTTCAAGAATGCATCGCAAGATTCCCTTTATCTTCGGACCTACTTCCATTTCTCCATAAAAGCTGATTCCACATTACTCCATTTTTATGAGAGTTCCCATTATTTACTGCCACTTTTTACTTCACATTACTGGGTTGGGTTGTTTTACCTCTGAGCTGCACTTTTTTGCACACCATGGGCTAAATGGCCAGGTCACATGGACCCCGAAGGCTCAGAGAAGGTTGGGGGGAGGGGACCCACTGGAACAGCTGTTAGGAGACAGATGGTAGCCTCCCGACAAGGCCATCCAGCGTGTTCTGTAACGTGCACAGAGTATGGCCCTCCCACACACGGGGTCACGGCTTAACGTCCCATCCGGGGGACGGCGGTCTTTCCAAACCCATCGGTGTCCCCTACTGACCGTGGGCAGGGCGGGGAATTTTGCGGAGATGAATCTCAACGCTGACCCAGCTGGGACTCGAACCTGGTAACTACAGATTACGAGCCTGACGCGCTACCGACTGACCACCCCCGCCCCACTTCACATTACTGAGGCGACATTATCTGAGTTGGTAGCGCACCAGACTCCCAATCTGCAGTTCCGAGGTTCGAGTCCCAGATGGACAAGCATTGAAATTTATCTCCTCAGAACTCACTGCCTTGCCCTCGGTCAGTAGGGGACACCGATGAGCTTGAAAAGGCCGCCGTCCGTGTAATGGGAAGTTAAGCAGTGTCCCCTTGTGCGGGCGAGCGATACCATGTGAACATTAAAAAACACACTAGATGCCTTTTAAGGGAGGCTACTATCTGTCTGCTAACAGCTCTGTAGTGAAACCCCCACCAACAACCTTCCCTGAACCCTTGGGATCCTTTTGACCCAGGTTCGAGTCCCAGCTGGGTCAGCGTTGAGATTTATCTCCGCAAATTTCCCCGCCCTGCCCACGGTCAATAGGGGACACTGATGGGCTTGGTAAAGGCCGCCGTACATCGGATGGGATGTTAAGCCGTGGGTCCGGTACGGGAGAGCACGTTAAAGAACACGCTGGATGGCCTTGACGGGAAGCTACCATCTGTCACCCAACAGCTGTTCCAATGAAACCCCTCCCCCAACCTTCTCTGAGCCTTCGGGGTCCTTGTGACCTGGCCATTTAGCCCAAGGTATGCAAAAAATTGCCGCTCAGAGGTAAAACAACCCAACCCATCCGACGGATGGTGTCCTTTCCAAACCCATCGGTGTCCCCTTTCTGACCAAGAGAAGGGTGGGGATTTACCGGAAATAAATCTCAATGCTGGTACAGTTGGGACTCGAACCTGGGAACTGCAAAATACGAGTCTGTCGCGTTACCGACAGAGCCAACCCCTGCCCCTTACACAACAATGGCAATCAATTACTTTGGACATGTGTAAAAACTTCTCCGTGACCTTAATTTTAATAATAAACGAAAGTGTTTCCAGTGAGTGTCACAAGATCCCAACAAACTAATGAAATTGGAATCATTCGAGTCTCACAGGAAACGGACCCAGAGGCAACGGTCGCCGGGTAACCTAATTACGTAGAATGCTTACAAAGAGACTTCCGTATCTGGTATCAGCCACCGTCGTTTTCCATCAGATTAATTCCAAATATCGTAATAAATAGTCAAGTTTACAAGGTTATTTGTGAAGCGTACGTGGGAATCAAACATTTTATGTGAAATCCTATTAATTCAAATGATTTCTTAATTCATTTCTTTAAAAAAAAGTGGGCAGGAGTGGCTCAGCCGGTTGCGCAGCCAGAATTGTAATCTGTCAGTTCCCAGGTTCGAGTCCCAGTTGGGTCAGTGTTGAGATTTATTTCCACAAAATTCTCCGTCCTGCCCTGGGTCAGTAGGGGACAACGATGGGTTTAGAAAGGCCATCGTCCGTCGGATGGGACGTTAAGCAGCAGCGCCGTGTGTGGGAGAGCCGTACCCAATACAAGCTGAAGAACACGCTGGTTAGACTTGACGGGAGAGTACCAACTGTCTGCCAACAGCTGTCCAGTGGATCCCCTTCCCCTAACTTCTCTGAGCCTTTGGGGTCTTTGCGACCTGGGTTGGGTTGTTTTACCTCTGAGCGGCACTTTTTTGCACACCATGGGCTAAATGGCCAGGTCAAATGGATCCCGAAGGCTCAGAGAAGGTTGGGGGAGGGGACCCACTGGAACAGCTGTAAGGGAGACAGATGGTAGCCTCCCGTCAAGGCTATCCAGCGTGTTCTTTAACGTGCACAGGTTATGGCTCTCCCTACACGGAACCACGGCTTAACGTCCCATCTGATGGACGGCGTCCTTTCCAAGCCTGACGCGCCAAGCCCATCCTTTCCAAGCCCATCGGTGTCCCCTACTGACCGTGGGCAGGGCGGAGAGTTTTGCGGAGATAAATCTGAACGCTGACCCAGCTGGGACTCGAACTTGGGAACTGCAGATTACGAGCCTGGCGCGCTACCGACTGAGCCACCCCGTCCCTTTGTGACCTGGTCTTTTAACCCATTGTGCAAAAGAGTAAGTTAAAACAGTACACCCCGTATTCATCAGACTCGACAATAGGCTGTCCTATCAAAATATTACTTCATTTCCATGTTATGTCAATGGGAATAAATAATAAAAAAAATACCCCCTCAAGCAGCTGCTTGCCACAGAGGTCTGACAGGAGCCTGTCAGTTTATATGCCACAGTAGAAGGTCTGAGAGGATGGCAAGACCTCAGCAGAAAAACAACACGCACAACCATGCCTTACCCGGGGCTCGAACCCAGGTCCCTTAGATCAGTAGCCAAGCGTGCTAACCACTCGGCCATGGGACGGCTTTCTTCTTTCCTACGGTCGCATGAGGCGACTTCGTCAGAACATCACACCGCCCAAAGGCGGCTGGGCGCGTAGCACCGACGCGCATATAACTTCTAAAATGTTGAAATTATTTTTAATGGGAAAATGTGACTGAAGATAAAAATCATAATAAAATCTATTTAAATCTCGCTTTTCAACAATATTCGTACAGTGTTTAAAGAGCTAGAATGTTTAAAAACTGCAATACGTCATAAAATTTGCCTCAGAAATTAATTAAAACTAAAATTATAAGTATTATTTCAAATCGTTTAATAAAATAAATATAGATCTTAGAAATTTGCGTAATGATAAATTTAATATTAAACAATTATGAATGATTTTTATTAATTTACTGTTTAAAAATCTAGCCTTCATATTTATGAATGATTTTTATTGAAAATTAATTTATTGTCTAATAATCTAGCTTTCATAATTCTTTAAATACTGAACGAATATTGTTGAAAATTGAGATTTAAATAGATTTGATTACGATCCTTATCTTCAGTCGCATTATTTCATTAAATGCATATTCTGGATTTTATAGAGCTTCGAAGTTTGAATCCCATTGAAATTTGATTCCATGGTCAGTCGGTAGCGCGCCAGACTCGTAATCTGCAGTTCCTATGTTCGAGACCCAGCTGGGTCAGCGTTGAGATCTCCACAAAACTCCCCGCCCTGCCCACTGTCAGTAGAGGACACCGATGGGCTTGGAAAGGCCGCCTTCCGTCGTATTGGACGTTAAGCCGTGGCCCCCGTGTGCGAGAGACCCATATCCTGTGCACGTTAAAGAACACCCTGGATGGCCTTGACGGGAGGCTACCATCTGTCTCACAACAGCTGTTCCAGTGGGTTCCCTCCCCAAACCTTCCCTGAGCCTTCGGGGTCCTTGTGACCTGGCCATTTAGTTCATTGTGTGCAAAAAAAGTGCCGCTCAGAGGTAAAACAATCCAAAAAAAATCCATGAAAATCCTCCGATTTTGTTATCAGCCATTATCTCAGTCCTTGTTAAATAACTATAAAAAGGCTCACCTGCTTCATAACCGTGCCTTTTATGAAGGCCTACGAACACGACACTAAGTAACTTTGACAGATGAAAACAGTAACTGGTTCCGACATTATCATATGTTAATATCTTGAACAAACTCGTCAGGTCAACTTTCAAAGACATCACGAAAGTTTTCTGCTGCTCTAAGCTAACAAATCTGCTGGATCGGTGCCAGAATGGATCGCCAGCGGTCACTCACCCCTGCTGGAATAACGATCGAGAGCCAAAGAGTTGCCGACAGATCCGGGGTACTTATCCGTTGGTTGAAAGAACTTCTAAATAACTGGTGTGGAGAACTAGAACTTCCCAACTCATCATTAAGACAAAACAAGCAAGATACGTACGCATATTAAATTAGTAAATTTCCTTTTTCAAATTTTTCTTTTGTTCTAAAAAGTGGCATGCTGTGATATCGAACAGGTTTCGTTCTACCAAATGTTAACAAGTCGTACCTAGGAAGGCAAAATTGTCTGTGTTTTCGAAAGAGTATTGAATTTTCGGTTGGTTTATCTGTGAGTGACACTTTTTTTTGCACACAATGGGCTAAATGACCAGGTACCAAGGACACCGAGGGCTCAGAGAAATTTGGGAGAAGATGACCATCTGGACAGCTGTTAGGAGACATATTCAAGCCTAGTTTCAATGCCATCTATAGTATTACTTAATGCGCAAAGAGTAGGGTTTTCTTACACATGGCGGGCGGGGGTGGCTCAGTCGGTAGCGCGCCAGGCTCATAATCTGTATTTCCCAGGTTCGGGTCCCAGCTGGGTCAGCGTTGAGATTTATCTCCACAAAATTCCACGCCCTGCCCACGGTCAGTAGGGGACACCGCTGGGCTTGGAAAGGCCGCCGACCGTCGGATGACCGCCGACCGTCGGTTAAGCCGTGGCTCCGTGCAGGAGAGCCATACCCTGTGCACGTTAAAGAACACACTGGGTGGCCTTGACGGGAGACTACCATCTGTCTCCCAACAGCTGTTCCAGTGGGTTCCCTTCCCCAACCTTCTCTGAAACTTCGGAGTCCATGTGACCTGGCCATTTAGCCCATGGTGTGCAAAAAAGTGCCTCTCAGAGGTAAAACAACCCAACCGAAATCGTGCACATGGGCCATGGCTTAACATGAAATCCAATAGACGATAGTCCTTCCAAGCACATCGGTGTTCCCTTTTTGCTGATTTTTTTCTTAGTTAACACCCGCTCCACCTGCCCTGAGTGAGAAAAAAGAATATAGATGTACTTGGAAAAGGCGCCGTCTATCTGATAGGATGTTAAGCCGTGCCTCCGTGTACAAGAAAAACATGCCCTGTGATGTTAAATATGCTGGATGGCCTTGATAGGAGGCTTCCATCTGTCTCTTAACAGCTTTTTTTTAAATAAAAATATATTTATTCATCATCATCGTCATCTCGCAAAATACAGATATAGAGAGATTTTATACATTTGACCCGCAAAGCTAATAGCTTATCTGCCGGAAATATTGATGAGCATTAGTTTTCATACATAAGTGAACGTAATAAACAAGAACACAAGTCATATTGATACAGGTTTTCTCACGATTACAGATTAACAGACATTCTTTAAATAGTTTTTAACTTTTAACTTAATCTCACTAATATTAGTTAGATATATGATTTCTCTTGGTAACTGGTTAAAGATCTCCGGCACTTTATACTGTTTAAGATTTTTACCGTAGTTATTAACAAAATTCGGGATTTGAAAATAATTATTGGTCTGAAGTCTGGTATTCTTATCATGTGTAATTTGTACTTTATATGTGTCATTGAAAAAGTTGTCCAGAATAATGCCATATCTATAGAGATTTTGGACTAATAGAATATTTAAGAAAGAGAATCTTTCACTTGCTTTTGAAAAATTATCTCTAAGCTTGTATGGAATTATATTTTTTTGCTATAGATGATTGCAATTTTTCAAATTTTTTTTTTGGTTAGTGATGCCAGTTGTTCCATATATTGTAATTCCATACCTAATTAAGGATTCACCAATTGCATTGTAGACCATAAGGCAAACGTCGATATAGACTATGAATTGCAATTTGTAAATTTTAGCGGCGCGATATCTGAGACTTTCACATAGCTTCAAGACGTGAGTGTTCCATCGAAAGGTTGAATCCAGATATAAACCCAGGTACTTAAAATTATCCACCAATTCAATGCTATGACAATCACAAGTATTTTTATAAGTTGGGTTGTGATGGGTTGTTTTACCTCTGAGCGGCACTTTTTTGCACACCATGGGCTAAATGGCCAGGTCACATGGACCCCGTAGGCTCAGAGAAGGTTGGGGGAGGGGACCCACTGGAACAGCTGTTGGGAGACAGATGGTAGCCTCCCGTCAAGGCTATCCAGCGTGTTCTTTAACGCGCACAGGGTATGGCTCTCAGGCACACGGGACCACGGCTTAACGTCCCATCCGACGGACGGTGGACTTTTCAAGCCCATCGGTGTCCCCTACTGACCTTGGGCAGGGCGGGAATTTTTGCGGAGATAAATCTCAACGCTGACCCAGCTGGGACTCGAACCTGGGAACTACAGATTACGAGCCTGGCGCGCTACCGACTGAGCCACCCCCGCCCCAGTATTTTTATAAGTTTCGGATTTATATATGCAATTTATATTGTGGGTCTTAATTACGTGGTTTGATGTTTTCAAAGTACCTGGTGAGTGGAAGATCATCCATTTAGTTTTATCGTTATTTATACGTATTAAATTAATATTCAGCCATCTCACCAAGCAATTAAAGTCATCCTGTAATTCTTTTATAGCCGCGTCCACGTCGTGATTGCTGTTTAAAATAACAGTATCATCAACATAAAGAAATAATTTACTTTTTAATTTTAAATTAGTCATATCATTAATATAGAGGAGGAACAACAAGGGTCAAAGTATATATCCTTGTGGAACTCCAACATTTAATTTTCTTTCGCTACTTAATGCATTTCCAATTTTGGTTATAACAGTCCTATTACTTAGGTAATTTTTGAACCACATAAGAGCTGTCCCTCTAATTCCATAGTTTTCAAGTTTTGAAAGAAGTATATTGTGATCCAATGTGTCGAATGCTTTACTAAAGTCGAGAAAGAGAGCAGCAAACTTTTCTCCGTGGTTCAAGGCTTTATTAACACATTCTGCAAAATTGGACAGTAGAGTTGTAGTACTTTTTCCCTTCTGGAAGCCATATTGCCTATTAGAAATAATGTTGTGTTTTAAGAGAAAGCTACGAAGAGTGTCATCGATGTACCTCTCTAAAATTTTGTGTAACAAGATAGCAATGGGCTTATAATTCATATAATGACCTTTAACACCACTTTTATAGATAGGTCTCAGATTGCAATTTTTAAAGTGGAAGGTATATTTCCAGAAGTAATACTTAAGTTAATTAGTTTAGCAAGATATTCTGTAAAATTGATTCATGCATGCCTTTATATGTTTGGCGTGTATGTTATCGACGCCACATGATTTGCGTTCATCCAAAGAAATAATTATTTTCTTATTAACTGAATGTCCGAAATAGGTGGTATGTAAATGGATAAGTTCAATGGGATATTAAGCGCCGGTTTATAATTGTCATTTTGGGTTGGATTGCTCTCCCGTAATTTATCAACCATGTCTGCAAAATAATTTTTAAAATTCGCAGCAATTTGAGAAGTTGTCAGATTTTTGGGCATATGATTAATTATTCTATTATCTAGTAGCTTTTTCTTCTTTCCATCTAATAAAGTATTAATCATATCCCAGGATTGTTTTGTATTTCCAGCAATGGATTTGAAGCGTTTTTTGTAAAATTTAGATTTTTTTTCTTATAAAATCGGTTACTGAATTTCGTAGTTGTTGATAAAGTTTTTTGTTGGCATTGTCGTTTCTGTTGTTTCTGTAAATAACCTGTCTAGTGAATCCTCTTTCCAAAATTTGTGGGACATCAGAGCACCTCGCCCCCCGTCCCCACATACACACACTGTGCGCAAAAAAAGTGCCGTTGAGAGGTAAAATCAACCCAACAGCAACCGATCTGTCTCCTAATAGCTGTTCATTGGGTTCCCTTCTTCTAATCAACTCTGAGTCCTAGTAGCGAGAGGGGGGGGGGGGGGGATGCTCAGTCAGTAGTGCGCCAGTCTCGTAATCTGTAGTTCCCAGGTTCGATTCCCAGCTGGGGATATTTATCTCCGCAAAACTCCCCGCCCTGCTCTCAGTCAGTAGGGGACACTGGTGGGATTGGATAAGCCGCCGTCCGTTTTGATACGACGTAAAACCATGGACTGTGTGAAGATTTCAGTTGGGTTGTTTTACCTCTGAGCGGCACTTTTTTGCACACCATGAGCTAAATGTCCAGGTCACAAGGACCCCGAAGGATCAGAGAAGGTTGGGGGAGGGGACCCACTGGAACAGCTGTTGGGAGACAGATGGTAGCCTCCCGTCAAGGCCATCCAGTGTGTTCTTTAACGGTACAGGTAAGCACGTGACACGAGAGTGCCACAAATGCAAGTTCACGCGCAGGGGAAAGGGTTGTAAGTGAGTGAGTGGAGGGGAGAAAATGCGACAAAAGAGCCGTTAAGATTATGGCTCTCCCACACACGGGGACACGGCTTATCGCCCCATCCGACGGACGGCGGCCTTTTCAAGCCCATCGGTGTCCCTTACTGACCGTGGGCAGGGCTGGGAGTTTTGCGGAGATAAGTCTCAACGTTGATCCAGGCAGGACTCGAACCTGGTAACTTGCAGATTACGAATTTGCAATGCTAGAAACGACTGAGCCACCTATGCCCCACCTTCGGCCGCAAAATTCCCCACCCTGCCCACGATCAGTAGGAGAACCGATGGGCTTGGAAAGACCGCCATCCATCGGATGGGACGTTAAGCCGTGGCCCCGTGTACGGGAGAGTCATACCCTATGCACGTTAAAGTACACGCTGGATGGCCTTGACGGGTGGCTACCATCTGTCTCCCAACAGCTGTTCCAGTGGGTCCCCTCCCCCAACCTTCTCTGAGTCTTCGGGGTCCATGTGACCTGGCCATTTAGCCATTGTGTGCAAAAAAGTGCCACTCAGAGGTAAAACAAACCAAGCCAATGATTTCCAATGATCTTGCTTTCTTGGTCTGAGGTAGAACCCGACAGCAATCTACAGAAAGACAAATGTGATTATTTCCAAACCTCAAAAGTTTGTATTTCCTGAGAGAAAGGGGCGGGGGTGGCTCAATCGGTAGCGCGCCAGGCTCGTAATCTGTAGTTCCCAGGTTCGAGTCCCAGCTGGGTCAGCGTTGAGATTTATCTCCGCAAAAATTCCCCGCCCTGCCCACGGTCAGTAGGGGAACACCGATGGGCTTGAAAAGGCCACCGTCCGTCGGATGGGACGTTAAGCCGTGGCCCCGTGTGCGGGAGAGCCATACCCTGTGCACGTTAAAGAACACGCTGGATGGCCTTGACGGGAGGCTACCATCTGTCTCCCATCCAGTGGGTTCCCTCCCCCAACCTTCTCTGAGCCTTCGGGGTCTATGTGACCTGGCCATTTAGCCCATGGTGGGTTGGGTTGGGTTGTTTTACCTCTGAGCGGCACTTTTTTGCACACCATGGACTAAATGGCCAGGTCACATGGACCCCGAAGGCTAAGAGAAGGTTGGGGGAGGGGACCCACTGGAACAGCTGTTGGGAGACAGATGGTAGCCTCCCGTCAAGGCCATCCAGCGTGTTCTTTAACGTGCACAGGGTATGGCTCTCCCGCACACGGGGCCACGGCTTAACGTCCCATCCGACGGACGGCGGCCTTTCCAAGCCCATCGGTGTCCCCTACTGACCGTGGGCAGGGCGGGGAATTTTACGGAGATAAATCTCAACGCTGACCCAGCTGGGACTCGAACCTGGGAACTACAGATTACGAGCCTGGCGCGCTACCGACTGAGCCACCCCCGCCCCTTAGCCCATGGTGTGCAAAAAAGTGCCGCTCAGAGGTAAAACAACCCAACCCAACGATCCTGAGAGAAGAATTGAAGGTCACTTCCGTGAAGCAATATCCGCTCTCTGCACGAGAAAGAACGTCAAAGGAGCATTGTCGATTTTGCTAATGGGCTATTGAACAACGAGAGAGGCAAGGGCACACTCCTCTGACAATGGCGCTGATTAGATAAGCACGTGACACGAGAGTGCGCTTACTGAGAGCGCCACAAATGCAAGTTCACGCGCAGGGGAAAGGGTTGCAAGTGAGTGAGGGGAGGGGAGAAAATGCGACAAAAGAGCCATTAAGAAACGCTGATAACAAAGATTACTCTGAAAGTGAAAGTGGGTTACTTCTCTTACATATCATGTGGGGTAGAGATATCTTACCAAATGCAATCTTTAATGGTGCTTCTAAAGTAATGGCTAATCGGTAGCAATCTCAGCTATGGTTATTACTGATATCTCCCCACCAAGAAAACATTGGCCACATGAACGCCCGTAGAATGAGGGTTAGACAGTGCACTAACAGAAGACTGCTGACCGGAAGGGGATCACCTAATTCTAACTAGATCGAGGTCGTAGATCTCGGAAAAAATCCGAAATTTGACCTTCAAGGTCAAATGGAGATCACGTAGAGGTCAAACCACGATTTAGGGGTGTTAGAACGTGAAAATTGGGTCTACGGGTGTTTCTGGTTGTAAATGTCGGAAACGTTAAATAATTTCGGATCCGGAGGGTCCTTCTAGGTCAAATATAGATCTCATCAGTGCTAGAGGGCACAAAATTGGTGAAGAGCGATATGCGATATTTCAGACAGTACATACATACAAAATCCTCAAGCAGCCATGGGCTACGGAGGTCCTACCAGACTGTGAAATTTTCCTCTCCAGACGTGTCTGTTTTGAGCTACAGCTGCTGCATTTGGCCACTGTTGGCAAAGTCCTGTTGACATTGTCAGCCCATCGAAATCCTTAGGCACACTCAATAATCCTCTTAGCCAATCTGCAGCTATGCGTACGTGCAACATGGCCAAACTAACGCAGTCTCTCTCTGCACAATATGGTGTTCTAAAGAGGTTGATGACTCCTTACAGAATCAAACCACCTAATGCCCAAGATACTGCGCAAGCATCTAGAATCAAAGGCATCAAGTTTCTTGATTATCATGCTTACAAATGATCCATGTTTCGCTACCATAAACATAGAACTAAGAAATAAGGGGGATTTCAGATCCGTATCGCATTCAAGGATGTGTAGGGTCTAGTTAAATATATGTAATTAAAGTCCTATCCCTTAAAATCCAACTATAGCTATTCATTTATTTTTCTAAAAACTTCATAATTAATTTAAAACTATTCTTAAACATTTTAATAAAAATGTAATTAACAATTTACTTTATGTTGTTCAAACATAAATAAATTGCAATTAAACCTTAGACAAATTAAATTACGTAAATTTTAATCAAAAGATGGGAAACTGAGGGAAATATGCATAAAGATTCAAGTGACTTAGTATGTCTAAAGTTTAACAACAAACTACTGATTTTTAAACAGCATAAATTAATTTACTAATTATGAATTTAATAAAATATTTCTATATATTGTATCATTTTGAATATTTTAAAAATAATTGCAAAATTTAAAAAAAAAAGACATTTGCTGGATTTTTAAGAGTTAAGTTTCTGTCTTAAAATCCTAGTGGTAACTTTTCAATTTTAAAAGAAATATTTTAGAAAATTAGTTTTAATTTAATTTTAAATTAATTCTCTAAATCTTAAAATTCTACTGGAAGCTATTTTTTTTAAAAAGCAGGTTTAACAGATTTTTTAAAAGATCCCACACAACCACAATCTCCACATAATATCCATAAGATATCTAAGATTGCCAATATATATCCAGTGGTCATCTTAGATATCTTATGGATATTTTATGTTGATTGTGGTGTGGACAGTGTTTTAATTAAAGCCTACTGGGAGATATTTATTTTTAAAATTCCGGTAATTAATTTTTAAATATTCATAAACATTTTAATAAAGTTGTAAAAAATAAATTATTTTATCGTATTTATAACAAATAGCTTGTAATTTAAACAAAATAAATCACTTACATATTAACCAAAATGAAAAAAATTAAATATGTGGTAAAGATTAAGGTGATTTTATTTATGTAAAGTTCAAATACGTACTATTAATTTTAAAATTGCATAAAATGAAATTATTCATTTTGAATTCATCAAAATATTTATGAATATTTTAAAACTATTACCAAAATTTAAAAAGTAAATAGCCACCAGTTGGATTTTAAGAGTCAAAACTTTACGATTCCTATAAATTTAAAAATTAATTTTTTATTATTACGTTGTCCTTTGTTTTAAGTTTTAATTTTGTCAACCAATGTATTACTAAATGCTTTTCTCAATATCATACTAGTTTGAATTTTCACTGCTAGAGGGCAGTACAGACGGAAAATAAAAAAAACTCATTTTCTTTTAAAACGAGCATCCGATATTCGCCAGACACCATTCTAGTTCTTGAACATTATTCGGCGTTTAAGAAATAGACAATGACTCAGAGATTCCTCTTAATGACTACATTACGAAGTCAAATATCACTGGTCATGATGACTAGAACAGAAAAATACTTTTGCAACCCTTTCAATTTAATTACCGGTTGCAAAACTTAAGAACTGATTTCAATAAACGACTTTGGTTTCCAGTAGGAAACTCGGATGCACTTTTTAAATTGGGGAGACTGATGGTTTGGTTTAGGGGGCGGTGGTTGGCTCAGGAATTAGCATGCCAAGTTCGTAATCTACAGTTCCCAGGTTCGAGTCCCACATGTGCCAGCTTTGAGATTTATCTCCGCTAAACTCTCACCCTATCTTCGGTGAAAAAGGGGACACTGTTGGGCTTGGAAAGGTTATCGTCCGTCTGATTGGACTTTAAGACGTGGCTCCGTGTGCAGGTTGGGTTATTTTACCTCTGAGCGGCACTTTTTTTTCACACAATAGGCTAAATGGCCAGGTCACAAGGACTCCGAAGGGTTACCCAAAAACTCTTCTTTTTTATTTCAATTCCCATCATTTTTTCTAATTTTGCAAGGCCCTTTGTCTGGCCTTTCTTCCTATTTCCCCTGTACTAGGTTTTCACTGCACTACGGTGCACGTGGCAATGTTAACCTACCAGTTCATACTTTGCCCCCTCCCTCCCACAATTTTCAAGATAACATCCCCAAACTTATGGGTTAGTTGACCACCAAATTGCACCCCCAGGCAAGCCCTCTGGCCGCGGGGAATAAAAACAATGGAAAAAATTATTTCCTTAGCCCCTCCCCCTTAGGTTTTTTTATCATATCTCTTTAATTCCTTCACCATTCCCCACCCACAAACTCTCCCCACCCCCTTTACATCTCCCTCCCTCCTTCTTCTGAGAAAAGGGACATTTTTCATTATTTGGCTTTTTTTTTCAGTGCCAACACAGGCCATACAACTTACACCAAATTGGGACGTCATTGGCTCTCCCATTTACATTTTCCCTTCTCCCACGGACATCTGGAACTGATAGACCAACTAGTTTTCCTTCTGTAATGGTTCTGGAATTATTTCTTATAACATCACTCTTTGTCATTTGATGTGAAGGAAGTCTTGTTCTCAGCTTTCTATTCATTAACAACTCAGCAGGATATATGCCACAGTCCGAGACATTTTCAGACTTCTTCAAAAGTATTTTCACTACTTGCACTCCCTCTTCCGCAAGTCCGTTGGATCTTGGATAGTTTGGACTCGACGTAGTGTGCTTGAAATCATACTTTTTTGAAAACTCTTAAAATTCTTTCGAACTAAACTGTGGTCCATTGTCGGATATCAGTTCTTTAGGTATTCCGTTCCTAAAAAGCTGTTATGACTATCTCTGATAAAGTACCGTCTTTCAGCTCTAGAAATTCTGGATAATTTGAATAAGAATCTATGACTACTAAGTAGTTCTTCCCGTAATAGAAAGGGGCGGGGATGGCTCAGTCGGTAGCGCGCCAGGCTCGTAATCTGCAGTTTCCAGGTTCGAGTCCCAGCGTTGAGACTTATCTCCGCAAAACTCCCCGCCCTGCCCACGGTCAGTAGGAGACACCGATGGGCTTAGAAAGGCCGCCGTCCGTCGGATGGGACGTTAAGCCGTGGTGCCGTGTGCGGGAGAGCCATACCCTGTGTACGTTAAAGAACACGATGGATGGCCTTGACGGGAGGCTATCATTGTCTCCCACAAGCTGTTCCAGTGGGTCCCCTCCCCCAACCTTCTCTGATCCTTCGGGGTCCATGTGACCAGACCATTTAGCCCATGGTGTGCAAAAGGTGCCGCTCAGAGGTAAAACAACCCAACCCGTAATAGAATAAATCTGTTCCAATAACTTCCCATGGATGCTACTATCCTTGTCTCTGAATAAGTGGTTCTTTTCCCTGTTAATACTGATATTTCTCAGAAACACTATATTTCTTCACAGTTTGTGTTATATCATCATATAACACAGTTTGCGTTATATCATCATATAACACAGTTTGTGTTATATCATCATTCATCATCAGTTAGGCCAAAATAGACATTCCGGGGCTCTTCTCTTACATTTTTCTATTCCCAAGTGTCCTTCGTGTATACGTGACAACATGTCTCTTCTCAAAGAATTTGCAACAAGTCTATGTTTCTTCAATACGATACTTCTAGCTACAGTTAAATCATCCTTGTGGCAATGAAATGCAAGAACATAATTGGGATTTTTCCTTTACGTGTTTCAACTCGGAATCTTTAGTATCTTCTTCTCTAAACTTCAGTAGCATCCTCTCTGAGATTGACAAAGTTTTTTTTATGATAGAATCAACATGAACTTCCACTAGCTCATCCGTAGAACTTTTAACGATGTGTTTATACCAGAAATTTCAAATTTCGTCTAAAAACTGCAAAGGTCGGAAAGTGAAGGACTTCATTCTCTTTGAAAATGAAACATTCCCTATTCGCCAATGGCGATATGTGTTCTTCTAATTAAATATCTTTCTAGCTCGTTCTTCTCTAGGGGCGGGGGTTGGTTCTGCAGACGCCAGATTTGTAATCTGTAGTTCCCAGGATCGAGTCCCACCTGCACGAACCTTGAAATTTATCTCCGCAAAACTCCCCGCCTTGCCCTCAGTCAGTAGAGGTAACCGATGGCATCAGAAAGGCCACCGCCCGTCGGATGGGACGTTAAGCGGTGGCCCATGTGCGGGCCCCTTATGAACTGCCTGTGTGCAGGAGAGCCATACTCTGTGCAAGTTAAAGAACACGCTGGATAGCCTTGACGGGAGGCTACCACCTGCCTCCCAACAGCTATCAAGTGGGTCCCCTTATCGCCGTTTCTCTGAGCCTTCAGGGTGCTTGTGACCTGGCCATTTAGCCCATTGTGTGGAAAAAAGTGTCACTCAGAGGTAATCCAACTCTCTTAAAATAAAAATAATTATTATACTAGTGGCTTAAACTTAAAAATACCCCCTCAAGCAGCTGCTTGCCACAGAGGTCTGACAGGAGCCTGTCAGTTTATATGACGCAGTAGAAGATCTGAGAGGATGGCAGGACCTCAGCAGAAAAACAACACACACATCCATGCCTTACCCGGGGCTCGAACCCAGGCCCCTTAGATCAGTAGCCAACCGCGACTCCTATGGAAATCCATCCCTATCGTCTGCCGAATTGCAAGCAAAGAAATACGCGGTCAGAGTCATAGGAATGTTAAAAACGAAAATGAAAATTTACTGCAATCTAATTTCTCCTTCCGTATGTAAGACGTTACTGATAACAGTGTATTACGTCGCGTGCAAGACTTGGGGAAAAACCGCGCCAGTTAACAGGCGTCTCCTTTTTTTGGCGATTGCGCCACAGCTCAAGACCGGTATTTAAATGACGTGCAATGTATGTTTTCCAGACTGCATGGCAATACGGTAGGAAACGATTCCTTCAGCGAAGAAGAAATTATAGACTTTCGGTTTACAACTTTTGTTTCCTGTAAGCCTTTCTAATAACTAATTCTTAACATCATGTTGATGGGTAGAAGATATTGTGCACTGAGCAGATCTGTCTCTAGCGATCTATAACGCATATCTGATGCACATTTTTTTTTGTCTCGCCGTCATCTTTCTTTAATGCAATCAGACTCGTAATCTGTAGTTCCCTGGTTCGAGTCCCACCTGGGCCAACGTGGTTAGCGCGCTTGGCTACTGATCTAAGGGACCTGGGTTCGAGACCAAGGTAAGGCATGGATGTATGTGTCGTTTTTCTGCTGAGGTCCTGCCATACGCTCAGACTTTCTACTATGGCATATAAACCGACAGGCTCCTGTCAGACCCCTGTGGCAAGCAGCTGCTTCAGGGGGGATTTATTCATTTTATTTAAAACCAACTCTCGGTCAGTAGGGAACACCGATGGGCTTGGAAAGGTCGCCGTCGGTTAGAAGGGATGTTAGACAATGGCCCCAACTGTGAGTTGGGTTTTTTACCTCTGAGCGGCACTTTTTTACACACCGTGGGCTAAATGGGACCCCGAAGGCTCAGAGAAGGTTGGGGGACCCACTGGAACAGCTGTTGGGAGACAGATTCCAGGGGTCCCCAACTGTGGGAGAACAATACCCTGTGCACACTGAAGAACACACTGGATGGTTTAGACGGGAGGCTACCTTCTATCTCTTAAAAGCTATTCAGTGTGTTCCCTTACTCCAACCTTCTCTGAGTCCTTTAGGTCCTTGTGACCTGACCATTTCGCCCAATGTGTGGAAAAAAGCGCCGCTCAGAAGTAAAACGACCCAACCCTCCCCCAACCTTCTCTGAGCCCAAGGGGATTCTTGTGACCTGGCCATTTAGCCCATTGTGTACAAAAAATGCCACTCTGACGTAAAACCCAACCCTACCCCAACATTCTCTGGCCTTTTGGATACATTTAGTCCATTGTGTGCAAAAAGTCCCACTCAGAGTTAAAACGACCTAACCCCTCCCCCAATCATCTCTGAGCCTTTTGGGTCCATTTAGCCCATTTGATAAAAAATTTTGAATTTAAATGCTCAGTGTCATCGTTTAAATTTAAGTGCAAAAATGCCGCTCAGAGTTAAAACGACCCAAACCTCCCCCAACCTCCTCTCAGCCCTCGGGAGCCTTGTGACCTGGCCATTTAGCTCACTGTGTGCGAAAAAGTGCCGTTCAGAGTTAAAACTACCCAACCCTCCCCCAACTTCCTCTCAAATTTCGGGGGGCCTTGTGACTTGGCCATTTAGCCTATTGTGTGCGAAAAAGTGCCACTCAGAGTTAAAAGGACCCAACCCTTGCACAACCTCCTATCAGCCCTCGGGGGGCCTTGTGACCTGGCCATTTAGCTCACTGTGTGCGAAAAAGTGCCGTTCAGAGTTAAAACGAACCAAACCTCCCCCAACTTCCACTCAGCCCTCGGAGGTCCTTATGACCTGGCCATTTCGCCTATGGTGTGCGAAAAAGTGCCGCTCAGAGTAAAAACGACCAACCCTCCCCCAACCTCCTCTCAGCTCTCGGGGGACTTGTGACCTGCCCATTTAGCCTATTTTGTGCAAAAAAGTGCCGCTCAGAGGTAAAACAACAAAACCCAACCCCAACCTCCTCTGAGCCTTTTAGGTCCTTGTGACCTGGCCATTTAGCCCATTGTGCGCAAAAAAGTGCCGCTCAGAGGTTAAACAACCCAGCCCATTCTTAATGCAGTTCTGCCGTTTTCTCATTATTTTTATTTCCGTCCAAGCGTTGCATTTAGAGAGAATCTCTACTGCTAGACGGAGTGCACTGATGCATTGCCATGGTGATGAGCATCATCTGCACTGCTATCGTCTCGCTAGACTCCACAGCTTGACCCGGAAGATGAATCAGTTGCGATATGTACAGCTGCAGGATGTCAAATACGTCAGCAATGACGTACAAACCTAGAGGAAACGTCAATAACTAGAGATTGGTTAAGGTCACCCACATGGAATTGGTTCCCACTGGATTTCGCATTTCACATTTTTTTTTTATCTTTGTGCCATTAGTTAGTTACATGGAAAGCAACGGGAATTATAAAACCATTTCATTACGTTGAGAAGAGATTTGCGAAATTATTCATGACATAGTTCACCAGAAAACCTCAAGCTTTTTCCGGTGAACTATGTCAGGAATGATTCCGCAAAATGGCTAGCTTCGGAAATGGCTCAGTAGGGGAGACCGATGTCCGTCGGATAGAGCTTTAAGCCGTCGCCCGTGTGCGGGAAAGCTATACCCTGTGCACGTTAAAGAACACGCTGGATGGCCTTGACGGAAGGCTGTCTCCCAATAACTGTCCTAGTGGGTCCCCTTCCCCCAACCTTCTCTGAGCCTTCGGGGTCCATGTGACCTGGTCATTTAGCCCATGGTGTGCAAAATAGTGTCGTTCAGAGTTAAAAAAACCCAACTTATGACGGTTGGGTTGGGTGGTTTTACCTCTGAGCGGCATTTTTTGCGCACCATGGGCTAAATATCCAGGTCACATGGACCCCGAAGGTTAAGAGAAGGTTGGGGGAGGGGACCCACTGGAACATCTATTGGGAGACAGATGGTAGCCTTCGGTCAAGGCCATCCAGTGTGTTCTTTAACGTGCACAGAATATGACTCTCCCGCATACGGGGCCACGGATTAACGTCCCATCAGACGAACGGCGGCCTTTCCAAGCCCATCGGTGTCCCCTACTGACTGTGGGCAGGGCGGGGAATTTTGCGGAGATAAATCTCAACGCTGACCCAGCTGGGACTTGAACCTGGGAACTATGGATTACGAGCCAGATGCGCTACCGACTGAGCCACCCCCGCCCTACCTATGACGGTAAGACCCATTAAAGCTCCTCTGTCAGCAATGCTTTTCTATTGATCCCAAAATATAACTCTCATGAGTCAGATATTCCAGTCAAGTTACGGATCGCCAACAGCATTACGAAATAACTAACATAAAAAAAATCCTTTCTTGTATGGACGTAAACCAATCACTTACGCTTCGCTCTAGCATGTTCCGAATCAAAAGTTAAGGTCACCAAAGTGCTATTCCTGGCGTTGACAATGAAAGAACTTGACTGACATGACTGACATACTGACTTGACATACAGAAATGGAGAGTCTCCCTGTTCAGCCCTGTCTGGAAACGAACAAAAGCATTGCTGACAGAGGAGCTTTAATGGGTCTTACCGTCATAGGTAGGGCGGGGGTGGCTCAGTCGATAGCGCGCTCAGGCTCGTAATCATAGTTCTCAGGTTCAAGTCCCAGCTGGGTCAGACAGTTGAGATTTATCTCCGGAAAATTCCCCGCCCTGCCCACAGTCAGTAGGGAGACACCGATGGGCTTGGAAAGGACCGCTGTCCGTTGGATGTGACGTTAAGCCGTGGCCCCGTGTGCGGGAGAGCCATACCCTATACACGTTAAAGAACATGCTGAATGGCCTTGACGGGAGGCTACCATCTGTCTCCCAACAGCTGTTCCAGTGGGTCCCCTCACCCAACCTTCTCTGAGCCCTCGGGGTCCATGTGACCTGGCCATTTAGCCCATGGTGTGCCAAAAGAGTGCCGCTCAGAGGTAAAACAACCCAATCCAACTCGGAACGACGAAGAGGGAGGGGCTTCAAAAGGAAGTATTTGCGACTACAGATGAACTAACACAGATAGATGACTGAACTTTACTGCTTGCAGCGTCACTTTAGAAGCAGACAGTAATTCTGATTTTCCTTTTGAGGGGATAGCTCAGTCGGTATCGCACCAGGATCATAGTCTTCAGTTCCCAAGATCCAGTTCCGCTTTCCCCAGCGTTGAGTTTTATCTACGCAAAAGTCCTCACCCTACTAATGGGCTTGGAAATGCGCCGTCCGTCGGGTGGAACATTAAGCCGCGGTTCCATGTGCGGGAGAGCCTTTGGGTTGTTTTACCTCTGAGCGGCATTTTTTTTTGCACACCATGGGCTAAATGGCCAGGTTACATGGACGCCGAAAGCTCAGAGAAGGATGGGGAAGGAGACCCCCTGGAACAGCTGTTGGGAGACAGATGATAGCCTCCCGTCAAGGCCATCCAGCGTGTTCTTTAACGTGCACAGAGGATGACTCTCCCGCACACGGGGCCACGGCTTTACGTCCCATCCGACGGACGGCGGTCTTTCCAAGCCATCGGTGTCCCCTACTGACCATGGGCAAGGCGGGGAATTTTGCGGAGATAAGTCTCAACGCTGACCCAGCTGGGACTCGAACCTGGGAACTGCAGATTACGAGCCTGGCGCGCTACCGACTGAGCCACCCCCGGGAGAGCCGTACCTTCACTCTGGATGGCCTTGAAGTGAGGCTACCATCTATCTCCTAACAGCTGTCCAGAGGATCCCCTTCCATCAGCCTTATCTGAACCCATGGGGCTCATGGAACCCATTAGCTCACTGTGTCCAAAAAAAGTGCCTCTCGGTGGTAAAACACCCGAACAATTTCCCTTCTTCTACTAAAATGTTTCTTACAAGGGCCAGATCTAGGAGGAAGGAGCAAGAGGACATCCCCCCTGAATTTGCTAGTAAAAGTAGTGGGGCCCAAAAATTACACTAGACAACAAATTGAAACTTTTTTTTCATATAACATTGGTTAAATAGGATGTTTTTAACTAATTTTGAGGTGTTGAATACAAATATGCTGTGAAAAATCTGCAGCACATACAATTTTTTTAAATTTCGGATTGATGTATTTCAAATGAATACGCATATCTCGAAACTGAAAATAAATGTGACTATTTTATTAAATTGACTTAAAACTCATTAATTAATTACATGATTACAGTGAAAAAAAAAATAAAAACATCATAGTTATAGACCACTGAACACAAAGCAACAAAGATAAGGATCTTTCATACTTACAAGAAGTTCATTTTTGTCTTTTATGTGCTGAGGTATCTTCCTTCTGCAAGAACCAGCAGTAGTCACCCATCATTGCTGGGTCCCATCTGCCTTGGTATCTCTCCTCCATGGTTCGGATATCCTGGTGAAATCTTTCCCCTTGCTCATCACTGGCAGTTCCTAAGTTCTTGGGAAAGAAGTCGAGATGCGAGTGCAAGAAATGGATCTTCAAAGACATTCGGCAGCCAAGATTTTCATAGTTTTTGAGATCTTGAATGAGCTGATGGTAGTTTTTCTCATTGTGATTCCTCAGAAAACCCTGGACCACAGACGTGAAGGATTTCCATGCTGCGCGCTCCTTCATATTCAGATTTTCTTCGAAGACAGTATAATTATATATATTTATAAGGTTTTTTTATATATATATTTTAAAGGTTCTGACAGATGTGAAGGATTTCCACGCAACGCGCTCCTTCATATTCAGTTTTTCTTCGAAGACAGTATCGTTCAGTATATTCCTGATCTGAGGACCAATAAAGATCCGTTCTTTGAGTTTGCCATCACTTAGTTTTGGAAATTTTTCGTTCAAGTACAAAAACCCTTTACCAGTTTTGTCCACAGCCTTTACAAAGTTTTTCATAAATCCCAATTTGATGTGTAGTGATGGGAGCAGAACATCAGAGGGATCAACTAGAGGCTTATACCTCACATTACTCTTCCCAAGAATAAAAACATCTCTTTTGGGCCAGTCTTTTGTTTTATAGTGTTCCTTTCTGGCCCTACTCTGCCACAAACACAGAAAACAGCAAAATTTTGTGAAGCCTCCTTGAAGCCTGAGGGAAGAGAGATATGACTTTTAGGTCATCACATATTGTCTACTTAAACTGGTCATATTTTATAGTAGTGAGTATTTTTTCCATGTTTTCATAAATTACCTTCATTCCTACAGCGGGTATCACCGGAATGGAAGGTTTTTGGTTTCCTCTATGCAAAAGGACAGCTTTTAAGCGAATTTTTACAAATCTATAAATAGACGTCTTTCCTCAAGTTTGTGAGTTGTTTCAATTTCTTCCATCATCCCTGAAATATCTGTGTAAAAATACAAACCATCTTGCATCTCGTAATAAGCAGATAAAGCCAAATTTCTCTTTCTGAACAGAGAAACTCTGGTACCCTTGGCCAGAAGATTCCATTCTTGAAGTCTTGAACCTAAAACCTCAGCTTATTGTTTGGAAAGTCTTTCGTCTCGAACAAGATCATTTAGTTCATTTTGTTGAATCAGATGAGGCTCATCTAACTTTTTAGGGGTGTATGTGGGATCAGGATTTGTATGTGCCTCAAAGTCTTCCTCTGATGAATGTGAATCCATCTCCTCCCAGTTGGTTGGAGGTGTTGGTATAGGAAGATCTCCTCCATGAGGAACTGGCCTTATGGCTGAAGACACACTTGGATATTGTATTTTGCTTTTGTTCTTTTTTGAAAAGCCCGACACTTTAGTTAAACAAGAATAGCAATCATGCAAGTGACTAGTTGACTCCGCCAAACCATTCGAACTGAAAAAGGCATGGATTTGATCTTACCTTTCAACCATTCACTTAGATCAACAAAGCACGAAATGAAACAACACACATGCGGAGCCCATGTTTTGTCCTGATCTCCAACATGACCTCCAAAATACAAGTTATAGACTTTCTTCACAATCTTCCACAGAATACAAGTTATAGCCTTGTATAACTTGTATTATACTCCAAAATACAAGTTATGGGCTTTCTTCACAATCTTTGTTAAAGAATGATCCTGGAATTTTAAAATATAATTTCCATACACATAACAAAACTTATCTGGCACATTTAACACATCCATGACGCTGCCTTTGTGCCATTTAAACGCCAAAATTCACTCTTCAACATACAGCACGTATCCTACAATGAAATAATTGTAAATCCTACAATGAAAACAACAAGAATGGCGGTCTGAGGTTAGATTACTGTTACATGTTTTCTCCCACTTGGCAATCAGTGTTGCCAGCCACAAAAAGTAAAATATCTAGTATACTCCCAGTTGCCTAGAGGTGTTAATACAGGAAGATCTTAATAGGAGTCAAAATGACCAATAACATAAAAATGTGATGTGCTAGCCATTTTTTAAGGCCAGATCTGAAATCAGCACCTGAAAAATAGTTAAAGGCAGCTACAATTGTTCACGTTATGAAAACCTTGTAAACCAGTGTTATTAAACTTGTGCATATTTCAGGTATTTTTCATGAACAATTTTAAAAACTCCTAAAACGATGGGGAAAATGTTACACTCTAGTGGAATTCCAGTCTCTTGACCACCACCCCTATTTTTTTTTCTAGATCCGCGCCTGTCTCTTACTCAGAATAAAAAAATGAAACTTACCTTCGTGTATCCCAACTTCTGCTGTTCGATTCAGGGCGAATTTAATGTCGATTGTTGTAAACCTTCGGTCCTTATAACCTGCAATTTAAGTCATCGTGGATAAAGGAATCATTTAAATAGCAAAAGATTACAATGAAAAGAGAACAGCACAATGACGTCAGTTCCATTCCTGTATCCGAGTGCATGTTCCGACTGATGACTAGCAAGTTTGTTTCGATGCATTTTGCAAATCATCGGAATGACTTTCCTTTCCCACTTATCTCTTTTGTATAGTTCACTGTTTTTTCGTAATGCTTTCGATGGAGAAACGCTACAACGACAGCTAAAGTAATTGTCCAAGAGCTACAGAGCTTCTTCGCAAAAGGGTCACATCTCCAAGAGAGGGGAGGAGAGGGCTGACTCGTGTTTCTTCATTGGAAAGGGTTGGGTTGTTTTACCTCTGAGCGGCACTTTTTTGCACACCATGGGCTAAACTGGCCAGGTCACAAGGACCCCGAAGGCTCAGAGAAGGTTGGGGGAGGGGACCCACTGGAACAACTGTTGGGAGACAGATGGTAGCCTCCCGTCAAGGCCATCCAGCGTGTTCTTTAACGTGCACAGGGTATGTCTCTCCCGCACACGGGGCCACGGCTTAACGTCCCATCCGATGGACGGCGGTCTTTCCAAGTCATCGGTGTCCCCTACTGACCGTGGGCAGGATGGGGAAATTTGGGGAGACAAATCTGAACGCTGACCCAGCTGGGATTCGAAACTGGGAAGTACAGATTGCGAGCCTGGCGCGCTACCGACTGAGCCACTCCCGCCCCTTTCATTGGAAAGGGACTGGGTTCGAATCAAAAGGTTCGTATCCCAACGTTGAGATTTATCATTCCGAAAACCCCCACCCTGCCGTCGATTAGAAAGGGGACACCAATGGTCTTGGAAAGTCCGTTTGATGGAACGTTAAGCCGCGGTCCCGTGCTCGGGAGAGCCATACCTTGTACACATTAAAGAACATGCTGGATGATCTTGATGGAAGGCTACTATGTGTTTCCTAACAGCTCTCCAGTGAGTCCCCTTCCCCCAATCTTCTCTGAGATTTCGGGGTTTTTCTGATCTGGCTATTTAGTCCATTGTGCGGGGAAAAAGTGCCACTCAGAGGTTAAACGACCCATCCCAGGTTTGAATTCCACCTGGACCAGCGTTGACTTTACTTTCTACAAAATCCCCCACCCTGCCTTCGGTTAGAAAGGGGACACTGATTGGCTTGAAAAAGCCGCCGTCCGTCGGATGGGACATTAAGCTGTGAAACCGTGTGCGGGAGAGCTATACCCTGTGCACGTTAAAAACCCGCTGGATGGCTTGACAGGAGGCTACCATCTGTCTCCTAACATATATCCAGTGGGTCCTCTCCTCGCAACCTTCTCTGAGTCTTTGGGGATCCTTGTGACCTGGCCATTTAGCCCATTGCGTGCAAAAAAATTGCCGCTCAGAGGTAAAACAACTCAACCCAATGGAACTGCAAATTACGAGCCTGGCATACTACTTGATGATTCCCCCCTCACTTCACCCCTAAATGTAGGTGCAAACGGTTTTTTCATCAACAGGGCATTTTTCAAAGGTGTGTATGTGTCTATATATATCAGTCAGTCATCAGTTTATTATAATAATAAAGTTAAAAAGGCCCTAAATTTGTAACACTCTTATTAACCCAAGAGCATTTAAGCTCATGTAGGTTAACATGCAAATTATTTAAGTGTATAATTTTCGCAAGATTAACACACTCAAAATATATTTGTTTGTTTGCCCGCTTATGCACTCGGCCCCCAGAAGATCTAGAGGCACCAAACTTTGCATGAATGTTCCCTTTACCCAGGGGAATAATATAGGCTATGTGCGAACTCTCTGTGGTCAAACAAAAATATTAGGCTGAGCGGTTTGAATTTTTCAAAATCTCTATAGACTTAACATTAACGGTTGAAAGTTGTTCAAAACAACTGTTGCCACTAATAGGGGCGGGGGTGGCTCAGTCGGTAGCGCGCCAAGCTCGTAATATGTAGTTCCCAGGTTAGAGTCCCAGCTGGGTCAGCGTTGAGATTTATCTCCGCAAAATTCCTCGCTCTGCCCACGGTCAGTAGGGGACACAGAGGGGCTTGGAAAGGCCGCCGTTCGTCGGATGGGACATTAAGCCGTGGCCCCGTGTGCGGGAGAGCCATATTCTGTGCACGTTAAAGAACACGCTGGATAGCCTTGACGGGAGGTTATCATTTGTCCCCTAACAGCTGTTTCAGTGGGTCTCCTCCCCCAACTTTCTCTGAGCCTTCGGGGTCCATGTGACCAGGCCATTTAGCCCATGGTATGCAAAAAAGTGCCGCTCAGAAGTAAAACAACCCAATCCAAGTTGCCACCAATAAGTTTGAAAGAAGAATGCATGAAACTAATTTATTTCTAATTTCGCCTGATAAAGTCATTGTTCAGTTTGTTGGGTCATGAGCACGAGTTAGGTTGGGTTGTTTTACCTCTGAGCGGCACTTTTTTGCACACAATGGGCTAAACGGCCAGATCACAGGGACTCCAATGGCTCAGAGAAGGTTGAGGACCACCTTAGCTCAGAGAAGGAAGGTTAACTACGAGCGGAACACGAGATTTTTTGTTGAAGTGAAAGCTTCAAAAACTGAGAATTCGTATCCGATATGGCCGAGTGGTTAGCACGCTTGGCTACTGATCTAAGGGACCTGGGTTCGAGCCCCGGGTAAGGCATGGATGTGTGTGTCGTTTTTCTGCTGAGGTCCTGCCATCCTCTCAGATCTCCTACTGTGGCATATAAACTGACAGGCTCCTGTCAGACCTCTGTGGCAAGCAGCTGCTTGAGGTTTTTTTTATTTATTTATTAGAATTATTAACTTAATTTGAAAACTATGTAAAGGTTAATTAACGTATATCTCATATGTTAGTTAATAAAAGTTCTAATATGTTAAGTAATAATGTTTTTCAATAAAAACAATAATTTTTTCGTAGTATCTATACATTTTTTGGGCAATTCAGACCACATTTAACTTTCTTTTTCTGTAAAGTTACATGTGACTGGCGTACTGTATCCAAAGTACTCGGCTGGTTACAAAATGATTTGAAAAGTTCGATTATCTGAGCGAGGCAATTCCGTTTTTCGGTTTGGAAACTTCTGACAAGGGGAGTGTCAAGTTCGGCACCTCCTTCATCCCCCCCTTTTTTTTACTCATGTATATAGGTATTTTTATATTTCGATGTGTATTAACAAAGTAAATGTGACCTCCCCGCAGATCCTTGACTAGATACACATGCGCCGATCTGGCAACGCCGATAATCGGCTTCCTGTCATCGGCAAAGATCTTTGGGTTGGGTTGTTTTACATCTGAGCGGCACTTTTTGCACACCATGGGCTAAATGGCCAGGTCACATGGACCCCGAAGGCTCAGAGAAGGTTGGGGGAGGGGTTGGGTTGTTTTACCTCTGAGCGGCACTTTTTTGCACACCACGGGCTAAATGACCTGGTCACAAGGACCCCGAAGACTCAGAGAAGGTTGGGGGAGGGGACTCACTGGAACAGCTGTTGGGAGACAGATGGTAACCTCTCGTCAAGGCCATCCAACGTGTTCTGTAACGTGCACAGGGTATGGCTTTCTCGCACACGAGCCACGGCTTAGCGCCCCATTCGACGGACGGCGACCTTTCCAAGCCCATCGGTGACTCCTACTGACCATGGGCAGGGCGGAGAATTTTGCGGAGATAAATCTCAACGCTGACCCAGCTCTGACTCGAACCTGGGAACTATAGATTACGAGCATGGCGCTCGGCAAGGATCATTGCCGCTAAATGTCAAGGTGTGCAATCTCAGCACGATGAGTGGGGCTGTCTGTGGCAATCAGAAAGGATCAGATTTGGGTTGTTTTACCTCTGAGCGGCACTTTTTTGCACACCATGGGCTAAATGGCCAGGTCACATGGACCCCGAAGGCTCAGAGAAGGTTGGGGGAGGGGACCCACTGGAACAGCTGTTGGGAGACAGATGGTAGCCTCCCGTCAAGGCCATCCAGCGTGTTCTTTTAACGTGCACAGGGTATGACTCTCCCGCACACGGGGCCACGGCTTAACGTCCCATCCGACGGACGGCGGCCTTTCCAAGCCCATCGGTGTCCCCTACTGACCGTGGGCAGGGCGGGGAATTTTGCGGAGATAAATCTCAACGCTGACCCAGCTGGGACTCGAACCTGGGAACTACAGATTACGAGCCTGGCGCGCTACCGACTGAGCCACCCCCGCCCAGAAAGGATCAGAGATGTAGAAAGGAGTCAAGAGGAGAACGGTGAGAACTCGGAAGCAGAGAGATCGTGAATGAAGTCCTCGGTGTTCGAGTGAGGCGACGAAATTTTTAAGTCCGGATACCGTTGGATTTCTCCCTTGGAAACTAAAGGGGGAAATCCTTGCTAATCGTATGGTTTATGCATCCTCTACGGCTAGTAGAGTATAAGTAAATAGACGCCGAGATTACTAGTCAGTCCGGAATTCATACGGTATTGTTGATATTCAATAAATTGTTGTTTTATTCCGCCTATGCTCGATTATTGATAGCTACAAGATTGTACATCTACCCGGCCCTAAAGAACTTTTGAACTATCTCATCACGATAGGATATATTCAGCCTCATCTGTCTATAAGTTCATCACAACTGGCACAGCCCGACAGGATTCAACTGCCTGTCCCTATAGGTACTTTACAGGGAGGAAAATATGGTATCTCGAAATATGTTCACTTCTTTCCTTTCCTAAAACAGAGGGAGGAAAATATGGCACCTCGAAATATGTTCACTTGTTTCCTTTCCTAAAACAGAGGGTTGGGTTGGGTTGTTTTACCTCTGAGCGGCACTTTTTTGCACACAATGGGCTAAATGGCCAGATCACATGGACCCCGAAGGCTCAGAGAAGGTTGGGGAAGGGGACCCACTGGAAGAGCTGTTGGGAGACAGATGGTATCCTCCCGTCAAGGCCATCCAGCGTGTTCTTTAACGTGCACAGGGTATGGCTCTCCTGCACAGGGGGCCAAGGCTTAACGTCCCATCCGCGGACGGCGGCCTTTCCAAGCCCATCGGTGTCCCATAATGTAAAACAGAGGGAGGAAAATATGGTATCTCGAAATATGTTCATTTCTTTCCTTCCCTAAAACAGAGGGAGGAAAATATGGTACCTCGAAATATGCTCATTTCTTTCCTTCCCTAAAACAGAGGGAGGAAAATATGGTACCTCGAAATATGCTCATTTCTTTCCTTCCCTAAAACAGAGGGAGGAAAATATGGTACCTCGAAATATGCTCATTTCTTTCCTTCCCTAAAACAGAGGGAGGAAAATATGGTATCTAGAAATATGTTCATTTCTTTCTTTTCCTAAAACAGAGGAAGGAAAATATGGTATCTCGAAATATGTTCATTTCTTTCCTTCCCTAAAACAGAGGGAGGAAAATATGGTATCTCGAAATATGTTCATTTCTTTCCTTTCCTAAAACAGAGGAAGGAAAATATGGTATCTCGAAATATGTTCATTTCTTTCCTTCCCTAAAACAGAGGGAGGAAAATATGATACCTCGAAATATGCTCATTTCTTTCCTTCCCTAAAACAGAAAAAACTGAACCGGAGGGGATTAATGGTAATGATTTTTATGCGAAAGAAAGCTTGCGACGTGGGGAGTGCCATCTACTCTATATTCTAAAGAGCTTGAGACCCGAGCAACGTCGGGTAAATCTGCTACTCCTGTATATTTTAGCGTAAGACTTCCGCTATTTAAATCAGCATTTTGGCAATGATTTTCGTTCCAATACAAAGAGTGCTAAAATATTTAATTGTTTCTTCACTTCCGTCTCGAGACCTTGGGCGCTGCAGATTATGCTCGTGCGTCACAGGAAATGAAGCCGACATTTGCGGTGTAGTGAGGAAGAGAGGGCCATATGGTTCTGATGTATCACGTGTCATCATAAAGCAGGAAAAACTTTGCATTGATTGTTCGTAGTTGCCTTAACCTCCAGTAGTTCTTTTTCAGATATACAACGAATAAACAGGTCACAAGGACATCAAAACCCCACAGTTGAATTGTCAGGAAGGTCACAGTATAGAGTTGCTATGGAGCTCTCAAGGTCATCCAGTGTGTCCTTTACACGCAAGATTGGCTTGAACATGTTGTCCGGCGGTAACAGCGATTAAATCCTCCAAAGAAATTTATGTACATATACATTTTGAAGAGTATTATTAGTACGCATATACAGAGAATAAAAAAACACTAAACTGGTAACCCCTCACTTAGCACGGTTGGGTTGTTTTACCTCTGAGCGGTCTGAAGTCCTGCCATCCTCTCAGACCTTCTACTATGGCATATAAACTGACAGGCTCCTGTCAGACCTCTGTGGCAAGCAGCTGCTTGAGGAGGTATTTTTTTTTTTTTATGGGCTAAATGGCCAGGTCACATGGACCCCGAAGGCTCAGAGAAGGTTGATGGAGGGGACCCACTGGAACAGCTGTTGGGAGACAGATGGTAGCCTCCCGTCAAGGCCATCCAGCGTGTTCTTTAACGTGCACAGGGTATGGCTCTCGCGCACACAGAGCCACGGCTTAACGTCCCATCCGACGGACGGCGGCCTTTCCAAGCCCATCGGTGTCCCCTACTGACCGTGGACAGGGCGGGGAGTTTTGCGGAGATAAGTCTCAACACTGATCCAGCTGGGACTCGAACCTGGGAACTACAGATTACGAGCCTGGCGCCACTTAGCACGGTGTATGCGTTCCAGGATCAAACTCCAAAACAACCAAGTAAAAAAATTAATTTTCTGTTGGTGGGTAATATTTGATTATTAGTTAAACCCACGCCAAAAGTTTGGCGCGTAACGCATTTATAACTCTTTCCATCGATAAATTTCATTCGCATCATCATCATCCCCAAGCAGCCATGGTATACGGAGATCAAAGCTTTTCACCATGCCAATCACAATCAAATCCCGCCAAAAGTTTGGCGCCAAATGTCTGTCCATTGGCAACTTCATTCACAGCTTTCCACAGGTATTACTCCATTCGCAAAGTAGGCAATTGCAGCGCCCCCAGAAATTTCGGACACTTTTGGAGGGATCACTCCTGACCCACAGCAGATAAGAACCTGATCTGTTAGCCCAATACGGTCAGCACTAATTGGGACCATCCCACCAAATTTGGGACTGATCGCTAAGGTAGCTGCGGAACCATGGGGGGAAATGACAATTTCTGCCACGGCTGACGTCACATTGTCCTTCCTCCCGTTCGTAATTACGCTTATTAAATAATATAATAATGACAAAGTGCGTCACAATGACCCAAGGGCTCGGAGAAGGTGAGGGAAAGAGGGCCCACTGGGCAATTGCTAGGAGATGGAAGCCGCCCATTAAGCATCCAGTATGTTTTTTTAATGTACACAAAATATGCACACGGCGCCATGGAGTAATGTCAAATATGATGGACGGCGGTCTTTCCAAGCTCATCGATGTCCCCTTTCTGACCGAGGGAAATGGTGGAGATAAATCTCAATACTGGTAAAGTTTGAACTGGAACCTGAAAACTACCTATTACGAGTCTGACGCGCTGATAGCTAAGCCAACCCCTGACCCAAAATGCGTTAAGTAAAGGTTACGTGTATGCAGGGCCGAATCTAGGGGGTTAGGCGCCATGCCTCTCCACTTGATTGTTTTTTTTCCAGATCTTGGTCTTCCTGTATATATATATATTATTCTCATTTTGAAAGGGACGGGGGTGGCTCAGTTGGTAGCGTGCCAGGCTCGTAATCGGCAGTTTCCAGGTTCGAGTCCCAGCTGCGTCAGCGTTGAGCTTTATCTCCGTAAAACTCCCCACCCTGCCCACGGCCAGTAGGTGATACCAATGGGCTTGGAAAGGGCCGTCGCCCGTCGGATGGGACGTTAAGCCGTGGTCCCGTATGTGGAGAGATATACCCTGTGCACGTTAAAGAACACGCTGGATGGACTTGACGGGAGGCTACCATCTATCTCCCAACAGCTATTCCAGTGGGCCCCTCCCCCAACCTTCTCTGAGCCTTCGGGGTCCTTGTGACCTGGCCATTTAGCCCATTGTGTGCAAAAAAGTGCCACTCAGAGATAAAACAACCAATCAACCAACCCATTTTGAAGATTTTAAAGACGCTGAAACAGAGGGTAATATTACATATCTGAAGGTCATTCCGGAATTGGTAGCAGATTGTTTAAAAAAATTTGAAAAAAATTTCTGCGGGGCATTTATTTTTCGAGGACAGGACTTTTTATATGGAGACTGTCGCCACGCCTGACTACCCTACATCACACATTTATGAAATTTGTTTAAAACTATTCATAAATACCCAAGTTCTCATTATTTATTTTCCTTTAGATTATGAATTAAATAATAACAGTAATGTTATTTTATTTTGATCCAAGCATATGTGCATTTACTTCTTCGAAGTATGTAATATAGATCGGGAAGTGTTTATATACATTATTAGTGCAAGCAATAAATGTTGACGCCGAAAGCAGAAATCCGGACTGAATTTGCTGTCATTTGACTTCAGAAGCAGGAAGTCGTTAATGAAGACTACTAGGATATAATCTTTTAGTGATCTCAGCCAACTTGGCCAGGGTTAGCATTTAATAGGTGCACATCTTCCAAAACATCGTTATCTTAACGACATGTTGACAGTTCTTCGCTTTCTTTCAGTTACGTAAAGATCTTGATGATGAGTAAACGAATGCCAGATTTTGTTACCTAATTTCTCGGAATATCGCAAGCAGACGATTTTAACGTCAATCGTCAAATTCAAAATTGCACCATCTTCAGCTTCTAGTTCCTTTTGATTTACCGTCGGCACGTCTAAGGTTATCTAAACTTAAAAACAATCTTATCTCCACTCAAATTTCGAGATAAAAATTGCCACAGACTTCGTGTCCGTCAATAAACAACATACGTCAGCGATCTGGATTAATATTTTGATCCCTTTCCAAGAATAAATTATTCAGCGTTTGACTTTCAGACCATGACTTTTCTATACCGATATGATTCTGTAAAGTTCCTCTTAACCATAAGAATATACCTTTCTCGCCTTGGTTAAAGGTAATAGCACAAAATATGCAAGAATAGAGAGAGATCAATCCCTGTTTTTTTTCGCAATAACACCACTAGCGTTAAACTATGGAACTAAGATTTTACCCATCATGCAAATGGAAACTAGATTCACCAATAACTTACGCAACATTTCATGGGGGAATGTTCAGAGGTGGGTTTACCAAACGCCTCAATTACTAATATTTTCAACTTTCTGGTGATAGAAACTTTGGTCTTCAATACTGCTAGTTATCTATAGTGAAACCATTGAAACGGTGAAAAATTAAAACCTTTAAAATAATAGTAGAAAACAACCCAGAAAGTTCAATAAAATTTGCATTTAGCAAACTCCTCTGGTAGCCTAATGAGTCAATGCTCTTTGGCTAAAAATAAGTTAATGCGCTTTGATAATAATGCTCGATTCACGGTTGCGGCACGGAGAAATATTATTCTTGAAAAAAAAAAGTTTCAGAACTGCATATTAATTAAAAACGTAATGACATGAGATTTACGTATTAAATCCTAGCGCACGTCACATTTAATGAGATTACTGTATGCAGCGGTGAATGTAGATTTTATTTCTTACCGGTACGCTTCAAAGCATAGCTATGAGTGGAAAATCACGCACAGGTTGTCACCCCAGTGAAGTCATCTTACAGGGGTGATAGAGTGAAATGTTTAGTGAGAAAAGTACAGCGCCCCAGTATTTTCTATTTATCCCTACGTTTTCCTCAAATAACTAATAATTTAGGGGGTTTTAATGTGAAATAAATATTAATATACTTGAATACTTATTGATTCCGTTTTTTAAAAAATAATAAAAAGATGTAAGATTGTTATCTAATGTAATATTCTTAAGTTGATTTATTAAAATTAAAAGAAATTTTTTCAGAAAAAACTTTTATATTTTTATCATTCAATTTGCATATTCTAAACCCAGATCCCAGATTTATGCATTGTTTAGAATGATACATATATCTGTGATTCAGATTAACTTTTAAATTGAAGAACTATTTCGACGCTTTTGTTCCACTAGCTGGGAAGTATCCACTCTTACTCTTAGAAGACTACTTTTAGACTCTTTATCTTAGAAGTTCCACTATCTGGGAAGTATCCACGATATCAATCCTAGAGGAAAAATTATTTTGAACCGCGTGGGATACGAACCCACGACCTTCTGATAATATGCAGGTGCTCTAGCCACTGAAACACCGCCCGTCGATCATAATCTCCTCTAATTGATGTTGGACTTTCTTATCTGCAGTACACAATTCTGTCTATGAAGGTCAGAACAACTGACAAGACTGATCAGAAACAACTGACAACTGATCAAGAGGTCATGGATTCGTGGCTCAAGACATTTTTTCCCTTTATATTTGATATCGTCGTTAAACTGAGAATAATTCTTCCCTGATAATAACTCATAAAATTCATCATTTGTAATCAATTATTACACGAGGTACGGATATTTAGCCTCTGCGGTATCCGTGACAATTGATGTAAAATTCCATGTTCCCAAGTCAAAAATGCGGTAAGAAAAGAATGACTTTTATCAGTCACAAAATAAAAACAAGCAATTTAACAAACAACCATTATCCCACCCCCTAAATTCCTCTGTCGATCGTTAAAGTTGTGGTGTGGTCAGGGGAGAGGTGTACTCTTTCAACTTGAGTCAAAAGTCGACTTTATCGTGTATAAAGTTTGCTGTAAAATTCTCCCACTTAAATATAAGAGGATATCTTTTTTTATGCTGTTTCGTTGATCCAATTTTTTCGAGTAATTGATCTCTACTAATCAAGTACGAAGATCTCGTTACTTGTTCTTACTATTGTCCACATAACGCCACTACGTGATCTATTCAAAAGTATCTATTTTTTGTAGTGTTATAGCAATTTATAAGCCTCCTCGGTGAAACAGTGATATCGCGTTGCCTTACAGTTACACTACAGCAACTGCGGCTCAGGTCGAATCCTGAATGGTGGCATGGCTGTTTGTCATGTGCTATCCTTACATGATAAGACCTGTGCAAGCTAAGAATAGCTTCTAAGACTCTCATCGAAAAATTTATGTTATCACAAAAAATTCTAAATATGCACATTTTTGTGTTTTTAGTTATATTAAACATAAGGCAAGTTGTCAGCGTGCTTGACTGTTGATAAAAGGAAGCTGGTCTTTCTTCTGAGGTCTCGCCTTCCTCACAGATCTTCTCTATGGCGTATAAACTGAGAGGCTCCTCAACTAACTCCTACTGACAGGCTCCTAACTCTCAGATCTCTGTTGCGAGAGCTGCTTGAGAGGGTATTTTTTAACAGTTCATACTTTTAAAATAAAGGTATAATACTAGTAGTCTAGTCGCAGTATATGGACCCCCTTTGCACAGTGCTTTCCCCCTATGACGTCACTGGCCACGCCCATTTTTGGGCACGTGATATGACCACGCCCTCTTATTGATATTCATAATTAATCAATAATTAAAAATTAATCCCCTTTATTAAAAAACTTTATTAAAAATTCCTCCTCTTTATGAAAAACCCGTGGCGCCATCTAGTGTATAGGATGAGTATTATTTTTTAGAAAAACCCTCAATTTTACTCGTAATTTTTCCAATTTTTGACTCCCCCTCATTAAAAGCCCACCCACCCCTTATCAAAATTGCTCCCCCTTTATTAACTACCGTGGCGCCATCTACTGTATATGCTGAGTACTATTTTTAGAAAAACCCTTCAATTTTGGTCGTAATTTTTGACTCCCCCTCATTAAAAAACCCCCCTTATCAAAATTCTTTCCCCCTTTATTAAAAACCCTACCTGTATTTTTAAGACCCCCTGGTTGATTCACCTGTATTTTTAAGTCCCCCTGAATTTCCTAACACCTGAAAAAGTTTTTGGTGGCGCTGTCTAGTGTATACTTTAGTAAGCATTCTATTTTAATCGAAATTTTTCCAATTTTTGACTCCACCTTCTCAAAAGTTCAGCCCCTTTATTAAAAATCCTATGAAAACTCCCCTCTGGTTGACATGTATTTTTTAATCCTCCCCTTATCAAAAGTTCCGCCACCTGGAACAGAAAGTAGGCTGATTCCCCTATAGTTAACAGTTATCACAAGAACTGCTATCACCTTTTTTAAAAATGTGGATAATAATAGCTCTGGTAAAATCCTTAGGAACCATGCCTTTATCATAAAAGATATTCAAAATTTCAGTCATCCTTGTGGTAACCGAAGTATTCCCAGCTCTAAGAATTTCACTAGTAATTTCATCTACCCTGGGGATTTATGTAGTTTAAGTTTAGAAACAGTCAAAAATAACTTCAGACTGTATTATAGGACCAACATTAAAGTCAGTAATGTATCTATCATCATTACAAAAAATGGGAGTAGAACTAACCACATTGTTTATTACATCACTGAAATGCTCAGCCCATCTAGCCATGACAGAATACTCACCTTGTTTATCCTTCAATACATGTCCGTTTTCTACCACACAAAACATTAACTATCTGGTACAGCTCTCTGCTGTTGTGCTGCCTAACTGCTTCTTCGGCTTTATCAGCTAAGCCATCAAGCCAAAGATTCTTATCAGCAGCTAACTGATCCTTTACACGTTTATTAAGCTCTCTGTAATACTTTCTATTAGGACTAGTAGGGTATTGATTAAGAACATTCCAAATCTCTGTAAATGGTAGCTAGGTAGTCACTGGAAGGAGAGCTATGCACCAATCCCCTGTGATGATGCATAGAACCGGCCAGGCCTAGCACCTAATGTCCGACCCCGCCTTCTCGTGGTGCAGACCGTTAGTACCTTGTGGAAGTGAACGGAAGGGGAGGGCTGTCAGATTAGTGTGGCCTACTGATCTGGACAACTATGGCTACTTTTTTTTTTCTACCCAGCTGAGGAGTGGTCAACCACACAGGGTCCTGGTGCCGACCATATAAACCCACTGGACTGGACAGATATATGGCTCTGAGCTTGATTATGGATCCTGATTTTGCTGCACTGGTGGGCTTCTGTGGAGGGAAAATCTTCCGCTGTGTTTCTGTTTGTTTGTCGGTTGACAGCCCCAAGTGAATAGATTCACAGGATATGTTTATCAGCTGGTGGATAATCCTGAGCAGAGGTCATCGCAAGCACCCGAACTCTTTGCTTCTATTGGCATCGTCAAATTCTACATTGGAGGAAGTCTTCCAGTGTAGATGGCTTCAGCCATTAGTGGTAGGGGAACGGGTCTTTGCCCCATGTCTGCGATTAGAGGGATGTTTGATATTGTCGGCATTCCCTCTCTCAATAAACATAGTTTCTTTAAACATCCCACTAACCATTTTCTCTCCATAGGTAGTTGGAATGTGAGGACTCTGCACACAGCTTTTTCTCTTGATGTCCTCACACAAGAATTCCACCATTATAATTTAGATATTCTCGGCTTGCAAGAGACCAGATGGACAGATAATGGTCAGATTCTTAAAAATAATCTTAAATTTCTCTTTTCAGGGAGGGACGACAATAAGCATCACCAAGGCGTGGGTCTGCTTCTCAGCAGACACGCTAGTGATGCTCTTCTAGGATATGAGTGCATTAATGAAAGGTTTCTTACAGCAAAATTTCTGACAAGCGTTAAAGACCTAAATGTTATCTGCTATTATGCCCCCACTGAGGATGCCGATGAGGATGAGAAGGATAGGTTTTACGGACAACTTCAGGATATTTTGAATTCTGTCAAGAAAGGAGATATTACCCTTGTTCTTGGTGACTTCAATGCCAAAGTTGGTACTGACTCTGACCTTCGGGGAGGAGTATTAGGCCCTTTTGGTATCGGTAGCTGCAATGGCAATGGGCAATGTCTCCTACAGGTAAGTAAACTAAATGGTTTCAGAATAACTAACACTTATTACAAACACCGCGACATACATAAGTACACATGGCTTTCACCCGATGGGTTGCATAAGAATATGATAGATTATATATATTAATTAACAGCAAATGAGCTAGTTTTGTGAGGAATACCAGGTCATATAGGGGAGCTGAAATTGGATCTGACCATTACCTTGTTAAAAGTGTCTTGCAACTTAAACTTAAAAAGTGTTGTGCTAGGATTAAATAATTTACTTTTAATACTGACACTCTGAAAGACCCAGTTATAGCCAAAGCTTACCATGATAGGTTACTTAGTCATTATGACAGTCATGGTTTGCTTACTACTGAAGTTGAGGAAGAATGGGATCATTTTAAACAGTTTTTTTGGACACTAACTCTTTTAGGAAAAAAGGAGCACAGGAGGCAGAATTATCTGAGTGATAAGGCACTTGAGCTTATTTCAGAAAGAAAGAACTGCAGGAATGTCCTTAATCAATACCCTACTAGTCCTAATAGAAAGCATTACAGAGAACTTAATAAACGTGTAAAATATCAGTTAGCTGCTGATAAGAATCTTTGGCTTGATGGTTTGGCTGACAAAGCCGAGGAAGCAGTTAGACAGCACAACAGCAGAGAGCTGTACCAGATCGTTAATGTTTTGTGTGGTAGAAAACGGACAGGTATACAGGGATTGAAGGATAAACAAGGTAAGGTTATAGAAGGTGAGGATTCTGTCATGGTTAGGTGGGCTGAGTATTTCAGTGATATTCTAAACAATGCGGTTAGTTCTATTCCCATTGTTTGCAATGATGATAGATGCATTGGTGGCTTTAATGTTGGCCCTATAACACAATCTGAAGTTATTTTGGCTGTTTCTAAACTTAAACTTCATAAATCCCCAGGTGTAGATGAAATTACTACAGAAATGCTTAGAGCTGGGAATGTTTCGGTTACCACTTGGATGACTGAAATTCTTAATATCTTTTATGATAAAGGCATGGTTCCTAAGGATTTTACCAGAGCTATTGTTATCCCTATTTTCAAAAAAAAGGTGATCGCAGTTCTTGTGATAACTAGGGGTATCAGCCTACTCTCTTGTTCCAGGTAAAGTATCTGTTCCAGGTAAAGTTCTTACCATGATTGTGCTTAATAGAATTAAGAATCTGGTTGACTGTCAATTGCGTGATGAGCAATGTGGATTCAGAAGTGGTAGGGGATGTATGGATCAGATATTTTCACTTAGGCGGATTCTTGAGAAATGTTTAGAGTTTCAGAAACCTTTGGTTGCTAGCTTTGTTAATTTCAAAAAAGGCTTTCGACTCTGTTGATCGTCATAATTTGTGGTTGATTGTGAAATCATATGGTATACCAGACAAGTTAGTTAACATAATGAAAGCTCTCTATAATAACACTGAGTCGTGTGTGAGAGTTGGTAAGGCTTGTAGCAATTGGTTTAGCATTACTTCTGGTGTTCGACAAGGGTGCATTTTGTCTCCTTTTCTCTTTAGCTTGGTTATTGATTATGTTATGCGAAATTCACTTCAAGCGAAAGATTTTGGCCTTAAATGGACTGGAGATACGAAAATTTCTTATTTAGATTATGCTGATGATTTAGCCCTTTTGGCAAATGATGTTGATGAGATGAACTCTTTCATTCCAGCTGTTGATGAAACTGGTAGTAGAGTAGGTTTGGTTATAAACAGAGAGGAAACTAAAGTGATGAAAATTGGTCAGACAGGCTGTGATTCAGTTTATCTGAATGGCTGCAGTCTTGAGCATGTGTCACAGTTTAATTGTCTTGGGAGCTGTGTAACAGATAAGTAAGATAATGGTGATGTGCGGCATGCGATTAACAGACGAATAGGGATTGCTGCCGGGACTTTTAAGAACCTATGGAGAGTGTGGAGAAATAGGGGTATATACCTAAAGACTAAAATTAGACTGTATAACAGTTTGGTTCTTTCTAGGGTTAGTTATGGTAGTGAAACTTGGACACTTTGTAAACAAGATAACAGGAAACTAGATGCTTTTGATTCCAGATGCTTACGCAGTATCTTGGGCATTAGGTGGTTCAACTTTGTAACTAATGATGAGGTTAGGCAAAGGAGTTTGCAACCTCCTTTAAGCAGCATATTGTGCAGAGAGAGACTCCGTTGGTTTGGCCATGTTGCCCGTATGAATAATTATAGATTGGCGAATAGGGTTATGAACAGTGTGCCTAAAGGCCTCAGAAAAAAGGGGAGACCTAGGATGCGGTGGGCAGACAATGTCAAACAGGACCTTGTTAGAATTGGTGTGCAGTGGCCAGATGCAGTAGATGTAGCTCAGGATAGACTTGCTTAGAGAACTAAATTGTACGGTCTGGTTGGACCTCCGTAGCCCATGGCTGCTTGAGGATAATGATGATGATGGTGGTGGTGGTGGTGGTGGTGGTGGTGGTGGTGATGATGATGATGATGATGATGATTCCTGCAGTTCCTTCTTTCTGAAATAAGTTCAAATGCCTTATCACTCAAATAATTCTGCCTCCTCTGCTCCTTTTTTCCTAAAAGAGTGCTGTTAGTTTCCAAAAAAGCCTATTTAAAAACGTCCCATTCTTCCTCAACTTCAGTAGTGAGCAAACCACGACTGTCATAATGACTAAGTAACCTATCATGGTAATCTTTAGCTATAACTAGGTCCTTCAGAGCTTCAGTATTAAAGGTAATTTTTTTTAACCCTAACACACTTTTTAAGTTTAAGTTGCAAGACACTTTTAAGAAGGTAATGGTCAAATCCAATTTCAGCTCCCCTATATGATCTGTAACTAACACATAACTAGTTCATTTGTACATTAATTAATATATAATCAATCGTATTCTTATGCATCCCTTCATATGAAACCCATGTGTACTTATGTATGTCGCAGAGTTTGTAATAAGTGTGTTTGTAATAAGTTTGTAATAAGTGTGTTTTTCTCAAAACATTAAATTTACTTACCTTTAAGATGCCTTTCATTAATGCACTCATATCTTAGAAGAGCATCACTGGTGTGTCTGCTAAGAAGCAGACCTACACCTTGGTGATGCTTATTATCTTCCCTCTCTGAAAAGAGAAATTTGAAATTATTTTTAAGAATCTGGCCTTTATCTGTCCATCTGGTCTCTTGCAAGCCTAGAATATCTAAGTTATAACGGTGGAATTCTTGTGTGAGGACATCATGTGAATAAGTTTTGTGCAGAGTCCTCACATGACAGAAAATGGTTAATGGGATGTTTAAAGAAACTATGTTTATTGAGAGAGGGAATGCCGACAATATCAAACAGACCCCTAATCGCAGGCATGAAGCAAAGATCCGTTCCCTCACTACTAAAGGCTGAAGCCATCTACATTGGAAGACTCCCTCTAATGTCAATGTTAATTTTGACCATGCCTGTAAAAGCAAGAATTCAGGTGCCTGTGATGACCTCTGCTCAGGATTATCCACCAGATGATAAAACATATCCTGTGAATCCCCCTCAAGCAGCTGCTTGCCACAGGTCGGAGAGGAGCCTCTCAATTTAATACACCATAGTAGTAGGTCTGTGAGGATGGAGGTATCTCAGCAGAGAAACGACATAAACACCCATGCCTTATCCGGGACTCGAACCCAGGTCCCTTAGATTAGTAACCAAGCGCGCTTACCACTCGGCACGGGATAGTGGGGGCAAATTTTGAAATAGTTTACGACGATCATTACACGAGCTTTCATTTGACACCTAACTCGTAACTGTATGCTCTCGCATTCGCAAGATATAATAGAACAACTTTCACAGTTCTCATTTTCGGGGGGGGGGGGGAAGAATGCCTGGGATGTCAATTCTTTATAGCCTACGACCTCACCGCATCACAAGCTTTCATTTGATACAAAACTTGTTACTTTCAACACTCGTGTTCTGGAGATATAGGGGGACAATCGTTTTCATATCCCCCCCTTTCATGTGGGGGGTACGAAAGCAGGGGGGGTCAATTTTTTACACCTATGACATTCGCCGCGTCAGAAGCCTTCGTTTGACAAATAGCTTTTGACACTTTCTGCACTCGCGTTTAGGAAATATATGGGAACAATCATTTTCACATTTTCTCCCACCCCCTTTTTAGGGAGAATAAAGCATGGGGGGGGGGGTCTTTTTTTTATAGCTTATGGCACTCCCCCAGTCACAAGCTTTCCTTTGCACATAAATCATTAAGTTTCTCCATCACGTTCGGAAGATATGGCGGAAGAACTTTCTGTTAAATCCACAAACCGACAAATGTCAAAGCCAAAACAATAGGAGAACAGATAACAGTGGGATTGGTTTTGTTTAAATAAGTACAGTTGGCGCAATCGAGAAAACTCTGCAAAATCTAGAGCAGCCGGCAAAATTTCTAGCCACTTGGTAAAAAAAACAAGTCAGTTGTGAAGGATGGAATTGGTTTTGTGAAATTAAGGATAGTTGGTGCAATCGAGAAAACCTGGCAAAATCGAGACAATTGGGCAGAAATGTTGTAGAGTTGGCCAAAATATTTAGGAAATGGAATAATTTTTTTAAACATCAAGGTTGCAAAATTGAGGCACTTGGTAAAATTCAAAATCGACACGGTTGCCCCCCCCCACCACCACCACCACCACCATTGAGCGAAATTCAGCAGGGTAAGTCAATAACAGAATATATACAACAAAATTATGTAAAGTACTTATTTTCTCAGTTGGCGAAATCCATAGTAGTATTGCACAGTCGCTCAAAAAAATATCCTTCGTGATCTGGCAACCTTCGTGTTACGTGACACGAAGGTTGCCAGATCACTAATTTCTAAAAAAATCGTTGCCAGATATTTTTTCTGAATTCTGTAATCAACCATAGTGTTGGGATATTTTTTTGAGCGACTGTACCCCCCCCCGTTATCCCCCCCTATCATTGTACTTCCCATACAATAATATAGTATATCATTGTATGAGAAGGCTTGCACAAGCTATAAATATTTTGCAGGATTCTTCCCTATTCTACAGCAGAAATCTATCTCCTTCGGCATCTCTTGATTTCTAGACCGTACTTAGACCTCTATTTGAATGCTACACCAGATCTGAAAATCCCTCTTATTTCTGCGATCTACGATACAAAATACTCACAGGCAGCAATTTTTAGTCGTCTACCACTTGTAAATATAATTATCTTTGACCTCTAAGAGCACATCGCATCCAAAATTTGATAACATTTCTGAGCCCCAACCACCAACTTTTAGCTCTCTTGATGGTTTTTTTAGATTGGAGCACCAGTACATAGCTATCACGTATTTAGGTTGGGTTCCTTTACCTCTGAGCACTTTTTTTGCACACAATGAGCTAAATGGTCAGGTCACAAGGACCCTGAAGCTCAGAAAAGGTTGGGGGATAGGACCCACTGGAACAGCTGTTGGGAGACAGATGGTAGCCTCCCGTCAAGGCCATCCAGCTGTTCTTTTAACGTGTACAGGGTATGGCTCTCCCGCACACGGAACCACGGTTTTAACGTACCATCCGACGGACGGTGGCCTTTCCAAGCCCATCGGTGTCTCCTACTGACGGTGGGCAGGGCGGGGAATTTTTCAGAGATAAATCTCAATGCTGACCCAGCTGGGACTCGAACCTGGGAACTGCAGATTACGAACCTGGAGCGCTACCTACACAAAAATTTATATATGGGGACCATGTATTTAGGTTTTTTTTAATAACGTTAGACGAAAATGTTCTCGATTGCCAACCGTAACAGAATCTCGCTAAAATGAAATCGCACAAATTAACTAATTCATTTTTGTAACGGTCGCAGAAATATTATAACATTATTTTATTACAGTTATACAACATTCATAAAGGTGTCGATCACTGAACGCTTTTCAATCACAGTTTGGACAAAAAGCTGTTTCGTCCTTGTGGTTTCAATATTTTTTTCGCTAACTGACTTCCTAACATATTCTTTTCCAGTTGATTTCGCTACAAAATTTACTGATTCAGTCTAAACATGACAATTCCATCGACCACGATTCTGAAAGAACGTTGTCCACAGCGTCTCCATTGATGGCAGTTTAATCAACCAAATGCGAGCATTCGACAAACCCGATCTCTGACTGGTGGAGAATCGAGACGCACGTGAGCATAGCGTGTTGCCAAAGGCAAGCATTAATGGAATGAAACTGGCCAGTCATGCGGTTCTAGATTAATAAAGGATTTTATGAAGACTACAAGGGCAAAACATGGCTAAATCTTGATTAGGCAATTGTCATGTTTAGATTACTTGAAACAGTGGATGCTGGGACTAGGGTTGTGTTGTTTTACCTCTGAGCGGAACCTTTTTTGCACACAATGCGCTAAATGGCCAGGTCACAAGGATCCAGAGAGCTCAGAGAAGGTTGGGGAAAGGGAATCACTGGATTGATGTAAGGAGACAGATTGTAGTTTCCCGTCAACACTATTACGTACACAAGATATCACTTTCATGTACACCGGACCACGGCCTAACGTTCCATCCGACGGATGGTGGTATTTCCAAACCCAACGTTGTTCTCTTTCTTACCGAGGGCAGGTCGGGGTCTTAAAGGAGATAAAACTCAACGCTGGCGCAGGAGGGTCTCAAACCTGGGTACTGCAGATTATGAACCTGATGCGTGAGAAATCAGCCTGGTACCCAGGTGGTTGGGGGAGGAGGGAGGGCAACCTTGCAACCAGGTGGTTAAACCCATGGTTATAACAGTTGTGTTTTATCTTCTGAAGTAAATTTTCACGAGTAACAATAGCAACAATTAAATGTTTAGTCTCCATAATTCTTTAAATATTAAAAGAATATTTTAGAAAATAGATATTTAGAGAGATTTGAGTTGGCTTCTTCAATTTATCCCCAATGACATTTTTCCGTAAAAAGTTTATTTTCAAAGTTGGGGAACTTTGAATAGGATTGAGTCTTCTACCACTCAGCGGCACTTTTTTTCACACAATGGGCTGAATGGTCAGGTCACAAGAATGTTGGGGGAGGGGACCCACTTGGCAACTGTTAGGAGATAGATGGCAGCCTCCTGTCAAGGCCATCCAGTGTGTTATGTAACGGCACAGGCATGCCGTTACATAACACACTAGAAAACATGTTAAAAAACACTTTAAATAATACTGCGCCACGGCTTAACGTCCTGTCCGAAGAGAGCGGCCCTTCCAAGCAGCAACCGGCGTCCCCTGCTGAACAATCGCAAGGGGGGTTTAGCGGAGATAAATCTCAACCCTGGCCCAGCTGGGACTCGAACCTGGGAACTAGAGTTTACGAGTCTACCTGGTCTAGCGCGCTACGGTTGAACCAATCCTGGCCCCTGATAATATAATATTCCAGACAAGTGACAAGTTTTTGTTTAGCACAGATGATAGCAGGACAACATCGCCCACTTGAAACTTGTGCTAGAAAACATCTCATAGTGGAAAATAAGAGGCGTTTTTATGCAGAAATCGATCTTCTAGTTCCCATTATATTAATAATACTCGTTATTAACGTAAATAAAATCCAGTCCTCAAGGAGAGGGGGGGGGGGGGAAGCGACTGTGTATCCTAGGTAAGAGAGTAGGAGAAAATGATGACAGTAGTTTCATCTGGTTTTCAGACACCTTTTTTTTGGAAATAAATAAAAAATTCTTTTTGGGTTGGAGAGGTATTGATGAAATGTTACGATTCGCACTTACGTATCTCGCAAAAGCTATAATTGCGCCCTCTAACTGCACTTGTTTTTGGAGTTAAAATTAAAATTTTTTTGGATTGAGTAGGTATTGATGAAATATTAGGATTTGCACTTTCCGAATCTCCCGAAAGCTATCACTGTACTCTCTAATGGCCGAAAAAAAAATCAAAATTTCCAAAATTTTTAAAGAATATTGCAAATGGGGGTGGATATGAAGGTCACGAAGTTTCTATTGGCAGAAATGAGTGAGCGGGAGTAGCTCAGTCGGTAGCGCGCCAGACTAATAATCTGCTGTTCTCAGGTTCGAGTCCCAGCTGGGTCAGCTGGGACTCGAACCCAGCGTTCAGACTTATCTCCGCAGCTCTGCCCACGGTCAGTAGGGCATACCGATAAGCTTGGATAAGGCCACCTCCGTCGGATGGGACGTTAAGCCGTGGTCCTGTGTGCGGGAGAGCCATACCCTGTGCACGTTAAAGAACTCGCTGGATAGCCTTGACGGGAAGCTACCATCTGTCTCCCAACAGCTGTTCCAGTGGGTCCCCTCTCCCAACCTTCCTTGCGCCTTCGGGGTCCTTGTGACCTGGCCATTTAGCCCATGGTGTGCAAAAAAGTGCCGTTCAGAGGTAAAACAACCCAACCCAAAACAGCAATGAGTTGACCCCTAATGGCCAAGGCATGGAGGAAAAACAATTGTTTCTTTTAAAGAAATTATTGGTAAACTCTTTTTTTACTTGTATTGGTACGAATGAAATATTACTGTTATTGGATCACTGATCTGTTGTGAGCACATTAGATAAATAATTAGCATTTTGAAAATCCTTAAGTAGCTTTAATTTATATCGTTACAGATCACTGTTTATTGTAAAAATTTGAAATTTCGATGGTAGAGTGTCAAGAGATATTCTACTGACAGCAACAATCCGCCCTCTTTTCACAAAGGGGGGTGAGAAAAGCAACATTTTAAATTTAAGGAATAAAAAACAAATGCTTTTTATGTTGTATAATTACTAAGAAAATACTACTATTTGCATATCCCCCCCCCCATCTCTATTAGCTCGAATTGAAACTTTTAAGGATGTGAAAAAGTAGTTAAAGGAGAAACCCCATTTTCTTTGTAAACGAGATTCCGATATTTACCTGAAGCAATATACGTTCTTCTAGTTTTTAAATTGAAACATAGACTACCGAGGTCAAGACACATAATCTTCGAAGTGGATGTGTGCAAAGACAAAACAGTCTCCTTCGTAATCAAGTTTAATGAATGGTTATGTTTCCTTCCAGCTACTAAAAAACGTAGCTCCATTACAGGGAAACTGTTTTTCTGGATGTACTTGTTTTTTGTGTTGTTTGTAACTGTTACGCCCTTTTTTTTTCATTTCTTTGTGTTTTGTAAGCCTAACGCAACCTCAACTGGCTGCTTCAAGTCGAAATGGAATCAGGACGCTCAGAAACATCCGTTGAAATTAGATAATAATGACCATTCCTTAGTTTCAATGTGACTTTACGATCCGGGTCATTATATAACTGCTGTTTACCTGTGCTTAATGTACCCCAGAGCCTGTGGCAGCGTCATATACTGTGAACCGTTGGAAAAAAATAGAAACAGTGAATCTCAATGGTTATTTTTTCAAACAAGCACGTTCTGGTGAGTCGATATGGAATGAGGAAAAGTACCAAAGAGGAAACGAAAAACAATTTCGCCCACTTATTATGGGCATTAGGGAGTGTATACATTCTTTTGCAATTACCTAATGTAATAATAGTAAATTATGCAACTTTGATACTGCTCTAAGCGCAAAATATTCCCAGCGTTCTAAGTTGGGTTGGGTTGTTTTATCTCTGAGCGGCACTTTTTTGCACACCATGGGCTAAATGGCCAAGTCACATGGACCCCGAAGGCTCAGAGAAGGTTGGGGGAGGGGACCCACTGGAACAGCTGTTGGGAGACAGATGGTAGCCCCCCGTCAAGGCCATCCAGCGTGTTCTTTAACGTGCACAGGGTATGTCTCTCCCGCACACGGAGCCACGGCTTAACGTCCCATCCGACGGACGGCGGCCTTTCCAAGCCCATCGGTGTCCCCTACTGACCGTGGGCAGGGCGGGGAATTTTGCGGAGATAAATCTCAACGCTGACCCAGCTGGGACTCGAACCTGGGAACTACAGATTACGAGCCTGGCGCGTTACCGACTGAGCCACCCTCGCCCCCAGCGTTCTAAGTAGAACAGTTTTTTAATGCCTGAATACATTACAAAGTATAACCAAAAAATATTTTTATTAATTAAAATACCAAATGTGCAGTAAAAACACGATTTTGGTAATTGGGGATGTAAGTAGTTTGGATAAACAAAAGCCTCATAATCGATTTCAAATAAAATAGGTATATGTATTACTAGAAATCAATTAGTGCCTTGGGCAGCGATTGATTTCTAGACCGTCACTCTGACCCCTACTTAACATTGAATGCGTGAACGTGCGATTTCCCTTTTCGTGAAAACGGCATGTGTAAGTTAATCAAAGTTTAATAATTTACATATTTTTCTTATTTTTACTTCACGAGAGAACTGCATTCTGCAGTGGCAATTAGCAACTACAGTGTCAGTTCAAAATGCATCTGGCACACCACGAAGCCAGGAGGAAGACGATTTACGAATTAAGGTTTTATGGATTTGCGCTTGCGACGTTATTCAGGAAAACGTTGCGCAGATATATCAACACTACTGCGCACTCCCTGATGATGTAACTAAAACAAACTCTTCAATAAATTGCATAATACTCCGTCATCACACACAGATGCGATAAGAAACATCTACGATTCTGAGATTAAGGAAGAAGCAAATTGTTTTCTTCACATTTTTTCCAACTTTAATTCACATTTCCCAAAAAAAAGTTCTCAAACGTTTGTAGGTTTGTTGGCTGCTTCGGTGTGGCCAACTTATCCAGGGTCAGGACTAGGAAAATCAAACTTTTCAGTATTAATCCTCAGTTAGCTGATTGCATAATTTTTGATATTGCAAACTTATTTTTTATTTTAACCTTTCTACTCGCTTTTCATTTCGTTGCGGCTATTTATATAGATGTCACCCCAAGCGAAATCGGTGTAAAAAAATTCTGTTATTTCCTTATCAAATTTTTTAAAATATTTTTTTTTTATCTTAAGCACTACATAAACAATACATAGCTGATGAAACAGTCCAAGGACTTAATACCAAGGGAGAGGGACCATTACAAGGGAGAGGGTTATTCCGACAAAATTCCCCCCCCCCCCCCCACGAAATCCCGTCATTTTATACGAAATCTCAGATTTGCTGGTTACTAAGAAATCCCAAACCAGTGATCTTTGCATAATTTTATTTTAGCCCCATATATCTCCGATACTAAAAATAGGGGCGGGGGTGGCTCAGTCGGTAGTGTTCGAGTCCCAGCTGGGTCAGCGCTTGAGACTTATCTCCGCAAAACTCACCTCCCTGCCCACAGTCAGTAGGGGACACCGATGGGCTTGGAAAGGCCGCCGTCCGTCGGATGGGACGTAAAGCCGTGGCCCCATATACGGGAGAGCCATACCCTGTGAACGTTAAAGAACACGCTGGATGGCCTTGACGGGAGGCTACCATCTGTCTCCCAACAGCTGTCCCAGTGGGTCCCCTCCCCCAACCTTCTCTGAGCCTTCGGGGTCCATGTGACCTGGCCATTTAGCTCATGGTGTGCAAAAAAGTGCCGCTCAGAGGTAAAACAACCCAACACTAAAAATAGATAATACAAAAAAAACTATAAAAGCTTAATCCATATAGAATATCATTTTAACCCTTCCTGCTGTCCGGTGGAATATTTTAGTAATTGGGAAACCCTACTCGTCTTATTCTCTAACACCCCCACACCCCCTCCAGAAACTGTCCTGGGTACGTACCGGAAACAGCCTATCCATGATGCATTGCTGTCTTGAGAGTGAGAAGTCTCATGAATGTGTTGACTATCGATGTTACTGAAGGGGCACTATTTTTTCTGTGATCAGTGCATCGGTTTGTAGAAGGTACACATTTAAGACTTCTCATGAGAGAATATCCTGAAATCTAGTTGTGACGAGCTGACTCTGAGTGCACACAGAAAAATTTGTTTTCTTAAGTTGTTAAAAGTTTGGGTTGCTTTACTTCTGAGCGGCACTTTTTGTACACAATGGGCTAAAAGGCCAGGTAACAAGGAGGTCCGGGGGCTGAGAGATGCTTGGGTGAAGGGGCAACTGTTTGGAGACAAGATGGTAGCCTTCCGACAAAGCTATCCAGCATGTTCTTTAACGTGTACGGGTATGGCTTTCCCGCACACCAGGAGCCACGGCTTAACGTCCCATCCAATGGACGGTGGTCTTTCCAAGCCTATCTACTGATCGAGAGCAGGGGGGGGGGGGGAGTTTTGTGTAGATAAATCTCAATGCTGTCCCAGCTGGGACTCAAAACTTGACTTTTTTCAAGTGAGGAACTATGCCAAGGGCGTTAATTTTATTAATCAGAGAGGTTCCAGATTTTATGGTACCTGATTAACCATTGGGTAACGGCTCAGAGACCACTTTTGGTGGAATTTTTTTCCTTTTTTTTTTCTGGATTGTTAAATTTGTTACTGGCGATATGGTTTATATGTATTATTTCCTAATGTGATATAATAAATACCTCTTAAAATATTCTGATTTTTATATTATTATTTCGAAATAATACTTTAGTTTACGTATAATAAAGCAATATAATAGTGTCTGAGAGTCGTCGAATACAACAGTTTTGTATAGCAAATACTTCTCACCAAATAAAATCACCCCCTCCTCCCGAAAAAACTTGAATCCATCTGTCATGGTGAGACGGACGACTCGTAAATCGGTAGTTCCCAGGTTCTAATCCCAACTGAGCCGATGACCTTTACCTGTGATAAACCGCCACCCTGCCTCGGCCAGTAGAGGGCACCTATGGGTTTGGAATGATCGCCATCCGTCAGATGCGACGAAAAGCCGTGCCGCCGTGTTTGGAGAGCCATACCTTGTATATACGCTAAAGAAAACGCTGCATGTCCTTGACGGGAGGCTACCATCCATTTCTTAACAATTCAGCACCTCCTACCTTCTCTGTTCCCTTGGGGTCCTTATAACATGGGGCGGGCGGGGATGGCTCAGTCGGTAGTGGGCCAGGCTCGTAATCTGCAATTCCCAGGTTCGAGTCCCAGGTGGGTCAGCGTTGAGATTTATATCCGCGAAATTCCCCGCCCTGCCCACGGTCAGTAGGGGACACCGATGGGCTTGGAAAGGCAGTCCGTCCGTCGGATGGGACGTTAAGCCGTGGATCCGTGTGGGAGAAAGCCATACTTGTGCATGCTAAAGAACATGCTGGATGGCCTTGACGGGAGGCTACCATGTCTCCCAATTGCTGTTCCAGTGGATCCCCTCCCCCAACCTTCTCTGAGCCTTTGGGGTCCATGTGACCTGGACATTTAGCCCATGGTGTGCAAAAAAGTTCCGCTCAGAGGTAAAACAACCCAACCCGGCGGATGGAACGCTAAGCCGTGGGCCCGTGTCGGAAAATTTCGGTTGTTTTACCTCTGAGGGGCACTTTTTTTGCACACCATGGGCTAAATGGCCAGTTCACATAGACCCAAAAGGCACAGAGAAGGTTGGGGGAGGGGACCCACTGGAACAGCTGTTGGGAGACAGATGGTAGCCTCCCGTTAAGGTCATCCAATGTGTTCTTTAACGTGCACAAGGTATGGCTCCCCCAACCACGGCATCACGGCTTAACGTCCCATTCGACGGACGGCGCTCTTTTCATGCCCATCTGTGTCCCTTACTGACCGAGGGCAGGGTAGGGAATTTTACGGAGATAAATCTTAACGTTGACCCACTAGGACTCGAACCTGGGAACTACAGATTACGATCCTGGCGTGCTCCGACTGAGCCCCCCCCCCCCCCTCCCGTGTCGGGAGAGCCATACCCTGTGCCCGTTAAAGAACACACAACACACTGGATGGCATTGACGGGAGCTTACGATCAGTCTCCCAACAGCTGTTCCAGTGGGTCCCCTCCCCCAACCTTCTCTGTGCCTTCCGGGTCTTTGTGACTGACCATTTAGCTCATTGTGTGCAAAAAAATTGCCATCAGACGTAAAAATCAACCCAACCCCTATTTCCCTCAATTATTCTTTCTCCAGTCACTACCAACCAATATTAACAGTAAAGGGTTCTCTCACAGGAATCTATTTGATTTCATTACAATTACTTAAGTATTTAAACTTTTGACTCAGCAGGGTTGCCAGACAATATTAAAGTTAAGAAGAAATAAATCGTACCTCTCCTAGATGGCGCTAGTTATCGAAGGCGATGTTTGATCTGTGTCATCAGCGACACATCATGCATTAGACCAGGGGTTCCCACCCTGGGATATGAGAAGCTTGTAAAAATCATTCAAGTGTTTCTAAAGATCGTTTCTGCAAAGAAGATATGTCACTGATGACATATCATTCATTATACCACGGATGAGACGCATGTCAAAATTAAATAAAAATATTGAAGTATTTTTTAGTGTTTTTAAAAGACCGACTTTGCTGCAAATTTGATGTCTCAGTATTTAGGTGACAAGTTAATGATCATGAGTAAAATTTCAATAGAGCTAGGTATTATAACCAACTGTGTTTAGTAATAATAAATCAATCTTTGCAGAACTGACCCGGCTTTCGTGCGCCAAAATCGGACTTTCATCATCGGCTAACGCAACATTTCCAAGCTATTGCATGGTGGTGCGGTCTGTTAGCAAAAACCATCAAACATTTCGGATTTCTCTTAAAACATGGAAGTCAAATAAAGGTATACTAAGCATGCACGTATGCATGGTAAACTCTAGAAGTCATTTACTAAAAGCTAGGGGGGGGTGGGGGGTACGGAAGGTTTACTAAAAATCAAGGGGGTATGAGGACCGAAAAGGGTTGGGAACCCCTGCATTAGACGGGTTGGGTTGTTTTACCTCTGGGCGGCACTTTTTTGCACACCATGGTCTAAATGGCCAGGTCACCCAGAAGGCTCAGAGAATGTTGGGGGAGGGGACCCACTGGAACAGCTGTTGGGAGACAGATGGTAGCCTCCCGTGAAGCCATCCAGTGTGTTCTTTAACGTGCACAGGGTATGGCTGTTTCGACACGGCCCATGGCTTAACGTCCCATCAGACGACGGCGGCCTTTCCAACCCCATCGGTTTCCCCTACTGTCCGTGGGCAAGGCGGTGAGTTTTGCGGAGATAAGTCTTAAGCGCTGACCCAGCTGGGACTCGAACCTGGGAACTCGCAAATTACAAGCCTGGCGCGCTAGGAGTACTGAGTTCGGATGTTTTAACTCTAAGCGACAATTTTTTACATCCAATAGACTAAATGGCCACGTCACAAGAACCCGAGGGCTCAGAGAAGATTGTGGGAAAAGGGACCCACTCGACAGTTGTTATGATGGTAGCCTCCCGTCAAAGCCATCCATCATGTTCTTTAATATACACAGAGTATAATAACTCTACCGCATACAAGACCGTGGATTAACGTCCTATCCGACGGACAGCAGGTTTTTCCAAGCCCATCAGTGTCCCCAACTAATCGAGGTCAGGGAAATTTTGCGTAAATCTCAACCTGGCCCAGGTGGACTCGAAACTGAGAACTTGCTATTACGAGCCTGGCGCGCTACAGGTTGAGGCATCCTCTGACCCTTTGCCAGACGCATTTACCGACAATGGAGAATGACCGAATTATTTCTCGTTGTTGGGAAAATATAGCATCTCTCTTTTATTCGGACCACAGGAGAACTGAGTAAAATAATAGTCCCGAGTTGCAAATTAACGACAAAGGGATGAGAAAAAAGTTTCTCTTTCAAATCACCCTACAGATATATTTAAACTTGGCAGTGGTGAAGGTGGCCCACTAACACAAATACGAATTGCAGAAATGGTTGTTTTGTAATAAGAATTATCTTCAAACGGAACACTGTTAAAAAACGGAGTATTGCCACCTTCGCCTGATTTTATTTAATCTGCAGTTCCCAGGTTCGAGTCCCACCTAAGCCAACGTTCAGATTTATCTCCGCAAAACTCCCCGCCCTGACCTCGGTCAATAGAGGTCAGCGATGGACTTGGAAAGGTCGCTGTCCGTCAGATGGGTTGGGACGTAAAACCGTGCACTTGTATTAGGAGTCCCTGTGCACGTTAAAGAACACGCCGGATGGCCTTGACAGAAGGCTACCGTCTCCCAATAGCCATCCAGTGGGTCCCCTCCCCCAACCTTTTCTGAATACTTGGGGTTCTTGTTATCTGGTTATTTAGCCCACTGTGTGCAAAAAAGTGCCGCTCAGAGGTAAAACAACCCAAACCTGCTTTAATTTTTCTAAGCAATAAGCTAATTGAACGGAACATTTTCATAATGAAAAATCTGTGGATTCTGTGTTCTTCAGAAAAACAACTTTACAGAGTTGGGATATTTTACCTCTGAGACGCACTTTTTTTTTTGCATATAATGGCCAGTTCATAAGGGTTGAGTTGTTTTACTTATGAGCGGCACTTTTTTTGCACACAATGGGCTAAATGGTCAGGTTATGAACCCGATGGCACAGAGATTTGGGGAGCTATCCAACGTGTTCTTTAACTTGCACAGGGTATGGCTCTCCTGCACCAGGCAGTTCACAAGGAATCCAAGGGTTGGGGAAGGGGGCCCACTAGATAGCTGTTAAGAAGCCTTCCATCAAGGATTGGGTTGTTTTACCTCTGTGCGGCACTTTTTTGCACACAATGGGCTAAATGGCCAGGTCACATGGACCCCGAAGGCTCAGAGAAGGTTGGGGGAGGGGACCCACTGGAACAGCTGTGGGAGACAGATGGTAACCTCCCGTCAAGGCCATCCAGCGTGTTCTTTAACGTGCACAGGGTATGGCTCTCCCGCACACGGGGCCACGGCTTAACGTCCCATCCGACGGACGGGGCCTTTCCAAGCCCATCGGTGTCCCCTACTGACCATGGGCAGGGCGGGGAGTTTTGCGGAGATAAATCTCAACGCTGACTCAGCTGGGGGACTCGAACCTGGGAACTGCAGATTACGAGCCTGGCGCTCTACCAACTGAGCCACTCCCGCCTTCCATCAAGGGCATCCAGCATGATGTTTAATGTGCACAAAGTATAACTCTCGTGCACACAGAACCACGGCAAAAGACATCCGACGGAAGACGTCTTTTCCAAGCCCATCGGTGTGTTTGGAAATAACTTCGTCCGTCGGATGAGTTGTCCGAGGCAGGGTGAAAGTTTAGCGGAGAAATGTAAATTTCAGTGCTGGCACATTTGGGAATTCAAACCAGGGAACTGCCGATTATAAGCCTGGTGCTCTACTGGCTGAGCTACCCCATCCCGACTATATTGAGAAAACTCAACGGAAAAATGCCTTAAGACGATATGCTTCTTTGTTAAGATAATCAACGTAGATAACAACTTTGTTAAGATAATCACGATTGCTACAACGCATCGTGGTAGAGGCTTCAAAATTTCGGTGTTTCCGTTTGTCGTCCGGGTTGCAGTGCTGAATTTCAACTTGAAATTCCCAAAGAAATGCTTGAAGAAAACATGTTTACCATTTTCAGGCTTCCTAATTGTAAACATAACAGTTATATCAATATTTAAATCTGCTGTCGTTGCCAAATCCCACACATTCTCAAAGGCCTTATTATATTATGGCGTCTCATTGCCGGTAGGAACTTGATTTTTTAACCCAACACATGGGGAACCAGTATACGAAATTTGGGGTGGGTCGATAAGTCCCCTTGGTATTGGTAGCTGCAATGGCAATGGGGAATGTCTCCCACAGGTAAGTAAATAAGCTTAATGATTTGAGCCATTGGTCCTGTGGCTGAGTGGTTAGTGCACTTTACTACTGATCTAAGAGCTCTCTGATCTCGAGTCCCAGGTAAGGCATGGATGTTTGTGTTGCTTTTCTGCTGTCTCGCCATCCTTACAGACCTTCTACTATGGTGTATTAACTGACAGGCTCCTGTGAGACCTCGGTGGCAAGCAGCTGCTTCAGGGGGTATTTTTTTTATTTTTTAACACTTATTACAAACAATGCAACATACATAAGTACACATGGGTTTCACCAGATGAGCTGCGTAAAAATATGATGGATTATATATTAATTAACAGCAAATGGTCTAGTTCTGTTAGGAATACCAGGTCATATAGAGGAGCTGAAATTGGATCTGACCATTACTTTGTAAAGAGTGTCTTGCAACTTAAACTTAAGAAGTGTGCTAAGGTAAAAAATTTATCTTTAATTCTGAAGCTCAGAAAAATCCAGTTATAGCTAAGGCTTACCATAATAAGTTATTTAGTCATTATGACAGTCATGGTTTGCTTACTACTTAAGTTGAGGAAGAATGGGACCGTTTTAAACAGGATTTTTTGGAAAATAACAGTACTCTTTTAGGAAAAAAAAACAGCAGAGTAGGCAGAATTATTTGAGTGATAAGGCACTTGAGCTTTTAGAAAGAAAGAACTGCAGGAATGTTCTTAATCAATACCCTACTAGTTCTAATAGAAAGCATTATAAAGAGATTAATAAACATGCAAAGGATCAGTTAGCAGTTGATAAGAATTTTTTGCTTCATAGCTTAGCTGACCAAACAGAGGAAGCAGTTACACAGCACAGCAGCAGGAGAGCTATACCAGACAGCTAATTTTTACACTTGGCTACTGACCCAAGGGATCTGGTTTCGAACCACGAATAAGGCATGGATGTTCATGTCGTTTTTCTGCTGATGTCCCACCATCCTCACAGACCTTCTACTATAGTATAAATTGACAGGCTCCTGTCAGATCAGCTGCTTGACAGGGTATTTAAAAAAAAAATTTTTATGAAAATGGACAGATATACAGGGATTGAAGGATTAATAAGATAAGGTTATTGATAGTGAGGATTGTGGTTAGTTCTACTCCCATTGTTTGTAATGAAGATAGATGCATTACTTGGTTTTAATGCTGGCCCTATAACACAGTCTGAAGTTATTTTTGGCTATTTCTAAAAAGATCACGTTAAACTTAAACTACATAAATCCCCAGGGATAGATGAAATTACTACTGAAATGCTTAGAGCTGGGAATGTTTCTACCACCACTTGGATGACTGAAATTTTGAATATCTTTTATGATAAAGGCATTGTTCCTAAGGATTTTACCAGACCTATTATAATCCCTATTTTTAATAAAGATGATTGCAGTTCTTGTTATAATTATAGGGGAATTAGTTTACTTTCTGTTCCAGGTAAAGTTCGTTGCATGATTGTGCTTAATAGAATTAAGGATCTGGTTGAGGAAAAATTTAGTAATGAGCAGTCTGGATTCAGATGTGGTAGGGGATGTAAGATCAGATTTTTTCACTTAGGCAGATTCTTGAGAAATTAGTGTTTCAGAAATCTTTGTTTACTAGCTTAATTGATTTCAAAAAGGATTTCAACTCTGTTGATCGCCATAATTTGTGGTTGATTGTGAGTTCGTATGGCATACCAGACAAGTTAGTAAACATAATGAAAGCTCTCTATAATAACACAGAGTCATGTGTGAGAGTTGGTAAAGGTTGTAGCAATTGGCTTATCATTGCTTCTGATGTTTAGCAAGAGTGCATTTTGTCTCCTTTCCTCTTTGCTTAATGATTATGTTATGTGAAATTCACAGCAAGGAAAAGATTTGGGCTTAGTGGTCTAGAGATCTGAAAATTTGTGATTTTCATTCTGCTGATGATTTAGCCTTTTTGGCAAATGATATTGATGAAATGAATTCTTTGATTAGAGTTGTTGATGAGACTGGTAATAGAGTAGGTTTAGTGATACACAGAGAGAAAACTAGTGATAAAAATTGGTCATATAGGTTGTGGTTGTTAATCTGAATAGTTCCACTCTTGAGTAGGTGTCTCAGTTAATCTGAATAGTTCCACTCTTGAGCAGGTATCTCAGTTTAATCATCTTGGGAGCTTTGTAACAGATACTGGAACTGTGCAGCATGAGATTAACAGAAGAATAGGGATTGCTGCTGGGACTTTTAAGAATCTATCGAGAGTGTGGAGAAATAGGTGTATACACCTAAAGACTAGGACCCTTTGTAAACAAGATAACAGGAAACTTGATGCTTTGGATTGTACATTCTTATGCAATATCTTGGGTATTAGGTGGTTCAACTTTGTAAGTAATGATGAGGTTAGGCAAAGGAGTTTGCAACCTCCTCTGAGCAGCATATTGTGCAAAGAGAGACACCATTGGTTTCTCAATATTGCCCATATGCATAATTATAGATTTACAAATAAAGTTATGAACAGTGTGCCTAAAGGCCTCCAAAAAAAAGAGATCTAGGATGTGGCGAGAAAACAATGTCAAACAAGACCTAGTTAGAAATGGTGTACAGTGGGGGGAGATAGCAGATGTATTCGGAGCAGATGTATTTGGAGAAATAAATTGCACGATCTGATTGGACTTTCATAGCCCATGGTTGCTTGAGGATTCTCTTATGTATGTAATGTAGACAATGTCTGAAAGAGTTTAGGTATCAGTTAAGAGCTAATAAAAATCCTTAATTGATTACCATGGCTGGGAAAGCAAAGACAGCTACTAGACAATACAATAACAGTGTTGCACTAGAAAATAAATATTTTTTTTTAAGAAAAAACACAATGATATATAGCAATTGAAGGATAAAGGGCAAATTTCTTGAAAATAAGGATTTGCTCATGACATAGCTGAACTGAACATTTCATCAGTGTTTCGAATAATAACTTTGTTCTTATTATTCATAAAGAAAATCTGCATTCATTAATATTAATGCACAATCTCATTTTGCTTTGGAGAGTTGATCAAGGTTCAAGGTGTTGTAAGAACATGGTAAAATTAACCTCCAATGAAGCGCTCCCTACATCAGTCACAACAGAAAGCTGGGATGTCAGAAACAGAAAATACTACATCTCATCTATATCACGTAGGTCAGTAGAAAAATAGGGGGAAAAGTAGAGCCATGATCAAAGACATTAGACTTTGCAGAAAAGGCCGACGTTCTGAAAGTAATCAATAAGAAGTCGCACATGCATTCGCACCAGCCTTCTTGTTCTGGTGAGTGCCAAGAAGGGGGATAATCAAGTAATCTGTGGTCCAATAGCATGAAGCTCCCGAAACAAAACTTTTCTTTTAGCATTGTAGCGGAAGCAGTTAAGTAGAATGTGTGATAGTCTCAGATGTGCTGCATGTGGCACAGTTAGGACTATAGATCTGCCGAGAGTGTGAAGAGTAGAGTTTATGTAGATGACTCCAACTCAGAGACGATGTAGGGTCTCCTCAGATCAGTTGAAGTTACTGAGGTTAGGAGCAGTGAGTGAGGGATCTACCAGGTACCTAAATGAGGAACAACTGAAGTCCCTCTGCCACTGGTCAAGATGATATTGGCTCCAGTTCTGAGACAAAAATCTTGCAGTCACTGAGAGAAAGAGGAAAATTAGTAACATACCTCTGATTCTCAAGCACCTCTTTAGTGGTCTGTTCAGCATGCTTGTTCCCAGGTATCCAAACATGGGAGGGGAATACAACATGGAACTAAAATACCTCATCGAGGCCAGATAAGATTATTGTTACCACAAGTCTGGTTGAAAATTTCATGTGATAGAGGTGATGATTCTACAGATTTTACTAAAGATTTAATTATTTCTGTTTTCAAGAAAAGTTATCACTGTTCTTGAAATATGAGACATCAGTATACTTTACAAACAAGTGCTTACCATAGTTATGATCAACATATTTAGTCATTTCATTGATGGACAACTTCAAGATGAACAGTAGGGATTCAGAACTGATAGAGGTTGCAACGACCAAATTTTTTCACCCAGGCTGATTTTTGAGAAATGTTTAGGTTTGGGGAGGCCTAGGATGCGGTGGGCAGACAATGTCAAACAGGACCTTGTTAGAATTTGTGTGCAGTGGCCAGATGCAGTAGATGTAGCTCAGGATAGACTTGCTTGGAGAACTAAATTGCACAGCCTGGTTGGACCTCCGTAGCCCATGGCTGCTTGATGATGATGATGATGATTTTCTGCACTTTCAGGCATTTAACTCTGTTCATTGATATAATATGTGCCTGATCATGAGGTCTTATACAAAACTTGAAGAATTACTTATCATAATGATGGTCCACTGTAATAAGATTTTAATTGTGTGAGAGAGAGTTGCTAAAGTATACAGTGATCGGTTTACCACTACAACCAAAGTCAGACAAGACTGCACTTTGTCACCTTTCCTATTTTGTGTGGTGATCAAATAAATTATAAAGAATGTTTAGATAGGAGACTTAGATTATCTAGAGCAGTGTTTCCCAACCTTTTTGCCACCACAGATTCCCTATGATGTCTCATTGTTTCTGCAGACCTCCTGTAAAGTCCTCCTCTTCCAATGGTCCTTCTTTTCATCATTACTCAGTACATTTTGATTAATTAAAATATAGATCCTTGCAATGAGAATTCCTTAAAAGTCTCAAGAATGAGTTACATCTCTATTGCTTTATCTGCTGTTCATTAATTGGTTATTTTGCAATTTTAATCTAGATATTTGAGTGGAGAAGTTCAATATGAAAGAAATTTCATGCTATGAACAGTGAATCAGATATTGTACTTAGCAATGACCAGTGTTGCTACATTAAAATGACATCATTCAAGACAAAAGCAATAAAGCTCGAAGAAGTTACATAATTGCGGTAAATGTACAATACCTGATAGAGCTATAGGAAATATTAAAATTAGCTCGTGGACTCCAAGGGGGCCGAGGACCACAGGTTGGGAACCATTGGTCCTGACCTTTTGTCAAATGTTCACGAGATAAACTCATTTATTAGAACTGTTGACAGACCCTGTCAAGTAGGTGTTCCAGTTATTTTGAAAGGTTATGTCCTTGAGAAAGTTCTTCAATTTAAATTTAATGGCAGTTCTATGGTAAATATTGGAAAATTTATAACATGAGGTAAATAGAAAAACAGGAATAATTACTGGATCTATTAAGAAATGTGGGGAATGTGCAAAAATAGGTTAATACACCGAAAATATTCAATTTAGTTTTATAAGTTTGATTCTTTCGTAAGCTTGCTATGTACGTTACTTAGCTCCTGTATATGGGGTGAGAATTGGCTCAGTTGGTAGATGTCAGACTCATAATATACAGTTCCCAGGTTCAAGTCCCACCTGTGCCAGTGTCCTGATTTATCTCCACAAAACTCCCCACCCTGTCCTCAGTCAGTAGGGGAAAATAATAGGCGTGGAAACGCTACTGTCCATTAGATGGGACATAAAGCTGTGGCCCTGTTTGAGAGAGAACCATACCTGTGCACATTACATATGGCATTCAAAATGTTCTTGGCAATGTGTGTAGATTTGGACTCATTACTCTGAAGTTAACAAGTTACTTGTTGGAAATTTGTCTGAACCTGTAATTACATGTTAAAAAACAAGGCAAAAAATAAAAAAAATAATGAATATTATTTCTCTCACATAAAGCTGTGGCCCTGTGTGAGGGAGAACCATACCTGTGCAACATTACGTAGGGCATTCAAAAAGTTCTTGACATGTCTGTAGATTTGCATTCATTCCTCCAAAGTTAATGAGCTACAACTTGTTGGAAAATTTGTCTAAGCTTGTGATTACATGTTAAAAAAAAAGGACATATCATTATTTCTCTTTTCACTGGTGGCATGTAAAGTTCAGTCTGCAAAATATGTGCATTGTTGCTATGGAGCCTATTAAAGACAGGGAAAGATTTTACATTTTCACAATGATGCAGCTTGGGGATGACACGAAAAAATTTATGCTGATTTATCACAAGTACATGGGATCATGCTTGTTTATATGGCACTGTTATAGGACAGATGTACAAATTCAGAGAAGATAGGCAAAGCTGCAAAAACCTTCCTCATGCAGAAGACTGAAGGATGCTGTGAACAAGGGGAACATCAATTGCTGTTCATGAACTCATAAAGGAAAATCCACACATCACCATTTGGGTAATAAGTTTAGATGTCCTTATCGATTGAAAACAATTACTCATCAATACTAAATGTTCTGAAAGAACTGTGCCAAATGACAACTGAACTGACAGAGCAACAAAAAAGGGCAAAGGTCATTGCTGGCAATGTTTGAACTTAGTAGCCTCAAACAGTTAACAGACATGGTTTTATTACAACTCCCAGAAATATCAACAACTATGTTTAGGTTTCAGAAGATGAACTGCATTTCCAAATCCTTTTGACATGACTTTTACTCAAGGAAGAGACTGTTCAAATTTTTTTTTTTACAATTTCCATGGAGTGGTACCTGTGGACACCTTACTTGAAAAAATGACTATAAATGACCAACACCACACCAACATTATTTTACTCAAAATAGTTGAGATGAAGGAGAGCATTCAGCATCAGGTACATCAAAGGTTCTCCTTCATTCATGACAATGCAAGTGTTCGCGAAACTCAGCAAGTTGTGGCCTATGAGGAGCAGGAAAAGATTAAATAGCCAAATCATCCTGCATGTTCACCCAATCTTGCACCATGCAATTTTTTATTTATTCCAAAAATAAAAAAGAACTTGCTGGGAAACCTTTTCCAAGGGTGCAAAATCTTGTAAAATGTGCTTATTCTGAGTTGCGGAGTATTTCCCATCAGGAGTATCACCAAGCATTCCAGAATTGGCGTAGACATTTGAAAATTTGCATATATGCTGGAGGGGAATATGAATGGCAGTAAAAGTTTTGTTAAAGCAAGTACAATGGTTTTTGTTTTGCAGATGCATTCAAGAACTTTTTGAATGCCCCTTGTAAAGAACATGTTGAATGGCCTTGACAGAAGGCTACCTTCTGTCTTCTAACACACTGTATGGTCTTTGTGACCTGGCCATTTAGTCTATCGTATGCAGAAAAGTGTCACTCAAGAATAAACAACCCATCTAAATTTTATTAACCTGTTACCCTTCAATAATATTTTACTATTATTTTTAATATAAAATTATATGAAATGCATTTAGGGATTGCTTTTTAAGAGTCAGTAAAGTAGGAGGTACATCAAATTAGTTTTTTAACAACTAGTTTAGTGATGTTTAAAAATTATCTTACCAAATTGGCTGGATGATAGCACTGATCTTGGGTATTAGGTGGTTTATCTAATCACCCATGGGCTACATCTGGCCTGCTCGCAGTTTTCAAATGGCACTTGCAAATATAATACTATGGATACAAATGATCCTATTGCAAAATCTTCTAGGCACTGTTGCAAATCATAGAAAACTGCTGTCTAACCTGGTATGTATTGTCTTGGCTAGTACCTTGCTTCCGACAGAACTGCTTCCACAACAGCTGGCATCCAAGCAAAATGTAGTCACCTTTAGTTACCTATTCATCCAGGCAGTGAAAACTTTTGCCTATGTACATCACAAAGCTTTTTACATAAATACACAGCTGCAGAGTCTGGTGTCTGATAGCCTTCCAACTCTGTCCTGTGGTTCCAGCTTTTAAATAATATCAACGAGTGTTGTGCGGCACATATCATGAGGTAGGGATCTGATTTGCCCATCATACTCCACAGCACTTTACCAGCATCCTGTAGCAAACATCAGTGCATCAATGAATTGCAATGCCACAATACCACTTGGCTGCAGTTCACCAACATTGGACAGTGCCAGCCACACATGGAAATCCTACACCTTTCTGGATGGACTTCTGAGGATAAAAGCAAAGATGGTTTCATGAACCCAAGAAATTTATCAAATAACATAACATTTTTAAATGAGTCTGATTCAGAAAAAAAAATTACCAGTGAAAAAGCTAAAGACTTACAAAATTGAAACCAATAATTTACTATAAAATCTTAGCTGCAATATGCTACTGAGAATACACTTTCTTCATTAACATTTCATTAACTTCATTCACTTTAGTAAAATTACATCTTCATAAACAAAAAGGTTTTCTTCCCAGTCAGCCTTTGAGATATTAGTGGTGAGCAAAAGCAATTATTCTATAAAAATATTTTGACTGAGAAAAAAACATCATAAGGAGAACTGGGATCCAAATATGTTAATAAACTATTGCTACATTGATTAGAGGCAGTTAGTTATAAACATAAATAATGGGCCAAATTTTTTTTGTTTTATGGTACTAAGTGATAAAGTACATTAATTTGTAATATGCCACTGAGAAAATAAACGTTGTTGAGCTCTGTCATTGAGAAATAAAATTTTTAAAGTTTATCCTTCAAACTATTTGCATGTTAAAAGTTTTTAGGAGAGAACTCAGAAGATTTTCGGAGCAAAGACAAAGCTTCGTCTTCAGTGCACTGCAAAAATTGAAGAATGGGCAACAAACAACTATCAGCCAGAGTCTTCCCACCAACTGTAAAAAGAAGGCTGACTTTTCTGAAATTTATGAAAGATGTCATCAAGAATTCTTAGCTTTGACTGTCTTCCAAGTCATGATGCTTGTGGAAGTAGCCCTATTTCTATTAAAACAACAGGCCATTAAAAATAGAATTTTGTTATAGTTTTTCCTCTTTAAATAGGTGGAAACAAATTGGCTAAACGAATTTTAACTTATTTTTAATTAATAACTGAGCAAGAAGGTCCTTTTAATTGTGTACTTGAAGCTATCTTGCTTCATTATATTATTGATATTAAATTGAAGTCTTTAATTCTCTATGACACTGTTCAGTGTTATTTACTTATTTATTATTACACTATGTTCAGTGTTATTTAATAGTGTCATAAAGAATTAAAAACTTCAATTTAATTTTAATCACTGCACTGTGAATCTCTATTGTAATTTTTGTTATATTACTGATATATATATATACACACTGATCAGCCAAAACATTAAAACCACCTACCTATATGATGTAGGTCCTCCTCTCACTGCCAAAAGCGCTCTCACCCGATGAGATAGATTCAACGAGATGTTGGTAGATATCACTTTTACCAACGATGTTGGTAGATATCACCGCAGTTCCCGTAAATTACGTGGTTGGAAATGATGCTTCTCACACCCCTTTCTCCAACTCAAACCACAAATGCTTGATAGGATTCGTGTCCGCTGAATTTGGAGGCCATGGCAATAAATGGAATTCCTCATCATGTTCTAGGAACCATTCCTGAACCTTCTTCACAGTGTGACATGGGGCATTGTCTTGTTGAAAGACGCCATCTCTGCCAGGGAATACAGTCGCCATAAAGGGGTGTACTTGGTCAGCCACAATGTTCAGGTAGATGACAGAGTTTGCTCTACAGGGTTAATTGGTGCAAGTGTTCCCCAAGAAAACATTGCCCAGACCATCACACTCCCTCCAGCCACCTGGATCTGTTCCACAGTGCCATCCAGGTGAGAAGGCTTCCAATGGTAAACGTCACATACGAGCTCAATCCGTCCACATGGTGTAACAGAAAACGTGATTTGTCTGACCATGCAACCCTCTTCCAGTCTTATATGGTCCAATGTCGATGTTTACATGACCACTCCAAGCATCGACGATGGTGAACGGCTGTGAACATAGGCACACGAATGGGTCTGAGACGACCCATATCAAAGAGCTTACAATGAACTGTGTTTGGACACATTGGGACCTTTACCACAATTGAAATTATGGGTAATGTTAGCCACAGTAGCCCTCCTGCTGCTGTGGACAAGAAGAGAGCCTGCACTGACCTCTGGCATCAATGAGGTGTAGCCGGCCCATGCCTCGAAGTGTCACTCATTATCATTAGAGATACATCATTCGTGACACTTCAAGCCATCGACAAGGCGAAGTTCACACCAAAGTGTATTTCAGACCATCTTTGGTATTAACTACTGCATACTGCATCCTAGGTACCATCTACTGCATAGCGTGAGCAGCCTACCAGCATCACTGTTTTGAAGATAGCTCTTACCAAGGTGTCTTGCCGTAACGATCTGGCCTTTGTCAAAATCAGATAAATCCTTTACTTTTACCATGTTGAGACAAAGCGAAATACTGCCCATGAGAGCTCCAACCGAGGTATTACATATATATATCATTCGCAACCTTGGCACGTGACACTGATTGGCTGCACGCACACTTCTTTGCATAACGCAGAGGTGGTTTTAATATCTTGGATGATCGGTGTGTATATATAAAATCCATTCATATGTTGAAAAAATCAGGCCATTTTGGCATTCAGCATAAAAATACATACACAAAATATATATACATATATATATTGAGATATGTATTATCTCAATATATATATATCAATCAATATACATATTTTTTTTTACAGCTGAGTTGGTTTATTTTACTTCTGTATAAGATATGAGATATCTGTATAAGATCTGTGTAAGTATCTGTATAAGATATGTGTACAAGATTAGGAGACAGATGATAACCAACAAAGTGGTAATGATCAATATTGCATAATAATTACAAGTACTCTTAAAATCCTTTGTAAAAAGAGCACAGAGGTAGATACTTTTGCTGTTGTTAAAATGTCTAAAGTACATAGTACTAAATGCAGAAGTTACAACCATATTTTTCAGGTCAAAAGTGTAGCTGAAGGCATGAAAACTCGAAAATGTAGCAAGTGGCATGAAAACTCATAACTGTAGTAGGCAGAATGAAGTGCACCATTTATAAGAGTTGTATGCAGCTGCTGTGTCATGGCAGAAAAATAGCAATTAAATGCAGTGTGCTGGAGAAACATTGAACTAGCCCAATAGATGAAGAATAATCTAGAGTTTGGCCAATACTCTAAGCAAGTCTGCTAAAAGTTCAATATTCTTGAGGAAAGAATAAGTCTGCTGAGAATTCAAAATTTTCATAGGTATTTCACTTTTTTTTACAAAAAGGATACTTGGGATAAAATTGTGTGATTGTTACTGCATTTACAAAGACATAATCTGGAGGACTCAAGATTGGTGCATGATTCAAGAATACTTTTCATGCCACGATATTAAAATATTTTAAAAACTAACTAAAGGCACACAATGAATGAAGATGTGAATTATAGCCCTGTAGCAGTAGCCTCTAAGTAGAGGGTAATGGTACTGCACTGGAGTTACAAAGGGCATCAGCCCATACATTAATCAACTTATTTCCTGTACAGTTTAACTGAAATTTTGTTGAAGGTGCAAGTTTTTGCTTCATCAAAATCAGGATCTAGTGAATTATTTATTATGGTTTGTGTTCAGGTAATCTTTGATTAAGTGTAAGATAAATTTGCCGTAAATATTTATTTTTAGGATAAAATAATATATCTCAAGTAAAATTTTTAGGATTTAAAGGGTTTTTTACTACATTATGTTCCTCCTGAGGCAGGAATACAATCATGGCCATTAATAGTTAATTCATAGATAGTAATAACTATAAACTATTAATGACCACATATTACTACTACTACCACCACTACTACTGTTAATGACCTCTCCCTCTCTAGGGAGGAATATAATCAAGTAAAAGCCTTTGCAGTTAATTTATCCTAAAAGAAAATATTTAGAAAGATTATACACTTAATCAACACCAGCATGAACATCAAATGCATGTAAGCAAAAACCAACCCAATACAGTTTTAACATAAACCATAAAAAATAATTCACTACATCCTTATTTCAATGAAGCCAAAATTTATTAGAACCTCTAACATTTCAGGTAAATTTTACAGAATATTTGCTTATTGACATATGTATGCAGATGTAAATACCACACCAGCTCTTACATTTTTGCTTTTGATTCAACCCAACACACTTTGCCTTGGTCAGTAAGGGATATTGGTAGGCTTGGAAAAGCTGCCATCTGTCAGATGGGAAGTTAAGCCTTGGCCCAATGGTGCAGGAGAGCCATACCCTGTGCACATTAAAGAATGTGCTGGATGGCCTTGCTGGGAGGTTACCATCTGTCTTCTTAAAGCTGTCCACTGGACTCCCTCCCCACTACCTTCTCTGAGCTCTTGGGGTCCTTGTGACCTAGCCATTTAGCCCATTGTATGCAAAAAAAGTGCTGCTCAGAGGTAATACAACTCAATTAACTATAAACACTGTTACCGTTGATTTGTATTCATTAAAACTTTTACACTGTAAAACCATTTTATTTTCTTGTGAAGTTTTGTGGGAAACTATCATAACTGTTTTTCAGCATAATAATTAAGACTTCGACAAAATTTAGATTATTTGAACTTATTTTGGTCTCAGTTAATTCAAATTGGCAAATTTGTAGTGCATTATCCATTGTAATTAAACATTCTATAAAGCACAAAATTGAGTTAAAATCAACTACTGCAGAGTATTCAGTTTGATAAAGCATTGTAAGCAAGTCATATTTTTGACAAATTTTAACATAACTTTTCATATTTAATGGTACTGAACAACTGCTGTGTATGTCCATAATACAAATACTAACCATTCACTCTTACTTCAATATATTTCAAATTTATTGTACAAACTGTACAATCTTACACTTATGCAAAAACAATCAGATTCAATACACTCTGAATCAAGAATATCACTCCCAGCATTATGGGTATTTACAAAAAGTAAGTGCGTCAATGATGAAATGATGATTCTTACAGTGAATATCAGTGAATATAAAATCATTGTTTGCTTTGAGCAGCTTCTTTCCTTGCAGCATCTTGTAGCAGTTGTGTGTCTACTTCATCTGCAGGAAGCTGGACATACCTGACTACTGAGCCTCGAATGAAACAGTTTTTCACTGAAAGCTGAAAAAAATTGATCTTTTTAATAAAAATATATACACAAAATCTACTGTGAATACAAGTAGAACACATAGGTATAGACACATAAGTATGAACACCAGTTTAATGAACACTTCCTTTCACTAATCTTTTGGGGAAAAAAAATGCAGAATTACTATGTATATAAATTAAAAAATTCAAAATAATGAACTGCAAAATAATAAATATTTTAGTTTATTACATGATTTTAGAAAGCAGCTTTGCACTGCTCATCATCAAGATTTGAATTCCACCTAACTAAAATTTAATTTTTCCTACAAACCTTAAAAATTAATAGCTTTGTAATTTTAACATAAATGAATACTGTTAGAATAATGGCAAAATTATTTTACTAGTTTATGAAAGCAGAACCAGTTGGAGAATATATGTTAATTTAGCTGCTTAAAATGTCTTTGAAATGCACACTCTGAGCTTTGCATTACTGTACTGTAGTTTCTGAGCAGGTGTTTTTAATGTTTTCAGTGGTTTCTTTTTTTACAGCAGAGTTGGCTTATTTTACTTCTGAGTAGCACTTTATGCACACAATATGCTAAATGGCTAGATTACAAGGACCACAAAACCGCAGAGCTATGCAAGGGGAGGGATCCAATGGATAGCTATTAGGAAATGGATGGGAGCTCTGATCCAGGTCATCAAGTGCATTGTTTACTATGCATCTCCTGCATACAAGGCCATAGCTTAATGACTCATTTGACAGATAGTAGCCAAGCCCAGCAGTGCCCTCTTTCTCACTGGTAGCAGAGTAGGAATTTTAGTAGAATCTCATTGATAAAGCACGAAACCCAACCTACCACTGCCAATTCAACCAACCCCCAATATAATATAGTGAATTATTATTTTTAGGGAGATCAGCTGCATTCATTACATTTTATCGCTTTTTCTGATGACTTACAAATGCAGTGCCAAAAATTTCTGGGCTTGATGTGCAATTTGTATTAAGTACCGGCACCATAAGAACACTCTGTTTCAACAAAATACAAATTTCCCATAAAACACATGCTGCTCAATATGTACACCATCTTGAGTATAGCTGCTTACAGTAGATCCTGATAGGGATTAGAACTAACCAATGCTAAACTTCTAACTGTTACATGTTTTATGACACCAAATTCATTACTTTTGATGCAATACTCCAATAAATATTAGTATTGAAAACTACCACAGTCTTTTCTGACATACATTTATATTTTTAAATCTGTTTTAATTTCCAGTTTGAAGAGGGTAATCAAAATTTACTTGCATCTATGGAAAATAGGGCAATGTGAAGAAAATTAACCACAGATTTCTATTTTTTAGAATAGAATGTTGATGATGTTTTATACATCAACATTCTACTCATACATCAGAATTACAATTTAGTAAACAAGCTAGTGATGTACATTTGGTGTAACGCTCCAAACAAATGCAAAATACTTGAAGTTTTATGCTCCAAATAGCTTAGACGGGCGCCAGGCAATAATTAACAAATTGCCAAAAGTAGAATAAGTTGATAATAAGTTGATTTAGGGTTCAAATACCAGCGAGCGTTAATGAGTAAGAATCAAAATGATTGTCAAGTAAATTTAAATATAATTCAAAAATCCTTAATTCACGTTGCTCAAGAGAAAAAAACTGTACAGACTCAAAAGGTTTTAAAATAACAAAACAGATTTATTTCCAAAATAGTTTCACTCACCAAGACATCAATGAAGAAGATGCTACAACGCACTGTGCTTGGTGCTGTGCACCTTGTGCACTAACTGCCCTCCTCTAACTTGTGCTACTGTGACTCGCAGGTCACCGGTTTTTGACATGAGCCGGCGTTGCATGCCGGGAAAGACATTAACATGAAATGATGGACGACGCAAGCTATGACGCAAGAGGGGGCGTGTCCTTGGCACGCGTTTTAGCGGGACAGTCGGGAGATTGCGCATGCGCAATCTCCCGACTGTCACAGCGCTCACATCCAAGAGTAAAGGAGTTGCGCATGCGCAACTCCTTTACTCTTGGATGTGAGCACTGTGATGCCAAAAAGGAAATAAAAATCCCCAAAATGATAAATATAACGTAAATTAAACAAAACTGGTTAAGGTAAAGCAAAAGTGAATGATGGGGCATCACATTGGGATAAAATTACATTAGTGAAAGATATCCTACAGCTAAATTTGAGACTGGAATCATAAATCTGAATGTTATTTGCTTCTATATCCGTATAGAGAATTTGACGAGAAACAATGTCAGGATTTATAGGTAACTTCAAGCTAGTTTATATTCTCTTATGAAATGAGATATTACTCTTGCACTAGGTGATTTTAATTAAGCTGTTGTTTGCAAAGACTTTTGTCTGGGGGTGATTGGTTCTTTTGGCATTGGTGTTTGCAGTGAGGAGAAGTCCATTACCAGAAAAATAGCATATGAATACACAATTCTAGAATAATAATAATGAAAGGTACATTTAGAAAACCAGTAGTTGATAATAAGTCTGTTCCAACTGCAGTGTTCCTGGTGGCATACTTAAAAAGTTGTCAGCCCTAATTTCTAAACTATGATGGATAACAGAAAAAGTAAATTACTAAGTTTACAGCACTAATGTTCAACCTTTTTGGATTTGGGACTACACATTGCCCAAACTCATAACAGGCCGTCCCTTCCATAACGTGGTAAACTCTGAGGAAAAATTTTCATAGACAAAAAATATCTAAAATAGTTTATTTTTATTAATAAGATATACAGAAATGGTTTGCATCAGCCTAAATTTAGAGCAGCCTAAATTTGTAAAGTTTTTCGTTTTGATACCATTACAAATAAATTTTTCAATACTAGAGTATTGAAAAATTTATTTGGCTACTTTTTTTTTCTACTCTGCTGAGTGGTCAACCACATAGGGTCCTGGTGTTGACCATATAAACCTACTGGACTGGACTGGAATAAGGCTCTGAGCTTGATTATGGATCCTGAATTTGCTGCACTGGTGAGCTTCTGTGAAGGGAAAATCTTGTGCTGTTTTCTGTTTGTGGGTTGACAGCACCAAGTGAACAGATTCACAGGATACATTTTATCAGCTGGTGGATAATCCTGATCTGAGGTCATCGCAGGTACCTGAACTCTTGCTTCTATGGGCATCATCAAACCTGGATTGGAAAAAGTCGTCCAATATAAGATGGTTTCACCCTTTAAAGTGAGGTAAACAGGTCTTTGCCTCATTCCTGTGATTAGGGGGCTGTTGGAGAGTGTCAGCATTTCCTCTCTCAAAAAACATAGTTTCTTTAAACATTGCATTAACCATTCTCTCTCCATGTGTAGTTGGAATGTGAGGACTCTGCACAGATATTATTCTCTTGATGTCCTCACACAAGAATTCTAATGTTATAATTTAGATATTCTCAGCTTGCAAGAGACCAGAAGGAAAGCATCTCCAAGGCATAGGTTTGCTTCTCAGCAGACACACTAGTGACTCTTCTAGGATATGAGTGCATTAATGAAAGGTTTCTCACAGCTAAATTTCAGACAAGCATTAGACTTGAATGTTATCTGTTGTTATGCCCCCCACTGAGGATGCCAATGAGGATGAGAGAGATTGATTTTTACATATAACTCAGGATATTTTGAATTCTGTCAAGAAAGGAGATATTACCCTTGTTCTAGGTGATTTCAATGCCAAAGTTGGTACTGACTCTGACCTTTGGGGAGGGGTGATATGTCCTTTTGGTATTGGTAGCTATAATGGCAATGGGCAATGCCTCCTAAAGGTAAGTAAACTCAATGGTTTTAGAATAACTAACACTTATTACAAACACTGCGACATACATAAGTACACATGGGTTTCACCTATGGGCTGCATAAGAATATTATTGATTATATATTAACAGCAAATGGGCTAGTTCTGTTACGAATACCAGGTTATATAGGGGAACTGAAATTGGATCTGACCATTACCTTGTTAAAAGTGTCTGCAACTCAAACTTAAAAAGTGTTGTGCTAAGGTTAAAAAATTTAACTTTAATTTTGAAGCTCTGAGAGACCCAGTTATAAGTAAAGCTTACCATGATAGGTTACTTAGTCATTATGACAGTCATGGTTTGTTTACTACTGAAGTTGAGGAAGAATGGGACTGTTTTAAACATGGTTTTCTTGAAACTAACAGTACTCTTTTAGAAAAAAATGGAGCAGAAGAGGCAAAATTATTTGAGTGATAAGGCACTTGAGCTTATTTCAGAAAGAAAGAACTGCAGGAATGTCCATAATCAATACACTACTAATCCTAATAGAAAGCATTACACAGAGTATAATAAACATGTAAAGTATCAGTCCATGCCATCCCATTGATTTGTTTCATACCATTTTTTTTAATAATGCTTTTCGATAAATCATGAAGGGAGGAAGCTTTCATTCTAAAGAGGAAATTGTTGTCCTATTTTGTGAGAACTACTATTTTAGTTAGCAACATTTCAGTTCAGTGTAAAATTTTTTAGCAGTTTAGTTTTTCTTTAACTGTTGTTTGTTTTTAAACATATGGACCCCACATTTGCTTGGGCCTGACTGAGCTGAAAGTATCATCTAGATCAGTGGTATCCAACTTTTTCCCATACAGAGGCCATATTCAAATTTAGATTTGGTTTGAGGGCCGCACTGAGTGATTCAAGAAAAATTAGTGTGTTCCACTTTCCATATCTTGTTACATGTAAAAGGAAATCTCTATTATCATGTTACCGTTTTTTATTTTCAGGCTATATATAAAATATACAAACTCCCAACACTTTTAGGTGTAACAAATCTATGTCATTGATTTACATTTTAGATTTTATTAAAATTATAAAAATATCACTTACTTTATTTTTGTTTTTTAAACTTTATTTTTTTTAAATACCTTACTTTTGCTTTTATATGCTCATTTAGAAAATTTACAACCTGAAAAGAATCACTGCTTTTCAATATTAAAGTGAATAAATAAATATAATTATACACCTAAAATTGAAAATATTCAAAAATTTTATTAAGGGCAATACACAACAATATTTATTGAACAAAACTTAGCATTTAATGACATGATTGAGGCTGGATATTTTTAGAGAATTGGTCAAAATTTGGTTGAAAATTTGTGATGCCAATTCTCAATACGGAATGAAGATGTTCATTGCTATCCTGTTTCTTTTTAAATATTTATTTGATTTCATGCATGAATATATTTGCTTGTAAATGTATGTTGATCTGAACAAAGTAGCCATTTTCATGGCATTTTCTTTTATTATCACAAAATCTTCAGATGGGAGAGCCTTGTAGAATTCAAGTAGTGTATTTTCACAGTCCATATACTATTTTTAAACCATGCTTTGGCTTGAAGATCAATAATTTCCAGTTGAAAGCTGGGATAGCAGTTCAGTCAAAGAATAAATTCACTTTCCATGCAGGCTATATAAAAATTATTCATGGGCCATAGATTGGACATCTCTGATCTATATAAAAGCATTCCAATGTGCCCATAACCAGTAAGGGAATAGGAGTCAATATTTGGGTTAACCCAAGTGACAGTTTCCCCTGACATTCATTGTAATCTAGTAACAGTCAACATTCTGTAACGAACTCACTAAGCATTGTAGATAGTTAAGGAATGAGTGCATATAAGCTATTCCAGCTTTGAAACTAGGGGGATAACCCTGTGTTTTTGAAAGCTAGTTTGAGGTCAAATGATTTGAAAGAGTAAATTTATTCCGCAACTGGACTTTATTGCTGCTAACATAAATGCTGGGGGAAAATACCATGAAAAAAGATATATAGAGGAACTATTGTACTTAAGTTTTCAATTAATAATCTTATCCATTTTGTACTAATTAATAAGTAATATTTACCATATGAGGATATTTCTCTGGATCTGTGACACTGATATCTGTGAGTTTAATATTCAAATACTGGTCTACTGAGTGAAGAGTGCCACAAATGCTGAAAAACAAAACATTTATCATTTGTTTCATAATATACTAATGGCTTTTTCAAACCTGCAATAAACAATCTTTAGATTAAATTAAGCTTAGTATCCTGATTAATTTGGAGAAATTTAATCTGAATGGCATTTAATTTGTTCATGTTGTCAATCTCTATTTTGTCTTTGAAATGCATTTATATCAATCATAAATAAAAAAATAAGTAAATATATGAAATGTAAATAAAATAGGAAAGCTGTAGTTATTGTCTGCACCTAACATTGGGGTTATGAAATGTTCAAACAACTATAATGGAATATTTGGGTCTTCAGTGTGAACACGAAACCTGGACTTGTCTGTTACGGCTAGTCTGACCAGAGATTATATGCTTAGGTTCATGTGATTTATTCTCCTGTAATATACTTGAATCACGACATGCCCATTTTCACTATTATTAAATTAGCTGTTATTACTTCAGTTCCAAATAACTGCCAAATAAAAATTCCGTGATTCCATTATCCTTCAGCTTCCTGTTCCTGATTATCCTCCTTTGCCATCCTTACTAACCAACAAAAAAATACCCCCTCAAGCAACTGCTTTCCACAGTAGCCTATCAGTTTATACACCATAGTAGAAGATCTGTGAGGCTGGTGGGACCTCAGCAGAAAAACAACATAAACATCTATACCTTACCCAGTGCTCGAAACCAGGTCCCTCGGATCAGTAGCCAAGCGTGCTATTCTGGACACTTTACTTACATCTACAAAGAGGCACAAAATAAATCTAAAACTTTCTGTCATAATATTGCATTGTGGCCTCAAGGATTAGTGAAGGAAATTCATCCAGTCAGCCCTGTATGATGGTGTCAAAGCACTTGCTAAAATACTGACTCATTGGAAAATGAATTAAATGCTGCCTCGCAATGAATCTAGCTGCCGAATCACTATGCTGTAGTCTACCTGTGAATTGGTAAGTGACAGAAAACTACATCAAATGAATGGCCACCAGTTATTAGGATAAATAATAATAACAAATTTATTGAACCCAATTTATGAACATAGTATAATCAAGCTACTTCCGCTTAAGAATCTTGTTTGTGGATGTACATAAACAAAATTTACAACAATTAAGTTTCAACATAGTTCAGTAAAATAATACATCAAGGTCATCGATAGTAAACAACCAATTTGAAATTTCTTTTTTTAAATTCTACAATATTATTTAGGGTTCTGATTTCACAGTTTAATTGAGTGTCTTGTTTAGGCCAATGTACATAATACTATGTTTAAATTTTGTTTTAAATACTTTAGGAATCACAATTTTATTGCAATTATCTCTCATACTATAAGATGATGTAATAATATTTTAATCAGTAAAATGTTGGAAAATGTAAATTAAAATTCTAAAAATATGCAATTTTTTAAAGGTAAAACTTGTAGTTCCAAAAATAAAGGTGCAGTATGTGTTAACCTATTTTTTTTCATCATCATTATTCTCACAATATATTTTTGCAGGATATTTAACCTGTTTAACATGATTTTTTCAGCTCTACTCCACACAGGAAGTGTATATTGTAAATAAGATTGTACACATGAAAAATAAAATATTTTTAAAGTTTCAATATTAATAAATGTAATGCACTGCAGCCTCATAGCCTGGTGATGTGTTATTAACAAGGGTACTCAATCTGGGCATTGCTTGCCATAGTCCAGTCGTGTCATCGTACATTGAATGGTCTTTGTACATACCTTAGTGGATGCTTTAGTAACTATGGCCCTCTGTTCCAATGTTATGATAAGAGAGAGGCTGCACTCACCTTGAACATCAATGGCCCAATTTTGATGTAGTCCTGATACACGTGATAGCCAGCACACAGAAATTCCATGTTCTTCAGTCACGGATATGGATCACCCCATCTTCCTTGCATCAACTATCAGCCCATGACTACTTACTCAGGTTGCAGTGTTTACCCATCATAATAGTTGCAGGTATGCTATATACAGCCTATAAGGCCTACAAGGACTATTATAGCCTACAACGGGTTTTGGCTGGCTGCATTACTATGGCAAAGTAGGGCAGATTTGTGGATGATTTGTGGAAAATTGTGCTCTCAGTGTATAACATAATATTGTGACCAACACTTTTAGATACTTAACCCTTTCTGTGTCGCAGCCTGAAGAATCACTTTCATTATTCCCATTCTAGTGATCAGAGACCAAAGCTTTGCTCCTGTAGCACAAGGTGTAAAAAAATTCTGAATAGAAATCTGAATTTTTTTCAACGGTTTCTAATCAGATATCAAACATAACATTTAAATCCAATATAAATTTTTTACCTACTCATTCTGTTTGAAAAAATTATGACAAAATTTTAAAATAAATCTATTTGAGTTGAATGCACCTGTTTAGTCACCATAAACAGCACCATAAACAGCATCAAGTAATGCTGATTCAGTTTATGCCTTTATTCTGCTGTACCATGCTTAGATTATCAATTGGTTGCATTTCCCACTCTTTTATGTTATTTACAGCTTTACTAGAGTTGTAATGCTTTCTAAACTTTTAACATAAGGATATTGATTTTTTCACTACCAGAAATTGCATCATCTGGGAACTAATCACATTGGCTTTCGATCAATATTTTAACAGACTTTTGATTTTAAAGATGTTTCGTATTTACTTTAATGCTTCTAAAATTATTTTTTATTGCTTCTCAAATGAATACTGCAATTATAAACAATAATTAATCAGTTTCAGAAACCTGACACTGTAAGGATTAAACAAACAATTTAAAGCAAATAAAGACATAAAACAGGATATTCTAAAAAATAATTCCCATACATGAAGATTTTACCATCTAAATATGTGATGGAATTCTTTGCGATACCACAATGTCCAATAACTATCTCAAGCAGTGTCACAATATTGTTAAAAAAAATTCTTAAAATGATTTAATTTGGATTTAATTGAATTTAAAAATACAAATATAACTTTATTATTATTTTAATGCATCCATTTTATCAGCTAGAGATCCAATTTTTTAACCCAACATGGGGTCAGGCAGGTCGAACCAACCTATAAAATTTGGGACTATTTGGAACCATAGAGTATGAAAATCTGCCAAAATGAAAACCTCAATTGTTTGTGATGAAGCCATGGGCTATGAGAAGGCGGACTGATGCTAGAAATGATCTGAGAAATGCTGGGCAATTCTTTGTGTTGAATCTATGCTAAAGTGTTGGGGAGGACAGAATTCACAAAACTAACCTTTAGTGCAGTAAAAAACGAAATATACGGATTAAAAGTGAGACCCAGTAGCATCGGGTGCTATTCTGCTAGGCACATAATACAAAAATTATGTTACCCTTTCTTCTTTGTGTAAAAGAAAAAAATGAAAAAAAAAATTGTAAAAAAAAAGGGTTTAAAAAATATAAAAAAAATTTAAAAATAAACCTAAAGCACATCGATGGTAATAATTGATCACTGAGTGTCTGATCATTGATCACTGAGTTTTGAAAATCAAAAGAAGATAGGGTGCCGGCATTCTTGTCGAGGAGATTAATTCTATCTTCCTTTGAAGCAAATATGAACTCAGTGACCAAAAATCCCACCCCCTTTATCAAAATCATATATCAGGGGGTATAGTGGGGACAAAATTTGAAATAGTTCATGACCTTCATTATACGAGATTTCATTTGGCACCTAACTCGTACTGTAGGCCCTCACATTTGGAAGATACAGTATTATGACATTCACATTTCCCATTTTTTATGGGGGAAGAAAGCATGGGAGGTCTATTTTTTATGGCCTATGACACACTCTGCGTCACAAGCTTTAATTTGACACATAGCTTGTTACTTTCTATACTCGCATTCAGGAGATATAGGGGAATAATAATTTTCATTCCAATTGCCCCCCCCCTAGGGGTAAGAAAGCATGGGGGTCAATTTTTCATAGCCCATAACATTCCCCATGTCAGAAGCATTCATTTGACATTATCAATTGTTTACTTTCAGCCTTTGCATTCTGGAGATATAGTAGAACAACAGTTTTCGCATTTCTCCTTTTTTAGGGGGGGAAGAAGGCATGGGGGTCAATTTTACAGTTAATAGTTACAAATTAATTTTACAATTATAGAAGTAAATAAAAAATTATAATCAGGTACAAAACACAGATTTACATTACTTTTAAAGTGTATGTTAGTGACAGGGTAAGGTGAGATGAAGATAAAGTGAATGATGGTAAGACATCACTTTCTGATGAAAATTATAATAGATTGTTTAATATTTTCCAAGAACATAACATTTTTCTGATAAATCCCCAAATTCATCCTTAATCTTATATGATAAAAAAATACGAGGTTTGTTTCTTTTTTTAAATTACTGGAATTACTGCATTACCAGTTAAGTAGCAAAGCATTTCTTCCTATACCATATTAAAATATTTATAATAAGTGTGGTTTGGCAACATCGTTTGCCTCATGATATGTAGTGTATTTTATTGCTCTTGTAAGTTTGTTTGGATATTTTTTGGAATTTTCCCATTTTCCCATTCGTTATCCTTTCAGTCTTCAAAAGCTTAACCATTTCAATACTCAAATCAGGAATTAAAGAGCTAACATTATTGATTTCTTAGATGTAGAAATTAATATAACATTGAATGTGTAGTAAATTTGTAACAGACATTCGAATCTGAAACTTGAGCATCAATTCTACGGTTATTATTACGTAATCTGGAGTGATACCACATGAATGCTGTTTGCTGTTTATTGAAATATTGAGAGATCACTGTTTGAACTTATTGTAGTTTATCTATTTTATCATTGCCCAGTTTTAAAAGTATTAATTTGATATCAATATGAAGTGCTCTAGATGTTTTGAATTACTTATAAAAGATAATAAGTTCCATTATTACTGTACTGGCATATCAAAAAAGAGTTATAAGATATTTATTTGGGAAAAGAAAAATATTAGGAGATGTTATAAGTGCAGTGAATTATCTAGTTCTAAAATCATGACATCTAATAAACATATGAAATCTAACAATGAATTAAATAAAGATGCTGGAGAATCAGAAGAAAATTTTCCTAATGTGACTGAATCTTCTCTTCCAGGTATGATAAGGAAATGTATACAAGAAGAATTAAAAGTTTGTAATAAGGAAATATTTGATGAATTGTCCCAGATAAAAGTCTCTTAACTTCAACGCAGATTATTTGCAACAGTTAATGAGTACTATTGACAACATGAAAAAAGAAACTGAACACCTTAGGAAAGAAAATCAATATACAGGGTGATTCAAAACTCTTGGGCCAAAAAAACTCTTGTGCTTTAAATCTATAAAACTACCCACATGGCTAGCCAAAAAGGCATCTTCTCTAACACTCTCACTGTGTTTTCTCTTTAAATCTTCAAACAGACTTATGGCCTTTTGCTGAATTAAATTTAGACTTATAGGCATGCGCTGTTGATGTTCCATCCAAACTCGCAATAATTTTTCCATATCTTCCATCACTGCACTTCTCTTACTAATTATCATCGAATGTGTTGATGTAGAATTTTGAACATGTTCCAAAATGTGTTCCTTGTCTTTTAAAATTGTTGCAATGGACGAACGATTCATCCCAAATGTACTTGCTATATTTTGCAGTTTTTTCACCTAACACACTTTGTTTTATAATGTCCACATTAGTTTCCATGTTAATAGAGTGATGCTTCTTGCATTTATCACCACTGCTAGATTCATCACGTTTTTGAGGCATTTTTGAAACATTAATCGTAAAAGTTTATAAAAATTGCAAACAATAGCGAAAAACACTGTTACTCAACTGAAATAAGCTCACGCTGCTTGTTTACTGCCAAGAGACCAAGCAATAGCGACAAACACCATTATTCAACTAAAATACGTAAGCTTGTGCTGCTTGCTTAATGGCCAGAGACCAACTTTAAAGCCACCCCACAAGTGGCAATAGAACCTCAGAATTCACGCAAAAACGAAAAATGATGTTACATAATGCAAATAAGCCCATGCTATCAACTTCAACACCTCGAATCCATGCGAAATTTTAATTTTAGACATACAGTCAAATTGTTCATAAGTCTGAAAGTTCGTAAGTTGAACATTTGCAAGTAGGAGAGCACCTGTATAAGCAAACAACATTACAGAGAAAATTGAACTATCGGCTATTCACAGAGTGCCAACAATGATTGGAAAAAATATTAAACCTATTATAACACAATTTAAATACCGGGACCAAAGAAATAAATTTTTGAAAGCTACTAAAATAAAAAAAATTGTGCGCTCCTGATACAAATAAAAAGTTCCAGCCAACAAAAATCTTCGTTAATGGACATCTCACACAACAAACAAAAAAGCTTTAATAAATATTGAGATAAACTCAGATAAATTCGACAGTTCAACATCCAATAATAAATAGGCTCTTTTGATGTTGATTTCAATTTTAGAGGAAAAATTGTCTGAGCCTACATTTGACATAAATGGAATGTTCATAGCGTTAATTAGAGGAAATCTTGATCGGCGGCCCATAGCTCAGTGGTCCAGAGCACCTGACATGTTATCAGGAGGTCGTGGGTTCATATCCCACCCGGTTCAGACAATTTTTCCTTTAAAATTGAAATCGACGTCGAAAGTGTCTATTTAAAAAAGCTTTTTTTTTTAAGCTAAATAATTCAAGCTAAGGAATGGATACAAATATTTATGGACAAAAGATGGAAAGATTTTTATTAGGAAAGAAGAAACATCAAAGATACTTAGAATTAGAAATATGAAAGATTTAGATAATACATAGAAAAAAATGTCTTTTGTGGATTCTATTGTTGATTCTGCTGATAATTTTATTTTTGACTGTAACTGTTCCACTTATATTAATAATTCTGATGAGTTCTTTGATTTCTTTAATGATAGTTCAGCTATTACTATGTTACATTTAAATATATGTAGTTTACATTGTCATTATGATGAATTTTTAATTATGATTGAATATATAAAACATAACCTTGAGATCATTATTTTAAGTGAAATTTGGATACAAGAAAATGAATTACATTTATATAATATAGATGGCTATGAAATGATGTATAACTGTAGGAGTAAAAATAGATTAGGTGGTATTATAATGTATTATAAACTTAATACATGAATCTTTTGACTGAAGTTGTAACAATGGAAATTACACAATGTGTTTTAGCCTATGATGACAAAAATGACATATATTAGCAATTTATAGAGCTCGTGAGTATTCCATAAGAGTTTGTGACTGAATTAAAATTAATAATATCAAAACTTAAACATGATCAAGTTATTTTAGTACATGATATAAATATTGATACTAATTTATTTAATAATGATGTAAATGCTTATTTAAATTTGCTTGCTTCATTTGGATTTCTTTCATACATAAATTCATATACAAGTCACCAATGCTTCTTACAATTGTTTGGATCACATATTTATCAGATCAGCTGATAATACTTTAAATTTCAATTTGGCTGTTTACCAGAATGATATTACTGATCATAACCCCATTTTATTAAAAATTATTAAGAATACAGTTACTTCAGAACAAAAAATCAGCAAAGAAATTTGCTATTCTTACATAAATTAACATATTTGAAGATTTAATTAAAAATTTGAATTTTATATATGATGAGAATATTCATATAAATACAATGTATGACATTTATATAGTTTTAATTAAGTCATGTATTTGACAAAGTACTACTAAGAAAAAATATTATATGAAGGATTCCAGTTCAAAGAGACATAAGCCCTGGATAAATCTAGAAATTTTGTCATTAATTAAGGAAAGAGAAAAAGCATATAAATTACATAGAAAATATCCTTTAATATTGATTTATAAAAAAGAATATCGAAGAATTAGAAACTTGACCCTTCCAACTATAAAAAGAACAAAAATTAAATTTTATGTTAATAAATTTAATAAATGTAATGGGAATAGTAGAAAACAGTGGCAATTTGTTGATGGTATTTTAAATAATAAAATGAATAATAAATTTATATTGCCCAATGTTAGTAATTTTGAAAAACTGGAAGGAAAATATAATGAACATTTCATAAATGTAAATAGTTCAAATTTATATTCTAGTAACTCAGATTATAAATATCCTACTGAATTAATTCAACAAAACTCAATGTTTATGATAGAAACAACAGAAGAAGAAATTAGTCATATCATTGGTAGTCTTAAAAATAATAAAGCAGCAGGATATGATGGTATAAATTTAAAAATAATTCAAATAATAATAAAATATCATTCTAAATTTTTAGTTGAGTTAATAAATAGCAGCTTTCAAAAAGATATTTTCTTCTCAGATTTAAAAATTAATATTGTAAAAACCTATTTACAAAACTGGAGACAAAAATTGCTTTAATAATTATAGACCAATTTCCATTCTTCCCACCTTTTCAAAAGTTATTGAATCCATCATGAAAATAAGACTTAATAATTATTTAGAAAAAGTTTCCTTTTTATACAAGTTTCAGTTTGGTTTTAGGAAAGGTTTAAGTACTGAACATATACTATCTTAGAGTTTACTACCAGTATTTATCAAGGTATAAATAATTCTGAAAAAACACTAGCCCTATTTCTTGACATATGTAAAGCTTTTGATACAGTTAGACATGATATTTTATTAAAGAAATTATATTTTTTAGGAATTAGGGGGAATTTATGGAGATGATTTAAATCTTATTTATCTGAACGCTATCAAATGGTTTCTATTAATAATATTGAAAGTACTAAAATAATGAATAAAGGAGTTCCACAAGGATCTATTTTTAGGACCTATTTTAATTTTAATTTACATAAACAATCTTTTTATCAAAATTTAAAAGGAAAATCAATTTCATATGCTGATGATACAGTGCTTGTTTACAGAAAAGGAAATCAGCTTGATTTATTTCCTAATATTTATAATTATTTAAATATTATTGCACTTATAACAAAAATGGATTAAAAAATAACTCTGATAAAACATGCTTTATGTGTTTTTTACTCACCCGACAACTTTTTTTTAATAAATTACAATTTCATAGTATGTTGTTTGGGTTGTTTTACCTCTGAGTGGCACTTTTTTTGCACACAATGGGCTAAATGGCTAGGTCACAAGGACCCTGAAGGCTCAGAGAAGGTTGGGGGAGGGGACCCACTGGAACAGCCATTAGGAGACAGATGGTAGCCTCCCATCAAGGCCATCCAGTGTGTTCTTTAATGTGCACAGGGTATGGCTCTCCTGCCATGGAGCCACGGCTTAATGTCCCATCCAATGGACGGCGACCTTTCCAAGCCCATCGGTGTCCCCTACTGACTGTGGGCAGGACAGGGAGTTTTGTGGAGATAAACCTCAATGCTGACCCAGCTGGGACTTGAACCTGGGAACTGCAGATTACAAGCCTGGCATGCTACCGACTGAGCCACCCCCGCCCCATTCGTAGTATATATTGTGACAACAAAGTTTCTTCCAAATGCCCTAAAATCAAACAAATTAAGGCTACAAAATATTTGGGAGTTTTAAGAGGCAGCAATTTGAAATGGAAATCACATGTTAATATATGATTTTACTGAGTCAGATTGTACCATTTAAGAAAAATTATCTCTGGAAGGTTTTTAATTACTCTTCATTTTGCTTGGATACAATAATCTCTTAAAATATGCTTTGACTAGCTGGGGGGGGGGGGGGCTTATATGAATATTATTGAATGTATTAATAAAGTACAATATAAATTCTTAAAAGTTATGACATTTCATAATAAAGTCTATATGATTAAAGTTATTTGTGATTATAAAATTCTTAGTTTGAGATCACTATATATATACTACAGCCGTTATTTTTAAACATCCAACACTTTTACAAGTTAAATGTAAAGAGTATGCTACTCGTCATTCTGGTCTTTTATTTGTAATCCCTAGAGTAAAGAAAGAAATAGCTCATAAACACTTTTTATTTTTAGCTCCTAGAATATTTAATTCCTTACCTAATGAAATTAGAAATGAACGTTCATGTAGTGTTTTTAAATTAAAAGTAAAAAATATTATTATTACTGCTTCAAATATTGATGATTACTTTAAAGTTATACAATAATATTTTGTTCTTAACATAATGTGACACATTTTTTGTTACTAAAGACATTTCTCTGAATGTAATGATTCAATTTGGCATCCTAAATGAGCAAATTGTTCAAAGGTCTGCTAATATGTAACTTTTATTTATTTTCTTTATATTTTATTCTTTTTCTGACTTGTGCTAATATTGTTTTCTGTTTGTATATGCAAATCTTTGTATTGTTATTTTGTTCTTATTATATTCTTATTATTAACTTCTTAAAAAAAATTATAACAACATTGGAAATTTTACCATGAACTGTTTTCTTACCAGACTAAATATACCCAGCAGAAAGATCCAAACTGTTTAGATACATAATTTTTACTGCTGATGATAATAATATTGAAGTAATAATAAAAAAAATTTAATTACCTCAAATCATTCTTCAGCTCTACAACAACATCCTTTCCAACCAAAGATTTGAAAAATGAATAAAATAGCTGAAAAGTTAAAATATATATTTAGAAACTTAAATGTAATACTCTTGTTTATGGATGGTTAATTAAATATATCAAAGATCATAATGATAACATTCAAAATCAATCTATATATATATATAGTTGATTATAGGTATGGTTGGTAGGATTCAACCTTTATTTTTTAGAAACCTTAACAATTTTTCTGGGAAGATATAATTAAAAAAAATTATATGAGAAAACTTTATACAATTGAATGAAAACAAAAAATTTTTTTGCTTAATTTTTGGGATTTTAATGGACACTTCAAACTAATCACATGAAAATTGCAGTATTTTTGTTTTTAGCTCATTTTCAAAAAAAAACAACATTTCATTTTTGTTGTCTGTCTGTCCATCTGTAAACATTAACTTTTTTTTGTTTTGAGAGGAAAATTAAAAATTATTTTTGGGCTGGATAGGTATTAAAAAAATTACAAATTCACATTTTCCAAATCTTCTGCTTGCTTTAGTAGTGCCTTCTAATAATAGAAAAGGGTGAAAAATATAAAGAATTTAAACAAATATTATAAAATGATCTATTAATCCTAAAAATTTAAAATTTTGATGGTAGAGTGTCATGGTCAAGAGATTTCTACTGGCAGCAATGATTTGACTCATTACCCCAGGGGGGTGGAAAAGCACAATTTTTTTGGTTTTAAGAGATAAATTAAAAATTATTTTTGTTTTATAGGTACTAAAATATTACTAATTGCATTTTTCCAGTTATCAATTAGTTTGAATTTCTGCTGCTACAAGGTGCTAAAGGTGTAAAATAAAAATTTTCATTCTCTTTGAATAGATATAATACTCAGAATTGTTCAGGTTTTTAACTCAATTAGGTTAAATGTTCTCAGATGATAGTCTTCATGTCACAAGCTTTCAGTTCTCATATCATCAATTATGATCAATCCCCATGAAAATTTCCCCACCCGGAAACCTTTTTCTTTGGGTGCAGGGGGAATTTTTAGATGGGATATAACTTGAATCAATGGCACTTCTTACAGCATAAGCCTACCTTTGAGATATAATTCATTATACTTGGAAGTAATTTATACATTCCCCCTTTTAGGAAAGAGAAGGATGGGGGCCTAAACATTTATGCTCAGTTATGATATGTGGAAGATATATCAAATTTGGTAGTTATTACCACTTAGTAAAGTTCTTGACCAAATCAATGCTCAGATACACAAATTCTCTTAAATATACTATAGATTCAGTAACAAAGTATCACAGGTCACAAAGTATACAAAGTATCCTGTAGACAAGAAATACTTGAAATAATTAGTGGAAAAAAACTAGTTGTCCTAACTGAGATTCAAACCCAGGACAACCATTTTTTTCCAACAAATTATTTCAAGTATATTATAGGTAACAAGTGTATATCTATTTAGAAGTAGCTGTTATACTTTGAGGCATATACTAATCACCAAACCTGCACTATTATCAGTTCTTCAACAACCCAAATAAAAGAGTTCCTCTTGTCAACATCATATGCCAAAAGGGCTAAATTATCAACATAATCTAAATCTGAAATTTTCAAATCTCCAGACTACCTAAGGCCCTGTAAGTGAATTCCTCACCCTTTCTCCCCCATAGTGGGTAAGTTCTACTGAGTTACAGATATTCTGTGACTTTGTCCAAAGAAAGTTTATCCCATGTTCAATGAAGTGAAATAAACTAGACATAATTGATAAGAAAACTAAATTTTCGATTCTGTAATATATATATATATCATTTAATTAGTTGGAAAAAATTGGTTGTCCTGAGTGGGACTCAAACCATGCTGGGTGTCCTGCTGCTGGACCATCAGAAGCCGACATTTTTTGCAACAAAGTGGAATTATATGCATTCCAGCAATTTTTGCTGATTTACCAGTAGTCCATCTATTATCAGGGATTGGGGCAGCCAAGCCACCACATTTGATGGCGGTAATATCTGTCATCTGGCATGCTTCTGGAAGGCGTCAAAAGTCCCACTCAGGACAATCAATTTTTTCAACTAATTATTTCAAGTGTTTCTTGTCTACAGGACTTTTTCCTATGATACTTTATTACTGATACATCATTTATGCAATGACAGTTTTTAGATTTTGAAAAGTTTTTTTATTATGTAGACTCTCAGAGTTGTGGTTAATCATGAGATCATTTGGTATATCTGATAAGTTAACATAATGATAGTTCTGTATAATAACTACTACTTACTACTGGAGTTTGAAAAAGAGTGCATTCTATCACCTTTTCTCTTTGGTTACTGATTATATTATGCAGAATTCAATACAATGGGGGAGATTAGGATCTTAAATGGTCTAGAGATTATAAAATTTCTGATTTAGATTATGCTGATGACACTGGTAACAGAGTTAGATGATAGACAGAGAGAAAATTAAAGCAATGAAAATTTGTCAGGTAGATAGTGCTTCAGTTCTTTTGGATGATTGCACCCTTGATAAGTTTGCAACTTCTCATTTTGCCACAAAAGGGCTTTTCAGTTCCATTCATTCTCGAAAATTTTGCTTTTCTTGTTTTCTTATATCCACGTGATTATTGGTAAACATTTGATGTATTGTCAAAAATTGCTCACAAATGCTACATTCTGATGCTACACTCTAAATATAAGCTGCTTTTGTTAAGCTTTGTTGTACTAAATGGTGGATGGCTCTTTGGTTCCTTCATCTGTGGCCCCCTCTATGTTGCCGACCACCTTTTCCTGAAATCTGGAAATGCATTCACACATGAAGCAGTGATGCCAAACAATTGTTTTAATTTAAATGCCTGAACAGAATTTCAGGGAAAGAAACCATGAGTTATACAACAAATTTTAAAATTATTTCCTACACTGCCACAGGCACAAAAAAGGGTGAAGAGGTTGAGAATTGTGAAGTGTGAAAGTTATTTGAAATGAATGAAAGCAACTGTAGTCTTTAGAGACAAAAAAAAGAATGGATCACCATTCAAGAAGCTGTCTCCCAATCTCAACTATTAATTCTCAATACCAACTCTGGTATCTAATTCAAATCAAAGTCAAATAATGGCTCTTAAAATGGAACAACAAAGTGTTCAAGATCAGTCCATACAGTTATATCATTTCATACACTTGAAAATTTTAAAGTGGTGCAACAGAATTGTTGGTGAAATAGTTTTTATTTCTTTTTGGTTGTGCATCAGTTTTTTTTGTCCCTTTCTATAATATTAAAGCTTTCAGTTAGCTGCTGATTCTAATTATGATTAAATCTTAATGCAAGGCTAAAGAAATTATTTCCTTCCTTTTCATCTAAACAAGTGATTTTTATTAGAGGGAAATGATAAAAATTTCATGCGTGTATTATGTGCCACTGCAAATATACAATAATTAGCTCTGATTGCTTCAATTTTAAATGCAGAGCTGAAGTTCTTTGCTTAGAAATATGCATTGTTTATGGAGAAGTCAAATATTGGTGGCAGTTTATATATATAATAGTTTCATTTTTATTCCTTTTTTTTTTTCTTTTTGCTAACACAGAAAGATGTTACTCATTTCCAAAACATAGATTTTAAGCAAATTTAACATTATTTTAATTTTATAAGTTAAACAATTAAACTGCTGTTCCACTAAACTGCAAATCTGTGAAATATCTTTTATGAATGTAACAGGAAAAGTTCAAAATATAAAAGTACAATAAAAGATTTCACAATCAAAAATTATTTCTTGAAAAAATTAAACTAATGTAATACCTGCAAGGGCAGGAAACGAGATAACAGAAATATTTCCTGTTTTCCAATGCGTTAAAATAGTATGGATCTCATGATATAACTTGTAGCAGCTTTATATGACACCTTTAACCCTTCCAGGGTCCAGCCTGAAAAACTTGTTTACATCCAAAGGCTGAGATATTTTTTTACTAATAATTTTTCGACTATACTTTTTAAATTAACAAAATATTCATAAAATGGAAAAAGTATTATTTTTCTATTTTGAATCATGTATTTTTATAAGATATAGGTAAAAATTTTCAAACTGCATTTTTCATTTAAAAAAAAAATAGTTGTACTAAAAATGGATTTAGCAATCTTCAACCTCTCATTTTGGATTCTGTCAACATGTATAATTAATGTGGATCCTGGAAAGGTTAAAGCAAAGTCTTTGGATGCTCTGCTCTATTGATCAGAGAGTATTAAGGTACTGATGCTATCCACTCTTTCATAGAAGCCAAGCCACTTGTAACCAGGCCCAGATCTGGTTACAATTTGTACTTGTAACCACAATTAAAACTCCCAAGTTTTATCCAGTATTCAGCAGTGTTGTATGAGTGGCAATTATGAAGCATCAACTTGTGTAGTCTCCCCACAGATGGAAAGAACACAGGCCTTCTTTCAGCCAGGCTCCAAACTCCCAGTTATCCACCATTGCCATTAAATAAAACTAAGTTTAATAAATGATACTTACATTAGAACCTATCATTTTTGTGCACATTTTTTATAACCCAGTGAATTATAAAAATATTACTTGGCACTGATAATACATAGCATATATACATATATTTAAGCATTGTGGGTATAAGGCAAGAAAATGTTTTGGGCGAGAAAATACTTATTTTATATCATAATATAGTAAGACTGAGGTTATACAATAAATGTAAAAGATATAAAGTTGACAGAACTTTTTGTCCTGTTATATCACTTCACAGAATTCAACACTTATTATTTGTCTTTATCAGAATATAATAAAACTGAGATTCATATATTCATTTTAAGTAACTAAATCATTACTTTTCCTTTCCTACTATCTCAGTATTTCACAGCATCTCAACATATAGTAACTTTTCTATCTTCTGTTGAAAGCCACAAAATGAGCAGATTAATGGCTTTCTTAAGTACTGAGATGAAATGAGCAATTCATTAAAATACCTTAAATTTATATTGAGCAATCCATATCTTACATTCCTGTCCTGTGCGAATCAATCTGCAAATTACTTGGATCCAAAAAAAATCAATACTGTTTTCATCTCAGCTCCATATCTGAAGAAAATTATGAAAAGGGGTAGAGGCAAATTTAGCTACATTCAAAAATTGAATGTATATAGATTTTCCCTACATTTATTGGATAATTCTGTTGTTTTATATCAGAAAAAAAAACATGCATTCTCTACAGGAGAAGTTCACAGAGCATTGTGCAAGATGTCAGCCAAAACAAACCAATGACTGCCATTGGCCATATAATATGCAGCTACAATAGACTGAGAGCACACCACATTACTAGCATGTACATCCACTTACTATGGAATCATCATTTGCAAGACTATTGAAATAATGACCTAATCTGTTCCCACCTGCAAGCAAGACACTGAATCACCCTTAACAACACGTGGAAAGTTCTTTACATCCCCAACATCACTGAAGATGGAGCATATCCTTGCTCTGAAAAGCTTCCGAGTTTTCTCCTAAAAACTTTTAACATGAAAATAGTTATAAGAATAAACTTTAATATTGCTGAACAACAGAGAACTTTAAGTTATTTTAATTATTTTCTGAACAAGGTCTTTTTAATTGTGATTTTATGAATAATTCAAGATTTACATTAAGTGATGCTGCAATACAGCTTTGTTTAGTTACCTACCTGTACTCTCCTTTGGAACAAAGGTTGACTGTCAGTAGTACAACAGGCTGATAATTTGCAGTTTTTCAATTCGAGTCCCACCTATGCTGGCATTTATTGTGGATTTATTTGAATGAAAGTGTATTATTGTGGATTTATTTACAGTGGATTTATGTCCACTAAACCTCCACCCTGCCCTCAATCTGTAGGAGACAGTGATGAGCTTGGAAGGGCCATCATCCATCAGATGGGACACAAAGCCATTGCTCCATGTTGGGAGAGCCATGACCTGTGAACATTAAAGAACAAGCTGGATAGCCTCAACAGGAGACTACCATCTATCTCTAAGAGCTGTCCAGTGAGTCCCCCCCCCCCCCTGCTACCTTCCCTGAACCTTCAGACTCCTTATGACCATGGGCGGGCCATTTAGCCCACTGTGCAAAAAAGTGCCACTCAGAAGTAAAACTCAACCCAAACTCCTTCATCTCAGGTCACCCTCTAGTTTTCTTAATTTCCTATCATGCTACACTACTGCTAGGATTTTTCAGATCCTACTCTGCCTTATTTGATGGAATTATCCCATGTTGAGCCTTAATCACGTCTTGCAACAATATTGACAAGGTGCTAAATCTATGTTTCAAAACAAAATACACACTAGATTACAAAAATTTGCATAATAAATGCTTTCATAATAAAATTTATTCATGTAGCAAATATTACTTATGACAATATAAACACGGCAGGGCCAGACTTCAACCTTTTGAGGCCCTAAGCTACGACACGTTTAAGAGGCTCTAAGCCTTAGAGAAGCTGGTTTGTCATATAGAGATGTGGCTAACCTATGGTGCAACAACATATGGCACCAGTGGGTTAAAGAAGGATCCAGCACATGCTGACAAGGATCAGGAAGACTACCTACGACTACGGAGCGAAAGGACTGCAATTTTGATGCATGCACTGTGTTACAAATTTGCAAATACAATGCAATTGCAAAGGGACTGGCAACAGGCAATACATCGAATACCTACCAGGCAGATGGTACACATGCTTTTTCATTGTGAGCCTATCAGCCAGCACTCTGCCCCTCACATCTGCCCACATGCAAGTATATCTTTAGTGGTAACACCTCAGACAGAATTGGAACAAACAAGAGTGGAGTACCATGGTATTTAGTGACAAATCTCATTTTTGTCTTGGTGAGCATGATGGTAGACAATGTGTTCACAGTCATCCAGGGGAAAGGAATGCCACCCAGTTCGTGCAACATCGTCACACTGCTTCAGCACCTGGTGCTTTAGTGGGGGTGTCATTAGTCAGACATCTCAGCCTCTGGTCATCATAAGGGGATCACTAACTGCCCAATGATATGTTACCAACATTTTGCAGCCAGTGGCTGTCCCATTTGTTCAGCAGCACTGAACCTTTTACCAACAAGATAACGCCCATCCCCACACAGCCTGCAATATCTACAAGAGCAAAACGTTCAGGTAGTGCCATGGCCAGCTCACTTGCAAGACTTTTCACCTATTGAACATGGTTGGAAATGATGGGCTAACAGCTCTAACAACATCCAAGAGGTGTGCCAACTACTGTCGCTGAAATGGTACAGCGACTTTGCATTATTTGGTGTTCTATCCATCAGGAGGGCATTAGAGCTGTATGATAGCTTCCCGCACCCTATGTTCATGAATGCATTGCTGCGCAGGGCAGTTAAACATCATACTAATTATATTACTTTACCGAGTAAGTAAAGTGGTAATTTTCATATTATTTTTGATAATGTAATCAATCGCACATCTCAGTGTATGCTAACAGCTGCATTTCAATAAAATGACATTAATCCTTCCATGTGTTGCAAATTTTTTTTCTTTTTGGCAAAACTCAAATTTGTCCAAATATATTGCATTCTTATTCTGTTTGAAGGAAACATTAAAAAATAAACACTAAATTGATCTGATGAAAACATTATACTAGCATTGGTATACAATCTGTGTAAAGCTGATAAGTGTTTGCATAATAAATCAATTTAAATTAAAAAAAATCGTGACACAATAAGGCCTCTCATAATCGTGAGGCCCTAAGCTGCAACTTAGTTAACTTATGCGAAGTCCACTCTGAAACATGGCTATTATTTTATATTCTATCTAACCACGATGTCGTCCGTTTTGTTCCAGTGAAGTTCATAACCTTCCGTCGTTAAGACAACGATAATTTCTATTCAATACAGATATAAATCCCAAGTAGGTGATAGATATATACCGGACAATCGTCTGCAAAACCGTCCGTTCAGAACGCCGGTATGGTTTAAACTTATAGATTATTGCTTATACATAGGGTTGTAGTAATACGAAATACTATACGATAAATGTTGTTTTATACACAAAAACTGTTTGGAAATTAAAATCTGAAAACCCACTATTTATCTAGAAAATAGCGAGAAATAAAGATCTCGCTACTCTTACCATTATTCAACGAAATTTGCTACAATTCCTTGTTTAAACTATTTTTTTTTTAACTCTTCGATCTCGGTTACAGTTTTAGAGTCTTATCGGATTTAGAGTGAGTCCACTTATCAACTACAGTGTCGAATGTAGTTCACGAATTTTTTAATATGTGAAACTAATAATATTTGCATATGTAAAGTAGGTGATTTAAAGCCTGAATTAACATGAAATTAAAAGAATGTTTTCGTACATTTTATTACAATAAGAAATAAGTATGTGACATTAACTTTATGAGACATCTTCTTTGCATTTTTCATTTTACCAAAGTATATCATTATTTAGGCAACATATTATATATTGTGAAAGCTTATAATATTTGGATTTTTTTATAGCATGAAATTAAATTCTGACATTTATTGGGAGAAGATTTGATTTCCTGCCTCAGCTGAATTAAAAAAAAATTTACACTCTCTGATTATTTCTTTCAATTTTTAATAAAAATTAATATTTTTTAATGAAAGAAAAAACAAATGTGACTTTTCATGTTTTTTTAAAATGAAGCGCGGATTTGCACTATTGAGGTCTATAAATTTTTAGGGCTTCCGCTTAAGCTGAATGATTTGATCATGTTGTATTAGATTTTAAAATATATTTACCATTGTTCCTGTTTTAAACGGGTTCAAATTAAAGTCTGCTAAGTTTACAGTCAATTTAGTTCAGCTTTAATCACATATTAAGAACATGTCGATTTTTTTTTTTAATTTTCATACGAAACCTCGATTTGAAAGAGAAGTAATTTCCAGCGTCTTCGTTTTTCATCCCATATAAATCAGTTTTTCTATATAACTCTCATCCCATATAAATCAGTTACAGATAGGTAGCAGTTTTATTTTCAGATACTCTTTTCTTTTTAGAGTAAAATTCAAAAGTCGTCAGAGTCAGACTTTTAATATCCACAAAAATACTGTATTTAATAATAAAAAATTTATGAATTAAAATAATTTAAAAGGTCTTTTATTAAAACATCTAAAAACAATGCTAAACAAGAGACGCTTCCTTTATAATGGCCATATTATACATGCTGGCAGCCAAGTAAGGTGTATGCGTTAAATGAGTTACTTTGGCTTGCTGCTGAACCAGGGTCCTGGCTGAACGCATTACAATGCAGTAGTACAAACCAATCAGATTAGTACAACTTGCTCTGATAGTGTCAAATGGAAAAAATTTTCAAAAATCTATTTTTTTTTTCTTTTCTTCAGTTAGGTAATCCAAAGAATGGGAGGTCAATAATGTCCACTTAGGCCTTCAATATGTTTGGAAAAGGAAATTGAAAGTTTGTAACTCAGAACATTCGCAGCACATATGCACTGAGCTGTGAGTTGCTGAGTGTAAACTGAACTGAGAGTGCACTCAACGAGAGTCGTAAATATGAAACGAACAGATTTAAGGTTCAAGGTGTTGTAAGTTAATGGTGAAATAAGCCTCCAATTAGGGACTCCTTACACCAGTCACAACAGGAGGGTGAGAAAGCAGAGGCAGAAGAGACTGGCTTTCAGCTATCTCTCGGGACTATTAAGAGTCGCAGCACGCTTGGCTACTGATCTAAGGGGCCTGGGTTCGAGCCCCGGAATTAGGCATGGATGTGTGTGTCGTTTTTCTGCTGAGGTCTTGCCATCCTCTCAGATCTCCTACTGCGGCATATAAACTGACAGGCTCCTGTCAGACCTCTGTGGCAAGCAGCTGCTTGAGGGGGTATTTATTTTACTTTTATTTATAAGCCGATATGCGATACATAAACGATAATCTCGTAAAAGAAAAAAAAGAAAACATTAGACTTTTCAGAGGAATCCAATGTTCTGAAAGAAATCAATGATAAGTCGGAAGCGCATTCGATACAGCTTCAGAAAGTGGTTCCCTTTGGCAGCAAGCCAAAGTAACTCATTTAACGCCTATCTTGTTACCAAGTATGGAGGTGATGGAGTAGTCGATGGTTTCGATAGCATAACGTTCCCGGAACAAAGCTTCTCTTTCGGCATCGTAGTGGGAGCAGTTGAGCAGAACATGAGATAGTCTCAGGTGTACTGCAGGTGGTACAGTTGGGACTGTACGCTCTATAGAGAGAGTGCGAAGAGTAGAGTTGCTGTAGATGACACCAACTCGCAGACGATGAAGGAGGGTCTCCTCAGATCTGCGGAAGTTACCGAGGTTTGGAGGAGTGGGAAAAGGGTTAACCAGGTACTTGAATGAGGAATGTAGCTGGAGTCCCTCTGCAACTGGGAAGACGGCATTGGCTCATCAGTTGTGAGACAAAACTTTGCAGTCGCTGAGAGAGGGTAATTAGAGACATACCTCTGATTCTCAAGCGCCTCCATCGCGGTATGATCAGCAAGCTCATTGCCAGGTATTCCTACATTGGAGGAGAACCATTGGAAGTAAACCGTGATTCCAGCAGAAGTGACCTTGGAGCAAGTCTTCATGATCTTCTGGATGAGGAAGGGGTTGCAGCTCTTGCTATCTCGCTTCTGGAGAGCTTCCAAGGCTGACTTCGAGTCACAGAGGATGAAAAAGTTGCCATTCTCAAGGCTGAGGATGAAGAATACAGCTTCAAGGATAGCATGAAGTTCTGCACAGGTGGAGGAAACGAGATGCGTGAGACGGAAACCTCTGGCAATAGCCGTATCAGGGATGTCAAAGGCAGAGGCACCACGTAACCTCTCGCGGTCCACAGATCCTTCAGTGTAGACCTCAGTATATCTCTCATATCGTGCAGTTATATAATAGGTGGTGAGAAGCCTGATGGCCACAGGATCTGAGTCGTTCTTTCGACTTAGAGAAGGGAGAGTGACATTGTTCATAAGATCGCTGTTCCTCAGGGTGGAAGGACAGGGAAGAGCATATTGCCAGCAATGTAGCTGGCAGGGACGACTCTGTCGTAGAAGTCAGTGGCAAACACAGCGATGGCAGAGTCTGGTTTGTCTTGCAATTTCCTGACAAGTTCTTGGTTAAAGTGGAGGGAATAGAGCCTCGAGAGATGACACAGTATACCTCTTTCTGGTGCAGGCTGAAAGGCATGTCATCAGCCTCGGCAATGACAGACGCATTTGGTATGTTAGGGCAAAGTCCGTGACAGAGGAGCAGAGATATAGTGTGGACAGTGACCAACTTGCTCACTAGTGAAGCAGAGTCATTGCTCAGAAGGTGACCACTGCAGTTTACACGGGAGAGGATCAAGTGCCGTTACAAGACCAGGAGAGTCTTATAGGAACTTCTTCAGTGGGTACCAGCAAGGAAAAATGGTATATTTTTCTACGCTGTGACAACTGTCTTAAGATGCTGGATATGAGGTCATCAGGTCAGTCTGTTGTCCAGGACCACACCAAAGAATCTATGCTGTTTGACGACTTTGATGTGGTCTGGTCCAAGCATGAGACAAGGGAAGGTGGGTGGAAGGCATCTTTTCGTGAGAACCATGGTCACAGTCTTATTGGTGGAAAGAGTGAGGCTTAGGTTGTCGAATAACTTGACGACCGTGGCCACAGCTCGTTTCATCTTGAGCTGAGCATAGGAGGGGTCTTGGCTAGGGAACCAGATACAGATGTCATCTGCGTAGATGAAAATACCCACCCTATTCTCGAGTTGAGAGGGTAGACCTGACAGCAAGATGTTCAGCAACATCGGGCTGAGAACACCCGCTTGAGGTACTCTGTGATTGATAGTGTGGGAGGCACTGAGCATGTTGCCCAGCATTACACGAACCGTCCTGTTGGAGAGGTATGCTGAGATCCAGTAGATGATATTGCCTCTGAGGAGCCTGTAGAGAATATCCGAGTGGGACAGGGAGTCGAATGCCTTCTGAATCTGAAAGAAGACAGCGACTATAGTCTGTCCCTTGGACAGCGCTTGATCAGCAGTAGAGGTATAGTCGATAAGATTATCGAACGTGCACCTCCCTTTGCGAAAACCCGAGAGACTGTCAGGGAGGAGGCCCTAGGACTCTTGATACCATTCTAGGCATCCAAGGACCAGTCTGTCTCGTATCTTGCAGAGGGAAGATGATAAAGCAATGAGCCTGTTAGAGGACAGCTCAGTGGCATGTTTTCCCTGCTTCAAGATAGGCACGATGTGTGTTACCTTCCAATAATCAGGTACTGTGCAGGTGGTCCAGGAGTGATTGAAGGCTTAAAGGAGTTTAAAGGAAGGGCTCAATTGGCGAGAACTAGTCAATTACAGCTCACAGATTACTCATTTTAAATGACTCCTTTGTGTACGACCTATCGCTATTGCAGTTATATATGTCAGATATTAACCGCAACTGTGTGTAGATATAAACGAACGTGACTTTCATTTTTGTACTTCTTAAAATACTATTCGGCATTGTTGGTGCTGTTCTTATTGTAAATTAAGTAAACGTAAGGAGTAATTGGTAGAAAATGAATGTTCTAAATAGTTATGATGATAACATTATGTCCAGCTATATGAAAGGGCCTAAACAAGCTTATTTCATGCCATACGAAAACAATGAAGGGTACGTCAAACGATTGTACTTGTATGAAATGTTGGTTTCTGTCGTGTAATTGAACTATATATTTGTCATAACTGTACTTCCAATTTCTTGTAGTGATAGATAATAATTCTAACGAAGATCTTCATTTATCATATCCACTCTTTTATATCATTTTGCTTGTATAAGGAAAGACAAGGAAACATCTCAGGATAAACAATAGCAGAATTGCTAATTATAACTGGTAGGATTGTAAATTATCAAAGGCAAAAATGCCTAATTGTATAGACCTAAATCGAGACTATATATATATAAATTGAGTTAATTGTCGAAAAAAAATAAAAGGCATCTAAGACTAGATAGGCAAAATGTAGTTTATGAATCCATCCATAGTAAATACATAGGTTACCTGTAGAAATAGGCTTCAACAATTATTAAAAACATCTGAAAAAAATTGATGTGACGGGAATTGAACCCACAACTCCCTAGATATATGCTAGAGGTCCACCACATCTCAATGAAAGATTTATAGGTCTTATTCTGGAAGATTTTAGCATCTGATGCATGGTTTAACAGGTAGAGCGCTCTAGCATGTATCTAGAGAGTTGCGGATTCGATGGCAGGTAATCTGTGTATTTACTATGGATGGATCTTTAAAATGTTCAAGTGTGATTCACCTACTCATTAACATCTAAATCATTAGCAACAATTTGAAAAGTTGCCTCTCCTGAAGTATAGATGGCACAAGGTCCACCACATCTCAGTGGAAGATTTATAGGGGGTATTCTGGAATATTTTAGCATCTGATGTTATATGGTTAAAGAGGTGGCATGTATATAGAGAGTTGCAGGTTTGATTCTTGCCATGTCAGCAGTAACTTTTTCAGATGTTTTTAATAATTGTGGACACTGTTTCTTTAATATAATTGCTTGTTTTCTGACCAAGCCCCAATCCTCCTGCCTATAACATTAACTGATAGTTGAGAAAGGCATAAGTGTAATGTATGGCATTCAGCTGCCAATTTGCTTTTATCATAATTTCAAAACTAAATATCAAAACCATTTAGAAAAACTATTGATTTTTCTCAAAAAAAAAAAATCCTATCTAAAACTAAAAAAATGCCAAAAAATTTTGAAAAAGGAATACATAAAAACTATTAAACTCAAATTGAAATCTTTAGTGTCATAGAGAATTAAAAGATTTCAATTTAATTTTAATTACTGCCCTGTGAACCTCTAATATAATTTTTATTAAATGTTAAACATAATTCACAGACACCAAACTTCATTTAAAATTGAAATGTGATATAAAGAAAATATACTTGTAAAAATAAATAAAAATAAAATAAATGCCCCCTCAAGCAGCTACTTGTCTTAGAGGTCTAACAGTAGCCTGTCAATTTAATGCGCCATAGTAGAAGGTCTGTGAGGAAGGCGAGACCTCAGCTTAAAAACAACACTAGCATCCATACCTTACTTGGGGCTCGAATCCAGATCTCATTAATCAGCAGCCAAGCACGCTAACCACTCAGCCACAGGACAGGTAACACATCGTAAAACAAATATATCACAACACAAACTAATGAAAACACACTAAACAATAAACATTGCACCACCATTCCTTAAAACCCCATTGACTAACTAACACAATAAGCTAAAACAACTTGTCAAAAATCACGTTTCCAGGAAGAAAATATATACTACTAAAACACCTTGCCGCTGCTTCTTGCACTTATTTACAAAATAAGCACAATTCACTTAAGTTACTATAATTTCATAAAACCACTTTCCATTATAAACATGTTTCAACAAACCCATTCCCTCCTCGTAACAGTGCACCATTATGACAGAGAACACGTATATAAGTAATCCCAACCTTGGCCTTTAGCACTAACTACTTAGCAGTGGATTAACTCTCTCAGTGACATTTGTTGACAGTTTCTCTGAGGTTCCCAGCCGAGGAATCCTCATTTTTGCATGCTGCCGTGTTCTTTTGGAATGGAAGTATGATCTCGATAAACAATGATGTTCAAATTAATTTTTCTCATATACCAATTTTCATAATTTAAACAAATTTAAGGATATTGAATTCAGATGTTGTTGTTTTCTTGCTCTGGAAGCATGGGCATGACATAATAATAATATAATTTTCGATAATAACATTGTATATACAAGAATTTGTTCATTTTGGATGTGAAATTGCATTCTTCTAAAATCAGTGCCTTCAATGGCAAAAATGTGTTCAGTTACGTTGGAAACAAAATGTATTATATAACTTGAAAGTAATCATCAGTATTTAAAGCAGCAGTAATAACATTCTCTGCTTCCAGTTTAAAAATATTCCATCAGCATTTAAACTAATCACAAGAGGTAAGTAGTTGGATATTCTCAGTGCTAAAATAAAAAGAGCTACTTCTTTCTGCACTATAGGAACTTCAAATAATAGATGTATAATAATAATGACAAGTTAAAAGGAGATATGAAAAATAATCTGTAATAATAAAAGGTCTCTGTGGTAGCCATAACTCATAGTGAAATCATGGAAGGCAGTTCAAATTTTCAGTGTTTCTGGTTGTTATCTGAGTTGCAGTACTAAATTTAAAGTTAAAAGTCAAGCTTGTTATTCTCACTTCTAATCTACTTATCTGCTACGCGGAACTAATAATAATAATTTCGGAGTACATAAAAGCAGGCATGTGACCATCTGCTAAAACTTATCTAAACACAATAATTTACAATCTAACTAAGATAAAAAAAATATCATTAATTACCTCCCCTCATTGAGCTTCACGTTCCCCTCCCAGAGAAGTGATTCAAATGACAGATTCAGTCAAGCTAAGCTTTTGGGGATAACCTCAACAGGGTACAAAGCAGCAACTCAAGACATCATGATCAGCTCACATACATACAAACAAATGATGCCAGTGTCTTCCTGATAACTACACATCATTGATGCATCCATATCACTGATAACACCAGATTTAAATACATATATATCATTTCTAAGAGTAAAGGAAAACTGTATTAGTAAATTATCATATACAATGTTAATGTTTCATTCAATACAATTCCATCAAAGTTATACATTAAGAATATCATTTTCAATACAAAAATATACAATTATATAATCACTGTATACTAAATTTTCTTTTATTCTCATGATTCACTCCATAAACATTTTTATAACTTTAAATTCCTAATTGAATTTAAATACTCAATTCAGCTATCAGTCAGCTGAAATGAAAAAAATTCACAACAATTACATAATTAGATTTGAAATAAGGTTATTACATCATTATGCTCAATTCAGCTATCAGTCAACTGAAACACAAAAGATCACAATGAATTATTAAATTCATTGTGATCTTTTGTGTTCATATTCATAAACAATACATAATTGTGCTTGAAATCACATTAATATGATATATGACTCTTTATGGTTCAACTAGAACTTCATATGAACCAGAACATATAAATAACTATTCACTTCCAGTTACAACTCATCATATAAACATTGTTTAATAAATTAACTTTTTAAAAAAAATCTTAAACTCTAAATTTTCAATGTGAATGCACTACATATTTCAGAAATATCTCTTTTAAGTATAAACAACAATAGTCTTGAATCATCTCCATCTGTTCCAAAAAAGAGAAGTAAAGCATCATAAACCATTAGTGCCACAGTGGAAGAATAATAATATACTAAATTTATTTTCATTGTTGGCATTCCATTGAGATAAATCAAATTCCAATTGGTTCCTGGAGACTTCATTCCTGCACCGATTGATAGGCTAGATGTAGGTGCTTCTGAAGATCTCGCTTGTGATATCATCTAAAGTTGACTGCTATGCTGGCTGTTGTTGCTCTGCAGTCTGTCCTTATCTCACTGATGTCTTCTCATTTTACACTTGGCTTTTACCTCTGTGGCAAGCAGCTGCTTGAGGGGGTATTTATTTATTTATTTATTTTCTTTCCAGAGTTATTTTGCTGCCTGCCTCTACATGACACTTCAACAGTAGAAAATTTCTTGTTAAATTTATCAGGATTATTTGTACTCAAAACAACTTTTAGTTTTATGCTTTGCTCATTATCATCTAATAATTCATCATTATTATTTTCCTTTAAAACTTATGGTTCAATGCTTTTATCATTATCATCTAATAATTCATCATTATTATTTCCCTTTAAAACTTATGGTTCAATACTTTTATCATTATCATCTAATTGTACATTATCAACTTGCTTCTTTAAATCCACATTATTTAAACTGATAGAAAATTTTACAGTTTCCTCCTGAACACACTGCTTTAGACTACAAAATAAGTTTGAAAGTCCACAAGACCACGACTGCAATTTTATTTGGCAACTTTGACTAATTTCTTCTAAAACTTTCTCTTGTAGACATGAAAGATCAGCTCCTGTATCAATTCAATCTATGAATTCAGTTTTTTCGTGATAAAGCTCCACAAAAGGCAATTTTAGAATACTGTGCGGCAACAGTGGCAAGCAACTTATGAGAGGGTTTTTCTTGAGGAACTTTGGCCTCTTGCTTCAAAGATCTTAATTCAAGTTTCCCTACTTGCCTTTTTTTCTGTAGCACAATTGTTCAATTTGTCATAGTCGACCACAAAAATTACATCTTAAAGTTTCTTGATTATTCATAACAAAAGTTTTTGGCCTAGTGTCAGTGTTTGAAGAACATAAATTATACTTCTTTCATTCTGCATCAGCAGCTCATTCAGTGCAAATTGTCTGGACTGTATTACTTCCGGTCATGCAGGAGTCATTTTGGGTAATCATAATGGCAGAATCAGCCATTATTAGCAGATGTGTTTAGCAATCTGGCAAAATTTTAAAACTTTTTATCTTGAGCAGTGCTCAAAGCACTGCTCAAGTAAACTTCTCTGCTCAATCTGCAGCAACACAAGATAACATTATGTCCAGCTATATGAAAGGGCCTAAACAAGCTTATTTCATGCCATACGAAAACAATGAAGGGTACGTCAAACGATTGTACTTGTATGAAATGTTGGTTTAGACTTAGAGTTAGAGTTTCAGTTTTTTTTTAAAAAGTTAATTTATTAAACAATGTTTATATGATGAGTTGTAACGGAAGTGAATAGTTATTTATATGTTCTGGTTCATATGAAGTTCTAGTTGAACCATAAAGAGTCAGACAGATAAAAGCAGGTATGTGACCATCTGCTAAAACTTATCTAAATGCAATAATTTACAATCTAACTGAGATAAAAAAAAATACCATTAATACCTCCCCTCATTGAGCTTCATGTTCCCCTCCCAGAGAAGTGATTCAAATGACAGATTCAAACTAAGCTAAGGTTTTGGGGATAACCTCAACAGGGTACAAAAGATAAAATTGATTTGCCTATCTAGTCTTAGATGTCTTTACTTTTTTTACCTGCATACTATTGGCGCTGTTCTTATTGTAAATTAAGTAAACGTAAGGAGTAATTGGTAGAAAATGAATGTTCTAAATAGTTATGATGATAACATTATGTCCAGCTATATGCAAAGGCCTAAACAAGCTTATTTCAATCCATACAAAAACAATGAAGGGTATGTCAGTATCATTTGTCATTATCATTTTATACTTCTACATCATTTTGTTTGTATAAGGAAAGACAAGGAAACATCTCAGGTTAAACAATAGCAGAATTGCTAATTATAACTGGTAGGATTGTAAATTATCAAAGGCAAAAATGCCTAATTGTAGGACTTCTTGAGCTATAAAGTTCAAGCACTACTTCTCAAAGCACTACTGCTATAAAACAATATTAAAGTTTATCTATTGTGTGTCTGAACATTGGGGAGACTTTAAAACTGAAATTTTGGAAAGTTATCCTCTATATTAGGGGTTCTCAATGTGGGGTACGCATTAAAATTTTTTTGGGGTATGTATGCCGTGAGAGCTCAAACATCTCTAGGTATATGTATATATTTATGTTTTATTTTGTTCCCATTGTTATACTATAACTATAGTTTTATCTATCTATACAAGGGGTACACCAGTTACATACAAATTTCTAGGGGGTACATTAAGCATAAAAGATTGAGAACCACTGCTCTATATGATGATTTTACACATCTTGCTACTGAACTTTTTTCACAAAGACAAGACAAAGGGAAGGAGATGATACCGAAACATTTATCTGAGGTATAGTAGAGTTATACCAGCTGTACGATGCTGCCGAACTTGACATAATAAACTGCACTATGTCACAGTTAGTATTGCTTTTGAGTTTTTAAAAGTATCTGCAATTACAGTGCTGAAACTTCAGTATCTTTAACTAATACAATAGTTAAGTTTCTTGCTCAACAATCAAATTTGGCTTAGGCTGCCATTAAATCTATGATTAATATAACTAATGAGCTCAAAATTTTGTTAGTTAAACTTTGACAATCACATTAACTAACTTACAATCATACATCTATATATATGTACAGCCCCTGTTTCGGCATGCCACTTTCTTTATTAGTGGTCTGTAACGCTCCAAAAAGTATGTTTTTAGTTTCCGGATAGCTCGGGTGCCAGCCAGTTTCTCTTGGCAATTAAATGAGGGTTCTTTTCTTTTTATTAGTGGCGTTACTGCAGAAAATAACTTGAATTGGTGATTGTCAGTATAAATTTTAAACTTTAATCAAATCTTAATAAACTCTGCTCAAGAGAAAAAAAGTTAGGAAGTCAAACTATTTCATAAAACAATTAATGTTTATTCAAAACCTAAGAATCTTTTCACAAAAAATTAACTACAAAAGAAACAACTTCTTACAGTACCAGCCTTACACTACTCAATACTACATTGTCTCTGAGCTCCTACGGCTCCCTTATTACTATTTAAATGTTTTTGATTATGATGATTTGTAGGATTCAAAGTATACAAAAACATATTCTTCATTTAAAAAGTGAATAAAATTGTGACTGTGATTTTATCAAAAACATATACAAATAATTTTACACTCCAATTATTGCTTAATTTGAGAAAATTTCTGAAATGCAAATTTATGTTTACGCCATATTTCATGTTGTTCCCTTATATGCTCCTCGAGACATCTCTCATTCAGGGCTGGATCTAGGGGAGCAGGTGGGTGGGTGCCCAGACACTGATACACGTTTCTCTTACAGTGGCGTGACATCATCACATAATCTAACTTCGACTCAGTCTGTTGAGAAACTGTTACTGCCAGATACTTGACCAGTTGGTCCGAAATTTTGCACATGTGTGCTCCGTATGTGGCTCCATGTTGAGTAAAACGATCAGGTCCTATCTGGTGTGGGAGAGGATTGATCCTTTAATAAATATCGCAGATCTAGGTGTTCTGGCATCATCTACATTGTGATAGGATATCCTACATTGTAAAGGAAGATGTTTTACACTGAAATTTTGGTGGAAATTTTAAAAGTATCAATGGAGAGGCTAGTATGCACCAAACTTCCAGCTGGAATTGTGAAAATTATCAGTGGAGTATGATATGTTTCATGCCAAATTTTGGTGGAATATAGCTAGTAAACTTGTAACCCTTTATGATATTGAATTCTGCAGCATATAGACTGAAAATGTTCACTCGTGCAAACATATAATTACATTTGTTGTAATGTAATGTAACTGTTCTTATGTAATGACTTGTAGTTTAGAAGCATGTTATTGATACAAATTCAAACAGATGAAAACTTAGAATGAGTTCAAAAATAACAACTAGTGACAATAAATTTAAAATAATGTGATTTAATACAAAAGTATGGATAAAAACGTGTACATAAACTAAAGATACTAATGTATATCTTATGTGTGGACAAATTTTAAATCTAACAAGAATCATATATGTGAATACTTGCAATATCTCAAGAATAACCTTATCAATTCCTAAATAGCTATACATAAAATTACTTCTTTCTTGGGTTGTAATCCTCAAGTATTCCAAAACTGCAGCTAAATATACTGGTTTCTCAGAACCAATTCTTTTCAGATGTTGATCATCATGCACAAGATGATGAATCCTTCATTTCCTTTACCAGCTTACCAACACGATCCACACCAATGAACTAAACTACCTTCCACGCACTCACCATATAAAATGCTTTTTCACTTTTTACACCCATCATGTACAACCTGTGAACCTAAGAACTATGTGAACTAAAGACTATGTGAACCTAAGAACTTTCAACATGCAAATAATTTCAAGGATAAACTCTAAAATTTTATTGCTCAATGACAGAGAATTTTAAATTATTTTATATTGATATCCACAACTCCAACATTACAATTCTATCTTTTCTATTTTTCAGATCGGTTCTGTATTACAAATCGTTGGTTAAAATAAATCACGCAGAAGCGTACACGAGCGTTCATGTCATGTTTATCATAAATTCACTGTAGCATGATCATCTGTCGTAACATTATTTTAAATATGTTTTTTATATTTATAGGAGTATTGTAGCTGTGTCTGGTGAAAATTTTGCTGTTATTGCATCTGATACTCGACTGTGTTCAGGATTCTCCATTTACACACGAGACCAACCTAAACTTCATAAGTTGTAAGCACTTTTATACCTTTGTTGTTTTTTTTCATTTTACCTACTTATTCTATATGCATAATATATTTTTAATATTAGAATTGCAGGTTATGCTGTAATTCTTTTAATACAAGGTGTTTCAAAAAGGGTTGGGTTGTTTTACCTCTGAGTGACACTTTTTTGCACATCATGTGCTAAATGGCTAGGTCACAAGGACCTCGAAGGCTCAGAGAAGGTTGGGGGAGGGGACTCACTGGAACAGCTGTTGGGAGACAGATGGTAGCCTCCTGTCAAGGCCATCCAGCGTGTTCTTTAACATGCACAGGGTATGGCTCTCCCGCACATGGGGCCACGGCTTAACGTCCCATCCGACGGACAGCAGCCTTTCCAAGCCCATCAGTGTCCCCTACTGACCTTGGGCAAGGCGGGGATTTTGCGGAGATAAATCTCAACGCTGACCCAGCTGGGACTCGAACCTGAGAACTACAGATTACGAGCCTGGCACACTACCATCTGAGCCATCCCCGCCCCTATTTCAAAAAGGATGCAACCCTAAATATAAGAGAGTAGAACTTATGTGCACGTACATTTTATGCTGTAATATTAGTCAGTTGGCATTACTGTACTCAAGGTTAACAGCCTCAACTCATTCTAAAGGTTAACAGCCTTTAGAATGACATTGAAATGACTTTGTCACACACTAGTCTCACTCAAGCATTCTTTCCTTTATCTTGTGTCAGCTATGTTGTTTTCTAAAAACGAACATGTATTTATTGTTGAGACTTACTGTGCATACAAATCTTACTAATGTGAGAGAGAAGTTTGAGTTGAAATTTCCTCAGTCTGCAGTTCGCAACAAGTCGACAATATCTCGTTTGATTTATAAATTTAATGACACTGGGTCTGTACAGGATCGAAAGAGCCCAGGCCAGCCATCACTGTTAACTGCCGAAGTTCTTGATGATGTGTCTGTGTTTAACTTGCTCACGCATAAAATCTCTTAGAAAGTTATCTTCACAGGTTCGACTGTCACCAGCTACTGTTTTCAGGGCTACAAAGTAGTTAAAATTTCATGCCTACCGCATTGGTTTCATTCATGAACTGAAAGAACCAGCCCATGAAAAACATTTACGGTACTGTTGGTTTCATTCTTTTGTTGATGAAAATGGAATTGAGGTGTTGTACCGTGTTTATTTCAGTGACGAGGCTTGGTTTCACTTGGATGGGTAGGTGAACAGTTAAAACAGTCAAATATGGAGCAGTGAAAATTCTGACACTTTTTACGAATGACCATTACACACACAGAAAATTGGTGTTTGGTGTGCAATTTCCTGTCGTCGTGTGATAGGGCCTTTATTTTTTGACTCAACTGTAACTGGTGAAGTTTATCATGACCTCATCCAACAGTTTATTGCACTATTGGATGTGAATGAACGAGAGTGTTGGTTTCAACAAGATGGCGCGACCACCCATACTGCAAATGACACAACGGTCATGTTGCAGGAAATTTTTGGTGATCATTTGATTTCAAAAAATTTGTGGCCCCCAAGATCCCCAATCTAACTCCAGATTTTTCCCTTTGTGGATATCTCAAATGTGTTTCAAAACAGTCCTCATACACTTGAAGGCTAACATGGAAAGAGAGATTTTAAATGTAAGAAAGCAAACATTATGAAAAGTGGCTGCAAATGTCATGAAATGGGTACGAACCTGCATCCAGGTTGCAGGAAATCACTTTCAACATCTGTTGTAAAGGTAGATATATGTCTAATTTGTGTCTTTTGTCAAGTTTAAATAGAAAACTACAATAGAGGGTTGTGTCCTTTTTGAAACACCCTGTGCCACTCATGCTTAATAAGATGTGCATCCCTTTTATGGCACTGTCTGACACTTTTCATTCAATCCTTCATATTCCATCCATCTGGATTCTTGCACCTTTAACAATCACACTTCTGCTTTCATTTCAGGAAGTTTTTCATTTTTCAGGACACTGTTTATAATGGTATTTTTTGCTGTCATAGGTGAGGCAAAGAATTGCAATGTTAATTATTGCCACCATTTATGGCTACAGCTTCCCTGGGGCAAAACCTGAGTAGTAACTGGGGAAACAATTCAAGAATAAGAGATCAGCAATAATGTAGGAATTATAAAAAAGAAAGTATTTTTTTTATCTGACAGAAGGAAGTTTTTTTCACTTAAGCATTGTATTTGAAGCTTACTGTTTAAATAATTTTATAGAAAAAATGGCAATTTAAGATATATAGGGTGGTTCATGAAGTCCTTCTCCAGAGAGGGCACAGTCAGTAGCCTGCCAGGCTCGTAATCTTCAGTTCCCATATATATTGAGCTGTTACCTCTGAGCATTACTTTTTCATACACAATGGGCTAAATGGCCAGGTTACAAAGGCTCCAAAAGCTCAGGAAAGGTGGGGGGGGGAACCCACTGGACAGCTGGTAGGAGTGTCTATACATCAGACCATCTGAGTAGCTGTCCATCAAGACCATCCACCCTGTGCATAGGGTATGGCTCTCTTGCACATGAAGACACAACTTAACATCCCATCCAATGGACAGTGCCTTTTCCAAGTCCATTGGTGTCCCCTTACTAGCCAAGGGCAAGATGGGGAGTTTTGCAGAGGTAAATCTTAGTGCTGGTCCATGTGGGACTTAAACATGGGAACTGTAGATTATGAGTCTGACACACTCCAGACTGAGTCACCCCTGTCCCTCCCAGGTACAAAACCCAACTGTACCAGCATTGAGATTTATCTCCACTAACCTCTACCTTACCCTCAGTCAGAAAGGGGATGGCGATGGGTTTGGAAAGGCCACTGTCTATTAGATGGAATGTTAGGTCATGACCTCATGTGCAGGAGAGCCACACTCTGTACACATTAAAGAACACTCAGGATGGCCTTAATGGGGGCTGCCCTATGTCTCATTACAGCTGTGCAGTGGGTCCCCTTCCTCCAGCTTTCTCTGAACCCTTGGAATCCTTGTGACCTGGCCATTTATCCTATTGTGTGCAAAGCCACCCAGCCTTCTTCAGGGCAATAACTTGGGAATGGAATGCAAGGTATATAATTGACAGATGCATATAGGAAAGTGAGGGTGCTCCTCCCAGTGATCAAGGTTGCATTTCCCATGGTGGTGAAATACAGAACTTTGCAGTGTTTCTTTTAGAAATATTGAAGAAAGCACCAAAATTCCAATGGCAAAGTTATAGAGCATCACCTGTTACATACAAATACATTGTTGCAGTTGGATTAATGTCAGTTGTGAACTGTAACAAAACGACAACTTGACATACAATGCAAATAACATGGAGACTTACAAAATAAGCAGTGGTTTTATTGTAATCCATCCCAAAGAGGCCTCTGTTAGCCTTAGTGTCAACCAGGTGCAAAGATCCTAGGTATAATGAGATGGTGCTCCATCAAGTTGCAGCCACAAGTCTTGCAACTGTCATGGTGGTATGGTCTCTTACCAATCCTCCAATGTATTTTGCAGGTGGTCCAGAAATTGGTCCCCAGTTAGATTACTGTCATTAAAATAGGGATCAACAACAACTCTTATTCCATACCTTACATTTGTGGACCATTGAACTTGGCATTGGGGCAGGGGTGGCTCAGTCGGTAGCGCGCCAGGCTCGTAATCTGTAGTTCCCAGGTTCGAGTCCCAGCTGGGTCAGCGTTGAGATTTATCTCCGCAAAATTCCCCGCCCTGCCCCCGGTCAGTAGGGGACACCGATGGGCTTGGAAAGGCCGCCGTCCGTCGGATGGGACGTTAAGCCGTGGCCCCGTGTGTGGGAGAGCCATACCCTGTGCACGTTAAAGAACACGCTGGATGGCCTTGACGGGAGGCTACCATCTGTCTCCCAACAGCTGTTCCAGTGGGTCCCCTCCCCCAACCTTCTCTGAGCCTTCGGGGTCCATGTGACCTGGCCATTTAGCCCATTGTGTGCAAAAAAGTGCCGCTCAGAGGTAAAACAACCCAACCCAACTTGGCAGTGAATGTGCACCACAGATGTTTGATAATCCGATACTGTTCATTATGCAGGTAGAAGACACCATCATGGATAAATCTGACTTAATTGGCCCACATGATGTTGAAGAGGAATGCAGCTATGTTGTCTGTTGCATTCAGCACATGATTGTACCAGTATCTTTGAAAGTATGCAGTAGTTGAAAGTATGCAGTATATGACGAAAGGCCTGGTGTGGATGGACACCTCAGTGCTGGATATGCAGAACTTGCACTTAACCGCATGACCTAGCTCATATAAATTCATCATCATCATCATCATCCTCAAGCAGCCATGGGCTACGGAGGTCCAACCAGACCGTGCAATTTAGTTCTCCAAGCAAGTCTATCCTGAGCTACATCTACTGCATCTGGCCACTGCACACCAATTCTACAAGGTCCTGTTTGGCATTGTATGCCCACCGCATCCTAGGTCTCCCCTTCTTTCTGAGGCCTTTAGGCACACTATTCATAACCCTATTCGCCAATCTATAATTACTCATACGGGCAACATGGCCAAACCAACGGAGTCTCTCTCTGCACAATATGCTGCTTAAAGGAGGTTGCAAACTCCTTTGCCTAACCTCATCATTAGTTACAAAGTTGAACCACCTAATGCCCAAGATACTGCGTAAGCATCTGGAATCAAAAGCATCCAGTTTCCTGTTATCTTGTTTACAAAGTGTCCAAGTTTCACTACCATAACTAACCCTAGAAAGAACCAAACTATGATACAGTCTAATTTTAGTCTTTAGGTGTATACGCCTATTTCTCCACACTCTCCATAGATTCTTAAAAGTCCCGGCAGCAATCCCTATTCGTCTGTTAATCTCATGCCGCACATCACCATTATTTGTTACATAGCTCCCAAGATAATTAAACTGTGACACCTGCTCAAGACTGCAACCATTCAGATTAACTGAATCACAGCCTGCCTGACCAATTTTCATCACTTTAGTTTTCTCTTTGTTTATAACCAAACCTACTCTACTACCAGTCTCATCAACAGCTCGAATGAAAGAGTTCATCTCATCAACATCATTTGCCAAAAGGGCTAAATCATCAGCATAATCTAAATCAGAAACTTTCGTATCTCCAGCCCATTTAAGGCCAAAATCTTTCCCTTGAAGTGAATTTTGCATAAAATAATCAATAACCAAACTAAAGAGAAAAGGAGACAAAATGCACCCTTGTCGAACACCAGAAGTAATGCTAAACCAATTGCTACAAGCCTTACCAACTCTCACACACAACTCAGTGTTATTATAGAGAGCTTTCATAATGTTAACTAACTTGTCTGGTATACCATATGATCTCACAATCAACCACAAATTATGACGATCAACAGAGTCGAAAGCCTTTTTGAAATCAACAAAGCTAGCAACCAAAGGTTTCTGAAACTCTAAACATTTCTCAAGAATCTGTCTAAATGAAAATATCTGATCCACACCTCCCCTACCACTTCTGAATCCACATTGCTCATCACGCAATTGACTGTCAACCAGATTCTTAATTCTATTAAGCACAATCATGGAAAGAACTTTACCTGGAACAGAGAGTAGGCTGATACCCCTATAGTTATCACAAGAACTGCGATCACCTTTTTTGAAAATAGGGATAACAATAGCTCTGGTAAAATCCTTAGGAACCATGCCTTTATCATAAAAGATATTCAGAATTTCAGTCATCCAAGTGGTAACCGAAGCATTCCCAGCTCTAAGCATTTCCGTAGTAATTTCATCTACCCCTGGGGATTTATGAAGTTTAAGTTTAGAAACAGCCAAAATAACTTCAGATTGTGTTATAGGGCCAACATTAAAGCTACCAATGCATCTATCATCATTGCAAACAATGGGAGTAGAACTAACTACATTGTTTAGAACATCACTGAAATGCTCAGCCCACCTAGCCATGACAGAATCCTCAACTTCTATAACCTTACCTTGTTTATCCTTCAATCCTTGTATGCCTGTCCGTTTTCTACCACACAAAACATTAATTATCTGGTACAGCTCTCTGCTGTTGTGCTATCTAACTGCTTCCTCGGCTTTGTCAGCCAAACCATCAAGCCAAAGATTCTTATCAGCAGCTAACTGATCCTTTACAAGTTTATTAAGGTCTCTGTAATGCTTTCTGTTATGACTAGTAGGGTATTGATTAAGGGCATTCCTGCAGTTCTTTCTTTCCGAAATAAGCTCAAGTGCCTTATCACTCAGATAATTTTGCCTCTTCTGCTCCTTTTTTCCTAAAAGAGTACTGTTAGTATCCAAAAAAGCCTGTTTAAAATGATCCCATTCTTCCTCAACTTCAGTAGTAAGCAAACCATGACTGTCATAATGACTAAGTAACCTATCATGGTAAGCTTTGGCTATAACTGGATCTTTCAGAGCTTCAGTATTAAAAGTAAATTTTTTAACCCTAGCACAACACTTTTTGAGTTTAAGTTGCAACACACTTTTAACAAGGTAATGGTCAGATCCAATTTTAGCTCCCCCTATATGCCCTGGTATTCCTAACAGAACTAGCCCATTTGCTGTTAATTAATATGTAATCAATCATATTCTTATGCAGCCCATCAGGTGAAACCCATGTATACTTATGCATGTCGCGGTGTTTGTAATAAGTGTTAGTTATTCTGAATCCATTGAGTTTACTTACCTGTAGGAGACGTTGCCCATTGCCATTGCAGCTACCAATACCAAAAGGGCCTATTACTCCTCCCCAAAGGTCAGAGTCAGTACCAACTTTGGCATTGAAGTCACCAAGAACAAGGGTAATATCTCCTTTCTTGACAGAATTCAAAATATCCTGAAGTTGTTCATAAAACCTATCCTTCTCATCCTCATCGGCATCCTCAGTGGGGGCATAACAGCAGATAACATTCAAGTCTTTAATGCTTGTCTGAAATTTTGCTGTAAGAAACCTTTCGTTATTGCACTCATATCCTAGAAGAGCATCACTAGCATGTCTGCTGAGAAGCAAACCTTTGTCTTAATATGCTTTTTATCATCCCTCCCTGAAAAGAGAAATTTAAGATTATTTTTAAGAATCTGACCTTTATCTGTCCATCTGGTCTCTTGCAAGCCGAGAATATCTAAATTATAACTGTGGAATTCTTGTGTGAGGACATCAAGAGAAAAAGCTCTGTGCAGAGTCCTCACATTCTAACTACCTATGGAGAGAAAATGGTTAGTGGGATGTTTAAAGAAACTATGTTTATTGAGAGAGGGAATGCCGACAATATCAAACAGCCCCCTAATCGCAGACATGGGGCAAAGACCCGTTCCCCCACTACTAAAGGCTGAAGCCATCTACACTGGAAGACTTCCTCCAATGTAGAATTTGACGATGCCAATAGAAGCAAAGAGTTCAGGTGCCTGCGATGACTTCTGCTCAGGATTATCCACCAGCTGATAAACATATCCTGTGAATCTATTCACTTGGGGCTGTCAACCCACAAACAAACAGAAAACACAGCGAAAGATTTTCCCTCCACAGAAGCCCACCAGTGCAGAAAAATCAGGATCCATAATCAAGCTCAGAGCCATATATCTGTTCAGTCCAGTAGGTTTATATGGTCAGCACCAGGACCCTGTGTGGTTGACCACTCCTCAGCAGGATAGAAAAGAAAGAAAACTAGCCATAGTTGTCCAGATCAGTAGGCCACACTAATCTGGCAGCCCTCCCCTTCCGTTCACTTCCACAAGAGAGTATCTCTTTTGAAAGTTACTAACGGTCCGCACCACAAGAAGGCGGGGTCGGACATTAGGTGCTAGGCCTGGCCGGTTCTATGCATCATCACAGGGGATTGGTGCATAGCTCTCCTTCCAGTGACTACCTAGCTACCATTTACAGACCATTACCCACTTCTTATGTGCTGATGTGGAGGGAGCAAATGATGCCCACATTTTCACTGCATGGTCAGCACACACACCACCAGTTCAATGTGCTTCCCATTCACATGGAGATAATATGGCATCCAAAATGGTCTAATGTATAGTTGACAAGCTTTCAGATATCTCATGGAAAACAATTGTTCAGCAGCAAAGGCATTCTGTTGACACTCCCCCTGTGAAATGGCCATCTCACAATACTCACCATGGGAGTACACAGACATGATGCTCACTCCCAGTTAGTGTTTAAACAGTGATCACTATTTAAGTAATAATGGTTGAGAGGTGTTTTAGAGTCACCTCCACAATGCATGCAGTTGCCCATTCTATCGATTTGCATCATCTGGATAACTAACATGGCTATTCGCATATTGCTACATATAGCACAAGCAGTGTTCCATTGTTTGGTGAGTTGTGAGGAATGTGTGTGATACCATACAGGCATAAAAGTAACTTTTCCAGGCAGACGACACAGTTTACCATACATCCTGCTGTTGAAGCATCAGCAACTTCTAATTCCAGATGACCTTTCATTATAGTTGTCAGCCATCATTAATCCAGTTGCACTGGTTGCGATGACATATTTTTATGTCATTAAGTAATATGCAGTAATAAATAAGTCCTTCTCTACAACTTTGCCATTGGAATTTTGTCACTATCTTCAATATTTGTAAAAGTTCTGTGCCTTGTCACTAAGACCAATGCAATCATGTTCAGGATGATTACCCCAGTTGCCCTACTCACATCTGTTGCTTCTACACATATGGAATCATTTGGTCTCAATTTAATGCCCTGAAGAAGCATTTTACACACCACCCTGTATAAGAGATCTCACTTATATAGGGTGGTTTACCACCATGTATAAGAGATCTCACATAAATCTTGGTTTTCAAGAGTATTCAAGTGGTTAGCATGGTTATCTGTGGATCAAAGAGGCATGAGTTCAATCTCCAGATAAGGAATGGATGTTTCACATGTATTGTTTTCTGAGTTTTCACCTTCACAGACATCTATGGGTATTAAACTGATCAGCTCCTTTCAGATTCTATGGCAAGCAGTTGCTTGAGGGATAATTTTTTTTTTATTGAAGCTGAAGCATGTAACAGTAGGCACTGCTGAGGATCCTAAACACTTCAAAATTAACAAAAAGTATAAGCATCTTTTATAGAAACTTCTAAAATTGCATTTATTATAATAAATCAATTTATAAAAATTTATTATTTTTATAAACTGATTATTTTATATTTGTATTATTTTAGTAAAAAAATTGTTATAACAGTTATTGAATTAACTTTTGAAATAAATTATGACTAACATTACTACAATTAATAGTTTTGTGGAAAAAGTAATAAATAGTTTGTTTAAAAAAGTTTCACTAAAATCGGCATTTGAATCCACATCTCTCCAGATATATGCCAGAGTATTCTAAGACCACTAAACTAATGTTAATTCCGTCTTCTTTCCACTAATCACTAAATCACTAAAATCAGTCTCCCATTATTTTTGCAACTGGACTTGGTGCCTTCTATTATCAGGAACATCAACTATTTCTTTTAATGTTGCACTGAGTAAGATGTAAATAGATAAGTCACTTCATGCTATTAGCATTATTAATGATTTAATCAATAAATATTATCCTTAAGGTTGCCTGTTTACTGGATAATATTTGTTGATTAAATTGTTAATGTTAATAGTGTGAAGTGATTTATTTATTTACATCTTACTCAGTGAAACATTAAAAGCAATAGTTGTTGTTCCTGATAATACATGGTGCAAGTCCAGAAGCAGCAATAATGGGAGATTGATAAGTCATATTAGTGGAATAAAGACAGGAGTCGATGTTAGTTTAGTGGCCTTAGAACACTCTGGCATGTATCTGGTAGGATGTGGGTTTAAATCCCTCACGACGGTAAACTTTTTTTCCACAAAACTATTTATTGGCTTTAGAGTCAACAGGTAACTCTGTGGATATTATTTATTGGTTATAACAATTATTAGATTATAATAAATTTTTCAGCTTCCATAATTCCTTAAATATTAATCCCTTCCCTACAATGGCTCCACTGTTGGTGTCAATACTATACTGACTGCGATGACTCCACAGTTGGAGCCATCACATTTAAGTTGCTTTTGGGGCATATTGTCTGAAATACTCACTTATGAGTTCTTGGAGGGTTTCGTAATGCTTATTTGTGATGCCATCATATATTTTTTGACCAATCAAAATTTACCACACCTGAGGGAGGGAGGCTAAAAATCAGTTGCCAATGGGCATTCAATCAAATATGAAAATACAATAAATATGTCGTGTGAAGAATAATTTAATGTTAGGGAAAGTGAATATATTCCTGATGAAAGTGATATGAATAGAATGGTACTGATTTTCCTTACCTTACTGATAATGAATTTGAAGATGAAGACCAAGAACCCCTGGAAATGGTGGGAGGCTGTAAGCGTATTCCTGAAGTATTTGATGATGTCAGACTTCAACAAGAGCCACGATTATCAGATATGATATTTATTAACAATCCAATAAAATTTTGTATTGTGTGACAAGGTGCTATTATCAAGACATACGGAAGGGGTTAAATGATTTATTGTTAAGAATAAATATTTTGATACATTTGTTTAAATTTCTCATTTTATATCCAACCTTTTTTTCTCTCCTATGAAAAAGCTTATTTTCAACATTAGGGAGCTTCGGATGTGATTTCTATTTTCGTAACATGAGAATGTCTGAACACTTATGGTAATACAGCTTGTAGCTAATGATGAACAAAAATATAGAAATAACAAAGTGGATTTAAAATTGAAAAAGAAGCTAATATTAAAAAATAGAAACAAAAAGGCAAAGAATATACTTGTTAGGTTATTTTGAATTCTTTGAATCAAAAGAGAAAAGATTATTCACGAATTTTCAAACATTAAAAAGTTGTTATAATAGTTACTGTTATAACAACTTTTTGTTCCAGTTTTTCATGTTACAAACTGAATGGCAGCACTTTAGAATACTATTTGAACAGTGGAATCAAGAACTCAACTTTGATCATAATAGCAATGATCAAGACTAGTTGTAATGCTACACATACAAAGTAATGCCATGTATTCCATGGATATTAACTTCCAGTGCCCAGCCTGAAAAACTAGTTTAAATCCAGAGGCCAAACAATTTTCTCCCCATGCTCAGCCAAAAAAAAGTAAACTTTAGCCTTTTTTTTTGCCAATTAACTAATGAAAGGAATTATGGCATATTATATGCCAAATTAATCAGCATTTAATTTTAGATTTTCCAAAAAATAAAATATACAGGGGAAGGGAGTGCAGAAGTAGGTATACAGTTTAAATAAAATAGGTATACAGTTTAAATAATATTTTATTCAATAACAAAACAATTAAGTACAATCTCTTATATGCTCAAATTGGCTGCCCTCACTATTTACACATTTCTGTAATCTAGTTTTTACACTCAAGCACACTTTGGCACAAAGTTCATTATTGGCATTAATTTCTTTGCATGCTTCTTTTATGAGTCGAATCATCGTTATCAACTGTGCGTGGTTTTCATGAATATACCTTATCTTTTATAACTCTCCAAAAGAAAAAGTCCATCATGGTAAGGTCTGGTGACTGTGGTGGCCATTCAACCGGAGAATTTGTTAAGAAAATTACTCGCCGCTAAAGCATAGTAAGCCGTCCCGTGGCCGAGTGGTTAGCACGCTTGGCTATTGATCTAAGGGACCTGGGTTGGAGTCCCGGGTAAGGCATGGATGTATGTGTCGTTTTTCTGCTGAGGTCCTGCCATCCTCTCAGATCTTCTACTATGGCATATAAACTGACAGGCTCCTGTCAGACCTCTGTGGCAAGCAGCTGCTTGAGGGGGTATTTATTTATTTTTATTTGAAGCATAGTGAGGAGGGGCTCCATCGTATTGAAAATAGAAGTCTTCATTTTCATGCACCAACTGCAATTGTGGTATGTCATTTTTTTGGAGCATGTTAAGGTACAGGTCTGAGGTAACTGTTGTATGCAAAAAGATAGGTCCAATTACCTCTTTACATGAAAGGGCTGCCCAAACTGTAACCCCAGGTTGATTCAGTTGTTCTTCAATTGTTGTATGGGGTTCTTCTGTTGAGTAATAGACACAGTTGTGCCTATTAACAGCACCTGAAAGTTTGAAGTCGGCTTCGTCGGACCAAGTTATTTTTCTAATCATGCCATCTCCTTGTGTTTCTTCATTCAAAATTGCCTCACATAATTGTAAGCGCCAATCCGGATCATCCTCTAATAATCCATGGATTAATCTTGGACGATATATTTTTAGCCATAAGCATTGCATTAGATGACCCAGAGATCTATGGGAAATGTCCAACTCTTTAGAAGCTCCCTTTTTTGATTTTTTTGGGGGCTTTGAGTAAATGCCAGTACCACTAGCATTTCGTTTTCATCAGTAGTAACACTCACTGGTCGACCACTTTTTGGTGCATTACAAATGGATCCAGTTTTGTCAAATTTGTCACGTATTCGGTATATTGTTAACCTAGTTGGTGGAGGTGTTGCAAATTCTTTTTCCCATTTCTGATGAACCTTTTTAGCATTCTCTGTCTTTCAATATTGTTTGATTATCCACTTCCATTGTTCATCTGTTAAATTACCAGCCATATTTAATTATCTGAAAAAATAATTTTAAAAAATCAATATAAGATAATAGAAACTGTGTACCTACTTGTGCACATGAACTGTACACCTACTTGTGCATCCTTCTGTATATCAGAAAAGATTAGTTTTATTTTAATAGGGCTTTTTTAGAATATTTTAGTAAAAAAGCATCTGGCAATGCAAATGAAATTTATTAAGAAAAAAAAAACACTAATAGATTGAAATAATTATAATGCACATGAATAGAAAAACTGTTTATTTCTGAATGATATTTTTTTTATCTTGAAACGTGAAAATTACTTTCCATTGGTAATTTTTTTCTTGGTACTATGTGAAAACGCCAAGCGTTTTGCCAACTGTGCCAAGTCAAAAAATAAGTCCACTTTAGAATTTTTTTTTAAAAATGGCCAATCAACATAAATAGGTCATGTTATATACCACATTAAACAGAACTTAACCACATTTTATTAAATAAAAAATTTAAATAAATTTGCAAACATATTAATTTTAATGACTGTTTTACAGTGATGTAGTGAAAAAATAAATCTGTTAGAAAACCTGATCAATAAAAACACTCAGTTGTATACTGATTGAAAGGAAATTTCTTCCTGAATAATATAATATTTACCTGAAATATGATTTTCATTTCTTTTTATAATTCTTTTAAGTATGGTATATTTTAAACATAGCCCTTTGTTATATGAGGTGTCTTGGACTGATCCCATATATACGGTTTTCTGTCCCATTTATTGAGTGGAGAAACAATTTCTTGGCTTTATTTTTACTGAGCATTGTGCATTTTTATTTTTGGGTGTTGCATTTTGGGGATCTTGGCAAGGTGCCAAAAATTGGCCCACCAAGGCTAAAAGAGTCAATATCCTCAGAGTGGCACAGCCAAGATGGGGGGGGGGGGGGGGGGGGGGGGGGGGGGGGGGGGCTAAGAAGCTCTTTTAAAACTATCAAATATAAACTCAAAAGCTAATAATTGTTTAAAACAAAAATCTTCTGGGGTAGGGAAGGAGGTAAAATGCCCTCTCAGTGTAGGCTCGATGGTGGAAAGGGGGAGGGGGTAATTATAACACCCTTGAAGAAATTTTCCTTCCAACCATACGAGAACTGATTTCCATGCCAAGGCTTTTTTTGCTTCTATATCCAAGACCTCATTCGATAAAAGATCAGTTTTTTTTTTACTGGATTAAACAAAGAAGTAATAAAAAAAAATTACGTTTAAAAAAAATCTGCATCAAAAAATTGTAAATTACCCACCATCAGAGCCAGTGATATATCATGACTCCGAAAGATCAGTAACATATAAATACAAAGGGGAAAAAATAATAAATTGATAAGTGGAAACAAATAAGTTATAAGGCAGCCACTGTCAGAATCAGCAATGTAGCATAACTCTGAAATACATTGCTTGGTGTAGCTAAATTTGGTCATCCTCACCTGGGCGTATGGACCACTGTATCAGAGTGATCTCTGTGGTGAAAGCACGTGTAAGATGTCACTGGGTGACATCATTGGGAATCCTACCATCACATGGATACTTTACTAGAGCTACTGGAATCGGCAGTCGTTGGTACTGAGATAGACGCGAGACTTGTCACAGAGCTACATATGGCTGGTTGGTCCCAGCATCGCAGTGGAAATGTATCTGGATGCAACAACTTTTGGCCAAATTTAGTGACAGTGGTTAGAGGAAGGTAATGTGTATTGCCATAGTGAGGCTGGTGCATGTAGGTGGACATCTGAATGCTTCGATCACTGCATTAGATGGCAAGCCATAGCAGCTTCACAATCTACAACTGACAACATTCAGCACAGTGTACAGACAGTTATGGACATCCCTGTGTCAACATGGACTGTGAATTGCAGATTGGCTGAGGCAGGCTTGTGCTGTTGCCAGCCATTGTGATGACTACCATTCACTGCAGCACATTGGTTTGCAAGGTTGAAGTGGTGCTATAACAGACATGCATGACAGAACGAATGGAACCACGTAGTATTCAGTGAAATCAAAGCAGTGTCTCGCATCTATCTCAAGTCCAATGATTGCCAATTGAGAGTCTGGTGATGATTCACCATGCTGATCTTGCTGCCATCCTTGAGCATCATATGGCTCCTCAGCCTGGTGTCATGGTTTGGGACGCTATCACTTTCAACAGCCATTCACTGCTCGTATGGATAGTGGGTACAATGCCAGCATGACGATATATCGATGAGGTGCTGCAGCCCGTTTTCTTGCCATATTTCTGTGGTATGCCTGATGCCCAGTTTCAATACCATAATGCTCACCCGCACACATTGCAACATCAGCAGACAGTGCCTACAATGTGTCCAGGTGCTGCTTTGGCCAATGTAATCCCCACACTTCTCAATAGAGAACTTGTGAGATTTCATTGACAGACGACTTCACACTTCTGCATGACACCCTCACAATGTCGATGAATTATGGGCACAGATCAACATTGCATGAGCCATGATACCTCAGCACATCATCTGGGGACTTTTCCACTCGATGCCATGCAGTGTTGCTGAATATATGGTATATCCCAGTATGGTGGTCATACAACCTACTGACTCAGGCCACATTATATTACCTCTTTGCCCATTGCATTCATGTAATCCTTAAGAAATTAAATCACTTGTTTCTCAACTACTACTCTACATGTATGGTAAGTTTCATCTCATTTTGTGCATTCCTTCATGGTGTGGCATTTTCTATGTTCAAGGAGTGTATCTATGGGAATAAAAAACAATTCAATATAACTAAAAATAAAACAACAAGTCATAAGGTAGCCATTGTTATACCTAGCGTTGTAGCATAACTACATAAGATCTATACATATAAATCTATGGAAATAAAATCATGGTAGATCTATATAAATAAAAAGTTTTAATTATAAAAGTACAAATAAAATAATAACTAAACTGAAAAGTTATCCATTGTTTATGATGATATATGCAGCACACACAGTGCACACAGCCGACACTTGCTACTAGTTACGTTCTGCTGTGTAATGACATATTTACTACCAGTTTTGCACAAACAAGTTATTTTTATTGTGGTTTTGGTTTCAGTAGCCTGCAAGCTTTGTTAAATGCTGTGATAAATAATAAAAATATTTCTAGGCACATTGAAATAGTTTTAGGGCAGAAAAGAGAGCATAAAAAGGGGAACAGGGGTATGTACTTCCTAATTGCTTTGAAAAACTCACGTTTTTAAAAACAGCAAATTTTTGTTCATTTTTAGCAAAATTTTAAGGAAAAATTTGTTGATAATAGTTTAAATCAAACTTGTGAGCTTAAATCAGGGACATCAGGAACATTGCTTCAGCACAAAGTAACATTAACAAACAAATACGCAATCCTGTATACCTGGTCTAAGAAATGGTGATCAGATGGCTCTAACAAATTATTTATATCCTAGTTTAATAAAATTTACATCAAATCAAAAAAAAAAAAAGGAAAAAGAAAATATTATATTTCAAGTCTGAATTACACATTTTTATCAGATTATGTAAGAAAATTTTTATATGGCAATTTCTATTTTTTTTTAATTGAAGTTTATATGTTGTACTAAAACAGACATGATGCCCTAGGCCTCTCATTTCAGATTCTGTCAATATATATATTGACCAGAACACTGTAAGGGTTAATTAGGATACTGTGCACCCCATTCTGTAATGAATAAAGTAGGTAAACATGATTCGGAAACACACTCTTTTTAGATTATTTAAAAATTCAAACTGAAAGCATTGTTTTAATATTAAGTATTATATGTTGCAATTTTATTAATAAAAAAAAAATACCCCCTCAAGCAGCTACTTGCCACAGAGGTCTGACAGGAGCCTGTCAGTTTATATGCCAGAGTAGAAGGTCTAAAGGTTTATTAATATTTATGTGGTCAAGTGATTACAAGTGTTCATTATCTGAGCAGAATCTCAAACCATAACAAGCTGAAAGCACCTATAAATCTCTGAGGTATTCTTACTGTGCATCAGTGAATGTTTGTCAATAATGCTCTTTTGATATATAAATAACTTATTTCTGGTCATTAATTCTTTCACAAAAAAGGTGTTAAAATGTTTTGCAATTGAAAATTAAATTAGCCATTACTGCAGTGTAATTCAGCACTTAAAGGTTAATATTACTCTTAATGCCAGGTTTTCTTGTTATACATTGACCCATTTACTTAAAGAAATTAAAAGTTTCCAGAAGTTTAAGGATGCCCGAAAGTTTTTTGTTTGTTCTAAAGTTTTGATATTTTGCACAGTCCAAAATTTAAATCACAAATTAATATTATTGATGTATGCATAACATATATTCATACATTCATATTTTAATAAAAAATTAACATAATTTTCATTGCAGATTTTTAGCTTCCTTTTAATTAAATTTCTTTGTTTTGAAGTAGAAATTGGTTTCTTTGTTTTTTTTTTTAAGAAATTTCATTTTATATCTGCGACTTACAATTCTTAATAGTTGTGTAATAAGTATTATTTCTTTATATTCAGATCTAATGTTACAGTACTGGGTTGTGCTGGTTGCTGGTGTGATGTTTTAACTTTCACCCGCTTACTGGAAGCAAGGATGAAGGTTTGTTTTTGATTTACACCATAGTGTTTTTTAATCTGTGATTTTCATCTTTACTTAATATTTCTATGCTACTGTGTAATAGAGATTTTATTGAAGATTTTCTTTTTAAATTTAACTTAGAAGCCAATAGAAATTCAATTTTAAATCACTAATAAAAATTTTATTAAGAATAGCACACAGGAATTCCACACAGTTAATATTTCATCGGTACCCATTGATGCACTTTCACTATCATCATTTGATTAGTGTTATCATCATACTAAAGTGCTACACTGGTGCCCAAAAATTAAGCATAATTGATAAACTGTTAAATATCTCACAGACATCTGAAATTATTAACATTATATTTGTTAATAATGTTTATATGTCAGCAAAATAGAATATAAGTGAGGTTGTATGCCTCCCCAAAAAATGCCTGGCATAATATGCATGTATGACTCAAAAAGCAAATCCATAGTGCTGTTAAAGTGGCTCTGATTTTGCATCATTCATTTCCTATTGAGAAAGCATTGTGTTCATGTTCATAGAGCAATCGGTATTTTTGAGTAATAGGAAGCAGTGTAATGAGATTAACTTATTTCAACTAAATTCCCAGATCAATATTTTAAACAGCCATTGTTCATATTAAATAATGCAGTTTCCATTATTCTTTAATATTTAATAAACAGATTTAGATAAATTTGATGGAGATCTTTAATTGATCTTCATTTCTTTTCCTTTTTTTTCATAAAAGCTCATTTTAAAATTTACAAAGCTTTGAAATTAGCTTTCCATTGACATAACATGAAATTAGGTTTCATAATCACGAGTGTAAATGGATATTTCAATTTGATTTTTACATTGTATGATACTCATTGGATTTTATATTTCTGTTGTATTTTGAATCTGTTCAAACACTTTGACCACATGTATTTTGATGTTGCTTTCATGTTTCTTCAAAAATTTTTCTATTATTAAAGTGTATTTCTTTAAATGTTACGATACCAAAAAGGATAAAATTTCTAATCTTATGTGAAGAACTCAATTTTAATATGCATTAGTGTGAAAAAGTATGGGAAAGCAGTTTTTTTTTTCTTTTTTGTTGTTGTTCTTTTTATCTAAAAGTCATAGTTGTGCTAGAAACAGCTTTTATCAATGTGATGCATTTTAAAAACATAGCTTTCATATTAAATTATTTAAAAAAAAAAGTCAGCAATTGTTCAAATGGAATAAACGGAATATCTTAAAATTTTCCTTTTCAATTTGAATAGTATTGCACAATATTAGGTTCCTTCATATTGCTTAAAAATTCTCCCATATGATTGATGAATTTTCCTGTTTTAATTGCACAGTTTTCTTAAAAATAAAGTAAACAATGATGGGAAATATTGTTTCATTGTAATCTGTATCCTATATACACAATCTGATCAGAATAATATGATCACCTACCATAGTATATGTATGGTAGGTGGTCATATTATTCTGATACGACTGTGTATATATTTGTGAGGTGTAAAGATGTGGATTCAGATTGTAACTAAAAGTATTTTTAATGTGTAATTTGTTGATTGTTTTTCTTAACATATGCAATATTTAAACATGCTGTTTTCATTAAATAACATTTAATAGACCTTTATATATATATATATGCATATCTGCAGGGGAAAAAATAGATGGATAAGTGTGGTGTTTTTGTAAAAAGTTTTTTTTAAATGTATTTTGCACTTTTGGAATCCTTTAAGAGTGAAAATTTAGTTCCTGTTCAGTACACTGATTGATCGTTTGCGAAATTAATTAAAAGTTTTGGAATTTCCAAACGTTAAAGGGTGGTATTAAAGCTATCTGGATAATGGGAAATGGTAATTAATTGTTTATCAATACTAATCAAAGCAAAAAAAAATGTTATCTGTAAAAAAAAAGGGGAGGGGGTTAAAAATTATATGAAAACAAATTATTTTGATGATAATGTCAATTTATTGGTGAATATTCAGAAGATTCAATGGAAAGTTCTATTAAAAAGGATAAGCTACTTTTCTATTTTGCCAGCAGTTCCATCCACTAATGCTGATGTCACAAATGAGTGCTATGGCCTTCTCCTCTAGTTGGTATTGGCCAGGCACGTAATTTGTAGTTCCCAGATTCGAGTCTGGGTCAGCATTGAGATTTGTCTCCTCAAAACTCCCCACCCTGCCCATGGTCAGTAAGGGACACCACCGATGGGCTTGGATAGGCTGCCATCCCTCGGATGAAACATTAAACCTTGGCTCAGTGTGTGGGAGAGCCATACCCTGTGCATGTTAAAGAACACGCTGGATGGCCTTGACAGGAGACTACCATCTGTCTCCCAATAGCTATTCCAATGGTAGCAAACAACCCAACCTCTCCCTCCAGTTAAAATTTTCTCCCTCACTTTTAGGGGAGAAAAGAAATGAACATAGTTCGAGGTACCCATTATCCTCCCCACGTCAGAAGTTTCTAAACCAAAACGGGAATTTCCTCACTCAGATCGAACTTTTTAAATCACTTTATACCCACCAGTGTTCCTCAGGTACAATTTGCCAGGCATGTGTAACTTTATCATCATCATCATCATCAAGCAGGCATGGGCTACGGAGGTCCAACCAGACCGTGCAATTTAGTTCTCCAAGCAAGTCTATCCTGAGCTACATCTACTGCATCTGGCCACTGCACACCAATTCTAACAAGGTCCTGTTTGACATTGTCTGCCCACCGCATCCTAGGTCTCCCCTTCTTTCTGAGGCCTTTAGGCACACTGTTCATAACCCTATTCGCCAATCTATAATTATTCATACGGGCAACATGGCCAAACCAACGGAGTCTCTCTCTGCACAATATGCTGCTTAAAGGAGGTTGCAAACTCCTTTCCCTAACCTCATCATTAGTTACAAAGTTGAACCACCTAATGCCCAAGATACTGCGTAAGCATCTGGAATCAAAAGCATCTAGTTTCCTGTTATCTTGTTCACAAAGTGTCCAAGTTTCACTACCATAACTAACCCTAAAAAGAACCAAATTATTATACAGTCTAATTTTAGTCTTTAGGTGTATACGCCTATTTCTCCACAATCTCAAAAGATTCTTAAAAGTCCCGGCAGCAATCCCTATTTGTCTGTTAATCTCATGCCGCACATCATCATTATCTGTTACATAGCTCCCAAGATAATTAAACTGTGACACCTGCTCAAGACTGCAACCATTCAGATTAACTGAATCACAGCCTGCCTGACCAATTTTCATCACTTTAGTTTTCTCTCTGTTTATAACCAAACCTACTCTACTACCAGTCTCATCAACAGCTCGAATGAAAGAGTTCATCTCATCAACATCATTTGCCAAAAGGGCTAAATCATCAGCATAATCTAAATCAGAAATTTTCGTAGCAAAATAAAATTAACTATGACCTGAGATGCATAAAAAATGTATAGGTGCAAAAAAATTATTATTAAATAAAGTTATTTATTGCTCAACATAATATTTAAAACATTTATTAATTTTTGTATATACTTTTATTAGCTTTTGCATATTTTCAAATTAAGTTAATGATTTTAACTTCCAATATGAATTTAGTTTTTGAATCTTGTGTTCTGCTCATGCTTAATTAAAATGACTTCAGTATCCACAGAGCTTGTGCTCTTGACCCAGCAAACTGAACAATCATGCGAAATCAGAAAGAAATTAGTTTGCTTTATTATTTCAAATTAAATGATGCCAACAGTTACTTTGAATAACTTTCAACTGTTAATGTTTAATCACGTGAGATCAGATATTAGTTTAGTTTGATGTATTCCTTTTTTCAAATTTATTAGTGACAAATTCTGGGGGCAGTACATAAACGAACAGACACAAACTTTCTTCTTTATATACACCGAAGAGCCGAAACATTATTACCAGCACGTCTTTATTCAAATCGAAGTAAGTGCAGGTAAACGATGGCATTTGTGAAGGTCATGAAATGGTATAAATAACACCTGATACTGAGCTCTGTTAATCAGTGTTATTCTTCAGATGGGAAAGGCAGCAGACTTAGTGAGTTTAACAAAGCCCAAATTGTAATGGCCAGACGACTGTATCAGAGCATTTCTGAGATGGCAAGGCTTGTGGAGTGCTCACGGTCAGCCGTGGTTAGTACCTTCAAAAAGTGGTTGGAGGAGGGAAAAACCACAAACTGCCATCAAGGTGTCGGCTGACCATGGTTCATCGATGCTAGAGATGAGCAAAGGCTATTCCATATGATACAAGCTAAGAGAAAGGATACTGTGGGGAAACTCGCCTGTAATTTGAATGCTGATGATGGGAGTAATGTGTCACAGCACACAGTACATTGAACCCTGCTGAAAATGGGGCTGAATAAGCGCAGTCCGCTCCAAGTGCCCATGCTAACCTCAGTTCACCATTGAAAGTGCCTACAATGGGCACGTGAGCATCAAAACTGGACCTTGAATGATTGGAAGTAGGTCGTCTGGTCAATGAATCTCGTTTCCTGTTTCACTCTGCGGATGGCTGGGTATGTGTGCATCGTTTACCTGGGAAGTGTTGGCACCAGGATGCACCGTGGGACGAAAACAAGCTGGTGGATGAAGTGTAATGTTTTGGGCAATGTTCTGCTGGGAAACCCTATGTCTAGTCATTCAAGTGCTGGAAGCTATGATGTCTACCACCTACCTAAACATCATTTCAGACCAGGTACATCCTTTCATAGCAACGGTATACCCCTCTAGTAGTGCCTTCTTTCAGCAGGATATTGCACCATGCCACACTGCTCAGATTGTTCAAGAAGGTTCATGGAACATGAGGAAGACTTCCAGGTATTACCCTGGCCTCCAAATTCCCCAGACGTCAATCCAATTGAGCATCTGTGGTTTGTGTTGGAACTGCATATCTGATCTGCGACATTTCAACCACATAACTTACAAGAATTAAAGAATCTTCTGATAATGTGTTGGTACCAGATACCACAAGACAACTTTAGAAATGTTATAGTGTCCATGCCTCGGCAGGTTAAGAGCTGTTTTGGCAGTACATGGAGGACCAACATCATATTAGGCAGGACATCATAATGTTTTGGCTCTTTGGTGTATTAAATAAGCATGGTACTAATGTTTATGCATATTCCATACAGCTTTGATGATATAACTGTTCTTTATGCATAGGCTAATGACTAAGAATGTCATTTAAATGCAATAATTGACCATTAGTGTCATTTTTATCCATACTTAGGTCCCATTATGTATTGTAATAAGGTGAATTTTTATATTTGGGGAGGCAATTTTTACCTCTAAAAGTAATTGAAATTTATAACCTGGGGAGTAATGGGAAATTAATATTTATTTTACAAGTTTTTGTCTTACGAGCAGTCTTGGAGGAACAAATTAAGCTTATAAACCATGGGTTTACCGTATAAGTAATAAAAGTGTCAAATGTTAACAAATTATTCAGTTGTCATTTGAGTTTCTGTATCTGCTTTCTTAGGGCGTTAGGGTTTATATGTAACCTACTTCTACATGCATGTAATGCTAAAAAAATGAACTTCTTTTATTATAGATGTATGAGCATGAGCATAACAAACCAATGACTACCTCAGCAGTTGCACAACTTATGACTTCACTGCTGTATTACAAGAGATTTTTCCCATATTATGTCTTCAATATTCTTGTAGGTTTGGATGCCGATGGTAAGAAGTAAATTTTGTTTATTTTTTTACTTTCACCAGTAAAAAAATTTTTAGTATAAAATTGAACGTGAATCATGTAGCTGTGCATAAATGATCTTGAGTCATTCTATTGAATGGTAATGGAAAATAGTGGAATCGCAAAGTTTTTTATACTGTTTTGTGTTTTATATCATTAACATGAAAATAGTACTTAATTCTAATAACTTTAAATTTTATCTTGCTTTGTATTTAGTTTAATAGATGTGATAAAAATGGTGTGAAATCAACACCAGTTTCAAAAAGAACTTTATTGCTTTGCCATTTAATTTGCAGTAAGTACATATTTCACTGATAAAGGGTGGAATTTAAGATGTAATGTACCAAACCAGAACTGAATCTATGGGATTCCTGAGGGCCAATCTCCCACCCTGACATTTATCTAGCAAGACTGTGTTTCATGCCCCCTCCCTTTTGATATTTTTTTTTCTAGATCTGGGCCTGTACCAAACCAAGTATGTTGTTGTGAAAAGTTAACTCCCATAGTACGGACAAAATTTCTGATCAGTATTGATGGTTTTGAAAGGAAAAATTTTTAATTCTATTTTCTTGAAGTAATATTATACTTTTCTCCAGAGATATATCCTTTCTGTATAATACATGCCTCAAATGTCATCTTTTCCCATATTGTCCCATTTTCTCGAATGTATGTTGATATTGGAGTTTACTTTCACATTTTTCTGATGCATAGATTCAGTGAAATGTTATGGTGAAGGGACCAATGTAAATAATATGTAAAAGGCCTTAGATAAAACAATAAACAAAAAATTGGTTTTGTTAAGGCCATTGTGTCATCCATCTATTTTCTTTTCACATTTTCCATGTGCCATAAATACATAGATTATGCAATTTTTTTGAAGTTGTCAGTTATTAATAATTGTCAGTATAATTATTTGCTCCCATTTTTTAAAGTATTTTTTAAATGTTATATTTATTCAAATATTAATAGTATCTAAAACTGAACTTTATAGGTAAAGGCTGTGTCTACAGTTATGATTCTGTTGGACATTCAGAAAAGGGAGAATATAGGGCAGTAGGATCATCTTATCAGTTACTACAGCCATTGTTGGATAACCAGGTTAGTTAATATAATATTTTCATCTACTCATTGTGATCTTGTCTACTTATCGCAGTTGTAAGGTTTCTATGTCTTTGGCATCAATCACTCAAGCAGAGTCAGAATGAAAACTTAACAATTTATTCAGAATGCCGATATAGTATAAAATTCTGGGCTGTCTGACAATCTAGGCAAGGATTAACCATTCCCAAATCACTATTGAACATAGACGTTGACAGAATCCACAATGAGAGTTCAAAGATGTCAATAGACATTTTTCGTACAAAACATGAAACTTCAATTTTAAAAAATACGTAATTCAAGCTTGAAAAATAACATTTCCTTTTTTTATTTGATGCATATTTTATTAAACTACAATATAAATAATTTGATAAAGCCATCTGATTGCCATATTTTAGAAATGCTATACAGTATTGTTGATTTGTTTGTTAATGTTACTATCTATTGAAGCAATCACCTGATTTAAGCTCACAAATTTGATTTGAACTATTACCAACAAATTTTTCCTTAAAGTTAAAAAAATCTCCTGAAAATTAACAAAAAACTGCTATTTTTAAAACCGGAAGATTTTGGAAGTAATTGTGAAGCACATACCTCTGGTTGTTGTTTTTTCCATTTTACACTCTTTTCTGCCTTATTTCAGTATTCCTAGAATTATTTTTATCATTTATCCAAGAATTCTATGCAACTTTCCCACTCTTCGTATCAAAACTCTAAAAAAAGTTATCATAGAAATTGAAGACTGACTCAATGCACAGCATCATGATAGAAGGAGGAAGTAGCAGGTGTTCTAATTGCTTGCTTACACATATGTGCATCAGTGGGGGAGCTATCTGCTAAGTGTTAAGTGCATGTTGTTTACATCGTACTAGATTATTTAAATCAAGTAGGATATACATTCCCTTCATAAAGTTAGTATTCGTTTCCTTTTATAATTAAACCTTAGTTTTCATTTCTGTGGATTTACTTTATTTCTTATGTTATTGATCTTTCGGTTGAAATTATCAATATTTCAAAGTTATGCTACATTGGATTGCCGGCTTACAACTTGTTGCTGTGGATATTTTATTTAACGTCACATTACGTTATACGTTATTTTTAGCTTTATTGTTTCTTTGATTTTTTATTGTTTCCTAAAAATAAATGGTCTTTGATATGAAAGCAAAATGGACTTCCTTGGCACGGCAAGTTGTTTACATGGATCATTTAAGTCAAATACTTTCAACAAATTGAATTATAAACTCCCTGCATAAAGTAAGTTTTTATTTCCTTTTTTATAATTAAACCTTAGTTTTTATTTCTGTAGATTTATTTTATTTCCACTTGTTGTTGATCTTTCCATCTATTATTATTGATTTTTGCAGAGTTTTGCTACATTGGATGGCTGGCTTAAAAGTTGTTGCGGATATTATTTAACATCGTGTTAGATTATATGTTTTCTGTTTTATTATTTCTTTGTTTTCTAGTAATAAAATTTTGATCTTTATTTTTTTCTGGAAATGAGGTTTTGGATATGAAGGCAAAAAAAAACTTCCTTGGCATGAAAATCAGTCCTCTTGTGGGAGGGCAATTTCGCCCACCATCCCCACCCCACCCTTGGTACACAAACCTTTCTGTGCTCAGACAAGTTTGCCAAACTTCAACATCCAAAGAAAAAAATTCAGAATATTTAGTAAAAAAAGGCAGTCAAGCCAAGTTTTTTTTTTTTTCAATTTCATAAACAGGGCAGAAAGTGTCCCATTAATGCGAGCAATCCAAGTCACCTTGTATATATAGTCCACGTTTTAAATATACCACACTGCAAAGAGTCATTGAAAGAAAGAAATATTATGTTTCAAGTAATAAATATTATATTATTTGGGAAGAATTTTACTTTCGATTAATATGTAATTCAATGGTTTCTTATTTATCACGTTTACAGTCGGTAGTGTATGAGGCTCATAATCTGCAGTTCCCAGGTTCGAGTCCTAGCTGGGTCAGCATTGAGATTTATTTTCGCAAAATTCCCCACCCTGCTCATGGTCAGTAGGGGACACTGATGGGTGGGAAAGGCTGCCGTCCGTCGGATGGGATATTAAGCCTTGGTCCCGTGTGCAGGAGAGCCATACCCTGTGCATATTAAAGACACACAGGATAGCCTTGACGGGAGGCTACCATCTATCTCCCAACAGTTGTTCCAGTGGATCCCCTTCCCCAACCTTCTTCGAGCCTTCAGGGTCCATGTGACCTGGCATTTAGCCCATTGTGTGCAAAAAAGTGCCACTCAGAGGTAAAGCAACTAACGAAATTATTGCATTTAAGCCTTAAACTTATAGTCAGATCTATTTTTTCATTATATCACTATGAAAACATCTTATTAAAATTAATATGCTTGTAAATTAATTAAAATTTTTTATTTTCATAAGATTAAATTAGTTAAATTCTATTTAATTTGGTATAACATGACCTATTTCTGTTGATTGGTTATTTAAAAAAAAAATTCTGAAGTGACTTGTTTATCTGACTCAGCACAATTGGCTAAAAGCCTGGACTTTTCTCAAAGTGTGTGGTACTGAGGGAAAAAAAATTACAAAACGGGACAAAATTTTACTTGAAACAATTTTTTTTTTATTTTTTATTTTTTTGTTCAGAAATAGCCTTTCTATTCATGTGCATTATAATCATTTCTGTGTATTAGTTTTTTAAATAAAATTTTATTTATATTGTCAGATGCATTTTTGTACTTAAAAATAACTTAAAATTCTCTGTCGTTGAAATTTTATTGCTCAACGACATAGAGAGTTTTAAGCTATTTTCAATTAATTTCTGAGCAAGAAGGTCCTTTTAATTGTGTACATTTTTGTACTATATGACTCTAAAAAAGTCCTGTTAAAATAAAACTGTTTTTTTCTTTTTGCTAAATTTTTATTTCCAGAAAATCCAGAATTAAATACTGATTATTTTTGGCATATATCATGCCATAATTTCTTTCATTAGTTATTTGGCAAAAAAAAATATCTAAAGTTAATTTTTTTTGCCTGGTTAGAGTGAAAATATAGCTGGAGCTCTGTATGTAAATCAGTTTTTCAGGCTGGATCCTGTAAGGGTACTAGTTTAGAGGATGCTAAAACTGTATGAATATGCTCAGATCTCCCCCTTCAGTTTTGAAGGGAGAAATTCGATGAAAGTTCACAACTCTGTTCAGACTCCAACTGTCTTTTCGCCACACTCACTCATTGATGACTTAAACTGACAACCTCACTGTCTTGGAACTCCACTCATTCTCTCTTCTCCAAGCCCTTGTCAGGAGGATCTGCTGAAGGGGGTCTCAAGTACATTAGCCTATTACTTTCAATAAATCTGCAATTTAATCATCCCTGATTGCCTCAGACAGCCCCTCTCATTATGCTGACTTCCACCTTGGTCATAAGCAGTGTCGGTGCCTGCAGTAGACCAGAAGCCATTTATCTATGATTCACATAGGGCAGTGGATGTCTAGTCAAGGATATGTGGAAGGTCACTTACACTCACATTCTGATAATACCTATCAAGTATTAATACACATATAACTCCACCTTAATCATTAACAGTGTCGGTGCCTTTAGTAGATCAGAAACCATTTATCTACAGTTCCATGTTGGGTGTCTTGGTGTCTAGTCAAGGAATTGTGGGAGGTCGCTTATATTCACATTCTGATAATACATACCAAATATTAATACGTATATAACTATATACATAGGTAGTTGAGGGGGGAAGTGCCAAGCTTGACAGTGTATGTTTTCATAGTTTTGATATTTTGCTGTGAAAAAGTGATTATTGGATCTGTAATACACAATACCAACTAAGAATTGGATTTTGTAATATTCTTGGATTGGGAGTTGGCACCAGCTGTGTTGTGCCAGGCTCAAAATATGCAGTTCCCAGATTCAAGTTCCATCTGGGCCAACATTGAAATTTATCTCCATTAAATCCCCACCTTGCCCTCAGTCAGAAAAGGAACACTAATGGTTTTGGAAAGGCCACCATCCCTTGGATGTAACGTAAAGCTATAGCACCCTGTGATAGGTGAGCCATGCCTTATGGCCTTGACAGGATGCTACCATCTGTCTCATAACAGCTGTCCAGTAGGTCTCCTTTCTGAACTTTCTTGCTGTCCTTGTCAGGATATATATATTTAACCCATTGTGTGCAAAAGAGGTAAAATACCCAACTCGTATGCATTTGGCAATGCACTTTTAGTGCTTTATATAGTGTGTGATCCTGATTTAAGGATTCTGGGAGAATGGCATTGCTTACACTAAATTTTCACTGTAATGGATTTTATTCAAAATTACATCAAGGAACTTTATTTTGTAAGACTTCATATAATTACAATAAAATAATTTCTCTATGGAAGTAAAGGAAACATTTCTATAGAAATAAATACAGCACATATTAAGATCAATTTTGTAAAATAATCATATGAAATAAATCATTGTGTAGGTCATTGTCTTTCTTGAATAGCTATGTCAATCATTTTTAATTCTAAAAATATTGCAATGGTATTCAACATTTGGCAGAATCCACAAACAGATCATAGAATAAATTGATAATATCTATACATATAATAAAGAAAACTTTAAGCCTTCTATCAATCTTGCGTTAGATCAGTATACAATTTATGCTAATATTTTATGATCTAATGTATTGTTTTCAAGTGATATTCCTCAAGCTGTCTACAACAAAATATTATGTAGTTTTTGTGCTCATTTTATGTTATAATTGAAATGGTTGAACCAAAGATTTGCAAGTGCTTGTGTTTTATTCTGAAACTGCATTTGGTGTTCCATGTAAAAAATACATAGAAAATACAGGTGCTCCACATAAAATGTTTTGTATAGTTAGCCCTTAAAATGTTAAAAACACTGATCTAGTATATAATTTGAAGCACATTTGGCATACTTGCTATGTAATTTGGGTCAAATTTTGTTGTTCTGCACATGATTTATTATTAATAACTCGTGTATTTTTGCCTATATATTTATTTAAAGTTTTTAGTCACATCCAATTTGTTAAAATATCTAAAATATTTCTGTAGACTGACAGTGCTATGACCTGGACTACTATTTGAGAACCAATGTGTTATTATAATATATGAGTTCAGATGATATCTTTATCTCAAGAAGCATATCCTACATTTTTTAGTGTATTTTAAGTAATTTCTGAGCAAGATCTTTTTAATTGTGTTATTTAAAAAAAAATCCTCACTCTAGAAAAATGCAGGAGTTAAATGTAAAATATCTGAACCATCTTGTTTAATGGGTTAGATGGTCACCAACAACATATAAGATAGCTTCTTTACAACATTTGTCAAAATATTTTGTATCTGATTTTAAACTTTTTTTTAACCAACTCTTACTACACTTTGAAGAGAATTTTTGTTTTAGAGTATCAGTGTTTTTGAGAATAAATCATGAAAAGGTTTCAGCAGATGTAATTTTTTCTACCTAATGATAAAGTTTAATTTTAGGTTCTTTTAAATTAAATAACTGATCTGAATACAGTGAAGCATTTGTTAATAGCACAAGATTCATAATTATCAATTTTTATTTGTATCTTTCAATTGAGTTTATAATTGTATTTTTCCCTGAAGATTTAATTAAATTATTTTCTTGCTTTTTTTTATCATTATATCCAATTACATTACATGAAATGACTAAAGTTGTTCTTGTAATTAGGTAAAACCTGTACCAAAAAAAAAAATTACCAAAATTTTTAAGCTAAATATTCATATAAAATCTGCTTTTTCATTAATAGGCAAAATCTCCACAATAGCACGATGAAATATTAAGTACAGTAATTGAAATTGCTTATATGAAACATATTGACCTTAACATAATATAATCTTTGCTTTAGAACTAAATCTGAAATTTAAACAGTATAAATGGAAAATTTCTGTTTCGCAGTTTTAAAGTTTTTTTCCCTAGAGTTGTGCAGAGATAGGAGTTACATGTGACGTGAAAATGTCAGTTGACTTGCAATGGATGATATTATATAACTTTTCCAGTCATCTGGTTAAGAAAAGGAATGTAATAAAGTTTTTCATTATGGATCTATTAAATTTAAAGAACTTTCATTTGCCTTGCTTTTGTGGATTGATTCATAAGAAAGCACTCATAATTGAACCAACAATTCATAGTTGTATTGTCCAACAACTCATAATTGAACAATACAAGTAACAATGATGTGAATCTGGTGTACAAGAAAATAAAATTTGAAAGATGATCAGCAAGAAACTTAATAAGTTTCACAAGAAAAGTCCTGTAGGCAAGAAAACTTGAAATAATTAGTTGGAAAAAATTGGCTGTCCTGATCCCACTCAGGACAAAGAATTTTTTTCAACTAATTATTTTAAGCAAGAAACTTGGCTCTTGTTCATCTAATTAAAGGAGCTCAAAGAGCAAATGCTACTTTAAGTAGTTTGTTAATTCAAATGGTTATAGGAGAGATTAGAAAATGGCTGCCCTAAAGCGTGCCAGTACTATACCAAAAAGTCAACAATTGTACCCAAAAAGAAGAATTTAAGGAAGAAAATCAGAATAAATAATGTAGCTGCCACATGCTTCATTAAATGTTACTTTAAATAACACTACATAAACTGAATTATAATCAATATTGTAGTCTTTTCTGTATACTCTTAACAGAAAAATATTCCTGAACTTTTACACTTGCTGTTCTGATATATTTCCTACCAGAAAATAAATCCGGTTTCCTATCATAATTTAATTTCAGAACTGGCAACTGAAGGGATACATACTGTATTTTGCTCTTTTTTATTTATCCTTTTTCTAATTACTGTTCATAATTTCCTAATATTTTTACAACATATCAGTAATTATTATTTTATAAGTTTTGCTAATATCTATTGCATTTTTTATTTTAGATTGGTTACAAAAACATGGAAGGAGTTAAACCACCACCTTTGACACTTGATCGTGCTGTCAACATCATCAAAGATGTTTTTGTTTCTGCTGCAGAACGAGACATCTATACTGGTGACAGTGTTTATATGAATATAATCACAGCAGATGGCATAAGAGAAGAGCGCTTTGCCTTACGCAAGGACTGAAATCCGAATATAATAGCTGCTTCAATAAAACTGCATCGTTACTAATGTTCTAAGGTGTTCTTTCAGTGAAAATAAAAATGCATGATTTTTATATTTGGTCCCACCGTTGTCTTCTGTTCTATTTTGGGAAGTGGGCTTTTTTCAACAAGCAGCTATATAACACAGTAAAAATTGAACAGTGTATAGTTTCAACTGTAAACAACTTGCATCTATATGACGTTAACTGATGGTAAAAAGTTGCAATATTTCAGATGTACATTATAGGAACTTGTTTCTCTTCCCTGATATCAATAGCAAGCTGCTTTATAAAGTGTGTCACATTAAATTTCAGGATTCAAGTAATAGAAATGTGAAATATTTATAATGAAATAATATAATATAGAAAAATGTTCTGTCTGAGTGCGTGCAAAGCTTTGCACGCGATCAGACAGAACAGAATGAGCAACTGCTTTCCACAGAAGAGGACGCAACTTTCGACATACGAGAGTTTTATGTCTTGGCCTTATCTGTGATTGTACATAAGGTGCTTTATAAATTTAGCTCTCCACCTCTACTTTGAATGAGATATGTTGACGACATACTCGTCATAACGAAACAAAGAGAACAACAATGAAAAACGTCTGCAAAATGAGCTCAGACGCATCCAACTCTTCAGTTCACAATTGAAACAGAAATTGAACGCCAGCTACCAATCACTAGAAAAGATAAAAATTTCCTATTCTCAGCATAGGACTTTGAAACAGAGAAAAAAAAAGGATGTACGACGTCACCCACCGAAGCAGGTTACCCGAAAAATGGGGGGCGGGAGTGGCTCAGTCGGTAGCGCGCCAGGCTCGTAATCTGTAGTTCCTAGGTTCGAGTCCCAGCTGGGTCAGCGTTGAGATTTATCTCCGCGAAAATTCCCCGCCCTACCCACGGTCAGTAGGGGACACCGCTAGGCTTGGAAAGGCCGCCGTCCGTCGGATGGGACGTTAAGCCGTGGCCCCTGTGCGGGAGAGCCATACCCTGTGCACGTTAAAGAACACGCTGGATGGCCTTGATGGGAGGCTACCATCTATCTGTCTCCCAACAGCTGTTCCAGTGGGTCCCCTCCCCCAACCTTCTCTGAGCCTTCGGGGTTCATGTGACCTGGCCATTTAGCCCATGGTGGCAAAAAAGTGCCACTCAGAGGTAAAACAATACAATCCAAAACCCGAAAAATGGACCAGAGCTGTCGAGAGGAGGTGCGACTTCAAAGTCCAAGGCACCCAAGCAACCCCTATACCAAATATTCACAGCTGTCTTAAGCACTAAATAATGCAGTACGCCCATATAACATGAAAATACTATGCACTACCAAATGCTCAATCGTAGCAAAAGTAAAAAATGATCGTGACCATACACCACCAACCAATATGCTAAAAGTACTGGATTACTATGGGAAGACCAAAGAGACTTTTGGACAAGGCTGAAGGATCATGCAAGGCAACAATACAGTTTTAGCAAAAAAAAATACCGAACTTAGAAACCGACTGAGGTCGCGAAACTCGAGTCGTGCTATTAAAAGTTTCTATCTTTGGAGCCTTCTAAGAATTATTTTCGACTTTTTAACTCTATGTCATTTATCTTGTTTGCAAAATAGAGCTCTTTGTGTTCCTAGTATGGCAAAATTCAAGACATCCAGAGGATTTTCCCTGCCATTAACATCTGGATGTAGAACAAAAGGAATTGTTGATCTGCTACTAGATTGCTAATGAATATAATAAATTCATTCCATTGACTCATGCTACTGTACAACTATATTCCATTAAGGCGCGGAAAGTTCTAATCTCACAGGACGCGATATAAATGCGATAAAAAAAATTGCTCTATTATAGCGTATTTAATACCAATATTAGCGATGTTAAAATTTTATGCTTGAAAACAGGTGAGTTGTGAAAATTGGGATTGGTCTTATGAAATTAAGGAGAGTTAGGAAAAATCGAGATCACTTGGCAAAATCTCGGTAGTTGCAAATTTTAACTGACTTGATAAAATTTAGGTGAGATGAAAAAATGTGGATTTTTTTTTTGTAAAATTATGGCGAAGTGGCAAAATCGCAGGAACTTAACAAGGTCTAGAGGAGTTCGCAAAATATAGGCAACTTGGCAAACCTTTGGGGAGCTACCCCCTGAGTTGCTCCTCACACCCCGGAATAAAATCCTAGTACGTCCAAGATATAATTAATTTATGTAAAGTACTTATTTTTTAAGCAAAATTTGACTTCCGATTTTGAAAATCTTTGTTGTCTCCCCTCCAACTATAGTTTCTTCGTTACACCGCTGGCCTACGGTATCGTTACTACTGCTGTTTTGTAAATCAGCAAGTATATGTTCAAATATGTGTGCACTTATCGACTGCTACACTTCAGAAACTGCGTAACTTGAATTTGTCCAAGCTTCATCTAAATAGTAAATTTTCTTTTACATCCAAGATACGCTTAATTTGGCGTTAATAATTTCGTTTTCATATCATTATATCGTAATGTTCAGTAAAAGGAGATTGCAGTTTGCGAGTAAAAAATCTGAAATATTATATATATAATGTTAAACTGAAATTAAGCTACTAGTGTTTTGATATTAATATATTGTTTAAATACAGCAGTTTTTTTTCTGATGAAGAATTTTTGAACCTATTTCTTGAAAGCTATCAAAGTAACTTGATCACGCCTTCGTATAATATAACATAATATAAGGTTCACTATCTTCCCGTTTTGTTGCAAACCTGTTGTGAAACTTCTTCCCGGCCTATGTCGCAGATGACTTGCTGATGTTGCTGTTGTCGGCCGTCTCTCTTGGTTAATGACACAATTCTGCGACAGTTCGGTGTTATGAACAATAAACAAAGTCATCTTATACACCACAGACACAAAAGGTAGACAACGTTTGCTTCTAGTAAGATATTTTACATACGCGTTTCTGATCGATCTTGATCCGTGATCACTGTTAACGTAACGAAATATCCGCCTTGAATCATACACTTATACAGGGTGTCTCAAAAATATAGGTACAAACTATTAGGGGAGGTAGATAACATCTAAAGGAATGAGAATTGCATAGGAACCCATAACCGGAAACGTCACCGAAAGTCAATAGGCGGTGCTGTTCATCAGTGCGCTAGAGGAGAAATTTCGGATTTCCTCATTCGAGCGGTAGTCTGCTTACGAAGAGCATGCAAAGGTATTCGAATAGAAAGCTGGCGGACATGCACTTAGTGTATGGAATAGCTGAGGGCAACGGATGAGCCGCTCAACGAAGTATCAAGAACGCTTCCCACACAGATATGTACCGGGCTACCGTTTGTTTGAGCGTGCATATCAAAATTGTGCGATTATGGGTCGAACTTAGAGCATCTGCTGTAAGATTATGAAATGTATCATCTAGTGCGCCATTTGTAATTATATCCAATAAATGTTTTCCCATTAATCACTGTCTTGTGTCCTTTCAGATCTTGTACCTCTGCTACCACTTTCCCATGACGTTTCCGGTTATGGGTTCCTATGCAATTCTCATTCCTTTAGATGTTATCTACCTCCCCTAAAAGTTTGTACCTATATTTTTGAGACACCCTGTAGAGACATATTTTTAAATATTCCACTTGCAATTCCATTTATTGCATTTCCACACATTTCATCATTAGATTTGAAATTTTACATCTAAGCAATTATAAACATCTTCGGTTGGTTATTTCATTTTCACTGCACACATTGATGTCATCTTGTCTTCTTTAAAAGTTGCTGGTTTTAGTTTGGTATTCCATTTTGAAATTCATAAAGCTTCTGATTATCATATTAGATTTCATCAAATTTTCTCAGTTGCTACTAAAACGGTCTCTTCTATGTATAAAGTGATGTGACCTAAAATCCTGAAGTGTGCAATATTCGTTCCTTGATTTCTTTACATAAAGAATCTTAAGAGCATCTTTCAGGCTATAAGATCAAGGTACTCTGAGCCGTTTTCAATAAATTTAACCGGTTTTAAACCTTCTAAACCTTTGGTTACAAAGGCAGTGGCGTTCCCAAGGAAAAATGGAGGAAATGGGGTCATGCCTCCCCCCTCCCCCACCTGAGGACTTCAATAACGTATAATTCACAAGGCCGTTTTTGAAGATCATATTCAGGTGTGACGTATTTGAATCAGATTTTCAGACTCAAACTTCGGGCTCAAATATGTCAAATTCCAATTCCCCATCTTGTTTGAGTTTCTATACATGACACCACAGACTTATTCTGTGACATGACACTATAGATGAAACATTAGCATAACAATTCAAAGCAGGGTTTTTGATTCGATTAATAGAAAATCTGATCACAATAGGCAGAGAAATTATAATGCGTTTAAAACGATTTGTTTCCGTTTTCTGAAAATTGATTCTAATAATCAATTATTAGTTAAGCGGTGTTGTAGCGAAGTCGTTCTAAATAATAATATTTGCAGTAAATGCTGCACTTATGCATATGAAAAAAACAAGAAACTGGTTTCTGTCAAATTATCGAATATTTTATTTCCATTTTATAAATTTTCACTAAAATTGTCTTTTTTTTTGATGAATCATTTTATTATTTTTACTGATAATAAAAAGTATTAGTTCTTGTCTAATTGCTGGATCTGGCATCAAACCTTTAGCTCTTGGGTAAGTGCTATGGAACCTTTATTAGTAGTGTAAAGTGTTTTAAATATTTTTTTTAATGAATGTTAGTTATCGTCAGATGTTCTATGCTCTAAGGATTTAAAGATAGTTACCTGAAAGTTAACTTCGCCTAAATTAGTGGGACTAGTTAAGAATTGTTTTTAAGTATAAAGTGATTATCGAAGGTAACGTATAACGAAATTGTTTATTGGTTTTTTTCGTGCGTAGCTTCAAATTGTTATTTTATATTTGTAATAAAATACTTTTACTTTGCGTTTTTACACTATTTGAGTATTCAGAGACCTGTAAAGGTTGGAGTTGAAATATCGATAAAAATGCTTTCGTATGTATTAAGAAGTAACTGCAGGAGATTATATTTTGGAGCTTTCAGTTGGCAAATTCAAAGTGGATGTGAGAAAGAATTGTTCAGTAACAAAATAATGTTCAAGGGCTAATAGATTGATTAAAACAACATGTAGCTGCAGGTTTGAAGGGGTAGTACTTTTTTAAGTGGCAGATAAATTTGTTTCAACATTTTGCTTTAACTTCTCCTATTCCACATTAAAATCAGGTTTAAAAAGTTTTTTTTTTTGTTTCAAATATTGCCTTACAGCATTATGATTGCAAAAATTATGTATGAGTTCAGGGCTGGACTATCACCTTCTGAGGCCCTAAGCTTTGTCAAGTTTAAGAGGCTCCCAAAGTTAAAAGTCAAAATATATAATTATTATTATGACTGAAGGTAATGTTAAAAAGTGCTATAAAAAAACTACAATTTATAACTATTAATACAAATTTACAATTCATAATAAGACTTGAAATGCAATTTTTTTTAGATCCCCTTCATGTTGTGAGACTGTAAGTTGTAGCTTATGTTTTTGTTCTGCCATGTGTGATGGTCATAAGATTAACAACACCTTGGGCCAGTAACCCTACAAGATTTCTGCAAGTGATTTTCGCAGACCTAGACATTTATGGCACTCAGCTTGATATTTTTTAACACAATACAATAATGTGTTGTATCTTAACAAAATGATCAACTTCCAGACTCCTAGCGGCAATAAAAAATATAATTTTTCTACAATTATATCAGTTTGTTGAAATTACTTCTGTATATTTCAATTAACAGCAAATGGGCTGGTTCAGTTAGGAATGCCAGATCATACAGGGGAGCCAAAATTGGGTCTGACTGTTACCTCACCAAAAGTGTCTTGCAACTGAAGCATAAGAAATTTTGTGCTAAGGTTAAGAGCATTACTTATAACACTGAAACTTTGAAAAATCAAGATGTAGCCAAAGCATACTATGATAAGCTAAATAGCCATGACAATTGTGGTTTGCTTACTGCTGAAGTTGAGACTAACAGTACTATTTTGGTTAAAAAGGAACAGAGGACACAAAATTATATGTGTGATAAAGCTATGGAACTTATTTCTGAAAGAAGGAAGTGCAGAATTAATATGAATCAACACCCTACTAGTCCTTACAGAAGGCATTACAACAAGCTTAATAAATGTGTAAAGGGTCACTTAACATTTGATAAAAATCTTTGGCTTGATAGCTTGGCTGACAAAGCAGAAGAAGCAGTTAGACAGCACAACATCAGGGGATTGCCTGATGTTAACTAACTAACTAACTAACTAACATTAACTAACTGGGGATTGCCCCAGTTAGTTAATGTTTTGTGTGAAAAGAGACAGGTATGCAGGGATTGAGAGATAAACATGGTAAGGTGATTGAAGGTGAGGATCTTGTGATGGCTAGGTGGGCCTGAGCATATCAGAGATGTTCTAATCAATGTGATTATTTCTACCCCCATTGTTTTTAATGAGAATAGATGCATTTCTGGCTTTAATGTTGGCCTTATATCACATTTGAAGTCATTTTGGCTATCTCTAAATTAAAACTATAAATCTCTTGAGTGATGAAATTACCACTGAAATGCTTAGAGCTGAGAATATTTGTGTTGTCACATGGCTGACTGAAATTCTGAATATTTTTTATGATAAAGGTGGTGTTCCTAAAGATTTTACTAGAGCTATTATTGTCCCAATTTTTAAAAATGGTGATTGCTTGTGATAGTTATAAGGGAATTAGTTTACTTTCTGTTCCAGGTAAAGTTCTTTGTATTATTATATTTAATAGAATTAAGAATTTGGTTGGTGGATAGTTTTCACTGCTCATCACTCACAGGTTTGTGTGTGATGAGCATTGTGGATTCAGAGGTGGTAGGGAATCTGTTGATGAAATATTTTCATTTAGGCAGATTCTTGAGAAACGTTTAGAGTTTCAGAAACCTGTTGTTACTAGCTTTGTAGATTTTAAAAAGTCTTTTGACTCTGTGGGGGCGGGGGTGGCTCAGTCGGTAGCGCGCCAGGCTCGTAATCTGTAGTTCCCAGGTTCGAGTCCCCGCTGGGTCAGCGTTGAGATTTATCTCCGCAAAATTCCCCGCCCTGCCCACGGTCAGTAGGGGACACCGATGGACTTGGAAAGGCCGCCGTCCGTCGGATGGGACGTTAAACCATGGCCCCATGTGCGGGAGAGTCATACCTTGTGCACGTTAAAGAACACGCTGGATGGCCTTGACGGGAGGCTACCATCTGTCTCCCAACAGCTGTTCCAGTGGGTCCCCTCCCCCAAACCTTCTCTGAGCCTTCGGGGTCCATGTGACCTGGCCATTTAGCCCATGGTGTGCAAAAAAGTGCCGCTCAGAGGTAAAACAACCCAACTTTTGACACTGTTCATGGTCATAATTTGTGGTTGATCGTGAGATTGAATGGCATACCAGATAAGTTATTTAACAAAATGAAAGCTTTCTATAATAAAACTGAATCAGATGTAAGAGTTGGTAAGGCTTGTAGTGATTGGTTTAGCATTGCTAGTGGAGTTAGACAAGGGTGCATTTAGTCTCCTTTTCCCTTTAGTTTGGTTATTAATTATGTTATGTGAAATTCTTTGCAAGGGAAAGATTTTGGCTTAAATGGTCTAGAGATTTCAAAATTAGCCTCTCAATGGTGGCTAATTTCACCACGAACTTACAACACCTTGAACACCTTGTCTCAGCTTAATTATCTTGGGAGCTATGTAACAGATACTGGTGATGTGCAGCATGAGATAAATAGAGGAGTAAGGATTTCTGCTGGGACTTTTAGTAATCTATGGAGAGTGTTGAAAAATAGGTGTGTACATCTAAAGGTTAAAATTTGGCTGTATAATAGTTTGGTTCTTTCTAAGGTTAGGTATGGTAGTGAAACATGGACTCTGTAAGCAGGATAACAGGAAATGTGATGCCTTTGATTCTAGATGCTTATGAAGTATCTTGAGCATTAAGTGGTTTGACTCTGTAAGTAATGATGAGGTTAGTAGAAGCAGGGCACCTTTGAGCACCTTTGAGCAGTGTGCCCAAAGGCTTCAGGAAAAAGGGGAGACTTAGGATGCATTGGGCAGACAATGTCAAACAGGACCTTGTTAGAATTGGCCTACAGTGGCCAAATGCAGTAGCTATAGCTCACGACAGATGGCTATGGAGAACAAAATTATACAGTCTAGTAGGACCTACATAGCTCATGGTTACATTGGATTTTGTATCTATGTACGGAAAAACACGCACTAAATATGCAATTTAAACTAATGAAAAATGCATTTCAATATCGAATTAGAAAGAATATTCAACTTCATGAAAAGTTCTGCAAATAATAAACTAAAAGCATATTACTAGCAGTGAAGAGGTCATATGATGAGAATACACGGAGTTAAAAATATTGTTACGACAGAAGGAATCTGGCAACCGAAAGCAAAAAGTTTCAGCCAACGAATAAGAACTTTGGGAGAATTTGGAGAAGAAGAGTGGAGCGTTAACGGTCGTTTTGTATTGTAACGGTTGTTGTGTTGTAACGGTCGGTGAGTTCGAAAATGGACGGTGAGCTGTTCTGAGAGAGTGCGCGTAAGTATCAAGAAGTAACTTGATGTGTTGTGTATACGCGGAAGGATAAAAGTGGGATCTTTTATCGTTAAGTATCAAGAAGTAACTTGATGTGTTGTGTATACGCGGAAGTATAAAAGTGGGAACTTTTATGGATAACTTCGAATGTCTACACGGACTGTCTTTTTGTTCGGCTAGTGTGTGAAAAGTTATTAGCACAGGACGAGAATTGGTTTACGAGTGAAGATCTTCGGGTGACCTGGTAAATCAAGTAAAAGGTAGTATTTAGTAAAATACACAGAGCTGATATTGTGTGCTCTACGCAGGAAGATTGATGACTTGTGCATGTTAATAGTTGATTTGTTAATAAGATACTTCATCCATATTTCCTTTGTAACAATTTACCTTGTATTGAATTTGGTTTTGAAATATAGCTTTTAATACTCACGCTCAGTGGCTATCCATTTTTGTAATCCGCAACATTTGGTGTCAGAAGTGGGATTAATTTAATTGAATGCCGTTAACTAGAAGTATGGATGAATTAGTAAAGTTGATGACTGATATTAAAGGTGAAATTGGTGACCTTGCTAGACAAAGTGATAACTTGAAAGCCGATATGGCTACTCAGATGACTGATATTAAAGGTGATCTAGCTGCCCAAAGCGATAAAATAGGTGATATGAAAGCCGATATAGCTGCCCAAAGCGATAAAATAGGTGATTTGAAAGCCGATATGGCCGCACGAAATAATGAGTTGAGGACTGACTTGAAAGCCGAAATAGCCGCACAAAATACTGAGATGAGAGCTGAAGTGGTTTCTCAAATTGATAAGATTTCTGATAAGTGTAAGGACATTATGACCGAACTAAATAGTGTAAAAGATGATCTTGATAGTGTTAAGTTAGATTATAAACATGAAATTGAAATTGTAAAAACTGATTGTGAACGCCAGTTTCAGATTTTGAGAAATGAAATGTTACCTTCTGCCTGTGATAATAATAATTCTAGTGGAAATAATGTTATTACACATATCGCTAAAAATACAACTAAACCTTCTACATATGATGGTCAATCATCTTGGACAGTATTTAAAACACAATTCGAAGTTATCGCCACAGCCAATGAGTGGAATGAATTCCAAAAGGCCAGTTTTCTTGCAGCTTCCTTAAGGAATTCTGCTGCGGAAGTTTTGCAGTCTGTTCCAGAAGAAAAACGACTTGATTATCAAAGTCTAGTTTCTGCATTAGAACTAAGGTTTGGTGATAGTTATTTAAAACAATATTACGTGACTCAATTTAAACATCGCATGCAGAAAAATGGTGAAACCTTGCAAGAGCTTGCTAGTGATATTGAGCGTCTAGCTAGATTGGCTTATAGTAACTGTCCACCAGAAATTCAAGATAATTTAGCTCAATTACAATTTATTGATGCTATTGCTGACCCTGACACTCAGCAATCTCTGAGGATGTTGGAAGGTGAATCCTTAAAGTTAGCTGTGGTACATGCTATGAAATACGAGTGCTCCAGGCTTTCCTCCCGAGCGAACAAACGTGCAGTGAGATTTGTGAGTGCAGAAGAAACTGTAGAAAAGGATAATGAAATGAAAGAACTAACCAAAGCCATACTATCCGTTTTGAAAGATATAAAAGGTTCTTCAAAACCTACAACAGACCTCCAGTGTTGGAATTGTGGCAAGACCGGACACATTCGTACCAACTGCACTAGGAAACGAATGAGGAGTCCAAGTCCATCAACTAGACAACAAGATCAGGGAAACAGAAAATTAGTCAATCTTGCGAGGCAAAGGCTGGTTGTTGATTGGTTGGCCCCAGGGGAAGTCGCCCACGTTTCAACATTACATGGCGATAATAATGGATTAGTAGCTGATGGAGCCATAAATGGAATGCCTTGCCGTATGATAGTCGACACTGGTGCAAATGTAACTTTACTCAGAACGGATATAATAAAGAAAATAATACCTCACCCAAACTTGAATACTACACAGTCTAGAATAAGCCTACAAACGGCCACTGGAGATCGTGCAAAAGTTCATGGAAAAATAGAACTTAATATTCGAGTTGGTAGCTGTCTGGTTCGCCATCCTGTTTACATCGCTGACATCTACGACGAATGCATATTAGGCCTTGATTTTCTTAAGAAACATGGATTCAACATTAGACCCAGTGATAACCTACTCATCTATGAGACAGAAGAGATTCCTCTGCTTAGCCGGATGTCTGATTCTTTATCAAGCGTAACTCCAATATTAGTGACGGAAGACACAGAGATCCCAGCACAAAGTGAAGTTATAGTCCGTGGACATCGGGCGGAGACTTCTGGGGCCTTCCGATTGGCAGTTACTGATGCCTCTGGTAAAGGAGCTTTGGCTCATAATATCCTGGTTGCAAGGACTTTAGTCAGAATAGATAAAGAACAGATCCCTATCAGAGTGATGAACTGTAACAAATCCAGCAGAATGTTAAAAAAAGGTGAGGAATTAGCAATATGTGAAGCTGTTACCTGTGTAACAAGTATAAATAAAATAGAAGTTAACGATTCACATCAAAATCATACGGACATCCCATCTCATCTTACTGAATTATGGAGAGAAACAAGACAAATATTAACTGAAAACCAAGCTGTTAAGGCCGAGAACCTATTAAAAGAATTTTCTGACATTTTTTCTGCCACATCAAATGATTATGGCCGTACTAACCTGACAGAACATAAAATCAACACTGGTGATTCTCCTCCAGTCCATCTGCCGGCAAGAAGGCTTCCATTGGCAAAAAGAGAGGAGACGGAACAACTCATAAAGGACATGGAAGCTCAGGGCATTATAGAACCATCACAGAGTCCCTGGACATCACCAGTAGTTCTTGTCAAGAAAAAAGATGGATCTACACGATTTTGTGTAGATTATCGCAGATTAAATGACGTAACAAAGAAAGATTCCTTTCCTTTACCCAGGATTGACGATACACTAGACACTTTATCTGGGTCAGAATGGTTCTCAACATTAGATTTAAAGAGCGGCTATTGGCAAGTTGGTATACGTCCTGAAGACCGTGAGAAAACGGCTTTCAGTACAGGGAATGGACTTTGGCAGTTTAAGGTGATGCCATTTGGACTTTGTAATGCACCTGCCACATTTGAGCGACTAATGGAGTCAGTGCTCAAAGGCTTGTCTTTGGAGGTCTGCCTGGTTTACTTGGACGACATCATAGTTCTTGGAAGAACATTTGAAGAACATTTGAGAAATCTTCGTCAAGTATTTGAAAAACTTAAGGCAGCCAAGTTAAAATTGGGACCGACAAAGTGTAAACTGTTCCAGCAAGAAGTTCATTACCTTGGTCATGTGATCACTACAGCAGGGATTAAGACTGATCCTAGTAAGATAGAAGCTGTAAGAGACTGGCCTCCACCACAAGATGTTCATCAACTTCGTAGTTTTATTGGACTTTGCACCTACTATAGAAGATTTGTCAAAGGTTTCTCCAACATCGCAAGGCCATTACATCGTCTGACAGAAGAGGGCCAACGGTTTATGTGGACCACCGAATGCGATATAGCCTTTCAACAGCTAAAGAAAACTCTTTCCACAGCACCAGTGCTAGCGTACCCACAAACTGGAAAACAATTCGTAATAGATACTGACGCAAGTAACACAGGAGTTGGTGCTGTGCTTTCACAGGAACAAGACGGACAAGAGAGAGTTATTGCATACTTTAGTAAAACTTTATCCAAACCAGAGCGGAATTACTGTGTAACACGCAAAGAACTGTTAGCAATAGTAAAAGCAATAGAACATTTTCATCATTATCTCTATGGCCAGAAATTCCTTATACGTACTGATCATGCTGCACTTAGATGGTTATTAAACTTCAAAAACCCTGAAGGACAAATCGCTAGGTGGATACAACGGTTACAAGAATACGATTTCTCCATCGAACATCGAAGTGGTAAAATGCATAAGAATGCAGATGCTCTTTCCAGGCGCCCATGTATTGACAATTGTAAACATTGCTATAATGCAGAACTGAAATTTGGAACTAAAGAGATAATGCCCATAAGACAAATAGTATCGACACAAACAAACAGTGACACCCCTAACATCTGGAATCCAATTGAAATCAGGAAGGCTCAACTAGATGATGAAGACATAAAACCAATATTAGAATTGATTGAAAAATCTGATGTAAGACCTAATTGGGAGCAAATCTCGAGGTATAGTCCAACTACTAAAAGTTACTGGGCACAGTGGGACTCCTTAAAAATGGAAGACGGAGTATTATACAGAAGATGGGAGAATCCCACTGGACGGCTGACCCGTTGGCAGATAATCCTTCCTCGATCCCGAGTGGAACTTGTGATGAAAGATGTACATGATAGTGCCACTGGAGGACACTTCGGTGTTAATAAGACATTAGCCAAAGCCAGGGAACGATTTCATTGGTTGAAAAGTAGGGCAGACGTTGAGAGATGGTGTAGGCAATGTGAAGCCTGTGCAGCAAAGAAAGGCCCTAAGACTAGGAGTCGGGGTAAGCTGCAGACGTATAACGTTGGTGCCCCTTTTGAAAGAATAGCCATTGATGTAATGGGTCCGTTTCCTAGAACTGATGATGGAAATCGATATTTATTAGTGGTAATGGATTATTTCACAAAGTGGCCTGAGGTATATCCCATCCAAGACCAGGAAGCAACAACAGTGGCTGAGATGATAGTTAATAACTTCATTAGTAGGTATGGAGTACCTTTACAACTCCACTCTGATCAAGGACGGAATTTTGAATCCAATGTGTTTAAAGGCATCTGTCAACTATTAGGCATTCAGAAAACCAGAACAACTCCCTTACACCCTCAGTCGGATGGTATGGTTGAAAGGTTCAATAGAACAATTGCTCAGCATTTAGCATTATTTGTGAACGACCACCAACGTGACTGGGATCGCCATGTACCACTCCTTTTGCTGGCATATAGAACGGCAGTGCATGAGACAACTGGACAGACACCTTCCATGATGATTTTTGGAAGAGAGTTACGTCTTCCCTGTGACCTTTTATATGGTCGGCCCGAAGCAATGCCTGTGTCCACTCCACAATACGTACAAGAATTGCAACAACGACTAGAAGAAATCCATCACTCCGTTAGACATAACATCGACATAACAAGTGACAGAACCAAAACAAGATATGACAGTAAAATAAATGGAACTATTTTCAATCAAGGAGATCTTGTCTGGCTATACAGTCCACATAGAAAGAAAGGACTATCTCCAAAACTTCAGAAACCTTGGGAAGGTCCATATACAATAGTTAACAGGATTAATGACGTGGTATATCGCATTCGTCGACGTCCAGCTACAAAGTGCAAGGTGGTTCACGTGAATCGTTTGGCCCCGTTTCATCGAAGAACTGAAGAAACTTTGGAATCCAGAATTGTTCGGGACGAACAAGACCTAGGAAGGGGGCAGTGTTACGACAGAAGGAATCTGGCAACCGAAAGCAAAAAGTTTCAGCCAACGAATAAGAACTTTGGGAGAATTTGGAGAAGAAGAGTGGAGCGTTAACGGTCGTTTTGTATTGTAACGGTTGTTGTGTTGTAACGGTCGGTGAGTTCGAAAATGGACGGTGAGCTGTTCTGAGAGAGTGCGCGTAAGTATCAAGAAGTAACTTGATGTGTTGTGTATACGCGGAAGGATAAAAGTGGGATCTTTTATCGTTAAGTATCAAGAAGTAACTTGATGTGTTGTGTATACGCGGAAGTATAAAAGTGGGAACTTTTATGGATAACTTCGAATGTCTACACGGACTGTCTTTTTGTTCGGCTAGTGTGTGAAAAGTTATTAGCACAGGACGAGAATTGGTTTACGAGTGAAGATCTTCGGGTGACCTGGTAAATCAAGTAAAAGGTAGTATTTAGTAAAATACACAGAGCTGATATTGTGTGCTCTACGCAGGAAGATTGATGACTTGTGCATGTTAATAGTTGATTTGTTAATAAGATACTTCATCCATATTTCCTTTGTAACAATTTACCTTGTATTGAATTTGGTTTTGAAATATAGCTTTTAATACTCACGCTCAGTGGCTATCCATTTTTGTAATCCGCAACAATATAATGATAAGCATTTATTCCTAGGCATAAAATTTTGCTCCCGCAAATAAAAGAAAACCACCAAAAGTAATATCTATACTCTGTTTCACATAAAGAATGGAGCAGCAAGTCTCCTTCAAAGAGTACCTTGTCCAGAAAAGTGCAATATGCCCTGAGTCTTGAATGCACAATTAAACCCCAAACAACCAAGCAAATGAAAAGCAAGATTCTGTGCCTGGAAATGTATAAATTCTTAACTCATTAAGGAGCTTCTACAGCAAGTATTTTACATCTAGAATAGTAAAATATATCTGTGATCACCAAAACTCTTCACATAAAGGAGCTAGCAAACTGGAATTTTGGCAGAAGATTAAGAGTAGCATGAAAAAGTACAGTACAAAATAAAATTCTAGAGGTTGAATACGTGGTTAGAAATTGCTGTTTTGGATAAAAATATTTCCTCTCCAGTCTTTATTTGTAGCTTCTACTCGATTGCAAATTCTAATCAATGAAATTCTAATCAAATTTTCATATGCAACTGTTGCCAGATCTCTCACATCCTCAAAGATATATGAAAATAAATAATAAATGAACTCGGCATATTTGATATTTACCAATAAATTACCACTTTGAAATCGATTTAAATTTTTAGAGGAAAAATTGTCTTGAGCCGGGTGGGATACGAACCCATGACCGTCATTCCATTCTGTGGTGTCACAAGTCTACAGTGACTGGCTCAACAGATTGAACAACTGGGTAAACAACTAGCCAAAGGTCACATGTGGGACAGCCATGTGAGGTCGATGGCTGTGGTAAGCGAGGTGTGTCCCGTCTTGTTAAACAGCATTGATGCTGTGGCTCAGCTAACCACTGAGTACAATGTTGGAATGGCAAGACCAGTATCCACACGAACAATGCACTGGACATAAGCTCATATTGACTATGACAGCTGATGACCATCACAAGATACTCCTGGTCACTGCAAGACACAAGAAACTGTGTCTTGCTTGGACATGTCAAAACGAAACCACCAACATGTGGAAATCCTTTAAACATAATTTAATGTCAACAATTTAACTGTAAATTCAACAGTTTTAATGTGGATTTGGTTTTTAAAACCAATTTTCAATAATCAGTGTGACCTTCTGATCTGGACAACTGTGGCTAATTTTCATTTTTTTTCCTACCCTTCTGATGAGTGGTCAGCCACAGGGTCCTGGTTCTGACCATATATACTAACCTGATTAGAATATGACTGAGCTTGATTATGGATCCTGATTTTACTACACTGGTGGGCTTCTGTGGAGGGAAATTCTTCTGCTGTGTTTTCTGTTTGTGGGTTGACAGCCCGAAGATAGATTCACAGGATATGTTTTATCAACTGGTTGATAATCCTGAGCAGAGGTCATAGCAGGCACTTGAACTCTTGTTTCTTCAGGCATTGTCAAATCCTACATTGGAGAAAGTCTTCCAGTGTAGATGGCTTCAGTCTTTAGTAGAGGGGGAACTGGTCTTTGCCCCATGCCTATGATTAGAGGGCTGTTTGATATTGTCGATATTCACTCTCTCAATAAACATAGTTTCTTTAAACATCCCACTAACCATTTTCTCTCCATAGGTAGTTGGAGTGTAAGGACTCTTCACAGAGCTTATTCTCTAGATGTTCTCATATAAGAATTCCACCGTTATAACCTTGATATTCTCAGCTTGTAAGAGACTAGATGGACAGATAAAGGTCAGATTTCTAAAATTAATCTTAAATTTATCTTTTCAGGGAGGGAAGATAAAAGCATCTCTAAGCATAGATTTGCTTCTCAGCAGACATGCTAGTGATGTTCTTTTAGGATATGAGTGCATTAATGAAAGGTTTCTTACAGCTAAATTTCAGACAAGCATTAAAGACTTGAATGTTATCTGTTGTTATGTCCCCACTGAGGATGCTGATGAGAATGAGAAGGATGGGTTTTATGGACAACTTCAGGATATTGTGAATTCTGTCAAGAAAGGATATATTCCCCTTGTTGTAGGTGACTTCAGTTCCAAAGTTGGTACTGACTCTGATATTTGGGGAGGGATGATAGGCTCTTTTGGTATTGGTAGCTGCAATGGGAAACTTCTCCTACAGGTAAGTAAATTTAATGGTTTGTGAATAACTAATGCTTATTACAAACACCGTGACATGATGTTTGTATATGCAACCTCGTGTGGTTTCACCACGTGGGCTGCATAAGAATATGATTGATTATATATTAACAGCAAATGGGGTAATACCAGGTCATATAGGACTACCAAGTCATTAGGACTACCAGGTCATATAGGGGAGCTGAAATTGGATCTGACCATTAATATCTACTCAAGCAGCTGCTTGCCACAGAATGTCTGGCTGGAGCATGCCAGTTTATATGCCATAGTAGAAGGTCTGTGAGGATGGTGGGACCTTAGCAGAAAAACAGAACAAACATCCATGCCTTACTTGGGGCTTGACCCAAGCCCCCTAGAACAGTAGCCAAGTCTGCTAAAACTTTGTTAAAAGTGTCTTACAACTTAGAAGTATTGTGCTAAGGTTAAAAAATTTAGTGTTAATTTTGAAGCTCTGAAAGACCCAGTTATAGCTAAAGATATATTGCCATGATAGGTTACTTAATCGTTATGACAGTCATGGTTTGCTTACTACTGAAGTTGAGGAAGAAAGGGACCATTTTAAAAAGGCTTTTTTGGAAATTAACAGTACTCTTTTAGGGAAAAAGGAGCAGAGGAGGCAGAATTATTTGAGTGATAAGGCACTTGAGCTTATTTCAGAAAGAAAGAACTGCAGGAATGTCCTTAATCAATACCCTACTAGTCCTAATAGAAAGCATTACAGTGAGCTTTATAAATGTGTAAAGGATAGTTAGCTGCTGATAAAAATATTTGGCTTGATGACTTCGCTGACAGCATAGGAAGCAGTTAGACAGCACAACAGCAGAAAACTGTATGAGATGTTTTTTGTTTTCTATGGTAGAAAATGGACTGGTATACAGGGATTGAAGGATAAGCAAGGTAAGGTTATAGAAGGTGAGGATTCTGTTATGGCTAGGTGGGCTGATCATTTCAGTGATGTTCTAAACAATATGGTTATTCTATTCCCATTGTTTGTAATGATGATAGATGCATTATTGGCTTTAATGTTGGCCCTATAACTATGGTGACCATAATTTTTTGGAGAAAATAAAAGACAAATCAGAAATTGTTTCATAATAAAAAAAAAGCAGGTTGCATTTATTTGTTTAACTAAAACTAAAAAGCTTTATATAATTTATTATAAAATATAAGCATATGCATAGCATTTTGAACAATCATATTATTAAAAAAATTTAATTTTGATACTTTTCACAAGAATGAATTTTTTTTAATAAATCAGCTTTGTGTTTTAAAAATTCATAAAACTGTATACAATTCGTGTCAAAGTTGCATTTTGGTATAAAGGCATGCTTTCAGTGTTTCGATTTTTAATTTGGTTTTTTCACTGGTCCATATTGTTTGCTAATCAAAATACTCGTTCAGTGGGGGGCATTAGATCCTGGGAAACAAGCAAAATTCAACGATTTTCAAAACGTTTTTAAAAGATGCATGTTTATCTGTGAAATATTTAAAATTTTCAACACATCTACTGTGTGCCAATATTCAGTTTACTATTTTAATTCATAAAAAAGGTCAAAATGGCCATTTTAGAAAAATAAAAATCTAATGGACAGAGCAGTGAAATAAAGGACTATCCTCTTAAATAAAGGACATATGGTCACCGTACCTATAACACAGTCGGAAGTTATTTTGGCTATTTCTAAATTTAAACTTCATAAATCCCTAGGGATAGATGAAATTAATATGGAAATGCTTAGAGCTTGGAAAGTTTCGGTTACCACATGGATGACTGAAATTTTGAATATATTTTATGATAAAGGCATCGTTCCTAAAGATTTTACCAGATCTATTATAATCCCTATTTTTAAAAAAGGCGATTGCAGTTCTTGTAATAAATATAGGGCTATAAGTGTACTTTCTGTTCCAGGTAAAGTTCTTTACATGATTGCGCTTAATAGAATTAAGAATCTGGTTGGCAGTCAATTGGGTGATGAGCAATGTGGATTCAGAAGTGGTAGGGGATGTGTGGATCAGATACTTTCACTTAGGCAGATTCTTGAGAAATGTTTAGAGTTTCAGAATCATTTGGTTGTTAGCTCTGTTGATTTTAAAAAGGCTTTCGACTCTGTTGATCGTCATAATTTGTGGTTGATTGTGAAATCGTATGGTATACCAGGCAAGTTAGTTAACATAATGAAAGCTCTCTATAATAACACTGAGTCATGTGAGAGTTGGTAAGACTTGTAGCAATTGGTTTACCATTGCTTCTGGTGTTCGACAAAGTTGCATTTTGTCTTTTTTATTTAGTTTGGTGTTTGATGATATTATGCAAAATTCACTGCAATGGAAAGATTTTGGCCTTAAATGGTCTGGAGATCTAAAAATTTCTGAATTAGATTTTGCCCTTTTGGCAAATGATGTTGATGAGATGAACTCTTCATTTGAGCTGTTGATGAGACTGGTAGTAGAGTAGGTTTGGTTAAAAACGGAGAAAACTAAAGTGATGTAAATTGGTCAGGCAGGCTATGGTTCAGTTGATCTGAATAGTTGCCCTCTTGAGCAGGTGTCTTAGTTTAATTATATTGATAGCTATGTAACAGATACTGGTGATGTGTGGAATGAGATTAACAGATGAATAAGGATCTATGGAGAGAGTGGAGAAATAGGTGTATACACCTAAAGACTAAAATTGGTCTGTATTATAGTTTGGTTCTTTCTATGGTTAGTTATGGTAGTGAAACTTGGACACTTTGTAAACAAGATAACAGGAAACTTGATGCTTTTGTTTCTAGATTCCTACACAGTATCTTGTCCATTAGATGGTTCAACTTTTTAAGTAATGATAAGGTTATGCAAAACAGTTGGCAACCTCCTTTGAGCAGAATATTGTGCAGAGAGAGAGAACTCTGTTGATTTGGCCATGTTGTCCAAATGGATAATTATAGATTAGCAAATAGGGTTATGAACAGTGTGCCAAAGGCTTCAGAAAGAGGGGGAGACCTAGGATGTGGTAGGCAGACGATGCCAAACAGGATCTTGTGAGAATTGGTGTGCAGTGGCCAGATATAGCTCAGGACAGATATGTTTGGAGAACTAAACTGCACGGTCTGGTTGGACCTCCATAGCCCATGGCTACTTGAAGATGATTTTATACTTGGGAGGAATGTTGTGGCATTGAGGCTTCAATTGTACAATTAATTGGCTACTCATGTGCAAAAATTATTTTAACCTGCCTTATAATGGCAATTTTGTGACCTTTATTGTGATTAATATATTTTCATTTTTATTTTTGTTAGTTGTTAACCATGGAAATGTGGGCGGGGGTGGCTCAGTTGGTAACGTGCCAGGCTCGTAAACTGCAGTTTCCAGGTTCGAGTCCCAGCAAGGTCAGCGTTGAGACTTAACTCCGCAAAACTCCCCGCCCTGCCCACGGTCAGTAGGGGACACCGATGGGCTTGGAAAGGCCGCCGTCCGTCGGATGGGACATTAAGCCGTGGCCCCGTGTGCAGGAGAGCTATACCCCATGCATGTTAAAGAACACGCTGGATGGCCTTGATGGGAGGCTACCATCTGTCCCCCAACAGCTGTTCCAGTGGGTCCCCTCCCCAAACCTCCTCTGAGCCTTCGGGGCCCTTGTGACCTGGCCATTTAGCCCATGGTGTGCAAAAAAGTGCCGCTCAGAGGTAAAACAACCCAACCATGGAAATGTGAGGTGAAAAAGGGAAATGGTTAATAAACATATTGCCATATGCATCTTTTTTATTTTTGTCATTACTGCTAACTTTACGTGTTAAGACCATCAGAATGTTTCTGTAATAATATGCTGATTAATCTTTACTATTGACATATTAGAATTTGTATGGAATTACTAATTGCATATTCACATTTTTATTATTCATAATCAAAAGGGAAACAAAATAATATGAATTTTTTTACAGGTGTAAAAAATAAAAATGTTGGAGGTTACAGTAAAAACTCTAGATTCTCAGAATCATTCTTTCTCTCTACCTGATGATGTAAGTATTTATCACAGAACATTTTTTTATTATTATTATTGGTGTGTACCAATAGAATGCTGTTATACCTAAATCACAAAGAATTAAACAAATTACCAATCAGCAAAGTTTTAGTCAGAACTAAAATTAATAATAAAACTTTCCTTGAAAGAAAAATTAGTAGTATATCTTTCTAGTTAGAAATATTTTGGTTCACTCTAAATTTGACCATAGCTAATAATGATAAATAAGCAATTGAAAGAGTGAGTTATGTTTTAAGTCTGCAGTAGATTTCAATTCAGACTCACATTTATTAATCCTCCTATTGCATTCCTTGGGTCCCAAAGACCTTAAGATAAATAATATATTGAATTGCCACTAAAGGCGGCTGAAACCTTGCCCTTCTCAGTTATCCTCTTGTAAGAAAATACCATGTAGCACATGAAAACTATTCGATTGGTATAATGATGTCTTTCAACTGTTATCAAAATAATTTTAGTAGTTAATAATTGCAGGTACAAACACAATGTACAGAATTAAATCAAGATTAACCCTTCCAGGGTCCCACATGAAAAACTGATTTACATCCAGAGATCCAGCTATTTTTTCACTATAATCAGCCAAAAAAAAACTTTGAACTTTTTTTGCCATATAACTAATGAAAGGAATTACAGCATGTTATATGCCAAATTAATCAGCATTTAATTCTGGATTATCTGAAAATGAAATATTTTTACAAAAAAGATGGCAAGTTTTATTTTAGTAGGGCTTTTTTAGAGTCATGTAGTAAAAAAATGCATTGGCAATGCAAATAAAAATTGTTTTAAAAAACTAATAGACAGAAATGATTATAATGCACATGAATAGAAAGCTTATTTATTTCTGAATAATACAAAAATAAATTTTTACTTGAAATAAAAAAATTACTCCCTTTTTGGAATTTTTTTTAGGTACTATACTTTGAGAAAAGTCCAGGCTTTTTGCCAATTGTGCAAGTCAAATTTAGAATTAAAAAAAAACCCAACTAATGACTAGAAATAGGTCAATGTTGTATATCAAATTAAACAGAATTTAATTCAAATTTTATGAAACTAAAAATTTAGCAAATTTTGAAATATATTTATTTTAATAAGACTTAGTTACAGTGATAAAGTAAAAAAGAAGATCAGACTATGTAATTAAGGCTTAATTTTGTAAAACCTGTTGAATAAAAATAGTTGAGTTGTTTTACCTCTGAGCGGCACTTTTTTTGCACACCATGGGCTAAATGACCAGGTCACCATGGACCCTGAAGGCTCAGAGAAGGTTGGGGGAGGGGACCCACTGGAACAGTTGTTGGGAGTCAGATGGTAGCCTCCCGTCAAGGCCATCAAGCATGTTCTTTAACGTGCACAGGGTATGGCTCTCCCACTCATGGGATTACTGCTTAACGTTTCATTCGACATACGGCTGTCTTTCCAAGCCCATCGTGTCCCCTACTGACCATAGGCAAGGTGTGGAATTTTGCGGAGATAAATCTCAACGCTTACCCAGGTCGGACTCAAACCTGGAAACTGCAGATTACGAGCCTGGTGTGCTACTGACTGAGCCACCCGCACCCCAATAAAAATAGTTAAATTGTATATTCATTGAAACTGATTTCTTCCTGAATAATATGAATAATATTTACATGAAACATTATTTTATTCCTTTTAATGATTTTTTTTTCATTGTGGTATATTTTAAAGCATTGGCCAGTGTTATACAAGGTTACTTGGATTGCTTGTATTAATGGGATTTTCTGTCCAGTATATGAAACGGAGGAACAGTTTCTTGGCTGCTTTTTTTTACTAAACATTACAATTTTTTTTTGGGTTGCTAAATTTTGATTGTTGCTAAGTGCCGAAAAGTCATTCCATCAAAGCAAAAAAAGATCATCTGTTTCATCAGAGTGGTACAGCAAATATATTGTAGGGGGGGTGGGGGTTAAAAATAGTTGAATATAAACTTAAAAGTAAAAAAATTCTTTGGTGGGGGGGAAACCCTTGCCAAAATTGCCCTCCCACAGGAGGGCAATTTCAGCAATTACGAGACCATGTCAAGGAAGTCCTTTTTACTTCCATATCCAATAGCTCATTCATTTTCAGGAAACAATAGAAAAATCAAAAAAATTTTACAAGAAAAAAAACAGTGAAAGAAAGACAGTATGTACTTCATAATTACTTCCAAAATCTGCTGTTTTTAAAAAGTTGTTGATAATACATGGTGGGCCAAAAGTCATGAAGGGGTCTGAAGTTTTAATAACTTTTTTTTTTCATTGATTTTTTTTTTTTATTTTGCTTTAGAGATTTTATAAAGACCTTGGAAATTAACCATGGAAAAATTCATGATGGAACAGCGAACACAAATTGTGAAACACAGATTGTAATGTCAGATGAGGCACATTTTCATTTGAATGGCTTCATTAACAAACAAAACTGCAGGATTTGGGATTTGGAAAATCCTAGGGCAATTTACCAAAGGGAAATTGCACCTCCTTAAGTGTATGGTCTGGTGTGGGGTGACGTCGGAAGAAGTGATTGGACCTTACTTTTTCGAAGACTACGTTGGAAACCCTGTCAATGTTACAGGAGATGAATATCGGTCTGTGATCAAAAATTTCTTACTCCCAGCAGTTCAAGATAAATATGACATGGTTCCAACAGGACGGATCGACAGCTCATACAGCAAGGGCCACAATCCAAACGCTCAGGCAAATTTTTGAGGGAAGAGTAATTTCCTGTGGTTGTGACATAAACTGGCCAGATCTGATGACTCCTGATTTCTTCCTATGGGGCTATCTCAAAGAAAAAGTTTGTTAACAAGCCTCAGACACTCCAACAGCTGAAGAACAATATTTGGGCCACAAACAGAGCACTGGGACCTAAAACACTAAGAGGGGTCATGGAAAACGCTTTAGAAAGGGCACGTTTGTGCGAAGCAGAAAATGGATGCCATTTATGAGATTTGATTTTTCACACCTAGTGTAAATTTATTTCCTATATATACTCTATATGATGCTATGGTATTGTAAATTTAAAACAGAAAATAAAGGAGTTATTAAATATTGAAACCCCTTTGTGACTTCTGTCCCACCCTGTAGTTCAAATCAAACTTGTTAGCTTAAATCAGAAGGTTGCTTCAGCAAAGAGAAATCTTAAGGAGCAAATTAGCAATACTGTTTAGTGCTTCTTGGAAACAGCAATCAGATGGCTTTAACAAATCATTTATAATATAGTTTAATAAAATATACATCAAATGAAAAAAAGAAAATATTTTTTAAACTTGTATTGCATATTTTTAAAAGATATATCTAAGAAAATTTTCAAACGTCAGTTTAAAATAAAAAAAAAATTGAAGTTTCATGTGCTGTACAAAAGACTGTATTGATGTTTTTAAACTCTCCTTCCAGATTCTGTCAACATCTATGTTTGACAGTGACCCTGGAACGGTTGAATTATTTTGTGAACACTGCTATGTTAGTCACAATGGTATCAGTGAAAACCATCATCTCATTGACAACAAATGGAGTAATTGATAGTCATATGTTGGTGGAGTGAAGTGCAGGTTAATTAGTCATCTGTATTGATTTGGCTTCTGGGTGCTTGAGACAGCCTCTTCAGTTTTCAATGAGAGGAAAGTCTGCAGTGTGTGCTGGTGTGTGCTCATGCTTTCATGGGTGCAGTGTTGATGCTTTCATTGGGGACTGAGAATTCTTTCATGCTGTGGTGTTATTAATAAGCACTGCTGCATTAGTGGTGGTTGCTGTGGCATCAGTCACTGTTCTATACTTAGTATTTCTATTAGTGCATTAAGCTGACTGATTATATAAAATACTTATGATTAGGCATTTGCATTTCACACCATCTGCTTCAGCACATCACTAGGCAAGCACTGTCTGAGGTAGTATGATGTGCTGGAAACACAATTCACTCAGTCAGTGGATGCACATCTGGGATGAATGGGGTCGCCAAGATCAAGAGCTGGACCTGACATGCCCATGAGGTGACATGAAGAGGGATGACTCAAATTCAAACCTGTGAAAGCACCAGTTACCATGAGGAACAGGCAGACTGCAGACTTTTTGTCATTGATAATTGAAGAGGCTATCTCAAGAAGAAAACAATAACCAAGCCAACGCAGGTATGACTAATTAAACTAAATTTCACCACCCTGATATGCAGTTATCATTACTCCATTAGTTGTCAATGAGCTAAATTTTTTTAAATGCCGGGTGACTAGTATAGCACCTATGGTGTTCATAGAGTAATTTTAATCTTATATTAGTTTTAATAGTTTTTGTCTGTAAATAAAATTGGCTGGAATTTAATTTAAAATATCAAGACAAATTGAAATTGGAGCAGTGAAGGAGTTCTAGTAAAATTATCCAACCTACTGGGATAAGATGGATAGGTTCAGTAGTAAATAATCTCAGGAGATTTCCTGTAGACATGGAACTCATGAAATAATAAGCTGAAAAAAATTGGTTTTGCTGTGAGTGGGATTCGAATCCACGTCTCCTGGAAATATGCCAGTTATGCTAACCACTACACTATCACCAACTAATGTTTTTTCTTCAGCAAGTGCGGGAAAATTTATAAGTCACACTAGCTTAAGAAAAAACATTAGCTGGTGTAGTGGTTAGCATAACTGAATTTTATAATATTTCCAGATGTGGGTTCGAATCCCACTCATGGCAAAACCAATTTTTTTCAGCTTATTATTTCATGGATAGCTTACTATTCACTATTAATATTCAAAGTCTACAAGATACTAATAGCTGCTAGTTGCTTAAGATTGTGGAAGCATGAATGAAACAAAGAGGAAAATGAAAAGTTCACAGTAGATCAGGCGTATCCAACCCACGGGCCGCATGCGGCCCTGGACAGCTAGTAATGCGGCCCACAAAATCGTAAAGTTTGCATGTTTATGACATAAACTTTCAACATAATTATGTGATTTTCAGTGAGTTTTTGATATCCCACTAGTTCTATGTTGCCCCTTTTTTGAATTTTATAATAAAAAACATAAGAAAAAAATTAAGTTTTATTATTCATATACAATAACTATATTATATATTTTTTTTGTGCATCCCAAAACAATTCATCTTTACTCAATGTGGCCCAAGGAAGTCAAATCTTCGCTTAATGTGGCCCAGGGAAGTCAAAAGGTTGAACACGCCTGCTGTAGATGAACTTGTGGGAATTTTCTACTGTTATGTTTAACACATGTATTGTGCAGTGAAATTTTCATCCTCTTTGCTGGCTTACTATGGTCAAAAGCAGTAGATTGGGTTGCTTTACCTCTGAGTGGTAATTTTTTTGCACACAATGGGCTAAATGGCAGGTCACAAGGGCTCAGAGAATGTTAGGGACCCATTGTACAGCCGTTGAAAACAGATTGAAGCCTTCTGTCAAGGTCATCCAGTGTGCTCTTTAATGTGCACAGGTTATGGTTTTCCCTGCACAAAACCATGGCTTTAACATCCCATCCAGGCCAATGGGTTCTCTTTGTCACTGAATGCAGGGTGGCAATTAGTGGAGATGAATCTTAACAGTGACACAGTTGGGACTCAAATCTGAGAACTGCAGATTACAAGCCTGGGTGGGGGCATGGGCTCATCCCTTTCCAGAATCCTGCTGAGATTGTCCTTCAAGACTCAAAAAAAATTATTCAACTCGGCATCAATTTTATCCATTTTCTGGTGTCGTATTTTTAATATATATATTTTTTTATTGGGAATGGCAGCAATGAACAATTAAACTGTCTCATTAATAGAGTCAACAGTATCTATCCTGCGATACATTTCATGAAGGAGGAAAATAGCAATGCCATCCCCTATTTAGATGGTTTTTATCCAAAAAGATGATGCAGGAACCTAGATGTCAATATATACAGAAAGCCTACATTTGTACCCTCCATCATATGCACAGATACAATTCACACCACTTCATGGCATACAAAATTGCAGCTTTCCATTCTCTCATCCATAGGGCCTTCACCTTATCATCAAACCAGTTTTTGCTTAAAAAAGAAATTCAAAACCTTCAGTCCACTACTGCTTCCATGGCTACCACCTAAAAACAGTAGAAAAGTTAATAAGTATAGAAATGACAACAGAACAGATTTGGCTCTTCTCCCAATCAACTCCGAATGAGCAACCTTTGCCAGATTCATATCTTACATTCCTGTTCTGTGCGAATCAGTCCACAAATTACTCAGAGCTAAAAAAAAAAGTCACTATTATTTTCAGCCCAGTTCCAAATCTGAAGAAAATTATAAAAATGGACAGAGACAAATTTAGCCTCCTTCAAAAATTTGGCATACACAGATTTCCCCTACATTTGCTGGATAATTCCATTGTTTATTATATCGGAAAAACCACGTGTTCTCTACAGGAGAGATTCTCATAGCATCAGAGAGATGTCAGGCAAAACAATCTAATGACTGCCACTGCCAAGCTGGCAATATAACATGCAGCTACCATAGATTTGGAACATTGCACACTACTAGCACATGTATCTACTTAATATGGAACTATTGTCCACAAGACTACTGAAATAATGACCTTGCCTGTCCCCACCTGCAACTGGAATCACCCTTCATGACACATGGAAAGAAGTTCTTAACATCCCTAATATCACCACATAGTGACATTTCACTGAAGGAGTGCTCTCCTTGCTCCAAAAAAGCTTCGAGATTGCTCCTAAAGGTTTTTAATATGCAAATAGTTTGAAAGATAAGCTTCAAAATTTTATTGTTCAGCGGCAGAGACTAAGTTATTTTAATTTTTTTTTCATGTATAGTTAAAATAAATTATTCAAGTTTTGTATCTGTAATAATTTGTTTCTATTTTACAGATAACAGTAAAAGAGTTCAAAGAAAAAATTGCACCAACTTTGGTAAGCATTTCGTAAATAGTAGTAACAGTGGTTTTGAAAAAGTTTAATAAAACCAAACTTTTGTAGTTAGTATGTGGTCTAGTGACATATGCAAGTTTGGATTTAGGGGGATGTCAAGGTTATCCATGCTCTAAGGGAATTTTAATAATCTGAACAGAGAAAATAAATAGTAATCATATATATTCTACATATTTTGAAAGAATATTTTTGTAAAAGATACATTAAAATAATAAGGAAAAAAAAATGGCCAGGATTGACTGGAACACCATTCTAATCTCTTTCTGCTGAGGCCACTCACTTCTCCCTACTACCAGTTTTTTTTTTTTTTTTTTCAGATCCTTTCCTAGTGGTATGAACACATGTAGCCTTACCTGTTAAAGAAATATAATTTTTTTAAAAACAAAACTTTCCAGTTTTGAACTTTTTATGTAGGTAATTTAAAAAAAATTGTACAATCATTTTATCTGAAATATAAACAATGCAAATGATTTAAAAAATGATACTTTTTACCATAGTTAACAATTTATGATACAAAAAAAAACAACTTCATACACATATATTCTGGTAGATGTTCACAACTTTAAGAATTGGGAAGTGGGGTTAGTTCAGTTGGTAACACACCAGATTTGTAATCTGCAGTTCCCAGTCTTGAGTTCCACCTGGGCCAGCATTGAGATTTATCTCTGGAAAACCCCCTCCCTCAATCAGTAGAGGATGCAGATGTGTTTGGAAAGGCAGCCGGCCATCAGATTGGACAAAAGCCATAGTCCCATGTGCTGGAGAGCTATGTTCTGTGCATGTTAAAGAACATACTGGATGGCCTTGATAGGAGATTACCTTCTTTCTCCTAACTGTGCCCAGTAGTCCCTCCCACAACCTTCTCTGAACCCTCTTGGTCTTTGGACCTGGCTGTTTAGCCCACTGTCTGCAGAAAAGTTCTGTTCAGAGGTAAAACTACCCAAATTTAAGATTGCAAATAAAGGAGTGAAAAATGATTTCTCTCTTACTATCTGCTAAAAATTGCTTCTGTTACTATTTTCCATTTATTTTTATTGGACGTTATTACTCAGATTTGTCACTTCCTTTTCCAGTTAAATGTGAGTGACTAGCTAAGTTTTAAACATTGCAGAAATTAAATTATTGATGTTAAAGAGGGATGGGTACCATAATGCCTTCTTCAAGCAAAATATTTTTGAAGCTAAATCACTGCATCTTATAACATAATTTTTTTTCTTGGTAATAGGATTGAGTTGCTTTGTTTTTGAAGGTAGCTTTTTTGTGCACAATGTACTAAATGACCTGGTCACAAGGACCCAGTGGTTCATAGAAGGTTGGGGAAAAAAAGAACACAGTGGATAGCTGTTAAGTGACAGATAGAACATTCTTGTCAAGGCTGTCTTGCATATTCTTTAATATGCACTGGCTATGGCTCTCATGCATATGGGCAGTGGCTTTAACATTCAGTCTAATGAATGATGACCTTTCCAAGCCTATCATTGTTCCCTTTCTCACCAAAGGCAATGCTGGCAGAGTTAGAACTTGAACCTAGGAACTGCAGATTACAACCCTGGTGCACTACCAACTAAGCTACCCCCTCCCCATGTTTGATAACAGAGTGGATAGTAACAGAATTACTACTACGACTTGCAGTCTTAAAAACTAATTTTTTTTAATTATCAGTTATACAAATGCTTTCAGTTTTAAAAGTAATAAAAGTTTAATGTTCTTAAAGCAGCATTGAAAAGTAATTTGTAAAACATAAACTATGTTAGCCAAATAATTAATGTTCAAATTAGTTAGAAATAAAAACCAGAAGAAAAACTTACCTTTTAATGAATTGGAATGCCCATTTTTCAAAGAGAATGGAAGTTTATCATTAATTCAAATTCTTTTTACAACCATATAATATATCAGGCTAATGGATAATTCAGAAAATGCAAGTAATGCTTCATTTAGTACCTATCTAAATAATTTTCCTATAAAAAATTTATTTCCACCCATTCTTTGGGGATAATGGTACAAATTGCACTGTTAATATAAACCTCTTTGATCATCAGATTCTGCAACCAAAATTTGTTATCTCTAGCATGAATATATCATTTAAAATATTCATTTTGAAGTTTTGCAGTTTCAAATTTTAGAATATTTAACTATGGAAATAAAAACTGTTTGAAAATTTTGAAAATGTGAATCCTAATATTTCATTAATACATCTAGTCCAAAAAGAATCTTTTATTTCAATAAACAAATTGAATATCTACAGACAAACAGATGACAAGTTAAGTTTTTAAAGCAAGCTAAAACTAGCAAAAATGATGCAAAATTGGAAGTATAAGAAAGAAACTTGTGTCTTTAACTTATTCACAGCTTGGTTTCTTACTATGCATTTGGCCAGTTAAAATGGGGCAGATAGATGCAATACAATTATAGTCAGTTGTGACTGCACATAAAACACAGACTTCACAACTTAAATCAGGCATCATTCTAAAGAGGTAAGGATTTGTGTTATTTAACAGCATCATAAAATATGATATGGAAACAAAATCTGTCGCCAACCTGGTATAGGGAAATCAGAAGAGCATACTACATTGTCAACATCATTAGCCAAGTCCTGAATTTGAGGTCATATAAAATATGTGGTTTTGTATCCACAAAGAACATTTTCTCATAAAATCAGTTTGTAATGATTTTCTTTTGCATCCAAAATTTTTTCAACATGAATTACATTAAAATGTTTTTGATATATGGCAAGGATGAAGTTACCCAGTTTGATTTCCATGGCATCTAATCCATCAAAATTCATAACAAATCATTGTCAAGGGACTGTCATCATGATAGCTGTTATTAATTCTCCTCCCCACTACCTGAAGAAGATTCCTTTTCTTCTTTTTGGTTTATAATGCCCTTTTTGAACACTAACTTGAGAGAGCATGTTTTGGATGTAAAAACTTCAGATGTGAAATAGTAAACATTCATTGTTTTAGCAAGTATGTTGAACACACAGAATACATTTGTAAAGTTCCGAAAAAAGTTTACTAAAGTTATTTTTATAGAGATGTTTTAATGTACTAAATATACTAAAGCAGTGATATGAGAGTAGAAGTAAACTTTGTTGTATATCATTAAGTTTAAAATGCTATCAAACATTAATGAAATGATTCTGAAAAAAATTCATCACCGACACGGCAGGAATCAAACCTGCATCTCTCCGATTCATGCCAGAGCATGCTACCATTGTACCACACGTCGGACAATTAAATTTTTCCAGAATAAGATTATAAATCTTCTTTACTGAGACGTGGCTGACACAGCGCCATCTATACTCAAGGCATTCACTCTGGATTGGTTTAAAATGCTAGATGTCTGATGCTAACAGGACAGGGTTGTCTCAGTCAGTAGTGTGCCAAGCTCATAATCTGAAGTTCCCATGTTTTAGTCCCAGCTGGGCCAGCATTGGGATTTATCTCTGCAAAACTTCCACATTGCCCACAATCAGTAGGGGACACCAATGCCTTTGGAAAGGCCACCATCTGTCAGATGGGATGTTAAGCCTAGCCGCCATATTTGTTCCCACTGATCATGTGACAGTGTTGTAGTCAATGCAGCCGCCATATATACCACAGTTTTTTTTTTTTAATCAGATGGGCAGGAGAGCCATACCCTGTGCACATTAAAGAACATGCTTGACAACATAGCCTTGACAGGGAGGCTACCATCATCTCCCAACAGCTGTCCAATGGGTCTCCTTCCCACCCTTTCTGAGCCTTCGGGGTTCTTGTGACCTGACCATTTAGCCCAAAAAAAGTGTCGCTCAGAGGTAAAACAACCCAACATTGATGCTAACTGTTATTGCAACTCTGAGCAGCCATTGCACATATATGCCAACAATAACATTTTTTTTTTATATTGCAAGGAAATTTATTATTTTTTTGTATGAAGTATGTAAATTGAATTGGAAAGCTACAGAATGACCTGTGTCAAAAAAAAAAAAGTTTTGAACAGTATTGAGTACCACCCTATTAGTAAAAAGACATAACCACTGCCATATATTAGTTCATTATGTGAGTAAGCAAAATGTTTTTATCCATTCAGAGATCTGGTTATTCTTAATTGAATATTTTGACGAATGTAATATTTTAATGTAACTTGATATAAACAATTTTACAACAGTATTAAAAATGCTTTTGTTTTTAGGGAATAACTGCTGATAAGCAGCGTCTTATATTCTGTGGAAGAGTTTTGCAAGATGAAAAAAAGCTTAATGAATATGGTAAGAAACAAAAACAACACTTTAATATTATTATATAAGTATAAATTTTGGTTGAATTTAAATAGCTAACACCAAAAGGTAAGTTTTTGGTATAAACTTTTCTAATTTATGACTTTAATGACAAATCATTGTTAGTAGAAAAACTTGACTCTGACTGAGGTTGGACACAAACGCCTTAATCCCTGTGAGACCTCAGATGCTGGTGTTGTGCCCTTTAGAATTTAGGAGTGGGCTCTCACACTCACCAGCTGGGCAAAAATGAGACTGCATTTATGTACCCTGATGTAACAAATCCATGAAATTATACAGTCACAGCAGAGCTGCTTGAGGAAAGATTGATCAAATCTTATTTCACTCAAAATATTTTATTTCCAAATAAACTTAAATATCATTCAGCATGTACTTTCAGAATGCACTGTATGTTTGTTGACTGTCAACAGGAAGATTGATCAAATAGTCTCAAACTGAATGAAGAGTTCATACTGAATGAGCTAATTCCTGTTGCAAGTGATGGAGTCCTATTGTGATATCTCATTTTTCCCCTGGTGCTTTTCCAAGTTAATATCCAGTTCTTCCATTCAATAAACTTTGTTAGCTGGCTTTGCAATTACAAGGTAGTTAGCCATTATTACAATTAAGGCACCTAAAAAGGGGAGCTGACCTATCCACCATAGTTGTTCCCACTGGTCACATGACTTAGTGTTGTATTGCAGTCAATGCAGCCACTGTGTATACTGCAATTTTTTGAACCATTAGTATAAAGAAACAATTTTTATCAAAGAATATTCAGTTGTGAATTGTTTTAACAACTATAGGAACAATTACACAGAGTTTAAATTCTGGGCTGATCCAGTTAAATGTAAAAAAAAAGGGTTGAAAAAAATTTGACCAAAAATATGCATTAGGCTTCTTGCATTCTGTGATATATACTTCTGACCATTGCTTCAGTATTTTAATGTAATTTATGATATTTATTGATTAGTAATCAATGAATGATATCTACATGTAAGTTATTGGTCACTCATCATTTGCAATTAAGTTTAATTTTGCTAATATAAAATACGCAAATGGCAAACTATACGGACTCTAATTACACTGTTGAAGTATGATGTCATTGGGTACACAGTTGTCAATTTGGTTCAAAGAGGGAACTTTGAACTGGGTGAGATCTGAATCCACAACCTCTTGATAACATGAGATGTTCTCTCCACCGATCAATTCTCTCCTCTGTTGTAGATGTTAAGTCCATGCCATTGGTTCAGATCCCACCAGGTTCAAGACAATTTTTCCTCTACCCAGTTGACATCATCATACTTCAACAGTCTAATAGTGGTTAAATACCTTGTAATTGCAAAATGCTATGGATTAAAGTATATCAGAAGGTTACTAATAATTCATGATGCGTACCAACAGTCACAGTGGTGGTGTAGCTGGTCTATGTACCTGCACTTGAGTGCTCTTGTGAATGGAGTCTACAAAGCAGTTAAGACAGCTATGTATGACTGACCTATGGCTTGAGCTTAACATCTGCAACAGAGGAGAGATTGATCAGTAGGCTGGTAGCTCAGTGAAAAGAGCACCTGACATGTTACCAGAAGATTGTGGGTCTAGAGGTCAGACAATTTTTCCTCTGTACCAATTGACATCATCATACTTTAACAGCATAATAGTGGCTAAGTATTGTTGCAGTTTTTAGTAGTAAAGCAAGTGTGAATTCAAAAATGAACAATCAAAATATAAATGAACTAATTTAATTACAAAGGTAATGAGATCACATATGTAATAACTTCAACGATACACTAATATGCCTTCCATCAGTATGAGGTTGTTCATAATTATTAAATCTTCTAAAGAATTGCACATTGGATAACTATTTTACAAATATTTGTATTGCACAAATCTTAGTCTCTACTCAACATATAAATATAATTTAATTGAAACGTTTAATAAATGACACAAACTTTGTCCATATATTTGATTTGTTTAATCTTACCAACTTTATACTTAACACTTGGCACTTTGCTGACACAAAATTTTCTTTGTTTATCCAGTTGACATCTTAACTTCAGAAGTAACTTTAGGCTTCATAATAAACACAACTACTATTGAAGACAAAACAACATCTACAGCTCCCAATGGCACATAAACAAACTACTTCTGAATACTATATACCATGACTAAAAAAATAAGTGAACTTTTCCACTTACTGTAGACTTCTGAATTTTCACTCATCTCTTTTTTTCAAAGTCTTCATTTCAACAGATTAGTGACATAATTCTCAATAAGGCATAAAACTAGCTTCAGATGACAGCTCAGTTCTGGTTTTTATTGTTGCATGATTTCCTCTCATAATATCTCGTAAATGCTAAATAAATAAAACTTCAAATAAACTACTTGAAAATCACTATGGCCTGTAAGAAAATACACTCCTCTCTAAGTAAATGGGATATTGACTCTGCTTATTTTTTATATAGTTGAGAGAAGTAAGATCACTATTCGCATCTCGTTTACAGGGTCTATTTGTTATCATTGGGTAATGGAATGTTCACATCAGGAGATGATGTTTGTATTCAGTGATGAAGGTTGGGTTAACTTCTGGTTGTAGAAAATAGAGCGTTGATCGAAGAGGTTTGGAGACTTCTTTATGGCACTGATTTAGATTTGTGGAATGTCTTGAACTTGCATCGCAGGTGGAGTTAGCTGATAGCTGGCAGTTAATTCACTTTTGAGGTTCCTTTGGGTTATTGGTTACTTTCTCATAATTTTGAAGCATTGATGTAAGCTTCAACCAACTATCTTGCCTTTTACACTTTGATGGATGAAAATTTCGCATTGACAATTGACTCCACTCCAAAATATCACTGGTGCTCACATCTGGTCCTAATGAAAACTGAAGTCTTTCTGAGCAAACATTCTGTTACTAATAAACTACCAGATGCATGTCAGCTCTGAGGTTAACACATTATGTCTCTTGTGATAGTAGTTAGTGTTTCTTCTCTACTACACATGCAGCTAGGTATTTTCCTGTCACTGATCATAGGGTATAAATCTTGATTCATTATGTGCCATTGCTTTGTTCTTGTTCTTTCATTTCTTCACTTTATGTCCTTTGGGACTAAATCCAGAGTTTTTGGTTTGCTTAATGGTGTTTCCCTAATTAAAGAGTCTGTTTCACCCTTTGTAACATTTGGTTTAACTTTGGTTGTTGTTATTTGCCATCTTGAATCTCTGTGCCTCAATATGACATAAAAACCAAGAATATTCCTTGCAAGGAGTCTTTCATTTATGCTCCTAATAATTTCATAAACACCTCAATAAAAGGTGATTATGAATTCATTAACAGTTGCACCAACATGAATCTGAGTTCAACACTAGCACTGGTAATCAACCCTCTGCCAACTCCGGCACTAATGAATCCTTTCGAATTCCCATTGATCAAATCGGGATATAGATATAAATAGATACATTTGTGTACTTAATAAATTTCTCAATGTTTCTTCAGTTGAAAGATATGAAGTCATTCTTAGCATCAATATCAAATGGGAAGAAATAAGTTTACCATGATACTATTGCCAAATAAGTTTTGCCTATGAGCAAGTAACTAAGAAATTATAGTTAACTATCAGTTGCCACTTTGGCAACTATAGAAATTCATGTGAGTTGAAATATACTCTAAGTTTTTTTACAACATAACAGTTCTTGAGTGAAAGATGGAAGTTTTAGGATAGTAAACCACATCAATGGTGATGTTTGCCATGTATAAGTTCTTATAGCTTAGAGTGAAAAATGAGAACTGCCACTTTCAGACTCAATGTTGTTGGCTGGATCATCTGATGGCTTGACACTTGCATTGTTAGTAGTGTCTGCTATTGAAGTTTAGTTGTTATTTTCACATCGGAGCACCAGTCAATTTTGTTGTTGAATTATGATGTTGACTTGCAGTGGTTGTTCCTTGAGGTATCCTTTCATCTACTGATGTAGTGCATTAAGTGTTAGAATCATGCTCAACCTTTTAGAATCAACCCCCTCCATTCAAATGTAAATATTAAAATTCTTTAAAATGACTGAACTCATCAAATGTTTAAATAATTCAAATGTTAAAATTATTAAAAGTGATGCAGGCAACATGTTTTGCCTCTTCTGTGCGAGTCTTCATCTAGCAACAATAGCCATTGAAAGTAGTTTATATATGACTCCCCTGGTGGCACTACCTATCACTATGGCTATACTCATTGCATAGGAGGTTCCATGCTGACAGGAGAGGTATGACATCAGTTTTACAAATGCGGAGGTTTTGCATATTTATTGCTCAGTGCCTCCCACACTATAAGTCATGGAGTACCTCAAGGGGGTGTCCTCAGCCCGATGTTACTGAACATCTTGCTATCAGGCCTACCCTCTTGACTCGAGAATAGAGTGAGTGTTTCCATCTATGCAGATGACATCTGCGTCTGATTCGCTAGCCAGGACCCCTGCTATGCTAAGCTCAAGATGAAACGAGCTGTGTCCACAGTTGTCAAGTTCTTCAACAACCTAAGCCTCACTCTTTGCTCCGATAAGACCGTGGCATGGTTCTCACAAAGAGATGCCTTCCTCCCACCTTTCCTGGCCTCGTGTTTGGGCCAGACCACATCAAGGTTGTCAAACAGCATAAGTTCCTTGGTTTGGTCCTGGACATCCAGCATCTTAAGACAGTTGCCATGGCACAGAGAAATATACTGTCTTTCCTTGCTGGTACCCACTGGGGAAGTTCCTGCAAGACCCTCCTGGTCTTGTACCAGCATTTGATCCTCTCCTGCATCAACTACAGTGGTCACCTTCTGAGCAATGACTCTGCTTCACTGCTGAGCAAGTTGGCCACTATACACACTATATCTCTGCGCCTCTGTCTTGGACTCTGCCCTAACACACAAAATGCATCTGTCATTGCAGAGGCTGATTTTTTGCAAAGTGCCAAGTGTTAAGAACATTGAGAAATTTTGTCTGCACCGCTTACTGAAGAAACATTGACGTGCCTTTCCACCTGCAATGGAAAAGAGATATACTGTGTCATCTCTCAAGGCTCCATTCCCTCCACTTGAACCATGAGCTTCTCCGGAAGTTGCAAGACAGGCCAGACTCTACTATCACTGTGTCTGCCACTAACTTCTACAACCGAATTGTCCCTGCCAGCTCCACTGCTGGCAATATGCTCTTCCCTGACTTTCCACTCTGGGGAAACAATGATCTTATGATCAATGTCACTGCCCCTTCTCTAGGTCGAAAGAGTGACTCAGATCCAGTGGCCATCAGACTTCTCTCCACCTCCTATGTCACTGCACAATATGAGAGATAGAACATCTCTCATATCGTGATCATCTCAGATCTGTGGACCGGGATAGGCTACGTGCTGCCTCTGCCATCCTCGATACGGGCATTGCCAGAGGTTTCCATCTCCTGCATCTCGTTTTCCCCACCTGTGCAGAACTTCATGCTATCCTTGAAGCTGTACTCTTCATCCTCAGCTTTGAGAGGGCAACTTTGTCATCCTCTGTGACTTGAAGTCAGCCTTGGAAGCTCTCCAGAAGTGAGACAGCAAGAGCTGCAACACCTTCCTCATCCTGAAGATTATGGAGACTTGCTTCAAGATCACTTCTGCTGGAATCATGGTTCATTTCAGTGGATCCCTTCCCATGTAAGGATACCTGGCAATGAGCTTGCTGATCACACTGCAAAGGAGGTGCTGGAGAGTCAGAGCTGTGTAACTAATTACCCTCTTTCTTTCTCAGTGACTGCAAGAGTTCTGTCTCATAACTGATGAGCCAGTATCATCTTGCCCAGTGGCAGAAGGACAGCAGCTGTTCCTCATTCAGGTACCTGGTTGACAGTTCTCTCACTGCTCTTAACCTTGGTAATCTCCACAGATCTGAGGAGACCCTCCTTCGTCGTCTCAGAGTTGGTGTCATCTACATCAACTCTATGCTTCGCACTCTCTGCAGAGCTTACAGTCAAAACTGTGCTGCTTGCAGCACACCTGAGACTATCCCACGTTCTGCTCAACTGCTCCCGCTACAATGCCAAAAGAGAAGCTTTGTTCTGGGAGCTTCATGCTATCAGAACCACAGATTACTCCTTCACCTCCCTTCTTGGTAATCATCAAAATGTGAAGCTGCAGTGAACATGCTCCTGACTGGTCACTGATTTCTTTCAGAACATTGGTCTCTTCTGCAAAGGTCTAATGTTTTCATTTTTTTCTTTCTTCTGATTAGTAGTACTCTTATTAGCTTCGAGAGATAGCTGAGAGGCAGTTACTTCTGCATCCACTATCTCGCCCTTCTGTTGTGACTGGTGTAGGGAGCCCCTTATTGGAGACTAATTTCACCAAAACTTACACCTTGAACCTTGCATATTTATTAGAATATTTCTATATAGTTTAACTGAAATTTCATGGGAAGTGCAGCTATAATAGTGTTGTTATTAGATCTTCTCTTTCTATTTCATTTTAAATTATTGGTTGTGCTGAGCTATTGTTGGGTTTTGTTTTTCTATATCTCACCTGTGCTCTGTCAACCTTTGTCTAGTGTTCAGTCGGTCTTTCCTAAGTAGCTGTTTTTTCCTTTGTAATTATATGGATGTGGGATTTTAATTTTATTTGCTTCTCCAGTAGGTCTGATTTTATCACTATCATTTATTACAAGTTGTTTTATGTTATTAGTTATTGTATAGGGCAGTGGTTTTCAAACTTTTTCGTTTCATGGCACCCATAGTGTGTAAAGAATTTTTCATGGTGCTCTAAAAAAATTTACCAACTAATATAGCCAAAGTCTAAAATAACTATCATCATATTTTCGATATTTCTGCATCTTTCCTCCTCTGCTACTGGTTTATGGTGTATCATCACTTTCATGAGACTTATTATTTTTTAATAAAAACTTTTCCATTTGTACGAAGACAAGAATTCAACTTTATATAAAAATTAATTCAAGTTAATTTTTAATTTATATTACTAACTTACTACTATTAAATAAACCTATTATTTTTATTTAATCACTTAATTTTACTTAATAGTTTAATCACAACTCCATTCAGTAGCACAACAGTAACCATAGATAAAATATATGTACGAACACTGTCAGAAAAAGAATGAGACTGCAGCTATAGTAAGGCAATGATGTGACGCCTGTTAAATGGTAGTGGTATTGAAAAAGACTATTGTTTTCTGAATTGGCATGGCGAAAGGTGTCGATCGGTGATTGGCCTTTCGGCAGACAGAAGGAGGGAAGTGAGGTCATATCTAATTTTGATGCCAAGTGTTAGGTCTGCAATAAGGGAAGAGCAGTATGTTGCATTGAAATTTTGTTATCTCCTGAAGAAAACAGCCACCGAAGCATACGAATCTATCATTGTGACCATGCATTAGTAAATTGAATTAAGATTGCCTGTGGAGTTATTAAAATTTTCGAATATCCTGTGGCGCCTCTGGGAATTAATTGCAGCGTCCACTTTGTAAACCTCTGGAAGGGTAATTTTAAGTCATATTTGGTTACTATATTTTTTGAGGTGTGGGAAATTCCCGATATAAAAGTGGAAACTGTATAGTAATAGTTTTTATTTTGGGTAGGTGTTGGTTGTGGGTTTTGTTTTAATTTATATTTTATAGACCTATGTATTCTGTTTGTGAAATTAATTGAATAACGTACTGTACTAATATTTTAGATAATGTCTATTTTTTACATTGATCAAATTTATCAGTACAATATCTGTATGCTCTTAACAGATATGTATTTGTAGCAGATTTTTTATAGTTTGGGAGATGTTTGGTGTAAATGTTGATTTTTTTTTTTGTGTATTTTTGTTACACATCTTTGTTCTTCCATTTAATTAAAATATCTAAATAAGGTAATTCTCCATTTACTTCCGCTTCAGGGGTAAATTTTATTTTCGGCATTACATTATGAAATTTATTAATTAATTCTGGCAATTGTGATACAGGATGATCCCAAAAAATTATATCATCTATGTACCAAAAGTGCAGTGATGGTTTCAAATCTGATTTTTTCAGCGCTGTATATTCAACATGCCTCATAATTACGTCGGCCATAAGCCAGAGAGTGTTGATCCCATTGGGACCCCCTCTCCTTGTACCCATGGCCTTTTAACACCCATATAGTTACTTAAGAACTTTTTCAATGTAAAGTATCCTTAAGTAGATGAATAGCTAGATAAAAGTGTGTTAAAGACGATATAATTTTTTGGGATCATCCTGTATCACAATTGCTAGAATTAATAAATACATTTAATAATGTAATGCCTACAATTATCCATGAAGTGGAAGTAAAGGGAGAATTATCTTATTTAGATATATAAATTGATTATGAATTTGTTAACCATTGCATAAGGAGCAATGAATATTTATCATCATACTAGTCTATATAATACTCCTCAGGAATGCTTTTAACTTTCACCTTAAATACAACAAAAATCGTGTATAGATTAAATATTTTTATACTCAATTATTTAATGAATCAGGAAATTTATTGAGTATACTCTTAACATATATTAACATCTTTCAAGATGATGCCTAGAAGTGGAGAAGACGCTGCTTTCAAGTGATACAGATATTTAAGTTGTATACTGCAGGTAGAATAGTTCATACCATTTAATGGAGATCTTGATCAGCAGCCAGTAACTCAGTGGTCAAAGCATCTGCTATGTTATTCAAAGGTCATGGGTTTCATATCTCACCTAGCTCAAGACAATTTTTCCTCTAAATCTGATATCAATATTAAGAGTAGTATCATACCTTTCAATTATATGTAATTAACTCATAAATCTAGAGCTGTCAGAAAAATATTTATTGTAAAAACTCTCTGCAATTATCCCATTTTTTGTTGGAATTGAAAGTACAAAATTAATCATGGTCAAATTTTTGTTCTACTGGAAAAAAATAAAGCATTCTTATGTTTCAAAGATATGCAGAAAAATTAATTTCCATTGTTGGCAGGAATAAATTTTTAAAGTCTTTGAATGTCATATTAACCATAGTAGCCTTAGCATGCTTTCTGTTAAATATTATCTAACAGCAGCTATAGAGTAAAGTGGCAGATTGACTGGGACATCATTTGGCACTCCTACAATAATTTAAAGTTAAGGCATTTTCACTAAAGAAAGATGTTATATTGTAGTCAAACATCCTAGTGTTAAATATTCTTCAACAATATTAGAGAGACAGGTGAAATAAATGTATAAGACCATACCTCACGTGGTTGAAATTGAAATTTTCTTCTGGACTATTCATTGAGTTTACATACACTGCCTGGTCAAATTATTATGAAACCACATCATGTGCAAAATACCATGAAACATGTCAATATGTGCAAAATTTCTTAATGACAAGCATTCTTTGTCTATAAAGTCCTATAAAGCTGTAAAGTCATGGAGGAAAGCAAAGTCAAGTGGCATGGGTAAAAAGGCTGATATGAATGACTTCAAAAGGAAGCTTTTCATCAAAGCAAGATGGGAAGGAGCATTCATGATGGAGGACTGGAAATCAACAGAATCATGGGGGTGTTCCAGGTGTTTGAGAGTAACAAAAGTCTTATGAAATATCTGCCATTTGTAGCATATACAGGAGGAAAAAAAAGCTTTGAAAGAATTACTGAGTTATTACTTATTGAGTATACTCATAATAAAACAGGCATTTGTTGGCATGAACTCGACAGCAAAACAGCTGGTACAGTTTCTCATCTGAAAGAGACGGCCACTGGTAGTACTTCAAAACCCATTTTAATGGGAACTATATTCAGATAATTGAAAACTTTGAAGTTTGGGAACTGTACTGTGATACAAAAGCCTTCATTTTTTTTTTAAACAACAGGCTTCAAAGACTGCAATGGTGTATGCAGTAGCAAACCTGGTCAGTGGAGAACTGGAAATGTATGGTCAGATGAATCATATTATACACTATTTTCAACAGATGGCTGTCGTATCATGTGTAGCTCCTACTTTTTAAGATGCTGGAGGCAGTGTGATGGTGTGGAAAGCATTTTCATGGCATAAGTTGAATTCTCTGGTTTAATGCAGGGTCATGTCACTTCTGAGATGTATAAAAGCATATTGAATGATTTTATATATCCTGATGAATGTTTTTATGCATTCATCATTAGGTGCTGATGATGCATCATTTTACTCGATGGATATGGCAAATTCCAGATGATGATGCACTGTTTTATTGCTCACAAATTATACATGAGTGGTTTGAGGAATGGCAACAGACTTTTATCACCTTCCTTTGCCTGCACAATCACCTGATCTTAATCCAGTCAAAAACGTGAGACAAATTGGAGCACGTTATTCAAATGCATAAACCTCAGCTCACTTCACTTCAAGATTTTCAAAACATTTTGCAGGAGGAGTGAATCAAAATCCTTCCTGCTGTATTTTGAAAGAATGTTATGTCAAGTCCTGGTTGAAGTATTAGATAGGTGTTCATAATAATTTGGCCAGTGGTGCATTTGTGTGAGCCATTAATGTTAATTCAGCAATCAAGTATCACAGGAAAAGTACCGTAGACAAGAAACACTTCAAATAATTAGTTGAAAAAAATTGGTTGTTCTGAGTGGGACACCAACCCATACATGTGGGGTCCCACTCAGAACAACCAATATTTTCCCCTAATTATTTCAAGCATTGATGTTAAATTATTTTTGTATCATTAGGACACTTGTGAATGCAAATAAAGAGATGATATTGATTCAAGGTGGGATTCAAACACATAATCTGATAAAATATCAGGTGTTCTGATTGCTGAGCTACTGTTCACCAATCAAGATTTCCTCTTTTAATGATATGAACTCATGACTGCCAGATAACATCTGGTAACTCAGCACTTGGAGCACCTGATGTGATTTCTGTGTGTACAGAATGCTGCATTTACCTGCAACTATGCTCTTATGTGTCTATTTAGTTTGATTGTTTTTTCTTTTGTGGAGCCAAATTGTTATCTTTAGCAGGATGCATTGTTCCAAAATATCTTTCAAAACTCTATTTAGTTTAATAGTTTTAAGTCAGAAATCAAGATTTTGTAGTTACCAATAAGCATTGTCTACTAAGTGTCTTACAGTGGAAGCTGCATTTATTTAATTATAAAGCAAGCAAAAGTCAAATATCACTAGTAACATTTCTGGAGAATGAACAAACGTTTTTGTTCCTTGGCAGCTTTAGATGCTAATAAAAAAAAACGATTACTGACATGTGCTTGTACATTCTCGAAAACGAACAAAAAAAATAATTAATTTATTGTACTGTGGACAATTTTAGATTATGGACTTGGGATTACGTACTATATCTTTAAATTTATTACTGGTTCATTTTCTTATTTCACAATGAATTTTTACATTTTGCATACTAATTAATAATTTATTATAGTAAAAAATCTCAAACTGTTAACTCTTCAGCAGTTTAAGTACTTATTCTTTTCTTAGAAATTGAAATATTCTTTCTATAATATGAAAATGGATTTGAATGAATTTTGTAGCTATAAGCTATGATGATAATTTTCTGGATATGGTACTGCATATAATGTTGAGTTTTTTGTGCATATTCCAGATGTCAATGGAAAAGTTATTCATCTGGTACAACGACCTCCACCGCAAGCACATCAAACTTCACATTCAGCCACTGCTTCTGGTACAACTGGTGCTGCTACTGGGACACGTACTGGTCATACTAGAGATGGAGGTAGCTTCCTCTTGGGAGCTTTTACTATTCCACAGGATATGATAGATCCAACTCATGTGCAGGTGCTCCTTATGTTTATCTTTAATTAAGTTTTATATTCTGTTTTAATTTATATACACTTTAAAAAATAAAATTTGAATTTAATATAGAACTTCAATTGACTTCATTTGTAGATTTACATAAAATTGACTTTTATGCCAAACTTTTTGATTTTTGAAGTGGTCTATGTTGAAGCTCAACAATTAGTTAGCTCCTTTGTTTTCTTATTTTCAAGGCCTTTCAATATCACTGAATTTGTGACACTGAAAGTATCTTTATGATTTTGAATTCCTTGTAGAAAATATCTTTATGATTTTGAATGCCTTGTAGCAATAAAAATAATAGGAAAGCAGAGTTTTAATATAAACTAATTTGAAATTTGAGAAATTTGTCATAATACATTGTAATAAACAAACATTACAATGTATTATACCAAATTACCACTGTAAACCACTATAAACATTTGTAAAAAAAACTACCTCTTATTAATAGTTGAGTGCTAAAAAATGAAATTGCAGTATTCCCATTGGAATGAGAATAAAAATTGCTTAACTCAAGAGCAGATTTTTTTTTTAGCTGTGTAATGAACTAAATGACCAGATCTCAGAGTAGCAAAGTTAACTCACTAGGCAACTTTTGAAGGTAAATGTTAGTTTCCTGTCAATGTCACCTAGTTTATTTTTTTAATGTACAAAGTATAAAAGACTAAAATATTTCATTTTCCACCAGTACTCTGTTAATGGAAATGTCTGTTTAAAGTGCTCACAAAGTAAGATGTTTAAATAATTATTTTCCATAAGGGTAAGTTGGGTTGGTGTTATTTTATCACTGTACCACTAAGCAGCACTTTTTTTTTCACACAGTGGACTAAGTGGCCAGGGTAAAAGGACCCCAAGTGCTCAGAGAAGTTTGGGGAAGGAGATCCACCGAACATCTGTTAGGACAGATGGAATCCTCCTGTTAAGAACACCCACTGTGTTCTTTAGCATGCACATGTTATGGCTCTTTTGCACACAAGACCATGGCTTTATGTCCTATCCAATGGAATGTGGACTTTCCAAGCCCATCGGTGTATCCTTTATCAGCTAAAACACCATCAATGGCATGCTGGGGGTTTAGCAGAGATAAATCCCAGTGCTTGCACAGGAAGGACTCTAACCTGGGAAACTACAGATTATGAGCCTGGCACACTACCAAATAAGCCAACTCGTACCCCCCACAATAGGGTAAGTGACAGTGTGGCATTGCAGTACACAAGTTACATAGAGCTTCAAATTTTTCGTGTTTAATAATTTTGTGGAGAAGTCACACTGAATAAGGCCAAATTTCATGGTGATTTCACCAGTCAAAATTATGAAAATCATACATCTTTTATTTTCTCAGATGATGCAATTTACACATCTGATGTGCACATCAATAAAATAATAATAGTGAATCCATATAACTAGTTAAAAGGTAAAAAAAAGTTGAATCAGTGTCTTTGTTTATTTCCAACCAGGGATGGATCTAAGGGGGAAGGAGCCCCCCCCCCCCCTTAAGAATGCTAGTAAGGATAATGTAGGCTTAAATTTATTGAACATTTGAATAATTTGCACATTTTTTAAGAAATTTTTTAAAGACCTAAAACATAGGAGAAATGTTATACTGCAGTGGAAATCTAGCCTTTAACCCCCCCCCCCCCCTTTTCCCCCATGGTTAATTTTTTTGGCCTGATATTTTTTCCTAGATCCAAGCTTGCTTTCAACTATTCTTCTATTACTATTCTATTTATCTAAATCAGCAATAATGAATTCTGATACAACATATATAGATAAATTATCTTCTCTTACACACACACTCTACATAAATTAGCAATGATGAATTCTTATATGACATATATATAGAGAGAGAGATAAATTACCCTCTTTCATATTTCACAATTATCTCACAGATTGCCTATTTGGAAAAAAAATTACTTTGGATTGACACAGTTCATTGAAACAGAAATATCACAGAGTGTCTGTAATAATCTGATAGTGTAAGAAATTGTTCTTTGCAGCATTAGTATTAATATTTTAAGCTGTCATCTTTTAACTTGGGTATATTGTTGAAAACAATAACAGCATCTTTCACAGAAATATTTAAACATTTTACTATTTTAGTTGATTGGGATTGAAAATTGCAAGCAAGAACCAAAATTTGAGAACATTTAAAGAAATTTTATATTCCAGTTTTAAAATTTAACTTTTCTAGTAAACATATCACTCAGTTTTGCATGAAATGTATCAAAATTTTTATCACAACCTCTTTTTATCACAACATTTGAAAACATTTTAATCTAAAAATATTTGCAAATGTGCAAATTTCACCATATTTATATACTCTGGGATTTATGCATTAAATAATTTTGTGATTCAAAACTTCAAATTTCTATCCACAGTCTGTTTCCTTACCCCCCTTCTGATTTGTTATCTTAGGCTTACTTCAGAAGTATCACCTACTATGGGCACTATTAATGCCAAGCATTCACAGCCCACAGTTCATATCTAGATAATATTCAAGCTTTTAAGCTTATCATGTAAGTTTGTTTTTTCCATGCTTCAGAGATATTTGGTCATCAGGCCAAACGAAACTTTAAAAATCAGCAGTCTGGGTATTCAGTCGGGCCAAACAAAAATTTTAAAAGTCAGCAGTCTGGCTATTCATATCTTCAAAACAAGTACAATCAGACTTGGAATTTATCAGAATTTTTTTCTGAAAACAACAAGAAAGTTCAGCTGGATGTTTTCAGCACAATGTTTTCAAGCTTTTGCAGGTATATAATATGAACATATGCTAAATAAGGTAATTTTAGCTTTAATATTGAGTTTTATGTCTTAACAATATTTTGTCCAAATTTTGTTTTTAAATATCTGCTACCTCAGTCTCAAGCACTTGTAATAGCTTCGAAAAAAATACTGAATTTTTATCAGTAAGCTAGGCAGTGTTTTACAATATGCTATCTTTCTAGTATTTCACTAAAAATTTGTATTTATAATCATTCAATTAAGACTACATTATTTTTTAAATGAACCACAACATGTAAAAAAACAGATTTTTCTACATTGAAAATTCAGTGAGAATATTTATCCTAAACATAAAACTGATATAGCACTCATCTAAAAGAGACAGTAAGATTCCACTTAAGTCATTAAATGTCTTCTTGTGATAAAGTCATTCTTTTAGGCAGGTTGTTATTGTGTGTGTGAAATACTATATGCGAAATTTCTGTAATGAGATTGCACTTTTGAATACTACCAAACATAACACTGGATTTTCCCAAATGATGCCCATACAAAAAAAAAATGGTTGACTATCACTAGGAGGAGATAACCTTACCAGAACACTGGGACATTCCCTAGTGTACTACTAGATTTGAGATAAAGTGGCCTATTAGTATTGATACATGTAATTCTACTATTGTCAGTGTTAATTTTGTCTAAAGGATTTTTACATCTCAAACCTGATATATAGTGCTCTCAATCAAAACCTGGCCACCATCTTATAATTAAATATACTAAGTGTCAGACCTCTGTGACAAGCAGCTGCTTGAGGGTTAATTTTTTTTTTTATTTAAAAAGATACATGTGTGATTTTTGAATGGGGTAAAAGATTTATGATTGTTACTAATACAGAATAAAAGATTTAAGTATGAAAGTGTTGTCCCCTTATTTCTTACAACTTGAAAATGTATAAATATATATTTCTAAGGTATTAAAAATGATTCAATATTTTTTTTGTCAAATATAGCCAAATATAATTCTTGGTCATTTTGATTATGCCAAGTTGTCTGATTGTAAAAAAAAACTAACCATCTTATTGCTGACATTTATGTGTGCCACACCTAGACCTGTGTGCAACGTGATGTAAACTTATCCTGAATGTGAATTTTCTTTTTCTGCTGTATGCTTTTCCTACCAGCCTGTAGTATTTTTACTAATTCCCTACCTCTAAAGATATTAACAACAGCTGTACAAAATATAAAGTACTTTATAAATTGGAATGCATTTCAGAATATGAAATGTAGACATTTTACCCTTCAAATTGAAATGTTTTAAATAAATTAATGTTAATGTATTATTTTTATACATCAACATTTAATTAAAAAGAATTATGTTATGTTTCTTTTTAATCCATTAATATTCTTCCTTGAAATTGTGCATTATTTGCTGTTAAAGGTGGAAAGTGTCCAGCAGCATTGATGTTTGTATCAGTCAGTTTTCACACAATATTACAAATAGTCATGCAGTCACTCATCATATAAACTGTATGGACAAATTATTATATTCACCTACCTAATAACCTATTGTTCCACTTTTTTCCCTCACAACAGTGGCCAGACGTCTTGTTGAGACGATGAGGTGTTGTCCGTGAAGTGAGGACCACCTGTCGTATAGCATTTACAGTTGCTGGTGGGCAACTGTGGATGCTCTACTACAGATCTTCCAATTGAACAGAGCAGATCTTTCCAGTTTGTCCCACAAATACTTAATGGGGTGAGGTCCAGTGATTCAAATGTGGTAAACTCACTTGAATGTTCCTGGAGCCAATTGGTTGCCACTTGGGAAGTATGCAGTGTGGCATCCTGTTGAAAGATGATGTCATGGTGCGGAAAGAGAATCATTATGAATGGGTGTAGATGGTTGGCGAGGATGTTCATGTACCTTGTGCCGGTGGCTGAGGCCCTTCCATAGTTGTGATATAGTTGAAACCATGATTTGTCAGACCAGATGACTTGTTTCCAGTCCTCTGCACTCCAGTTGTGATAGACCTCTGCAAACTGCAGCTCAATCTTTTGGTGCCTTGCAGTCAACAAGGGGACATGATGCAGAGGACATTGACTACCACATACTACTTTTTCCATGGTACAACAGATAGTCTTTGTGCATAAGCTTGTGGAACCACCCTCATTAAATTCCGATGTTATCTTGCTCCACGGTAGCTGTGTGATTCCTTAAGTCACAGCACACTTAGTAGTGGGTAAATTCAAAATTTAAGTACTTTATAGTGTCCCGCATCATTACTAGGAAGTGATGTGGGATAGTCTGTGCTCTCGTCAAGAGTCATTTGTACGATTTGTCCACAGTTCTCCCACTGATTGGAAATTTGCCATATTTTACGTAGTCTTGGTATACACATGCAACGGTCTGATGTGGAAATCCCAACGGTTCAGCAGTTGCGGTGATTAAACATCCGACCTTCCTCACACCTATCTGGCCATGGTCAAAATCTCTTACGTTGCTGCCTTTTCCCATGATTGGTTTCCAATTCGTAGAGACCTGCTCTATTTATAGGCATTGCCAGTTTCAGCGTCCCACTTGACTGGACATGATACTTCTGCTTTGCATATTGTTATTGGGGTGTATATAATTTGTCCATTTAGTGTAAAACTGCATATAAAGACACATAGTAGTGGCTCTCAAACCACTGAGCCTGTGCAAGTGTGCTGCAGCATTTTCACAAAGTCTAAAAATAAGCTAAAAAATATTAAGAAGTCTAAAATATAAATTAAATGGGCACAAATGATGTAAATACATAAAACGAATAATTTTTATTTTGAAACAATACTGTTTTGATGAAATTGTTGAATTGTAAAACATTGTACAGATTCAGCTGTGAATTGTCTAAATAATGATATGATTACAAAACTCAACAAAACTCAACAAAACTCAACAAAGAAGGAAACACATTTCACAAATGATATGATTACAAAACTCAACAAAACTCGTCAACTAGTACTATGCAGTGCACTGCCATTCTGCTAAGGGCGAATAAAAAGAAATGAAGGCGATTCGATCTATCAGTACAAGAATTTAATTACTAAAATGTGTTAACTTTGATATGCTGCAACAAAGTGAATCCAATATTACAGTTCCACTAGGAAGTGAACCCATTATTAAGTGTGCTGTGACATGATAAGGTTGAGAACCACTGAGAGAGTATTCAGTAAGAGACAATATTCAAGCTTATTTTTATATATTCTAAGACTGATATTTTGTGTGTTTCCTACATTTCAGCCTTGGATAAAAAGATGTTCTTCCAAATTTAAGAATTGATGCTTCATTGTTTAATATTTTTATCACCATCTGAAATAGGTAAACAAAGGTTTTTATGTAAATAACACACTGACCTTCACAGCTACCCTCATTGTGAGGACTCCTAAAAAGGAGAGCTGACCTATCCGCCATTTTAGTTCCATCTGATCACGTGATTTAATGTTATAGTCAATGCAGCCGCTGTGTGCGCTGCAGTTTTTTGAATCATTAGTATATGAAAAACAATTATTATTGGAAGATATTCAGCTGTGAATTGTCTAAATAACTATAAGAACAATTGCACAGTGTTTAAATTCCAGGCTGATCTAATTAAATGGAGAAAAAGTGGGTTGAAAGAATTCAACCGAGAACGTGCATTAGGCTTACAGCATTCTATAATATATACTTCTGACTATTGCTTTGATATTTTAATATTAATATATGTGATATATCGATTAGTAATATGTAGATGAATGATGACTACATTGAAATTAGTAGTCATTCATTGTTTACGATTAAATATAAATAAAATAAATACCCCCTCAAGCAGCTGTTGCCACAGAGGTCTGACAGGAGCCTGTCAGTTCGTATGCCAAAGTAGAAGGTCTGAGAGGATGGCAGGACCTTAGCAGAAAAACAACACATACAACCATGCCTTACCCGGGGCTCGAACCCAGGTACCTTAGATCAATAGCCAAGCGCGCTAACCACTCAGCTATGGGACAGCAATTAAGTTTTGTTAATATCATAAAATATGCACGTGGCAAACTTTGATCGTTACGGCCGTAACCCTCTGCTTCCCGTGCGGGCATACTGAGTTCGGCGAGTACCATAATCGCTAAATGCCAATCATTATCTGGGAATGGGAAGGCCAATTTTGGATTCATTTATACTTAGCTATACAATTAGTTGCACACATAGCAGAATGTGGTGATAGGAAAAATCTTTCATATAGAAGGAAACACATTTCACAAATGATATGATTACAAAAATCTGTAATTCATTGATTATTAAAGGTCACTGTTCAGAAATTGCTGACTTCTATACAAAGTGCCAATTTTCAGGCGAGACGAAATAAGTTCGACATGTTTTTTTTTTTAAACCATATTATTTTATAAAATACTTATTCCATCACTTTATTGCCTTAAAGAAAGCTGCGGTGAATATTATTACTTATTAGCGATTAAGTTAGATCTGGATCCATATTTTATGATATTAACAAAACTGAACTTAATCATAAACGATGAATGACTACTGATTTCAATGTAGTCATCATTCATCTACATATTACTAATCGATATATCACATATATTAACATTAAAATACCGAAGCAATAGTCAGAAGTATATATTATAGAATGCTGTAAGCCTAATGCATGTTCTTGGTCGAATTCTTTCAACCCACTTTTTTCCATGTAATTGGATCAGCCTGGAATTTTAAACACTACAATTTTTCCTATAGTTGTTTAGACAATTCACAGCTGAATATCTTCCAATAATAATTGTTTTTATATTCTAATGATTCAAAAACTGCAGTGCACACGGCAGCTGCATTGACTATAACATTGTCACATGACCAGATGGAACTAAAATGGCAGATAGGTCAACCTGGTATATTGGGACTCTACTTAAGGTGGTTCAAGACAGTTGAACATGACAATCATAAAGAAATATAGGATTATGTTCATAGATGATTAACCTACATACTGTACAGTAACGCTGCTGTAGAATAAATGTTGATTTGTGAAAAATTGTAGGACATTAATTTGAGAGACCTTCATACATAAAAGAAAAATATGCTCATAATTATTCAACTTTATGTAAAATCGGTTACATAGCCAAAATTTTATAAGTGTGTGAGGGTAAAGAATTTTGTTTATGTTTTTGTTTTGTTAATGTAAATTGCTAAACTAATTAATTGCTTTATAAATAAAAAATTTTCCACCGACGTGGACTACTGATCAATCCACTCTAGCCCCCTGGCTATGCCACTGTGTAAAATTTAAATTGTTCCATTGTTGTGTTTAATTATCTGAGGTTTGACTAATATTCAAGAGAAGATGTTTGGATTTCTTTAGCAGGGATTGACTAATAAGTAAATGGGCTTATATTCAAAGTCTGGAAATATGTAGCATTTTATAAACTGAAATTTTATGCTCATTTTGAAATAAGAATCTGCATTATAAGTTAACTCAGACACTTGCATTTCACTGCTAAAAATTTTATTCGATTTGCAATATTGTGCTGTATGTCATTTACTATGTATACTGATTGTGTACTAAATTTGTGTATTGTGCTGAGTTTCAAGCTTAACTGTCCATGTTACATTGATTCAAGCTCTCAAGCCATGCATTGTGAAAGCAGACAGCAGAAAGTATTGATCAAGACATTAAAATATTGTAACAGATTTCTTATCAAGTGTACAATGTTTTTAACATTTGCAACTATTTTTCATCAATGCTGAATGTTTTAAATGTGCTCAAACATGTGGTGTGTTGATGCTTTCATTATAACCACTGAATATTAACCCCTAAAGTGTTGAATTAATTTTGAAGTGTTTTCAACATGGAAACTAAAAGAACTGTTACCTGAAGTAAGTAGATTGCAGAAGTAGATCATGATATTTAAAGAAATCTAAATGTTAATTTTCATGATTAATTTTTAAAGGGTGATTTCGTTTTGGAAAAAAGACTTAAAACTTGCTGCATAGTTCTTTGGGAACTGTAGTTTCTTTCAGCACTTAAAGGGGTGTGGAATTGTCTGTAATGCAACAAGAAAATTTGCTGCAGATAAAAATCTAAAGAAAGGAAACAAAAGCACAAGCTCACTTCAAATGCAGAAACTTAATTTTGATGAGCATATGAAATTTCATCTTATGAATTGCCAATATATTTTTTATGAACATCTTTATCATGAATACCACTAGCATGAATATATTCTTTTAACAGTTTAGAGAAAATGTATTGCAAAAGTCTGATTGCAGACAAATGAAATTGGAATAGGATTTTTAGCTTGCGGTTAAAAAATTAGCTGTTTTTGACATTTGTCAGTATTACCCTTAACATGACTCACTGTGCGAGTACTCACAATTCAATATTTTTGTTTGAAAATATATATGAAATTCTGTTTTGGATGTATAGATACTAACCCCATTTTCCTTATCTTCGGCATATAAACTGACAGGCTCCTGTCAGACCTCTGTGGCAAGCAGCTGCTTGAGGGGGTATTTATTTATTTTATTTATCTAATATTATTAAATTTCGCCAATAAATAGGATACTGCTAAATTTTGAAAATGGAAAAAAGTAATGAATATTTTAAACATTATATTCATATTAATTATAAACATAACATTTATTCGTTCATTAAAAATGGGAAATTTAGGTAATAGTGGTAAGTCAACTAGTTTACATCGACAACTGTGATTTGCCTCCAATGTGATAGGTTAGCTTTGTCAGTAGCATACCAGGTGGGAGTCCCAACTGTAACAGCATTGAGAATTATCTGTGTTAAACTTCAGCCTGTTCTTCGTAAGAAAGGGAGCATTGAAAGACTGCTGCTTGTCAGATGAAACATTAAACTGTGGTCCCATGTGCAGAAGAGCCATACTCTGTGTATTCTAAAGATAAACTGCCTGGCCAAATTAGTATGGGCTGCATAGTACATGAAGTATGAAATGCAAATTTATGTAAAATTTCTTATTGAAGTAAGTATTCTATATCATTAATAAGTCCTGTAAAAGCCATAAAGGCATGGTGGAAAGCAAAGTGTGATATGAGTAAAAAGGCTGATCTGACTGATTTTGAAAGGAGCTCATCCTTTGAAATGAGTGATGGTCAGGAACATCCATAATGGAGGTGATGGAACTTGACAGAAAATCTCAGGACATAATATCCCAAGTGTATGGAGGGTGGCAGTGGGCTCAAAAAATATTCACCAATCATGGCAGATATCGGCATAACAAAACTGCTACAGTTTATCAACTGAGAGAGATGACTACTAGCTACTGCTAGTAGTCATCAAAACTCATTTCAACAAGAACTATGCTCAGATAATTTAAAACTGATATTTTGGAACTGTACCAAAAGACATGATGAAGTATTTGGTAGGTGTTCATAATTTGACTAGGCAGTGTAGCTTGATGGGAGACTTCCATCTGTCTCCTGATGATTTTGCAGTGAATCTACTTCTCTGTCATCTTTGAGGCCTTGGAAGTACTTGTGACATGGCCAGTTTGCCAGTTGTAATGCAAAAAAGTACTGCTGAGAGGTAAAACACCTGGGTGGTTGGGAAAATTCAACTCTTTATTTTTGAGAGAAACATCAAAAATTATTTTATTGTTGGATAGGCAATAATAAAATTTTTTCACATTTACAGAATCTTTTTGTTGTTAGAGAGTACTAAAGATGGAAAATTACAAGACTTTTTTTTTTAGATGAGCATTCCATATTCACTAGAAGCAACTAGACTCTCCAGTTTATGTGAAAATCAAATTAGGCATGAATGTCATTTTCTTTGTACTTTTAATTTATGCTTTTCAAATCTTTGCATAGTTTTAGATTTTTGTGTAATTTTCTTATGTATTTCGATAATTATAAAATGTGCTTAACTGAATTTTTTTAAATTTATTTTGATAATTTGCAAAAGTAAATCTGGCAATTAAAGGTCAGTATTTATTATGCAAATACTCTGAATTAAACTTGATGCTTATAGGGAAAATAAGTTATTGCATAGCTATAGTAAGTACTGCTTAATATGATCACTTGTAATTAGAATCAGCTGCTTAGTAGAATCAATGGTCAGAAAATAGAAAAAATCCTTATTAATGCATTATAAATTTGCTTCATACTGTGAATGGATTTTCAGTTATTAGACTCAACCACTGCTGAATTATGTTAAAGCCATAAATATTTGGAGCTGTTGTCAAGTTTGTAGGAAATTACGTTGTTCCAGTACCAGAAGGGGGGAAAAACTGTTCCTAGGATCCTTTGTGTTAAGCTATCTTGATGAATTATTTGATACTTCAGGTCAGTAGGGTGTAAGATGTAGTACCTTCTTGAATTTGGCAGTTCTGCTTCTCAGGAAATGCTAGAATTGATGCAGACTGATCCATAACTATTGCTCTCTGGATTGGGAGATTAAGTCTTGGCTTAATGCAAATATAAGTGAGCAGATTATGCTTGACATTAAAAGCTTGCCACCATTATCATCCAGCATATTGGATTAAACTGATGAATGAATCACAAGGTGTGAAAACATGTTTCAAATATTATCAAAAGGTCTGAGAACTTTAAATACTCATCTGGAATGGAGTAATAATATCGTAATAGCCATGCTCATTTAGTAACTACAGTGTTTCTAAAAATATTTTGCTTTTATATGTTTAATAGTTCTAATAATTAAAAATAAAGCATGTATTTTAGGACAAAATCTTCAGATAAAGTGGCTTTTTTGGTGTGAAATCAGTGATTAAATGATACTCTTGAAGGGTTAATGATTAACTATGAGACTTACACCAATTTACATAAGTCATTCTTAAAATATTGCTCTAAGCAAAATAGGTGACTATCTCAGTATATTAGTTGCAACATAGTGCTTTTTAGATTTTCCAAGTGTTACTTACAAGTAAGTCTCAGTATTAAAGAAAGTTCAGGAAAAATGTTATTACCAGTTTTTGAATGGAGATGAAGTTAGAGGCTGAGCACATTCAGACTAATTGACCATGATGTTAAATGCCTGCAGGACCCATTGTTGGATGTGACAGCAATGCTGTAGTGAATTGCATTTGTTGAGAATAAGTCCTTCATTATTGGTAAATCAACTCCATGTTGGATGGAATTTGATAATCACTTCACTGGTATGGATCTTGAAATCACTGTCACGTATGTAGTATAGTGGTTAGATCTTGACTAAGTACTTTAAATGTCAATAGCATATCTATCCAAAAATCTCCACAGAAATAAAACTTCATTATAAAAACATTAGCATTTCTTAGCCAAATACATTTAAAGTGATAAAAAAATTTAATCATCAGATTGTAAACTTAGCTACTGCAACATGTTTCGTCATCCTAATGATGACTTCTTCAATTATCACTATATACCATAATTGTCACCTATTTTGCCTAGAGTAATATTTTAAGAATGACTTAGGTAAATTGATGTTGAACTCTTTTGTTCTAACTCTAATAAATTTGTCTATTAATCATTGTTTATCATGCATCACTGTGTTATTCACTTTTATTGCATGTAATCTTAAAAGCCTTTCAGACCTTTCACATATTCTATACGTGACAAAGAGTCATTCATTCTATAGATGATTGTCTTAGTAATTCATTGTAATTTGAAAAGGAAATATTATTTTTGAATTTCCTTTGTAAGACAATGAATCTATTTTAAGAATAGCTTATATATTAAAGTCTTGAAAGTTGTTTGTTGTACAAATGCTGAGTTCTTTTAAATGTAATATATTTTTAAAAATATTTATTGTATTCCTACAGTTTCAATTATACAGCAAGTAACTTTTATGGTTAGCCAAAATGTAGTTTAAATTTCATTGTGCTGGATATTTTTTAAAATTAATTAAAAAAACTTGATTGTCATTTTTTAGTAGCAGCACTTGACTTGCATCGACATGCCAGTTTTGTTTTGGCATAAATTAGTGCCCATTTATATGTTGTTTAAAAAAGATATTGTAGTCAAATAACTATCAGTAAAAATATCACACTTTATCAATTAGTAAACACATTTAAGCTTTTCAAATTGGTTGGAAAGAAAGTTAGATTTCATTCACTTTAATAAAGGGGGAAAAAAATACATAGACATTTCAGCTGACAGTTTAATACATTTTAACCTTTTCTTTGAAACAGTTAAAGAAATAACACTCCTGTTACTTTTATTAATTAAAAGGCTTCTACATGACATACATGCATGTTGTGCACTGTGTACATTTTTAGTACAGCATTAGTAAATATTAAGTTTACGTTTTTTTTGACAGCAAATTGTTCAAGATGTAGTATCAGGCATGGGTGAAATTGGGAGAAATGCAACAGTAATGTCCAGAACATCAGTAAGTGAAAGGTTTATAATTTCTTGCTGATAAAAATACTGTTTTTGTTTAGGGTAGGATAAAGTGATGTACATTGCTGTAATTTTTTTTATCCGCCCAAAGTATTTGCATTGTCCCTAATGTATAAATGAAAAATATGCTGTTAAAAATTTGTGAAATTATGTTAATTGTTTAAAATCGGTTCTAATTTCCTTATCTAAGACATAACAGTATTTTTTTTTCAAATATTAACACACATGCCAGCAATAAGATGGTAAACGTTTTTTCATCAGAAAGATGCAACTGATTTTTTAACATGAATTTCTAACTTTTTCCTTGTAAAAATTCAGATGTTTCCTTGCACATGTGAAAGAAAGAATAGAATTATTGAAACACTTTCAGGATTATTTGCTGCACTATAAAGTTTAAGCTTTTTCTTCTGTTGTAATTTTTTAATGTGTGTAGCAAAATGACCTTAAATACTTTAATATATTGAATATTTTTTGTTAAATTTGTGTTGCAACAGGAAATTTGCATTAAATTATATGGAGGAACTAGATTTCATAATTTTTATGAATAAAAATATTAAAAGTGAAAATCATATTTAATAGTGCAATAGAATATGAAATGTATAGAAGTAGTTGTAATAATACATTTGACTGTTAGAATTCTTGTGGATATCACAATGTATTTAGGGAAATTCAGTTGTGGATACTTAATATAACATCTAATCCAATAAAAAAAAATAAATAAATACCCCCTCAAGCAGCTGCTTGCCACAGAGGTCTGACAGGAGCCTGTCAGTTTATATGCCACAGTAGAAGATCTGAGAGGATGGCAGGACGTCAGCAGAAAACAACACGAATATCCATGCCTTACCCGGGGCTCGAACCCAGGTCCCGTAGATCAGTAGCCAAGCGCGCTAACCACTCGGCCACGGGACGGCAACTATAGTGTTAATCATTGTATACAACTCATAATTTCAATCATAGTGTACAACTCGAATAGATGGTTGTAAAATCCACAAAAAGTAAGTGATCTGTCAAGAAATTCTGTACTGTTGAATCAAAGACATATACTATTTAAAAAAGTATTCAGTTTTTGTGTGTGATCTGAAATATCTTCTACGAATTATTTCTGATCAATTCTCCTTTCCATTTAAATATGAATCTAGATCCATATTTACTGCAAACCCAGAAATTAACATAAATGCACTAAACATTTCCAAAGGATTTATTTGGATGAAAAATCTATTTACTCTATTCAAAAATGATACTTTTATTAAGAAGTCTGGTTGGCAAACTGACAAGAAATTTGGCCTTTTAATGATTCAAAATTATTAAATTTTGTATTGGAGAAAATTAGTTTTGGGCATTTTAAATGAGTCTTAACCCTTCCATTGTTCATGTCTTGTATACAAGTTGATAGAATCAGAAATGAGAGACTGATGATGCCCGTATCAGTTTTTAGTACAACACATGAAATTTCAATTAAAAAAGAAATTGCCATTTGAAAATGTCCTTATATTTTACAAAAAACAACAACAACAACAACAACAACAACAACAAAGTACTTACTTAGTTTAATATTTAATTTATAAGCTTTAAATTTTAATTTCTGTAGTGTTATTTTATTTCTGTAAATTATCGATCTTTTGGACAGTTCATCTATTAATAGATTGCTATTGATCTTTTGGAATTATGGTATATCAGATGGCCGGCTTACAAGTTGTTGTGGATATTTTAACATCACATTAAGTTATATATGTTTAATTTTTATTTTATTATTTCTTAGTCTTCCAGTAAAAAATTTCATCTTGCGTCATTTTTTGAAAATGAGGTCTTGGATACAAAAGCAAATAGGACTTCCTTGACACGGTAATCATTTCTCATGTGGGAGGGCAATTTTGGTAAGTATTTTTTACCCTGCCCCCAACATAAAGGGCATTCTACTCTCCCTCCCCCTTTGGCAAAAATTATATATATATATGTGTTCTAAATTATGATTTTTTAAAGTTTACATTGAATGGTTTTTAACCCCCCCCCCCCCCCCCCTCCTCATTAGTTTGGCTGTGCCACTCTGATGACATAGATGATTTTTTTTTTCTTTGGTACACTATTTAGCATTTAGCCAAGATCCCTGAAATTCAACACCCAAAGAAAAAAATTAACAATGTTTAGTAGAAAAGCAGCCAATAAAGTGTTCCCATTTCATAAACAAGACTCAAGACCACCCAGCTCAAGACAGATTTTCCTCCACACTGATCTTCATTCTGTTACATAAAACAGCTTGATAGTGTATACATACTCAGTAAATCAATGATGAGTTGTGAATTCATTTGTCACATTGTGTAACACTGGCCCGTGTTTTAAAATATACCACACTGAAAAGAATCGTTAAAGGAAATGGAAATCATGTTTCAGGTGTAAATATTATAGTATTTGGAAAGAAATTTCCTTCAATTAATATATAATTTAGCTATTTTTATTCCATCAGGTTTTCCAAAAATGAAAAATGGTGGAAATATTATAGTATTTGGAAAGAAATTTCCTTCAATTAATATATAATTTAGCTATTTTTATTCCATCAGGTTTTCCAAAAATGAAAAATAATCAACTATATCACAATAAAACAGCTTATTAAAATCAATATGTTTGTAAATTTGTTTCATTTTTTTATTTTCAGAAAATTTGAGGATTAAATTCTGTTTAAATTGGTATATAGTATGACCTATTTCTCTTGATAGGTATTTTTTTTATTTCTGCAGTTGACTTGTTTATATGGCTCATCACAATTGGTGAAAAGCCTGGATTTTCTCAAAGTATTGTACTGAGAAAAAAAAATGCATAACGAGAATAATTTTCTTGTTTAAAGTAAAAGTTTTTTAATTAAGAAAAAGCTTTTATTCATGTGCATTACAATCATTTATGTCTTACTTTTTTGAAATGAATTTTTATTTTCATTGCCAGATGAATTTTTTTTTTTACTAAATGACTAGAAAAAGCCCCATTAAAATAAAACTAGTCGTCCTTTTTGTTAAATATTTTATTTTCAGAAAATCCAAAATTAAATGCTGATTAATTTAGCATGTAACATGCCATAATTCATTTCATTAGTTATATGGGAAAAAAGTTCTAAAATTAATTAATTTGGCTGAGCGTAGTGGAAAAAATACCTTGGCCTCTGGATGTTTTTCAACCAGTTTTTCAGGCTGGGCCCTGGAAGGGTTAACACTTTTTAATCTATATATTAAATTTGTGTGCATTAAAAATGTTAGCTTTTACGAGAGTTACATTTCTAAATCTGTAGTTTCCTTATGCAACACGGAATGGAAATAGCTTAATGCTCAAACTGGCATAATATTACTTTAAATAAATGAAGCAATATATGTCAGATGGTACCAGAGAAATTCAGTGAAAATTACAAGTGTCTTGAATATACTCATTAGTTGGATATAGTATAGCGGAATCGTGTCATGCAGAATTTTCAATGTTGTGACTGTAGGAATCTTGGATATGATTGAATGCTGACATTTGGAGAGTTATTGGAGTTGTTAACAGCTAAGATGTTATGAGCAGTCCATGTTATTGCAATTGATGTCAATGCAACTGTTCTTCTGTAAAATTGGCCGTAAAATCTAAAATTGAAAAAGACAATATAAGCTAATCTTTTTAATGATCTGCTCATGCTAGAGATCTAAAATCTTGGTAACAGATTGTAATGGTCAAGAGGTTTCATTGACAGCAGTGGTTTGCTCCATATTAATAATAACATTTTTAGGAAATGAAGTAAAAATTATTTTTTTAATTGGATAGGTACTAATGAAATATTACTATTTGCATTTTCTGAATCACCCATTAGTTTGAATTTTTATCATTAGAGAAGGTTAAAATGGTAAAATAATGAACTTCATTCTCTTTTAAAACAAATGTTTCATATTCAGCAAGGGCAATTGGTTATTCTTCTAGTTGTTTGTAAGGACAACAATCATATCTATCAAAGATGATTTTTTTTTATCAATCAATCAATTTATTTCCAGGTAAAATAATGTCTAGAAACACTTTTACATTTACATTTAATAGTTGGAAATAAACTACCCACACTTACCTGTGGATAAGAAAATATATATATTGTGTAAAAAGCACAAAAGTGTTTTCTGAGGTGCTATTACTGCATTGAGTAATCTATATACAATATAAACATAATAGAAAAACCTGGAAAGGATCTGTTATATCTCTGTATTATAAGTGGGGGGGGGGGATAAAAATGCCTTATTATTTAAATGACATTGAATTAGGGTTTCTGACTATACTCCACTTGAGCACCTTGAAGATTTAAACACCACAAACTAAAATGTCCTCTTTTTATCAGAGACAGAATCATATATGAAAAAAAAATTGGATAACTAACAAACATTCAACTATTTAAGAGATAAATAAAAAGTTCTTGTTGTGGGTGGTATAAATATTAAAATGTTATGATTTGCATTTTTTTTCCCTTTCCAATAGTTCGAATTTTTGCTATTAGAGGGAATGAAATTTGGAAAATGACCAAAGCTTTCTTTGTAAAATAAGCATTTCATATTCACTGGTGGCAACTGAATTTTTAGTTAAAATCAAACTAAACAGAACAATAAGTTTAAATTTTTTTATTCCTGAATTACACTGCTTGACATTGAAATTACCCCACATAGCATGAAGGGTTGGATTTGCATGCCATCGGTTATGTGAGTGTAGGACAGTGATATACCATTGTTGGACATTGTCAGTGGCAATGATCTCAAATAGGTACTTACCCTTCCAGTATCCAGCCTGAAAAACTGGTTTTCATTCAGAGGCCAAGCTATTTACTCCCTATGCTCAGACGAAAAAAAAATCAATTTAGAACTTTTTTGCCAAAAAACTAATGAAATTAATTTGGCATGTTATATGCCAAATAATAATCAGCATTTAATTCTGGATTTTCTGAAAATAACATTAGAACCTCCTCTCTACTTGACCTTTTAATATAACAATAGAGGCCTCCTCTGTACTTGACGTTTTAAGAATTTTTAAAGAGTTATCGTGTGATATTAAATTTTATCAATGAGTTATATCCCAGATTAAAGCTCATAAACCTACAATGTCATGCATGACCTCAAATCATGCACACTTCTTTCTCTCCCCATGAAATGGGTGTTTATATTTACAAGTCAAGTCAAAGTGTTTAAAGATAGATATTTTTAATGACAAAGAAAATAATATAAATTTCTAAATGTAAAAAAAAAATTAAAAGTATTGGTGGTGGCAGAAAGGAGATATTACCTTTGTTCTAGGTGACTTCAATGCCAAAGTTGGTACTGACACTGATCTTTGGGGAGGGGTGATAGGCCATTTTGGTATTAGTAGCTGCAATGGCAATGGGCAATGTCTCCTACAGGTAAGTAAACTCAATGGTTTCAGGATAACTAACACTTATTACAAACACCGCGACATACATAAGTACACATGGGTTTCACCTGATTTGCTGCATAAGAATATGATTGATTAGATATTAACAGCAAATGGGCTAGTTCTGTTAGGAATACCAGGGCATATAGGGGAGCTGAAATTGGATCTGACCATTACCTTGTTAAAAGTGTCTTGCAACTTAAACTTAAAAAGTGTTGTGCTAAAGTTAAAAAATTTACCTTTAATACTGAAGCTCTGAAAGACCCAGTTATAGCTAAAGCTCACCATGATAGGTTACTTAGTCATTATGACAGTCATGGTATGCTTACTACTGAAGTTGAGGAAGAATGGGATCATTTTAAACAGGCTTTTTTGGACACTAACAGTACTCTTTTAGGAAAAAAGGAGCGGAGGCAGAATTATTTAAGTGATAATGCACTTGAGCTTATTTCAGAAAGAAGGAACTGCAGGAATGTCCTTAATCAGTACCCTACTAGTCCTAATAGAAAGGGTTACAGAAAGCTTAATAAACGTGTAAAGGATCAGTTAGCTACTGATGAGAATCTTTGGCTTGATGGCCTGGCTGGCAAAGCTGAGGAAGTAGTTAGGCAGCACAACAGCAGAGAGTTGTACCAGATAGTTAATATTTTATGTGGTAGAAAATGGATAAACAAGGGAAGGTTATAGACGGGGAGGATTCTGTCATGGCTAGGTGGGCTGAGCATTTCAGTGATGTTCTAAACAATGTGGTTAATTCTATTCCCATTGTTTGCAATGATGATAGATGCATTGGTGGCTTTAATGTTGGCCCTATAACATAATCTGAAGTTATTTTGGCTGTTTCTAAACTTAAACTTCATAAATCCCCAGGGGTAGATAAAATTACTGCGGAAATGCTTAGAGCTGGGAATGTTTCAGTTACCACTTGGATGACTGAAATTTTGAATATCTTTTATTCCTAAAGATTTTACCAGAGCTATTATTATCCCTATTTTCAAAAAAGGTGATCGCAGTTCTTGTGATAACTATAGGGGTAAATGGTAGCTAGGTAGTCACTGGAAGCAGAGCTATGCACCAATCCCCTGTGATGATGCATAGAACTGGCCAGGCCTAGCACCTAATGTCCGACCCCGCCTTCTCGTGGTGCGGACCGTTAGTAACTTTCAAAAGAGATACTCTCTTGTGGAAGTGAACGGAAGGGGAGAGCTGCCAGATTAATGTGGCCTACTGATCTGGACAACTATGGCTACTTTTCTTTTTTTTTCTACCCTGCTGAGGAGTGGTCAACCACACAGGGTCCTGGTGCTGACCATATAAACCCACTGGACTGGACAGATATATGGCTCTGAGCTTGATTATGGATCCTGATTTTGCTGCACTGGTGGGCTTCTGTGGAGGGAAAATCTTCTGCTGTGTTTTCTGTTTGTTTGTGGGTTGACAGCCTCAAGTGAATAGATTCACAGGATATGTTTATCAGCTGGTGGATAATCTTGAGCAGAAGTCATCGCAGGCACCTGAACTCTTGGCTTCTATTGGCATCGTCAAATTCTACATTGGAGGAAGTCTTCCAGTGTAGATGGCTTCAGCCTTTAGTAGTGGGGGAACGGGTCTTTGCCCCATGTCTGCGATTAGGGGGCTGTTTGATATTGTCGGCATTCCCTCTCTCAATAAACATAGTTTCTTTAAACATCCCACTAACCATTTTCTCTCCATAGGTAGTTGGAATGTGAGGACTCTGCACAGAGCTTTTTCTCTTGATGTCCTCACACAAGAATTCCACCGTTATAATTTAGATATTCTCGGCTTGCAAGAGACCAGATGGACAGATAAAGGTCAGATTCTTAAAAATAATCTTAAATTTCTCTTTTCAGGGAGGGACGACAATAAGCATCACCAAGGCGTGGGTCTGCTTCTCAGCAGACACGCTAGCGATGCTCTTCTAGAATACGAGTGTATTAATGAACGGTTTCTTACAGCAAAATTTCAGACAAGCGTTAAAGACTTGAATGTTATCTGCTGTTATGCCCCCACTGAGGATGCCGATGAGGATGAGAAGGATAGGTTTTATGAACAACTTCAGGATATTTTGAATTCTGTCAAGAAAGGAGATATTACCATTGTTCTTGGTGACTTCAATGCCAAAGTTGGTACTGACTCTGACCTTTGGGGAGGAGTAATAGGCCCTTTTGGTATTGGTAGCTGCAATGGCAATGGGCAACGTCTCCTACAGGTAAGTAAACTCAATGGATTCAGAATAACTAACACTTATTACAAACACCGCGACATACATAAGTACACATGGGTTTCACCTGATGGGCTGCATAAGAATATGATTGATTACATATTAATTAACAGCAAATGGGCTAGTTCTGTTAGGAATACCAGGGCATATAGGGGAGCTGAAATTGGATCTGACCATTACCTTGTTAAAAGTGTCTTGCAACTTAAACTTAAAAAGTGTTGTGCTAGGGTTAAAAAATTTACTTTTAATACTGAAGCTCTGAAAGATCCGGTTATAGCCAAAGCTTACCATGATAGGTTACTTAGTCATTATGACAGTCATGGTTTGCTTACTACTGAAGTTGAGGAAGAATGGGATCATTTTAAAAGGCTTTTTTGGACACTAACAGTACTCTTTTAGGAAAAAAGGAGCAGAAGAGGCAAAATTATCTGAGTGATAAGGCACTTGAGCTTATTTCGGAAAGAAAGAACTGCAGGAATGCCCTTAATCAATACCCTACTAGTCCTAATAGAAAGCATTACAGAGACCTTAATAAACTTGTAAAGGATCAGTTAGCTGCTGATAAGAATCTTTGGTTTGGTAGTTTGGCTGACAAAGCCGAGGAAGCAGTTAGACAGCACAACAGCAGAGAGCTGTACCAGATAGTTAATGTTTTGTGTGGTAGAAAACGGACAGGCATACAAGGATTGAAGGATAAACAAGGTAAGGTTATAGAAGGGGAGGATTCTGTCATGGCTAGGTGGGCTGAGCATTTCAGTGATGTTCTAAACAATGTAGTTAGTTCTACTCCCATTGTTTGCAATGATGATAGATGCATTGGTGGCTTTAATGTTGGCCCTATAACACAATCTGAAGTTATTTTGGCTGTTTCTAAACTTAAACTTCATAAATCCCCAGGGGTAGATGAAATTACTACGGAAATGCTTAGAGCTGGGAATGTTTCGGTTACCACTTGGATGACTGAAATTCTGAATATCTTTTATGATAAAGGCATGGTTCCTAAGGATTTTACCAGAGCTATTGTTATCCCTATTTTCAAAAAAGGTGATCGCAGTTCTTGTGATAACTATAGGGGTATCAGCCTACTCTCTGTTCCAGGTAAAGTTCTTTCCATGATTGTGCTTAATAGAATTAAGAAACTGGTTGACAGTCAATTGCGTGATGAGCAATGTGGATTCAGAAGTGGTAGGGGATGTGTGGATCAGATATTTTCACTTAGGCAGATTCTTGAGAAATGTTTAGAGTTTCAGAAACCTTTGGTTGCTAGCTTTGTTGATTTCAAAAAGGCTTTCGACTCTGTTGATCGTCATAATTTGTGGTTGATTGTGAGATCATATGGTATACCAGACAAGTTAGTTAACATTTTGAAAGCTCTCTATAATAACACTGAGTCGTGTGTGAGAGTTGGTAAGGCTTGTAGCAATTGGTTTAGCATTACTTCTGGTGTTCGACAAGAGTGCATTTTGTATCCTTTTCTCTTTAGCTTGGTTATTGATTATGTTATGCGAAATTCACTTCAAGGGAAAGATTTTGGCCTTAAATGGGCTGGAGATACGAAAATTTCTGATTTAGATTATGCTGATGATTTAGCCCTTTTGGCAAATGATGTTGATGAGATGAACTCTTTCATTCGAGCTGTTGATGAGACTGGTAGTAGAGTAGGTTTGGTTATAAACAGAGAGAAAACTAAAGTGATGAAAATTGGTCAGGCAGGCTGTGATTCAGTTAATCTGAATGGTTGCAGTCTTGAGCAGGTGTCACAGTTTAATTATCTTGGGAGCTATGTAACAGATAATGGTGATGTGCGGCATGAGATTAACAGACGAATAGGGATTGCTGCCGGGACTTTTAAGAACCTATGGAGAGTGTGGAGAAATAGGCGTATACACCTAAAGACTAAAATTAGACTGTATAATAGTTTGGTTCTTTCTAGGGTTAGTTATGGTAGTGAAACTTGGACACTTTATAAACAAGATAACAGGAAACTAGATGCTTTTGATTCCAGATGCTTACGCAGTATCTTGGGCATTAGGTGGTTCAACTTTGTAACTAATGATGAGATTAGGCAAAGGAGTTTGCAACCTCCTTTAAGCAGCATATTGTGGAGAGAGAGACTCCGTTGGTTTGGCCATGTTGCCCGTATGAATAATTATAGATTGGCGAATAGGGTTATGAACAGTGTGCCTAAAGGCCTCAGAAATAAGGGGAGACCTAGGATGTGGTGGGCAGACAATGTCAAACAGGACCTTGTTAGAATTGGTGTGCAGTGGCCAGATGCAGTAGATGTAGCTCAGGATAGACTTGCTTGGAGAACTAAATTGAACGGTCTGGTTGGACCTCCGTAGCCCATGGCTGCTTGAGGAGGATGATGATGATGATCAGCCTACTCTCTGTTCCAGGTAAAGTTCTTTCCATGATTGTGCTTAATAGAATTAAGAATCTGGTTGACAGGCAATTGCGTGATGAGCAATGTGGATTCAGAAGTGGTAGGGGATGTGTGGATCAGATATTTTCACTTAGGCAGATTCTTGAGAAATGTTTAGAGTTTCAGAAACCTTTGGTTGCTAGCTTTGTTGATTTCAGAAAAGCTTTCAACTCTGTTGATCGACATAATTTGTGGTTGATTGTGAGACCACATGGTATACCAGACAAGTTAGTTAACATAATGAAAACTCTCTATAATAACACTGAGTTGTGTGTGAGAGTTGGTAAGGTTTGTAGCAATTGGTTTAGCATTACTTCTGGTGTTCAACAAGGGTGCATTTTGTCTCCTTTTCTCTTTAGTTTGGTTATTGATTACGTTATGCGAAATTCATTGCAAGGGAAAGATTTTGGCCTTAAATGGTCAGGAAATACTAAAATTTCTGATTTAGATTATGCTGATGATTTATCCCTTTTGGCAAATGATGTTGATGAGATGAACTCTTTCTTTCAAGCTGTTGATGAGACTGGTAGTAGAGTAGATTTGGTTATAAACAGTGAGAAAACTAAAGTGATGAAAATTGGTCAGGCCGGTTGTGATTCAGTTCATCTGAATGGTTGCAGTCTTGAGCAGGTGTCACAGCTTAATTACCTTGGGAGCTATGTAACAGATACTGGTGATATGCGGCATGAAATTAACAGATGAATAGGAGTTGCTGTCGGGACTTTTAAGAATCTATGGAGAGTGTGGAGAAATAGATGTATACACCTAAAGACTAAAATTAGACTGTATAGTAGTTTGGTTCTTTCTAGGATTAGTTATGGTAGTGAAACTTGGATGCTGTGTAAACAAGATAACAGGAAACTAGATGCTTTTGATTCTAGATGCTTACGTAGTATCTTGGTTATTAGGTGGTTTAACTTTGTAACTAATGATGAGGTTAGGCAAAGGAGTCTGCAACCTCCTTTAAGCAGCATATTGTGCAGAGAGAGACTCCGTTGGTTTGGCCATGTTGCCCGTATGAATAATTATAGATTGGCGAATAGGGTTATGAACAGTGTGCCTAAAGGCCTCAGAAAAAAGGGGAGACCTAGGATGCAGTGGGCAGACAATGTCAAACAGGACCTTGTTAAAATTGGTGTGCAGTGGCCAGATGCAGCAGATGTAGCTCAGGACAGATATGCTTGGAGAATTAAACTGCACGGTCTGGTTGGACCTCCATAGCCCATGGCTGCTTGAGGAAGAGGATGATGTGATGAAGTGGTGCAGTCAGTCACTGAATTCGTAAATCATATAACAGGAAGATAGGGTGTCCATAATTTGTGTTGGGTTAAGCCCCCTGTTTTCCATTGAAGTGAATACGAATTCCGTGACTGATTGCACCATTGGTATGCTTTAAAGTTGTTCTTCACTTTTTAGAGCAGATATAGAAAGGTAGGTTTTTCTTTTTTAATTTATTTAGATATTAATTTAGAGGGACTGCTGGATATGTTGAAGACATCATTGTATCAAAACTTGCATTCCCAATTTAATCCACAACCAAACTGTGTTTAATGTATACTTTTTACGAACCTTATTTTTTCCCCCATCAAACATAAATCAGTAATTATCTTGATTCGTGACTTTTTATGCAGTTTAATTAATCTATAAATATTAGGAACAGCAAATTAATCACATGATTATTATTATTGTTACTTCATTGTTTTTTCATATTATGCAAAATTTGATACTCATAAACTTCTTTTGGGTGGGAGTGACTCAGTTTGTAGTGTGCCAGACTCGAAATCTGCAGTTCCAGATGGACCTTGAGATTTATCTCCACAAAATTCCCCACCCTACCCTCGGTCAGTAGGGGACACCGATGGGGTTGGAATGGCCGTTGTCTGTCAGATGTCAGCATATTCTTTAATGTGCACAGATTATGGCTCTCCTGCACACAGGCGCACATTAAACCATGGTTCTGTGTGCAAGAGAGCCATACACTCTGCATGTTAAAGAACACGCTGGATGGCCTTGGTGGGAGGCTACCATCTGTCTCTCAACAGTATTCCAGTGGGTCCCCTCCCTTCCCCCAACCTTCTCTGAGTCATCAGAATCCTTGTAACCTGGCCATTGAGCCCATTTTGTGCACAAAAGTACTGCTCAGAAGTAAACCCAACCCATAAACTTCTTTAAATTGAATGCCAGTTTCGAAATCCCATGTAAATATTAATATTCATCTATATTTGCTCAGTGAGCAGATGAACCTGCTTCTGGAGCCAGATCCAGTCTACAGGATATAAGTTGCATTTATTGATAAAATTTATAAGATACATATGTTTCCTGTTAACTCATAAATAACACCTGCACAAAACAGCCCCCTTCCCAGCCAAAAATGCATTATTATTTTCCGTTTTTACCATATATATGGTTAAAAACTGATGGTATAACATCTTTTCTCATGCAGTGTATATCAGATTTCTTTGTAAATAATGTCACTGACGAGAAAATTGTTAAAATTATTGTTTTCAGAATTAGAACGTGTAAACATGTACTAGACATTAATAGTAACATACCTTACACTGAATAAAAGCCACATTCTATTGCTATTTCAACACATTTAGATACTTTGTGCCTCCTTAAATAAAATATCGAATTGTGTAGGAAACTTTTATTTCATTAAACAAATAAAATGCACACAACACATTTTATTTAATCTGCTTTCCACTAGGAAAAGCTAGCAGGGTCAGCATTGAGATTTATCTTCACAAAAATCCTTGCCCTGCCCACAGTCAGTAGGGGACACCGATGGGCTTGGAAAGGCTGCCATCCATCAGATGGGACTTTAAGCTGTGGTCCCGTGTGCAGGAGAGCCATACCCTGTGCACATTAAAGAACACACTGGATGGCCTTGATGGGAGGCTACCATCTGTCTCGCAACAGATGTTTCAGTGGGTCCCCTTCCCCAACCTTCTCTGAGCCTTCAGGGTCCTTGTGACCTGGCCATTTAGCCCATGGTGTGTAAAAAAGTGCTGCTCAAAGGTAAAACAACCCAACTAGGAAAAGAGTAGTAGAAAATTCACTTTTTGTAAAGTTGAACATTGCAGATTATATTTCTAGTCTGCTGGACTTTCCCATTTTTAACTATCCATTATATTCCATTTTTAAACTAAATTTTTGATCAAACCATCTTATGATGGTTTGACAAATGAAAACAAATGAAATTGATTTTGTAGTTTTCATCACATGCTGAAGCAGATAACAATTATGCTTCTCAGAATCCATTTCATGAATTCTATCTGCACAAAATATTGCCTAAAAGAGATATACTTACTAATGCAATTGAGCTAGTAGAATTTTTCCATACTATTCAAAATGTACAACAAATGGAGATTCAACCATTAATTGAGGGACAAGGCATTGGCCAGTCAGTAACATGGTAGGCTTGTGATCTGCAGTTCTCAGTTTCTAGTCTCACTTGGGCCAGCCTTGAGATTTATCTCTGCTAAGTTCCCACCCTGCTCTCTGCCAGAAAGGGAACATTGGTAGGCTTGGCAAGCCATCAGATGGGATGTTAAGCCATGGACTCATGTGAAGGAGAGCCATACCCTGTGCACATTAAAGAGCACTCTGGATAGCCTTAATTGGGAGGCTACCATCTGTCTGCAAACAGCTGTGCAGTGTGTCTCCTTCCCCAACCTTCTCTGAGCCCTTGGAGTCCTTGTGATCTGGCCATTTAGTCCATTCTGGGCAAAAAGGTGCCATTTACAGGTAAAAGAAACCCAAACTGAAGCCATTAATCAAATGCCAGGCTCATGTTTGGTGTACTATCAGAACATTATATTGCAAGATTATAATTATTTTATATATTTGTTATCTGTTGCTAATCTTTAGAATAAATATTTTCCTTGCCAGAGGAATAATTTCCTTATAGTAGGGCAGTATTTATTATATTCATGTATAGTTTCTTGGTAAAGTGTGTATTCCATATATGTATACATCTTAAAATTGTCATTTCTAAGTTGAGTACCTTTTCATAATAGTATATATATTTATATTTTTCTCTTTTAAGGATGATGGCTCTTCAGTAGATGTTCACATCAATTTAGGTCAGGTTCCACTTCAGACTGAAGCACAGCTGAGAATCAACGTGGTCCAGACTACATTAGCTAATGCCACTCGTCTTTTGGAATCCTTAGAGGTACTAGTTACTTGTTTGTACTGGTAGCTTTTCTGCAGTTAACAAAACATGAAATCCTATTATATTTTTCTAGATCCTAAATTCACCTGCCTATAGGGGTTTGTTAAATAATATTCTACACCCTCTCAGATATATTTACACATTTTAGATTTGAATTAGCAGGAGGCTAAGACAGGCTGCAGTACCAAAGTGATTCTTACCAGCTACGTTATCAACTTAATTATCTTAAACATATTTCTTGGATCCATTAGCATAAAATATGTGTAAGGTCAGGAAATAATAATCTCAAAAATACTAGGTCATGAAATAACTATCTCAAAAGATAAATTTTTAATATATTTTCACTTCTGCCACCAAAAACAACATAGAGGCTAATTTCAAAACTGTGTACAGAATTCTGTGTCACAGTCTTTCTGTTAGCCTCAATACAGACCCACAACCTTCTGATAGCAGGTTAGTGCTCTTTCAGATATACATCTCAGATGCATTTGAAGTGACTAATATTAAATTTCTCACCTATTGACATTAAACTAATGTGTTTGTTGTGAACATTACATCTTTTCATGTGACTCGTGTCAGCCTGCCAATCAGTGCATGCAATATAGGATTTCTGTTAGCCAGCTCTCTGCAATGGCCACTGTTAGCTGAAAACTTCATTAGCAATCTATAACTCTATAGGTTAAAGTAACTAACATTTCATCAGGAGGTTGTTAGTATTCCACTGGCTAATAATAAAGTCTGTTACACATTTAAAAATTAGCAGTTTTTTGGCAGTGTTTAACATGTTAAAATTTACAAATTAATAAAGTATGTATATAATATGCATTGTGTTGTGAATGTACATAATGTGTGTACATCTAAACCAGTGATTCCCAACCTTTTCTGGACCATCGCCCCCTTTAGAAGAGAACAAAAATTTCAACCCCCCCCCCCCTAGTCCATAATAGTTAATTTTACATGAAATATTAAAATATTGTTGCATATTATCTGTACCTAATTTATCTGTTTATTTATCTATTAAAAATCATAAAGCAGAAATTAATAAAACGACAACCAAATGCACAATAAAATTGTTTATTAAAATTTTAAAAATAAACACAGAATCAATAAGAAATAAAAAATAATGAGCTAAACACAAAATTAATAATAAATAAAAAATTAATGAGATGGTTGAGGCTGGTGGAGTGTTAACAATTTGTTAATGTCGGGTTCCAATTTCGTTAACATCAATCGCAGATCGCCATGTTCATTGATGTGTAGTCTATTCCTCTTTGACAGTAAATTAGCTACTTTACTGAATCCACGTTCAGCCATATAGGACGAAGGAAATGCGATTAAAAACTTCTGTACTATTGCCCACAATCCAGGGTAGAGAACTGGTATTGATTTTTAAAGCCAGAACTCTTGGTATCCATGTTTGAATTCATTAGTCGTGAGTTCTAAGAGTTCCTCTTCCAAATATGATGATTCTTCAGTATCTGTGTTTGTGAAAGGATCTAAAACCCAACTCGGTATATTCATGTTTAAAATATCTTGGAAACGCTCCGTAAAATCAACATGAAGAACTTCCAAGTGTTGGCAGTAAGTAAGTAAATCTTCCGGTTTTGCAGAGACTGCTGATAATGTGGGAAAGTGGTTGTATTCACCTCTAACTAGATTTCGTTTGAATAGAAGAAGTTTTCCTGCAAAAGCAGCTATGATGTTTTTTGTTTTAATTAAATTCAACACATCACCTTGCAATTGTAAATTAACTTGATTAAATATTTTAAACAGGTCTGTCAAATAAGCGATGTCATTTTTTGACGTAATCAGGTTTTCGCGCAATTTTTCTTCTCTGTCTTCAAGGAAGTCCAGTACTGAGTCAAATAGATTGAAAAAACGATTCAGACAAATACATTTAGAGAGCCAACGTACTTCTGTGTGCAGCAGCAAGCGATTGTAATCTTCATCATTTTCATTACAAAGCTTACCAAATAATCGGTCATTCAATGAATTGCTTCTAATCTTGTTGATTGCTTTAACAACGTAATGGAGCAACTTATGCAGACGTTCATTCAAATTTTTTGCAACCAAATGCTGACGATGAATAATACAATGTACAGCGAGTACATTTGGTACTGCTTGTTTCAAATGCGCTATGAAACCCTTATGACGCCCTGTCATTGCTGGAGCACTATCAGTAGCAGCAGACAAAATATTGCAAATAGGAATTTCTTTCTCTTGAAAAAACTTTTGCATCGTATTAAATATAGATTCTCCCTTTGTATCAGATTTCAGATTTTTAGCAAATAATAACTCTTCATGAATTTTTTTCTTCTTTTATAAATCGTACGTATGATAAGAGTAGAGCTTCGTTATTTGGTAGAATTGATGCATCGAGTTGAATGGAAAATTTGCAAGTCTTTAAGTAATCACATAATGATATTTCAACGTCTTTTGCCATTTCATCTATTCTTCTTTGCACTGAATTTTACTGAGAGGAATTTTTTGATGATATCTGATGGTGTCTTATGATGAAGAACAGTTTTTAATATCTCTTTGACTGCCGGCAAAATTAATTCCTCGCCAATTGTGTGTGGTTTTTCTGCTTTTGCAATTAACAATGAACGTTATATAAGGCTCGTAGTCCATCATCATCTTGTTTAGAAGACGACGCAAAAGGTTTGACGTAGTGGGCTTTTTTAAATATTGCTTTTCCAGTTCTTGAAAATAGGATAAATCTTTGTTCTTCTTATCAGCACGCATTTTATTTAAATGCACTTGTAGCCTAGAATGTTTCATAGCTTCGTTTGAAAAAACTTTTCGGCAAATTAAACACATAGGTAATGATTGGTTTGTAGGAGAGTACGTAAATTCATATTTCAAATACTCAGTACTGTACTGCCGGCATTACTTTTTAGATGTAGATTCAGACATTTTCAAATACAAATTAACTTCTCAACAGATTTATAGATAGTTATAAAAATAATGTTTATAATGACTTCTAACACTTATCACTCACCACTATTTATCACGGCGAAACACATAAAAATAATAAAACATTCCTAGAGCTATCGCTTTTATAGATTTGATTTTGTGCACACATTAACTTGTATGTTTGCGATGCCGGCGCACTTGCTCCGTAAACAAGTCATTTCAAACTCCCATTTTCTTGTCGAAACATGTTAAATTGCATGAACCGCGTGTTTGCCTACCAACTTGCAAGGACTTGTCACCGTCAATCTATTCTAAACTAAAACAAATTAGGTATAGGTATACCTAATGCTAATTTAAAAATGCTTATTAATGCGATAACAATAAGATAATTTACATAGCTAGATAAAATATTTATTCATGAAAACAGGTGTTTTCAAAGTATTTTATTATATTAAAAAAATTATAAAAAAATATTAAATATAATAAATTTATTATTATTATATTATTATTGCATCAAGGTTGATTTGCCTATCAGGACGGACACACATGTCCAACATAATAAGCCTGATATAGTAGTGCATGTTAAGGTATTGAATGAGATTACAATTATTGAAGTAGGAATAACATCTCAGGATAACCTGCAGACAGTAGAGGTTGAAAAGGAGAGGAAGTATGATCTGCTGGCTAATGAGTTGAGCCTAATTCACAAGTGTAATGTTAATATTATACCTTATGTTCTGATATGGGGTGGTATTGTAACTACGTACCATAAAGCATACTCAAAGCGACTTGGAGTGGGAAAACATATTGAAGCTTATATCCAATCTGTGATCTTGAAGAGAACTGTTGAGAGCATCTCAGTCGACTTCAGACGTACCAGTACGCTAGTAGGCGGTAGCAGGGAACTTATTGTCCAAGCTGCAGTTGAAAAGCTGTACATGACGGATGAGGTAGTAGATGACCAGAATCACCAGGAAGACACCACAGAATAGAAGAGATAAAAAGGTTGTCACAGAAAATTCCATTAAATTTATTTATTTATTTGACCGCCCCTCTTGACTGCCTCAACGCCCCCATTTGCTTCTGGATCCGCTACCGCCCCCATGGAAGGCTCCAGTGCTCACTGGGGGGCGGTATCGCCTCCGTTGGGAATCTATGATCTAAACCATCTAGTAATCTGCTTGACACTGAGGATAAATTGCTGCAACTTGGTTTCTGCTTATGGTGAGAAAATAGATACCAAATGTCTTGGAAAGGCCTTCTTCTGTTGGATGAAACCTAAGCTGTGGCTCATTTTGCAGCAGTGATACCCTGTGCACATTAATGAACATGCTGGATTGTCATGACAGAAAGTTTCCATCTGTCTCCTAACAGCAATCCAATGGATCCCTTTCCCCAACTTTCTTTTTGAAGTCCTTGTGACCTGGTCATTTAACACATTGTATGCATAAAAGTGTTTCCCAGAGGTAAAATAACCTACTCAAATCTGATAGTTGTTGTGTCACTATGAGCCAATATGATACTACTATGGCAGCTATTTACCTTATAGTTACTGAAAGGATTAATAGAATTAATTTTTTAGTTTTCAATTTATCCTATTCTTTCAGTAATTATAAAGTTAATGGAAGTGTGCCCTGTACCATCGAATGAGTGTTAAGCTCTTATTTTTTGTCAGTTCTCAATACTCAATGTTTTTGTTTAATAATAAGGAACAAAGAATCATCTTTTAGAGATTATGTAACACTACCAAGTTCAAAAGGTTTGTGATTTAGAAAATATTTGGGAACCACTTTAGTTAGATTGCCCTTTAATCCTTTCAGTATTGATTTTAAATGTTCTTTCTTGTTTGTTTGACTTTTTTTTTAAATCAAAGGTTCTGTAAAAAAAAACTTATAATTGAACTTGCTTTTGGTTTGTCTGACTCCTTTTAAGCTTCCAAGAATAGCTGGGGTCAAATAGTTGAATTAAGGAAATTTCTGATGAAAAAGGAGAGCTAATGGAATAATATTTGAACAGTTACAGTTCAGAACATGAGCTCAAATAATAGCTATTAGCTAAATAAGAAGGAATTTGAAATGAAACACAAAAGACATTGAGAATTTTGTTTTAAAATAGCTTTAGATATTCACAGCATTAAAATGTTTTAATGAAGTATTACCAAATTATAAATGCAGTAACTGTTCCTTATATTATTGTATTATTCCTTTATAAGGGTGGAAGCAATGGTAATGGAAGTACTACAGAGTCACCAATGGCTACAGATAATGAGGGAGAAACTGAAGTACGGAATGGTTCACAAGATGGAAATCAAGAAAGCACTGTAACCAACACCAGTATTCCTACCACAAATGCACCTGAAAATCCTTCTGTTGGAGTTCAGTTTCTTACAAATGCAAGGAGTACTTCAGCTTCTAATGGAACTTCAACAGATCAGCAGGTATAGCATCATAAATTATATAAATACAAATGTTTTATTAATATTGTGAAATCTTAGTTGAGAAAATTAGAACAATGTGCAACTGACTACTGGTTTTTTTCCTTAAATTTATTTGTTATGGCAGAGAGAAAAAAGTATAAATGTGCATGATTAACACATTGCCCCTTGCTCTCTTTAAAAAAAAATGTTGTAATTACCATATCAAATATTTCCAGTATAAGTAAAATGAAAGTTATTTTCAAAATGGGGACATTGGCAATAAATTGAAAGATACCAATATAATTTGAAATTTGTATAAAAATATAACTAAATACTGCTTTGTTACCAAATTTATGTTTTCACATAGTATCAGGTATTCATAAAATAATTCTACAACAAATAATCATTTTCCTTGTAAAATAAGCATGTAATATTTCACCCTTTGGCTTATATTGATTTCTTTTAGACATGCAAGGAAATGAAGCCTATTCAACACAAGTGTCTCTCAGACATTCAATAGTTGCAGTCATTACTTCAGATATGATCTCTGTCAATAAATTGCCTGAGGTGTTGGAATACCGTTCCGCAGATGATAGATGAGCCATTGAAGGGGGCTTACAAGTATTGCTTTTTCAAATCAGATACCCCCAAGGCTTTATTAAAAATCAGTAATATCGTCAATTCTTGTTCTATTACTTTGAATTTTCATTGTTAGAGTGATAAAAGTATAAATAGGTCCAATAGTGCCCTTTAACAGTGGAAAAAAAAATGGAAAACGCTGAAACTTGAAATGAATATTGTGAACAGTTTTAGAAATTTGAAATTTTGATGATGAGTGTGATGGTCAAAAGGCTTACCTTGAGAGCATGATTTGCTCCTTTGATGAGAGGAAGGGTTCAATCTTTTTTTTAAAGAGGTAATGAAAAATTCTTTTCATGTGTAATAGGTATTAATAAAATATTACCATTTGCATTTTCCTAAACATTAGTTCAAATTTTCATGGTTAGAAGGTGTAAAGGTGGGGAAAAAAACTTTGTCTCTTTGAAAATGAGCATCTCATATTTGCTGCAGGGTGATATATTTATTTTCTAGTTAAAATGTGCTTTTATAGACAGTTGAAAATTTTTGTAAATAATATAAAATAATTTTATAGACAGAAAAAAAAAAGGCCAGTGGTAATACATTAGATGTATAGTTTTTACTTGGTGATTTTGTTGCAAAAGCTTCCAAAACCTGATTAATGCTGTCATCAGAACTGTCAGTGACAGGGCAGCCAGACCTAAGATCACCTTCAACATTTTTCCTTCCATGCAAAAATGTCTGTACCTCTCAGAAATGTAAGTACATGTTACAGCTTCATAACCTTGTTGAAACAGATTACTTGTGTCTGTGGCACTTTTCCCAGCTTAAAGCAAAATTGAATATTCACTTGGTTTGAAGACCAAATGAGAACAGTGCTGCATATGTTGTGACAGTAATGAACTTGTTAAAATTTGCATAGACATCGGAATTTGGGTCTGCTTTATGTGTAGTATACCCAAACAAAACTATTTATGAAACTCCCAAGAAAAGACAAAATCAGTTCTACAGCCTTTGAGATATACACAGTCGTATCAGAATAATATGACCACCCACAGAATCACAGTGTACCCATCCAGGTGCATCACAGAGTGTACATGACACGGTCGACCACATGGAGATATAAGTGGCTGGCCAGGACAGATGAGCCATAGTGTGTAACGTGAGCACAATGGGCAGAGGTATTGATTTGATGGACGTTCAAAAAGGAATGATCATCGGCTACTGCGCCAAGGGTGGAAGCATCTTGGAAACAGTAGACTCCATGGGCTGTTTGCAAGATGCTGTAGTAAGGGTGTACCAAGAATGGGTCGCTAGCACACTGAGTACCTCCAGACATCATAGCTGTGGAGCCCCAAAGGCCATCGACTCCAGAGGAGAACGTCGCCTCCGTCGACTGGTAAAGGGTAATCGATGTGCAGCATTGCAGCAATTGACTACTCAAATGAATTCTGGGGCATCCAGGTATGTGTCCCAGATAACAGTAGAGTGAACCCTGTTACGCATGGGTCTCTGGAGACGACACTGCGTAAAGGCACCCATGTTAACCACGGTCCATTGGCAACGATGCCTGCAGTTCGCACGGGAATACCATCATTGCACAGTGGAAGAGTGGAAAAAGGTTGCCTTCTCCGATGAATCAAAGTTTCTACTCCACAGAAGTGATGGGCGGTGGCAGATACAGCATCAGAACACACGAGAACCAACACCCAGACATGCATGTTGGTCAAGTACAGGCCAGCGTTGGCAATGTGGCAAAAAAACATCCCCCAGACATGTTTTCCTGGTATGACCTAGGACCACTGGTACCACTGGATGGGTCCCTGAATGCCAATGGCTACTTGTCCATCCCCCCCCCCCCCCCCCCCCCCCCGTCAAGGACGGCTTACGTTGCCTCTGAGAAGTTGGGCTCGGATCGCTGGCACTCTGGAGTTCATGATATCTTGTGGCCCCCAGTGGAGGGGGCCTGTTGAGGGCTGGCGGACTGCCTTAAGGGAGGGCTGGTCCAGTTAGCTTATTGACTTGTCCCCAGCAAAGCTGGGGGTTGCAGCCCCGGTTGAGGGACCGTTCTAAGGGCCCCGAACAGGACTTGGAGTACCCTGTCTTCTGTGGGCTCATTGGGGAGTACTGCGGACTGAGTTGTGCACCTCTTTGTACACTCGTCTGTGGGCTATTCGATGTGGTCTCGATGATACCGAGGTCAGAAGATTGTTCACTGGGGGGCTTCGGCCCATTCACAATGGAGAGGTAGAAGTTGGAGGCTCGCGACCGGGAGTAGCTACCCTGGTTGACGAACTTATCGATGGAACAGCCAGACTAAGAGTCCCACGGAATTAGTTTTAGCCATTATAGCTTTTGCAGTGGAGGAACTTGGGTTCCTCTGCGAAGTGGGGTTCGGGTGCTGTGGTCACGTAAACCCCGGTAGGCTAACGGCTTTGTTGGGGTCGTTGGAGGGCCGCTGACTGGCTTGGGTGGGCCTGGTCAAGTGTTCCCCGATGCGACCTCGACGTGGTTAAGGCCGAGATGGTGAGCTGGCTGCGGTTGCTCGGCTCAATGGAGAGGATGAAGTTGAAGGTCATGCTGAAAGGCTTGGTCACCCAATTAGGTGTGGCTTTTCGATGGAAGTGCCTAAGAGCCTCTGCTGCGGAGAACTCAAAAAGTTAGGACTTCTACATTTGTTTTTGGCTTAAAATTCTAAAGATACCATCTGATTTATTTGGCAGATATTTGGACAAAATCCAGTGAGTGATGGGCATATTCCTAGGCATTACTCAAAATCTTAAAAGATCCCACGCTCACTGCACCTCAATGATTATTTCTACAGGCAGGCTATAAAATCCCAAGCAGTGCTTTTCTCTTCACAAAAGGTCTTCTCCCACTGTAGGCAGGTACAATGTAAGTCGAGCTTAACTGACAGGAACCTGGTTAGTCGATGGGTATTTCAATGGCAACTCCCATATGGTGATATGCAGTCCTCGTACTGCAGTGCACCGGGATTGTCACACATTATTATTACATTGTCCATCCTCGCTGACCACATGCATTCCTTCATGTTGAACATTTACCCTGGTGGTGATGGTGTCTACCAACAGGATAGTGTGCCCTGCCATGTCGCTAAGGTGGTGTGTGACTGGTTCCAGGAACACGGCAGCGATGTCTCCATTCTCCCTTGTCTGGCCAAATCACCTGACCTCAATCCCATAGAGCACTTGTAGGACCATTTGAATCAACAGGTTCAGCATGTGGACCCACAACCACATTATCTCTGGAACCTCCGTGCTCTGCTGGAGTCCGAATGGGCACATGTGCATCTGGCAACCTTCCAGGGCCTCATTGCGTCCATGCCACGCCGTCTCACTGCTATCATCCGGGCCAAGGGTGGTTATTCCCATTATTAGGTAGATGGTCATATTATTCTGATACGACTGTGTACTTTTCATGTCGTAATGCAGTTCTTGCAGTATTATATTAAATGATTTATTTATTGAATGTTTATATTAAAACAAGTTTTTATGTAAACTATTTTTCAATGGATTTTAGTATTTTGAGTTTTTTCATTTAACTATGTTTGGTAAATTACTTTAGGTTGTAGTTGTCACTTATTCTGAACATTCATTTTTATGTTGACAAAGATGAAAGTAGTGTTTTACTAACAGTTAGTTAACAAGAAGATTTTTCTTATTGTTTCAGCCACAAATTAATCCTCCAAATTCTGGAATTAGTAGTACTCCAACAAATTCAAGATTTGGAGAAGGCTTAGCTCAAGCTGCACGTGCTGCAGTAGCTGCTGCAGTTGCCGCAGCAGCTGGTGCAGCAGCAGCAGCAGCAAGAGCAGCAACTGCTTCTGCTGTATTTCCTTCTGTTACCATGACAACAAGAAGCATTACAGCTCCAGGTAATTATGTGTAAAAGCAAACAAAATGTATAAATAAATAAATAAATATCAATTTAATAGTTCTTTGGATGATTCCATTAATCCAGTCAGTGAATCTCAGGTGGTATTACATAAGGTTCAAGTCCTGTCTCAGCATTGGATACTTTCAGTTTGTGTTCTACCATACATTTTAATTTTACCACTTCATTTTCAGTCTTACTGACAACTACAATTGTCTTACTGTTGCATCAGATTTCAAATGCCTTCCATTGTAGATGTGAATTGTAGTTGGTTTATTTTCTTGATACTGATTATCACTCTTTTGACTTCAACTATCATACAGCATCAATTAAGTCTTATTTCAAGTAGTCAGTAAAGATTTTTAAATCTTCCAGAGTTGACTGCATATTTTCATTATTTACCAAGAACTGAGAAAATGAGAATCACATAAATCTAAATCTATTCTTTCATAAGCAAATCTATAAAGCATTTGCAGGATCTATAAAGTTCTATGTCCATTCTTCAATTAGAAGATCCAAAAATTCATGCAAAAATTGACATTGACAATAGGAGAAATTGAAATTGCTATTCTTATCAAAAATTTGGACCTCATCACAGAAGATAATATTAGGGATGAAATGCTTTTGACATCAGTCTGTGGAGTGATTTCATAAAAATTGAAATTTACTGCAGCTAATCTTAGAAGTATACTAATTAGCTTCTGACATCTCACCTTTCCATGTCCAGCTTGAAAACTTGAATCTGAAAATTTGCCCCATTACAGAATTATATTAAATTTCCTATTTCCTTTTCTGCAGAAATTTTTAATTTTCATTATTTGTGTTCTTTCAGTAATTTACTGCTTTGTTTTAATACATTCAAGAATTTGTTTATGAAATATATGAAGGCTTAACTTCATATGTTAAGCCTTTGTTGTTGAAGCATTCAGTCATGTCTTCATGTCATGCACAGACTATGTTGTACCAAAAGGTTTTTTCAATATTTGAATGAATATCAACTTTCTTGCTATCCTTGATTGAGAAGAACATCTTCTGTTATCATTTATTCTCTAAAGTTAAATTGAATATTTGAGTAGTACTTATTTGTGTTTTCAATTATTAACAATATTTTCAAAAACTTGGAGAATCACAAGATAATAAATATAGCAACCTGTAGTTTTTATGCATCATTTTTGTTCACCCCCTTAAAAACAGGAATAGCTATTGAATTTTTAGAATTTATGGAAATGTCCCACTTCGTAACAACTGTTAAAAAGTTGTTGTAGCAATCCAACTTTTATTTTTGAGTTAGATATTTATGCAATAGCATGTTTGAATCATTGATAGGTTTGGGTTATTTCTTAGAAATATTTTTGTAACCTTTTATTTTGTTCCCAAAAAAGCTATCTGACAAGGGAGTTGTCTAAAGGAAGTCAAAATTACTGAGTGTTTTGGATTATAAGATATTCTGATTGTTAACACAATGCTATGCTGCCAAATATTTGGAACCAGTGTGTTAATAATATGTTTAAACTATGCATAAAATTCATTAAAATATTATTAGTTGTTATTTATCAGTTTTTAAAAATATCTCTTAAATTTTCAAGGTTTTCTTCTGGTAATTCTACCTTGTGTTTTATACTTTAAATTTATCAAGAATTAATAGCTAATAATAGTTTAAGTGTAAAATTGTGGTTATAAATATTTTAAGTGCAAAATTGCATGGATTTTTAAAAAAAAAGTCATTATATAGATAACAGAATTTATTTTGTCACTGTGAAGTGGTTAAAGTTCTGACTATAATTACATAAATGTTTTTTCTTGTTTGGATTAGGTATGATGTCTTCCAGACAGCCTTCTTCTCAAAGTAGCACCCAAGATGACTCATTAAGTTCTCAAGCAAATGAAATCTCTTCTAGTGAACAACCTGAGGGGCAGAACACAGCTGCTGCCGCTGCAAATTTCACTACAACTTCTGCACCTCCACCAAATGGAAGGACAACTCGACGGGAAGTTGTGTAAGATAAAATATTGCAGATAATAAATATTGTTGATTCTCTAAATGAAATAAAATTCTTTTCAGGAATAAGAAGTTGTAAGACTTTTTCAGTGAAAATACACTGCTGTTCATAATTTTAGGAAGTTGAACAAAAATGCAAGTATCAAGAAATCATTTTTAGAATTTAATGAAAGTTTCAGAGGATATTGAATATTACATATATTAATATTTACATTTAAAATAAAGAATATGTTGGAATACTTGTCCAATTATAAAAATAAATTTCTAATCAAAATATATCAAATTCCCGAATTATGAAAAATTGTAGATCACTACAGATATTTAAAGTGTTATTTAGTAAGGAGTATGATCACCCTTAGCATCAATACAGCTTGCCCAACGAGCTCTTGTGCTTCTAATAAGGTTCCTCAGCTCTTGAAGTGTTCTTGGAGGAGGTTGATGACTTGCAACTCATATATGTTCAATGGGATTTAGGTCTTCCATTATCTGATCTCTATGGGACAATCTTTATCATCCATAAAAAGAAATTCTGACCCAGTTTGTCCTCTGAAAAGTCTGACATAAGTCTCTAGGATCTTGACATTATCTTAGGGCAGTTCGAGTCCCTCCTGAGAAAACATGCAGATTCAGTGCTTCCCCAGATCAACAAACCACTTCCACAAAATAGAGTGGGTTATGTTATGACTCCCTGATGGGACAATCTCCAGATGTAATCACGTTGTGAAACACTACTTAATGCTTTATTGTGATTAATCCAAAAAGAGAACTTGTTCCCATTGGTCCATTTGAGGTGCTGAATGCTCCATTCCATTCATGCCCTCCAATGAGCTGAGGTTAGTGGTATATACTCTACAGGTCTTCTAGCATATAACTCTCTTTCATGTTGTAGCTGAAAGTGCCAATGCAAGTTGCCATGCTGATGTTCTATTGTGCCTTGAGGTTAGGGACAGAAAATGATCATCTCAAACTGTTGTTCTCTGGGCCTACCTTGGCTCATTCTTCTAGAGCAGGTTCCAGTATCTTGAAAACATCTGCATTCTGGAAATTACACTTTCCTACACCTTCATGAATCTGGAACCACTCTATGTGGCTGTCCTGCTTCCATCTGTCCGATGCCTCTTAACCTCTGACTGTCATCCAAACAGTTCCTCCTTTGCATTTTAATAAAACTAATTCAAAATACTCAATAATGCCGTTCTTAATTTCAAATGAGATATTTGCAGTTTTGTCAACTTCCTTAAATTATGAACAACAATGTATTTGGCAAAGATGTAACCATAACTTAAAATAAAAATTGAAAGAGCACAAAAAATTAATAAAAGATAAACATACTAACTGAGCAAAGGCATTCATATTGGACACTTTAAGAAATTGAAAGCGTCTGTGGCTGCTGAAAGCAGCGTTGTTTACTCAGGCTGTACATCTGCTTTTAATTAAGCTGCTTCCTATTCCCTCCATACCTCTTCAAGCTTGAACATATGTTCCTAGAACTGAAAGTTTTGCAGAGATGCAACTGAAAGAATATTGTTTTATGAACTGTTAATGTATGAAACTTATTTTAATAGTAATAATAGGAAACTTAAATCCAAAGAAGAAATGTAGAGGTAAAAACTATTTATTTGGTGAACAATGTGTGTATTTCCTTGAATCATAAAGAAAAACTTTTCATTGATTATTTTTTTTCCATTCCTAATAATCCATTTAACAGAGAAATTGTTATGGCAACAATTTGAAAATATTTCATTCTGAAACACTTGTATTACCTAAATAATATCTATTGCAGTTTACCAAAAGGACTAGGCTGATTTAATTGAGATTATTTAACAAATTTTATCAATCGGATAAATAAATCAACAGTTAATTTTTTTGCTTCAAAATGATTCATTGTTTTTCTGATTAAAATTTTTTGGATATGCTTTAAATAGCAGTTGGTTTGGCAGCATAGGCATGACTATGACCTTTGTTTTTACTGAGTCAAGAATGTTTGGAAACTTTTGATAGATATCGTGTTTCACAGCTGTGAAGTTGGTGATACTTCAGCTGGTATATTACTGTTTGCTATTGTTAATCAGGGATTGTTTCTTGCAACAGTCTGCTTTACAGTACCTTTGATAATGGTTGGGTGATATTTTATGATTTATGAAAACTAATAGATATTTTTACGTGATTCTATCCACATATTAAAAACAAGGACTTGTCCTATACAGCAAGATATCCAAGCTTTTTTCATAATCCCTGTAGTCTTGTTGCAAACTTTTACAGTATGTAATTTTAATCTCATCTGGGTAAAAAATAAAAACTAATTGCTATTTTTGTAGTATTTTATGATGTTTAATCAATGAATTTTTTTTTTAAACCTGGCAATACTTTTATTTCAGGCAACCAAGTGTCACATTACTTGTAAATTTGTTGGAAGAAGTTGTACGTGTGAATAATAGATTGCAGCCACACCTTCAGAGATGTATTCAGTTGCTGAGGTCTGAAACAGTTATGGACAATAATGTAAGTAATGAATAGAAATATATACACTACAATAAGTGTATTTACTTGAAAAATCGTTATGTATAGTTATGACTATCCACTTTTTTTTAGGATATATCATATTTTTGGATAAGAATAAGTATATATAAAAAAATATGCTACTAGCAGCAGAGGTCTGACAAGAGTGTCAGTTCATACTCCATAGTAGAAGTTCTGTGAGGGTGGCAGGATCTCAGCAGAAAAACAGCTCAAACACGGGTCCATTTGATCAGTAGCCAAGCAATCTAACCACTTGCCAATAAGACAGCTTATTGGATAAGAATATAACCTACTAAATTTAAAAAAAATACTTTATTAGAGTACTATCTCATGTCATCATATTTTGTGGCCAAGAAATCTTTATATTGTCAGCGATGGCTGTAATTTCTATGACAGTTTAGCAGTATGATGGTGCATATTTCTACCAAGAGTCTTAACTTCAATATCCCTGCCCTCAGTCAGTTAGGGAACACCAGTGGGTTTGGAAAGACCATCGGATGGAACATTAAGCCATGGCCCATGTGCAGGAGAGCCATACCCTGCACATTAAAGGACATGTTGGATAGCCTTGACAGGAGGTCACCAGCTGTCCAGTGTGTCCTCCCAACCTTCTCCAGGTCTTTAGGGTCCTTGTGACCTGGCCATTTAGCCCATTGTGTGCAAAAAATGTCTCTAAGGTAGAACAACTGAACTAATTCCAATAGTCTGGTTTCAGAGTACTAAAACTTCAATGGGCTGGTTTCAAAGTAAATCCAAAATAGGACATAATTATCATGAAAAGATTTCTTCTACCAATTTAAATTTTAACCACAGAAGTATTTTCCATCAAATATGCCAATATTTGACAGGAAATGCTTCTGTGTTAAAAAATTTAAATTTTGAAGTGAAATCAGAAAAGACAGTAACTATTTGTTTAGTGATTAGCAATAGATATATATATTTGAATTTCATTTACAAGCTCATTTAAATTCTATAAACACTAGTATGGGTAAGATTCCTATTAAGTTTTTTTCATAGGGACTGTACTGTACTGCAAAACGGCATTACAGATCATATGAAATGCTGGTCTAGACACCAGAGTTTGCTGAATATATGGGAAAGCTAAGTGATTTCATTTGTCTAACTGCTCAGTCAGAAAATCTGCCTTACATCACACATATTGTCAGCTCACAGAATAATAATGGTCTTCTATTTGGTGTATCATTTTCTGTTTATTTCCCTCACCATATACTTTAGAAATGCCTTTTTGAGATAAATTCAAATCTGTATATGTTGTCTGTGTGTTTCTTGCACCATGGAAAACAAACTGTTTACCAGCCTGCTGTTATTGTGGTGCCTAAGAAACTGTCAACCATTGTCTACAGTATAATGAAATTTCTGATGCTTTTTAGGTGCCATCATAACATTATGTGGCAGTAGACCTTTATATTACATCTTTCATTTCTGGAGATTTTTTAGTTACCATCCAATAGACTTGGCCTGGTGTGATAATGAATTTTTTTTTCCCATTTTCTTTCCTCAAATATTATTTTTTTAAACAGATATATTTAAATGTATATTCCTTAAATTTGTTTTATCTCAGTACTATTTGAAGAAAGAAATTTTTCATAAAAACTGAAAATTCTTCAGTAAAATCATGATAAACATTAATAGCCATTCATTAATGAAAGATGATCTCTGAAAAAAAAAATATAAGAAAAAAAAAACACAGCTTTAGCACAGACAGTAATAGAAAATAATTTAGCAGTAAATAATATAACCATTAATAGTTTAGCAGTAATTAATATAACCATTAATAAACCATTAATAGCACCCCCTACCAAATTTCAGCTACAATATGCAGAATCTATAATGATTAACCTCCATAAGCTCTGCAACATGGAGATACCACCCCTGCCAGCAACATGGAATCTCCTGTTGCACAAGCAAACACACACACTGGCTGCCTGAGCACCAGAGAATATCATTAGGGAGACTTCCCATATAAGCACTTAACATCGCATCATAAGGAGCCTGGTGAAACCGCGGGTAGGAGGGAATGGCGAGAGGAGATGTGCAAGAGGAGATGTATTGAATAATGTTTTTCGAACTATTTAGGGCATTAAAAGTTTTTTAATACCTTATGCAGTTGGGTTTTAGTAGTTTTAATTCTTGAGGATGTGCTTAATACTGTCAACTTGCTCATTGAGTAAACGTCCAAGAACATAACAGCACGAATAATGAATGGCCAAGAAAAGTCAGTGCAACTCAGTAAAGAAGGTTTTGAAGAAAACCCATGACTTCGACGTTCTGTAAGTAAACCAGGACTGGCTAATCATAGCTAAGAAGATGAATATCGTCAACATTTAGCACACTGAAAAAGTAGAGCCCAAGGACAAACAAGCCCTCCAAATCTGCTGTTGAGTGTGCCAGCAGGTATACAAGTTCAAAGGACTGGTAAATATTCTTTTTTTTCTTCTTCTATTCTTTACACCCTTTACATGAAAAAGGCATGTGTACAAGAAACTGTACAAAATATCAGTACAAGAAAAATTAAGTGTTGAAGCAATAAGCAGATTCCACTAGGTGATAATTTATGTTCTAGTTTTCCACATGAGCCCTTTTAAGCTCTCCTCAAGACTTTTAATTTTGTAAATACAGCTAATATTGTGTATATTAAATTATATAATTCTAGCTGTGAGTCTATTTAATTGTAAAATACCTATGATAAGGTATTAGGTAGGTATAATAATTTGGCCAGGCAGTGTATGTTGTGTAAAATGGAAGTAGCTCATTTGGACATTTATGTTATACTCTAAAATGCTGTTTAATTTCAAAAGTTGTCTAGCAAAACTGACCAGTAGCAAATCAAAGAAGTAAATGCCCATGGACAATGTGAGAAAGGGTACTTAAGTAGATTACTCCAATAGCATACTGGAGGTGTTTCCTCATCTTTTTTTCTACCCATCTACTGGATTTTGGTGGGTAATGTAATATATTGCAGACTGGTCTTTTAAAAGCTTAGCTGCTGTCAAAAAGTTAAATTGAACATCCCTGTGCAAACTAAATTGCTCAACTAAAATTTTAAACTGTGACCAACCACTGTGTATAATATTATGACTTGCTTTTTTGTTCATTCATTGTTTCAAAGGCAAGCTATTATTTTTTTATCTCAGAAAGTGTAAGCCAACCAGTTGAATAAGCACAATATAGAAAACTGGTGTACGGTAAGAGTTGAGCACTCAGTGACCAAAATATCAAGGAAAATTTAATGAACATATGAAACTAAAATGGGACAATATAAGTTTCAAATGCAGTTACTGTTGTAGAAGTCTGTATACATGTTTATTGCTTGTGATTTAAATTACAGCTTAAGTAGAGTATATGTATGTAGATAATTTTAAATGTAATGACTTATGTGTGTACTTTTCTTTTTTTTATTTAGTCTCAACTAAGTGATGCACAACATCTTTACAATAGAATCTCTCAACTCCTGCATTATCTTAGCCATGCATATCATGCTATTAGTGACTTGTCTGTAAATTTCAGTCAAGCTCCTCCACGCACATTACGTGTACGGATTATTCCATCCTCTCCAGCTTCAGCTATTTTTCATGCAGGTGTTCCAGTTCAAGTAGGTATATTTTTTAAAGTTTAACGTTGCTTTTTTTTAGTATCTTTGTTTTTAAATGGTGAAATGGAATTTGGCATTTTTTTTTCTAATATAGTAAGAAATGTATAGAGATATATAACAAGAAGATGTGAAGGATGTTCCAAAATTCAGATACACAAGATCACTGCGATACTACATTGAACACTCTACATAGTCATAGTTGTTGCCACAAATATAGTAAAAAAAATTTATGTTGCAGATGTTAGCTTATTTGGTATCATATTAGGATTGTATTCTGATGTTCCCAGGTTTGAGTTCCAATTGCCAACACTGAGATTTATCTCTACTAGCTTCCATCCTGCCCTCAGTGAGAAAATGAGACACTGATGGGCTTGGAAAGGCTCCATCCATTGGATGGAACATTAAGCAATGTGTCTGTGTGTAGGAGAGCCATGCCTTGTACATGATAACATGCTGGATGGCCATGATAAGAAGCTTTCATCTGTTTCCTAACAGTTCAGTGGGTCCCTTTCCCCTATACTCAACTTAGTGTCTTTGGGCTCCTTGTGCCATGACCACTTAGACCATTCTGTGCTCAGAAGTAAAACAATCCAACACAGCTCTTTTTTAATGTGATTGCCACTCTTGATCAAGCACTTGTGTCATCAGTAAACTAATGCATTGAAATCCTTGGGGGACCCATAAAATGGTATTTTTCAAGGCACCTGTGAATATGTGATGATATTCTGTGGCAGTGAATATCTGTATCCAGGTATTCACTGCCACAGAAAAATGGCTTGAAAAGAAAAATGCCTTGAAAAATACCATTTTATGAGTCCAAAAATAAAAAATCTAAAGGGCCCAAATTGGGTCTGCATATTGGGATGCTGCATCACTTCTGATCCATATTGCTGGCTGTGCCAGGCCTACCAGTGTGGTAAAAAAAAAGTTTGATTAATGATGGAATAAATAAATAATTTTTATTAAATAATAGATGCTTACATGATTAATCCTCTTCAAAGACTTACATGATTAACCCCCATCCTGAAGATATACACTTGTTCTACTGCTTGTAGCACACATTGAAATGTTTAAGAAACCCTCTTGAAATTAGCTGCAAACAATCTGTTGTGTTGGATTTGATTGCTTCAGTGATGCCAAATTACTTTCAATATGTGAACAACCATAGATCACATGTGATAAGCTATGTGAATGCTGGTTGCTGTACATTGTGGTTTTTACCTTCCAAAATATGCCAGGTGTAAAGTGACTTATGGCAAGGCATGTTTTGTAATGGAGCAGCCATCCACTTTCCTTCTTCTCTAGTATTTTACGGTCTGACTTCCTCCTCAGAAGTTTCAAAACTTGGTGAAATGGTAAATTATTGATAATATCTCTGAGAACAAATTCTGAGTGAACTATTCCTCTGAAGTCAAAGAACACAATGAGCATGACCTTCACAAGTGACATTATTCCATTTTCATCTGAGTTCTCTGCTTTCATCTCTGGACCATAACCATAAACCTCGCGCTCATTATCCTTTTTATAGGAATGTTTGTTCAAAATGACTCAGTTTTACAACTTGGATAAAATGAGAACTTTATTTCCTTTTTGTTCCACAGTGATGACATTTTCCTGTTAATATCATCAGTCAAGGTAAGCTGAACCAAACCCAAAGACTACTTCAGCTAAATGGTTAAAATATTGGTTTGATCTGATGACAATATAGACTTAAGTGATGTTTCATCTTTTTCAATGTTAATGGGTGATTACTTTATCTTCCAGTGCATAGATGGTGCCAGTGGCAAATCAACAAAATGTGGGAATGCTTGTATGTCATACTGTTGAAGAAAATGGTTATTCTCTGGTGGTCTAGCGGTTGTGACCCCTGGCATGCTTCTGGGAGAAGTGGGCTCAAATCCCACTAAGGGCAACCCATTTTTTTCAATTAATTATTTCAAGTGTTTCTTGTCTACAGGACATTTTCCTGTGATACTTTATTACTGAATTTATTTTTATAGCGCTATGAGTGTGAATAACAAATATTACTACTATCATATGTGGCAGCTTGGCTGCCCGATACCTGACATAGATGGTGCCAGCAGAGAATTAACAAAATGTAAGAATGCTTATTTTAACATTGTTGAATAAATCTGTTGTCATAATATTTTTCACTAATGCATATTGCCATTCTCTGTTGTTAGAGAGTTGGTAGCAAGTTTCTTGCACTCTCTAGATCAAAACATGTCAAAAATCCATCTCAAGACTTCATCATGATTCATTAGTTAGGTTTATATGCACCCATTGGTCTGAGGCCCAATCATGATCACCATGTTAATCAGGTTCTCCTGTGGGAGAGATTGAGGAGAATACAAACTCTAAGTCATGTGGCATAGAACTGCCCTCTCAAAATCATGTGGCATAGAAACTGCCCTCTCAAAGGCTGCAGAAAGCTCTAGATCAGACCTCAGCAAGCTACTGCCAGCCACTTCTTTTTGTGTGGCCCATAAGCTACTGATGACAAATTTGTAAAAGAGAAAAGGTATAGAGGACAAGAACACTGACTTCTGCAAATCTAATTCTCATTAAAATAATTAATTTTTATTAAATTATATTGTTTATATTTTACTTTAGCCTTTTTTTTACACTGAAGAGCCAAAACATTATGACCAGCATGTCTTTATGCAACTCGAAGCAACTACAGGTAAACAGTGGTGCATGTGAGGGTCATGAAACTGTATAAATAACACCTGATACTGAGCTCTGTTAATTACTGTTATTCTTGTTCTTCAGATGGGAAAGACAGCAGACTTAAGCAAGTTTGACAAAGGCCCAATTGTAATGGCCAGACAACTGGGTCAGCATTTCTGAGATGGCAAGGTTTGTGGGGTGCTCACAATCAGCCGTGATTAGTACCTTCAAAAAGTGGTCCAAGGAGGGAAAAGCCACAAACTGTTAGCAAGGTGTGGGCCAACCATGGCTCATCGATGCTAGGTGAGCGAAGGCTATTCTATATGGTATGAGCTAACAGAAGAGATACTGTGGCACAACTCACCCGTAATTTGAATGCTGGTGACTGGAGTAATGCTCACAATACACAGAACATAAAACCCTCCTGAAAATAGGGTTGTGTAACTGCAGGCCGCTCCGAGTGCCCATGCTAACTTGGTTCACTGTCGAAAGTGCCTACAATGGGCATGCGAAGAAGTTGGACTTTGAATGATTGGAAGGTCGTCTGGTCCGATGAAATCTCGTTTCCTGTTGCACCACGTGGTCGTTTACCTGGGGAAGTGTTGGCACCAGGATGCACCATGGGATGAAAACAAGCTGGTAGAGGAATTGTAATGCTTTGGGCAATGTTCTGCTTGGAAACCCTGGGTCCAGTCATTCATGTGCAGGAAACTGTGATGTCTACCACCTACCTAAACATTATTGCAGACCAGGTACATTCTTTCATTGCAACAGTATATCCTTCTAGTGGTTCCTTCTTTCAGCAAGATAATGTGCCATGCCACACTGCCCAGATTGTTCACGGAATAGAAGGAAGACTTCCAAGTATTGCCCTGGCCTCCAAATTCCCCAGACATCAATCGAGCGTAACTTATAAGAGTTAAAGGATCTGCTGGTAATGTGTTGGTATCAAATACCACAAGACACCTTTAGAAATCTTGTAGTGTCCATGACTTGCCGGGTAAGAGCTATTTGACAGCATGTGGAGTACCAACATCATATTAGGCAGGTGGTCATAATGTTTTGGCTCTTTGGTGTAAGTTGTTGATTATATTCTTTGGTGGCCCACCATTTTAATTTTCTGTGTGGCCCTTCAGTGAAAATGTTTGCCAGGCCTGCTTCAGATAATTGCCTGGCTGACATTTTCCTATGACATTCACTCTGAGTGCAAGATAGCTGTTATGCTGAGCTGTAGTCACTCTTGGATGACATTACATTCTCTACGGCTAACATCTCCCCCATTATATAATAAAATCTCTGTTGAAGCAGTCTTCAAATTATGATGTACCTGTTGTTCTTCCATGTGTAAAAAGATCCATATGATATTTCTGTGCTGTAATGTTATGAAATGCTCTTCCAGCATGAACGCAATGCTTGCTCAACAGTAAATAAGTGATACAGAATCAGAGACAGCTCTTGTATGTGTTCCATTTCACTGATAGGGAAAATGCAATGTAATAATAGTGTTATTTTTGAGATATTTAATTGTTTCTGAATTTTGCTTAACTTTTCGACATTAGATTAACCCAACAAAACTCATAATTTCCAAATTAAACATTTTCTGCTCTCACAGGAAAAAAATTACCATGAAAAAAAGTGTGTTTAATTGCATATGCTTATCTTTATTAAGTAATCCAGATAAACATATGCAATATATATATATATTCAGTATTTCAAGATTAAAAGAAGTTTTGCTTAATTTGTGCTTTCAGTTTTAGAGTATAGTATCAAAATATTAGTCATTAGAAGCCCTTTAACCCTTTCAGGATTACCGTTCTCTTTACCATTACATTGATACTCTTTTATACAAAAGTGTTAATTATTTTTGATACAGTTGCTGCTTCATCAGCATCACAGGATATGGAGATTTAATTAAGGTATTAAACATTTACATTTTGTCTCTTGTGTTCTACCTCTAAATAGGACTTTATCTCATCACTTGTTTTAATTTTGACAGTTTTTAGATCAAAATTTTGTGACACAAAACATCTTCCTACATTTCTTGCTATCAGATTAAGGGAAACAATATTATAAAATTACTGAAAAAAATTTTTTTTATTCTTTTCTTTTTTAGGCAAGTTGCCATCTTAAAGTTTGTGATTATATAATAATAATAAAAAAAAAACATTGTCAAAGGAATAGCTTTTGCATTGTAGTGGATGTCTATTTATGATATATTGTAAAATATAGTTAATTACTCTTCAGATTTATGGTAAGTGTTTATTTCAGGCACAGATTAATCTTAATACATCTAGAAGTTCTTCAGATGATACAACAAGCTCATCTGCCACTGCTTCAACAACAAGTATAGCTGCTAATTCATCTGGAGAAGTATGCCATTTTTGTTGTCAATAATAAATTACTTACCTAATTTATTTTAAATGTTCAACAAGAAATTTTAAAAGTTGTTAAATACAAGTACTATAATAAAATACTACCATATATATATATATGCATACAGGTTCTTGATATAAATATGGAAACAGTTCCATGTTATCTCAATTAAAAATCACATTCAGAGCTCTAACTTCAATATGATTTTAATGAAATATATGTCTAAAGTTATAAAAGGTGGAATATTTAATAGGCTACAAAAACTTGACCCAGAATCTAATTAAAACAGATTAAGAGATTAGAGATAATAGTTGACACTACTAGAGTAATTTAATAGAACAGAGGTCATAGTTCATTACTATGATTATTAAGACTATTACAGTCAACTATTATGATCTCTTAACCTGTTGTAATGTTTAAATAAACTTTGGAGTTAATTTTTGTAGCATGTTAATATTCTGGTGTTAATAACTCTAAATACTGAACAAATATTGTTTACAATCAAAATTTAGATTGATTTGATTGAGATCTTCAATTTATCTTTAGACATATTTTTTCATTAAAAATCATATTGAAGACATTATTGGGCTCTGAATGTGATTTCCACTGAGATAGCATGGGACTATTTCCATTTTTCTGTCCAGTACCTGTATATATATATACTACATATAATTATTTACTCTTTACATACAAGTGTTTCTCAACTGCTGGTTCACAGACCACAAGTAGTCCATCACCCACGGATGGGATGTCATAGGCCTCTATACCTAAATTATCAATAGTTTAGCATCTGTGGTTTGTGTTGGAACAGCATATTTGATCTACTGCTGTTCAACCATGTAACTTACAAGAGTTAAAGGATCTGCTGATAACGTGTTGACACCACATACCACAATACACCTTTAGAAATCTTGTAGTGTCCATGCCTCATCGGATAAGAGCTGTTTTGGCGGCACGTGGAGGACCAACATCATATTAGGCAGGTAGTCATATTGTTTTGGCTCTTTGGTGTATATATTGACCTTGTAACCTTATTTTCAATCCACCTACTTAACTATCACTGTGTTTATACCTTATGTATATTTAGGACCTTATGTAGAATTGGTCCCTTTTGATATTTGAACTGATTTTATTTGGCTGTAAAATGGTTCTCAGCAAATAGGTTAATTGTAAATGATAAATAAATCTGATTTAATGTAGGTTTTAAATCTTCAGTTTACAATTGGGATTATTTATAAAGAAAAAAAACACAATATCAACTACCCATACATAGTTAGTCAGGAATTAAGTTGACTGTAAATGTGATAGAATTGAAGATATTACTGAAACTATATTTAGGAATAAAAATTGCTTCAAACAGTAAATAGAATAAATACACTGACTGCTTTTGTTCAAGTTACATTTTATTTCAATTAATATTAGAAATTTTGGGATCCCAATTCTCAACAAGTGGTTTTAGCTTATAAAAATTTTTTTGAAGGAATTTTTAGATTTGGTATTACTGTTTATAGTACTGCTTGTAAGTAACAGTTAAAAAGAAGATTACAGTTTGGCTTACCAAGAAGAATTCATTATGGCTGAGATTAAAAAGACAGAGATGAGGTATTTGATTATTTTAACATTCTATCAGTCTTGTGTATTTTCATATTAACATTGTCAAGAATTTTTGTGACAGCAAGTTCAAGCAGTAATTGACCTTGCCAAGTTCATTGGAAATAAAGAAAATAGCAATAATTATGAGCATAGTTCTAAAGAATTTTGAAATCCTTCTGTTTTTAGTCAAATTAGCTATAGAAATTATAACATTTAAGGTCTAAGGTGAAAAAAAATCTCTAAATGCATGGCTAATATTAAGAAAAATGATTACAGTTCATTTGTATTCTGTGAATTACTGAGCAAACATCAGTACTCATCATTAACCTATAAATTATCTACTGGTGATGAGACTTGGTTTTAGGCATTCTTAACTACATATTTATTTGACTATATAAGAATTTAGTCCTATCTCAAGTGTTCTATGATAGAAAACTTGAACCCTAGATAAATATTTATGTAGTATTTTGGTTATTAGATTGTTTAAGTATGTAAATAATAATGAAGTTAGACAAAGGAGTCAGCAACATCCTTTAAACATCATTTTATATAGGAAAAGACTATGTTAATTTAGCCATTATTGCCTTCATATATAGAACTACAGATTAGCAAATAGTTATGTAAAGGATTCCTAATAAGCCATAGGAAAGGAGGAGAGACCTAGAATGCAGTGTGTAGACAATGCCAAACGTGATTGTTAAGTATAAGTTAATAAATAAAATAAAAAAATAAATACCCCCTCAAGCAGCTGCTTGCCACAGAGGTCTGACAGGAGCCTGTCAGTTTATATGCCACAGTAGGAGATCTGAGAGGATGGCAGGACCTCAGCAGAAAAATGACACACACATCCATGCCTAATACCAGGGCTCGAACCCAGGTCCCTTAGATCAGTAGCCAAGCGTGCTAACCACTCGGCCACGGGACGGCTGTAAGTTAATAAAAATTAAAGTTATTTAATTCTCTATGACACTGTTAAATGTTTTTAAGCACTTCAACACATGGAATATGATATCAAGTATCAATAATTATTAAGGAGAGATTTATGTACCATGCCATAGAGGATGGGTAGTAACAGGAAGTGCTTTCGTGAGAAATTTAAAATTCGACGTTCTTGCCGGAAAGTGACGTCTCAGTGGAGATTAAAATAAGGATGATAGCTGCCAATGGTCTACCCGCATTGGCGAATGAAATAGCAATTTATACTTTTGATAGCATAGAGTGCTTAAAAAAGTTTCTGATCCACGATGCGCGTTTCGCGCCCTTCCTATGAACTATTCATCAGGTGGGAAGTGAGGAATTTAATGCAGGAGAGGCAGTTGGTTGTTGAGTGCAGGGGAGGGGTGGGGTGCCATAAATTGACATGTCAGTGGCTCAGCTCCGAGGATCAGAGTAGTCAGCCGATGTACGGTGGGTGGCCGTAATGTGATCTGCATGTAATGGAGGTTGGGAGAGGGTGTGGGATTATGGGAAATCGCCAAGATCTGCATATATCGAGGGAAGCTTCTTTATTTGTGGCTAGTAATTCATAATTATAATCAGTGCAGTACTTTTAGTGAATTATTAAATTTCGTAAACTGAAATTTGGGGTTAAGATTAATTATCTTACAAAACAACAACAAAAAAATAGCATTCCTTGATATTCTTATCCAAACATGTAATAACAAACTCATAACATCAGTATACCACAAACTTACCTTTATAAACGACTTAATACCTTATAATTCATTGCATCTATGTCAATATCTATCCTCAGGTATAAAAAAAATTATTTAATAGAGCTGTCAAATTATGCAACACAAACTATCATCTACAAATTGAAATCAAATTCATATGCTTCTTAGGAAGAGATGCAGGCTGTCGACTTAATTTCATGCAAAAATGCCATTCAGCTATATTCCAAGTAAGTAATCATCATACCACCAAAAAAACATCAACAAAGTCTTTATACAACTCTATCATATTTACCTGCTTTGAATAATACTGTCAAAAACATCAAGAGAACCTACAACTATATAGTACCAAATTAATCTTCCATCACTTTAAGATCCATCTTGAAAGACAGACTGCTGTATCCCTACAAGAGGTTTCTACCTAATTCCTTTTAAAAAAATAAGCTTTTAAAGAATGTGCGGCATGAGATTAACAGACGAATAGGGATTGCTGCCGGGACTTTTAAGAATCTATGGAGAGTGTGAAGAAATAGGCGTATACACCTAAAGACTAAAATTAGACTGTATAATAGTTTGGTTCTTTCTAGGGTTAGTTATGGTAGTGAAACTTGGACACTTTGTAAGCAAGATAACAGGAAACTAGATGCTTTCAATTCCAGATGCTTATGCAGTATCTTGGGCATTAGGTGGTTCAACTTTGTAACTAACGATGAGGTTAGACAAAGGAGTTTGCAACCTCCTTTAAGCAGCATATTGTGCAGAGAGAGAGACTGGGTTTGACCATGTTGCCCGTATGAATGATTATAGATTGGTGAATAGGGTTATGAGCAGTGTGCCTAAAGGCCTCAGAAAGAGGGGGAGACCTAGGATGCAGTGGGCAGATCAGAACAGATTATGTTATGCGAAATACACTTCAAGGGAAAGATTTTGGCCTTAAATTGACTGGAGATACGAAAATTTCTGATTTAGATTATGCTGATGATTTCGCCCTTTTGGCAAATGATGTTGATGAGATGAACTTTTTCATTCGACCTGTTGCTGAGACTGGTAATAGTGTAGGTTTGGTGATAAAAATTGGTCAGGCAGGCTGTGATTCAGTTAATCTGAATGGTTGCAGTCTTGATCAGGTGTCACAGTTTAATTATCTTGGGAGCTGAGTAACAGATAATGGTGATGTGCGGCATGAGATTAACAAACGAATAGGGATTGCTGCCGGGACTTTTAAGAATCTATGGAGAGTGTGGAGAAATAGGTGTATGCACCTAAAGACTAAAATTAGACTGTATAATAGTTTGGTTCTTTCTAGGGTTAGTTATGGTAGTGAAAGTTGGACGCTGTGTAAACAAGATAACAGAAAACTGGATGCTTTTGATTCTAGATCCTTATGTAGTATCTTGGGTATTAGGTGGTTTAACTTTGTAACTAATGATGAGGTTAGGCAAAGGAGTCTGCAACCTCCTTTAAGCAGCATATTGTGCAGAGAGTGTTGCCAGTATGGATAATTATAGATTGGTGAATAGGGTTATGAACAGTGTGCCTAAAGGCCTCAGAAAGAAGGGGAGACCTAGGATGCGGTGGGCAGACAATATCAAACAGGACCTTGTTAGAATTGGTGTGCAGTGGCCAGATGCAGTAGATGTAGCTCAGGACAGACTTACTTGGAGAACTAAATTGCATGGTCTGGTTGGACCCCTGTAGCCCATGGCTGCTTGAGGATGATGATGATGATGAATCCCAATAATGTTAAATCATGACTTGGATACATTGGTAATGACTACAAGTAGCTTAGAAGAAAGAATGAAATAAATACGTTATAAAAAAAAATACCAGTGATAGCCTTATCTAATATCATTATCAACCATGGAAAACTCCGATCTTTGAAGGAGACAGAATCATTGCCAGTCCTGATACTATTAAAACTTTCATGCAGCTAGAAAATAATAATCCATTTCAACAAAAATTCTGCTGCAACAATAAATTACTAATTTTACTTACAGCCTGTAAACTCCTGTTAAAAGACTACCCTAATCTGAATATTTTAATCAACAAGAAATACCACCAATTTCCTAATAACATGCAATAGCAATAAAAACATGCCATCAAATATATCATCTCCTACTATAATGACACTTCATGCACACTCATTTTAGTAATGATATATCATAAATCTTACATCAATGTTTTTCAAATATACGTTCTCAAACAGAATTTGATATAGAACCAACCATTTCACTGAAGAAGAATGTATTGTACATTTTGAAATCTAGATACTTTGTTTTTGTGATCGATATATTTCTATTATTTTTTATGATGTGATTTGCTATTATTTTTTATGATTTAATTCCTTTAAAAAAAAATATGCTAATAAAAATAAGTTTCTTATTTTTTAACATTGTGTGCAATGTTGCTAAGAAGTTATTCTTCATTGCACCAGAAAAGTTTCATCATGTTTGTTCATCTAGAAGTTACCATTCATGTCCTACTACTTTGAAGTGTAACTGTATCTACAACAACATTGAATTCGACTTTGCTGAATTATCTTTATCTTGGCTCTTGTGTTGCTCTTCTATTAACAACAAGAATTTTTTCAAATTGTTAATAAGCTTATACCAGTGTTCAAAAAAGGGATTTTATTCTTGTATTCTTTAATTATAAATATACACTGCATTTAACATGCTTATTAAAACTGAAAAGTGTTTTTGTTATATCAAGATTAAAAATACAATTAAAATGCTTTTTTTAAGTGTAATAAAATTAACTAATATTGTTAACATTTAAATATTTTATTTGTAGTTCAGCAAGTATAGATATTTTATCATTTGTTTTGCAGTCTGTACCAACTTCAGGTTTATCAACTTCAGAATTCTCCAGTACTACAACATCTTCAACTTCTACAAATGCAGGTTTCCAGATTTCACAACCTGTATTTAGTAGCCAGAGTCCTTTAGTTTTCATGGAAGTGGGACCAAGTGCTATAACAATTGATAGCATATCAGCCACAGTAGTAGATGGTGTTCCAGATCCAGGAGAGACTGCTGCCACAGCTACATCAACAGTTCCAACTGCTGCTGCTACTACCAACACATCTACTTTTACTACAGGTGTACAGGGTTAGTTACTTGTTCAATATCACAGCAATATTTTTATGTGATGTAGTCATACTGAAAGTTTCATACTTAATAATCTATACTTAATAATCATTCTTTAACTCTATCACTAAAAATTTAAATGATATAAAATTATAATAATGTGAAGGCAATAGTGAGAAAATTGTACATATTACAATAAATGTGAGAATACTTATGTAATTGTAAAATACAGTAACACTGAAACAGCAGAATTACTAAGAAATATGCACTTATCCAAAAATATAGCTAAATGACATTCATGTGCATTTTTAAAAGTATTTCTTAGCATTTCTTAGCAAATGTTCATATATATATATATTTAAAAAATTTCAATCATATTGCATTAATAAAAAGAGGCATAGTATTCATACTACAGTAGGAATTAAAAAGTCATTTCATGATACTTGGAATGTATTCCTCCCCCCCCCCACCCCCACTCAAATTCCATTATTTCATATGGGATGGGATGCTAAGCCATGCCTCTGTATACATGAGATTCATGGGGGGAGGGGATCAGTTGGTAGCATGCAAGGCTCATAAACTGCAGTTCCCACGTTAGAGTCTCAGTTGGGACCAACATTGAGATTTATCTCTGTAAAACTCCACCCCTGTCTACAGTCAGTAGGGGACACCAATGGGTTTGGAAAGATTGCCATCCATCAGATGGGATGTTAAGCCGTGTGTGGGAGAGAGCCATACCCTATGCACGTAGAACACGCTGGATGACCTAGATGGGAGGCTACCATATGTCTCCCAAAAGCTGCCAAGTGGGTCCCCTCTCCCAACCCTCTCTGAGCTTGGGGTCCTCGTGACCTGGCCATTTAGTCCATTATGTGCAAAAAAGTGTAGCCTGAGGTAAAACAATCCATACCATGTCCTTGTTAAAATTTGGATGACCTTGATGAGAGGCTTCCATCTGTCTCCTAACAGCTGTCCAGTGGGTTCTCTTCCCCCGACCTCTGAACTCTTGGGATCTTTGCAGTCTGGCCATACTTACTCCATTGTGTACAAAAAAAGGGCCATTCAGAGCTAAAACAACACAACATGTTATGACATACTTTATTGCAAAGAAAAAGGACAGCTCATCAATAAAGCAGTACCTATTGGGCATTGAAGAGGGCAGTTCATATGGGGCGGGGGTGGCTCAGTCGGTAGCGCGCCAGGCTCGTAATCTGTAGTTCCCAGGTTCGAGTCCCAGCTGGGTCAGCGTTGAGATTTATCTCCGCAAAATTCCCCGCCCTGCCCACGGTCAGTAGGGGACACCGATGGGCTTGGAAAGGCCGCCGTCCGTCGGATGGGACGTTAAGCCGTGGCCCCGTGTGCGGGAGAGACATACCCTGTGCACGTTAAAGAACACGCTGGATGGCCTTGACGGGGGGCTACCATCTGTCTCCCAACAGCTGTTCCAGTGGGTCCCCTCCCCCAACCTTCTCTGAGCCTTCGGGGTCCTTGTGACCTGGCCATTTAGCCCATGGTGTGCAAAAAAGTGCCGCTCAGAGGTAAAACAATCCAATCCAAGGGCAGTTCATAGGATTAGTAATCAAACTTAACCCATAGCACATCATTTTCATACTCTTATCTGCCTGAGAGAGAAAAATAAGTCACAATATTAAATCACATTATTTTGTGCATTTACTTGAGTAATGTGCTATTTTTCCTTATTTGGAAAAATTATCTTCGTAGATAGTTGTGAAGTGGCAACAAAGTTATAGCTTTGTTAGATTTTTTTTTTCATGAAAAGATGTTTCACTTAATAATATAACTGATTTTGTTGCATTGTTTTTATCTGAATATGTTAATAAAATACTCAAAAGCTGTTTATATTTGTTCTAAAGCAGGAGATAGGAATTTTTGCTGGTGACAGACTGGACTGGTTTAAGGAAGTAAGGAAGTAAGGCATGTGCCACAGATGAAACAATAATTGAGAGTGCTTAACAACCTCAAATATGACATGATTAGTTTGTTTTTTTATCTCTATGTTAGTAAAATAAGTATGAATTATACTATGAATGCAATCATAATGAGCTTGAACAACATTTGAAAGATTACATGCAATTGCAGTTTTAGAGTATTGCACTGGTCATGCACTCTAAAATGTTAATGAAAAGTCGGTTCTTTATTATTATAACATTAATTAATGAAAGGCATTAATTTTATTTATTTTAATGAAAGAAAATTTATTTCTGATATAAATTTAGAATGTGTTTATTTTAAAGTATTATGCTGGTTTTAGAATGCTAAATTGTTTTTAACACTTTGTCTATTATTTTGGAAATATTTACCATTTGATTAAGATAACAGTCCACAAAGTGCAAATCTATGCTCTATAGTCTCCTCTTCCTTCCAAAGTACTAAATGTGATATATTACTTGGTTCCTGAAAACAGTCAAAAGAATAGTGGTATTTTAGAGAAGAGTGTTAATTGTATTGATTTATATTTATAGTTTCTAATTTATGTTAAAGTAATGAGCAAATTATCTGTTATGCTTATTCCTTTACATTTTTCTTTGTAGCCAATATTAACCAATCATCGCAACCTGAAACTCAGCCTCAAACCCGTTCATCTCAAAGTTTCACAATCCCATTAGGCCAAGGAGCTCATGGTGGATCTGTTCCTCTCCATAATTTCAATGCAGTGCCGCTGTCTGGCATAACTGGCTTCCATTCCTTTGATCCTTGCCTTCCTTGTAATTCTCGCTGGGCTTTAGATGCTTCTGGTAGACGTCGTACTGCTAGAGCAGCAAGACCTCCTACTGGACAAGTAAGCTTTATATCATATATATATGCAAAGTTTGTTTTGAGAACTATATTTCACAAAGAATGATGCCACAAATTTAATCAGAATTTCCTAAAGTGTTTCAAATTTCATAAATATAAATAGTAATCTGTAATAAAAAAAATTGATTGTGATACCTACCATAAACAAATTGAATTTGATCGAAATTGTTTATTTGTAAACACGTTACCACAAAATGAAAATTTAGTTACCTCAATATATAATTAAACTACTCCATTTGACATCCAGCGAACAGTTTCCATTTTCCATGATAAATTATTTTCCCCAAAAGAGATGTCATAGTAAAAAATAAGTGTTACACATTGCATTACCAGTGAACAGCTTTAAAATAAATCGATGGAAATTTTTTGCTCATGATAAATAATGAGATAAACTCGACTGTTCAACATCCACTAATAAATCAGCACTTTGACATCGATTCTAATTTTAGAGGGAAAAATTGTCTTGAGCCAGGTGGGATACGAACCCACGACCTCCTGATAACATGTCAGGTGCTCTGGACCACTGAGCTATCGACCGCCAATCAAGATCTCCTCTAATTAACACTATGAACTTTCCTCACATATCACATATAGGTGCTATTCAGGCAATTTTAGCCACAAGTGGCTTTCTATTTGCCATATAGAGGGAAAGTATGTCTTAAAAGTATGCTAATGATGATAAATAATGAGGTATACTTGACTGTTCAACATCCACTAATAAATCAGCACTTGGACGTCGATTCTAATTTTAGAGGAAAAATTGTCTTGAGCCGGGTGGGATACGAACCCACGACCTCCTGATAACATGTCATGTGCTCTGGACACTGAGTTTGCTTGCACATGCTTTCCATCTATATGGCAAACAGAAAGCCGCTTGTGGCTAAAATTGCCCGAATAGTGCCTATATGTGACTTGAGAAATGTTCATAGCGTTAGAGGAGATCTTGATCAGCAGCCAGTAGCTCAATGGTCCAGAGCACCTGACATGTTATCAGGAGGTCGTGGGTTTGTATCCCACCTGGCTCAAGACAATTTTTCCTCTAAAATTACAATTGACATCAAAGTGCTGATTTATTAGTGTGTTTTGTTCATTTTCCAACAGACTGCCACTGTGAGATGTGTATATAACTATTCTACTAAAATTAATTATGCAGGCACTTCTGTGTTAGTGGAAAGCCAAATTCTGGGATTAACTTTAAAAGAGGTTTTTACAGTGAATGTAATTAAATATAATTGAAATATCTAAATATTGATTTTATGCAATATCTGTTGAGTATTTAATGAGTTAGGGTGTCTGGGCCATTTAACTGCCATATTTTCAAACATTTTCCGTGATAGTTTAAATGTAATAGCTCTAGCATGTGTAATGACTTGGTTTTCATTAGTTTTAGAAACAATATTTAGAATGAGCAGTATTATTTCCAAGTATTACACGCTGAATGAATATGTTCAAAAACAAGATTTAAATAAATTTGAGTTATATTTTAAAATCACCTTTACTTTTATTCTTCCATAAAACATACAATTTTTTAAGTTACAGAGCTTTGATTTTGATAGTAAACGGTATATGTAGGACATCTAGATCTGGGGTTTTCAAACCATGTTCTGGGGGAAATCCTTGAGTTCTATAAGAGAGAGAGAGAAAGCTTGCCTGCAAAAGAAACATTATCTTGACTTAATAATCATTTTTTTCATTTGGAAATATTTCAATTAGCATTGAAAGAAAGAGACTAACTATATTAAATATATATTTGAAATGTTTTCAAGAATCAAGAGAACTGTTATATAATGAGCCAGATATTTTGTTCCATTGCCACATTATAATGAACTTACGGCAACACAATTGTTGCATACCACATTTGGTGAGGACAGAATAATTTCTTGAACGTTTTCCAGTACTTGGCCATCATATTCCCCTGACCTAAACCTGTGTGATTTTTGGTTATGGGGTTATTTGAAAAGCGAAGTTTACCAAGGCAATGTTGAATCGTTTGCTGAACTGAAGGCAAGAATAACACAGCATGTTGCAGCCATTCCCCAAGACATGTTTCAAGCAACTGTGGACCATGCCGTATTACTTTTCCAGCACATTTTGCATACAAATGGTTCACATATTGAGAATCTTGATTTGTAAAATAAAGGTTATGTTTGTTCAACTTGGTATTTTCTTTATTTTAGTGCATCCAAACCACCTGGTGGTGCTAACACTAACTAATTTTTTTATTTGCAAATTCTCTACCCCATGTTCTTATTAAGGTATCCAGCACTTTTCGCTGTGATCCGGCAAGTAGATCCTTCTCTACATCGCTCTGAGTAATGTCAATTTAATTATAACTACCCTGTATATATATATATAGAAGGTACATTAAAGACAAGATTGTCCTTTGTGTATAGAGGCTCAGTTGATGATGTACCAGACTTGTAAACTCTAGTTCAAAGGTTCATTTAGGTTAATACTGAAGTTTTCTCTGATGGGAAAAGACTACTTTATGGTACTTACATATACTCTGTGGAGAAAAGACCACTATATGGCTTGAAAAGATCAATGTTTCTCATCTGTTTAGTTGTGGCTTTGTACAGAAGTGATAAATAATGAAATAAACTTGACATATTCAATATCTACTAATAAATCAGCACTTTGAAGTTGATTCAATTTTTTTAGAGTAAAAATTGTCTTGAACCACGTGGGATATGAACCCACGACCTCCTGATAACATGTCAGGTGCTCTGGACCACTGAACTACCGGCCACCGATCAAGTTCTCCTCTAATTAATGCTATGAACATTTCTATTATGTCTCACATAGGCTCTATTCAGGCAATCTAGCCACAAATGGCTTTCTATTTGCCATATAGATGGAAAGCATGTCTTGGTAGCTCATTGCCCCAGAGCACCTGACATGTTATCAGGAGGTCGTGGGTTTGTATCCCACCCGGCTCAAGACAATTTTTCCTCTAAAAAATTTAATCGATATATTAGTAGATATAGAAGTGAGTTAAAATCATACTAAAAGAATATGCTTAACAGTCTTGGCATAACACCCTTCATCTTCAATGTGGTGGGGATTTGATCTATCATTTTTGAAAAGATCACATGGAAAAAAAATATGAAAAAACAATGGTTGTGGGAAAGTACAAACCAATTAAAATAAAAATAAGAGAACACCACACAAAAAATGCAAAATAAAAATGATTGATAAAAATCTAGTTTTAAGGTGTATTTCCATATGAACAAAATGCATTTTTTTCTTTAGGATTTGCAGGAAAAAATTACTGATTGTCAACTACTTTTTTAAAATATGACTCTTCAATTGGAATAAGAATTTTTCTGTATTATAAATAGCATTTTTTTCTCAATCTCCAAAAGTATGTGCAGGAAAAAAACTTGAAAAAGCAGCATATGCATCTGCAAATGTTGAGTAAGCTTCGCCTTAGGCACTGAAATCTAACCTTTGTTACTGTAAAAAATAGAACACTAGTTTCTTTGAAATTGAAAATGGTTGCCAAGTGTTCAGATTGCATATACATCAAGTTTGGAAGATATAAAATGTTCCATTTACACACTTAAGTTCACAAAACATGCCCTTACAACTGGTAGCCTTCCAAGAAAAATCTCCAAAATACAATTCACCCATTGACCTGTTTCTATATCGTGCACTAGCCATGTTATATTTATGAAAAATGATCTATTGAGTGAAATTTTGGGACAAGATCAAAAATTCTGAATATTATATGGGGGCAAACAATATTTCGAAGATAAGTGAATGGTTGGAGGGGTGATATTATTTATATGGGACTTTTGTTGGGACTATACAACATTATTGATACATAAGGGATGCATATGGGGGAGTGATAGATCAATATTTCATTATAGTTACCTATTAGTAGCAGTCATAAGGATGAAACCTGCGAGTTTTTTCAACCATTTTTCATTTTGAAAGAATTAGCAATGGAAGTTGTAGGGAGGAAAAATCAGTAACCCCCTCAATGCTCCAGAGGCCAAATGACAAACTGTTGCAAAGGATATTGATTGCTAAATAATCCATTAGTAAAGTTGAATGTCATTTTGAGACTCAAGACTATCCCTGCCTATTAGGTGCATTCTGTAAACTTGCAAATTTTGCCTTGGGATCTTTATGATTGTCATTTATCCTATTGTAAACAAGTGACATTGAAAGGCAAAAAAAAGTAAAGCAGTCTAATCCAGCCCACTTTGATTTAAGTTAATTAGATGATATACATAAAGTTGAAACATATACTACCTAGCCTTTATTAAACATGTTCAGACTTTTAAATAATGGAAACTTTAATCTTAGTAACAAATGGTTGCTGACTGTTTCTCTAGCATTGATTTTTATTTTTATATAGTAGAAAATGCTATTTCTGTATTGCAGTTTTGTGTAAAGTAGTCATATGTGATGTAGTGTAAAATGTAAATGAAAGTAATCTAAATTTATTCTTGCGATTGTTGCATTTTCAGCCAATGGGTCCTACACCCAATGCATTAGGTCGCCAAGAAGAACAGTTGCAACATGTTATTAATAGTCTCTTGATGTCTCTTTTTAATCAACCACATCTGCATGTACATGGTAAGTTTTTCTTAAACATATAGTTTAACATAATTATGTTTTTGTATAAAAGTCATACCTTCCAACTCTCCAGATTTACCTGGGAGACTCAAGATTTTTGACCCATTCTACTGGTTAGAATCATTTTTCTCTCATTTTCAAATTAGTCCCATTTCAATCATTCTTTTTGGCATTTTTATAGAAAGTTGAGCACTAATTTTGGTGTTATTAACATTAATGCTGTAAAGTAATGAAAATAAAAAAGTTTTATGTAGTAAAAGGTTATTACAATGAGGTGAAAGAAATGATGAAGAAAAGCTCATTATAATGGACATTAGTAATAAGGACGACCTTTGATTTTCATAGATTCAATTATATGAATAAAAACAAAAATCTATCTGTGTTATAAACTATGAATAAATTGTAAAATTAAATAGCACCCAATAAAACACTTCGAAATTAGGTAATGTGAAACAAATTGCACAAAGCAATAATCAATGGTTATACAACAGTGGACGGTAATGTACTGATTTCAGTCACACCAACTTTGCAGCTTGAAATCTGCAATTTTGTTGCATGTCCTCTTTGACAACAAATGTCAAGGTTTTGTCTTGTGTTGCTGAGCCAGTTGATATTTAAAAATGAAAATCTTAACTGCTTTTAACATTTTTTTAAAATCTAATCTGAAAGTTAATAAATTGAATTTTAAACAAAGATTATCTATTGATTTATCCATGCTATAAGCAATGAAATCTATTAAGTAATCCCACAGTGAAGTCAGCATTGCCATTTTAACAGAGTATATTCAGTACTAGCAGATTTACCCAGTGTTGCTTGGGTCTGAAACTCTACAATATAGAGTAGAAGGCACTCTCCATGTCACTAGCTTTCATTTGGCATAAAAATCACTACAACTGATTTCCTTTTCCTCCAATTAAAAATTCTCCCTCTTTTTTAGGGGAGGAAAGAAATGTACATAGTTTGAGGTACCTATAATCCTCCCATGTTGAAAATTCTAAACCAAAAAGCGGAATATCCTTGCTCAGATAACTGAACTTTTCAAATTACTTCGTTCCCACCAGAGTTCCTTGGATACAATTCGCCAGGCATATGTAACTATGTAGCAAAAGAAAATTAACTATAGTGTAAGGTGCATAAAAATGTAAAGGTACTAAAATTTTATTATTATTAAACAAAATTATTTATCACTTAATATTTAAAACATTTATTAATTATGATATGAGCTATTCTTTTATTAACTTTTGCATAATGAAGTTAATGATTTTTAACTTCTGATACGACAATTATTACTCTAACTATTAGTAAACATTAAAAAAAAAGACAATAAAGACATGAGAACTCTTATTAGATCCCCACCGATAAATAACATTACAGGACCAATAAATCTCTCTCTTCACAGCCATAAATTTAAATACATAAAGCCAATTACTAAGACAACGATAATTCTAAAAAACTCCTTTCTAATTAAAATCAGTATTCTAGATAAAAAAAAATAACTCCCATTATACTAAACCTCAGATATAAGAAATTATATCCCCCCATGGCTACGACTTAAACTGACCAACAACCCAAGGCCCAATCTTCCTTTACAAACCACCAAAGAAAGAAAAAAATAAAACTGAGGATTCTTCTCCTATAGCCCCTACTAAAAAACTCTTAATAATATTACTTCCAATCTTAAAAGTATACAAAGAATATGAAATTGTCATCATAATAATCTTGACAATCCAATAATTATTCCTAAGTCTCTTAAAGTTAAATATATCAGCTCTTATAGTTTAATTAAAACTTTAGCTTTGTAAGCTAAAAATATAGAGCTTCAGAAAAAGAGTACCTATTTTTAGTATCCAAGACTAATGTTAATTTAACTATTTTCTGTAAATCTAGAAATCGAAATGCTTATAATTATTTCTTTCTTCTTGTTCATGACATCTAACCATCCTTTTTCAATAATTTTTTTATTAATTTTAATTACACTTTTTATGTCTATTTTCATCTTTTATTCTTTAATTACATCATGGTTTTCCTACATCTTGTTAATTATCATGCTAAGAGGAATAATAATTATCTTCATATATATGGCAACACTATCACCAAATGAACTTTTTAAATGAAATATACTACCTATACTTTTTGTTCCTCTAATTATTCTATTATCCCCTCATAATTTTTTCTGCTCTACCCCTCATGTCTGGTCAATTAAACAAGTTAATTATTCTCTTATCTCTTTTACTATTCTTATAGTAATTTTCTTATTTATAATAATAGTAACAATAACAAAAATTATCTTTTGACGTCAAGGGCCTACATTCTCCATCTAAAATGTTAACTCATAAAACCCACCCAATCATAAAAATCATTAATGCATCTTTATTTGATTTACCTTCTCCATCAAATCTCTCCTACCTATGAAATATCCTTATTAGGCTTAATACTTTCAACGAACTACTTACAGGGGTATTATTAACAATGCACTTTACGCCAGACATCAATATATCATTTTCAAGTGTTATCCACATCTCCCAAGGTGTAAATTACGGATGGGTAATTCGATCCTTGCATGCTAATGGGGCAAGAGCTTTTTTCTTTTTAGCCTATCTTCATATCGGACGTGGAATTTATTATGGGGGTTATCGAAATTCTATAACTTGAAATGTTGGTGTTATTATCCTTATCACAATAATAGCCACTGCATTTTTAGGCTGTCCTTCCATGAGGTCAAATATCTTTTTGGGCTCTACAATAATCACTAATCTTCTATCTGAAATTCTATTTTTTGGTGAAATATTAGTACAGTGAATCTGAGGGGGTTTCTCAGTTAATAATCCCACTCTAACACGATTTTTTGCTCTGCATTTTCTTTTACCTTTTATTATAGTAGCTTTAGTTATTATACATTTAATGTTTCTTCACCGAAAAAGGGTCCAATAACCCGCTAGGACTAACTAGAAACTTTGATAAATCCCCCTTTCATCCATATTCACTAGAAAGGACATTCTAGGAATTATAACTTTACTTATTATACTAGTACCCTTTTCCCTTTACCTCCCATTTTTCCTAAGAGATGCAGAAAATTTCATCCCTGCTAATTCACTTCTTACACCACTTCACATTCAGCCAGAATGATATTTTTTATTTGCATATGCTATTTTACAGTCTATTCCAAATGAAATAGGAGGAGTTGTTGCTCTATTCTCATCATTATTAATTCTTTTTACCTTTCCTATCTCATTTTTACATAAATTTCAATCTACACACTTCTATCCTTTAAGAAAATTAATATTTTGAACATTTTTTATTCTCTTTATTCTTTCAACCTGAATAGGTTCTCAGCCAGTAGAATATCTGTTTGATGCCTTAGTATTTCAAATAACACTATTATATTTTATATTTTTTCCAGTATTCATAATCTCTTTTAAGCTTCATGATGCATTTGAACTCTTAAGCCAATTTGGCAATTGTTTTGAAAACAATATTTAGGTTATCCTAAGAGTTTCAGGAAATCATCACTCTCAAAGTGCAATTCAATAAAAAAAAATAGCTGAACAACTTGATAATAAAGGTTTCCAGGCCAATAACATTAATTTATCATAACGAAATCGAGGGAGGCTACCACATACTCATAATATTAATATTATAAATCTTAGTCCTAATAATATAGTTCTCAATTTTACCCCCCCCCCCCCCCCCCAAAAAAAATAATTCTTAAAATTCTAAGTATTATAATACTAGAATATTTTGATATAAAAATAATAGCGGAACTGTAGGAGATTGAGAGGAAAATGTTTTTTTATAATAGGGGAAAATTTCTAATTTGAAATGCCACTTTCTGAAAATTTTGCTTCACCTTGGCTTAATATGGTGGCTGATAATAACAAGTTAATGCACCAAATGAAAACTTGTGACATAGAGTGTGTCGTAGGTTATAAATAATCTACCCTCATCCTTTCTTCCCTCCTAAAAAAAGAGAACTGTGTAACCACATTTTCCCCTATATCTTTCAAACATGAGAGGCCATAACAAGTTAAAATGTAAAATGAAAGCTTGTGACATGAGTGTCGTAGATTATAAAACGTTCCTCCATCTCTTATAAATGATTGTTCCACTATATGTTTTGAAATCGAGGTGCTTAATGAGCTAAATATTAAATGGAAATGTCATAGACTACATTAACATATACTCTTTCCCTCTCCCCAAGAAAGGGTTGGGATATTTAACAGGGTTTGATCATAATGAGTTATATGTAAAATGATTCTTGTTACAAGGGTAATGCTGTTGTCTACCACAAATTATGCCTGCCCCTACTTTCACTAACACCCACAAAAAGGGGATGAAAATTTAATGTGAGTTAAGCATTATGAGCCATATTGAAGGACAGCTTATGACATGTAACATAGGGAAATGCAGGAGTTTTTAGTGTCAAAGTTATCACCAAAGAGGGAAAAAAGTTGAATATTAAAAAAAAAAACTTCTGTTTGTTCTCTAAAAATAAAAAGCATTCCAGTTTTCAAGTCTTACTAACTTCAAAGGAAGATAAACTAGTTTCTACTCCAATTTGAAAAAATTCTGGCACCCTCTCATTCTTTGAAGTTACTGGAAATTGAATAAGTGATTTCATCATTGATTTTTTTTTTCACATATAAGAAGATAGTATTTTTTTTTTGTTTTAATTTATGTATTTTAATTGCATTAAAACTGACTTTGTGATGATGTAAAGCAGAAATCATATCTTTATATAATTCAATTTTTAACAGTGCTTTTCTTCAGTTCTTTTATATTTTGAAGCAAAAGAACCCAAATATTTTAAATTTTTAATTTTTTAATAATGTGTTAAGTTGTAATTATAATTAACAACATGTGCATGCTTTTATATTAGGTTCTCGAGGACCTATTAGTGGACAAAGTGGTCAATCTGGATTTGCTGTGTTTACTTCAGGTGGTGGGGAAGGAATGCGGGAGCCTCATTTTGTTCGTATGGATCCTTCTCTGTCTCACCTCATGGAGCAGTTGAACAGTGAAAGGACCACAAGGGTATAATATATAGTTTTTCTTCTCTTGTTTATATATTACTGAACATAGCCGGTTAAAATGAAGTAAAGTTTTATTGCATGTGTATAAAACTGTATAAGACAAACACAAATTTTGCGATATATTACTATTGAATTTGGTTGTTTTACCTCTAAGTGGCACTTTTTTGCACACAGTGGGCTAAATAAGCAAGTCACAAGATCATAGCTGATTGGGGAAAAAGCACAGTATTTTAGTGTTGACATCTAGAAGAATACCTCACCATACTTATTTAATGTTAAGCACTGATTTGATAATAACCTTTAATATCTTACTTTATTCCTAGTAACCTTTTAACTTGCTCTAATTGTGTACAGTAATTATGTCATACTCTAGTCAGTGTCACCATAAGACAGTGGTTTCCAACATGTGGGATGTGATTAGTTGGTTAAAGAGCACAAGATTTTCTAAGCAAACTTTGTGGTAAAACTGAATTGATTATATTTCTCAAAATGTCAGAGATCAATTGCTTAATCTCATGCATTGCTTTTAGAAACATACCTTGTAGTTACAAGTGCACTCTATTCAATTAAAAGCTTTCTTCAGCCATTGTTTCTTTCATGATTTGAAGTTAGTGTTGCAAGCCATAGCTCTTGGTTCTTAACAATTGGCTTACATTAATATAGATTCCAAGTATAATGGATGAAAAAAAAGTGAATTAAATTTTTCAGTTTATGATGTAGTACATAATAATTACACTCAGTACCCACTTTATTTGATACAGTTCCATGTTGTGTCAGTAGTAATTCAGATACAGAACTCAGTAACTTCTTAAATAAACTTTTTATGAAGAAATGTGATGAAAGATAATATAAAGATATCAAATCTGTTTCAGTCATAATGTTGAATGATTTTTGTTTAATATTTAGAGAATTGCAGAAATTGGAATATTTAACACCAACAAATATTTTAACAATGGCAGTTTAAGTAATTGCTCAGAAAACTTAATAAAAACAAGTTAGGATGAAAGCTATAACTTTTTTAGCAATTTGTATATTAATCGTTTAATTTTTGCCAATTTTGAATATTTTTTTAAAGCAAACTAGTTTGCTAAATATTTCAGCTTTCAGAACTCTTTAGATGCTGAAAAAATATTGTTGAACTTTGAGATTGAAATCAATTTGATTGTGATCTTTGAATAATTTTAAGTCTTTTTTTTTTTCATAAGAAGCTTATTTAAAAAGTTAGGAGTTCTGTGTGAGTTACTGTCGATATACATGGAACTGTACATAATAAAGTGGTTACTGAGTGGCCTTAAACTGTGTGTCAAAGGTGTAATACACCTATCCCTTGATTTACACGGTACTCAGTTCACACAATTTTGGCTTTGCACGGTCAAAAAATGCAACCAGTTTCGATTTACATGGTACTGACTGGAGACGTACATAGAAAGGAAATCTCAGTCAGTACCGTGTAAATCGAAACTGGTTGCATTTTTTGACCATGCAAAGCCAAAATTGTGAGAACTGAGTACTGTGTAAATAGAGGGATAGGTGTATTTAACATTACTGCTTTGACACACAGTTTATGCCAACTCAGACTTGTGAGTCACTTTTAGTCCCAAGTGTTTTAACACTGGAAACACTGAATGGTGGCCACTGGATGGCTTTGATGAAATGCTAACAATGCTCTTCTTTTTTAACCCTGTCTTCAGCTGTGATATCCTTGTGACCTGACTATATAGCATACTTTGTGCAGCAAAAAATGCTGTTCAAGGTTAAAACATGTCTGCTGAGTACAGTGTTTAATTCATTGTGAGCTATTTACTTTTAGCAGTTGTAATGATTCTGTTTTTTCCCTTAAATATTCTGTAGAGTGGAGAACAAAGGCCTCCAACTGCTCCTCCCCAAGAACAGCCAACTAGAACAGCCTCAAGTCAACAATCTGCAAACAGAACAAATGCTTGGACTTTTACTGATGAAATGTTTACTGGTCTTGTACAGGTAATTGAAATTTGTTTATATAATATATTCAAAGAAAAGTTGATATGCTATTATATAAACTTTTAAGTTCATTAATTATTAACATTGTAAGTAATTACAGTAATTCAAAATTGTTGTTAGAATGAATTAAGAGTTAGTTTTTCAGCTATTGTAACTGTAAATGGCTTTGCTTGTAGTTCATGATAATTATACCTAAAAATGAAGTTGCACTGTTATTACCTAAAGACCAAATTGTAATATCTAATGGTTAGTGGGTTTGCTTTCGAATTAAAGAACCCGAGTTTGAATTCTGAATAAAGCTTGTTTGTTGTCTTTCTGCTGAGGGCTGCACCTTCCTCAAAAACTTTAAAAATCACCTTATTTTTGGAAGTTATTTTTAACCCTTAAAATTAGTGTTCAGCATTAGAAATAAAAATATGTAGGATGAATTATGCATTCAATAACATTAAAAAATGAAAAGCATTGAAGGTAAACATCACATAACTCATCAACCATAATCTTGCCCCTTGGGGCGGGGGTGGCTCAGTCGGTAGCGCGCCAGGCTCGTAATCTGTAGTTCCCAGGTTCGAGTCCCAGCTGGGTCAGCGTTGAGATTTATCTCCGCAAAATTCCCCGCCCTGCCCACGGTCAGTAGGGGACACCGATGGGCTTGGAAAGGCCGCCGTCCGTCGGATGGGACGTTAAGCCGTGGCCCCGTGTGGAGAGACATACCCTGTGCACGTTAAAGAACACGCTGGATGGCCTTGACGGGAGGCTACCATCTGTCTCCCAACAGCTGTTCCAGTGGGTCCCCTCCCCCAACATTCTCTGAGCCTTCGGGGTACATGTGACCTGGCCATTTAGCCCTTGGTGTGCAGAAAAGTGCTGCTCAGAGGTAAAACAACCCAACCCAACCCAATCTTGCCCCTTGTCTATTTTTTTCCTTACAAACTTTTAAACTGCTTCAATCCCATAATTCTAATAATAGTGTAAGGTTTTCCAAATCTCTAATCAGTAGCTATTTTTCTTATAAGAGATTATATATTTCAAAAGTCATACTTATGTGTTTGCTTTGCATTTTGTATATTTTTAAAGTTTTTCCCAAATATTAAAATTTTTTGTCCTTTGTATTTCAAATGAAGTTTAAATTTAGATGCAAACAAACTGAATATATCTGAAAGTTGTAAAAATACATTTCACACGAAATTTTTAGTCAGTTTCAATAAATTTTTTATAATGCTAAAATTGACACATTTTAATGTTAGAAGTATTATTGGTTCATTGAAATTTCAATGTTATTTTATTTCATTATCATCTTTAAGGTTTTTTCAGTTTGCTCTTTATATATTTTAGGGTATTATGGGTCAAGTTAGTGGTGCTAGCCAAAACCAATTGACTATTGCAGAATTCTTGTCTCGTATAGATGATACTACTTATGTTGAGGGACAAAGTAAGTATATTTTTTGTAAATATTTTCTACTTTTAATAAGTTTTTTAACATTATTAATAAATCTGTTATCTATAATTAGAGTTAATTTATTATATTATTAACATGTTATAAATTTGATGAGCTGCCAAATATTAATTTTAATTGTGTCACAGCACACTATTTGGTCTAATATTCAGTGTGTGGAATCATTAAAAAAAATCAAGATTGTATAGAAGGTTTTTTTTTTTGCAAAACACTATAACAAGAATAGTAATCCATCACTCTGGGAAATTTGGAAAAAATTTATTTTTTTTTTAGTTTGTTACAATACTGCATAGATTTTATGAACTGCACATATCACCATTGTCTGTTTTAATTAAAATGAAAAGCCTATGGAATTTTGAAACCTTTATTGATATACACGTGCTGGATATGAACAAAATGTTTCTGAAAGTTCATTCCAGTATTGAATAATACAAGTATATTTTGGAATATATACCTAGTGGTAAATACCAAAGTATGAAAATAATACTTTAGCCCCTGATCATAGTTCATAATAGTAGAGTTGAATGAAGTTCATAAAAGATGTGTGTTACACTAAATATATAAATGAGAGATGTTATCATAGTTCAAATTCACTCGCATTTTGGTTTGCTTTAGGCTAATTTATACTGAAGTTTAAGTGAAAGGTTTTATAGATATTAGCTGTATTCTGTGTCTTTATTGTTACTCTTTTGGCTAAAATTACATTAATTTTTTCATGTACTGTGTCATTATGTCTGTTTAACTAATTTAAGTGCATTTTTTCCTAGATATATTTATGGACCTATTTATGACAGTTGCAAGAGCTGCAACTTTTCAGGATCTTGTTGCAATATTCTTTGGCCATTCAGATCCATTGAATAGAATGAGTGAAAATTTACAGAATTTCGTTCGTGATGTAGTACTTCATGGTTCTGAAGCCACTGAAGAAAACATTAACCAATCAACAGATCACATTGTTGCCCAAGCACAGAATATCATCGAAGCTGCTAGTGTAAGTGAAAAAAATAGCTCGTAGAAATATTAAAATCTATTATGGCATATTAAACTGACAAGCTTCTGTAAGACCTCTATACCAAGCAGCTGCTTGGTGGGTACTTTTTTATGTACTTGAAAATCTTTGCTCACGAACACTTAATTAAGAACTAACAGGACCACCAAATTCATCTTCCTCTTCTCATAACTTAAAATAATGTAAAAGTTAGCCCCCCCCCCCCCCCCCTTCCCAAGTCCTCTCCCATGAAAGTGAGAAAATATCTTCTGAAAGATAGCTAAGATCTTTGAATTCAGTATACAGTTTCGTCTAGTCATAACTTAGAGCAATACAAGAGTTAGCTCCCACCCTTCTGTCCCTCCCTCCAAAAACGGGAAAATTTATAAATGAATACCAAGTGTAATGAGTTATATCTCAAATGAAGGTTTCCAATATGGGAAATGTCGGTTATTTCAGATTATGTTCCCTCCTTTCTACCTTCTATAGAAGATTTAGGACATTTTTTGGAGGGTGGGGAAGCTTGATTGTAATGAGTTTTAAGTCAAATGACTTATAACTCAGACCTAGAGAGTATTACTTATTACCATTGAGAGTTTGAGACCTGAGCAACATCAGGCAAATCAACTAGGCTAGTATGCATATATGTAAATGGTTCAAAATGTTGAATCATGTGCAAGTGCAGGACTGAAAATTTTGGCAGAAATTAATATAGAACAAAAAAAAAATCATGTCCCCTCACCCAATGCAAAACTAAGATTTTTTTTTTGTGTGTGGTTATGGTCAAAGAATTATTATCCCATCAAAAGGTACAGAAACTAGACAGAAGAAGTTTGAAAATATTCAGGAAAAATATATATATTATGTAACAAGATACAAAAATGTAGGTAATTAATTTTTATTTAAAATGTACTGGATCCACATCATCTCCCATGTAAAATAATATTTTCATAATTTGTGCTTAATAAAAATTAAATTAATTTCTATTGAACACAATTATGAAAAGCTTAAAAACTAAACTTTCTAAACTGTTAAATACTTTCTAAATACTTTAAAAAAAACTTTCTAAATGTTATAGAAATTAAACATTTAGTGTTGCTATTGTGCAACTTGAAAGTGAATGATGTGGGTTCAAAAAGGTTAGGAGCTGTATGGACAAATTTGCAAAGGTTCATTATATGTAGTCAATTGCAGTGGAATTCCTTCAAAAGAGTGAAATTTATTTCACAACCTGAGATTCTGGAATGTATCTTGCAATTTTTTTTTGGCTATGGTGATTTCTTTTTCTCTTTATAAATGTTTGAATTTTTAAATCAATGGGTAGTATGTATGAATTGATTAAAAATAATCATGAAAAACATTTTACATGTGTTCTAAAAAAATATAAATTTTTTACTTTGTATAAATTCATGATCAAAAAGATGTTGATTAGAATGTAGAGATATAGATTTATTTAAAGTGAGAAAAAGTATCAACTGTTTGATTACATATTGTAATGTATATGTAGTAAGCTGTGCAATTCTTTTTTTTTTAGCATGAAGCAAACATTCGGAATGATATTGACTACACATCAACTATGACAAATTTTCTAAGAATAAATATTAGAAGAATGATCAGTACAGTATTGAACCCACCAGGTAATATATGAGAAGTGTAATGAATAGCTTTATTTAAAATCATTAATATTTTTCTAATTATTTGTTATAAACATTTGACAAATTTTGAAGGAAAAAATATTAATAAGTTAATGTTTAAAAAGAACCAAAACATAAGTAAAACCAGTAATATGTATATATTTGCATTGAATGCTTGGGAGTACGAAAATATTCTAAGTTAAAGTTAAATTTTTCAAAACTGCACCAGAAAAAAATTTTTTTTTAAAGAACTAAATATAAGATGTTCAACCTCCTTCCAAAATATTTCCCTGGTTATAAATTATCTGTTTTAAAGCTGTTATATGATACATTGTTCCTAGAAAGATAATAAATGCACAGAAGCTTATTCTGGAAACTACAATTCCCTTGCCAAACATTTTACTTCCCTGCACAAGATTGTGTGTTAAAAGTATTTATTTGTTATAAACTCTTTTTTACTTCTTGTTTTTAATACTATTGATATTTTCATTAAGCCTAAATGGATTTATATAAAACACTAGCATAATTTAAGACACCCAGTAACCACTTGATTAGGACCATTCCCATGTTAGGTCATTATAAAATCAAAAACTCCTTATCTTTTTAATTTCTTGAGTATGGAAAAACATGATTGGAGATAAATATTTCTCATAGATAAATCTATTTAAATTGTAATTTTCAACAATATTTGTTCAGTACAGTTATGCAAGTTGGAATATTTAGCAATGGAAATGAAATTTATAGAAATTTACATTAGAAGGTAATTAAAGCTTATATAAGATTGATTTCAAATAATTTGCATATTTTCTTTTTGTGTGTGTGTCATAGGACTAGCATTTCTGCTGTTAAATATTCATGTTTTTTGTAATTCCCTAAATAGGAAATTACTATTTTGAAAGTCGAGATTTAGACACATTTTTTGAGTCAATCATCTTTTTTAAAATATAAAGCATATGGCAGGGGCCTTTTCACGGTCCTCAGCCAACAGATGGCAGTGCTCAAGAAGCATATGATGTTGAAGTGTAAAGTATGACATAGAAATGTAACCATTGGTGTTGGTGGCCTATGGTTCTATGATTTGTTTCTTGTGGGTAGGTAATTGAAGTTACGTATCGTGTGATTTGATATGAATGTGATGTTGCTTTTTTCCTCAATTTTTGCTTGGTAACTCTAGGATAGCATGCGTAGCAGTAGGAGGTTAGTGCATATGTATAATATATTTAATGCGGGTTTTTTAATGAAATACAAAATAGGAGTAATTAATTTGTTCCTGTTGTTTCAAAATTTAGTTAAAATATGGTAAATAATAAGTTATTTAAGATATTTCGGAATTGAAATTAATTTTAAGAGGGTTGTTGTTGAAAGTGTTAGTCAACTGTTATGTAATGTTATGGCCACATTCTTTGGAAGTGGGAGTTCAGTAGCTTTTTGTGGCTACATGTGTGGGGGAATGTTTTTTGTAATTTCTTTATTAAGTGGTAAATATGAGAGTTTTTATGGAGTGTTAGGGTTTTAGGAGAATAGTTTTTGGTGAAACATATAAAGTGAATTTTCAGAGGATTCTAATGTAGTGTGTGTGTATTGGGAGAGGGGATATTTAGGGAAAGAATGTGGTAATGAATACATGTATTTCTTTATAGTAGTTTGAGATGAATTGAGTGATTATTAATAGTAGTTACATTTAGTATATTAATTATTAGTTATCGTGATATATTCATTTTGTTAGATATTTAGGAGTCGAAGTTCTAATAGGATTTATTGTTAATATGTGGAAGTGTTTGACAGTTTTTTTTTTTATATAGAAATTTTGGATATTGTGGAATTGTTGGTGTGGAAAAATGGCAGTTTTTGATGAAGTCAGGAAGATTAATCTGTAATTTAGAAGAGGGTTCTTTGAACTATATGATTGGGGGGGGGGGGGGTATATGATTTTTGTCTCTGATGAGATTATTTGGTTTTGGGTCTTTTTTATAATTTGGATCAGAGGTGGACTGTTTCCAATTTCTTGTGTTTTGATATATGTTATCTCCGATGAAATTATTTAGTTTTGGGAGCTTTTTTATAATTCTGATCAGCAGTGCACTGTTTCCGATTTTCTTGTGTTTTGGTATGTGTTGTCTCCAATGAGATCATTTAGTTTCAGGAGTTTTTTATAATTTTATATGCAGTGCACTGTTTCCGATTTTCTTGTGTTTTGGTATATGTTGTCTCCAATCAAATTATTTAGTTTTGGGGGCTTTTTTATAATTCAGATTGGCAGTACGTTGTTCACGATGTTCTTGTTTTTAATATTTGTGTTTGATTTCATTCATTAGGGCGATTTATTTAGGTTAATTTTGTATCTATGGCTTGATTTATTTGTTTAGTTTGTGAAAATATATGGAGTGTTTTTAAGTATTGGGAAGGGGGGGAAGATTGTAGGAATTTGTAGTATATGGGAAGTCAAGTATGTTGTCTTGTTTTTTTTTATGATTTTTTACCCCTGTTTGGGTTAGGATCTGGGAGGTTGTGGGAATCAAAAAGGATCATTTTGTTATGTTGTGTCAAAAAAAAAATATGGTAGCCATGGACCATGATTTTTGCTTACTGCCAAAGCGTATTTCATAAGTTCGGGAGTTTTTATTTGAATTTTTCATTGACCTAACAATAGGGATGGTACTAATAATGTGACCAATGAATGTTTGAAAGGTACAGATGCAGTCTGCACTTTCTAAAACTTTTAGAAAATGAAGAAAAGCAACTCTTGCATTCATAGTTAAATATATTATGTTTTTAATCTGTTTAGCAATAAAAAAAATTGTAATTTTAGGTTATTGGTTTTGATGGTCTTGCATGCATTGATAAGTTTGCACACTGACTTACAATTGTGATAGAAATCTTATAAATATTGAAATTCCATATCTTGAGAGGACAGAGTAAAGTTTATGAAAATGATATTATAATTCTTAATTTTTAAATTCTGAGGTGAAGTTTGATTTTGAAAAATGTAGGTTAATTAAAATTATTTTAAATCAAGGTGCCTGATTAGGATTAGATACCCTATTAAGCTTGAAACATTAAGGAAGTCAGTAAAAAGAACAATTTTACATTCTACTTTTATTTATTAAAAGCAGCATTCATTACATTTTTAACAGTTAAAAATCAAGCAAATAAATTGGTTTTCAATGTTAGTAGTTAACAAAGATAATATTCATAAATTAAATTGAGGAGTCATCAATTTCTACCTAAAGTCCATATAATTCCTCTTCTTCTTTTGCATGTTTTCCTTAGAAATGAATGAGTATGAATTTGAGTACTCAACACTTCTTCATAGTATTTCCTGTTCTAGTACTCATTAAAATTTTCTCTGTAATGCTCAACATTTTAATAATCTAGTTAACTCCTTTCATATACATAAAACAGATGTCAGCAGTAAAATTTGTTTGAATTCGGAAGGGATGAAGTATTGAAATTATCAAAATCTAATTAACTCATCTTTGGACTACTTAGGAAAAAAAGTAAAAGGATTAAAGAAAAATGCTAGTTTTAGGATGGATGTTTGATATAAAATGATTTTCAGACTATGATACAAACCACAAAAAGAAAAAATGGAATACTGCCTAGTAACTTATATACTTCAGTGAAAATGATGTCTTTTTTTCTATTATTAGCATTTTTTACTTGTATTTTTGTTTATGATATAGATTTCAGCAAACTGAAAATTGGTATATTTGCATTTTGTCTATTGCTAATAGTTTTATAGTACACTTCAGCAATTATTTATGCCTTTCATGATTTTATTTTACAGAAGCTGCAACATTTGGTGCAATGCTCTATACCATGTGCAGAACAATGCTATCTGAATGCATTGCCCTTAATATCCACTGCTTCACTGATGGGTCAGCATCTGTAGAAAGAATAGTACAAAGCAGAATAGTTAGTGTGATTTTTATAAACTTTTAATAAAATGGAAATCTCTTTCTAGTATTATTTTAAGACTAAACTCTGAAATCAAGTGGTTTAGGTCACAGTGCTGATTTAAAATTATTAAATTTTCTCTATATGTCAATGTAATTGTCGGAAAAGCTGAGACAATTAGATGGAATTATTATCTAGGAATTTACCTTGGTTTTTTTTCTTGCAATGATATCTGATGGGTAGATGAGTCTATTGACCTGTGATGGGTAGTACAGTCCAGATATGAGTTTAGATATGTTCTTGTTTTTTTTTTTGTGGGAATGCTAGGTTGATATCGATTTTATACATATATTAACTAATGTATTTTTAGATTTCCAGATTATGTCCCAACTTTTCTGGAAGTATGAATACTGTATTTTAATACATAATCATTACAAATTTCGCATTGTTGCTCCAATGCATCGTCAGGTGAAATAGTTGTTTTGCGGCAGGCACAGATGTTAGAGTGCTGTTTGCTTTTGGTTCAGAGCACATTGTGTGAAGGAGTGAGGGGTAGGTGGTAGTGCATGTAGTACCCTCTATTGTGAGTTGAGGAGAATAGAATTTTAAGGTTGAGTATATAGAGTTTTGTTTTATTGTTGGGGGCTTTGTTTATACATAACTGTGGGAAATTTTGTGTGGTGCTTTGTGCATATGGGTGCATGTAGAAAAGGCAGGAAATTTTCTGAGAGTTTGTGTTGGTGGTACAGGTAAGGAAGCATTACTACCAACACAAACTCTCAGAAAAAAATTTACTACACCATTCCCTCTTATCCCACACCTAACTGACTCTGACAAAAATTGTTAAAGAATTTACACGGTGCCTATAGAAGTCCAAAGCACTATCTCAAAATTAAGTAGAAATGACCCCGACCAACAAATGCATTCAGATGGCATTTATATCATCCATATTGAGGAATGACACGAGAACTCCAGCAGAAAAATAAATATGTAGTAAAAACCCAACTCTCAACCCAACTGGCAGAACACCAAAAAGATTGCGAAAAAACCAACCAAAAGACATCCCTAACTCAAGCTGCCATCCCCTACAACCTGACACCAAAATTCAATGATGCAAGAATACTTATTTCACCCCACGCATACACGAAATTTCAACTAAATTTTGCTGAAAATCTTGTAATATACTTAAAAACAGAAATGAAATATGTAATAATGATATAACTCCATGACCTTCAGCATGGAAAATACTTTTCACTTATTACATAGACATTAAAATAAATTAAGCAACCTCCACCCCTCTATCCTGTCTAATTCTACAGGAACACATATACACAACAGCACCACACAAAATTTCCCACAATTTTGTATAAGCAAAAAACTCTAAAACTCTGAATCTCCAACCTTAAAATTCTATTCTCCCCAACACCACAATAGAAGGCATCATATGTTCTACCACCCACCCCTCCACACAATGTGCTTCGAGCCTAAAATAAACAAACACTGACCGTAGTACGCTAACGTCTGTGTCCGCCTGACAATGCATTGGAGTAGCAATGCGAAATGCATAGTGATTATGTATTAAAATACAGTATTCTCACTTCCGGAAAAGTTGGAACATAGGCTGGAAATCTGCAAATACATTAGTTAATATGTGCACCAAATCGATGTCAACCTAGCATCAGCATTCCTGCAAAGAACAACAAAAAAATCCAGAACATAGGTGGATTCATATCTACATTGACTTCATGAGTCTACACCACAGGACAATAGACTCATCTACAAATAGGATATCATTGCAAGAAAAAAAAAACCCAAGGTAAATTCCTAGATGATAATTCCATCTAATTTTTTTGGCTTTTCCAACAATTACATTGATGTAGAGAAAATTTAATAATTCTAAACTCTGAATGAAGCAGATTTTATTCCTTAATAATAATCATTTTGATAATTTATTCATAATAGAAAGCTAATCTTTTTCTTTGTGTTGATTAATTTTCTAGCAATATTTTTAATTTATTTTCAAAAAAAGAAAAAAAGAAACAAATCTATAATACACCCAATTCTGTTTTTACATGGTAGATAGGTTCCCAAAAAAAAAGTGTAAAAAAATACAGTGCATATGAAAAAAATAGAAGATTGTTTCCAGATGTGAAAACCCAGTACAAAAGTTGTTTTCAAACAAATCATATCAAAATCTTTAAATTTTCATTCATTAAAACACATTTTTTATTTTATAAATTTATAAAGATAATTATATGTACATATATAAAGTAAATTATCCTTCATAAAGAAAATAATATGTCACTAATTCAAGAATACAAAAGTGCAAAAAAAAATGACTTACATATTCTTATTAACTATATTTTATTCATTGTCACTTTCTGACAATAGATGCATTCATTTGTGTAAGACTGGAATTAAATCACTTTCATCGCTTGAAAACGTCAAAAAGCAAATTTTTTTTCAATTGTTTCTATTAAACTTCTAAACACTTCTAACTTTAAACACAAAATGAGAGACCAAGACTAATGTATGTATTGAAGATAAAATTGAGGGGAATTCCTAGAACTCAATGTTGCCACTTTATTCCGAATGAAGTAGGTTTCGTACAATTTTTTCATAAAATAGAGAATAAAGTAGAGAAAACTTATTGTTTGGTTATGTTAGTGTAGTTTTTATTTTGGGGATTTTAGTGCACAAAATGTGTATTTATAGTACATTTTCAAGGTTAAAACTACTTCGAAAAATGTGACCATAAAAGCAGCATCTTTGTTATAAATGTAAATTCTAGGAATTTTTTATTGAATAGGAATATTTTTTCAAAATTAAATTCAAATGGAGAATTTAAAAAGGCACCGTTTGAACCGTGTTAGATAAAAAAAAATCGCATGTAAAGAGAATTTGAATTTTTTTCTAAACAGTGTTAAATCAAAATCGTGTAAAAAAAAAATCCATGTAAAAATAGAATTGGGTGTATTTTATTATTACTTAAATCTTTATTTAGTTTCTTTTCAATTTTTGCCATTTTTACAAACGATGCATATACTTAGATTTTTAGTGATCAGCAAATTCTAAGACTAAAAAAAGTAGTGCCACAGAAACTTTTTTGCTTTAAAAATAAAATAATTTAAATGAAAACAAAAAAAAAAGATGTAAAGACCTGTGAAAAAAAAATTGAAAAAAGTTTCATAGCATATAAAGTTTACGTATTGAAACTGAGATCAAATCATTTCCAGAATTCCAAGTTGCACTGCTACTATGAAAGAATTTAATTTCAAAAGATTGGCAAAAATTCCATTTAAAAATCCACAATTTTTTAATGTTAATTATTAATTTTAAGATCAATCTGCAAATACTTTCAATGTAATTAAAAATATGATAAGTCCTACCTTTTAAAAATTGAATTTTCCAATGTAATACATAAATAAGTTGATGTTATTTGAGAAGTTGCATTTGAGGCCAACAAATTGAGATGTATGCTATAGTATGCTTCCATTAGTTTCAAATAATTATAATTAATTTTAATTGCAATATATATTTGAGGACAATAAAATAATTGTAGAAGTAGAAAAAAAACAAAAATTTTAACAGCCAGTTTATTAAAATATTGACCAAAAGCAATGTATGTAGTTGCTGAATGATGCAACTTCCTCTAGTAATAAAAATTGCCATCTTACATTAAATTTTAGAAAGCATTACAACTTTTCTATACTATAAAAGATGCAAAATTTTTTAAATCAACTGGACAATAATCTTTGTATGGAAGAGCAGAGGACTAGCATAAACATATGAATCAGCTGTTGGCATAACTTAGTGACTCAAGCTTGTGAGTGCAATTACTGCAAGCACAAATACATTATTTTTAAACTTTATAATCAGTTTTTTTTTTTAATTTAGCAATTTGTTTCACAAACATTATGCATTGAACCTATGATCTATTGCAGCTGTTTTAGTGAGAGATATCATTTGGTGGAAAAAAGGTACAGATGTGTAGATAATACTATGCGCAAATTCTTATGAACACAGAATGTTTCAAGCTCTCTTTCAGATCTGTAGCTGTTATTTAATTAAATTATTGCTAGATAACAGTGGTACAAATAAATTACTGAAAGAATGCAAATAAAATTTGTTACAGCTGGTAAGCATGTTTTATATTAGAATATAATATATAAGTGGAATCAACAGGTAAAATGTTTGTTATAGATTTAAATGTTATATCCCCACATTTGATTAGAAACAGTTAAAAAAAATTGGCAATTTCTGTTGGAAATTTTTTTAACTACCCTTGGATTTTGCTTCAAGCTGAATCTTCATCTGGACCCAAAGCTGTGGTTTGAGGATTCCATCATTCCTGTTATAGAGACCAAATTTTCTCGGTCTGATTTTTGATAGGAAATTGACTTTTTTTTTTATCACAAATTTATCATCTCGTTTCTCAAGTGGTGCAAGCATCGGGCATTTTCAAAATATATCTTGGAGAATAGAGTGCTGTACTTTGCTCCATTTGTAATGTGCATTGCCAACCACACCAGGGTAGTTTACAACTGAAGTTGATTTTTATCACATTTTAATGTTTTTGGAAAAATAAGCTTTTTACTTTGTCTCTGTTCATCTATAGATATTCAACTGAATCTCCTAAAAGTTTTAACATTAATTAATAATAATGCAAAAGATTGAAAATGTCAAACTTTTAAACAAATGTTGCAAACAAATTTTGCTAAAAAAATTTAAATTTTAGTGGTGATGTTCAAGAAGGTTACATTGATAGCAACAATTTTTCTCCAGGAGAGTTGAGAATGCAGCTTTTTAGTTTCAAAAACGAATGACAAAATCTTTTTAGGTTTGATAAATACTAATGAGATATGATTAAAATATTGTGGTTTTTTACTAATATAAACTCTAATAAAAATATCGTGATTCTTATTGTATTATTTACTACTACATTGCATATAGATATAAAAGCATAAAGATGTGGTTACCAACACATTTGCAGCATTTGTATAAAGTTTTTGGAAGGATATGAGTTCTTAATCCCAAGATTGTGGCTTTGCACTGATATTAATATATCCATAAAAGTATCACATTTTCATCTTTCCAGTTGGAGTAGTTTGGAGCACTGTCTTTAGTTGGGATGACACTGCATCAGATGATGCTGCACTTTAGATCTTGGGCATAGGTTTAGGAAGTTTGTATATCCAATAAAAAACAATTAGATTCTTTCACTTGGACTGTTTCCTGATGGACAGCTCTCGTCACAAGTGCTAGTTGCTTTGAGTTTCACCTAAGTTTATACACATGTGCTCTTAATTGTGCATGTGTCGATTCACTCTATCTGCTTCTTAATGTCACTGGGGACATTAACAACAGAGAGTGACATTACTTTAGCAAGAGGGATTTATTCGACATTACATAATATTTAGAAATGTTGCTACCAGTCCTGAATAACATCCAGCTGGAGAAGCTACAAGAAATGTTTCACATGGAGAGGATATGTCCATTGAGTCTGGGAATCTTACATCAGGAAATGGTCTGCACTCCAATAGTTCCTGTCATGTTGATGTTTCTTAGTGAGAGAGTTCAGATCCTTGTTGTACTGTCATAATATCTCTCCCACTCAGAAACATCAACATGCCAGAAGCATGTGGGTAGCAGTCCCCCATCCCCCAAGTGACTAACAAGAAGCAGAGTAAACCAGTGCACAAAACTTTTTTGAGCTTGCATGCCAAAATTACAGAAATAAGAGAACATTTTGTAGCTTGCTTGCCAATATTACAAAAATATTTTCAGTTGTTACTGATATCATTTACAATATTGGCTTATTATATAATACTAATTATATGATACAAAATATTATAGATTTAAATATAAGGATGCAAAATATAGTGGACCCCCGATATAACGCGCATGTCGGGCGGGAAACAACACCCGCGTTATAAGGTGAACCGCGTTATACCAAGCGGCGCGGTGGCGACTCAATAAATTTCACACTGTAAGCTTTTCTTTTACTCATCATGCATACAATAATTACACAATATTCAAAATACATGCAGGAACTCAATACATACACAATTACTCAATGCGCAGTAACAATAAAATGCGATACTCACTAACGCCGCACGGACCTGTATAAACATGTTTGAACTTATCGCGAACATCGCCAGCACTATAACCGAGTGCGCGGTATAGCGAGCAGCACTATAACGAAGGTCCACTGTACTAAATTTAAGATTGTGCTACTATAAATGGAAAATTAAAAACTAAATCGTTATAACCAAAGTCATTCAATCAAATGCAAATATTTACAGGTGATCTCAGTGTATCACTGCCATGCCACAATGATCACAATGAAGTGAATGTTCATTAGTTGAGAGAGTAAGCTCTCAGGCAAAGCAGTGAACTGAAACTGTAACCAAGTTTTAAGATATAGAGAAGTGCATTTAAGAAAATCAACTAATAGTTGATAATTAGTGGGATTATTTTTATGATGCAGTATACTTTGTAATGTGTAGGCAATTATTAAGGGCATCAGTTGAAGGGCTAATTATAGCAACATAGTTGCCATCTTGCCACCAATGATTCATCCATAAATATGTATTGAATTGCTAGGGCTATTGTTTCCAAGTCTCTACACTAGCCTTGATAAGTATTCCTTTTCACCTCTCAGTTGTCATGCCAACAAAATTGTCTTATGTACCACCTTTGGCATGAATGCCATAGGTTTTGCCATCCCTAATATAATCTATTCATGACTCGAAACAACTAGCACACCTATGGAGGCTGCCCAGCAGCTGAAACCCAATTAAATAATCTTATTTTGTGTATTTTATTGGATATGCACATCTTCCAAGTCTGACAAGATCTACAGTGCTCCAAACTACTGCTACTGGAAAGACAAAACAAACCATGGACACTTTTATGGGCATAACATCAGTGTGAAACCAAAAGGACATCCAGTCTTGGAATCAAAAACTATATCCTTTGAAAATTTTCATAAAAGTATATAAAATGGTGTATAACCACATCTTTATGCTTTTATATCTGTATACAGCATAGGAGTAAATAATATAGTAAATATACTTAATGAGCTGTGATTATTTCAGAAATTGTGATTCTCATTTTTCAAGCCCCGGTAATTTTATTTTTCATTGTTAGAGGGGCTAACTGTGGAAAAAACAAAATTTTAAACCAATATTACCAGCAATCGATCAATATCAGAAATCTGAAATTTTAGTGTAGAGTATGAATGGTCAAAGAATGGACAGTGACAAGCAACAATTTGCCCTCTTAATCCAGAAAGGTGGGGAAAATGAAACCTTTTCATTTTAAGAGATAAATCAGAAATCTTTTTCATTTTGTAATGGTAGTTATGAAATTCTACTATTTACATTTCCCCAAAAATTCTCTAGTTTGAATTGCAACTGTGTTGGAGGGTGCAAAAGTTGGAAAATTAAAAACTTCATTTGTTTTGATAAAAGGCATCCCATAATTTGTCATAGTCGATATGTTACCTTTTAGTTATATTTCCTTTTGATTGTTGTTTCTGTGCTCGTTTTAATGCAGTTTGTTAATTTTTTGCCTTGTATATGTTTATTTTATTTTTGGTGCATGATTTTTAAAACTTCAATATTAGGTCCTATGTCTTTTATTTTGGTGTATTATAGTCATAGTTCCTCCTGTGCCATTTAAATATCAAACAATCAAACTAGACTAATAAGTTGAAGAATTTCAGTATTTTACTACCTGGCATTTTAGGTATCTAGGTGAATGTCTTGTGTAATTTATGGAAAATATCTATTTTTTTTTAAATAGTTGAATCATTATTTACAAAGTTTTTTTTTTGTCAGAACAACATGACAGCTGAAGTAAATCCCTTAATTAGGCAATGGATGATAACTATAGCATCTCGAGAAATTCGTACAAATATTCCTAATATAAATGTTCCAGTGGAACTTATTCGACATTACATAATATTTAGAGATGTTGCTACTAGTCCTGAGTCACCTCCAGCTGGAGAAGCTACAGGAAATGTTTCACATGGAGAGGATACACCCATGGAGTCTGTGAATCTTACATCAGATGTTGTTATAATTCCTACAGAGAGCATTGTAGACCATGCATCAGTTCCAGAATCCTTAGAGGTAATGTACCATGTGATAATGGTATTTTGCTATATAGTGTTCAATGCTTTAGATGTTATATTTACCAAAATTGGAATTTCATTAGTTATATAAATTTAAAAGCTTGTATGTTTCAAGTTAACAGCAAGTAAAAATGTAATATATTCAGCATGGTCAGGCTTTCGGAGCCACTTATCTATATATTATATACATAGTAGTAAATATATTGTCTCTAGTCCATTTTCTATATATTTTTTCTCTATATTCTATATACCATTTAAATAGAACAGAATATTTGAATTTAGAAATTTCATCATGAAAAGTTGCCATTTTTAACAAACCAATCTCCTTTTAGGGCATCTTGAAATAATTTCCATGCCTGGGGTGTCTATTTATTAAATTCATCACTGCCTTCAACCTACAATCAACAAGCATCATAACACCATGTTATATTAGAGATGACACTGCTATGTTCTTGAGCTGTTCAGCTCTTATAAACATCTTGCCTAAGAAAAATAACTAAATTATGTTCTTTTTTCCCACAATATGAAGGCAGAAAAAGTGTGAACTTGCAATAATTTTAGTTTTTAACTGAACTCTGATAATTCTATTATTTATAACTCTGTAGGGTCAATGCATAAGATATAAACCAGATTTTGTTGTAGCACTATTATATTCTTAATGTTTTTCTTTACTAGGGGGGAAAAATCTACTTATTATACAATGCTGTTTTACCAGAATTTTAAAGATCTACCCTCTCCTAGATCACAATGCCACATTAGACTTGATCAAACACTTTCTCCCAGTTCTGTATTACATAGCACTATCCTTTTTTGTTAATCAGTTTTGTTTCATTAATAAGTGTAGCAAGCGAGTATTATAGTAATGGCAGTTTAATTAATGATACATCATATTGGCTTGGGGCGGGGGTGGCTCAGTCAGTAGCGCGCCAGGCTCGTAATCTGTAGTTCCCAGGTTCGAGTCCCAGCAGGGTCAGCGTTGAGATTATCTCCGCAAAATTCCCCGCCCTGCCCACGGTCAGTAGGGGACACCGATGGGCTTGGAAAGGCCGCCGTCCGTCGGATGGGACGTTAAGCCGTGGCCCCGTGTGCGGGAGAGACATACCCTGTGCACGTTAAAGAACACGCTGGATGGCCTTGACGGGAGGCTACCATCTGTCTCCCAACAGCTGTTCCAGTGGGTCCCCTCCCCCAACCTTCTCTGAGCCTTCGGGGTCCATGTGACCTGGCCATTTAGCCCATGGTGTGCAAAAAAGTGCCGCTCAGAGGTAAAACAACCCAACTCATATTGGCTAATTTTTTTCATCGCCACATGTGAAATAAATTACTAGCTGCAGGGAAAAATTGTTAGTGTTGCATGATACCACCTCAACACTACTCTCCCTCATGTACACGATGTAATACAATCACTAACCTTCTCTTTTCGAGGTGTTTCACAATGTATGGTCATTCCACTAGCCCAGACCTGGGCAAACTGGCCGTGAGCTACTGATGACAAATAAATTTGTGAAAAGAAAAAGAATGCATAGAAGAGGACAAAAAATCCATCTTTGGGGAAGTGAATTCTCATTAAAATAAGTAATATATTTATATTGTTTATGTCACTTTTGGTTTTTTTTTTTGTTTTGGCTATATGTTGTTTACCATATTTTTTTTGGGCAACAATTCCATTTCAATTTTTTATGTGGCCATTTAGCTAAAAAGTTTTCTCAGGACTGCTCTAGCGTTATTGACTCCAGTTCCCAGGTTCGAGTCCAGACTGGGCCAGCTTTGAGGTTCTCTCACCCTGCCCTCAGCAGGGAACACTGATGGACTTAGAAAGGCACCATCCATAAGATGGAATGTTAAGCCGTGGTTTCATGTGCAAGAGAGCCATATCATGTGCATGTTAAAGAACAATCTGGATAGCCTTGACAGGACTCCCGCCTGTCTTCTAACACTATTGGGTTCCCTCCCCCCAACCTCCTCTGAGGGCTCTGGGTCCTTATGACTTGGCCTAGACCATTGTTTGCAAAAAAAAAAAAGTGCAACTCAGGTGAAACAACAGTCTTATTCTTGCAGAAATGAGCAAAAAGAAATGTATCTCATTTTTGCAACAGACCTTATCTCAATATCCATAACTTTTTAATAATGAGACCATTCAAAAAACATTATGAAGCTCAAAATATTCTCTATCATTTGTGATGAGGCACAATACTTCAAGAATGTTTTTTTTTTAACTATTTGGGGTCAATGTTTATATAGACCAACATATTTAATTTTCAATTTTTGTTTAAAAATTATTTGGAAATGAAATAAATCCAAAGCTCTAAATCTTTTTCTCAAACTTTGGTATTAATCAGTTTAGGTGGTTTAATTTCTCTTAGAAGAAAAACTCATCTGGAACTTGGAAAAAAATTTTTGCACCTTATTTTTAGTAAAATAGTTAAATTCTAAAATGCAGAAATTTATTTCTCAACTTACCTTTGCTCTTGATTCTTTCCTGTGATTAGGGATCTGTTTGAGAGTGTCGGCATTTCCTCTCTCATTAAACATAATTTCTTTCAACATTGCACTAACCGTCTCTCTCCATGTGTAGTTGGAATGTCAGGACTTTGACTATTCTCTTGATGTCCTCACACAAGAATTCCACTATTATAATTTAGATATTCTCAGCTTGCAAGAGACCAGAAGGAAAGCATATCCAAGGCATAGGTCTGCTTCTCAGCAGACACACTAGTGGTGCTCTTCTAGGATATGAGTGCATTAATGAAAGGTTTCTTACAGCAAAATTTTAGACAAATATTAAATAAAGACTTTAATGTTATCTGCTATATTGCCTCCACTGAGGATGAGACGGATAGGTTTTATGGACAACTTCGGGATATTTTGAATTCTGTCAAGAAAGAAGATATTACCCTTGTTCTAGGTGACTACAATGCCAAAGTTGGTACTGACTCTGACCTTTGGGCAGGGGTAATAGGCCCTTTTGATATTGGTAGCTGCAATAGGCAAAGTCTACATGTAAGTAAACTTAATGGTTTTAGGATAACTAACACTTACTACAAATACTGTGACATATATAAGTACACTTTGGGTTTCACCAGATGGACTGCATAAGAATATGATTGATTATATATATTAACTAACAGCATATGGGCTAGTTCTGTTAGGAAGACCAGGTCATTAGGGGAGCTGAAATTGGATCTGACCATTACCTTGTTAAAAGTGTCTTGCAACTTAAACTCATTGTGCTAAGGTTAAAAAATTTACCTTTAATTCTGAAGTTCTGAAAGACCCAATTATATCTAAAGCTTACCATGATAGGTTACTTAGTCATTATGATAGTCATGGTTTGCTTACTATTGGAGTTGAGGGAGAATGGGACCGTTTTAAACAGGTTTTTTTTTTTTGGAAACCAACACTCTTTTAGGAAAAAAAGGAGCAGAGAAGGAAAAATTATTTGAGTGAGAAGACACTTGAGCTTATTCAGAAAGAAAAAACCAGGAATGCCCTTAATCAATACCCTACTAGTCCTAATAGAAAGCATTGCATAGAGCTTAATAAACTTGTAAAGAATAAGTTAGCAGCTGATAAGAATCTTTGGCTTGATAGCTTGGCTGACAAAGTTGAGGAAGTAGTTAGACAGCCCAACAGTAGAGAGCTGTACCAGATAGTTAATGTTTTGTGTGGTAAAAAACGGATAGGTATACAGGGTTTGGAGGATAAAAAAAAAAAAGTAAGGTTATAGAAGGTGAGAATTCTATGATGGCTAGGTGACATGAGCATTTCAGTGATGTTCTAAACAATATGGTTAGTTCTACTCCCATTGTTTGTAATCATGATAGATGCATTATTGGCTTTAATATTGGTCCTATATCACAGTCTGAAATTATTTTGGATATTTCTAAACTTACACTACATAAATCTCCATGGGTAAATGAGATTACTACGGAAATGCTTAGAGCTCGGAATGTTTCTAATACCATATGGCTTACTGAAATTTTGAATATCTTTTAATGATAAAGGCATTGTTCCTAAGGATTTTACCAGAACTATTATTATCCCTATTTTTTAAAAAAGGTGATCGCAGTTCTTGTGATAACTATAAGGGCATCAGCTTATTTTCTCTTCCAGGTACAGTTCTTTACATGGAATTATTTGGTAAGGCTTGTAGCAATTAGCTTAATAGAATTAAAAATCTGGTTGACAGGCAATTGCATGATGAGCAATGTGCATTCAGAAGTGGTAGGGGATGTGTAGATTAGATATTTTCACTAATACAGATTTTTGAGAAAAGTTAAGAGTATCAGAAACCTTTGGTTGCTAGCTTTGTTGGCCAGCAACCAAAGGCTTTCGACTCTGTTGATCGTCATAATTTGTGGTTGGTTATGAGATTGTATGGATACTAGACAAGTTAGTTAACATAATGGAAGTTCTCTATAATAACATTGAGTAGTATGCGAGATTAAAACAGTAATGGTAGAGTTGGTAAGGCTTGTAGCAATTGGTTTACCATTGCTTCTAGTGTTCAACAAGGGTGCATTTTGTCTTTTCTATTTAGTTTGGTTATTGATTATATTTTGCAAAATTCACTGCAAGGGAAAGATTTTGGCATTAAATGGTCTGGAGATGTGAAAATTTCTGATTTAGATTATGCTGATGATATAACCCTTTTGGCAAATGATATTGATAAGATAAACTCTTTCATTTGAACTGTTAATGAGACTGGTAGTAAAGTAGGTTTGGTTATAAACAGAGAAAACTAAAGTGATGAAAATTGGTCAGGCAGGCTGTGATTCAGTTAATCTCAATGTTGCAGTCTTGAGCATGTGTCACGGTTTAATTTTCTTGGAAGCTATGTAACAGATACTGGTGATATGTGGCATGAGATTAACAGATGAATAGGGATTGCTGCCAGGACTTCTAGGGGCGGGGGTGGCTCAGTCGGTAGCGCGCCAGGCTCGTAATCTGTAGTTCCCAGGTTCGAGTCCCAGCTGGGTCAGCGTTGAGATTTATCTCCACAAAATTTCCCCGCCCTGCCCACGGTCAGTAGGGGACACCGATGGGCTTGGAAAGGCCGCCGTCCTTCGGATGGGACGTTAAGCCGTGGCCCCGTGTGTGGGAGAGCCATACCCTGTGCACGTTAAAGAACACGCTGGATGGCCTTGACGGGAGGCTACCATCTGTCTCCCAACAGCTGTTCCAGTGGGTCCCCTCCCCCAACCTTCTCTGAGCCTTCGGGGTCCATGTGACCTGGCCATTTAGCCCATGGTGTGCAAAAAAGTGCCGCTCAGAGGTAAACCAACCCAAAGCCAGGACTTCTAAGAATCTATGTAGAGTGTGAAGAAATAGGCGTATACACCTAAAGACTAAAATTACACTGTATAGTAGTTTGGTTCTCTCTAGGGTTAGTTATGGTAGTGAAATTTGGACACTTTGTAAACAAGATAACAGGAAACTAGATGCTTACACAGTATTTTAGGCATTATGTAGTTCAACTTTGTAAGTAATGGTGAGGTTAGATGAAGGAGTCAGCAACCTCCTTTAAGCAGCATATTGTGCAGAGAGAGACTCCGTTGGTTTGGCCATGTTGCCTGTATGGATAATTATAGATTAGCAAATAATGTTATTGAACAGTGTGCCTAAAGACCTTAGAAAGAGGCGGAGACCTAGGATGCAGTGAACAGACAATGTCAAACAGGACCTTGTCAGAATTCATGTACAATGGCTGTATGCAGCAGATATAGCTCAGAACAGATTGCTTGGAGAAGTAAATTGCACAGATTTTGGACCTCCCTAGCCCATGCTGCTTGATGATGATGAAACATTTCTTATTTGCTAGTAGATTATGCAGAAGTGAGATAATCATGTTATGAATTTTATTTGACTTTTCTTATATCCTGATTGCTGATCTACATATAAATGGGTGTACAGATGTGGAAATGAGTAAATTATATATATATGTTACTGTGAAAGACCGAAATAAGAGAATGTCGATATTCTCCGGTGAATGTCGACATACCAAAAACGTCGGTGAAAGACCGAATGTTAGGTTATATTCTTCCTCATTCGGACCATCACCGGTGTATGTCGACAAGCACAGATAAGCTCTGGTGGGGATCGAAATGAGAAACCGAGAAGACGCAGCCAGAGAGGCGACAAAAGCGCCAAATCCTTTGTTCTGCCGTGAGGTCACATAGGATCACGTGGGGTCACGTGATCCTACGTGGCATCTATTTGTTAGACTCTCGAACACTCTGCTGTTTGTCAGTCTTATGCAAGGTTTGCTGGTGCATGCAATGTTTGCTTAATTTTTTTTTATCCGATACCTTAATTTATATTGACTGGCTACTGCAGTGAACCGTGATCTTTTTTTTTTTGAAAAGTTACGTGCATTAATTGCGAGTAAACGAGAAGACAATTGTTTTTATTTTTCTCAAGAAAAGTACTCTAAAATACTTTCTGAAGTGATTTCTGCTAAAACTAAGTGCAGTACACCTTTGGATTATAGACAATTAAAACGTTTTGACATTTTAAAAATTAATGATGAAGAGAAGTTAATTGTGCCATTAAAACCAGGAGAAACGAATATACAGTATTTTGTTACCAATGATGAATTGTTCAGTATACTATCCGAAACTCGCATCAGAATAGGCCATGGAGGAAGAACACGTATGCTTAAAGAATTGCAAGTTAAATACAAAAATATTACATATGAAGTTGTAATGTTGTATTTAAATTTATGTAAACAATGTCAAATGAAGCATAGTGCACCTAAAAAAGGTATTGTTGTGAAACCAATGGTCAGTTCAGAGTTAAACTCAAGATGTCAAGTCGATCTGATAGACCTGCAGTCACACAGGGATGGCGAATATAAGTTCATAATGGTGTATCAAGACCATTTAACGAAGTTTGTCCAGTTACGACCTTTGAAACTAAGACAGCTGAAGAAGCAGCGTATCACCTTCTTCAAATATTTTTAACATTTGGTGCCCCAGCTATATTGCATTCATATAATGGTAAGGAATTCAGTAATCGAGTCATATCCGAACTATGCGCTATGTGGAAAGATGTTAAGATAGTTCACGGAAAGCCTCGTCATAGTCAAACACAAGGCCAGTTGAAAGGGCCAATCAGGATATACAGAATATGTTAACTGCATGGATGAATGATAACGATACAAATAAATGGTCAGATGGTTTGCCCTTTGTTCAATTTACCAAGAACACAACATACCACGAAGGAATACGGCAAAGTCCTTATGAAGCCCTGTTTGGCGTTAAACCAAAGAGAGGCATAGCATCGTCATCTTTGCCTGGCGAGCAAATCGCAAATATTGAAACCGAAGAACAGCTCGAAGAAATTGTTAATACTTTTGAAGAAAATTTGAGCAGTGACCATACCGAAAACCATATTCCAAAGGAAAATATTGAAGAGGAGCTGCAACCTACCACGTCTTCATACCAAGCCCTGACTGAACAACACGAGTTTATTTCTATAAAAAGAGCGGCCGCGAAAGAGTATCTTCCTACTGCAAGCAACGAAAATGTTACGAACCTTAAAAAGAAAATTTCCTCCTGCTCAAATTGGTGATACCGTACGAATACAAGTCCCTGATGTCGACTGTGGTCATGCAGATGCCCGAAATGTGTTGGCGGTTGTTGTTGGAATAGAAGACTCCGACTTTTATAAATTAGCAAACAAAAATGGTACCCTCAAGCAGCTTTATACCCATAATCAGTTCGTAATTTGTAAAGAAAAGTTACTTTCCATAGATGAGATTTCTTCTCAAGAAATGTCGCTGAGAGAAGCAGCTGCAACTAATTCGAGAAGTGGAGGGCAAGGCTATACACGCTGTAATTGCAAAAAGAAGTGTTCCACAACTAAATGCAGTTGTAAAAGCAAGGGACTCTTGTGCAATTCAAAGTGTCGTAACAGTTTAAGTTGTTGCAATAAATAAGATTGTATAATGTTAATCACATAATTTATGTGTAAGTTTATTATTGGTATTATTTTCTTTTCTCATTTAGCATGTACTGTTCGTTTTAGGTTCAACAGTTTATTTACATGTGCTATTACTTAATCTTTCTCCTATTTTGACATATATCATAACATGTTTTAATAATAAAGTATGATTTAAAAAGTTGCATTTTTGTCTTAACGTAACAAAAATATTTTTATTCAACTTTCACCATCAGTGCATGCTGAATGTCGACATTTGCCGGTGTAAGTGAGAAATAATGATATTTAGCAAATATTTCGGACATACACCAAGCGACTGTGAATGCTGACATTCGCCAGATATCGGTCTTTCACAGTAACATATACACTAGTTTCTATAAAGTAAGGAACAAATGAAATAACAAGATATTGTAAAACTCCATGATAGAAGTACATGAAAATCATGTGATATGCAAAATATGATATGCATCAAGTGTTAAAAACTGTTCTCCTGCAAAGTGGGAGGTAGAATTTCCAAGATAACAGATTTGTGGGTATGTTGACCAGACATCAGTTATCAAAAGAAGTGCAATGGTGAACTATTGATTGACTCGAGGCAGACCATCAGGCAGATGTTGAGATGTCTTAATGTATGTCATTCAGTGATGCAGAGATTCCAACAAGGACAGAGCACGTCCAGACTATTCAGTAGTGTATGATGGCAGGCAGCAGTTCCAAGTGATGACCACTATGATGAGTTAACAGACAAATAGGGATTGCTGCCAGGACTTTTAAGAATCTGTGTACACCTGGAGGAGCAGGATGTCTACATCATGTCAGTGGCAATCAGACCTCACAGCAGTGACTGGAACAGTAATGTTCACTACCAACATATGCTGAAATTTCATGAGTCAGTGGAGATGTAGTACAATACTACATCTCCACTGACAATACTCATTCTAACTCATTCTACTAACTGATTCTGTGACCTAATGTCACTTAGTTATAACATGCTGTGTACAAATTCGGTGCAATCTGATGCACACTGCGAAAACATTTGAATAATCTGCCGATCGTGCAAGCTATTGACGCAAGAGGGGTCATGTCCTACATGTGCACATTAGTGGCTGACAATCAAAAGGCCGGAGTTGCATGCACAACTCCTACAGCTTGGAAATGAGAATTGCAATGTCCAAAAATGAATTAATAATCCCCAAAATGGATAAAATGTAAATAAAGCAAAACTGGTTAAGGAAAAGTAAAAGTGAATGGGTGGACCATCACAACATATCTTTGTATGTGTTTCAAACAGGTTACATCATAGGTACAGGGATAAATTCTTGGCCCCTTCATGCAACCATGCGCAATAGGTGATACCTTCCTTATACAACGCAATAACGTTTGCACTGTTGTTGCCTTGTTGATTGCTATCTGGAGAACTATTAACTCTGTGAAGTGGCCAGCCTGGTCTCCTGACCTAAATGTAATAGAATATGTATAGGAGCCTAAATATGATAGAATATGTTTGAGATGCTCTCAGGAGATGGGTTGCTCTCCTGAAGCCTTTTGGATATGCAATGGACCCACAGCACTTCTGGACAGTCTTATCAACAGCATGAGACATTATTGTGAGGCCTGCATAGTAGTAAGAGGTGACCACACTCCATATTGAACCACTTGGGCTATCTCACTTGACCTTTATCTTTTTACCATGCATGTGTATTCGTATATAATTTTGGGAATTAAAAGTACTGTTCAATTTTTAACTGTTATTTTTATGAATAGTGTTTAAATACACACATTTTTAGATTCATAAGCAGCAGATTCAACAGGTTTTCAAGGAAAACTGGATTTGTAGGTTTTTTCTTGATTTATGGGCAACCGGTGTCCAATGTCTCACGTACTAAACGACTTCACGGACCCAATCAAATTCCAACTATTTGGCATTTAGTTGCAAAACTATAGCATAATGTTGGGATACAGTGACATGACATCAGATGAATGTAAGGTAGAACAAGGAAAAAATTCATATTATTTTAATGATTCAATTGCTTTAAAGCCTGATTTTTTTTTTTTACTGTATATTTCATAGTAGGAATGAATGGGGAGAAACACATAAGCCTCTTTCTAAGTTGTATGTAGGGGGGGGGGGGGATTAGAGTGCTAAATAAAATTATTTTTAACTTGTTAATTTTAAATAACATATTAGGTAACATCATCAGGTATGGAATCATATTTTATATTGTTGTGTTTTACATGAAATAATAAACTGAAAAAAATTGGTTTAGCTGTGAGTGGGATTCTACCTCTCCCAGTGGGGTTTGAATCCCACTCATGGGAAAACCAATTTTTTTCAGCTTATTATTTTGTGTATTCCATATCTACAGGACATCTCCTGTGATACTTTACCAATGAGTTGTATTTTAGATCTTGTATTATAAATTCTTTTAGTTGTCTTTATAATTACTATATCAATTTTATCTGCTAACAATATTAGAGTGAAATTGTTAATTGAACTTTTAAATGGTATTGCATTAATAAATTTGCTGTTTTTTATTAATGTGTAGCTGATGGAGACTGAAAATATACCTGCTGAAATAGAAGAAGCTCAGATTATAAGTGTAGCTGCTGAACGTGTTGATACCACAAGAACATCAGTAGGGACTGAAGCAGGGGCAAGTAGTGATACTTTGGGTGCTGCTGCTGCTTTAACTCTTTCTGGAGATGAACTAACAGAAGTGGTTGTAGGAACAGAGAGCTGGCATGCTGCTGTTCCCAGGGTAGGATTTGTTTATTTTTTACACTTGGAATTTAAAGTGAGAAAACTTTTATGTGTGTATGAAATGTTCAATTCCAGGAACTTGTATTGGTTGACATAAACAAGCAGTATAAAGCTAGAGTCCATGAATGTAAACTAATGTGACAGTGTAATAATAGTGATAATGAAGTGGACATAAATAGCATCAATAAAAGTGGTGAAGAGTTTATCAGTAATTTGAAATCAACTATTTCTGTTAATATTTCTCTAACTTTTTGCATTTTGCATATTAAAAATTACTAAAAATACATGATTTAGTAAAAACAAACTTTCCTTGATCTGAACTTTAAATGCTTAAGGGTTGGATTGTTTTACCTCTGAAAAGCAGTTTTTTATGCAAGTGGCTAAGTGACATCAAACATGAAAAGTGCTTTCTCGTGTTATCAACCCAGCATTATACTGCCTGATCTTTTTTTTTTATTTGCGACATATAGGACAGAGAAGAATCCTAAAAACTACTCCTAGCTTTTACAGGCCTTCTCATACAAGGCCATGCCCTACTAAGACCAAAGTCACTGCTGCCCACTACCTCATTAGAGCCAACACAACATACAAAGTTTGCCTTGCTGGAATAGTTGCTAGATCCCTAACCACTATGCCAGTTAAGGCTTTCAATTACCTGTGAGAGGCCAGGGAATGGGTGAAATTGCTTTGTGTTATATCACACTATTGCAAGATAGCATGAAAGAAAAAGGTGTACCTACTGCCAGATTATGTTGCTCCAACTTTCAAATCACACTGACACTAGCAACTACATTCCTTTTTTTTAATCTGTATTATTCTTGTTTTGCAACTGGTGAACTTGTGTCTCACGGAATTGATGGATACTTTCTCTACATCAGAAGGTTCAGCCTTTTGATTAATGGCAGTCCATATTTCAGTAAATAGGGGCAGCCTTCCAGCACAAAAATATTAATAACTATCTGTAATCAATCAATGGCTGGAGCAAACCCTATTTCACAGGGTGTAGATTTAGCACCTCAGCTCTAAATCTTTGTAATTGGCTCTTTTTGCATATCTTAGTCTTGAAGTTACGGGTGATAATTTTTCAAGCATTCTACCAGGTGTACAGCAATCATGCCAGATATGTTGCCCACTCCATCTGTGCACCCATTGTTATTTTTTCCATAGCATTAAGTTATTCTCCTGAATATGAGCTTTTCTTGCTATCCTGCATGTTAACTATTACTAGAAAAATTAATTTTTCTTTCAATATGGTCAATTTTAATTAAGATTTTTTTTCTTTAAATCTGTATTTTCTTTTTAGGAATGGGTACCAATTATTACCCGTGATGTTCATCGACAGAGGAGACAAGCTCCCCAACCTCCATTTAGTGATGCATACCTAGGAGGAATGCCATCAAAACGAAGAAAGGTAATATATAAGAATTTTAGCAAATGTTATGCAACATCATAGTTTAAAAGTTAAAGCCCTACATGGCCTAATGGTTAGCATACCTAATTACTATTCTAATGAGCATGTATTATAAGTGTCATAGTCCTTGTATAAGTGTTTGTATAGTGTACAAGAAACCAACACAAGCCAGAAACTTGCAGGTTATCTCCGTCCTTTGTGTTTATTAAAAAGTAAGTGAAAATGAAAGTTTGAGAATGCTAACTCTAATATTTGACAATTAAATTTTAGTTAGTAATGAGTGCTGTGTATCATGACCTTCTACATACAGTAGCTTAGTGCCAATGTAACAAGTGCATGGCCATTGAGTAGGGCGCCAGGAATAATTGACAAATTGCCAAAAATAAAGTTTAATTAGGGTTCAAAATACCAGCATGCATTAATGAGTAAGAATTCAAAAATATTAAATGATTGTCAAAATTTTATGTTAATGCTAATCAAAACAAACAAACATTGCTCAAGAGAAAAAAATTAGTAAAGATTCAAAAGGTTTAAATAACAAACAATTTATTTTCAAAAGCACTCACCAAAACTTCAATAAAGAAGATACTACATCATTTCTTACTACAAACAACTTCAACAAACTCCAAACTTAAAACTGATCTCTAAACTGTGCTGTGCTCTACTACTCTCTCTACCATCTTCTGTGCTGTGTCTAACATGTCACCAGGTTATAACAAAAGGCTACAGAGCCCGCACGTGTGATGTTGCACACCGGGAAAGACATTTGCATAAATTGACGAGCGGCACAAGCTATGACGCAAGAGTGGGCGTGTCCTTGTGCACGCGCTTTAGCGGGTGACAATCAAAAGTTCGGAGTTGCACATGCGCAACTCCTAACTCTTGGAAACGAGCACTGTGATGCCAAAAAGGAAATAAAAATCCCCAAAATGAAAAATATAACTTAAATTAAGCAAAACTGGTTAAGGTAAAGTAAAAGTGAATGAGGGGGCATCACAATAATGAGCTAAATTTAAGGATCGGTTTGTAGAAAAATTGCATTTTTATACAATTGATGCTTTTCCTAGAGTTTGTTTTAAACATTTCTTTGAACCTTTATCGTGTTAAACATTGCTTTAAGTTCTGTCATTCAAATTGTAACAACTCTTACCATGACTATTCTTGAGATAGTCAGTGTATGTAAATGTGATTGCTCATAAGCTCACTCCCTAAAAACAGCATAAACCGTGTATTAAATTTATTTTTACATTTCATTTTTTTTACTTCAATTTAAAAAAAATAATGTTTTCAAAGGGTGTTATAAGGAGGCTGTGCATGCACCTTGGCATAACACAGTCAGTTTGCTTTCTCGCTGTTGCATGCCCATAGACACTTCTGAGTCACCAGACTGTTGGTCTTGAGAGTAGAGTGGAATTACCTTGCACTTGACCTTTCAATGGTGGACATCTTCAATAGTGAAGTCGCTTACTACCAATTATGTTGGTATCTAATACTGAGCAGGTGCATGTTTCCCACAACAAGTATGTCAAATTCAGTTCAGTATTTAACTTTATGTTGTGATACAGCCCATCCAGAATGTGTACTACTAATATCTCTAGCATTGTGAGTTTATTCTGCTTAAGTAATCTCATTTCGATGGTATTGCTTAACAGAAACTGACAGATTGAAGGGTTGTTTTGCATATTTTATCCTCACTTCTCTATTTTTATTAAAATTTGATATATGAACTCAAAATATGAGAGACATATGCAAATCCTAAAAATATCTGAATTCTGTGAAGACCCAAATTTTTTGCACACTTTTGTAGTATATAAATGCTAGAAGCTAAAAGGTATCCAAAATAAAACTATTGAAACATATGTTTATTTCAGCATTATTTCTCTAATAGGTAATGACAGGTGGTACTACTAATGGTGTTGTTGGACCTGTTCAAAGTATACTGCCAGAAAGTTTGCAGCAAGCAATCTCTGCAGCCGGTGTTCAGCCTCTGACCAGTGTGGAAGAAATAAAGAAAGAAGCAACTCAAGACAATACTTTGCATGCTGCATACAAAGAGCAAGTGAAATGTGCTGTACGAGATAGATTGCGCACTGACTTAGATTATCGTCCAGAAAGGTATCCAAATGCTGATTTGTACTTCAATTCAGGAAGTCAGTGAAGTACACACATTATTCCAAATTCTCGTTGAAAGTGATATTCATAATTTAATAATTTCACAGCCAATTTGATGAAATGCAAGTTGCAAGTACCACCTCTTTTTAACAAACTGTTTATGTTCTCCCACTGTGCATAACGTTACATAGTAGTACACATTTTACGACTTTAGTATGTATATGCATGTTAAATAATTTGGACAATCATGCCAAATTTTCTCCAAAATAACTTTAAAACTTCGAGAATGTGCAGAAAGACAAAACAATGGGAGAAATGTATGAATTTGAATTTCATTGTATTGTACTAATAATTTCATAAATAGGAAAAATAAAATGTGATCCTACTCAGAATTGTTTATATTAATTGCATAATGCACAAGCATAGTAGCCAGATAATTATGATAGTGGACAGTTTTGAAACAAATATTCAGGAAGTATAAAACATAATGGTTTTAAGCTAAATATAAGAAAAGGTTAGCAAGAGTAGTGTTCACACTGGAATTTTGATTGATATAGTAGTGATCAGCATCATTTGATATTTTTTTTAAATGTTAAAGAGGCATGGTGGTGGTGTCACTGTGCCAGGATTAATATTCGTGCATGCAGAAAATTAAAGGAAATAGTATTACAAGTAGTAGTTATGTAATTAATCAATATTTGATAGAATTCGTTTGAAAATTTGGTATTAGGGGATGAAAGCAATATGATGGAGTTAAAAAGCAAGATTTTATTGTTTCACAAAAAAGAATGGAGCAACAAGTCTCCCTCAAAGAGTTTTTTTTTTTGTCCAATTGTGTCTTATTATACTTAACCACAAAAGAAATGAAAGAAAGATTCTAATCCTAAAAATGTATCATTCCTCAACTCGTTAGGGAGCCTCTACAGGAAGTGTTTTACATCTACAATAATAAAATGTCTGTGGTTGCCAAACTTCTTCACATAAAAGGGCTAGGAACCTGAAATTTTGATAGAAAATTAAGAGTAATATGAGAAAGTACAATGCAAAAAATAAGCTCGATATGTTGAATAGGTGGTTGGAAATTGCTATTTTGGATAAAACATCTTTCTACTCCATTCTCCATTCATAACTTCTGCTCATTCACAAATTCTAATCAAGAAAGCCACCAACCATTCCCTAAGTACAGTGAAGCAATATTATGCTTCACTGTACTTTACAATATTCCGAAGGAATTTCTTCCATAAAGTATACCTATTAATAATGTAAGAATACTTTAGAAAAAGTACTTATTTCTCGCATAAGGTATGCAAGTATTTGCTGTGGCAGAATTATATCTGCAAGTTGTTCTTGAAAGAAGTTGTGTGGTGTGGCCCCTTTTGCACTGGTTGATTGCTTTCTTAGATATTCGGATAATGGTGCTCCATTCTTTTTCTGGAATGGAGCATAGTTACATTGTAGAGCAATCTGTTGCCGAATTATAGCAAATTTTTATTGTGTGCAAATTAAAAAAAATCCAGTAGTATATGACTTTTTAATTCTCAGTTATTTTGCAGTTAAAATGTTATAATATATTTCTTTAATATATTGTGAAATCTCTTAAATGTGTTATTAGATGCCTGTGCCAAAGTCTGGGTGGGTGTTGTCTCTGTAGTGCACCAGGTTTACAATCTGCAGTTCTCAGTTCAGAAAGAGGACACCAACAGGCTTAGAAAGGCTATTATTCATCGGATGGGATATTAAGCTCTGGCTTCACTTGCAGGAGAGTCGTATCCTCTGTACGTTAAATAACACATTAGATGACCCTGATGGGATGCTTCTGTCTCCAACAGCTGTTCATTGGGTCCCCTTCCCCCAAACCTTATCTGAGTCCTTGTGACCTGGCTGTTTAGTTCATTATGTTCAAAAAAGTGCTGTTCAGAGGTAAAATAACCCAAGTCAGAGTTGTATTGGTTGATTAAGAACTTAATCAAAGCAATCATTAGGTATGCTGTATGCTGACAAGGTTCTCATTCTGAGTTGCCAACTCAGATTACCTGGTGATATTAATTTGCATAGTGGTTAGAAAGCTAGCTACTGCTCCAGCAGGAATGCTTTGTATATTAACTCCAACTGAGGTAGTGGTGCACTGTGAGTTTGGTTTTTGTGGGTCATGTCCTTGTATGAGAAAACCTGCACAAACTAAGAGTAGTTTCTGGGACCACGTTCTGCCCTGTGTATTGCAAATAAAAAACATAAGATAATAACATATGATAATAACATGTAACACTGGATGATACTGTACATAATTTTTTTTTACGATATATTTATATTACTGAGTGGTTAGCACGCTGGGCTGCTGATCTAAGGGACCTGGGTTCGAGCTTCGGGTAAGGTATGGATGTATGTGTCGTTTTTCTAATGTGGTCCTGCCATCCTCTCAGATCTTCAACTATGGCATATAAACTGACAGGCTCCTGTCAGACCACTGTGGCAAGCAGCTGCTTGAGGGGGTATTTATTTTTATTTATTTACTTGGGTCTAGGGGATAGCTCAGTCGGTAGTGCGCCAGGCTCGTAATCTGCAGTTCCCAGGTTCGAGTCCCAGCTGGGCCACCATTGAGATTTATCTCTGCAAAACTCCTCACCCTGTCCACTGTCAGTAGTGGACACCAATTGGCTTGAAAAGGCCACCTCCATCAGATGGGACATTAAGCCATGGCACCATGTGCAGGAGAGTCATACCCTGTGCATGTTAAATATTCTGGATGGCCTTGAAGGAGGCTACCATCTGTCTCCCAACAGCTGTGTAGTGGGTCCCTTCCCCCAACTTTTTCTGAGCCTTCTGGGTCGTTATGGCCTGATTATTTAGCCCATTGTGCACAAAAAAGTGCTGCTCAGAAGTAAAACAATCTAACTATATGTTTGGGTGTTTGGTTAATAACAGTGATATCTGATTAAACACAATGCTGAAAGTTTGCTCAGGGTCCTAAGTGATTACAAGCTACTGAAATTAAAGTCCCAGTTGAGTGCAATATGCATCCAGTCACTAAAGGTTGGCCAACAGTCTCTCTGTCCAAACTTTCCACTACTTGTCATGGCAGCATGCATGTGTGTGCAATAGGGGTGGTGCCATGAACTTTGGCTTATCACTGGGATGCTCTGCTGACCTTCCACTACCAATTCTGCTAGCTTCAGGGAGGTAGGTAGTAATATATGACTATCCTAACCCTACCTCCCTGAAGCTAAAGATCAGTGTGAGGTTTTTTGCCCCCCCCCCCCCCCCCTCCACACACACACACTTTATTTATGGTTGACTTTCTGTTCATCTCCTATGTAATTTTGTTTCATGGGCTCAGCAGCAAATGATGGGCGATTCCTGCTACCATCAATTAATGATCAACAGTCAGTAAATTAAAACAATAACATTTACTTGCTAAAAATCACAAGTTACTGGGAGGGTGCAAGTGGGCAGTTGCACAATTATTGAAATGACTTGTCACCATTGTAGAACTTATTTCATAGGGCAGGTTACTACCTTATGTAGTACCAGTGAAGAAAAGACAGAAGTGTTGGTTTAGTCAGGATATTTCAGTCACAGGGCTTCAAACCACAGCCAAATCCTACTTCTAGCTGGAATTATGCCTTGCCAACTCCCAGTTAAGTGTCATTCTTCTCTAATTGCCAAAGTCACCTTTCACCAGGTAACTTTTGTCCTACAGTCAGGTGACAATTCAGTCACCCACACAAGGTGAACTCACCCTTGTTCACTGGTCCCCTCGCCCCCTTTACAAGTAAGGAACACTTGCGCGAGGTGTCACAGCAATAAAACTTTACTCAAGGCCATTGCATTGACCACAGAGACAGATTTATGATGTGTTTCTTGTTGTGGGGCGGGGTGGCTCAGTCGGTAGCGCGTCAGGCTCGTAATCTGTAGTTCCCAGGTTCGAGTCCCAGCTGGGTCAGCGTTGAGATTTATCTCCGCAAAACTCCCCGCCCTGCCCACAGTCCGTAGGGGACACCGATGGGCTTGGAAAGTCCGCCGTCCGTCGGATGGGACGTTAAGCCGTGGCCCCGTGTGTGGGAGAGCCATACCCTGTGCACGTTAAAGAACACGCTGGATGGCCTTGACGGGAGGCTACCATCTGTCTCCCAACAGCTGTTCCAGTGGGTCCCCTCCCCCAATCTTCTCTGAGCCTTCGGGGTCCATGTGACCTGGCCATTTAGCCATGGTGTGCAAAAAAGTGCCGCTCAGAGGTAAAACAACATTTCTTGTTGATTACACAAATTGAAATAGGGTTCAGCTGCCTGATCCTCACAAACAGTTTGTAAAATTGACCATTTGCTACTTTGTTTTAATTAATTTTCAAGATTAGGTAACTATATTATAGAATTAGAACCTATTATAGAATTGTAATATAACACAAGACAGCATTGTAATCCTTATAAGTAATGATGTATTGTGCATAACAAATATTTCCTTATATATCTATAGACATCAAGTTCCAGTTAGTAATAATTAATAGTAGTCTTAGTAATCTAGTCCTTTAAAAATACAGCTTTTTGAGGCTTCTCTTGATACCTCAAAAAATGTTGATGTACTCACCAACCACCAACACCCGTTCATGGCTGGCTATCCATTTCCCATAGCAAGATGTCTTCTTTAAATAAGATAATTCCATGTATCATCGCTCCCAGTTGGTAAAGGACTGATTGGAGTAGCATTCCAATCAGTTCACAACCATCGAATGTACCTGTTAGTCTAAGGATTTGAATTTGAACCCATTAGAGAATCTGTGGGACAAAGTAGAGTGATGCATTCGAGCTCAAAACCCACCATTGGCAACTTTTGGTCCTTTACAGATGGCTGTCCTAGAATCATGGGCCATAATATTACTCGAATGTTTCCAACACCTGATAAAGTCCATGTCACAACATGTTGCTGCTGTTGTGAGGGTGAAAGGTGGATGCACACGTTATTAGGTGCTTGTGTACAATAAATTGTCCTTTTAATCAATTTTTTTTTTCCCCGAAGAGTACTCGTGGATCATCAGGTTATATTTGTTGATCTACTTTTGGTGGTGGACAACTTCAGTGGCTCAGTCGGTAGCGCGCCAGTCGGTAGTCGGGGGTGGCTCAGTCGGTAGCGTGCCAGGCTTGTAATCTGTAGTTCCCAGGTTCGAGTCCCAGCTGGGTCAGCGTTCAGATTTATCTCCGCAAAATTTCCCCGCCCTAACCACGGTCAGTAGGGGACACCGATGGGTTTGGAAAGGCCGCCGTCCCGTCGGATGGGACATTAAGCCGTGGCCCCGTGTGCGTGAGAGCCATACCCTGTGCACGTTAAAGAACACGCTGGATGGCCTTGACGGGAGGCTACCATCTGTCTCCCAACAGCTGTTCCAGTGGGTCCCCTCCCCCAACCTTCTCTGAGCCTTTGGGGTCCATGTGACCTGGCCATTTAGCCCATGGTGTGCAAAATAGTGCCGCTCAGAGGTAAAACAACCCAACTTTTGTGGTTTTGTTGTATTCTAAAATTATTTCTGATTAATAGATTCTGAAAAAAAATTCATTGCCGCCACGATGGGAATCGAACCCGCATCTCTCCAGATTCATGCCAGAGCGTGCTACCATTACACCATGCTTCGGACAATGAACTCTTTCAGAATATGATCTTATAAATCTTCCTGAGACGTGACTGAGACAGCGCCATCTATACTCAAGGAGATGCAACTTTTTCAGTCGTGGCTATTTGATTATCAGATGTTAATGAGAAGGTCGCTAACACTAAAACGTTAATATATAATTAAAAATCAATCCAAAGTGAATGCACGATATTCCCTGTTAAGATAGACATCAAACATTCATAGATTCTGAAAAAAATTAATCGCCGCACGACGGGAATCGAACTTGCATCTCTCCAGATTCATGCCAGAGTGTGCTATCATTGCACCACGCTTCAGACAACGAACTCTTTCAGAATATGACCTTATAAAATCTTCCTGAGACGTGACTGAGACAGGGTTCGATTCCCGCCGTGGCGGAGATGAATTTTTTTCAGAATCTATTAATTAATGTTAGAGTAAAATAAGCATCAATCTTAACAGGGAATACTGTGCATTCACTTTGGATTGATTTTTATTTCGGATTCTGCAAATCATCATTTCTATTTTCTGCTGTGTGGTGCATTGTTGATAGCAAGATGACTGCTTTGTTCCGATTTGGTATATAAGAAACCAATCTTTTTTTTTTAAATCAGAATACAGATAAATATATTTTGCAGCATTTATTTGATACAAACTTTATTGATTCATAAGCTTATTTTTACTAATAGATCCTACTCGAGTTAGTTTATTATGTTGGCTCTATATAACCAAATCCAAAGAAGTAAAATAATTATATAACAATTCGATTTAATTGAAAATATGGTTCACACAATTTCAAGGTCAGGCCTGTTCATTGTCCAGATCCAGTTGCAGTTCTAAAATTTCTTTCTTTGTCAATGTATGGTATAGCTCCCAATGGGTAAGCAGTTTATGAATCACAGGCCCAGAAAACCTTCATGCCGTACTTATCCAGTTTTGATGGTATATATCAGTGATTCTCAACCTTTTATGCTTCATGTACCCCCTGGAAATGTGTATGTAACCCTTGTATAGATAGATAAAAGTATAGTATAACAACGGTTATTTTTACTTTGTTACTAGATCTAGTGACTTTTGAGCTCTCGCAGCATACCCCAAAATCTTTTTACCGCATACCCCACTTTGAGAACCTTTAGTTTAGAACATCACTTAAATGCTCAGCCCACCTAGCCATGACAGAATCTTCACCATCTATAACCTTACCTTGCTTATCCTTCAATCCCTGTACACCTGTCTGGTTTCTACCATACAAAATATTAACTATCTGGTACACTCTCTGCTATTGTGCTGTCTAACTGCTTCCTCGGCTTTGTCAGCCAAACCATCAAGCCAAAGATTCTTATCAGCAACTAACTGATCCTTTACATGTTTCTTAAGCTATCTGTAATGCTTTCTATTAGGACTAGTGGGGTATTTATAAAGGACATTCCTGTAGTACTTTCTAAAATAAGCTCAAGTGTCTTATCACGCAAATAATTCTGCCTTCTCTGCTCCTTTTTTCCTAAAAGAGTACTGTTAGTTTCAGGAAAAGCCTGTTTAAAACGGTCCCATTCTTCCTCAACTTCAGTAGTAAACCATAGTAACCAACTTCAGTAGTAACCAACTTCAGTAGTATCATAATGACTAAGTAACCTATAATGGTAAGCTTTAGCTATAACTGGGTCTTTCAGAGCTTCAGAATTAAAGATATTTTTAATTAATATGTAATCTATCATATAAGCCCATCTGGTGAAACCCATGTGTTCTTATGTATGTCACAGTGTTTGTAATAAGTATTAGTTATTCTGAAACCATTGAGTTTACTTACCTGTAGGAGACGTTGCCCATTGCAGCTACCAATACCAAAGGGCTTATCACCCCTCCTCAAAGAACAGAGTCAATACCAACTTTGATATTGAAGTCACCTAGAACAAGGGTAATATCTCCTTTCTTGACAGAATTAAAAATATCCTGAAGTTGTCCATAAAACCAATCAATCTCATCCATCATAATAGCAGATAACATTCAAGTCTTTAATACTTGTCTGAAATTTTGCTGTGAGAAACCTTGCATTAATGCACTCATATCCTAGAAGATCACCACTAGTGTGTCTGCTGAGAAGCAGACCTACGTCTTGGTGATGCTTATTTCTTCCCTCCCTGAAGAGAGAGAGAAACCTGAACAAGAGTCCTTTTTGACGAAATGCACGTTAATCAGATGCTAAAGTACACACTGTTACAGTTCTGTCAAATCAGAAATCATTTTCTGTTTAAACGTTGAATTCTTAGATCTGTTAATATCGTGAGGAAGAATGGATGCATTTTATTATCATGCTAGATCAGGGGTGGGCAAATAGCGGACCGCGGGCCACATTCGACCCGCTAAGAGTTTTTTGTGGCCGCCAAGACAGTCAGAAAAATCCGCCTTGAACCGAGATTTCCTTCCCGGGCGCGACCGAAGACTCGTATTTTCCACTAGGACGGCTACGTCAATACGCATGCGCAGTGTAGATACGAAAACAATTGCCCACCCCTGTGCTAGATGATTCGTCTCGCATCTCGTATATATTATTCTATCAATAGAGTGCGACATAAGCAGATGCTGGCATGTGATCTCGTCGTATGGAGGAAGACTAACGGATTATCTCTGTCTACACTGATTTTTTCGTTCCAAACCATAGAGAGATTTTTAAAACATTTCTACAACGATCGTACCGTATCTTTACAGATGTGAAGTATAACGACATTGCAGTAATCACTGTTTCTACGAGAGTTCTTTCGTATGGAAAGAATGAAATGTACTAGAACTATATTAAGAACATTCTGAAGTATATGTCATGAAAGTGTTTCTATGGATAATCGATTTGCAATATCTGTGTGTTACTAGTAAGGTAAGTCGACGAAATGCAAGCTGAGTTTGAGAAGTTCTAGGACGAATAACAGTATGTGGTGACCTGCAAACGCCATTTGGATCAAGAGACACAGATGACTTTCACATTATTACTAATTATGCTATAATTATCGAGCTCGCTATTAATGCTAGAATAGATTCGTAATGCTGATCAGGTTTTATCCTCTGACAACTAGGTGATTATGGGGGAACTTGCTTTAGCCGACGCAAACATGTTGGGCTTCTTCCTCTCATGCTACCGCTCACGATCGCTTTGAGCGTCAAACAGAATTCGTTCTTCGTGCACGACTCTTCCAGAAGAATTAGCAGGGTCATTTATTTTGCATCTGCCTTAGTGATGGAGGGAGGGGGGACTTTTTCTTTCTCGATGTAATGTGGTTAATTTCATCACAAACCGACCTCCGAGTGAATTGCTATAATTATCGTCTGACTCAAAGTAGAGATGAATTACGTACACAGTGTCTCACCTCCTAATTATCATAATTCCCCTGGCAGCCGGATAACTTCAGAAAGCTCTCTAAGTAGTGATTTTTTTATGTTCTCAAAACAACGCTCTCCTGCCATATGAAATATAAAGAATGTTGTATGTCTTCTGAGAAAACTGCTCTAGCCTTGTTCTAAGATATAGTAGCAAAAATCCCGTTCAAGAAATCAGGCAATATGTAATGCCTGACGACTCATCCTGTGGAGGAATCATTCGACAGTCTTTAGTATTGAAAACCCTCTCCCATCTATAAATGACACTATAATTATCATATATAGAGGTCTCCGTATGTCTTCAGTACAAGCCATGTTCTAAGATATAGCAAACTTCCTTCTGGAAGCTGTATTATTACCAAATCGATCTCCTTAGAGAAGATAGTAACAAATTGTCATCGCCTCAAGCATAAACTATGATCCACTTAGTTGATTCTCTCTTCGCAGCATCTGTCAGTGGGAATGTGATGCGATTTGCAAAAAGCATCTGTCTAGCACTATTCTGGAGTCGCAAGCAACTGCTTTCACGACGTGCAGGGAGGGGTTCAGTCACTCTTTATAATTTGCATTTCCTATAATCTAAAGATTTTGGCCAGGTGTGAGAATTGTTACACCTCTTGGATGCCGAAAACAAGTACTCGTGTTCTCGAATCACGCACACAACTTTCAGAAGCTTGTAGGAAAAGGAGGTTTTTGCTGCTGCTGTCTCAATTTTTACATTTCCTAAGGATTTTTATTCGCGACTCTTAAGAATTGATCTCGAATCACACACAAAACGTACAGGGAGAGATTTTTCGTCTACTCTTCAATGGGTAAAAAAAGGGGTTTTCCCCATAATTTCGCATATCTCATGAATTATTCATTTCCCAAAGGTTTTTTCTGTCTACTCTTCAACGGATAAAAAGGGGTTTTTCCCATGATTTGCATATCTGCATAAAATTGAATATCCTGAAAGTTAATGAGATCCTCAAGTGACAAATTAACTATTAGCACGCTTGGCTACTGATCAAAGAGACCTGGATTCAAGCTCTGGGTTAGGCATTGATGTCTGACAAGCAAGTGCTTGAGGAGTATTTTTATTGCACGATAGAGCCACCAAAACTTCTGATCGATTGAATCGATTCTGCCACCAAAATGGCGATCGCTAGCATGGTAGGCTGGGAATCACGGTTTTGATTTTTTACCAATTCGTTCTGTTTCCCTATAATATACGTATGTTATATGACGCGAAATTTTCGCCATTTTGAAATACCTAAACTTATATATGGCAAATTTCTTCATAGTGATCATTTTGTAGTATGTAGATATCAGCATTTTTTCTGTTGCATTTCAGTATAATCAAAATTTCAGTAGATATACAGCTACTTTCAAAAACTCGCAACACCTTTAGCTACGAGTTGTTTTTACGTTTAACAGTTGCCTGAGTTATAGAAGTATTCATTCTAATTTACAAAATTGCACATACCATGTTAGAAGAATAGCTAGGCAAAAATTTCTTTTGTCTGACTACCATTTAAGCCCAGACTGAAAATTTCAAGTTAAACTAGTTAAGACCCACACAATTACTGACTGTGTTTTTCAATTAATTTTATGAACAGGTGATGACATAATGAATATACACAAAACTCTTCCAGTTTTTATATAAAAATTTGAGAAATCTTTCTATGTCAAATCATTTTCTGTTGTAGCTGTACAATTCCGCTTTCATAAAAAGGGAATCTGCACATCTAAATAAATATCTGTATCTCTTAGCGGTCGTAAAGCTTTGAAAGACGTAATGAAATCATTAGATTTAACTATATAGGTCCTAAATTGCAGAGAAATGTGAAGGGCATGCATAAATTTATCGATTCTAGGACGTCTGTAATATGAAAAAGTTTGAGAACCACTGTACTAAAGAGATTTTCTCTCCATCTGATTGAGCAAGAACGCCTCCTGAATGGTAAGAGTTAGAACCATTAAATTTGGAAGCAACTTCTTATGACGCATGAATTTGGGACCCCAAAATTTTCCCTACAAATAAATGGAAATAATTTTTCTTGACTAGTAGGAGCTAAGCCCGTCAAATACAGTATATTACTTATCATAAAGCAACATAAGACGTTTGGACTTCAACCTACTTATTGCCAATCAAATAAAGTGAAAAATTTCTCTTAAATTCAATATAATCTCCTTAACGTAAAGCAACGTAAAAGATTGGCTTTCTCCAGTAAAAAATGGGCCCCCAAGAAAACGGGTGAACTGTGAAAACCAATTTCAGCATACAGCCCCCCCTCTTATTTTAAACTTTCTTTACCCCAAAAGTAAAAAAAATGCATAACTAATTATATTCAATCTAGAAATCAATAGGTGTTATCGGCACCTCTTGAATTTATATAGCTCTTCACTCCGATGATGATTTGATCTTGAATGCGACATCGGATCTGAAAATTGCTCTTATATTTGAGTTCTACTGCCTGAAATAGCCCTATTCACCATTTTTTTTAGCTTTCCATCAGCAGTATATCAAAATTTGACCTTTATCCTGTAAGATAACACCGGTAGATCTACTGTATATTTGACCTTTGACTTCGAAAACCTTATCACATCTAAAATTTCATATTTCTGGTATCTACGACTGAAAATAGCCCCAGGAACCCAATATTTAGCTCTCTAGCACCAAAATTTCGTAACATTTCTGAGAATATACAACCTGAAACATCCCCAGACACCAATTTTCACTTTTATAGCAATTGTAGACCAAGGTTTGACCTGTACATGAACTATATTTCATCTTTGAAGGACACATCGGAGGTCATATTTGGGATTTTTCCTGAGATCTGCGACCCGAATTACCACCAACGTGCAAATTTTCACAGCTTTATGATTTCTGCATCATAGTTATAGTCAGACCTAGTAGTCAGCTGTCTATCACTCGCAATTGTCTATATAAGGGGTTCTCAACGTGGGGTACGTGGTAAAAAATTTTGAGGTACGCCGTGAGAGCTCAAAAAAACCATTAAAATGTTTATAATTTTATAAGATTAATTAAATTGTTTATCTTTTTTTGTGTTTATCGATATATGTAATTTATGAATACAAAATTTAATGTGTGTATATATCTATATGTTTTATTTTATTCCCATTGTTATAACTATAGATTTATCTATCTATACAAGGGGTTCGTCAGTTACATATACATTTCCAGGGGGTACGTGAAGCATAAAAGTTTGAGAACCACTGGTCTTTATATTCCAAATGAAAGCTTTGCAACCTATTGAATAGTTTTTTTCACATAATAAAATAAAAATGCATCCTAGCTTTCATTAGCTCCCGGGACAGATGCATCAGTTGCCCCTGCATTGGCATAGCCCTGGACTGGTAATATTAATCATGGATTACCTCAAATTATGTCTCTTTCCACTTCCCAAAAAGGGGGAGAAAAATTCACACGAATCAATCATAATAAATTATATCAACGGAAAGCTTTTAACATGGGGAGAGTCGTTTAATATACACTGCTCGACATTGAAAGTGCCCCACCCAGAAGAACATGTTATACAAACATGCAAATAGAAGGGTGGGTGTGCACAGTTGAGATATGCAAATGATGATAATCCAGAGCCAATGACGTGTGTGGCTCAAGAGATAAAAGGTGCAAGAAGGAACAGGGATGGTATTGTGTTTATGCAGGTGGAAGTCGTGTAAACCGTTGAGGTTAGGTGGTTCCACTTGGAAATTGTTCGGCGAAGGCCAAAAATGCCTGATAAGCGCCGTCGCAGGTTTATCGCCATTTGAATGCTTTTGAGAGAGGAAGAATTGGCTTATGTGAAGCTAGATGGACTACACGTGTTGCTACCCATGTACATCGGTATGCATGGATTGTTAGACGCTGTTGGCAACAGCGGCAAAATGAAGGTTCTAGCATGTGTCGCAGAGGGAGTGGTGGCATCTGACAGATGTCAGCATGACTTGATAGGTGTTCGACATGCTCGACGACCTGAATGATACACCAAAAGTTGCATGAGGCACACCTGCATTCTAGACAACTGTTACATTGACTGCAAACCATCGCAGCGCTCGTCTAACTTGGTGCTGAAGTCGTGTGAACTGGGGTCATGAATAGAATACTTGTGTTTAGTGATGAATCCCATTTCTGTCTGGGTACTGACGATTGACGGATCCATATATGGTGACAAACTGGCGAGAGGACGGATCCAGCTTTTCTTCATGACTGGTACACCGCATAATGGTATGGGGTGCTATTGGATATGACAGCAGATCACCTCTTGTCCTGACTGCTGCACGATACTTTAGCACGGTTCTGTAGCCCATTTTGGGAGACATGCAGCAGCCCATTTTTCAGCATGACAACGCCCGTGTACACAATGCTAGGGTCTCCAGACAATGTTTGCAACATGTTAAAGTATTGCCATGGCCAGCACAATCTCCAGATTTATCCCCAATAGAAAATCTGTGGGACCACATTGGACGACGTGTGCAATCCTTTCACCAACCGACGTGGAATCTTGATAAATTATGGGAGCAAGTCAACGCTACTTGGTGTGCAATTCCTCAGGACCACATCCATTGACTGTACGACTCCATGCCACGCCGTATTGCCATTCACATCGCTGCAACCACCTACTGAGGCAGTCACATTGTGCTGCATTATCTCATCTTCTAACCACTTTAAGTGGCTGCAAATTAAATCATGGTATGCCAATATGGGCCTGTAAATGGTAGCTAGGCGTAAACTGGAAGGAGAGCTGTGTACCAATCCCTAGTGATGATGCACACAACCGGCCAGATCTAGCACCTAATATCCGACCCCGCCTTCTCGTGGTGCAGGTCGTTAGTACCTTTCAAAAGAGATATTCTCTTTTGGAAGGGAACGGAAGGGGAGGGCTGCCAGTTCAGTATGGCCTGCTGATCTGGTCATCTACGGCCACTTTTTTCTTTTTTTTCAACCCTGCTGAGGAGTGGTCAACTTCACAGGGTCTTGTTTATGGATTTTGAGGATTTATGGATTAGGGGACTTGTTTATGGATTTGAGCTTGATTATGGATCCTGGACTTGCTGCACTAGTGGGCCTCTGTTGAGAGGAGGAACAGGTCTTTGCCCCATGCCTGCGATCAGGGGGTTGTTTGATATTATTGGCCCTACCAATCTGATTAAACCTAATTTCTTTAAAAATCCTACTAATCATTTTCTCTCTGCAGGAACGTGGAACGTGAGGACATTACATAGAGATTATTCTCTTGATGTCCTCACACAACAATTCCACCGTTATAATTTAGATATTCTCGGCTTGCAAGAGACCAGATGGACAGATAAAGGCCAGATTCTTAAAAATAATCTTAAATTTCTCTTTTCAGGGAGGGACGACAATAAGCATCACCAAGGCGTGGGTCTGCTTCTCAGCAGACACGCTAGCGATGCTCTTCTAGGATATGAGTGCATTAATGAAAGGTTTCTTACAGCAAAATTTCAGACAAGCGTTAAAGACTTGAATGTTATCTGCTGTTATGCCCCCACTGAGGATGCCGATGAGGATGAGAAGGATAGGTTTTATGAACAACTTCAGGATATTTTGAATTCTGTCAAGAAAGGAGATATTACCCTTGTTCTTGGTGACTTCAATGCCAAAGTTGGTACTGACTCTGACCTTTGGGGAGGAGTAATAGGCCCTTTTGGTATTGGTAGCTGCAATGGCAATGGGCAACGTCTCCTACAGGTAAGTAAACTCAATGGATTCAGAATAACTAACACATATTACAAACATCGCGACATACATAAGTACACATGGGTTTCACCTGATGGGCTGCATAAGAATATGATTGATTATATATTAATTAACAGCAAATGGGCTAGTTCTGTTAGGAATACCAGGGCATATAGAGGAGCTGAAATTGGATCTGACCTTGTTTAAAGTGTCTTTCAACTTAAAAAGTGTTGTGCTAAATTTAAAAAATTCCCTTTAATACTGAAGCTCTGAAAGACCCAGTTATAGCTAAAGCTTACCATGATAGGTTACTTAGTCATTATGACAGTCATGGTTTACTTAATACTGAAGTTGAGGAAGAATGGGGACGTTTAAAACAGGCTTTTTTGGAAACTAACAGTACTCTTTTAGGAAAAAAAGGAGCAGAGAAGGAAAGAATTATTTGTGATAAGGCACTTGAGCTTATTCGGAAAGAAAAAACCAGGAATGCCCTTAATCAATACCCTACTACTCCTAATAGAAAGGATTATAGAGAGCTTAATAAACGTGTAAAGGGTCAGTTAGCTACTGATAAGAATCTTTGGCTTGATGGCTTGACTGACAAAGCTGAGGAAGCAGTTAGGCAGCACAACTGCAGCGAGCTGTACCAGATAGTTAATGTTTTATGTGGTAGAAAACGGATAGGTATACAGGGATTGAAGGATAAACAAGGTAAGGTTATAGAAGGGGAGGTTTCTGTCATGGCTAGGTGGGCTGAGCATTTCAGTGATGTTCTAAACAATGTGGTTAGTTCTACTCCCATTGTTTGTAGTGATGATAAATGTATTGGGGACTTTAACGTTGGCTCTGTAACACAATCTGAAGTTATTTTGGCTATTTCTAAACTTAAACTTCATAAATCCCCAGGGGTAGATGAAATTACTACAGAAATGCTCAGAGCTGGGAATGTTGCGGTTACCACTTGGATGACTGAAATTTTGAATAACTTTTATGATAAAGGTATAGTTCCTAAGGATTTTACCAGAGCTATTATTATCCATATTTTCAAAAAAGGTGATCGCAGTTCTTGTGATAACTATAGGGGTATCAGCCTACTCTCTGTTCCAGGGAAAGTTCTTTGCATGATTGTGCTTAACAGAATTAAGAATCTGGTTGACAGGCAATTGCGTGATGAGCAATGTGGATTCAGAAGTGGTAGGGGATGTGTGGATCAGATATTTTCACTTAGGCAGATTCTTGAGAAATGTTTAGAGTTTCAGAAATCTTTGGTTGCTAGCTTTGTTGATTTCAAAAAGGCTTTCGACTCTGTTGATCGCCATAATTTGTGGTTGATTGTGAAATCTTATGGTATACCAGAGAAGTTAGTTAACATAATGAAAGCGCTGTATAATAACACTGAGTCGTGTGTGAGAGTTGGTAAGGCTTGTAGCAATTGGTTTAGCATTACTTCTGGTGTTCGACAAGGGTGTATTTTGTCTCCTTTTCTCTTTAGTGGTTATTGATTACGTTATGCGAAATTCACTTCAAGGGAAAGATTTTGGCCTTAAATGGGCTGGAGATACGAAAATTTCTGATTTAGATTATGATGACGATTTCGTCCTTTTGGCAAATGATGTTGATGAGATGAACTCTTTCATTCGAGCTGTTGATGAGACTGGTAGTAGAGTAGGTTTGGTTATAAACAGAGAGAAAACTAAAGTTATGAAAATTGGTCAGATAGGTTGTGATTCAGTTAATCTGAATGGTTGCAGTCTTGAGCAGGTGTCACAGTTTAATTATCTTGGGAGCTATGTAACAGATACTGGTGATGTGCGGCATGAGATTAACAGACGAATAGTTCGGCTGTTAATTGATTGCTGCCGGGACTTTTAAGAATCTATGGTGATTGTGGAGAAATAGGCGTATACACCTAAAGACTAAAATTAGACTGTATAATAGTTTGGTTCTTTCTAGGGTTAGTTATGGTAGTGAAACTTGGACACTTTGTAAACAAGATAACAGGAAACTAGATGCTTTTGATTCTAGATGCTTACACAGTATTTTGGGCATTATGTGGTTCAACTTTGTAACTAATGGTGAGGTTAGGCAAAGGAGTCTGCAACCTCCTTTAAGCAGCATATTGTGCAGAGAGAGACTCCGTTGGTTTGGCCATGTTGCCCGTATGAATAATTATAGATTGGCGAATAGTGTTATGAACAGTGTGCCTAAAGGCCTCAGAGAGAGGGGGAGACCTAGGATGCGGTGTGCAGACAATGTCAAACAGGACCTTGTTAGAATTGGTGTGCAGTGGCCTGATGCAGCAGATGTAACTTAGGACAGATATGCTTGGAGAATTAAACTGCACGGTCTGGTTTGACCTCCGTAGCCCATGGCTGCTTGAGGATGATGATGATGATGCCAATATGTGTTGCTATGTGTGTGCTACATTTCACCCCTTTCCCCTCACTTCTGGGTGGGGCAATATCAATGTCGTGCAGTGGTTGGGTTGTTTTACCATTGAGTGGCACTTTTTTGCACTAAATTGCCAGGTCACGAGTACCCCAAGGAGTCACATAAGGTTAGGGGAATAGACCCACTGAACAGCAGTTAGGAGACATATTAGCCTCCTGTCAAGGCCATCCAGTGTATTCTTTAACGTGCACAAGGTGGTGTGTGGTAGAGTGCACATGTGTGGCACTCTACCACACATGGCTTTATGTCCCATCTGACAGTAGGCAGCCTTTCCAAGACCATTAGTCTCCCCTACTGACCAAGGGCAGGGAGTTTTGTGGATATAAATCTCAACGCTGACCTAGGTAGGACTCGAACCCGGAACTGCAGATTACGAATCTGGCAGCTACCGACTTAGCCACCCTCACAACACTAACATTCGATCACACTAATTCTAGCTATGATACAGGAATGGTAGAACTCTGAAAATTTGCAGCTAGGGGAAATCCAGGCCGTAGATCTCAATAAAATTCTAAAATTTGACCTCTCACGGTTCTTCAAGGTCAAAAGGAGGGTTGCAACTGCTAGAAATGTGAAAATTGGTGTCTGACGGACGTGGCCGGACTTTGACCTTCTGAGACCCTATGCTAGGCAAATTTAAGAGGCCCTAAGTGCAGCAAATTTAAAAGATCGTAAACTGGGGCAAATTTAAGAGGTCCTAAAGTGACCTGGGTTCGAGCCCCGGATTAGGCATGGCTGTTTTGTGTCGTTTTTCTGCTGAGGTCCTGCCATCCTCTCAGATCTCCTACTGTGGCATATAAACTGACAGGCTCCTGTCAGACTTCTGTGGCAAGCAGCTGCTTGAGGAGATATTTATTTATTTATTTAAAGTATGGCAAACTTCCAAACTTCAGTGTGCCAAAAAATTCGAAATGTAGGTTTTTTTTTTATTCTTTTCGAAGGAAACATTAAAAAATAACCATGAACTAATATGGTAAAAACATTATTCTAGCATCAGTATACAATGACTGTAAAAAGAAATTAAGGTGAACAGCGTTTGCATGAGTTTATATATTAAAATATGTATATATATCGTGAGTAATAAAATTGCAAATGCAGCTTTTGAGCCCTGATACTGTGAGGCTCTAAGCTGCAGCTTAGAGCCTCACAGTATCAGGGCTCAAAATTATGTTAGCTTATGCGTAAGTCCGGCCCTGTGGCGGGGGGGGGGGGGGGGGGGGTCAGGCAGTATATCTTGGTGTTATGAAATTTTGTATCTGGAGGGTCCTTCGGTGCCTTAGATCTACCGGTGCTATAGAGTTAAAATTTCGTTCCTGGGGGTTATTTTAGGTAGTAGATCTGAGAAATGTGAAATTTAGGATGGGTCCTTCAAGGTCAAATATAAATCTATCGGTTTTATAGGGGGCGGGGTGGCTCAGTCGGTAGCGTGCCAGGCTCGTAATCTGAAGTTCCCAGGTTCGAGTCCCAGCTGGGTCAGCGTTGAGATTTATCTCCGCAAAATTCCCCGCCCTGCCCACGGTCAGTAGGGGACACCGATGGGCTTGGAAAGGCCGCCGTCCGTCGGATGGGACGTTAAGCCGTGGCCCCGTGTGCGGGAGAGCCATACCCTGTGCACGTTAAAGAACACGCTGGATGGCCTTGACGGGAGGCAACAGGTCGAATGAAAAAGTTCATCTCATCAACATCATTTGCCAAAAGGGCGAAATCATCAGCATAATCTAAATCAGAAATTTTCGTATCTCCAGTCAATTTAAGGCCAAAATCTTTCCCTTGAAGTGTATTTCGCATAACATAATCAATAACCAAGCTAAAGAGAAAAGGAGACAAAATGCACCCTTGTCGAACACCAGAAGTAATGCTAAACCAATTGCTACAAGCCTTACCAACTCTCACACACGACTCAGTGTTATTATAGAGAGCTTTCATTATGTTAACTAACTTGTCTGGTATACCATAAGATTTCACAATCAACCACAAATTATGACGATCAACAGAGTCGAAAGCCTTTTTGAAATCAACAAAGCTAGCAACCAAAGGTTTCTGAAACTCTACACATTTCTCAAGAATCTGCCTAAGTGAAAATATCTGATCCACACATCCCCTACCACTTCTGAATCCACATTGCTCATCACGCAATTGACTGTCAACCAGATTCTTAATTCTATTAAGCACAATCATGGAAAGAACGTAATCTGTAGTTCACAGGTTCGAGTCCCAGCTGGGTCAGCGTTGAGATTTATCTCCGCAAAATTTCCCCGCCCTGCCCACGGTCAGTAGGGGACACCGATGGGCTTGGAAAGGCCGCCGTCCGTCGGATGGGACGTTAAGCCGTGGTTCCGTGTGCGGGAGAGCCATACTCTGTGCACGTTAAAGAACACGCTGGATGGCCTTGACGGGAGCTACCATGTCTCCCAACAGCTTTTCCAGTGGGTGCCCTCTCCCAACCTTCTCTGAGCCTTCGGGATCATTGTGACCTGGCCATTCAGCCCATTGTCAGAAAAAAAAAGTGCTTCTCAGAAGTAAAACGAAACAAAACTGAGTATTTTTATTTCTTGATTTTTCTATTTATATTCTTTTTTACATAAAGTTAAAAGCATCATCATCATCATCCTCAAGCAGCCATGGGCTACGGAGGTCCAACCAGACCGTGCAATTTAGTTCTCCAAGCAAGTCTATCCTGAGCTACATCTACTGCATCTGGACACTGCACAACAATTCTAACAAGGTCCTGTTTGATATTGTCTGCCCACCGCATCCTAGGTCTCCCCTTCTTTCTGAGGCCTTTAGGCACACTGTTCATAACCCTATTCACCAATCTATAATTATCCATACTGGCAACACTCTCTGCACAATATGTTGCTTAAAGGAGGTTGCAGACTCCTTTGCCTAACCTCATCATTAGTTACAAAGTTAAACCACCTAATACCCAAGATACTACATAAGGATCTAGAATCAAAAGCATCTAGTTTTCTGTTATCTTGTTTACACAGCGTCCAACTTTCACTACCATAACTAACCCTAGAAAGAACCAAACTATTATACAGTCTAATTTTAGTCTTTAGGTGTATACACCTATTTCTCCACACTCTCCATAGATTCTTAAAAGTCCCGGCAGCAATCCCTATTCGTCTGTTAATCTCATGCCGCACATCACCATTATCTGTTACATAGCTCCCAAGATAATTAAACTGTGACACCTGCTGAAGACTGCAACCATTCAGATTAACTGAATCACAGCCTGCCTGACCAACTTTTATCACCAAACCTACACTATTACCAGTCTCAGCAACAGGTCGAATGAAAAAGTTCATCTCATCAACATCATTTGCCAAAAGGGCGAAATCATCAGCATAATCTAAATCAGAAATTTTCGTATCTCCAGCCCATTTAAGGCCAAAATCTTTCCCTTCAAGTGTATTTCGCATAACATAATCAATAACCAAGCTAAAGAGAAAAGGAGACAAAATGCACCCTTGTCGAACACCAGAAGTAATGCTAAACCAATTGCTACAAGCCTTACCAACTCTCACACACGACTCAGTGTTATTATAGAGAGCTTTCATTATGTTAACTAACTTGTCTGGTATACCATACGATTTCACAATCAACCACAAATTATGACGATCAACAGAGTCGAAAGCCTTTTTGAAATCAACAAAGCTAGCAACCAAAGGTTTCTGAAACTCTACACATTTCTCAAGAATCTGCCTAAGTGAAAATATCTGATCCACACATCCCCTACCACTTCTGAATCCACATTGCTCATCACGCAATTGACTGTCAACCAGATTCTTAATTCTATTAAGCACAATCATGGAAAGAACTTTACCTGGAACAGAGAGTAGGCTGATACCCCTATAGTTATCACAAGAACTGCGATCACCTTTTTTGAAAATAGGGATAATAATAGCTCTGGTAAAATCCTTAGGAACCATGCCTTTATCATAAAAGATATTCAGAATTTCAGTCATCCAAGTGGTAACTGAAACATTCCCAGCTCTAAGCATTTCCGTAGTAATTTCATCCACCCCTAGGGATTTATGAAGTTTAAGTTTAGAAATAGCCAAACTAACTTCAGATTGTGTTATAGGGCCAACATTAAAGCCACTAATGCATCTATCATCATTGCAAACAATGGGAATAGAACTAACCGCATTGTTTAGAATATCACTGAAATGCTCAGCCCACCTAGCCATGACAGAATCCTCCCCTTCTATAACCTTACCTTGTTTATCCTTCAATCCCTGTATGCCTGTCCGTTTTCTACCACACAAAACATTAACTATCTGGTACAGCTCTCTGCTGTTGTGCTGCCTAACTGCTTCCTCAGCTTTGTCAGCCAAGCCATCAAGCCTAAGATTCTTATCAGTAGCTAACTGATCCTTTACACGTTTATTAAGCTCTCTGTAATGCTTTCTATTAGTACTAGTAGGGTATTGATTAAGGACATTCCTGCAGTTCTTTCTTTCTGAAATAAGCTCAAGTGCCTTATCACTCAGATAATTCTGTCTCTTCTGCTCCTTTTTTCCTAAAAGAGTACTGTTAGTGTCCAAAAAAGCCTGTTTAAAATGATCCCATTCTTCCTCAACTTTTGTAGTAAGCATACCATGACTGTCATAATGACTAAGTAACCTATCATGGTAAGCTTTGGCTATAACTGGATCTTTCAGAGCTTCAGTATTAAAAGTAAATTTTTTTAACCCTAGCACAACACTTTTTAAGTTTAAGTTGCAAGACACTTTTAACAAGGTAATGGTCAGATCCAATTTCAACTCCCCTATATGACCTGGTATTCCTAACTAGCCCATTTGCTGTTAATTAATATATAATCAATCATATTCTTATGCAGCCCATCGGGTGAAACCCATGTGTACTTATGTATGTCGCGGTGTTTGCAATAAGTGTTAGTTATTCTGAATCCATTGAGTTTACTTACCTGTAGGAGACGTTGCCCATTGTCATTGCAGCTACCAATACCAAAAGGGCCTATTACTCGTCCCCAAAGGTCAGAGTCAGTACCAACTTTGGCAATGAAGTCACCTAGAACAAGGGTAATATCTCCTTTCTTGACAGAATTCAAAAAGCAACCTTATGTAAATCATAAGGTTGCTTTTTCATTTTACATTATACTTAATGCTTGAAGATATCTAATCTCCATAAAAATTATTTATCTTATGAAAATGCTCAGGCAAAATTATGGATTGTGAAAGCAAACAATTTAAACTTTTCTAAATCAAGCAATTTTGACCCCCCCCACCACCACCACCATTACCACCATCAAATATGAATTGTAAGTTAATAATTATTTAGGTTCAAGATGTGCAGTGAGCGAGGGTGGCTCAGTTGGTAGTACACCAGGCTCGTAATCTGTAGTTCCGAGGTTCCAGTCCCACCTGGGCCAGCGTTGAGATTTATCAGTGCAGAAGTCCCTGCCCTCGGTCAGTAGCGGACACCGATGGTCCTGGAACACAATAAAATTGTTTGACAGTTTTTGGGTTTGGAAAGGCCACCATCTGATGGATGGCCTTTCCAAGTCCATCGGTGCCCCCCACCCCACCCCCTAGAATTTAGTGATTTTTCGAAAACACGGTAACGAGACTATGAGCGATTTATTAATTTCCCACACACCCTCCCTCTCCGACCTTTTATTTTTTGATGGTTTTTTGCATAACGCGGTCGATGGATTTATATGAAACGAGAATTCATAATTGTAAGATTGAATATTTATCATAAATTTTAAAAATTCGTTATTCTGCTTTCTTGCACTAGCTAATGACCGTCGCCATTTTTATCTATCATTATTTTTCGATTTTATGCCAGATTTATTTTAATAAATTTATATTAAATTTTATAATGCTATCATCATCCTCAAGCAGCCATGGGCTACGGAGGTCCAACCAGACCGTATAATGGATGTTGTCTTGTCTGACAGCAGATGCACGAGAGAGTGCAAAGTACAGTAAAAGGTGTGGGGGTGGCTAAGTCTGTTGTACAGTCTGTGAATGGCCTGTTGTAAGATTCCAGGCCATTTGAGTGGTTCAGGGCCAGAAACAGGGGAATAGGATGAAGGAGAGATGGAAAAAACGATTCCTCGAGTGTTGGCAATTGCATGGGGATCAACAACTGCCTGTCTGTTGTGTTCCAGGACCAATAACAAGTAGGATGTGTAGTTCCCACCCATCTTCCGGACTTTATCCCACACCGCCTTAAGTCGTCGGGCATGTGATGGAAGGTGTATATTTGATTCAAGCAGAGTTAGATTTTGCCAAAGGCGGGACTTTACTTTTATAGTACTGTTCAGCCGCGACGGTGGATAGTGGTAAAACGTGGCTTCTCCCGATAGATGTAGTGCAATCTCTGAATTGCGGAGCATCTGGGGTTTGTCGCTAATCATAATCTGTGAGGAAGGCAAGACTTCGGCAGTAAGGCAACACAAACATTCATGCCTTATCCAGCCCTCAAACTCAGGTTCCTTTGATCAGGAGCTTTGCAACTCACCTGCCGGGACAGTTAAATAAAAAGGCCACCAAAAAATATAAGATCAAAAAGGGGGTGAATCCGTAAAGTGTAAATTAAAGAAAATCGACCTGCTGACAGGCTCCTGTCAGACCTCTGTGGCAAGCAGCTGCTTGGGGGGGGGGGGGGAGTGTGCACTACTTGGACCATTATTTATTAATATTGCATAAATATAGTAAATAATGTTAAAAATTGTGATTTACTTGATTTTTTTTTTTGGTTACCTTGCTTCGTTGACTTCAAAGTATTTTTAAGGTACTCATATAATACGCGTAAAACTAAAAAGAAAATTCGTAATAAGTTTTATAGCGAAGTTCAATTTTATCGATTTAAAAAAGTTTCATAAATTTATTTCACTGCTAATAATTTCAAAGGCTGCATAAAGTCTGGAACACTTCAGTTCTATTTAAAATGCTGCCAGGTCTTAGCAGCCAAGTGGTGTTCCAAACCTGCAGATTAATTCAGCCCCGTCTGCCATACACTAAGAGTCATTAAAAAATTGTGCACTTTACACCCTTCTTTGCTAATTTTTTAAGCTCCTGATTACTATTCCTAATTATAGCGAACAGATGAAAACCATTAGAGACGAGTTAGGGTTAATTTTTAGGAAATCCGATTTGGGAAAAACTTTCTCTGGCTCATCATAAGACATATATAAAGAAATGCATGTAACTAATCATTTATTATTATTAATTAGAAGTAACCCCAATTTAACGCAGGACGGATTTTAACGTGTTCCGGAGAGACCCACGTTAAACAGATTTCGGCGTCAAACGGGAGTATATTTTTTTCCTTGTTTTTTTGCATATCTTATTGATCTTTTTCGTTGTATTATAATAAACACATTATTTGAAAAATAATTATTTCATTTTTTTATTAAATAAACACTTGAATAATTATGCGTATTATACACCAAATAATTACGCATATTTGTCTACGATACAAGATTTTAAAATTTACTAAGAAAATTTGGGAAAAGAACCGCGTTATAGCGGAAACGCGTTAAACAGTGGTAACCTGTATAATCATTTTATGACAATAATGAAAATGTTAATGCTATTTAGAACGAAAAATATTAGAAATACAAGTAGAAACTGAAAATTCGTGGGTAACATCATTATAAACGAAAAGAACCATTCATTTATTTAAAGATAGAAAATACTTAAATATAATGAAAAGCCGCATAGTATTCATTTTTATTTACTAAACATTGTTTATAAGGTTGAAATTATAATAAAAAATAGTTAATATTTTTCTTTTTTCTTTCACAATTAAGTGAAATATTCGAAATTTAAATTATTCTGAGGCTGAGGATATCTCGAAAAGCCATAGTCAGAGGGAAAGCGATTTTAAAAAGAAATGCAACTTTACTAGGAATGAAATAAAGTGTTTCAATTTTAAGGGAAATTCGGAATATTAAGGGTATATAATCCCTTTCTATGTACGTAGATTTCAAAGCGAAAATGACTGGCAATGTAATTCTGAAAATATCTAGTTGATCACCACGATGAATTTTTACCCTTACATTTTGAAGTCCAATGTAAATTTTTTTAAAAATTGCATATTTATGTAAACAGATAAAGGAAAACTTTAATTTTCCTTATCTATTTATAAAATAATTTAATTTATAATAGATATATCACTATAAAGTGCAATATGCCGAGTGAAACTCAAAATTCCTAATTGTTTTATACTGTTTTATTTTCCAAAGTGATATCTACATAGCTTGTACAGCCATAGTTTGGACTTCAGTGCACTTGAGGGAATTATATAAAAAGACACTGGTAAGCCTAAAACTGACAAGATTAAAACCATTTCACAACAGTAAACACCGTTCTGAATAGAAAATTATGGACATATATTCTTACAGACAGTGAAAAATTAGGACTTAAGAATTTTAGCGAAAGACCATAAGTAACGGCCATTTTCTAAGCTGCCATTTTCTTAAACATCACAGATACAGGAACTGCTTCACAACAAAATTAATGTCTCTGAGAACTGTGAAATAACATTTGTTTTAATACAACTTATCCTGCTTACGCCATTACAATTCAGTGCTGTTCCCAATTGCCTCGATAGTTCTACAGTAGCAGCATGCTACAATTAAATACAATAAAGTTACATTTAGCTGCATAATCTACTTCTCCAAACCAATCATTTCCATATATTTCATTTCTAAGGCCTTTATGTTACTGACTTTGAGCATCTTCAGTATCTAGAAAATAAATTTCTTATATTTTCTAGTCTTTTTTTTTTCCCCCATACCAATAAACATTTGAGACTAGTTGCAATCACAAATTAAGCAAGCCCTTTTTTTCACAAACACCACATTTATTTACATACAAGATGTATCTGATGAAACTTGTTACACCTAGTAATAAGGCTAATAATCTACGTTTCGTTTTAAATTATTCGATAAGCAAAACATACAGAATATTTTCTTACTAATTTTATTCCATGCTTCACGTATACTAAAAATTTCCTACCTGAGCAACTGTTGAAATGATATCATTTGACTAAACAATCGAGTCTGCTATTCGCTAAAATGATAATCATTGGTAGGAGATTAACATCAATAATGATAAATATATTCCTATTTTCAACGTTTGAAAACCCTACTGTCTGACCAAAATACTGTTCTTGTGTGCGTCGTGACATTTTCTCTATCTCGAGGGGGGATTTGAAACTTTCAACGTATTCTATCTAGCAAGGGATTATTTCAGTTTTAGTTATGTTCCTATTTATATGAGTCATTACTCTAGTTCAATGTTTCAAAATTTTTGAACAGTGAGATAAACTTTTTTATGTCATTTTGAAATAACTTTTTGGAACAAAAAGCGATGGGTGGAAGACATAAAAAAAGCTATTCGGAATTTTAAAAATATATATATATATTTCTCGACTAAAAATTTGACTGAGATATGGTTTAACCTTGAAGTGGTTAAAACATATCATTGACTTAGATATAAATTTTCCTATACCTAATATCACTGCCAAAATTGACCTAGAGGCCCAAAGTTTCCCATGCCTTCTCCCACGTTTTAATAAGGGATTTTTTTATACAGGATAAAAAATAAAAGTACTACACAATAAGGAATTTGAAAATAAAAAAAAAATTAAGAAAATAAGCTCAATATAATTTTACTTTTCACAACCGATACTTCTTTCTTGCTGTTCTGTTGCAAATTCATTAATAATTCCCTTGCAGTTCAGTTCCTATAAAATCTCGATTTCCCATTGAGAGACTGCAAATAGTAGTATTTTAGTTGCATCTATAAAACACAAAAAGAATTCCTAATTTTCTCTTAAAACGAAGTCGCAATTTTCTAAATCCTGGGTTTAGAGGGAAAATTGCTGGTGTCAATGTACAGAGTGTCAGTAAAATAATGGTGAGGATTTCAAGAACCAATATATTAGAAAATAGTATACACATTCAAGAACGTAATATTTTAATTGAAAGCGTACTTCAAATATGCGTTCAACTGCTTTCCACTTCTTGCCATACACATTTCCTGACAGATGGATTGACAGGGGTGGTCCAAGTCTATGGCCACCAATGGAGCCTCGATTTGACATCTCTTGATTTTTTTTAATTGTGGGGCTTCATAAAGGAACAAAATTCGAGACCTGTATCATCTGACAGTCAGAATAAGAGAACCAACTGAGCAAGTAATAAGAGATATGCTACAGACTGTATGACAAGGAGTGGAATGCCTTTGGGCATTTGCTGCGTCACGAACCCCCCCCCCCCTCCTATTTTTTCGGCACTTTGTATTAAAAACAGTTTAACAATGAAACTATATGACCATAACACTGTATAATCAAAATTTCGGATTTCTAGCATAAGCACTTTCCACATTTAGTGCCCTCACGATTAAAACTACTGGAGGATTTGAGAAATATGGTGAAGTATAGTATTTAATTAATATCTAATCAACTTAAAAAGATCGCGTTTTCTTATCCCAAGGGAGAAAATATTTGGTGTCAGTGTAAACCGCACACCACCGAAATTTCAAATTTCTAGCATAGTTTGCAATATTAAACGTTTACCATTTTTCAACTTTTTCCACCGTTAGATGGCGCTGTTAAAATTATTGAGTTTGAGATTGCTTATTTTAATTTTTTTTAAATTGTTTTTCCTTTTACCTGATTTCTAAAGTACCTTCTTTAACTAAAATATTACTTTTAATATTGTCTCTATTTTATTTTTGATGCTCTCCAAGGCCTTCACAGACTTTTAGGTTTCCCAAATTCAAACTGAGATAACCGATAAAGTAATATTCGTTTATGATATAAAAAATACTTTACTGAAGTCTGCAAACATTCCAAAAAAAAAATTCATACAAAATCTTATGGCGAAGCCATCTCAGCAAACATTACGACTGAAGAGTCATAAATGTACGGACGATTGTGCCCTATATTACTATTCGCAAAAAGTTATTAAAAAGAATAAGGTACTCATACGAAATCTATGAATATTCATAGGGTTGAACATTAGTACATGACTATTTCACTCTCCAGCTTTGGGTTGTTGTTTTACTTCTGAATGGCACTTTTTTGCATACAGTGGGATAAATGACCAAGTCACAAGGACCCTGAGGGCTCAGAGAAGATCGGGGGAGGTGACCCACTGCACAGCTGTTAGGAGACAGATGGTAGCCTCCCATGAAGGCCATCGCATGTTCTTTAATGTATACAGGGTATGGCACTTCTGCATACAGGGCCATGGCTTAACATCCCACCCAACAGATGACAACCTTTCCAAGCTCATCGGTATCCCCTACTGACCAAGGGCATAGTGTTTTTTTGCAGAGGTGGCCCAGGTGTGCCTCAAAGCTAGGAATTGCAAATTACAAGCATCGCGCGCTACCAAATAATCATGTTTTTTTTTAAGTTTGTAACAGTCTACAATATGAAGTAAAAATGGTTTAGCCCATACTTTTCTATATCTGTTTTACTACAGTGTAAACTTTTTCTTATCCTAACTCAGGCTCATTAATTATTGATATATTTGACGGGATCAAACTTTAAAAATTTTGCTTGAAAACTAATCTCTAACAAAGACCTTTGATGTAAAAGCCTACGACAATCATATGCAACTTGTTCGCATAATCAGAAGGTAAAATTTTGTCTATTCTATATTTGGGAGCTAAAATGAGTTGGGTTGTTTTACCTCTCAGCGGCACTTTTTTTTTGCATAAAATGCGCTAAATAGCAAGGATCCTGAAGGTTCAGAGGGTTGGGGGCTGCCCATTGCAACGGCTGCTGGGAGGCAGACGGTAGCCTCCCTTCACGGCAATCCAGTGCGTTTTTTAATGTGCACAGGGTATGGCTCTCCCACACACGGAGTCACGACTTAACATCTCATCCAATAGACGGCACCCTTTCCAAGCCCATCGTTGTTCCCTACTGACTGGGAGCAGGGCAGGAAATTTTACTGAGATAAATCTTAACACTGGCCCATTACCTGATAACTGTAGATAATGAGCCTGGCGCGCTACCGGCTGAGCCACCCTGGCCCCACTAAAAGTAATGACGAATCATTATTATTATTTTCTTTATTAGCAACTTTTTTATTTTTTTTCCCCTATTGCATTATTTAAATATCAAAATTTCGATACCTGTAAATTTATTATAAAATATATCATTAGTTACGAACATTAAAACATTCTTGCTGTTAAAATTTTAACATAAAAAAAGCTTATTTTTGTACTAGCATAATATTTGAACAATTCAACACAACCAATATTTTATATTATTGCCTTAAACTACATAGTTTTACATTCTACAATTCGGTAATATTTAGAAGACAGAATGAAATGTTAATAAAATACAGTTAATAAAATATTGCCGTATTCCAGTTGGCAATTACTTCAACGGCAAAAATATATAAACGCTTATTTGATTTTTATTTTGGCTGTGAAAGAAGGGGGAGGAAATAAATCATAGAAAATATTTAGTGTCAAGTCAGTTTTTGGACGTCTTAGTGCTTCCCAAAAATGTGGGGATAAATGATCATCGACAAAATAATAATATATTTCTCTGGCAGATTCTTTTCTAATTTTCCATCGATTAGAAAAAAATTTTTAAATGACATTTCATAATTTTACTTTGGAGTGATGAAAATAGCTATGAATAGGCCAGTTGCAGTAAAAATATTTCCACATTCGATTGTAATCGGAAAAAAAAAATATGCAATTATTAAGCACTTACTGGATGGTTTATTCTTTATTGAATTTACTGAAAAACTAATAAAAAACGAAATGACAGACTAGAATTGGGTTGTTTTACCTCTGAGCGGCACTTTTTTGCACACCATGGGCTAAATGGCCAGGTCACATGGACCCCGAAGGCTCAGAGAAGGTTGGGGGAGGGGACCCACTGGAACAGCTGTTGGGAGACAGATGGTAGTCTCCCGTCAAGGCCATCCAGCGTGTTCTTTAACAGGGTATGGCTCTCCCACACACGGGGCCAAGGCTTAACGTCCCATCCGACGGACGGCGGCCTTTCCAAGCCCATCGGTGTCCCCTATTGACCGTGGGCAGGGCAGGGAATTTTGCGGAGATAAATCTCAACGCTGACCCAGCTGGGACTCGAACATGGGAACTACAGATTACGAGCCTGGTGCGCTACCAACTGAGCACAGACTAGAGAAAATGGGGTTTTATTATAGGTAGGTACTACCAAGTGGCAAAGGAAAAACCTGTAGAAAATTAGAGACCAGATCAGTGATATATTAAGGTGAAGCTATGCCCTAGTGCGGACCTCTTTACATGGTCGCCTACTTAAAAATATCTTTTTGTATAAAAGAAATTAAATAATAAAAAAAATACCCCCTCAAGCAGCTGCTTGCCACAGAGGTCTGACTGGAGCATGTCAGTTTATGTGCTATAGTAGGTCTGTGAGGATGGCAGGACCTCAGCAGAAAAACGACACAAACGACCATGCCTTATCAGAGGATCGAACCCAGGTGCCTTAGATCAGTAGCGAAGCACGCGTAGATAATAAAAAGACACGAGACTAGTATCCTTTTCGTTAATGGGCTACAAATGTTGCTTTACCTCTAGGCAGCACTTTTTTTGCACACAATGGGCTAAATGGCCTGGTCACAAGGTTCCAAGGGCTCAGAGAAGGTTGCATGAAGGTAACCCGTTGGACAGCTATTAGCAAACAGATGGAATCCTGTGAAGGCCATCAAGTACGTTCTTTAACGTACATAAATTATGGCTCTCCTACATGCGAGGCTACAGCATGACTTCCCGTCCGAAAGACAGCATCCTTTCCAAGCCCATCAGTGACCCTTTCTGACAGAGGAAAGTATGGTGGTTTAACAGAGATAAATCTCAACAGTGAGATAAGTCCCACTTGCTTGTTGTTAGTGTTGAGTGGAAGAACTTCAGATTACAAGCCTGGCACACTACCAAGAAGTGAGAATGCCTGGGCGACATCATCGGGAATCCTACCATCACACAGACACCTTTACCAGAGGCTTCATCACAGAGTAACATATGGCTGGTTGGTCCCTGTGTCAAATCGTGGCAGAAACACATTGGGATGCCACAACCGTCAGCCGAATTGGCGACAGTGGTTGGAACAAGGTAATGTGGATCGCCGTAGTGTGACTGGTGCACGTAGGTGGACGTCTGAAAACCTCGATCACCGTATTTGACAGCAAGACGTAGCAGTCGACATTTGGCATGGTGTACATGCAGCAAGACGTAGCAGTCGACATTTGGCATGGTGTACAGGCAGCAAGACGTAGCAGTCGACATTTGGCATGGTGTACAGGCAGCAAGACGTAGCAGTCGACATTTGGCAAGGTGTACAGGCAGCAAGACGTAGCAGTCGACATTTGGCATGGTGTACAGGCTCATGTCGACATGGACTGTGAATTACAGAGTGGCTGAGGCAAGTTTGTACTCTCATCAGTCATTGTGACTACTGCCACTCACAGCAGCACATCATCGCGCAAGATTGCAGTGGTGTCATACCAGACGTTTGGCAGGACGAATGGAACCATGCCTTATTCAGAGACAAGTCTCTCTTGTCTCAACGCCGATTGAGAGTCCGAAGACAACGTAGTCACAGGGCTGATCTTGCTGCCATCTGTGTCGTACAGCTCCCCAGATGGTGTCATACCAGATGTTAGGAGGGACGAATGGAACCATGCCGTATTCAGCGACAACTCTCTCGTCTCAGCGCCGATTGAGAGTCTGAAGACAACGTAGTCACAGGGCTGATCTTGCTGCCATCTGTGTGTCGTACAGCTCCTCAGCCTGGTGTCATGGTTTGGAGTGCTATCAGTGTCAACAACTGTTCACTGCTAATACATAGTGGGTGCAATGACAACACAACGATACGTCAATAAGGTACTGCAGCCCATTTCGTTGCCTATCTCTGTGGTATCCCTGATGCCCAGTTTCAACACAATAACACCAATCTGCACACTGTCAACATCAGCAGACAGTGCCTACGAGGTGTCCAGGTGCTGCCTTGGCCAGCACGATCCCGACTTGTCCCCAATAGAGCATGTGTGGGGTGTCATTGGCAGATTTTTTGCCTCTGCATGACCTCCTCACAATGTCGATGAATTATGAACACAGGTCAACGACGCATGGTGGAAATATGAATGATGTCATCTGATGCTCCACTATACAGGGCAGTACCACATCATATGGATGGCACCAAAAGTCACGTTTGCGTGCTGAGGCTTAAAGAAAACTGTCAACAAAGCTGCAAAGCAGCGGAGAAAGGACCTTTCAAAGTGATCTACATTATAATGAACACTATTTCGTTCTATTCATTTGTCTCAGGAAATTAATGAAACTGTTTTAGAATTTTGGACTGTGCCTGAAATAAATTTCCGATATTTATGTAAGTAGCAATAAAATTTAAATTAAACTGTGACTCAGTAAATAAATTGTGCCGAATTTCGACCGTTTAGAAAATGGGATGTCGAGCTTTTACCTTTTTTTTTATAGAAAAAAAAATTAGGATTGCTACGTTAAATTTAAATATTCAACTCTCGTGGTATCAGGGATGGTTGGATAAGGGGACTCACTGGACAGCTGCTGGGAAAAGGATGTTGGCCTCCCGTCAAGGCCATCCAGCATGTTCTTTAATGTGCGTGGGGTGTGGCTCTCCCATACATGGGGCCACGGCTTAACATCCATCCGACAAATCGTGGCCTTACCAAGCCTAACAGTGCCCCCTATTCACTGTGGGCAGGGTGGAGAGTTTAATTGGGACCCGAATCTGGGAACTGCAGATTACAAGCCTGGCACACTACTGACTGAACCACATGGTCCGCGATACCTCAACACACCATCCGGTTCCTGGCAAGTGCATGGTTCACGACTCTGTATGTGGCCAATTGGTATTCTATTTCTTGCCATATATACGCTGCAGCATACCTTTTGTTACTTGCTAAGTTGCTTTTCTTACATCTGGCTTTCAAATAATTCAGACCGTGAATTTTGTCCATGTAAATACAATTCTTTATGCCTTCTTTTTTCCTACAAAAAACAAAGGTCTATTGGCCACAGAAAGGTCTGTGGCCTCCCTATTGGCCACAGAATTGGACCACCCTGTCAAGAAACTGCATGGACCTCCGTAACATCTCCTGAGGAATATGATGGTGCAAGGTCTTGCTGGTGGCCACCCCTGGAACTATTTGAGTGGCATACATTGAGTGGTATACAGGTGAAACAGTCAATGTAACGCCTTCTGTGTATTTCAAAACAGGGCTTCCTGAAACCCCACCATTATTTCCTGGACACCCTGTATATAAAATGTGGCTTATGCTACAAAGGATTCTTTACAGATATTATCAGAAATGATAAGAGTATGCTTGTATTATACTGTTTGACAAAAGTAGAGGACACAAGAGTGTCTCAATTTGGAAAAAAAAAAGAAGTGAATATACAATTTGGACATAATATACAAACAAACATATACTCACAGTGAATAAATTTCAGAATATTTTATCGATTAAAAATAAATTGGGTACAAAATTTGCCATCTCCATGGCACAGTGGTATCACGTTGATCTCGCAGTGACATTGCAGCTGCTGGGTCATTGCGAGATCCAGCAGCTGCAATATATTTCAAATAGGTTGGGTTGGGTTGTTTTACCTCTGAGCGGCACTTTTTTGCACACAATGGGCTAAATGGCAAGGTCACATGGACCCCGAAGGCTCAGAGAAGGTTAGGGGACCCACTGGAACAGCTGTTGGGAGACAGATGGTAGCCTCCCGTCAAGGCCATCCAGCGTGTTCTTTAACGTGCACAGGGTATGGCTCTCCCGCACACGGGGCCACGGCTTAACGTCCCATCCGAAGGACGGCGGCTTTTACAAGCCCATCGGTGTCCCCTACTGACCGTGGGCAGGGCGGGGAATTTTGCGGAGATAAATCTCAACGCGGACCCAGCTGGGACTCGAACCTGGGAACTACAGATTACGAGCCTGACACGCTACCGACTGAACCACCCCCGCCCCTATTTCAAATAGGAAATGGGTATTAAAGTCCCATGGTTGTGTGAGAAAAACCAAGTACCATACTTCATTAAATTTAGCCTATTTGGAACAAATCACAGACACATCTCATATACAGGATCTCTTCGTATTTTCTCAGATGCTAATAAGAGTTGAAACCTTCTGACCCATAAATATTGAATCATTTTTCATTATTAAACACCCTGTACCATTCATAGGTTCAAGATTTAACACCTGTATCATTCATGGGTTCGAGATTTGACTCTTTTTGACAAATGGCAGTCCTGCAGTTTTATGTGTAGTAGTGATTTATCCATTGTTTTCTATATTTAATAACATCACATGTTGATACAGTAAGTGAAATTGTTTTACTAAAATGTGGTAATGACAGAACATCCATTCTCTTTTACTGATACCATTTATACGCATTTGGTTCTTTCACTTGTGAATCTATTTTCTTCCTGGGCACTTTTTATTGGAGTAATCATGGCCGAGTGGTTAGCGCGCTTGGCTACTGATCAACGGGATCTGGGTTCTAGCCCCAGATAAGGCATGGATGTATGTGTCGTTTTTCTGCTGAGGTCCTGCCACCCTCTCAGATCTTCTACTACGGCATATAAACTGACAGGCTCCTGTCAGACCTCTGTGGCAAGCAGCTGCTTGAGGGGGTATTTTTTTATTATTATTTATAATTAATGCTACGTTTCAACACTTTTTTTTTTGCACATCTGGAGCACTTTAAACTGTAAGCAATTTTTGCCTGAGATAGTCCTTTCTATGATAGATATCAAATTTTTTTCATTTTTGAAAATCACTCAGATCTTATATGTAGTTTTTTGTGATTCAGAGGCACTACTGAGATTTTGCTGCTTGATCAACTTGCATGTAACTCGTTACAAAAATATTACAAAAAGTAACCTGGCACCTCCATGTTAAGTGAATGGAAAGCCACACTCAAAGCTCTCAAATCTTCAAAATTTATAAAAATTATTTTATAAAAAAAACTTAAATAAATAAATAAAATAAATACCCCCTCAAGCAGCTGCTTGCCACAGAGGTCTGACAGGAGCCTGTCAGTTTATATGCCATAGTAGAAGGTCTGAGAGGATGGCAGGCCCTCAGCAGAAAAACGACACAAACAGCCATGCCTTACCCGGGGCTCGAACCCAGGTCCCTTAAATCAGTAGCCAAAAAAACTGTTACTGGAGATAAATTGAAGATCTCACTGAAAGCTCTTTAAATATCTGTTTTCCACAATATTCGTTTTAATATTTGAAGAATTATGGAAGTTTAAGCATTCAACAGTATCTTTTACTACTATGAAATTTACTTTAAAAGATAAAACATAACTGTCGAAACAACCCTTTCAATAATGTAAATGTAAAGTCTGATGAAAACTGAAAATATTTTTACACAATTTGAGGGAAATAATATTCAGGTAGAATGTGACAGCAGCATCTGCTATTAAGTTCTAGCTTCAAAACCTCTTTAAATATTAAGTGAATTTAAAAGTTTCAGAGTTTGCTCCTACAAACTTTTCAATAAGCAAATAATTTGAAAGTTTTGTTCAAGAACAGCGAACTGTCACTTATTTTAATTAAGCAAATATTGTTGAAAATTGAGATTTAGAGAGATTTGAGTGAGATCTTCTCATTTTTAAACTTAGAAAGCTTTGAATGCGACTCTCCATTCACATAATATGGAAATGTTTGATTCCTTTTAATAATATAGTGTACTTTTTTTTTTGTCTTTTATTACAGTTGTAATATGAATTCTTTGCACCAAATTTATTTTGAAACGATAAAACATTTCGACCATTTGTTCAAACACAAGTATGTTTATTCCAAAATGTATGCATTGATATGTATTTTTTTCCCAAACTGCCAAGTTATTGTGCCTTATGCTTTTGTCAAGCAGTGTATATTTATATGGATTTCTCCTTGCCACCCAATGCTACATTAACAGTTCCTACATATAACCCCCAATTTTGAGCCTCAAAACACTTTCCTTCCGACTTTTATCCCCCCACCTCCCGGCTAAAATTCAGCAGACAGTCTAGAGTCTGGCTATATCATTAGGTAATGAAAAACATATTCACAGAACTACGTTGCGTTATATAATTTTTTTTAACTCAGCCTAGCATATTATTACCCTTCCACACCTACCTGAAGAAAAAACTTTAATGAAATATAATATCCATTAATGAAGAAAATAAAAGCATCAGACTATCTGCATTGTCCTGGCATTCATTGCCATTTTACTCAAATTAAAAAGAATTACCTCTCAAGCAATTCCCTGCCCACGGTCAGTAGGGGACACCGACGGGCTTGGAAAGGCCGCCGTCTGTCAGATGGAACATTAAGCCGTGGCCTCGTGTGCGGAAGAGTCATACCCTGTGCACGTTAAAGAACACGCTGGATGGCCTTGACGGGATGCTACCATCTGTCTCCCAACAGCTGTTGCAGTGGGTCCCCTCCCCCAACTTTCTCCGAGTCTTCGGGGTCCATGTGACCTGGCCATTTAGCCCATGGGGTGCAAAAAAGTGCCGCTCAGAGGTACAACAACAACAACCAGCCGCCGGCCGTCGGTGGGACGTTAAGCCGTGGTCCCGTGTGCGGGAGAGCTATACCCTGTGCACGTTAAAGAACACGCTGGATGGCCTTGACGGGATGCTACCATCTGTCTCCCAACAGCTGTTGCAGTGGGTCCCCTCCCCCAACTTTCTCCGAGTCTTCGGGGTCCATGTGACCTGGCCATTTAGCCCATGGTATGCAAAAAAGTGCCGTTCAGAGGTAAAACAACCCAACCTCTCAAGCAGCTGCTTCCCACAGAAAGTCTGACAGGAACCTATCAGCATAATACATCATAGAGAAGATCTGTGATGAAAGTGAAACCTCAGCAGAAAGACAACACAGTAACAGAACATCCATCCTTATCCACAGTTAAACCCAGGTGCCTTTGTATTCATCCAGAGCTCAAACCTGAGTTTCTTTATATGCGACACAGCGAAAGGGTCAAATAAATTTAATTTACAACATCCAAGTTCACTATGTAATGAAAGACATTTTTTGTTTTGCATACAGTAGCCACAAACCTTGCACTGACCCTTCATAGAGGCAAGAAATTTATGAAAACCAGGCAGGTAAATCAGTTTCACAAGATAAAAATACAAATATAAAATCATATTTATTTTTCAGAAGAGCTTACAACAAAAAAAGTCAAACTTGTTGGTCAAAACAAAAAATACCACAGTTTTTAAATTTCGACAGGGAACAAAACCTCAGAATATAAAAATAACGAAACTATTCAACTGACAATAAAACAAATTAACATTTGAAATTTAATTTTATATTTATCATGCAGATATGACAAGACACAACTTTTTCGATACTGTGACAGAAAAAAATCATTTTTGCTCGGAAGTTCACTGGAAGGGCTGAATTACTGTTCATGTGCTAATATGTAACTAGTGGAAATTATTTTTTATTGCCATATGATCGTTATCATATTTATTCTTATACAATTATCATGGTGTATTAAACACCAATAAAGTTTCCCTTATGATGCATAGCAGATGTTTACCGAATGGGCAAAAACACTAAAACCTAGCAGAAATGCAAAATACAAACTTGCTCTAATGGCCACATTTAAGTTATACTATATTACAAGAAAAACAAAAATCAGATTTCAGGACTTCTTAAATATCTGCATTGCTCTCCATTTTATAAGTAAAAGAAATTGAGCAAAAATCATCTCTGCCTTGCAACGACGCACTGAAGGATGTTGTAACCCTTTATAGTTTCCCACTCCTCCCCTAAAAATTTAGGGGAAAATAAATTAAGTCTTCTAAGACTGAATATCTTTGCTCTAACTATTCATTATGAATCCCCTCCACTCAAAAACATTTTTTCTGCACACCAACGCTGCCTTGATGTGTTAAAATAAATAAAAACTTATGTCACATCACAAAACAATATCCTAACTTTCACCTCAGATGTTCAAGGTTATGTGTGTTCCTTAATTCTGTTTTTATTCAAATTATTTACAGAAGTAAAAAGGGTGCAGATCGATCTGGAAGCTGCTGTACTACACTAAAAAACATACTTATGAACTAATTGAAGAAGTATGAATATGGAAAACAAACTATTCAGCAACAAAATACGTATACTCAGTAAGGCATTGGCTGATAACAGAAATACCTAGTTAAAACTTTTCAAACAGTTCCATAATAATACAAAACAACACAAGAATTTATTGAGGATCACATTTCGACTGAAAACCTGTATGTGTATAAAACCTTGCCCAGGTATTTATCATCAATTATATTTTCAACATTATTTCTGATTAACTCAATAATGATTAATTACTATTTTGAATACCTAAGTTTCTGAATTTACACATTTTTTCGACTTTATGGAAACATTTTTTCGATTTTATGGAAAATGAAAAATACCTAATTTTTATACGTACTTCACATTTTAGTTTACATTGCTTTAACAGGGTTTATATATTGTTGAAATTATATTTGATAGACCACTCCTCAGTAGTAAATTAGCCAACAATATTGATAAAACAATTATAAAATGCATTTACAAGCTATATCTGAATAGTAAATGATACTGTTCTAACAATCGTGGACTTTTCTAATTCACTGTATTATGAATTTAGTGACGGTATGAACAGTAGATATTAAGATTTAGAAACCAATTCACGTTGAAAAAAAAAACATCAAATGGCAAAGTCACAGTAAATAATGGTATCCGAACAGGGTAACGAAAGGACACACCAGTAGAGAACGCATGTGTTTCTTCTATGGTGTGCTGACATCAGTGCATTGTTGGGTATAGCTTAAATACTGCAAAAACATTCGAGATTTATCTGTTTCAACAGATCTCATTACCCTGTAATTCCCCAGATACTTGACCAATTGGTCCCAAATTTTGTATTAGATTCACCCTATGCCACCACAATGGATTTAAAAAAAAAAATCAGGTTCCTACATCTGATGGGATGTAGTTTAGAACCTCAAATGGCTTTGCTGCTGTAGTGGATCTGGAAATGCTCTGCAACAGCTTTCTCAGCTATAAACTGTGAAAGAAACTGTCAATATAGAAATCTGCTAGAGAAAAAAACATGCAAATACACACCATGCAAATTAAATGCTTCTTAAATATGCCAATAAAATGCTTCTTATGCATTAACTGGAATAGTGATAGGGACTTAGCAACTGTTCTAGCAAACTTTGGGGTAAATGAAGCTCAATACTCAGCAGAATTAAATAATAGCCAGGCATTAGTGTATCATCTGCCCCTATTCTTTATAAAGAAGTGTCCAAATGTAAGAGGTCTTTACCAGACATTGGCAAAGTGTACGTACAACTTGGATCAATAATTGACAAGTTACTGCTACTCCGTCAACCAATGATTTATGAGAACTATTGCAGTGTCAATTGCTTCTTAGTTAGCAGCTCAGATTACTTCTTGATCTGTTTATTAAAACCACCATATTTTACTATCAAAAGTCTATATTAATCATATAATTAAAATTTATGACTGCTGAGGAATGGTCTTTAACATTGCTCCCAGATGATTCATTTGTTAAAGCTTCACAGTCATAAAACACTTTTGGTAATTTACAAATCACATCTGCAGAAATTGTATCATAGCTGGTTCAAATTATACCTAACAGAATAAATAATTCTGTATCCTCCAGGAACCTTAACCATGAATTTTGGCAAACCTGCAAAAGCTGCTGCCTTTCTAATGAAATATTAATACCAATAAAAAGATTTATTTTCAATTTGTAATATTTATAGTTTTTTTGTCATATTGTAAACTGCATGACAATGAAAGGTAGTTGGTTCCAATTACATGAATTACACTGTAATACAGTTATTACAAGGGTAATTACACCCCTACTCTGGATCTTCTACCGATAAGTAATGCTATACAGACTACATAATACAATAAAAACTCACGTACACTGAAAACTCAATTATTCAGACTTTTCAGAGCCAATCCACCATAAAATACACTTGTAGAAATTGAGGCATTTATGTATCTTCATCCCATCACTATTAACTTACTAGCTACACCAGCAAAATGTTTGCAGTGTTATGTCACTTCCTGAAGCTTTGGGGGGGGGGGCGCCTGGCTCGTAATCTGTAGTTCCCAGGTTCGAGTCCCAGCTGGGTCAGCATCGAGATTTATCTCCGAAAAATTCTCAGCCCTGCCCACTGTCAGTAGAGTACACCGATGGGCTTGGAAAGGCCACCGTCCATCGGATGTGACATTAAGCCGTGGCCTCGTGTGCGGGAGAGCCGTACCCTGTGCACGTTAAAGAACACGCTGGATGGCCTTGACGGGGGCTACCATCTGTCTCCCAACAGCTGTTCCAGTGGGTCCCCTCCCCCAACCTTCTCTGAGCCTTCGGGGTCCATGTAACCTGGCTATTTAGCCCATGGTGTGCAAAAAAAGTGCCGCTCAGAGGTAAAACAACCCAAATCCTGAAGCTTTCTCAGTTGACAACTTCTGTGTTCACAGAACTTGAATTACATTATTTATCAGAGAAATTATTTATAGCACACAGGAAAGCTCAGAAATTGATCATTCTGGTGACACCAAATTCTCTACAATTGCAACGTGATTTGGAGTTTTAATCACACTATATTACAGATAAGGACTTGAATTTTTAATGAAGCAAGGGGTGGCACAGTTGAACTCGTGTATAAAATTTGGGACAGGCAATCACGTATCCAGGGAATCACAGGGTGCAAATTCCATTAAAAACTTTCAACAGTCTGTGAAGTAATTAAGCTGTCACCAACAATGAGCACACGTGCTGCAAAAGAGCTGATGTCAACATACCATAGAAGACACGTATTCACAATTGGTGCCTAGGCAGGCATATGTGAGTACAGATGGCACCTTGGTATGCTAATTATATTCATAATAGATGCCATAAACTTTTGCATTTGACCACAATAATTCTGTAGGTACCTACATAATTGTCAATTAACCAAAGGATTCAACCAGACCGTGATTAACATCTGCTATTGACAATACAGGATACGATTATTATGAGTATCATGATGATGTTAATATGATTATTAACATCATCATGTTATATAAATTTAGAAAATTAAAACTTAATTTAAAAAAAGTATAAGGAATTTTAAAATTACAGTGGCAAAAAGCAACTTTTCAAGGAACTCTTGACATAATAAATGTAATCATATTATGATCAAAATACTAAAATTTGAATCATCAGGTATATCTGGTCAGCCTCAGTTATTTACAATCCAGATACACAAGTTTTTACTGAACTATTGCAATAGAATTTACAATTAGAACTTATTTTAGTTATATTTCATTGGATAAAAACTAAACAACATTAACCCTTTCCAGTTATATGTCAGAATCAATTAATAGTAAATATACAGATTACCTGTTGACAAAGAATTCAAGAAATAATTTTGTTGATTGTATTTTTTTAATTCTATGTCAACAGGTAATCTGTGAATTTATTACCGATTCTTGTATCAATAATGCTTTAGTGTAAGTGATTTCCTTATTTACATCTATGCTGAGCAATACTGGAAAGTTGCCTATCCCAATCATAGATGGCACCATGAACGACAAGTTTGGGAAGATTTAACACAATTAGTGGATAAATGATGAAAATGGTGATAGTTTAGTAGTTAGAACACCTGGCATGTGACTGGGAGGCGTGGGTTAATAAGTCCTAGTCATTGGCAAAACTAATTTTTTCCATAAAACTATTTCTTGAGTTATATGTCAAGCTGGATCCAGCATTGCAGTTCTTATTTCTAGCTAGAGTCAATTTTGTTTATGAAGGGATGGAATCTACAATTAAACTGTTTAAGAAGTAGCTGAGAGATCCCTAAAAACAAGTAAAATGTGATTGGACATTTTCATAAGTAAATTTTTGATTTCTCTAGTTCTATCGTCCAAAATAACTAATACATCAACCAATGAGACCAGAGAGGGTTGAGAATTATACTTAATTGTTATTTAATCACCAAATGGAAAAAAATATGTTTCTAAGCTGCATGTATTTAAGTTGATAGTATGCATGCCTTTTTGAGTGATGCTAGTAGGCACATTTGGTCTTTCAGCTGCCTCTAACTCAAAGATGACGTTCTTTAAAATATTCCACTCTAAACAATCATTATCTGAACTTTTTTTTTGTTTTTCATAGTTTCTTATTTTTTGAAAGAATGCATAAATATCATAAGCTTTATATTTTAGCCGTCCCGTGGCCGAGTGGTTAGCGCGCTTGGCTGCTGATCTAAGGGACCTGGGTTCGAGCCCCGGATAAGGCATGGATGTTCGTATTGTTTTTCTGCTGAGGTCCTACCATCCTCTCAGATCTTCTACTGTGGCATATAAACTGACAGGCTCCTGTCAGACCTCTGTGGCAAGCAGCTGCTTGAGGGGGTATTTATTATTATTTATTTTATTTATATTTTAGCAAGAGTATAAAAGGCATTAAAAAATTAAAACATCTTTTCATACCTTTATTGTTTTAAAACAATTTTATAATTTGGAGTATTTTACCTCTGAACAGTTTTATGCACAGTGGCAGATGAACAGATCATAAGGACTCCAAGTGCTGAGAGAAAGTTTGGGAAGGGATCCACTGGACAGCTGTTAGGAGACAGATGGAAACATCCTGGTCAAGGCCATCTAAGCATGTTCTTTAATACACATTGGGTATGGCTATTCTGCACACAGGTAGCTTTATGTCCATTTTTTGTACAGTGGCCACTCCAAGTGGATTAGTTTCCAGCATATATAAAATAAATAAATAAATAAATAAATAAATACCCCCTCAAGCAGATAACAAAGATAAATCTCAATGCTGGCCAAGTTGGGACTTGAACCTGGGAACTGCAGATTACAAGCCTGGCACTACCGACTGAAACAATCCCCACATCTTTTAATGTTACGTGCATCTGACACATTTAATACAGTTTTTGAATTCATCATCTACCAACATATATCTTGAATGTTCATACACCAAAGTATGCCACATTACAATAAGTACATCAAAACGTGTGAGAAATGACTGTCTACTGTGCTATAGAACTATGGACCCCAACAGATTTTTTTCACACTGCCAAAATGAAATTTGTTGTTTAAATGACGAAACCTTTTTATGCCTGTGTAGTGGAAGGATTCAAGGGCAGCAGGCAAGTGGAGACATCTGGGCACCAAAAAATTGATTTGTGCAATCAAAAATGTATTTGGGCAGGTTAAAAGACCAATGTGTGACTATTCTCAGTTTAATACATTCATCTATGTAAAACTTATACCTTGTTTAAAATGTGCTTGACTTGTAACAATATTTAAATAGAAAAAACTTAAATTTACACACAAAGAAAATCCCATATATAAAAAATTATTTAATATATTTTATCATTGATATCATGTAATTGTACGAATTAAAAGTAGTTATTTTTTACATTATTATGCCTGATATCAATGGCTTTCTCTTCATATGACATTTCATTTATAATACCTCAGTTTATTTTTATATATCTTTTTCCCCCTTCTTAGTCTTGCCATCACCAATTCAATTTTTTTTATTGTCTTGCAAAAAGGATACAGATTTAACTGTTGAGTTAGCCTGGGCAAACAATTCATTTTTCCATTGATTTACTGATTATATAACTTGTCACATCTGTAAAAAATATATATAACACAGACACATAACTTGCTAGAATAATCTAAATAATGAATTTTGTATGCAGGTAACAGCTGCACAGAAAAAAAAATGCTGAAAATGGCTAAAGGCTGATGGGATATTTTAGTGGGTAAAGTCTTTGAATCCACATCTCCCAGTTACATGATGGGTTCATCATTTATCTGCAAAAGTATTTCTTGAATTCTGCATCAAGAGGTAATCTGTGTATTTGCTATTAAAAGTTCAACGTTTTTGAAAACTGCTACAGCCTAGCAGGAAGAAAATAAAATAAATTATGTGCCCAGTTGCTAAGAGCACCAAACATTATCAAATAGTGTTAATAATGTGACAGAACAATAAAATGCAAGTTTGAATTTACTGTTTCCTACTTTTTTTGTGCACTTATTATATGTCCTTACATTAAATTTAATTCCAGGCCAAAATAATAATTAAGATTTTCAAGTTAAGATTATTTTGTGCCACATATGTTATTTATACACCTGACTTTATTTTGGAACAATTGTAAAAATTGCATGATACATATTTTATTGATTTTTTTTTTTGACAACATAAAAAACCTGAAATACAATTGATTAAATTTTATGCTACTATGCTGGTATGATAAAAGATCAATATTGCACATTTAACATAAATGTTGCTTTCAATAACTGGTGTACTATAAAGAATATTACAAAATGTGAAAAACAACAGTATAAAATGTTTTAATAATTTATTAAAATTGTATTTTTAATTTATGGTAAAATAGCAGCAACATAAATTGAAATGGAACAAAATGAGTATTTCTCATAAATACAGAAATAAAACACTCTGTATTAACCAACAGCTACTTGCTTAGAATTATATAATACATGTTTATTGTTTATCTCAGCTTCTTTAGTTGTGTGACAGCAAAACTAGCTCAAAAAATAATTTATGGTACACACTTTTTGAATCTTCAATTTAAGACAGTGATTTCTAGACTTTATACAATGGTGCCCAATCAGCATACTAATGATTTAATCACCCCCCTCCCCACTAAAAAAAAACGTATATGCAAAGCAAGTATTGTCAATTGTTGATATGCTGATGATGAAAAAACAACATGTACTGCATATGACAATGTTTCCAAATGTCAAGAACAAACAGCTACTCTTTGTAACATTGGACTTCAAACCACGCAAGGGATACAATGGCTGAAGAAAGCTTTTAATTGAATGGAGTTATCTAGTAGCTGCAAAGGCTGTGTTTTTAAAAGCAATGCAAGAAATTACACAATCTCTGAAAGTTGGAAATTATAATCAATTCAGTTTTACTATCAAATTAGTTAAACACACGGAAAAGATTTGGTGCGAACTTATGTCCATTGATAACTCTTACTTCATTCACAGCTTTCTACATGTATTACTCACACATACTACTCCATTCACAAGGTAGGTGACAACAGTGCCCCCAGAAATTTCGGACACTTTTCGAGGGTTCACTCCAGACTCATAGCAATTAGGAACGCGATCTGTTATTCCAACAGGGCTACAACTAAGTGGGGTCATTCCACCAAATTTGGGACCATCACTCAAATACTTGCAGAACCAAAGGGAAACCAACAATTTCTGTCACATGAAATTTCATGTGTCCCCCCCACCCATTGGTTCACCCAGATTTACAGCTATTATATGAATTTTCCAGAAAATCCTGCACCCCCCCCCCCCCACCAACTAGTCCCCTCCCAAGAGAGTCACACCCCACACTTTGGAAACCACTGAATTAAAGTGTCTTACTGGAAATTAATTAATTGTTGCAAGCTTGTGAATAATGTGGATCATATATGGTAACATTACAAAAATAAAAATAAGTATTTTTAACCCTCAAAGGTCACACTGGGTCTATGTGACCCCATCACAGATTGGCATATTTTGCAAAAAAAAAAAGTGTGATCTTTTAAGATTAAGAACCTATTTTTAAAGCATATTGACTTAAGTGCATTGTAATTTTTTAAGCACACACTTTCAATTTATATGTTCAAGTCATTTTATAGAATGTTACATAATAAATAAGCTTTGGGCAATTTCAGTCTCCAAAATCAAAATAATCAATCAACTGGGAGCAAAGGACATCTTGACCACCTTTGCTCTCAATGTGCCATAGACTTCAAATTTAATTTCCACGCTAGCTTTCACTTTGATTATTCACTTATTACACACCTGTGCTGGCCCAGCTCTATGACTTTGAATGGCCACAGGTGCTTTGATATTACCTTATTCTTCTCCATTCAACTTTCAATTAATGTAACATTTAGAATAGCAATTGCAAAGGTCAGTTATGGACCAAGTTTTCAGGGCCTGGTTTAGCTGTCAGGTACCAATACTAACATGCATAAATGGCAATTATTAGTGAGCTAATTTTACTCAGAAAATGTTTACTAGATTTGGAAATGAACAAGTAAATATTACAAGATAACAACAAGGACTTTGTACAAAGAATTATAAATCAAAATGTAAAATTATTTTTACAGAATTTCAAAGTATGTGCAATCTACACTAATTAGTTAATTACACTATGATGTAACAATTGTGAATTTGACTAGAAATTCATATGGCAAATTATATAAAATTGGTGTGAGAAAGTGATATGTTTAAAATGCATGAATTAGCTGAATCTTAAAATGATATAATGTGCAATAATAAATAAATCAACTGTATGAAGAATCTGCATAAAGACAGAAACAGTTATCTATCTGGTTAAAGTTATATTAAAAATATCTAGAGACAAATTCCATTAATTATGCCAAAAAAGTTTCAGCATATTTTTACCAGAATGATATGCTACATTATATAATTTCTTATCTATATGTAAAAGAAGTTTTAATTCAAATTTACAGTTCAGTAATCAAATAATTTTCAGTAATAAACAATTGTCTGACCAAAAATAAATGCATTTGTGGACAAGAAACTATCAGTTTATTTATATGAAAATCTGGCAATAATGTGTTTTTGCAACCTTTATAAATTATCAAAGTTATTATTAAGTGATTTACATGTGTAAAAATTCTTTTTTTGGTCAACAAATACATATATAAAAGGTATTAAAATAAAATATTAAAACCTAAAGAGAAAAAAAATTACAACATTACTTGCTGCAGACACAATAACTTTGTATTAGCTAAAATAATAGCATTTGCTCTAAAGTTATAGCATGAAATTCTTCAACCATTCCATTACTTCACTTCAAGCTGTGCAAGTTCATAACTGGCATTCATTTTCAATTTCCAAATTTGCTATTTATGATAAGAAAATTACAAGCATTTTGTAAAGAAAAAAGTAGCATTCCAACTTAATCACTGGTAATAAATAGCAATTAAGATATACACTATATTCCACAAGTACTGAACACTTCCATGTTCATGAATGCAAAACCACATTCAAAATTTTACAGCTTTAAAAACAAGCTTTTTGTGGGAAAATGTTGCTGGAGATAAACTGAAAACAGCACTCAAATCTCTCTAAATTTCAATTTTCAAAAATGTTCCTTTAATATTTAAAGGGTTGTGAAAGCTGAAACATTTTACAGCAGTATTACTAGTCATAAGAATTTACCACAAAAGTAATTAAAACAAAATAATAATTGTTATAACAAATAATTCAAAAAGAATAATTTTAGAATTTTGTGAATAATTATTTTTTTAATTACAAAATAGTGTCTGTTGTACTTTTAAACATTAAATGAATATTACTGAAAAACAGAGAGGAAGTTCAGCAAGATCTTCAAATTACCTCCAGTGACATTTTTCCATAAAATGCTTATTTTAAAACTTAGGAGCATTTGAATGTGTCTTTTGATTTCTGTAATATCAAACTGTTTAAACACTTTTGGTAATATAGTGTATTATATAATTCAAAATTACATTAAAACAAATTTCAATAAATTAATGCTTATAGAAACTTTACATATTAATATTATACAATGTAAATATGAGTTTTTTTTTAATAATGGAAAAACACCTATGATAATAACAAAACTGGGGTATATCATGGATTTCCATGCATTGCTTTGTTTGAAAATAAAACTATTTCTTGAACCCAGTGCACAGATTGAAAAAGGCAAGTTTTAAAATAGATCTGACATAAAATAACATTTGTTAATAGAATGAAAGAAGAAAAGAGAAGGTATATTTTTGGCTCTTCATAAATTTAATAAAACGCTATAGCACTGTATATTAGTAAAACTGCCAATTACAGCATTTTCAGGACACTCATATACAACATAAAAATGGAATATTTGGCACCCTTTCCTAGAATACAGAAAGGCTTTCACTCAGGACAGGTAACTTCAACATGAGTGAAACTTCTATTTTTTTTTTCTTAAAATGGAGTAACAGCACATCAGTTAGGAAAGATGGTGTCATTTGAAATACTGAAATAATTTCTTGTAACTCGGTTATTAAAATCATTTACAACATAAATAATCATTAAAGCATAAGAAAAAAATTATATAATTACTACACTGGTATCAGTACAGAAGTTTAAAAAAAAAAGGGGGGGGGGGGCGTTTTTGGTATGGCTCATTTTTTCAATTGGGCTCATTTTTGTATGGAGGCAAATGACTGATTTGAACCAGAACACCATGCCAGTATTTCCCCCCCCCCCCATCAGGAATTATGCTCACTGAAAAGTAAAGTAAAAAATAAAATAAATACCCCCCCTCAAGCATCTGCCTTGCCACAGAAGTCTGACAGGAGCCTGTTAGTTTATGTGCCATAGTAGAAGATCTGCAATATACTTTTTTTTCTTTGTGTTCCAGTTATTGAATTTTTGTAGAAGGGAATAGCCTTCCTGATTTGACCCTTATTGGTATTACTCAATTATTTAATACTGGCATGTATTTTCAATCTCCAAAAGTTTGCTTTGTTCAATAAGTTGAATATTTGGAAAAATATGGAGATTTAATTTTCCATTGCAAGTTATTTAGCTACACAAATGCTTTTGCCAATTGTAACAAATGTGAATAACAGAACAGCTTCTCCCCCCCCCCCCCCCCCCGTAATCCTGTCTATATTATACTTATTTGCTATTATTTTTATCATAAGCAGCAGATTTCAGATTTTGATAATGATGTCAATCTCATAATATTAAAGAGCTTTGGATAAACATTGTATGGTTTTTTTAACTATATCAGGCCCATCCAACCTGTGGCTGATTGCAAAATAACCTACAACTCATAAAACAAATAATCAGTATACCAAATCTGGCTCATTTCTTCCAATTTTTTGACCAAACATTTCTAAGTGCATAACTAAATGGTTTTGCCAATTAATAATACTCATTAAAAATGTATTTTTTTAATATTAATCAAGATATTTTCTTGATTCCTTAAAAATGTAGTTTTTTTTTTTCAATTCATTACTCATTAGAAATGTTTGTTTTTGTTTTTAGAGAATTTTTCTTTTGGCTCTTTAAACAAATTGTTTTTTTTTTCTCCTTTCTAGTGGCTCTTTAAGAATACAGTTTTTTCCCCCTAGTAGCTCTTTACTAAGTTTGGGTTGGATGGGGGATATACTATATAGTTACCTTTAAACACTTTCTTTATAATTATAAACTGTATTAAGTAATAAATATATAAGGAAATTAATAAAGTTCATAAACATTTCTTCACATATTAAATTTTTAAAACATTTGCTTTTTTAAGTGCTTTATAAATTAACAATGCAAAAGAAGTAACCAAGTATCTCCTCTTTTACATACAGTAAAAATTTTCAGGTTTCACATAGCTATTAAAAACTTAATCACTATCTAAGCTGTTTTATTATTGTTTTGGTAAATCAAAATAGCATTTCGATCAGTGAATACAGGATAGTAGGGATGTTAGTCACTTCTTGTAGTAACATATGAAGTAAGTCCTTTCCTGTTTGCATGGATCACATGATGATATTTAGACTACATCATTGTGTGATCCATGCAACAGGAAAGGACTTACTTCATATATTACTACAAGAAGTGACTAACATCCCTACTATCCTGTATTCACCAATCAAAATGCTATTTTGATTTACCAAAAACTTTTAACTCAGCTGTGTTAAATCTGTTATATTCACATAGCTATTTCTATTATGCTCTGTTTTCATTTCAGAAGGGAAAAAAAACTATCAATGTTTACATCTTTTCCAATAACAGGGAAATATCAACATGAAAAAAGAAGCCTAATGTTTATATTAAAAATTTTCACTTCCTTTCCTAACTGAGTTCTCAATGATTGGGTAGAAACCAACATCTCAAATGAATATTTCCAATGAAATTCAAAAATATGCTGCCCTCATCAATTTTATTACACCTGTATTAAATAAATACCCCCTCAAGCAGCTGCTTGCCACAGAGGTCTGACAGGAGCCTGTCAGTTTATATGCCACAGTAGGAGATCTGAGAGGATGGCAGGACCTCAGCAGAAAAACGACACACACATCCATGCCTAATCCGGGGCTCGAACCCAGGTCCCTTAGATCAGTAGCCAAGCGTGCTAACCACTCGGCCACGGGACGGCAGGTTATTTAAATTATGTTTAGAAGTTAATTTACCCAACTGAAAATATGTTAAAACCAGAGTGAAAAGCGAAACAAAATATTGTAGTTTAGAAGTGCAATACACATTTAAATATAAGTGTATATTATTTGCATTAACTAGTAATTCTACAGAAATGTCATAGTTACGTATTAATAAGGATATTAAAAATATCACATATACAGCAAATATATTACCTTTTTTAATACATTTTTTGAGTTATCATATTCCTTTTTATATGGAAAGAAACCAATTTTTTTTACCTTAGACTCAGCTATTTTTTGTCAATGTTCATCTTTTGAAGAACTAAAAAATTTTCATTAATATGAAACAGTACAAATATAAGTTTTATAATATTTTAAATATAAATTTCACCATCCTATTTTTAATGTAAAATTTCAAGAAAATCTCTTCTTAGTTATCTTAGAAAAAGATTGTTTTACTGAACACAATTACACCTTTTTTAAAATAGCCATCCATGCATTAACTCTTAAAGGGTTGGGTTGTTTTACCTCTGAGCGGCACTTTTCTGCACACAATGGGCTAAATGGCCAGGTCACATGGACCCCGAAGGCTCAGAGAAAGTTGGGGGAGGGGACCCACTGGAACAGCTGTTGGGAGACAGATGATAGCCTCCCGTCAAGGCCATCCAGCGTGTTCTTTAACGTGCACAGGGTATGGCTCTCCCGCACACGGGGCCACGGCTTAACGTCCCATCCGACGGACGGTGGCCTTTCCAAGCCCATCGGTGTCCCCTACTGACCGTGGGCAGGGCGGGGAATTTTGCGGAGATAAATCTCAACGCTGACCCAGCTGGGAAACTCTTAAAGGTGAAATGGGTTAGTAATTTCATGAAATGAGAAAAATATCAGCCCATGAAAATTGGCAAGCTCATATACTGTATGACTAACAAATACCATCTCAATTTTCACCTATATTTCAAGGAAGTAAATATAACCCCTTGATAAAATATACTAATGCTCATGTAAAAGTACACGTAATTATGTTCTCTGATGAATCCAGTCCTGCCCATCTCTGGCACCGTACACCAAATATGATACAGCAAACTGATGTTCCCCCTTATCTGAGGCCATTCAGTCAATAAGGGTTTTAAAGCAAAAAAAAAGGAAGATTTGTCAACTACAGCAGGTAAGGTAGAGGTGGCCATGAGTCACAAGAAACATTTATGACATGATCATATGGAAGTAATAATTTAAAGAATAAGGTCAACTAGTAAGTAATATAATAACTGATATATACATATGGCCTTAAATAATTAGGATCTTTACTTAAAAGCCCATAACAAACATCTTTTTCATAAACTAAAAAAATTCACATAATCTTTGTTTCCATTATAATACAAAGTACATTACATCATTTAATATATACAATACTTTTATAGCTTAATACATGAAGCACACTTGTTGAATAGTAGAAAATTATGACAGTAATTTGCTTGTATGCTTACTGACAAATTTATTATGCAAATCATTTTTTTTTTTATGTAAAAAAAGCAGGTAGTCAATGATAAATGCAAAGGAGAATTGGAAATTTGCTATAACTGAAGCAAATGGGCAAGTTCATCTTCATCTAGCATTTAATTAGTCTGCTGACCAACCCATGGCCATCTCTAAAATGGAGAATAAATATCCCAAGTGTGTCTAGTCAAACTTCAACTGAGATAGAACATAACAACAACAATAAATAAAAAACTAAACAAAAAAAAAAATGGAGATGAAGTGACACCTATTGCAGGTAATGGGCACTGGAACAATGCTGATGATGAGAGAACTACTTATCTCTTTACTACTGCATCCCTTGACTAAACTCACAGAGGATGAGCAGTTTAGAGATGACTCTTAGCCTCAAGCAAGGGTGAACATCACTGCATGTCAGTCTGTTTCCTCCACTTCACTGAATAGGTTACGCACATCTAGAATATTGACCAGCTCCAGAACAGCTCTTTTTAAACATGGCTGATCAAGTATTTCCACTTCAGATAGAGGAGGATGAGAGCGGGGAGCAAAATTGTTGTTCTGCAATGAAAAATTTAAATAACAAATCTAAAACTATTTACATTTATAAAATTATAGATACAAAAATAGCATCATTAATCACTTCATTATGGGTTGTTTGACCTCTGAATGACACTTTTGTGTACACAATGGGCTTGATGGCCAGGTCACAGGGAGCCCAAAGGCTCAGAGAAGGTTGGGAAAGGTAACCCACTGCACAGCTCCACAGCGTAATGGGAGCCTCCATTAAAGCCATCCAAAGAAATCTTTAACAGGCACAGAGTACGGCTCTCCTGCAAACACAGGGCCAAGGGTTTACATCCCATCCAATGAATCTTTCGAAGCCCATCTGTGCTTCATTTCTGATTGAGAACAGGGTGAAGGGTTTAGTGAAATAAACCTCAATGCTGGTGCAATTGGAACTCAAACCTGGAAAGTGCAGATTACAAGCCCAGAATGCTACCAGTTGAGCAACCCCCCCCCCCCCTGCCTCACTTCATTTATGCTTGAGCATATAATGTGATATTTCATCTCTCTCCTGGATAAAGCTGTTACATTTAGTTATTGTCCGTGCAATTTTCCTCAAGATTTTAGTCACAATGTTCATAATTTCAATCCTTAATCTATTCTGCATGGATTTTGAGAGTTCCTAGGCCCATTTGAGGTCTTATTGAGACCTCAACACTTGGGGAAATGTCTGTCAGGGATTGGTTGGCTGGATGTTTGGCACTTGACAACACACTAGTCACTTAGGCTACAATATATGACAAAATATAAAAGAAAAAATTATAAAGAAAAAAATTTAAAAAATACCTATCTTCCTACAGGGCCCTAAAAAGTAGAAAATAAACCTAAAGCATATCGATGGTACAATCGGTCACTGAGTTCATATTCACTTCAAAGAAAGATAGTGCACCCGGCAATCTTGTCGAGTAGGCAAATTGGCCCCCTATCTTCCTTTGAAGCAAATACGAACTCAGTGACCAATTGCATCATTGATGTGTTTTAGGTTTATTTTTCTACTTTTTAGGGCACTATAGGAAGAGAGGTATTTTTTTTGTTGTCACTAAAGACACCTACCTTCAAAAACTTTCATTTGATATATGACTCATAAACATCGAGCTCATTTACCACCCTTTTGGATTCAGGTTTGAGGTAGCCCACATCATTAGAGACATCAAAAGCTTTAATTTGAGATACAACTTGTTAAAGTAACCCCCTGTAAAAATTCCCTCCCACATTTTATCTGGAGGAATAGTGGGGGCAAAATTCTAAATGGCTTATGACCGTCATTATATGAGCTTTCATTTGACACCTAACTCTTAACTGTAGACACTCACATTCCGATGATATAGTAGAAAGACATTCGTATTTCCCATTCTTAGGGGGAAAGAAAGCATGGGGGATCATTCTTTTATAGCCCATGACACTTCCTATGTCAGAAGCTTTCATTTAATGTATAGTTTATTACTTTCAGCCTTCACATTCTGGAGATATAGCTTAGTAGTTTTCGTATTTCCCCTTTTTTAGGGGTGAAGATAGCATGGGGTCATTTTTTATAGCCTATGACACTCCCCACATCACAAGCTTTTATTTGGCACATAAATCATTAAGTTTCTCCATCGCGTTTGAAAGATATGGTGGAACAACATTTTGTCAAATTCACAAACTGACCAACCAACAAATGTCAAAGCCAAAAGCAATAGGAAGATAGGTAAAAAGGTAAATATCATGAAAGCCACAATTAAAGCTAAAAAAGGCAAAAGCTGTAAGTATAAAAAATAATATATAGTCCTCAGGTAGATATGGACTACAAAGGTCCAAACAGACCATACAATTTAGTTCTCCAAATATGCCTGTCCTGAGCTACATCTGCTGCATTTGGCCAGAGTAGGCCAATCCTAACAAGGTCCTCTTTGGCATTGTCTTCCCATGGCATTCTAGGTCTGTCCCTTTCTCTGAGGCCTTTAGGCACACTGTTCATAACCCTATTCACTATTCTATAGTTATGCATATGGGCAACATGGCTAAACCAATGCAGTCACTCCCTACATAGGATGCTATTTAATGGTGGTTGCTTTACTCCTTTGTCTAACTTCATCATCACTTACAAAGTCAAACCTCCTAATTCCCTAGATACTGCAATAACTATCTAGAATCAAAGACATCAAGTTTCCTATTATCTTGCTTACAAATGGTCCAAGTTTCACTATACCACAACTAACTTCAGAAAGGACCAAACTATTGTATAGCCCAATTTCAGTCTTTAGATGTAAACATCCATTTTTTCACACACTCTATAGATTATTAAAAGTCCCAGCAGTAATCCCTATTCTTTGGTCATCTCAAGCCACACATTACCAGTCAAAATAATAACATAAGTAAAACAGTATTAGAAAAAAAAAGTGTAAAAAGACCCTGCTAAAAACATGAAAAAACAGCAATAAAATTATGAGTAATTAATATCCCAGTAAACTTCAAAAATGAGAGGTCAAAATAATTTATCAAATAAAACATGATGGTTAAAATACATTCACTATTAAAACATAGACAACAATTTAAAATATGCTGAAACTGAATTGATATATTGTTTGTTTGTTTGTTTGGGGTTTTATGGCACATTGGCAGTTTAGGGCATAATGCACCAAACGAGACCTGAATTGATAAAATGGTGTCACAAAATATGCACATAGGTTGGATGTGTGCCTAAAAAATGTGTTGAAAAAAAAACATTACCTTGTTACCCATGTTATTGAACTTTTTTCTGCCAGTAGTGAAATAATTAATTTTGAATTTAATTTGCAATATATATATAAATATCAGTAGTTTGTCATCAACACAGTAACATGACATTACTTCTATCCTGTCCTCAGTGAGAAAGGGGGAACCAAAGGGCTTAAAAAGGCCATTGTCTATCAAATGGATGTTAACATATGACCCTAAGTGCAAGAGGGTCATACTTTGTGCACATTAAAAAACTTGTTCTATGGTCCTGATGGGAGACTTCATTTCCAAAAAGCTGTCTAGTAGGTTATTCTTTTCCTACCCTAATCTCTTGGGGTCCTGTGACTTGGCCATTTAGCACACAGTGTGGACAAAAATGCTGCTCAGGGGTAAAAACAACCTAACATGATCAGAATTTCGTGGGAATTTTTGCTTTTGAATTTTGCAGAATAAATTTAATCAGAGTTGGGGATTTTGATGGTCATATTAAGTTCAGCAGCTCACTTGGCACAAATTAACAAATAGTAGTAAACAATTAAGAAATAAAGAATCACAGCTAGTTTAATACTATTTAATTCACAGGAATCTTAGCTGTTACATTTAAGGAAAAAATCCTTCTGAAATTTTTAACTTTTCCTTAAATGTTTAATCATGCTATTTAGCGTTAGAGATTATTATTTATTTCCATCTTACTCTTTGCAATATAAAGGTAATAGTTGCTACCTGAGATCATAGATGGCGCCAATGGTTGGCCCAAAAATCTCGGTGATAGAGTTTAGTCTTAAATTTAGTGGTAAAAAGACAGAGCTGGCATTAGTTCAACTGGAAGAATACTCTGGTATGTTTCTGGATAGATGTGGGTTCAAATCCCATATGTCAGTAAAAAATTTTTCCGCAAAACAATTATTGATTTGTGTTATATTTAATCTTATTGCATGTCTTGCTCTGTTCTCAAGAATGCTATTACATAACTGTTAATTTTCTTACCTCAATTAACAAGGAACAGTGTGAAGACCTTATAATATCATTTATTTTTTCCAGTTTATCAAACCTTATTTCAGATTGGAATCTTAACAAATTATTTTTAGACAGCACCCATGAAAAGTATATGAATCATCACAAATAACACAATGATCAGTGTAAATCTGCAATTACTTTCAACATTAATCAATCATCAAAGTGTACATATGCCTTTTGATTTTTAGAAGGTGTCTTTTCGTATCTTAATATATATATTAAATATATAAGTAATAATTATAAGTATATAAGTATTAATAGTATATAATTTAAGGGGTATTTATGATGATAGGTAAAAATTAGATCTGATAAGCCTAAGAGAAAGGTTTAAATAATATTAGGGTTCTTTGAAACAAAAAATTATCGATATTCTTTCTTTGTAAATAACAGAAATTTAATTTCATCATCTTTCTAATCCAAACTACAACAAATGCAATAAAAATAATACATTAATTGAAAATTAAAATTTTTAAGATCAATAGTTCCCAAGTTCTGACTGCAATATTATGATACAAAAAAAAAAAACAAAAAAAAAAATTGCAACCCCAATATTTATCTCTGAAACTGTTAAATTCCCCTATACTAAAATCCTCAATTTCAAAAAATTGATCAATATATTTCATCATCAGTTACCAGACTTTTGTTTATAATTAATATTAACAGAACATTACTTAGATAATTATAAAGGAAAAATTGTTATTAGCCTTGTGGGATCTGAACCCACTACCTTCTGATAGCATGTCAGGTGCTCTGTCCACTGAGCTACCGGCCGCCGAACAATCATCCTCTATTAGTGTCTTTAAGCATTATACCATAGAATTAATCATTGGAAATGCAGCTGACTGTAATTGAAGATTCTGGTGCAGAAGGCACTTTCCAGTTTAGTGCACATGGCCAGCCCACATCAAGCATCAAATGTCATGGTATTTTTATAAGCCAACACACCGAGAATCAAGCATAAGCATTATTGTTGAAATAATAGAATTTCTCGGATACACCTGGTAGTAATTTTTTAGATAAATTACAGTCAACTACATTTGTTAGATCAATTACAGTCAACTACATTTTCAATGACTAATTCTATGGTATAATGCTTAAAGCCACTAGTAGAGGATGTTTGTTTGGTGGCTGGTAGCTCAGTGGACAGAACACCTGACATGTTATCAGGAGGTCGTGGATTCAGATCCCACCCGGATAATGACAATTTTTCCCCTATATTTATCTAACGAATTACTACCAGGTGTATCTGAGAAATCCTGTTATTTCAAGAACATTACTAACAAAACTATATTCCTCTCCAATATGGACGAATGTTAATAATCATGTCTCAGTCTAACAATCTCATCAACCAAACTATAATTATTTTTCTGATCAGTTCACATCTTTATGGGAAATGTGCAATTGCTATGTAATTAAGTTTTATTCATAAAAATAGATGTCCACTGCTCTACACAGTAGAATTGCACAAATAGGACATTTACAAGCAGTATCTGAATATATTTTTTTCATTTATTATTTCATTCTTTTAAGGAATTCCATTAAAACTACAAGGTTGGAAAACTCTATTAACTAAAGGCATTTTTTTTCCTATTTATTAACAGTTTACATAGTAATAATAGGTCAGCAACATCTAATAGTTTCAATTCCACTTCTGTAATTATTTCAAAATATTAAAGAATTACCATAGTAGGCTTTTTTAAGATGAACATTTATACAAAAAGTTAATTACATATTTTATTTTAACTTACTCTTCAGAAAAAATACTTAGCAATACTTCATGTGTTTAGTTGTTTTTTTTAAACTAAGAAATTAACCTGCACATTTACCAAGTAATGCTACTAAGTAAGCTGAAATAGCTTACCTTGAAAACCCGGTGAAGCCTCAAGACAACTCTACAGAATATAAATCGTAGAATCAGTAACCTCAAAAAGTCATCCCCATAGAACTGAAGGAAGGCAGGATCTAAATATAAAAATAAATCATCAGTAACTGAAGGAAAACTTTTTTTTAATTATATGCTAACACTTTTTTTTTATCCTGGCATATTGTATTGCAAGCAGAAGGTTATATTAAGAGTTTTCATACACTTCAAAATATTAATCCAGGAGAAGGAGCTCTTTGTCTTTTCCCTAACACAATTGCATTTTTGGATTATCAAATATTAATTTTCAGTATATGCATGTGTCTGCATGTACATAGACATAAACAGATTTTTTTTCAGCATGGCATTTTGGTATAATAGTGTCAAAACATTATTTATTTATTATTATATTTGGTTAAAATTATTTATTATGTTTGGTGGAAATGCAAAACAAACTAATGTCAGTTATTTTTTGGCATATTTTGTTATAGTTTTTTTCATATGCAGATATTTGCAGATAAACATTCAAAGTTTATTTAGGTAAAATATGAATGTAAAAGTATTACAAATCCATACAAAAGTAAACCAGAAAAAAAAGTTCATCCTTTTAAATTATTTTTTCTTCATATTTTTGCCAAAATAAAAGACATATACAGTAAAACCTTGGATTGCGAGTAACTTTGTTTGCAAGTATTTTGCAAGACGAGCAAATTTTTAAAATAAATTTTAACTTCATAAGCGAGCTAAGTCTTGTAATACGAGTAACATGTATGCGCATGTCTACCAACCGTCACGTTCGGTTTCAGTCGGTCGGTGTCAGTGTGCTTTACATATTTACTCAACATACGTACGAAGTATTGTTTATTTTCTTTCTAAACATGGGTAATGAGTATTTTTTGGTAACAGTACTGTAACCATGGCTCCCAAAAAGAAAACTGTTGAAAAAGAAAGTGATAAGAAGAAGAAAATGATTACGGTGGAAGTTAAGAAGGAAATCATCGAGAAGCATGCACGAGGTATGCGAGTGGTCGACATCGCAAGATTTTATAATAAGTCTACATCGACTATTTGCACAATATTAAAGAAGAAAAAAGAATTAAGGGGGCTAGATGTAGCAAAAGGAGTCACGCGACTATCAAAGCAACGGCCACGTGTTCTGGAAGATGTAGAAAAGTTGCTTCTCGTGTGGATAAACGAGAAACAACTAGCAGGTGATACTGTGATGGAAAACTGTATCTGCGAGAAGGCAAAGATTTTGTACGCCGACCTCATAAGTAAACTGCCAGATACGTCGATAAGATACGTAGAAGGCTTCAAAGCGAGCAGGGGCTGGTTTGACAACTTTAAGAAGAGAAGTGGTATCCATAGTGTTGTGCGACATGGAGAAGCTGCGAGTTTGGACGTTAAGGCAGCTGAGGCGTTCGCCACCGAATTTCCGAAACTCGTGATTTCCGAGGGTTACCTACCACAGCAAGTTTTTAACTGTGACGAGACAGGGCTTTTTTGGAAAAAGATGCCAAAGAGGACTTACATTACTATAGAAGAGAATGCAATGCCTGGTCACAAGTCCATGAAAGACCGTCTCACCCTCTTGTTTTGTGCTAATGCAAGCGGGGATTTTAAAATTAAGCCCTTGCTGGTGTATCATTCCGAGAATCCACGAGCCTTCAAGAAATGCAAGGTACAGAAGAGTCAGTTAAACGTTATGTGGAGGTCCAACAGCAAAGCTTGGGTCACTCGTATCTTGTTCATTGAGTGGATCAATGAGGTCTTCGGTCCTACAGTGAAAAAATACCTTTTAGAAAATAATCTGCCACTCAAAGTTTTGCTAATTATGGACAATGCCCCTGCTCATCCTCCAGGTCTCGAGGATGACTTACTGGAGGAATTCGAGTTCATTAAGGTGAAGTTCCTTCCTCCCAATACCACTCCACTACTTCAGCCCATGGATCAGCAAGTCATTTTGAACTTTAAAAAGCTTTACACCAAAGCATTATTTCAGCGGTGCTTTGAGGTAACTGAAGGAACAAATCTTACCCTCCGAGAATTCTGTAAAAATCATTTCCACATCGTGAACTGTCTCAAGATCATCGATAAAGCTTGGAATGGGGTCACCAAGAGAACGCTCAATTCTGCTTGGAGAAAACTGTGTCCTGACTGCATTCTAGGAGATAACTGTGAGGGGTTAGCTCACGAAGAGGAACTGCCAGTTCTCGATGAAATTGTCTCCTTGGGGAAGAACATGGGACTGGAAGTGAATGAGGACGACATTCAAGAGCTGGTGGAGGAACATCGCCAGGAGCTGACCACTGATGAACTAATGGATCTGCATCGCGAGCAACAGCAAAAGTTTGTGGAGGAGATCTCGTGTGAGGAAGACGAGAAAAAGGAGGAGGAATCACTCACTTCAAATGAGATTAAGGACATGTGTAAAATGTGGGAAACAGTCCAAAATGTTGTAGAAAAACACCACCCAAATAAGGCTGTGGCAATGTGAGCAGTCAACCATTTTAATGACAGTGCAATGTCACATTTTCGGGAAATTATAAAGAGAAGGCAGAAGCAAATGTCCCTTGATAGTTTCGTCGTTAGAGTTACACAAAAGGAAAAAGATTCCAGTGTTCCAAACGCAAATTAATTGTGTGTATTATTTTTATGTACCTATATGTATTCTTTTTATTTTGTATTAAACATTTTATTTGAATAAATTTTTTGTTGTGGAACGAATCATTGGGGTTTCCATTATTTGTTATGAGTTATTCGCTTTATATACGAGTGCTTCGGATTACAAGTACGTTTCCAGAACGAATTAAGCTCGGTAACCGAGGTACCACTGTATTATTATATTTGTCTATTTTTTGGAAATAAATATAATGTATGCAATTATGGAAAATAAATGTAAAAAAAAATTCAAAATATTTTAGAGAAAGAGTGTTTAGCCATAACAGCAAGTCAGGATGTGGAAAAAAGATTAAAAATACATACTAACTCAGCCAAAAATGAGCATGCCTATTCCATGGTTAAAATTATGAAACACAATTTGTGACAAACATACTATTCAACTTTTCTGTTCCTCACAAATTATTGGGAGGGTAACAAGATTGTCCTTACCCTTCTATTACTAGCACTTCTGTCACCATAAATGTCAACATGCTTGTGGTGCCATTTATCACAGAATGTAATTACATAGATCTATAAATCAGTAGTAAAGAATCACAGGATAAGTCCTGTAGACATGGAACTCATCTAGTTAGTAGAAAAATGGCATGTAATCAGATCTTGAGTTCATATCTAATTAAGTGAAAAATAATTTTCCTAATTCATCCTTACCAATTTTAAAATCTAAATATAACATTTGACAGTGATTATTTATAATCAATAATTCAAAATAACAATTTTCTCAAGGAAATCAATCATTTAAGATACTTGTAAAGGCTACAAGAAAAATACAACTTAACCATGTGGGACCTGTTAAAATTGGAAAAAAAATAATAATAAATAACTTTTAAATGACAAAAAAAAAGTTGCAAAATTTTGTAAAACATACTATTAACTGAAATATGAACAATTTTCATAATGATGAAACAGAACTTTCTTCAGATACAATACTTGGTTATTAGTTTATAAAAGGTATCCTGTAATTGTTTGCACCATAATAAATTGTACAACAGGCCAAACTATTATGAACCCTAAACGATTTTTCAACAGAGAGGGAGAAAAAAACCTGACAATTAGTTAGCTCCCCGTTACTAGAGAGGCCATGGGGAAAGTCACCTAACTGCAGTATGGAATTCTATTTTTTACAAAAATTAGAGAATAATAAAACTTTAAATTGGGTCCATTGAACTTGCCTGTTAGTCACAGAGTAATTTAACTCAGATGATATTTTGAGATGAAGTGATGAATGCTATTCCTTATCACAATAAAAGAGAAAACAAATGCTTCATCTCCATATTTTATTAATTTAGAATAGTTTATATAGAGTTTATAAGACTGACCCAACAAGGATCATGATTGCAACACCTTTAATCTCAAATAAAATAAAACCTACTGTTATATCTGCATTAGAGTTATGAAAATATATAAAGATAAGCCATGTCATAATTCATAACATTATGGAAATGCTCAAGTCTCACCATGACACTATCAGTTTATTCTAAAATAAAATTCTCTAATTTTTTAAAATTATCCAAACAAACATTAACAAACTTCCAGATACATTTACTAACATTTTCACATCTATATGGGTAAATTGCTTTAGTTAGAATTTTAGAATTAGATAGAATTCCCCAACCTTTTTTTTTACAGAAAATAAAAATTCTCCAAGTTTTTTTTTTGCATGGTTTTATTTTCTCTAACTTTTCTAAGGTTTCTAGATAAAATACAAAGCCTGAAATATATAATTGCAATAATATGTTAATTACAATAAAATTGACAGAATACTTACCAATGTTTCTACATTTAATCAGAAGTCGACTGGCTTCTGACATAAAACGATCTACATGGCTTTGGCCCTTCTCCCAGAGACTGATGGGAATGTCTGTTATATTGCATATGAAACATACTGCTGTGAGAGGACTGTGAAGGAACAGAGTAAACAAGTTCCCTTTGTGCTGTTGATCTACAAAAAGAATAAACTAACTGTAATCCATAAATTTGGAGATTAAATATAACTGCCTTACATAATACTCCTATTTCCACAATTTATTTTCGTATAATGCTTAAAGCCAGTTTTCGTATTAATTATACTAACAAAAAATGACTTAACTGCTTATGAAGATATTCGACCGATTTGACATATAAGAAAAATCAACTTTGTACTATAGTACTGATTCCAACAGATCTCCTAAGTTGAAACCTAACTGATCTATATATCATCTAAACTTCAAGAACATAACTATCACTAATTTTTAATATTTTAAGGCTTCAAGAACATAACTGTCACTAATTTTTACTATTTTAAGGCTTCAAGAATGATAGCAAAACCAAGCATTTTATTACCATTATTATTGACTATAAACCATGCATAAAATGATATTTGTAATTATTCAGTGATTCCATATTGGAGGGAGAATTTATTTATTTATTTTGCAGTTTAGGCTTAGTAGACTCAAATGGGAAAAGCCCTTACTAATACATCAAAGGAAAACAATAATGGTACTGTTTTATAACAACTAACAAAAAAATACACTATATTTAGAGATGTAACCATTATTTTGAAATCCCTAGGCAAAAATTGTAATAAAGTTCCTTCTAAAAAATGCTCTACTTGAGTGGTTCTCAACATTGGGTACACATACCCTTTGAGGGTACGCGGTAAAAGTTTTTGGGGTACACCGTGAGAGCTCAATTGTCGCTAGATCTAGTAACAAAGTTTTTTCCCATTGTTATATTATAACTATAGTTTTATCTATCTATACAAGGGGTACGTCAGTTACATACACATTTCCAGGGGGTACGTGAAGCATAAAAGGTTGAGAACCACTGCTCTAGATAGCTCTGAATTAACTCTAGTTCATGGGTTTTAGTTTCAAGCTTTAGTCAGGTACTGTGAGCAAATATAAAACGTTTCACTGTTTGGTTATATCCTGTGGCATCTCCAAAACTCAAAGCCACTAAGTGATACATAGGCAATCCTATCCATAGTTCTGTGTCTGGGAGCAATTATTTTGAATTGTCCAAATGCAAGTTAGCAAGATCCAGATGTATTTTATGATATTTTTAAATTTCTATTATCTCTTCCCCCCCCCCTTGAAATTGGAAGATAGTACAAAAATCTAGAACATTAAGATTTAAGAAACAAGTTATTTTGTATACATTTAGTTATTTCTGGCACATTTATTGTTGTATTGCATATAATTTTATACATTAGCAATAGTAAATACAAAACAATGCAACTATATCATAATTTTTTTCCCCATCAAATTTGTTTACTTCCCCAATCTCCAAAAAGTAAATTCTACCTATGTGACTCCTTCTCAACAATGAAGCTGTTCACATTTGAGCAGTATATTTTTATCTATATGATACAGTGAGACAAAGTCATCAAAGATAGGGCAGAGAAACTTCCATTGAAAGTTTTCAAGCTCTTATATACCATGTAACAAAGGAACAGTAAGTATGATATAAAAGTTCAGACCACAAATGCAAAATGCCAATAAAGAATATTCAGGAAGGAAGTTGTCGATTCATCATCCTCAAGCAGCCATGGGCTATGGAGGTCCAACCAGACCGTGCAATTTAGTTCTCCAAGCAAGTCTATCCTGAGCTACATCTACTGCATCTGGCCACTGCATACCAATTCTAACAAGGTCCTGTTTGACATTGTCTGCCCACCGCATCCTAGGTCTCCCCTTCTTTCTGAGGCCTTTAGGCACACTGTTCATAACCCTATTCGCCAATCTATAATTATTCATACAGGCAACATGGCCAAACCAACGGAGTCTCTCTCTGCACAATATGCTGCTTAAAGGAGGTTGCAAACTCCTTTGCCTAACCTCATCATTAGTTACAAAGTTGAACCACCTAATGCCCAAGATACTGCATAAGCATCTGGAATCAAAAGCATCTAGTTTCCTGTTATCTTGTTTACAAAGTGTCCAAGTTTCACTACCATAACTAACCCTAGAAAGAACCAAACTATTATACAGCCTAATTTTAGTCTTTAGGTGTATACGCCTATTTCTCCACACTCTCCATAGATTCTTAAAAGTCCCGGCAGCAATCCCCATTCATCTGTTATTAATCTCATGCCGCACATCACCATTATCTTACTTATATGTTACATAGCTCCCAAGACAATTAAGCTATGACACCTGCTCAAGACTGCAACCATTCAGATAAACTGAATCACAGCCTGTCTGACCAATTTTCATCACTTTAGTTTCCTCTCTGTTTATAACCAAACCTACTCTACTACCAGTCTCATCAACAGCTCGAATGAAAGAGTTCATCTCATCAACATCATTTGCCAAAAGGGCTAAATCATCAGCATAATCTAAATCAGAAATTTTCATATCTCCTGCCCATTTTAGGCCAAAATCTTTCCCTTGAAGTGAATTTCGCATAACATAATCAATAACCAAACTAAAGAGAAAAGGAGACAAAATGCACCCTTGTCGAACACCAGAAGTAATGCTAAACCAATTGCTACAAGCCTTACCAACTCTCACACACGACTCAGTGTTATTATAGAGAGCTTTCATTATGGTAACTAACTTGTCTGGTATACCATATGATTTCACAATCAACCACAAATTATGACGATCAACAGAGTCGAAAGCCTTTTTGAAATCAACAAAGCTAGCAACAAAGGTTTCTGAAACTCTAAACATTTCTCAAGAATCTGCCTAAGTGAAAATATCTGATCCACACATCCCCTACCACTTCTGAATCCACATTGCTCATCACGCAATTGACTGTCAACCAGATTCTTAATTCTATTAAGCACAATCATGGAAAGAACTTTACCTGGAACAGAGAGTAGGCTAATACCCCTATAGTTATCACAAGAACTGCGATCACCTATTTTGAAAATAGGGATAACAATAGCTCTGGTAAAATCCTTAGGAACCATGCCTTTATCATAAAAGATATTCAGAATTTCAGTCATCCAAGTGGTAACCGAAACATTCCTAGCTCTAAGCATTTCGGTAGTAATTTCATCTACACCTGGGGATTTATGAAGTTTAAGTTTAGAAACAGCCAAAATAACTTCAGATTGTGTTATAGGGCCAACATTAAAGCCACCAATGCATCTATCTTCATTGCAAACAATGGGAATAGAACTAACCGCATTGTTCAGAATATCACTGAAATGCTCAGCCCACCTAGCCATGACAGAATCCTCACCTTCTATAAACTTACCTTATTTATCCTTCAATCCCTGTATACCTGTTCGTTTTCTACCACACAAAACATTAACTATCTGGTACAGCTCTCTGCTGTTGTGCTGTCTAACTGCTTCCTCGGCTTTGTCAGCCAAACCATCAAGCCAAAGATTCTTATCAGCAGCTAACTGATCTTTTACACGTTTATTAAGCTCTCTGTAATGCTTTCTATTAGTACTAGTAGGGTATTGATTAAGGACATTCCTGCAGTTCTTTCTTTCTGAAATAAGCTCAAGTGCCTTATCACTCAGATAATTCTGTCTCTTCTGCTCCTTTTTTCCTAAAAGAGTACTGTTAGTGTCCAAAAAAGCCTGTTTAAAATGATCCCATTCTTCCTCAACTTTTGTAGTAAGCATACCATGACTGTCATAATGACTAAGTAACCTATCATGGTAAGCTTTGGCTATAACTGGGTAACTTTGGCATTGAAGTCACCAAGAACAAGGGTAATATCTCCTTTCTTGACAGAATTCAAAATATCCTGAAGTTGTTCATAAAACCCATCCTTCTCATCCTCATCGGCATCCTCAGTGGGGGCATAACAGCAGATAACATTCAGGTCTTTAACGCTTGCCTGAAATTTTGCTGTAAGAAACCTTTCATTAATGCACTCATATCCTAAAAGAGCATCACTAGCGTGTCTGCTGAGAAGCAGACCCACGCCTTGGTGATGCTTATTGTCGTCCCTCCCTGAAAAGAGAAATTTAAGATTATTTTTAAGAATCTGACCTTTATCTGTCCATCTGGTCTCTTGCAAGCCGAGAATATCTAAATTATAATGGTGGAATTCTTGTGTGAGGACATCAAGAGAAAAAGCTCTGTGCAGAGTCCTCACATTCCAACTACCTATGGAGAGAAAATGGTTAGTGGGATGTTTAAAGAAACTATGTTTATTGAGAGAGGGAATGCCGACAATATCAAACAGCCCCCTAATCGCAGACATGGGGCAAAGACCCGTTCCCCCACCACTAAAGGCTGAAGCCATCTACACTGGAAGACTTCCTCCAATGTAGAATTTGATGATGCCAATAGAAGCAAAGAGTTCAGGTGCCTGCGATGACTTCTGCTCAGGATTATCCACCAGCTGATAAACATATCCTGTGAATCTATTCACTTGGGGCTGTCAACCCACAAACAAACAGAAAACACAGTGGAAGATTTTCCCTCCACAGAAGCCCACCAGTGCAGCTAAATCAGGATCCATAATCAAGCTCAGAGCCATATATCTGTCCAGTCCAGTTGGTTTATATGGTCAGCACCAGGACCCTGTGTGGTTGACCACTCCTCAGCAGGGTAGAAAAAAAAAGAAAAGTAGCCATAGTTGTCCAGATCAGTAGGCCACACTAATCTGGCAGCCCTCCCCTTCCGTTCACTTCCACAAGAGAGTATCTCTTTTGAAAGTTACTAACGGTCTGCACCACGAGAAGGCGGGGTCGGACATTAGGTGCTAGGCCTGGCCGGTTCTATGCATCATCACAGGGGATTGGTGCATAGCTCTCCTTCCAGTGACTACCTAGCTACCATTTACAGACCAAAGTGTGGCAGCAATGGGATTTCGAACCCACGCCTCCGAAGAGACTGGTGCCTTAAACCAGCGCCTTAGACCGCTCGGCCACACTACCCACCGATTAGGTTTCAAAATCAAAAGAATATATCTGACAACACACAGGGAACAGTCCAAGAAAACTTTCAACAGCAGAGTCAGGGGTAAGCCACACATTACTCAACCTATGATTCTGAGCTTATTTACTACGCCCACGATTCCTTTTTTATAAAGTACATGAAAGTTTGGAAATCTTAAAAGAAAGTTTCTTTGCACCATCTTTTCATAGTCTCATAAAAAACATGCTACTCTATTGTAAATTGCTTCATTGTTCACAAGCATATTTAAAAAATTTCACGATTATTCTTTTTTTTTTGCTGTTAAAATAGTTCACAGGGAATATTTTTATGTACCTGAAGCAGCAAAATACATTACCATAATTTCAAGCATACAATTTGCAGTTACAATCTGTAAGACTAAGGAATAAGCAAAAAGAAAAAAAACCTTGTATAATCTGAAGCAGTGCTTAATATACAGATAAAATTCTGGTTATTTCAGTCTTTCATAAAAATTGCTTCTTTAGCCAGAAATGATAAATAATAGTACCTTTAGCCTTTCATTAGCATTTAACCTTAAATTAGTTAATCAGCAGGCAACTGAAAGCTTGGCTTTATTGAAAGGTAAGAAAAAAGGATGCACAATGAAAAGAAATGCATACCACTAAACTTCAGATGCTCTTTCAGATTTAAATATAAAGAAAAGCATACTTTTTATACTTTCATGAGCTTTTTTTACTTTTTCCTCCAACTACAAACTTTGCTTTCATTCACTTCAAATAACTTTCCTGCTTCACAATTTCTGACCTCTTTAGCTTTCTCCCAACTTTAAATTTAAAATCAGCAATATAACTTGCATGCTTTCATTTCCCTGATATATACTGTTTTGGGGGAGAAGGCATGAATTGAAAACAATGTATTTTAACTGGTCATATTAAGTTGTTTTACCTCTGAGCAGCATATTTGCACAAAATGTGCTGAATAGCCAGGTCACAAGAACCCCAAGGGCTCAGAGAAGGTTGGGGAACCTGTTGAACTGCTGTTAGACAGATGATGGCCTCCTGTCAAGGCACAGGTTATGGAGTATAGTTCTCCTACACATGGGACCATGACTTTACATCCCATCCGACAGATGGCAGACTTTCAAATCCCATCAGTGTCCCCTTTCTGATTAAGAGCAGGGTGGGGAAGCAAAGATAAATCTCAACACTAACACCATTGGGAACTGGAGAGTACAAGCCTGGCATGAATGTTGGCAAAAAGCCACTATATGCACCTGTCCAATCAGCATTTCCATCCTTTTCTCTTGGCAGGAACAAAGTGAAACTAGGAGGGGAAGGTTCAGCGTGTTGGAAAAAGGGAAGAGGGGGACTTATGGTGACCTAACACACAGCAGCACCTGATAATATGCAGAGCCCAGTTTGCTCACTTTTAACATTGGATAATCCATGGATTATATGTCAGAAATTATGGTACTATTTTATCCTTCAAAATGTAAATTATAGAAATGATTTCACCATATATGTTCTTTAAAAACTTTAAAGTCTGTTTTCTCAAAAATTTGTTTTACTGACTTGGAACACTTGTACTCTGAACATGTTAACTGTAGTTGGGTTGTTTTTCATGTGAGCAGACTCTTTTGCACACCATGGGCTAAATGGCTAGGTCACAAGGATTCACAAGAGCTTACAGAAGATTAAGGAAGGGAACCCACTGGATAGCTATGGACACCTCTCATCAAGGCCATCCAGTGTTTTTCAATGTGCACAAGATATGGCTCTCTTGCACACAGAACCACAGCTTTACATCCTATTCAATGAATAGTGGCTTTTCCAAGCCCATCAGTGACCCTTTCTGACTGAGGGCAGGGTAAGGGTTTAGCAGAGATAAATCTCAGTGCTGGTCCAGGTGGGACTCAAACTTGGGAACTGCAGATTATGAACCTGGTGTGCTACTGATTCAACAAACTCCCTGCCCCCCCCCCAAAAAAAAATAGTTGCTTTGAGAATATTTACATATATATTATTCATCATATATTACGTAAATATTACTCATCTCATTTAGTACACAACATTAGAACAAATATGAACTAATTGCGAGTCAAAAACATTATTGGCATTATGCATGTACTGCTTATATGTTTCTGTCATTCATTCACACTTGTTCAATGGACAACTGATGACTTAGTAGCACTTCCCCCTGCATCAGTGTGGCACACATTTCAAAATGATGCACCTACATTGTATCAACACTGGTGAACATCACTTAAAATAAAAGAAATTTTCATTTATTAGAAATAGAAATTCCAGTATGAAATATATATACTTAATAAAAATATATAGCTTAAACTTAATAATAATAATGTTTACCTTTTCTATTTGGCACAAATTTTGATATACTGTAAAACAGAGAATTCTTTCTACCATTTGGATAACGTCCCTAAATCATTTTCAGCATCATTATAATTCTCTTTACTTAATCAACAAACATTACATATTTCTTCATAATAATATTACATATCTCTTCTTATTCAAGAAATCATCCTCTGACAATTTCTTATTCAAGAAATCATCTACTGACAAGTTTGATCTGAACCAATGCCAACACTTATAAAATTTCAAACTGTTCCAAAAATATTAACCAAAAAAAAAGACAGGGTATTTTCAAAGCAATTACCAATTAAATACTTCTATTTATCTTTCCCATTTTACTCACTCTTTTTTCACTAAGCTATTTTTATCATTCACCACATAATTTCCCAAGAGTGAAATTGGAACTAAAAGACAGTTTTTTTTTTGTTTCTATGAATGTACCATGTTCTAAGGAGTGAAGCAAAAGAATATTTGTGCACTAATGGTGACATGTATGTGTATCTTTGCAGCACTAGTCTGTCTATAGGCACAAATAGGATAAAAAGCTCTCATAAGGATAAAAAATAATGCAAAGTAACTTGTGTAATACTGATCCTTGTTAATTTACAAAAGAAAAAAAAAAACACTTCTGTTTTAGGATTTTTAAATCATTATATTATAAAGAAGAAAATGTTCTTTTTATTTAAAATTATTTTTGTTCATTATGTTTTCCAGAATTAAGCCTTAATTGCCTTGCAAGGTTTTGCTATATCACTCTGAAAAAAGTTTTATTTAAATTGATGTCTTTCTCATTTTCTTAGAAACTTTATTTTCATAAAATTCAGAATTAAATGCTCTTTAATTTTATATAACATGACCTATTTCTGTTTACTAGTTATTTGGCAAAAATTCTAAAGTTACTATTTTTTTTGACTGAAAGTAGTGAAAAATACTTGGTCTTCCAGGTTCACTTCAATTTTTCAGGCTTCGAATGGGAAGTAACCCTTCCCATTGAAAAGAAGAAGGAAGGAGTGAAGTACAAGTTGTACAAATGTAGCATATCGATCAAACATTAATTTCAGGCTTGAAATTAAATTTTTCATGACCTACAAGTCAAGAAACACTGATCTGCTATATATTTTAGAGAGTTTACTGAGTATTTAACCACTATCAAGCTGTTTTAAGTAACAGGATGAAGATGGGTATAGAGGAAACACTGTCTTGAGCCAGGTGGAATTTAGGTTAAATAATAAATTTTATATTTAAAGGTTAAAATTAAATTTTATATTTAATAATGTTCGTTAATAAAAAAGAAATATATTCATTAAACACAATGGTATGTAGAAAAGCCTTTCTATCAAACAGACCCCAGTTGCAACATATTGATCTTTTAAGCATAAATCTTTCTTTTCTTATTGTGCTTTTTAAGTCTGCTTCAATGCTATTGAATTTATATATGAAATTAGTGAAACTGTAAAATTTAGCCAAAATGCAAGATATTCACTTGATTTCATGGAAGTTACCTTTAACCCTTACAGTTTGGGTTTCTGAAACTGAACTCATGTAGTGGCCAGATTTATTTCAAAGTATTTTCAGAAAATACCAGATAAGGCATGTATGTATGTGTCGTTTTTCTGCTGAGGTCCTGCCATCCTCTCAGACCTTCTACTATGGCATATAAACTGACAGGCTCCTGTCAGACCTCTGTGACAAGCAGCTGCTTGAGGGGATATTTATTTATTTATTTATTACAATAAACAACTTTAGAACCTCATTTTGAAGTAACTAATGAATGAAAATATGTCATGTCATATACCAAAAGAAAGAGCATTTAATTGTGTTTAATAAAATGGCAAAAATTCAAAGGAGAAAAAGGTAGGTTAAATTTTTTAAGCATTTTTTTTAAAACATTGCAAAATTTTACTGTATTTTTTTTCACCTTATCTTTAGTAAAATTTCAAATATATATATATACCGTATATTTCTTATTTTTTCTATATCATTTTATTATTTTAATATAAACAGTTCATAATATTTTGATTATTGTTTAAATCTTTCATTTATTTTGGTTTTTCTAAATTATTTAGTCAGTTTTGCATATAAGGCATAATGCATATTCTAAGACTTTTGATGATTGGCAAACTCTAAACCTAAGTAAAGCAGTGTCATAAAATATAACTTTGCTTTAAAAACTAGATAATTTAAATAAGAAATGAAAAATATATTAGAAAAGTAATAAATAACTATGAAAAAAAATTTAAAAAAAATGTTTCAAAGCATTTAAAGTTTAATTGATCCACTGAATTTGAGAACGAGTCGCTTTATTATGAAGATACAGAAAAGTTTAATTCTAAAATTCCATCAGAAATTTTGGTTAAAAAACGCAATTTCCTGACCTTAATTTGTTTATATACTTTAAATGTAATTAAAAGTATTGATAAATAAAGTCTATCATTTTAAAAAACATGCTTTGAGTAATCCTAATGATCTTTGGATTGCTGCCATTACAAATCATAGCAGATTCATTTTTGATTGTTTCATATTAATTATTGTTTATATTAGAGAAGCAATAAAAATAATTTTAGAAGCATTAAAGTAAATAAAAAAAGTCTTTAAAATCGAAAGTCTGCTAAAATATTGATCAAAAGCTGATGTGCGTAGTTCCTGGATGATGCAATTTCCAGTAGTAAAAAAAATCAATATCCTTAAGTTACAAGTTTAGAAAGCATTACAACTCTAGTATAGTTATAAATAGCACAAAATATGCAGAAGTGCAACTGAAAGATAATCTAAGTATGGGACGGCAGAATAAAGGCATAAACTAAATTGATGCTACTTAATGCTGTTTACAGTGACTGAGCTTGCTCATACATTCACTGTAGACTCAAATAGATTTGTTTTTAAACTTTATCACAATTTTTTCCAGTGAAATCAACAGGTAAAGCAATATATATATATCATAGATTTAAATGTTATTTTTGATATTCAATTAGAAACAGTTGAAAAAAAAGATATGAAGATTTCTATTCGAAATTTTTTTTTCCACAACCACGTACTATGGGAGTGAAACTTCGTTTTCCAATCACTAAAAAAAGGGAAAGATGAAAGTGATTCTTTGGGCTGTGACACAGTAAGGGTTAATTAAGTAACAAAATACAAAATTTTTATTCCTGTGAAAAGAAATAATATATATTAATGCTGCCTAATACCACTAAAAACTGTCTTATAATCACAATATTGCAATTTTTAGATACTTAAAAATATCAAGAAACTAGTGCATATTTATAGAGCTACTTACCATGGAAGGATGGAGGTATATCTTCAGGTGACATTAGCACCAACACAGGCTGACCAAAGTAACGAGGGATGTGCTGGAAGGCATGGCTGTTGTCACTGTCCACAATTAGAAATAGCGGCTTTCTTGTTAATGGGTATAAATCTCCAGGGTAAAGGCTAGAAATATATGCAAAACACTATTTCATTACTTTTATGAAGTAATTAGAGCTAAAATAAGTGAAAATATGGAGCAGTATGTTTTAATTTTATATAACTAAGTGCAGTAAATAGATAAGAAGTATGTACAAGAGTCACTCCCAATAAGGAGTAATGTCCCAATTTGTTTTACAGATCAGCATTTATTCTACTGCATTTTTATTGGTAGTGTATTGGTATATTCTTTGCACCTCTTTTATCATAAGACATCGTGTTCCCACAGTTGGTGCTGCAGTAGTATTAATGAAACATGGCAGTCCTCATGAATATCAGTTGATGCAATGTGATGTTCATGAAGAAGAGACTGTTAAGAACACCCACAAATGATGCAGAATGTGTATGGGATTAGACTGCAAGACAGTTAGTCAGCGAGCCAAGCAGACATCTGTAAAAGATGGACATGCTGACTTTCACAACTATCTTCGTGGTGAAGGCATAAGGTTCTCATTCTGTGGTGGTGCAAGACATTAAAGTATTATAGTGAACATAAAGAAAAATAGGATTATTTTCCTAGATCATCTACCTATTTACTGTACAAGCAACAATACTGTAGAATATAGATCTGTAAAAAAAATTGTGGGGCATTACTTTCTGCGTCACTGTTATATATATGTATATATATAGGTATACATATAAATACATAGCAAAAATATGTACGCTACATCACCAAAGTGTTTTGACACTTCCATGTTATTTAAATGGATATTCAGAACTCTCTAATTTTGAAAATATGCTTTTTTATAGAAAAATGTCATTGGAGATAAATCGATAATTTCACTCAAATAGAATCACCTAAAATCTTGATTTTCAACATTATTTATTTGATACTTAAAGAGTTATGGGGGTGGAAGAATTTAACAGCAGCACTGATCATAGCAATTTACCTCCAACATTAGCTAAAACACAAATAATAAATGGACAAAAGCCTTACAGAAACAAATTTCATTTAGAAATTGGCATGACTGATTCCTTCAGTTTTAGTTCAATGTGAAAAAATGTTTGTGATGAATATCAGGCCTAGATCAGTAATAAAAATAAATCAGGGGGGGAAGTAGCCAAGGAACACAATCGAGCCAAAAAATGTAAGGGGGATGTTATACTGGATTTCCAATGCAGTATAACATTTTCCCCTTTGTTTAATAAATATTTAAAAAATTTCTTGAAAAATGCATGAAATACAAATAAGTTTAATAATTTTGCCTCTACCTTTACTAGCATTCTGAAAAGGTGGGGGGTATATCCCCCCTAAGATCTGGTCCTGACAAGTATAATAGCACCATCTACTGTTAAATGTTTCCAACTTTAAATATTAAACGAAAATTGTTCAAAAAACTAGATTTTGAGAACTTTGAGCAAGAGCCTAAACTCATTTTCAGTGGCATTTTTATGTGCAACTTTGAATGTGGCTTTCCATTCAAATAATATAAAAGGGTCCAAATGCTTTCGGACCATATTGCATATACTTTTTAAAGAAAAATCTAAATGATTGAAATAATAAAATATTACCTTAATTAAATGCTACAACTAATCAAAATGTTTTTAAATTATTAAACACTAACAACTCAATTATAAAAACATTTCACTATGCTTGGAGTTAAAGAAAAATTAACTACCTTAAGAGGCAATCTCAGTGAAAAGGTATCTAAGCTTTTTTTTTTCTAGATAGAGAACTTAGTGATTTTAATGGAAACATTTTTAAAATGTTTCCAATGAAATAAAGTTCAATAAAGCTCTGAAAAATTGCTATAATACACTAGCATTATAAATATATAGCAAAAGTATGTACACTATATCATCAAAATGTTTTGGCACTTCTATGTTATTTGAATAGAAAGCTACATTCAGAGCTCATTAATTTTGAAAATAAGCTGATAATAACACAACTGTTGTGCCATCATCAATTTTGTGAATTAAAGTTTTAACCTATTGTGATCATTAGTTGTTGCTGCTGTTCATGGTGAGTAGGCGTGAATTTTTATTCTTTGCCATAAAGTAATTCTTTGTTTGATTATCATTGAAGGATAACAGCAGAATCTTCCAGGTTGTTGGGATATTATTACTACAGAACTTTTTTTGTTATGGTAAATTTCTAGCATTTCATTCTGTATGTATGTTATTTGAAATTTTAAGTTCTCTGACAATGAATGCTTGGCCAAACTGTGGAGGGGCGGAGGTGGCTCAGTCAGTAGCACGCCAGGCTAGTAATCTGTAGTTCCCAGGTTCAAGTCCCAGCTAAGTTAGCGTTGAGATTTATCTCTGCAAAACTCCCCGCCCTGCCCACAGTCAGTAGGGGGCACCGATGGGTTTGGAAAGGCTGCCGTACATCAGATGGGACGTTAAACCATGCCCCTGTGTGCAGAAGAGCCATACCCTGTGCACATTAAAGAACACGCTGGATTGCTTTCACATTAAAGAACATGCTGGATGGCTTTGATGGTAGACTACCATCTGTCTCCTAACAGCCGTTCCAGTGGGTTCCCTCCCCTAACCTTCTCTGAGCCTTCGGGGTCCTTGTGACCTGGCCATTTAGCCCATTGTGTGCAAAAAAGTGCCGTTCAGAGGTAAACCAACCAACCAACCAAACTGTGGAGTAATTTCTTCAGTTAAGTTTGCTTCTTGGTTCTTTTTTCTTTAAATATTGTTTTGGTTTCTTCTAAGCATTCTTCAAGAGACCTCAACCAACTCAATCAACTGTGATCTATGATAACTACGAAGTTGTTACTGTGAAGCCTCATTGCTATCATGCACACCAGACCATTACAAGTTGTCATTGAAGTCACGTTTTCTGGTGACAAATTATCATTGACTCTTAAGAGATTAAATAAATGCATGTGATACTCTATTACTGAAAGCCTTTATCAATTTCAAATATGACAATGCAAATTGCGTAAAATAAAATATTTTAAACTCTAAACAAAGAAAAATCAAAACATTCATCTCAGCAGGGCCACACATATGAAGTTGGCTGCCCATGTGCAAAAATAATTCGGCCGCTCTATTTACGAGTCATTATAGTCTTGGGCGCCAGTAGAAGAGGTAAACTCCACACACACACCAGGAAAATTGATCAAAAAATTAATTTTCGTTGAATGATCTCAGGTGTACCAAAAATATTTTTTCTCATTACAGAAATGTAATTTGTTTTCTTTATTCTTTGAGAACTGAGGGGGGGGGGGGGGTCACATTTTCTTTTGTTGTTGGAAATATTCATTTTATTTTCAGGTATTGTTAGTTTTATTGTGATATGATGTATGTAGAGCCAGACCTTGACCATCTGAAGCTCTTATGTAATGCAATATATGGACAATCCTCTAGCCTTAGCAAAATAAACAAAAAGAAATATGTCTTATTTTCAGGACAAACCATTTCACTACTATTCATAACTTTTTAACAATGAGAAATAAAACAGCATTCAAAAAAAAATCACAAAGCTCAAAATGCTCTTTATCATTTATGATGAGGCACACTACTTGGAGAAAAACTTTTCCAAATCATAGGAATCAACGTTTATATTGACTAATAGGTTTTTATTTTTCAATTTTTGTTTCCTAATTTCTCAGGAATAAAACATAACACTAATCTTTTGTTTTTAGGAAATTTTGGTATTATTTAATTTAGTTGTTTAACTTCTTCTGGATGAAAATCTCATTTAAAACTTGTTAAAAATGTATAAAAAAAATAATTTTCACATCTTATTTTCAGTAAAGGAGTTAAATTTCAAATGTGAAAACTTATTTGCTTAATCTCCCTTTGCCCTACTTTAACAAGAGTAATATTGTTTAGATCATGCTCATCCAATCCACTAAAAAAAACAATATTCATAAAGAGCAGCAGGAAAATGTATCATCTTAAAAGTAAAAATATATATTTCTAATGAGTAATGTAATGAATTGGAGAAAATTATACTCTTAAGGAATCAAGAAACTATCTTGAATAAAAAACAAAAATTTATATTTTTAATGAGTACCATGAATTGAAAAAAAGCATTTACTTAGATTGGAGTAAGAAAATAGATATTTTCAGAGTTTTTTTTCAACTTCAAGATGATGCTTTACCCACAGAGAATTGAATCAAAATATTTAGATAGAACAGGATCAAACTCAGTGGATGAACTAAGTTCGAAAAAAAAAATTGGTGCCTTGGGTTTGTTTCCTGCCTGTGGCACATCAAAGAAATCAGAACAGGCATATAGCAAGAAACATTTTAGAAGAGGAGTGAATAAACTAAATGGCAAGAGAAATGAGAAATATGGGGATTTTTTTAAAAGTATAATTTAAAACCACATGCAAAACCCCCATCTCCTGCTGTCCCCGAGTTAGAAAAACGAACTCACTAAGAGGAGTTGTGATCTGGTATATTTGAAGATTTATGGACAATGGAATTTTTTTTTTTTTGCCATTCTGGATTGCTTTTGTCATGTGAATGTAACAAAATTTCTTCATAAAAAAAGTTAATATTTCTAAATGGGTCTAATGGATAACAATGCTGGGGGGGAGGGAATCAAGACAATATAAAGTGCTATAGTGTTCATCAAAAAACTCGTGAAATATCAGCAAATGGCCAATATACAAAAAACAGTCTCCAATAGATGTGGCTTTTCAATGGACAACCACAAATAAAATGTTTAAAAATATTTTTTATGACAGCTACTGTGATAATTTTTTGGAGGAAAATATATGACACTTATTGAAAAGCATATTTTAAGGTAACTTCATTCATTTAAAACTATTTGTTCATCAATTTTTGTCATGATACTCTAAATTTTATGCTCTGTCTAGCAAAGTCATCTTAGTACAATTAAATAATTCTGAATTGTGAATAATATAATTTATAATTCTACAATCATATCAATAATAATAAGATAAATTTATGAAAATTATGCATTTTTTTTAAACTTTTTTCGGGGAGAAATATATGACACTTATTGAAAGGCATATTTTAAGGCAATTTCGTTCTTTTAAAACTATTTGTTTGTCAGTTTTTGTCATGATATTTTAAATTTTATGCTCTGTCTAACAAAGTCATCTTAGTACAATTAAATAATTCTGAATTGTAAATAATATAGTTTATAATTCTACATTCATATCAACAACAATAAGATAAATTTATGAAAATTAGTAGAAGACAGAACGATTTTTATTTCATATTAAAAATATAGAACTTTTAATGGACAGAATAAATAATATAGGACAAAAAAAATTTAAAAAATAACTATCTTTCTATATGGGGCCCTAAGAAGTAGAAAATCAACCTAAAGCATATCGATGGTGCAATCAGTCACCGAGTTTGTATCCACTTCAAAGGACGAGAGGGTGCCGATTTACCTAATCAACAAAACTGCCCACGACCTATCTTCCTTTGAAGCGAATACAAACTCAGTGACTGATTGCACCATTGATATACTTTAGGTTTATTTTCTACTTTTTAGGGCCCATATGTATTTTTTAAAATTTTTATTTATATATGTTTTTTCTGTCACTAAAAACATCTACCTTCAAAAACTTTCATTTGATATATGACTCAGAAACATCAACTACATTTTTCCTCCCTTTCCGAGTCACGTTTGAAGTAGCCCATGATATTGAAGACATCAAAAGCTTTGAGATATAACTCATTAAAGTCTAACCCCATAATAATCCACCCCCACCCCCTTTTATTAGGGGTGGAGAATAGTGGGGACAAAATTCGAAATAATTTACGATGGTCATTTTATGAGCTTGCATTCAATACCTAACTCGTAACTGTAGGCCCTCACATTCAGAAGATAGAATGATTTTCCTAATTACCATTTTTTTTATAGGGGAAGAAAGTAGGGGGCTATTTTTTTTATAGCCTATGGCACTTCCTGTGTCACAAGCTTTCATTTGATGTACAGCTGGGTAATTTTAGCATTCGTGTTCTGGAGATATGAAAAATATTCTTCCGCTATGTTTCCCCTTTTTTTAGAGGGAAGGACGAATGGGGTCATTTTTTAATAGCTTATGACATTTCCCATGTCACAAGCTTTCATTGATGCATAGCTTGTTACTTTCCACACTCGTGTTCTAGAGATATAGAAGAACAATCGTTATCATATTTCCCTCCTTTTTTAAGGGGAAAGAAAGAAAGGTGTGTCAATTTTTCATAACCTATGACATTCCTCACATCAGAGGCTTTCATTTGACATATATCTTGTTACTTTGGGCACTCACATTCTGGAAATATAGCAAAAGAATGATTTCCATATTTTCCCTTTTTTAAAGCACAGTGGTCAATTTTTTATAACCTATAACACTCCCCATGTAACAAGCTTTCATTTGTCATATATATCATTAAGTTTCTCTATCACGTTTGAAAGATATGGTGGAACAACAAATTTTGACAAATCCACAAACCAACAAACTGCCAAATATCAAGTGAAAAACAACTGGGAGATAGGTAAAACATCTTTCTGAATTTTTATAATTATATAGGACAATGCCCTAAAATATAGGACGAATGGTCACCATAACAACAGCATAAATTCCAAAACAACAAATTCCAATTTTGTAAAAACATTCACCCTGTTTTTGCAAAAGCAAAAGGGTACAAAAATGGAAAAAATTTTGAAACGTCTAAATACCTTTATGTTGCTTTTATAGTTCTTGTTGTCTGGTTACAGGATGATCTCACCTGTATAACACTGACTCTTTACTTCAAGATATGAAGAATAGAGCTACCACAACTGAAAGGCTGCTACCCTATTACACAAACTTATGGGTTAATGACAACCTCCCAGTCCCACGCAGCACTCCAAATTCACCCCACAGCCTCCCATGAGCCATGAGGTCACTGAAAGTCTTGTCACTATATTTGTCCCAATTGTTGGGAAAATGTCCCTCACCTAGGAAACGAATTTCTGGAAACTGAAGCCTACCATTTAGTGAAATCATTTTTATCATTGAAGATTACAGGGAACCACTATCGACAGCCAAATGAGAAAGTTTGTAATGGACACCTTCAGACAACAAGCAGTGTTCCTCAAACATCGTAGTTGCATTTCTTCATAAAATAATCAACTAAATCATTTCTCCACATAGGCAACAGTTCTCCGCATGTTTAAAAGATTCCCGAGAAATAACTGACAAATTTGGGATTTTAAATCAATGAAAGCTGACAGCTCTGTTCCCACATTTTCAATCTATTGAGATTGTTGCATCTGAATATTTCTACCTCCCCTCCCCTTTGCAGCTCCTTTATGGTCATCATATCTCCACATCCCCAAACTTTAATTACTAAGAGGGTGATTTTTTTCTGTTTTCTACTCAGAGGCAAACTCTGGGCTGCATTGTTTGTTGTTGAAAGAAAATTTTAAATGTATGTTTTAAGAAGACGAAAATAAAGAAGAAAATAGATATTAATGAACATAAAACTTACAAGAAGTTTTTATAAGCCAGAAAATGACACATTTTCTACAAAAATGCAATATTTTAAGTTGTGAAGTTTTTACACAAAAATGTATTATTTTTAGAGTTTAAAAGATTTTTTTGTCGACCATTTGGCCGTCCCAAAGTTTGGCCACCCGCTTAGTGTGGCCCTGCATCTCAGAATAAATAACACTTGTATTGAAAAAGTCCAAAACACATTTCATTGTACAAAAATGCAGTTGTAAGAAAAAAATTAATTTTAACAGTTTCAGAAGAAAATAACTAGAAAGAAACTATAGGCCTGCAAACTACAGAATCACTACAAATATAGAGTATTATGGTAATTATAAATGCTGAGAATTTTATTCTGTATTAGTAATTCCTTACTAGTATAACTATGCTAGCATTAGCAAAAACCCATGCATGGTCTGTACAATTTTTTTAAAAATATCTGTGGCACATATATGGCAAAATTTTTCATACTGCATAATATTTTGAAAATGGCAGAATCTGCTTCAAAAAGAAGAAAATTCATTGGTTAAATAATAAAATATTTAGTTTTTATGACATTAATATATCAGCCATAAACAAATTCAATTATGAATAATAATAATGAAACATACCAGTGGATATCCTTTAGCTGTATATTCCTTTTATTAATATGATCTGGTTCTCTTTTACTATTGGTAGCTATTCCACCATAGTCATAGCCTACAAGAAACAAACACTATTCAATAAAATTAACTTAAAAAATACAAATAACTTCTTACATGCAAAAAAATTATTATCAGACTATCAATGCACTGTACTTTTAAAGTATTTGCAAGATACCCATTTACAGGTTACTTAATAACAGTTTATATATGTATTGCAACAAATACTTCTGTTACTTGAATATGTAAGCTGGGGAAAAAATTCAATCGTTTCCAGACTACTAATGAATTTGATAAAATATACACAATGTTTAAAAAATCATAAAAAGTTTTAAAATAAAAATATTTAATATACTTTTAATATTATGGAACATTGGATTTTATTTAAGAATTATTTACAGTTTAAAAATTAAAGAATCTCAATTCGGTTCAGACTTGGATATCTATAGCTTTTTCATTTTAACGTATTCCAGTTAAATGCATTTTAAGCAACAGATTTTTAATTTTGTTAATATATTTTCGTAACAACTCGGGCCTCGAAACCAGCTCCCTTTTATCAGTAGTCAAGCATGTTGACAACTTGCCTTACATTAAATATAGCTATAAACACAAAAATATGCATATTTAGGTTTTTTTGTGATAACAAATTTTTCAATGAGAGTCCTAGAAGCTATTCCTAGCTTGTACAGGCTTTATCATGCATGAATAGCACATGACAAACAGCCATGCCACCACTCAGGATTTGATCTGGCCGCAGTTTCTTTAATGTAACTGTGAGACTCGTGATATCACCGTTTCACCGAGGCAACTTGTAAATTGTTATAACACTGCAATAAAATGATACTATTGAATAGATCACGTAGTAGTGTCATATGGGCAGTAGCAACAACAAGTAAAGAGATCTTCATACTTGATTAATAGATATCAATTACTCGAAAAAAATGGATAGATAAAACAACATGAAAAAATTATCCTCGCATTTTATAGCATGCTCTATAGCTACGCATAAACAAGGTAACTTAACAACAAGGTAAACTTTGGACTCAAGCTGAAAGAGTACACCACTCCTTTGACCACACCACAATTTTAATGATCATCAGAGGGGTCTAAGAGGGGGAAATAACAATGATTGCTTTGTTAAAGCAATGCAACTTGCTGGAGGAAAATCTTCATTTTTGTGACTGACAAAAGTTACTCTTTTCTTACAGCATTTTGAATGTAGGAACCCTGCAATTTTACATCTATTGTCACGGATATCGGAGAAGCTACATATCAGTACATCGTGTAATCATTAATTACACTTGATGAATTTTATAAGTTGCTATCAGGGAAGAGTTATTCTCAGTTTAACGTCAGTAAAAATTGTCTTGAGCCAGGTGGGATATGAATCCATGACCATAACTTGTTAACATGTCAGTTGTTCTGATCGCTGAGCAACAGGTTGACCATCAAGAGCCTGCCTTCAAGAGACATAAAGTTGTGTACTGCAGGTAAGAAAGTTCAATATCAATTAGAGGAGATTATGATCAGCGGTCAATGACTCAGTGACCAGAGCACTTGACATATTTATTAGGAAGTTATGGATTCATATCTCACCCAGCTCAAGACAATTTTTCCTCTAGAGCAATGGTTCTCAACCTGTTATGCTTCACGTACCCCCTGGAAATGTGTATGTAACTGACGTACCCCTTTTATAGACAGATAAAACTATAGTTATAGTAGAACAATGGGAATAAAATAAAACACACACACAGATATATATAACATATTTCTAGCGACTTTTGAGCTCTCACGGCATACGCCAAAATATTTTACCATGCACCCCACGTTGAGAACCCCTGCTCTATATTTAATATCGATGTTAAGCTAAGAGTGAATACTTTCCAGCTAGTTGAACAAAAACATCGAAATATTTCTTCAATTTAAAAGTTACTCTGAATCTCTGATATATGTGTTATTCTAAACAATACTTAAATTTGGGATCTGAGTTTAGAATATGCAAATTGAGTCAAGAAAATGTGAGTGAAAAGTTTTGTTTTTCTGAAAAATTTGCTTTCATTTTTGATAAACCACTTAAGAATATTACACTAGATAAGAATCTTATATCTTTTTATTGTTTTTTCAAAAACAGAATCGATAAGTATTCAAGTATATTAATATTTATTTCCCATTAAAACCCCCCAAATTATTAGCTATTTGAGGAAAACATAGGGAGAAATAGAAAATACTGGGACACTGTACTTTCCTCACCAAACACTTCACTCTATTACTCCCTTTAAGTTGACTTCACTGGAGTGACTGCCTGTGCGTTATTTTCCGCTCATAGCTATGATTGGAAGCTTACCGGTAAGAAATAAAATCTACTTTCACCACTGATTTAAAGTTTCTTCTGACTGGTTGCACCATTTTTGTAAACACTATGATAAAAAAAAAATTAAAAGAAATTGAAGGGGTGAGGTGGAGGATGTAATTAGGCCATCCTAAATTGTTGGGGGTTATAATAGAATTGAATAGTTGGGGAATACCAAATTTATCCTCCCCCCTCCAACTAATATGTCATAGCATTTACAAAAACACTACAAACAACTGAAAGATACTTTAAATTATTTTATTAAGAGCATTATAGTAAAATTACAAGGCTTGTTCATGCAAAATATATTCATTTACAGCAAGATTATCTGCCTGATTATCTATCACATCACATGTAGTAGTTGTGTTGCCACTATTTTACCACTGAGCAGCATTTTTTTTTTTGCATACAATTGACTAAATGGCCAGGTTACATGGACCTCAAGAGCTCAGAGAAGGCTGGAGGAAAGAGACCCAACAAACAGCTGTTAGGAGACATATGAAAGCCTCCCATCAAGGCCATCCAGCATGTTCTTTAATATGTATAAGGTATGATTCTCCTGCACATGGGGCCATGGCTTTCATCCCATCTGATGGATGGCAGCCTTTTCAAGCCCACCAGCATCCTCTTTTTGATCCATGGCAGGGAGTGAGTTAGTGGAAATAAATCTCAATGCTGGCAAAGGTGGGACTCGAACCTGGGAACTGCAGAGTATGAGCCTGGAATGCTACCGATTGAGCCAGCCACCTCAACTCTCGCATCACATGTACATAGTTTGCAATGCAACACAAGCATAATTCATTGGTACATCATCCCTACCAAGAAATTTAATCTGACTGTTAAACTTATTTATTCACAAGCAATAATTTTATTTACTACTTTGCTCTAAGATTTATTATCAAAATTTAAAGTTATTTTATCTTAACATGACTATTCTGAACTTAGGGGTTGTTAGTGTCTGACTACTAATTTAAAATATGGGTAATTTTGATTTAATTTTACTAAAAAAAATATGTCAAATAACTAATATTTTGCTAAGTGAGGATTAAAAAATGAGTGGAAAAAAATTAACAAAACTTACCATCATCAGGATGTTTGATGTTAGAAAAACAACCATCTGCAGACATATACACCAAAAGAACACCATTTGGAGGAAGTTCCTTGAACCCTGAGCTTAGAAATACAATCAGCTGGCTGATGTTTGGCTTGTAAAGGAGATACTTGTGTGGATTTTCCCTCTTTGCTGGACGCTGGTCACCATTCTCCGGCTGTGATGGGGGATAAATTAGCTACACAGCTGTTATATTTATAGTACTTTTCCCGGTTATATTAGAAAATACAGCAACAACATATAAAATTTACAATATGCGAAAAAAGGTTGCATAATTTTAGTACTTTCATATTAGATGGTGGTTCTTAATGGCACATAAAAACCTTGTGCGTGAGACCAGTGGCACTAGGCAAAAATTTTCTAGAAGTCACTTAATGCAAAACCTTAACCATAGCTAATAACCAGACTTTATAAGAAAATGACAAAATAATAAATCGTTAAAAAAATATTTCAGTTAATTTTTATAATATACTATATATGTGCATTAAATGCATATTGCATACACAGTCAGCTTTCATTAGCTCAAAGCTCAAAGGGAAGGAAATTAATATTGAATAAAAATTGCTGAAAAATATTCCATATTTACATAGATTCAACTCAGATAATCTGTCATATTTTTCATAAAAAATTATTAATAAGTTAAAGAAATCAGATCTTTTCTTATCATTGGCATAATATGGGATTGTCTCTTTACAACATAAAGGTTTTTGCTCTCACAATTACAATTAGTTGTGCATAATTTTTTTCTTTAGTTTAGATGTTACAGTATGACAAGTACATAGTAAGGTCCAAAAGTTTCTGGCCCAAGGGTATTAAAGAGGTAATAGAATCAAAGCTCCTGTCAGACCTCTGTGGCAAGCAGCTGCTTGAGGGGGCATTTATTATTTATTTTATTTTTATTTATTTCAATACATTTTTTAGAATGACTAACTTTTCTATACACTGAAAAAATAATCTGCATTTTTGTCCTTAAAATGGTCTAAAACTGCAGAAATGGCTTCTTCATCACTTGTAAAATTTTTCCCATGCAGATCTGACTTCAATTTTGAAAACAAAAAATAGTCGTTAGGGGCTATACGGTGGGTGATTTAATTCCTGGAAACCACATTGCTGAATAGCAGCCTTCGTAGCAACTGAAGTGTGCACTGGCGCATTGTCGTGGAATAACCTCACTTCCTGGGACAGCTTTCCTCGCCGTTTCTCTTTGATGGCATCCTTCAATTTGTACATTAATGACGCATAATATTCACCAGTAACTGTAGTATTTCATTCCTTAAAGTCAACTAGCAGAATCCAGTTTAAAATTTTTAAAAAAATAAGAATTAAAAAACATTTTTAAAATGAATTTTTTTAAAATCTAAGTTTTGAGTTAGTTTAAATTAAAATTTGAGTTTTTCATCAAAAATTTAATAACCATCCAATACTCAAGTTTAAACATTTTAAAATATTGGGCAACAGCACTTCTATCTGCGGCGCTAGCTGAAGTGGTATTGATGCTAGAGCTGCAAAATTTTAACTGAAGTGCAACAAAACATAGGGGGTGGGGGGGATTGATGGAGTTAGACTTCTCAATTCTTGTTCTAACATGTTTGGGCCAGAAACTTTTGGACCTTACTATGTAGCATGTTATAAAATTTAGCTTGATAACTAGCAGACCATTTTAATTTTCAGTTTTCACAGAAATCTATTTTTCTACCTACATCAGAGAAATGGAACAAAAAAATTCCAAAAAGTGCTTTTTTTTAATCTACTGTCATTTTGAAGACCACAAAAATGGCTTTCAAAGTTAAATGCAATTACCACAGTTTCACATACACTGACCATTTAGCTTCAATTAAGAGATCTAATTTGTGTGTTTGAAAACAAAACAAAGTGATTTTCAACTAATTGTGCAACTTTCTGCCATTTCACAAAACTATCTGGCAGCAGCCTAACGAAAGCTTCATGGTCTCGAGAGATCAGGGCACACAGTTTTAGAAACAATGACCATACAATATTCATTTAAAATAGTTATGTTTTGAAAACAGAATTGCAATTTGGTTTGAACTTCTGAAACTCTTGACAGTTTGAGATACTTTTCATTAATAATTTTCTGTGTGAAAATGTAGCTGCTCCTAACAATAATCTTCCATTTATATTTCCCCACAATTGTACTTTCAATAAAGCAGCAGGGTCTATTGTTTCATTCTCATATATGTACTGACTTGGTATATCAGCTAATAAAATCCCTGAAGATGTGTAGTCATATACAAAATGCTTATAGGGCCAAAAACCAGTTTATATGAGTGAGAACAAAAGAAAGATGAAGATTATACTATGGTGAAGGATCACCTCAAGACCACCATTTGCCCAGAAGCAAACATACATTAAATGCATATAAAGACAGTTATTGCTGGGAAAGGCAATGGCAAAAGTAATCAAAGGACTGTATAAATAATATCAAATTGTTCTCCCTTCTTTTTAATGACTTTTAAAAGCAGTATGCATTAATTTTATTTTTAAGGTGAAAGGCCACTAAAAAGATGTTTTAGTACATACAAGTGTGTGTGCAATCAAATAGCGAAAATGGAACTGAAAGTACAGTGAAATAGTGTGAAAAACAGCTAATAAATGCTTGTTAATTTCTAATATGCATTTATCGATAGTATTATTTGCTGCAATAATTGTTTAAATTAGAATTTACACATAATATTTTATGCCCATTCTAAGTGTTTATTACACTGTTCTGGTAAACAGGACCACATAAAAAAAGTGACTTTTTTAAATAAAAGTATTACTTACCAGCATCAGGTGTAAAAATGAAAATTTTCATACATTGGTAGAAAAAAACCTTTTGTTTTAAAATTTGTAAAATGGCAAAGTAAAGTTTATAGTCAACTGAAAACTACCTAAAATCTCATTAAAAAAACCTACAAATGGTATTCTTCCAGGTGCTGGAGATGCATCATACATCTGTGTTGTATCTTCTTGTGGTTCCCTCTCCAATGTCTGTAGCATACGAAACATATCCAATGTCAGCTCACTAAACTTAACCTGTAATTTGAAAAAATACATTTGATGAAAAAAGGTTCAATGAAAATGTATCTTAGGAGATGTCCTGTAGACATGGGGCTCATGAAATAGTAAGCTAAAAAAAAAATTAGTTTTGCCATGAGTGGGAACTGGCATTTTCCTGGGAGATGTAGGTTTGAATTCCACTCATGGCAAAACCAATTTTTTTTCAGCTTACTATTTCATGGGTTCAATGAAAATTCATTCACATATTAAGTTAGGTTGGAGTGGAAAAAACATATAATTTTTGTTTTCCAATAGTACAGCAAAATAGTCAAATCAGCTCCTGAACAAATATGCAAAATATTTTTTTAATAAAAAAAATTTAGGGTTACACCCAGCTCCTGAATTTTCCATCATTAGTACAATGTTACAAAAATGTGCATTTCAGGCTTTCTTGATGCAATTTTTTTTTATTTCCTATATGTAAGATAAAGGAGGATCCTTGAAGTTACTCTTAGCTTATTTAGGCAAGCCTTCTAATACAAGGGCATGCTGTACTAAGACCAAAGTCAAGTTTGCTTACTACTGCTTCAGAGTTAATATGTAGGGTATTTGAATATAAATAAGAATTTAGTTACCATTCAAGCACAAATTAACTTGTGTGAACAGGCATTCATTGGCAAGTGCACAGGTTTGAACTTGTGAACAACACTAGTCATGCCCCCCTCCATATCACCAATAAATTGTAATCAACATGAATGGTTATGTCTTGGTTGAATGGTCAGACCAAGAAGTACCCAACAGTATTATGCAGCACATAATTATCAAATTTATCATGAAGGTGTCATTCATTCTGAAATCTTGACCACACTTTGAACCCAGTTTGGGGGAGATCTTTGTCACAGGCAAGGGTGTACAGTTAGGCCCAAATCATTTAGAGAAAGAAGAGAAAATGTCAAAAGTGAACTCACACTGGAAGACCAAGAACTTCTCTGTCTCCCAACAATATTGTCAGAATTCAGGAATTTATCCTAGAAAATCATCAGATAACTATTTGTGAACTCTCACAGGAGACTGAAATTAGCGTAGGAAGTGCTGAAGAAATTGTGCACAATTGAGCTGAAATTCAATAAAGTGAGCACAAGGTGGGTCCCCCAACTTCTGTCACTGGAGCACAAGGACAACTCTTGTCCAAAAGAATACTCATCCTCACACCGTGTGAAAGTGTCATGAAGCATTATCTATGGGTGAGACATAACAGAAGTAGTAGTCACATACTTATCCTGCTATTTGAAAAAATTGTCAAAAAAATTGCTATAGAGGTAAAAATATGGCTTACAGCATTGACTAGCTTACAAGGAGTAATTATTAATTAATTATTATTTCAAAGAAATGGAAAATTTATTCAATTCATTCACTAATGGTGACAAAGAGAAGGTAGAGGTTTCTTGCTTATTGAGAAGCACAATCAGTATTCCACTTTTTACCACTTCAAATGTATTTGGCATAGCAAATGGATACCAGCATTTTCACATAAACTATCATTTAACCCTTCCAGTGTCCAAGCTGAAAAACAGGTTTCCATTCCAGAGACCAAGCTATTTTCTCACTATGCTCAGCCAAAAATAATTTTAGAACTTTTTTGCCAAATAACTAATGAAAGGAATTATGGCATGTTGTATACCAAATTAATCAGCATTTAATTTTGCATTTTCTGACAACAATAGATTTGTTGATAAAAGTATTTAACAAAAAAGATGATATGTTTTATTTTAATAAGACTTTTTTAGAGTCATGTAGTAAAAAAATGCATCTGGCAACACAAGTAAAAATTTATTTAAAAAATAATAATAAACAGAAATGATTACAATGCACATGAATAGAATGACTATATATTTCTGAAAAACAAAAAAAAATTACTTTTTTGGTTTTAAGTAAATATTTTTCTCGTTTTGTAATTTTTTTCTCAGTACCATACTTTGAGAAAATTCCAGGCTTTTAGCCAATTGTGCTGAGTCAAATAAACAAATCAACTCTAGAATCATTTTTAAAAATAACCAATCAACAGAAATAGGTCATGTTATACATCAAATTAAACAGGATTACTAATTTTATAAAAATAAATAATATATATAAATTTCCAAGCATATTAATTTTAATAAGCCTTTTTCAATGTGATATGGAGAAAAATAGGATCGCACTATACAATTAAGGCTTCACTTTGGAAAACCTGAATGAATAAAAATAGTTAAATTATATATTTATCAAAAGAAATTTCCTCCCAAATAATATAATATTCAACCTGAAATATGATTTTTATTTCTTTTAATTATTCTTTTCAGTATCATATATATTTTAAACACAGCCAGTGTTATACATTGTGACTTGGACTTCTCACATTCACAGGATTTTCTGAACTGGTTATGAAATAGAAAAAAAACTTCCTTGGCTTCTTATTTTGCTTAAACATTATGAATTTTTTCTTTGAGTGTTGAAGTTTGGCGATTTTGGCTAAGTGCAGAAAAGTTTGTGCACCAAAGTGCCAGCCCTTCGCAAAATTGCCCTCCCACATGAATGACGATTTCCATAGCAAGGAAGTTTATTTTGCTTCCATATCCAAGACATTCATTTTCAGAAAACGGTACAAGCTCAAAGTTTTTTTACTAAAAAAAACAAGAACTAATAAAATAAAAATTACATATAACCTAATGAGATGTTAAATAAAATATCCGCAACAACTTTTAAGCTGGCCTCTGATCTAGCATAACTCAGAAAGATCGATAAATCAGCTGATCGAAAAATCACTAACTAACAGATATAAATCTACAGAAATTAATTTTCTTCCATATCCAAGACCTCATTTATTTTCAGAAAATGATACTAGATCAAAGTTTTACTGGAAAATTAATAAATAATAAAATAAAAATTAACATATGGCCTAATGCGATGTTAAAATATCCACAGCAACAAGTTGTGGGCCAGCCATATGATATAGCATAACTATGAAAAAATCAATACTTATCGATCGGCCAAAAAAAATTGCTAATTTCCGAAAATAAAGCTACTGAAATGAAAACTAAGGTTTAAATATAAAAAAATATTAACTTTACAAAGGGTATCCAATATGCTGGACCAAAACTGTAAACAACACTTATAGCACACACAACAAAGATTGCAATGTGTCAGCCATCTGTGTCTTGTTTGCCTCAGTGAAGCATAACTAATTAAATGCAGGTGCAATCAGAGTTTCTAAGAAGGATGCGTTTACTTCCAGTTTCGATGTTGAAGGCAGGAATGATGCATAGAATGCTGGGAAAAATGATAACTTGCGAATACTGAAATAGGTTTATGACAGAAAAAGAGTGTAAAATGGAAAAAAAAATGGTGGTAGGTATTTTGTAATTACTTCCAAAATTTATCGTTTTTAAAAATAGCAGTTTTTTTTGTTAATTTTTAGGAGATTTTCAAAAATTTAAGGAAATATTTGTTGATAATAGTTTAAATCAAACTTGTGAGCTTAAATCAGAAGGTTGCTTCGGAAAATAGGAATGTTAACAAGCAAATTGGCAGCACAAGCATACAGATGGCTTTATAAAATTATTTATATTGTAGTTTAATAAAATATGCATCAAAATTTAATAAAATATGCATCAAATTAAAAAACAAAATATTGTTTTTGAAGCCTGAATTATATATTTTTGTAAGATATATATATATTAAAAAAATTACAATGGAAATTTTAATTTTTTAAAAATCGATATTTTTTGTTATACTAAAAATGTATACGTATGTCCTTGGCACCTTCAATTCAGATTCTCTGAATGTATACAGATGACATGGACACTGGAAAGATTAAAACACATATTGTTTTCTAGATCTGGGCTTGCTAACTAGATACAGAAAAAATATACTCAATATCACAGAGAATGGATGAACTCAGTTTAAAATGGTTAGCTCGAAATTGGGAAACAATACTTCCATTCTTACTCCTGAACTTTATTACCATGCAATAAAGTTCAGCAGTAAGAATAGAAGTATACTCTTGAGGTATACTCTGAGGCTTGCTCAGAGGTCTTCTGTATGGTGTATTATATTATCAAGCTTCTGTTCAACTTCAGTGACGAACAGCTGCTTGAAAGGTAAATTTTATATACCACACATTGCCTGTTAGAAACATTTATTTTGTGATAAATATTTGTGAGCATTTATTATCACAAAAAGCCATCCCATGGCCGAGTGGTTAGTACGCTTGGCTATTGATCTAAAGGACTTGGGTTCGAGTCCTGGGTAAGGCATGGATGTTTGTGTCGTTTTTCTGCTGAGATCCTGCCATCCTCTCAGATCTTCTACTATGTCATATAAACTGACAGGCTCCTGTCAGACCTCTGTGGCAAGCAGCTGCTTGAGGGAGTATTTTTTTTCATTATTATCACAAAATAAAAGTTCCTGAAGGGCAATATCTAGTAGCTATATTAGACTTGAGTAACTTCCCATATTACAGCTCTGTAATCAAAGTTGTACTGAATCTTTAAACTCTTCAATTATTCAAGAAATTCTATAAATTAAATTTCCACTTTGCACATTTCTTTTTAAAAAAAAATCTTATGCAATGGATCATCAGCCTTCAGAAATGCTTTCTCAACAAATTAGCAAAAATGCACTCAATGAAAGAAATTATAATTTTTTCTTTTAATTTTCATTCATACTATCAAAAAGAAAAAAAATTCACCAAATCCCTACAAAAATATTACAATACTTGTGCTTCACTAAATAATCCACAAAAAAATTCAACAACAATGATAACAACAAGCAAAAAAGTTATCTCCATTAAAATACTCTTAATTGGATATTTGTAACTTAATGATAACTATTTATCACAAAATGCTCCACTCTAATATTATACCAACCCTGCCAAAACAACAATCTATAATTGTGTATTTCTAAATTACCCAAAATATGAATATCAACAAATATCTGTGGACTCGTAATTCAATTGACATTCAAGAATTTACTCTCAACCCCTACAAAATAACTGGTATGAAACATTACAGGATGTTCCAAAAATCCCAGCAACTTTTTCTATGCTTATTTTAACACATCTTTCAAAAAAAAAATGAAAAATGCTTCAAAACCAGAGGTAAACACTTTAAATGAATAATGAATCTAGAAAGTACGAGCTTTCAATTGGTGGCCATTTGTCATTATGTGTTTGTAATTTTTAATAAAAATTTTGTTTGAAAAAATTCATGGGAACTTTTGGAATATTCTGTATTTTCTGCTATAAAAATATTATTTAAATATCTCAAAATATATGAGCGACTTTAATCTCTTTTTCTCAGTGATAATGACAAAACTAGTAGAAGTCACCATAAAAAAAGTTCCTGTCAGGCAGTGTGTGGTAGCCATATGCAAACCCAGTCCATTTGTACTACTGGTTAACCCAATTCCCATTCCATGAAATAGTATCGATGGCATATGCAAGGGGGGGGGGGGAGTCCATGGGGTCTGAAACACCTCTTTAATATATGGTATGTTTTTAGTAAGATAAGAATGAATAAAAAAATTGTCTTCAAAATTAAAAGATCAATACTTTTGATTACTTATATTAATCAATTTTTACTGCCTATTTGCTGTTCGATTGTTATTGATTTTGAGTTCTTGACATATGCTCTATATTTTGGACCCCCCCCCCCCATAAGAATATCCTTCATTTCATATATTCATTCAGTGGTGAATGCCACTGAATACTACATATAAATAATTTCAACATATGTACAAATTAAAAGCCATATGACACCATTAAAAAGCATTTCAATGCTGAAAATATAACTAATGATGTGGATTCATCCAAGACATTTTAAGTCTCCTTGTTCTTCAAATACACATACAGTGGATTTCAATTTGTAAGTCCCTTCTCCCAAAACTTTAAGTATTCAAATTAAATTTTAAAATTATATTTTTTAATTTCAAATAATAAATTAAAATAAAATCATAAATTATTCATGCTATAATTTATAACAGCTAATTCTCCAAATCTGATGCTTACCTGATCACAGCAATTGCCAATAATGAGAATTTCCTGTAGAGTGAGATGATTGGAAGGTACCTTCTCCACAGGTGGACTGTTCAATGGACTCAAGCGATGGGACAACACAATGGAGGAAGAATCAACATCTACTACATTCACCAAATTGTCAGCCTAAAATAAAAATATTACTTAGAAGGGACATCAGGAACACTATAAAAAATATATATATATTAATAATATTGGTTATCTTACCATACATATCACTTCCATTATTATTTATACATGAAAAAAATGGATGAAAAAGGAGTTGTTTCACAATATGCGTCCTTTTCATTTCATAATTTGCATTTATTAATTTGCTTCCATGATTAGTTGATTCATTAACACATCATTATTGACTAGTGATTCATAACACATCATTATTAAAAACTCTATAACAATAATGGCTAAATTTCACAGACCTGCTATTTTACATGGAATCTAAATATTCCTGTGTAAAAAATAAATTACCCCTCAAACAGCATCTTGTCACATAAACCTGTAAGTTTTAATACACCATAGAGATCAGTGAGGAAGGCGAGATCTAAACAGGAAGACAATAAAAGAAACAACCATGCCTTACTCATTGTTCAAACCCAATTCCCTACTTTTCAAAAATATAATGTTGGTTTATAACACACCAGGAGTATCATACCACAACCTATTGAATTTTTTGGGATGCCTTGGCTTAGTCCCATAACAAATTTTAAAACTTTACACTTTTACTTGGGATAAGGGAAAAAAAATTAAAACTTGATATAAAATAAAAGCACAATATGTTATAACTGTTTCAGCCTGTATTATATAACATAACAGAACCACATGTAAGCAGAGGGGCATGCATACACTTGTCTTGATTTGCCTCTTAATTTCACAGACACACACACAGTGAGAGCATGATAAAAAGAGTCCACTTGAAGCCATTTGGAACTTGCCTTAGGAAATCATGACATATCCTAAGCCATTCATTGACTAGTGGTTGATAGGATTGAGATTGATTAAATACACCCAGTGAGTCCAAACATTCCAAGTAGCTATGAAAATAAAATGATTAGTAGGGGTTTTTTTTAAAAATTAGGTTTAGTGAGTATGTCTAACAATATCAAAGAGTGCCCTAATTGCAAGCACTAGGCAAAGACTCATTTCCCATCTATTAGAAGCTGGAGCCATCATGCTGGTAGGAACTCTAACAATCAATGGAATTCTTTACCATCAGAATACATTAACCCTTCCCAAGTAACCAACGAACATAGACATTGACAAAATTCAAAATGAGAGGGAAAGGACCACTGTAATTTTTATATATATATATCTCATAAAAAATATATAATTCGGGCTTCAAAAATAATATTTTGTTTTTCAAATTGATGCATATTTTATTAAACTACAGTATAAATAATTTTATAAAGTCATCTGATTGCCATTTCTTAGAAGTATTAAACAGTATTGCAGATTTGCTTGTTAACATTCCTATTTGCTGAAGCAACCTTCTGATTTAAGCTCACAAGTTTGATTTGAACTATTATCTACGAATTTCTCCTTAAGTTTTCGAAAATCTCCTAAAAAAACAAAAAAATTGCTATTTTTAAAAACGGCACATTTTGGAAGTAATTACGAAGTATGTAATGCTTTTTTTTTTCTGTTTTACATTCTTTTTATACAATAAATGTTTCCAAGAGACGTGGGTTCGAATCCCACTCGTGGCAAAACCAGTTTTTTCAACTTATTATTTCATTGAAGAATTAGCTGAAAAAAATTAAGTTTTGGTATATGTGAGACCTGTACCCGTGTTCTGGGAATATGTCAGGCACTCTTACCATTTTGAGCTAACATATCTAATTCAGTCCTCAATTAATGGAAGACTACACTGAAGTGCCACTGAATTAGGGATAGGAGACGTTATCCAAATTCAGTACTGCAAGTCCCGCATTTGCATGCATGCGTGGCTGAAACTCTGGTCATATGTAGCTGTCAGCTTTGGCTTCCCCAAGCATTCATCGTTAGAAGCATAATGGGAAAGGCATGGGATTTAGATGCATTTGACAGAGGGCAGATCGTAGGTGCCCAATGGATGGGACACTCGATCTCCAAAATTGTCAATGAACTTGGATTTTCTCATATGACAGTGTCAAGAGTGTTCCAGGAATATGAAAATTCTGGCAAAAAAAACAAGCACCCAGACAAACTGCAAAGAACAACCAGCCTTGAATGAAATCACCTCCCATCTGAACAAGGGTTCCAGCCAGGAAGTCAGTGCATGGACCATGCAACGATCACTTCATCATCTCAGCTTCTGGAGCCACTGACCTATGAGAGTCCCACTTCTATGGCATAACACCAAGCAGCCTTGCCTAGGCTGAAGAACATCGAAATTGGCAACAGATGGCTTGGAATAGGGGTTCTCAACATGGGGCATGCGGTAAAATTTTTGAGGTACACCGTGAGAGCTCAAAAGTTGCTAGATCTAGTAACAAAGTTTTATTCCCATTGTTATACTATAACTATAGTTTTATCTATCTACACAAGGGGTACGCCAGTTACATACACATTTCCAGAGTGTACATGAAGCATAAAAGGTTGAGAACCACTGGCCTGGAGTGACGAATCCCAGTTTAAACTTCATCACGCTGATGGGAGACTGAGTGTATGGCACCAAACCCATGAAGTCATGGATTCTGCATGTCAGGTTGGAACAGTAAAAGCTGGTGGTGGCTCAATGATGACCTGGGGTGTCTTCAGTTGGACATCTGTGGGACCTTTGGTATGTGTACCGACGACTCTCAATGCATCCCGGTATGTAGAACTCATGGTTGACCATTTACACCCATTTATGGCCATCATGCATCCCAATGGAGATGGCATCTACCAGCAAGATAACTGTTCATCTCACAGGTCCAGGTTGGCTACTGCATGGTTGCAGGAGCATTCTGCTGACTTTGAAATAATGAATTAGCCACTTAGAAGCCCAGATTTAAATCCCATCAAAAATCTTTAGGACACCATCGAGCAGAGTGTTCAGGCCTGTGTCCCATCAGTGATGACCTTGAGAGAATTGTGGACAACTTTGGAGGATGCATGGGTCACCATACCTGTGGAACATTTACGCAAGCTTGTGGAGTCCTTGCCTTGTTGTGTGGCAGCCGTTATCAGGGCCAGAGGGGGTCCAACACATTACTAGGTTGCTATTCCTAATTCAATGGCTTTGGATTGGATTGTTTTACCTCTGAGCGGCACTTTTTTGCACACCATGGGCTAAATGGCCAGGTCACATGGACCCCGAAGGCTCAGAGAAGGTTGGGGGAGGGGACCCACTGGAACAGCTGTTGGGAGACAGATGGTAGCCTCCCATCAAGGCCATCCAGCGTGTTCTTTAACGTGCACAGGGTATGGCTCTCCCGCACACGGGACCACGGCTTAACGTCCCATCCGACGGACGGCGGCCTTTCCAAGCCCATCGGTGTCCCCTACTGACCGTGGGCAGGGCGGGGGAATTTTGCGGAGATAAATCTCAACGCTGACTCAGCTGGGACTCGAACCTGGGAACTACAGATTACGAGCCTGGCGCGCTACCGACTCCCCGCCCCCGATTCAATGGCACTTCAATGTATAAACAGTATATTTGTGAATTAATGATCGTTTATGGAAATCAATTCATATATGCCCTGTATGAGTACAAGAAATATAAACTGAAGTTGTACAAAAATTATCCTATATAAACAATACAATATTATTATAGACTGTCAAACCTCAATAAATGACTTGATTTCACCAAGAACAAGGGACCACTCCAGCTGATCCTCTGGCTCATATGTGGCAGTGTAATCATCTATCTGTTTGGCCAATTCCTATATAGAACACAGAGCATATATATGATATACTATCAGAATTGTTTGACTATTTGTGCTATAACAACTATAGAAAGCCAAATTAAAAACTTAGCAACTTCTAAATTACATTTTTTTACAAAAAAAAAGAGACTAGATATAAGTTCAAACATAAATATAATCTATTTAAATATTAATATTTAAAAATATTTGTTTGGTATTTGCAAAGTTATGGAATGAGGAAAACATTTAATAGCAGCACTGATAATTCTAAAAAAATTTCCAAAATACAACATAAATAATTTCACTGTGTTGTACTGTTCATTTCAATAACTGCATCATAAAGAAAATAGGTATATAGTGGATCAAGGATACAATGGACAATGTCAAACGGAACCTTCCTAGATTTGGCCTACAGTTGCCAAATGTAGCAACTGTAGCTCAGGACTAATGCATTTGGAGAACAAAATTGCACAGTTTGATTGGATTTCCATAGCCCATGGCTGGCATGAGGATTTTGTATGTACAAATGCATTTCCTACAGCAACTTTGGCTATTGCATGAATGTCTGTGACATTTGCACACAGTCATCCAACTTTAATTTCCTTCTTTTCATAATACTTTTAGGGGTCCAGAAATGTGAAAACTAACAGAGGAGATACCAGGACTATAGGGAGGATATTCCAAGCATTATCAAACCATACCAGTTCAATGTTGTTACTGTTAGTATGGGAGCATGTGTTGTCATGCAACTAAACTTTTTTACTCAAAAGTCCTGGGAAGACAGACCGTTACTTTATGGTCTGTCTTCAGATACCCATAGTTTCACAATATTATTGCAAGTTAAGGGTGTCACCATAGTACAGAAAATCAATTAGTATATCCTGATAATCAAATTAAAATGTCATTGAACCACAAATTGTTCAACTTTGGATGCTTCAATACAAAGTTTGTTTGCAATCCACACAGTGTCTATAACATTCAAGTCAATATTTGCTGCTGATTCCGGTGTTAATGATTTCCTTCCATTTGTTTCTCTCTGTAAAGGGATAATGGTTACGCAGGACATTATCCAGAAATAAGTGTTCTTCACTTTTCATTTGAATGACCTTTATAGATATTGCTAATGGTAAAATTTTGCTGATATAGCATTGTAGCATATTGAGCAGGAGGTACTAATATGATGAAAAGATATCATTTGCATAATGTCAGTAGTATGCTATCATAGTGATTTATGACCATACTAAAATTGACATTGAGCAATTATAAGATAAAACATTTCTAACATCTTTGACACCATCAAATTTACTATAGAATATGGGCATCACAAAATATTATCGTTTTTGGATGTGCTCTTGACACAACAAGGACTGGCAATTATAATAATAATTTATTCAAATTCAACATTTAGCAGTACATATTTTAAGTCAACTCACCACAAGAGTTTAATTAACTCACTAGTGGATTAATAATATCATAACTTTTTTGCCCATTATATTTAGTATATAAAAGCATACATTGGTACAAAGGTTCTAACAGAATAGTATTTGGTATGTACAAAACAGTACATCAGTTTGATACATATAATAACCAGTAGCTTAATAGCCATAACTTAATTTCTTTTTTAAATGTTATTAGTTATATTTCTTATATCTTTTGGTAGATTATTATATATTTTAGGACCAAAAAAACCAAAATACTTTTTCAAATAATTCATTATTTGGTTTAGGAACAAATAATTTTTCGTTTTCCATAGATCTAGTATTATAAGAATTTTTAACCCTATGAAACATGTGAATATTTTTATGCATAAATATTAAAAGTTTTAACTTGTATATTTGTTCAACATTTAATAAATTTAAATCCAAAAAGCTTTGACAAGAAGAATCATATGTTGTTTTAAATGTCATTATTTTTAACACATATTTATGCATTTGTTTTATTAACTTCAAATAACTTTCGTATATCCTTCCCCAGATAATTATTCCATACTGTATTCTAGAATGAATGAATGCAAAATACACCTTTTTCAAAGTACATATATCTAACAATTCTCCCAATATATACATTTGAGGCAAAATTCTTTTAATACTTTTAACTATTTTTTCTATGTGATTCTTCCAAGTCAAGTATTTATCAAAAATAACACCAAGATATTTCATTGCATCTGTAGAGTTTATTTTTTGACAGTCACAATGAAAATTTCTACTGTTATTATTAGATGAAAACAAACACTTTAAAGTACGATAATAGAGGTCTCCAATATCAGTATTAATACCTCTTTGCATATTAAAATATATATATTGTCCTTTTTGTATTAACAGATAATTTATTCTTATCAAACCACATCCTCAAAAGTTTCAGATCTTCATTTCTTTTTTGTTTTCAGTCCATTGTCACTCTCATTAACATATATAATTGCTATATCAGCAGCAAATGAAATTATTTTTCCTTTAAAATTTAAATTTAATAGATCATTAACATAAAGTAAAAATAATTGTGGTCCTAATACAGAACCCTGTGGTACTTCCAATTCAATTGCCCTTCTTTTACTCAACATGTTTTTATTTTTACTTGTTGAGTTCTATTTGTTAAATATGACTTAAACTAATCTAATTGGGTATTTCTTATTCCAATATTTTCCATTTTTTTAAAAATAATACATTAACAGATAAAGAATCAAATGCTTTAGAAATATCGATGAATAATATTAAAACATTTTTACTTTCATTAAGACCATTATAAATTATATTTGACAGCATGGTTATAGATTCTTCAGTACCCATTTTTTCTCGAAAGCCAAATTGAGAGTCAGAAATAATTTTATTCTTATTCACGTAGCCAACTAGTCTTTTTAAAACTTTTTTTTATTACTTTCGAAAATTAAACTTAAATTGGAATTGGTCTATAATTATTTACATTCAGTTACATCTCCTGATTTCAAAACTGAAGTAACTAATAAATTTTTAAAAACTGAGGGGAAAATTCATTTTCGAAAGATAAATTTATAAATTTTTCTAGTCATCACAAATATATAAAATAACTCTTTTTAATGTATATGCAGAAATTTTGTCCTCCCCAGGAGATTTGTTTAGTTTTAAAGCTTTACAATATTTACAATTTCATATGTATTTGTAGGTAGTAAAACAATTGAATTCATTTTAAAGAAGGTTGATTCATTTGGTAAGGAACAGGATGATGAGTATGAGTAATCTTTTACTATTATTATTATTATAAGTGTATAGAAAGCCCGTATGTAAGCCCAAGTGCATAGAAGGCCTGTAGCACAAATAATACCTGTTCCATTTGATTCAAACCATCAAAATCATAATAAAAACCCATCCTTTTGTGGTGCCTTCTTGGGTAATTACAAATATGCATCTAATAGTAAGTCACATCATAAAGAAAGAAAAATTTGTCAAGTGGCCAAAGTCACAGGATATATGCAGGTGTTAATTTGAAAATTAGAATATGAAGGGAAGCTGCAGCAGCAGAATATGTCCCAACTAGATGCAGTTCTGCAGCAAACCCTTATATATATATATATCGGGAACATCCCTAACAATACCATGGCTATAAAGCATTCTTAATAGAGCCTTGAAACCTTTCCATAAAAAAAGCAGCAATTACAGCCACAAGAAACACTTAACAGATGTTTAAAAGAAAGAGATCAAGTAAAAAAAAATAGGTATCTACCAGGTACCATTATTCAATCTGGTAGACAATAATATGGAACCTTACATTGGTGAAATGAAAAGGACAACAACAGTTAGATTTCAGGAACACCAAATGGACATTCAAAACCAAAGAATAAATACAGCATTTTCAAAACAGTTAATGAATGAAAGCTATATACCTGCCTTCAATGAAGGAAAAACAATAGTGGTGCCAAAAAACTGTTATAGACCAAAAAACTGTTAAAAACTGTTATATGTTATCAGGAGGTCGTGGGTTCGTATCCCATCCAGCTCAAGACAATTTTTCCTTTAAAATTAGAATCGACGTCAAAGTGCTGATTTATTAGTGGATATTGAACTGTCGAGCTTATCTCATTATTTATCATCATTGGCATACTTGTAAGACATGCTTTCCATCTATATGGCAAATAGAAAGCCACCTGGACTAAAATTGCCTGAATAGCGCACATATGTGACATAAAAGGAATGTTCATAGCATTAATTAAAGGAGATCTTGATCGGCGGCCGGTAGCTCAGTGGTCCAGAGCACCTGACATGTTATCAGGAGGTCGTGGGTTTATATCCCACCCGGCTCAAGACAATTTTTCCTCTAAAATTAGAATCAATGTCAAAGTGCTGATTTATTAGTGTTATAGACTCACAATTGCAGAACAAATCACCATTCAACAACACAGAGGCGTCTGTTCCAACAACAATGTGTGTGAACCTCCCCACCCTTAGAAACTACTACATGAAAAAAGCAGCAACAACATTAATTGGGAACAAAAGTGAGCAACAAAGCCAAACAGTACCTGCCATAAGGAGTAACAGCCTCTCAAAAATACATATTAGTGGACTCATCATCATATACACAGTCGTATCAGAATAATATGACTGCCCACGGAATCACAGTGTACCTGTCCAGATGCATCACAGAGTGCACATACAAGGTCAACCACACGGAGATATAAGTGGCCAGCCAGGGCAGATGAGCCATAGTGTGTAATGTGAGCACAATGGGCAGAGGTATTGATTTGATGGACGTTCAAAAAGGAATGATCATCGGCTACTACACCAAGGGTGGAGAAAGCTCGGAAACAGCAGATTTTGTGGGCTGTTCACGAGGTGCTGTAGCAAGGGTGTACCAAGAATGGACAGCTGGCATACCAAGTACCTCCAGATGTCAAAACTGTGGAGCCCCAAAGGGCGTCGACCCCAGAGGAGAACATTGCCTCCGTCAACTGGTAAAGGGCAATCGATGCGCAACAGTGCAGCAACTGACCACTCAAATGTATGCTGGGGCACCCAGGTACATGTCCCCAATAACAGTAGAGCGAACCGTGTTACGAATGGGTCTCTGGAGTCAACACTGCATAAAGGCACCCATGTTAACCAAGGTCCATTGTCAACAACGCCTGCAGTTCGCATGGAACTACCATCATTGGACAGTGGAAGAGTGAAAAAAGATTGACTTCTCCGACAAATCAAGGTTTCTACTCCACAAAAGTGATGGGCAATGGCGGATACAGTGTCAGATACACAAGAACCAATGCCCGGACATGCTTGTCAGTCAAGTATAGGCCAGCAGTGTGCATGTCTGGGGGATGTTTTCTTGGTATGACCTGGGACCGCTGGTATCACTGGATGGGTCCCTGAACACCAATGGCTACTTGTCCATCCTCACTGACCACATGCATCTCTTCATGTTGGACGTTTACCCTGGTGGTGATGGTGTCTACCAACAGGCTAAACAGTTAAATGGCCACTGGTTCCAGGAACACCACAGCAATGTCTCTGTTCTACCTTGGCTGGTGAAATCGCCCAACCTCAATCACATAGAGCACTTGTGGGACCATTTGGATAGACATGTTCAGTGCGTGGACCTACAACCACATCATCTCTGGAACCTCCATGTTCTGCTGGAGTCTGAATGGGTGAGTGAGCCTCTGGCAACCTTCCAGGGCCTCATTGCATCCATTCCACGCTGCTGTCATCTGGACCAAGGGTGGTTATCCCCATTATTAGGTAGGTGGTCATATTATTCTGATACGACTGTGTACATCATCTGTGCTAAGCTGCAACTATAAAACTGTGTATATAAATGACTGCAGTGCTAAAATCGTAACCAGTGAAAATAAACGAGTGAAAAAAAATGGAGTTCAAAACTAGTATAGTTAATGTAAGTAATTTTAAGAAGAAAATTTTATTTTTTTTTAACAAGTAAAAAAGCACAGAGTGATTTGTGTGATACATCTACCATACAATGGATACCAACAATGATGGCATGGACTTCCAGGAGCCATTACTACTCAAATGCTACACTGCCATACTGAAGTCCTGCACATCAAAGCAACAGAAGGTAAAGAGCAAAAGTTTCAATCTATAAAGCCACAGGGTGAAACTTTCTGTGGGACCAATAGTTACCAGGATTCAAATGTAATGGTGATTTAGAGCAAACTGTGCACTAAATCATTACATGTTTAACATATTAAGGATCTTAATATACCATTGGTTGGCTGGTTGTTTTACCTCTGAGTAGCACTTTTTGCACACAATGGGCTAAATGGCCAGGTCACAAGACCCTAAGGGCTCAAAGAAAGTTAGGGTGAGGGGACCTACTGGACAGCTGCTAGGAAACAATGATAGCTTCCTGTCAATGTCATCAAGCATGTTTCTTTAACATGCAAAGGGCCACAGTTTTATGTCCCATCCAATGGATGGTGGCCTTTCCAAGCCCATTGGTGTCCCCCAACTGACTGAGGGCAAGGTGGAGGTTTTGTGAAGATAAATTTCAATGCTGGCCCAAGTAGGACTCAAACCTGGAAATTGCAGATTATGAGTCTGGTGATCTACTGACTGAGACTTTCCTGCCCATTAATCTACTGTGAATAAAATGGAGTATCAAAAGTATAATGTTCCAATGATGAAATCCCTTACTCATTTTGCATTAACTTCAAGTAATCTAGGTGATTAGCAGTTTTTGTTATTATTTACTAACTATAGAGTACACTAAATATTAGTGGCTATTATATTTGACAGCATAACCATCTTCAATTAGTATGCACAATATATGATGAGAAATGAGATCAAAAGTTTTACATGAAAAATTAGTATGAGAAATAATTGATTTCTCCCCCATATCATCAAAATAAGTATTAACCTTATCACAAAATGAATCATGTATCTCACAATATGTATCAGATTACATTTTCAAAATCTAAAGCAGAGCTGGGTAAACCCATAACTTGCAAGCGACAAATGGCTCTTTTCTGATCTGTAGTGGCCGAGTGGTTAGCACGCTTAGCTACTGATCTAAGGGGTCTGGGTTCGAGCCCCGGGTAAGGCATGGATATGTGTGTCATTTTTCTGCTGAGGTCCTGCCATCCTCTCAGACCTACGTTGGCATATAAACTGACAGGCTCCTGTCAGACCTCTGTGGCAAGCAACTGCTTGAGGGGGTATTTTTATTATTATTATTATCATCATTTTTTGGTACATAATGTGGCTCCATTGATTTTTTGTGTAACTTAAATTTTGTAAATTTATTATTAGTTCTGTAATGCTAATAGTACATTGGATTCTTCACCATCTAATGTTTAAAATCCTTTATTTTCTATGGTTCTGTAAAGGCAGAAGGTCAGATGAATGTTTTGCTTCAAATGGTTTCGAATTTCAATAATAAAGAATGATAAGAAATCCCCTGGTTACTAAGAATTTTTCTGTGGCTTTTCAAGAATCAATTTTTTTTGTTTTGTAATGGCTCTTCACTAAATCAGGGTTTCCCAGCCCTGATTTAAAGTTATTAAAATTTGACAACTCTCTCTCTATGTCAAAATCTAATCTGTGTGAATTTTAACAACAGTACACAAAAAATGTCTGTATATATGATTTTTTTATAGCTGTATTTTTTTTTCTAAATATATCATATTACAACAGAAACAATATAATGAAATTCAAAGGCATGTAAATATTAACAATAGTAAAGTTGCACATATATCCAGACACAAAACCTCATAATTTCTATTAATTTCAAAACATTGCTGGATATAAAATAAATGAATACTTCTGGTCGTGATAAGCTCTTCATTCTTTAAGGCATATTCAGCAGCAACACTATATATGAATATGTCAGTAGTAACCCATAAAACGAGAGGCAATTGCTAGGCTTAGGTGAAATAATATATTACTTCACTTAAGCCTCTACTAATTCCTACCCACCCCTTCCATTTTTTTCTGGTTACTACAGACATAATCATATATAGGGTTACTGTTGAATTTGTGTCAATTAAACTTTTACACTGTGAAATTGATTTCTATTATGAAATAGCTGAAAAAAATTCAGTTTTGCTGTGAGTGGTATTCAAACCCATGCTTACCAGTTATATGCCAGGTGCACTGACCACTACACTACACTATCAGTGGCTAATTTTTTCTTCTGCTATGTGACTTATATACTTTCCTGAATATTATTTAATTCACTCATGGCACCATCTTTGTTGAGAAATGGACAACCATGTTGCCTCTGTGATGAATTGTAATACTTAGTCACTCATCCTCATGGCATTAAATCAATAATTCAGTTGTAGTATCAAAGGAGATGTTCTGTGATATTACTACTGAATTATTGATTTCAATCTTCATTTTTATATAGTTTGATTTTCAGCTATTTCTATGAAAAGAATGTACTATACTTATGAAAATTTGCATTCAAGTTCATTCTGTGCCTCAGAATTTATAACCTACATTAGATTTCAAAAACTCCTTCACTATCAAATAAATATTTTCACAACCTATCAGCTAAGACTTTCTTATCATGAAATTAAATTATAGCCATCATCATTTATATAAATGATATCTAAATTAATATTTTTAAATTATCAGAAATTAATGTGGCCTTTTTTACTTTCTGACAAATTCCCAAGGTTCTAATTTGCAATTAAAATGGTAGTAACTTCTGGTGTCACATAACTCTTGTTTTGAAATTAGCCATTTCATGAAGATCTGGAAATGCTACCCACAGTCAAAAAACAAATACTGTATACCACATTATAACATATTTTAGTCCTGGAATATTTGACTGTGGTGTGCACCATAAAATATTCTGCTAGATTTGTAAATTAATCATAAAAAAAAGCTACACTATGGGTAAGGTATAATCTGAAAAAACCACACGGAAAAATTGCAATATAGGATTCATTCTACAATTGGATGAAATGTGTTGCTGCTATACTTACCAGTAAATGCATTACATTTACTTACCAGTAATTCTGCATTCAGAACTAACTTCAAAGCAATTACTAGTGCTTTCCAGAAATTGCTTTGAAGTTACAAAAAGGTCAATCTCTAAACTCAAACAAATGGTAAGGGTAAAATATAATAACTTACATATATTATAACTGTCTTATACTGCACCTCATCAATTAGTGATTTAACACAATGTAGGTTAATTCAGTTAGTTCATTTGTATTAAACAGTAGCTTCAAGAAATCACAATCATTTTTCACATTTAATTTTTTTACTTACCCTGACTAAGTCTCTAACCAATTTCATTTTCTTGAGCAAAAGACAAACAACAATAAATCGTGCATAGTATCTAAGTTTCTTAACCATCAAGTCAGACCTGTAAATTACCATAGATTAATAGTATTCCTCACTAAAACATTACATTCATTGAATTATTAATGCAACATTATAAAATCTCTTGCTCTGAAAATTGTAACTAATTCTGATAAAAAAAATGAGTAAAAATAATCAACATTAGTAATTTACTCACCTTTCTTCTTTGCTAGCTTTGCTATAATAGCCTCGGGCCCTAATTGCAGCATAGAAAGAGAAAGTCTCATTCAGGTAGTTAGTTTCACTTGTCCGGAGGCTAAAAAACATAAAAAATAAATAGCAACTTTTTATATTTAAAACATAAAAGAGAAGTTTCACAGATTGAAAATATCAGCAAACATTTTATATCATGTGAAAAATGACACAAATTTTTAGTAATTGTAAATTGCAGATTTAAAAAAAAAAACCTTTATGATTAAAAGGCAAAAGATTTCTTGTGAATAAGAATGAAACTATGCAATATGCTAGACAAATAGAACTGGCTTCATGATATTATAAATGTGTTGTTGTAAGGGAAAAAATGCCAAGAAATTCACAACAACAGAATATATATTTCTTTGGTCAGGAATAATGAGTAGATAAGAGGAGAAAATACTTGTAATTATCAATCAAATAATGTATATGTTTTTTTCTCTCTCTCTGTTAAATATCAGGGAACAAAACATTGGTTAAGATATATACAAACTATACACTTTGAGAACTGTGGAATCTTTAGTGTGCAACAATTTTATTTCCTGTTTAGTTCCTTTTACTTTAAGAGTTTATTTTCTTAGCCTTTTTATTTATAAGAAATTATCTAAGAGCTCTTAAATCTAAGAATCAAATTTCTCAGTTTATGGAACATAGTGTAAAGTGATAAAATTTGTAATTTTCACATCTAGTCTTTAATTTGGACTGATGTAATTGGACTGATGTAAAAGTAATGGGAAAAGGTGTGAACCATATGTTTGCAGTTGTCAGGAAATGCGCAGCAGTTTTATAAACAAAATAAAAGACAGTGCATGTGTAGCTCCTATATCTAGTAATGTTCTGTACCTACATTTAGTCCATATGAGTGGCAACAGGCATTTCACAATGATGATACAAGATGTGTGTATTCATTCCATCATGCTGTAAGAATTCAGAAATGGTGATGGTGTCCAAGAGTGTTTGCTTAAAGTGTGCATAGCTTATGGGAACAAAATCATCTCTAAAAGCACCTGTTATTGGTGGTATAACAAGTACCAGTCAGGTGACTTTCAACTCAGAAACAAACATCAGAGGCTAGCCAATGAAGTTGAATGCTGAACGAAAATCCATGCCAGACATCCTGGGAATTAGCACAGCTACTGAACACCAATCATTCGACATCTGTAAAAACAGGGTTATGTGTTAAACTATATACCTGAATCCCACATCAATTACCACCGCAGAATATGGTGACTTGCTATATTGCATGCACTTCATTACTTGCTCAGCAAAAGGCAGATGCTTTTCTTGACAGAATGAATATAGGGGATGAAAAGTAGATTGTTTATGATAATGTTGTCGGTAAAAGATCATGGTGTCAATCAGGAGAATCATCCGAGGCCATGGCAAAACCTGAACTCCATTTCCGAGGCCATGGCAAAACCTGAACTCCATTCTTGTAAAGTGATGCTCAGTTGTTGGTGGGATTGCAGGGGTATCATCCACTGTGAGCTTTTAAACCGGTCCCAAACCATCAACTCAGATGTCTACTGTGAGCAGTTGGACCATTTAAGTGCAATACTGAAGGTTAAATGCCTGATGTTGGTAAACAGAAAAGGGTACCAGGACAAAGCTAGGTCCCATGTTGCATTATGAACAGAGCAGAAACTGCAGCAATTGGGTTGGGAAATAACGACGCATCCCCACATTTGCCAGACCTGGCTACCTCAGATTGATTTGTTCCAATTCTTGAACAATTTCATTTGCAATAGAAAGTTTCAGAATGAAGATGAGGTAAAAGAATGCATTGCAGACTTCATTTCCATGTAGGACAAATTTTCTACAGGAATGGCATCTACAAACTTGTAGATTGATAGAACATCATATCTACAAATGGTGATTGCATTCTTGATTAAATAACACATTGGTTAATCATGGGAATTATTATTCTTGCATGTCTCATGCTTTCCCATTATCACATAAATCCTACAAATATGAGTTTTCTTTATAAAACAAAAAACTCCATATAAATATTTTGAACAGTAGTGAACAACTGTTCACTAGTATTGGAATTGTTTGCAAGCTTTCTTAAGGTAACTGAATGTTCATGGGAGGGGAATTAATTATTCAATGCTTAGCTTTTTTCTTATTTTAATTGACTTTTCCCCAAAAGTATGTAGAGTATTTTTTTTTCAATAAACATATTTTGTGTGTGTGTGTGTGTAGTTTCAAGTAAAAAGAATATTTTTTTACATTCTATTTTAAACTATTTTCCACAGAACTTTACCTCTTTATACCTTAAATATTCAAATTGAAAACTCTCAAAACAAAAACTCTGCTACAATATTGTAGTATAGGAAATAATGTTATCCTATAAGGGTAACATTATTTCTTATACTATAATATTGTATCAGACTTTTTGTTTCATAAACTAGTCTGAAAGGTGTTTCATACCAGTGAATTAAGATCCTAACACATAATTTGAATATTTTACTACAATGAAATATTTAGTTTTTTTTTATATGGCAATTAAATCAAAACTGAAAATTAGTGTTTAATACCATTTTCATGACTGATTTTTAATGATAGAAGGACAAAATAAATTACTTATTTCTATGCAAAAAAAAAAGGAAAACAAGAAAAAAATTATTAATTGCAATACTTACTAATAATGGTAATATAATTGTCCTATTTTTGATGCAATTTCCCCAATTTGCCACCTCTTCAGGCCATATTTTGAATCCAATACTTGTCTACAAATATAAAAAATATACAATCAAAAATAAAACTTTATTTTTATTTTGGATGCATCTAATATGATACATGATAATTTTTAATTACATTAAAATATGCAGTCTGTGGCATACATTTGGTTATCTACTATTGACTTTTCGTTTTCTCTTTTAGTTAGCAATATGGTATTAAGACTACATTTCGCAATAGCTTATGTAAGGGCAGAAATATAATCCAAAGACAGGTTATTGTTGTAATTAAAAAAAAAATCCCTCCTCAAGCAGCTACTTGCTACAGAGCCTATCAATTTAATATGTATGCCATAGAGATGATCTGTGGGGAAAGTGAGACTCCAGCAGAAAGATAACACAAACATCCATACCTTACTCGTGGCTTATACCCCGGTCTCTTTGATCTGTAGCCAAGAATACTAACCACTTAGCAACTGGGATACAATTACTGAAATTAACAAGAATAATTAAAGATGACTTTCTATCACAAAATCACCAAGTCCCACTCTATTACCAATGATGATAAAGTAACCAGCAATTGACAGTTTTCCAAGGACATCAATGAATTGCATGGAAACAGAATTCTAAATGAAGCATATTCCATCCTTAGAACAGTGTAGTTTAACCCTTACCATGTCACAGCCCAAAGAATCACTTTCATCTTTCCCATTCTAATAGTCGGAGACCAAAGCTTCGCTCCCATAGTACAAGGTTGTGAAAAAATAAATTTTCCAACTAGAAATCTGAATGTTTTGCAATCGTTTCTAATCAAGTATCAAAAATAACATTTAAATCTATGATATAAATTTTTCCCTGTTGATCCCACTTGAAAAAATCATGATACAGTTTAAAAATAAATCTACTTGAGACAGATGTACATGTTCAGTCACTGAAAACAGCATCAAGTAGCGCTGATTTAGTTCATACCTTTATTCTACCGTACCATGCTTAGATTATTGATTGGTTGCATTTCCCACTCTTTTCTGCTATTTATAGCTCTGCTAGAGTTGTAATGCTTTCTAAACTTTTAACCTAATGATACCGATTTTTTTACTAACAGAAATTGCGTCATCCAGGAACTACACGCATCGGCTTTTGATCAATACTTTAACAGACTTTAGATTTTAAAGACTCTTTTTATTTACTTTAATGCTTCTAAAATCATTTTTTATTACCTCTCAAATGGATACTGCGATTATAACCAATAATTACAGAAACGATCGAAATGGAAACTGTTAGTGATCTATAATGGCGGCAATCAGAGCAAGCATTAGGATTACTCACAGAGCAATTTTTAAATAGTAGGTCTTTATTTATCAATATTTTTAATTACATTTAAAGCATATAAACAAATGAAGATCAGGAAATTGCAGTTTTTAACCAAAATTTCTACCAGAAATTTAGAATTAAACTTTTCCATAACAGTTATGCAGCTTCATAATAAAGTGACTCGTTCTCAAATTCAGTACATCGATTAAACTTTAAATGCTTTGAAACATTTTTTAATTTTTTTTCATTGTTCTTTATCACTTTTCTGATATAGTTTTCATTTATTATTTAAATCATCTAGTTTTTAAAGCAAAATTATTTTTTAAGACACTGCTAGGCTTAGAGTTTGTTGATCGTCAAAAGTCTAAGAATATGCATTATCCATTATATGCATAAATGACTAATTTAGAATAAATGAAATAAATGAAAGATTTAAGCAATAATCGAAATATTCATCATCATCATCCTCAACAGCCATGGGCTACAGAGATCGACCAGACTGTGCAATTTAGTTCTCCAAGCATATCTGTCCTGAGCTGTATCTGGCCACTGCACACCAATTCTAACAAGGTGCTATTTGACATTCTCTGCCCACCGCATCCCAAAGGCCTTCTAAGCCTTTAGGCACACTATTCATAACCCTATTCACTAATCTATGATTATCCATATGGGGCAACATGGCCAAACCAACGGAGTCTCTCTCTGCACAATATACTGCTTAAAGGAGGTTGACGACTCCTTTACCTAATCTCATCATTAGTTACAAAGTTGAACCACTTAATACCCAAGATACTGCATAAGCATCTAGAATCAAAAGCATCATCGTTATCTTGTTTACAAAGCGTCCAAGTTTCACTACCATAACTAACCCTAGAAAGAACCAAACTATTACACAGTCTAATTTTAGTCTTTAGGTATTTAGGCTTATTTTCCCACACTCTCCATAGATTCTTAAAAGTCCCAGCAGCAATCCCTATTCATCTGTTAATTTCATGTCTCACATCACCAGTATCTGTTAGCTCCCAAGGTAATTAAACTGAGACACCTGATCAAGAGTGCAATAATTCAGAGTGACTGAAGCACCGACAACATGACCAATTTTCATCATTTAGTTTTATCTCTGTTTATCACCAAACCAACTCTATTACCAGTCTTATCAAAAGCCCTAATGAAAGAATTCATCTCATCAACTTCATTAGCCAACAAGGCCAAATCATCTGCATAATCTAAATCAGAAATTTTCAAATCTCCAGACCATTTAAGCTGTGTGATCTTTCCCTTGCAGTGAATTTTGCATTACATAATCAATAACAAAACTAAAGAGAAAAGGGGACAAAATGCACCCTTGTCAAACATCAGAAACAATGCTAAACCAATTGCTACAAGCCTTAGCAACTCTCACACACAATTCAGTGTTATTATAGAGAGCTTTCATTATGTTAACTAACTTGTCCCGTATGCCATATGATCTCACAATCGACCACAAATTACAATGATCAACAGAGTCAAAAGCCTTTTTGAAATCAACAAAGTTAGTAATCAAAGGTTTCTGTAGCTCTAAACATTTCTCAAGAATCTGCCTAAGTGAAAAAATCTGATCTACACATCCCCTACCACTTCTGAATCCACACTGCTCATCACGCAACCAGATTCTTAATTCTATTAAGCACAATCATGCAAAGAACTTTATCTGGAATAGAAAGTAGACTGATACCCCTGTAGTCATCACTAGAACTGCGATCACCTTTTTTAAAAATAGGGATAATAATAGCTCTGGTAAAATCCGGTGGAACCATGACTTTATCATAAAAGATATTCAAAATTTCAGTCATCCATGTCATAACCGAAACATTCCCAGCTCTAAGCATTTCTGTAGTAATTTCATCACCCTTGGGAATTTATGTAGTTTAAATTATGAACTGCTTATGTTAAAATAATAAAATAATAAAGAAAAAAAGGGGAAAAATATATTTTTGAAATTTTACTAAAGATAAAGTGAAAAAAATGCAGTAAAATTTTGCGATGTTTAAAAAAAATACTTAAAAATTTTAACTTATAAATTTTTCTTTGAATTTTTGCTATTCTCTTAAGCACAATTAAATGCTCTTTCTTTTGGTATGTGACATGACATATTTCTGTTCATTAGTTACTTCAGAATAAGGTTCTAAAGTTGTTTATTTTATTTTCTGAAAACACTTCAAAATAAATCCAGCCACCACAGTGAGTTCAGTTTTAGAATCCTGAGATTATAAGGGTTAAACCTTATAGGTGTCAATCTTACATTTATTTCATAAAGCTGATCCTGAAAGGAAGATAAAAAAATTTTCAGACAGGCTCAAGAGATGAGTGAAAATATCTAGCATTCCTAACAATTACCTCGTTCAGTGAAGAGACTGTCCCTGCTGGATGGGACAGAAAACAGGTAAACATATTGATTTTGTTAGGATTTAAACCCTAAACTGGATGGCAGCTATAAAGGAGCAAGGACTACCAAAATTTACAGTCTGGTGGGTTTCTTTTTTTTGATAAAAATTAATTGTTACATAATCAACCAATAGTAAATACACAGAGTTTACTGGTGACACAGAAGTCAATAAATCAATTGGTTGATTATTTCATTAATAATGCCTTGAGTGCGAGTGACTTTCTTACTTTACATTTTATTCAGAACAACATTGGAAGCTGCTGGTCCAATGATCATAGATGGCACCATTGGCAACACATGTGGGATATAGTCACATCAGTGGAAGGATGACAAGCCAATTCCAGTTCAGTGGTTAAAATACTCTGGCATGAATCCAGAGAGACATGGGTTGAGTCCCATGAATTGGCAAACTCATGTTTTCCACAAAAGCTTATTTAACTGTTACATACTTTTCCATTCAGCATGTTATAAGATTGTAGTCTATGATGAGAGAATTTTTTTACATCCAAACTTGCAATATTAGACATTAACCCTTATTGTCAGGTTCTCATAATACATTCAATTGTGGATAACATAATATTTTAATTTTTTTCAACAAACAAATGAACTTTAGAACTTTATTTTGCAATGACTAATAGATAAATCATGTTACATACCAAATGAAAGGAAATTTTATTCTGAACAATAAAATAATAGAAATTCAAATTAAATAGAAGATAAATTAAATTAAAAAAAGTGGCTAACTGGCTTTGGATACTGAGAGTTAATAAAGAAAAGATGCATTTCCAGTATTGCAATGCTACACTGCTTATATTCTGTACTAGGGTGAAGAACAATTTAAACATTGGATCAGAAGGACTGTCAAAATTACCAGATTTAACACTATTGGATATTTTTCTCATATGCTCAACTCAATTTACAATTGTATTACATTAATCCTTTAATGGCCAAAAAATGGTCTCATCCAAAGAGTATAATTCCTTTTCCTTTAACTCCCTTTACTGGCTGATTGGGGTGCTGTAGTCAAATGCTAATAATAATATCAGTAACAGTATTTATAGATATTTTATTCACACTGTACACTAAAAATTTAGTTAAGCAACAAGTACAGTAAAACTCCACAGGTATTGAGTTTTTGTCAATCTTAGAATTGCCCGTTATGTGGAATAAATAACAAAAATTTTGTGCTGATACCAGTTATTTGATGCTAATAATTTTTTTTATGATTTTGCACGATTGGCGTGAATAAAGATTACACTTCTTAAATAACAAATAAGCAATTTCCCTGTAGTGTCCTTGTGTAAAATACAGGTAGGCATAAACAATAAATAATTAATTGTAATTATATTTAAAATAAAAATTAAAAGAAATAATACTCCTAGAAAGAATATTTATTTTCTGCAATAAAAATAAAGAATTTCAATACAATTTGGAAAAAAAATAAATTGAATAAATATGAACAGATACATAATCTGAATAAATCACTAATAATGTACAGAATAACATACATAATGATGACTAGTTTGCATTAAAAATATTCAAATACCATAGTGTGACATAACCTGGTGTCCAAAAAACTGTTTTTCATAACATGATGGAGTCCACTTACTATTTTAAGTGGTGTTTGTCACAAGCTGGTCACTAGTTTCTTTGAAGGGCCAATAGCTGATTAAATGGTTTTCAAAAATCGCTACAAACAACCTTGCAATGTGTTTTTTATGCTTACTAACATTTTTTTCCTTTTAATTTTAATGTTTTTTATTCAGAATTTAATGCTCTTTCTCTTAGCATGCAATGTGAATTATTTCATTCATTAGCTGTATAATAATATAGCTTATAAGTTGAGTTGCATTTTTAGAGAAAAAAAAACCTGGCATTTTAAGGGTTAAGAGATGTTTTTGCTTTCTCAAAGATGTAACAAAAGTTCGTTTGCTGATGAGATCCTTGCATTCATTTTCTCTAGGATCTTGAGTAGAGCCATCTTAAAACTCTTCCATAAACTCTTCATTAACATCACCAATTTAAATTGAATGATCTTTGAGAATGAAGTACAAATCAAAATAGTGACATATTCATCAGACATCACATAGTTGCTTATGCCATTTAATTTCATCAAGTCATTCAATTCTCCAAAATTCTCTGGTTTTACCACCTTCCATAGAAAAACCAACTTTCAAAAAAAAAACGACAACTGTTTTATGTAGAACTAATGCTTAACCTAACCATGCCCCATGAACCCATGCTTTACCTAACCATCTGGGTAGCTTGTAGAATACCTGTGGACTTCAAAGCTTCAGACACAGTTTGCTTAATATTATATGAATCATCATTAAACTTCTATTTGACATCCAGATTATGAACTAACAGCTGATAGCACTATGTTGAGTTCAGAGGAAAATACACAAGTTTTACTTTTGCCAAATTTAAATTGGGATGAGATGTTGCATTATCAAGAGAGGGTATAATTTTTCAATCTTGTGTTTTAAACTTTATGTCCAGATCTTTTGACTTGTTTGTCATTATTTATCTGATTATTCAAGCCTTCTATTTCCACTTTCAATCAATGGCAGCTCTAACATCTGAATTGCAAAAGCATTACAATCTTTGCTCTGTTCTAATCACTAATAACTTTCACCCTTTAAATTCGCATAAGCATGTACAGTTCACCTTCTTTGTTCAGCACTTTTTCAACTGTACCATACATTCTACCAATGTGAGCTAAAAATATCTATGTTTCAAAGTACCCCTTCCCCTGCTCACTGATGAGATAAGATATCGGCATTTCATAAACATTCATCATTAATGTCTGGTTTCTGATTAATTCCTTAAAAAATACATATTATTAAACTTTTTTCAAAAAATTTTAAAATGGATTGTCATTGTTGTTTGGTTGGTTGTTTGAGGTTTTATACCGCATTAGTCACTAATGCTATAATGTACAAAAGGTATTAAAAAAAAGGGTAAAACACATAAACCCACAACCAAAGTTAAAATACAGTAAAAAGTAAAGGACAAAACCAACAGATGTAAATAATACAAAGAGCAAAAAAGATGTGTAGAGCAATAAATATATAAATACAAAAAGATAAAACCAACTCAGCAGGTGAAAAAGACTCAGGTTGGAAAGAATATAAATAGCTAAGTCATAAAATTACAACCTGTTACAATAATCTGCATAGCATAGAAAGTCAAAGATAGAGAGTAAAAAAGGAATCAGATAAAAGATGTCTAATTGTAAGGGGTTGGGCATAAAACTTCAAAAGCTAAAATAAAAACTAAGTTAAATATTAAAAGCAGTACAATCAATTAAAATATGTTAATGGTTAAAATGGTGTCACAAAACTCACACTTACGTTCATTGTCCATCTGTAGAAGAAATGAATGTATGATAAATGAATAAACTAAGCAGAGCAAGTGTAACCTCATCCTTGTGATACCTGCAAAAACCTGACTGCCATGGCTTGATAATAAGGCTTAATCTCAAAGAGTTCATTACTAATCTGTTCCAACCAAGATCATTGCCACTATGCCCAGGCTCTGTGGGAAAACACTGCTGGAAGTCCACATATGGAAGCAGCAGTGGAGTGTTGGAGAGAGGCTTGGTTGACTTGGTAGCAGTATCTGCAAAGTAATTGCCTCTGATCCCAATATAACTAAGCAACAAACGAAGACAATGGGGTTGTAGCTGCCAGATGATGGAGCTGCTTGTGGATCATGGAAAGAACAGAGTGAGACCAAGGCCTCACAGAGATCAAAGCCCATAGCAAGCTAAGCAAATTGGTTAAAGGACACAATAATTATGACACTTAGCCACTACATGCAAGTAACTCTACAGTGAAGATGGAACACTGTGGTGGGAATTGGTCTGCAACGATAGTATTACAGCAGACCATGGCTGATCCCACAAAAATCTTCTCCATATCTTTTGACTTGTCCAGGTGCTCAGCAAGATGGCTGGCAAAGAGTTGCTGGTACACTCAGTTGGGTGTAAAGGCCTTTTCCATCCTGCAAAAGGGAAAAGTCACAGGAAGAGAAAACAGCAAGCCACAGTGGAAGTGGCTCAGCTATCAACTGAGCAATTGCTATCGAGACTAATGATGATGTCTCTGAGGTAGCCTTGGACATGCAAACCGAAAGGACAAATGGCAGTCAGGAGATTCACGTAAAGAATTTCCCACTGAGGACTGAAAACACAGTCCCAATGTGATGGTCCACCCATTCACTTTTACTTTTCCTTAACCAGTTTTGCTTTATTTACATTATATTTATCATTTTGGGATTATTATTTTTTTGGACATCGCAATTCTCGTTTCTGAGCCGTAGGAGTTGCGCATGTGCAACTCTGACCTTTTGATTGTCAGCCGCTAATGCGAGCGCATGTAGGGCACAACCCCTCCTGCGTCATAGCTAGCGTGATTGTCAGATTATTCAAATGCTTTCCCAGCGTGCAACAGGCACATGCCAGATTTGTACACCGCATGTATAACTAAGTGACATTAGGTCACAGAGTCAGTTTTGTGAAAAGTGTAGCTAGAATGAGTATTGTGAGAGATAGAGTCAGAATTGACAGATAGTTAATGGAGAGAATGAGAAATGTCAGTGGAGATGTAATATTGTAATGGAGAGAGATGTAGTAGAGATTTAGATAGATATGAGATGTTAGGACTCCAACTTTTGTATTCTCCCATTGATTTCAGTGAGTCTTTGAATTTTTTGGAAATAAACTTTGTTTGTTTTAGAAACTTTTGAATTTTTGCTATTTTTCTCTTGAGCAACGTAAATTGATTTTTTGATTAGATTTAAACTTTAATTAAACTTGACAATCTTTTTTTGAATTCTTACTCAATAAGTAACACTATATACATAACGAACTCTATTTCAACTTTATTTGGCATGTTAAAATTGTCTGGCACCCAACAAAGCTATCTGGAATTTTGAATAAATTTGGATCAGACAAAAGGTCCAAATTAAAAAGTTAATCTTTGGAGCATTACAGAACAGTAAAAAAAGTGGTGCCCAAACATTTGATTTGTAAAAAATTTTTAGGATGGCTTATATTTTAACCTATATTTAGGGTTAATTTCATTTTATTTAAAATAGTAAGATTATATTTTTTTTTAAATTCCTGCTGCAAATGCAAAAATATTTTACCTGTGCTGCTGCTGGAACTTCCATAATTTTGTATACACATCAAAGGTACGTCCAAAGTATGCCTGCCACTGTTTATGACCATACTGGGGCAAATCTCTGAAACAGTAACAGTACAATTACGACAAGAAAACAAAAATTAATTACTAAAATATTACATTAAATATTCAAATTACCACTTTGAAGTCGATTCAACTCTTAGAGGAAAAATTGTCTTGAGCCGGTTGGGATATGAACCCACAACCTCTTGATAACATGTCAGATGCTCTGGACCACTGAGCTACCAACCGCTGATCAAGATCTCCTCTAATTAACGCTATGAACATTACATTTATGTCACATATAAGTGCATAAATATATTTATATATCACATTATATGTGACATAAATAGAATGCTCATAGCATTAATTAGAGGAGATCTTGATTGGCGGCCAGTAGCTCAGTGGTCCAGAGCACCTGACCTGTTATCAGGAGGTCGTGGGTTCGTATCCCACCTGGCTCAAGACAATTTTTCCTCTAAGAGTTGAATCGACTTCAAAGTGGTAATTTGAATACTAAATAAGTCGAGTTTCTTTCATTATTTATTATATTAAAATATTTTGTATGTAAATTTTTATTAAAATATAAAACATCCTTTACTTAATTATATACTTGTTTCACTACATTTGTCACAGACAGAAACTGATTACACTGAGTGATAATCCCAAATGACTAATGGCAGGTAAATTTTAATTTTGAAGTTTTTTCTTCAAAATTGATAAACTGCAGTGTTAGAAAACAATTTGATGAGTTTTTTCTGGAAGAATTAAAAGTTCTGAGACTGTCAAAAAAACTTAAATAACTATTGGGAACAGATTTGGACAGTGGAAGAGTGAAAAAAGGTTGCCTTCTCCGACGAATCAAGGTTTCTACTCCACAAAAGTGATGGGCAATGGCGGATATGGTGTCAGATACACAAGAACCAATGCCCGGACATGCTTGTCAGTCAAGTATAGGACAGCAGTGTGCATGTCTGGGGGATGTTTTCTTGGTATGACCTGGGACCGCTGGTATCACTGGATGGGTCCCTGAACACCAATGGCTACTTGTCCATCCTCACTGACCATATGCATCTCTTCATGTTGGACGTTTACCCTGGTGGTGATGGTGTCTACCAACAGGCTAAACAGTTAAATGGCCACTGGTTCCAGGAACACCACAGCAATGTCTCTGTTCTACCTTGGCTGGTGAAATCGCCCAACCTCAATCACATACAGCACTTGTGGGACCATTTGGATCGACATGTTCAGTGTGATTGTCATTTGGATCGACATGTTCACAACCACATCATCTCTGGAACCTCCATGCTCTGCTGGAGTCTGAATAGGTGAGTGTGCCTCTGGCAACCTTCCAGGGCCTCATTGCATCCATGCCACGCTGCGGTCATATGGGCCAAGGGTGGTTATCCCCATTATTAGGTAGGTGGTCATATTATTCTGATATGACTGTGTACAGTGGTGTGCTGAAAACTTGCAAAGAAGGGTTTCAAATGTGGCTGGATCTCAACACGACAGAACAATGGGAAGAAAGACAGAACAATGGGTCTTCAAAATTTAATATTAGTATTATTTGTACTTGTAAGAAATATTGTAATAGAATTAATACACAGATTTTTTACATTTACCTAATTTTAAAAGTTACCCTTTTTTATATTATGCAAAAAAGAAAATAGAGGATTGTTGTGTACCAGGGGGAGGAGAGAAGTACACTCTTCTGATTCACTTTATGGATGATGATTAATTAGTTCACTTAATTAATATTCACCTATTATCCCATGTGAAACCACAAATTCACGGATTTTTACACCCATGCTTAAGTGTGCTTCAGACATGCTGTGCTAAATGTCATGCAGGAAGATGAAATAAATGAATGCACCATAGTAGAGGACGACACTGTTTATTTATATTCACACATATATACACCGATGAGCCAAAACATTAAAACCACCTACCTAATATGATGTAGGTCCCACTCTTGCCACCAAAAGAGCTCTCACTCAATAAGGCATTGATTCAAAGAGATGCTGGTAGGTGTTGCTTGATATTTGGTACCATGACTGCAACAGAAGATCCCACAGTTCCTGTAAATTACGTGGTTGGGGTGATGCTGCTTGTACCCGTTTCTCCAACTCAAACCATAAACATTAATAGAATTCACATCCGGGGAATTTGGGGGTCATGGCAATAAAAGGAATTCCTCACCATTTTCTAGGAACATTCCTGAACCTTCTTCGCAGTGAGATATGGGGCATTGTCTTGTTGAAAGATGCCATCTCCGCCAAGGAATACAGTCACCATAAAGGGGTATACTTGGTCAGCCACGATTTTCACGATTTTCAGTATACTTGGTCAGCCACGATTTTCAGGTAGGTGACAGCTGTCAGAGTTTGCTCTACAGGGATAAATGGTACAAGTGTTCCCCAAGAAAATATTGCCCAGACCATCACACTCCCTCCAGCCACCTGGATCCGTCCCATAGTGCATCCATGTGAGAAGGCTTCCATAGATAAATGTCGCACACAAGCTTGTCCGTCCACATGATGTAACAGAAAACAGGATTCTTCTGACCATGCGACCCTCTTCCAGTCTTCTATGGTCCAATGTAGATGATTATGTGCCCACTACAAGCATTGACAACAATGAACAGTTGTGAGCATAGGCACACGAATGGGTCTGCAGCTGTGGAGACCCATATCCAAGAGCTTATGATTAAATATGTGTTCGGACACATTACGCCTTTTACCACAATTGAAATTATGGGTAATGTCAGCCATAGTAACCCTCCTGTTACTGCATGCAAGACAAGATAGCCTGCATTGACCTCTGGCATCAATGAGGCATGGTCAGCTCATGCCTTGTTGACAGCTCAAAATGTCACCTGTTTCGGACCATCTTTGATAGGTACTAACTACTACATTAGCATGAGCGGCCTACCAGTGTCACTGTTTAGGAAATACTCTTATTCACCTTATTTATATAATTACTTAATATTCACCTTGGCAAGTGACACTGATTGGCTACAAGTGTGCTTCTTTGCATAATGTGGAGATGGTTTTAATGTATTGGCTGATCAGTGTATGTATTTATAAGAATGTGCTCAATTCTGTGGGCCTTAGATATACTCAAATTCTCATAGAAAGTTAATGATTTTATTGATATTCTTGTGGACTTTCTCCAATCAGCTTAATATTCAACCTGAATGCAGCTTTACTATTGCAAGGCTTCATATGATGAGGTGGAAATCTGTACTTTACAGAAATCTCTTTACCAACCTCATACTTGACAAGATGTTTTCAATCCCTGGCTACACCACCTGGTTCACACAGAACCGAACCCTCTCCTTTAGAGTTCCCGAGAAAGGGCTATGTACCTTTGATGTGCTAAACAAATGACAGCTCTGTTTGTCAACAACACACAGTCTACTCGTTCACGTTTGTTGCTCCTCTCTGTCAATTGCACCAGCCCTCTGGCTAGTGATGACAGAGCAATAAAAAGTTCACCTGCCTCATGAGCATGTGAAAAATAGCTCAGTTTGAACCACAATGCCAACTAATGAGCCACATTCCCATTTTGGATACTTCGGAAAATACACAATATAGATATATATACAATAACAAAGACAAAATAATAAAAATAAATTAGAAGGACACGACAATGATGGCTCTATTTGAAGATCATTAATTTCATTTCTTTCCCCTACCATACTACAGGATTCAAACTTTGTTCAGTTACTAGAAGTCTCAATTTATTAAGACTGCTATGGATTTTATAAAACAATTTAAAAAGTTAATTAATAAATAGTAAATCCACAGAGTTACCTGTTGACCTTGAAGTCAATAAATCAATAAATAGTTTTGTGGAAAAAATGAACTTTTTCCAACATATGGGATTTAAACCTTCCATGTTTCTCCAGATTCATGCCAGAGTTCTAATATCACTAGAGTTCTAATATCACTAGACTAATGCAGGCTCCATCTTTTTCCACCAATGAGATCTATTAATCTCCAGTCATTGTAGCTGCTGGTACCATCTAAATTGGGGAAAGCAACTTTACTTTTTAACATTGCACTTTCTAAGATGTAAATAAATAAGTCACTTATGCTAAAACATATAAAAGATGGTGCTGGCATTATTTTAGTGGTCTTAGAGCACTCTGGCATGAATCTGGAGAGACATGAGTTCCAAACCCGCATGTTGGCAAAAAACTCATATTTTCCACAAAACTATTAATTTAAAAAGTTATGTATCACCCCCCCCCCCCCCCAAAAAAAAAAAAAAAATTATCTCTATTAAAGAAAGTCATGATTGAAAGAAATTTGTGCAAAATATTTGACTGCTCACAAATCATACATTCTTTTAGAACTTATTCACTTGAATACAGTCCCACTTGTGCCAGTGCTGAGCTTTATCTGAGCTAAACACCCACCCTGCCCTCAGTCAGAAACGATATGCCAATAAGCTTGGAAATGCCATCATCCATCAGATGGGGCATAAAACTGCGGCCCCATGTACATTAGCTACACTTTAAATGTAAAGAACATGCTGAAAAGCTTGACAGGAGGCTACCATCTGTTTTCTAACAGCTGTCTAGTTGGTTCTCTTCTGCCAACTTTCTCTGAACCGTTGAGGTTCTTGTGGCCTGGCCATTTAGCCTATTGTGTGCCAAAAGTACCACTCAGAAGTAAAACAACCCAACTTGAATAAAGCACAAAAAAGAATAAAAAATGCAAGTTAGCTAACCCTTCAACATGATTAAATATATCATTTTCCTGTTTGCACCTACACAATCTCACTAGTATTTCTAATCAGTGTTTTTTTTTTTTGGGGGGGGGGGAGGGGGGAGGTTTGAGAACATGTTTTTCAGACTTAATCCTATGACAGTAACATGTATTTGACACCCTAGAACAGTAACATGGTGACTGGTCACCCCAAAGAATAAAATATCTCTTTAACTAGCATCTTCCTGAAGCTTTTGGTTGTTTGGTTGTTTTACCTCTGAGTGGCATTTTTTTGTGCACCATGGGCTGAATGGTGAGGTCACAAGGACCCTGAAGGATCAGAGAAGGTTGGGGGAGGGGACTCACTGGAACAGCTGTTGGGAGACAGATGATAGCCTCCCGTCAAGGCCATCCAGCGTGTTCTTTAACGTGCAAAAGGTATGGCTCTCCCACACATGGGGCCAAGGCTTAATGTCCCATACAATGGTTCGCGGCCTTTCCATGCCCATCGGTGTCCCCCTACTGACCGTGGGCAGGGCAGGGAATTTTGCGGAGATAAATCTCACACTGACCCAGCTGGGACTCGAACCTGGGAACTACAGATTATGAGCCTGGCGTGCTACTGACTGAGCCAACCCTGCTCCATCTTCCTGAAGCAAATCTGACTGACTACTGAAATACCCTCAGAGATTTCATAGAAAATGAAATGACTGGAGCAAACTAATTTTCTATGAATGATTGCTTGGGGTGATGCATCACCCTTGTTACCATTCTAGGGTTAAGTGGAGAAATAGAAATTACATCTGATTGGTCACTTATATGGGACTTGAAATGGCTGCATTCAATTCTCTTTTGTCCTATAAGGTCTGTAGAAAAAGAATCTCTAGAACAAACAGGCTTCTTGAGAAGCATTTTTTTTATTTTGCTAGATACAAAGGGGTTGAACCAATATACAGAGTAATCTGATGTGCTACACATTAACTTTTCAAATAAGTTTTTTAATGGGAAAAAATGTGACGATAAATTAACCTTACCACTGTCATGTTATGTGGTCTGTGAGACAGCACAAGATTTTCATTCTGCTATAACTTAAAATAAAAATTTCTGGCATATTTTGCCATTCTGGTGGCCAAGTGGTTAGCATTTTTGTCTACTGATCAAAGTACTTTGGTTCTAACCTGTCTAAGGCATGGATGTTTCCTTTCTAATGTTGTCATTTTTCTGTGGTCTCACATATCTCTGAGGCATATTATACTGACAGGTTCCTGTCAGACCTTTATGGCAAGCAGCTATTTATGGGGATATCTTTCAGTTTCTACCCTCTGATTTTTTTTATTGGCATTATTTTAAGTTGTTAACACTTTTACATGTTACCTAGTTGATAGCAAAGGCTCTACTCTATAACTATCACTAATCAATACAAAACTCATGCTTTATGTGGAAAAATATGTGAGGGGTCTCTGTGACTGTGAGTCAGTATCTAAGTTCCAAATTAAGGACATCAGTGGTTAAAGGCAAAGATCTCAATAAAATTTATCTAAATCTTGATTTTCAACAATATTTACATAATATTTAAAGAATTAATAATTTAATCAAAAAGAGTATCCACAGAGTTACCTGTTGACTTTGAAGTCAATAAATAATTTTGCAGAAAAAAAGTTTTCCCACGTCAGCAAAACTTTTTTCTTTTATAGAATTAATCATGCTGAAACGTTTCATAAAATCTCATTCTGAAAAAAAAAAGGATTGTACAAACAAAAATTTTACAAATATTTATGCAAACTGTTAAAAAATACGTTTGTAGATGTGCAGTTGCTTTTCTTAGATTTCTCTGTTGCTAATCATCCCAGTGGCTGAGTGGTTATCTCACTTGGCTACTGATCATAGGGACCTGGGTTCGAGCCACAGATCGGACATTTCTTGCTTTGTCTTTCTCTCTGAGGTCTCACCTACCTTATAGATCTTCTTTATAGCATATTAAACTGATAGGATTCCTGTCAAACCTTTGCAGCACAGCTGCTTGAGAGCAATTTTTTTATGATACCATTTGGGTAAGGGTTATTGGGGGTTACACAACACTGAAAATGAGGCTTTTCTGGCAGAAAGATTGCTGCTTTCCTTTCAAACTGTTTGAATTAAAATTTCAAAAAAATAATTTTAATTAGCACTGCTGATGTTAAATATTCCAGCATCCATAACTTTTGAAATATTGAATAATATTGTTGAAAGCATTAGCTAAATTTGACAGAAATAATTTTGTAGTTAATATAGAGTTACTTTTTGGCACAGTTAATATATCAATAATCTGGTATGAATCTGGAGATATGTGGGTTTGAGTCCTGCAGACTGGCAAAAACTCATTTTTTTCCACAGAACTATTTATTGAGAGATCAAAAGCTTTTGACCTTAAATGGGCTGGAGATACGAAAATTTCTGATTTAGATTATGCTGATGATTTAGCCCTTTTGGCAAATGATGTTGATGAGATGAACTCTTTCATTCGAGCTGTTGATGAGACTGGTAGTACAGTAGGTTTGGTTATAAACAGAGAGAAAACTAAAGTGATGAAAATTGGTCAGGCAGGTTGTGATTCAGTTAATCTGAATGGTTGCAGTCTTGAGCAGGTGTCACAGTTTAATTACCTTGGGAGCTACGTAACTGATACTGGTGATGTGCGGCATGAGATTAACAGACGAATAGGTATTGCTGCCGGGACTTTTAAGAATCTATGGAGATTGTGGAGAAATAGGCGTATACACCTAAAGACTAAAATTAGACTGTATAATAGTTTGGTTCTTTCTAGGGTTAGTTATGGTAGTGAAACTTGGACGCTGTGTAAACAAGATAAAGGAAACTAGATGCTTTTGATTCTAGATGCTTACGCAGTATTTTGGGTATTAGATGGTTTAACTTTGTAACTAATGATGAGATTAGGCAAAGGAGTCTGCAACCTCCTTTAAGCAGCATATTGTGCAGAGAGAGACTCCGCTGGTTTGGCCATGTTGCCCGTATGGATAATTATAGATTGACGAATAGGGTTATGAACAGTGTGCCTAGAGGCCTCAGAAGGAGGGGGAGAGCTAGGATGCGGTGGGCAGACAATGTCAAACAGGACCTTGTTAGAACTGGTGTACAGTGGCCGGATGCAGCAGATGTAGCTCAGGACAGATATGCTTGGAGAATTAAACTGCGCGGTCTGGTTGGACCTCCGTAGCCAATGACTGCTTGAGGATGATGATGATGATTCATTTGTTTTAGACACATGAAATGACTTGGAATGATAAAAAAAAAGTTAATACTAAGGGTTTGTGGCACTAGCTATAAATCTTGAACTATAAAAATAGGTAAATGACCATTTAAAAAGTTTTATGAAGCTTAAAACATACCCTGTAGGTTGTAATATAGTTAATGCACATTATTCTAAGATGAATTTTTGAAAGATATTATGATGGATGTTTGTGTTGTTTTTCTGCTGAGGTCCCACCATCCACAGATCTTCTACTATGGTGTATATACTGACAGGCTCCTGTCAGACCACTGTGGCAAGCAGCTACTATTTATTCTTTTTTTATAACTTAAAAAAAGTGATGAATACACTAAATATTGCTTTAATTTTGATATACTATTAAATTGCAATAATTAACAACAAAAAAAGAATTACAAACATCTGTTGGATTGTTATATAAATGCAATTGCTTTCCATTAAAATATTTTGGAGAAATATACTTTTTTCTAATGCCATACACCTGTGTGGCACACTTTTAAAACTCATTTCAATTTTTATTTGTATTATGAAATAGTCTGCCAGATAGATATAGTAGGTTAGATGTGCTCAGATCAGGAATTTGACTTCATTTCTCTGCATAAATGCAGTCTTTTGGGATATGATTTTGAATGTCTTTCAGCTGAAGCCCCACCACCATTGCACTGTTTCTTTAAGTTTTAAGAAAAGGAAGCTTATTATCTGTCTATTATGGAACATTATCTATATTGTTATACTAAGGTTATATTAGGGTCAAATGAAGGGTATAATGAAGTTAAATGGAAAAAAAAAAGTTACCATAGCAACCAGTACTGTGAGATTTCCCACTCTCTACCCCTACCATGAATTAAAGTGATATCATCAAAGGAAATTATCTTTAAGTTAAATCTTTTAATCAAAATACAGCAATAAATCAACCAAACTGAAAGTCAGATGCACCTAATAAAGTGAAAGCAAACTGAAATTGAAGTAAAAATATATACATGCAACACGTGCAGCAACAAGCTGTCATTGCATTGTATTAGGTAAAGAATGCCAAAGTAGCTTCAGCACCTTTCCATGAAACTATACATTTTATTTGTCAGTGCAAATAAAACTGAAAATCCTCCACAGCCATGGGCTACGGAGGTTGGACCTCCATAGCCCATGGCTGCTTGAGGATGATGATGATGTAAATAAATTGCTGCCTTTAGAGCCTCTGATTTCTTGACCTTCACCCAACCCCTATTTGATCTTGAATGAACCTAAAGGGACTCATCTAAATCAAATTTTGCAACATTTCTTAGATTTAGGACTCCAAAATACCCCTTTGCACAATTTTCAAGTTTCTAGAATATATATATATCTAATATAAATAAAAAAATAAATAAATACCTCTCAAGCAACTACTTGCCACAGAGGTCTGACCAGGGGCGTAGCCATGGGGAGGATGGGGGGGAATGGTTCCCCCCAAAGTAACTCAAAGTTGGCAAAATTCAAAGCGATTTCATAAAATCTAGGCGAGTTGTGAAAATTTGTAATTTGTTTTTTTTTTGTAAAATTAAGGGGAGTTATCAAAATCGAGGCAACTTGGCAAATCTTGGGGGAGTTGGCAAAATTTGGAGTGACTTGACAAAATCTTGGGGAGTTGTCAAAATTTGGAGTGACTTGGCAAAATCGTGGGGAGTTGGCAAAATTCAGATGAGATGTAAAAGGGGTTTTTTTTTCTGTAAAATTATGACGAGTTGGCAAAATTCAGATGAGATGTAAAAGTTAGGTTTGTTTTCTGTAAAATTATGGCGAGTTGGCAAAATCTAGGGATGGTTGGCAAAATTCAGGTGAAATGAGAAAATTTGGATTATTTTCTGTAAAATTAAGGCGAGTTGGCAAAAACTAGGGGCATTCAGCAAAATCTTGGGGTAGTTGGAAAAACTAGGGGCAGTTGGCAAAATTCGGAGTGACTTGGCAAAATCGTGGAGAGTTGACAAAATTCAGGTGAGATGTAAAAATTGCAATCTTTTTTCTGTAAAATTATGGCATGTTGGCAAAATCGTGGCAACGTTACAATATCTAGGAGAGTTGGCAAATCTTGGAGGAGTTGGCAAAATTCAGAGTGACTTTGCAAAAATCAGGTGATGTAAAATTCGGATTTTTTTTCTGTAAAATTGTGGTGAGATGGCAAAATCTAGGACAGTTGATAAAATTCGAATCCACTTGGTAAAATATGGGCGATTTGTGAAAATTGGGAATATTTTTGCGAAATTAAGGAGAGTTGGAAAAACCAAGAACTCTTGGCAAAATCTAGGAGAGTTGGCAAAATTCGAAGCCACTTGGTAAAATACAGGGGAGTTGTGAAAATTGTGCCTTTCTTGTGCAATTAAGTAGAGTTGATAAAATTCGAAGTGACTTGGCAAATTCAGGGAAGATGTAAAAATTTCGATTTTTTTTCTGTAGAATTACGGTGAATTGGCAAAATCTAGAGTAGTTGACAAAATTCGAATCCACTTGGTAAAATATAGGCTAGTTGTGAAAACCGAGTTTTGTTTTGTAAAATTAAGGAGTGTTGGACAAATTGAGGAAACTTAACAAAATGTAGGGCAGTTTGCAAAATTCGAATCCACTTGGAAAATACAGGCGAGTTGTGATAATTAGTTGACTAAAATCGAGAAAACTTGGCAAAATCTTGGGGAGGCTGAAAAATTTGAAGCGACTTAGCAAATTTAGGAGAGATGTAAAGATAGGGTTTAGTTTCGTGAAATTAAGGAGAGTTGGCCAAATCAAGGGAAAATTCACACTGACTTGCTACAATTCAGACAAGATGTAAATATTGAAATTATTTCTGTGAAATTATGGCTAGGTAAAATTGGAAGTTAAATGGCAAAATATAGGAGAGTTGTGAAAATTGCCTCAACACCCCCCCCCCCATGGGGCAGAAATCTAAGTGAGTTTGCTGTTGCGAAAATTTGAATTTCGAGTTGGAAAATTTTTTATTTCTACCCCCTCACCAACCACATAGTCCTTCGTTACGCCCCTGGGTCTGACAGTAGCCTGTCAATTTATATGCCACAGTAGAAGGTCTGAGAGGATGGTGGGACCTCAGCAGAAAAACAACAGGAACATCCATGCCTTACCCAGGGCATGAATCCAGGTCCCTTAGATCAGTACCAAAGTGCGCTAACCACTCAGCCATGGGAAGTTTGTCCAAAATTTTACCTTTATCTGACCTTGAAGGTCATGTATCCTGAATTTCATACCATTTCTGAGATCTGTAATTCAAAATATCCCAAGAACACCAATTTTCATATTTCTAGCACAAGTAGTCCAAAATTTGGCTGAACAATTAACTCTGTTTGATCTTAAAAGTCACCTTTGGATATCAAATTTCTAATATTTCCTGAGATCTACAAGCTGGATGGTCCTTAGCTAAAAATATGTGTAGGTGAATTGTTTAATTCATGGACTGTCATCACCAACAGTAGTATCTTCTTATGCAAGTTAATATGTAATATGTGGCAACATAGAAACTTTCCAGCAGCATGGAGCAGTGTGTGCAAGTTGAAACATGTTAAAATAACTTAAAGTTCTTTATTGTTGAGCAATAAAATTTTTAAGTTTATCTTTCAAACTATTTATATGTTAAAAGTTTTTAGGACAAAACTCAGAAACTTTTCGGAGCAAGGACAGCCCTCCATCTTTAGTGAAGTAGCATTATGTGGTGACCATCACCATATAGTGTCACTTCACTCCTTGATTTGGTATGTAATATGGCCTATATACAAGGTGTCCGGAAAAGATTGTACCCATCTCTTCTTTTTTTCCCTAGGTGACCAGTGTATGGAGAGACATGTAACAAGCACTGATTGCAACTAGACTGCAAAAGTTTCACTTGAAATACCCACCATGCGCATGTGCACTGTTTTTTCAAAATGGCACTGCCGACCAAACAACAGAAGGCATTTTGTGTTGTAGAATATGCAAAAATGATGTCTGCTATCACAATTCAATGCAATTTTCGGCGACAGTTTGGGGTTGATCCACCTGATAAGAACTCCATTAAGTGTTGGTATACACAATTCCTGGAGAGAAGTTGCCTGTGCAAAGGCAAAGGCCAATCATGCCACAGTCGCCAATATCATGTTCAGAGGAGGTGTAAGACACGTTGATTTGAGTATGGGAAGAAATGGACTAACGACTAGATATCTGTCGCATCATGAAGGGTACGCATATTGAGTCTTTGTAAGGTATGCTACAAAAACTTGGAGAGATTATCTTACTTTTGTTGTAGAAAGCATCCTCATACCACATCAAGGGACCAAGAATAAATTTTTTGAAAAAGGTACTATCTTTTCTGGACACCATGTATATCTGTTAAGTCACTGCAAGATAAAGTTCAGTGGTTTTTCTACTGTAAAAAACCATACATAAAAATTTATCTTGGCCACATTTGCATGCATTTTGAGAAACCTGACACTTTAAGGGTTAAAGATGAAGCAAGAATGATTTATAATTTTTTACAGAACTAAATATTTTAACATTTGCTTCCACTTAGATACCCATACTTGAAAGGCCAATGGAATGAAGAAGATCATTACACACAGATAACTTGAACTTTAATCTGGATGCCACTGAGACAAAGAGGTACAACACATCTAGTAACAACAGGTTCAGATGGGAGACTGCCAAGACTGGAAAACACACCTATACATCACACAGTACTCAGAGCATGGGCAGCATACCACATATCTCTAGGTATATGTTAATGAATCATCTAAACATAGGTGACAATCACAACATTACCTGGTTGAATATATTTAATGAATCATCACAACCCAGCAGGGTAAAAATGCTTTGGTTTTGAAATGCACAATGCTATTAATATTTTCTCTTTTGACTAAGGAAGGGGGCGAGGTTAAATGTCAGCGAAAGAAATAATACTTTTACATACATTTTTACTTTCAATACATTATATAATTGTATATAACAGAATATTAATAAAAAAAAACACAGAAATTCATTTTATAATCATAACTTTTTTTCCACACTAAAATTTTAAGGGGGCCTTGGGTTACCTTTGGTCATGTTCTTGCTTCTTTCCTTCAGTTTCAAATGATTAGCCAATAACGAGATGAGTTCCATGCTTGATATTTTTTGCTCATTTTCAAAAAACAAGCTTTTTTTTTCAATTTGTCATCCTTCTCTAGGCATATACACTTTTCATTTTATGAAATAAATGAAAAAAATTCTTTTCAGGTAAGAAAGATGCAAATGAAATATAGGATTCATATTTTTCGAATCTTCAAATAACTTTAATTTCCACCACTGGAAGGTGCTAAAGTTGGAAAATGACAAAATATTAAACTGATATTGTAAATAATCTATTCATGCAAGAAATTTGAAATTCTGATGGTAGATTGTGATAATTAAGTAGTTTACATCGCCAGCAGAAATTTGCCCCTTTTAATCAAAAAGGCATTTTTTTTATTAAAATGAAAATTCTTTCTTGGTTGAAATTTACTTTTTTTCATTTAGGGCTTTTTTCATTTCCTAAATTATACATTCGTTCGAATTTCCATTATTAGAGGGTTTTAAAGTTGGAAAATAACAATTTTCAAGTTACATTATATCTATTTTAATTAATGTGTTTTTATTATCCTTATGGTATGTTTCAACTATTGTTTAGCGTAACTTTGTCTTTTATTCGGGCAAATACAGTGCTCTCTAGTAGAATCAGTACTTAAGCCTTATGGTTAACTATGCGTCACTATGCCACACCCATATTGAACATCAAGAACTGTATGCAAATTTCTTTCATTATTGCATTAAAGCACTTTAAAAGTTTGTAAAATACAGGGAAATTACACAAAAAAGTCTTTAACTTATTTTTTATTAGCTTTTTTAAATTACTAAGTCAAATTTTTTAGTCACAGCAGAATAAGACCCACTAATTTAACAAGTCATCTGTTGATTTATTTATACGCGGCAAACAAACGCCTCTTATATTAAATTTCTTACACATTTACTAATTAATAACTAGTTTTCTTACCTCAAGCCATTAAAAAGTTGTTTAGATTTTTCCAATAAATGACAAAATTCATTTACAATTTTTCGTTCTTGTTCCTCTATTTCATTCATGATCGCCATCCTCCGTGATGCATGTTGGGAAATCTCCTCCAAATGTGATACGGAGCGTTTAGACAAATCAAGCCGATCAGCAGCCAGACTGCTACTACTTTTCTGCATGTACTACAGGCTTTACGCCTTTCACTTCAAAAAGAAAAATGAATAAGTTTAAGGTACAGTGGTAAAATTCTACAACTACAAAACGAAATGGTATCTGTGTTACCACCACAGCATCTAAAAGATCTCTAATGCTCTCATCGACCACATAGACGTCCCTGTTTTCAGTCACAGAGTCCCAGGATCGAGAGTATGCCCCACATGTGTTTGCGGATGCAGTGGTGATCGACCACTATAGAGAAAAGACGGTATACTATAATATATTAGGTGATTATTACAGGGTATGATATATAATTTATAAAAGTAGCTTAAAAATGGACCAATTTTCCATTTTCACACAAGCGTAGAACAATGCTAATGCTGTTCGATTAACTAAATCTCGCGGCAGTTCAGTTGGACCCTAGAAATGTCAACTAAATTATGTCATGTTTGGCGCAGTGCATTTAAAATCCTAGTTAGAGTAGAGCATGGATGTGTGTAGAACGTTTCATCATTTTTTGTGATTAGAGTAAGATATACCATTAGGTATTATGTTTCTAATGATGACAGACCTTCATGCAAGTCGCTGTTTGAGAATAATTAACGTTTCTTATTAACCCTAACTCTTGAGGCAAGATTTTTATAATATTAAAAATCAGATGCGGTCATTCAAATTGTAATCTGTATTCAATAATAGCCCAAGCAAAAAAAAAAAAGTAAATTTTGCATATTAAGCTTTAGTAACATATTTTTTATATACATAAAATAATGTTGCTTATAATTGTAAATTTCAAAAAATATATGTATAAGAAGCATGCCAAAAAATATATTGCTTTCTCCAGTGGCATATGCGGGAGGTTTAGAAACCTCCCTCCCGAATTTCCTGATAATTCATTTAAATCTAGATTTTACTAACTACTTTGATTTGTATCATATGTATTACAGTTTATCGAGAAAATTTTTTCAACATATGTAATACTTGTACAAATCAAGAGTGTTTTATTTTAAAGTTTTATTGGTTGTTTATATTGATCTGTACATTTTAATTTTCAACACTTACACTTTCAAATGTATTATTACTGAAAACATTAATGCAGTGCTTAAATAGCCACCTGATAATAAACTGCTCAACCTAGATGAATTTGCAAAATTCGGACATTTCAGTCAAATCCAAAAAGGTAGACTTTAGCAGTAATAACTTGGAGGGGGTACTTCTGTTGTAATAGCTTCTAGTATTGTATATAATGATTACTTGATATAATGCATTATTTTTACATTAATTTCCTATTTGTTTTCATTAATTCATACATTTAATGTGGTTTTAAGTTCTATGTGAAATTTAAAAAAAAATTGTTTCCTTTTGTATTAAAATTCATTGTAAACTGATGAAAATATTAAATTTAACTGATTATAATGCATCAGATTCATTTGCAATCTGATTATCTCTGATGACATCAGTGTAATATTCAGCAAATACAAAATATTTGGTATGTACATACCATTTCCAAAAGAAGAAAATATTGGTTAAAATATTGCAATTATATAGGAAAGCAATTCTTTGATCAGGTGATATTTCATTGTTCTCAGCTGAGAGATGTCAATGCTCAGGGAAATTGAATGGGAAACATAATGCACAAGTTTGAAAAGTACCATTAGAGTAATGACAAGATTGTGGTGGTATGTAAAAAATCATGCTTGGTCCTTTGTACCATTTCACATCTACTAAAGTTAGTAATTTTTATGCCATATTTTGGAGTACTTTTTCCATTGAATGCTGTGTATATTTTTGTGGAATACGTTTTAGTAAATTATGGATGCAGAAGTTATATTTCATATTAAACTATGTATCATATTTAAAAATGCTAATATTTTCTCATAATATTTTTATTAAGATCTAAAGTATGTTTGTGTGTAGCCTTTTAAAAAAAAGTACAATAATATGGAAAATAGGTCAAAATTTATTTACAAGTAAATGTGTTTTTTTTAAGTGCTGTTAGCATTTATGTAGAAGTGCCTAACAGATCAAATGCTGTTACTCTCAAGTTATAGTTTTATTATTTTTGTTATAATGAGTTAAAATGTGTTAAAAAACAAACCAATTTAACATTTTATTATTTTATCATGTAAAAACCAATAAACATTTTAATACACAATAAGTAATTTTATTTTTTTTTCCTTTGAAGTTTTTTCATTTCTTAATGATGTCAGCTGATGAGGTTATGCCATCTATTGCAATTGATGCAGTTTTCAAGAAGACTTCTGGACTTCCTGAGGAGAAAACTCCTGTTCAAGGATATGATTTTAATGATGGTATAGATTATCATGCACTTTTACTCTCATTTAAAACATCAGGGTTTCAAGCAACTAACTTTGGATTAGCAGTAGAGGAAATTAATAGAATGGTAATTGCTCTCTAAAATTACTAAATAACATAGCTAATAGTTCAAAGTATATGTTAAAAATATTATTGTCATAATTTATTGTACCTATATTTTGTCATAAGAAATTTTCAAATCTTGATGCATTTTTGGTATATTTAATTTGGTATATATATATATGTGTGTGTGGCCTTAATTGGTTTAGTGGTTAGTGAGCTAGTTATTATTCCAGTAGGCACACTTGCTGTGTTGATTTAGCTCTGACTGAAGCAATGGTAAGTTAAATCTTAATTTGGCCTTGGTAGGGTGTGTCCATGTATGAAAAGGCTTGTAAATATTAGAAATAGCTTCTAGGATTCTTCTCTGTTCTAAGTGTTGCAAATTGAATAAAATAAATACTGTTGTGTACACAAAAAGAGTATGCCCTCATAAAATATGGAACACACATTCTGCTTACAAAAAAGGAAACTTTTCTCTTTTAACACTTCCTAAAATCTTAAGAGTAAGAGGCACAAGTTTTGTGTAAACTGTCCCTAGACAACAAGAAGAAGAAGGGTAGCTTATTCTGATCTACAGTAGTGCAGTAATATTCAACAAGAAATAACTGTTTATTATCAGCTAAATAACCAGGAATGTGCAGATGCTTTATAAATATGAATAACTAATCCCCATAATGATAAATATGTAGTAAATATATTAAGTTTTAAAAGAAAATGAAATTAGCTGAAACACATTAACTTTGCAAATATAATAATACTAGATAAATACTTGATCAATATAATAATACTTTAAAAGCATTTAAGTATTATATATATGGTAATATTGTGCTGATTAAATTTACATAGTAGTATTAAGTAAATTTAATCAGCACAATTTTACTTAAATGCCTTTAAAGCTAATGACTAGATAGTCTTACATGTTAACTAATTCCATTGCTTCTCTGTCATTGGCAGCAACAATATAATTGAGTAATATACAGTAATACTGTGTTGGTGAAGTTTACTTTTAAAATATTGGTATGTATATCAAAATTATGGGTAAAATTTAAATTTCTAACATTAAACTTAGTTCAAAAGCATCAGAGTATTTATATCTTTTTCAGAACTTATGCTATAAAACTACAAGATTTCTACATGGCTATATAAATATATTGCTGATAATTTTGCATTAAATAGGAAATAAAAAAAAATGCTCTTTTTTACTAGATTAACTGCCGACTAGAGCCTGTGCCAGCAGAAAAGGAAGATTTATTAGAACCTGATCCATTCATTCAGAGGAAAACAAATTGCACTTTATTTCTTGGTTATACATCAAACATGGCATCAGCAGGTATGCGAGAAACAATTCGATTCTTAGTAGAACATAAAATGGTAAGTATATCTTGTTAGTGTCATAAATATGATAATCATTAACTTTTCATTGTCAAGTTTTTAATATGTTTCATAAGGCCCAACAAAACAGGTTTTCTATATATTGTCATTTTCTCATTACAATTATGTTTTCAACCTTCCACAAATTAGCTGAAAGTAAACCAAGAGGGACTTTTGATTTTGATTTGGATAAGCTGAGCTCATCAGACACCAAAAACACATGCTGTGTAATGATTAGAATGAACCACACTCTTCAAACACATTAAGAGTTGCTTCCTTGCATGCTTTAAACACAAAGATCAGCTGAATGTAGGAAGGAAAGAGCAAACATATCAAGTAAGGGTTAAGTAAGTTAATTAAAGATTTTACAATTATGCATTAAAATATACATTGCAAAAATACATTTTTAAAGAAGTTCAGTAAAAATGTAGAAAGCTAGAATCATATGAAACTTTAGATTTGAAGGTCATTCTGTTATTGACACAAAAACACTAAAATTTTAACTGTGCCATCAAAATCATCAAGAAAAGCACTAGAATTGCAGCAATATGTGAAGGGAGCAATAGTCAACCAGGTTGCATTCAAATAAAGTTGGAATTTGTGATCTAGTAACATAAAGATAGTGACCTATGGCCAAATTACAATTGAAGAGTTAGCTGAAGTTATTGAGTTTCTGTAGGAATGGAAACTAAACACATGACCTTCTGAAAACATGTCAGGTACTCTTCCTATTAATCTATCCAGGACTAGTTCAACTCCTGTTTATGGACAACTGTAAACAATGATTTCACAATTGGCAGATGCTGTTAGTACCATATGTTAACCTGGAGTGGAATGGACTGTATATTGAAAAATATTTTTATTGTCAAAACATGCAGAAACAGTTTGACAGTTCAGTCAGTAGCCACAGAACACTGTTGGGTGTTATTGAATTTCCACTGATAATATGTGTTTGACTATATAAAAATAGCAACTTTCTGTGCACAGTTAGTCTTTCTCATTCTTAGTCAACAAATGGCACCATAAGTATTGCTGATTGTGTAATGAATGCTTATTTTTATCCATTAACTAGAATTAAACTAGGCTTAAAATAACTCAGTTGGAAGAGCTCCTGATATGTTTACAGTATGTAGGTTTGACTTCCACTCCTGCTAAAATTTGATTGTTTCAGCTGACTCTTCAATTGGTACTGTAATCTGCATCAAGTAAATTAAAAGTTTCTCTAGAGTGTGTTGATTGTAGCAAAATGAAGCATTAAGTGAGCTTCATATCACAAGACTGATTACACTTCAATGTGGGCAGTCCCAACATATAAAAGAAACACTATAACATTACCCCTACATTGGGCAATGCTATTTTGCAATAGGGACAGAGGTTGGCTCAGTTGGTAGTATACCAAGCTTGTAATCTGCAGTTCCCAGGTTCGATTCGCAACAGTGCCTACATTCAAATTTTTCTCCACTGATCCCCATTCTGCCCTTGGTGGAAAAAGGGACACCATTGGGCTTGGAAAATCCATTGAATGGTACATTAAGTCAAGGTCTATTGTGTAGGAGAGTCATACCTTATGCATATTAAAGAACACACTGGATTGCCTTGATGGAAGGTTTCCGTGAGTCTCCTAATAGCTATCCAATAGATCCCTCTCAGTAACCTTCTCTGAGTCCTTGGGGTCTTTGTGAACTGGGCATTTAGCCCATTGTGTGCACAAAAGTGCCTCTCAGAGATAAAACAACCCAACCCTATTTTGCAATGAATATTCTTAATCTCACCAACTCTTAATTTTTCGTTAACTAACATAATTTTAGTAGTGAAAGCCAAGAATCAAAAGTTGTGTGCTATACTGCATTAACCCTTCCGGTGTCCAGCCTGAAAAACTGGTTTCATCCAGAGGCCAAGCTATTTTCTCCCTATGCTCAACCAAAAAAAATTAACTTTAGAACTATTTTGCCAAATAACTAATGAAATGAAATATGGCATGTTATAAGCCAAGTTAGTCAGCATTTAATTCTGGGCTTTCTGAAAATAAAATATTTAACAAAAAAGACAAGTTTTATTTTAATAGGACTTTTTTTAGAGTCATATAGAGAAAAAAATGCTTCTGGCAGCACAAAAAATGATTTAAAAAAACTAATAGACAGTAATGATTATAATGCACATGAATAGAAAGACTATTTATTTCTAAATAATGAAAAAATTATTTTTTTGGTTTCAAGTAAATATTTCTCTCATTTTGCAATTTTTTCTTGGTACCATATTTTGAGAAAGTTTCAGGCTTTTATAGTCAATTGTGCTAAGTCAGATAAACAAGTCAACTTTAGAATTAAAAAAAAAAACAATCAATGGAAATAGATCATGTTATATACCAAATTAAACAGAATTTAATTATGAATTTTATGAAATTAAATAATATAAGCAAATTTCCAAGCATATTGATTTTAATAAGCCTTTTTTAATGTGATATGGTGAAAAAAAGAGATCACACTATACAATTAAGGCTTCATTTTGGAAAACCTGAAGAATAAAAATAGTTAAATTATATATTAATTGAAAGGAAATTTCCTCCAGAATAATATAATATTCAACCTGAAATATTATTTTTATTTCTTTTAATGATTCTTTTCAGTATCATATTTTAAACATGGCCAGTGTTAACTGACTTGAACTTCTCACATTCACGGGATTTTCTGAACTGATTATGAAATAGAAAAAACTTCCTTGGCTGTTTTTTTTATTAAACATTATGAATTTTTTCTTTGGGTGTTGAAGTTTGGCGATCTTGGCAAAGTGTAGAAAGTTTTGTGCACTAAAGCAAAAAAAAAAACAACAACATTATATTGTCTGTGTGGCACAGCCATGGTACTGGGGGGAGGGTTTGCCTTTAAAATCGTTCAATATAAACATAAAAACTTGTAATTAAAAAAATATATATTTTTCTACAGTGGTGGGAGTGAAACTTTCACAGTGAGTTTTCACAGTGAAGGGGACACCTTCCCGAAATTGCCCTCCCACATGATGGCTGATTTCCGTAGCAAGGAAGTCTATTTTGCTTCTGTATCCCAGATATTCAATTTTAGAAAATGGTACAAGCTCAAAGTTTTTTTTACTAAAAAAAACAAGAAATAATAAAAGAAAAATTACATACAACCTAATGGAATGTTAAATAAAATATCCACAACAAATTTTAAGCTGACCTCCGATCAAGCATAACTCAAAAAGATCGATAAATCAGCCGACCAAAAGATTACTAAGTAACGGAAATAAAGATACAGAAATGAATTTGCTTCCATATCCAAGACCTCATTTATTTTCAGAAAATGATACTAGATCAAAATTTTACTGTAAAAGTACTAAATAATAAAATAAAAATTTACACATAGCCTAATGCAATGTTAAAATATCCACAGCATCAAGTTTAGGCTAGCCATCTGATGTAGCATGACTGAAAAATCAATACTTATCAATCACCTAAAAGATTGCTAATTTTTGAAAATAAATCTACTGAAATGAAAACTAAAGTTTAAATATAAAAAAGTAAATACTACCTTTACAAAGGGTATCCAATATGTTGGACAAAATCTGTAAACAAATGGGAGCTACTTACAGCACACTTAAATGCATCTGCAACCAGAATTTCTAAGAAGGATGCTTTTACTTCCAGTTTCGATTTTAAGAGTGGGAAAGATGCATAGAATGTTGCGGAAAATGATAAAATTAATTTTGGGAATACTGAAATAGGTTTATGACAGAGAAGGGTGTGAAATGGAAAAAAAATGGCAGTACGTACTTTGTAATTACTTCAAATCTACCGTTTTTAAAAATAGCAGTTTTTTTTGTTAATTTTTAGATTTTCTAAAATTTAAGAAAAAAATTTGTTGATAATAGTTCAAATCAAGTTTGTGAGCTAAATCAGAAGGTTGCTTCAGCAAATCAGCAGTACTCTTTAATGCTTCTAAGAAATGGCAATCAGATGGCTTTATCAAATTATATATATATTGTAGTTTAATAAAATATGCTTCAAATTAAAAACAAAATATTATTTTTCAAGCCTGAATTATATATATTTATAAGATATATATATATATAAATTACAACAACAATTTTTATTTTAAAAAAAATATATTTTTGTTGTTGTTGTTGTAAAAACATATACATACGTCCTTGGCCTCTAATTTCGGATTCTGCGAACGTATACAGACAATGTGGATACTGAAAGGGTTAATCATGTTGATCTCTATGCAGCAGTCTGTTTGGATTCTCAATATCCTTGTTTGTGGCAACCCAGGATGAAGATTATAGTTAGGTTTCGGCGGGGGCTGGACTTCTATAGAATTGTTCAACCCCGATGGTGGATAGTGGTAAGCATGGCATCTCCCAATAAATATAGTGCAGTCTCTGAATTGTGGAGCATTGGGTTTTGTCATAAATTATATTACCTTCATATATAAAACAATAACTATGTGGCATAACTCTCTGCTGTTGTGCTGTCTAGCTGCTTCCTCTATTTTGTCAGCCATGTTATCAAGCCAAAGATTTCAATCAGTATCCTTTATACGAATGGTGTCAAACACGCAGCCCTCGACATTCTCCACTGTGGCCCATGCCAATACTTGGCAAATATTTATCAAATTGTAAAAAAAAATACATAAATTACTATATTTATTAAATCTTACTTGTCAGCGTTTTTTAGTATGGCAAAAGATTAAAAAAAAATACCCCCTCAAGCAGCTGCTTGCCACAGAGGTCTGACAGGAGCATGTCAGTTTATATGCCAGAGTAGATGGACTGAGAAGATGGCAGGACCTCAACAGAAAAACGACACATACATCCATGCCTTACCCAGGGCTCGAACCCAGGTCCCTTAGATCAGTAGCCAAGCACACTAACCCCTCAGCCATGGGATGGCTTGGCAAAAGATACAAATTAATAATTGTTCTCTTTTTTATAGTATCTTTGCAATATCTTTGCAGCCATTTGCGACATCTTTGCGGCCTGCACTAAGGTACAAGTGGGTGGGGCTTCGGGTACAAGTTTAAGTGGCTTGCATTGCTATTTGATTTTGACACCACTGCTTTACACATTTATTAAGCTCTATGTAATGCCTTCTGCTAGGACTAGTAGGGTGTTGATTCAGATTATCCTTGTAATTTTTCGGAAATAAGCTCCATGGCCTTATCATTCAAATGAATTTTTCTCCTCCTTTTTACCCAAAAGAGTACTGTTTCAAGAAAAGTGTGTTTAAAATGGTTCCATTCTTCGGTAGCAAGTACTTCAGTAACTTCATTAGTAAATACACTAAGATTGTTATAAAGATTAAGTAACGTATCATGGCAAGTTTCATTTGCAAGACACTTTGAAGAAAGTAAAATAGTGTTCTAATACAAAAGATCTTTTGAGTAAGCATTACAACATACAATTTATTCAAAAAACAAATGAAAATATTTCTTAAAAATAGTGTTGGTTATTAATCACTTAATTTTGAGCTGTACGTTTCTGCCAGTTTTAATACATATTTTTACTTTGCATTTTCAGATATTTAAATAGAGTAAAGTAACACTTAATTGTGCTTGTAAAGGAGTGTTATTTCAGTTGTTTTCAATTTGTATAAAATGATTTAGCTTATTTATACTTTTTCAGTAAGAGTGTTTTTAATTCACTTCCAGGTAGACTGTATAGTGACTTCTGCAGGAGGTGTAGAAGAAGATATTATTAAATGCTTGGCTCCAACATTAATAGGAGACTTTTCACTTGAAGGTAGTATCCTTAGGTATGTTTCTGAGAACTGTTCAGTCCTAAAATATTAAAAAAGGAAAAAGCATGCTCTGAAAAATTACATATTATTTCAGTGACATATATAAACTCTGTTTTATCAATTGATTAAAATTGCAACACAAAACTCTTTTATGTTAATCATTTATGTATAGTAAACTCTATTGATAATGCATCCACCAACTCCATTTGTTGAACACAGCTGGAAGCCAATAAATCACTTTTGACAAAATCAGTCTGTTCATCATAAAGCAAGGACTGGGAGAATGGAAGTATGTTCTGAAATGTATACTTCCATTCATTAGTTACTTCAGGATGAGGTTTTAAAGCTGTTTATTTTATTTCCTTAAAACACCTTAAAATAAATCTGGCCACCACAGTGATTTCAGTTTCAGAAAACCTACACTGTTGGAATGTTTTAGCTGAAGAAATTAAGAACAGCAATTATTAGCATAAGATCTGCTATAAATATTGATACTATATCATTGGAATTTACTAGCATCAGACTTGAGTAACAATCTGTGAGGACATACCATTAACATTATCATGGACTCTCTGTTACAACCAACTTATTGAGATAATTTGATATCTTCTGCCTCTTGAAAAGTAATGACTCTACTTGGGCAAAATGGACATATTACCTGACCATTTATCTTTCATGATTATTAACAATTCTACACTTTCCCTTAGATATCTATCTGCATTTGCCACTAGAACAAATGAAAGTTTGTTATGTCATTCATTTGTATTATCTACATTAATTCACTTTAATGCATTACATTGTTGGCCAGCATAAATTTGGTTGGAATTGTGAACTACATGTAACAAGTGATAGATCATGGTATTTTAAGCTCTTGTGGTTTTTATTGTATAATTAAATTTTGAACTTTAGAGTTTTTTACTCCAGATATTCTTAGTTATGTGATGAGTTCATTCTGCTGTTAATTTTTGAACTGTAATGTTTAAGGTTTTAAAATACTTATATTTGTTTAATAAGTTGTGTAAGAATATAAATAAATGGTAGATTTAAGTAAATTGTGTATTTTATGCATATCATGGCTCTTGTTAATCTTAAATATTTTTTTTTTACAATTGTAGCTTCAAGATTACTTTCAACCTAATTTCATGTTTCATTCATATTAGGGATAATGGCTTAAACAGGATAGGAAATCTGTTAGTCCCAAATGACAATTACTGTTTGTTTGAAGATTGGATTTTACCTATTTTAGATGAAATGCTTGAAGATCAAAAGTCTAAGGTAAAATTTTTATATGGTAAATAATTACAAAAAAGAAAATAAAAATGCTTACTCTTTTGCTATGTTATTACCATGTTGAAGTTCAATCATTGAATAGAATTAAAACTAAATGTTCTGGATAAACTAAGTTGCTTTGAAATATAGTAAGTTAGAAAATTGTGTTAAATCTTTATCCTAAAATATTTAAAGCTATTTTTGTACCTTTACAATTAAAGCTACAAACTTAGCTGATTTATAATCAAGCTAAGCTTGTAGTTTAGGAAAATCACCTTGAATTTTTCATCATCCACTGTTTTTGAGTAAATAGAACTAATGACATGTAACTTAAATGTAAATCTTTCCTAAAAATATTACATTATCTTAGTTTTTAGCAAAATGCTCATGAAATATAATTGGTATCAAAAATCTTGTAAGTTGCTTCTTGGCATGAAATTGTGATGTAATGCTCCAAAGATTATTAACTTTTCAAGTTGGACCTTTTGTCTGATCCAAGGTTATTCAAAATTCTGGATAGGTTTGTCGGGCACCAGGCAATATTAACTTGCCAAATAAAGTTGAAATAGGGTTCGTTAGGTATTTCTCTAGCATTACTTATTGAGTAAGAATTCAAAAAGGATTGTCAAGTTCAATTAAAGTTTAAATCTAATTAAAAAATCAATTTATGTTGCTCAAGAGAAAAATAGCAGAAATTCAAAAATTTCTAAAACAAACAAAGTTTATTTCCAAAAAATTCAAAAGACTCACCAAATTCAATACAAAAGTTGAGTACTAACAACTCGCATCTGTTTACATCTCAACTTCCACTAACAGCACTCTCTCCACTAACTGTCAATTCTGACTACTTCTACATCTCTACTATTTCTGACTTTGTGACCTAATGTCACTTAGTTACAACATCCTGCATAGAAATCCAGCATGTGTCTGTTGCACGCCAGGAAAACATTTGAATAATCTGACAATTGTGCTAGCTATTGTAACGCTACAAAGAAATGAAATACTTTTAAAGTTTGGACCCTTTGTCTGATCCAATTATTTTCATGCTCCAGATAGCTGAGTCAGGTGCCAGACAATAATTAACAAATTGCCAAAAAGTAAAGTTTAATTAGGATTCGAAATACCAGCGAGCGTTAATGAGTAAGAATTCAAAAATATTAAATGATTGTCAAAATTTTGTATTAATGCTAATCAAAACAAACAAACATTGCTCAAGAGAAAAAAAGTAGTAAAGATTCAAAAGGTTTAAATAACAAACAATTTATTTCCAAAAAGCACTCACCAAAACTTCAATAAAGAAGATACTACATCATTTCTTACTACAAACATCTTCAACAAACTCCAAACTAAAACTGATCTCTAAACTGTGCTGTGCTCTACTACTCTCTCTATTCTACTATCTTCTGTGCTGTGTCTAACATGTACCAGGTTATAACAAAAGGCTACAGAACCCGCACGTGTCATGTTACACGCCGGGAAAGACATTTGCATAAATTGACGATTGGCGCAAGAGTGGGCGTGTCCTTGTGCGCACGCTTTAGCGGGTGACAATCGAAAGTTCGGAGTTGCGCATGCGCAACTCCGAACTCTTGGGAACGAGCGCTGTGATGCCAAAAAAGAAATAAAAATCCCCAAAATGATAATTATAACGTAAATTAAGCAAAACTGGTTAAGGTAAAGTAAAAGTGAATGAGGGGGCATCACACTATGATGCAAGAGGGGTCTCATGTCCTACACTCACACATTAGTGGCTGACAATCAAAAGGTCAGAGTTGTGCATGCGAAACTCCTATGGCTCGGAAACGAGAATTGCAATCAGTCCAAAAAAATGAAATATTTATAATCCTCAAAATGATAAATATAATGTAAATAAAATAAAACTGGTTAAGGAAAAGTAAAAATGAATGGGTGAACCATCACAGTGATATGAAAATAGTGCTATTTTATATGTGAATAGGATAGCCAAGTGAAAAACAGATATGTAGGAGCCAAAACGTTTGATCTGTTTCCATGGCTATGCAACAGGTAAATTTATTTCTGATCTTAATGGTTCAAAAGTATAATGCAAGAGAAATGTTTCAGCCACGTTATAATGCTTTCAGGAATGCAATGGAATATTTTGATGATTGCTTAAAATACTCTGAGCCGAGTGTGCAAAATTGTTGATCTGCTCAATGCAACTTCAAATCGGATAAGTTTTGTTAAAACTGATTGGTTTCCCCCCCCCAATCCTTTGGTCAACACTACCACTTTTTCCCGAAGGTAGATTGTACCATCCATCATAGAAGTTAATCCCATTTTATTAATTATATTAGAAATTTTTTTGAATTTAAACGAAAGATTTTTTTTTTTTTACAAATCTCAGTAATATATTCACAAGAAATTTGCTGAACATATTATAAAATGAAGTTGCATAGAGTACTGATTAAAGTAAAAAGTCATGGATTTATTTTAATAGTTTATTCAAATATATTTGTGCTTAAATCCCACTTGTTTGAATTTAAGCAATGATTGCCACACAAAAAATTGCCACACAAAAAATTGCCACACAAAAAATTGCAGTGATGACTCTGTTTTGTCAGGTACTAAAGGTTATTACTTTATTAATCAGGAATCATCATATTTAATTGGATTAAATTTTACTGGTATTGTAGATGGTTTTATAGGCTACCATAGTTATTCTAGAGCTATATTAAGCCTAGCTTCTGCTTATTGAGATTGACCTAGAACAGAGGTTTCCAAACTTATTTATCCTACTGCCCCCTTTTCAGAAAAAAAATTACTCAGCGCCTCCCTGAAAATCTACCTTCTTTAAGCGAACAAACAGAAAGATGCAGTGACAAATTTGTGTTCTTTTATGTATCTATATTTCTCCCTACGATATAGTAAAGAAAGATGTTGTTGTAAATAGGACACCTTGAAGCTTGAAATTATAAAATTATTTATTAAAATCAACCATAGTAACATTCGCATTACACACAGAAAATTAAGATAACGAAGGATAATTTTATGTGTTTATTTGGAAAATAAAGTAATCACTATGACTTTAACTCTATTTTACACAACAGATGAAACGTACAAACGTTTTTTCAAAATTTTCTTATCTTCCCTTCTTTCTTTATGCCTCCACCACCCCCCAATTGCACCCGAGGCTACTAACGACCCCCTGGATTGTTCCAACGCCCCCCGGGGGCGGTATCGCCCACTTTGGGAAACATTGACCTAGAACAATATATGTATATCAGATGACACTTTAATGCTTTTTGATTTTAAAGCAGAAGGACAGAATTTCTCTCAAGACATAAGATTACTAGTTTTGAAAGATAATGATTTATGCATGTGTGTAACAAAATAAGTAATTGGGGTGGTTTACCATTGAAGACATTGTTTCACACACAATAGCCTAAATATCAGGTCACAAAGATTCCAAGGGTTCAGAGAAGATTGGGAGAAGGGGACCCACTGGATAGCTGTTAGGAGATGGATGGCAGCATCCCATCAAGGACATCCAGAGTGTTCTTTAGCATACACAAGATATGACTCTTCTGTACATGGGATCACAGCTTAATGTCCCATCTGACAGATATCAGTCTTTACAAACCTATCAATGTTCCCTTTCTCACCTAGAGCAGGGTGGGGATTTAGCAGTGAAAAATCTCAACACTGGCACAGTTGGGACTCAAACCTAGAAACTGCAAATTATGTGCTTGATGTACTACTGACTTAGCTGCACCCCATCCCTAAATCATTGCATTTCAAATAACTTTTAAAAAATATAAATGTATAAAGCATTATGACTTGTAGACTAATTCTGAACAATATTTTGAAGAAAAAAAAAAGCTGATGGTTTAAATTTCATTTTCAAGAGAAAAAAAGTACCAGAATGTGTCTTACTTTGTTATTCAATAATAAATAAATAATAATACCCCCTCAAGCAGCTGCTTGCCATGGAGGTGTGACAGGAGCCTGTCAGTTTATATGCCATAGATCTGTGAGGATGGCAGGACCTCAGCAGAAAAACAACCCAAACATCCATGCCTTACCCGGGGCTTGAACCCAGGTCCCTTAGGTTAGAAAATGTCACTGGCATATTTTTTTTTTCTTTTTTGTTAAGATTAAAATTTCTATTAGTCTTCTGTGTAAGTAATGAATTTTTTTCTGTAAATTCAGGGTGAAATATGGTCTCCCTCAAAAATGATAACACGACTAGGAGAAAAAATTGATAATAAAGAATCAATCTGTTACTGGGCAGCAAAGGTAAATATAAAATTGTTTACTTCTTTAAAAAATAGATGGTTTTGACCATTATCTTTTAGTATTAATATGCATATATTAAATCATAAAACTACTAAAGGCTATAGAGTTTTAAATTAGCTTTGCAACTTCTTCCTCCAAACACATCTGTCCTGAGACTGACAGAACAATTGCATTTGGAGATAGAAGTTTTAAATTCCCTAACATTAATGTTTTTTAACTGACCACCTTATACTGGGTCTGATTTTCTTACGGAGGCTTTAAAAAAAATCTGTTCATTTGCTGATCTATAGTTCTTAAACCTGTACTGTTCAGGCCAATTGTTAATTTTTTTATTATATAAAAACAGTCAGTCAGTATATGCTTTATAATTAAAATGCATTTTCAAAATAAAGAATTATAAAAGCAATAATGTTCTTTGTAATTAATTGCAATACTTACGGGTACTTCAATGTTCTTGCTGTGACATTGATTGTGGGCTTTTTTTCTGGTGATTTTTAACTTGCAGAGATGTACCTTTGAATGCAGTAGCAGGTACTAGTACCACTCTTTATTCTGTAGATTTACTTAATGATAACAGTTAATGAGTACATAGTGCAGACATTGTAACAGCATAAATATGGCAATCAGTTAAAAGAAACATCAATGCTTTGGTAATTTATTATTTGGTAAATTCATTTTAATTGCTTAAAGTGTCAAGTTTCTGAAACTGGTCTCACTCTGGTGGCCAAAGTTAATTTTGAAATGTTTTTCAGAAAATAAAATACCTAATTTTCAAATCTCATCTTGAAGTAATTAATGAATGGAAATACTCATGTTATATACCAAAAGAAAGAGCATTTAATTGTGATTAATAAGATGACAAAATTTCAAAAAAAAGTAAAATGCAAGTTAAAATTTTGAAAGATTTATTACAATATTGCAAAATTTTATTATATTTTCTTCTATTTCCACTTCAGCAAAATTTAAAAAAAACAAATATTTTTTTCTTGTTTTTCCAAATTATTTCAATATGAATATTCATAATATTTTTTATTAATGCTTAAATTTTTCATCTAGTTAGTTTTTTCTAAATGTTTTAGGCATTTATGCAAATAATGCATGCTTAGATTTTTAGCAATCAGCAAACTCTTTGCCTAAGGAGAATAGTGTCATAAAATATTTGTCTTGGTTTAAAACAAGATAATTTAAATAAAAACTGAAAAATATATCTAAAATAACTGAAAATGAAGAACTGAAAAAATTGAATAAATAGGTTTTAAAGTTTAATTGAAGCACTGAAATTGAGAATGAAATGTTTTAGTATAAAGCTGTATAGCTATGGAAAAGTTTATTTTTAAAATTGCAACAAAAATTTTAGTTTAAAATCACAATTTCCTAATATTAACTTGTACATTTGGTTAAAACTTCATTAAAATTAATGCTAAAATAAGCTTCACCTTTTAAAAATCATGCTTTTAGGCTAATTGCCTAATACTATGATTCTTCTGATATCTGCCATTAGAGATAACTAGCAGTTTCATTTTCAATCGTTTCAAATTAATTATTCTTTATAATGGCAGTGTGCATTTGAAAAGCAGTAAAAAATAATTCCAGGAGCACCAGAGTAAGAAAAACAATGAAAATATGCTAAAATATTGACTGAAAATGTTGTGTATAGTCCCTGGATGATGCAATTTCTGGTAGTAATAAAATCAATATCTTACGTTAAAAGTTGAGGAAGCATTACAACTCTACTAGAGCAATAAGTAGTTCAGCATGCCAGAAATTGAAAATAGATTACTATGGTAAGACTTAAAAAGGCATAAATTAAATCATCACTACTTGATGCTATTTATGATGATTCAATGTGTGCATACGCTCACAGGCTCAAATAGACTTTTTTTTTTAGCTTTATCATAATTTTTTCAAGCAGAATCAACAAGAAAATATATATATCATAGACTAAAATGCTATTTTTCAAATTTGATTAGAAACAGTTTTAAAAAATGCCAAGTTCTGTTCGAAAAAAAAAAATTATGATCTTGCAATATGGAATGGTATACCACCCCTGGGCCACTAGAAATGGAAAAGTGAAAATGTTATACTCAGATGTGGACACACAAAGAGGTAATAGTAAAGTGAACACTGAGCTTCCCAGCTGCTGTTCATAATACTGCCCACAATATCACTGACTTTTCCATTGTATTGTTTAATTGATTTCATGAACTGGTTAAAAAAAAAATCAGCAGGTAAATTTTTATTTTCAACTTTGATTTGTAAACTTTCAGATTCAATTAAGAATATTATTAAGAAGGATGGTTTGACTTAGAGAAGAAATAGCACCATATTACTACATTACTTTAACTACCAGCCACAGATTTTGCAATATGCAAATTTTTGTACTAATTTGCAGCACTTTAAAAGTTAAAATATATTATGCCTAATTTATATTCGACTATTTGCTTCTTGTTTAATATCAGTAATCAATTAATTTTACTTGCTTTTATGGGTATTTTCACATTGTTTTTCATTTTCCTTTTATTATAAAAACTAGAATCAAATTCCCATCTTTAGTCCTGCTTTGACTGATGGATCTCTTGGAGATATGATATACTTCCACTCATATCGAAGTCCTGGATTAATTGTGGATATTGCACAAGGTAAATAATTATCTGAACTAAATCTACTATATATTTGAGGGAATTTGTCTGTCTGATCATGAACTTCTCCTTAGTGGTAAGATTTAGGACCACCAAATTTGATATACAGCTTCTTGTCATTATAATTTAGGAGTCTCAGTGGTAGCACCAGGCTCATAACCTGCACTTCACAGGTTCAAGTCTCACCTGGTCTAGCATTGAGATTTATTTCTGCAAAAAACCTCATTCTGCCCTCAGTCAGTAGGAGACACCATTGGGCTTGAAAAGACCCATGTCTATCAGACGGGACATAAAGCCGTGGCCCCACGGCTTTATGCTTTATGTCCCATCTGATAGACAGGGGTCTTTCCAAATATCAGGGCACACCAAAGACGGGACGTAAAGCTGTGGCCTCATGGCTTTATGTCCCTTCTCTGGTGTGCAGGAGAGCCATACCTTGTGCATGCTAAAGAACACACTGGATGGCCTTGACAAGAGGTTATCTTCCTTCTCCTAACTGATGTCCAGTGGGTCTCATTTCCCTAACCTGCTCTGAGTTCTTGAGGTCCTTGTGACCCAATCATTTAGCCCCTGTGTGCAAAAAAGTACTACTCAGACATAAAATAACACAACCCATTATAATTTACAGCTGTCTAAAGGTTTTGATCCTCATAATTTCTTTCCTCTGAAAGAAGTACCTGCTATATTTTTGAAAAGCATGTCAGAAGTGCATCTCTGAAACATAACCACAGTTTTAAAGTTCATTATGGTAAGATGCACTTCTGATGTGCTTTTCAAAGATATACTAATATGCTTTTTGAAGTTAAAACATATATTTCTTTTAACTAGCATATGGTTCTTTAGTACGTGCATAATTTTCAGTCCAATAGAAATGTTCATGAGTACTACCCCAGTTCCATATTTGCAATGAACTTTATTTTAGTTATCTCAGGTATAAATTATTTTGTAATCAACTGTTGACATCATGAGCATGGAATCTGGATTTAATCTACACCTCATCTAGGACTTTATCTCTTCTACAAAAGACAAGTGATTTTTTTCCAAGTAAGTTTTGTCCTGTTTGATTTACACCTCATCTAGGACTTTATCTCTTCTACAAAAGACAAGTGATTTTTTTCCAAGTAAGTTTTGTCCAATTAGTGATTTACCTGGAAGTACTTAGTCCATATGATAGTAAATTCCACAAAGGATAAATGTTATCTGGTTTCAGCAGCTTGTTCTTCAGTTAATGAACTGTCATATCTTTCAGATATTCATCTACATGTGGTATGTTTTAATTGTGAAACTCTATGCTAGATTAATACTTTTAATTATAAGATTTAATACATATATGTGTTTATAGATCTGTTTTAATTTTTATATTGTATTTTTTTTTAATTTTGTATCATTTGCTAATAATAATGTTTTTATTTTTACACAATTTTTTTATATAGTACATTAAAATATAAGAAAGATTGCTAATACTAACCACCTAGTGGCATTGCAAGGTAACACTGGGCCCTGGTGACAAACTTCATTTTTATGTCGAGAGTGCCTGATATAAATTTTTTATGTTGTGAAAAGCATATGACATGGCTTGAATGTTTGCATTCTACATGACCTGTGACTCAAGAAGTCATTTGTCAGTCTTCACCTCCCACTTTTTCTTATTCTTTTTAGTCCATATCAACGTCACTCTTTCACACCCTTCTGTGTTCCTCAAGGTTGTGTCATTAATGTCACACTATCAAGATTAAATCTGTCACTAGACTACTTCCTCTGAATAGGTAATTGCCTCTGTTTTGATGATATTAGAATTTTTTGTTCTTCCAGCATGTAGGTAACTAAATGACAACTGCCAATAGCACTGAAAAATCTGTTTAGGCAATATGAAGGGGTTTTGTTTCTCTCCACAGAAGACTGTTTGCATGCACTTTTGTTGCAAGTGGAATTTTCATCTGGACTCCAAACTGCTGCTGCTGCTGCACATCATTCCTATTGTAGAAGATTTAAAGATGATAATACTGGACCCCCTCCACCATCAAACCCTTTATGTCTGCGCTGTGGTCTTCCACACCTCACCAGTCCAGAGTTTTTATGTTGTGGCCAACAAACCCCCTTTAGCTTTTCACCATCAACAGTTGTCTCTACAAGATGCTTTAACTGTGGTTCCTTCCTGGCCATTCCTCTGTCTCTCCAGGTTTTTTCAACCAGAGTGGGAAATGCTTTATTCTAATCACCCAACTACCATTTATTCTTTCAATTTGTATGTCCAAGTCTAGCTATATGGCATTAACATCAGTCTCAAAGTGTGCCAATCAACAACTGAGCCACTTTTATTACTCATGGTTTCCCCTTCCTCCAATTTTTCTCTCTGCACAGATGGGAATTGCATGTACCAGCAATTCTTTGACAGTTATCATATTGCACACCCATACTTCAAAGTCTGGGGGGAATTCAATGGGATCAGCCATGGTTTGCATGACCAGGGCCAGATTTACCATAAGTCATGTGCTTAGGGTGTGAACATTCAAGTGTTACATTTGTTTTATTCAAGTAAAAAAAATATAAATTATTAATTCATTCATTCGCAGAACTAAAAAATGAAGACAAATATATAAAAATTAGTAGCTTGATTTATACATTACTATATATTGAATATTATGAATTATATGCTATATATAATACATTTATTTTTATGTATTTGATAATAACATTCCATTATTTACAATTTTTACTCATATTTTAATTACATTAGTTCCTCTCTTTGTGATTGCAAAAGTAAATGCAAAACTTAATGCTTTTTATAGAAAACCAAAAAAGATTGCATGTAAGAAGCTTCTGCAACTTTGTGTGCCTTGGTGGTGGTGGTGGTGGGGGGGGGTGATATATAAATCTGGCCTTGACTGTGAAATCATCAAAGCAGACTAAATCCCACATAAGTATACCACCTTCACTATCAGTTTAGCCTTGGATCACATAGAAGCTATGCATCATTGTTGGTGTGAGCTGTACACTGACTTGCTGAGCTGTGTGCAAGCTCTGATCTCAGTGAGACCATGGCCTCATCTTGTTCTCTTCAAGATTCACTAGCAGCTAATCATCTGGACACCACTTTAACCATCAATTTCTGTTGGGTGCCTAAATATGCCAGCACTAGAGGCAGTGGCTTCCCAGATTCTGCTACCAGGTCAATCACACCCTGTCTGGCACCACACTGCTGATTTTAAACATGGATTTCAGGCATTGTTTTCCTACCATGCTCTGGGCAAAGTAACAGTGATCTTAGTCAAAATAAATTAACAACAAACTATTCTAGATCAAACTCATTGTTGAGCTGTAGTAGTCTTCTTTCCTCATGAATGACAAGAAGAAAGTTTACTTGTTCAGCTCTACAAGATCACGGATTTATAGCATATTCTTCTTTGGGTGGATGACCTACTTATGTGCAATTTTGTAACACCATTTTAATATGTTCACTGTGACTTGACATACTTGTCATACATGAGGTGATGTATGACATATATGTGCATCATCAAGTATTGGCAATCCTTCTATCTGAACCAGGTTCCCTGATTGCACCAAATTGAGTTAAAGTTATGAGTGTGTGTGTGTGTGGCTGTTCTTTGTCCTAGTTATCTTTCAAGTATGGGCATCAAGGTGGCAGCAAATGTGTTAAACATATTTTAAAAATTTTTAATTGAATTCCCTTGTTTTACTCATTTAAGATCACATTATTTTAGTTGTCATTATTCCACATTCAAGTCTCTTACACTTGAGCATTTTTTATCTAATCATTTGGCTTTACCATGTAATTTTTTTATTTTTACATTTTGTTCTCTGTTTTAAATGATTGAATGTTTCTATTCCTCTAATTTAGTATTATTAATTTTAACCTAGGTTATTTACACCTTTGTTATAATTGTGTTATAATTCTTATTTGTATTTTAAATTTTGTTGGAGATTCTGATACTTTTAACCTTTTTTCTCTTATCCTGTTTGGTGAATTATAGTTATTCATGCACCATAACCCCAAACATATAATCAACCAACCTTCTAATTCTATACTTAAGTCTATTTGAATGAGCTGTGAGAATTTAAGCTCAGTGTCTCTTAGTAAGTGACTATCACTGATTTCTTCAGAAATATGAACAATACTTTGAAAACTGATATCTTTCTTTAAACTTCTAAAATCAAAGTACAATATTTTTTAAACTGAAAATTCAGTTAGTTCAGATCCTTGGTTCTGACAATGTATGCTTAAAATCAATATTTCTTTCATAAATGCAATTATTCATTATTAAACACTTAAAAAAGCAGAAATATAAGCATATATGAATAAAGCAACTGCAAAATATGTATAGAAGAAATATATGAACTTTCAGTTAATTTTATTATAAAATATATAGTATATGCAAAATATATTTTCAGATATTAGACGAATAAATTCTATAGCTGTGAAAGCATTGAATTCTGGAATGATAATTATTGGAGGTGGTGTAATTAAGCACCACATCTGCAATAGTAATCTTATGGTGAGGACATAGTTTTTATTTATTGAGACATAAGTGTTTAATATTTATCCATGTTGATTAAATTTATTATACATTTGAACTCCTTTAGTCTGCCAGTCTTGGGATATCAGCCATGCTGGACTATGAAAAGTATATTAGCATTATGAAATTAAAAATATTATGCAAAGTACTGAATTGTTTCATTACACATGAATACAGTAAAACATGTTATGTTTAATATGCATTTGTGAGTAAAATTGTATTTAATGCCATTGCTGACTGACATGAAATCAAATGTGTAAAACTCTGAACCGTAAACATAGATGATAATCACAGCGTTACCTGCTGCTCTTTTGATGTTGAAAAATCTATAAATATTTTGTGGAAAAAATTTTCGACGACATACAGGATGAGACTATTATTTATTTCCATCTTACTCTGTGCAATATAAAGGTAACAGTTACCACCTGAGATCTTAGATGCGCCAATGGTTGACCCGAAAATCTCTGTGATAGAATTTAGTCTTAAAATTAGTGGAAAAAAGACAGAGTTCATTAGTTCAGTAGTACATTAGTTCAACTGGAAGAATACTCTAGCATGTTTCTGGAGAGATGCAGGTTCATATACTGTTTGTCGGAGAAAAATTTTTCCACAAAATATTTAATGACTACTCTGAACTGTTTTATTATACTTACATATAGTTAAAGTAGTCAGATATGTTGAGGTAAATAAACCTTCAGATACGTTAAGGTAAATAAACCTTCTTGTGGCTTATTTTTATTATTGTATTTTAATTATTCTTATTTGACAAGCAGTTGCTTGATGGGGTATTTATTATTTACTTTATTTGAAAAATATACTGAATTGCAGGAATTTTTCAAAAGCAGCCATTTTTGATAATTTTTTGCAAACCACAGGAGTTTGTGTATCATGGAATGCTGGACTTAAAGAAATTCAAGTATATAAAAATAATTTCAGATTAAAAGATGCTAAATGGATATATTTTATATATGTAATAGCAAAAAATAGTGTTAATTATTGCTTATTTTTTGGTTTTTTTCCTTTTTTTTAGAAATTTATTAAAATAACATGCCTCATTCTGTCATATTTAAAACATAATAATTTAAGGGATTGTGTAGATTACAACACAATACATTGGATTTTATCATTGACAGATATCAAAATGTGATTGAAATGAATTTAACAAAGTTGGGGCCTATACAGGATTTTTGGAAATGCTGGATTATGGAACTTGAACTATATAAGATATGCAATGACCAAAATAACTGAAACATTCCCTAAATATGTATATAATAGTAGGGCTTATAGCTTACCCAGAAACTACCTTATGAAATATAGCTATTGAAGTTCTGGAAGAGGAGGGTGTTGTAAACACACACCCTTGGGCATGCCACTGATTGGCTGCTAGGTATCCTACTGTTATCATGCACAAATTGTAGGGATGTAATTTTCAAGGATAGGACCCAATGTTATATAATTTCTGTTCCAATGTATCTGTTGATTCCTGTTTTGAAAGTAAACATGCCAAGGGTTGCACATTCAGATACAACATTCAAGAACAATATAATCTGAGATAGAGATCCAGTGATTGTGGAGACCAGAACATACACTGCAACTTACATCTTCATTAAAACCTGTCCAGCATAATGAATAGTGCTATTGTCATCCTGATCATATAGAGAAAGTGTCATATGGCAGAGTACACATTGTTTCCAAGATATGGAAGATATATTTAGCACTTTAATCCAAGCCATTCCAAGTGAACAATGGAATAACCGGACAACCCTTGATAATTCATTGGTCAGAAGGTCAGGGGTTCAAATCCCACCTGATTAAAGAAAATTTGTCCTCTATATTCAGTATGATCTTAGTAAATAATGTTGAAAAATAGTGGCTTAAATATTTGGTGAACCCAGTGAATATTGTTGATATATATTGAATGAACTATTTTAAATTTAAGAAATTTAGTTTCTTACCTATTAGTTTGTAGAATATGTTACTTAGAGTCTGCTTAATTCATATAGATAATCTTATTTTTATATTGAAATTTTAAAATAAACTGTTTTTACTCAATATTTTTATGTTTTTTTTTTTCTAAAGTATTTGTGATTTTCTTTTTTCATTACAGTGGGTACTTTTTTCTTGTATATATTACATAATTCCTGGTTACCTTACTTTTTGTTAAATTTATGTACTATTGTAAAATTTTAGTAGTCCATTAGTCAATAATCATTGACTTTTGGGCAGAGGGGGCATAGTTAAGAAGTTTTTCTCCAGGTGTAAAAATACCTAGTTCCAACACTATTCAGATTTATTGCACTTAATGCATCCAGAAAGGAATATGATGGTTTACTCTATAAGAACATCAAAGCATGCATAAAAGATGCACTTAGTTACAATAATATCACTGCTCCTATTTTTTTGCCCTATCAGCTTGTCAACAACTTCCTTTTTGCTCAACCACAAAATTCCCAGCCCTGCCGTTGTTACTAGGGGACACTGATGAGCTTCGAAAGGCTGTTGTTTGTCAGATGGGATGTTAGTTGTGGCTCCATGTACGGGATAGGCTACCCTGCGCGTGTTAAAGAACATGCTGGATGGTCTTGATGGGAGGTTACCATCTGTCTCCCAACAGCTGTCCAGTGGGTCACCTCCCCCCACCTTATCTGAGCCCTTGTGGTCCTTTTGACCTGGCCATTGTGTGCAAAAAAGTGCCACTCTGAGGTAAAACAACCCAACCCTTTTTGTTCATTATTATGGATAGAAGTTACTCATACTCATGTTTAAAGTTACTGGTTTAGTAAAAATTTTGAAACTGTCCAGAGCTGGTCTGTAAACAGTAACTAACCATTATTTTCATTTTTTTTTTATTCTTTGTGTGATTATTAATATAGTTTTTTCTGTGAAATAGTGTATTAAAATGCATCAATCTATAAAATTTCTTGTTATAAACATATTGCAAACGGTAAACCACTGAAATGCAATTAAAAGACAAGAAAAATACATGTTAATTTAAACTAGAAAATAAAGTTTGTAATCTGACTTAGAGGGTTTAAGTTATTTTATGATAATTTTATGCCTTTTATAGTCTTAACAAATTTATTCTTTCATAGTTGTTATGTATTGTATCATCAATATAAAATAACCTAATTGTTTTAACCCTTCTTTCTCATTCTGTGAAACACAAAATATGAGAAATATATTAGAGTAAAAACAAAGATAAATTTCATATGCTAATGCCACACTTATGCCTTCTTCTAGATATCTTTTTCTTCCTATGCATAATTTATCAACTTCAGTACATCACTTTTTTTAACCTCATGTAACTGAGTGGTTAGTGCGCTTGGCTACTGATTTAAAGGACCTGGGTTCGAGCCCCAGGATGGATGTTTGTGTTGTTTTTCTGCTGAAGTCCCACCATCCTCAAAAACCTTCTACTATGGCTTATGAACTGACAGGCTCCTTTCAAACTTCTGTGGCAAGCAGCTGCTTGAGGGGGGGGGGGGAAGTAAATTATTAATTTACATAGTACTTCAAGTAATAAGCATTACGTTTTTTCTCTTATAGAGGAATGGTGCAGATTATGCTGTATACATCAATACTGCTAATGAGTTTGATGGCAGTGATTCTGGAGCAAGACCAGATGAAGCAGTATCCTGGGGGAAAATTAAAAAAACAGCCACTCCAGTAAAGGTATATAAGTTTTACTATTTCAAGTAGCATAAATTAATAATAAAATAAATTTTATAATTTCAAGTAGCACTTCTTTAAGCAGCATATTGTGCAGAGAGAGACTCCGTTGGTTTGGCCATGTTGCCCGTATGAATATTTATAGATTGGCGAATAGGGTTATGAACAGTGTGCCTAAAGGCCTCAGAAAGAGGGGGTGACCTAGGATGCGGTGGGCAGACAATGTCAAACAGGACCTTGTTAGAATTGGTGTGCAGTGGCCAGATGCAGTAGATGTAGCTCAGGACAGACTTGTTTGGAGAACTAAATTGCACGGTCTGGTTGGACCTCTGTAGCCCATGGCTGCTTGAGGATGATGATGAAAGTATTTGCACCCCCTTGTAAAAACTTTAAAAACTGTGAGCAGTTTGTTAAAATGTAAATAAAACTTTTTTTTTTCAATTTCTGTTGGCAAAAATTGAATGAGTGTGGAATCCTAGGAATACATTTAAATTTACTAGTGTGTATATTAATGACTTTGTATTGATTTGAAAACACACCAAAAATGTAAAACTAAGATAACTAGAATTTTTATTCTTCCATATACATTTTCTTTTCATACCTAAGTATTTGATAGGGTTTCAATTTGCTTCGAGTATGCTTTCATTGTACATTCTCCAAACTAAAGAGTTTTAGTAAATGTTTTTACATACTAAATATTTTTGCATGTTAAATGTGAAGAAAATGCATCTTTGCCTGACATCAGGGCCAGATCACCAGATCAGATCTTGGGGCATGTGGAGGACAAGGGAGCCATGCTCTCCCCCCCCCCCCACTTCTCCATTGAGAATGCTAGTAACCAGAATGGAGGCAAAAACTGTTAAAATATATATTACATCATTTTTGAACAAAGTTTTTAAAGACTACTAAAATAGAAAATTTTTATACCAGAATGCATTTTCTGTTTACTGACCGTATTTTTCTCTGATAATAAACGTAATTTCTTAAATAATAATATATATCACAGTTACTAAAAACGTAGACTGTATGTAAAAGTGCGACACACAGCCCCAGAATTATTCGTGAATCACATATGTATATGATATGAGTCCCAATGAATGAGAAGGGAGTCATGTACATGTATGAGAGCCAGCCTGCAGAATGCAGAAACATACATTTGTTAAAATTCATATGGCAATAGGTCCAAAGTACAACTAAAAACATGAGTATATCACCAACTTGCAACAGTAGTTCCCTGAAATCATACATGTATGGTACCTATCCTGAAAGTGCTAACAACTGTTTTCCTAAAGAACATGCTTTATTCATCTGCAGTTCTTTGATAGATGGCAGCACCTATACAAAAATGGTTCTGCAGATAAGCATCATTATCTGTGTGGAAGACAATAAAATTGTCATTGTAAAGGATTTCGAAATCACTAAAGATTTTAATTTTTGTTATTCTATTTGCTACTTGTTATATATGGTTCCACTGCATTTTTTTATTGTTGTTCTATATTTATTTTTATTCCAGGTTTATGCTGATGCTACTTTAGTGTTTCCTCTTTTGGTAGCTGAAACATTTGCCCATTGGCACCACAAGAACAAAAAATTATAGAAATGTCAGTTGTTTTAATTATACTTCATATTCTCTAATGTGTAAATATACAGATTGATATCAAATCAGATTTCTTCAATGATGTAACAAATAAAAGCTTATTAGATTAGTGTATTTTTCGACTGAAATTTTTACCTTAATAAGAATTAATATTGCATCATAAAAGTTGCAAAGAGTAAGTAGTAGATTTAAAGATGCAGAATTGTACAGAGTGACCTTTACGATATGTCATAAATCGAAGAGAGTTACCAAGGCAAGAAACTGTCAAAAGGCCCATTAAACATAATGTATCATTACAGGGTTACAGCTCTGTCAATATTTGGGAGCATACACTACCCATCCAATTTGGAGGGTGTTGTGTGCCTCTAATTTATTTTATTTCCTGATTTCTTACCATTATATCTATCTCTGTATTTTCAGTAGGGTCCTAAATGGTAATGCTCCTAATTGTTGTCCTTCATGACCTAGCTTTGTGCTCTGTGTCTTGCTTTGTAAGGTCCATGGACATGCAGGAATGAGTGCCATAATGAGTAACACTCTCCTTGCTTAGGGTGTGAATCGCCAAGAGAGGGGATGGTGAGATGGGGAAATAACCAAGTCGGAAAGAGTGTAGCTGAGGAACTAAGGATTTCACATTTGTTTAGCATGTCAAAGGTGACCTAGCTCTTTCTCAGTAAACCTAAAGGAACAGGGTTTTGTTCTATGCAAAACCAGAATATATAGGCATCTCTTCACTGAATTATGAGAAGTGATTTATGTACAGAAAAAAGGCTGATTCCGACCTCATTAAGTGAATGCATGTAAAAGTAAAGCAGCATTTAAGTTATGTTAAGCTGATGGGAGAAAATCTCCAAGCACATCAATTAAGCCATTTCATACATCAGAGTGTTGAGCACTGCTAAGGTTAACAGAATCGAGCACATTCCTTTTTTGTGCAGTAGTGTGTAAATTAGTTGGGACAATAAGACACTCCTACATTTGACTTCAATTCTGCCAACCTCCCGTAATTTGCCATTTGACTTCCAATAAAAAAACAAATCAGTATGAATTTTTGCCTTTAATTGGTCAAATCTCCTTAATTTCACGAAATTAAACCCAATCTTTATATCTCTTCTAAATTTGCCAAATCACTTCAGACTTTTAAACTCCGCAATTTTTTTTTTTTGTTTGGAAAATTAAGGGGAGTTGTCAAAATCGAGGCCACTTGGCAAATCTACTGCAGTTTGGAAAATGGTGAGACTGCAAAATTTAGAGCAGTTGGCAAAATTCGAAGCCACTTAGTAAAACCAGGTGATTCGGAGTGACTTGGTTAAATCTTGGGGATTTGGCAAAATTCGAAGTGACTTGACAAAATCTTGGGGAATTGACAAAATTCGGAGTGACGGCAAAATCGTGGGGAGTTGGCAAAATTCAGGTGAGGTGTGAACATTTGGATTTCTGTAAAATTATGGCGAGTTGCAAAATCTAGGAGAGTTGGCAAAAACTAAGGGCAGTTGGAAAAATTCGGAGTGACTTGGCAAAATCGTGGAGAGTTGACAAATTTCAGGTGAGATGTAAAAATTAGGATTGGTTTTGTGAAATTAAGGGGAGTTGGAAAAACCGAGAACTCGTGGCAAAATCTAGGGGAGTTGGCAAAATTGGAAGCCACTTGGTAAAATACAGGGGAGTTGTGAAAATTGTGCCTTTCTTGTGCAATTAAGAAGAGTTGATAAAATTCGAAGTGGCTTGGAAAATTCAAGGAAGATGTAAAAAGTGCGATTTTTTCTGTAAAATTACGGCGAGTTGGCGAAATCTAGAGTAGTTGGCAAAATTCGAATCCATTTGGTAAAATATAGGCGAGTTGTGAAAATTGAGATTTGTGAAATGAAGGAGTGTTGGATAAATTGAGGAAACTTAAAACTTTCAAACTCCCCAACATTTTGCCAAGTTTACTCGATTTTAGTCAACTATCCTGAATTTCACAAACCCAATCCCAATTATTTCTGAACAAGTTCAATACGATGAAAACGCAATTTAATAATTTTTAAACACGTTCAATACAATGATAATTACCTGCAGTAGCAAGCTTTTTGCCACAAAATGGCGGTCTCTAGCAAGGGAGGCTGGGATCACGTTTTGTTCCTAATTCACTATCTAGTTCCCCTTTACTATATCTATAAATATAAACTAAAAAAAGGATGTTTTATTTATTCCTTAATACAAAAAGAAGTTAAATGTCTGCAGAGGAACATCCGAAAAAGCAGAGATAGTAACTTTTTTTTTTATAAAGCTAGCTATAGCAAATAGCTATATTTTATAATGCATTGAATTTGTCCTTCGCTATCCGCATTTGTCCAGATCTGTCAGCATTAACAGTGAAAGCAGTCATCTGCAACCAGCGCGTGAAATTACAATTTAATTCATGAACTTTTACCAAATTTTGGGGACCACAGAACTGTCTAGAAAATTATATGATTGGTTCCAAAATTTTCGTACTAGGTTCCTTTGGGTAATGCGTTCGAAAATCGCTTCTATCTTTAATACAAAGGGAGATAGAATTTTAGAGAGCAATTTTGTTTTACCATTCTGCTCTTTACAGCTATAACAGAAATCCCGAGTTCGATTTTGAGACTGCCGAATGACATGATTTCCATACTCTCCAAACGTTGGCAGGCTATCTGCTAATTATATACGTAATTTACAATTAAAACGAATAAATTATAATTAACTTATTTATTAGCTTCTGTTTTCACTTACTTCGCTTTCACTGTCATGCGTTTTAGACGACGAACTCGTAGGAGCATTTTGATCGACGAGAAACATTATCATAGTACCATAATTTAGGTATGTAAACGTCGTCTGTACCAGTACCAAACACCCTAGATTTCAGAACTTCTGCTCTTTTCAGAAAGATCTTCCCAAATTATTTATTTAAAAAAATAATTTTATCAGATCACTACCTATATTTCGTTTTCAAATATTTTAACATGTATTTAATAAACGTTCCAATTTGAAATTTTCAGACTTTTCGTGTTTCTCTTGTACTTTCAGAATTTTTTGATGCATCTAATTACATGTATATGAATGTTGACAAATACAGTAGGTACTCTCTTTAAAGTCGCTAATTTGTGAAAAAACATTACTTATTGTGTTACTTAAAGTGAAAAACTACTTATTCTAAGACATAATCTTGATGGTGTGAAGTGTATCACAAGATATATTTTTCGTAGTATACTGACTGAATTGTAGTATTAGTACTCGTAAATTACTTTGCTTACAAAATATTTTAATTATTTTTTATACCTACAGTAGTAATAAAATTATCTCTAGTTATTACCGTAATGATAATAGTAACACGTACTCAAGAAGTTATAAACCACTTCAGAAAATGTGTAACGAAGGTGAACAGGGTGAGTATATATATAGGATGGCGCCAAATGGCTATGTTTTACCCAAGGTGAGTATATATTTATATAGGATGGCGCCAAAAGGCTATGTTTTACCTAAGGTGAGTATATAAATATATATATGGGATGGCGCCAAAAGGCTATGTTTTACCAAGGTCATTCCAGTGTCGCTGGGCATGCTCCATGACGTCACAGCTGGAAAAGCACAGCTAAAGCATTTACATAATCGTCTGTTCTTTCGTGCCTTTTTTTGCTGTCTGCTTTGTGAACCTCTCCCTCTGTGAAGTCTTTCGGGTAATTATTTTTTTATCAATTGTGCAGTAGCAAACTACATGAGTAATCCTTCGAAGAATAAGAAAAGTAATGTTTCATATACATTCCCATTAGAAGCAAAAATTGGAATAAAGTGGGTAACTGCAGTGTCGGCGTGCAAATAAATTCGATGCTCACATGCTAAGATATGTGGTAAACATTTTTCAGATGCCTGTAGGATTGATCACCTGTAAGATTTATGAAGCGAACTCTTAGGACTACCTATTAGATGTATACTAAATGATAATGCTATTTTGCCTTTAAAAAAACCTGTCACGTAAAAAAATTTAGCCTTGTTACCATGACCGATTCTACTCCAACCAAACGAATGAAATTGATTGTTGGAATAAGATACCGATCGCCCTGAAAGCTACAAAAATGTATCCAATAAAAAAGTAACATTATCTCAGGTAACTGATAACACTACTTTACCAAAAAAATAATTTTTTCTAAGTAAGTTGTGTGATTCTTAAAGGTTTTTTAGTGCAGACTTCAGATCTGTGCTTAGATGTTTTCTATCAGGGAGAGTTTTCGAGTTAGACGATTTTTAATTTTATTCCTAGATTTACAATGAATACAGTAGGGGGGAAAAAAAGATTATTCTTGGCTTCCTTAGTATTAAAATGATTATAGATTCATATAGAAAATTTTACAGAATATTATATACATAAATAAATTGAATACAGAATAATTCAAAATACCAAACGTAAATCATTTTTTTCTTTTATGTTTATCTGTACTGTCTCTTTTGAAATTCCAACAAAAACCAATTAATACTGTAGGCATCCACTTCCTTTCATATCGCTTTTCAGTTGTCGAATTATCTTTGTGAAACCTTTCACCATGTTCATCGGAGATGTCACTGCAGTTTTCTGGAAAGTAGTCCAGATGTGAATGTAGGAAGTGCACTTTCAAAGACGTTACATCCTAAATCCCGATATGCATGCAGCATCTGGTTTACTATTTCTTTATAACTTTAGACCTCTTTTTTCTAAAATTATCTGTAACTTTCTTAAAACATGTCCAAGCAAGTTTCTCTTTCACTGTTAGAGATTCGTCAAATTTCACATCTCTCTTCAACTGTCTTCAACTGTCATCTCTCTTCAACTGTTGAGGGCCAACAAACACGCCCTCTTTTATCTTTGCTTCTGAAAGACGGGGAAATTTTATTGTTAGGTAGGCAAATCCTCTACCATATTTTCCACTCCCTTGACAAATTGCTTCATAAGTTCCAGTTTTACATGAAGAGGATGAAGGATCACGTCCTCATAAGCTATGTCTCTGCTTCTGTAAATATTTTGCTCCCACTTTCCAGTTACGTATTGGCCAAGTTTTCTTCAAGTAATGGGATGCTCTGTCACGACTGTCCCATTCAAAAGGAAACAAGAAACTTTTGTGCTCCCTTGTTGCATTCGCAATATCATGACAATGATTTTTAAATCCCCACATATTTTCCAATTGAAATCTGTATATTTAATGGATTTGAGCATTATATCTAGAATCTCATATGATTCTTTTGCCATACTAGCATAGGCAACTGGAACAGAAGTCATTAAATTACAATTATGTAGTAAAACTGTCTTTAAGATAGTTTTGGATGTATCTATAAAGAGCCTCCAATTTTGTGGCCAATTTTGTGAATAGAGCCTAAAGCTGTCATCAAACCGGCAATATCATTACAGAAAATCAATCGGCCATCATGTGAGAAGAATGCACCAAAATTCCATTCTCTATAAAGTTATACTTGTACTAGATTTGAGAACATTCCATTCCAGCAACCTAGAGCCCAGCAGTTCAGCATTTTGCTTACTAAGCCCTAGATCACGAACCAAATCATTCAAATCTCCCTGCGTTAAAAAATGTGGAGTTGAATCCATGATAGCCTCGTAGGATCAGTTCTTCTGGAGGTGATTCACGTGTCTCACTCTCTTCACCAGTACTTTCTTCATCTTCTGGAGGTGATTCACGTGTCTCACTCTCTTCACCAGTACTTTCTTCATCTTCTGTTTCCTGACTTGGTTAGTGGAACAGGCAAAGTTTTAGAATATGGTACTGGTCGTACTGCAAAAGATAAGTTGGCATAATCGATCTCTCTTTGATTTTCTGCTGGTAAAACCCTGGATACTAGTTACAGAAATAGCAATCTGTAGAATGGTCATTTGATTCCCTCCACATCAATGGTACAGCAAATAACATGACGGTACCTTTACCCTTCCACCTATTTATTAATTTCATATAACACGTTGCACAACATATGTGAGGGGCCCACTGCTGTCATGTTAACTAGACAAATATTGTCTGCTTTCAATGTTAACTAGACAAATATTGTCATAAAATATCTTTACATACCCTAGAATAAAGTTTGAAAAAACTGATGTTAATTCCACAAATAGCTTGTCGCTTATACGTTGTTAAAATAAACTTTACAGAAGGTTATCTAAACCAGTGGTTCTCAACCTTTTATGCTTCACGTACCCCCTGGAAATGTGTATGTAACTGGCGTATCCCTTGTATAGATAGATAAAACTATTATAGTAAAACAATGGGAATAAAATAAAACACCGACTTTGTTATTAGATCTAGCGACTTTCGAGCTCTCACGGCGTACCCAAAAAAATTTTACCGTGTACCCCACTTTGAGAACCCTAATCTAAACTATGAATAAAATAACATTGTTGCCAACATGTGAGTATAAACTATTGCAAACAAGTCAGTGTTACCAACTTTATTGATGTAACATTTCCTGATTTTTCATTCCCCAAGTAATATGTATGAAATTGATGTGTTATTATCTCCATAACTCTAAAACTAGACCTGATAGGCCAAATCTGATCGAGATTTCAAATTCCCATACCTAAATACTTTAGGAACACATCAGTTAACCAAAGAAAATTTTCAATGCAACTGTTCCTTGTACAACAGTGCAATTTACTATGGTAAGACAGAATAAAGGCGTAAATTAAATCGTCGCTACTCGATGCTATTTATGGTGATTCAATGTGTGGTACAATCACTACAGGCTCAAATATACTTTTTTTTAGCTTTATCATAATTTTTTCAAGCAGAATCAACAACAAAAAAAATATATATCATAGACTAAAATGTTCTAAAATTAATTCTAATGTGAAGGGATTGTTTACATAAATAATGATCCCTCTTGATTTTTCATAGTTCCTTTGAAAATATGTAACATAATTATTAAGATGACGTACAGTATACTGTGCGAATTAGTTGGGACAATAGGAAAATGCAGTAGCAAATACACAACTAAAATATTTGTTTAATAATGTAGTTAAGAGTGAATGTGACCCCCCTTAGCTTTAATTACTTCTTTCACCCTCTCAATCATTAATGCCACTAGCTTTCCACACATCTCTCTCATTTCAGGATCGTGGTACCACACTTTCATGACACTTTCTATCATTTTGGTTTTCGTCGTGCAATCCATCTTAGATATGCGCGCTTTCATAATGGCCCACAAATTTTCAATGGGGTTTAGATCGGGTGAATTTCTTGGCCACTCCAATACCTTCAAATGTTGCTGGGTAAAGAAGCTCTTAGCAAACTTAGAATTGTAGCATGGAGCCAGATCCTGTTGAAGTACCCCATCGCCATTAGGAAACAGCTTCTGCAGTGTTGGGACCATTTTCGCCTCCAGAACGCCTATGTACTTTTTGCTGTCCATCATTCCTTCAATGGGGTGAAGCGTCTGTTACATTAGTTTAGACTTGCAGCAGAAGGTCACAAACAAATTTAGACTTGCAGCAGTTTAGATTCTGCAGCGGAAGGGACTTAGCGTTCCTTCGCTTGTCCCAATTAATTCGCACAGTACTGTATGTTGTCGGTATGTGATTCTTGTAACATAATAATCAGAATATTGTGAATTTTAATAAGATGTTTTAAAATATGATGTTTAGAAAGCACTCCGCTATATTCCATCGTAAAATTAATGGACAACTGCTCATGAAATACAGTTGATGGAAGATAGGAATATATTATTTATAAAGGTTAAGCTGAGGACTGCATGGTAATATCAAGAAGCTTCAAAATGAGACTATTCTGTCCCTTAGATCCCAAATTGAAAAGCAAAGCCTTCTGCCAGGAGATGTTTGGGTCCAGACTTTGTGTTGCAAGATTTGATTCCAACATTATGCTTTTTCACTGTGTCAGCATTAAAGGTTTCTGAGGAAGCTTTGACATCAGTAGGAGATGAAACCAATTAGCAGCAGAAGTTGAAGGGATAGATGGAAAAGTCAGGGTATCGCTGATTGTAACTCTGATTGTTGTGAAATTGACCTTGATTATTCACAGAGATCTTTTCAACATATCTCCTAGAGTACAGTTCAATTTCAGACATTGAGTTCTTCATTATAAATGACTTTAGCCCTTTGAAAGGCTTGATTCCAGTTCAAGTTTTTATTCTGTAGTATTTTAGCCCTACATGCGATAAGTTTAACAGAGCATCTTGACCACGTTGCTGATCACCAATGCAATTAGGACATTTCAAAAATTTACTTTTACAGATTTGGGTTGGGTTGTTTTACCTCTGAGCGGCACTTTTTTGCACACCATGGGCTAAATGGCCAGGTCACATGGACCCCGAAGGCTCAGAGAAGGTTGGGGGAGGGGACCCACTGGAACAGCTGTTGGGAGACAGATGGTAGCCTCCCGTCAAGGCCATCCAGCGTGTTCTTTAACGTGCACAGGGTATGGCTCTCCCGCACACGGGGCCACGGCTTAACGTCCCATCCGACGGACGGCGGCCTTTCCAAGCCCATCGGTGTCCCCTACTGACCGTGGGCAGGGCGGGGAATTTTGCGGAGATAAATCTCAACGCTGACCCAGCTGGGACTCGAACCTGGGAACTACAGATTACGAGCCTGGCGCGCTACCGACTGAGCCACCCCCGCCCCACTTTTACAGATACTGTGGTTATGGTTACCACTACAGCATTCACAGGTGAATCTACCATTGCATCTAGCAGCTGTGTGACAAAATTTATAACATTTTAAACAGATTCGGTGGGACGTTGGGGTCTCACATTGTCTGTTAAAACCTATAAAAACAAGAGATTCAAACTCAAATTCCACAAGACTCTAGAAGTTGGGTTGCAAACCACTTTGCCTTTTTTCTTATCTTGTATGGGGTCAAAGTTAACCATAGGTCTAATACTAACAACATGTTGGTTGCTAAGCATTTACAGAATGAAATCATCCACAGATGGATGAACACCAGCCATGGTTCTTAAAATGGACTTACGCAGTTTAAGTCTTTCTACAACCACATCAATAGATTTAATCTTGTAGTGCAAAAATCTTTTCTCTTGTTTAGAACTGTCTTATGAAATAGCAAAAGCTTGTCTTTATTGAAGAATCTTCCAGAGATATATTCATTTAGCAAATTGTAAAAGAATGAAGTAAGTACCTAGGTATCAACAGATCTAAGACTACAATTGATGCCAGAGACAACATCTGCCAGTTTATCACTGAGAGTTTTCGTTGATGTATGGATTTTCAATAATATCTTTATTCACAGTAGGTAAGTTTTATTATTTTTCAGCTTAGGTATTGCCATCTCATTTGTGTCTTTATTTAAATTTTGTGAAATTAACTTTGTCCAAATCAACTTTGTCATTTGAGATATCATCATGGATGGATAAGTTATTGTCAGTTGATTTTAAAAATGAAGTTTCTGATTCCAAAGAAATTTTGAGATCTTCCTGCAGAATTGATCTTTCAAAAACATTAATATTATCATCATGTTTGGTGATGTTAGAGTTTTTGGGAGATTGTAATTTTTGTCTCTTAATTCTAATCTTAAAGCTGGATCTTGCTGGCAAAGATTTTTCTTAGAGCTGTAATTCGACAATAAGTTCAAAAAGTTCAACTGACAAAAGTTCAAAACCAAGTTCAAAAAGAAAAATGAAGATATACCTTGATAACTATACAGCTTGAAATAAAGTATCCAAACTGTAACATTTTATTAAAAATGTAACCACAATATATATATACACAGCACAGAACTCACAAAACACATCATTCAACAGACTACATGCCCCCCACACAGGAACTGAATATTAAAGAGATGAATGAAAAAATATTTTTGTATCATTTAAAGCTCTCATCAGGTCTTAGAACAATGATGAAAGGGAGCTGTATGTCAAATGCGGTGATCATAGCTCTTACCATTCAGGAAAAATATTTTTTATAGGGCATTTTTTGTGGGGGAAGGTTGGGCGAGGGAATTTTCATTGCTTAAAGTAAGGATAAGAGGAAGCTGTATATCAAATTTGGTGACCCTTTAATGTTCAGGAGAAATTGTCATGTATTTGAGTGTGTTAATAGGGAGGGAGGTCTAATACTGTATTAAATGGGGTTTCTTTAACCTGCTGTGGCTGGAAGTTATATACCGAATTCAATAATCATGGCTCTTTTTACCATAGCTCTTATATTTAATTTTTAAAATATTTAAGAGAAATCCCATTTTTTCTAAAGGAAAAAAAAAGAACTTCTGGGGATTTATTACCTGAGGGGAGGAGAATTCTAAGTCTTGCTTCAAATTCTAGTTGTGCAGCGATGCAATGCATGAGTCATGCAGTATGATAGGCAAGGTCAGCAGTCACAAGAGGTGATGCTGATTGTTGGGGAGTTCTAGTTTGATGAATTTTTGCTTAATAACTGTGACATAGACATATTGCTTTGTGGAAAGTTTGGTAATAGAATTTTCCATGCGGGATTTAGTTGAGCTTAGTCGGATTACAACTGTTTTTGTTGACAAAAATTAGTAGATTAATAATAAAATTATACCACCATCTACTACACTATTCTACAAGACACCATGTAACATCAACATATGAAACAATTATAGTGAAATAATGGGACTAGTTTATATTTTTTTTGATAGACATTTTCACTGAGATATATTAGTATTATATAAAAAAACTGCTATTTTTAAAAATAGAAGATTTTGGAAGTGATTTTGAAATATGTACCTTTTTTTGCTATATCAGTTTAAAAGTGTTATTAAAATTAATATGTTACAACAATGTTCATATTTTTTACTTCAATAAAATTCAGAATTAAATTATCTTTAATTTGGTATATAACATGACCTATTTCTTTGATTAGTTATTTATGAAAAATATTCTAAAGTTGACTTGTTTATTGGACTCTGCAACAAGCCTGAACTTTTCTCAAAGAATGGTATTGAGAAAAAAATTATAAAACGTAACAAATGTTTACTTCAAACATTTTTTTTTATTGTTATTCAGAAATAAATAGCCTTTCTATTCATGTGCATTATAATCATTTCTGTCTATAACTGTTTTTTAAATAAATTTTTATTTGTGTACCAGGGGCATTTTTTTACTAAACGATTTTAAAAAAGTCCTATCAAAAAAACTAGATGGCTTTTTTGTTAAATATTTTATTTTCAGAAAATCCGAATTAAATGTTGTTTAATTTAGCATATAACATGCCATTATTCCTTTCATTAGTTATTTGGCAAAAATTTCTCATGTTAATTTTTTTTTGCCTGATCAGAGGGAAAAAATAGCTGGACCTGGGAGGATTAGAGGAATGGGTAATTTTTTGGAGGGAGGGAATATTTGGGTTTCTGAACCCCCTTACATTGATCTAGTTACAATTAGAGGAAGTAGGATACTGAGTTGGCACTTCTGGATCTTGCCATTTAGAAGTAGTTCTTATCACTTTTTAAGAGGGGGGGGGGGGGGGTATTTTTTGGGGCTGAGAAATTTTGTCAATTCTATATTCATTTTTGTATCAGAGAAACAAAAATGGCAGGCAGACCCTCTCAGAAGATAGTAGATTCTTCTCTTGTCTGGTATTTCCATCCTCACAGACCTACTGTGGCATATAAACTGACAGACTCCTGTCAGACCTCTGTGGCAAGCAGCTGTTTGAGGGGGTATTTATTTTATTTATTATTTAGAAATGGTTTGATGCCATTCATATACAGGACCAGATCTAGTCCCCACCCCCCTTCAGAATGCTAATAAGGGTAACAGAACCAAAAAATTAAGAACTTATTTAAAATCAATGCATTTTTCAAGAAATGTTTTAAAGAATTGTTAAATGGAGAGTGAAATGTTATACTGCATTTAAAATCCAGAATATGTTTAAAATCCATAAAAAGGCTTCATAAAATGAAAAATGATACACAGGCATTTAAAGAAATATATCATGGGTCTGTCATAACCAGTGCGACTATCCATGTTACAGAGTGCAACAGACAAAGGGATGAAAGCACTGCGTAACATTGGCATATGCAAGATATGAAAAATATTTCAATAATAGTAATTGGTGCAAAATATTTTTATTTCCACCAAACACCAGTTTTGAAAAAATTTACAAAAGTATTTCTACAAGAAATGTACTGAAATTTACCTGTAAAATGCATATAGTGTTTTATATAAATGCATATAATTTGCTTTATACAAATCAAATAAAGTTGGTAATAATTTTAGTATATCCTACATAAATTACACTTGTTGAATTAGAGATGAAGCAAGATTCTTCATACAATCCTAGCTCAACCAGCCTGGCAAACTGGTGCTTTTATTTATTATACAGTATAATAATATAACAGGAATATTCGAAGAATATTATATAAACGTAAATTTTATATTTGAATAAACTTATAAAAATTATGAAAATACTTCTGCTTCAATGTCAAAAGTTTAAATATATTTAATTTATATTTCTTATTTTTGAATGAGAGTATTTTAAAGGAACCATCGCTTCCATGGATGCTTTACCACTGCTCCAGAACTTCTTCCCACTCTCCTTTCCACCTTCTTTGATATCCTTCGTGATTATATCAGTTCTTTTCATATAAAAGTTTTCTGTTCTTTAAACTTTTCCTAAACTAACTGAATTTCATCTGCAGAGGCTTGCTCATTTGAAAATTTCTATGTTCCCTGCATTTTATTTTTCTAAGTTTAATTATATTTTCCACTCTGCAGGCCAACTGTATTTAACACTTTTTCTAAATCTAAGTAGCTTTTTGTACTTCTTAGATGGAACTCAAAATCTTCAACGAAATTCTTCACCATTAATAGACTACATCAGCAAACAAGCTAAAAACTAATAACACTGCTAAAACTGCATCTTGGAAAAAATACTTTAGCTTTAGAAATGCTACTTATTGTTGCAGACACATGAAGGTTCCACCATGTTGTTGCCTATCCAAACAACGTAACTCTGAAGTCTTGACACAGTCAAAATGTTGAGCTACTGATAAAAATGTGTGGCCAAGTAGAATTGAGGAATTTTGCTACCACGAGAAAATGGTAGAAAAAAAAAAAGAAATTCCTGGCAGGCAGAGGCTACAAAATACTGGAATACACACACAAAATAAATCTTTTATTGGTCATCTATGAATAAAAAAATTACATATATTTTTACAATTTATTTCGTTTTTAAAACAAATATTTCAGAACATTTTTCTCACAAAAGGTCTGATCGCCTCTTCTCTTGCATATCTTTTATATGCTTTTCCAAGTCAGCTTTCCTGATTTGTTGAAATTGTGCTGTGGATGGACATATAAATTCAGGTTTAGTCAACTCTTTGCACAAAAATGTATTGCCCAAAATATTTTGCAAACTCCAATGTTTTCTCAAAAGTGAATGATCAAGAGTAAAATATCCATATTTAACTACACGAATCTGGCAGCAAACAGCAGTAGATTTTAAATAAATCCCGATCTGATTTATAAGGTTCGTCAAATACTCTTCACTTTCATTGACGCATGTAAACTCTAAAGAAATAAGTTAAAAAATAGTCAACATTTCATAATTAATCCACCTTGAAGTATTCAAATACTGAAATTTGTGTTATTATAGTTTGAAATAATAAATATCTGAAACTAGTCACATAACAAGAGTATAATTTCTTATTAAAAAACGTTTATTCATCAATTTACACTAGCAAATACATTGAAAAAAGATTTTCAAGTGCTTGCTAATCTTGGTTACACCATTGCCTAAAATTAGATTTGTATTGTTTTGTATAGGATGCTTAATATTATTCCTACAGAAATGAAAAATTGCAAATAAAACTTTCCTTTTTGCATTTGAATTTTCAAATTTATTGCTATGCCACATTTATATACACTGAATGGACAAATTATTATATACACCTACCTAATAACCTGTTGCTTCACCTTTTGCCCTCATAACAGGACCTATCATAATATCTTGGTAATGACTCAATGAGGTGTTGAAAACATGGAGGTGGTATTGTCGCCTATGAAGTGAGAATCACCTGTCGTGGAGCATCCACAGTTGCCAGTGGGCATTAGCAGGCTCGAACAGATCATTCCAATTCCTCCCACAAATACCAGTTGAGGTCCGACAATTCGAGTGTGGTAAACTCACTTGAATTCTCCTAGAGCCAATTGGTCGCCACTTGGGAAGTATGCAGTGTGGCATTATCCTGTTGAAAGATGGCATCACGGTGTGGAAAGAGAATTGTTACAAAGCGGATGTAGATAGCTGGTGAGGATGTTCACATACCTTGTGCCAGTCTCAATGGGTATGAGAGGTCCCAGGAAAGCCCATGTAAATGCACTTCAAAGTGTTACATTGCCTCCATCTGCCTGTAATGACCCCAATTTGGCAAACTGGGTCCATCGCTTCATGTAGTTTATGCCCCCCTCCTATCAGCATGATAAAGTTGAAACTGTAATTTACCAGACCAGATAACATGTTTCCAGTCCTCCACAATCCAGTTGCGATAGGCCATTGCAAACTACAGCCTAATCTTTCAATGCCTTGCAGTCAACAAGTGCACTATATGGATGTCGATTGCCACAGCCTATTTTTTCCATGGTATGATGGTTAGTCTTTATGCATAAGCTTGTGGATGTACCCTCATTCAATTTCGACATTATCTGCTCCATGGTAGCTGTGCAATTTCTTGTAACAATGCAGAACAGTCTACACTCACCTCAAGAGTCAATTGCACATTTATGTCCACATTTCTGCCACTGGTTGGAAGTTACACATGCGGTAGTCGGATGTGGAAAATCCAACAGTTCAGCAGTTGTGGTGATTGAACAACCAGCCTTCCTCACACTTACTATCTGGCCATGGTCAAACTCACTTATGTCGCTGCCTTTACCCATGATTACTTTTCCATGACTGGTTTCCATTGCATAGAGACCTATTCTATTTATAGGCATTGACAGTTTCAGTGTCCCGTGTGATTGAATGCGATACTTTTGCTTTGCATATTGTTATCGGGGTGCATAGAATAATTTGTCCATTCAGTGTATATATATATAACTGTGTTTTGCTGAAATAAAACACGATCTGTTGCAATATAACCATACATTTATGGATGTAGTTTGTTTCTTGAAGAAAATCTGCAACATTTACATATTCGAGCAATATTAGTTAAATTAGGATAAATCAGTGTACAATAACATAAAATGTGATTGGAGAAGGCAACTTTACTTTTTAATGTTGCACAAAGTAAGATGTAAATAAATATGTCACTCATGCTAAAAGTGTTTTTTTTAAATCAAGTTTCTGGTGCGATTTTATAAACTAATGCTTTCTGAGGTGGCCGCCATTTGAGGATGAGTTATAGCCTAATACTTTTGTTTTCATTTAGATTATTTATCATTATTTTTCCTTTCTATCACTCCAGCTCAAAAGTCATAGTCAACACCAACTTTTGAACTGAAGTCACTCAATTTAAGAGCAATATCTCCCATACTGAGAGAATTCAAAATATCAATGTCTGTAAAACTTGTTCTTCTTACCCTCCATATAATTCTTGATGGGAACTAAGAAGAAGATAACATTCGTGTTGTTAATCCATATTTTAATTTTAGCGAAGATACACTTTGCTTATGATTACCATTAACCTAGCCTGTAAATAAAAAACTGAGATTCAACTATTCAGTGCTTCCCTTTTAAGTTCTCTCTTGAAAGTCCAAAATATCAAATTCCAATACGGAGTTTTCATATTCCAGTTATCCATGAAATGAATATATTTATTATAGTTCCTTAATAGTTATTCTTTGTGTGAACGTTAAGAATTAAAAATATCCCTTCAATTACTGGAATGGGCAAAAAACTGGTTTCTCCACAGCTATGGACAAAGTTATGGTAGGAACTTAAGATACCTTTATATAAAAAAAACTTATTCAATAAGCTATAACCATTGACCTGAATAGATATTAATTTAGGCTCAGCAATATTCTTTGAGAAGAAGGGTCCTGGTATCTATAATAGCCTCTGGTCAAAATGAGCTACCCATATATTATTAAAGCATTTTGCATATCTATAAATCCACAGTAACAAGAATATACAGCAACAGACTCTCTAAACAATCACCTACCAATGCAGGAGTCCATGACCTACATTCAAATTATATACCAATGGACAGTTTGGGTTACAACACCAAGACCTTATGAAGTTGATAGCTCCCAAGTAGGCTCAAAAATAAATGGACATAAATGATTAGATCAGTAGGACAAACTGATGTAGGCCTTCCCTTTCTCCATTAAGTAATGAGAATCTTTTCTTGAGAAAAGTATTAATGCAGGTTGAAAGTCTTGTTCTATACATTATCTCAGGGAAACAGTGTACAACTTTTTTTCTAGTTATGTCTGTGTACTATTACAGCTGATTTGTATCTTGGCAAAAATTTTCAGACTAATAATAAATAGAACAAATAAGCTAAATAAATGGATTAGACATTTTTCAGTAAAACTGGTATTTAAACTTGCCCTGATCTATAAGTCTTTACATACCTAGGGTAAAACGTGGCAAATCAAATTCTGTGCAACGAATGGCATATATAATTGGTGGTGATTTTTCACCTGTTCTAGGAATTCCTTTACTCGCCAGTTCATAAGCTTCTTGACTTTGAATATCTATTCCTAAGTATCTGTAAAATATATAACATTTTATGTTCCAACTTTAACCCATAAGTTCAGAGTAACAAATCTTTAAGTGCATAACAATTATAAAATATTGTACAATCATCACATTACATTAGATCAGTGGTTCTCAACCTTTTATGTTCCACATACCCCATGGAAATGTGTGTATGTAACTGGCGTACCCCTTATATAGATAGATAAAACTATAGTTATAGTATAACAATGCCAACTTAGCAATTTTGTTACTAGATCTAGTAACTTTTGGGTCTCACAGCGTACTCAAAATATTTTTTCCTGCGTACCCCACGTTGAGAACCCCTGCATTAGATTATTAAGATGAAAGCAAATCAGAATAGTATTGTCTCTACAGTTTAAATCTACCAATAATTACTTCCAAATTCAAAGTTGTCTTTTATGAACTATACTTTGCACCATATAGAGTATAAACATGGTTCACACACTATAATCACAGATGCTGTGGAAGTCATCATTAAAGATATAATATAAACCAAACTGAGTGTGACGATATAAAAGGCCATTACAAAAGAACACCAATATTTTAAAGTAGGGAGAAAAAACGAAATGGAAATGAAATAATATTAACCAAAAATTTTATATGTATGAAAATGGAAATGACTTTTTTTTATCATTTAGTACTGTAACTGAAATAAACAATTTCAGTTATGTTTCAATCATTATTTAACTATTACATGAATGAAAATACTGGCAGTTTGCTTTTTACTTTGTTTTCCTACATCCTTGATTCAAAGTTGCATAAAAGAAGCTCAAATACAAATTTCCCACGAACTACATCAGCTACACTTGGCATGTTATCATGATGAAAACACTCAAAAATATCATCAGAATCTGAATCTCCTACACCAGATGATGAAACTGAAACATTTTTAAGACAAAGATAAAAATATTTCTGGCAATTTAAAAGAATCAAATAACATAATTGAATACATATTATGAAGAACTTGTAGTCTTACATTAAAATATTGGGCCAAAAAAGAACATTATATGCCACTTTGAAATATGCAAAAAATATAATTTCGCTTCCAGAGATACAAGTGAGTGTTGAATGAAATTTTCTACACTAAAATTTATACCAAGCTCCCATAGAATAAACATCAATGAAAAATTATTGGAAGATGTTTTATTAATCAGATTAAACAATCACTTATATAAAAAGGTTTATATTCTTTCAAATTATGTGTATTTATATACAAGCCATATACTTGTACAAAAACATTATTTGTATGTTACAACAAAATACTTGCATTTAGAAAAGTATTCATTTATGCAGTATTAATACAATAAATTTGAGGTACAGTAAACTCTAAGTTATCTGATACTCAAGCATCTGGAATTCTCATACAACTGTCACAAATTTTTAATTGAACATTTGAGCTTGGTATGGAAAATTTCACTGCACACTATAGTTCTCCCAGATGCTGCTGGTGTTGTCTTTCACACATTTTACATCTTTTCAACCCTCAACATCAGCTGCTGCTCAAGAATAAAAAAAAATAGTTTCATTTGGGAATCCTCAAGGTTCTATTCTGGGTCCTTTACTTTTTATAATATTGTTACGACAGAAGAATCTGGCAACCGAAAGCAAAGTTTCAGCCAACGAATTGAACTTTGGGAGAATTTGGAGAAGAAGAGTGGAGCGTTTTGTATTGTAACGGTCGTTGTGTTGTAACGGTCGGAGAGTTCGAAAATGGACGGTGAGCTGTTCTGAGACAGTGCGCGTAAGTATCAAGAAGTAACTTGATGTGTTGTGTATACGCGGAAGGATAAAAGTGGGATCTTTTATCGTTAAGTATCAAGAAGTAACTTGATGTGTTGTGTATACGCGGAAGTATAAAAGTGGGAACTTTTATGGCTAACTTCGAATGTCTACACGGACTGTCTTTTTGTTCGGCTAGTGTGTGAAAAGTTATTAGCACAGGACGAGAATTGGTTTACGAGTGAAGATCTTCGGGTGACCTGGTAAATCAAGTAAAAGGTAGTATTTAGTAAAATACACAGAGCTGATATTGTGTGCTCTACGCAGGAAGATTGATGACTTGTGCATGTTAATAGTTGATTTGTTAATAAGATACTTCATCCATATTTCCTTTGTAACAATTTACCTTGTATTGAATTTGGTTTTGAAATATAGCTTTTAATACTCACGCTCAGTGGCTATCCATTTTTGTGATCCGCAACATTTGGTGTCAGAAGCGGGATAATTTATTGAATGCCGTTAACTAGAAGTATGGATGAATTAGTAAAGTTGATAAATAGCTTGAAAGCCGATATGGCTACACAAATGAATGACATTAAAAATCAAAATAATGACTTGAAAGCCGATATGGCTACACAAATGAATGACATTAAAAGTCAAAATAATGACTTGAAAGCCGATATGGCTACACAGATGAATGACATTAAAAGTCAAAGTAATGACTTGAAAGCCGAAATGGCCGCACAAAATAATGAGTTGAGAACGGAGATAGTTTCTCAAAAAGATGATTTGAAAGCCGAAATGGCCGCACAAAATACTGAGATGAGAGCTGAAGTGGCTTCTCAAGTTGGTAAGATTATTGATCAGTTCAAGGATAATAAAACCGAACTCAATAGACAATGCAATAGTTTAAATGTTGAATTTGTCAGTGAAAAAGATGATCTTGATAGTGTTAAGTTAGATTGTAAACATGGAAAAGAAAAAGAGAAAGGCAACGCATATAAAAATGTGGATCTGCTACTGGAAATCAAGAATCGTAGAGATAGCGCAGATAATGCCTTTGACCACGCAACTACTGGTGATGCATGGCAGAGTGTCTATGTCGCTGGTGACATGTCTAGGAACTGTGAAGAACAATCACACAGATCAGAGAGCTGTGAGACTATACAGTACGCTTTGCACTTCAAAATACCTAGGTATACAAGTCTGGCACGATCTGAAGAGAGATCCACACGAAAGATTCTATTCCTCGCCGTCAGCAAAATGCGTCATGGACAATTATCGCAAAGGCAGAGTAACGAGTAGTAATGAAGGGGAACGAAACAGAGTTTACGTTTCGCAGAGTGGTCCGAGTAAAGAAGAGGTGTCCATTCATCATAGATACAAAGTGCCATTCGACGTTACTGGGGAAGTCGGAGAGATTTTTCCGAAGCATATAGCCACACTTGAATCGTTTATAGAAAGTGGGGATTTAAGGAAGAGGAATTCCGAAGAATGGCTTAGAAGCATAACAGGTGATGCTAGTAAAAGAGCTTCAGGCAGAGACAGTACTTCAAAGACTAACTTTCTGGATGAAACTAAGCCTCAGAGTTACGATCAGAGAGAAGTGAATCCCTCAGATAATTTCAACGTAGCCACGGTGAATTTCTTTTCTGAACAGTCAATGTGCAGATTTGGACATTATAACCATTTAGATTATAAGGATATAGAAAAGTTTTATCACGACTACAAGAGCTCTAAAGTGGACAATATCATGTTACAAAACTCGTCGCTGATCTCCAGAATGAACAATTTGGCAATCATGACTGATGTTTCCCTGGCTAATTACAATGAGAGCTCCAAGAAAGTGAATTCCGAAGAAACAGCAACTATGACCTCCTCGGGTCATGTGTTTTGCTGGAGACCCGAGTGGCGCCATCGGATGGTAGATAAAAACAGCACAGGAGGTGTCGGCGACAAAGTGAGTCTTGTCTTGGCTCCTGCACTTGCTGCTTTAGGTCTCAAGGTCCCTATGATCTCCGGTCGTGCTCTCCAATTGACGGGAGATACTCTGTACAAATTGGAATCCATCCCTGGCTTCACAGTCGACTGCACTAAAGATAAAATCGAGCAGATGATGGAAGACGTCGGATGCTGCATCGTAGGACAGACAGAGGAGCTGGTGCCAACAGATAAGGAGATTTACCGCTACAAGGATCTGATGGCTACCATAGATAGCGTTCCTCTAATGATATGCTCAATTGTGTCCAAAAAGCTGGCTGAAGGAGTGTGTGCTTTGGTTTATGATGTTGAATTCGGAAAAGGAGCTATTGATCTCATCAGTACAGAAGATGTTGCTGTTGATTTAGTTAAGAAAGTGGTTGCAGCATCACAAGCTCGTGGAATGAAGAGTTTGAGTTGTTCAGCTGTTATCAGCAACATGGATTCACCTCTTGAAAACTCTGTTGACAACTCTCTGGAAGTGATGGAAGCTGTTCAGTGTTTCCTTGGTAACGGATCCTTGGAACTGCAAGAGCTCGTCGAAGAGTTAGGAGGAGAACTTCTGCGTTTGGTGAACATTGTGGATAATAGGGTAGATGAAGCATCACGTGTCTGCAAGGTTCTGCATAACGGCAATGCTTTGAACAAGTTTCGTAACATGTTAATAGAACAAGGAGTATCTGAAGATGTTGCAAGCTGGCTATGTGAAGGTAAAACAGAAAAAATATTGCTAGCAGCCCGACACATCACTGATTTTACTTATACAGGAGAAACAGGTAAGGTTGTCGGATTAGAAGCTGCAGTCCTAGCAAGAGTATGGAAGGAGGAGATGGACCGAAGCGCTAAAAAGAATTATGGAGCTGATATAATTGTGAAGCACCTTGGGGATCAAATTGATTCAGGTGAAGTATGGCTGAAGGTTCATCACGACAGTTCTGAATTAAGTGAAAGTCAACTGACAAAAGGGTCAGACTGGAGGATGAAACTCCTCCCTAGATTTTATGTCACTAATGACTTTCATTCCTTGTTACTGTTGATAGAAGTAAAAATCCAAAGAAGAAAACTTTTTACAGGTTTTGCACGAAAACTCTTAGTCGATTCTTCTCCCTGCGGAGACATAAACGTGTTCACAAGGGCTATAGGCCTTACACGTATTATGTTTGTGGACGAGGCTTCAGTCAGAAAAGAAATCTACGTCATAATGAGATTCGCTTTCATTTTGACACAGACGTGGTATATCGCATTCGTCGATGTCCAGCTACAAAGTGCAAGGTGGTTCACGTGGATCGTTTGGCCCCGTTTCATCGAAGAACTGAAGAAGCTTTGGAATCCAGAATTGTTCGGGACGAACAATACCTAGGAAGGGGGCAGTGTTATGACAGAAGAATCTGGCAACCGAAAGCAAAGTTTCAGCCAACGAATTGAACTTTGGGAGAATTTGGAGAAGAAGAGTGGAGCGTTTTGTATTGTAACGGTCGTTGTGTTGTAACGGTCGGAGAGTTCGAAAATGGACGGTGAGCTGTTCTGAGACAGTGCGCGTAAGTATCAAGAAGTAACTTGATGTGTTGTGTATACGCGGAAGGATAAAAGTGGGATCTTTTATCGTTAAGTATCAAGAAGTAACTTGATGTGTTGTGTATACGCGGAAGTATAAAAGTGGGAACTTTTATGGCTAACTTCGAATGTCTACACGGACTGTCTTTTTGTTCGGCTAGTGTGTGAAAAGTTATTAGCACAGGACGAGAATTGGTTTACGAGTGAAGATCTTCGGGTGACCTGGTAAATCAAGTAAAAGGTAGTATTTAGTAAAATACACAGAGCTGATATTGTGTGCTCTACGCAGGAAGATTGATGACTTGTGCATGTTAATAGTTGATTTGTTAATAAGATACTTCATCCATATTTCCTTTGTAACAATTTACCTTGTATTGAATTTGGTTTTGAAATATAGCTTTTAATACTCACGCTCAGTGGCTATCCATTTTTGTGATCCGCAACAATATATATATATAAATGATCTACCACTTTTAAATTTTAAAAGTGACGTTTTCTTATATGCAAATGATATTTCAATAATGAACAGCAACAAGCATTTAAATAAAAGTTTTGAAGAAATCCAATTAGATTATAATACTATTATTATAAGATGGCTAAATCATAATTAAAATATATTTAAATAATAAAAAAACTAAATGGATAATAATACATTTTCGTGTGACCAACTGGTTAGCGCACTTGGCTACTGATCTCTAAGGGACTTGGGTTTAAGCCCCGGGTAAGGCATGAATGCGTGTGTCGTTTTTCTGCTGAGGTCCTGCCATGCTCTCAGACCTTCTACTATGGCATATAAACTGGCAGGCTCCTGTCAGACCTCTGTGGCAAACAGCTGCTTGAGGGGGGTATTTATTTTTATTTACTATTTAATGTTTAAATCAGATAATAATTTTTTCATTAAAACTCAAAGAATAAATTGTCCTGAAAAAAATAATTTTACTAATGATTCTAGATGTAATTGTTATAAGCTTGAACACATAAATTATATAAAATATCTAGGTATATATATATATCACTATTGTTGCTGTAGATCAGGGATGGGAAAGTTCTTCAATAAGAAGAGCCACATAAAATATTTTTCATACATTTTTGAATTTTCAAGAGCCATAAAAAATATTATTTTAAAATTATATTTATAAATAATAAAAAATACAACTATATAGTAGTCTTATTCATTAAAGCAGAATATGTTTAATCTCTGTTCATTGAAGACTTTGATTGAGTTTCATTTTTGCAGTTAATAGTTTAAAATCTGGTTGGTAGGATGTCAGAGCTGTTCTAAGAAGCTCAGTGAGATGGCTGTTAGTGAGAATAGCACGATGTTTTGACTTGACAAATTTCATTACAGAGAAGAGAGATTCACAGCAGTAAGTTGTGCCAGAAACAGAGTAGTCGGAAGCTAGTTTTCTGAAGATTGGGATACTTTGCTTCTGGGATTTGTTTCCAAAAGTCAGTTACTAGTTATATTCCGCTACTACCGCAAGCACACAACTTGTGTGTACTGCATGAAGAGTGATGACACAGAGTCCAGTTGCATCAACTGTACTTGTTTAAAACAAGTTTTGGTTATGTTTTCATTTTCTTCACAATCTATTGAAAATAGCGATTTCAATGGTATACTTCTGAATTTTATACCTCCTGGGTCTACGGGAAGCCTACCATTTTCTCTCCCAAATCTCAAAGGGTTAATATAAAATTTTAGGAAAATTGGCAATGAAACCCAATATTGTCTTGGGAGCAGCAGTTTACCCATCTTTGATATATATTGATAAACATTCTAGATGAAATATGCACATCTCTAAAATATGTGAATATCTGAGATTATCCTTTTAAAATTCAAAAATTAAAATATATATATTTAATACTAAAACTTGCATTTTATTCTATAAATCTGTATGTGAATCAATTATATCTTGTGGTAAAACTATTCATGGTGCAACAAACCTAACAAATATAAAGAAAATTGAAAATCTTCAGTAACCAAAATAATAATACCTATAAAACTTAGACAAAATTATATGACTTTAAGAGACATATTACATTACTTGAACTTGTTATCATATAGAGACATATATTTATAATATAATCTTAAAACATTATTTTGTAATACATTTAAAAAGAAAACAGACCAAGTAAAAATATAGGATTAGAAGCTAAAAATTATTACAAACTACCTAAATTTAAAAGCAATTATGGATGATATATCAGTGAGTATAAAATACCACACACTTTTAATTTAATTCTAAGAGAAATTATAAATGTTAAAAGCTATAATAGATTAAAAATAAATTTAAAATATATTATCTTAAATAAATTATGTAACTATGTTAAATTTTGTATATTTCATGAACTTTTTGCATTTTATATTTTGGGTTATTTTAATTTTCACTTTTTTAAATAAACTATTACTTGAGAGAACATGTGCATATGTATTATGAAAGTATTATTCAATTACCTACAGATAAGCTACTTAGCTTTGTGGGTCCTATGTATTTTGTATTGTATATATGTTCTTATGAATGAATAAACAATGTCTAATAACAAAAAATCAAATGCTAGTTGAGTGAATGACTGATGAAATGCCAACTGAGTTTCTAGAACCTAGCCAGTAAACTACACTGCACGTTTTTCTGAAATTAAAGTTTAATTTCCCTATTCTCATGCCTCAGAGAGTATTTTGCCTTATGTTTGCTTTTATACCAACTTTAACTTTCAAAGATTCTCTTCCACATTTTGTTATTAAGAAAATATGGTATTAATGCCATCTGATTTCCAAAATTACAACTCTTTTCATGGTGGTTTTTAATGAAGCAGTTCCAGAAGTTTTTATTAAGTGCATGGATTTAGACTTTCATTAAGTACGATAATATGTATAAAAAGCAATTATATTTTAGATATTTACATCTGTATTAAAGGCCTTATACTTCATTTTTATTATCGTCCTTAACTGCATTTTTATTGGAATGAAGGCTTCAATATAAAAGGCATTGAAATAAAATAGTAAAAGTATTTCTCCTGCAACTGGCAGATTGATTTAACTGGCAACCCATTCCCCATAAGTTCCGGATAACTGGGAGTTTAATGTATGTATCAGTTCTATCTTTGAATTTTATTGGAAAATAAAAACTGGTTTTAACTTTTTTTTAATGCAAAGGATGAAAGTGAAATATTTTGTTTTCATTCCAAAAGAACCTATTTTGTTTCTATAGTAGAAGTAGGAGCAGTTGTATAAGCTTCCAAGACACAACTGCTACTACTTCTTATCAAAATGAAATATATTCAGGAATGAAAACAAAATATTTCATATTCATTCCTAGTAAAAATGAATGAAATATCCCAGTTTCATAATGCTATATTTTATCAAATAATTAGTAATAAAAATAGCTGTGTTCAAATTATCAAGAAACTCTCAAAACTTCTTTGTTAAGAAAATGTGGAATTAATATCACACGTATTGTGATTTCAAAATGTTATAGTGGAACATGTGCATGATAGTCCAGAGGTGAATGTTTGGTGTGGACTGATTAGAATTATTGGATCTTTCTTTCTTACAGAAAAAAATAATGACCAAATATAAAGGAAAGAATCACTGCAGTCTGGCACATACACAGGATTTAATTTTGGGGGAGGGCAGAGAGCTCCACTCAGCGGATGTCAAAAATCTCATGACATTTAAGTCGTGCTGGGTGTGACATCATCAGACTGTGGGCTTCACATCATTGCTTAAAAAATATCTTTTAGTGGACGACATTCTCAAGTGAAGTCATTAACATCTACAAAGAAACCTGTATTATGTGTAAGTGCCTTTGAAAACAATTCATAAAAAATCATCTCAACAGAATACAAACTTTGATGTGTATGATCCACCAGAAAGGAAGTGACTAATGTGGTCAGCATTTAGCTTGCTGATATATGTTTTTTTCTGCAGATTGTGCCAATTGAATTTGCCAAAATGACATCTGGAAGAGACAGAATCGAGCCTTTGGTCTTGACATAAATTGAGGCAGGTGATGCCTGCCAAAAATTTATCAAATAAAGGGGCAATATAAAGGCTTGATAATGCTAAGGTGAAGAGGGGGAGCCATGAGTGCTATTGTGGTAGACCTCTTCATCTAACAAGAGCATCAGAGCAAGTTCCAGTGGGAGGAGGGGGTGAAAAATGTGTCTAAGGACTGCTGCATTCGGGAAGTTTTGTGGAAGTTTGATGTGGACATACCCCATTGGCAGATGGACCTTTGCATGCCAAGTGGACATCATGTGATCACACTTGGTGGGAGTTTTAACAGAAGAATAGTCTGGAAGGGGAGAATTGCAAGAGAGCTATGGGAATGTATGATGGTGATTGTCATTCGTCTGGCTTCTTATGAGTGGTTTCTTTGTGAACCTGAAGGCTTTGAGTAACCTTGTTCCATCAGAGTTGAAAACTGTGGTATTTAGGGATTGGCTAGGCATCTGTCACATTTTCTTGTATTCAGCACAGTATATCAATTGTTAGTGAAAAAAAAAAAGTGTATATATGTCCTATAGTGCAGAAAGTAGTTGAGTAAATGGAATATATCCTGACATATATATATTAGAAGCAGTTAATGACACAAATACTCACACAAATGGGAAACGAGTAAAGAACCCCTGTGTTATAGAGGAGTCTGGACCCCTTGGGGTTACTGAGCTGACTATGGACAGAAGTTGCACGTCACGTGGATATTTGACTTACCACCAATGGCACCCACATTGAAATCTGTTAAACACATTACTTTTGTTACTTAATGAAATGTGCTATTTTAAAATACATATATTCTTTAATAATGACCCTGTATTGATATTAAGGATGGCAATCTAAGCAGCAGGAATTCATTTTAGAGTGTATCAAAATTTGTACCAAATTGAAAAGGTAAATTTTCTTTTCATTTGTATTGATCAGAAAATAGAACATTTTTTTTTTGTTTAAATTACATATTCAATATTGATAATATCAAAGGACAGTTAATCATTTCATTATCAATTTTGTTTTTCAAACTGGTTCATGTATTTATGCTAAGGGACTTATTACTGACCTTGTAACATCAAAAAATTTTGTTTTTGCAAGTGGAGTTGGTGTTGATAGTGGGGTGGGGGAATGCATTATATGCATTGCAGTGATATTTTTAATGGGACTTATTTGTATATTTATATATAAACACTGAGATGCCAGTTTCTTAGGTACACCTACCTAGTAGTGTGCTGCACTTCCTTTAGCCTTCAGAACAGCCCAATTCATTGGGACATGGAACTTACAAGATGCTGGATGTGTTGTGCAGGAATGTTGTACCATGAGGAAATGATTGTGTCGCACAGTTGCTGCAAGATGGACAGTGGCAGTCTTGCTGCAAATAACCCTTACCACCTCATCCCAAAAATGCTCAATAGGGTTTAGATCTGGAGACTGTGAAGGCCAATGAATCAAGGAAAACTCATCAGTATGTTCCTGGAACCATTCAATGAGGATACGTGCCTTGTGAGCAGGTGCATTATCATGCTAAATGTGTCCATCCAAGTGAGGATAAAACTGTAGCCATGAAGGGATGAACTTGGTCAGCAATGATGTTCAAATACGACGTGGTGTTCAGGTGTCCAATGTTGGGTATCAGGGGGCCTAATGTGTGTCAGGAAAACATTTTCCACACCATCACACCACTACCACCAGCATTTACTGTTGACACCAGACAAGATGGCTCCATGGCCTATGTTGTTTGTGCCAAATTCTGATTCTTCCTAAAGCATGATGCAAAAGGAACCTTGATTTGTCCGACTAGGCTACCCTTTTCTAGCCCTCAATGCTCCAGCCGTTCCAAGTCCTGCACCCACTGATGATGCACTTTTGTGTTCTTCACTGGAATCAGCACTTGACATGGTAGGTGGTTGTTATAGTCCATTCGCAACAAGATTCGATATACATGGCGCATTCGATGGCTTTCTGTACACCAATGTTTAATTTTGCTTTGATTTGCCTGGTTGTAGCCTGTCTGTTAATTTGCTCAATTCTCACCAGTCACCTTTGACCCTTTTGATCCACAAGCTGTTTTCGTTCACAGAATCACTGATAGTTTTTTGCTTTATGCACCATTCTTGGTAATCCTTGAAATAGTTGTGCGTGAAAAGCCCAGGAGGATGGCCATTTGGGAGATGTTAAAATGGCATGCCTAGCACTATTATGCCACGTTCAAAGTAGCTTGTCTTACCCATTCTGATGCACAAATGAACACTAACTGATGCTTGAAGAGCTGGTCTGCTTGATTTATACGACACACTACAGTCATGTGACATATTAGGAAATGGAATGAACCATTTATGTGATGAGGGGTGGTGTGCCTAATAAAGTGGTATCTCATTTTATATACTGATTTCCTGAATTATTTATTGGAACGAATGCAACAAATAGAAGACATGAAACAATGGAAATTCTTATGAATGATATAGTGCAAAACAAATGTTTCATAAAAAGCAATTTTTGTTTGGGTTTCTTTCTTCTGCTTTGCATATTAGGTACACTGTTGTCTCATGTTTACTTTCACTGCAAATGGTCACCTATGCTGAACATCAATTAGAAGCTTCAGAGGGACGATTCAGGTATATTTCACTACCACTGGGACACAAGCTTCAGTGGCAGTGAAAGGGTTAATGCTGCTTTCATATTGTGAAGTGTTTATTATAAACATTTCTTCCGATTTGATCATTTATCATACTACAGTGTAAATATTGGATCAGCAAATATTGAATCAGTGGCAATCAATGTGTTTACCTCAAAATTCCCTTAGAATTAACTGTTTAGTTTTACCTGATAGTTTAAAAGGTTCTTTTCATTTCTATTTCCAGCTAATTGTGAGAAATCACAGAGTTGTTCAGAGGGATTAGAATAAAATTTTCACACAGCTTGAAACGAATGGCTGATTTCAGTGTAAAAGAATTATAGTGGAAATGTACTTGGCAGAAACCTATAGTGGAAAGATACCACTAGTGAGGGTACCCCTGATATTTTTGCCCAAGATAAAAACTACAACTTGGAAACCATAATTATCAATGTGAACAGAACTGTAACCAACATTCATACAACTAAAAATTTGCAATAATGTGTTTTTGGGAGATTAACAGCAACTCATGTGTGGCTACTATGTGTCACACTAGATTAAAATGGTTGGGACTTAATGATGTACTAGCAACTAAGAGTATCTTTATGATCTAGTTACATTATGAATCATATGAATGAAAGCACTACTACAGATTTGATGGTAGTTGTTGCTGAAGAGGAGCTTGAAATAAAGAATAAAAACATATCTAAAATGAATATAAATGAGTCTGTATATCAAGCTTTGTCATGCAACACATTTCCAAATGAAATTCAAAACTATCCCACATATTATTGCAAAACCTAATAATCTGTTGATTATTGAAGTAACTTCATTTGAACAGTTGTTGAACAACATTTATGAATTAAATGTGATGACAACCACATTTGGAATCTGCAAAAAGCAAACAATTTATTACACAGGATTAAAGAATTCTTCCATAATTTATCATCAATAAAAAAATTACTTGTAAACTTCTGCTTGATGGGCACTTTGAATAGAGGCTGTCAATTTTTCCAAGGAACCTTTGGTAATATGACCTGTGAAATAGAAAATACACATGTAGAATTTATATATATGTAGAGAGTATGAAACAGATTTTTTTTAAAATCATTATATGGTGACAAATATTTGATAAATGCCTATCATTCTGCTTTTTATCAATTTGTATTTAACAATACATTAAACTTTTTACTTTTAATCAATTTTAATTTAAGAATTTAAACTTTAAATGGTCAAATGGGATGTTTACAACACATCAAGAAGTAAGCATCCAAAAAGTTATAAAAAGAGTTGCAGTTCTTAATAATTTTTTTAAGCTGTTGATATTATCAGTATCTTCAAAAAGCATATCTGTGCATCAAATCACACTAATAAAGCAAATTTTGCATTTTGTTGCTTTGTTTAAACATATTAAAAGTAGCTTGAGTGTTATAAATGCCCTATGCAGCGAATAATGCATTTTTTTTCCTTGAGAAACTCTTAAAAGTTTATGCATAAATAGATCACTACTTTCTGGTTTTTATAGCAAAACAATCTAGTCTTTTTTTACTGAAATTAGTATTATATAAAACAAGAAAGTTTTTCAGTACATTAATCTCTCCATCAACAAAATATTAGAGCCTCTGTCACAAGTGAAAAACATTTAATGAGGGGAAAAAAAGGGTGGTGGTGTGTGTGGGGGGGGGAGGGGGGATAGTTACCATAAAGCTTCTCTCTATGACTAGTTCCAAGTTTTTAGGTGGTGATGGGCATATTTTTGCTTTCATACTTCTAGGATAATTAGATTTGACTTCTCAAAACTGTGTGCCTACAGTAGTAAGATATAAACTCTATCCTATGCATGCAGATACACACAAAACCTAACAGCATGAAATTACTTTACAAACAATGCTTAAAACAATCAATGAAGAGACATAGTGACAATGATTGATAGAGTTTCAACAAAACTTTATTCGTTAACATCAAACATTTTTATATTAAAATGTTTCTTTCTTTTATAATATTACACATAAAATCATTTTTATCTCTTTGAATAAAAATTGTCCATATTTTGCTGCTTTCTTTTTCCTTAGCTAAACAAATAAATTTTTGAATATTCATCATAAAAATTTTTTACTAGGTTCGAGCACTGGATAAGGCATAGATGTTTTCATTCCTGTGTTGTCCTTCTGTTAAGGTCTTATCTTCCTTACAGATCTTTTCTATTGCATATTATGTTGATAGGCTCTTGTAAGAATTCTTTGGGAAGCAGCTGCTTGAAGGGTAATTTTTTTTTCACTTAGAATAATTAGACATTTGAAGAACTGTCATAAATAGTGTTTACCTTTAAATATATAATTAGCAACCAGAAATATATATTTTTTTCACATAACATTTTACAATTTTACTAAAATATTTTCATATTATATTGCTAAGAATTATACTAGCAGCAACAAAAAAATTTCATGAGAAAAATTCCTCCAAGATTACCACAAAATATTTTTTTTTAGGGTTCACAAACCCTAGTTGCTTGCAGTGCTCACAAGCACTGCAAGCAACTTTTGGTGTTACAATCAGTGCATGACTGTTTAAGAGTTCAAATACAATTATTTGTATTTCAGAACTGGTAGAAGTCACTAATGCTTTGCATTTTCAAGCTTGATTTACAGTTTTCACTTTTCCAATTTCAGTAGCACATAAGATGTTTACCCTTCTATAGTTCAATAGCATAATTTTTTTTACAAAAATCAGCATTTAAAAAAATTATCAAATTCAAAAATATACTTTAAAAATATTAATTTAAGTTACTGTTGATTCCACTTGAAAACAATGATGTTAAGCTTGAAAATTAGCCTTTTGGAGATAGCTCTCATCAAATTTCTAAACCTGAAGGATGCTTAAGCCCACCTGAATTCTACTCCCACTAGCTCTTTTGACAAGTGGATTATTAGCCTCTTCTACTCAAGCATGGAAGATGGACACTCCCACCCAGAAACAATTAAGACAAAATTTTTCTTTACCCCCAAACAAAATCCTTGTGTGGATTATAAATCTAAAACTGTGCCTGCAATATAAACACCACCCTTTACAGTATCAGCTTGGCTCCTTACAATCCTGCAATTGGGTGAAGGAACTAGATAGTGCAGTCTTCAAAAGTTTAATCCATTTTTGCATCTAGCAACTGCACCCCACCCCTCTTTACAAAGTAACTTAATCTATAAATATTTAACACCTTTATCTTTTACATGATGTTCTTCAGTATGCAAAACCCAATGACATCAAAAAGCCATAGCTGAAAATTACAAATATTGGAGGTTGGAATTGTCCTGAAGTATAAGTGCCTTTCAAAAACTAAGCAACTGTAAGAAGAGTATGTCAACAAATGCAGACTTCAAAAGCTTAAAAATTTAATCTATTAAACATATGGTCCTACTATGATCACAGCAAATTCATTCAGCACTATTATAAGGGCACTTCTGTACACCAAGGGTCAGTTCTTGAGTGCAGTTCAGAAATTACTCAGAAATGTACTAAAATGTTTCACAAATTAATATTAAAAGTGTAATAATCTAAATTTTATTGCAACTATAACCAGGAGTGCTTGTTATAACTTGATTGATTGGATGATATGCAAATTGATTCAAACAACAAATTTTAGTGCCCTTAGCAAATATGGTACATAATGACGCAGATGTAATAAGAAGTCATCCAACTCAAAGAGAATTTTTATCTACTAAAACAAAAAAGTTGAATGACTACAAAGAACAGGTGGAAAGTCAAAAAGTGAGACCAATAGCTCATTTCATTGGAAGCAAGTTATGTTTCTTTTTTGCTTTTTCTTCAGACTTAAGACTTAATCTAAAGTAATGAATCATAAGAATTAAATATAAATCACACACTAACAAATATGCTGACTTTATTTGATTTCCTAAAAATATATAACTCACCAAATGTAGCTTTTTCTATAACTTTACCATCATTCATAAAGGTATCAGTAGCAAAACCAAATTCTCCTTTCATTTCAACTGTTTTCAGAAGACGAGCTTCATTAAGCATCATTGCTGTTTTGCAACCTTTATTTACACCAAATACTAAAAAAAGGGAAAGAAAATATTTAATTTGCAAAGCGTATTTAAAGGACTGAAATATTATCAAGTAGAGCTTTTCACATATTAATTTTAGTATTCTACACCTGCATAAGTCTTCATACAATAATTCCAAATGAAATACTGACATAAAAAAGGAGTTTTCAACTCCTCAAAACACCCTTACCCAAATGAGGGTAAGTTTAAAGCATGGTTAATACTAGGGTTGGATTGTTTTACCTCTGAATGGCACTCTTTTTCTCACAAAATGGGTTAAATGGTCAGGCCACAAGAACCCAAGGACTCAAAAAAGGTTGGGGTGGAAGGGAACCCACTGAGCAGCTATTAGTAAAGAAATGGTACCCTCCTGTCAACCCCATCCACCATGCTTTTTAATGTGCACAAGGTCCTCTCACACGCACAGGGTAATGGCTTAATGTCCCATCCAATGAACGACACATTTTCCAAGCTTATCAGTGTCCCCTATTGACCAAGGGGCAGGGTGGGGGTTACTCTGATAGGTGGGGAGTCATTGAAAATATTTGGTGCCCACAGAGGCTGTCTTTGGGCACCATTGATGTTCTGCACTTGAAAAGGTTGCAGACCTCTGATGTTGAGTGCATTGACAGCATCATATTTTAGAAGGGGAAAAAAAGTCTAAACTGTCTTCTTGACAAGAGATTACTACAGTTACCATTAACTTTCCACTAAAGTTTTTAGAACAGGGCACTTTAGATATGGTTGCTCCACTTCTCCCTTCTCTCCTACTCCTCACGACATGGACAGTTCATTTCAAAGTGTTGTAATGCTCCAAAGATTATTAACTTTTCAAAGATTGAACCTTTTATCTGATCCAAATTATTCAAATTCCGGATAGCTTTATTGAAACCAAGCAATAATAACTTCCCAAATAAAGTTGAAATAGGGTTCGTTGAGGAATTTGCTAAGCATTACTTATCAAGTAAGAATTCAAAAATGATTATCAAGTTTAAATGCAATCTAATCAATATCAATTTATGCTGTACAAGAGAAAAAATTGCAAAGCTTCAAAAAGTTTCTAAAACAAAGTTTATTTCCAAAAATTCAACTCACCAAACTCAAAGTGAAAATCTCGACTACATCTGAAACAAAAATTCTGCTACTACATCTCTGTCTCATCACTTCATCTCACTTCTACACAATCTCAATAACTTCTTCATCACTAACTCTTACTCAATTCCTCTAACTCTGTGACCTAACGTTACTAAGTTATAACAAGCAGCACACAAAGTCTGCAGTGTCATGTTGCATGCCGGGAAAGACATTTTCATAAACTGACAATCGTGCAAGCTATGATGCAAGAGAGGTCGTGTCCTTAACATGCGCTTTAGCAGTTGTCAATCAAGAGGTCGGAGTTGCGCATGCACAACTCCTGCAGCTCGGACAAGGATTGAGATAGTCCACAATGAATTAAAATCCCCAAACTGATAAATATAATGTAAATAAAGCAAAACTGGTTAAGGAAAAGTAAAAGTGAATAGGTGGACCATCACAGTGTTCATGTTTGAAGGCTCAGTTGACTGTGACATGTTGAAAATGACTGCCATTTTTTTGTGCAGAAATGTTTTGTTAGAATATAAGTTACTGTGAAATAATCAATTCTGCATGAATTGATTGAGGCCCATTAAATTAAAATAAAAAAAATATATTTAGAAGCATACAATGCAATACCAGTCCTTTCATTACCATTTTAAAAAAAATTATACAATGGGGTAAACAGTCACATAATTTCAAAGGTTTGGCAAAGATTAGGGAATGAAATCCATTGTATTGCTGTTAGGAGATGGAATCCTCCTGTCAAGGCCATACAACATGTTTTTTAATGTACATGGTGAAATGACTTAATGTCCTATCCAAGGAATGACAGCCTTTCCAAGCTTGTTGGGTCCCCTTTTTCACTGAGAACAGAATGTGAGAATCCTCTGCACAGAAGCAAGATGATGTAAGTAGCAAATAGTTGCTGTAGATGGCAAGTCTGAAAAGTACTATAACTTCAGTTTAAGTTGTAGATAAAGTATAATAAAAGCTCCGTTACTAAGAAGCACAATGAAATTTTTGAAAACACTTTAAATCCAAAGATTGAACTTATTTAAAATTGGCACCAAGTTGCCAAGTGGTTAGAATACTTGGCTACTGATCAAACGGCCTCACATTCGAGCTTCAGATAAGTCACATTTGCTTAATTTCTTGCATTATCTTTCTGCTGTCACTTTTTCCTCATAGATTTTCTCTACGGCATATTATATTGACAAACTTTGTCAGCCTTCTGTGTTGCAGTTACTTCAGGGGTAATTCAGAAAAAAAAACTTTGCTACTGTGGATGTAACATGTTTCGTAACTTACCAATGGCTTGCAATATTGTCTGACAATGCAGTCTTTAGTAAACTTTGAAGTATGTTACATCCATGGACTGTTTTTAAATGAATTTAACCATTTTTAATCAGTTGTCTTTGGATTTAAGTTTTATTTAAAGCAATATGTAAAAAATAACAGAGCTTTTAGTTATGTGTTATCTATAACTTAATTGGAAGTTAGAGTAATTAAATTTAACTGCAACAACTATTTTCTGATTATACCATCTCCATATTTCTGCTACCTGCATTAGTCTTTACAGCTGACGTCTTCAACCAGCTGTATCTACTGATGCATAATGCTAATGCTGTTTGCAATCTTTCAACTGGTTTTACAATTAAAACTTACAATGCAAATGATATTAGTATACTGGATTAGTATTATATGATAATTACAGTTTAATGGACTTATACCTGATATTTGCACCAGAATTCTTACAAGTTGTTCAATTCATCAGATATGATCTTCAGAATAAACCTCACCAAGATGGTAATACCTTCCTTTGACTGAATTTAAAGGATAGCACTTCCTAATTCTATGTTATTGTTATATATATATTCATATTTTGTGTGCAAAATAATCAGTTAAAATTCTTTAGACTCTAGTTGAGTCATATTGTTTTATTACAGTGAAACTGTAATAAAACATATTCACTGTAATAAAACAATATGGACCAATTATAAAAGTTGGATTACCAATTATTGATTATTAATTACCAATAATAATTTAAATTACCAATTATTTGGAATACCTACCACATATTCCTGATGTTAATCTTCCTTGATAGCTAGACCATGACATTTTTATATCTTGTGGTTGGTACCGAGGGCCCACAACTAAAATACATAAAAAAGTAACTCAAATATTACTTTAATTACATTATCAAACTTAAAGAACATGAAATATTAAAACATAATGATGCAAAGAACATTAAAGGGCTTTCACAGGCAGAATAACAGACAATCTAAGGCAAATGCTACAAAAACAAAACAACTTATTGCTTATTCTATATCAAAGATGTCATTTTTACTAATTTTGATCATTTTTGCAGGTTTTGGGGACAGATTAGAGAATATTTGTCAGTTTTCATAGACATTGAAAATTTTCCCTTGATTTTACTTTTGTTGCAATGTTAAACATTAAATGGAATATTTTAAATACATTTTGTCTCTCAAAAATATTCACTGATACTGGTGTGAAGCATCACAAAATAATGAAGAGAATGACACTGTTTTCCAATACTCTGAAAACTTTAAAAGCCACTGTTTTCCAATACTCTGAAAACTTTCAAAGGCACTGTTTTCCAACACTCTGAAAACTTTAAAAGGCAATGCTGTTCCTTCTTCATGAAAATGTTGATATGAAAATCACATCAACATATATTTTTAATAAACTGACACTGATATATACTGTACATAGATCTTAACTTTCATCACCAATGCCAAATTCTTTGTTGCATGTTCAACCAGAAAACTCACATGAAATACTAAATAATAATTCTGATTTCCGCTACTAAATAAAAATTCTGATTTATTCAGCTTACCTAATGACACTTTTCTATATATATATATAACAGATCTATTTGAACTGTTACATAATTTTAATATTAGCTGCTATTATTTATTGCCGTCCCGTGGCCGAGTGGTTAGCACGCTTGGCTACTGATCTAAGGGACCTGGGTTCGAGCCCCGGAGTTAGGCATGGATGTTTGTGTCATTTTTCTGCTGAGGTCCTGCCATCCTCTCAGACCTTCTACTGTGGCATATAAACTGACAGGCTCCTGTCAGACCTCTGTGGCAAGCAGCTGCTTGAGGGGGTATTTATTTTTTATTTTTTTTTATTATTTATTATAATATATTAATAACTGGGTGGTATCCTATATAATATACACTATTTCTGTCAGTGAGCAATAAAGTCCAGTTGCCAGAATAGAAAAGAAATTAGCAATTGACTATAAGTCAAATGCATTTTACAAGATTATCAGATTAGTTTTCATTGAATGGGAACTTGACTGCATCATCATAGTAAACAGTTCATACATTACATTCTAATCGAGTGAAGTGCTTTAAATGTTTATAACCCAGGAAGACTTAAGCTTTAAGAGTTATAGTTTTCCCAATGTATTTATAATTATTATCCAAGTGATACAAATATCATGTAATGTACGCACTTTATCACTTGTCTACGCAGCTTTTATAGATTTGTGAACCAATATATGTTACCGATGATGGCTACAAAAGCAGCTTGGCCCTTTGTTACATCATCCATAAATAAAAATTTTGCTACAGCTTTGCTTGACAGTCAATTCTCTGGAAGCAGTGAGCAAAGAAACCAATAGTGGGAGTCCAGGGAGGAAAAGCTACCTTGATAGGGTTGATGGCCTAGGTCACAGGGACAGAGCTCCTAGAATATAGACATATATTACTAGTTTAATATTCTTGTTATTACTTTTACCACATTATAATTGAAGATGATGCCTCACATTGAAGATTCTTTCGTTGGTAATATATATATATATAAATAATCTATATAGCATCTTTAATTATTTCCTACACTTTTATTATTATTGTTTTGCTAAAAATAAATGCAATTTTAAGGTAAATTCTAAAATATTTTACATTTGTTTCCATGTTTTACACATTTTATTTCATAACATTTAGGAGATTTACTGGATTCCAATTGTACTAAAGAATGTCTATCATTGATCTTTTGGGAATACATCATTATAGTTTGACATTGAGATGTCAAGTCTGATTGCAAGTTCTACAAAAGTTCAAATACTGTTACAGCACACACATTAAAATTTTATATCTGATAAATTAATGATGTTTTAAGGAAAATTTTTAGAATGTTGAATATTAAATTAGTGGAAAAAAGATAAGCCAGCATTAGTTCAATTGGTAAGAACACTCTGGCATGAGTTAGGTTGTTTTACCTCTGAGCGGCTCTTTTTTGCACACCATGGGCTAAATGGCCAGGTCACATGGACCCCGAAGGCTCAGAGAAGGTTGGGAGAGGGGACCCACTGGAACAGCTGTTGGAAGACAGATGGTAGCCTCCCGTCAAGGCCATCCAGTGTGTTCTTTAACGTGCACAGGGTATGGCTCTCCCGCACACGGGGCCACGGCTTAACGTCCCATCTGACGGACGGCGGCCTTTCCAAGCCCATCGGTGTCCCCTACTGACCGTGGGCAGGGCGGGGAATTTTTGCGGAGATAAATCTCAACGCTGACCCAGCTGGGACTCGAACCTGGGAACTACAGATTACGAGCCTGGCGCGCTACCGACTGAGCCACCCCCGCCCCACTCTGGCATGTTTCTGGAAATATGCAAGTTCAAGTCCAGTATGTCAGTGAAATTTTTTCCACAAAATATTTATTGATATATTGACGTTAAAATGTCACCCAGGTAAAGCTGTGATTATCACCTATGTTTAAATCATTAATAATGTTAAATAGCGTGAAGAGACTTTATTATTACTATCTCACTCAGCGCAATATAAAAAAGAATTGTTGCCACCCGTTGATCATAGATGGCACCAGTGGTTGGTGCTGAAATCATTGCTGAAAGATTCAAGTCTTAAATTAGCAGAAAAAAGATGAGACGGCATTAGTTCAATTGGTAAGAATACTCTGGCATGTTTCTGGAGAGATGTGGGTTCAAGTCCCGCATGTCGCAGAAATTTTTTCCAAAAAATATTTATTGTCACCTACTTTTATCTTCTTTCTTGAACTCAATGCATGGGAAGATTATTGCACATATATAAATAAAACAAATCACCAAAATTATTCACACAAAACAAACATCCCATATTTACAAAATACTGTATTACAAACTTATAACTGTTTGAAATTGAGAATGTCCACACAACAGTGAAAAAACACAAAACTTTCAACACAAAATCAGCTATGTGGAAAAATTTATGTACAACTTCAAATTCTTCAAACTGGAGAAATTATTCTCTGATAGATGCAGAAGTTGAATTTCACAGTATACAATAATTTATGGATATTTAATTAGAATATAATGATGCAGGAAAAGGAAATTATTCACTGAGTAGATGAAAGTCGTATTTTACCATATTGGTAATGCACAAACATATTCCAGCAGTAAGGTTACATTTTTCTGCACATAAACTCCATATTATAATGATGTGATTTTCCACCTCAGCAAATACATCACATATTTCTTGAAAGACAGATAACCAGAGAATTTACCAAACAGTTTATATTCCATAGTTAATGTATGCAGTAACAAAGCAGTAATGTATAATGTAACAAAGCGGACTAATACTGATTAACACTTCTGTGATACATTTTGTTAGCTTAATGTGCTGACGTGAAAATAAACATTATATTCAGAAACTAAGTCTATTTATGCTATGCCAGTAGCTTATCATAAACCAAATTTATATATGTACAGGTCAGATCTAGAAAAAAAATAAAGGGAGCTAAGTGACTCGATTGAACCAGAATACCAGTCATATATAAAAATTTTCCTTCTCTTTCAGTGGCCTTTGAAAAATTTCTTACAAATTTGTGTTATATATATACAGTAAGTTCTCGTTATTTGTCATCCTCATTGTTCATTTCATTAATTTTTTAATGGTGTAGCCATCTTTTTACACATATCTATTTATATGATTTACCAGAAATTATTAATAAAAATGTTGAATTTTCAATCTATGCTGATGATATGACCATTTGGTCTGAAGCAAGAACCTTTCCAAAAAAGAACTTGCAATCTAAAAAAAAAGAATCACATTGTAATAATAGGCTCTCTAAAATCTGCTCCTAATACAAAACAGAATAAATACCTTGGAGTAACTTTAGACTCCAAACTCAAAAAATACACCTTGTGGTTGTATGCATATCTGTGTATAACTTTCATTGTATAATGTTTGCTATCAAAATTTATTTTAGAGAACTAAATATACCATATATCTGTATGTAAATGTAGTATCTAAACTATGTAGTACACACAAAGTAAGTCAGTCCCATTGTTTGCCTTTTTTTGTTACTAGCAATTTTGAGGAACATTACCCTAATAAACAATGAGGACTTACTCTATATGCTTAATATGTCTTGTCTATGTTCTAGCATTCTCAAGGGTAAGAGGTGGAGCATGCCCTCCTCTTGATATATACTGTTCAAATCAATTTTGACAGGAGCAGATTAAAGTAATGAGATAATGTTCAGTATGCTTAGTATGGATGTAAGCATATTAAGTATAAATCAATACAAGAACAGCCTGATGTTAGAGAGCACAATATTTAGGTTGAAGTCAAGCACATGTAGTAGCAGGAACACTGTACATAACTCTGTTCATTAATCTGTATTTCTGCAAGCAAGCAACTTATGAAGAAAACAGTACTCTCTCTGCACACATGATGATTAAAGAAGGTTGAGGACTCCTCCACCCAACCTCTCTATTATTCACATATATCATTAATACTCAATATGTTGCATAAGATATAGATTTCAAAGAAGCAAGATCCTGTAATCTTATTTACAAAAGGGTTCAAGTTTCCCTAACATAGCAAACTTTAGAAAGAAGCAAATTCCAAAAGTGACAGTTTAGTCTGGGTACTCTGCCATTTTTTTAACACTGTCCCTAAACTTCCACTTCACCCTTGTTCAAAAAAGGGGACATCGAAGGGCTTGCAAAGGCTACCATCCATCAGAAAGTTGCCTTTCCTGATTAGCTGGGTTGTTTTACTTCTGAGCAGCACTTTTTTGCACACAATGGGCTAAATGGTCATTTAGCCCATTGTGTTAATTCAAGGTCCTTTTACCTGGTCAGGTAAAAGGACCTTGAAGACTCAGAAAAGGTTGGGGAGGTGAGCCATTGGAACAGTTGTTGGGAGAGATTTGATAGCCTCTTGTCAAGGACATCCAGCGTGTTCTTTAGCATGCATAGATTAGGCTCTCCTGCACAAAGGGCCATAGCTTAACATCCCATCCAACAGATGGCAGCCTTTCCAAGTCCATTAGTGTCCCCTACTGACCAAGGGCAAATGAGGAATTTTACGGAGATATTTATGGAGCCGATGGTTGGTTTAGTGGTTAGAGCACTCTGGCATGTATCTAAAGAATAATGGGTTCGACTTTTTCTTGTCAGCAAAAATAATATTTTCCATGTAAATATTAATTGAATTCTTTATCTACAGGTACTTTGTGCATTTACTATGGACTGTGATATGTACACTGCTGATTTTTAAATGCGTACATTAAAATTGTTTTTTTACATATGAAATATAGAAATAACATACCAAGAGGATGATCTGCAAAATTTTTTCCAACTGAAACACTTAAAGGTTTTAGAGATGAAACAGAGCCATCAATTTTTATAAAATCTTGAGCTGGCCGAGTCTCCATACAATTCAAATCTTAAAAAAAAGTTAATTACAACAACTGATTAATAAATACTAGAACTGTAAAAACATTCACTTTTAAAAAATTATAAACAAATTTTAAAATGTGAAATAAAATTTTACTCCATCACATCAGTAGTAAAATTATTTCCTATAATGTAGCAGTAAAATATGAAACAGGCATTACTGCTTACATCAGTGGTCTACAACTCTTGATGTAACTTTTCAAAGAAACAGAGATCAGAAATATTTAGGTGGTATATAATAAAGCTTACATATGAAGACAAGCCAGCTATTAAGATTTTCTCATTTGTATTTGATACATAATCATTGTGAAAAGTATCTACAAAATAGAGTGCAAGGTCTCAAAGCACACTTTTTACACCTGGAATTTCATGAAACCTTAAATTTCGATGTGTGTGATCCATAGCTGTTTTTAAGGATTTTTTTGTAAAAGGAAAATATAATAGGAATAATATAGTAATGTTAAAATTAGCTGCCCTAAACAAGTCTTAAGGACAACTAATTTATATGTTTAATATACTAAAATATGCTATTATAATTCAGCAGTAAAGTATCAGAGGAGATGTCCTGAAATGATGAATCCATGAAATAGCTGAAATAGTTTCATGAGTAAGGTTTTGTCGTGAGTGGGATCCCACTTATGATAAAACCCCCAAGTGAAACTAAATGTTTTCAGCTAATTACTTGATATGCAATTATTATTTGCAACAAAGAGAAACAAAACAGAATCCTACTCATGTTCAGTTGTTGATTTACATTGATATTACCCTTACAGTTGTTGAAATCAGATATACTCTTTTAACTTTTTAAATTCTATTTCCAACTCATCATCCTCATCCTCAAGCAGCCATGGGCTACGGAGGTCAAAACCAGACCTTGCAGTTTAATTCTCCAAGCATATCTGTCCTGAGCTACATCTGCTGCATCCAGCCACTGCACACCAATTCTAACAAGGTCCTGTTTGACATTGTCTGCCCACTGCATCCTAGGTCTCCCCTTCCTTCTGAGGCCTCTAGGCACACTGTTCATAACCCTATTTGCCAATCTATAATTATCCATACGGCAACATGGCCAAACCAACAGTCTCTCTCTGCACAATATGCTGCTTAAAGGAGGTTGCAGAGTCCTTTGCCTAACCTCATCATTAGTTACAAAGTTAAACCACCTAATACCCAAGATACTAAGTAAGCATCTAGTTTCCTGTTATCTTGTTTACACAGCGTTCAACTTTCACTACTATAACTAACCATAGAAAGAACCAAACTATTATACAGTCTAATTTTAGTCTTTAGGTGTATACGCCTATTTCTCCACAATCTCTATAGATTCTTAAAAGTCCTGGCAGCAATCCCTATTCTTCTGTTAATCTCATGCCACACATCAGCAGTATCTGTTACATAGCTCCCAAGGTAATTAAACTGTGACACCTGCTCAAGACTACAACCATTCAGATGAACTGAATCACAACCTGCCTGACAAATTTTCATCACTTTAGTTTTCTCTCTGTTTATAACCAAACCTACTCTACTACCAGTCTCATCAACAGCTCGAATGAAAAAGTTCATCTCATCAACATCATTTGCCAAAAGGGCTAAATCATCAGCATAATCTAAATCAGAAATTTTCGTATCTCCATCCCATTTAAGACCAAAATCTTTCCTTGAAGTGAATTTCGCATAACATAATCAATAACAAAACTAAAGAGAAAAGGAGACAAAATGCACCCTTGTCGAACACCAGAAGTAATGCTAAACCAATTGCTACAAGACTTACCAACTCTCACACATGACTCAGTGTTATTATAGAGAGCTTTCATTATGTTAACTAACTTGTCTGGTATACCATATGATCTCACAATCAACCACAATTATGACGATCAACAGAGTGGAAAGCCTTTTTGAAATCAACAAAGCTAGCAACCAAAGGTTTCTGAAACTCTAAACATTTCTGAAGAATCTGCCTAAGTGAAAATATCTGATCTACACATCCCCTACCATTTCTGAATCCACATTGCTCATCACGCAATTGCCTGTCAACCTGATTCTTAATTTTACTAAGCACAATCATGGAAAGAACTTTACCTGGAACAGAGGTAGGCTGATACCCCTATAGTTATCACAAGAACTGCAATCACCTTTTTTGAAAATAGGGATAACAATAGCTCTGGTAAAATCCTTAGGAACCATGCCTTTATCATAAAAGATATTCAAAATTTCAGTAATCCAAGTGGCAACCAAAACATTCCCAGCTATAAGCATTTCAGTAGTAATTTCATCTACCCCTGGGGATTTATGAAGTCTAAGTTTAGAAATAGCCAAAATAACTTCAGACTGTGTTATAGGGCCAACATTAATGCCTCCAATGCTTCTATCATCACTGCAAACAATGGGAGTAGAACTAACTACATTGTTTAGAACATCACTGAAATGCTCAGCCTACCTAGCCATGACAGAATCCTCACCTTCTATATCTCTTATCCTTCAATCCCTGTATACCTGTTCGTTTTCTACCACACAAAACATTAACTATCTGGTACAGCTCTCTGCTGTTGTGCTCTCTAACTGCTTCCTCAGCTTTGTCAATCAAGCCATCAAGCCAAAGATTCTTATCAGTAGCTAACTGATCCTTTACACGTTTATTAAGCTCTCTGTAATCCTTTCTATTAGGACTAGTAGGGTACTGATTAAGGACATTCCTGCAGTTCCTTCTTTCTGAAATAATCTCAAGTGCATTATCACTCAAATAATTTTACCTCCTCTGCTTCTTTTCCTAAAAGTGTACTGTTTGTTTCCAAAAAAACTGGTTTAAAATGGTCCCATTCTTCCTCAACTTCAGTAGTAAGCAAACCATGACTGTCATAATGACTAAGTAACCTATCATGGTAAGCTTTAGCTATAACTGAGTTTTTCATAGCTTCAGAATTAAATGTAAATTTTTAACCTTAGCACAACACCTTTTAAGTTTAAGTTGCAAGACACTTTTAAAAAGGTAATGATCAGATCCAATTTCAGGTGCCCTATATGACCTGGTATTCCTAACAGAACTAGCCCATTTGCTGTTAATTAATATATAATCTATCATATTCTTATACAACACATCAGATGAAACCCATGTGTACTTATATATGTCGCGCTGTGTTTGTAATAAATGTTAGTTATTCTCAAACCATTAAGTTTACTTACCTGTAGGATACGTTGCGGTTGCAGCTACAAAAAGGGCCTATCACCCCTACTCAAAGGTGAGAGTCAGTACCAACTTTGGCATTGAAGTCACATAGAACAAGGGTAATATCTCCTTTTTTGACAGAATTCAAAATATCCTGAAGTTGTCTGTAAAGCCTATCCTTCTGATCTTCATTGGTATCCCCAGTTGGGACAAAGTAGCATATAGCATTCATGTCTTTAAATGTTTGTCTGAAATTTTGCTGTTAATGGGTTATTTTTTTTAATTCTAAACTTGACTGGTTTATCTTACTCAGCACAATTGGCAAAAAGCCTGTACTTTTCTCAAAGTATGGTTCTGAAAAAAATTATAAAAAGAGAGTAATTTCTTTTTCAATTTTTTTTTATTCAGAAATAAATTGCCTTTATATTCACATGTATTATAATTATTTGTCCATTAGTTTTTTTACATAAATTTTTATTTGCATTGCCAGGTGTATATTTTTACTACATGACTCTAAAAAAGTCCTATTAAAATAAAATATTTGTCTTTTTTTGTTAAATATTTTTTCAGATATTCTAGAATTATATGTGGATTAATTTGGCATATAACATGCCATAATTCCTTTCATTAGCGCTTTGGCAGAAAAGTTCTAAATTTTTTTTTGGCTGGCTTAAGGCAAAAATAGCTTGGATTTTGGATGTTAGCTAGTTTTTCAGGCTGGACACTGGAAGGGTCAAGACAGATTTCCGAACCCTAAGCTCTAATATCATCTACCTGCAATCTGGTGCACTAATCACTGATGTAGTTGTTTTATTTTGTGTGGCTAGCAGTGCAGGTTAATTTCAAATTAAAAGAAATGTTATTCTTGGCTGACCTATTTCTCTCATTGAATTGCTAAATGAGTGGAATTAAAAAAATATATTATAATTTTTAAGTTCTTAAAATGTAGTCAAGGGGATATTCCCCCCCACCCTTGGGGAAATTTTACATTTAAAAAATTGTTAGTTCATCAGTTTATATTAATAAATTTCTCAAATGCCCCTTTCAAAAATTCTGGTTATGCTATGCCACTGATAAAAGTCATATTTTACAGGCTGTTCAAATAATAAATGCAAAAGGGAATAATGCAAATACTAACCTCTCACAAGATTTCTAATAAGTATGTCTTTAACTTGATAAATATTTAACCCAGCTGGTTTGTAAACACAAAATATGCCATTAAGCAACCTCCAAGCTTCTGGGGCATAAGTAATAGTCTTCATTTTCATGCAGTATCTGAAACAGAACAATATTAACATTAAGCTCAATACTGTATTAGGATTATGAGTGATTACATTTTTGCTTTATTTTATGATAATGATATTCCAGCAGACCTTGCACAACGAAAGTTACAATTTGGAAGAATGAAAAATTGGAGGAAATTAGAACATGACAGTTCTGCTGTTTATGGTGCTCAGGTGCCATTTTGTTTTAATGCAACACAATAATGCGTTTACATCTTGATGGAATGTTCAACTTCTGGATTCCTAGCAGTGACTAATGGCAACAAAAAATTTTAATTCTTCCAGAATTACATCAATTTCTTAAAATTACTTTGGTAAAAAAAAGCCCACTAAATATGCAATTTAAACTTATAAAAACATGTTTCAATATCACATTAGAAACAATATTCAATTTTTAGGAGAGTTCTACAAATAATAATCTAAACAATCATATTACTGGCAGTGAAGAGGCCATACAACGAAAATACGCTGAGTAAAGAATACAATGATAAACACTTATTCCTAAGCATAGAATTTTGTTTCATAAATAACAAGGAAATCACCAGATAATCTCATCGAAGATGGCTATTATAACAAGCACATACCATTAAACAAAAATCAAGCCTAAAAAAACAAATATATCATAAACAATTTACTGCTGATCCACAGTATAAAAAGCCTCCAAAACTAAATAATGCCAAGATGGCTATTATAACAAGCACATACCATTAAACAAAAATCAAGCCTAAAAAAGAGAAGCATAAAAAAACAAATATATCATAAACAATTTACTGCTGATCCACAGTATAAAAAGCCTCCAAAACTAAATAATGCCATTAGAGACAACAATCCTAAAAAACATGAATTATCGTAAACAATGCACTGCCATCTGCATTATTTATAAAAACCCTAGAACAAGATAATCTCATTGGAGACAACCATTTTAAACAGAGTATATTGCTAAAGAAGAAATTGTTCCATTTCCCTTTTAATGTAATAATAGGGAATATAAAAAAAAATATCCCCTCAAGCAGCTGCTTGCCCCAGAAGTCTCACAGGAACCTTTCAGTTTATATGCCACAGTAGCAGATCTGAGAGGATGGCGGGGCCTCATTAGAAAAACAACATGCCTTACCTGGAGGCTCGAACCCAGGTCCTAAGATCAGTAGCCAAGTGTGCTAACCACTCGGTCATGGGAATATGCATTAACTAAATATCATAAATCATCTGCAACTTTCAGTATTTACCTGAGGCAAAATTTACACCATTGTGCTACATATATGGGAATTAAATCCAAATTGCATTCAAAAAATACATTTATATTAATTGCTGCCCTTTCCAGTAAAATAAACTCATAACTTTTGTTCATCTTAGAGGGTGAAACCTAAAAAAAATAAAGAACCAGAAGACATACGAAACGTATCAACAGATAATCCAATAAATTGTTCAATAAGATGAAAAGCTATTATCCTGTATGTTATTCACTTACATTACTTTACATGCTTTAAGAAATTTGTTACTGCTCATGGTGCCATCTAATGAGTTGGTGCCATAAACTGCATATTGATTATTAGTTACTAGTTATTAGCTATCAAAAAATATTTATATAACATAAAAAACAGTCTAGGCTTGTGAGCCCCAATTGGTTACGGGAGAAAACAAATTAGTTTTCCCATTCAAGAAATCTGAGTTTAGTGATGAGTTTAGTGATGATCACTTTATCGTACTCATTAACTAATTATGAATTAAATTTCCTATCTTGTTAGATATGAAATGTGAAAAAAGCTTAAATCATTTTAATATTAATAACACATATTAAGAAATTCAACTTAATCACTAATAATGACAATATGTACTAGTATCATCTAACAAGTAACAATATATTGCAAAAGTTAGCATTTACAGTACAGAGAGAATGGCAACAATTATTTGTCCCTCTTTCCAATGGGTTTTTTTTGCGCAGTGCCTGGATCGTCCACAGTAGCAAGCTTCGTATGCAGCATATAACAGGGAAATGATGCTTGCCACAGCCAACTAAACTACATCTGTACGTTTTACCTAGATATAATCCCATAGAATCAGCAGAAGAGTTTTTGATATTAACAAAAATAAATTAATCACTAATAATTAACATTCAATACCCAGGCATCATCCCCTGATTAATCAATATATTTCAAAAGTTAGTATTACAATATATCAGGAATAACAATAAATGTTATTATGACTTTTTTTTTGAAAACGCTTGGATCTCCAGCATTGGCTTACCGCATTTTTGATATTAACAAAAGTTAACCTAATAGCTAATTATTAATGACTAACAATCAATAAGAAAATATTTTTAATTGATTAATAATCGACTAATAGCCTTTGAGTGGCATTTTCATGCAGATTGGATGTACAGCAATCTTACATACCTCTTATGATGCTACTGGGCTATGAAGTTACAGTGGAACAAAACTGACATTGGCCAACAAATGAAATGCAATAAGAAGATAAGTTACATAACAGTAGGGAAGATAAGTTACATAACAGTAGGGAAGATAAGTTACATAACAGTAGGGAACATAAAGTGCATAATTTATCATAATTAAAAGTGCTTCAACTCTAGTGAAAGGAAAGTTTTAATATTTTATCAACCCAATAGTCCAACCCAGATAACAATAGACATGCATGAGATCCATTCAAGTTGCATTGTCAATCATGGCCAACAGATCAGTGAAGTTCTCTAATCTGTATTATTTCCTTTACTCTGAAGTTTTTGATTCTAAGTAATCCAATTAGCACACTTAGTTGGCCACAGCCAGACAGTTTGGTATAAGCTCAATAAACATCCATTTAGAAACAATCTAATGACCTTCAACTCTGTAAAAGTATTTAGTGTGGACTTTGCTATGTGTTCAGCTTAGAAATAGTCAGCTGGAATCATAGATTTCCTCTGATGGTGCACAGGTAAGCAAATAAGCAAGCACAGATTAGGGAGTGGTGACAGAGCTGTAACTTTAATACAGTAAAAGAGCTAAATTGGAAATAATTCTTCCCTTTCATTAATTCTTTAGGAAAAGAGCAAAAATTGGAGGCAGATTTTCATTAGTGTGAAACTGAAAAACCCTAGATATAGGATTTTCAGATTTTAAACCAAAAAACGGAGTAGTTGGCAGCTCTATATTTGGTATTGACAATACTGAAAATTATATGCTTAATTTTAATTGTCCATTCCTTTCTACTTTAAATATTTTGTCTGAAACCAATATATATAAAATTTTAATACTGTTATTTTAGCTAATTTATTATAATATCTTTTAACTGCTATAGAAGAAAATGAATACACATAAAATATATTACTTAATTAGTAAATTCAAATCTGGTGCGTTAGAATCAGGCCCGACTGCACAATCTTGACATCTCGTTGAAATGCCTGATTAGAGGATTGTTCAAACCTGAGCATCTTACTGAAAAAAAAAAATGTTATAACATAGAAATAGATATTATAATGTAGATTGTATTTAACATAATAGTGATATTTGTGCATTATGCATATATTAATTTTCATTTTAAAACTAAAACTGTTACTTTTTTTTACAAGTTAAATATTTTTTTAGCATTTGGGTATAGTTTTTTCATCACAGTTTTTAATTTTGGACATATATTTGTGGAATTCACAAGAGTACATTTCATACTAGTTATTTTATTATCTATTTTATTCCTTGAATCAGTCAACTTCTGCTTTTTAGTTCATCAATGAAAATACTCATTATATATTCACATTACTAATGGAATTTTTTCTGAAAAAAATATCCATATTATGTTCTGTGGTAACTGCAATTATATTTACACAGTTAAACATTCATGGCTGATTTCTCTCACTTTGTACTCATGTTCAATAATTATGGATTCATATGATTATGCCTAAGTAAACTGTTAATATCATCATGTGTGAGCATTGTGAAACTTGGGAAGAGTACTGAAGTTACTTTACACAAAGCTGTTTTCAGAGGCCCATAGAATATCAGATACTTTTATGCTCCATCAACCTGGTGTCCCTATTGTGCAGCAATTGCCATGTAGCATACCTTATACTGCAGTAAGCTTCTGTGAAGCACTGTCCTATTTTATCAGTCCCATTTCTCTTTACAAACTTTCGAGAGAGAAAAAAATCTACCAATAACCTGCAGTCGATATTTATCCAGAATATATTTTATTCACCAATATATTTCATTTTAGGAGTCTAAATGCACAAAAGCCTATGGGTGAAGCATCCAATAACTTCATAGAAATGTCCTCAAAGCCCCACTATATACTAGATACCTGGTACATAGTGTGGATTCTGGTTTCCTTTGCCATCTGTTTGAGATACTGTATGTGTGCATATATGCTAAAGTATGACTTGGAGCTTTGTATTCATGCAATCATATGGTTTTGGCATCCCTATCGCACAAGGCATGCAATTTGTCTCAATATATTGGGTTCAAGGACGTTTATCAGATAGCAGAGAGAGTTCATTTTGACATCCTTTTCCATCCTTATGGATTTAACCTTATGGATTTATGGAATACACCATATGGATTTGCAATTACCCATTATAGTTGTACACAGCAATAACCATGAAACCTTTTGGTATATTCTCTGTACCACTTGTGATAGGCTATTTGGTGAACCGGTTGGTAATATATTGACTGGGACTTGTAGTTGTCTAGGTAGACATACTCTTCATCCAATGTGGCTAAATTTCCCACGTCGTCAGCTAACACTCATACAGCTTGCAATATTTGGTCACATATACTATCAGCACAATTTATTCGTAATGGGTTGCATGTCAGCAAAGTACATTTGCATATAAAATCAGTGCCATGTAGCATAATCAACCTCAATACTTCAAAACTGACATGTCTTTGAAAATAAAAAAATAATAAGTAAATCTCACAAACAATACACATTCCAGACATTTGTTAACTGAACCAAACACACCAGTTAAAATCCAGACACCTGGAATACTTATGGTTTATTGAAAGATTTAATCACTGGAATAATAGAAATATTGTGCAGTATACGTCAGTAATACTTCATCATTTAAATTACTGCAGTTATCTGTTTTGCCTTATTGCCCTTAAAAAAAATGCTAAAAATGAAGAGTTCAGGGAAGTACCTGTGGTATAAAGAAAACTAGCAAAGTTGTAAGCATTAACATGTTTTAAAATTATTATATTACATATTGTTTATTAATATACATTTCTGGTAACTAGCTCTAAAGGTAATTAATTTTTTAGCTCCCATGGCCGAGCGGTTAGTGCGCTTGGCTACTGATCTAAGGGACCTGGGTTCGAGCCCCGGGTAAGGCATGGACGTATGTGTCATTTTTCTGCTGAGGTCCTGCCATCCTCTCAGACCTTCTACTATGGCATATAAACTGACAGGCTCCTGTCAGACCTCTATGGCAAGCAGCTGCTTGAGGGGGTATTTATTTTTTTTATTTTTTATCACAATATACAGTGTCATTAAAAGAGCATAAATATTTTTTGGGCAGTGAAGTTTATAAGTTTCTTGATTACAAAAAACAACTGTCAGTGATTTTAAAAATAGTTTTACGAATATAAAAAGATAAAACTTTATGGTGCTAATATTTTTCTGCAAATGAATAAATCTTGGTATAATCCTTTTTTAAATGAAATAATTGCAATGCAGATTGGAGTAGAACGTTTAGAGAAAAAGCCACTCATATCCAAACATTAATGATAATGTAGTCCAAAAGATTAAAAACACTTATTTGCATGTCTATTTAAACCAAAATAACTCTTTGCTACTCTGAAAATTATTAAATGTTCACTGTGATACATGGTATGAAAGCAAGATGCTTTAAAAGTAAAATAACTGGAGAACTAATTTCTGCAAAATTTTCATTTCTTATGAAGACAGAAAAGATACTTTCAACTGAGATTGTGTTGAAATAGCAATAAAATCAAGAGATCATTATCCCTTTAGTTACTTGCAAATATTTTAATTTCACACATAATAGCTCCTTCTTACTACACTATGAAACAAAATCAAAAGGAATGCCAGCGCAGCTGCTAAAACGTGCTCCACACGTCCGATATTCTCCGTGCATGAGCATTTATTAAACTTAGATACCCAAAACACGCTAATTTACTAAATTCTGAAATCCACCAAACTACTTAATAGCGTTAAGTACCGTTTGCTAAATATATACCCATATTTCTATAATAGTTCCTAAAAAATAAATTTTATACAGCTGTTTGTCTGAATGAGACACGTTGTTAGTACATTGCGTTAATATCATCACTTGCAGATTAATTGATATTGAATCACTAATAGAATATTATTGACAAGAATTTATTGGAATTTTATAATTTCAAACAGTTAAAAATGTAAATTAACTATCACACACAGAGCTCGATAATTGAAAAACTATTTAAAACAAATTTGACTCTACCATTCGGCTGATCATTACCGCATTGCATTGTTTATTAGCGCAGTTCCCTCTGGTGGATTTATCAATTTATATCGTTAAAAATTAAATGGACGAGTACTGGGCGTGGGTTCAAGTAAATATTACTAATCACAAAACAATGTAATTTATTACAAAAGCATGGATAAAATTATTTACACAATTTAAGTCACGAAAATCTATATCAATATAAATATAAACTTTCAAAAGAATCCATTATCTTATTTCTATTCACACCCAAATCACAAATCAAGTTGTTCAATGAACAATAAAATCATGTTGGTAAATAAATATTCAATCTAACGAGAATATCCTTATCAATTCCTAAACAAACTAAATAACTATACACTAAATGACTTTCTTCTAAGGTTTTAGTCATCAAGTTCTCTAAAACTGTGCTAAAGTATACTGGTTTCTCAGAAACAATTCTTTTCAGACGTTGATCACCACGCATAAGACGATAAATTCTTTTTTCCTACACTAGTTTGCTAACAGGATCCAAACTAATAAACTAATTAACCTACCGCGTACTCACCATATAAAATACTCCTTTTTTTTACCACTTCAACGTGTATAAACTGACACTAATTATGTCTTCTTTCACATATCTCCAACATAACAATTATATCTTTCCTATTTTTCAGATAAGTTCTGTGTTCCAATTCGTTGGTTATGTAATTCTCACGTAGAAACATACGCGAGCGTTTGTAACACGTTTTTCATAAATTCACTGTAGCACGTTCATCTGTCGTAACACTGCCCCCTCCTTAGGTCTTGTTCGTCCCGAACAATTCTGAATTCCGAAGCTTCTTCAGTTCTTCGATGAAACGGGGCCAAACAGTTCATGTGAACCACTTTGAACCTTGTAGTTGGACGTCGACGAATGCGATACACCACGTCATTAATCCTGCTAATTACTGTATATGGACCTTCCCAAGGTTTCTGAAGTTTTGGAGAAAGTCTCTTCTTTCTATGTGGATTGTACAGCAAGACAAGATCTCCTTGATTGAAAACAGTTCCATTTGTTTTACTGTCGTATCTCGTTTTGGTTCTCTCGCTTGCTAAGTTGATGCTATGTCTGATGGAGTGATGGATTTCTTCTAGTTGTTGTAATTCTTGTACATATTGTGAAGTGGATACAGGCATTGCTTCGGGCCGACCATATAAAAGGTCACAGGGAAGATGTAACTCTCTTCCAAAGAGCATCTTGGAAGTTGTCTGTCCAGTTGTCTCGTGCACTGCTGTTCTGTATGCCAACAAAATGAGTGGTATATGGTGATCCCAATCACGTTGATGGTCGTCGACAAAAAATGCTAGATGTTGTGCAATTGTCCTATAAATCTCTCAACCATAACACGCGACTGAGGGTGTAGGGGAGTTGTTCTGGTTTTCTGAATGCCTAATGGTTCTGAATGCCTAATGGCAGGTGACTTTAAAACATTGGATTCAAAATTCCGTCCTTGATCAGAGTGGAATTGAAAAGGTATTCCATACCTGCTAATCAAGTTATTTACTATCATCTCTGCAACTGTTGTTGCTTCCTGGTCTTGGATGGGATAGACCTCAGGCCACTTCATGGGATAATCCATTACCACTAATAAATAGATAAATATCGATTTCCATCATCCGTCCTAGGAAACGGACCCATTATATCAATGGCTATTCTCTCAAAAAGGGCACCAACGTTATATGTCTGCAGCTTACCCCGACTCCTAGTCTTAGGGCCTTTCTTTGCTGCCCAAGCCTCACAATGCCTACACCATCTTTCAACGTCTGCCCTACTTTTCAGCCAATGAAATTGTTCCCTGGCTATAGCTAATGTCTTATTAACACCGAAGTGTCCTCTAGTATCTCTATCATGCACATCTTTCATCACTAGTTCCACTCGGGAGCGAGGAAGGATTATCTGCCAACGGATCACTCGTCCAGTGGAATTCTCCCATCTGCTGTATTTCACTTCTAAGGAGTCCTACTATGCTCAGTAACTTTTCCTACTTGGGCTATACCTCGAGATTAGCTCCCAGTTAGGTCTTATATCAGATTTTTCAATCAAATAAATTACTGGCCTTATATCTTCATCGTCAAGTTGGGACATTTTAATTTCTATTGGAGTCCAGATGTTAGGAGTATCACTGTTCCCTTGTGTCAGTGTTATTTGTCTTATGGACATTACATCTTTAGTACCATATTTCAACTCTTCATTATAGCAATGCTTACAGTTGTCAATACATAGACGTCTGGAAAGGGCATCTGCATTCCTATGCATTTTGCCACTTCGGTGCTCGATGGAGAAATTGTACTCTTGTAACCGCTGTATCCATCTAATTTGCCCTTTAGGGTTTTTAATATTTAGTAACCACCTGTGTGCAACATGATCAGTACGGATAAGAAATTTTTGGCCATAGAGATAACGATGAAAATGTTCTATTGCGTTTACTATTGATAACAGTTCTGTTCGTGTGACACAATAATTTCGTTCTGGTTTGGATAGAGTTTTGCTAAAATATGCAATAACTTTTTTCTTGCCCGTCTTGTTGTGAAAGTACAGCACCAACTCCTGTGTTACTTGCGTCAGTATCTACTATGAACAGTTTTCCAGTTTGTGGATATGCTAACATTGGTGTTGTGGAAAGAGCCTGCTTCAACTGTGGAAGACTACTTCACATTCGGTGGTCCACATGAACCGCTGGCCCTCCTCTGTCAGACAATATAATGGCCTTTCGATGTTGGAGAAACCCTTGACAAATCTTCTATAGTAGGTGCAAAGTCTACGAAGTTGATGAACATCTTGTGGTGGAGGTCAGTCTCTTACAGCTTCTCTTACTAGGATCAGTCATAATCCCTGATGTAGTGATGACAGGACCAAGGTAATGAACTTCCTGCGGGAACAGTTTACACTTAGTCGGTCTTAATTTTAGCTTGACTGCCTTAAGTTTTTCAAACACTTGACAAAGATTTCTCAAATGTTTTTCAAAAGTTCTTCCAAGAACGATGATGTCGTCCAAGTAAGCCAGGCAGACCTCCCAAGACAAACCTTTGAGCACCTACTCCATTAGTCATTCAAACGTTGCAGGTGCGTTGCAAAGTCCAAATGGCATTACTTTAAACTGCCAAAGTCCATTTCCTGTAGTGAAGTGTAGTGTTCTTCAGGATGTATACCAACTTGCCAATAGCACTCTTCAAGCCTAATGTCGAGAACTATTCCAACCCAGATAAAGTGTCCAGTGTATCAACAACTCTGGGTAACAGAAAGCAGTCTTTCTTTGTTATATCATTCAATCTGTGGTAATCCACACAAAATCGGGTAGATCCCTCCTTTTTCTTGACAAGAACCACTGGAGATGTCCAGGGACTCGATGACGGTTCTATAATGTCTTGAGCTTCCATATCCCTTATGAGTTTTTCTGTTTCCTCTCGTTTTGCCAATGGAAGCCTCCTTGCTGGTAAATGTACTGGAGGAATCACCAGTGTTGATCTTATGTTCTGTCAAGTTAGCACGACCATAATAATTTGATGTAGCAGAAAAAATATCAGAAACTCTTTAAGTAGGTTCTCGGCCGTAGTAGCTTCGTCCTTTTTCGGTGTCCTTTTTAATGAAATATCATTTTAAATTTTTCAGAGATGATTGTTGAATCAAAAATTATTAAGAGTCACTTTTTTTTAAGTGCTCAGAGCGGCTGGCGACATCCCGGCGAAGTGGCAGGGAGTTGGCAGCCTTTAAACAGCCGAGTGACTTATATATAATCGATGGTTGCAGTAAAAGTTCCAATTCGGATGTAATTAGTGATATCCTCCTTCAATTTCATTTTGGCAATACTAGGGCCGATCGATATTTACCATTTAATGATCAGTACGTTTCATCAGTGAGAAAAATTGCTTCACAATAATGCAGTAGAATTTTAGTAAGTTCTGAACTTTTTTTTATGTAGAATGGAAGCTTAGAAACTGTGACAAATTTCATTTGCCTTCCCACTTGTGAAATTTCAATTTTTTTAACCGTTAATCAAAGGGTCCTCTTCTTTCGAAGCAAGCTATTGAGATGTCACATTTGAGCATGATGATCGTAAGGAACTTAAGAATTCTTTGCGTAATCTCAATCGAATTTCTGAGGTATATTGCGACGATTTCTTTCATAAGATCAGAAAAATCACTTCCTGCATGGAAGAGAGGAAAATGGAAGGAATGCATGGAAGAGAAGAAAAGAATCCCTCAGCAATCAATGAAGACGTCGAACAAAAGTATACTCCCTTCTCAGACTAAACTTCTCGCACTCGCGAGAGCTCCAACAAACACATCTTATCACCCCACCCCCCTCAAGCAGCTGCTTGCCACAGAGGTCTGACAGGAGCCTGTCAGTTTATATGCCACAGTAGAAGATCTGAGAGGATGGCAGGACCTCAGCAGAAAACAACACGAACATCCATACTGCAATTCATCTCGTTTTCCCGCTCAGAACAACTTCAGGAGGATCTTTAGTATTTATACAATTAGTAATTAGAATACTTTTGTCTGTGTACGAAAACGATGCATTGTAGTTCGGCTTTACAGCATTTTAGAAATTTAATAAAGCTTGATAAGGCTTTAAAAGCATTAGAATATATTGTGCAAATGTTGAAAGTTTTTCAACAATTTAATCAGCTATCCATAGATAGATAGATAGTAAGAGTTTACTTTATAAGAAAGGAAAAATCTTTGGTCATCCTTTACTGCAATGGTTCTCAACCGTTTATGCTTCACGTACCCTGGAAATGTGTATGTAACTGTCATACCCCTTGTATAGAGAGATAAAACTATAGTTATAGTATAACAATGAGAATAAAATAAACCATATATATATACACACACATTAAATTTTGTATATTCATACTTTGGCATATTAACTGACAGGCTCCTGTCAGACCTCTGTGGCAAGCAGCTGCTTGAGGGAGTATTTATTTATTATTATATTCATAAATTACATATATCGATAAACACAAAAAAATGATACAAACAATTTAACAAATTTTATAAAATTATAAACATTTTACTGGGTAATCAGATCTAGCGATTTTTGAGCTCTCACGGCGCGTGAGTGTACCCCATGTTGAGAACCTCTACTTTACTGGATTCTTTGAGAAATTTCAGAACAGCACATATTTCTCCACCATCAATCTATCCTACATCAACATAAATTTCTAGGAGATTACCTTCAAATATACCGTCTAGGAAATTACCCTGGTAAACACAAATATTTCTTTCTGAATGTTCTCAAATAGCAAAGCATCAAAAATAAAATGAGATAAATTTAATAAATTAGTATGAAAACAGTAGTATAAATACCAATACCTAAAAAATAATTTGGAGTAATATATTTAGGAAAAATTTCTGATAGTACTTATTTTAGAAATTCAGAATGCTCTAAACCAGGCGTGTCCAACTCGCGGATTGCATGCGGCCCTGGACAGTTAGTAATGCGGCCCACAAAATCGTAAAGTTTACGTGTTTGCGACATAAGCTTTCAACATGATTATGTGATTTTCAGAGAGTTTTTGACATCCCACTAGTTTTATGTTGCCCTTTTTTTTAATTTTATAATAAAAAACATAAGAAAATAAATGAAGTTTTATTATTTATATATATTAACTATATTATATATTTTATGTGCGGCCCCAAAACAATTCATCTTCACTCAATGTGGCACAGGGAAGTCAAAAGGTTGGACACGCCTGCTCTAAACGTTTGAGTTTAGTCATTTGAATGTCTTTCATTCGATCATGGAGAAAAATCATCTATGATAATTAAAAAAAAAATAAATACCCTCTCAAGCAGCTGCTTGCCACAGAGGTCTGACAGGAGCCTGTCAGTTTATATGCCATAGTAGAAGGTCTGAGAGGATGGCAAGACCTCAGCAGAAAAACGACACATACACATTCCTTACCCGGGGCTCGAACCCAGGTCCCTTAGATCAGTAGCCAAGCGCGCTAACCACTCGGCCATTTGGATTATCGATATATCACAGTTGCTTGGGATGGTTGTACTGTGAATCTTTATCATGTGATTCTAAGTGGCGCTCATGCGCTATTTATACCAATACGCGAGCGTCCTGGCCCCGACACTCCCCACCCCCACCCCCCTCCAGCTCGAATGGTAGAGCAACCAGAGTTCAAGTGAGTCCGGGGAGTGGATGAGTGTAATTTTTTCGTAATTTGCCCAATTACTATAAATAAATAGCACTATAGTGAGTTATATTCCTTCCTATTTCCACATAGTTTATAAAAATATAATAAACAGATAAGTATGCTAATTATTTTTTATTGCTAATCTGTTCTTATAAATATGGGGACAAGATACCAAGCCCATAGAATAACATCAGTTTCAAGTATTTTCTTTTTAATATATTTCCAGTTTCAATGACGTTTTGTTTCGAGTTAATGATATGAAGGAAAGTTCTACATTGATCATTTCAATTAAAAGAACTGATTGCTTGTGAATTCCAGATGAAGAAATCCTAAATCCCGTTGCGTCACGGTTAATGAAGATCGTTAGATCCACGTATAACTAAAAGAACTACTAATAGTAACAACTTGTTATGTTGGACCCAGATTGTACATATAAAGACATTCCAGAAGAACAGAAGATAATTTCTGGAACATTTTCTGGAAATTTGGCCATGGCTGGAAAAATGGCCCTCTAGACATTTTCTGGAAAGAATTGTAAAAGCGGACTGTAGTAGAATAGTGTAGATACTTTGCGCTGACAGAAAATGTCCCATTTAATAGAGTTTTAACCGAGAGTACGACTAATTTCCCAATTACTAAACTATTCCACCGGAGATGAAAGGTTAAAATGATATTCTATATGGAATAAAATATTATAGTTGTTTTTTAAATCCATTGTTCAGTGTTGGACACATTATAGTTTAATTATCTTGAGAGCTATGTAACAGATAATGGTGATGTGGAGGTATGAAATAAACAGAGGAATAGGAATTGCCGCTGGGACTTTCAAGAATCTATGGAGAGTTTGAAAAAATAAGGTGTACACCTAGGACTAAAATTAGGCTGTATAGTAGTTTGGTTCTTTCTAAGGTTAGTTATGGTATCGAAACATTGACCCTTTGTAAGCAGGATAATAAGAAAATTGATGCCTTTGATTCTATATCCTAGATACCTAATGCCCAAGATCTTACGCAGTATCTTGGGTATTAGGTAGTTCGACTTTGTAAGTAATGATGAGGATAGAATAAGGAGTCATTAACCTCCTTTGAGCAGCATTTTGTGCAGAGAGAGACTGCATTGGTTTGGCCATGTTGCCCGTGTGCACAGCTGCAGATTGGCAAACAGGATTATGAACAGTGTGCCTAAGGGTTTCAGAAAAAGGGGGAGACGTAGGATGAGATGGGCTGACAATGTCAAACAGGACCTTGTTAGCATTGGCCTAAAGTGGCCAAATGCAGCACTGTAGCTCAGGATAGACATATCTGGAGATGAAAATTTCACAGTCTGGTAGGATCTCCGTAGCCCATGGCTGCATGAGGTTTTTGTATGTATTTGTGTGATTTTTCGGTTTTGTTCTTGACAGGTTTGGGACTAAATTTCACCATTCTTCTTACAGTAATAAGGAAAGGTTTTTTTTATCTTCTGTGTTCATCAGACATGTTGGTCGGTACATTTCTAATAATCCTATAGCAGTGTGTGACGTCATTGGAAATTCTCCTAGTGACTTTCAAAGATGGTGTCATTTTTTTTAAAGCTCTGAATGTGTTAATATTAAATGAATTTATTAGCAGGTTACCTTTGGCAGTGTATCTACTATCGAATTTGTTGCCCATCATATCATCCAGATATTTAGCGATTGTTATTAGATTTATTAGATTTAAGTCACTGAGAAGGTCAATAGGTCCTTTAAAAATTATCATCCAGGTATAATTTTCTGGATACATACAAGCATCATTGGAATCCCCTTTATGTATAGGAGGGGGATATTATGGCTAGAAGGGTGATTATTGTTGGCCTTTGAAGTAGGCTTGGATATAGAAGGCCTGGATAAAGAAGGATATAGAAGACAATGAGATAGAATATTCTATCTCATTGTCTTCGGTGGTGTCCAGGTTGGTGAAATCTGAAGACGTTTCCGAGTTCTAGGTATTTGCATCCATATCAGTAGGTAGCACACCATGCTCGTATTCTGTAGTTCCCAGGTTGGAGTCCCAGCTGGGTCAGCGTTGAGATTTATCTCCGCAAAATTCCCCGCCCTGCCCTCGGTCAGTAAGGGACACCGATGGGCTTGGAAAGGCCGTCGTCCGTCGGATGGGACGTTAAGCCGTGGCTCTGTGTGCGGGAGAGCCATACCCTGTGCACGTTAAAGAACACGCTGGATGGCCTTGACGGGAGACTACCATCTGTCTCCCAACTGCTGCTCCAGTGGATCCTCTCCCCCCAACCTTCTCTGAACCTTCGAGGTCCTTGTGACCTGGACATTTAGCCCATGGTGTGCAAAAAAGTGGCCCTCAGAAGTAAAACAACCCAACCCATACCGATGATGAGTTGTTAGAATCACTGGTTTGTGCTTTCGATATGTAGTTTTCTGTTATATCTCAGTAAATCTCAGTAGTTTGTTGGTTAGCAGGTTCGAAATCAGCGGCTAGTACATGTGAACGTTGGTTATAATTAAAGAATTTTATCAGCATCTTCTTCAGCTGTGTTTCTAACGTTTATCATTTTAATTCCCGGTCACTCAGGGTTGTTTGGCTTTGCCTGAGTCTTTGAGAGTATTAGGAAGCATATCTTTCACTGATAGATCACCACTAGAAAACTTGTAAGAGAAAGAGAAATTATAGAAGTGATGGAACATAAGAGAAAGAGAAATTATAGAAGTGATGGAACATAAGAGAAAGTCAGTAGTAATTATTTAAAGATAGTAGTGGCCAGAATCACTTGAATTAATTGAAATCAGAGATGCTCACCAGAATAAATTACTGTTTTCCAGTAGCGTCAATAGATGGTGCCACTGAGGAGTGTTGATCTAGCCTAGTTTGTTAGTACTGAAAAGAATTTATGGATGGAGAACTATCCTAACAATTAAGGTAACCTTCTTTGCGTGTGGGATAACGAATAGGGTCCTTCAACAGTGTTCGTGAAACGGTGAAGGCAGTAATCATAGTAGAAACTCACGCCATTATGTTGTGAGAGGACTGGGGAATCTATTCGTATTCTTAATAGAGCAATAGTGTTGCTTTTCTCAATTTGATAAAAGTAGGAGATTAGCATGCTCTTTAAATTTTAACAGTGTAATAAAGAGTGGAAACACATCTCTATCATATCTAAAAACATTGACAGAGATGTTATTCATTTCTTTAGATTTTGAAATTTGATTTATTGTTATAGGGAAAGTTATATCAGATGTGTTTAATTTTTCTTCTAAATGACTTTAGTTGCTAAGGCACTGGGGGTTTTCTGTAGCAGGCTAAAACATACCAGAAAAAGCATTTTTGGTCAGCATTACTAATATTAAGAATAGTGCGTTTTAATAGTAATTCTCTTGGGGTAGGAAGATAACTAGACCGTGCAAGAGGGATATATTTTAAAATATTAATTTTCCCGTAGAGAGCCATATCCTGTGGTATGCCACTATGAGATCCTTCAAATTCTCAAATGAAGTCTTGATCTGTTTGCCAGCAGAATCCAATTCTTTCTCCAGGAACGAGGTAGGAAGACTTAAGAAACAGTTACTCAAAAAAAAAAACGGGGAACAGTATTCGAAGGTAGAAGGTGAAAATTTTCGCCTGTAGCGCACTTGCACTACAAGGTACCATTTAATGCTATCTTTCGAGGTCAGTTCCTCTTTCAGAAGAGTTAGGAGTGACTCTCATGAAGACTCGAGGAAAAAGGTGAGATCAACAGGATAAGTTGATGGCGACCATCAACTTATGCGTTGACATGTCTTTTTCATTTCTTCTGTAAACTGACAGGAATCTTCAGAGTCCGGTTTTCTCTTCTTCTGGATTGGGTTGGGTTGTTTTATCTCTGAGATTGTTTTATCTCCCCTTTGTGCACACAATGGGCTAAATGGCCAGGTCATAAGGACCCCGAAGGCTCAGAGAAGGTTGGGGGAGGGGACCCACTGAAACAGCTGTTGGGAGACAGATGGTAGCCTCCCGTCAAGGCCATCAAGTGTGTTCTTTAACGTGCACAGGGTATGGCTCTCCCACACACAGGGTCACGGCTTAACGTCCCATCTGACGACGGCGGACTTTCCAAGCCCATTGGTGTCTCCTACTGACCGTGTGCAGGGCGGTGAGTTTTGCGGAGATAAATCTCTTCATCTGGGGAATCTCTTCATCTTCAGAACATTTTCGTTTACTATTGTGTGGCTTTCTTTGATGCCGTAAAAGACTGTCATTTCTCCCAAAATCCATAGTACATTCTTCACATTTGTGGGTTTTCTTGTAAGTGTGGAATAACGTATGGCGCCGTAAGTCATCTTTCCTTGTGAATGTAGATTCGCATTGAGAGCACTTGAACAGTTCGTAATTCACGGTGTATTGAATGAGCTGGTTGAGATGATGTGTGGCATACTGAGAGAATTTAGTGGGAGTTGCTTTAATTGCTTCTACTCTAATGGTTGCGTGTGAGTGACGCTGAATAATGGAGTTACGTGCAAACCAGGGGCTGCCATAACTGATCGTAGGACTGAATTTTAAAATGAAGATTCTGACTGATGAAACCGTGTTTGCAATAGAGGAAGGACTATCTCGCAGAAACTGAATTAAAGAGAGAGCACTCTGAACGGCACTTTTTTGCACACCATGGGCTAAATGGCCAGGTCACAAGGACAGCGAAGGCTCAGAGAAGGTTGGGGGAGGAGACCCACTGGAACAGCTGTTGGGAGACAGATGGTATCCTCCCGTCAAGGCCATCCAGCGTGTTTTTAACGTGCACAGGTTATGGCTCTCCCGCACACGGGGCTACGGCTTAATGTCTCATCCAACGGAATGCGGCCTTTTCAAGCCCATCGGTGTCCCCTACTGAGTTGGGTCAGTGTGGAGATAAATCTCCACGCTGACCCAACTGGAACTCGAACCTGGGAACTACAGATTACAAGCCTGGCGCGCTACCGACTAAGTCACCCCCCCGCCCCTGAAGAAAATGAAAAGTGCTATTGGCTGAAAATAAAAAAAATTATGAAACGAAAAAGGTAAAAAATTCGAAGAAATAAAAAATTTTCACTTCGTTGTTCCAAAACACGTCCAGACACCGTAGGGTGACTTCAGATTTTGGAATGTGTGTTGTAAACGGTGAAACATGCTTAGACGTGAATATCTGATTGCCTCAGTCTGCAACAAGATGGAGGCGAATTTTAATAAGACACTGGGGGCTTTGTAAGATGGTAGTCATGGGAAATTTTGAGATGGGTTGTTTTCTTCAACTAAGATGGTAGGCAAGGGACATTGTTTACTCCGGGAGGGGGGTTAATAAAGGGGAGGAAATTTTTTTAATAAAGGTGACGACACTGTGGGTTTGGTGAGATGGGTTGTTCACTTCCAAAAACAGGATGGGTTTGTTTCCCCATCCAAGATGGTTAACAGGGGACTTTGCTTCTTTCCCAAGACATAATTTTTTTTAAAGGGGGAGGATCTTTTAATAAGGAGGAATCGATACAAAGTTGTGACGAATGAGCACACATTTCCTATTCGAGCATGTACAGATGAAGCAGTTTTTCGCCTGCTGCCGTATGTGAATAATTACTCTCTATTTAACTGAATATAATTTCAGCTTCAAACCCCCACGGGAGCTTGGTTATTTAATTCGACATCGACTAACTTAAGCCTTAGAGAAAGTTCTGACTTTATAGGACCGACAATGATCCGGCATCGCTTTAAAACACATGAGTGGCGGATCACATAGGATTAACATTGATCCGCCACTGTTTTACGACTCTCATTAATCTCCCATGCGCATTTTCTGAATCATCTATTAATTCGCGTTTTCCCTGCTGCACGGTGGTGAAAATCTTCAAATGAACTTTACTATCCTTGAAAACGAGCTTTCCCTATTCGCAAGAGGAATTCGTATTCGTCCTTTCCTTTGAGAATAATAATAACTGGAATAGGAGTACATTTAGTAAACATTTAGAGACGATTAGTACATTTACTCCATTTAGAGTACCATGACTGGTACAACCCATTTTGTGCCATCAAGACATCCGAGCAGGTGAAGATGTTTTTTGCTTGCTTCCACCGAGGCGCGTAGCTATGGGGGAAGGCTCCCCCCCAAAGTAAATCGGAGTTGGCAAAATTCGAAGCTGCTTTCTAAAACCCAGGTGAGCTGTGAAAATTAGGATTTTTTTTTTTTGTAAAATTAAGGGGAGTTAGGAAAATTTAGGGAATGGCAAAATCTAGAACAGTTGGCAAAATTCGAAGCCACTTATAAAATATAGGTGAGTTGGCAAAATCTTGGGAAAAGTCGAAGTGACTTGGCAAAATCTTGGGAAAAGTCGGAGTGACTTGGCAAAATCTTGGGGAATTGGCAAAATTCAAGTGAGATGCAAAATTTGGGTTTTTTTACTGTAAAATTGTGGCGAGTTGGTAAAATCGAGGAAACTTGGCAAAATCTAGAGGAGTTAGCAAGATTCGAATCCACTTGGTAAAATTGAGGCAACTTGGTAAAATCTAGGGGAGTTAGGAAGATTCGAATTTACTTGGTAAAATAGAGGTGAGTTGTGAAAATTGGGATTGGTTTTGTGAAATTAAGAAGAGTTGAAAAAAATCGAGAAAATTTGGCAAAATCTGTGGGAGTTTGAAAATTTTGAAGTCACTTGACAAATTCAGGAGAGATGTAAAAATTGAGATTGTTTTCGTGAAATTAAGAAGAGGTAGCGAAATCGAGGCAACTTGGCAAAGTCTAGGGGAATTGGTAACATTGGATATCACTTGGTAAACTACAGGTGAGTTATGAAAATTGGGATTGGTTTTGTGAAATTAAGGAGCTTTGGCAAAATCGAGAACTCAAGGTAAAATTGGAAACACTTGGTAAAATACAGGCGAACTGTGAATATTGGGATTGATTTTTTGCGAAATTAAAGAGAGTTGTCAAAATCTTGAGATGTTGGAAAAATTGGAAAACACTTGGTAAAATACAGGCGAGTTGTGAAAATTGGGATTGGTTTTATGAAATTAAGGAGAGGTGGCAAAATCGAGAACTCTTGACAAAATCTTGGGGAGTTGGCAAAATCTAGGAGAGTTGACAAAATTCGAAGAGACTTGGCAAAATTCAGGTGAGATATAAAAATTGGGATTTTTTTTTTGTAAAATTATGGCAAGTTGGCAAAATCTAGGGGAGTTGACAAAATTCGAAGCCACATGGCAAAATGCAGGCGAGTCGTAAAAATTGGTCTTGTTTTCGTGAAATTAAGGAGAGGATAAAATTCGAAGTGATTTGGCAAATTCAAGGAACATGTAAAAATTAGAATTTTTTCTGTAAAATCACAACGAGTGGGCAAAATCCGGGGGAGTTGGCAAAATCGATGCAACTTGGCAAAAACTGTGGTAGTTGGCAAAATTCGAATCCATTTGGTAAAATTCAGGTGAGATGTAAAAAATTCTGCTAACTCTCCATAATTTTCTGTAAAAATTTTCTGTAAAATTTTGGCAAGATGGCTAAATCTAGGGTAGTTGGCAAAATTCGAATCCACTTGGTAAAGTACAAGCGAGTTGTGAAAAAAAAAACTTTTTGTGTGAAATTAAGGGGAGTTGATAAATTTCGAAGTGACTTGGCAAAATCTGGGAAGATGTAAAAATTAGGATTTTTTTCTGTAAAATTACAACAAGTTGGCAAAATCTGGGAAGATGTAAAAATTGGGATTTTTTTCTGTAAAATTACAAGTTGGCAAAATCTGGGAAGATGTAAAAATTAGGATTTTTTTCTGTAAAATTACAAGTTGGCAAAATCTGGGAAGGTGCAAAAATTAGGATTTTTTTCTGTAAAATTACAACAAGTTGGCAAAATCTGGGAAGATGTAAAAATTAGGATTTTTTTCTGTAAAATTACAACAAGTTGGCAAAATCTAGGGTAGTTGTCAAAAATCTAATCCACTTGGTATATACAAATACAGGCGAGTTGTGAAAAGTGTGATAGGTTTTGTGATATTAAGGAGAGTGGGCCAAATCTAGGAGAGTTGAGAAAAAAATCAAAGTGACTTGGCAAAATTCAGGTGACATGTAAAAATTAGGATTTTTTTTTATCTCTAAAATTATGGCTTGTTGGCAAAATTAGGGAAGTTCACGAAATTTGAAGCCACTTGGTAAGATGCCGGTTAGTTGTTCAAATTTGTATTTATTTGTGCAATTATGGAGAGTTAGCAAAATTCGAAGTGACTTGGCAAATTTAGTGAAGTAAAAATTCTGATTTTTCCTGTTAAAATATGGCAAGTTACCAAAAATTTGAAGTCCCTTCGTAAAATTTAGGAGAGATATGAAAATGTCTCCCACTCCCTCCCCGACGGAGCGAAAATATGGGTACGTCCCTGACAGAGACAGAAACTATGTAAAAGTGTTGTTTTCTCAGTTGACAAAATTTGATATTCAAAATTGGAAAATTTCTGATCTTCTCCCACTCCACCCCCAAACATAGTCCTTCGCTACGGCCCTGCTTCCACAAGTGTATTTAAGTATGGGGTCCACGTGAACCTAGTATCCAAGGTGATGCCAAAGAATTTTAAGTTTTTTATCTGCGAGGTTTGAAAATTATTTACATTTATACATGCTATATTTATTTTTGTATTTTTATACAGTGGTAGTATAGCTGATTTGTTAATTTCTATAATTAATATTCATTTTTTGTGAAATTATCCAATATAATAAAAAATAGGGTTTCTCAACGCGGGGTACGCCGTGAGAGCTCAAAAGTCGCTAGATCTAGTGACAAAAATCAGTGTTTTATTTTATTCCCATTGTTATACTATAACTATAGTTTTATCTATCTATACAAGGGGTACGCCAGTTACATACACATTTCCAGGGGGTACGTGAAGCATAAAAGGTTGAGAACCACTGGCATAAAAGAATATTGTACGTCATCTTGAACCTTCATATGTTGCCCAGCTGGGTCAGCGTTGAGATTTATCTCTGCAAAATTCCCCGCCCTGCCCGCGGTCAGTAGGGGACACCGCTGGGCTTGGAAAGTCCATCGTCCGTCGGATGGGACGTTAAGCCGTGGCCTCGTGTACGGGAGAGAGCCACACCCTGTGCACGTTAAAGAACACACTGGATGGCCTTGACGGGAGACTACTGTCTCCTAACAGCTGTTCCAGTGGCTCCCCTCACCCCAACCTTCTCTGAGCCTTTGGGGTCCTTGTGACCTGACCATTTAGCCCATTGTGCGCAAAAAAGTGCCGCTCAGAGGTAAAACAACCCAATCCAAATCCATATGCTCCGGTTTGCAAAGGAGAGACAGTGAAATTCAACACGGGCTTCGTCATTCGTAGAAGAGGTCAGAAAGGATTATCTGAGCACTTAAGGAGTTGTGTTACAGCAATTAATCTTTGGGTTTCCTATGAAATAGAAGTCCCAGTAGCGATTGTTTCATCTGTTCTGTAGTTTCGTATATCTCACTCTTAAAAATTTTTTCTTCGTCTTAGAATCTTGGAGTAGAAGCATGCGTAGTGGACACATGACTGTTTAATACTGTTGTTACTTGTTGATTTGTGGACATTCATTTACTATAGGGGGTATTTATTATTTATTATTATTAGTAAGAAAAAAATTATAAGAATTCCATATTAGAGAAAATTTCTCGCCAAAAATAATCCATTTTTTTTTTAAATTGACAGGGTTGGATAAAAAAAATACCCCCTCAAACAGCTGCTTGCCAGAGAGGTCTGACAGGAGAGGTATCGATGAATTATTATGATTCCATTTTCCGAATTTCCTTTTCGAATCTTTAACACCGCACTCTAACGGCGAATATTTTTGGAAAATTAAAATTTTTTAAACTAATATTGAAAAAGATCGACTAATATTTATGTTAGAAATTTGAGTAGTGGAGCATGATAACCAAGGGGCTTACACTGAGGCCAGTGGCTTAATTCCTTACCCCACACCCACGGAGGATGCAAATTTTTCAATAGGTAACAGAAAATTATTTTTGTATTGTGTAGGCAGGGGTGTAGCGAAGGACTGTTTTTTTTTTTTTTTTTTTTTTGGGGGGGGGGGGGTTTCCAACTCGAAAATATTGTTTCTAGGGTCGGCGCTAGGGGGGTTCAGCGCGTTCTCGGAACCCGGCCCCGCGGTTCACGAAAAGCTCATCGTAAAAAAACGACGCCATTTTCCTATCTTTAATACAGCTGCCGACACAATGTATCATCGTTCCTCTAGCTCCACGTCCCACCACCAGAGCGCATGTCAGTTATTTTCCAAACCTAATAGTAAATCCAATAGCAGAATCCGCTAATCGATGACTAATTATTCTTTCAATAGAAAGTGAAATTGGTCAATTTTGATGACCTAATTAAAGATTTTGCGGAGTAAAAAATTATGTAATATTTATAATATACTGTGTTCCTATAAGTTGTATATAGATATGTACCGCACTTTGTACTTATAATAAATAATTTATTGTTATAAAATTTAGAAGTACATATAAATGCGTTTTTTTTGGCCCTTGCATAATTTTGGAACCCGGCCCCGCAAAAGTTCACGCCAGCCCTGATTGTCTCTGTCAGGTTCGTATCTAGATTTTTGCTCCGTGGGGGGAGGGGGGAATTTCACAACTCTCCTGCATTTTTCTATGTAACTGCCAATTTTGTCAACTGGCCATAATTTCACAGAAATAATCCCAATATTTACATCTCGCCGGAATTGCAACAAGTCGGTGTGAATTTTCCCAACTCCCCTTGATTTGGCCAACTCTCCTTAATTTCACAAATCCAATCCCAATCTTTACATCTCTCCTAAATTTGCCAGTCACGTCCAGTTCTTCAAACTCCTCAAGATTTTGCCAAGTTGTCTCGATTTTTCCAACTATCCTTAATTTCCTAAAACCAATCCCAATTTTTACAACTCACCTGTATTTTACCAAGTGGTTTCCAATTTTGCAAACTCCCTAGATTTTCCCAAGTTGCATCGATTTTGTCACCTCTCTTTAATTTCACAAAACAATTTTGCCAAGTCAGTGCAATTTTTTCAAGCTCTCAAAAATTTTGCTAAGTTTTCTCGAATTTGCCAACTCCCTTTAATTTCACAAACCCAATCCCAATTATCACAACTCGGCCGTATTTTACCAAGTGGATTCGAATTTTGCCAACTGTCCTGTATTTGCCAAGTTACCTCGATTTTGACAACTACTGTACATTTTACTAATTCCCCTTAATTTTACAAAAAAAGATTACAAATTTTCACAACTCACCTAGATTTTACGAAGTCACTTCGAATTTTGCCAACTCCAAGTTACTTTGGGTGGAAGTCCCCCATAGCTACGCGTCTGTGTATAGGTATTAATAAAATATTACTATTTACATTTTTCCAATCCGTTAGTTCTAATCAGACAATTTGCCTCCGCGAGGGAACTTATATTTTACCACTCATAATAAACCTACCTTTAGCAGATACATTAAAACCAAGGTAGAACGATTTGGGGGCCTCTCAGTAATCGGACCCCCAAGCGGTAGCTTATCGGTATCTCTCTTGTAGCGAGTGATGAAAGAAGTTTTTCAACACAAAAACGTATAACAAACTATTTAAGAACTACCACGAATCAAGACAGACTAATAGATTTAACAGTTTTGACAACTGAAAGTGATATCGGATATTCCATAGATTATTACGACCCCCCCCCCCCCCCAAAAAAAAAGTGCTTGTTGATACATTCGCTCAGTTAAAAGCCCGCCGAATTTGTCTTTAAAAACATGGATTAATTATTATATGGTTCAATACATATTTTTATCTTTTACTTACCTAAGTAATTTTTCGTGTGATTTATTTTTGGATATGGTTGGTAAATATTTGATATTTTACTATTCTTAATGAGAGTGTACGTAACTGATGTTTTGCGATTTATTAAAATTATATGATTTAAAAAAGTCTAAATTCTTTACATTCAATGTTTATCAATATACACAGTCTTGTCAGAATAATATGACCCCCCAATACCATTATTAGGTAGGTGGTCATATTATTCTGATACGACTGTGTAATCACACAGGATTGTATACGTAGCCAGGATTTAGTTTTCGGGGGTGGAGGTTGGGGGTTTCCGAGATTTTTGTTTCGGAGGAGGGGTAATAAGACTGAGAAATAAAGTGAATAAGAACTGAAAATAAAAGAACTGAGAATAAGACTTGAGTAGGGTTTTCCAATTACTAAAATATTCCACCGAATACGAAATGTTAAAATGAGATGAAATGAATGAAAATGTTTTTTTTAATTCATTTTTAGCGTTGAACATAAAATATGGGGCTAAAATAAAATTATACAGTTTTGGTTTTCAAAGGAGGTACACAAGTTTGAGATTTAGTATAACATGACAAGATTCCCCCCCCCCCCCTCTCTCTTATGGGTACGTCCCTGATTGGCGAGAAATGAATATCTAAGAAAAAGGCCTTGCCTCAGTCGTCAAAATGTCACGGCTGAGCTCTGCAGTTGTTTTGAACATTGTTATCTGGTACCCCTAAACTGGAATAGAGGTGAAAGATAATTAAAGATGCATATTTCATTCATTTTTCAAGAAATTTTTGAAAAAAAAGCACGATAAAACGGAGGTAAATCTTTTATTACTGGAAAAGCCATCTAGTCTCTTGCCACCCACCTCCCTTTCCGGCTCGATTCAGTCGACTCCCCCCCATCCTTTTTTTTTTTATAAATATATATATATTTAAATCTGAACCTTACCAGAGGTTCAGATTGAAACCTTACCAGGTTTCAGATGAAATATTATTTTTCTAGTTGATACTTATCTTTTTTCCTGAAAAATGCTGCCCCTAAAAAATTTGCCGTTCTAAACTTGAGCCTACGTAGTTTGTAGGTCAGTGGTTCTCAAATGGTGTGCCGCGAAATTTCAGATGATATCGCAGGAAAAAAGGAAATTTATAAACTAATTTTTTACTACTTTCTGTCACTGATTATCCATTTAACTTTTTTTCCGTTTAATCAAACACTTGTCCATATTAATTTTACAGGAAACATGCGCACAGCGTACATGTCGTAGACATGTTTCCTGTAAGTACGTACTAACCTTAATATACGTCAAAACTTGAACTTCTTCCCGATGAAACGACTCCACAGAAATGTTTATTATTGAAAGCAAATTGTGCATGCCTGAGTCTAACGTAGTGTTGTCAACTTAATTTTTTAGTGGGCCGCGAGTATTCACAGCAAAATATAGTGTATAAAAAAATACTCTTTCAGCAGCTGCTTGCCACAGAGAACTGCTTGCAACAGAAGCCGCCATGTGCAAAAATAAGTTTTAGAGTCACTGCTGGAGGTCAATCGGCGGTGGGTGTAATGATCAAGCTGTTTACTATGAGAGCTGTACCACACTTAAGTGTTATCTTCCACATGCAGGGGAGATAATTATTAAGTGTTGATTTGTGACAATAGAGTTATTCAAATATAGAAGTATTTATAATAGCAATGATTATCCATATTTCTTCATGAGTAGTTAACTGAAGAAATTGACTCCAAATAGTTTTTTGGTTGGATAGATAAGAATATTATATTATTACTATTCACATTTTTTGCACCTTAAGTAGTACGAATTTATACTGTTAGAGGGCGCAGCTTTAACTAACAAACTTTATTCTCTTTTCAAACTAGTAGTGGTTAGCACGCTTGGCTACTGATCTAAGGGACCTGGGTTCGAGCCCCGGATTAGGCATGGATGTGTGTCGTTTTTCTGCTGAGGTCCTGCCATACTCTCAGATCTCCTATTGTGGCATATAAACTGACAGGCTCCTGTCAGACCTCTGTGGCAAGCAGCTGCTTGAGGGGGTATTTATTTTTATTTTTTTTTAATCCACGTTCGCCTGGGGAGATTAAAAGCGCTTATTTATTATAACACCATATTAAAAGTTTTTTAAATGTGATTTAATTTCATGCCAATAAATTTTTATTCAATTTACATTATAACCCGTTGCAACTGGCCTCCTGAGTTTTGTTTATTTTTCCGATTCGATTCAGTCGACTTCCTCCCCCCCCCTTTTATATATATATATATATTTAAATTTGAACCTTACCAGAGGTGAAATATTATTTTTCTAGTTGATACTTATCTTTTTTTCTGAAAAATGCTGCCCCTAAAAAATTTGCCGCTCTAAGCTTGAGACCAACTTTTTGTGATCAATAAACAACAAAAATATTCCTGTCTGTGTGCACTATATTCAACGGAATATTATTTAATCGTTTATTTCCATAGTGCTAGTTATCTTTCATTTTAAAAGCAAAGCAACTGAGGAAAAATTTATTTCGATGAATCTCAAGTGTTGCTGATTTTTAACCATCAATACCAGTTTGTTTTAAATTCAGTTGTTGCTTTACCTCTAAGCAACGCTTTTTTCACATAATGGGTTAAATGGCCAGTCACAGAGACCTGCGAGGATTCAGAGAAGGTTGGGGGGAGGGACCCTCCTGGACAGCTGTTGGGAACAATGATAGCCTTCTGTCACGGCCATCCAGAGTGTTCTTCAATGTGAACAGGTGCTCTTCCGCACACGGAGCGCCGGCTTTACGTCCCATCCGACGGACGGCGGCCCTTTCAAGATCATCGATGTCCCTTAATGTCCAAGGGCTGGGTGGAGGCTAAGAGGAAATAATTCTCAACGCTGACACAGGTGGCACTAGCATTCAGATTTTAAATTGAATAGTTAATCCAGGAAACGTTTAAAAAATAAAATAATAATTAAAATAACTGAAAATTTGCAATAAAAAATATATCTAAAATTGTAATATACATAAAATAATCAATAACCTATTTGTAAAATCCTCCCAAATTATTAAAATTTAAGAGATTTATTATATATATGTTGCTGCTAACGAAATTGACTGAAAAATCACAAAATATCCGGTAAACAATGTAAAAAAATAATAATAAAAAAATACCAATGATAATAATAGTAAAAAACAATTTGCTTACACTTAGAAGTCAAAGGAAATAAAACTTACTGGCAGAGAAAAAAAAATTCTGGTTGATACATTGTGTTTAATATCGTATTTCACCAACAGATGGCGTCATACAAAGTTCGACTTGTGACGTCAGTAGCCTTATATGGCTCTCTGTTTATCATAAAAAAAGGATAATAAAGCAGTGTGGGGGAAGGTGCTGTAGAGTCGTGAGTGCGGATGTATTACTACGTTGTCATCTTGGATCAATTACTCGTTTCGTGTATTGCAATTCTAAGTTCATGTTCTTGAAGAATTCATCTCCAATTCCTTCATGATCTGTGGTGGTGAAATGGTCTGATACAGATTCGTGGGATCGTAGCATCACCAAGTACTGCCAACGAAGGCCTATTTATCACCCTCGGTAAGCTTGTTGTGGTTACGTATTTCTATCTCCTGTTCTTTTTCAGTGTTTACATCTTTAGTAGTGTGTTTTTATCGTCTGTATTGTGTTGCATTCGAAATATCCAAAATAATATATTACAAGTCAGATCTGAATCGCAGGTTATCCGTTGCGGATGGAAGTAGTGTAGCGGCAATCTGAAGGACGCACACAGATGAAGCCTATTTTTTTTTGGTTAGAGGCAGCTGGAATCGTGAACCCAAACAAACGGATTTGCATTTTAATACCTCACTGACAACAATGACAACACTGCTGTTAAACCGTTTAAATATTGTAATTTGTTATAAATACAAATCTATATTTATAATGATTTTGTAAAGTGCTGTTTTTTGTTATTTTTTTTCCGTTCATCGAACTGTGGATTGAAGAATGCCAACCTGAATTAACGCAAGAGACTTAGAAACTCGCGTCTCACAGTACTGCGAGTAATCGCCAGTAAAGAGCTACAAAGTTACTGTTATTAATCTCCCCCACCCCCCTTTCGTATCGTTGACTTGCTAGCGTTAGAGTGTTACAATGTTTCGTATTGTGTTTGCCCCGTTGGATATCGATTTTTCCGCGCATGTTGTTTACGGTCGCAGTTTGCAGAGGACTGCGTCTCCAAATTGCGTTCGTTTCGTATCTTTTTTTTATCTTAAACAGTTTTAGAAAATGATTTCCGCCTTAGTTGTTTTCGCAAGTTGTCCTTTCAAGAATTCATTTTCCGTGGCAGATGTTTAAAACAATAAACAAGAAAACGATTCTTCGTCGCTGACATCAAAACAGAGGATTTCAAGTTATTTTGATACAGTTAATTGAGTTTCGTGCAGCAGTGAAAGACGAAAACATTTAATTGACTGTTAAAGAATATACACACGAATAAATGAAAATTTATTTTTATAATTCGATAATCATTGAGTGTTGGTGTATGACAGTAGTTATTCAAATATATTACTTATAATAGCAACGATCATCTTTATAAATAATTTGTTTTTGTAAAAGTTGTTTTTTGATATTTACGCATAACATTATACGAAAAAAAAATTGACTAATGTAGTTCGTAACTTCAAGATTTAAAATCGAATAGCGTACTTTGAATTGTTCAAAATAAAAATATGGTGTTTAATAATACCAGAATAAGACATTGAATAATAGTTATTAAATTGTATGTGTAGATAAATACCAGTAAGCAGAAATGTATGCTACTTAGAAGCAATGGCACAACCAAGTGAATGGGAGATTAAGTGTTTAACAAAAATTTTTCTAAAGGGGAAGTTTAATATCAGTGTTCAGTAATTTAACAAAAACTTTATGGAAAGTTTACAACCCCCCCCCCCCCATTTTCAAAATCTTGGCTATACTAAAAATTTATTGAACAGTTGTGTATAAAAAATAATTTCACAGATGTATCTGTCAAGTTGCATTATAAGTTTTGGGCACCTCAGGTAAAGAAATTGTAGTTGGTTTTCTTTTTATGTAAATCATCATTTTCTATCAAATATATGGATGTTTTGAAAAATTCAGTTGAGATTCTAGGCTTTCATTTAGCATGAACTGCTTCAAAACCTTGACATTTGACTACATAAGTTATTCATTTGCCAGCTCATAAGGCTCTTTAAATCAAGATTTGATGTATCTATTTTTCTTAATTAATGAAAACAAAACATTCACAAAATTATATGTTGTTCTAGATAAATTTGGGAATGGTGCACAAGATATTTAAAATGTTCTGAAATATTCATATTCTTTAGTCAAGCTACTAACTAACTACTACTACTAACTAATAAACATCACAGAAATTAAAAATATGGTGAAACTGTGAAATTGTTTATCATAAGGGCTCAGTGAAAGAGAAGGGGTTGGGAACCAGTTGCTCCTGAGTTGCATGTGGCCCTGAGCATTTTAAAAATTGGCTGTTGATGGGTTTTTTTTTTGTGTTCAACATTCAACTCTGAATTTTTTTTAATGATTTTCATTAAAAATGAGCAATAGAGTAGATTGGCAGATGATAGTTTGAAAGCATTGATGCAATGCAAATGTTTTAAATACACTCTAAATTTGTGTGACTCAAAAGTCACATTGATGAATGGCAGTTTTTTTAAATAATTTTATTGATTACACTTGAATGTACTGTTTTAAAATTATGCATTAAGAATTTATTTTTGTTAATAAAATAATCTGCAATTTCTTTTTTTGTTATGGCTCTTGACCCAATAAGATTATAATTTGTGCCTCTCAAAATCTGTTGGTATAAAAAAATAATTTCAACCCCCCCCCCCTTTTTTTTTTTTATATTTCCTGACATTTTCTGACCCCTGCATTACACAGTTGTTAGGCAATGTATGAGATTTTTCCAATCAAGAAGGTCTCCAATCTAGGCAATCCAGCATATTTTTTTAATGTGTGGCTCTCCAGGACATGGGACCATAGCTTAATGCCCCATCTTACAGATGGTGGTGTTTCCATGCCCAGTGGTGTCCGTTTCTCACTAAGGGCAGGATGCAGTTTAGCCTGGAACAGTTGAAAGTTAGACCTGGACACCTCAGATTACAAGCCTGGTGGGCATTACACAAGAATCCACTCCTCCAAAAGTTCATAAATAATCTGATTAAAAGCCAAAAATTGGATATTGAAAGCTAAATACATATTATTTTCATTTTCTATTTATACACAAACACTATTCTTTATTTGGCAATCATTTCAAAGCTAATTTTCTCATATTTTTAATATTGATAAGATGTGACTAATGGAATACTGTCCAGTTTTATTTTAAAAAAACTTTTTGGAAAAAATGAGTTTCACTGATGAGTGGGACTCATTTACTAGGATGGGAAATGGGCAAAAACCATAAAAAATACATGATCAAATTGTAAAAGACATGAATAAAATGCCATAGGAAAAATTATAGATAAGACTGTCAAAATTGCACTTGTACGTCAGTTTAATGTTATGCATGTAATGCCTTACATGGAATAGTGGACATCTCCTGGAAGGGAAAAAAGGACCCCTTTCCCATCTGTAATTTTAAAATTTTGTTTTTTTTTGTAACTAATAAAAAGTCCATTTTCTGTAGAGCATTGAAGATTATCGATTTTTTTTTTTTTTTTTTTTTTTTTTTTTTTTTTGTGTATGTGTAAGATGCAAAGTTAAATGAAATGATAATGCTTCTTTTTTTGCATTCTTGTCTAGGCAATTTTGTTTTGAAATAGTTCTCATTTTTCATAATAATAAATAAACATTACATCACCCACAAATAGAAACTCTGTTACAGTACAAGTTAATTTGAAAGCAAACATTATGGGTATTAAATAATAGCATGGATAAGACAGTAACTTGATGGAGAGGTCCTCTAAGTTTTTCATTAGTACCCCTTTACCACTGTAATTTGTCACACCTTATCTGTACTCTATCCATTATTATATACATTTAGCTCCAGGCCTAGATCTAGAATGAAATAAAGATGGGGTGGGTGGGTCAAGTGATCAAATCAAGATGGAGTAAAGTAAAAAGGGGAGAGGCAAGGAACAGAATTTCCACTGCAGCTAATATTTTCCCTTTCAAAAATTGTGTCCAAGTTTAATCATTTTTGGACTCCATTACCCTTACCAGCATTCTCAAAGGGAAGGGGGGAGCATGTCTCTCTTCCCCCCAACCACTTGCACCCTCCCTCACTCAGTTTTAGATCTCTTGATTAAATTAGGTTATTAGAAAAATTTCCCTTCCAGCAGCTTCTTGCCACAGAAGTCTGACAAGAGCGTCAGTATAATGTACAATAGAAAAGAGATGTGAGGAAGAACGCAACAAGAACAACACAAGGAAGGGAACATGCCTTATCCAGAGCTTGAACCTAGGATGTTTGATCATTTTAACCAAGTTTGCACACTGGGATGGTTTGGTTACTGATTTTTAGCTCCTTTTCAAAGCGAAAAAAACATTTTTTGTTGTCTTGCCTGTAGATGTTAACATTTTTGCTTTTAGAGATAAAAAAAATCATCTTATGTTGGACAGTTATTTGTTAAATAATAATTAAATCCATGCCAAATGTTTGGCATGAAAAGAATTGATAACTCTTCCCATCAATAATTTCATTCACAGCTTTCTACAGTACTACTCCAGTCACATTAAATCCCACCAAAAGTTTGGCACCAAATGTAAGTCCATTGATAACTTTATTCAAAGTGTTCCACATGTACTACCCCCATTCACTCGGTAGGCGACTGCATCACCCCCAGAAATCTCTGATACTTTTTGAGGGATCACTCCCAATCCATAGCAGCTAGGAACCTGATTTGTTACCCCAACAGGGTTAGAACTAAATGGGACCACCCCATCAAATTTCGGACTAATCGCTGAAGTAGCTGCGGAATCACGGGAAAACTGCCAGTTTCTGCCACCAATGACATCACTTGTCTGTTTGTCAGAATTATAAATAAAATAAATAAAATAAATACCCCCTCAAGCAGCTGCTTGCCACAGAGGTCTGACAGGAGCCTGTCAGTTTATATGCCACAGTAGAAGGTCTGAGAGGATGGCAGGACCTCAGCAGAAAAACGACACAAATAGCCATGCCTTATCCAGGGCTCGAACCCAGGTCCCTTAGATCAGTAGCCAAGCGTGCTAACCACTCGGCCATGGGACGGCTATGCCTATTATATAATATGATGATCATTGGGATGCACAATTTCTGAATCTCCTAAGAGTTCTAATTGCACGCTCAAATGGTGGAAAAATGTTTAAAAACTGCAAATGGTGTATTTATGCTAGAAATTTGAAATTTTGTTGGTGGATTAAGAATCTCAAGAAGATTGCACTAACATGATGTGATTGGATGCCCCTTTTTTTTCCAAAGACAGTCTCTGGATGAAAAGCTCTATCCCCAATGAATATATGTTACCAGAATTTATTTTTAGATGTTGTTTTAAGGATTAAATTAACTGGACACATGAGCAGATTTTTTTGTAATGGAGTACTAGTGGCAATACTGATATTAAAAGTCGGTCAGTGATGCATGCGACTAAAAAATAGGAACTAGAATAACTTGCCCCAATACTTTCAGGTTGTGATAACACAACTTTTTAGTTTAAAAGATAACTGAAAAGTTAAATTTTATTTGGTTATTTCACAGGGATTAGTTAAATAGACAGACTAGGGATTAATTAAATATTATGATTCAGATTTTAATTCCCATCATTAGAGAGTTCTAAATGTGCAAAATCTTGAAACTAACAGGCATTGCGAATGATCTATTTATGCTAGAAATTTGAAATTTTGGTGGTAGAGTGTGTTCGTTAGAAGGTTTACATTGACAATAGCGATTTATTTCCTTTTCTCACTTTTTCATTTAGGTATAAATGAGAAATTTGTTTTAGGTTCTGTAAGTATTAATAAAATATTTAAAAAAATAATTACCCCTAAAGCAGCTGCTTTCCAGAGAGGTTTGAGAGAAACCTGCCAATACACCATACAAATGATCTGTGAGGAAGAAAAAAGTATTGGCAGAAACACAACACAAACATCGATGCCTTACCCGGGGCTCGAACTCAGGTACTTTTGATCAGTAGCCAAGTGCACTAAACCACTCCAACACTTTCATTTGTGTCTTCCCAGTCATCCCTTAGTTCGAATTATCACTGTTAAAGGGGAGAAAGTTAGAAAGTGATGAATTTCATTCTCTTTGAAAGCAAATATGTTGTTCTAGTTGGTGTATAAACAGTAATATCAATTATTATATTAAGTTTTAAATTTCGATGTTGAGTGGTCAGGGCTTTCAAATGCCCAGTAACGAAAACTTCCTACCATAACTGACTCAAAAGAGTTTCTGTAACATTTTCTCTTTACATACATTAGAAGCCAAGTGCATACTTGAAACATTATATCACCTCCTGTACATTTGTGCAGTGCCAAGTTAAACTGCAGTGATGTCCTGGACCTTTGTATCGTTTGTAGTCTAGAAATGGAGGAATAAATAAAAACTAGAAATAGAAGCATAAAATAACATGTTTTCAATATGAGAAATGAAATAAATTTTTTATTTAGTTTATTATTTTTTATTTAGTTTATTTCAAGTACCAACTAACAGTTTAGTCAGAAAGAGGCATAATATTTCCATAACATAGCATACTATATAAATATATGTGATAACATACTATAAGGCATAGTATAAACATAATACCCCTCAAGCAGCTGCTTGCCACAGAGGTCCGAGTTTAAAAAAGTTGGTATAATTGTTTTAATAAAATCAAAACTTTTCCATTAAAAAAAATACCCCCTCCAGCAGCTGCTTGCCACAGAGGTCTGACAAGAGCCTGTTAGTTTATATGCCATAGTAGAAGGTCTGTGAGGATGGCAGGACCTCAGCAGAAAAACAACACATGCATCCATGCCTTACCTTTAGTTCGAACCCAGGCCCCTTAGATCAGTAGACAAGCATGCTAACTACTCAGCCATGGGATGGCTCAAATTTACCAAGGAAATTATTAAATAAAATAAATACCCCCTCAAGCAGCTGCTTGCCACAGAGGTCTGACAGGAGCCTGTCAGTTTATATGCCAGAGTAGAAGGATCTGAGAGGATGGCAGGACCTCAGCAGAAAAACGACACACACATCCATGCCTAAATCCAGGGCTCGAACCCAGGTCCCTTAGATCAGTAGCCAAGCATGCTAACCACTCGGCCACGGGAAGGCTAGGAAATTATTACTGTATTAAAATTGAGTTATAACCCATACTGCTTAACTCTTTTTATATTTCACAACTGGTAAAAATCCCTGTATTGTATTAATTTTTAAACTTTTTTTGAAAAGTTATGAAATAAATCTTTATTAACCATAAACCATTTGTAGAAATTTGTACATACAGGTATTGGACATGAAAATGGATTCCGTTCCATGTTATCTCAATAGAAAATCACATTCAGAGGTCAATAATTTCTTTAATATGATTTTTAATGAGAAATGTATCTAAAAATAAAGATCCCAATCAAATCTATGTAAATCTCGATTTTAAACAATATTTATTCAGTTATGAACCCTGGAATATTTAACAGGCTGCAAAAAATTGACCCCGAAATTTTATTAAAACAGGTTGAGAGATCAGAAACTGGTGCAATGGACTGCAGTTTCCAGGTTCAAGTCCCAGCTGGACCAACTTTGAGATTTATCTCCTTCCTGCCCTCGGTCAGTAGGGGACACCGATGGACTTGAAAAGGCCGCCATGTGTCGGATGGGACGTTGTGGCTCTGTGTGCAGGAGTGTCGTACCCTGTGCACGTGAAAGAACACGCTGGATGATCTTGACTGGAGGCTATCGTTTGTCTCTCAATAGCTGTGTAGTGGGTCTCCTCCCCCAACCTTCTCTGAGCCTTCGGGGTCCTTGTGAGCCCACTGTGTGCAAAAAAGTGCCGCTCAGAGGTAAACCAACCAATCTATCTGCAAGCAGTGGGGGGCAACGCGTTGCCAGCGACAATCGCTTTGTCTACCTGGAAAAAATTTCAGCAACTTACCATCACCAATAAGAAAATTTCATGGGAAAATAAGTTATTGAAAAGGGATTTTCTTTCCAATATTCTTCATTCAGTATTTAAAGAGTTGTGGAAGCTAGGTCTGGTTTGACTTCCGTAGCCCATGGCTGCTTGAGGATGATGATGGAAGCTAGAATATTTCACAACAGTAATGCGTCAGAAGAATTTACCTCACAAATTGGTGCGGGGGTGGCTCAGTCGGTAGTGCTCCTGGCTCGTAATCTGTAGTTCCTAGGTTCGAGACCCAGCTGGGTAAGCATTGAGATTTATCTCCGCAAAATTCCCCGCCCTGTCCACGGTCAGTAGGGGACACCGATGGACTTGGAAGGACCACGATTGTCAATTCGATGTATGTTGGACTTGGACACCGATGGACCTCACACGGGGCCATGGCTTAACGTCCCATCCGCCATCCGTCGGATGGGACGTTAAGCCATGGCCCCGTGTGCGGGAGAGCCATATCCTGTGCACGTTAAAGAACACGCTGGATGACCTTAATGGGAGACTACCATCTGTCTCCCAACAGCTGTTCCAGTGGATTCCCTCCCCCAACCTTCTCTGAGCCTTGGGGCGGGGGTGGCTCAGTCGGTAGCGCGCCAGGCTCGTAATCTGTAGTTCCCAGGTTCGAGTCCCAGCTGGGTCAGCGTTGAGATTTATCTCCGCAAAATTCCCCGCCCTGCCCACGGTCAGTAGGGGACACCGATGGGCTAGGAAAGGCCGCCGTCCGTCGGATGGGACGTTAAGCCGTGGCCCCGTGTGCGGGAGAGCCATACCCTGTGCACGTTAAAGAACACGCTGGATGGCCTTGACGGGAGGCTACCATCTGTCTCCCAACAGCTGTTCCAGTGGGTCCCCTCCCCCAACCTTCTCTGAGCCTTCGGGGTCCATGTGACCTGGCCATTTAGCCCATTGTGTGCAAAAAGGTGCCGCTCAGAGGTAAAACAACCCACAACCCAACTCTCTGAGCCTTCGGGTTCCATGTGACCCGTCATTTAGCCAATGGTGTGCAAAAAAGTGCCGCTCAGAGGTAAAACAACCCAACCTCACAAATTAGTTATAAAGTTATATTAAATGGTTTAAAACGATACTCATTTGGGGGCGGGGTGGCTCAGTCGGTAGCGCGTCAGTCTGGTAATCTGTAGTTCCCAGGTTCGAGTCCCAGCTGGGTCAGCGTTGAGATTTATCTCCGCAAAATTCCCCGCCCTGCCCACGGTCAGTAGGGGACACCGATGGGCTTGAAAAGGCCGCCGTCCGTCGGATGGGACGTTAAGCCGTTGCCCCGTGTGCGGGAGAGCCATACCCTGTGCACGCTTAAAGAACACGCTGGATGGCCTTGACGGGAGGCTACTATCTGTCTCCCAACAGCTATTCCAGTGGGTCCCCTCCCCCAACCTTCTCTGAGCCTTCGGGGTCCATGTGACCTGGCCATTTAGCCCATTGCGTGCAAAAAAAGTGCCGCTCAGAGGTAAAACAACCCAATGATACTTATTAAGTAAATATGCACTTTAGAAGTTTGCTTAATGATTATTTAAATAGTAGATAATTTTGAATGATTTATATAGAAAAAGGTAATTTATTGTTAAATATTCCAATTTCCATATCTATTAAATTACTGAACGAATATTGTTTAAAATCGAGATTAAAATAAATTTGATCATGATCTTTAAGTATCATCAGTCAGATTTTCCCATTAAATGCATATTTTAAAAGTTAGATTCCCACTTACATAACATGGAAATTCTTGAATATTTTGGTAGAGAAAAGTAAAAAGACCCGAGAGTTAAGAGTTCAGGATAAGAAATGAATGTTTATTGTCTATCTGCCGAGGTCTCGCCTTTCTCACAAATCTTCTGACAGGAGCTGCAACAATATATAGATCTTCTGGCAAGCAGCAGGTTGAGAAATAATGTTCAGCCTAATAAAAAATATATATGATCCAGCAATTATTGGCATCAGTGTGCGAGTTGAAAACATCGGAGATCCATTGCATTAGGCTTTATTCTTATATGTTGTTATGATGAAAAGCGTGGATGAGGCCATCGCACCCTCCTCCCCCCTCAGCAATGGTTTCGTAGTTAAAAGGCACTTAAGGATGATATCCATTAGAGGAGGAAGTAGCCATCTCCTCCCCATCTTTTGGAGTTGAGATTGCAACGCAAAAGCACTGCTTCAGCTGCTTCCAAATCCTTTTTCACGATAAGGAAGAAATGTGCATCTTTTCTGGTTGCCTGTGATTGATGATATCGTTTCTTTTTCCCATAATTGAATATATTACCGTTATAAAGTAAAAGCTTAATGAATAATGCGTGTTTTGTGATAAATCTCAACACCGTCGAAAGCGTATTATGTACCAAGCACTTCTTTCAGCGTCTGTATTAATAAGAGTTTACAAAAGTCCTATCATTAAGCGTTTCGCATTTGTCATAAACACCGTGTTTTGAACTCATACACAAAGGATAGTTAATTAGTTTATTAGAGTTAAAAAAAAAGTTGTGTCAGAACGTAGAGCATGTTAATGCGCCATTTAAGTAAAATGTTTTTAAGGGGCTTGAAATTCTTGTTATTTTTCTACCTGGAAAGTACAACGACCTGTGTAGTCAATTCGATTTGCATTAAAGAAGAATTACATCGTATGAAGTTGAGTTACATTGTAGATTGGGTTGTTTTACCTCTTAGCGGCCCTTTTTTTTTACACAATGGACTATCTTGGCTAAGTGACCTGGTCATATGGTTGGGGTTTTTTACCTCTGAGCGGCATTTTTTTGCACACAATGGGTTAAATGGCCAGGTCACAAGAGCACTTAGTGCTCAAAAGACTGGGGGGAGGACACCCAATAGACAGCTGTTGGGAGACATGGTAGGTTCGAATGAAGGCCATCCAGTGTGTTCTTTAACGTGCACAGGTATGGCTCTCCAGCGCACGGGGTAACTGCTTAATATCCCATCCGACGACAAAGGCTTTTCCAAGCCCATTGGTATCCCCATTTCTCATTGAGTGCAGAGTGAGGATTTTGCACAGATAAATCTTAATACTGGCACAAGTGGGACTCGATACTGATTAACTGCAACCTGGCGCACTGCAGACTCGACCTCCCCAGGTCGAAAGGACCTCAAAGGCTTGGAGAAGATTGGCGGAAGGGGACTCACACTGGACAGCTGTTAAGAGACAGATGGTAGCCTCCCGTCAAGACACGCGTGGCTCAGTCGGTAGTGCGCCAGACCTCGTTTCTGTAGTCCCCAGGTTCGATTCCCATTTGTGCCTGCGTTGAGATTTATCTCCACTAAATCCCCACTATATCCTCGGTGCGAAAGGCGACAGTGATAGGCTTGGAAAGGCATTCGTCCATCAGATGGGACGTTAATCCGTGCTATACCTGTACACGTTAAAGAACACGCTGGATAGCCTTGGCGGGAAGTTACCATCTGTCTCCTAAGAACTGTCCAGTGGATCCTAATCTCCGAGCATTGGGTCCATTGTGATCTGGCCATTTAACCCACTGTGTGAAAAAAAAAAAAGTACAGCTCAGAGGAAAAACAACATGTTAAGATCATCCAGTTTGTTATTTAATATGTTGTACATGGAGGCACGGTGTAACCTCTCATCTGATGGAAAGTGTTTTTTCCAATCCCATTGGTGTCTCTTACTGACCGTGGGCAGGGCGGGGAATTTTGCGGAGATAAATCTCAACGCTGACCCAACTGGAAATCGAACCTGGGAACTAAAGATTACGAGGTGGCGTGCTACCGACTGAGCCACCCCGCACTCAGCTCAGAGCAAAAACATCAAGGTCATCCAGTGTGTTCTTTAACGTATACAGGGAGGCCCGGTTTAACCTCTCATCTGACCGACGGTGGTTTTTCCAAGTCCATCGGTGTCCCCCTTTCTCACCGAGGGCAGGGTTGGGATTTAGCGGTGATAAATCTCAACCTCCCACAGCTGAGACTCCAACATGGGAACTATAGAGTACAAGGGGGCGGAGGTGGCTTTGTCGGTAGTACGCCAGACTCGTAATCTGTAGTTCCCAGGTTCGAGTCCCAGCTGGGTCAGCGTTGAGATTTATCTCCGCAAAATTCCCCGCCTGCCCACGGTCAGTAGCGGACACCGATGGGCTTGGAAAGGCCGCCGTCCGTCGGATGGGACGTTAAGCCGTGGCCCCGTGTGCAGGAGAGCCATACCCTGTGCACATTAAAGAACACGCTGGATGGCCTTGACGGGAGGCTACCAGCTGCCTCTCAACAGCTGTTCCAGGGATCCCCTCCCCAACCTTCTCTGAGTCTTCGGGGTCCATGTGACCTGGCCATTTAGCCCATGGTGTGCAAAAAAGTGCCGCTCAGAGGTAAAATAACCCAACCCAACAAATTACGAGTCTGGCGCGCTACTGCTAAACGACCCTGCCCATTGATAAAACAATCCAACTCCACTGTTTATCTTTTTTTTCGCATAATAGAAATGCAGTGATTTTTGACATTTAGGCTTCCAACTGCGATCAGCAAAACCTCTCTATCAGTTATTTTCATTTTGCTGAAGAAACGTAATTCGTTTCGAGCGACAGAAAGCGGATGACACGGGTCACGGAGCAACTGCTCCAACGATTGGCAGAGGTATGTGCGCGCGCGCTTACACGGTGATCTTACGCTGAATACGTGCGCTGCGCAGCGCATTCCCCCGTTACGTCGCCACCTGTCGCACGTCACTTCCCGGTAGCGTTGTTGGTAATGACTTTTTGATGGTTTCTGTTTTGCCTCTGGAGGCTCGGTTTTGTTTCTGTTTAACCCCCCCAGCTTCGCGTTCTCTCTTCGCCGCATTCTGGAAATGCGAGTGTCGAAGCATAATCTCAGATTAAGATACTAATCCAGACAAGACGATTTTTCAGTTTATTGTTTACAAAACTTTTACGGATATTTTTGACTTCTAAACTTGTGTGGCCGAGAGTGGTTAGCGTGCTTGGCAACTGCTCAAAGGGACCTACCTGGGTTCGAGCCCTGGATATGCATAGATGTTTGTGTTTTTTTTTCCTTCTGTGGTCTCGCATTCCTCACAGATCTTCTCTCTTCTCTTGAGGCGGGGGTGGCTCAGTCGGTAGCGCGCCAGGCTCGTAATCTGTAATTCCCAGGTTCGAGTCCCAGCTGGGTCAGCGTTGAGATATATCTCCGCAAAATTCCCCGCCTGCCCATGATCAGTAGGTTACACCGATGGGCTTGGAAAGGTCGCCGTCCGTCGGATGGGACGTTAAGCCGTGCCTCTCGTGTACAAGAGAGCCATACCCTATGCACGTTAAAGAACACGATGCATGGCCTTGACGGGAGGCTACCACCTGTCTTCCAACAGCTGTTCCAGTGGGTCCCCTCCCCAACCTTCTCTTAGCCTTCAGGGTCCATATAACCTGGCCATTTAGCCCATGGTGTGCAAAAAAAGTCCGCTCAGAGGTAAAACAACCCAACAGATCTTTATGGCGTTATTAAACTGTCAGACCAACTGCTTTAGGGGGGGTAGTATAATGAAACAAAAAAACATGACTGTTTATCACAAGAATAGCTTTCCCGTAACCGAGTGATTAACGCGCTTGGCTATTGATCTAAGGGACCTGGGTTCGAGCCCCGGGTAAGGCATGGATGTATGTGTCGTTTTTCTGCTAAGGTCCTGCCATCCTCTCAGACCTTCTACTCTGGCATATAAACTGACAGGCTCCTGTCAGATCTCTGTGGCAAGTAGCTGCTTGAGGGGGCATTTATTGTTTTTATTACAAGTGTTTCGCAATAAATGGATTGTGTGAGAAATGTCTCATGGTTAATGGACTATTCTGGAAGTGTGTCGCGGTAAATGGACTATTTCAGAAGTGTGTCGCCAAGATAAAAAAAAGTTTAACTTTGCAGTTCTATAACAGCATTTTTAGTTTCCCATTGACGTGGGAATTTTCCAATATTGTGGTTAGGGCAGTGCATTACATAAAAAGTTTCATTATGTGATAACATTACTGAGCCCAAACTGAGAGAGAAAGCGTTGATCTTAAATGATTTATTTTTTACTCCTGAGGAGAATAACTACTCAGGATTATTTATGCCATTTGCGGATTCCGAAAGACTGGTACAAAGCAGAGTGGTTGGACATGATAAATGGATAGGGTTAGTTTTTTTTTGTACACAATGGGCCTTTTCCAAGCCCATCGGTGTCCCATACTGACCGTGGGCAGGGCGGGGAGTTTGGCGGAGATAAATCTTAACGCTGACCCATCTGGGACTTGAACCTGGAAACTACCAACTTACGATTACGAGCCTGGCGCACTACCGACTGAGCACCCTTGCCCATAAATGGATGGAGTAATATATTTAATAGAATGGTGATGAGCTGGCTGTGGATCGACATTAGATACGTCATAATTACTGTAACTCTTCTTCCTTTATTGTTTTAGAGCAGTGGTTCTCAACCTTTTTATGCTTCACGTACCCCCTGGAAATGTATATGTAAATGGTGTACCCCTTGTATAGATAGCTAAAAATATAGTTATAGTATAACATCATCATCCTCAAGCAGCCATGGGCTACAGAGGTCCAACCAGACTATGTAATTTAGTTCTCCAAGCAAGTCTGTCATGAGCTACATCAGCTTCATCTCACCACTGCACACCAATTTTAATATGGTCCTGTTTGACATTGTATGCCCACTGCATCCTTGGTCTCCCCCTCTTTCTGAAGCCTATAGGCACACTGTTCATAACCTTATTCGCCAATCTATAATTATCCATACGGGCAACATGGCCAAACCAACGGAGTCTCTCTCTGCACAATATGCTACTTAAAGGAGGTTGCAAACTCCTTTGCCTAACCTCATCGTTAGTTACAAAGTTGAACCACCTAATGCCCAAGATACTGCATAAGCATCTAGATTCCTGTTATCTTGTTTACAAAGTGTCCAAGTGTCACTACCATAACTAACCTTAGAAAGAACCAAACTATTATACAGTCTAATTTTAGTCTTTAGGTGTATAAGCCTATTTCTCCACACTCTCCATAGATTCTTAAAAGTCCCGGCAGCAATCCCTATCCCTCTGTTAATTTCGTGCCACACATCACCAGTATTTGTTACATAGCTCCCAAGATAATCAAACTGTGACACCTGCTCAAGACTGCAACCATTCAAATAACTGAATCACAGCCTGCCTGACCAATTTTCATCACTTTAGTTTTCTCTCTGTTTATAACCAAGCCTACTCTACTACCAGTTTCATCAACAGCTCGAATGAAAGAGTTCATCTCATCAACATCATTTGCCAAAAGGGCTAAATCATCAGCATAATCTGAATCAGAAATTTTCATATCTCCATTCTTCCAGTCCATCTTTCCCTTGAAGTGAATTTCGCATAACATAATCAATAACTAAACTAAAGCACCCTTGGCGAACACCAGAAGTAATGCTAAACCAATTGCTACAAGCCTTACCAACTCTCACACACAACTCAGTGTTATTATAGAGAGCTTTCATTATGTTAACTAACTTGTCTGGTGTACCATATGATCTCACAATCAACCACAAATTATGACGATCAACAGAGTCGAAAGCCTTTTTGAAGTCAACATAGCTAGCAACCAAAGGTTTCTGAAACTCTAAACATTTCTCAAGAATCTGCCTAAGTGAAAATATCTGATCTACACATCCCCTACCATTTCTGAATCCACATTGCTCATCACGCAATTGCCTGTCAACCAGATTCTTAATTCTATTAAGCACAATCATGGAAAGAACTTTACCTGGAACAGAGAGTAGGCTGATACCCCTATAGTTATCACAAGAACTGCGATCACCTTTTTTGAAAATAGGGATAATAATAGCTCTGGTAAAATCCTTAGTAACCATGCCTTTATCATAAAAGATATTCAAAATTTCAGTCATCCAAGTGGTAACCGAAATATTCCCAGCTCTGAGCATTTCTGTAGTAATTTCATCTACCCCTGGGGATTTATGAAGTTTAAGTTTAGAAATATACAAAATAACTTCAGATTGTGTTATAGAGTCAACATTAAAGCCCCAATACATTTATCATCATTACAAACAATGGGAGTAGAACTAACCACATTGTTTTAGAATATCACTGAAATGCTCAGCCCACCTAGCCATGACAGAATCCTCCCCTTCTATAACCTTATCTTGTTTATCCTTCAATCCCTGTATACCTGTGCGTTTTTTACCACACAAAACATTAACTATCTGGTACAGCTCTCTGCTGTTGTGCTGTCTAAATGCTACCTTGGCTTTGTCAACCAAGCCATCAAGCCAAAGATTCTTATCAGCAACTAACTGATCCTTTACACGTTTATTAAGCTCTCTGTAATGCTTTCTATGTACTGTCCCGTGGCCGAGTGGTTAGCACGCTTGGCTACTGATCTAAGGGACCTGGGTTCGAGCCCCGGAATTAGGCATGGATGTGTGTGTCGTTTTTCTGCTGAGGTCCTGCCATCCTCTCAGATCTCCTACTGTGGCATATAAACTGACAGGCTCCTGTCAGACCTCTGTGGCAAGCAGCTGCTTGAGGGGGTATTTATTTATTTTTATATTTTAATGCTTTCTATTAGGACTAGTCGGGTATTGATTAAGGAGATTCCTGCAGTTTTTTCTTTCTGAAATAACCTCAAGTGCCTTATCACTCAAATAATTCTGCCTCCTTTGCTCCTTTTTCCCTTAAAGAGTACTTTTAGTATCCAAAAAAGCCTGTTTAAAATGGTCCCATTCTTCCTCAACTTCAGTAGTAAGCAAACCATGACTGTCATAATGACTAAGTAACCTATCATGGTAAGCTTTAGCTCTAACTGGGTCTTTCAGAGCTTCAGTATTAAAGGTAAAATTTTTAACCCTAGCACAACACTTTTTAAGTTTAAGTTGCAAGATACTTTTAACAAGGTAATGGTCAGATCCAATTTCAGCTTCCCTATATGACCTGGTATTCCTAACAGAACTAGCCCATTTGCTGTTAATTAATATATAATTAATCATATTCTTATGCAGCCCATCAGGTGAAACCCATGTGTACTTATGTATATCGCGGTGTTTGTAATAAGTGTTAGTTATTCTCAAACCATTAAGTTTACTTACCTGTAGGAGACGTTGCCCATTGCCATTGCAGCTACCAATACCAAAAGGGCCTATCACTCCTTCCCAAAGGTACGAACGTTGGCATTGAAGTCGCCTAGAACAAGGGTAGTATCTCCTTTCTTGACAGAATTCAAAATATCCTGAAGTTGTCCGTAAAACCTACCCTTGTCATCCTCATCAGCATCCTTTGTGGGGGCATAACAGCAGATAACATTCAAATCTTTAATGCTTGTCTGAAATTTTGTTGTAAGAAATCTTTCATTAACGCACGCATATCGTAGAAAAGAATCACTAGCATGTCTGCTGAGAAACAGACCCACGCCTTGGTGATGCTTATTATCTTCCCTCCCTGAAAAGAGAAATTTATATTATTTTTAAGAATCTGACCTTTATCTGTTCATTTAGTCTCTTGCAAGCCGAGAATATCTAAATTATAACGGTGGAATTCTTGTGTTAGGACATCAAGAGAAAAAGCTCTGTGCAGAGTCCTCACATTCCAACTTCCTCTGGAGAGAAAATGATTAGTGAGATGTTTAAAGAAACTATGTTTATTGAGAGAGGGAATGCCGACAATATCAAACAGCCCCCCTAATCGCAGACATGGAGCAAAGACCCGTTCCCCCACCACTAAAGGCTGAAGCCATCTACACTGGAAGACTTCCTCCAATGTAGAATTTGACGATGCCAGTAGAAGCAAAGAGTTCAGGTGCCTGCGATGACCTCTGCTCAGGATTATCCACCAGCTGATAAACATATCCTATGAATCTATTCACTTGGGGCTGTCAACCCACAAACAAACAGAAAACACAGCTGAAGATTTTCCCTCCACAGAAGCCCACCAGTGCAGCAAATTCAGGATCCATAATCAAGCTCAGAGCCTTAGTCCAGTCCATTAGGTTTATATGGTCAGCACCAGAACCCTGTGTGGTTGAACACTCCTCAGGATGGTAGGAAAGAAAAAGAAAAGTAGCCATAGTTATCCAGATCAGTAGACCACACTAATCTGGTAGCCATTCACTTCCACAAGAGAATATCTCTTTTGAAAGGTACTAACGGCCTGCACCACGAGAAGGCGGGGTCGGACAGTAGGTGTTAGGCCTGGCCGGTTCTATGCATCATCACAGGGGATTGGTGCGAGAAGGCGGGGTCGGACAGTAGGTGTTAGGCCTGGCCGGTTCTATGCATCATCACAGGGATTGGTGCATAGCTCTCCCGGCTTACCCCAATAAATTTTACCGCGTACCCGACGTTGAGAACCCCTATTTTAGAGTATTGTCTTATATATTTATAAAAAAAATTCAAACACATTTGTTTGGCCTATATTTTCGTTCTGTCTTTTCCTATAATTTTGATACCAAATGGAAAACGATACGTCTTAACTCTTATTTCGATAAATTTTTCGTATTATTGTTGATGTGATTAACACAACTGAAATATTTTAAATTCAGGATTATGTAATGATAACTAAGTTGTTAAACAATTTTTGTAATAGTGTAAACTGTTGACAAATTAAAATTTATTTTATTACGTTTGTTCCTTTTTTTACGTTTTTGAATAATTTTACGCTTTTTAAATAAAATTTATGTAGGCATTTCCATTTATTTTATTTTTGAGCTTTTTTAGAATATTTACCACCTTTTGAGGATAGCTTTGCCGTCCCGTGGCCGAGTGGTTAGCACGCTTGGCTACTGATATAAGGGACCTGGGTTCGAGCCATGGACGTTTGTGTTGCTTCTCTGCTGAGGTCCTGCCATCATCTCGGACCTTCTACTATGGCATATAAACTGACAGGCTCCTGTCAGATCTCTGTGGCAAGCAGCTGCTTGAGGGTTTTTTTTTTGCTAGACATAGCCTATAATTAATAATATGACAAAATTTATGAAAAAATATAATTAATGACGAAAATGATGAACAAATAGTATTAATGACAGAAAAAAAGGCAGGACCCTATTGAAAAATATATTTTCTTATATTTTACTCGACAAAAATAGTCACCACAGTCATAATAATAACGGACTGTCTCTGCAATTTACTAACATTCTGTTGCTATTGAGAATGTTCTGCTGGCATAAAAACCGAAGGCCTTTTTTTTATCTCTTGTAAACTTGCCGTTTCTTATCTTCAAGCATAGAGATTGCAGAGCGGTTGAATGACTCCAGAAATGTTCCCAGATTCACGCGCAGTTGATAAACACTAAATGTTTTCGACCTTTTTTTTCTAATCTTGTTTGGAACCTTTTTTTTCTAATCTGTGAAAACCGGAAAAATAAATACCCCCTCAAGCAGCTGCTTGCCACGGAGGTTTGACAGGAACCTGTAAGTTTATTTGCCAGAGTAGAAGGTCTGAGAGGATGACAGGACCTCAGCAGAAAAATGACACATACATCCATGCCTTACCCGGGCGTCGAACCCAGGTCCCTTTCATCAGTAGCCAAGCACGCTAACCACTCTACCATGGGACGGCTGTGAAAACCAAACGACATCCTAAAACACTGTTAAAGTCTGAAGAAGATTACCGTGATATCCCGATCAGTTTATTTCTGCCACATAAGATCTTTCGAATATCTTTAATTATAGATAAGCTGAACTGTACATGTCTCAAGTCTCACTTTTAAGAGGGTAAATTCTGATTTTCACTGAACTAAAGGTTAATTTTTTTGAATATCCCCCACCCCTCTCAACACTTGAGCACAGATTCAAGATGAAGAATTACCCTGCGTCGTCCCATGACCGAGTGGTTAGCGCGCTTGGCTACTGATCGAAGGGACCTGGGTTCGAGTCCCGGGTAAGGCATGGACGTTTGTGTTGTTTTTCTGCTGAGGTCCTGCCATCCTCACAGACCCTCCACTATGGCATATAAACAGACAGGCTCCTGTCAGATCTCTGTGGCAAGCAGCTGCTTGAGGGGTATTTATTTTTGAGGCCGTCCCTTATCCGAGTGGTTAGCACGCTTGGCTACTGATCGAAGGGACCTGGGTTCGAGCCCCGGGTAAGGCATGGATGTTCGTGTTGTTTTTCTGCTGAGGTCCTGCCATCCTCACAGACCTACTATGGCATATAAGCTGACAGGCTCGTGTCAGACCTCTGTGGCAAGCAGCTGCTTGAGAGGGAATTTATTTTATTTTTTTGCTCAGTTCGTTGCTGTTATCAGCTCGCAATCTCCTAAAAATAACTATTCCGTTTTTTTCCGTTTCGACAGATTTTGGTGGTGAGATGTTCGACCGTATGGTCCCAAATTTTGTAAGCGGGTTCTCTCTGTGGGATGGGGCGGGGGTGGCTCAGTCGGTAGCGCGCCAGACTCATAATCTGTAGTTCCCAGGTTCGAATCCCAGCTGGGTCAGGGTTGATTTATCTCCGCAAAACTCCGCCCTGCCCACGGTCAGTAGGGGACACCAATGGGCTTGGAAAAGCCGCCGTTCGTCGAATGGGACGTTAAGCCGTGGCCCCGTGTGCGGGAGAGCAACACCCTCTGTGCACTTTAAAAACACGCTGGATGGCCTTGACGGGAGGTTACCATCTGTCTTTCAACAGCTGTTCAGTGAGTCTCCTCCCCCAATCTTCTGAGCCTTCGGGGTTCTTGTGACCTGGCAGAGGATGAAAGGACCTCACCAGGAAACAACCGAACATCCATACCTTACCCGGGCTCGAACCCAGGTCATCTGGAAACAGAACAGCACCTTGGTGATCTGTTTCCAGACGACCAATGTAGTACTTTGCACACCATGGGCAGGCTTGGCCCATGGTGTGCAAAAAAGTGCCGCTCAGAGGTAAAACAACCCAAATCTCTGTGAGATCCTGTGTTGGGTAAAAGATATGATCCGTATCCACAATAATATAATAATGTCTTTGGAGCTGTGGCAACGGTTAGAGTTAATATTTTGCACTTCATATCATCATGCTAATCTTAATCTTCTGACAAAATTCCAAGTTCCTAGCCCCTTTAGAAAAATTCCCCGCCCTGCCCACGGTCAGTAGGGGACACCGATGGGCTTGGAAAGGCCGCCGTCCGTCGGATGGGACGTTAAGACGTGGTCCCGTGTGCGGGAGAGCCATACCCTGTGCACGTTAAAGAACACGCTGGATGGCCTTGACGGGAGGCTACCATCTGTCTCTCAACAGCTGTTCCAGTGGGTCCCCTTCCCCAACCTTCTCTGAGCCTTCCGGGTCCATGTGACCTGGTCATTTAGCCCATGGTGTGCAAAAAAGTGCCGCTCAGAGGTAAAACAACCCAACCCTAGTCCCGTGGCGTAGTGGTTAGCGCGCTTGGCTACTGATTTAAGGGACCTGGGTTCGAGCCCGGTTAAGGTATGGATGTTCGTGTTGTTTCCTGCTGTGAGGTCCTTTCATCCTCTCAGATCTTCTGCTGTGGGTAAACTGACAGGCTCCTGTCAGACCTCTGTGGCAAGCAGCTGCTTCAGGGGGTATTTATTTTATTATAGACTCTTTATGTAAAGGGTTAAGACTCTCACAGACTCATTTTTTATAATTATGGATTTTTATTAAATCCGTGATTTTAAACACTTTTTTTTTAGTTTCTACAGTTTTGTCCGTAAGCACTGCGATAACTGTCAGTCAACGAATTTAATGGATGGCTCTTTGGCTTCGGATTGAAGGGTCTTTGACTTCGAATCCAGATAAGGGATGAAAGTTTGTTTCATGTATTGTGTTTTTACTGAGTCATCATTTCCTCAGGGGTGGCTGTGGTTTGTAATCTGCAGTTCCCAGGTTCGAGTCCCAGCCGGACCAGCTTTGAGATTTATCGCAAAATTCGCCATCCTGCCGTCGGTCAGTAGGGGATACGGATGGGCTTGGAAAGGTAAGCGTGGCCCCGTGTGCTGGAGAGCCATACACTGTGCACGTTAAAGAACATGTTGAATGGCCTTGATGGGAAGTATCATAAATGATCTGATCCTAACAGTTGTCCAATGGGTCCCCTCCCTCTAGCCTTCTCCCAGCATTCGGGGTCGTTGTGACCTGACCATTTGGCTCATTGTGTGCAAAAATAGTACCTCTCAGAGATAAAACAGCCTTAACATTGTTTCTTCACAGATCTTTTCTACGAGGCATTAAACTGACAAACTCCAGTGAGACCTCTGTGGCAAGCAGCTGCATCAGGGTTTTTTCAGGCAACAGAGCTAAGCATTTTAGCACACAATAGAATTAAATGACCAGGTCACAAGGGATCAAAGAACATTGGGTGAAGAGAACTCACTGGACAGTTGTTAGGAGACAGATGATAGCCTCCCATCAAGGCTATCAGCACGTTCGTTAATCTACACAGGGTATTGTTCTCCTGCACACGGACCACAGCTGAATGTTCCATCGGACGGATGACGCCCTTCAAAAGCCCAAGGTCGTACATTTTCTCACGGAGAGCAGGGTTGAAGTTAGTGGAAATAAATCCCAACGCTGGCACCATTGACTCGAACCTGGGAACTGAAGATTATGAGCCTGGCGCGCCTACCGACTGAGCCGTGTCATATAAACAAGAGTATCTTGGGTAAACACTAAAATCGTGAGGTAATTTTCTAGTTTCAGGTTTTACATTTACTCGGCTATGGCGAATTGAAATCAGCTGACATATTCACCACCAGGTCGACTGCAAATGCATAAAGAAACGCATTAATGTCTAGGCATCGCTTTTGGCCAAATATAAGAAAATCAATTCATTTTGTAACTACATTGGCATAAGTACCTATAGACAAGGCCAAGGAAGAGGTGCAAACTACCTGGAATGCCAGATAGTCTTTGGAAGTCAGTGGCACTGTGTATCTACTGATATTTATCATCGCTCTCCTGTAAAAATGTGGATTTATGTCCGCCAAGTTACACGCCCTGTCCACGGCCAGTAGGGAACAACGATGGGCTTGAAAAAAGACCGCCGTCCGTCGGATGGGACGTTTAGCCGTGGCTCCGTATCGTATGCGGGAGAAACGTACCTTTAACGTACCCTGTGCACGTTAAAGAACACACTGGATGGCCTTGACGGAAGGCTACCATCTGTCTCCCAACAGCTGTTCCAGTGGGTTCCTTCACTCAACCTTCTCTGAGCCTTCGGCGCCCATATGACCTGGCCATTTAGCCCATTGTGTGCAAAAAAGGACCGCTCAGAGGTAAAACAACCCAACCTGTAAAAATGTGAAAAATTGACATGGCGGCCTCTTGTAAATTTGACTGTGGATGACCATGTACAGGGACATATTCAGTTGGGCGGGGGACCAGGGGGTCTAGACACCCCCGAATATCTAGTCGTTTATACGAAATCTCAAACTTGTCTTCCTACTTTGAAATCCAAACAGTTAACTTTGTATAATTTTATTTTACTCCCATACTATATGTCCAACACTTAAAATAGATTTTGAAACCAACCATAAAATTTTATTTCATATAGAATATCACTTAAACTAATTCATTTTAAATTTTTTTTCCTTTTGGTCCGGTGGAATAATTTAGTAATTTGAAAAAACCTACTAAGTCTTATTCACAGAGAACCAGGGACAACCGTAAACTAAATTCGCGGACTCGCCCCCCTATAAAGCTAAATTCTCTAACTCTCCCTTCTACTCAAACTAAATTTTATGACTCTTCCAAAACTGAATCCCCCCCCTCCCAAACAAAATCCTGGGTACATCCCTGGTCGTTATATAAGATTTACTACTTCCCACTTATATGGTGAGTGAGTTAAAAAGCTCAGTAGTAATACATTCAAAACTTACTAATCGTGAATCACAATTCGGAAATCATTTATAACCATTAATTAATTGAATTTATCGGATACTAATTACAAATGCATCAATCAGTGAAATTACCATCCATAATAAACTGAAACTCGTGTGCTGGATTCGCGATATTAACAACATTATATAATTCTCTGCTGTTGTGCTGCCTAGCTGCTTGCTTCCTCTGCTTTGTCGGGAAAGCTATTAAGCCAAAGACTGCAATCAGCCTTGACTGATCTTTTGCAAGTTTATTAAGCTCTCTGTAATGTCATCTATTAGCACTAATATGGTACAGTAATATGTTCCAGTCTATTATTCATCCACATTTTATCTCCTCTGTTACTTTTACGCAAAAGAGCAAAGCCTCCATAAATCCTGTCATCTTATACGAAATCTCAAACTTGTCTACCTGGGTGGTGGCGGGGGTAGCGCGCCAGGCTCGTAATCTGTAGTTCCCAGGTTCGAGTTCCAGTTGGGTCAGCGTTGAGATTTATCTCCGCAAATTGTCCCCGTCCTGCCCATGGTCAGTAGAGGACACCGATGGGCCTGGAAAGACCGCCGTCCGTCGGATGGGACGTTAAGCCATGGCTCTCGTGTACAAGAGAGCCATACCCTGTGCATTTTAAAGAACACGCTGCATGGCCTTGACGGGAGACTACCATCTGTCTCCCAACAGCTGCTCCAGTGGGTCCTCTCCCCAACCTTCTCTGAGCCTTCGGGATCCATCTGACCTGGTCATTTAGCTCCATAGTGTGCAAAAAAGTTCTGCTCAGAGGTAAAACAACCCAACTGTCTACCTGCGTTGAAATCCAAAGCAGATGTCTTTGTATAATTTTTTTTAGCCCCATTTATATACCCGACAATAAACAAATGGATTTAAAAAACAACTATAATATTTTATTCCATGTAGAATATCACTTTAACTTTTCCTCACCGGTGGAATAGTTTAGTAATTGGGAAATTCTACTCTAGTCTTACTCTCGGTTAATCCTCTATTAAATGGGACATTTTCTGTCAGCGCAAAGTATCTACACTATTCTAATACAGTCCGCATTTACATTTCTTTCCAGAAAATGTCTAGAGGGCTAATTATCTTCTGGAATGTCATTATATGTAGAATATTGGTCCAACATAACAAGTTGTTACTATTAGTAGTTCTTTTAGTAGTTATACGAGGATCTAACAATCTTCATTGACCGTGACGTAACGGGATGTAGGATTTCTTGAATTGAATAAGTTTATTTCACCCAAACATACATATATTGGTAGATAAAACACAGACAAGTTCACAGGTGAAAAAGGAGAACATAATAAGCCGTAGCTTTTGAATAAATGTTTCCTGAAATACACTTAAATTTAAAACATTGCAGGTGACCTTAATTTATACATTTATACATTTATTTGAGCACATTCTTCATCTGGAATTCACAAGCAATCAGTTTTTTTTAATTGAAATGACCAATGTAGTACTTTCCTTCATATTATTAATCGAAACGAAACGTTATTGAAACTGGAAATATATTTTAGAATAACATCAGTTTCAAGTATTTTTTTATGTGCTTGGTATCTTGTCACCATATTTATAATATGACTACAGATTACCAATAAAAAATAAGTAACATACTTATCTGTTTATTTTATTTTTATAAACTAGAACAGATTTACCTGGCATTGCTAGGATCTGAAACTCTTTAGAATATAGAGCAGATGGCATTCCCCACATCGCAAGCTTTCATTGGCATAAATATCGTTGCGATCGATTTCCACCCCGTCCGGGGGGCGGGGGTGGCTCAGTCGGTAGCGCCCATTTGGGTTAGAGTTGAGATTTATCTCCGCAAAATTACTCGCCTTTGCCCACGGTCAGTAGGGGACACCGATGGGCTTGGAAAGGCCGCCGTCCTTCGGATGGGACGTTAAGCCGTGGCTCCGTGAACCGGAGAGCCATACCCTGTGTACGTTAAAGAACACGCTGGATGGACTTGACGCAAGACTACTATCCAAACAGCTGCTCCAGTGGGTTCTCTCCCCTACCTTCTGTGATCCTTCGGGGTCCATGTGACCTGGCCATTTAGCCCATGATGTGCAAAAAAGTGCCGCTCAGAGGTAAAACAACCCAACCTCCTCCTACGGTTTAAATATTCACCCTCTCTTTTAGGGGAGGAAAGAAATGGACATAGTTCGAGGTACCCATAATCCTTTCCACGTCAAAAGTTTCTAAACCGAAAAGCGAAATTTTCTCGCTCAGATGATCGAACTTTTCAAATCACTTCGAACCCACCAGAGTTCCTCGGATACAATTTACCAGGAATATATAACTTTATAGCAAAAAAATGTAAAGGTACTAAAAAATATTTATTGCTTAATTTATGGCGTATAAACTGACAGGTTCCTGTCAGATTTCTGTGGCAAGCAGCTGCTTGAGGGGATATTTATTTTTATTTAATAAATATTTTATATATTATGTTATCATATCATATGAGATATACTTTATTAACTTTTGCATATTTTTCAAATGAAGTTAATGATTTTAACTTCCAATAGGAATTTAGTTTTTGAAGCTTTCATTTCAATAAATTCTCGTTCCATTCGTGCTTAATTAGAACGATTCATTTGTAGTAGGTAAATTTTGAAAAAAAAAAATCTACCCTTCTTAATCCCGGATTCGAACTCTGGATCTCTTGGTTATGCGCCAGCAGACTATCAAGTGGAAGAAGGCATACCGTAATTCCTTCTACAAGAGGGCCACACCCTATGCACGTTGAAAACTCTGATTGGTGTTAAATACAGTTGCCAGAAGTCTTTTTAAAAGAACACGTTTCTGTTTTTTGTTCGGATATTGTTTGCTCTTTTCATGGAATATTTTTTTTTGCTCTTTATTTTTCACTACTAACCAAAATTTTCACTTCAAAATATTTGACGATACAAAATGTGTTAATACAGTGTGTTTTTGGCAAGAGTGCTGGATGGCTATCTTGGGTGAGTTTTTCAGTTCTCTGTCATTTTAGACTTTATTGTGACCCAAGTTTTGACTCATGATTAATTAGATGGTGCATTAGAGACAAGACTGTTTTCAGTTTAAAAACTGATTGATAGGTTGCTTATTTACAAAGAAATGTCAATTGTGTGTGAACGTGGTGACATGACAGCGGTTGCCATCTGACTTGTAGTAGACGATCTTTCAAAACTTTTAACAACTGTCTATTCTCCGTCAGCGACAGGTTGATACAACTTCTAAGTGGCTTGGTTACTGACGTAAATGATTGCTTTTCATTCTATTGGTTGCCAGTTGGGTAATACGAACTTGAATGTCGTCTTCTATGACTTTTTTGTGTCCAGTAGTGGTGGTGTGGTTTTGCTACATATCCTATAACTCGTATGGTTCTTAATTTGGTTGCGACTTAGGTTAGGATATAAATTAAGAGAGTTCTGATACATTGTTGTAGGTTTCTCCAGCTTGTTATTTAGAAATTAATTTATATATGTCTGTTCTTTGTGGAGAATGTAGTGTGATAATTGGTAATTCATTTGAATCTTTGCAATGTTCGATGAATGTACGGAATTATCATTTCTATTGATTGCACTGATGGCAGTTTTAGGAAAATGAGCGAAGAACGGAAAAAAGAAATTTAAATGCGATAAATGTAGGTTTGAGAAAGGGAATGCTACCCAAACTGACCCTAGACCAGTGTTTCCCAACCTTTTTTGTGCCATGCCCCACTTAAAAAAAAATAAATACCCCCTCAAGCAGCTGCTTGCCACAGAGGTCTGACAGGAGCCTGTCAGTTTATATGCCACAGTAGGAGATCTGAGAGGATGGCAGGACCTCAGCAGAAAAACGACACACACATCCATGCCTAATTCCGGGGCTCGAACCCAGGTCCCTTAGATCAGTAGCCAAGCGTGCTAACCGCCTTTCTAAAATTCTTATGTTCCCCCCCCCCCCTATGTAAAATTAAATTGTTCGTTTAAGTAACTTAAATGATAGGTTTCAGGAAGAAGTCACTAGGGAATTGTAGAGGAAACACAGTAAGTAAATTTTCAAAACATAATGGAGAACTAAAATTCAAGTACGAAAAAATTTTAATGACAGATTTTTCTATAATATTTTAATTAGTAGTAATTATTTATTATTATATATTATTATATTTAGTGAGATCCTTGCGCTTGATGTAAAGAGATTTTATGTCAGGTTCCAATTTAGTTAACTTCAGTCTCAAGTCTCCCCTTTGTGTTATGTCCAGCCAATTTCTTCTTTTTAGCAGCAAATCACTTATGGCACTAAATCTACATTCAGCTAAATATGAAGATGAAAACGGTAATAATAGTTTTCTTGCATATTTGGTTTCTGTTTCCTCACAAAGCCATGCCATCGCTCCTTTTATATTAAATAAAATTTTAACTGACTCATCATTTTGCATTTCTGCGAGTTCTTCTTGATACTGCATATTTGAAATATCAGACAAATCGACTAACATTTTCGAATTGCCCCCCTTGACCCCTGTGGGGAACACGGCCCTAGACCCACGTTGGGAAACACGGCCCTAGACCATCAATAGATCAAATTATGACTGATAAAGATTCTGTTTCTAGGGCAAAAGAAGACGCTGATATAAGAAAATATATTGCAGAAATGCTAAATGAAAAGTTTAACTTATTTAAGAATGAAATTATGGAGGAGAATGCCAGTTGAAAAAGGAGCTTATGAAGGAAATGACTTAATGTCAACGTGGATCTACTTATTGTTCTAATAAGCTGGATGAATATCTAAACGTAATGAAGGAGGTGACAGCACAGATAAAAGAAATTAGAAAACAGAATGAAGAACTCATGGAAAAAAATAATGCTCTACAGAAAGGAATGAGTACTTACCTTTTCTGTCTTCCTTATATTGCCACCCTAGTTTTTAAGGAAAGCGTCAATTTGTTCCCGTATTGCGTTCCAAAACAAGGATGATATGAAAAGGAAATTTTTTGGAGAACTGAATCATTCTGGACACGTTTTACAAAGTTTATATACATATTTACCTAATGCATTTTTAGGTTTTTTCGTATTTTGCAGAAATTAAAACCAAGAAGTAGGATAGGTTTTACCCAAAAAGAATGCTAATAGAGGTAGATTAAATAAATTCCCCCTCAAGCAGCTGCTTGCCACTGAGGTCGGATAGGATCTTGTCAGTTTAATACGCCATAGAGAAGATCTGTGAGGAAAGTGACACCGCAGTAGAATGACTAATAAACATCCATGCCTTATCCGGGGCTCGAACCCAGGCCCCTTTGATCACTAGTTAAGCATGTTAACTACTAGGCTATTGTGATAATCTAAAAGGTAGATTATCTATTTGATTGAAAAAAGTAGATTATCTAAATTCATTGATCTCTTGTAGGTTGGTTTATTTTACCTCCGATCTGCACTTTTTTGTATACAATGAGCTAAATTGGCAGATCACAAGGACTCCGACAGCTCAAAGAAGTTTGGGGAAGGGGGCCCACTAGACAACTGTTGGGAGACAGATGGTAGCGATCGTCGTCCATCCAGCATGTTATTTAACGTGCACAAGGTATAGCTCACGGTCACACGGAGCCACAGCTTTACGTCCCATCCGATGGATGCCACCTTTCCAAACCCATCGCTGCTCCTTTTCTGACCGAGTGCTAGGTGGGGTTTTGAAGAGATAAATCTGAATGCTGACACAGTTGGGCTCGAACCTGGGAAGTGCAGACCTTGAGCTTGCTGCGCTACAGCTGAGCCCCCCCCCCCGCCCAATTTCTCATAGATATCCTTCCTCTATTAATACTTTTCATACGCAATGGGCTAAATGTCACAAGGCACTCAAATACTTGAAGAAAGTATGGGAAAGAGATCCACTGGACAGTTGTTAGGGGACAGATGGAAGTCCCCTGTCAAGGCCATTCATCGTGCTTTTTTTTTAACTTCTACGGGAGGGTATGGTTCTCCAGCAAACGGAGTTGAACGTCTCTTTCACGGCACAGCTGTCTTTGCTCAACTCACTGGTGTTCACTTTCTCACGTACGGCAGAGTGACGCCTATATTGCAAAAAGTAACTGTACACTTCCATATTACGTAAATGGGGAGCCAACTCAAAGCTCTCTAAGCATTCAGAATACGTAAAAATTCAGAAGAGGGTTGGGTTGTTTTACCTCTGAGCGGCACTTTTTTGCACACCATGGGCTAAATGGCCAGGTCACATGGACCCCGAAGGCTCAGAGAAGGTTGGGGGAGGGGACCCACTGGAACAGCTATTGGGAGACAGATGGTAGCGTCCCGTCAAGGCCATCCAGCGTGTTTTAACGTGCACAGGGTATGGCTCTCCCGCACACGGGGCCACGGCTAAACGTCCCATCCGACGGACGGCGGCCTTTCCAAGCCCATCGGTGTCCCCTACTGACCGTGGGCAGAGCGGGGAATTTTACGGAGATAAATCTCAACGCTGACCCAGCTGGGACTCGAACCTGGGAACTACAGATTACGAGCCTGGCGCGCTACCGACTGAGCCAACCCGCCCCATATTATGAAGTAGCAGTGCTATAGCGTCAAGGGAGATTATTAGACTGTCATCCCAGAGTAAAAATAAACTAAATGATTTTAATTGATATCATTTTCAAGAATATATAACAGTAGATTCATATATTAACAAAATCGTCATCCGTGTTATATTCTTTCGCTAAAATTATATTCTTGCCAATGAAAAGAATATGTGACGTCACATCATAATGAAATGATCTCTTTTGAATCGCCAGCGAGATCGAACCCTTCTAGATTGAATTTTTAAGACCAATAAAAGATCTTATTTTATCATTTTCAGCAACAAGTTTAACTTTGTAGGCTATTCGTAATTCCACTGTTTCATAAATTATCATATAAGCACTGGATACAAATGCTTAATTTCTAATTTATATTCAGTTCATATGATATCCTTTCAAATTCGATAGTGTATGTCTAAGTCCAAAAAGAAACGTATGAGAAATTAACCTAGGCTTATTAGAATTAGTACAAATAAATTAAGTATTAATGTAACATTATTTTTTATTATTACTAATGAACTAAAATATGAGATAGATATGTGTAAATAAAACTTTCTATGTACAGCCGGTCAAAAAAATATCTGAACACTATGGTTGATTACAGAATTCAGAAAAAATATCTGGCAACGATTTTTTTTAGAAATTAGTGATCTGGCAACCTGGGAACTACAGATTACGACTATATTGCACACCATATTGCTAAAAGTAACCTTTAAAAACTTCCGTATTATGGGAATGGAAAACCGCATTCAGATTTCCCTAACTTTAAAAATAAGCTTTTTACAGAAAAATATCACTGGATATAAATTGAAGACCTCACTCAAATCTCTCTCAACATCAATTTTCGACAATATTCGTGTAATATTTAAAAAAATTCTTCAAAAGGTAAAACAATTGTTTTGAAAAAAAAAATACTGTTTAGGAAGAGTGTGACTGCGGCATCTGCTGTTAAATATTCCAGCTTCAATAACTCTTTAAATAGTGAATATTATACAAAATTGAGAAGTATAGAGATTTGAGGGAAATTTCTATCTCTAGTGACATTTTTCCGTAAAAATTCGTATTTTGAAAACTTAGAGAAACTTAGAGAGCTTTGAGTTGGCTCTCCATTTACGTAATATGGAAGTGTACGGTTACTTTTTGCAATATAGGCTTAGCCGGTAGCCTGCCAGGCTCGTAATCTGCACTTCCCGGGTTCGAGTCTCACCTGTGCAAGCGTTGAGATTTATCTCCGCAAACTCCCCGTCCTGCCCTCGATCAATAGGGGGACACCGATATGCTTGGAAAGGCCGTCGTGTTGAATGGGACGTTAAGCCGTGGTCCTCATGCGGGAAAGCCATACTCTATGCACGTTAAAGAACACGCTGGATGTCCTTGACGAGAGGCTTCCATCTGTCTGCTAACAGCTGTCCGGTGGGCCCCCTTCTCCCCAACCTTTACTGAGCCCTTGAGGTCCTTGTGACCTGGCCATATTGCCCCATTGTGTGTTAAAAAAAGTGCCACTCAGAGGTAAAACAATCCAACAACAAAAACAAAATTATTTTCTTCTTAGCGTTCATCTCGTCTCTAAGCTGTCAGAAAGCTGTCAGTGTCAAGATTGGCGATGGCTGTTATTGCGGTTGAAGTGATGGGAGACCCAGTGATCGCTCCCACAGATAATGCAGTTGATAGGCTCGTTGGAGATGTCCGAAGGGTGCCATTCACACAGGATACGTGTTACTCTCGTTGGCAATTTGGTGGGGCTTCTAGCTGGCTTCGAAGGAAGGTTTACGATCTGGCTCTTTATGTCCATATTGATGCCGGAGTCAGGCTTGTTTGGATGTTATAAATGTGTAAATGGAATTGTGTGAGGATCGTCAAGTTTGATGAAGAAAACAGTTGTTAAAGGCATGGGTATAAAACGGAGTATAAAAGTTAGCGTGTTTTATTATTTACATTGCCTGCCCATATTATTATGAACACCTAACTGATACTGCGCTGACTGCATCATGGTACAGTTCCCAAATGCTAAAGTTTTTTTAATGCTTTGCTTATAGTTCTCTTTGAAATGGGTGTTGAAGTACTGCCAGCGTTCGTCTCGCTCAGCTGATGAATTGTAGTGGCTTTGTTTTGCCATACAGTTCGTGCCAACAAACGCCTCATCCTGTCTCTCAAAGCCTTTTTCCTTCCGAATTTGCGACGATTAGTGGACGCATTCTAAGACAGTTGCCATTTTCCATCCACTATTATATATCCAAATTATACTATATATATATGGGATATTTTGGCCTGTGATTTTCCACTGAGTCGATCACTTCTGTTACGGATGCTCCTGCCCATTGGCGCCGAGTATGGGGGAGCTAAGGGACTCTCCCCTCCTGAAAAATTTCTGTTATCTAACAGACAAAGTAAATATGTTTGGTATCCCCCCCCCCCCCCCGAGAATTTAAAAACCCGGCGCCAGTGCTCTTTGCCCATCGCGCTCCAACGATGAACCCTCTTCGAAGTCATTCAGATCATCCTTTTTATCCATGTCGCACTTGCTTTGCTTTCCACCATGCCTTTCCCACTTTTTTAAGACTTTGTAATGATGTAGAATATTTGCATCAGTAAGTAATTTTGCTCCATTGGCATGTTTCATGGTACTTTTCACACGATACAATGTTCATAATAATTTGGCCAGACAATGGGTTTGGAAAGGCAGCCACCCGTCAGATTTGAGCCGTGGTTCTGTGTGCGCATGCCAAACCATGTACACGTTAAAGAACACGCTGGGTGATCTTGACGGGAGGATACCATCTGTATCGTAACAACAGTTTAGTGGTTCTCCTCCACCCAACTTTCTTGGTGTCCTAGTAATTAGGACATTTAGTCCATTGTGTGCAATAAAAGTGCCGCATCTGTAAAAAAAAGTGTGATGATAAAGTGCAAGATTTCAAGGTCTTGTTGTCTTTCTAGGCTCATAGGCATCTGCTATTGACCGTGGGCAGGGAGTTTTGCGAAGGTAAATCTATAAATCTGCTTTATAATTCCCTTGTGTGTTCTCCTCGGGATATTAGGCGTGTTTCTCGTCTCCACAACCACATTACATGGCCCAACATCTTTTCTACTCGAGCACTCCAATTCGTTTTGAGATTATTGAAATTTCCAGTCGTATCCTCCATTATACTGAGCTTCTCTTCACATTCCTTCATTTATAGAAAATTTTTCAGCTTGATAGCAATATCTCTCTATAAAGATGGAATTTATCTGTGATAGCTAGATTGTCAATATCTACATAACTCTGCGCAATCAAACGCGATGACTGATGAAAGCTACTGCAACCATGGGTTGACATGCAATGATTGTTCATAAAAGCGTGCGCATTATGTCACACGTGATGAATAGTCATATTTGCAAATGAATTGATAGTTTGGAGTTTGAATTTAAAAAAGTTGATTTGGTGTTGTGCGCGATTAATGACTGAGGTTTTATTTGGGTTTTTCTTCTAGGTGGTGCTTTTTTGCACACAATGTGCTAAATGGCCAGGCCACAAAGATCCCGAGGGCTCAGAGATGATCGGGGGAGGGGACCCAGTGGACAGCTAGGAGACATGGTAGCCCCACGTCAAGGCCATCTAGCGTGTTCTTTAACCGAGCACTGGGTATGGCTCTCAGTACATATGGTCACGGCTTAGCGTCCCATCCGACGGACGGCGGCCTTTCCAAGCCTATCGGTGTCGCCTACTGACCGAGGACAGGCTATTTTGCGGAGATAAATCTCAACGCTGGCATCCCAATCCAGGCTCAACCTGGGAATTGTGAATTACGAGCCTGGCGCTCTACTTACTGACCCCCCCCCCGCCTCTTTGATGTCGTTATACTGTTACTATTGTGTGTTTGTGTTTTGAAGGAGGTATAGTTTCCTTCAATGTAAAGTAGTGATTTGATTGTTTACATGGAATAGGAAACGCGTTGTTGCCTTACAGAGAAGACTCATTTTCAGTATGGTAGTGTTCGTTCATACCAGTTCTGTAACTGCAGAATAGGTTGGGTTGTTTTACCTCTGAGCGGCACTTTTTTTGCACACCACGGGCCACAAGGACTCCGAAGGCTCAGAAGGTTAGGAAGGGGACCCGGGGCCACGGCTTATCGTCCCATCCGACAACAGGCTGACCTGGGGACCTCCCATTCAGCATCTTAAGACAGTTGCCACAGTGCAGAGAAATATACTGTTGCTGGTACCCACTGAGAAGTCCCTCCAAGACCTTCCTGGTCTTGTACTGGCACTTGATCCTCTCTCATGTCAACTGAACAATGTCTCTGCTTCACTGCTGAGCAAGTTGGCCACTGTACACAATATATCTCTGCTCCTCTGTCTCGGACTCTGCCCTAACACACCAAATGCGGGCGGCGGCCTTTCCAAGCCCATCGGTGTCCGCTACTGACCGTGGCCAGGGCGGGAAGTTTTGCGGAGGTAAATCTCAACGCTGACCCAGCTGGGACTCGAACCTGGGAACTGCAGATTACGAGCCTGGCACGCTACCGACTGAGCCTCCCCCGCCCCTAAGAATAATGGGTGGCATAAATAAGTCATAAGTTGGTGGTAAAATAAAGATGGATTTTATTACTCTTGGGGGCGCAAATGAAGCCTACTAAGATGGCGCTCATGAGAGGAGTCAAATTAACAACTTCTCCGATTAATTTCTCTGCGAAATTGAATCCATTATCAAGCTGTGAGAGTCCTCTGTTGGCCGAGATATACACTCCACTATCAAAATATAATTTTCACGTTATGTCAATGGGAATCTAGCTTCGAAGTTCTATATCTTATAAAATATACATTAAATGGGAAAATGTGAATAATGATAAATTAAAGAACATAATCAGATCTAGGGGGGCAGCCTCCCCTCCCTTAAAATGCTAGTGTGGATAGCCGTCCCGTGGTCAATTGGATAGCGCGCTTGGCTGATGATCAAAGGGACCTGGTTTCAAGACCTGGGTAAAGCATAAATATTTGTGTTGTTTTTTTCTGCCAGACCTTCTGTTATGGCGTATAAACTGACAGACTCCTGTCAGACCTCTGTGGCAAGCAGCTGTTTGAGAGAGTATTTATATATATAAACCTTGAACGCCAGTTCTGCTCATTGGTGCTGTGCTTGGACGAACCATTGACTTAAGTACCATTAAAAAAAATAAAATAAGATAAATACCCCCTCAAGCAGCTGCTTGCCACAGAGGTCTGGCAGGAGCCTGTCAGTTTATATGCCATAGTAGAAGGTCTGAGAGGATGGCAGGACCTCAGCAGAAAAACGACACATACATCCATGCCTTACCCGGGGTTCGAACCCAGGTCCCGTATACCATTACTAGGTTTCAATCTAGAGTTGAAGCCTTCAGATTTATTTTCTTTGTCACAGTTTTACATTCTCAATCTTTTTGTCTTCACCTCCCACTGAGTCTTTCCATCCAAATATGTTTATCACCCATTTCGTAGTCTTTGTTAAAGGTCACTGAAAAGAACGGTAATCTATGGAACACGAACTAGTTGAGGGTGGGGACCATGGGGACGAAGCTCAATGCAGTTGCTGCAGAAGCCTTTTACAAAGAGCAGCAAGACCCTGCCTCTCGTGTCATGCGGTTCGCGCAGCGTTTGCCCGAATGGACAAGGGAAATTGAAGGTCAAACCCGGGGGCGTTTGACCTTCAGTTTCCCTTTACAAGGAATGCTTCTGAAGTAAGAATAGTTTAACAAGGAAGGAACTGATTTGCCCTAGGGTCTTCCTTTGCTGACAATGATATGGTCAGTCCAAGGAGCTAGATCTCTCATCACCTTAGGTCACACATAATTGGTTTTCCAAAATGACTCTCAATGCGTGAGAAAGTTTGAGCATGGACACAGACAGATATTATCTCCGGGGGGGAGGGGGAATTTAGTGATGTAAAAATTGTTGGAGCGAAAAAAAAAGCAACAACAAATCATTGTTTCAAAATAGAAATATTTAATAAAATTATTTAAGTTTTAATTAATTCTGAGGTAAATACTCATGACGCATTACTGTTGTGAAATATTCTAACTACCATAACTCTTTAAATATAGAACGAATATTGCTGAAAATTGAGATTTAAATAGATATGATTATGATTTTTAATTTATCTTCAGTTTACTTGAATAGATATGATTATGATCTTTAATTTATCTTCAGTTTACTTGAATAAAAAATAAAATAAATAAATACCCCCTCAAGCAGTTGCTTGCCACAGAGGTCTGACAGGAGCCTGTCAGTTTATATGCCACAGTAGGAGATCTGAGAGGATGGCAGGACCTCAGCAGAAAAACGACACACACATCCATGCTTAATCCGGGGCTCGAACCCAGGTCCCTTAGATCAGTAGCCAAGCGTGCTAACCACTCGGCCACGGGACGGCTCCATAGATAGATTTAAATAGATATGATTATGATCTTTAATTTATCTCAGTTTAATTTATCTTCAGTTTACTTTACTTTGCTTTCCACCATGCCTTTCCCACTTTTTTATGTTCCAATTTTTCCAATAAATGTTTATTTTAGAAATTGTAGATTTTCGAGTTAGATCCCCATTGACATAACAATGAAAATTGTGTAATATTTTGGTATAGTGTATTAATTATTTTGGCATAGTTGATAGTGTGAGTGGCAATTTAGGAGATCGAGCCTGTGAATCTCAAATCACCGTCAATGATTCTTCACCGTTACGATACTGAACTCACGATCGTAAGTGATGAACTGTCAGTGCAACTCATTGTCTCACAAATTGTTTACACTACTTACATTTTGTGTTCATAAGAAATTTGTATTTTAATTTTGCAACTTTATAACTCGAAGTTTCTTTGGCTCGTAGATTTCCCAAGAGTGCTGGTGCTACTTGGAGGAGGGGGGGGGCTTTGATCCCCCTGGCCCCATGAAAATGGCAGCCTGTCTTTTGGTCACTCTAGTCCTGGCCCATCTGAAATATATACAAGCAACAGCACAAGGTAAGAGACTTTGATCCGGGGATTTTTGAGAAATGTTGGATATAATTAACAGTATTCTCCTGTAAGAAGGAAAAATAGTATCATTGATTATTTACCATTTCAGTGCTGATTTTAAGATCACCAAAAAGTACCTGAGATTGAACTTAGAAGTGGTTATTTTGAGTCATTGTGTTTTTGTAAAGTGATAAACAGATGGCAGAAGACGTTTAACGACTAAAAAATTTAATAAAACAGATAAGCTCCTCCACAGAACAAGTTTGTGTCCTGATGTTAGTCCCCTTTTCAGTGCCCAATGCGAAGTTCCCTTTTTAGTGCCTGATGTGAAGAGGTGGCTTAATAGGTAGTGCTCCAAGTCATAATCTGCAGTTCCAGGTTCGAAGGGGCGGGGTGGCTCAGTCGGTAGCGCACCAGGCTCGAAATCTGTAGTTCCCAGGTTCGAGTCCCAGCTGGGTCAGCGTTGAGATTTATCTCCGCAAAATTCCCCACCCTGCCCACAGTCAGTAGGGGACACCGATGGGTTTGGAAAGGCCGCCGTCCGTCGGATGGTACGTTAAGCTGTGGCCCAGTGTGCGGGAGAGTCATACCCTATGCACGTTAAAGAACACGCTGGATGGCCTTGACGGGAGGCTACCATCTGTCTCCCAACATCTGTTCCAGTGGGTCCCCTCCCCCAACCTTCTCTGAGCCTTCGGGGTCCATGTGATCTGGCCATTTAGCCCATGGTGTGCAAAAAAGTGCCGCTCAGAGGTAAAACAACCCAACCCATTCCAGGTTCGAATACCTGCTTGGCCAATGTTGAGATTTATCTCCGCAAAACTCCCCGCCCTGCTCACGGTCAGTAGGGCCTTTCCAAAACCTATGGGCTTGGAAAGGCCGCTGTCCGTCGGATGGAACGTTAACCCTGACCCTGTATGTGGAAGAGATATCCTGTGCACAGTAAACAACACACTGGATGGCCTTCACGGGAGGCTACCATTATTATCCCAACAGTTCAGTGGGTCCCCTCCCCCAACACTTCTCTGAGCCTTCGGGGTGCTTGTGAACTCGCCATTTAGCCCGTTGTGTGCAAAAAAGTGCCGCTCAGAAGTAAAACAACCCAATGCGAAGTCCCTTTTTCATGGTTTGATGTGAAGCCCTCTTTTCAATGCCCAATATGAAATCTCCCTTTCAGTGCCCGATTTGAAGTTGCCTTTTTGTTGCCCAGTGTGGCGACCTAATTTATTGTTATTCAATATGTACATCATTTTGAATTTTAATCATCTCAAAACATTAACTATTGTTCCTTTTTACATTTTCCACATAAACTCAATATGATGTAATTTGCACAGTACTGTAGGTCTGTAGTCTATCATTGTTGGCCAAGGTTATAGTAACAATTTAAAATTCTAAATCGCATTGTAACGTCCTTTTCGAATATACACAATAAAGATACGTAAACATTCATTGCTCTTTTAATAAAACACACGTTGAATTTTTTTTTATAACTAGAATTTTTGTCATTCAATATCCACCCTTCAACCGACCTACAGTTCTGTGCAAATTACATCATAGCGAGTTTAGGTAGAAAATGTAAAAAAGAACAATAGTAATGTTTTGAGATGATTAAAATTCAGAATGATGTACATATTGAACAACAATAAATTTGGAAATTGATGTTTTTCCGTGACTATCGCTTTTTATTCGGCACATTCTGGTCATAAAATCCAATGAGTAAAAAATACATTTTGCAATTTAAGTTTCATCAAAACATTACTATTGTTCCTTTTTACATTTTCCACCTAAACTCGCTATGATGTAATTCCATGCTACTTTCCTTATTTTCGGACTTCATTTGGTTTAGTCCTACTCTGCGCATCCCTTTTTGACTATATATCGTCCATCTGGGGTTTTGGTGAGTAGACCCATTTCCAGACAGTTTTCGATGCCAAAGGTTGCTGCGCCGTTCCACTGGATGCGGGTGCCGTACAGCTAGCTAGCGACGAAACTTTGGATTTCAGTCTTGGTAGCACCTTGGAATTTGGGGCGGGGGTGGCTCAGTCGGTAGCGCGCCAGGCTCGTAATCTGTAGTTCCCAGGTTCGAGTTCCAGCTGGGTCAGCGTTGAGATTTATCTCCGCAAAAATTCCCCGCCCTGCCCACGGTCAGTAGGGGACACCGATGGGCTTGGAAAGGCCGCCGTCCGTCGGATAGGACGTTAAGCCGTGGCCCCGTGTGTGGGAGAGACATACCCTGTGCACATTAAAGAACACGCTGGATGGCCTTGACGGGGAGGCTACCATCTGTCTCCCAACAGCTGTTCCAGTGGGTCCCCTCCCCCAACCTTCTCTGAGCCTTCGGGGTCCATGTGACCTGGCCATTTAGCCCATGGTGTGCAAAAAAGTGCCGCTCAGAGGTAAAACAACCCAACCCACCTAGGAATTCCAGTTCCTCGGAATTCTTCCGAGCCTCGCGCACACCTCTAACGCAGAGTTTAGCCATGCACAAGGCGTGCTGGTCTCTGTAAAAGCGTAGATCGGCAATCTCTTTGGGTGTTAACGTACCCATGATGAGACTGCGGGAAAGAATGCGTTGACGGGTGGATATTGAATGACAAAAATTCTATTCTAAAAAAATTTCAAAGTGTGCGTTATTAAAAGAGCAATGCACGTTTGTTTACGTATCTTTATTGTTTGTATTCGAAAAGGACGTTACAATGCGATTTAGCATTTTAAATTGTTACTATAACCTTGGCCAACAATGATAGACTACAGACCTACAGTACTGTGCAAATTAGTTGGGACAATAGGCCCCACTTGACACAAGATACACGCTCCTTTTCAGTGCCCGATGTGAAGTCCTCCTTTCATTACCCAGTGTGAAGTCTCCCTTTCATTGCTCGATGTGAAGTCCATTTTTCAATGCCCAATGATGTCCTTTTTTCAATGGTCGATGCAAATCCCCTTGCTAAGTTCCTTTTTCATTGCACAGTTTCGGACATTATATGGGTGCCGCGTTTTCGAATCCTTCACCGCCATACTGGTACCATCTGGCAGCCTCCATTCTCTTAACCCTTAAAGGTGCTCTTTATGGCACCTGCGAGCTACTGATTGCCCTTTAACAACGTAGGAGTCGCCCGCGGCATGGACCTACCAACATTCCGCGGGTTGAGGAACAAAAACATATAGCGATATAAAATTCAGAAGATACCAAATTTGCCTTAAAATGTGCTAGTTTTTTTACTTCAAAATATTTCTCTCGGACCCCCTTTCTCGTAGCGGGTACTCTCTACCACCAGATCCTCGATGTGTTCAAAATAATAACCCCCTTTATTGATTTATATCCAAAAGTACAGAAGTAAAAATTCTCATGTAATGAGAAATAAAATATATAAAATTTAGTGACCCTCCAAAGAAATCCTAAATTAAAAGTGGCCCCCTGTGTCAAAATGTTTCGGTACTCCTGCCTTAAAGTGTCAGATTTCTCATAAGTCATGCGATTGTGGCCAAGGTATTTTTTTGCCTTTTTCAGAAGAAAAATTGCTGAGCTTTGGGACTTTATCCTGCATTGACTTAACAAGATATACACTGCCTGACCAAATTATTATGAATATCGTGCACGAAGTGCCATGAAACATGCCAATGGATGCAAAATGTTTTACAGACGTAAGTATTCTACGTCACTATGGAGTCCTATAAAAGCAATAAAGGCATGATGGAAATCAAAGTCAATTGCGACATGGATAAAAAGGCTGAGCTGATTGACTTCGAAAGGGGGCTCATTGTTGGAGCGGAATGGGAAGGGGCATCCGTAACGGAGGTGATGGAACTCAGCGGAAAATCACGGGGCACAATATCCCAAGTGGATGGAGAATGGCAACGATCTCAAAAAACGTGCAGATACGGGAGGAAAACTGCTCTGACAGACAGGGACAGGCGTTTGTTGGTACTAACTGTACGGCAAAACAGAACTACTACAATTCATCAGCTGAGAGAGTCTCTGGCAGTCCTTCAACACCCATTTCAAAGAGAACTATGTGCAGAAACTTTGAAATTTGCGAACTGTACCATGATACATAAGACAAAGTATTAGATAGGGTTGGGTTGTTTTACTTCTGAGCGGCACTTTTTTGCACACAATGGGCTAAATGGCCAGGTCACATGAACCCAGAAGGCTCAGAGAAGGTTGGGGGAGGGGACCCACTGGAATAGCTGTTGGGAGACAGATGGTAGCCTCCCGTCAAGGCCATCCAGCGTGTTCTTTAACGTGCACAGGGTATGGCTCTCCTGCACACGGGGCCACGGCTTAACTCCCATCCGACAGACGGCGGCCTTTCGAAGCCCATCGGTGTCCCCTACTGACCGTGGGCAGGGCGGGGAATTTTGCGGAGATAAATCTCAGCGCTGACCCAGCTGGGACTCGAACCCTGACGCGCTACCGACTGAGCCACCCCCGCTCCTATTAGATAGGTGTTGATAATAATTTGGTCAGGCTGTGTTTATACATGTTATATATCAAATGAAAAAGCATTTTCAATAATAAAAAAATTTTCAAAATAAAATGAAGGTTCCTTAAGCCTAATTTAAAAAACTGTGAACCTTCTTTGTACGCTTTAAAGATTAAATAGTAAATTAATGATATCGTAAATGTACGGCTGTAGCATTTTGAAGAAAAAAAAATCGCCATACATGTACTGCAGTGGAACTTAAAGTGTTTAAGTATATCTTATGGAAAAGTGTGTTTATTTTACAGGTACCTGTGTAGTAGAGACATCTATTTGTGTCTGACGACGAACAGTGACAGAAATTATTAGTTTGAAAGTTCAAATACGTTTAAGTAATTTTTTTCTGCCTAGCCGTCCGGTGGCCGAGTGGTTAGCACGCTTGGCTAGTGATGTACTCCGGTGGCCGAGTGGTTAGCACGTTTGGCTAGTGATGTACGGGACTCTGGGTTCGAGCCCCGGGTAAGGCATGGATGTGTGTGTCGTTTTTCTGCTGAGGTCCTGCCATCCTCACAGACCTTCTACTATGGCATATAAACTGACAAGGCTCCTGTCAGACCTCTGTGGCAAGCAGCTGCTTGAGGGGTATTTATTTATTTATTTTTTTTTTTAATTACCAAGCAGTCAATGATAAACACGAAATTTACTTGTGTACCCAAGATATAATAAAAATACCAGGAAAAATAACGGCTCAATAAAATTTTTGTGTCTAAAATTGCATGTTTATTGCTGCAGGTTTGAACGTATCAGGTATATATTAATTTGTTAAATATTAAAAAATAATTTATCTTGTTTAATAAAAATCGTAATTATTTCACATTGAAATAATCATTATGCAAATTTCCAAGTTATTTTATTAAATGGTTTCAAACAATATTTATTTAATTTTTAATTTCTGAGGTAAATTCTTATGACGCATACCTGTTGTTAAATATTATATCTTCCATAAATCTTTAAATACTGAACGAATGTTGTTAAAAATCGAGATTTTAATATATTAAAAATCGTAATGAAATCTATCTTTAGTCCATTTTTTCCATTAGATGCATAGACGTTATATAGCTTCGAATTTATATTATGAATGATTGTAATAAAATAAAAATTTGTTAAATATTCCAGCTTCCATAACGCTTTAAATACTGAACAAATATTGTTGAAAATCGAGATTCAAATGGATTTAATTCTGATAATTTTCTTCAGTTATTTTAGAGTTGCAAAGCTACGAAGCCTTCACGTTGACATATCATGCGTATTTTGGTAGGGCTATGATTTTTACAACTTATATTTTCTGTAGTCTTTGTTTCTGTTTCGTATCAAAGTTTAAGATCACAAAATAACTGCAACATGACGTAGAGTCTGCTATAGTTCCTGACCAGTTTGTGCCGACCAGGGCCAACCCGGACCTCTTGGCGCGGAAGCGGATGTCCTGGCGACCCCGCCGCATGTCTTCTCAGCTTGCTTGGTATTCAGCCACAAGCCGTGTAACATCACTAGCAGCAGGTTGGGTCGTCCGAAAATTCCGCTTGCTTGACCTAGTTATTAGGAAAGTCTGTGAGCACGCTCTCACGTAGCTGTCAAACATTTGCTGCTGGTTCATTAACATTCGGCGATTGAACACCCATAGAGCTGGTTGCTGTGTCATGGAGAGTGTAGGCGATACTGCTCTAATAATGCACTGCCCTTCCAAAATATTAAGAGAATTTCCATGTTATGCCAATGGGAATCTAGCTTAGAAGCTGTATAATTTCTGAAATATGCATTTAACGGAAAAATGGGACTGAAGATGAACTAAAGATCATAATGAAATGTATTTAAATTTCGATTTTCAACAATATTTATTCAGTATTTAAAGAATTATGGAAGCTGGAATATTTAGTAACTGTTATGCGTCATAAGAATTTACCTCAGAAGTTCATTAAAACTTAAATAGTTTAAAACAATACTTCAGAAGTTCATTAAAACTTAAATAGTTTAAAACAATACTTAATATTTAATAAAATAAATATATATTTTAGAAGTTTGCATAATGATTATTTCAGTATTAGATAATTATGGATGTTTTTATAAAATAAGATAATTTATTGTTAAAAATTGCTACTTTTATAACTCTTTCAATAATGAACGAATATTGTTGAAAAACGGGATTTAAATATACTCGATTCTGATTTTTAATTTATCTTCAGTGACATTTTCCCCCTTATTGCATATTTTAGAAGTTAGAGAGCCTCGAAGCAAGGTTCCTATTTACATGACATCAACAATTTGAGGGAAACGTGTTAATCGATTCCTTCCTTTATATGATTTTAAACTGAAAACTCGTAATAAAATTTGCGAAAAAATTTAATCACTTAAAATTTTATTCATAGTTAAATGTCTCTAGTTATGATGGAAAACTGTACAGCCACTGTACGTATACAGTACAGTATTTAAAACATCTGTCCAGTACAAGTAGTATCAAGTAGATTGTTCATTCCAAGCCAGGTAGTATCGTTCTATCCAGGCCTGGCAATACTTAGTGGGTTCTGTCCAGGCCTCGTAGTATATAAGGGGTTCTGTCCAGGCCTCATAGTATATAGGAGGTTCTCTCCAGGCCTAGTAGTAACTAGGTGGCCAGTGTCCAAGCCTGGTTGTAACTAGGTGGCCAGTGTCCAAGCCTGGTTGTAACTAGGTGGCCTCTGTTAAGGCCATAGTACTTAGGTGGTGCTCTCTAGGCCCAGTAGTACTTAGGGGATTCTGTCTATGCTCAGTGGTATATAGGTGGTTATGTTGAGATCCAGTTGTAATGAAGTGGCCTTATCCAGGCCTGGTTGTAACTAGATGGCCTCTCTTCAGGCCCAGTAGTAACTAGGTGCCACTATGACTGGTTGTAAATAGGTTGCTTCTGTTCAGGCTCAGTAGTATTTAAGTGCTTCTCTGTAGGCCCACTAGCACTTAGGGATTTGGTCTATGCTCATTGTTTGTTATATAGGTGGTTCCCTCTAGGTCCAATAGTAACTAGGTGGCCTATGTCCAGGCCTGGTTGTAACTAGGTTGCCTTTGTTCAGGCCCAGTAGTATTTAGGTGGTTCTCTCTAGGCCCACTAGTACTTAAAGGATTATGTCTATGTTCAGTTATATATATAGGTGGTTCTGTCTCGGTCCAGTAGTAACTAGGTGGCCTATATCCAGGCCTGGTTGTAACTAGGTGTTGGGTACACTTTATTACAACCAAGCCTGCAGTTGCAAGCACTTTTCAGTTGTGTGGAGAAGTATAAAAACTTAAATGTATGTTTTTGTTGCATTGTTTTTCCAGCATTACCCAATTACAGTTCATTCCATTAATTGGATAATGGCCACTATAATTCCAGGCCATCTCCTTAGGGGAAGATGTTTTAGGAATTTCAATGATAAACACCTCAGATTTATGAAACAACAGTAATAATAACATTTAATGAGAAATAAAATATCTAAACGTACAGGTAGAAACAATAAATCTTCCAATTACAAATCCATTTATCTTAACTTGGAACTTAAGATGCAACTAAATGAACTATGGAATCTCTTTAAATTCAAATCTTAGACGTAAAATTAAGGCTAGCACCAATCAAAGGAAGGATAAGCGTACCGTGTTTATATGTCCTAAATTCGTCGTACAGATGTGTCATCAGGCTGGGGTCAGGCGACGCTTTAGCTCTGGGTGGGAGTCATCTCTTACTGCGTCCTTTTGCCGAAGAACGTACTCTCAGCAGCAAGTGGGAGTTCGCTGAGGCCTTCTCCATATGGTTGGGACGGTCGATCAGCCACAAGTGAGAGTTCGCTCGAGACAATCAGACGGTGAGGAATCACAAACTCGGTTTCGCTGTATCGAAGCTCGCTAAACCACTCATTGACAGAGATACCTTTGTGTTGATGCACTAAGTTATTCGAATTCGATTTGAGCATTAAGCAGTCTCCAATTGGCCTCTTTCACTACACTTCTATATACTCGTTTCCGATGATTCCTATATATCGGGGGTCGGGGGTGGCTCAGTCGGTAGCGCACCAGGCTCGTAATCTGTAGTTCCAGTCTCAACTGGGTCAGCGTTGAGATTTATCTCCGCAAAATTCCCCACCTGCCCATGGTCAGTAGGGGACACTGCTGGGCTTGGAAAGGCCGCCGTCCATCGGATGGGACGTTAAGTCGTGGCCCCGTGTGCGGGAGAGAGACATACCCTGTGCACGTTAAAGAACACGCTTGATGGGAGGCTGCCATCTGTCTCCCAACAGCTACCATCTGTCCCCGAAGGCTCAGAGAAGGTTGGGGGAGGGGACCCGCTGTTCCATTGGGTTCCCTCTCCCAACTTTCTCTGAGCCTTCGGGGTCCATGTGACCTGGCCTTTAGCCCATGTTGTGCAAAAAAGTGCCGCTCAGAGGTAAAACAACCAACCCTATATTTCGATGCTTCATTTCGGATACTCAATCTGCTCAGGGCAGACCCGTTTTTCACTCGTTCCGAGTCTAACTGCTACTATCTGCTCTGTTAAAATAACTCGGGTCTAACTGAAGCCCTCTTCTACCATCTGTATCATCTGCATACGAACTTAAGAGTCGTAAAATCCGCCCAGAGAGTCTGTCTGCCCCGTGTGCGGGAGAGAGACATACCCTGTGTAGGGTCTCGTTGACATCGCCGTCTGGGAGAAGGAAATTTCTCGTTGGTGAGTATAAACAGTGGACGATGTTGTCCAGTTCTAAGTCTGCAGTTGTGTTTGTTTTCCGTGCGAAGTCGCATTTTAGCTGTCTGCATTTATTCGCAGCAACAGACAATTCCGTGTCTGACCTTACACTGTAAGGAAATAAATTGGGGTCCTGTTTGTTGCTATGTCCACGGGGTGCTAGTTTCGAAGAGTCGGATATGAAAAATGGCCACTTGGCGTAATGTGTGTTTTGGGCTTTCGTCTGCAGCTGTGAATTCCGTCTTTCCCTCTTGAAGTGAAACTAATGTGTCGCCCTCTTTGTCTGTTCCCTCTGTATTTGTAAAAATTTCAATTAAATGTGAAATTAAAAAAGAATCTATATGCCTGATTCAAATCAGAGCACAACACTAGGTAACTTCTGTTCAGGCCCAATAGTATTTAAGTGGTTCTTTCTAGGCCCACTAGACCATTAGCAGATTCTGACTAACCTCAGTTTTATATCAGTGGTTCCAGGTAGGTCCAGTAGTAACAAGGTGGCCTATGTCCAGGCCTGGTTGTTACTAGGTGGCCTCTGTTCAGGCCTAGTAATATTTAAGTGGTTCTCTCTAAATACCAGTGATGGTATATCCTAGATGGAACCACCTATGTAATACTGAGCATAGATACCCTAGATGGAACCACCTATATAACACAGACAGTGTCCTCTAATATAGACAGAATAAACAGAATCCCCTAAATACCAGTGATCCTAGGATCACTGGTATTTAGGGGATTCTGACTATGCTCAGTGTTATATAGGTGGTTCCATCTAGGTTCAGTAGTAACTAGGTGGCCTGTGTCCAGGCCTGGTTATAACTAGGTGGCCTCTGTTCAGGCCCAGTAGTAACTAAGGGGTTCTCTCTGGGCCCGGTAGTACTTAGGGGATTCTGTATACAGCCAATAGTATATAGGTGGTTCTGTCTAAATCCAGTAGTAACTAGGTCGCCTGTGTCCAGGTCTGGTTGTAACTAGGTGGCCTCTGTTCAGGCCCAGTAATATTTAGAGGGGATTCTGTCTATGCTCAGCACTGGGCCTGATTATTGCTTCTGTTCAGTCTAGTAATATTTAGGTAGTTCTCTCTAGGCCTAGTACTAACTAGATGGTTCTATCTAGGCCCGGTAGTATATAAATGGTTCTCTCGAAGCCTGGTAGTATCTAAGTCTCTCGATGCCTGATAGTGATTAGATAGTTCTGTCCAGGCCCAGTAGTATTTAATAGCCTGTCCTATCCAGGCCCAGTAGTATTTAATAGCCTGTCCTATCCAGGCTCAGTAGTATTTAATAGCCTGTCCTATCCAGGCTCAGTAGTATTTAATAGCCTGTCCTATCCAGGCCTAGTAGTATCTAATAGCCTGTTCTATCCTGGCCCAGTAGTATCTAATAGCCTGTCCTATCTAGGCCCAGTAGTATCTAATAGCCTGTCCTATCTAGGCCCAGTAGTATCTAAATAGCCTATCCAGGGCCGTGCCGTGCTATGATGCAGAGAGGCGGCCGCATCAGGCGGCACCGTAAGGGGGCGGCATAAGCAGCGAAATCAAAATACATTTTGAACCATTTAATAATTAAAAATCTTTACGCAACGCTTTTCTATATTGGTCTATGTTATTCCGATATTGATATATACGATTTATGATTTATCGTACGCCTCTGCCTCAGCGCTTTCGGTACCCTTTGATCTCGGTTTCTGGTGCAAGTGCATTGTTGGTGAGCGCTCGCCGAAAGACTTTTGATCTGACAGCGCGAAGTTATTATTTTTGTTTGTAATATACCGCGCGGCCGCTCCTAAAAGCTGAGGCGGCAATTATCACAAAAGACAATTGCACGTGTTACGTGTTGATAGTTCTGCTTTGAGCTTACAATTATTGACAATATTTGATTTTAATGTTAGTTTGTCATGAGAAGTGGCAAGTGGCTGTGATGTATTTAAATCAGTAAATCAGATATATAATATATCTGTATCAGTATAATATTTGTGCATTTATACTAATTCAGTTTTTGTGTTTAAAAAGTAGATCAGATAAGAGAATTATTGTTTTTTACAGCAATGTAGTTACTTATTATCACTGAAAATGATTATGTTATGACAATAGGGACTTGAATTAAAAAGTAGCATTTGCATGGACTGGGTATATCTCAGGTGCGAAACGTGGGCCTCTGTGTGATAGATAGAAAGTTATTTAAGTAATATTGGGCTACTTTTGCCTTCTGTGTGTGATACAGAGAGAGAGTTGCTTAGGAAATATTTGCATTTGCCTACTTTTGCGTTCGTTATTTATTGCTGTATTTTTACCAAATTCATATACGTTGAAGTGGAGACAATACAATAACAAGTTAAAGAAAGGCATTTGTCAAAACAGCTGCTAGCCGTCAATTTGACAGATATTCGTTATCTATTTATTATGTTCTGTTACTTACAAATCTTACTAGCTTTGCAACTCATTTCTATCGTTATTTTATCTACCCTATTTTAATAGCATGATAAGCATCATCATATTTAATCATTTTCAATGACCCCCCCCCCCCGGTTGCATTTTTGCGAAGGACTGTGAATTTTTATTTAATATTTTTATTACAGTATGGAACAGAAAAGGAAAAAATTGTCTGTAAGTCAATATAAAAAGAAACGCTTAAAGAAAGAGGAACAAGGAAGAAAGCTAAGCTACGTTATGAAGGAATTTTTTGTACAAAAGTCCTGTTTAGATGAGTCGTCTACATCCACATCAACAGTTGCTGATTTGGATTTGGCAAATAAAAACTCAGTGCCGCCCCAATCACTTCCAGAAGAAGTTGTTGAAGAGAGCCAAAAATTAACACCATCAGAAGTTCATCAAGAGCCGGGTAACAGTAGCAGTGGCAGCCAGCAGATATTAAACGAAATTCCTTCTGCTCCTGAATTATGGAATGCTTTCTGCATGTCATCTGAAACTCCTCAAATACTGGTTGAGAGGGGTCCACATCAAATTAAAGAATTCGAGTTTCCTATTAATAAAGGAAGGCGTAGTTTTTTGCCCTCGCATTATTTGAAAGCGTTGAGCAATAGTGAAGTCGTTGAGAGAAGTTGGTTGATTTACTCTGTTACAAATGATGCCGTTTTTTGCTTTTGTTGTATATTATTTGATAATTCGTCTGCTATTAATGACTGGCCCAAAAAAGGTTATTCTGACTGGGGAAATCTTATAAGAGCCCTCACAATGCACGAAAAGTCTGTAAATCACAGAAATGCTTTTAGAGCATGGAAAGAATTGGACATTCGATTAAAGCAGAAAATAACTATTGACGCTGAATATCAACGAATTATGGATATGGAAATTCAGCATTGGAGAGGAGTTCTAAAAAGAATTATGTCAATAATTAGACTATTGGCCTCACAATGCTTAGCTTTTCGTGGAACAACTGAACATTTGTTTCAGCCTAATAACGGAAATTTCCTAAAGTTGGTAGAATTACTTTCTGAGTTTGATCCAGTTATTGAAGAACATATCGGAAGAGTTCAACGCGAGTCTGATAAATGGTCTGTGACTTATCTAAGCAATAATATACAAGATGAATTGATGAATTTGATGGGAAATGTAATTTTAAGCAAAATTGTCGAAATAACAAAAATCGCTAAATATTTTGCGATAATCGCCGATTGTACCCCAGACGTAAGTCATATTGAACAGCTCTCATTAACAATAAGAGTTGTCGCTTTAAACTCCATTCAAAATAAATATGCAATTGAAGAATTCTTTATTGGTTTTTTTGAAGCTAGTGATTCAACCTGAGAGGGTTTGGCAGAACTTATTCTGACACATTTGGAAAAGTTAGGTTTTGAGTTAAAGTGGCTTAGAGGACAAGGCTATGACAACGGAGCTAATATGAAAGGAGTAAGAAAGGGTGTACAAAATAGAATATTTTAAAAATATCCAAGGGCGTTTTATGTGCCCTGCGCATGTCATTCTTTAAACGTAGTTGTTAATGATGCAGCGTCTTCTTCTACAGAAACAACAACTTTTTTTTTCCATTGTACAAGAACTTTACACTTTTTTTTTCTGGTTCTACAAAGCGTTGGGAAGTGCTAAAAAAATATGTTTCACAACTAACTCTAAAACCATTGAGTGCTACTAGGTGGTCAATCGCAGTAGATACGTTAAAACCTTTACGATTGCAACTTTGCGAAATCTATGATGCATTATTCCAAATAATAGAAGACATCAACAGAGATGCAGAAACTAAAGTTAAAGCAAGATGATTAGCAAAAAATATTAAAAATTACAAGTTTATTAATTAATATCCCCTCAAGCAGCTGCTTGCCACAGAGGTCTGACAGGAGCCCTGTCAGTTTATGTGCCATAGTAGCAGGTCTGAGAGGATGGCAGGACCTCAGCAGAAAAACGACACGAACAGCCATGCCTTACCCGGGGCTCGAACCCAGATCCCTTAGATCAGTAGCCAAGCGCGCTAACCACTCGGCCATATGCGGTGTAATTCTTTGCTATGATATTTTATTTGAAGCTATTGCAATCTGTAACTATACATTTGTCAGATTGTGTAAGGATGTTATCAGAAACCATACAAAAAGTGAAAAGTTATAGATAATCTGGATATGATCAGATGAAAATTGCTGCTAATGAGATTGCAGAGAATCTTGAATGCAGTGCAGAATTTCCTGCCGAAACTGAAGTTAGAGCCAGAAGGAAAAAGCGTCAATTTGACTATGAAGAAGCTGTCGATCAACCCTTAGCAGAGGAGAATAAATTAAAAAAAAAACTTTTTCAATTATATTCTGGACATTACCCTTAATTCTCTGAATGAACGATTCACGCTTCTGGAAACCCATAGCAAAAATTTTCAGTTTTTATATGACATTTTAAAACTCAAGGATATAGATGACAAAACGCTAGAAAATTATTGTACCAGTCTCCAGTCAATACTTCCGGTCGAAAATGAATCAGATATAAATGCAAATGATCTTCAAGAAGAATTACGTGATGTATCCCGAATGCTACCATATTCCATGAAACCTTTGGATGTTTTAAATTATTTGTGCCAAAATAACTTAATTGCTTTGTATCCGAATACTGTTGTAGCTTTGAGAATTTTATTAACACTCCCTGTCTCTGTAGCTAGGGGGAAAGAAGTTTTCCAAATTAAAATTAATAAAACACTACTTAAGAAGGTCAATAAGCCAAACAAAACTTAGAAATCTGTCATTAATTTCTATTGAATCTACATTGGTTGCCACTCTAGACTACACATCTCTAATTAACGAATTTGTTAAAGTTAGAAGGGTAAAACTGTAGTAGATTGTTGTAGTTGATATCATTCTTTTAAAGTAGTTTATATTTTCAAATTAAAAAGAGTATTCGTACATTTTGTGCAGTTTTTTTTAAATCACAATCGAAGGTTATTTTAAAGAAAAAACATTTAAAGGGCGGCATTTCGAAGACTTGCATCATAGTGAAAAAATCTACCGCACGGCCCTGAGCCTATCCTATCCAGGCCCAGTAATATCTAATAGCCTGTTCTATCCTGGCCCGGTAGTAAATAGGTGGCTCTGCCAGAACTGGATAACAGAAAGGTATTCGCTGCACAGTTGTTAGGAGACAGATTTGAAACTTCCGAGTCAAGACCATCCAGCGTATTGTTTATCGTGCGCAGAGTATAGCTCTTCCGCACACGGAGGCAACAGGATTAATGTCCCATCCAACGCACGGCGATCTTTCCAAGCCCATCGGCATCCCTTGTTTTAATCGATGGCAGGTGGAATTTGAATGCATGCATAGTTGGGATTCGAACCTAGGAGCTGCAGATTAGAGTTAGAGACGCGAACAATCGTATGCTGTTCATTCATGATTTAATTTGCTGCTATAAGCAGAATGTTTATCTTTTTTTTTTCAATGCCGAAGTTTTGCATCTCCACAAGAGATCATTAACTACGCTTCCTCTCCAAGAAAGGAAAGTTATCAGTTCGCCAGATTTTACGATCGTCTCAGCATTAGCACTTAGAGGACCTGCCATCAGTGTTGTAAACAAAAGGCTCGGAGAAATAGCCTTGCCCCTGGAGACTATCAACATTGGCGTCACATTTATATACACTACACACAAACACACCACGTATGACCGCATCCACAGCACTCGCTCACAAGGTCACGTCCACATCGTGGTGCCACGTCATCGACAATGTAGGTCTATACGTGTAGGGGGCCCTCACAAGGTCGTGGGACCTGCAGCATTATCTCCCTTACCTGCTCTGCTCGCAAGGGAAGCGGAGGACAAAGAAGGGAGGATTTCAGCAGTGGAGGGCATCAGAAGCCACATTTGAGCTGCTTTAATGACAACTGGTATCTTGTTGCTTGTTAAAATTCGTCTTTTACTACAAGTGATACATTTTGAAAATATGTTTGGATAATGTCATGAAAATATGTTTGAATAAAATCTGAATATAATATATATTCTGAATTTATTTATTATAATTCTGGGTAGATTTAATTTTTTCACAATGTAAAAAAAGGTAATAAACAGGTTTAAAAAAATATAAATGTCTAAAAAGCCAATTAATAAATAAATAAAAACCAATGGCACAGCAATAAATTATCACAGGAAAACGTCCTGTAGACAAGAATTATTCGAAATAATAAGTTGAAAAAAAATTGGTTGCCCAGAGTGGGATTCGAACCCACGTCTCCCAGAAGCATGCCCGGCGTTTTCAGAAGAAATGTTTAGCTTCTGGTGGTTTAGCGGTTATGATGCCCGCCACGCTCCTTGGAGACTGGTTCGAATCCCAGTCAGGACAACTAATTATTTCAACCAATGTTACTTTTTGCATCAGTGTTTAGTTAATGAATACTTAAAAAGCATAAAAAATACGCCCCTGTCTACTGATCTTGACTATTATTTCATAAAACAGCGTTAGTCATTAAAGAGGTATGTGCTCAAGACTGCCTACGAAAATTTATATATTTTTTATTTTGGTATGTGGTGGCCGAGTGGGTTAGCGCGATTGGCTACTGATAAAAGGGACCTGGGTTCGAGTCTCGGGGGGAGGGAGGGAGGGAGGGAGAATTTATTATTATTTTTATAGAGTGTAAACCAGTTTAACACAAAAGGTAAATTTTTGAGAGTGAAGATGGCGACAAAGATTAAAATGAGTACTTAATTGATTTAAGATCTGGGTCCTGGGCCCATCCAGTCTTCATTATGAATGTTATTCCCGATCAAGGATTAACAAGGTCGACAATCTGAATGGAAATTACCATTGTAATCGACATACAAAATTATTAACCTGTTTCCCAGGTGTTGAGTCTAAAACATACAGTGTATTTACAACAGCTGCTAAATAACTACTTTGCAAGAAATTTGCAAAATCTATCAATGGTTGGGATTGCTTCTGTCGATTTTCTATAAATTTCGTATCATCCGAGGAAGTTTGAATAGAATTATATTCGTAGATAGATTTTTGTGCATTTATTTGTCTCAGGTTAAAAGAATATGCATTTAAAAGTATTGTCGTCTGAATAGAACAAATTTTAGTCTGTCGTTAAGCCACCTTATCCATTTTCGTTCTTAAGTGTTTCCGACTTTATTTACTTAAACTTCATATGTATGCAAACTATCTGCATAATGATAGGTCGCAGACCTATTGATTTTAATAATTTTAATTTTTTTATTCCATTTCTATCCTGATGCAACTGTCTGACGGAGATGTTTTCGGAGGTTAATGGGTGCAAGATCTCGTTTGCGAATATCTTTCAGGGTTCCTTTTCATCTGTGTACGGGTTGGGTTGTTTTACCTCTGAGCGGCACTTTTTTGCAACCATGGGCTAAATGGCTAGGTCACATGGACCCCGAAGGCTCAGAGAAGGTTGGGGGAGGGGACCCACTGGAACAGCTGTTGGGAGACAGATGGTAGTCTCCCGTCAAGGCCATCCAGCGTGTTCTTTAACGTGCACAGAGTATGGCTCTCCCGCAAACGGGGCACGGCTTAACGTCTCATCCGACGGACGGCGGCCTTTCCAAGCCCATCGGTGTCCCCTACTGACCGTGGGCAGGGCGGGGAATTTTGCGGAGATAAATCTCAACGCTGACCCATCTGGGACTCGAACCTGGGAACTACAGATTACGAGCCTGGCGCGCTCATCTGTTTACGTTGATGACGTCGAGGAAGAACTTCGCTCATATGAAATGACAGAAAGTATCTAGTGAAACAATTTCAGCTTGCCCAAAAGCAGACATTGACCTTCGGGAGGAATGCAGAGTGCTGGCTGGCAACAAAACTCCGTTCCACTTGTGAAATATGGAAGTGGAGCTGGATTTTTGCCCGGGGCTTGCTTCTGATTGGCCCTTTTGGTCGAGAGTTCCCGGGGTTGCCAGAAAGATATTGTCACCTTCGACCCGGAGAAACAGTTCGGTGTGGGTTTATCAGGCCAACAGACCAGGGTTCGGTCTTTTTATCTATCTTTCTTTTGCTCTCTTCGCTAAGTCCGATTTTAGTGAAAATCACTGGATTGATTTTTTAGGCCATATTTCAGGGAGGGAGATTTTAAATTAGACATCTCTTAATTAGTGAGACTTTTACTTAAATAAGTCAGGCGAAATTTAAGGAAATTTGCTTTGCTTGGGAAAAACCACGATCAGAGAAATCTGGAGTGGGTGCTTCATGAAAATTTATTCCGAGTGCACATTACAATAGCCTAGCAGAATACAGTTCTTGTTGCCGAGAAACTTCAAACATGGTATAGTTATTTTAATTTAACTTATTCTGCTTGTTGTCACTTTCACTTTTAATTTTGATTGTTGTTTGAAATTAATTTAAGTGGAGTGAGCACTTAATCAATTAATTGTAATGTAACTTCGTCCACTTTATAAGCCAGTGGTGGAACTTTGTTAATTCTGAAATTTAAATAAATTTAAAATTTTTGTTACTGTTCAAACAAAAATTGTATCTTGGTCAATCATATGAAATCGCTACTCGTCGCAACTCATCATCATCATCCTCAAGCAGCCATGGGCTACGGAGGTCCAACCAGACCGTGCAATTTAGTTCTCCAGGCAAGTCTATCCTGAGCTACATCTACTGCATCTGGCCACTGCACACCAATTCTAACAAGGTCCTGTTTGACATTGTCTGCCCACCGCATCCTAGGTCTCCCCTTCTTTCTGAGGCCTTTAGGCACACTGTTCATAACCCTATTCGCCAATCTATAATTATTCATACGGGCAACATGGCCAAACCAACGGAGTCTCTCTCTGCACAATATGCTGCTTAAAGGAGGTTGCAAACTCCTTTGCCTAACCTCATCATTAGTTACAAAGTTGAACCACCTAATGCCCAAGATACTGCGTAAACATCTGGAATCAAAAGCATCTAGTTTCCTGTTATCTTGTTTACAAAGTGTCCATGTTTCAATACCATAACTAACCCTAGAAAGAACCAAACTATTATACAGTCTAATTTTAGTCTTTAGGTGTATACGCCTATTTCTCCACACTCTCCATAGATTCTTTAAAGTCCCGGCAGCAATCCCTATTCGTCTGTTAATCTCATGCTGCACATCACCATTATCTGTTACATAGCTCCCAAGATAATTAAACTGTGACACCTGCTCAAGACTGCAACCATTCAGATTAACTGAATCACCACCCGCCCGACCAATTTTCATCACTTTAGTTTTCTCTCTGTTTATAACCAAACCTACTATACTACCAGTCTCATCAACAGCTCGAATTAAAGAGTTCATCTCATCAACATCATTTGCCAAAAGGGCGAAATCATCAGCATAATCTAAATCAGAAATTTTCGTATCTCCAGCCCATTTAAGGCCAAAATCTTTCCCTTGAAGTGAATTTCGCATAACATAATCAATAACCAAGCTAAAGAGAAAAGGAGACAAAATGCACCCTTGTCGAACACCAGAAGTAATGCTAAATCAATTGCTACAAGCCTTACCAACTCTCACACACGACTCAGTGTTATTATAGAGAGCTTTCATTATGTTAACTAACTTGTCTGCTATACCATATGATTTCACAATCAACCACAAATTATGACGATCAACAGAGTCGAAAGCCTTTTTGAAATCAACAAAGCTAGCAACCAAAGGTTTCTGAAACTCTAAACATTTCTCAAGAATCTGCCTAAGTGAAAATATCTGATCCACACCTCCCCTACCACTTCTGAATCCACATTGCTCATCACGCAATTGCCTGTCAACCAGATTCTTAATTCTATTAAGCACAATCATGGAAAGAACTTTACCTGGAACAGAGAGTAGGCTGATACCCCTATAGTTATCACAAGAACTGCGATCACCTTATTTGAAAATAGGGATAACAATAGCTCGGGTAAAATCCTTAAGAACCATGCCTTTATCATAAAAGATATTCAGAATTTCAGTCATCCAAGTGGTAACCGAAACATTCCCAGCTCTAAGCATTTCGGTAGTAATTTCATCTACCCCTGGGGATTTATGTAGTTTAAGTTTAGAAACAGCCACAATAACTTCAGATTGTGTTATAGGGCCAACATTAAAGCCACCAATGCATCTATCATCATTGCAAACAATGAGAGAACTAACTACATTGTTTAGAACATCACTGAAATGCTCAGCCCACCTAGCCATGACAGAATCCTCCCCTTCTATAACCTTACCTTGTTTATCCTTCAATCCTTGTATGCCTGTCCGTTTTCTACCACACAAAACATTAACTATCTGGTACAGCTCTCTGCTGTTGTGCTGTCTAACTGCTTCCTCGGCTTTGTCAGCCAAACCATCAAGCCAAAGATTCTTATCAGCAGCTAACTGATCTTTTACACGTTTATTAAGTTCTCTGTAATGCTTTCTATTAGGACTAGTAGGGTATTGATTAAAGACATTCCTGCAGTTCTTTCTTTCCGAAATAAGCTCAAGTGGCTTATCACTCAGATAATTCTGTCTCTTCTGCTCCTTTTTTCCTAAAAGAGTACTGTTAGTGTCCATAAAAGCCTGTTTAAAATGATCCCATTCTTCCTCAACTTCAGTAGTAAGCAAACCATGACTGTCATAATGACTAAGTAACCTATCATGGTAAGCTTTGGCTATAACTGGATCTTTCAGAGCTTCAGTATTAAAAGCAACTACAGTTAGAAAATAAGGGACTGCATATTGCTAGCTTGTAGATTGTTCCTGGTTCGAATCTAAAATCTTTCAGTCACTCTTTCAAAAATATTTGTTAGAAGGCATTTCATCAGGTTATTGATATGCAGTTCTAGATAAGATAATTATTTTAGTATACGCAGAACATTTTAAGTTCATACCGCATGTCTCGAAGAGGAAAAAGTTACGGGTGACAATATTTAACGAAATCGGTGTTTTTTTTTTTAGTTTGCTCGAAATTTTTAGTTGGTGTTTTGTATAAGAATTTTTTTCTCTCTGAGCCAGCTAGCATTGGCAAGCTCGTATTGGGACAGGGGTTGGTAGCGCACCGGGCTTATAATCTGCTGTTCTTAACGAGTTCCAATCGTGCTGGGTCTGCTATTTATTATTCGTTCAACGCCAAGTGGTAAAATGCCGATTCGTCGAATGCAAAAGGCCAAAGGGCAATAGATCCAAAGAGACTATTCCTGCAATGCAAATTCGTTTAAAGGGGACAATTCGTTCAAAGGATCAATTCATCCAAAGGACAATTGGACCAAAGAAATGATTCGTCCAATGCAAAATCGTCTATTTTGTTAAGGGATACAATAGGTCCAAAGTTCTTTTGTCCAAAAGTGACGATGACTATGAAGTTAACGTTGCATTGCGCGGGTATTATTGTGAACCAAGGATTTCTTTTTTTACTTATCCACATTTTCTCGAAAACAAAACTTTTTTTTTATGTCTTCGCCATCACTGACCGAACTTGCATCTGTCCCTGCACCGCAATATCTGTTCTGTTTGGACGCGCCTATTTTTATTTCCTGAAATCCCAGGTAAGGGACTGAAGGGGGAGGGCACCTAAAAAGTCTTTAGTTTCGACTATTCGAAGTAAAATATATCAAGGAAATGTTCCCATTCATACGCACTTTTTAATGTTTTTTAAATATACTTAAAAACTTTCAAATCATTGCAGTGCAAATATGCTAAACGAATAAATTTAAAAACACAGCGGAATGTAAAAACTACACATTTTTTGCTCGTGTGATTCACAATCTTACTATTTGTTACTTTGATATGGAGACCAGAGTACATTACGATTAATATGATTTCTCGAATGTATTTATTATTCCTTGATTGATTTAATTTTATATTATATATTAAATACCTCCTCAAGCAGCTGCTTGCCACAGAGGTCTAACAGGAGCCTGTCAGTTTAATTCGCCATAGTAGAAGGGATCTGTGAGGATGGCGGGTCCTCAGCAGGATGGTCACCCCTGCAGGTGATCACCCTCCCAGCAGCAGGATGGTCACCCCTCCAGGTGGTTACCCATCCCATGTACTAACCGCGCCCAAAGCTGCTTAACTTCGGTGATCGGACGAGAACCGGTGTTTTCAGCTTGGTACTGCCGTTTTACATCGATTTATATAGGGTTAGAAAAGCTGTTTTGCAGTTCGCAAGTAAAAGATATGCCTTACGTCACCATACTTATATTACGAGGAAGCACTAGCAGTTTTATTTCGGAATAATCTTGACAGCGATATTTGCATTGCCATACTTTTTCCATTAATTACTAAAGATAGGCAGTTTTTTTTATAGGAGATGCAATATCACGCATTTTTAATTTGTTTTGAACCACGTCCAAAGCTCTTTCGTCCAAAAGAGAAAAAACTGCACTAAAAAAGAACGATACAAAAAATGCCAGAAAAAGAAAAAAAAAGGAAAGGGGAAAAGAGGGGGCAGTACGAGATATAAAAATCTGTCGACTTTCACCATCAAAGTTTCTAACAAAGTATGCAAATGTTTTTAAATTATTCCATCGTTAGAGTTGGCAATGTAAACTTTTGGGTGATTCGGAAAGTGTTAATTGTAGTAATTATTCAGGGTACTTAAATATCAAGGTAATTCATCAAAGGATCGCAGTAATTCACCAGGTACGAGTCCTAACTATCTAAACGGAAAAGAATTTTCAATTTGGCTCTAAAAACAAAAGAATTGAATGTCTACGGATGGACAGATCAAAGCGACATTAAACTCGTTTCGTTTGAAAACGTGATAAGAAGAAAGGAACCTGTTTTGTGTCTCAGCTTCAACACCGTATTTTTATAACTAAATGAAAAGACTGACAAACATTGCTATACATTGAAACATGTTCACGTGCAACAATTGAGGCGTGACTATTCTATTACGAGATACCTGAGATATGGCACGTACGGACGACGGCATTACTGAACGAAAGTACGTCATGTTAGGAATGTACGTCATGTTAGGAATGGAACACAGTTAAGTTGGAATAAGAGGAATACAGATAAAAAGTGAATAGTTGAAAGAATTTTCATTTGTGTGCAGTGCCCTGTATCGGCATAGATTGTCGTTACTTGATTATTAATAAGTTTTTATGTAAAACGGAATATCTTTAGTTGTTTTAGGGAATATCGTTCCCATGAACATTTTGTGTAATTAGTAAGAAAAAGATATTTCAGGAGAATTGATTCTATGATTTGTTATGTAGAAGACTTTGTAATTCAGGTTTCCAGTAGTAGTTAATATTTAATGCAGGCCAATAATAGTTAGCCTATTTATATATCAAGTAAAGAATATTTCAAGGTTTACTTATTGTAAATTGATACTTTATTTATTAAATCAGTTCATTTATTATCTGTTTGCTTATTTCGAATTCACTCACAGTTTTAAATAAAAGTAGCTAAAAATTCGTAACAATATATATATAAAACTTTCAATTGGCAAACATTTTAAACAGTGCATTTCGGAGGAATTTTTTCGGTTCTTTTCCGGTCACATTTTCTTGGCGACTTTTTTTTTTTGGAAAAAATGGCAGTTTTTGATGGCGTTGTTGTTGTTGTCTCTGATGAGATAATTTAGTTTCGGGGGCTTTTTTATAATTCGGTCGGCAGTACACTTTCCGATTTTCATGTTTTTCGGTTTGTGTTGTCTGCGAGAACATTTAGTTTTGGGGGCTTTTTTATAATTTGGTCAGCAGTGCTGTGATTTTCATGCTTTTTGGTATGTGTTGTCTCCAATGAGATTATTTAGTTTTGGGGGATTTTTTTATAATGCCGGTCGGCGATGCATTGTCGATGATGTTCTTGGTTTACTTTGGTGTTTATTTTTCGTCGCCAAGAAAATGTGACCGGAGATAAACGAAAAATAAACACCAAACTAAACCAAGAACATCATCGACAATGCATCGCCGACCGAATTATAAAAAAGCCCCCGAAACTAAATAATCTTATCAGAGACTACAACAAAAAAAACATCTTATAGCTCAAATAACCCACCCCTAAATTACTTATTAACCATCCTGACTCCATCAAAAACTGCCATTTTTTCCAAAAGAAGTTGTCAAGAAAATGTGACCGGAGATAACCGAAAAGTACCATTTTTTTCTTTATATATGAGCAAGTTTGCTCTTTCAACAAAGGAATGAACTAAAAGAAAATGCTTTCAATATATTCATTTCTCAGTTCATTTCCTGCCTTTTGCTTCGAGGATCACTTCAGTAGGTCTCATTGCTACGACGTGGATTACTGAGATTAAAAAAATAAATAACAGCAATGAAGCGTTTGCCGTCCCATGGCCGAGTGGTTAGCGTGCTATGGGACCTGGGTTCGAGCCCCGGGTAAGGTATGGCTGTTTGTGTCGTGTTTCTGCTGAGGGCCTGCCATCCTCTCAGACCTTCTACTATGGCATATAAACTGACAGACCTCTGTGGCAAGCAGCTGCTTGAGGGAGTATTTATTTTTTTATAATGAAGCATTGGATGAGTTATCCGGGACCAACTGTGCCTGCTTTGAGATTTGCCCCACTCTCCTAAGCGAGATATGGGACATCGATGGGTTTAGAAATGCCGTCGTCCGTCGTATGGGGCGTAAAGTCGTGGTTCCCTGTACAGGTTGGGCTGTTTTACGTCTGAGCAGATCTTTTTTTGCACACTATAGTCAAAATGGCCAGGTTACAATGACCCCCGAAGGCTCAGAGAACGTTGGGAGGAGGGAACCCACTGGACAGCTGTTAGGAGATGACTAGCTTTCCGCGAGACCATCCAACAGGTTCTTTAACATGCACAGGTTATGGCTCTCCAGCATAGGTAGCCACGGCTTAATGTCCCATCCAATGGACAGTGGCTTTTCAAGCCCGTCGGTGTCCCCTAGTGACCGAGGATAGGTCGAGGAGTTTTTCGGAGATAATCTCAACTCTGGCACAGGTGGGACTCGAACCTGGATACTGCATGTTACGAGCCTGGTGTGCTACCTACTTAGCGATCCTGGAGAAGTAGTAGAGAAATCGTGTTAAATCGAGGACTAATGGATCGCGTTAGTCGGAAATAAATAAAAAATAAATAAATATCCCCTCAAGCAGCTGCTTGCCACAGAGGTCTGACAGGAGCCTGTCAGTTTATACAACGTAGTAGAAGTGTTGTGCGCACCTCTCGGTTGCAAGCACTATTCACTTTCAAAGTAGAAATATGCAGATTTAAATCTGTATCATTGTGTTTCCCACATTGCCCAATTACGGATTATTCTCTTAATTAGACAATGCGGGGCGCAAAAATCCCAGGCCGTCTCCTTAGGGGAAGACGTTTTTATTAATAGGAAACCTAATGATGAGCACAACTCAGGTTTATGGAAACATAAAAAAATAACAATATTTATTAAAACACACTATCTAACAGTACAGGCACAACAATTAATCTTCTAAGAATCAATCATCTATCGTGGACTTGAAACAAAAAAAAAACTTAAAGAATTAAACGGACTATGGAACCCCTTGACAATTAACTCTAAAATTAAGGATAGCAACTTATAGTGAAAGGAAGGGTAAGCAACTAAAGGAAGGATAATCGTACCATTCCAAGTGCTCAGCTCGTCCGTCAGCTGCATCGGATTGCGGCCAGGTCGTCGTCACTCCAGCACCGGGTGGGGATGATCTCCTTAGTTCGTCGTTTTAGCCGATGCTAATTTTCTAATGCTATTTTTTTAGCCGATGCCCACTCCGTCGCTAATTTGGCTGCGGCGAAGAGAGGCGGTCATGCTAGGAAGGGGAGGGTGCCCTTCACTGGTAGGCGCTTCGGAAGCAAATTCTCGTCTCTCTGCTTCTCATTTTAGGGAGCCACTCACTCGTAGGGAAGTCCTTGCGTTAACGCATCCAAGCACACGGCTGTTTATTCAAAGTCCTGCACTCATTTCCACTGATTCCGATATACTGATACTGAATCTGGCCCGCCCCGAGCTCTGGCCACCCCGTCCAACTGCTCTCTGTAAAATCTCCGTGCTGTCTGCCCTGTTCCAATTCTCGGGTCCAACTGCTCTCTCCAAAATCTCGGTCCTCTCTGCTCCTCGCTACAATTTTCCCACGTCTCTTCTCCCTTGATTTCCCACGAAAATGGTATGTGCAAACCATCCGTAGCATCTGCAGAGGAACTTACGAGTGATAAATTCTCCCCAGGGGGTCTGTGAGGTTGACATCGCCGCCTGGGAAAAATGGGATCCCTCGTTCGTTACTACAACACTGGACAAGGTTGTCCAGCTCTGCATCTGCATTTGTTACGGGGGCGAACACAGCTTCTCGTGTGAAATCGGCACTAAAGCTGTCAGCAGACCTTCGCACCCCCAGATCACCCCAGCCGGACCTTCACTGCAAGAGAAGAAAATGTGATTCCGCCTGCCATCCACCCTGGGGCGCTGTGCCGGTGATGAGATCTGGTGCTGGGTGTTCCGTGTGTGTGGCCCTCGGTGCAGCTGCGACTTCCACCCTGACGTGTCCACCCTGTTAGTCTGTTCCCTTTGTGTTGGAGAAAAACAAAAATCTCAATCCAGTAAGAAATTAATTTTAAAAAAATGAATCGTTATGCCTGATGTAAAATCAGCGCATAACAGAAGGTCTGAGAGGATGGCAGGACCTCAGCAGAAAAACGACACATTCACCCATATCTTACCTGGGGCTCGAACCCAAGCCCTACTTTAAAAATCGTGTTAACCGGGGACATGATGTATTTTAACCTATTTTAGATAGATAGATAGGTAATTTTTATTACAGATAATGTTTTACAGTATACAAAAGCTTCTGAGGTCTCACAAGAGTAGGCTCATTCGTGAGATCTCCACACAGAAACAAATGCGGGAGAGAGACATACCCAGTGCACGTTAAAGAACACGCTAGATGGCCTTGATGGCAGGCTACCGTCTGTCTCCCAACAGCTGTTCCAGTGGGTCTCCTTCCCCAACTTTCTCTGAGCCTTCGGGGTCCATGTGACCTGGCCATTTAGCCCATGGTTTGCAAAAAAAGTGCCGCTCAGAGATAAAACAACCCAGCCTAAATGTTAAAGAACACGTTAGATGGCCTTGACGGGGAGGCTACCATCTGTCTTCCAACAGCTGTTCCAGTGGGTCTCCTCCCCCAACCTTCTCTGAGCCTTCAGGGTCCATGTGACCTGGCCATTTAGCCCATGGTGTGCAAAAAAAGTGCCGCTCAGAGGTAAAACAACCCAGCCTTAATGTTAAAGAACACGTTAGATGGCCATGACGGGAGGCTACCATCTGTCTTCCAACAGCTGTTCCAGTGGGTCTCCTCCCCCAACCTTCTCTGAGCCTTCAGGGTCCATGTGACCTGGCCATTTAGCCCATGGTGTGCAAAAAAAGTGCCGCTCAGAGGTAAAACAACCCAGCCTAAATGTTAAAGAACACGTTAGATGGCCTTGACGGGAGGCTACCATCTGTCTCCCAACAGCTGTTCCAGTGGGTCTACTGCCCCAACCTTCTCTGAGCCTTCAGGGTCCATGTGACCTGGCCATTTAGCCCAAAAAAAGCATTAGTGCAAAAAAAGTGCCGCTCAGAGGTAAAACAACCCAACCCATTGCTCAAGATGGTCTCAAGAGGCAGTTAGCCTCTTGTCGGCATTCCTTTGCTAAGTAGTGGCACCGAATGCCGTAGTGCGTCTGAAGTTGCGCAAACGTACCATCAAGTCTGGTGGGTGGGTGGCATCGTATGACTCAAACAAGGCCTCAAATGAAAAGCCATCACTCATCCATTCTGTTCATTGTACTCACTATCGATTGATTCCAATAGTAATACGCTAATCAACAGAAGATTACTGCCTTACCGAAACATTAGAGAATTTGTCAGGTGTTGTCAAAAGGGAATCTAACTTCTAAAATATGCATTTCATGGAAAAATGTGACTCAAGATAAATTCGATCGTAATCAAATCTTGAATTTTTTTCCAGCAATATTTGTTCGGTTGGGTTGGGTTGTTTTACCTCTGAGCGGCACTTTTTTGCACACCATGGGCTAAATGGCCAGGTCACAAGGACCCCACAGGCTCAGAGAAGGTTGGGGGAGGGGACCCACTGGAACAGCTGTTGGGAGACAGATGGTAGCCTCCCGTCAAGGCCATCCAGCGTGTTCTTTAACGTGCACAGGGTATGGCTCTCCCGCACACGGGGCCACGGCTTAACGTCCCATCCGACGGACGGCGGCCTTTCCAAGCCCATCGGTGTCCCCTACTGACCGTGGGCAGGGCGGGGAATTTTGCGGAGATAAATCTCAACGCTGACCCAGCTGGGGCTCGAACCTGGGAACTACAGATTACGAGCCTGGCGCGCTACCGACTGAGCCACCCCCGCCCCTATTTGTTCGGTATTTAAAGAGTTATAAAAGGTTGAATATTTAACAATAAATTATCTGTTTTTAAAAAAAAACAAGTGCGTGTCCCTTTTGATGAGCAACTTTTCGGGCGGGAGTGGCTCAGTCGACAACATTTGACAACGTTACGCCCCAAGCTCGTAATCTGCGGTTCCCAGGTACGAGTCCCAACTAGGCCAGCGTTGAGAATTATCTCCGCAAAATTCCCCGCTCTGCCCACGGTCAGTAGGGAACACCGATGGATGGGCTTTGAAAGGCCGCTGTCCGTGGGATGGAACGTTATAAACCTTAGCTGTGTGCGAGAGAGCCATATCCTGTGTACGCTAAAGAACACGCTGGATGGCCTTGACGGGAGGCTAACAGCTGTTCCAGTGGATTCCCCCAACCTTCTTTGAGCCTTCGGGGTCCTTATGACCTGGCCTTTTATTTTAGCCCAGTGTGCGCAAAAAAAGTGCCGCTCAGAAGTAAAACAACCAAGCTTATTTTATTCAATAGTTTGAAACAATACTTATTGTTTCAGTTTTAATTAATTTCAGAGGTAAAATCTTATTAGCATTACTGTTGTGAAACATTCTAGTTCCAAAATTTTTAAAAACTGGAAGAATATTTAATTTCGATTAAGTCGAAAATCGAGACTTAAATGGATTTGATTATGATCTTTAATTTAATTTCAGTCACATTATTCCATTAAATGCATGTTTTAGAAGTCATAGAGCTTTGAAGTTAGATTCCTATTCACATAGCATGGAAACTGTATAATAATTTCGGTACGGCATTGTATTTCTTCCCGTGGCCGAGTGGTTAGCGCGCTTGGCTACTGATCTAATAAGGGACCTGGGTTCGAGCCCCGGGTAAGTCATGGATGGATGTATGTGTCGTTTTTCTGCTGAGGTCCTGACATCCTCTCAGACCTATTATGGCTCCTGTCAGCTGCTTGAAGGAGTATTTATATTTTTTATTGTATTTTTTAAAAGTTTTTTTTAGTCATTCAACTGATCTATGTTTCAGGGTTTTCTTGCAATTCGTCCTCTACAGTAAACACCCTGAGGGTTAATGGAGAAAAATCCTAATCCCTTTCTCACGCAGGAGAAAAATGTGCCCAGAGTTTTGCCGGTAGCGGATCCGAAGTTCGAAGTCTAGTGTGTTATTAGTCTCGTTGCGAAGAACAAAAGGCTAATCAATAAAGGGGCCCACTGTAGGCTGTCAGAAGGGCTTTGAAGGCCATCGCAGCGGCATGCGCGGTTTCTCTCATTTTGTATATGCGTGTAGAGGGGTTGACAGCCAGCCAGGTACGGGCCTTAGGTACTGGCACGTGTTATGTGACGTTATATCGTAGGTTGAGGGGTCTTGCCAAATAAGGTGCGAGAATTGCAGTAAGGGTCGAGAACCTAATGTGGCTAGGACCACAAGGATGAATATTTTTAAGTTGGATTCTTTTACCTCTGAACGGCACTTTTTTCGCACACAATGGGCTAAATAGCCAGGTCACAAGGACCTCAAAGGCTCAGGGAAGGTTTGCGGAAAGAACCTACTGGAACAGCTGTTGGGAGATAAATGGTAGCTCCCCTCAAGGCCATCCTGGGTGCTCTTTAACGTGCACAGGGTAGGCTCTCCTACACACGGAGCCACGGCTTTACGTTCCTTCCGACGACGGTGGCCTTTCCAAAGTCCATCGGTGTCCTCTCCTTGGCCGTGGGCAGAATAGTTTTTAGGAATGAAGTGTCTGAAAAGCTAGGCGTGCATGATTAGTTGTTTTATTCTGAGTGGCATGTTTGTCTGCACAATGGACCAGGTCACAAGGGCTCATGGAAGGTGTTAGGAGCAGATGGTAGCCTTCCTTCAATGCCATCCAGCGTGTTTAATGTGCACAGATATGATTCTCAAGCAACGTCTAGTGTTTCGGTTTATCTTTTACTCTATATCGTGTGTTTGGCGCAATATGGCCATTACGCATTCAAACTCCAACCAACCACAATTTAATGTTTCAAACCATTTAGACAATTAGGGATGATTTTTCTGAACCATGGCTTAACGCCCCATCCGATGGTCCGCTACCTTTCCAAGCTCATCGGTCTTTCCTTTCTGACCGTGGACGGGGGTTAGCGGAGATAACTCTCAACGCTGACACAGTTAGGACTCGAACCTGGTAACTATAGACTACGAGCCTGGCTAGGCTACTGACCCGGCTCAATTACGATGAAATTTTCCATTTCTTCGAAACATTAAAAATGCACCCTCGTCGTTTTATCGTTTCTGCAGTCCCATACCAAAATATTACGCTCCATTAATAATTTTAGGAAAAAGTTTGTAATGAAAGTTGTTGATGGCATCAGAGTACAAATCGATACAAACCACGATTCAGATAGTTCCGACGAAGTGTCCGTTTAATTGCGACCAGCGAGAGAGATACTTGTTGCATTGATAAATGATGTGATGTGAAATAGGCATGTGGGACAGAGTTGCCCTCTGTACATAAGCAATGAGTAGGAACAGGTGGCATGATGAGCTGGGAAGCCGACCTTGCTGTGGCTCTGTGTGTGGCGCAGGCATCTAGTGGATCAAGGCCACAGCCATGGCCAAGGGCCTCCTCCTCCACTGTTCGGAAACAGAGGCAAAACGGCATCATCTTCCGCAATATGAAAATAAACCCATTTCGGCACTTAGAACTATGTACGGTTATTAGCGATTTATTTTAAACGGAGTGTTTGCCTTGTTTTAACAATAAAAATACTGAGACTCTTATAACTTGTCCCAGTTGAGCCAGCATTGATATTTTCTCTCTTTTTTTTCACCCCTGCTCGGGAAAGGAAGCTTCCGCCGTTGGAAACTATTCTGTTTGCGTCGAATAACACAAGTTTGGCGAGAGGCCATGGAGTGCTTTTGATTTTTAGAGCTGCATAGCGTACTCTTTGACTTTGTGGGTTCTTTGAGCTCTGACATTTTAAGTTCTGATTATGGAAAAAAAGAAGTGCCTGTAAGGGATAAAGCAGCCGATGTGTGCATTGATTCTTTTTATCCGACAAAAAAAAAAAGCTATCGTTTTTTAAAATAATTGAATCGTTATTCTCTCAATATAATTACAGTTGTCCCCCGAAGCTAGAGGTTGGAGTGATTCAGTCGGTAACGCTCCAGGCTCGTAATCTGCAGTTCTCAGGTTCGAGTCCCAGCTGGGCCAGCGCTGAGATTTATCTCCGCAACATTCCCAGTGGTTGAAATTATCACCGCAACATTCCCTCGGTCAATAAGGAACACCACTGGGCTTGGAAAGGCCGCCGTCCGTCGGATGGGACGTTAAGCAATGGTCCTGTGTGTAGAGAGCCATACCCTGTGCACATTAAGGAACGCGCAGGGTGGCCTAGACGGGAGACTACTGTGTCTCCTAATAGTTGTCCAGTGGGTCAAGTCCCCCATGGGGTCCTTGTGACCTGGCCATTTAGCCCATTGTGCACAAAAATGTGCTGCTTAGAGGTAAAATAACCAACCCAAAGCTACGGCAAAACTGGAACTGCATCATTGTAAAGTGATGCTGTGTTGTTGGGATTTCAGAAATCCAGTCCCAAACCATCAACTCTGACGATGAGTCATTTGGACCGCTTAAGAGCAACATTAGAGCCAAACGCTTGATGTTGGTAAACAGAAAAGGTGTCGTGTTCCACTAAGACAACGCAAGGCTGAATGCTGCGTCAATTAGGCTGGGAAATAATGAAGTATCTCCCATATTTGCCGGACTTTGGCTCCCTGAGATATCCATCTGTTCGGATCCCTGAACAATGTCATTTCCGAAAGAAAGTTTAGGACGATGAGATGTACGAGTGCATTTCATCCACAAGAGTTTCTGTAAGAATGATATCTACAAACTTGTAGATCGTTGGAACATGGTATTTCTATCAATGGTAATTACGTTCTTGATTAAATAACACATTGTTAATCATGGGAACGATTATTCTTGCATTTCTCCTGTTTATCCCATTACTTTTGCATCAATCCCATAATAAGTTACATCGTTTTTGGTGAGTGAGCGGGTTGGTCGGCTTACAGATGCCCTTTGTTTATTGATTAACTTTTGTATTTAAAAAAACCTAGCATTCAGTCATGTTGATTGAATTACTCAAGTTGGGTTGTTTTACCTCTGAGCGGCACTTTTTTGCACACCATGGACTAAATGGGCAGGTCACAATGACCCCGAAGACTCAGAGAAGATTTGGGGAGGGAACCCACTGGAACAGCTGTTGGTAGACAGATGGTAGCCTCCCGTCAAGGCCATTCGGTGTGTTCTTTAACGTGCACAGATTATGACTCCCGCACACGGAACCACGGCTTAACGTCCCATCCGATGAACGGCGGCCTTTCCAAGCCCATCGGTGTCCCCTACTGGGGAGTTTTGCGGAGATAAATCTCAATGCTCACCCAGCTGGGACTCGAACCTGGGAACTGCATACCCGCCCCAAAAATCGATTGTTTTATTTTGTACGGGAATAGAGGGTTTAGCAGCCGTGCTTAGAGAAGTTCCAAGTTATGTCAATGGGAATCTAACTTCGAAGATCTGTAACTTCTAAAATATGCATTTAGTGGAAAAATGTGATTGAACATAAAGCTAATAATTAAATCCATTTAAATCTCGATTTTCAACGATTAGATTTAGAGAGTTATGGAAGCTGGAATATTAATGCGTATGCGTCATAAGAATATACCCCTGAAATTAAATAATAATTGTTTTAAACCATTTAAAAAAAAGAAGAAATTTTAAAAAAATTTTAAAAAAGAAAATTTAAAAAAAAGAATTTCGAAGTTTGCATAATGATTTCATTCATAATTGTCTAATTATAAAATTTTTATTATAAAAAAAATAATATCCACTGAAGCAGCTGCTTGCTTGCCACAGAGGTCTGACAGGACCCGTCAGTTTATACGCCATAGTATAGAAGGATCTGTGAGGATGGTGGGATCTCAGCAGAAGAACAACACAAGCAACCATGCCTTACCCAGGGCTCGAACCCAGGTCCCTTAGATCAGTAGACAAGGGCGCTAACCACTCGACCACCGGATGGTACACGATAATTTATTGTTAAATATTCCACCTTTCATAACTCTTTAAATACTGAAGGAATATTGTTGAAAATCGAGATTTAAATAGTTTTTATTGTGATCTTTAATATATGTCTGGTCACATTTTTCCATTAAATGCTTATTTTAAAAGTTATAGAGCTTGGAAGTTAGATTCCCATTCACATAACATAGAAATTCTGGGGCGGGTCTCGTCAGTCGGTAGCGCGCCAGTCTCGTAATCTGTAGTTCCCAGGTTCGAGTCCCAGCTGGGTCAGCGTTGAGATTTATCTCCGCAAAATTCCCTGCCCTGCCCACGGTCAGTAGGGGACACCGATGGGCTTGAAAAGGCCGCCGTCCGTCGGATGGGACGTTAAGCCGTGGCGCCGTGTGTGGGACAGCCATACCCTGTGCTCGTTACAAAACATGCTGGATGGCCTTGACGGGAGGCTACCATCTGTCTACCAACAGCAGTTCCAGTGGGTCTCCTCACCCAACCTTCTCTGAGCCTTCGGGGTCCATGTGACCTGGCCATGGTGTGCAAAAAAGTGCCGCTCGGGGGTAAAACAACCCAACCCATAGAAATTCTCTTAATATTTTAGTAGAGAAGTATGCTAAGCATAAAAAAGCGAACTTGTGAAATTATCTCCAGGGTTCGTGTACATAAAGGAAATCGCAAAGTGCGATTTTTTTTTTCTTCTCAGTAGAGCGGCAGGAGAAGTTAGTTGCCTGTGGCGTGCGCTGCAGCCCGACGCAACCAGCACGCGCGCGTCATCTGACTGCTATTTTTAGTTACACAGACACGTGCCTTTTTCGCGAAGCTGCGAGCTCTGTACGCGTGGGCAGCACGTGACACTACGAACAGCATACCTATCTGAATTGGTAGTGTGTTTTTTTTGCAATTTAGATTAACGAAAGCTGCTTGGGAAAATAATTGAGTGAAAAAGCACGCAGGGAGAGACATTTTTTATTTATAATTCCAATCAATAATTAAGTAGGAAGTGATGCGCAGACCATAGATAGGGTATGACGTTATAGGGTTTTATTTGATTTCAACCGATTTTTACGAACCGAAAAAGAAAGTTAATATTCGGTTTAAACCCGAACGAACTAGGAAAAATAATATGCATTTCATCAGGGTCGAATTTATGGAAAGGAGGGTAATAGAGAGGAAAAAAAATTAAAAACATTTATATATTTCATGCATTTTTTTTAAAGATCTCTCTTTCAGTAACTTAGATGCTTTATTTCTGAGTCGCACTTTTTAGCACACAGTGGGATAAATGGCCAGTTGACAAAGACCCCGAGGGCTCAGAAAAGTTGGCATAGGGGACATGGCAGCTTCACATAACAGAAATTCTGGTGCTGGGGTAGCTCAGTCGATAGCGCGCCAGCCTCGTAATCTGTAGTTCCCAGGTTCGAGTCCCAGCTGGGTCAGCGTTGAGATTTATTTCTGCAAAACTCCCCGCCGTCAGAGATTCCAGTCAAGGCCATCCTGCGTATTCTTTAACGTGCAAAGCGTATGGCTCTTCCGCACACGGGCCACGCTTAACATCCCATTCAGTGGACGGTCGCCTTTCCAAACCCATCGGTGTCCCCTACTGACTGAGGGCAGATTGGGGAATTTTGCGGAGATAAATATCAACGCCAGCCAAGGTGGGGTCAAACCTGGGACTTGCACGCTACGAGCGTAGTGCGCTACCGTTTGAGAAAAGGAGGAGAGTAAGAACTAAACCTATGAAGAGGAGATTGCAAGATTCTACTCGCTCTATGTGATATTTAGGTTGGGGGGAGGGAAGTAAGGAGAGGAGAAATGAAGGGTGGCGTGATTGCTAGACAGCGGAAGCTGCCCCGCTGCGATTAGCAAGCGCCGCTGCTTTGATGCGGCTCATGGGTCGCTGGCCCCCGGTAGTCACGTGGTCGCGCCACGAGACAGGAAACAGGACCGAACGTTCCGTGAACACTTGCCCACCTCCTCGCCCACACAGCTGCGATGCAGGTGCGGAAACCGCTTCAAAGGACACCTGAAGTTGCGCCTAGCCCCGAAACGGTTGCCTGGAGGAGATTAAGATGATGGTTGGAGGCTAATCATTTGACGCCTCGCCTGCCACTAATGAAATCGGTTTCTTCTCTTTAACCAGAAGTTAATGATACGTCGGTCTCTTGAATGCACTAGAGAATAGAGGCACTGCAGTTCACAGTTCGGGGAGGGTTGGATTATTCTGAGGGAGCACTTTTTTTTGCGCAGAGTGGGGTAAAGGCCAGGTCGCAAAAAGTGGCACTTTTTTTTGCTCACAATGGGCTAAATGGCTAGGTCACAAGGACCTCAAAGGCTCAGAGAAGGTTGGAGGAAAGAGTTGAGCACTTTTTTTTGCACAAAATGTGGTAATTGAAGGACCCAAGTGCTCAGAGAAGACTAGGGAAAGGGACTCACTGGATAGGATTGGAGCCTCACGTGAAGCCGTCCAGCATGTTCTTTAACGTGCACAAGGTATGACTCTCCGGTACATCGTTTGAGTTGTTTTACTTCTGAGCAGTGGAGTGGCGGTGGCTCAGTCGGTAGCGCGCCAGGCTCGTAATCTGCAGTTCCCAAGTTCGAGTCCCAGCTGGGTTAACGTTGAGATTTATCTCTGCAAAATTCCCCGCCCTGCCCACGGTCAGTAGGGGACACTGATGGGCTTGGAAAGGCTGCCGTCCGTCGGATGGGACGTTAAGCCGTGACCCCATGTGTGGGAGAGCCATACCCTGTGCATGTTAAAGAACACGCTGGATGGCCTTGACGGGAGGCTACCATCTGTCTCCCAACAGCTGTTCCAGTGAGTCCCCTCCCCCAACCTTCTCTGAGCCTTCGGGGTCCATGTGACCTGGCCATTTAGCTCATGGTGTGCAAAAAAAAGTGCCGCTCAGAGGTAAAACAACCCAACCCAAAGCCTGAAGACACTTTTTTGCACACATTGGGCTAAATGGCCAAGCTACAAAGACAGGAGTTTGATTGAGGGAGAGTCACAGAAGGGGAAAAAGATTCCATTGACAGCTGTTAGGAGACAGATGGAAGCATCTTGTCAAGGCAGCCCAGCGTGTTCTTAGCCATGCTTGGCTCTCCTTCACGCAGAGCCACGGCTTTACGTCTCATCCAATGGACGGCTGCCTTTCCAAGTCCAATCAGTGTCTGCTACTGACTGAGGGCAGGGTTGGGTTATTTTTCCTCTGAGCAGCACTTTTTTGCACACAGTTGTCTAAATGGCCAGGTCGCAAGGACCCGAAGAGTTGAGATATACCAGAAATAAATCGTAATGCTGACATAAGTGGGGGACTCGAACTAGGGAACTGCAGATTACGAGTATGACACGCTACCGGCAGAGCCAACTCTCTCCACAGTCTAGGGAGAGGGAGGGGGAGGTAACGAAAAGGAAAACCACGCACATCCAAGGAGATGTGTGGATTTTGGTGTCTTTGATACCAGTCACCATTGGTTAATGGTTAGTGATATGATTAATTTTCTTCGTCTGCAAAATAGGATAATTCTGGTGCAGGAGATTTAGCGATAACTGATTGCCCCTAGTTCGTTTAATTTAATTTCTCTCAATACTACAGATGATTGGAAAATGGAGCTACAGATTTATAACGAAAGTAGTCAATTGCCAGCTGTGGGTGACCAGGCGTCTTTGTTTTCTTGCTACATCTGGCCAGTCCTTCAAATTGATTTTTTTTAAAGTTCCTGGATCTTCTAATTAAAACTGTTCACCATAAGTGTAAGAAAACAATGCGAAGAAATTAATCATAGTATTTCCAGTGATGGTAATTGATGCACTTTCTCGTGGAAATATTTTGTACTTGGAACTTTTTCTAGCTAGAAAAATAACGAGCCCAGCTAAAATAGTCACAGACTTAATTCTTGTGTATGATATAACCCTAGTTAGAGTTTAAAATCTTTGCTATTTTTCGCTTAATAAGAGGGGTTGTTTGTTGGGGGCAGTTTAAGGGATCATTAAAATTTAAATAGGAAATTTTCTAACGTAATTTAAATTTTCGTTTGGGGATTTTAAGTGCAGAGGACGTGTTTATCTACGTTCGCGATGGCGTCATTGATGATGCGATGTAATTGCGCCGATACTTGACCGATTAGTCCCAAATAAAATGTTTTGGCTCCTTCATGTGTCATAGTGAGTTGGATTGCGAGATCGGGTTCCTAATTGCAGTGAATGTGGGAGGAATGATCCTGTTGCTAGCGTCCAAAATCTTTCGGGTCGCTACCATAGCTTTGGCCACTATAAAAGTTGCGAATGAGTGATATGCTTTCATTGGGTAAGGTTATTAACGGAGAAACATTTCTGCCAAATAATTGGCGGGAATTTCTCTTTGCTTCTATTGGCATCGTCAAATTCTACATTGGAGGAAGTCTTCCAGTGTAGATGGCATCAGCCTTTAGTGGTGGGGGAACGGGTCTTTGCCCCATGTCTGCGATTAGGGGGCTGTTTGATATTGTCGGCATTCCCTCTCTCTATGAACATAGTTTCTTTAAACATCCCACTAACCATTTTCTCTCCATAGGTAGTTGGAATGTGAGGACTTTGCACAGAGCTTTTTCTCTTGATGTCCTCACACAAGAAATCCACCATTATAGTTTAAATATTCTCGGCTTGCAAGAGACCAGATGGACAGATAAAGGTCAGATTCTTGAAAATAATCTTAAATTTCTCTTTTCAGGGAGGGATGACAGTAAGCATCACCAAGGCGTGGGTCTGCTTCTCAGCAGACACGCTAGCGATGCTCTTCTAGGATATGAGTGCATTAATGAAAGGTTTCTTAGAGCAAAATTTCAGACAAGCGTTAAAGACTTGAATGTTATCTGCTGTTATGCCCCCACTGAGAATGCCGATGAGGATGAGAAGGATAGGTTTTATGAACAACTTCAGGATATTTTGAATTCTGTCAAGAAAGGAGATATTACCCTTGTTCTTGGTGACTTTAATGCCAAAGTTGGTACTGACTCTGACCTTTGGGGAGGAGTAATAGGCCCTTTTGGTATTGGTAGCTGCAATGGGCAACGTCTCCTGCAGGTAAGTAAACTCAATTGTTTCAGAATAACTAACACTTATTACAAACACCGCGACATACATAAGTACACATGGGTTTCACCTGATGGGCTGCATAAGAATATGATTGATTATATTTTAATTAACAGCAAATGGGCTAGTTCTGTTAGGAATACCAGGTCATATAGGGGAACTGAAATTGGATCTGACCATTACCTTGTTAAAAGTGTCTTGCAACTTAAACTTAAAAAGTGTTGTGCTAGGGTTAAAAATTTTACCTTTAATACTGAAGGTCTGAAAGACCAAGTTATAGCTAAAGCTTACCATGATAGGTTACTTAGTCATTATGACAGTCATGGTATGCTTACTACTGAAGTTGAGGAAGAATGGGACCATTTTAAACAGGCTTTATGGACATTAAAAATGTCTAAAATTTTGACTGAACAGCGGAAGCAGCGGGGCAGCTTCCGCTCTCTAGCAATCACGCCACCCTTCATTTCTCCTCTCCTTACTTCCCTCCCCCCAACCTAAATATCACATAGAGCGAGTAGAATCTTGCAATCTCCTCTTCATAGGTTTAGTTCTTACTCTCCTCCTTTTCTCAATCAATTCTATTAGCACACTCTTTTAGGAAAAAAGGAGCAGAGGAGACAGAATTATCTGAGTGATAAGGCACTTGAGCTTATTTCAGAAAAAATAACTGCAGATGCCCTTATGCAATACCCTACTAGTTCTAATTGAAAGCACTACAGAGAACTTAATAAACGTGTAAAGGATCAGTTAGCTGCTGATAAGAATCTTTGGCTTGATGGTTTCGCTGACAAAGCCGAGGAAGCAGTTAGACAGCACAACAGCAGAGAGCTGTACCAGATAGTTAATGTTTTGTGTAGTAGAAAACGAACAGGTATACAGGGATTGAAGGATAAACAAGGTAAGGTTATAGAAGATGAGGATTCTGTCATGGCTAGGTGGGCTGAGCATTTCAGGGATGTTCTAAACAGTGTAGTTAGTTCTACTGCCATTGTTTGCAATGATGATAGATGCATTGGTGACTTTAATGTTGGCCCTATAACACAATATGAAGTTATTTTGGCTGTTTCTAAACTTAAACTTCATAAATCCCCAGGGGTAGGTGAAATTACTATAGAAATGCTTAGAGCTGGGAATGTTTCGGTTACCACTTGGATGACTGAAATTTTGAATTTCTTTTGCGATAAAGGCATTGTTCCTAAAGATTTTACCAGAGCTATTATTATCCCTATTTTCAAAAAAGGTGATCGCAGTTCTTGTGATAACTATAGGGGTATCAGCCTACTCTCTGTTCCAGGTAAAGTTCTTTCCATGATTGTGCTTAATAGAATTAAGAATCTGGTTGACAGGCAATTGCGTGATGAGCAATGTGGATTCAGATGTGGTAGGAGATGTGTAGATCAGATATTTTCACTTAGGCAGATTCTTGAGGAATGTAGAGTTTCAGAAACCTTTGGTTGCTAGCTTTGTTGATTTCAAAAAGGCTTTCCACTGTTGATCGTCATGATTTGTGGTTGTTTGTGAGATCATATGGTATACCTGACAAGTTAGTTAACATAATGAAAGCTCTCTATAATAACACTGAGTCGTGTGTGAGAGTTGGTAAGGCTTGTAGCAATTGGTTTAGCATTACTTCTGGAGTTCGATAAGGGTGCATTTTGTCTCCTTTTCTCTTTAGCTTGGTTATTGATTATGTTATGCGAAATTGATTTCAAGGGAAAGATTTTGGCATTAAATGGGCTGGAGATACGAAAATTTCTGATTTAGATTATGTTGATGATTTTGCCCTTTTGGAAAATGATGTTGACGAGATGAACTCTTTCTTTCGAGCTGTTGATGAGACTGGTAGTAGAGTAGGTTTGGTTATAAACAGAGAGAAAACTAAAGTGATGAAAATTGGTCAGGCAGGCTGTGATTCAGTTAATCTGAATGGTTGCAGTCTTGAGCAGGTGTCACAGTTTAATTATCTTGGGAGCTATGTAACAGATAATGGTGATGTGCTGCATGAGATTAACAGACGAATAGGGATTGCTGCCGGGACTTTAAAGAATCTATGGAGAGTGTGGAGAAATAGGCGTATACACCTAAAGACTAAAATTAGACTGTATAATAGTTTGGTTCTTTCTAGGGTTAGCTATGGTAGTGAAACTTGGACACTTTGTGAACAAGATAACAGTAAACTAGATGCTTTTGATTCTAGATGCTTACGTAGTATCTTTGGTATTAGGTGGTTTAAGTTTGTAACTAATGATGAGGTTAGGCAAAGGAGTTTGCAACCTCCTTTAAGCAGCATATTGTGCAGAGAGAGACTCCGTTGGTTTGGCCGTATGAATAATTATAGATTGGTGAATAGGGTTATGAACAGTGTGCCTAAAGGCCTCAGAAAGAGGGGGAGACCTAGGATGCGGTGGGCAGACAATGTCAAACAGGACCTTGTTAGAATTGGTGTGCAGTGGCCAGATGCAGTAGATGTAGCCCAGGACAGACTTGCTTGGAGAACTAAATTGCACGGTCTGGTTGGACCTCCAGAGACCATGGCTGCTTGAGGAGGAGGAGGATGAAACTTACTATCTCTGTGGTCTAGTGGTTAGCGTTTCAAAGGGCAGTGTTCGAACCCTGGATAAGGTATGGTCGTTTTCTTTCTGCGTTGTTTTTTTGATGAGGTCTCTCCTTCCTCATAGCTTTTATCAATGACGTATTATGCTTACAGGCTCTCATCTGATCTCGAAGGCAAGCAGAGGGTGTTACCATTTCTCCCAACCTCCCATTTGTTTACATTGCCAAAACTTCACCAAGAAAGCCAATCGTATCGCCTTTATGATTTGTGAGAAGTGCAACAGTCTCACGCTTTTCAAGGCATTCTCTGCTTTTGTTTTACCGATTCTTGAATATGCATCTCCTGTCTGGTCTCCCCACGTGATCTTTGACATCACTCTAGTGGTTTAGTAAGAGAATACCTGGACTTTCCAACTCAATCTATGAGGAATTATTAAAAGTTCTCAACATCCACTCTTTGGAATGGAGGAGATTGTTTCATGATTTAAAAATCTGCTACAAAATCATTTAACAACCTCATCTATTCAAATCCGGCCCAGCCTTTAATTCGTGTCTTGGACATTGGCAGAACAAGGAGGCATCCTCAGTGCATTCATATTGCCCATGCCAGAACAAACTGTAGAAATCATTCCTTCATCATTCCCGCCCTGCCCACGTTCAGTAGGGGACACCGATTGGCTTGGAAAGGCTGCCGTCCGTCGGATGGGACGTTGAGCCGTGGCTCTGTATGCGGGTGATCCATACCCTATGCACGTTAAAGAACACGCTGGATGGCCTTGACGTGAGGCTACCGTCTGTCTCCCAACAGCGTTCCAGTGGGTCCCTCCCCCAACCTTCTCTGAGCCTTCGGGGTCCATGTGACCTGGCCATTTATCCCATTGTGTGCAAAAAAAGTGTCACTCAGAGGTAAAACAACCCAAACTGATTGCTTCATATGCCGAATTGCTTGGGTTTGCAACTCTTTGCCTCCTGATATTGGGATGTGTCCAACTTTATACATATTTAACGTTCGACTAAAACAAGTCGATTTATCTAAATTTGTAGCATATTTTAAGCTTTAATTTTCAGTTAGGTATTGTGGTTTTATGTTATCAAAATGATAATTACAGCTTATTTGTTAGCAAAATGATTATTATAGCTTCAAATTTTATCACTTTTTTCTCTCAGCCTTAAATGTAAAGACATCTCTTGTATATACTTCTCTTCTTCCGGTTTATACACAACTTTATGACTTGACAATTGGTGTATCATGTTTTTACTATATGTTGAGCTGAGGTCCTGCCATCCTCTCAGATCTTCTACTGTGGCATGTAAACTGACAGGCTCCTGTCAGACCTCTGTGGCAAGCAGCTGCTTGAGGGGGTATTTATTTTATTTGAGCGGTGCTAGCCATAGAAATAACTAGGTAAGGCATGGATGTTGTGTTGTTTTTCTGCTGAGGTCCCGCCATCTTCACAGACCTTCTACTATTGTAGACCTCTCTCCTGTCAGACCTCTGTGGCAGGCATTTGTTTGTTTCGTACACGTTACGTTCCAATGAGATTTCCTTCTTCAGGCTTTCTCAATGCAAAATTTTGATGTGAAAATTATATTAGTTCGAAAAGGTTGGATGAATTCATCCAGATTAAGTTTTTTTGTTTTAGAATGATTTTAAATTAATGTTCGCCCATGTGTGTTTTGAGTGTGTATAATAGTGTTGGGATGTTCTTAATTATTATGTGGAGGCTGTCTAAAGTGAAGTGGGATAAGGATTTTGAGGCGTAAAAAAATAAGGTGAGATGGTTATTCCTGTTTTGTTATACATATTTTTCCGTGAATCTCTGCATTTAAGTTTGAGTTTGCATGTTTGATTTGTGAGTTTAATAACACAGTTTTTTGTTGCAAGTTTTTTTTTAAATATATTTTTTTTATTTTTATATATATTTTTCCTCTCTGACTAGAAAGTGTTGTTTTATTTTTATTTATTTTTTATTATAGTTATTTATATTTTTTGAAATATTTTTTAGTTGTTTATATTTCATTTATTTTTTTTTGAAGTATTTTCAATTATGTCTTTTCATATTTTTTTCATATTGTTATAAATATTTATTGATTTTTTTTTAGAGTATTTTTATTATTTTTTAAAGTATTTTCATTAATATCTTTTCATATTTTTTTAAATATATATCTTTTTTTTTTGTATATATCTTTTTATTTTTAATTTGATTTTGTTTATTATCATAATTTTTTTAACTGTTTATTTATTTTTCTTTTATTTTGATAATAAGGTTTAGGCACAGTGAGGGGAATGAGTGTGGTTGTAATGTTTGGACCAAGAGGTACTGGGTTCAAATGAGTTTGTGGGAATGTATTGTTTTTTGAGAATTTTTTTAAATATATGTATTTTTTTAATTTTTTGTGTTGATACGTGTGAATGGGTGTGAGAGATGTTGGGTTTCCCAGATTTTATTTTTTTTTCTCCTTTTTCCCCCCTGTGATTATTGGCAGGATTCCATGGAGGAGAAGAGTTAATTTGTTGTGTGAAGAAGAGTCGGTTAAGGGGGAGAAAGGAAAGTGGAACATATTAAAGAACAGAAAAAAGCTAGAGTCTGTTCCAAATAGGGATGGAGATGAGAAAGTTAAACAGGAGATCATAGAATTTAATTTTAGGGAAGTTTTCTGCAGGGTCTAAAAGTAATTTGATGTGTAGCCTGAATATTCAGCCCTGAGAGGGAATTTAATAAGATTTCTCTTTGTGGTGTAAATCTATCACAATTTAGGAGTATGTGATTGACAGTTTCAGGTGTATTGCATTTGCAGCAGTTGGGGGTAGGTGTTAATTTTAATTTATACAGTGAAGAGTTTAGTAGAGTTTGTTCTGAGGCGGTAAAGGTTTTTTAAGTGTTTTCTGGGGAAGGGATAGTTTTCTATATGGGAAGTGTGTTGTGCAAGCATGTATTTAAAGTTATTTCTTATAGAGGCGTGTAAGAGAAAATATTTATTGGTAAGCTGCAGTTCAAGTTTGTTGATGTCATGTTTGGTGTTTATGTAAAAAATAAAGGTGTTGTGTGTCTGTTGTGAGGTGTGTGTCATTTTGGTGAGCAAATCAACATTGTCATTTTCAGAGATACCCACATGGTATTTATTATATATTATAAACCTGATGAAAGTCAGTCCTGCTCATTGGTGTCTTGTTTTTGGGCAAGCCACTGACTTAAGTGCCATGAGTACTAAGTTTCATCTTGAGTTGAATCTTTCAGATTTATTTTCTTTGTCAGTTTCATATCTGTCTTTTTGTCTTTACCTCCCACTGAGTCTTTCCGTTCAAATATGCTTACCACCCATTTCGTAGTCTTTGTTAACGGTCACTGAAAAGAACGGTAATCTACGGAACACGAACTAGTTGATGGTAGGGACAAAGGTCAGTCAGGGGTCAGTGCGGTTGCTGCAGAAACCTTTTAACTGCCAAAGAGCAGCGCAAGGCCGTGCCTTTCGTGTCCTGCGGTTGTGCAGCGTTGTCCGAATGTACAAGGGAAAGTGAAGGTCAAACCTGGAGGGATGGCGTTTGACCTTCACCTTCATTTGCCCTTTACAAGGAACCAATGCTTCTGAAGTAAAAATACTTTTACGAGGAAAAGATATGGTCAGTCCAAGGAGCTAAATTTCTCACAAAAGTAGGTCACACGTGATTGGTTTTTCAGAACGACTTTCTCAATGCCTAGAAAATTTTGAGCTTGGACACCGGCAGATATATATTTTTTCTTGGGGGGGGGGATTTATTTTAAGAAGGTTGGAGTATTTCCAGTTGGAGCGAAAAAGCAACTGCAAATCATTGTTTTAAAATAGAAATATTTAATGTTTAAGTAAAACTGTCGATGCAAGTTTATAATAAAATAAGGATTTTTTTGGTAGCCTATTGTCCTTTTATCCATAAATTGTTGATTGCAATTTTGCATGGTTTCGATTTACACGGTGATATCCGGATCCTATCTACCGTGTAAATGGAGAGATCGTGTACTTCGTTAAAAAAAGTTATTTCTTGATACACCTGATATTTTTTAACACAAATTAATTTTTCGGTCAAATTTATCATGGGTGCGGGGACTGCCCCGCCTGCCTAATGGGGCTTGGTTGGGTTGTTTTACCTCTGAGCGGCACTTTTTTTTGAACACCATGGACTAAATGGCCAAGTCACATGGACCCCAAAGGCTCAGAGAATGCTGGGGTAGGGGACCCACTCGAACAGCTGTTGGGAGACAGATGGTAGCCTCCCGTCAAGGCCATCCAGTGTGTTCTTGAATGTGCACAGGGTATGGTTCTTCCGCACACGGGACCACGGCTTAACGTCCCATCCGACGGGCGGTGGCCTTTCCAAGTCCAACGGTGTCCCCTACTGACCGTGGGTAGGGCGGGGAGTTTTCCGAAGACAAGTCTCAACGCTGACACAGCTGGGACTCGAACCTGGGAACTGCAGATTATGAGCTTAGCACGCTACTGACTGAGCACCCCCCCCCCCCTCCCGCCTGTGGTAGTGCTCATGAGTTTGAGGTTAACTTCTTTATGTCGATTTCGAAACTTAATACAGGGCTTTGTACTTAAAATGCACGTTAAAGAACACTCTAGATCAGGCATGTCAAAGATACGGCCCGCGAGCCATGAGAGGCCCCCGGGGCATTTAGATGCGGCCCGCGACTTCTATTAATAATACTCGAATTTCATGAATAGTTTTTCTATACATTGAACACTTAGGTACAGATTACAAATACCTGTTGAACACGCGCTTATCCAAATATCGATGACGTAATGAAGCTGAAAAGATGTCAAGTATCTGGATCTTCGAAATAATGCACTGTTTTTTAACCGTTATGACTTAATGCCATTTTAATTTTGATGTATACTTTAAATTTAAATAAAAGTTTTTTTATATAAAATTAGTGTTTAATTGAATCGTGGCCCGCTGATATACTTTGAAAGAAAAATTGGCACTTTACAATATTGAGTTTGTTGACACCCCTGCTCTAGATGGCCTTGACGGGAAGCTTTGATCTATCTCATAACAGCTGTCCAGTGGTACCCCCTCCCCCGAAACTCCTCTCGTGGGGTCCTTGTGACCTGATCATTGAGCCCATTGTATGAAAAAGAGTGACCTCAAAGATAAACAGCCGAACCACTTACGGAGAAATTACGTTTTCAGAAAGATGGCACATTTTAAATTGCCAGCGGGATTTCTGAGAAATGCCGTTGGATTCTGTTTGCTTAAGCTGCATTTTTTTGCCCTTTCATGTTGTGTGACCAAGACAGAGTTGACCTCGTCGAGCCTTGCCGCCATCCTTCCCTCGCAAACGAAACGGGAACCGTATGAAGAATAACCGCTCCTGTGGCGCCAGCTACTACTGCAACTGTTAACGCACACCACCACGCACATGGAAATTTATTAACCGATGTTTCGCATGTCCCTCCTGCGACCCGTTCCATAAATTACTGCTATTATTTAAGCAGTTGACACCAGCGACTGAGACTTCTCTCATTCGACCCGCTTATTCACCGGCTCCATTCTGGAGAACACGTGATAGCGATTCGGCGCTGATGTACACAACAGGCTCTCTTTGTGTCAACGACGGTTAGGTTTAAAAAAAAAGCTCACGAAAAAAAAAAACTAGTGTGTGGGGGGAGAAACGGATAAAATCAGGCGGGACAACCGAAGCATACGGGCAACTCCGCCTCTGCCTTTTTGCAGATTTGTTTTGATCGGAACAGGTTTGCTTGTAGAATCGAGAAATGCCTATCTGCAGTGGATAAGCAGATAGAGAGATAAGCTCATTGAAAATCAGCTTATCAAAGGGTGTAAGTTCCACTTCACTTGCTGGCGAACAAAGGCGGAAAGTGGCATAAGTTGTTGGTTTTCAATAGGGTAAGTCTTCTCTATGCTAACGGTCGCTGGTGTCAACTGCTTAAACATCGGTTTTCAATAGGGTAAGTCTTCTCTATGCTTGAACCCGTACTCTTAACACGCAACGACTTTGTTCGCCGACCTGCGCGTGGATGGTGGGTGAAGAGGCGCTTGGCGATGTTCTGAAGCTGTCTGTGCTCATGCGTCTTATGTTTCCCTTTTGGACAAAGGTGTCCATTTCTCTTTTGTGGAACAGTTTTGATGTATTATTTTTAAATAGACATGAGTACAGAATTAGTATATTAGAAAATATTAAGTAAAATTGATGAAATTCGGGAAAATTCTTGTTGTAGTAAACAAATTAATAATTGTAAAACTAAGAGAATAAGGAAAGAATGGATTACAGATGACATTATTTTAGCAATTAAAAATAGAGATAAATTATGGAAAAGATATAAAGGTAATGTAAATAATAAACAATATTATGACATATAAAATGGAAAGAAATAGGGTAAATATCATTATAAGGAAACAAAAACGCATATTTTATTCAAATAAATTAGCAATTAATAAAGGTGATAATACTAGAATAAAAAATAAAAAAAATAAATACTCCCTCAAGCAGCTGCTTGCCACAGAGATCTGACAGGAGCCTGTCAGTTTATATGCCAAAGTAGAAGGTCTGAGAGGATGGCAGGACCTCAGCAGAAAAACGACACATACATCCATGCCTTACCCGGGGCTCGAACCCAGGTGTGGGAATTAATTAATGATATTATATTGATGATAAAAAAACGATTGTCAATCGACGAAAATGTTGAAAGAGAATTCTAAATTCACTCCAAAAGAAATTCTAAATAGTTTTGTTAAGTTTTTTTGTAACAATTATTAGTGAGATGCAAACAGAATTTGCGACGATGAATACTAGGTCAGATAAGGTTTACGAATTATGTGTTACATAAATAAGAATTCTATGCATTTTCCACTAGCTAGTAACTTCGATGTTGCCAAACTTCGATGTTGCCAATTATAGATCACTTAAAATATAACAAATCTCCTGGATTTGACAATATTAAACCAAAATACATAAAGGAAAGTAAATGCAATTTTGTTTATGTAATAACAATTCTTATAAATACAATTTTTGAAAATTCGCAAATCCCAATAGCTATGAAAATTGGAATTATTCGTCCGGTATATAAAAGTGGATCAAAAAAGAATTTTAATAATTAGACTAATCACTCTATTAACAATTTTTGATAAGATAATAGAAAAATACGTTGGAGATCGCTTGCAAAATTTTTTGAATAAAATTAATTTTCTGTCAAGTCAGCAATTTGTGTTCCCATACCTTTAGGGAACTCAAAGTCTTTTGGAAGATCTTATTAATAATATAAATATTAATTTAAATATAGGAAAGAAATGCGTTACGGTATTTATGGACTTAAATAAAGCATTTGATTCAGTTGACATTGATACCTTGCTACAGAAATTATATTTACTTGGTATAAGAGGGAATATTTTTAAATGGTTTAAAAGCTACTTATTACATAGAGAAATAGTTATGAAAATAAATGATAATTTTAGCGATAAATTTCAGATCAATTTTGGAGTTCCACAAGGATCTATTCTCGGCCCTATGTTATTTCAAATATACATAAATGATTTGGCTAATATTAATTTCGATAGTAAATTATATATGTATGCTGATGATGCAGTGCTAATCAACTTCCACTCTGATTTAGAATACGCAATTTGCAATCTACAAAGTGATTTAAATAAAGCAGTTAAATGGTTTTCTCTTAACAAACTGAGTGTAAACGAGAAAAAAACTAAATTTATGTGTATTGGTTCTCAACAACCTACACTTAATAGAAGAATTACTAAGCATCGAATAAGTTGTACTAGGCTGGATGGTTTATCACCTGGTACATGCAATTGTCCTAAAATAGAAGAAGTAAATGAAATAATTTACCTAGGCTTGAAAATGAATTCGAAAATGGAATGGAATAAACGTATTGACTGGATATGTTCAAGACTACGATTTGTAGCATTTAAAATTAGGAAACTCAACATGTTTGTTGATACACAGATAACTATTTTAGTATATAAAGCACTTTTTGAATCTATAATTAGGTATGGGATAACAGTTTATGGGACAGCCTATAAGACAGAATTAAATAAAATTAAAAGAATACAATTTAGTCTGTTAAAAGGATTGTGTAATACAGAAGTTAAATATTCCCTTACAGCGAAAGATGATATATTCAGTTTGTTCAAAATTTTACCTATTGAAAGTTTATATGTGTTTGTTTCTGTTATCAATAACTTCTTTGATGATACCTATAAACAAAATATTTGCCACAATAAGTTTACTGGAAAAAAGGCTATGGGTTTTTTGAAACAACCAAAATTCTATAATAATTACGGACGAAATTCCAAAGAATATCAAATTCCCTACCTATGTAACTTGCTTCCTAGAGAAATAGTTAACTTAAAAAAACATTTGTGATGTTAAAGATAAATTATTTCAGTGGTTGATGAAAAAGTGATGTTTTTATTGGAAACTTTCATCATTTTGTAGGTTTTCTTTCTCATTTATTCCTTTTTTTTTCTCTCCTTCATTTTTTGTACTACTGCGGCAATCTAGATCATATCTATAAAAACATATATGTACATTCCCGCTGATAAGGTTCGGCTTAGTGGGATTTTTTATGTAATATAATTATAGATAATACTTATTGAAAATAAATTTGAATTTGAAATCTGATACGCCAACATTCAGCTGCTTCAGGATTGTATGTCTTTAGATGAGTCGGTAGGGTTGGGTTTTATTAGGTTTTTTTATTAGTAGTGTTTTTTATAGTTATAATTGCCTAAATGGCAGGTCACAAGGACTCAAAAAGGTTGAGTTATTTTACCTCTGAGCTGTACTTTTTTTGCACACAGTGGGCTAAATGGACAGGTAGCAAGGATCCCGAAGGTTGCTAGGAGATAGATGAAGCCTTCCGTCAAGGAAGTATCCAGCATGTTCTTTAACGTACGCAGAGTATGGCTTCTGCATACGGGGACACAGTTTAATGTCCCATCTGACGGACGGCGGACTTTCTAAGCGAATATGTGCCCTCTATCTCGCAGAGAATAGGGTGGGGGTTTAGCGAACGTAAATATGAATACAGGCATAGGTGGGACTCGAATCCGAGAACTGCATATTACGAGCATGGAGCGTCATCGAATGAGCCGACCCTTCTCCCCATATTAGGGGAGTAGAATATATACATATTAGGATAGTTGGCTTGTTTTACCTCTGAGCCGCACTTTTTTGCACACCATGGTTCAAATGGCCAGGTCACATGGACCCCGAAGGATCAGAGAAGGTTGGGGGACGGGACCCACTGGAACAGCGGTTGGGAGACAGATGGTAGCCTCCCGTCAAGGCCATCCAGTGTGTTCTTTAACGTTCACATGGTATGGCTCTCCCGTATACAGAGCCACGGCTTAACGTCCCATACGACGGACGGCGGCCTTTTCCAAGTCCATCGGTGTCCCCTGCTGACCATGGGCGGGAATTTTGCGGATGTAAATCTCAACGCTGACCCAGCTAGGACTCGAACCTGGGAACTACAGATCATGAGCCTGGCGCGCTACCGACTGAGCCACCCTCGCCCACGAATTTAGTGGTACTAAGTCATAGTTTTGGAGAGGTTCTTTTCATTATTGGAAGGGGGGGGGGGGAGATTGTTGTGTGAAACAGCAACATTATTTTAAGTAATGATAACAACAAATTGTACCGAATTTGATGGTATTAGCTTTTACCGTACAGGAGGAGTTATTGAAAAACAGTAATCTCTAAAATGTAGGGAGTTGGAAGTTGGCATAGCCAGTAGCGTGCCAGGCTCGTAAATATGTATTTCCGGTTCGAGCCTTATCTCCAAGATATCCGAGAAGGATACTTTGGAAGTATGAATGGAGTAGTAGTAGCTATCAGTAGAGAGGGTTATCTTGGAGCGAATGGGGAACACCGATATTTCTGGAAAGGACGACTTACATCGAATTGGACATTAAGCCGTGGCTCCATGTGCAATATACCAATACTCTGTGCATGTAAAGAGCACACTGGATGGTACTGACTGGAGACTTCCATCTGTTTCCTAAAACTGTCCAATGGGTTCCCTTCCCCCAACCTTCTCGCCCTCTGTGACATGGCCATTTGATATCTCCGCAAAATTCCGCGCCCTGCCCACGGTCAGTAGGGGACACCGATGGGCTTGGAAAAGCCGTCGTCCGTCGGATGGGACGTTAAACCGTGGCCCGTGTGCGGGAGAGCCATACCCTGTGCACGTTAAAGAACACACCGGATGGCCTTGACGGGAGGCTACCATCTGTCTACCAACAGCTGTTCCAGTGGGTCCCCTTCCCCAATCTTCTCTGAGTCTTTGAGTCCTTGTGACCTGGCCATTTAGCCCATGGTGTGCACAAAATTGCCGCTCAGAGGTAAAATAACCCAACTCTAAAACATAGATTAACCATTGAAGTTGTCTCTGATTATGATAAATATCATGAGAATAAAATATTGTCCTCTGGAAAGCTTTTACTTCAGTGACCAACTGCAAACGAATGACAGGTAGCAACGTTTACCCTAGTTTACACAGCACATAATTTTCCAGAGTGTCGTAATGAAAAGTCAGAGTATGGGAAAGATGCCATTAACAAGTAAGGGGAGGGGAGATCAGGAAAGAAGATCTGAGTTGCTGCAGCTGTACACAGACATCAGGGGGCAATCAGAAGAGTAGCGATGACGTTTGAATAAGGGGAGGTCTTTGCCTGGTGGATTCTTTCTCAGCAAGAGGACATAGAGACGACCAACACAAAAACAGTTCGTTTAGTGGAAGCTGCCGACTGTGACGGACCGTATTCGCTCCCCTTTCAACGCTTAGCAGGGCTGTTTGCTTTAGGAAAGGAGCCATCCCGCGGAAATGAGCTTTCATTCCCGCGGGATGTTGGCTCCTAATCAGCAACTTTCGACACTGGGAGGCAGAGAGGATAATTCGAGAGGGGTGGAAAGAAAACCCCTGCCTCAAGGAGAAGCAAGGTTGTATTGTTTTACTTCTGAGCGGCACCTTTTTTTTTGCACATAATGGGCTAAATGACCAGGTTGCAAAGACCTCAAAAGCTCAGAGTAGGTTGAGGGGCAGGGATTAGCGAGTCGGTAGCGTGTCAGGATCGAGTCCCTCCGGACTAGCGTTATGATTTTTTTCTGCTACTCCCCCATCCCTGCCCTAGATCAGAAAAGGGACACCAATGGACTTGAAACGGACGCTGTCCATCAGATGGGACGTTAAGCGTGGCGCCATTAAGTCGTGACCCTGTGTGCGGAAAAAGCCACATCCTGTGCACGTTAAAGAACACACTGGGAGGGAAGGCTTCCATCTGTCCAGTGTCCAGTGGGTACCCTTCCGTCAACCTTCTCTTAGATCTTGGAGTCGATGTGACCTGTCCATTTATCCCACTATGTGGGGGGAAAGTGGCACTTAAAGGTAAAAACAACACAACAGCTGATTCGAATTCTTTTAGCACTGAGATTTTACTAATCTCTATCTTTCCCTCGATGTGAAAGAGGGACACTGATGAGCTTGAAAAGGTCGCCGTCCATCGGATGAGACGTTAAACCGTGGTTCTACGTGCAGGAGAGTTGTAGCCTGCTCACCTTAAAGGAAACACTAAATAGCCTTGACGGGAGGCTATTTTCTAAATAGCCTTCCAGTGGATGCCATTCCATCGTGGCGGTTTAGTTCATTCGGTAGTGTGCCAGGCTCATAATCTGCAGTTCTCAGGTTCGAGTCCCAGCTGGGTCAGCTTTGAGATTTATCTACGCAAAACTCCTCGCTCTTCGGTCAATAGGGGACAATGATGGGCTTGGAAAGGCCGCTTTCCGTCAGATGGGACGTTAAGCCGTGGCTCCGTGTGCGGGAGAGCCATACCCTGTGCACCTTAAAGAACGCGCTGGATGGTCTTGACGGGAGGCTACCATTTGTCTCCCAACAGCTGTCCAGTGGGTCACTTTTCCCCAACCTCCTCTGAGCCCTCGGGGTCCTTGTGACCTGGCCATTTAGGCCATTATGTGTGAAAAAGTGTCTCAACCTTCTTTAAACTCTTGGGGTTCCTTGTGACTTTTGCCAGGCTCGTAATCTGTAGTTCCCAGGTTCGAGTCCCAGCTGGGTCATCGTTGAGATTTATCTCCGCAAAATTCCCCGCCCTGCCCACGGTCAGTAGGGGACACCGATGGGCTTGGAAAGGCCGCCGTCCGTCGGATGGGACGTTAAGCCGTGGCCCCGTATGCGGGAGAACCATACCCTGTGCACGTTAAAGAACACGCTGGATGGCCTTGACGGGAGGCTACCATCTGTCTCCCAACAGCTGATCCAGTGGGTCCCCTCCCCCAACCTTCTCTGAGCCTTCGGGGTCCATGTGACCTGGCCATTTAGCCCATGGTGTGCAAAAAAGTGCCGCTCAGAGGTAAAACAACCCAACCCTTGTGACTTGGTCATTGAGCCCATTGTGAAGAAAAAAAAGTTCCGCTCAAATGTAAACCAACCAGTCATCTAATAGTTGGAATTAAAACTTCTAAAGAGAGCAAAATAATAAAATAAAGAGACCGTGAATAAAAAAACTTCCTTCTCCTTGGAAACGAGCATCCCACATTCACCGGAGGCGATATGCATTCTATTTTATCTCTTTCTAAGGGTCACATTACGAACAATGCAGATAACCTCCGTACAGTAACTTTTTGCTTGCACCTGCAGAGAATTTACGCGCTGCTCATAAAACAAACGCCTCATCACGTGACGCACGGTTGACACGAGGTACAGTGTTAGCTGATTGTTGAGCTGTGAAGTGTAGCTGAGAAGACTGAGCAACGGACGAAGAGAAAAACAACGAAGCGGGGGTGGGGGGGAGAATACCTTTTAGTTACGGAACTGTTGCTAGACATGCATGTTTTGTGTGTTCCCCCCCTCCCCATTTCTCAGCCGGACATTCAGCTGTGGGGAGAGCAGGTACGACACCTCGGAGCACTCGCTTTGTATCTACAGAGAACTCGTTTCGCCCAAATGCCGAGTGTCCCATAAATTGCTCGAGAACGTGGCGTTACCTGACAGGTTTATAGCTTCCTGCATTGCTAAATTCTCCTCTAGCGTTACACTGACGGCGCAGTGGAGAGCGTGTCGAGCAGAGGATACGACCCACGCCCTCGGAGCTTCCACATAACCTCTTCACGCCTATTCTTTGAGTGTTGGGTAACGTTGTTTTATCTCGGCAGCACACGGTGGGTTAAAGATTGGTTGGGGTGTTTTACCTCTGAGCGGCACTTTTTTGCACACCATGGGCTAAATGGCCAGGTCACATGGACCCCGAATGCTCAGAGAAGGTTGGGGGAGGGGACCCACTGGAACAGCTGTTGGGAGACAGATGGTAGACCCCGTCAAGGCCATCCAGTGTGTTCTTTAACGTGCACAGGGTATGGCTCTCGCACACACGGAATCACGGCTTAACGTCCCATCCGACGGACGGCGGCCTTTCCAAGCCCATCGGTGTCCCCTACTGACCGTGGGCAGGGCGGGGAATTTTGCGGAGATAAATCTCAACGCTGACCCAGGTGGGACTCGAACCTGGGAACTACTACGATTACGAGCCTGGCGCGCTACCGACTGAGCCACCCCCGCCCCTTGTGGGCTAAAGGGACAGGTCACAAGGACCCCAAGTGGGTCAGAGAAGGTTGGAGGTGTAACTCACTGGGCAACGGCAAGAGTCAGATGGAAGCCTTCCCATCAAGGCCATCCAGCGTGTTCTTTAATGTGCACAGGATATGGGTTTCCTGCACGTGGATCACGGTTTAACGTCCCATCCAACGAACGAATGCATAGATGTAATTCAGTGCCTCTATGAGTGGTTAGCGCGCTTCGCTACTGATCTACGGGACCTGGGTTCGAGCCCCGGGTAAGGCATGGATGTTCGTGTTGTTTTCTGCTGAGGTCCTGCCATCCTCTCAGATCTTCTACTATGGCATATAAACTGACAGGCTCCTGTCAGACCTCTGTGGCAAGCAGCTGCTTGAGGGGGTATTTAATGTTGATTCTTGTATTGATAACTCTAATCGCGTGATTGACTATCTAATTCATCGTTTCTCAACCTCGCGACCCCAGGGGTGTCGCGACCTTCTTAGAGGGGGGAAGGGGGCAATTCGATTCGGTTGAATGTGTAATGCATTTACATTCCAATTTTACTAAATATAACTTAAACATTTACTTTCGAATTTTTAATCCAATTTTAATCTAATGTAATCATTCGTTTTGTTCATGGGAGATCAGAAAAATACACATTCATTTAGCTTTTTTAGGTTGGCGCCGTAAGAAAAAGTTTGAAATCCCTTGATCTAATTATTCACCATCATTTGTGGTAACCTTGGTTGCCCATTCCCCATCATGGATGGCACCACGAGCGACAAAAATCGGAAGATTTATAGTCACAATTTTCTGGAAAATGAGCTAGTGGCTCATACTTTAGGGGTTATAACACCAGGAATTATATTCAAGAGACGTGGGTAGGTACTAGACGTAGCCTGTTCTATAGTAGGTACTAGACGTAGCCTCTACTGATTGATACGGAGTTACTATTATGGGGAAATTGTGTCTCCTCGGTGGTTCAATGGTATCGCATTGAACCTCTTTTGGGAGAGTTCAAGAATTTTGTTTGTTTCGGGAGGGGTTCTTCAGTTTGGTTTCTCAGTTACTAAAATATTCCACCCGATAGGAAAGGTTAAAATGGTATTCTGTATGGAGTGAAATTTTACAATTGTTATTTTAATATAGTATGGCCGAGTGGTTAGCGCGCTTGGCTACTGATCTAAGGGACCTAGGTTCGAGCCCCGGGTAAGGCATGGGTGTATGTATCGTTTTTCTGCTGAGGTCCTGCCATCCTCTCAGACCTACTATGGCATATAAACTGACAGGCTCCTGTCAGACTTCTGTGGCAAGCAGCTGCTTGAGGGGGTATTTTTTTTTTAAGTGTCGAAACTAATCTGCTGTGAGGGTTGGGTTGGGTTGTTTTACCTCTGAGCGGCACTTTTTTGCACACCATGGGCTAAATGGCCAGGTCACACGGACCCCGAAGGCTCAGAGAAGGTTGGGGGAGGGGACCCACTGGAACAGCTGTTGGGAGACAGATGGTAGCCTCCCGTCAAGGCCATCCAGCGTGTTCTTTAACGTGCACAGGGTATGGCTCTCCCGCACACGGGGCCACGGCTTAACGTCCCATCCGACGGACGGCGGCCTTTCCAAGCCCATCGGTGTCCCCTACTGACCGTGGGCAGGGCGGGGAATTTTGCGGAGATAAATCTCAACGCTGACCCAGCTGGGACTCGAACCTGGGAACTACAGATTACGAGCCTGGCGCGCTACCGACTGAGCCACCCCCGCCCCATGCTGTGAGGGTAAAACAAAATTATATAAAGACAACTGTTTTGGATTTCAAAGCAGGTAGTCAGGTTTGAGATTTCATATAAGACGACTGTATTTTTGGGGTGGGGGAGGTCTCTACCCCCCCCCCCCCCCCCCCCCCCCCCCCGCAATGGGTACGTCCTTGCTCAGTGACACTGCAACTGTCGAGCTACGGGTTCGAGCCCCAATTTGTTGGTCTGTTCACAAATCACAATCGTTTGCTCTAAATAGATCGTATTCAGTCGTTTCGTTTCTGAGCGACTTTGTTTTGAACAAAATGGTTCATCCATTAAATCTATCCTTAAAATTCACAAGTATAATTTTCCTACGTGGGTAGAAAGCTTAAAGTCTCATCTGACGTACAGCCGGTTTCGTAAGTAAAATTGGGAAGAAGTTTATTCAGCAGGTTTTTCTAAGTCAAAGCAGCGTCAGGCACGTAATCGGCATTTACCTGGTTTGAGGACTTGGGAAAGGCTGCTGTCCATCAGATGGGACGTTAAGTCGTGGTTCACTATGCAGTAGAGCAGTACTCTGTGCACTTTAAAGCAGGTCCAGTGGGTCCCCTTCCGCCAACCTTCTCTGAGCCCTTGGGGTCCTTGTGATTTGGCTATTTATCTCATTGTGTGCAAAAAATAGTGGCACTTAAAGGTAAAACAGAACAACAACTGATCCCAATTCTCTCAGCATTCAGATTTATTTCTTCTAATTCCTTCCCCTCTGTCCTCGGTTAGAAAGGGGGACAGCGATGGGTTTGGAAAGGCCGCAGTCCGTCGGATGAGACGTTAAACCGTGGATACGTGTGCATGATAGCGTACCCTGTTCACGTTAAAGTAACGCTGCATGCCCTTAACGGGAGGCTACCATCTGTCTTATAACAGCTGTCCAATGGGCCCCCTTCTTCCAACCTTCTCTGAATCCATGGGGTCCTTGGGGCGGGGTGGCTCAGTCAGTAGCGCGCCAGACTCGTAATCTGTAGTTCCCAGGTTCGAGTCCTAGCTGGGTTAGCGTTGAGATTTATCTCCGCAAAATTCCCCGCCCTGCCCATTATGAGTAGGAGGACACCGATGGGCTTGGAAAGGCCGCCGTCCGTCGTATGGGACGTTAAGCCGTGGCCCCGTGTGTGGGAGAGCCATACACTATGCACGTTAAAGAACACGCTGGATGGCCTTGACGGGAGGCTACCATCGGTTTCCCAACAGCTGTTCCAGTGGGTCCCCTCCCCCAACCTTCTCTGAGCCTTCGGGGTCCATGTGACCTGGCCATTTAGCCCATGGTGTGCAAAAAAGTGCCGCTAAGAGGTAAAACAACCCAACCCATTGGGTCCTTATGACCTGGGCTATTAAGCCCACAACACAGTAAGGAATGTAACCTTGAATGGGGGGGTCTCTTTACCGCCACCCTCCCCTTAAGATCGCAGCTGACATTAATGGAGAGATGTACGGGAAGGGAAAGCCCTTTGGGCCGTTCTCCCACCTAAACAGCCCTCTTTGCCCTTGACATGAAATGCTCTCTCAGTCGTACATTGCCTCCCCCGTATTGGCCTTGGGAACTTTCACCTCCGCAAATCCACTGCTGACGGACTGTGCGCAGAGAATTCACTGGTAAATAATCAAGATGTTCTGGAAGAGAAAAATACTTTTATTTGGCAGCTGATATAAGGCACAACGTTTATTAGATGCTCAAAAGGTCATTCAGCAGCTCGGAAATATTGTAAACAAAAACAGTAAGGAGATTTTTTCCTCACTTGTTCTTCAAAATGCAGTTTTTCAGGTTTTATTAAGATCGCAATAAAAAACGAATTATGAGGAGTGGGCTAAAGAAATGTACGTGATACCGTAGTCGAATAAAAATGTAATAGACAGTTATTTAGTTCAGTAGTAATCGCAGGAGAGATGTACACATGAGACTCGTGAAATAATTGGTTTGAAAAAATTTAGTTTCGCTTGAGATGGATTCGAACCCATTCTTCACAGTAACATTCAGTGGTCAGAAGGTGGGCATGTAAGTGGGAAGCGTTGGTTCGAATCCTACTCACGACAAAGTAAAAATTTTCAGCTATTTAATGAGTTGTTTAGTTGTTTTTCTGCTGAGGTCCTGCCATCCTCACAGACCTTCTACCATGGCATATAAACTGACAAGCTCCTGTCAGACCTCTGTGGCAAGCAGCTGCTTGAGGGTGTATTTATTATACTTAGTTGTTTGGGTTGTTTTACCTCTGAGCGCCATTTTTCGTACTCTTTGGGCTAAATAGCCAGATCACAAGGAACCCGAGGACTCAGAGAAGGTTGTGGAATGGAACCCAATGGACAGCTGTTAGGTGAGAGAAGACTGTCAAGGCCATCCAGTGTGTTCTCCAATTGGGCTGTTTTACCTCTGTGCGTCACTCTTTTACACAATGGGCTTAAATATCCAGGTCACACAAGGACCTTAGGATTCAGAGAAGGTTGGGCATTACTGGACAGTTGGATTGTTTTACCTCTGGACGGCACTTTTTTGCACACAATGGGCTAAATGACCAGGGCACAAAAACCCTGAGGGCTTACAGAAGGTTGGGGGGAGGGGGGAGGGACCCACTAGATAGTTGTTATTTGTTTTAAATAATTTTATTTGCTGCAAAGTTGAAACAAAAGTGCAAATTAATATTATAAAAAGCTTAAGCTTGAAATCTAATTTATACCTTCTGCGATTCAACAGCTTTCATGTTTTGGTTTCGACACTGGAATCTAATCCAGTCGAAAAGGGCGGTAAGAAAAGTTATCACCAACTATATATTAAAAAACTGTTACTGACAATCTCTGAAATAAAAGAAGAGAAAATTTTATTTTTATGCGGACGTGTCCCGCATACCTCCAGAAAGAAAGCCATGATTATTATAAGAATCGAACATAGCGAATAAAACGAATTGTGTAAAATTCATACACTGGTTTCCATAAATTAAGGAAAATCCTATGTTGAGTCAATGGGAAGCTAACGTCAAAGCTCTATAACTTCTAAAATAAGTTTTCTTATTTCGAAAAATGTAATAGCATATAAAGATCTCAATCCAATAAATCAATATCTCTATTTTCAACAATATCCGTTCAGTATTTAATGAGTTATGGAAGTTTGAATATTTAGCGATAATAATGCGTCACCAAAATTGACTTCAGAAGTTAATTAAAACTTAGTAATAAGTATTGTATCAAAGTGTTTAATAAAATAAGTTTGTATTTTAGAACTTTGTGTAAAGAATTCTTTCACTATTCTTCGGTTAAATATTCAAACTTCCATAACTCATTAAATACTGAATGAATATTGTTGAAAATGGAGATATTGATTTATTTGATTGAGATCTTTATCTGCAATCACATTTTTCAAAACTGAAAAACTTATTTTAGAAGTTATAGAGCTTTGACGTTAGCTTCCCGTTGACTTAGCATAGGGATTTTCCTCAATTTATGGAAAGCAGTGTATTTGCAACAGAAAAATCGTTTTTTTATGATGAAAATTTTTCCTACTGAATATTAGTGCTTATCAACTTATTTTATACCTTTCTTTCTCAGTTACGATACAGTAATATTAATAATTATTAATTATATTATACCGTCATTAATAATTAATATTAATATATTAATATATACTACCATCATTAATAATCGAAGTTCTCTATTCTATCAACAAGCACATAGGCTTTTCTGTGGAAGATTTGGTATCAACTATTGCTTTTTCTGTGCTCTGCCGTCATAAGGCAGAGTTGTAATTTAATATACACCGAAGAGTTAAACATTTTGACCACCTGCCTAATATGATGTTGGTGCTCCACGTGCCGCCAATAACCGGCAAGGCATGGACACTACAAGATGTCTAAAGATATCTTGTGGTATCTGGTACCAATATGTTACCATCAGATCCTTTAACTCTTGTAAGTTACGTGGTTGAGCCGCCGCAGATTGGATATGCTGTTTCAACACAAACCACAGATGCTCGATTGGATTGATGTCTGGGGAATTTGGATGCCAGAGCAATATCTGGAAGTCTTCCTCATGTTTCGCGAACCATTCTCGAACAATTAGGGCAGTGTGACATGGCGCATTATCCTGCTGAAAGAAGACACTACTAGTGGGATATACTGTTGCCATGAAAGAAATATACCAGATCTGCAATGATGTTTAGGTAGGTGGTAGACGTCATAGTTTCCTGCACATGAATGACTGGACCCAGGGTTTCCCAGCAGAACATTGCCCAAAACATTACACTTCCCCAGGTAAATGACGTACACATACCCGGCCGTCCACAAGGTGCAGCAGGAAACGAGATTCATCGGACCAGACGACCTTCCTGCAACCTTCCAATCATTCAAGGTCCAGTTTTGATGCTTGCGTGCCCATTGTAGGCGCTTTCGACGGTGAACCGAGGTTAGCATGGCCACTCGGAGAGTTCTGCTGCTATGCAGCCCCATTTTCAGCAGGGTTCGATGTACTGTGTGTTGTGATACAATACTCCCGTCACCAGCATTCAAATTACGGGTGACTAACCACAGCTGACTGTGAGCACTCTGCAAGCCTTGCCGTCTCGGAAATGCTCTGACCCAGTCATATGGCAATTACAATTAGACCTTTCTCAAAGTCCCCTACCCATCCATCTGAAGAACAAGAATAACACTGATTAACAGAACTCAGCATCAGGTGTTATTTATATCGATTCATGACCTTTACATCGTCGTCGTTTACTTGCAGTTACTTCGATTTGCATAAAAGCGCGCTGGTCGTAATGTTTTTCGCTCTTCGATGTATATTGTGATCGAAATCCCAAGAGTAATGTTTCGAAACAATCTACATAAATTCCTTTAAAATGATTTAAATAATATTATAAACCATGCACAGGCGTATTTATTTGCTTAGTTCAAATTTTATACGAGCATTTTAAGAATTTTAGTCCACAGTGGTAATACCCAACGGTAGCGCGCCAGGCTCGTAATCTCAGTTCTCAGTTTGGAGCCTCAACTGTACCATCGTCGAGATTTATCTCTGCTAAACCCCCACCCAGCTCTCGACACCGAAGGACTTGGAAAGGCCGTCGAATGATGTTATGGCTCTTCTACACAAGGAACCACGGCTTATCTTGTAGTATACTTTGAAGAACGCGCTTGATGGGTAGCTTCCATCTGTCTCCTAATAGCTATTAGTCTCCTTCTTTCCACCTTTGGGTTGGTTTACTTCTGAGCGGCACTTTTTTTGCACACCATGGGCTAAATGGCCAGGTCACAAGGACCCCGAAAGCTCAGAGGTTGGTTGAGGAGACCCACTGGAACAGCTGTTGGGAGACAGATGGTAGCCTCCCGTCAAGGCCATCCAGCGTGTTCTTTAACGTGCACAAGGTATTGCGGAGATAAATCTCAACGCTGACGCAGCTGGGACTCGAACCTGGGAACTTCAGATTACGAGCCTGGCACGCTACCGACTGAGCACCCCCTCCCATTCACCTTTGGGAGGGGGTGGCTCAGTCCGTACCGCGCAAGGCTCGTACCTGGTTCGCGTCGACATTTTTTTACTCAACCCACCCCCCGCCCTGTCCACGGTCAGTAGGGGACACCGATGGGCTTGGAAAGGCCGCCGTCCGTCGGATGGCTCCATGTGTGAGAGAGCTATACTTTGTGCACGTTAAAGAACACGCTACATGGCCTTGACGAGAGGCTACCATTTGTCTCCCAACAGCTGCCCAGTGGGTCTCCTCCCCCAACCTTCTTTGAGTCCTCGGGTCATTGTGTGTAAAAAGAGTGTTGCTCAGAGCTAAATCAACCAAAACAAGTTCCATCTTTACCAAACATCTCTGTGCCGAATAGACTTGTCTTCCCAGCCCACCCGTGGCGTGACCATTCCGCCCATGATCCATTTTTACCCTCGATTCGCTGTTTACCTCTCAGCGTCATTTTTCACTCAAAGACCAAAACCGCAAAAACATACGCTCTCAATTACTCACAGCGTTGGAAAACAAGTCTCCATCAAGCTGGAAGAAATCTTCAACGCAAAGGAAATTCGGAGAACTGCGATTCGACCCTTGCTGTGCATTCTCGAGAAGCAGCTGCCCGTTTCCTGGGAAAACGTCACACCCACACGTAACAGACCGCATCACCGACCACATGATCACCAATTGCCACAGCTCTCCGGAAACACCTTGCCTTTGGAGCGACAATAACAATCACCATTTTTGTTCGAGGAATCCTTCAAATCAGTCTCCCTGCACCCTGCGGTAGTGAAGGCTTCCCTAGGGGAAAGGCTCGCCCCCAAGAAGTGCCTCTAGAGGAAGAGTCGCCGAAGTAGTTTTCCCGGCCAGATGGCGCCAGTTACCGACACGCCCGTTACCTGCTCAAGTGCATATAACAGGAAAAGCCAATTGCCCTGCTCAACGTAGGGAACAGGGGGTTGGATTTCGTGGAATTCTTCCATAGAGCTTGGGAGTAGTGCCTGAAGCGCTTTAACAATTCTATAGAATTATTCGTATTGAGGTTATATTGCTCGTATTGAGGTTACAGGATCAGAAGAATTTGATGCTGAAGTCTTGATTAGTTTTGTTAACCTTGCAATTACCATAATCTAGAATTTTTTGAATGGAATCTAGTAGTAGTTTTTTTTTATCTAGTAGTAGTTTCTTTTAAAGCAATCACGAGCAGAAGGCTCCGTGGGATTCTTTAACTGGGCATACTCGTGATTCGTGTTTAATTTAAAAAATAAAAAAAAGCCAAATTCTAAAAATAATCTGGCTTTTTTTTAATTCTGACTTAAAGGTCTGAATCTTAAGAAGACACGCATATTTAACACCGGCCATTGCAACTCGCTTCGGAAATGAAGGGAGGGTTGGGTTGTTTTACCTCTGAGCGGCACTTTTTTTGCACACCATGGGCTAAATGGCCAGGTCACATGGACCCCGAAGGCTCAGAGAAGGTTGGGGGAGGGGATCCACTGGAACAGCTGTTGGGAGATAGATGGTAGCCTCCAGTCAAGGCCATCCAGCGTGTTCTTTAACGTACACAGGGTATGGCACACGGGGCCACGGCTTAACGTCCCATCCGTCGGACGGCGGTCTTTCCAAGCCCATCGGTGTCCCCTACTGACCGTGGGCAGTACAGGGAGTTTTGCGGAGATAAAACTCAACGCTGACCCAGCTGGGACTCGAACCTGGGAACTGCAGATTACGAGCCCAGAGAGGAAAAGAAATGTTAGGCTTGTCTCATTTGTGAGAAGGTAAGGTTCGATCGAAAAAGCTTTGCATTCGTGAAAGGAAAATAAGGTTAGGTTTTAGACTCAGGAGTTAGAAGGTAAGGTCTCCGGGCACAAAGATGCCCAGAGAGGGGGAAAATGTTAGGCTTTAGTCTCATTTATGAGAGGTAAGTCTTTATACAAAAAGTTTGGTGCTAACGAGTGGGAAAAAAACCTAATTTTCTAAACTGATGACTGAGAAGGTAAGTCTCGATGGGGAATACGTGCTCTGGAGTGGAAAAATAAACGTAAGGTTCGATCCAAAATTCTGCATTTTCTGCTTTCACATTCGTGTTCTCTCCCGTATCCTTAACAGTAAATCATTCACAAATCGAAACGTGTCAAGAAGGTTCGCGAATTGCAAGACTGATTTTTGTCTCCCAACATGTGAAAAAATTTAGAGAAAAATGAGTTTTTGCTTCAGACTCGAAGGGTCATCCCACATCTAATATTTTGTCTGTTGCTAGGAGACCCACATGCGAAGCTGACTTCCCTCATCCCTGAGCCATCGTTCTTAGATGCAAGCTGTTCTTTTCATCCCGGAGCTCCATCTCGACCATCACCCTTGCCAATTTGATCTTCCTCGTCACCTCGTGCGAACCTCTCCCACTCCACAATGACAGACCATTTTCCGGACGGATTCCTCAACGTTACCCAGTCGGGTGCTGTTATTTACATTAGACACGCACATTTAAATAGATGGAAATGGCGACGCTACTGTCCGGGATGCTCTTCCTACCGCATCTGCCGATCTTCCATAGCAACGAGTCTCTGGAGGGCGTCATAATGGGAAATTCAAGGCAGTACAATCTCCCGCTGCTCTCGAATGAACGCTGTCCTTGTTGAATGCCATGCAAATATTTCGGAACATTCAGTTGGTTCAGGAGAGCTCACAAAACGGTAATTTTCTTCTTTACAAAGCTCCGCTACAGGCTGCTTCGATACAATGGATATTTTTCTGCGTTTCCTGGCCACTACCGAAGTTTTCTACCAATCCTTTGTGGACATTATTGATGTCGGTAGGATACTAAAATATTTCTTGCGCAAATAAATAGCAAACCCGACCGTTGCCGGCGCTGTTCCTTATGCAAGCCGTTCCACGGTAGAAAAGCTTCGCCCCATTGGGAGAGATAAATGTTGGATTTTAAGAAATCGTCGTGGATTTTAGAATTTGATTTTCACCAGACTAAAGTGTGATGGACTGCTTGAAAGGGACATGGTAGGAAACTGAAAGAATTTTGCTCTTAAGATGACATCTTTTCAAAGAAGCAAAACTGGTTCAAGTTAGAGATTTTACTTTCACTTGGCATTACCGTCAATCGATTCTGAATGCATTTTGTAATTGAATTTTGAAAGCATCAATTGACAAAGGAAATATGCACACATACTTTGTAAAATGTTGAAATATTGTTACTGTTATGGCCTTTGGCTGGGAGAGTATTTATTATTTTTTCAGGTTTATTATATTTTCAGGTTTATAAACCCGAGATTATTTTTCCAATTATGTGCATCATGCAGATTTTTATATTTGTCATTGATACGAGGCGTTGATGGGATTAAAAATATGGAATTTTCAGCTATGGTTCATGGTTGGGTTGTACCTTTGAGCGGCACGTTTTTGCACACAATGGGCTAAATGAACAGTTCACAAGGACTCCAGTTGCTCAGAGAAGATTGGGCGAAGGAGATACACTGGACAGCTGTTAGGAGACAGATGGTAGCTCCCATGAATTCCATCCAGCATGTTTTTTAACGTGCACAAGGTTTGATGCTCCTGTACACAGGTTTATCTCCGAAAAATTGCCTGCCCTGCCCACGGTCAATAGGGGACGCCGATGGGCTTGGAAAGGCCGCCGTCCGTCGGATGGGACGTTAAGCTGTGGCGCCGTGTGTGGGAGAACCATACCCTGTGCACGTTAAAGAACACGCTGGATGGCCTTGACGGGAGATTATCATCTGTCTCCCCACAACTGTTCCAGTGGATCCCCTCCCCCAACCTTCTCTGAGCCTTCGATGTCCTTGTGACCTGGCCATTTAGCCCATGGTGTGCAAAAAAAGTGCCGCTCAGAGGTAAAACAACCCAACCTAAATCCTGAACACAGGGTCACGGCTTAACGTCTCATCCGATGGATAGTAATCTGCAGCCCTCGGTCAATGAAAGGGAACATCTATGGGCTTCGAAGGACGTCCGTCCATCGTATGGGACGCAAAGCCGTGGCACAGTTAGGTTGTTTTAGCCATAAGCGGCTAAATGACCAGATCAGAAGGACCTCGAAGGTTCAGAGAAAGTTGAGGGACGGGGACCAATCTCCCGTCAAGACCATCTAGGGCAGGCATGGCCAACTGTTTTTTCCCCCGGGCCGGATTGGAAAAAAAAAATATTTTCACGGGCCGGATTGGAAAAAAAAATATTTTCACGGGCCGGACGAAATATTAAAATTGAAAAATGTTAAGCAAAACACTTATTTCTTTAAGTAAACAAAATTTTATTATGAAATTTGTTTATGAATAATTGTAAGTAAATCAATACAACAAATTAACATAATAACTAATGCGACGTGTTGAGGCGGTTTGCATCGCTTATTATTTTTTTAATATCTGGTTCTATACTTGTAGTAGCTATTCTTAACACAGCCTCCAAATGTAAATCATTCAATCTTGATCTTGTTGTACTTTTATTTAGATTCATTAAAGAAAAGGTTTGTTCACAAATATAAGTTGAGCTAAAGATGACTAAATACGTCTTGGCAAGTTTTTTTAAATTTCCATATTTTTCATTATTCAATTGCTTATAAAAATTACACAAATTTTCTTGCTCTTCTCGATATTTCTCATGTAATAATTCATCACATTGTAAATTAATTATTTCTAATTGTATATCAACAGGAACGTCATCACTTGTACAGAAAATGGATTTCGGATAATAGATAAAATTTTATCAATTTTTTTGAAGCAATCGAATCTCTGCTCGAAATCTGTCATTAGTGCAAGGATGTTTTTATTGAATGTTTTAACCTTTTCTTTTAAAATATTTAAAGATATGGTCTGTAACGTTGGAAAATGATCAAATTTACATTCAGCCAGAATTGTAGAAAAAAGGCTAAGCTTCATTTTAAAAGCTCTTAATTTCTGTATTAAATCATGAGCAAATAAATTTTTTCCTTGTATACATGTGTTAAATTCGTTCAAATGTGTGAGAATATCCAAAGAAAATGCTAAATCACAAATCCAATTTGGATCTAATAATTCAGGAAAATCCTCATTTTCTTTAAGCATTAAAAATATTTTTATTTCCTCTTGAAGGTCCCACACACGTCTTAAAACTTTTCCCAAACCTTAACCAACGGATTTTATTGTGATATAGTACATCTAAATGACTGGTATTTAGTTCTTCAAGGAGATCAATAAATTGCCTGTGATTTAATCCTTTTGATCGTAGGAAATTCACTAATTTCACAACTACATTTGTAACATGATCGATTTTTAAAATATTTTTGCACTATGCAAAAATATTTTACTCGCCTGCTGGCAACGTCGCTTGAACATCGAATGCAGATGAGTATAAAAGTTTTAATTCTTTATAACGGAATCTTTTTTAAAAAATATAGAAGTATCGAGAATTTATTCGATTAATTACTAGAAGTTAAATGTTAATATTGAAAAATTGTTCGCGGGCCACATAAATTCATTACGCGGGCCGTATGTTGGCCATGCCTGATCTAGGGTATGGCTCTCCCGCACACGGATTCACAGCTTAATGCCCCATCCGATGGACGGCGTCCTTTCCAAGCACATCAGCATCCCCTTACTCACCGAGGGTAGGGTGTTCGCACAGATAAATCTCAATATTTGTGCTTACCAGAAAGATCCCTTTCCAGGCCGTAGACTCTTATAGGGTTGGGTTGTTTTACCTCTGAGCGGCACTTTTTTGCACACCATGGGCTAATTGGCCAGGTCACATGGACCCGAAGGCTCAGAGAATGGTGGGGTAGGGGACCGACTGGAACAGCTGTTGGGAGACAGATGGTAGCCTCCCGTCAAGGCCATCCAGCGTGTTCTTTAACGTGCACAGGGTATGGCTCTCCCGCACACGGGCCACGGCTTAACGTTCCATCCGACGGACGGCGGTCTTTTCAAGCCAATCTGTGTCTCCTACTGACCGTGGGCAAGGCAGGGAATTTTGCGGAGATAAATCTCAACGCTGACCCAGCTGGGACTCGAACCTGGGAACTACAGATTACGATCCTGGCGCCCTCCTCCCCCCCATCGTCGCTGAAATTCAGCGAAATCCCCGCTGACCAAAATGTCAGGAGTCATTTTAGCATTGATTTTACTCCCGTAACGTAAAGCAGGGAAATGGACCACTTTTTATTTTCCTCCCGGGCCATAGATTTGCCTTCTCTCCCGCCTTCATTCCTTCCTATGACGTATAAGGAACAAAACGGAAGCATTATTTTCCATCAACGAGGTAAAAACGCTACGGCAATGGCTGTCCATCCGTGGGTGTATCGGCAGATAGAATTCTTGTTTCATTGGAAGCTCGGCGAGCCGCTGCGGCAGGCACGCCGAAACAGAAGTCGCTGCTTCGGCGTTGCATTGAGTTGAGCTGCGATCCGTAACATCAGTCGGACTGTTTCTTGGAAGCTTGCCAGCTAGCTGTAGGGGCTTGCCTAATGCTTGCCCTTTGATGACCTATCTTTGGGGGTCATCTCCGAGCCGAACCATCAAATTAGATTATTTTACCCCATTTTTGTTTAATTCGCTGTTTTGCTACTTTCCGAGTGCACTAAGTGCTTTGGCTCGTTCTTTCAGCCTCGAAACTATTTATTGAGATAACTCAATCAGACTGAAAAGCTCTTACGATATCTCGGTTAATGCTACTAACGTATGCGCACATTCAAAATGTCGCAAGTGTTATCTATCCAAAATTATGATCTCTATTTTTAGTAAAAGTATTTATATCTTATCTTTGTAGGGGGTAATAATAAACTGGTCAGTGAGGAAAGCAGTGTTGGGAAAATAATTTACGTCGTCAGAGTAAATCAGTTTTCATTTTATAGGTTACATTTGTTTTTTATTTCGGTATTAATTTCAGAATTACAGTAAAACCTCAATTCTACGGACCCCTCTTTTACGGACAGATCCACTCATCAGCGCCAAACTAGTTCCATATGGTTTTGTTCGCTGAAAGTCAAAATTCACTCTTCAATTTACCTTGAAATTTCCATGCTCTTAAATTTAGGTTTGGTTTTTAGCTCTTAAATTTGGTTTGGGCTTTCTGGGCGTTTATTTTAAGTTCAGCATTCTATGCTCTTAAATTTGATTTGAGCTTTCTATGCTTAGAAACGAATATTACGTTGGGCTTTGTACGATCTGAATTTCCGTTGGGCTTTCTGCTCTCTTAAATTTCCGTTGGGATTTGTATGATCTGAATTTCCGTTGGGCTTTCTGCTCTCTTAAATTTCCGTTGGGCTTTCTATTGTCTTAACGTTGGAAATTTCTGTACTTTAAAATTTCCGTTGGGCATTCTATTCTCTTAAATTAACGTTGGGAATTTCTGTGCTTTAAAATTTCCTTTGGGCTTTTTATGCTCTTAAATTAACGTTGGGCTTTCTGTGCTCGCCGTCACGTGGCTGAATGGTTAGCGCGCTTGGCTACTGATCTAATGGGCCTGGGTTCGAGCTCCGGGTTAAGGCATGGACGTTTGTGATGTTTTTCTACTGAGGTCCTGACATCTTCACAAACCTTCTACCCTGGAGAATTAAACTAAAAGGTTCCTGAGACCTCTATGGCAAACTTGAGGAGGTATTTTTTTTTATATATATTTTGTATGCTAATGAATTTATGTTAGGCCCATGGCCGAGTGGTTAGCACGCTTGGCTACTGATCTAAGGGACCTGGGTTCGTGCCCCGAGTAAGGCATGGATGTTCGTGTTGTTTTTCTGCTGAGGTCCTGCCAGCCTCACAGACCTTCTACTATGGCATATAAACTGACGGGCTCCTGTCAGACCTCTGTGGCAAGCAGCTGCTTGAGGGGGTATTTATTTATTTATTTATTATTTTTCTACTCATTTAAGTTTACTTTGGGCCCTTTTTGCTACTAAATTTACGTTAGGTTTACTATGTTCATAATTGTTTAATTAACTGGTAGACTCCTGTCAGACTTCTGGCAAGTAGCTGCTTGAGGCCTATTTATTTTTTATTTTTATTTCTATGCTCTTAAATATGCGTTGGGCTTCCTATACTGATAAATTTGTCTTGAGGTTCCTGTAATCTTAAATTTATGTTTGGCTTTATCTGCTCCTAAATTTACTTTGAATCTTCATTTTCATAAATGTACCTTTGAATTTCTGTGCTAGTAGATTTACTCTGGGTTTTCTATTCTCTTAAATGTACATTAGCCTTTCTATGTCCTTAAATTTACTTTCGGGTTTCTATACTATTAAATACGTTTTGGGGCTTTCTGTGCTCATAAATTTACGTTAAGGTTTCTGTAGTGCTAAATTTACCTTGAGCTTTCCGTGCTCTTAAATTTGCCTTGTTTTTTTTACTCTAGACGTTCTGTAAGTGAACAAGGTAACATTTGGCGGATCTTTAAAAGCTTTAAATGAAGTTAAGAAAGAAAGCTTTATTTCAGCTCAGACAGTGCTTATGAAACTGGCTTTTTTTTCCCGGTCGCACCCTGAAAACACGCAGCCGTATAAATATGAAAGCTTTACATTTGCCATATTATGAGTAAGGAAATCAGCTCCGTGTTATTCTATCTCAGTATGAGATAAATGGTGCATCGATTTAAACTTGTTGATGGTGCATCACGGAAGCATGATAGCTCCTCAGGCTCGGTATGCAAATGTGCTCGGTATACAAAAAAATTTTTTTTTTGTTTAGTGTATAGTACTGTTCATGTTAATGTTTTTTTTTCTATTGCTGGTATTAGATACTTTTATTAGTCTGTTTTAATGGAGTTTAATAGATAGATAGATACCCCCTCAAGCAGCTGCTTGCCATAGAGGTCTGACAGGAGCCTGTCAGTTTATATGCCAAAGTAGAAGGTCTGAAAGGATGGCAAGACCTCAGCAGAAAAATGACACACACATCCATGCCTTACCCGGGGCTCGAACCCAGGTCCCTTAGATCAGTAGCCAAGTGTGCTAACCACTCGGCCACGGGACGGCTCGGAGTTTAATGGGCAGCATAAAATATGGGCTTCATTCTGTGCATCATGAAAAGCCGCTCTCTCAAAATATCAGAGAACTGGAGTCACAAAGACACCAAAGGCTCAGAGTTCTATATGAGCTCAGAGCTTCTTGGGTTGTTTTACTTCTGAGCAGCACGTTTTTGCACAATAATGGTCAGGTCACAAAGACCTCGAGGACTCGGAGAAGGTTTCGGGGAGGGGACCAACGACAGTTGTTAGGATACAGATATAGCCTCCCGTCAAGGCTATCCGGTGTGTTGTTTAATGTGGACATGGTTTAACGTCCCATCCGACGGACGGCGGCCTTTCCAAGCCCATCAGTGTCTCCTACTGACCGAGGGCAGGGCGGGGAGTTTTGCGGAGATAAGTCTCAACACTGGCCCAGTAGGACTCGAAGCTGGGAACTGCGGATTACGAGCCTGACGTGCTACCGACATAGCTACTCTCCAGCTGTTAGGAGACAAATGAAAGGCTGCCGTCAAGGCCACCCATCGTGTTATTTAACGTGCACAGAGTACGGCTCTCATGCACACTGGTTAACGGCTTAACGTTCCATCCGACGAACGGCAGAGTTTTTTTTTTAAATATACTGTTTTCGGGGAGTCATGATAGAAATAACACACTTAGACCTGCTGGAGACCCACAAAGCTCAACGGTTATTTATAGATGAGAAAGTTACATTTACAGTCAGTTATATCAAAAATTGAATTTGACGTATACGTGGTATAAGCATTTCTTATTGAAAGTAATGGAACTTCTATTTGTTAATGATTAATATTATATTTCAGTGTGTCTGTTCAGTTATTTTTAAAAAATTCACTTCAAATAATATCTGAAAATTAAAACTGAAGTGAATATATCTACGGTCAGTAGGGGACACCGATGGGCTTGGAAAGGCCACCGTCCGCCGGATGGGACGTTAAGCCGTGGCCCCGTGTCTGGGAGAGAGCCATACCTTCAGTTGGGTTACCTCTTAGCGGCACTTTTTTGCACACCATGGGCTAAATGGCCAGGTAACCTGGATCCCAAAGGCTCAGAGAAGGTTGGAGGTGGGGACCCACTGGAACAGCTGTTGGGAGACAGATGGTAGCCTCCCGTCAAGGTCATCCAGCGTGTTCTTTAACGTGCACAGGTATGGCACACGGGGCCACGGCTTAACGTCACATCCGACGGACGGCGGCCTTTCCAAGTCCATCGGTTCCCCCTACTGACCGTAGATATATTCACTTCAGTTTTAATTTTCAGATATTAATTCTTTTCGATAAGAATGAAAATGTATGAGACTTTATAGTTGCTGAAACATTTACTATGAGGGGGTGGCTCAGCCAGTAGCGCGCCAGGCTCATAATCTATAGTTACCAGGTTCGAGTCCCAGCTGGGCTAGTGTTGAGACCTCGGTCAGTAGGGGATACCGATGGTCTTAGAAAGGTCGCCGTTCATCGGATTAGACGTTAAGTCCTGGCCCCATCTATAGGGAGAGTCATACCCTGTGCACATTAAAGAATACATTGGATGGCCTTGATGGGCAGCTACCATTTGTCTCCTAATAGCTGTCCAGTGGGTCCCTTTCCTCCGACCTTCTCTGAGCCCTTGGGGTCCATGTGACCTGGTCATTTAGTCAATGGTATGCAAAAAAGTGCCACTCAGAGGTAAACCAGACAACTCGTAACCTTACCTGAGTCCTTGGGACCTGACCATTTAGCCCTTTGTGTGCGAAATAAGTGCCGCTCAGAGGTAAACCAGACAACTCGTAACCTTCCCTGAGTCCTTGGGACCTGACCATTTAGCCCTTTGTGTGCGAAATAAGTGCCACTCAGAGGTAAACCAGACAACTCGTAACCTTACCTGAGTCCTTGCGACCTGACCATTTAGCCCTTTGTGTGCGAAATAAGTGCCACTCAGAGGTAAACCAGACAACTCCGTAACCTTACCTGAGTCCTTGCGACCTGACCATTTAGCCCTTTGTGTGCGAAATAAGTGCCACTCAGAGGTAAACCAGACAACTCCATAACCTTACCTGAGTCCTTGCGACCTTACCATTTAGCCCTTTGTGTGCGAAATAAGTGCCACTCAGAGGTAAACCAGACAACTCGTAACCTTACCCGAGTCCTTGCGACCTTACCATTTAGCCCTTTCTGTTTGAAATAAGTGCCACTCAGAGGTAAACCAGACAACTCGTAACCTTCCCTGAGTCCTTGGGACCTGACCATTTAGCCCTTTGTGTGCGAAATAAGTGCCACTCAGAGGTAAACCAGACAACTCGTAACCTTCCCTGAGTCCTTGGGACCTGGCCATTTAGCCCTTTGTGTGTGAAATAAGTGCCGCTCTGAAGTAAAGCAAACCAACAACAAAATAGTAACCTCATTGAACATAAAAAAAGATTGCGATGACTTTAGGGGTGTTTAAAGGGACTTCCTCGTCTCGGTCCGAACAAATAAAATGATGACAATCATCTCACTAAACTCGATAGTAATTAATAAAGTGTGAACAGTGAGTCGAGGGGGGGATGTTCACTTCAGAAATCGTGGTCGGAGCTGCAGCAGCCATCGCTAAGCATACTGAGGAGAATGGAGCTTCACTGCGCAAGCTCCTGTGTGTGTCGATCGTTCGTAGCAGTCCCTGGCATCTTGCCAGCGCAGGGAGCCTCCCCGTTCAGTGGCCCCGCAATCCTAATATGCCTTCTCTTCTGCAAATGCAACCGCAGTGATACAGCTCTCCTTGCAAAGGCCGTAGCGAGTGGCTTTCCGTAAAATGATGGTGTGCTTTCGCCAAGAATATTGACGCCTGATGTTTTCACTCGGCGACGTTTATTAAAATGTAACTATACGATTCAAAGTGCATTATTAATATTAAATGATGTAGTTGGCTAACTGACGAAGCGATAAACTGAGCAAGGAAGTTATTTGTAGAGGAGCAGTTGTTTTTAGTGTTTTCGTTCTCTCGTTTTTATCTTGCGATATTTTTTGAGTTTTTTTTTTCTGTTTTGGTTTGTAACTGTTACATTTTGCATCTTTTTTTGTTATCCTGATGTTTCTTTCAGAAGTAGATTCATGTAACATTGCTGTGTAGTTCATTTCAATATTAGAGAATTATGAATGTATTTTTGTAAAACGAATCTGGGTTGGACAGTTTTACCTCTGAGTGGTATTTTTTGCCTACAATGGGCTAAATGGCCAGATCACAAGGACCCCGAGGCTCAGAGAAGGTTGGAGGGGGAATACGTCCCAGTGGATACCTGTTAGAACGCAGAAGGAAGCCTCCATTCAGGCCATCCGTTGTGTTCTTTAAAGTGCACAAGGTAAGCTCTTCTGCACACGGGACCACGGTTTTACGTCCCACCCGACGGACGGCGGCCTTTCCAAGCTCATCGGTGTTCCCTATTAATCGATGGCAGGGCTGTGAATTTTGCAGAGATAAATCTGAACGCTGGTGCAGCTGGGACTCGAACCTGGGAACTGCAGATTACGAGTCTGGCCTGCTACCAACTGTGCCATCCTCGCCCCCCCCCCTTATGCTATTTTGAATACGAGCCCAAATCATCTCTAGTAGAAGCGTTTGTGAATATACAATTAAGTCATCTTCATTAGTCAAAAATCATCTGCATCTATATGTATGAAAATAAAACTCCATTTAGTCATTGTTTCTTTTCTGTAAAATTGAGTTACATGTACGAAGTATCTGTAGACAAAAAGCACAAAACATTAGTCGAAGTATAATCATAAAAAAAGGAATAAAATGAAAGATATTTCAGATTGGGATTATGGAGTTGGGTTGGGTTGTTTTACCTCTGAGTGACACTTTTTTGCACACCGTGGGCTAAATGGCCAGGTCACATGGATCCCGAAGGCTCAGAGAAGGTTGGGGGAGGGGACCCACTGGAACAGCTGTTGGGAGACAGATGGTAGCCTCCCGTCAAGGCTATCCAGCGTGTTCTTTAACGTGCACAGGGTATGGCTCTCCCATACACGGGGCCACGGCTTAACGTCCCATCCGACGGACGGCGGCCTTTCCAAGCCCATCGGTGTCCCCTACTGACCGTGGGCAGGGCGGGAATTTTTGCGGAGATAAATCTCAACGCTGACCCAGCTGGGACTCGAACCTGGGAACTACAGATTACGAGCCTGGCGCGCTACCGACTGAACTACTCCCGCCCCAGGGGATTATGGAGTATATTATATATATTCTCCCCCTCCCCTTTCTCATACATAATTTTATATGAGAAATTTCGGTCCTGCTAAACATGATTTCATCTTACAAGAAATTTTGAAGAACGCATGTATCGAGTTTGGCAATCGGGGACTGTATGTGTTACGAATCTCCGATAATTGCGAAAATCATTTACGAAGTATGCGTAAGTCGCATCCGTTTTGTTATAAACGAAGCCCTCTATACAGCGAAAGTGGAAAATACAAAGAGTTTTTATGTTTTTTTTTAACAGGCGTTATCTATAACCATCTGCCATTGAAATATACTCAGACTCCTAAAATGTGTATTTTATTAAATGATTTAAAACATTAATTATTTAAATTTTAATTTCTGCGATAAATTCTTATGCCATTACTGTTGTGAAATGTTATCGGTTCCTGGGAGTTATCGAATTTAATTTATCCACAGCTTTAGATTATGCAAATGATTTGGCCCTGTTGGCTACTAATGTTGATGAGATGAATTCGTTCATTAGGGCTGTTGATGAGACTGGTAATAGAGTAGGTTGGTGATAAACAGAGAAAAAACTAAAGTGATGAAAATTGGTCAGGCAGATGGTGCTTCAGTTGCTTTGAATGGCTGTACTATTGAGCAAGTGTCTCTGTTTAATTATCTTGGGAGCTATGTAACAGATACTGGTGATGTGCAGTATGAGATAAATAGAATACGAATTGCCGCAGGGACTTTTAAGAATCTATGGAGAGTGTGGAGAAATAGGCGTATACAACTAAAGACTAAAATAAGACTGTATAATAGTTTGGTTCTTTCTAGGGTTAGTTATGGTAGCGAACCCTTTGTAAACAGGATAACAAGAAACTTGATGCCTTTGATTCTAGATACTTAAGCAGTATCTTGGGCATTAGGTGGGTTTGACTTTGTAAGTAATGATGAGTTTAGAAGGAGTCATCAACCTCTGCAGAGAGAGACTGCGTTGGTTTGGCCATGTTGCCCGTATATGCACAGCTGCAGATTGTCAAAGAGGATTATGAACAGTGTGCCTAAGGGTATCAGAAAAATGGGGAGACCTAGGATGCGATGGGCTGACAATGTCAAACAGGACCTTGCTAGAATTGGCCTAGAGTGGCCAAGTGCAGCAGCTGTAGCTCAAAAGAGACACGTCTGGCGAGGAAAATTACACAGTCTGGTTGGACCTCCGTGGCCCATGGCTGAATGAGGATTTTGTATGCATGTACAGTGCCCCACAGTTAGGAAATATGCCTTTGATTCGTTTCTGATATTATTGGGCTTTCGGCGTTTAAGAATTGAAGAGTGATGACAAACTGCAAGTTACAACAATAACAAAGGTTTAATTCTGAAGATATTTACAGAAGTCTCCGTGAGAATTGACTTTGTCCACTGGCTATGTTGGCTACAAACAACCGTGTGAAGGTTATTTAACACGTTGCGTCTTCGCACCTAACAGAGGAAAACCTCTCGAGACTCGTGAATTACCTATTCACCGAGCAGCCTCAGTATTAGGTATGCTCCTTACAGCCAATGCCTCAGAACTACCTGATTTTGACGACGGGACGTCCGATGCTCTCTTGCACGCGCCGTCCTCCGAGCCCCATGGGACGGTCATTTGGTCGGCGCTCCAACTTGAAAGGGTTGGGCTGTTTTACCTCTGAGCGGCACATTTTTTGCACACCATGTGCTAAATGACCAGGTCACAAGAACCCCGAAGGCTCAAAAGGTTGCGGGAGGGGATCCACTGGAACAGCTGTTGGGAGACAGATGGTATCTTCCCGTCAAGGCCATCCAGCGTGTTCTTTAACGTTCACAGGGTATGACTCTTCAGTACACGGGGCCACGGCTTAACGTCCCATCCGTCGCACGGCGACCTTTACCAGACCCATCGGTGCCCCCTACTGACCGTGAGCAGGGCGGGGATTTTGCGGAGATAAATCTCAACGCTGACTCAGCTGGGACACGAACCTGGGAACTACAGATTACGAGTCTGGCGCGCTACCGACTGAGGGTTACCCCCCCCAAACATGAAAGGAGTCAGGCCGGAAAGAGACCGATCATCAACGATCAGGTGCATTGAACCTGTCTTGCTAATTGCAGCAAGACACATCAGCCATAAATAGCCTTCACCAGAGGTGGCCAAAAAGGAGACAGTTTCGTATAAAAAGTTACAGTACAAGGTCAAATACAAATATATACATAAAATGGTAAAAATGACGTCAGAATAGCATCAAAACCTGAGAAATATTCCAGCTTTTATAACTCTTTACATACTGAACGCATTGTAAATCTAGATCTAAATAGATTTATGATCTTTGTCTACAGACACTTTTTTCCATTAAAAGCATATATTTTAGAAGTTATACAGTTTCGAAGTTGGATTCTCATTGACATAACATGGAAATTCTGTCATAATTTGTCCAGATTCGAGTTCCAGCTGGGCAAGCGTTGATATTTATCTCCGCAAAATTCTCTGCCCTGCCCTCGGTCAGTAGGTGACACGTATGGGATTGAAAAGGCCGTCGTCCATCGGATGAAACATTAAGCCGTGCCTCCGTTTGCGGGAGAGCCATACCCTGTGCACGTTAAAGAACGTGCTGAATGGCCTTGACAAGGCTACGATCTGTCTCCCAACAGCTGTCCAGTGGGTTCACTACCCACAACCTTCCCTGGGTCCTTGTGATCTGGCCATTTAGTCCATTGTGTGCAAAAAAAAAGTGCCGCATAGGTAAAACAGCCCAACCCAATTCTAATATTTTGATAGGGCAGATGTTTGAAAGAATGCTGATGGACTACCACTGTACAATTCCAGATTCTCGTGGCATCCTATTTCTAAGTTTCTTTGTAGTCACTGGGTATTATTGGTTTCTAATTAACAGTAAAAAAAAATCTGCGTTAGAACACCCTTTCCTGGAATGACCTCTTATTTTGTATCACATAGCAACATCCTTGTCTAGTGTCTTGGAGACGCAACGCAACATCAGTCCTTCGGCAGAGTCTCATGTGCTGACAGCGCGAGAACAATGGCTCCTTTTTATTGGATCAGCAGTTAGAGCGCGCGCCCCAACGCATGGCCATATCAGGTGACGTAGCCATGTGGTTGAGTGACACACGCTGACAACGGGGGTCTTCGCACGCGGCCAAGGGTTAACGATGCAAGTGGAGAGAGCATCTTCTTTATTCTCTTTCCTCACCACCTTTGCTACCGTGGAAGCAACATCATTTGAGAAGCGTTCACTTCAACTAAAGTCTCCTGGTTGATGTAGGAGCCACGTTGTCCTTGCCCCTGTGTAAAGCGCTACACGTACATGACGTTGTTGGCATTTGCAGCATGCTCTCGGTATGTAGGTCTCTCTTGAAAGAAGGACCAGGTTGTTTTCTGCAGTGTTTTTTTTACTGATCATCCAGGACAGAGCTCTCTTTCACTGTCATGGTGGATGGTGGAAAATCGGCGAAATTATTTTGATTTGCGAAATCACGAAGAGCAGAGGGAAGAGCTTGGGGATCAAGAGGAGATGGGAGAGCGAAGGGAACGAGAGGTGGTGGGAGAGCGTAGGGATCAGGAGGATGTGGGAGAGCTTAGGGATCGAGAGGTGGTGGGAGAACGTAGGGATCAAGAGGCAATGGGAGATGTGGGAATCAAGGGGTGGTGGGAGAGTCGAGGCCTCAATATTAATACAAAAGTCGAGGCCTCAATATTATACAAGAGTCGAGGGCAGTGAGAGAATGTAGGGATCAAGGAGCAGTGGGAGAGGGTGGAGATCGATGGTGGTGGGAGAGCGTAGGATATGGTTCAATGAGTAGTTGGAGAGCTTAGGGATCAAGGGGCAGTGGGAGTGCTTAGGGATCAAGGGCACTGGGAGATTGTGGGAATCAAGCGCAGTGGGAGTGCTTAGGGATCAAAGGGCAGTGGCCATATCAGGTGGATATCAGGTGGTGGTGGGAGAGTGTAAGAGTCAAGGACAGTGAGAGAATTTAGGAATCATGGAGCAGTGGGAGAGGGTGGAGATCAAAGGCTGTGGGAGAGCATAGGGATCAAGGGCAGTGGGAGAGTGGGGATCAAGGAGCGGTGGGAGAGTGTAAGGTTCCAGGACAATGGGAGGATCTAGGGATCAAGGGGCAATAGGAGGGGGTGGAGATCAAGCAACAGTGAGAGTGCTTAGATATCAAGGGTGGTGGAAGAGCGTAGGGAATCAAGAGGCGGTGGGTGAGTATAGGGATCAAGGGGTGGTAGGGAGAGTGTAAGAGATGACAGTGGGAGAATGTAGAGTTCAAGGGGCAGTTGAGAGAGCGTGGAGATCAAGGGCAATGGAAGAGCATAGGAATCAAGGGACAGTGGGTGAGCTTAAGGATAAAGAGACAATGAGATTTGTCATTGAAATCAATGGGCAATTGGGGAGGGGGAGCATAAGAATCAAGGGATAACGGAAGAACTGAACATTCAGCTTGATCCCGAGATTGGGTTAGAACATTACCATATTTTTAATGGCCAGGGCTCAGAGAGGGAAGGGGGAGGGGACCATTGGACAAGAGACAGATGGTAGTCTCCTATCGAGGGCCATTCAGTGTGTTATTTAACATGTATAATGTGTCTCTCCTGTATACAGAGCCATGGTTTTACATCGCAACTGACGGACAGCGGCCTTTTCAATCCAGCCGGTGGCTCCATACCGACCGAAGGCAAGATGGGGTTTGTGCGGACAGGACTTGAACTTTGGAACTGCAGATTACGAGTTTGGCTCGCTACCAATTGAACCACCCCGCCCAATGGAAAACTGAGAGTTTAGTTAGAGAGAATAAAAAGAAATTTGTTACTGTGGAGTACTGAATGCCCAAAATTTGGGTGTCTTACTCAGTGCCTTAAATAGAGCTTTCACGACCTGTACAAGTAACTGATCTCCATTTGCAAGCAGCATTTGGAAAGAGAAAAAAATTTTTCTTGGAAATTGTTTTTTTGGAAAGCGTTATGCAACTCGTACCGCTCCCATGGGCCGCAGGCGTGGTTTAAAGGACACCTCAGAACTGACTCAATTACTCAGGGTAGTCACGTTTGACATTCAGCTGGAAAAACATTTCACAACTGAGAGACGATGCTTGAATTTGGTCCAATCTGTGCAAGGAAGGAAAAAAAATGATTGTGCGGAAAAAATATCTGAAAACATCATGGTGTTGTGTCATCTCATCCCGCGAAGGTGACGTGTCAAGGGAAGAAATGAGATATTAGCTAAGATTACGAAGTTGTGTGTGACAGACATTTTAGATGGGTGTCGTGACTTTACGAAAACATGTGACATGGGGAATTAATTCTGAGAAGGAGATGATTTTCAACATTCCGGTAAGGATGTATGTGTGTATGTGTCATGGATGTATGTGTCGTTTTTCTGCTGAGGTCCTGCCATCCTCTCAGATCTTCTACTTTGGCATATAAACTGACAGGCTCCTGTCAGACCTCTGTGGCAAGCAGCTGCTTGAGGGGGTATTTAATTTAAAAAATTTACTACTCTACCAACATATTAAATGCCTCTGCCCACGGTCAGTAGGAGACACCGAAGTAGTATAGTCTCATTATACCATTCCCCTTTTGCACACTGCTTACCCCTATGACGTCACTGACACGCCCACTCCTGGTCACGTTGATAGGACCACACCCCCTTATTAATATTCATAATTCATAATTAATTAAAAATTAATTAATCACCCTTTATTTAAAAACCCCCTTTATTAAAAATTCCTCCCTCTTTATGAAACGCCCGTGGCACCATCTAGTGCAGTGATTCCCAACCTTTTCTGGACCATCACCCCCTTTAGAAGAGAACAAAAATTTCAAAGCCCCCCTAGTCCATAATAGTTAATTTTATATGAAATATTAAAATAGTGTTGCATATTATCTGTACCTAATTTATCTGTTTATTTATCTATTAAAAATCATAAAGCAGAAATTAATAAAACGACAACCAAATGTACAATAAAATTGTTTATTAAAATTTTAAAAATAAACACAGAATCAATAAGAAATAAAAAAAAAAATGAGATAAACACACAATTAATAATAAATAAATAAAATTAATGAGATGGTTGAGGCTGGTGGAGTGTTAACAATTTGTTAATGTCGGGTTCCAATTTCGTTAACATCAATCGCAGATCGCCACGTTCAGTGATGTGTAGTCTGTTCCTCTTCTTTGACAGTAAATTAGCTACTGCACTGAATCCACTCTCAGCCATATAGGACGAAGGAAATGCGATTAAAAACTTCTGTACTATTGCCCACAATCCAGGGTAGAGAACTGGTATTGATTTTTGAAGCCAGAACTCTTGGTATTCATGTTTGAATTTTACTTTGAGTTGTTCGTTAGTCGTGAGTTCTAAGAGTTCCTCTTCCAAATTTGATGATTCTTCAGTATCTGTGTTTGCGAAAGGATCTAAAACCCAACTCGGTATATTCATGTTTAAAATATCTTGGAAACGCTCCGTAAAATCAATATGAATAACTTCCAAGTGTTGGCAGTAAGTAAGTAAATCTTCCGGTTTTGCAGAGACTGCTGATAATGTGGGAAAGTGGTTGTATTCACCTCTACCTAGATTTCGTTTGAATAGAAGTTTTCCCGCAAAAGCAGCTATGACGTTTTTTGTTTTAATTAAATTCAACTCATCACCTTGCAATTGTAAATTAACTTGATTAAATATTTTAAACAGGTCTGTCAAATAAGCGATGCCATTTTTTGACGTAATCAGGTTTTCGCGCAATTTTTTGTCTCTGTCTTCAAGAAAGTCCAGTACTGAGTCAAATAGATTGAAAAAACGATTCAGACAAACACCTTTAGAGAGCCAACGTACTTCTGTGTGCAGCAGCAAGTGATTGTAATCTTCATCATTTTCATTACAAAGCTTACCAAATAATCGGTCATTCAATGAATTGTTTCTAATTTTATTGATTGTTTTAATAACGTAATGGAGCGACGTATGCAGACGTTCATTCAAATTTTTGCAACCAAATGCTGACGATGAATAATACAATGTACAGCGAGTACATTTGGTACTGCTTGTTTCAAATGCGCTATGAAACCCTTATGACGCCCTGTCATTGCTGGAACACCATCAGTAGCAGCAGACAAAATATTGCAAATAGGAATTTCTTTATCTTGAAAAAACTTTTGCATGGTATTAAATATAGATTCTCCCTTTGTATCAGATTCCAAATTTTTAGCAAATAATAACTCTTCATGAATTTTTTTCTTCTTTTATAAATCGTACGTATGATAAGAGTAGAAGAGCTCCGTTATTTGGTAGAGTTGATTCATCGAGTTGATTTTATCTATTCTCCTTTGCACTGAATTACTGAGAGGAATTTTTTTGATGATATCTGACAGTGTCTTATGATGAAGAACAGTTTTTAATATCTCTTTGACTGCCGGCAAAATTAATTCCTCGCCAATTGTGTGTGGTTTTCCTGCTTTTGCGATTAACAATGAAACGTTATATGAGGCTCGTGGTCCATCATCATCTTGTTTAGAAGACGACGCAAAAAGGTTTGACATAGTTGGCTGTTTTAAATATTGCTTTTCCAGTTCTTGAAAATAGGATAAATCTTTGTTCTTCTTATCAGCATGCATTTTATTTATATGCTCTTGTAGCCTAGAAGGTTTCATAGCTTCATTTGAAAAAACTTTTCGACAAATTAAACACATAGGTAATGATTGGTTTGTAGGAGAGTACGTAAATCCATATTTCAAATACTCAATACTGTACTGCCGGCATTTCTTTTTAGATGTAGATTCAGACATTTTCAAATACAAATTAACTTCTCAACAGATTTATAGATAGTTATAAAAATAATATTTATAATGACTTCTAACACTTATCACTCACCACTATTTATCACGGCGAAGCACATAAAAATAATAAAACATTCCTAGAGCTATCGCTTTTATAGATTTGATTTTGTGCACGCATTAACTTGTATGTTTGCGATGCCGGCGCACTTGCTCCGTAAACAAGTCATTTCAAGCTCCCATATTCTTGTCGAAACATGTTAAATTGCATGAACCGCGTGTTTGCCTACCAGCTTGCAAGGACTTGTCACCGTCAATCTATTCTAAACTAAAACAAATTAGGTATAGGTATACCTAATGCTAAATTAAAAATGCTTATTAGCGCGATAACAATAAGATAATTTACATAGCTAGATAAAATATTTATTCATGAAAACAGGTATTTTCAAAGTATTTTATTATATTAAAAAAATTATAAAAAATATTAAATATAATAAATTTATTATTATTATATTATTATTGCATCAAGGTTGATTTGCCTATCAGGATGGACACACATGTCCAACATAATAAGCCTGATATAGTAGTGCATGCATGATAAGGTATTGAATGAGATTATAATTATTGAAGTAGGAATAACATCTCAGGATAACCTGTAGAGAGTAGAGGTTGGAAAGAAGAGGAAGTATGATCTGCTGGCTAATGAGTTGAGCCTAATTCACAAGTGTAATGTTAATATTATACCTTATGTTCTGACGTGGGATGGTATTATAACTACGTACCATAATGCATACTCGGAGCGACTTGGAGTGGGAAAACATATTGAAGCTTATATCCAATATGTGATCTTGAAGAGAACTTTTGAGAGCATCTCAGTCGACTTCAGACGTACCAGTACGCTAGTAGGCGGTAGCAGGGAACTTATTGTCCAAGCTGCAGTTGAGAAGCTGTACATGACGGATGAGGTAGTGGATGACCAGAATCACCAGGAAGACACCACAGAATAGAAGAGATAAAAAGGTTGTCACAGAAAATTCCATTAAATTATTTATTTATTTGACCGCCCCTCTTGACTGTCTCAACGCCCCCATTTGCCTCTGGATCCGCTACCGCCCCCATGGAAGGCTCCAGCGCCCACTGGGGTGCGGTATCGCCCCCGTTGGGAATCTATGCTCTATAACATCTGAAATATGCATGTAATGGAAAAATGTGACTGATGATAAATTAAAGATCATAATCAAATCTATTTAAATCTCGATTTTCAAAAATATTCGTTCGGTATTTAAAGAGTTATGGAAGTGAGAATATTAAACAATAAATTATCTTGTTCTATGAAAATCGTTCATATATTCAATAAATTTCATATCCAAAATCATTTAATAATTTTATAAAATCAGTATCTCGATTTTTCAATAATATTCGTTCAGTATTTCAATATCTATAGAAGGTGGAACATTTAACAAAAAATTATCTTGTTTTATAAAAATTATTTGTAATTGTGTAATATTGAAATAATCATTACACAAACGTCTAAAATGTATATTTATTTTATTAAATGGTTTGAAACAACACTTATTAAGTTTTAACTAATTTCTGAGGTAAAGTCATGAAGCATTAATGTTGGAAATAACTCATGAAACTTCGCGACCAAACCGAAGAGGCAATAAATATGTTAGTCGAGTAAGTGGCTAGTTAGCTTTAATCTGTTCGTAAGAAGAGTTAATCGTCTGATGCGTGGTAATCTTAAAATGTAAAAAGAATTGTTAAGATGAAACTTGGTAAAGGTAATTGTGTGGCTTGATGAATATTGTATAAAGATTCTCTTTATGCTCTGGATAGAATTTGTAAGAATTGCAATACAACTATTTTAAATGTAGTCAAGAATTGAATTGATTTATCTTGATGGTTTGATTTCGTACTGATAGTACACAAATTTGTGTTTAGATTACACTGTTGTTCGTTTGTGATCTGGTTGCCTATGTAATTAAATTAATTCATATATTATTTTTGTTGCTAAACATTCTTCTGAATTCACGCTGAATTTTTCTATTAAAAATTCACAAGAATATTAATGACTTGTGATTTATAGTTAAATGGTAAAATAATTACTTTTGCAGATAACACAATAATATTTTTTTCTAGTAGAGAGGATATATTAATTAATCAAATAAACGATGATTTATATAAAATAGCAGACTTGAAAGAATAAGGTATGAAAAAAAGAAGAATAGATTGGTATTAAACATCAAGAAAAACTAATATGAACATTAGCTTATTTTAAAGAGAAGCTGAATTATCATCAAAGATCATGTAGTGGTGATAAAAGTAGATGTGAAAATATTGAAGGAGTATAGAGTTACTGCTATTTAGGAATAATTATAAATAGAAAATTAACTTTGAATTTGCAAATAAAAAATCTTTAAAAAAATCAATGCAGTAATCCCTAAAATATACTATATCAGGAATTTTGCAGGCTTATTATTAAAAACTGTTTATAATGTTTGGATAAAAAACTACGGTATTTTGACATAAGAGGGAGCTTATGATACATATATTAAACCGCTAGAGAGAGTCCATACATATATTAAACCGCTAGATATACATATATTAAATCTATCTATACATATATTAAACCGCTAGAGATACATATATTAAACTGCTAGAGAGTGCACAATACCAAATAACTTTTTGATTGTAAGAAATGGAATGCGTAGTTTAAAATTATATAAATATGTAAAATACAGGGTGTCTCAAAAATATAGGTACAAACTTTTATAGGGGAGATAGATAACATCTAAAAGAATGAGAATTGCATAGGAACCCATAACCGGAAACGTCATGGGAAAGTGGTAGCAGAGGTACAAGATCTGAAAGGACACAAGACAGTGATTAATGGGAAAACATTTATGGACATAATTATTACAAATGGCGTACTAGATGATACATTTCATAATGTTACAGCTCTTAATGACCCATAATCGCACAAATTTTGATGCGCACGTGCAAACTAACGGTGGCCCGGTAGATATCTGTGTGGGAAGCTTTCTTGATACATTCGTGACTCAGCTATTCCATACACTAAGTGCATGTCTGCCAGCTCCCTGTTTGAATACCTTCGCAAGCTGACTACCGCTCGAATGAGGAAATCGAAATTTCCCCTCTAGCGCACTGATGAACAGCGCCGCCTATTGACTTACGGTGACCTTTCCGGTTATGGTTCTTAGGCAATTCTCATTCCTTTAGATGTTATCTACCTCCCCTAAAAGTTTACCTATATTTTTGAGACACCCTGTATATATTCAGCCTTTTTGTAACGTGGCTCCGTGTGCGGGAGAGCCATATCCTGTGCACGTTAAAGAACATGCTGGATGGTCTTGACGGGAAGTTACAAGCTGTCTCCCAACAGTTGTTCCAGTGGGTCCCCTCTCCTAACCTTTTCTGAGCCTTCGGGGTCCATGTGACCTGGCCATTTAGCCCATGGTGTGCAAAAAAGTGCCGCTTAGAGGTAAAACAACCCAACCTTTTTGTAATATAGAGCAAAGAGTTGTTATTTTAATCATTACTTTATAGCAACCATTGAACTCTATGTGTACATAAAACAGAAAATAAACTTACTTTACTTACTGACTGTGGGCGGGGAGTTTTGCGGAAATAAATCTCAACGCTGGCCCAGGAGGGAACTCGAACCTGGTAATTGCAGATTACGAGCCTGGTTCGCTATTGGGTGAGCAACCCTGCACATGGGGCCACGGTTTTATGTCTCATCCGATGAACGGCGACCTTTTCAAGCTCATCGATGTGCTCTTCAAGACCGAAGTCAGAATGGAAGGTTAGTGGAGATAAATTTCAACTCTAGCCCAATGGGGATTTGAACCTGGGAACTGCAGACTATAGTCCTATAGTCTGCTACCAACTGAGCCAAAAAAAAAAACCCAATCACAAAAATGAAGCTTATTTTTAAAATAAGTCGTGCATGAAAGATTTCATAGTGATACCAAATGACCAGACGTCATGTTGACGTGAGAAACTTGACCTGAAAGGAAATAAAATAACGAGTTTTTGTTTTTATAACCTTGTTTCAGTTTTATATTGGCTAAAACTAAAAGCAGCCATTTTTTTTAATATACGTATTCCCCCAGGGCTGTTCCCTCCATCTCCTTTTGTGTTAACCCTCATTCTTATTTTTGGATCGGAGTCCTGCATCGCAATAAATCAATTCCCCCTCCTCCTTCTTCCCCATCGAGCAATTCCCTGTCAGAAGCTCTCCTTCCTCTGATGGCTTCTCCCTGCAGCGTAATCCAGTTAACGGTAATTTATTCAGTGAATATTTTGCCCCAAACAAATGCGCCCTTTCTCTCATTCTCCCCTTTTCAATCCACTCCCACGCAGTGCAGCACTCCATGCAGGAGAAGCTCTCTTTAAAGGGTCACGCACTCGTCACCGTTCGCTTCATTGCGAACGCGGCTCCTTCTGCCTTTCTGTTTCGTGGCAGCCGCTCTTTTAAATGCAGCTGCAGTGTTATGCTTTTATTACTTCGGCTTTTTAATCGATATCTTTACGAAGATTATGGAGATATGTTGCACCTCACTTGACTATATTATGCCCTAGTGCATTAAGATCCTTTTCCAGCGTTTTGTTTTGATTATTTGAAAGCATTACGAGGGAGTTATCTCGCACTACTCTCGTAATCTGCAGTTCCCAGGTTCGAGTCTCAGCTAGGTCAGTGTTGATATTTTATCTCCGCAACCCTCCTGCCCTCGGTCAGTAGCGGACACTGATGAGCTTGGAAAGGCCGTCGTTTGTTGGATGCTCATTGTGTGCAAAAATGTGCCTCTCAGAGGTAAAACAATCCAACGTGCAGTCGCTCAAAAAAGTATTCGAACACTATGGTTGATTACAGATTTCAGAAAAAATATCTGGCAACGATTTTTTTTAGAAATTAGTGATCTGACAACCTTTACAGTCGCTCAAAAAAGTATCCGAACACTATAGTTGATTACATAATTCAGAAAAAATATCTGGCAGTGATTTTTTTTTTAGAAATTAGTGATCTGGCAAACCTTCGTGTCACGTGACCCGAAGTTTGCCAGATCATTAATCTCTAAAAAAAATCGTTGCCAGATATTTTTTCTGAATTCCACAAGAAGGTTGCCAGATCACTAATTTCTAAAAAAAATCGTTGCCAGATATTTTTTTTGAATTCTGTAATCAACCATAGCGTTGGGATATTTTTTTGAGCGACTGTACACCGGCCACTGCTTAACGTCCCATCCGACGGACGGCGGTCCTTTTCAAGTCCATCGGGTTCCCCTATTGACCGAGGGCAAGGTGAGGATTTAGCTGAGATAAATCTCGACGTTTGCCAAGGTGGGACTTCAACCTAGAGACTGTAGATAACGAGCCTGACGCACTACCTACTGAGCCAACAGGGGCGGGGGCGGCTCAGTCGGTAGCGCGCCAGGCTCGTAATCTGTAGTTCCCAGGTACGAGTCCCAGCTGGGTCAGCGTTGAGATTTATCTCCGCAAAATTCTCCGCGCTGCCTACGGTCAGTAGGGGACACCGATGGGCTTGGAAAGGCCGCCTTCTGTTGGATGGGATGCTAAGCCGTGGTCCCGTGTGCGGGAGAGTCATACCCTGTGCCCGTTAAAGAACACGCTGGATGGCCTTGACGGGAGGCTATGATCAGTCTCCTAACAGCTGTTCCAGTGGGTCTCCTCCCACAACCTACTCTGAGCCTTCGGGGTCCATGTGACCTGGCCATTTAGTCCATGGTGTGCAAAAAAGTGCCGCTCAGGGGTAAAACAACCCAACTGAGCCAACCGACGCTCTTTCCCACCCAGCTCTCTACCACACCTCAAGTGAATAAAAAACGTGAAATAAAAACACCTCCATTAAAAAAAAATAGCGATTCCACAATGCATTCATCCAGTAAGCAGGGCAATCTGTCTTTCAGAATTTAATTTCGAAACTTCTCTCCCACTTTTATTGCGCCATATGTGACGAACCGCACTACAGCCACTAAGCGCCGAATTTGGTGAAGAAAGGGACGAGCATTTGCCTACAAGTTAGCCTTTCTGTCTTCGGTGTAGGCCTTCTTCAAGACTCATCATAAATCATCCGGGCCTTTTCCCCTTCCTAAAGAAATTGCGACACCGACTTTCTCGCACCATAATCCGTTTATTCCAATTGTGGCAAACATCGCGCAGACATCTACAATGGAGAAAGGTTGAAAAAGCTTTTTATTTTTTATTTTCCCCGTCGACAGCCGTTTCTTTTCTCAAAGTTGCTATCGACTTCGCTATTGGCGTTGTTGTTGTTTTTTTTTTCATCTTTTTCGCTGATTTGTTCTACCCCAGTCACTTGTTACGGAATTTGATTTGCTCATTTCCAACAGTTTTTTTTTTATTTTATTTCTTTTTTCTTTCATCAAATACCGAAATTATCTAGAGCATCCTTCTGGCGATTGTAAGAGGACAAAGAACACCAAGATCACCAATCTCTTTGAAAGCGATTCTCGCTGCAGACGATGTGCACGATTAATCGCTTTATAATCAAATAATATCGGTCAGTCCTGCATTTCGATGTGCTTCATCGATTTGAATGTCTGTCTGCACGGAGGAAAAAAATAGTTCTGCTTTCTACACTACACTACCAGAATGTTTAAAAGTATTTTGATGTGTTATTGGGAATCTTAATCTTCAAAGCTCTATAACTTCCAAAACCTGCATTTAAGGGGAAAATGTGACTGAAGTTAAATTAAAGATCATAATCAAATCTATTTAAATCTCGATTTTCAAAAATATTCGTTAAGTATTTAAAGAGTAATGGAAGTGGGAATATTAAACAATAAATTATCTTGTTCTATGAAAATCATTCATATATTCAATAAATTTCATGGCCGAGTGGTTAGCACGCTTGGCTACTGATCTAAGGGACCTGGGTTCGAGCCCCGGGTAAGGCATGGCTGTTTGTGTCGTTTTTCTGCTGAGGTCCTGCCATCCTCTCAGATTTATATACTGTGGCATATAAACTGACAGGCTCCTGTCAGACCTCTGTGGCAAGCAGCTGCTTGAGGGGGTATTTATTTTTTTATTTTTATTTATTTAAAGTCATTTAATTCATATAATTTTATAAAATCAGTATCTCGATTTTTCAATAATATTCGTTCAGTATTTCAATATCTATAGAAGGTAGAGCATTTAACAAAAAATTATCTTGTTTTATAAAAATTATTCGTAATTGTGTAATATTGAAATAATTATCGCACAAACGTCTAAAATGTATATTTTATTAAATGGTTTGAAGCAATGCTAATTAAGTTTTAACTAATTTCTGAGGTAAAGTCATGAAGTATTACTGTTGGAAATATTCCAGTTTCCGTAACTCTTTAAATACTCAACGAATATTTTTGAAAATCGACATTTAAATAGTTTTGACTGTGATCTTTATTTTCAGTCACATTTTTCCCCCATTAAATGCAAATTTTAGAAGTTACAGAGCTTCGAATTTAAATTCCCATTGACATAACATGGATATCGTCTAATATTCTAATACCCCAATGTATAAAAGATATCAAAAATATTTCTGGAAATAATATATATGCGTTTAGTTTTTTCATCAAAACAATCTTTCTTCCCCACATCAAAATGGTTCCATATCGAAATGCATCTGCACTTTCGTCATACATTTTGTGAATGCGAAAAAAAGGAAGTCTGCAAAGCATACATTTCGGGACGTCCAATTGCATTACTGCATTGCGGCTAAATTGCATTTTTGCGATCTGGAATTGCCTAACGTATTGGATTTACACGATCTTTCGTGTTTGACATGCTTTGGGATACTAGACTTCAGAAATCTAGTTGGAAGTCTACTCAGAGTTCTGCTGTATAAAATATGCTGATTACGAATGAAATTGCCTAACCCAGGAGTGGCAGTTACTGTTCAGGAAAGTGGTTTCGTTGACTGTAAGTGTACACGTTTAGGAGAGAAATAAAATTTATTCGTTTTATTCCCTTCAGTGTTATGAAAATATTATTTCATTATATCACTCTCTCTGATTAATGAATATATAGCTTAGAGGGTTGGATTGCTGTTTCATACCGACTTTTTTTTTTGCAGTTCCAAGTTCGAATCCTAACTGTGCCAGGTTGAGATTTACTTCCGCTAATCTCCACTCTGCCCTTAGTGAGGAAGGGGATATCTATAGGCTCGTAAATGCCACCGACCTTCACATAGGACGGTAAGCCGTGGTCCCGTGTGCGGACGGAGATAACAGATTCTAGGGAGGAGGGGGGGCGTGCCTGGATACACCCTGATCCTCAGCAGTTCACTGTACATGTAGCAGTGGTGTTTGATCATATTAGCCATTTTAGCTGGTTTAGATTTAGAATTCTATCAATAGTGCCCGGATCTAGAAAATAATCAGGGGGGGGGGGGGGCAAGAAACACAATCGAGTTGAAAAAAAATGCAAAAAGGTTAGGGGGGGGGGGGCGCAAGAAACTGGTTTTCCAATGCAGTATAACATTTCCCCCTCTGACGATCCAGTAATAAATTCCTTGAAAGTTTTTAAACATTTTATTGAAAAATGCATGAAATGTAAACAAGTCTCATAATTTTTTGCCTCTTTTACCATTATTAGCATTCTGAAGGGGTTATTGCATGTCCCCTTGCCCCTCCTAATCTGGCCTTGCTGTCAACTAATGTGGTCCATAGTGGATAATCACACTTGGATCAGCATTGAGATTTATCTCCAGAAAACTCCTCACCCTTCGCTCTATCAGTAGGGAACACTAATGGGCTTGAAAAGGCCATCATCCTTCGGATGGGACGTTTAGCCATGGCACGTGTGCAGGAGAGCCATACCCTGTGCATGTTAAAGAACATGCTGGATGGCCTTGATGGAATGTTACCATCTATCTAGTGCAGTGGTTCTCAACCTTTTGTGCTTCACGCACTCCCTGGAAATGTGTATATAACATCCTTGTATAGAGGGGGGCGGGGTGGCTCAGTCGGTAGCGCACCAGTCTCGTGATCTGCAGTTCCCAGATTCGAGTCCCAGCTGGGTCAGCGTTGAGATTTATCTCCGCAAAATTCCCTACCCTGCCCCTACGTTAATTTCCTACCCTGCCCCTACGTAGGGGATACCGATGTGCTTGGAAAGGCCGCCGTCCGTCGTATTGGTCGTTAAGCCTTGGTCTCCTGTACGGGAGAGTCATACCCTGTGCACGATAAAAGTACACGTTGGATGGCCTTAATGGGTGGTTACCATCTGTCTCCCAACAGCTGTTCTAGTGGGTCTCCTCCCCCAACCTTCTCTGAGTCTTCGGGGTCCTTGTGACCTGGCCATTTAGCCTATGGTGTGCAAAAAAGTGCCGCTCAGAGGTAAAACAACCCAACTACCTTTTATAGATAGATAAAACTATAGTTATAGTATAACAATGAGAATAAAATAAAACACTGACTTTGTTACTAGATCTAGCGACTTTTAAGCTCTCACGGCGTACTCCCAAAAAATTTTACCGCGTACCTCACGTTGAGAACCCCTAATCTAGTGGCTTCCTTTCCCTGAACCTTCTCCGGACCATTAGGGTCGTTTAAGACCGGCCATTTAGCCCATTGTGTGCAAAAAAGTCCCGATCAGAGGTAAAAATATCCCTCCCATTCTACCGTGGCCTATGGGTGCATAAAAGCCATATTCTACGTTAAAGAACACGCTGAATGGCCTTGACAAGAGGGTGTGCCGTTTGTCTCCTAAGAGATGTCCAGTGGATCCTCTTCCCCAAAGTTCTTTGAGCTATTGGGGTTCTTTTGACCTGGCCATTTAGCTCCTTATGAATCTCAGAGATAAAACAACCCAAACCCAGAAAGTAGTTGCGGTAGACTGATTATCGGATGTTTTACCGAAAAATGGATTAAATATCTAACTCTAAAGGTTCAGAGTTAGGTAGGAGAATCAACGCAGAGCTGTTAGGAGAGAGATGGAAGCCGCTTGTCAAGACTGCCCAGCTAATTTTTTAATGTGTGCAGGATATGGTCAATATTCTTACACATGAAGTCATGGCTTTGATGTCTCATCTCATAGACAGTAATTCCTGCAGCTTGTCACCCAGGACAGAGTGCAAATTATCGGAAGAAATTCAAACTCCTACACATAGGAGAAACTGAGACAGGTCACCAGAGAACAGTAGTTAAATTTCAAAGAATACAACGGCTCAGAACAAGGTGGTGTAAGAAATCCACTAGGCATCAACTGAAAGGCTTCTCAGTAGTTCTGGATGGCCTCAAGATAATTCAACGCATCTCGTAAGCTGAATAGGATTTGAATTTCTTGGACTTCCAAGGGTTAACTTCCCAGCAGTCATATCCGGTTGAATCAATGTTCTCTTTCTCACTGTTACAGATCTAATCGTAGATATGTATGACATATCAGTGCTGCAAAACTGGGACCTGAATTTGGGTTGGGGTTGTTTTACCTCTCGGCTGCAATTTTTGCGCAGAATAGGCTAAATATTCAGGTCATAAAGACCCCAAAGATACAAGGGCGGGGGTGGCTTGGTAACGCCCCAGGCTCGTAATCTGTAGTTCCCAGGTTTGAGTCCCAGCTGGGTCAGCGTTGAGATTTATTTCCGCAAAATTTCCCGCCTTGCTCACGGTCAGTAAGGGACACCAATGAGCTTGGAAAGGCCCCCGTCCGTCGGATGGGACGTTAAGCCGCTGCTCCATGTATGGGAGAGTTATATCCTGTGCACGTTAGAGAACACACTGGATGACCTTGACGGGAGGCTATCATCTGTCTCCCAACAGCTGTTCCAATGAGTCCTCTCCCTCAGCCGTCTCTGAGCCTTCAGGTTCCACGTGTTGGCTGCCCATTTAGCCCATGGTGTGCAAAAAAGTGCCGCTCAGTGGTAAAACAACCCAACTCGAAAGATACAGAGAAAGTTGGAGGAAGAGGACACACTGGACAACTGTTACGAGACAGACACACTGGATAGCCTTCCTCAAGACCATCCAATATATTCTTTAATGGAGTATGGTTCTATGACACGCTGAGCCATCTGGCGGACGGCAGCCTTTCCAAAGTATGGAGGGAGGGGAAATATGTTACAGCCTTTGACACTCACTGCGTCACAAGCTTTCATTTGGCGCATAACACATTAAATTTGACCTTCGCGTTCGAAAGATATGATGGAATAAGTGTCTTTAGAAGACAAATCAACATACAAACGAACATGACAAGCAAAAAAAGCGATGGGAAGATAGGTAAGAACTTTTTTTTTAAAAGAACCTAGCAGCTACTAAAAATGGACTGACTCTTAAAGAGTAGAAATGTGTGACAACTCATTATTCCTCCAGCTACCAATTTTATGCGTTCGAAATCTTGTCTTTCCTCCCCTCCCTTTTCCGGTAGCCGGAAGTTGCAAATCGCGCCTCAGTGGTTTCACATGAACCCGTGGTAGTCATGGCAACAGGGCTCGTGATGTGGAACGCCACTGAAGAGATAGAAACGGGAACGTCGTGATCTCGTACGTGGTGTGCACGAGGCGTTTAATTACAGAGAGACGAAGACGTGGAGGGTGGAGAAGACTTTTTTTTTGTCAGAAATCCTTTTTTTTCGGGAGTGCACCGATTCAACTGACTTCATCGTTCCACCATTGAACTTGCCTGAACTCGCTTAATGGCAATTGAGGTTTGAGAGATTCAAACTCTCCAAATGTTTACATTTCGAAACTCATTTTGCATATTTATGCTTTTAAAATATATTTTGAAACTATTAAGCAATGATGCAAACTGTATCCTCAAGTAGCTGCTTGCCATAGAGGTCTGACAGGAGCCTGTCAGTTTATTACGCCATAGATAATATCTATGGGTACGAAAGGTCCATAGAAATTCTTGGGGAAAGCGAGACCCCAGCAGAAAGACAACACAGAAATCTAAACGAATGTCTTACCAAGGGCTCGAACCCAGAACCCTTTAAACCACTCAGCACCTAGGTCTCCCCCTTTTTCTGATACCCTTAGGCACACTGTTCATAATCGTCTTTGCTAATTTATAGCTATGCATACAGGCAACATGGCCAAAACAACGCAGTCGCTCTCTGTGAAATATGCTGCTCAAAAGAGGTTGATTTCGCCCTCACTATTTCTCCCCGATAATATTAACTGACAGGCTCCTGTCAGACCCTCTGTGGCAAGCAGCTGCTTGAGGGGGTATTTATTTATTTATTTATAAAATATGGAGGGAGCAGATTTTCGCGGAGGTCAACTTAAATGAGTCGTGTATTTATTTATTTATTTTTATCTCAAAGCTTGTGACGTCTCCAATGTTTTGGTCTGCCTCAAACGTGACTCCAAAACGGTTAATATTATTATTTAGTATTAATATAATGATGTGTTAGTATTGAGGTCCACTCCGAATTATGATCGATGTTATGATCTTGATGTGTTAGTGTCGAACATATATCACATATATGCAAATGTTCAAAGTGATGATCTAATTCTGTCTTATTTTCGAAAATGGAAATAAGGTCATTTCAATGTGCTTCTTACTCGCTTCCACCAAAAATTACATTTAAAAAAAAAAACTTTTGAAGTCTTTTATACACTGCCTTAAAAAATAAGAGAATTTCCTTATTATCAATGGGAATCTAAATTCGGAACGCTGTAAACTCTATAATATGCATTTTAATGGAGAATTGTGACGGAAAATAAAAGATCATAATCAAATCTATTTAAATCTCGATTTTTCAGCAATATTTGTCCGGTATTTTATGCTATGCAAGAGTTATGGAAGCTGGAATATTTAAGAACGGTAATGTTTTTTAAGAATCCAAAAATAAAAAACGAGCACATCCTTTGAGAATGCTAAAGCCAATACAATTTATTACTTTTTTTTTAAACCTTTTTCTTATTAGTCTCTTGGATCCCCCCTTTATTTTTTTTCCAGATCTGCGCATGTTATATGCACCATTGTTGCGTTCTCAACTACACACTTTAATAATTGGATCGACCTAAATATTTTTATCTTGAAACACTGGTTTTGTTTGTGTAGTACACAGTTGACAGTATAATAGTGTATCAGAAACACCCCAAAAGCCCCTGGAAACCAGAGAACAAAGGAATAACTCAATTAAGCAGTTTCCCTTCAAAAAATTTCTCCCCAACCCTGAAACCATTTTTGCGCCCCTCCCCCATCTCCCGAAAAAATTGTTGTCCATACCCATGCTTAAAACTCGCCTATATAACACATTTCCTCAGTAACAGTTTATATCGAGGGCCAGGTCACAAGGACCCTAGGTCTCAGAGAAGGCTGGGGGGGGGGGAGGAACCAATTTAACAGCTGTTGCCTCGTCAAAGGCATGTAGTTATTTCAAGAACTCAGGGTATGGCTCTCCTAGCCACAGAGCTACGGCTTCTATCCAATGGACGACAGCTTTCCAAGTACATTTATGTCATCTTTCCTACAGAGGGTAATGGGGTGGGGGGTGGCTCAGAGGTACCGTGAGTGGCTCGTAATCTGCAATTCCCAGGTTCGAGCCCCATCTGGGCCAGCGTTATTGTATATCACTGCAAAATTCCCCGCCCTGCACATGGCCAGTAGGGGACACTGATGGGCTTGGGAAGGTCATCATCCGTCGTATTAGACACTAACCCATGTCCCCATGTGCGGGAGAGCTGTACCCTGTGCACGTTAAAGAACATGCTGAATGGCTGACGGGAGGCTATCATGTCTCCTAACAGCTGTCCAGTGGCTCCCCTTCCCCCAACCTTCTCTAAACCTTCGGGGTCCTTGTGACCTGGCCATGTAGCCCATGGTGTGCAATAAAAGTGCCGCTCAGTGGTAAAACAACTCAACCGAGTGTAGGGTGGGAGTTAGAGCTGATAAATTTCAATTTTGGCACAGTTGGATTCGAACCTAAGAACTGCAGTATACGAGCTTGGCACGCTACTTACTGATCCCCCCCCCCCGCCCCCAATAATTCAGGTTTGATGTTGATTTTCTTTGGTTTTTTTCGCAAAACAAAAAGAAAACTTGTGTATTGGGCTATTTTCAATACTTTCATAAGTTTAATCAGTTTTAATACAAGTGTGTAAAATGGTGTATTGATAAAATGACAAAGAACTTCACTTATATCTCTTAATTTCAGATACCCGACCGACGGCCAGCAGTCCCGAGTGCAAAGTCACGTGGCACTTCCAATCCCCCTACGTAACCCCTCTCGTGGAGGAGAGGTCGCAAGTGATCGGCTGCCTGAGTAGACATACGACATCCAAGTCACAGGTATATTTCCTTCCTTTCCTTTCTGTAATCCTTTCTTTCATGCATGCTCACTTTTCCAATGGTATATTTCCTTCCTTTCCTTTCTGTAATCGTTTCTTTCATGCATGCTCACTTTTCCAATGGATTAGAATCCACTGGTTGTTCAAGTTTTGCACTGCCGTACTAAAATATTAGAGAATTTGCAATCTTATATCAATGAAAATATAATTCCTAAGTTCCATAACTTCTAAAATATGCATTTAATGGAAAAATGTGACTGAAGATAAATTAAAGATCATAATTAAACCGATTTAAATATTGATTTTCAACAGTGTTCCTTATATTATAAGAGTTATTAAAAGAGTTATGGAAAATGGAATATTTTAGAATGGAATAATAATACATACATACATACAAGCAACCACATTTAACTTTATGACTTTATTGTCCTGTTTGTTTTTGTGTATTAACACCACACTCAGTCTAATATGATAAGATAGATAATTTTTATTTCAGATATTTCAGAATATTTCAGATAATTTTAACAAAAACTTTTGAGGTCTCACAAGAGTAGGCTCGTTCGTGAGATCTCCATACAGAAACAATTTCAATTGAAAACATCAGTCGTCACATTGAATAAAATACACAAAAAACGAAAACAACTCAAAACAAAAAAAATTCTAGAAATCCAGAAGTGAAAAAGTCAGAAAGGAAGAAACATTTAATATCTATGTTATATATAAACAGTTCTAGTAGTTTAATGCAAAAAAGTTTCCACCTCATCCAGTTTCAAAATGTAGTTCTTGAGAGCTTTAGAAAACAAATGAAAATTCATGATATTTTTCATGCTGACCGAGAGAGAGGAAAGGAATTTCGGTGCTAAATACAAATAATAGTGCCTGAATATTTCCATATGTAATGCAGGAATTTCATAATTTATGTTTTTACCTCGTCGTAATTGGTAATTATTCGTATCGGTTTTAATACTATCATTTCTAAAGTAAAAGTATTTAATTATTTCGAAAAACTAATCATAGTGTAAAGGCAAAATTCCTGCTTCACGAAAGAAAGGTAATGAAGGTTGCGTTTTTGGGCTTTTAGTTAATAAGTGAATAAATTTCTTTTGCAGCACTAAAAGTTGTTTAAAATTATTGAAATACATGACTCCCCAAGATTTTATAAATAATAAATAAATAAATACCCCCTCAAGCAGCTGCTTGCCACAGAGGTCTACCATATGTTAATCGGGAATGGATTAATGCATAATATAGTGTACACATAAATTTAAATGTAACTGTCTTACGAGATATAAGCGGGCCAGGTTACGGATGACCTACCTTTGTACCCATGTTACATGCACTTTCCAAGTTAGGCATGCATCAATCCAAATACCTAAATATTTCACTGACGGCACAAAAGGAATTTGAGGACAGTTACAGTGACTTTTCGATGAACAATTTGTATCATGATATTTCAATTTATTGCTGTGCAAAAAATCTGCAGCAGAACTATTTTTCTTTAAGTAGAAATAAACTGCATTTGTCTTTGTCAGATTTATTGTTAAAAAATTACATGTGGTCCAGTTTCTAATTAATTCTAGATCACTATTTGCTTGTTTAAAAATAATCTCTCTTTAAAAATTTTCTCTTTTAAGAGTCAAGCTATGGATAAATAAACCGAATGGACAAATTATTATATACACCTACCTAATAACCTGCTGTTCCACCTTTTGCCCTCACAACAGCAGCGACGTCTGGTAAGGACTCACTGAGGTGTTGAAAACACGGAGGTGGTATTGCCGCCCATGAAACGAGGATCGCCTGTCGTAGAGCATCCACAGTTGTCGGTAGGGGTTGGCGGGCTCCAACAGATCTTTTCATTTCGCCCCACAAATTCTCAATGGGATTGAGGTCAGGCGATCGAGTCTAACATCCTTCTTTAAAAACTGGACCATTTTGTAAAAGGGACCTTGACCCTTTATCATCTGGTCCGTGAGAAAAATTTTTCTGTTGGAGCAGTATTCGTCAAAAAGTAGGGACCAGTACAGTGAAGTGCTAGCGACCCTACATGTCAGCGATAGGCTTTTGGCAGCAGGCCGCCTAAATAATGAAGGAGGTGGTTGAAGTTTGGTGCCAAGAAAGTGCTGCGTCGTAGTTTTGTGTCAAGGGGGTGGGGAGGGGAGAGATTTGGAGTTAAAAATTCTTCTGGGAGTGAAAGTTGTAGAGTGTGTGATCAGTGTGTGGCCCCATGTTGGCCGGGGGGTTGGTAACTTGAATGCTCCTGGAGCCAATTGGTCGCCATGGAAGAATGTGGTGTTGTCCTGTTGAAAGGTGACGAAAAAGAATTTTTTTACGAATAGGTGTAGATGGTCGGCGAGGATTATCACATACCTTGTGCTGGTGACGAATGCCTCCACAGGTACGAGGGGCCCACGTAAACGCACTCAAAACTGTTACACTGCCTTCACCTGCTTGTATGGCTCCAACTTGCCAAGCTGGATCCATCGCTTCGGTAGTGACGCACCCTCCCATCGGCGTGATATGAATTGAAACCGTGATTCATGTCATCTTGATGGCCTCTGATTCGTCAGACCAGATGACGTGTTTTCAGTCTGCACTCTAGTAACAATAGGCCTTTGCAAACTGCAGTCTTATCTTTCGTTGCTTTGCAGTCGACAAGGGGACATGATGTGGACGTCGACTGCCAGCCTCATCCAACTCCGACGTTATCTGCTCCATGGCAACGTGCGATTCCTTGTAATGATGTGGGACAGTCTGTGCTCACCTAGAGAGTCGATTCCACTTTTACGTCCACATTTCTCCTGCTGGTTGGAAGTTTTGCTGTATTTCACATAGTCTTGGTATACACGTGCAACGATCTGATGTGGAAATCCCAACAGTTCAGCAGTTGCGGTGATTGAACAACTGGCCCTCCTCGCACCAACTATTTGACCACGGTCAAACTCGCGTTGCTGCCTTTACCCATGATTACTTTTCTGCAACTAGTTTTACCGATGGGCTTGGAAATGCCGCCGTCCGTCGGATGGGACTTTAAGCCGTGGCTCTGTGTGCGGAAGAGCCATACCATGTGCATGTTAAAGAACACGCTGGATGGCCTTGACGGAAGGCTACCATCTGTCTCCCAACAGCTGTTCCAGTGGGTCCCCTCTCCCAACCTTCTCTGAGCCTTCGGGGTCCATGTGACCTGGCCATTTAGCCCATGGTGTGCAAAAAAGGGCCGCTTAGAGGTAAACAACCCAACCCAGCTCGCGACTAGTTTCCAATGCATAGAAATCATAGGATGATGAAACAGGCGTCGCCAGTTTCATTAGCCCACGCAACTGGACTCGAGATTTCTGCTCGTAATTTGTCCATTCAGTGTTCATTCGTAATAAAACACCGAGAGAAACAACGATCGTTGTCATGGTTATGAGACTGTAATTAACCATTGAGTACACTCGCGCGGCTTCTAAACAATGTTGCCAATTTACAGTCATATTATTCTTAGTGTTTTTTGGGACGCCATCAATTATTTTCCTGTTAAATGAAGCTATTGCATTATTTGCAAATGAAACCCGCGTGTTGTCTTATAGAGATCGGTTCGGGCAAAAACTTACTATCCCAAACCATTGCGAACACTAATGAGCCCAATAAGGAGAAAATATTTTTCTGATTATCATTGTAAAATATACACACTGTAATACAAAGAGTAATCGATCACTTTCACATCCAAAAAATGGAAAGTCACGTTCAATACTCTCTAACTTTGATAATAAGCTTTTTACGAAGAAAAAAATGGCATTAGGGATAAACTAAAGATCTCACTCAAATCTCTTTAAATCTCAATTTTCAAAAATATTCGATTAACATTTAGAAAATTACTTAAGCTGGAATATTCAAAAGCAAACGCCACTGTTACTCTTCCTAAACATTTTTTCACCCAAATTGATGGGGCGGGTGTGGCTCAGTCGGTACCACACAAGGCTCTAATCTATAGTTTCCAGGTTCGAATCTCAACTGGGCCAGCTTTACTCCCGCCCCTACCAACGGTCAGTAGTGAACATTGATGGTCTAGGAGAGGCTGCCTTCCGTCGGATGGGACGTTAAGCCATGGTCCGGTGTGCGGGAGAGCCATACCCCATGTACATTATGAGAACACCCCCAATGGCCTTGATGGGAGGCTCGCTCGAGTGGGACCCCTCCCCCCAACCTTCTGTGAGCCTTCGGGGTACTTGTGACCTGGCCATTTAACCCGTTGTGCGCAAAAAAGTGCCGATGAGAGGTAAAACCCAACACAAAATCTCAAATTGATGAAAACTGGAAAAAAAAAAGTTTACAGAAACTTCATATATTAGATTTTAGTGAATGATTTGTTATATGCAGGGGCGTAGCCATGGGGTGATGGGGGGAGGGCTCCCCCCCAAAGTAACTCGGAGTTGGCAAAATTCGAAGCGGCTTCGTAAAATCTAGGTGAGTTGTGAAAATTTGTAATTTTTTTTTGAAAATTAAGCGGAGTTGTCAAAATCGAGGCAACTTGGGAAATCTAAGGCAGTTTGGAAAATGGAGAGACGGCAAAATTTAGAGCAGTTGGTAAAATTCGAAGCCACTTAGTAAAATACAGGTGAGTTGGCAAATCTTGTGGAGTTGGCAAAATTCAGGTGAGATGTGAAAATTTGGATTTTTTTCTGTAAAATTATGGCGAGTTGGGCAAAACTTATGGAGTTGGCAAAATCTAGGGGCAGTTGGCAAAATTTGGAGCGACTTGGCAAAATCATGGAGAGTTGACAAAATTCAGGTGAGATGTAAAAATTGCAATCTTTTTTTCTGTAAAATTATGGCGTGTTGGCAAAATCGAGGCAGCTTCGCAATATCTAGGAGAGTTGGCAAAATTTAGAGTGACTTTGCAAGAATTAGGTGTGATGTAAAATTGGGATTTTTTTCTGTAAAATTGTGGCGAGATGGCAAAATCTAGGGTAGTTGGCAAAATTCGAATCCACTTGGTAAAATATGGGCGATTTGTGAAAATTGGGATTGTTTTTGTGAAATTAAGGAGAGTTGAAAAAAAACCAAGAACTCTTGGTAAAATTAGAAGCCACTTGGTAAAATACGGGGAGTTGTGAAAATTGTGCCTTTCTTGTGCAGTTAAGGAGAGTTGATAAAATTCGAAATGACTTGGCAAATTCAAGGAAGATGTAAAAATTGCGATTTTTTTCTCTAAAATTATGACGAGTTGACAAAATCTAGAGTAGTTTGCAAAATTCGAATCCACTTGGAAAAATATAGGCGAGTTGTGAAAATTGAGATTTGTTTTGTGAAATTAAGGAATGTTGGACAAATTGAGGAAACTTAACAAAATGAGCCGTCCCGTGGCCGAGTGGTTAGCACGCTTGGCTACTGATCTACGGGACCTGGGTTCGAGCCCCGGATACGGCATGGATGTATGTGTCGTTTTTCTGCTGAGGTCCTGCCATCCTCTCAGACCTTCTACTATGGCATATAAACTGACAGGTTCCTGTCAGACCTCTGTGGCAAGCAGCTGCTTGAAGGGGTATTTATTTTTATTATTTTTTAACAAAATGTAGGGCAGTTGGCAAAATTCGAATCCCTTTGGAAAATAAGGGCGAGTTGTGATAATTGGGATTGGGTTTGTGAAATTCAGGATAGTTGACTGCTGAAATTGAGAAAATTTGGCAAAATCTTTGGGAGTTTGAAAAGTTTGAAATGCTTTGGCAAATTTAGAAGAGTGTAAGGATTGGAATTAGTTTCGTGAAATTAAGGAGAGTTGGTCAAATGAAGGGAAAATTCACACTGACTTGTTAAAATTCAGACGAGATGTAAATATTGGAATTACGTTTGTGAAGTAATATTGGCTGGTTGGCAAAATTGGAAATCAAATGAGAAAATGCAGGAGATATGTGAAAATTGCCTAACCCCCCCATACCACCACCACCACGAAGCGAAAATCTGGTAAGTTTTGCTCAGTTAGTAAAATATTTGAATATCGAGTTGTAAAATTTTTGATTTCTCCCCCTCCCCCAAACATAGTCCTTCGCTACGCCCCTGGTTATAGGAGATGTTTTAACTTTTGAAGCAAATTTTTATGAGTAGTAAAAGTTAGTTTCCATAATTCTTTAAATATTAAAAAAAATTGCGGAAAATAAATATTTAGTGATAGATTACAGTAAGATGTACAATTAAAATTAAAATGATGTTCTAAATCGAATAAAATATTTTATGTTTTCTAAATTAATTTTTACTTTTATATTCCAGTTTTATTTTGTACTCCTATATATCCAGTGACGTTTTTTTCATAAAAATCTTATTTCAACAGTTAGGAAGCTTTGAATGTGGATTTCCATTCGCATAACGTGGAAATGTCCAGGTACTTTTTTAAAATACAGTGTATACAGAGATGCTTGCAGTTAAGCCGAATTAAAAAAATTTATTCAAAGCATAATTCAAAACTTAATGTTATTTGCGACAAAAAATACCAGAATAAATTTGTAGAAGCTAAAAAAAGATGACGTCATTATAGCAGATGACCAGATAGATCATCTGCTATAATGAGACGCTAGAAGCAAGGACGTACTGAGGGGGGAGGGGATCCGGACGCTGCCCTCCTCCCCCAACGAAAAAGCTGTCGTCATATACAAAAACTCGTACTTGTCTACCGCTAGGAATTCAAATCCAGTTGTCTTTCTGTAATTTTATCCTCATAGTACATGTCTCACTTTAAAAATTAATTTTGAAAACATAAAAGATTTTATTCGATTTAGAATATCATTTTAATCTATCCTGTTCGGTTGAATGTTTTACTAATTGGTAGTTGGGTTGGGTTGTTTTACCTCTGAGCGGCACCTTTTTACACATCGTGGGCTAAATGGCCAGGTCACATGGACCGCGAATGCTCAGAGAAGGTTGGGGGAGGGGACTCACTGGAACAGCTGTTGAGAGACAGATGGTAGCCTGCCGTCAAGGCCATCCAGCGTGTTCTTTAACGTGCACAGGCTCTCCCGCACACGGGGCCACGGCTTAACGTCCCATCCGACGGACGCTTTCCAAGCCCATCGGTGTCCCCTACTGACCGTGGGCAGGGCGGGGAGTTTTGCGGAGATAAATCTCAACGCTGACCCAGCTGGGACTTGAACCTGGAAACTGAAGATTAGGAGTCTGGCGCGCTACCGACTGAGCCATCCCCGCCCCAGAAACACTGGTAAAAGAAAGGGACACAGGTGAAGGAAAATAGGTAGAACGTTTATAGTAATTTTTGAGAAAATAATATTTCGGTTGCTAATTTTTTTTCATTTTATTAAATTTCATCTTTTGTTTAACTGGAACATCAGCTCCTTTTCAAATGACAGTTTTCAATCATGAATAATGTTTCTCCACAGGATTAGAGCTACATGTCAGTAAATGCTGTTCAAGCTTTTCATTTTTTTCGCAAGGTTAATACTCACATAACATATCTGGAATTTTTATGGGGAAAAAATTAAAAATGATAAAGAAATTATCACAAATACCAATTGTTTTTTTTAAAGCGAATAACGTTTTTTTGCCCTTTATGATAAGCTAGCATAATTTCGCGGCATCTCTCGGGATTCGATGTAATGAATCAGAGTAGTAACGAGAGTAGTAGCAGTGACGAGCGCGCGCGGACACTCGTTTGCGTCCGGGGTGATGCAACACCTCCATTACGAGAAGGCCGATGGACCAAGTTATGACGTCTTAGTAAGTAGACCTGTGTCCAGAAAAATTCTTAGAAATTTATTCCTAATTTTATTAATGGTGTACTACTACTTATACCTTATTCAAAATAAAATTATTTGCATTTATTAGAAATTATCAGAATGCTAATAAAATTTACGAATATTATTATATAAATAACGAATAATTTACGTTTTAAACATGGTATATTTATAAATAAACCTTAATACAAATATTAGTACAAAACAGGACTACTAATGCAGACGTCATAACTTGGTCTCCTGGCCTTCTGTTGTCGGTGGTTGGTCTGACTGGTTTCGTGACCTAATAGTTTGGTCACATCTTCGGCCGCCTAACAAAGTTTCCATTATATATTTTTTCCTAATATATTTCAGTTTTTATCCATCGTACTAGGTACTGGAGTTCGTTAATAGAAATAATTACTGGTTGGACGAATAGAAGCATAAAAAAAAGAAATCCACTGAGTTGCGAATGGAATTACGAACTTCGTTGCCTAAGTTAGTAATTCACCCACCACCACACTCCGAATAAAGGGGTGTGACCTCCCCTGAATTGCCGCAAATACAACCGGCAACCGCGACAATTCAGGTGGATTGGCTGGCAGGGGAACCAAACAATCCCCCCCTTATCCCCCCCCCCCAAATGAGCATGGCTGTACCGAGACTAAAATGGCCCTGGTAACAGTCTTGCCCATTTGAACACTGGGAGGAGGACTGAAATTGTTCGTGAATAAGAGCTAGAATTTTTTTTTTCTCGCCAATGGTGATTTGAACCAGGAATTACAGATTACAAAGCCAACGTGCTAACCACTAGACCAAATAGCTGAGCTTTATGAAACATCTTTAAGATTCAACTATTAAGCATTAAGAGTAATATAAACTAAAGGATTGATTATAACTAAAAGATTGATTAAGAAATGTTTTTGTCGATGATATTCCATAAAGACGAGAAAACGGCCTTTCTAAGCCCATCGATGTACCCTACTGACCGTGGTCAGGACGGGGAGTTTTGCGGAGATAAATCTCAACGCTGACCCAGCTGGGACTCGAACCTGGGAACTACAGATTACGAGCCTGGCGCGCTACCGACTGAGCCACCCCCGCCCCTTTTTTCCATCGTACTAGGTACTGGAGTTAATTAGTAGAAATAATAATTACTGGTTGGACGAATAGAAGCATAAAAAAAAGAAATCCCCTGAGTTGCGAATGGAATTACGAACTTCGTTGCCTAAGTTAGTAATTCACCCACCGCCACACTCCGAATAAAGGGGGTGTGACCTCCCCTGAACTGCCACAAATACAACCGGCAACCGCGACAATTCAGGTGGATTGGCTGGCAGGGGAACCAAACAATCCCCCCCTTATTTCCCCCCCCCCCCCAAAAAAAAAAAAAATGAGCATGGCTGTACCGAGACTAAAATGGCCCTGGTAACAGTCTTACCCATTTGAACACTGGGAAGAGGATTGAAATTTTTCGCAAATCAGAAATAGAATTTTTTTTTTTCTCGCCAGTGGTGATTTGAAACAGGAATTACAGATTACAAAGCCAACGTGCTAACCACTAGACCAAATAGCTGAGCTTTATGAAACATCTTTAAGATTCAATTATTAAGCTATATTTTTATTTGCTCAAAACAAGCATGCGAATTTCATTTTCAATTTTTTCCTTAATGTCCCGGTTTGACTGTATATAAATATGGTACTCCTATATACATATATGCACACTATATTGCCGAAATATTTGCTTCGAAAACTATAGAACTACCCTCACTCAGTGATTTGGAAACTTCAAGTACGGGAACAGTGTTCTGTTCAAATTATTCCGAAAAGTCAAAACGCTGTACAGATTTAATGATTTGTAAACATTAGTACCAGAACGGCGTTCCGGTTCAGTATTTTGTGAACATAAGTATCGGAACTGCGTCCTGATATAGTTTGAGCAATGCCGTGATGATTGCTTCTCCTATTCAAAATGTCACGCTTCGCCGCTGCTAATTGGGGAACCATACACGAGTCGTATTCTCAGACCCCCCCCCCCCCAACTAAATTCTGGGTACGTCCTGAGCTAAGACTTGGAAAGGCCGCCGTCCATCGGATGAGACGTTAAGCCGTGGCTCCTGTGCACGTTAAAGAACACTCTGGATGGGAGGTTACCAGCTGTCTCCTAACAGCTGTCCAGTGAGTCCCCCCCCCCCCTCCAACCTTCTCTGAGTACTTAGGGTCTCTGCGACCTGGCCATTCAGACCATCATGTGCAATGAAAGTGCCGCTCCGAGGTAACACAACCCATTCCGTGGAAATCAAATATAATATCCTTCGATTTAATGTGTTTGATACACCATCTATCTGTTACTTTTAAAATGGACCAATGTAAAAGCAGTTTTTGACATCGAACTATTACATTTCAAAACCGAATTCGAATTCTGCTGAAATAACGACATGAATTTTTAGTATTTAACGGAGAGGACATTTTGAAGGCCCGAAAATTGGTTCGCAAAAAACAGGGTCACGCAAAATATTTAGCCTACCCTAAGTATAAGATGTACAGTCGCTCAAAAAAGTATCCGAAAACCATGGTTGATTACAGAATTCAGAAAAACTATCTGGCAACGATTTTTTTTTTAGAAATTAGTGATCTGGCAATCTTCGTGTTGCGTGTTACTAAAAAAAATCGTTTCCAGATATTTTTTCTGAATTCTGTAATAAACCATAGTGTTTGGATACTTTTTTGAGCGACTGTATACCGCGATAGTATCTACGTATCTGTCTTGCTAATTTTATAGTTGGAATCAAATCAATTGTCGAAATCAAAAATCAAAAAAAGAAATCAAAAATCAAATCAAATTGTTGAAATTCAATGACCGACTGGAAATCACGCTAATTCTAACTATGATGCAGAAATGGTAGAACTCTGAAAATTTGCACATAGGGGTAATCCAAGTCATAGATTTCGGGAAAAATCCGAAATATGACCTCCGACTTATTCAAGATCAAATACAGGTCACGTAGACGTCAAACCTCGATCTACGAGTTCTAGAACCTGAAAATTGGGGTCTGTGGGTATTTCCGGTTGTAGATCACAGAAATGGTGGGAAATTTCGGATCCGTGGAGAGGGACCCTTCAAGGTCAAATTTAAATCTACTAGTGCTAGAAAGCTAATAATTGAATGTTAAACTCAAACGATTAATTATCACCAGGTCACATCAATATGAAAATCTATTTCTAAAAATGTACAAAGTAGCTGACTGGGCACATCTGAATTCACACTTAAAAACTATCTGTCCGTTCCATTATAGATATGATGTATTTTTCGCAATACAATGGGCACGCTTTTGTGAGCAATTGTTGTAAGTTAACACCTGGTTTCAATATTTATACTTCCCTATGATGGTACTTGTTACACATGTAAGAGGGGGCGGGTATTCTCAGTCGGTAGCGTGCCAGGCTCGTAATCTGCAGCTCCCAGGTTCGAGTCCGCTGGGTCAGTGTTGAGATTTATCTCTGCAAAACTACCCGACATGCCCATGGACAGCAGGGGACACCAATGGGCTTGGAAAGGCCACCGTCCGTCGGATGGGATATTAAGCGGTGGTTCCGTGTTCGGGAGATAACCCCAATTCAACACATGTAATATACACTGAGATGCCAGTTTATTAGTTACACCACTAATGTCACATAAATGGTTCATTCCAATACGTAATACATTACATGATCGCGGTTTGCATCAGGCGGACCAGCTCTTCGAGCATCGGTTACAGCATCTTCAAAAATTGTATGATGGTGCTAGGCATGCCAGTTCTAGCATCTCCTAAACGGCCGTCCTCTGGACTTTTCATGCACACCCATTTCAAGGGTTTACCGAGAGTGATACAAAAAGTTATCAGTGATAGCTGATCCTGTGGATGAAAATTGCTTGTGGATCAGATGGGTCAATGGAGATGGCCAAGAATTGTCTAAGCAAACAGACGGGGCAGAACCAGGCAAATCACAGAAGAATTAAACATTCGCTTGCAAAGGTCATTTTCAAACGCACCATGTATTGGACTTTGTCATGAGTTGGGTACAATAGTTGCCAACCTTGTCGAGTGCCAATGGGTTTGTTTTGCCATGGTATGCAAAAAAGTGCCTCTGAGCGGCACTTTTTTGCACACCATGGGTTTAAATGGCCAGGTCACATGGACCCCGAAGGCTCAGAGAAGGTTGGGGGAGGGGACCCACTGGAACAGCTGTTGGGAGACAGATAGTAGTCTCACGTCAAGGCCATCCAGCGTGTTCTTTAACGAGAACAGGGTATTGCTCTCCCACACACACAGGGTCACTGCTTAATGTCCCATCCGACGAATAATGACCCAATCCTTTCCAAGTCAATATCCCCTACTAACCATGTGCAGGGAGAGATAAAACTCAATGTAGAGATAAAACTCAATGTCAATGCTGGACCAGACAAGACGTGAACCTGAGAATTAAAATGAATTAAAATGAAAAAGAATAAAATGAATTAGTTTAAGTGATATTCTATATGAAATAAAATTTTATGGTTGGTTTCAAAATCTATTTTAAGTGTTGGACATATAGTATGGGGGTAAAATAAAATTATACAAAATTAACTGTTTGGATTTCAAAGTAGGAAGACAAGTTTGAGATTTCGTATAAAACGACCAGATGTTCGGTGGTGTCTAGACCCCCTGGTCCCCCGCCCAACTGAATATGTCCCTGTACATGGTCATCCACAGTCAAATTTACAAGAGGCCACCATGTCAATTTTTCACATTTTTACAGGTTGGGTTGTTTTACCTCTGAGCGGTCCTTTTTTGCACACAATGGGCTAAATGTCCAGGTCATATGGACACCGAAGGCTCAGAGAAGGTTGGGGGAGGGGACCCACTGGAACAGCTGTTGGGAGACAGATGGTAGCCTCCCGTTAAGGCCATTCAGCGTGTTCTTTAACGTGCACAGGGTATGACTCTCCCGCACACGGGTCCACAGCTTAACATCCCATCTGATATACAGCTGCCTTTTCAAGCCCATCGGTGTCCCCTACTGATCGTGGGCAGGGAGTTTTGCAGAGATAAATCTCAATGCTGACTCAGCTGGGACTCGAACCTGGGAACTGCAGATTACGAGCCTGGCGCGCTGCCGACTGAGCCACCCCCGCCCCTGTCGAGTGCCGATGTTGCCAGCAAAGAATACGAAAGTGCATTTGAACTGGGTGCAGGAGTATCAACACTGGAACGTTGATGATTGGAAAAAGGTCACTTAGTCAGACAAATCAAGGTTCCTTTTCCATCATGCTGATGGCTCAGAATTTGGCTCAAGCAACATCTTGTCTAGTGTCAACAATACAGACCGATGGTGGCAATGTGATGGTGTGGGAAATGTTTTCCGGGCAGACATTAGGCTCCTTGATAACCATCGAAGGACATCTGAACGAAGGCATTGTTGCTAACCAAGTTCATCTCTTCATGACGAGTTTATCCTCACTCGGATGGACAAATTCAGCATGATAATGCACCTGCTCAAAAGGCACTTATCGTCACCGAATGGTTCTAGGAACATGCCGAGTATTCCTTGCTTCATTGGCCCGCACAGTCCCCAGATCTAGATAATGCACCTGCTCACAAGGCACATATCGTCACCGAATGGTTCTAGGAACATGCCGAGTATTCCTTGCTTCATTGGCCCGCACAGTTCCCAGATCTAAACCCTATCGAGCATCTTTGGGATGAGCTAGTAAGGGCTGCGAGATTGTGCTGCCATCTAATTTGCAGCAACTGTGCGAACCAATCGTATCCAAATGGTACAGCATTCCTGCACAATGCATCCAGCATCTTTTATCCATGCCCTGTGCACGTTAAAGAACACACTGGATGGTCTTGACGGGAGGCTACCATCTGTCTCCCAACAGGTGACCGATGGGTCCGTTCCCTCAGCCTTCTCTGAGATCTCAGGTTCTTGTGACTCGAGGTCTCAGAGAGTCTTTCGCTGTCTCTTTGATCTGCTATTACTCCAATTGCTGTTCCAGTGGGTCCCCTCTCCCAACCTTCTCTGAGCCTTCGAGGTCCATGTGACCTGGCCATTTAGCCCATGGTGTGCAAAAAAGTGCCGCTCAGAGGTGAAACAACCCAACCCAACTCCAATTGCTACATGATGCTCAGTTCTTTGTCCGACTGTAGTCGACGGTGGCACCATCCTCACGTAATATTTCCCTCCGTTCTTTCCTCCCGTTATCGGATCTGTTTTCAAAATACGTTTGCGGCCCAGAAGACCGACAATTGAGAAGCATTGACCTAGATACAGCTGAAAACTGAATGTTGAATAAAATATTATATTGACAATACGACTTATATTAGAAATTAGGTATAATAAAAAACCGATTGTAAAGATTTAACGGTGGAAAATATATTGCTTTTTATGATTAACTGAATGTCAAAAGTGGTCAATATTGTCTCGTATTGTTTTTCTACAAACTTCTTTTGTATAACTCTAAAAATCGGGAATTTCCCATGGCCGAGTGGTTAGCGTGCTTGGCTACTGATCTAAGGAACCTGGGTTCGAGCCCTGGGTAAGGCATGGATGTATGTGTCGTTTTTCTGCTGAGGTCCTGCCACCTCACAAACCTACTGTGGCATATAAACTGACAGGCTCCTGTCAGACCTCTGGCAAGCAGCTGCTTGAGGGGGTATTTATTATTTTTTATTGAAAAAAAAATACCCCTCAAGCAGCTGCTTGCCACATAGGTCAGAGCTTTTTAGTATAATACATCATAAAGATCTATGAGGAAGGTGAGAACTCAGCTGAAAGACAATGCAGAAATATCCATGCCTTACACGAAGCTAGAACCCAGGTCCCTCTGATCAGTAGCCAAACGCGCTAACCATCCGATCACCAAGAAAGCGAAAATTATCGAACACACATACATGTAAAAAATGAACAATGATGCCCACTCTGTGCTCATTGAATTATTGCCTCCACTTCGAGGCTCTATAACGTCTAAAACGGAGTTTTCTGGAAGAATGGGGCTGAAAATAAATTAAAGATCTCAAATCTATCTAAATCTCGATTTTCAACAATATTCCCGTAGTATTTAATGAGTTATGGAAGTTTGAATGTTTAATAACACCAATGCCTAATATTAGAATTTATCTCAAAGTTAATTATAATTTGAATAAGAAGTATTATTTCATACCATTAAATACAACAGATGTATATTTTAAAAGTTAATGATTTAACTTTTAAAATATACATATGTTGTATTAAATGGTGTGAAATAATAAATAAGTTTTCGATATTTTTTCAATTTTTCTAAGCTTCCATTGTTGCTGTTAATAGAAGTTACAATGCTTCGAAGTTAGGTTCCAACCAAGTTAGGAGGGAGGTGGTCATAATTCAGTGAGCACTTTTTTCGTTTTGTTTTCTTGCATCCTTCGTTGTATTATGGTATCGTGCAGATCTGAAACCCTAGGCTAGGGGGCCATGCCCCCCACCCCTGAGAACGATGGCTCAATCGGTAGCATGCCAGGCGCATAATCTGCAATTCTCAGGTTCACGTCTTGTCTGGTCCAGCATTGACATTGAGTTTTATCTCTACAAAACTCCCTGCACATGGTTAGTAGGGGATATTGATTGACTTGAAAAGGATTGGGTCATTATTCGTCGGATGGGACATTAAGCAGTGACCCTGTGTGTGTGTGGGAAAGCCATACCCTATTCACGTAAAGAACACGCTGGATGGCCTTGACGTGAGACTACCATCTGTCTCCCAACAACTATTCCAGTGGGTCCCCTCCCCCAACCTTCTCTGAGCCTTCGGGGTCCATGTGACCTGACCATTTAGCCCATTGTGTACCATGTGACCTGGCCATTTAGCCCATTGTGTACCAAAAAATTGTAGCTCCCCCCCCCCTTTTCTAGTATTCTAGGGAATACTAGAAAAGGTAATAGAGGCAAAAAATGGAATCTTTCGTTTCGTTTTGATAAGAAACTAACATTACTATCCGATAAACAGTCGAGCCTGGCGCGCTACCTTTTGAGCCACGGGGGTGGCCCAGTCGGTAGCGCGCCAGGCTCGTAATCTGTAGTTCCCAGATTCGAGCCCCAGCTGTGTCAGCGTTGAGATTTATCTCCGCAAAACTCCCTACCCACGGTCAGTAGGGGACACCGATGAGCTTGGAAAGACCGCCGTCGGTAGGATGGGGCATTAAGCCGTGGCCCCGTGTGCGGGAGAGCCATACTCTGTGCACATTAAAGAACACGTTGGACGGCTTTGACGGGAGGCTGCCATCTGTCTCCCAACAGCTGTTTCAGTGGGTCCCCATCCCCCAACCTTCTCTGAACCTTCGGGGTCCTTGTGACCAATCGGCCATGTCGCTTATGGTGTGCAAAAAAGTTCCGCTCCGAGGTAAAACAACCCAACCCAAAGCCCAAAACTTGATGCTCTGATTGTCCGAAGTCTGTATATGTAGAGCTTGATTGCTGTGTAGAATGCAACAATAGATTTCTTGCCTAAAATTTCCCTTTTGATATCTTAATTTGTTCTAAAATTTCTGCTACTGTAAATAAACACCCTCCTCAAGCAGCTGCTTGACACAGAGGTCTGACAGGAGCCTGTCAGTTTATATGCCATAGTAGAAGATCTGAGAGGCTGGCAGGACCTCAGCAGGAAAACGACACATACATCCATGCCTTACCCGGAACTCGAACCCAGGTTCCTTAGATCAGTAGCCAAGCGCGCTAACCACTCGACCATGCTACTATGTCAATGTAGAAATTCGGTTTAATTCGGAAAATAAAAAAATCCTGTGTATTTTTGAAATTATTAATATTTAATCTATAATAAAAAAGAATATCTTGTGATATATAGCAAAAGGTTTCAGGTAGTTGAAAGGAATGATTTTTAATAGTATATTATATATTGCATAATGATTATTTCAATATTAGACAAACGTGAATGATTTTCGTAAAACACGATAATTTATTGTTCAATATTTCAACCTCCATAACTCTTTAAATACCGAACGAATATTTTTAAAAATCGAGATTTAAATGGGTTTGATTCTGATATTTAATTTATCATCAGTCACAATTTTCCATTAAGTGCATACTTTAGAAGTTATAGAGCTTCGAAGTTAGAAAATTTTCGTGAAATGTCAATGGGAATCTTGGTAGATTAGTATAGTTATGCATAGTAGCATTGTATTTCAGTTGATGAATATCTTCTGTTATTTTTCTTAGGAAGTCCATGTACTCAGTCTCTCCAGCTCTGGAGCCAACAACACTTCTGGAGCAACTGGTGGCTACTTGCCCAGTGTGGCCCTTTACGTCCGGCCTCGTCTTCAACACAGCACCCACGCTGGCCCGTTAGTGGTGGTGCTGCACTCCGCTCACCCAGTCATGTGGCACCTTCATGTCCAGAGGGTGGCCAACTCCTCACGTTTTCTCGTTGTCGTAAGTAAAATGTGATACTAAATAAATATTAATGCCAAAATATCCATAATGCTTTGCTAGATTAGAAAAGACTTTCTAGTTCCATCTGTACAGACTGTGTTTTTGATCTAGGGCAGAGATTCGCAACCTGTGGTTCGCGGACCTCCAGGTATCCGCGATAATATCTGGAAGGGTCCGCAAGAAATTCACTTCTGAGACGGTTAAAATACGGATCCTCTGCTTTCAAAAGGTTGGGAACCGATGATCTTGAACTGAGTTGGGATTTATAATGTTAACTCCCAAACTGCCCTCGGTCAGAAAGGGGACACCTATGGGCTGATTGCTAGAAATGGTGACATCACATTTAGAACATGAGTTGGGTTGTTTTACCTCTGAGCGGCACTTTTTTGCACACCATGGGCTAAATGGCCAGGTCACAAGGACCCCGAAGACTCAGAGAAGGTTGGGGGAGGGGACTCACTGGAACAGCTGTTGGGAGACAGATGGTAGCCTCTTGTCAAGGCCATCCAGCGTATTCTTTAACGTGCACAGAGTATGGCTCTCCCACACACGGGGAGACGTCTTAACGTCCCATCCGACGGACGGCGGCCTTTCCAAACCCATCGGTGTCCCCTACTGACCGTGGGCAGGGCGGGGAGTTTTGCGGAGATAAATCTCAACGCTGACCCAGCTGGGACTCGAACCTGGGAACTGCAGATTACGAGCCTGGCGCGCTACCGACTGAGCCACCCCCGCCCCTTTAGAGCATGGTAACATAGATCTTCTCTATGGTGACCTGTCAGACTTCTGTGACAAGCAGCTGCTTGAGGGGATATTTATTATTTTTTTTATTAACACCAGATTTCGAGGAATGTAACATGATTGCCAGAGATGGTAACACCAGATTGCTAGAAATGATGAAATCAGATTGGGAACCATGGTGACACGTGATTGTGAGAATGCTGGCATCTGATTGTGAGTATGATAATATCAGTTTGCCGGAAATTGTGACATCTGGCTGCAAGCATGGTAGCATCAGTTTGCCAGAAATTTTTCATAGATTGCGAGCATGTTAACAGCAGTTTGCCAGAAATTGTGACACCAGATTGTGAGCATGGTAACATCAGTTTGCTGGAAATGGTGACATCAAACTGCGAGCAATGTGATATAAATTTGTGAATAATGTGACTTCAGACTGCGGTCCGGGGCTGCCAATGACGAATGAGCCAATCCTTTTGTACGTCCAATTAAAAGCTTCAACTGGACCATGCACCAGCTTCGTCGAACGCACAGAGTCGTTTAGAGTTTCTGCTAAGCACACGGAGCATCAAGGCATTGCCGCATTTGGTCGACAAGTGACCGGCCATTCTTTGTTTACTTCCCCGAGTGCCATGTGCCTTTGAAGACGCTTTCGCGGTCGCGTACGACCGTCATGCGTCACCGTTACTATGGAAACGGGCTCTGTAATGCAGCATTGGGCCGCTGCGCATGTGCACTGACGAACGGCGGTTGTTTCTCTCCTCGTGCCTCGTACGTCACTCTTCGTTGTTTCCCACTGCTTGTACAACGAAACCTTTATTTTGGTTTCATTCGTAGCGAATTAAATGACGGATGATTGCTTCATCCGAGGACGGACCGTGCAACTGGATATTTCCGCGTCACCTTATCTGATACCGTAAAGAGCTTCGTTTTCAGTTGCTGTAATTGGCCCCTTCAGCTCAATCAGAGCTAGCTGTTTCCAGTTAAGAGTGAAACTGAAAACTTATTCCTAGTTGCACCACCTGGTTTGTTTTTTGATCCATTTTTGTCATCAATGTTATAAGAAACGCGTTTAATTATCGTATTTTTTAAAAAAAATATGCCTATTGCTTTTGATGATGCACTGGATTACCCTCTGCGTGTAGGGGTGATTATAGCAAGATTTTTGTTGCCCGATTCTCTATTGAAATTACATTTATTTATTAACATATCTTACAGTTACAAGAGTAGCTCAGTAGGAAGCGCACCAGACTCGGAATCTGCAGTTATCAGGTTCGAGTACACCTCTCGTATATGAGGGGAGGAAGGAACTGCTCCAATGGGGAGGAAAATTCGTGTTCCGTCTACACGACACTACACCAGGGTTCGAGGGGATCATGCCTATTCAGATGGCCCTGCTATGGGATGGATGAGCAAATTCAGAGAAGCCCTCCCTCGTGCAGGAAGACCGAAAGAGGCCGAGAACGAGAGAACCATCGCTGCTGTTCGTGAACTCATTAACGAAAACCCATACGTCACCATTCTTCAAGTGATAAGTTTAGATGCCTGTATATCGATTGGCAGCGTGAAAACAATTATTCATCAACATTTAAAGTTCCAAAGATCTGTAACAAACGGGTACCACACAAACTGACAGAACAGCAAAAAAGGACTAGAGTCGACTCGTGTAAGGAGATGCTGGTAGGTTTGAACCTAGCGACCCCAAACGGTGTACAGACATTGTCACAGGTGATGAGACGTGATTTTATTGCTAAACAACTCCCAGACAGAAAATTATGCTGGGTTGCAGAAAATGATTCGCAGCTCCAAATCCTCCGACAAGACCTTCGCTCAAGGAAGAGGATGTTCACAATTTTTTTCGGTTTCCAAGGAATGATAGCTGTGGACACTTTATGTGAAAAAATGACTGTAAATAGCCAATACGTCACAAACATTGTTAGGCCGAAAGAAGCAGCGTCCAAGAATAGGTGTGTCAAGGGTTCTCTTTCGTTACAATGCCAGTTCTCACAAAACCCTCCAAGTTACGGCCTATTTGGAGTAGGAAAAAAATCAAACAGCCAGCGTTGGGATTTATCTATATTAGCCGTCCCGTGGCCGAGTGGTTAGCGCGGTTGGTTACTGATCTAAGGGACCTGGGTTCGAGCATAAGCATCGAAACTCAAGGCCTTTTCACTGGTGACGTCAGCATTCGTCGATCATGATCGTGTACACAAGCAGCTATGGGGTAGCATCTTGACACCCCGTAGCTGCTTGTGTGTTTGTTGGCGGGATTATTATCTTTAATTATTATCTGGTGTAGCGATTTATTGTCAAATCTTTAGTCATAGATTTAAAGGTAGCTTTGTAAACCAAAATATATATGTGTGCGTGCTTGTAGTAAATTGTAGTTTCTAAAGTTTAGATGCACTTTTCCTGTTAGTTTTTGAATATGTATTCCATCGGAAGGTTGTATCCTTGTCCAAATATTATTCAAATTTAATGAGAGTTCAGAAAAAAATACAGCTCAATATTCCTATAAATTCAGTCTAATCACTAAGAAAAAGTATTGAAATTAAATCATAACTAAATGAAATTGTTACAGCTAAAGCTATTACAGTGTATCATTAATTTTTAGTTCACATTTGCCAATAAAATTGTTCTGAATAATTTTTGTGTGTTTTTTTTCTCATTTTAATAAAACACACTAATTTTTCATAAAAATTTATGTCACGATTATATTATTAATGGTACAAAAAACTGGATCAGTTATTGACAGCATTTATCGCGAAAAATATGTGAAGGAAATGATTTTATTTTTGTTAATATATAACCGAGTAATTATTTGCATTTAACTTTATTTTTAAACATTGTGTCATTGTAATTATACCTACAACCTATTATGACGCTCCTGGTAATTTATATATCGTTCTACATGTTCAGAGAACGTTAAACGATGATTACATTTTGAGTCATCAATTTAGCACAATTACAAATCAAGATCTATTTTAGTTTCAACGTCTTCCTTATTTTAAGGTTTTCCATAGAAATATTACTCTAATGTATATATATACCATATAATAATACCATGTCGATCAGTTTTTGAGCACAGTACCAAACAAAAATGCCCTCCCGATCTTATGAAAAAAGTAAATGCTCGATTTGCTACGATAGAACTACGTGCGCAGAATGCACTGTGGATCCACAGGATGTGACGTCAGTTTAGACTGCAGTGGCCTTGTTCTCGAAGGTTACGGTTCGAGCCCCGGGTAAGGCATGGATGTGTGTGTTGTCTTTCTGCTGAGCTCCTGCCATCCTCACAGATCTTCTACTATGGCATATAAACTGATAGGCTCCTGTCAGACCTCTGTGGCAAGCAGCTGCTTGAGGAGGTATTTATTTTTTTTTTAACCCTCCACTCTGTCAGTAAGGGGAATCGATGCTCTTGGAAAGGCTGTTGTCCGTCGGATGAGATGTTAAACCGTGACTAGTGTGGGAGAGTCATACCCTGTGCACATTAAAGAACACATTGGATGGCCTTGACGGGTGAGTTGGGTTGCCTCGGAGCGGCACTTTTTTTCACACAATAAATAAATCAACCAATTTTATTTCATCATTAAATACAGTTTACAAAGAAAAAGATGAGTGATCTCAAAAACCACAGGGTTTGTCTGGGCCACTGAAGGAAATTAATACAAAAATCAATAACGACTTACTCACTACAAAGTTCACAACCAATAAGTGTAATTTTCCCGATATATGTGAAATAAATTTCTGCTTTCCACTTGGTTATTTAACATAGGTTCAACATCTTCCATAGAGAAGAGAAAGCTTTTTTAAGTTCTGCTTGAACATATTAAAATTTTTTTCGCTTCTAATTTCAAGAGGCAACTGATTGAAGATTTTACGTGCGATATACGAATAATGTTTATGAGCAATTTCTTTTTTGGTCAAAGGAACTGAATATTTTGAATCTTTCTCTCTGAAGTTGTATAAATCCGCTGAATCTGAATATTAAAGCAATTCTGCTTAAAAAATATTATCACTCTAAAAACAAATATGTGTCTAATAGGTGGAATTTTGAGTACAGAGTAACGACTGAAGTTGCTTAAAATATTAGTGTTACTTTTTGCAATTAGACACACATTTTGTTTTGCAGAGACACCAGAGGTTTAAAAACCGAGACATAAGTTCCACCCCAACAAATTATACCGTATTGAAATTCCGCTTGTATCCACGAGAAATACAATGTTCGCAGCATATTAAGAATAATTTTGTATTTCAAGTGGTGTAACTTAAGAAGTTTGTAATGTGCTTTACCTGTGATGTAGTCAGTATGTTTCTTCCATTTTAGATTATGAAAATTCTTCAATCACAACTGCCATCAATATATTAATAGCATTGAGGTAAATGCAGCATAATGGCAAAAATGTTTATAGCATTTTGGCTATTTTTCAACTTGTAGGAAACAAATTTAGTTTTTTTCTTATTAATTAAGAGTTTATTATTTTCAATCGTTTATTAAGTATCCAGACTTTATTTTCAAACCACATATTAACTTTCCTGACTTTTTTTTTTTTCAAACCACATATAACTTTCTCAACAACATTATTGACATTATAGACATCAACTCTGTAATAGTTTGGTCACTAAAAGTTAATGCAGTGTCATCTGCAAAAGTAGTAATATTACAATTAATGTTCATTACACAGAGGTCATTAATATAAATATTAAACAATAAAGAGACCAAGAACAGAGCCCTGCGGAATGCTATATTTAGTTTGTTTTGGATTGCTGAAACTAATTGAGTTTAACTAATTAAGGTCTATTTTTTAAGTAACTGATAAACCATTCTAGAGAAATCCCTCTCATACCCAAATGCTCCAGTTTTTTCAAAAGCAATGAATGAGTTATGGTGTCAAAAGCTTTTTCAAGATCTAAAAAAACTGATAGAGTTAAATTCCCATGGTCAACTGACTTATAAATTAAATTAGTAAATGACAACAACGCATGATCAGTGCTCTTACCCTAAGCCTAACTGATTTAATGAAAAGAAATTTATTTTATTTAAATAACTCAATACTCTGAATTTTACTAGTTTTTCAAATATTTTGGAAAAAACATGCAAAAGCGAGATCGGTCTGTAGTTTGAAAAATAAAATAAAATACCCCCTCAAGCAGCTGCTTGCCACAGAGGTCTGACAGGAGCCTGTCAGTTTATATGCCACAGTAGAAGGTCTGAGAGGATGGCAGGACCTCAGCAGAAAAACAACACGAACATCCATGCCTTACCCGGGGCTCGAACCCAGGTCCCGTAGATCAGCAGCCAAGCGTGCTAAGGCAGTTTTTATTTCCCTTCTTGTAAATCGGAAGTACAGTAGAAGTTTTGAGATCGTCTGGAAAAATCCCAGTTTGAAAAGAAAGGTTAAAGATATGAACTAAGAGATGAATAATGAAATTTTTGCACTTTTTTTTTATTGTAATTACTGAAATTTCATCGATTCCTGGGCCTTTTATTAGATTTGTAATGGTGTTATCTAATTCTTGTATGGTTATAGGGGTAAGAAACAAAAGGCTATCTGTTTAAAATAATTTTTATAATTTCGTATTCAGTAGGTTTATCATTAAGTATTTTTCTAGGTAAATCGACAAAATAAGTGTTAAATTCATTTACTGCTTCTCTAATTTCGTTGGTGTTACAGTCCTCAATATTATTCATTCTGAGTTGAGTTCAACTTCGTCTTCTGAGTTATTCCCAATTAAAATATGTACGAACTTCTATTGTTTTTTATTATCACCATTACATTTTAAAAATTCTTCCATGTATTATTTATTTTTAGCCGTCTTTGGTTTTAGACCTTAAGTTATTCCTATGTTCTAAGAATTGTTTCTCATGGCCCTCGTTATATGGGTATTTTTTTTTTTAATTTTTATATAGCTTATCTCTACGCTTAATCATATCGCAAATTTCATTTGTTATCCAATGCTTTTTAAGTTTCTAAATGTTTCTTTTTCCATAGAAAGATGAATCCTTAATTACTTTAAACAAAATCTATGAAAACATTTTGTACGCATTATTAATGTTAGTTTCCTGTGTTATTCCCTCCCATTTAAAATCTATTCCCTCCCATTTAAAATCTTTTAATTTATCATTTATTAGCTCATAATTAATTCTGAGCACGTAATCTTTAATATTATCATTTCTTTTGTCAAAAGTGTTATTTTCCTTATGTCTAATTTTAACTACTATGGGGTGATGATCCGTAATAGGCATTTTGTATACTGCAGCTTGTACATTAATTTTATTATTAATTTTAATCAGTACATGATCCTAACAAGACTGGATATTATGGACTCAACCTCTCTCGTAGCAATATTTATCATTGATTCATATCCATACATAGCAGTTAGCTTTCGATATTCATTTACAGGTTAGAAGCATTTGCTAACAAATCTATATTTATATCACCAGTTGTAATAATATTTCTTGTGTTTTAACCCCTGCAGAATAATGCTGTAGTTCATTCATAAAATCAGATGGTGAATGACTGTGGGAACGGTAGATTGGAATTACTGATATTTCACGTAATGAAAGCTCTATATGGAGTTACTCTACTGTTTGTATTTGGCTACGGTCTATTGTTTTAACGTTAATATGAGATTTAACATATATCATTGCACCACCAGCTTTATTATATTGTCTATAGTTACAATGTGTTCTATAACATTTAATCCGATAAAAATGAACCTCATCTTCCTTAATCCAGATCTCTGTCAATATCATACAATCAAATTTATAATCTACAGAGCTTACATATAAAAAATTCGAAAAGGCAGATCAGAAGGCCCCGAAAAGAGCAGATCAGAGGCCTTTCAGATCGAAAAGGATTTCAGATTTCAATTCGAAAAGGCAGATTCTAAATCTGAAATCTCGCCCATTGATATCAATCCGAAAGATATCGCCCATTGGATAGGATTGATATCAGATCTGAAAGATATCGCCCATTGGATCGCATCTTTTGGCGATATCTTTCAGATTTAGAATTCTTTGTTCTCTTTTCGATTTTCAAATCGAAAAGGCAGATCAGAGGCCTTTCAGAAAAGATGCGATCCAATGGGCGATATCTTTCAATCTGATATCAATCCTATCCAATGGGCGATATCTTTCAGATTTAGAATTCTTTGTTCTCTTTTCGATTTTCAATTCGAAAAGGCAGATCAGAGGCCTTTCAGAAAAGATGCGAGGTTGGGTTGGGTTGTTTTACCTCTGAGCGGCACTTTTTTGCACACCATGGGCTAAATGGCCAGGTCACATGGACCCCGAAGGCTCAGAGAAGGTTGGGGGAGGGGACCCACTGGAACAGCTGTTGGGAGACAGATGGTAGCCTCCCGTCAAGGCCATCCAGCGTGTTCTTTAACGTGCACAGGGTATGACTCTCCCGCACACGGGGCCACGGCTTAACGTCCCATCCGACGGACGGCGGCCTTTCCAAGCCCATCGGTGTCCCCTACTGACCGTGGGCAGGGCGGGGAATTTTGCGGAGATAAATCTCAACGCTGACCCAGCTGGGACTCGAACCTGGGAACTACAGATTACGAGCCTGGCGCGCTACCGACTGAGCCACCCCCGCCCTAAAGATGCGAGGAGGGGACCTTCTGGAACAGCTGTTGGAAGACAGATGGTAGTTTCCTGTCAAGGCCATCCATCGTGTTCTTTAACGCGCACAGGGTATGGCTTTTCCACACTAGTCCACGACTGAACAACCCATCCGACGGACGGCGGCCTTTCCAATCACATCGGTGTCCCCTACTGACCGAGGGAAGGGCGGAGAGTTTTGATAAATCTCAACGCTGGCGCAGGTGGGACTCGAACCTGGGAACTGCAGATTACAAGCCTGATGAGCTTGACGAGAGTTTTCCATCTGTCTCCTAACAGTTGTGTGCAGTGGGTCGACTTCCCCCGACCTACTCTACGCCCTTTGGGTCCTTATGACCTGTCCATTTAGCCCATTGTGTGCAAAAATAAAACGCCGCTCAGTGGTCAAGCAACCCAACAATTCGTACTTCGGAACATTCAAGTTATGAACGATTCATAATTAGAAACATTCAACGAGCCTGGAATGCTATCAACTGAAGGAACACCATCCCTGAGGGGACGCCAATAATCTTGGAAAAGATATCGCCCATTGGATAGGATATTAATCCGTGTCCCTGTACGCAATATGCTTGATGGGAGGCTACCATCCCTCCTACCCCAAGTCTTCTCTGAGCACTTGGGTCCTTATTACCTGGACATTTAGCTCATTGTGTACAAAAAAAAATTGCCGCTCAGAGGTAAAATAAACCCGAACGTGTAGGTCCGATGAGATTTTATTAATTTCTCTCTGTTCCAGTCTGGATACTTACTTAAGCGAAAGGTGAGCTGCTGTGATTGACGATGGATAGAGAAAATGATGACATCCTCAACACGTGACTCGCCCAGATGGCAATCGACAAAAAACGAGACTCGTGTCATTTTTTTTATTGTTTGGAAGAGACAAGTGCGAGTGGTCGCATGAATTTTATCGCCGAGGAGTGACTACAGTAAATTCCCATTAGGAGAGATGATTGCCATCGATCAGGGTTTAGGCTCATCTGCAGAGAGAATGGATGCAGTGATAGATGCGCCAGTTGTACTCCGTGAATTCCCACGATTTGTGTCCCTCTGCTACGTCATTTCTCCGCGTGAAGGAGTTCGTGGGACGTAAAGAAAGTTCGAATGCAAAAGTGTAAGACAGTTGAATGAGGAACGGGTTGTTTACATCTCAGTAGGGGGTTGGGTTGTTTTACCTCTGAGCGGCACTTTTTTGCACACATTGGGTTGTTGGGTTGTTGTTTTACCTCTGAGCGGCACTTTTTTTGCACACATTGGGTTGTTGGGTTGTTGTTTTACCTCTGAGCGGCACTTTTTTGCACACCATGGGCTAAATGGCCAGGTCACATGGACCCCGAAGGCTCAGAGAAGGTTGGGGGAGGGGACTCACAGGAACAGCTGTTAGGAGACAGATGGTAGCCTCCCGTCAAGGCCATCCAGCGTGTTCTTTAACGTGCACAGGGTATGTCTCTCCCGCACACGGGGCCACGGCTTAACTTCCCATCCTACGGACGGCGGCTTTTCCAAGCCCATCAATGTCCCCTACTGACCGTGGGCAGGGCGGGGAATTTTGTGGAGATAAATCTCAACGCTGACCCAGCTGGGACTCGAACCTGGAAACTGCAGATTACGAGCCTGGCGCGCTACCGACTGAGCCACCCCCGCCTCTCAGTAGGGGGAGGGGTGAGAATGCTAGTCATGGAGGTTAAAATTATTTCTACAAAGTTGTGCATATTTCATGCATTTTTTTTTAATTTTTTTTTAGATAATTTCTCTATGGCGTATTATACGGACAGTCACTTGTCTGACCTATGTGGCAAGCAGCTACTTGAGGGGATATTTATTATTAGTATAAAACAGACGGGAAAATGTTATCCTGCAACAGAAAAATTGTCCTCCTCCCCCCATGCTATTTATTTCTAGATCCGGGCCTTTATCTGAGTGGTACATTTGTTCACCCAATGACTTAAATGACCAGTCATTATGTTCACCCAATGACTTAAATGACAGTTCATCTGCTTAGAGCAGGAATATACCCAGGATTTAGTGGTTTTTGGGGTGGAAAATAGAAGGATAGGTTTTCTTAATTGCACTGGGCAACAAATTTTCATAAAAGTCGTGCCTCTGAGGTAAAAGTAGCCATTTCTTAAAGATTTCAAGGTGCTGAACACTAATATGACAATGAAAATGCAAAATTGGCTACGATTTCTGAGAAATCTGCAATGGTTTCTTAGTAATAGAGTAATACGTACATATGACATGTATCCGTAAAACTTCTCTTGTACAGCTGCTCAGGATCATCTCTGGCTAGCTTCCAACAGTAGTCAGCCAATATTAAAGTGGACCAGTTTTCCTGGTATCGTTTCTCCATCGTTGCAATGTCATAGTGAAAACGTTCATCGTGCTCATCTCTAACCATGCTGCAGTTGTCAGAATTCTAAGTGGGAATGGAGAAAGTGAATCTTTAAGGACAGATTGCAGCCAAGTTTGTGATACAGAGACAACATGTCCTTAACCAGTTTCTTGTTGTCTGCCCTGACATTCCCGAGGAATTTAGTTGACACCAAACGAAACGTGTCCCAAGCCTTTTTCTCGTCACCCTGAAGCAGGTTGTCGAACATCTGGTCTCTGAACATCTCGCGGATCTGAGGACCCATAAAAATTCCCTCTTTAATTTTCGCTTCGCTGAGTCGAGGGAATTTGTCAGCTAAGTACTTGAAAGCTGATGCAGTCTGGTCCATGGCTTTTACGAAGTTTTTCATCACACTGGGTTTGATATGTAGGACGGTAACAGGATTTTGTGCGTTTCTGCCAGTGTTGGGTGTTCTACATTCTTCTCTCCGACTTTCAGAGATTTCCTCTGAGGCCAGTTTCTCTTCACGTAGTGCAAAGTCTTTGCTTGGCTGTCCCATTCACGTAAGAAACAGCAGCACTTTGTATATCGAAGCTACAGAGCCACTACCTTCAAGTCACAACAGAGATGCCAGACATACTTGCTGTATTAAAGAGAGTTCAACAGCTGTTTTAGGTTGTCGTAGGTTTCTTTCATATAGACAGCGTGTCCGACTGGAATGGATGGAAGTCGATTTCCATTATGCATCAACACTGTGTGTATCATCTTGAGACTCAATTTCGAGGAATCTATGAGTAGTCGCGATTCTTGAGGGTCATATTTGATTCTGAGGGCATTCATCAGGCCATCCACATCGGAACAGAACACAAGGTCTTCTTCCTTTCTGAAGTAAGGCACAATTTGCTCATTGATGAGTTCGAAATGAAGTCACTCTGACATTTTCCTCGAGAAGATTTCATTGTTTAAGTCTTGATCCAAGTAACTCTGCTTTGGCCTTGGACAGCTTCAGATCGTGAACAAGATCGTTCATTTCTTCTTGGCTGACATAGATGACACACCGGTGTCATCGCCACGGTGTGGCATAGATGACACACCGTGGCGGACTTATGATCATACGATAGACACCGAAGGCTGTGGAGAACCAGACGACAGTTCTCCTAATCGTTTGAATCGATGGCAAATTATTTTGGACGTTTGGGAGTGGGAAGGCCTTCGTCGTGCAGAACTGGTCGGAGAGCAGATTGTATATTCGGGTACGCTATTGTCCACTTCTTTTTCCATGTGATGCCTCCAGAAACAGGTGAAACCATGCAGAAGTAGCAGTCATTTGTGTGATTGCTTGGCTCTCTCCAAACCATAGGAACAGCAAACGGCATCGTCACTTTTTCACCTTTCAACCACTTCGGAAGACTCCTTGCACACATACTGCAGCATATGTGTGGGGCCCAGGCCTTATCCTGGTCCCCGATCTTGTATCCAAAATAAAACTCATACACCACTTTCACTATAGGAGTGATGGCCCTTTCCTTGCTTGCAAATGTAACAAAATGTATCTGCACTATTAACACAGTTACGAGGCCTTACTGCTGCTGGATTAAAACTGCAAGGATCACTTGTGTTGTACTTATGACTCAGAGGTAAATGGGAGTCGCTCAAAAGACTTGCTCACCCTACAAGACATAGCTTATAACTAACGATTGCATCATCTTTTTATCCGCGATCGTCAAGCCGCAATGTCATGACTCAACTACATTGCACCTGACAATGATTGAATACCTCCGGGGGTTGTGTTTGAGGCGGGGCTGATGCAATACAACGCAATATGTTGCAATCTGGAGTTTAAAATACAGCTTTGCGAAATGGTTACTTATGTACTCAATGCGGACTGGGTCGTTTATACATGACCATCTCTGTCTCTCCTAAACAAGAGCCAATCGACAAATTTTATTGTCATTTTCGTGTTCAGCACCTCGTAATTAGTAAAGATTGGCTATTTTCATTCCAAAGCCTTTTTGTATGTTGTCCAGTGTTACTAAAATATTCCACCTGACAGAATTGGGTTTTTTGCCCTCTGAGCGGCACTTATTTTCACACAATGGACTAAATGGCCAGGTCACAAGGATCCCGAGGGCTCAGAGAAGGTTGGGTAAGGGAACCCACTGGACAGCTGTTTGGAGACAGGTGGTAGCCTCCTATCATGCCGATCCAGCGTATTCTTTAATATGCACAGGGTATGGCTCTACCATATACGGGGGCCACGGTTTGATGTCCCATCCGACGTTACTGTCGCTTTCCAAACCCATAATGACCATGGGCTGGGTGGAGAGTTTTGTGGGGATAAATCTCAATGCTGGCCCGGCTGGGACTCGAACCTGGTAACTGCAGATTATGAGCCTGGCACACTACCGACTGAACCCTCCCCCCACCGCCTCCCTACCTGACAGGAAAGTTTAAAAGGATATATATATATATGTATTAAATTTTATAGCTTTTTTTAAATCTATTCTTAATATCGGACATAAAAATGAGGCTAAAATTAAATTATAAAATGATAACTGTGACAGATTTCAAAGCAGGTAGAAAAGTTTGAGATTTAGTGTAAGACGACAGGATTTTCGAGGAGGGGGGGGGGGGGCTGTCAAGTGGGTTCCCCCCACTTAAACTTCTCTGAGCCCTCGTGATCATTGTGACCTGGCTATTTAGCCCATTGTGTGCAGAAAAAAGTGCTGCTCAGAGGTTAAAGCAACGCCAAGGAACTCTTAGCAATCCCATTTGCCACTTGGTTATTATTCCTGGTGCTGTTCCCTCGCAGTGTGCTTGTTCCAGTTCACTTTACACCCCAACTGTTAACAACATCTGTCCATTCTCAGAGGCGTTAGAGCGGGGAATGAAACCTGGATGGTTTGGCCTCCTTATTGAAACGCGAGACCCGGAAATCCGGCTCACCCGTTGATAGTCCAATTCACGTGGAATTGAAAGAGGGGAAGGGGGAGTCATCGCTTCAAAAACAACCTCACAAGGCCTGAACGACGTTTTTTCTCCCCTACATTGTGATGATAACGCCGAAGGCCAAAAGGCTTAAATTACCATAAGGCGCATTGCAGAAGTACCTCGTAATTTTGTTACGGAGTTTTTGAAACGCTCTAAGCGAAAGTTTCTTTCGTTTTAATAAGGAGAGTGAGTGGTCCTCCTTTCTTTTTTGAAAAGATGGACGAAAGAGAATGGTATGAGACAAAAAAGAAATCGCAAGAAAAGTACTTTGTAATATACATTTCCTACCAAAATATTAATTTGAATGTTATGCCAATTTGAATCTAACTTCGAAGCTCTTTAACTTCTAAAATATGCATCTATTGGGAAAATGAGAACGAAGATAAATTAAAGATCGTAATCAAATCTATTTAAATCTCAACTTTTAACAATATTCCTGCAGTATATAAAGTTTGGTTTGGTTGTTTTACCTCTGAGCGGCACTTTTTTGCACACCATGGGCTAAATGGCCAGGTCACAAGGACCCCGAAGGCTCAGAGAAGGTTGGGGGGAGGGGACCCACTGGAACAGCTGCTGGGAGACAGATGGTAGCCTCCCGTCAAGGCCATCTAGCGTGTTCTTTAACGTGTACAGGGTATGACTCTTCCAGCACACGGGGCCACGGCTTAACGTCCCATCCGACGGACGGCGGCCTTTCCAAGCCCATCGGTGTCCCCTACTGACCGTGGGCAGAGCGGGGAATTTTGCGGAGATAAATCTCAACGCTGACCCAGCTGGGACTCGAACCTGTGAACTACAGATTACGAGCCTGGCGCGCTACCGACTGAGCCATCCCCGCCCCCAGTATATAAAGAGTTATGGAGGCTGAAATGTTTCACAAATATGTAGTACGTCATAAGAATTTAGCGCAGAAATTTAAAGTTAAATATTAAGTATTGTTCCAAACCATTTAATGAAATAAAATATGCATTTTAAAGTGTGCATAATGATTATTTTAATTTTAGACAATTATGAATTTTTTTTTTTATAAAACAAGAGAATTTATTGTTAAATATTGCACCTTCCATAACTCTTTAAATACTGGTACGAATGTTGTTCAAAATCGAGATCCAAGTAGATTTATGAGCTTTAATTATCTTCAGTCATATTTTTCCATTAAATTAATATATAATGGAAAAATATATAATAATTTTTAATGCTTTCCACCACAAGGGGACTTATTAACGTCCTATCCGACGGATGGTGGCCTTTCCAAGTGGGGCGGGGGTGGCTCAGTTGGTGGCTCGTAATCTGTAGTTCCCAGGTTCGAGTTCCAGCTGGGTCAGAGTTGAGATTTATCTCCGCAAAATTTCTCCGCCCTGCCCACGGTCAGTAGGGGACACCGATGGGCTTGGAAAGGCCGCCGCCCGTCGGATGGGACGTTAAGCCGTGGCCCCGTGTGCGGGAGAGCCATACCCTGTGCACGTTAAAGAACGCGCTGGATGGCCTTGACGGGAGGCTACCATTTGTCCCCCAGCAGCTGTTCCAGTGGGTTCTCTCCCCCAACCTTCTCTGAGCCTTCGGGGTCCATGTGACTTGGCCATTATTTAGACCATGGTGTGCAAAAAAGTGCCGTTCAGAGGTAACCCAACCCTTTCCAAACCCAACGGTGTCCCCTTTCTGACCAGGGGTAGGGCGGGGGGTTTCGCGGAGATAAATCTCTAAGCAAAGTGGTACTCGAATCTGAGAAGTGAAGATTACGACCCAGCCCCACTTTGGGTCTGGACAAAGTGGGCATATAGTAAGGATAAGGTTGAGTACTTCTGCTATAGCCGTTAGGCCATCCTCTGTCCAAAAAATAATCGAGTGGGGAGATTTTTAATTTACCAGACTGGTTTGATGAAATATTCCATTTGTTATAGGGAAGAGAATACAGCAGTGCTACTACCCAACTCTGCGTTCAGTTCTAAATGTATTAAACCGCTTAAAATAAAGCGAATTCCTGAATATTTCAAACTCTGATAAAAGTTCTTGGAATGGGTGGAACGTTATTAATTTCAAACTTACAAAGAGATGGGAAGAAAAATTAAAATCAATGCGCTCTTGTGGGAGTAAAGATGCAAAAAATATCGATAATCAGATTGTTGTTAAGAGTTAAGCACTAACGGTAATGCCCGTATTATTATGTTTGCTATAATTCATTGCAGAATTATTTAAATGAGATATTCTTTAATATATGTTTTACATCAGCGGTGGTTTCAAATTCTTTTCCTTGTGGGTTTGCATGTCTTTGTGTAGCCAAAGTCCTGAATTTTTCTGCACCTTTTGGCATATCTGATGGTTCGTAGGCAAAAATTAATTAGAAATTCCAAGTTGATCAATCCTGAATCAGCGTATTGAGGCGGGGTTGGTTAGAAAATCTTTGAATGATTCACTGTAGTGTTTTTCTACAGCCAAAGCATCGTTCAATATTTTATTCCTCCTGTATCACAAGATCAATGGGTTGGGTTGTTTTACCTCTGAGCGGCACTTTTTTGCACACCATGGGCTAAATGGCTAGGTCACATGGACCCCGAAGGCTCAGAGAAGGTTGGGGGAGGGGACCCACTGGAACAGCTGTTGGGAGATAGATGGTAGCCACCCGTCAAGGCCATCCAGCGTGTTCTTTAACGTGCACAGGGTATGGCTCTCCCGCACACGGGGCCACGGCTTAATGTCCCATCCGACGGACGGCGGCTTTTCCAAGCCCATCGGTGTCCCCTACTGACCGTGCGCAGGGCGGGGAGTTATGTGGAGATAAATCTCAACGCTGACCCAGCTGGGACTCGAACCTGGGAACTACAGATTACGAGCGCTACTGACTGAGCCACCCCCGCCCCCAAGATCAATGGATGTAGGAGGTTGCAACAGAGAGGGAGGGGGCTTTAGTATTTATGGGGGATGGGATCTCCATGTGTACAAAAATGCGCCAGATCGCTATCAGTATTTATTAAAAATTCTTATAATTCACGTAGATCGGATTTCGCAATCCCGCATGAATCGGCCACCATTTTAACACCTTTTGACCAATCTTATGTTTTTTAAGAAAATGGTTTGTATTTTAAGAGGTTATAGTCAAGAGAGCAGAGAACTTCAACCGTGCACCATGTTACCAGTATCAATGTGCTTTTGTTTAAAGTGTACATTTGTTGTGAGACTTATGTCGAGAGAATAATGGTTCTTTTCAACGCAACTGGAAGCATTTGCTAGTTCTTTGCTTATTAAGTTTTATGAACCGTGACTGCAACTTATCTGTTTGCGCAGATAGGAACAAAATGAAGAAATTGTTCTCTGTTAGGTCATTTGTATTTTCTAACGATCCGTAATAGAGAATCCTTTGGGAATCTATGGAGATGGAAAAAAAGGCGTAATACGACTAGAATAAAATTAGGTTGTGTAATAGTTTGAATCTTTCTAGGGTTAGTTATGGGTAGCGAAACATGGAACGTTTGTAAACAAGATAACAGGAAACTAGATACTTTTGATTCTAGATGCTTACGCAGTATCTTGGGCATTAGGTGGTTCACTTTGTAATTAATGATGAGGTTAGGTAAAGGAGTCGGCAACCTCCTTTAAGCAGCATACTGTGCAGAGAGAGACTCCGTTGGTTTGGCTATGTTGCCCTTATGGATAATTATAGATTGGCGAATAGGGTTATGAACAGTGTGCGTAAAGGCCTCAGAAAGAAGGGAAGACCTAGGATGCGGTGGGCAGACAATGTCAAACAGGACCTTGTTAGAATTGGTGTGCAGTGGCCAGATGCAGTAGATGTAGCTCAGGACAGACTTGCTTGGAGAACTAAATTGCACGGTCTGGTTGGACCTCTGTAGCCCATGGCTGCTTGATGATGATGATGAATGTTTTTTGAATGGTCTCATTATTAAAAAGTTATGGATATTGAGATAAGGTCTGTCGCAAAAATGAGATACATTTCTTTTTGCTCATTTCAGTAAGAATAAGACTGCTGTTTTACCTGAGTTGCACTTTTTTTGCAAACAATGGTCTAGGCCAAGTCATAAAGACCCCGAAGGCTCAGGAGAAGGTTGGGAGCAGGGACCCACTGGAACAGCTGTTGGGAGACAGATGGTAGCCTCCCATCAGGGCCATCCAGCGTAGTCTTTAACGTGTACAGGGTATGGCTCTCCCATACACGGGACCACGGCTTAATGCCCCATCCGACGGTTGGCTGTCATTCCAAGCGCATCGGTGTCCCCTACTGACCGTGGGCAGGGCGGGGTATTTTTGCGGAGATAAAAAAAAAGCCGAAGGGTGAATATTTTTAATTTCTAAAGACTGATTAAAAAGTTAAAATTATAATGATATTTATTTTTGCCTATTTTTTTTTTCCGCAATTACAAGAAACATTTGAAATTTAAATTATTCTGACCTCCAGCCCGTGTTCATTTCTTGTGGAATTGTTTTAATATACTATTATGATTTTCTTTTGTATACAGTGACACACCTGATATGCACATACACCTGAATGCCAATGCATTCAGGTGTGTACGCGCGAGGGTCTATAATTACGAGTTAGGTGTGAAATGAAAGCTCATATGATAATCGTCCTACGCTGTTTCAAATTCAACCCCCCCCCCCCCAAAAAAAAAAAAGAGAAAGAAAGAAAAGGGCCGGAGATAACCTCGATGAAACAAGATGTTTTTATTCGGAAATGTTTCTTTTTATCTATCCTTTCCCCCCCCCCCATTCATTTTATGTAATGATATTGATGTAATTTAGATCATATATGTCAAAACCATATATGTTCAGTCGCTCAAAAAAATATCCGAACACTATGGCTGATTACAGAATTCGTAAAAAATATCTGGCAATGATTTCTTTAGAAATTAGTGATCTGGCAACCTTCGTGTTCGTGCCAGATATTTTTTCTAAATTCTGTAATCAGCCATAGTGTTCGGATATTTTTTTGAGCCACCGTACCATTCCCGCTGGTATGCTTCGGCTTAGTGGGATTTTTTATGTAAAATAATTGTATAGACGATACTTTGGAAATAAACTTGAATTTGAACCCAGGCCCATCTGGAACTCAAACCTGGGGATAGCAGATTACGAGCCTGGCGTGCTAACGGCTGAGTCCCCCCCCCCCCGGCCCACGCGCTTCCAGATTTATCTTCGCTAAATCTCGTCGGGCTCGTGGTCAGAAAAGGATAAAGATGAGTTTGGAAAGGCCGCCATCCGTCGTATGAGACATTAAGTAACAAGACAACCATACTCTGTGCACGTTAAGAAACATGCTGGATGTCCTTGACTGGAGGTCACCATCTGACTCCTAATAGCTCTCCAGCGTTCCCCCTTCCTCCAATCTACTCTGGGTCCTGGTGACCTGGCCATTGTGTGCCAAAAGAGTGCCGCTCAGAGGTAAAACAGTTCAACCCTTAATTTCCTACTGAACGTTTTAAAGTTGATTTCAATTGCGGAGGAGTGAGATCTCATTTCATTTAAAAAGAAATAAACACGGAACAAGTTCGCATTCTTGAGCGGCATCGATTCCTTCCTGGTACCATCTATCATCTGATGATACCAAGACCAAATTAACAGGCATTTAAAATCAGCGGCCTGGTCGTCCTTCAGTCTCCAGTTCAGAAGCCCCAGCCGCAACTCACTGCCTACGCCGGCGATCGATGTCCAGCCCCGACATTCCTCTGCTAGGCATTCCATCGGAGCCCACACATTACCGTTTGGTGGCGTCTCCGTGCAGAGGCACCTTGCTGCATCGCTCGGATGGTGGTCACGTGTGTCCTCCGAGGTCCCTGACCTTGGATGGATAGAGAGAGAGGGGTTGCCATGACAACGGAGCAGGGTGATTGTCCTCCCGGGATACAATCGGTTGTCGCCACCATCTGCGACTCTGTTGACAGTCGCCTTCAGCTAACTTCTTTCGGGTTCGGCCCTCCCACCTATTTTTACTCATTCTCGACGCTTCCGGTTCGTTCAGATTTTCATTGAAATGATCATCTTGTTCATGAAAGACAGAAAGTTTTAGATGGGGGGAGGTACGGAACAATTATTGTTGTTTTAAACTCTACAAATCTTCAACGCACTGTTAGATCCTACACATCGCCCTGTCAAAATGTGACAGTATTTTGATATTCTGTCAATGGAAATCTTAACTTCGAAGCTCTATAATTGGGGCGGGGGTGGCTCAGTCGGTAGCGCGCAAGGCTCGTAATCTGTAGTTCCCAGGTTCGAGTCCCAACTGGGTCAGCGTTGAGATTTATCTCCGCAAAATTCCCCGCCCTGCCCACGGTCTGTAGGGGACACCGATGGGCTTGGAAAGGCCGCCGTCCGTCTGATGGGACGTTAAGCCGTGGATCCGTGAGAGGGAAAGCCATACCCTGTGCATGCTAAAGAACATGCTGGATGGCCTTGACGGGAGGCTATCATGTCTCCCAACTGCTGTTCCAGTGGGTCCCCTCCCCCAACCTTCTCTGAGTCCATATGACCTGGCCATTTAGCCCATGGTGTGCATATGACCTGGCCATTTAGCCCTGGCCTTCGGGGTCCATATGACCTGGCCATTTAGCCCATGGTGTGCAAAAAAGTGCCGCTCAGAGGTAAAACAACCCAACGCTCTATAACTTCTAAAACATATACCCCCTCAAGCAGCTGCTTGCCACAGAGGTCTGACAGGAGCCTGTCAGTTTATATGCCAAAGTAGAAGGTCTGTGAGGATGGCAGGACCTCAGCAGAAAAACAACACATACATCCATGCCTTACCCGGGGCTCGAATCCAGGTCCCTTAGATCAGTAGCCAAGCGCGCTAACCACTCGGCCATTTTATTTAATGGAGAAATGTAAATGAAGATAAAATTTAAGATCATAATCAGATCTGTTTAAATCCCGATTTTCAACAATATTCGTTCAGTATTTAAAGAATTATGGAAATGGAATATTTAGCAATAAATTAATTACTTTATTACGTGGTTTCAAACAATGTTTATAAAATTTTAATTAATTTCTGATGTAAATTACGCATTGCTGTTGTCAAATATTCCAGCATCCATAACTCTTTAGATACTGAACGGATATTGTTGAAAAACGATATTTAAATGGATTTGATTATGATATTTAATTTATCTTCAGTCACTTTTTTCCATTAAATGCATATTTTAGAAGTTATAGAGCTTTGAAGTGAGATTCGCATAAAATGGAAATTGTGTAATATTTTGGTATGTCAGTGTATAATAAAATGCGAAAGTAATGAACCTAAAACTGACATACGTACCATAGACGTAACGAGAATTTTTTTTCTTGGCGCACATCTGCGGCACGGGTAAAAAATATTGAAGGAATAGGAAGATTTATTTTATCATTTGCATCAGTGGGATTGTTGGATTGTTTTACTTGTGGGCGGAACGTTTATTGCCACAATGTGCTAAATGAAAAGGTCACAGAGACTCCAAAGGCTCAGACAGGGTTATGTTAAGCATTTCTGGGGCCTTGAGAACTTAAATATTTTGTGGGTTGTTGGGTTGGGTTGTTTTACCTCTGAGCGGCACTTAAAAAAAAATACCCCCTCAAGCAGCTGCTTGCCACAGAGGTCTAACAGGAGTCTGTCAGTTTATATGCCACAGTAGAAGATCTGAGAGGCTGGCAGGACCTCAGCAGGAAAACGACACATACATCCATGCCTTACCCGAAGCTCGAACATCCATGCCTTACCCGGGGCCCTACTGACCGTGGGCAGGGCGGGGAATTTTGCGGAGATAGTCTCATCGCTGACCCAGCTGGGACTCGAACCTGGGAACTACAGATTACGAGTCTGGTGCGCTGCCGATTGAGCCACCCCCGCCCCAGGGCATGCCGGTATCGCGCCAGGCTCGTATTAAGCAGCTCAAGTTCGAGTCCGAAGTGTGCAAGTTTTGAGATTTATCTCCTCGATCAGTAGGGGACATAATGGGTTTGGAAAGGCAGCCGTCGGTCGGATGTGGCGATAGGCCGTTGTGTGGCAAAGCGATACCGTGTGCATGTTGAAGAACACGCTGGATGGCCTTGACGGGAGGCTACCATCAGTATCCCAGCAACTGTCAAATGGGTCCCCTTCTCCAAAACTTCTCTGAGCCCTTGGGGGTCCTTGTGACCTGGCCATTTAGACCATGGTGTGCAAAAAAGTGCCGCTCAGAGATAAAACAACCGAACTCTTGTTTACTTCTTTAAAGATAAAAGAGATGGGTTCTGTTGAAGTGAAATCGTGGCTGGTGCTGTCAGCCTGCCTCTCCAGTATCGTCTCTCTCCGCCCACTTAGAGGTTCGTGCTCCCGCGACAGCCGCGTGCTTTCCACCTACTTAAACAGAGCACGATGTTCGCTTCCTGTTCGTCACGTGCCAAGCAGCGAGGAAGTTTGTAAACACCGGTGACGTGCTCATTAAGCTTCCTTGGACCAACTCCTCCCGATCTTCCCTTTGCCGAAGTCATCTCCCGCCAAAGAAGCGACCAGCAGACATTGAAAGGGGAGTTTTGTCGCCTGGGGCTAATTGCTGTCCCATGTTGTATCTGTAAATGACGTCTTCTCTCTAGGGATGTGTATCCGTTTGTAACGCGGGTCTAATTTTAGTCAGGGCCCTCTTGTGTGTGTGTGTGGACTAGGGGGAAGAGTGTAATTGCTCCGTAAGTGAACCGAGTTCTCAGATAAGACCTCCAGGTGACGGCCAAAAGAGGATTGGATCAAGAGAGCACTCTGCACATGCGCAGTGAAGTACTGAATAGGAAATCAGAGAGGCCATTTCTCTGTGAAAGGTAATCGTGACGAGGTTTGTGGAGCGGTGGATTGGCCCAGTCAGTATTGCGCAGACGTGTAATCTTAAATTCCCTGTGATGGGTTTTGGCAAGGATATTAGATGGCGCTTTAATCTCCGTTCGCTGGACAGCCATAACATGGGGACGTTGAAGGACACGTTGGATGGCCTTGACGGAACGAGGGGCGGGGGTGGTTCAGTCGGTAGCGCCAATCTCGTAATCTGTAATTACCGGGTTCGAGCCCCAGCTGGGTCAGCGTTGAGATTTATCTCTGCAAAATTTCCCGCCCTGCCCACGGTCAGTAGAGGACACCGATGGGCTTGGAAATGTCGCCGTCCGTCGGATGGGACGTTAAACCGTGAACCGTGTCCAGGGAGCCATATCTTGTACATGTTAAAGAACACGCTGGGTGGCCCTGACGGGAGGCTACCATCTGTCTCCCAACAGCTGTTCCAGTGGAAAGTTCTAACAGCTCCAACAAATCCTTCCTGAGCCTTCGGGATCATGTTCAACCTTCTCTGAGCCTTCGGGGTCCATGTAATCTGACCATTTAGCCCATGGCGAGCACAGAAGTGCCGCTCAGAGGTAAAACAACCCAACCCTCTAAGGAATCGGACTTAATAAAATCGCTCCGAATGATTCATGTCCTCCTGTGTTAAACCTTCCCCCTCCCTTAAGTTTTTGGCTAACTTATTTTTTTCTTCTTCGTCGTAATTCCAGCTTTGACGTCATAAATTGTTGGCGTGTGCTTTCTTTTTCTACCACGTAAGGGCGGAGGGTCATTCGGGTCACCGGGGTTACTAGCCGAGTGACACGAATTCGAACACTGGCGGCTATGTTGTGCGCGTGCAATGCATATGGGTAGGAGAGTTGGATCAATCCAATTTCTTTTATTTTCTCGCTCGAATTTGTAAATCGTCGCTTGGCAGCTGATCATTGTCCCGTGTCTCCACTCTAAAGAGAGAAAGTTATTATTGTGGGCTAACAAAGAAACAGAAACGACCGATTGAACGGCCCTTCAAGGATTTTGGGTTGGGTTGTTTTACCTCTGAGCGGCACTTTTTTGCACACCGTGGGCTAAATGGCCAGGTCACCTGGACCCCGAAGGCTCAGAGAAGGTTGGGGGAGGGGACCCACTGGAACAGCTGTTGGGTGACATGGGACGTTAAGCCGTGGCCCCGTGTGCGGGAGAGCCATACCCTGTTCACGTTAAAGAACACGCTGGATGGCTTTGACGGGAGGCTACCAATCCCATCAGGGCCATCCAGCGTGTTCTTTAACGTGAACAGGGTATGTCTCTCCCACACACACAGGGTCACTGCTTAATGTCCCATCCGACGAATAATGACCCAATCCTTTTCAAGTCAATCAATATCACCTACTAACCATGTGCAGGGAGTTTTGTAGAGATAAAACTCAATGTCAATGCTGGACCAGACAAGACGTGAACCTGAGAATTAAAATGAATTAAAATGAAAAAGAATAAAATGAATTAGTTTAAGTGATATTCTATATGAAATAAAATTTTATGGTTGGTTTCAAAATCTATTTTAAGTGTTGGACATATAGTATGGGGGTAAAATAAAATTATACAAAATTAACTGTTTGGATTTCAAAGTAGGAAGACAAGTTTGAGATTTCGTATAAAACGACCAGATATTCGGGGGTGTCTAGACTCCCTAGTCCACCGCCCAACTGAATATGTCCCTGTACTGTGTATTTGCAAGAGGCCGCCATGTCCATTTTTCACATTTTTACAGGTTGGGTTGTTTTACTTCTGAGCGGTCCTTTTTTGCACACCATGGGCTAAATGTCCAGGTCACAAGGACCTCGAAGGCTCAGAGAAGGTTGGGGGAGCGGACCCACTGGAACAGCTGTTGGGAGACAGATGGTAGTCTCCCGTCAAGGCCATCCAGCGTGTTCTTTAACGTGCACAGGGTATGGCTCTCCCACACACGGGCCACGGCTTAACGTCCCATCCGACGGACGGCGGCCTTTCCAAGCCCATCGGTGTCCCCTACTGACCGTGGGTAGGGCAGGGAGTTTTGTGGAGATAAATCTCAACGTTGACCCAGTTGGGATTCGAACCTGGGAACTGCAGATCACGAACCTGGCGCGTAACCGACTGAGCCCCCTGTGATGACCGTGCCGAACAGGTGACAGATACGATGATGATTGCTACTCAATTCACTTCGTTGAAACTCGCAGATTCGCGGGTTTTTAAGCCCGTGCCACTGTATGCCTCAACTTTGCTGTGTTGAATGAAGAATAGGAACTATCCATCAATTAACTGCACGAGAGTAGATAGAGACGACACACTATATTTATAATATGTACAGCTACGTGCTGGGAATGAGCTCCACTCCGTGGGCCTTTGCTGCTTCACTGCTGCTTAACAATAATACTGAGGTGGAGAATCGCACACTTTGCCATTCTCACTTTACAGACCTCAAAAACTCGGCGAAAGGATTTTCCTTTGCCTACACTGTGGTTCCTTCTGAACCACAAGAATAAAAAGATAGATTCTCCAAGAATCTTGATTCCCTCGTGGAATCGCACCCTCACTCACTCCAAGGGTTTCCTTTGAGTATGGCGGCGTCTTTCTGACGCGTATCGAAACGACTCCCACTCGTTCAAAAGCTCACGTCAAAACTGCTGGCATTCGTCACCGCTTCCACGGAGCAGCTTCAGACCCGAAAACAACAACAGTGAGTCATCCCAGCACAAACATTTCAAAGAACACATAAAAAATATACAACAATAAAATCCAACAAAAATAGAGCAATAAATATAAAATTCGAGGGACATGACACCCCCCTCCCTTCAGGGGTAAAAATAAATAAATACCCCCTCAAGCAGCTGCTTGCCACAGAGGTCTGACAGGAGCCTGTCAGTTTATATGCCATGTAGGTCTGTGAGGATGGCAGGACCTCAGCTCTATAAATAAATACCCGCTCAAGCAACTGCTTGCCACAGAGGTCTGACAGGAGCCTGTCAGTTTATATGCCATAGTAGGTCTGTGAGGATGGCTGGACCTCAGCAGAAAAACTACATGGACATCCATGCCTTACCCGGGGCTCGAACCCAGGTCCCTTAGATCTGTTGCCAATCTGTTCTCAAATCAGTGGTACAGCAAAAGAAGAAAGAGCCCATATTTCTTGTTTGGGGCGTTGTATTATCAGACTCAGAATATGTTATTCGTTTTGTAATTTGCACTGATTCGTGTGGGGCGGAGGATGGAGGCTTGTAATCTGCAGTTTCCAGAGTAAAGAGGCCTAACTGGGCTAGAATTCAGATTTATCTACGCTACATGGTACACCCTGCTTTCGGTGAAAGAAAAGGACGTCAACAGGATTGGAAAAGCCACCGTCCGTCGGATGGGACTGTAAGAGAGGCTACCATTTGTCTCCCAACAGCTGTCCAGTGTATCCCCTCCCCCAACCTTCTCTGAGCCTTCGGGGTCATTGTGATCTGGCCATTTAGCTCATGGTGTGCAAAAAAGTGCCGCTCAGAGGTAAAACAACCAACCGTTATAAATCATCTGCCTAGAAAATGATAATTTTTTTTTACTTCTGAGCGAGAGACGGGGGTAGATCAGTCGGTAGCGCCAGGCTCGTAATCTGTAGTTCCCAGGTTCGAGTCCCAGCTGGGATAGCGTTGAGATTTATCTCCCCAAAATTTCCGGTCCTGCCCATGGTGAGTAGGGGACACCGATGGGCTTGGAAAGGCCGCCGTCCGTCGGATGGGACGTTAAGCCGTTGCTCCGTGTGCGGGAGAGCCATACCCTGTGCACGTTAAATACCACGCTGGGTGGTCTTGACCAGAGGCTACCATCTGTCTCCCAGCAGCTGTTCCAGTGGGTCCCCTCCCCCAACCTTCTTTGAGCCTTCGGGTCATTGTGTCCCGAGGTCTCAGAGAGTCTTTCGCTGCCTCTTTGATCTGCTATTACCCCAATTGCTACATGATGCTCAGTTCTTTGTCCGATTGTAGTCGACGGTGGCGCCAACCTCACGTAATATTTCCCTCCCTCCGTTCTTTCGTCCCGTTATCCGATGAAAAAGCATCTTTGCCAATGCAGCGAAGGAAAGAATATAGCCGCTGCTTTCACATGCACCAGCTACGATACGTGGCGTTGGTCCGTAAACGCCCTTAATACTCCCCCCCCCCCTCCAATGTCATAAGTCACAATAACGACATTTTCTGCATTAATTCGTTTTTACACGAAAATGTGCCCACGTCACGAAACGTTTGTTGTAGCTAAACGTGACGCAATAGTCGCGTGCTTATTTGCATGCACGTCACGCTTCATGAAGAAGATAAGGATAGAGTCGTAGAGAAAGTGGTTGGGAGAGCTTTGGCATTAATAACCCTTACAAGTTTTTGTCGTTGTCAAACAAAACTAGTAATGACAGCGATGATGGCCTCACTGGAATCTGCTGCACGCTTTGCGATTTGTAATGGTTTGTAAAGTTGACGGTAATGGTTTTGCTTGAAGACTCGAAAATTGCCTTATACAAACCTCGGAGAATTTCCATGTTATGTGAATGGGAATCTAACTTCCGAAATATGCATTTATTGGAAAAATGTGATTGAACATAAATTAAACCTAACAATTAGATGTATTTAAATCTCGATTTCCAAAAATATTTGGGGCGGGGTGGCTCAGTCGGTAGCGCGCCAGGCTCATAATCTGTAGTATCCAGGTTCTAGTCCCAGCTGGGTCAGTGTTGAGATTTATCTCTGCAAAACTCCCCGCCTTGCCCACGGTCAGTAGGGGACACCCATAGACTTGGAAAGGCTGTCGTCCGTCGGATGGGACGTTAAGCCGTGGTCCCGTGTATGAGAGAGAGCATTCCCTGTGCATGTTAAAGAACACACTGAATGGCCTTGACGGGAGGCTGCCATTTGTTTCCCAACAGCTGTTCCAGTGTGTCCCCCCCCCCAACCTTCTCTGAGCCTTCGGGATCCTTGTGACCTGATCATTTAGCCCATGGTGTGCAAAAAAGTGCCGCTCAGAGGTAAAACAACCCAACCCAAAAATATTTGTTCAGTATTTAAAGAGTTATGGAACTGGAATATTTAGCAATAAATTATCTTGTTTTATATAATAATCATTCTTAATTATCTGATATTGAAATAATCATTATGAAAATTTCTAAAATATATATTATTTTATCACATAGTTTCAAACAATATTAATTTTTAATTAATTTCTGACATAAATAACGCATTATTGTTATTAAATATTCCAGCTTCCATAACTCTTTGAATACTGAACGAATATTGTTGAAAATCGAGATTTAAATAGATTTAATTATTAGCTTTATGTTCCATCACATTTTTCCACTAAATGAATATTTTAAAAGTTTATAGAGCTTCGAAGTAAATTCCCACGAACATGGAAATTAGCGAATATTTTGGCAGTGCAATGCATTAGGTTGGGTTGTTTTACCTCTGAGCGGCACTTTTTTGCACACCATGGGGTAAATGGCCAGGTCACATGGACCCCGAAGGCTCAGAGAAGGTTGGGGGAGGGGACCCACTGGAACAGCTGTTGGGAGACAGATGGTAGCCTCCCGTCAAGGCCATTCAGTGTGTTCTTTAAAATGCACAGGGAATGCTCTCCCACACACGGGGTCACGGCTTAACGTCCCATCCGACGGACGGCGGCCTTTCCAAGCCCATCGGTGTCCCCTATTGACTGTGGGCAGGGCGGGGAATTTTGCGGAGATAAATCTCAACGTTGACCCTGCTGGGACTCGAACCTGGGAACTACAGATTACGAGCCTGGCGCGCTACCGACTGAGCCACCCCCGCCCACAATGCATTAGGAGAAGCAAATAACATTAAAGCGCTCCAATACGTTTCTTTGTAATCAGTCACGAAAAGCTGTCTTCGTCGCTGTCTTTCAGTCGCTCATCAGTCACGAAAGATGGGTTTCATAAATTTCTTCTGAGGCAGTGCCACTTAGAAGATATCCGGTGGCTTTAAATAAATTATTTTGTTCTAATCAATTTGAAAGTGATGCTAGTTTTCGTGTGGCATTAGTATTCTCACCCTGTCTTTGACATCATCATGAGTGGACAGTTTGTATGGGACAGTATTAATGCTTAGTAACTGCATCACATGCCATCGATGACGTCATTGTCTCACGCTTCTTTGCTTAGCTGTTGAAGGGATGAGGGTTGAGTTGGGCTGTTTACTTTTGAGCGGCACTTTTTTTGCACACAATGGGCTAAATAGCCAGGTCATAAAGACCCCGTGATGCGGGGAGGGGGACCCACTGGACAGCTGTTGGAAGGCAGATGGTAGCCTCCCGTCAAGGGCATGTAGCGTTACTATAACGTGAACAGGGTACGCTATCCTTCACACGGCTCCACGGTTGAACGTCTCATCCGACGGACGGCGGCCTTTCCAAACCCATCGGTGTCCTCTAATGACTGAGAGCAGAACGAGGAATTTTGCGGAGATAAATCTCAACGCTGTTCCAGACGGGATTCGGACCTGGGAAATGCAGATGGTAGCCTCCTGTCAAGGGCATGTAGCGTTACTATAACGTGAACAGGGTACGCTATCCTTCACACGGCTCCACGGTTGAACGTCTCATCCGACGGACGGCGGCCTTTCCAAACCCATCGGTGTCCTCTACTGACTGAGAGCAGAACGAGGAATTTTGCGGAGATAAATCTCAACGCTGTTCCAGAAGGGATTCGGACCTGGGAAATGCAGATGGTAGCCTCCCGTCAAGGGCATGTAGCGTTACTATAACGTGAACAGGGTACGCTATCCTTCACACGGCTCCACGGTTGAACGTCTCATCCGACGGACGGCGGCCTTTCCAAACCCATCGGTGTCCTCTACTGACTGAGAGCAGAACGAGGAATTTTGCGGAGATAAATCTCAACGCTGTTCCAGACGGGATTTGGACCTGGGAACTGCAGATTACGAGCCTGTCGCGATTACGACTGAGTCACTCCCGCCGCGGAAGGAGAGAGTATTATTGTTTTACCTCTGAGCGATACTTTTTTGCGCACAATTGTCTAAATGGCCACGTCTCAAGGACCCCCAAGGAATCACAGAAAGTTGGGAGGGAACCCACTGGACAGGAGGATAAATGGGGATCTCTCTTCAAGACTATACAGTGTGTTCTGTGACGTATAAGTATCGCTCTCCTGCAGACGGTGCCACGGATTAATGTTCAATTTGAGGGAAGGTGGGTCTTTCGAAGCCTATCGGTGACCCCTTTTCTGGCTGAGGGAAGTTTTTTAGCGCAGATGAATGTGAATGCTGGCACAGGTGGAACTCGGAACTTGGAACTACAGATTACCAGTCTGGTGCACTACTGATCGAGCTAACTCCTGCCTCCCACGAACACAGTAGAGCCATACCATGTACACGTTAAAGAACACGCTGAATGGCCTTGACGGGAAGTTACCATGTCTCTTCACAGTTGTCCAGTGCATCACCTTCCCCCAACCTTCTGACCTGGCCATTTAGCTTGTTTTTCTAAGGGACCTGGGTTCGAGCCCCGGATAAGGCATGGACGTTTGTGTTGTTTTTCTGCTGAGATCCTGCCATCCTCACAGACGTTCTGCTTTGGCATATAAACTGACAGGCTCCTGTCAGACCTCTGTGGCAAGCAGCTGCTTGAGGGGATATTTATTATTATTATTTTATTTATTATTATTCGCAGTGCCTTTACATTAGCCCATTGTTTGCAAAAAAAAAAGTGCTGCTCAGAAGTAAACCATCATGCGTCACTAGTGCCCATTTTATAAACAGCCCGTTGTGCTCTACCCAAACAACTAAAAAGCGACAAAATAAAATATCCTTGAATGACCTCGGGTCAATGCTCTGCTACCCAATGCTGCTTAGCTTGAAAAGCGAGAACGAATGAGTTAAAGCTTTGTCTTTTTATTGCAATTCATCGCTCTCCATATACAAGCAAAAACGAAAACACATGGCTGTAAAACATCATAAGTCCGCGAATTAGATTAAAAAAAAGAAAATACTCTAGACGCCTCTTTTTTTTAGCTTCACAAGTGGACCCGGGTTTTTATCAACCCTTTCTTCTCGTCTACCCCTTTGGATACAGAAGTATCTTGTTTCTCTAACCTTCAACTGGCAGATCAAATGGGGCAACTGTTCACCGCCTTTTGAACTTAACACTGGTGGCCAACTTCAGCTTGTGGAGATGTTTTACTTGATCGATTTTTCCCATTCAGGAGACTACTTTTCATTAGGTTTGACAAGAGACTGTCAACAAAATAAGTCGCAAGAAAAAACAGACGAATCCTGTACACATCCGTGTCTTATTTGTGATTTAAATCTGGTCCTTTTAGTCTACTTTTCTCTGATAATGCTTTTGGTGAGGGAGTTGATTGGCTCAGTTGGTAGCGCTTCAGGCTCGTAATCTGCAGTTCCCTGGTTCGAGTCCTAGCTGGGTCAGTGTTCAGATTTATCTCCGCAAAACTCCCCGCCCTACAGTCAGTAGGGGACGCCGATGGGCTTGGAAAGGCCGCCGTCCGTCGGGTGGAATGTTAAGCCATGGATGTGCGGAAGATCTCACTTATTGCTTTCCAGTTTTCTTGCTTAGCTGGAACTCGACTCTGGGAACTGCAGATAACGGGCCTGTCGTGCTACAGACTGAGTCAATAATTTCTTATGTAAATGATTATGACGCATTACGGCTACGTTTACTCTTCAAATTCCGAAAGAATATTGTTGGAAATCGAGATTGAAATTGATTTATTATGATCTTCAATTGATTTTCAGTTACATTAGTAGTGGAACAGCACTTCACCGTTCCTCCTTTGCACAGTGCTTTCCCTCCTATGACGTCACCGACTCCGTCCACTTCCGGTCCGTGTTATGTTGCATCTGTCCACGTTGCCTTCTCAGATTGAGACCCCTGTGTCGCAATCGACCGGAACTTGGCCCGTGTTGGTCCACGTAGCCTTCTCAGATGGGACTTTGACCCATCTGAGACCCCTGTGTCGCAATCGACCGGAACTTGGCCGGTGTTGGTCCACGTAGCCTTCTCAGATGGGACTTTGATCCCATCAGAGGGACTTTGACCCATCTGAGAAGGCAACGTGGACAGATGCAACATAACACGGACCGGAAGTGGGTGGAGTCGGTGACGTCATAGGGGGGAAAGCACGATGCAAAGGGGGAACGGTGAAGTGCTGTTCCACTACTTACATTTCTCCATTAAATGCATATTTTAGAAGTTATAGAACTTCGGAATTATATTGACGTTCCGAGGTTTCGATGGGGGGAAATAATTTTCTTTAAATTATTTATGTAGAAACTTTTAAGACTTGGCGACAAAACTGCTCTCAATCGCCTGCCGAAATTCAATTTTAAAATTCAAATTTTATTCAACTCTGACGGAAAGAAACGACGACGTATAAAAGTAGGGAGGAGAAATAAAGAATTTGCATTTTACGAAATTTTCGGGTCTCGTTTGGTGCAATATCTACTTGTTGAACGGCATTTGCACCAAGCTGTTCAGGGAGCGCCGTGCCTTCTTAGTCAACCCATCACACTAATTCCCGCTGCATAATGGCCAATCTCCCACAGAGCAGTAGCATCTCTTTCCGTAACTTGCTCTTGATTTATTCTTCCATCCTCCTCCTCCCAACAGTCCCGGCGAGTTAATTACAAAGGAAAGGAGATTTATAGCTCCAATTTAGTTGAAGCCAGAGGGGAGAATTGAGATCCTTCAACCGCCTTTCTTTCCTGCAGTTGGAACAGCTTCGTCGGGATAGGGAGGATTACCTAGATTGGGATGACGTATTTAGCAGGTTTAACTTTTTTAGATACCTTGTTTCCATATCAATGGGCTATTTGGTATTAATTAAATCTTGCTTGGAGATCAATGTACTCTTTAGTGCAAACTATTGCACCAAACAGGACAAATAGTAAAATGATAAACAAATATACTTCTTGTTCGAAATCAGTAAACAAATATACTTCTTGTTCGAAATCAGTATGTTATTTAGTGCACGCTAAATCTTGTTCGAAATCATTATGGTGGATACTTGGTTGAATGAGAGCGTTAAAAAAGTATACTTGGTGGAAAGGATCGTTAGAAACGAACACCGCGTGAAAGATGAGCATTGGAAAAGAGTACTCGGTGAAAGGGAGCATTAGGAGAGAGTACACGGTGAAAGGGAGCATTAGGAGAGAGTACTCGGTAAAGGGGAGCGTTATGAGAGAGTACTCGATAAAAGGGAGCGTTAGGAGAGAGTACTCGGTGAAAAGGAGCATTAGGAGAGAGTACACGGTGAAAGGGAGCATTAGGAGAGAGTACACGGTGAAAGGGAGCATTAGGAGAGAGTACTCGGTGAAGGGGAGCGTTATCAGAGAGTACTCGGTAAAAGGGAGCGTTAGGAGAGAGTACTCGGGGAAAGGGAGCGTTAGGAGAGAGTACTCGGGAAAGGGAGCGTTAGGAGAGTACTCGGTGAAAGGGAGCATTAGAAGAAAGAATACCTGTGGAGAGGGAGCATCCAGAAAGAATACTCGGGGGAAAGGGAGCGTTTGGAAAGAATATTCGGGGGAAAGGGAGCATTGGGAAAGAATACTTGGTGAAACGGGCGTTGGTAAAGAATGCTTGGTGAGAGAGGACGTTGGAAAAGAAAACTTGGTGAGAGGGGACGTTAAAAAAATACTTCGTGCATGTAAATGTTGGTCTAACGGAATGCTGAGTCAAGTGAAGGAAGTTTTGTGACGGGACCTCAGTTGTTTTCTCCAATTCTTTTCCCTCTCTTTAGTGTCCCTTTTTTTATCCTCCGGAGGAGATGAAAGATGAAGAACTTCTCACGGAGTGCAGGTGATGACAGAAGGAAACGGGATGAAGGAAAACAAACGGAAAGCTTTCTCTCCGCCAAGCAAAGTAGGTGGGCTCTCTTTGGATCTCAGAGACTTCCGAAAGAGCCCACCCACCCTCCTGTCATCCGAATCTGCCTCAGACTATTTTATCTTCAGCTATTTTAGGGGGAAAAAAAAACAAGAGGCAATCCTCTAAGTTTTATCTCCTTATGAGTGACAGGACGAGGTTTTAATGAGCTGAAAATCCGAAATGCGTTTCTATTTTGCGACCAAAAATATGCGTCAGGTAAAGTTTAGTTGTTTTTTTACGATATTGGTGAGAGGTGGAGGGTAAGCTTTTCTGACATATTTCATACTTTTTTTCCTTGTCGTTTCTGTACGGATGACGTTTGTGTCTAGCTACACCAATGTTTCGGCTTTCAATGGCTCTTAATAGTGTCTGCTAGACTGCTCAAACATTTGAACAGGTTGAAATTGAGGGGTGCTTTAAAATTATTTTTTTTAAATTATTGTTTGCTTCGTACCGTGGCCGAGTGTTTAGCGCACTTGGCTACTGATAAAAAGGACCTTGGTTCGAACCCCCGGTAAGGAAGGCGTGGATGTTGTGTTGTTTTACTGCTGATATCCACCATCGTCATAGACCTATTATTATGGCGTACAAACTCTTGTCAGACTTCTATGGCAAGCAGCTGCTTCAGTGGGGGGGAGGGGGGGTATAATTTTTCATTATATAGCGATTTTTTTCTTTTTTTTAACTCTCAGCAACGTCTTTTTTTGCACGTAATGGGCTGAATGGCCAGGTCATAAGATAAGAATCCCAAGCGTTTAGGGCGGGGTAGCTCAGTCGGTAGGGTGCCAGGCTTGTAATCTTCAGTTGCCAGGTTCGAGTTCCATTTGAGCACGTAATGGGCTAAATGGCCAGGTCATAAGAATCCCAAGCGTTTAGGGTGGGGGTAGCTCAGTCGGTAGGGTGCCAGGTTTGTAATCTGCAGTTGCCAGGTTCGAGTTCCATTTGAGCACGTAATGGACTGAATGGCCAGGTCATAAGAATCCCAAGCGTTTAGGGTGGGGGTAGCTCAGTCGGTAGGGTGCCAGGTTTGTAATCTGCAGTTGCCAGGTTCGAGTTCCATTTGAGCACGTAATGGACTGAATGGCCAGGTCATAAGAATCCCAAGCGTTTAGGGTGGGGGTAGCTCAGTCGGTAGGGTGCCAGGTTTGTAATCTGCAGTTGCCAGGTTCGAGTTCCATTTGAGCACGTAATGGACTGAATGGCCAGGTCATAAGAATCCCAAGCGTTTAGGGTGGGGGTAGCTCAGTCGGTAGGGTGCCAGGTTTGTAATCTGCAGTTGCCAGGTTCGAGTTCCATTTGAGCACGTAATGGGCTGAATGGCCAGGTCATAAGAATCCCAAGCGTTTAGGGTGGGGGTAGCTCAGTCCGTAGGGTATCAGGCTTGTAATCTGCAGTTCCCAGGTTCGAGTCCCATTTGAGAAGTCAGTTTTACGAGCTAGGTACCCTCGATTTGAAAGAGGATTTAAGCTGCTACATGATAAAAATACACAGAATATTTCAAAGAGCACAATTGCTATTTTTTTTATGAAGAATGGGCTGGTGTCCTAGAATGCGTTTAATCATACCTAGTGTCGTTTTTTCATTAACTGTTACGAGATTAGTTAGAAAGGCAAAAAACTGAATACCCGAGTAAGTTCAAAACAACTTGAATTTAATTTAAAAAGCAAAGAGCGAAACCATATTACAAGTAAATCAATATTATTCAAGATAGCTGTAATGAGCAGAGGTCTGAATTCAGGATGAAACATCCATTGGGATTGTAATTTAATTTAACAGCAATAAGTTGAAACTGAAGGCACCGATTTATTTCTAGGAAATTATGGATCGGAATGAAATTTGTTCAAATTTCAGTTTTAAGCAATATCCGTGTAATAGCTCATTTACGAAGAAATATATTTAAATTTGAAAGTGAATAATTTGAAATTTTAATATTACTACATACTGAATAATGTAAATTGTCTAATATGTGCAACAATAATTTATTACATCAGCTATCACACTATACTAGTCATATCACTGAACGGCAATTGTTCAAATATTTTCTGAATGTTTTTCTACGATATATGCATATTAAGATATGTGTGGGTTTATAGAATTTTTTTTTAAAAAGGTTGGGTTGTTTTACCTCTGAGCGGCACTTCTTTTGCACACCATGGGCTAAATGGCCAGGTCACCATGGACCCCGAAGGCTCAGAGAAGGTTGGGGGAGGGGACCCACTGGAACAGCTGTTGGAAGACAGATGGTAGCCTCCCGTCAAGGCCATTTAGCATGTTTAACGTGCACAGGGTATGGCTCTCCCACAAAGGGGGCCACGGCTTAACGTCCCATCCGACGGACGGCGGCCTTCTCCAAGCCCATCGTTGTCCCCTACTGACCGTGGGCAGGGCGGGGAGTTTTGCGGAGATAAATCTCAACGTTAACCCAGCTGGGACTCGAACCTGGGAACTACAGATTGCGAGCCTAGCGCGCTACCGACTGAGCCACCCTCACCCTTTTTAAAAAGGAAGAATACTTCCCTACACAAAGAACTGAGATTAAAATTAGAAGCTATATTAGGCTTGTCCTGGTTTCTCATACAACATACAAACACTTAAACAAGGACATGCCCTGCTGGTCTTAGTAGTCAGGTAATCTAACCATTAGACCATGTAGGGTCAAATTTATTTCAATAAGGATTATCTATAATTATTTTACATTAAAAAATCCCACTAAGACGAGGCTTATCAACGGGAATGTACATATATGGTTTTACAGATATGATCTAGATTACATTAGTATCACTACATAAAATGAAGGAAAAAAATAAGAAAAAAAGAAAGTCAATAAAATGATAAATGATTCCGAATAAAAACATCACTTTTTCATCAACCACTGAAATAATTTTTTTTAACATCACAAATTTTACTAAGTTAACAATTTCTTTATGAAACAAGTTAAATAGGTAGGGAATTTGATATTCTTTGGAATTTCGTCCGTAATTATTATAAAATTTTGGTTCTTCCAAAAATCCTTAGCTTTCTTTTAGTAAACTTATTGTGGCAAATATTTTGCACCTGAACACTTTGCTTCTATTGGCATCGTCAAATTCTACATTGGAGGATGTCTTCCATTGTAGATGACTTCAGCCTTTAGTGGTGGGGGAAAGGGTCTTTGCCCCATGTCTGCGATTAGGGGGCTGTTTGATATTGTCGGCATTCCCTCTCTCAATAAACATAGTTTCTTTAAACATCCCACTAACCATTTTCTCTCCATAGGAAGTTGGAATGTGAGGACTCTGCACAGAGCTTTTTCTCTTGATGTCCTCACACAAGAATTCCACCATTATAATTTAGATATTCTCGGCTTGCAAGAGACCAGATGGACAGATAAAGGTCAGATTCTTAAAAATAATCTTAAATTTCTCTTTTCAGGGAGGAATGACAATAAGCATCACCAAGGCGTGGGTCTGCTTCTTAGCAGACACGCTAGTGATGCTCTTCTAGGATATGAGTGCATTAATGAAAGGTTTCTTACAGCAAAATTTCAGACAAGCGTTAAAGACTTGAATGTTATCTGCTGTTATGCCCCCACTGAGGATGCCGATGAGGATGAGAAGGGTAGGTTTTATGAACAACTTCAGGATATTTTGAATTCTGTCAAGAAAGGAGATATTACCCTAGTTCTTGGTGACTTCAATGCCAAAGTTGGTACTAACTCTGACCTTTGGGGAGGGGTGATTGGCCCTTTTGGTATTGGTAGCTGCAATGGCAATGGGCAACGTCTCCTACAGGTAAGTAAACTCAATGGATTCAGAATAACTAACATTTATTACAAACACCGCGACATACATAAGTACACACGGGTTTCACCCGATGGGCTGCATAAGAATATGATTGATTGTAAAAAAAATAAAAAATAAATACCCCCTCAAGCAGCTGCTTGCCACAGAGGTCTGACAGGAGCCTGTTAGTTTATATGCCACAGTAGGAGATCTGAGAGGATGGCAAGACCTCAGCAGAAAAACGACACACACATCCATGCCTAATCCGGGGCTCGAACCCAGGTCCCTTAAATCAGTAGCCAAGCGTGCTAACCACTCGGCAACGGGACGGCATGATTGATTGTATATTATAAAAAAAAAATTAATAAATAAATAAATACTCCCTCAAGCAGCTGCTTGCCACAGATGTCTGACAGGAGCCTATCAGTTTATATGCCAAAGTAGAAGAACTGAGAGGATGGCAGGACCTCAGCAGAAAAACAACACATACATCCATGCCTTACCCGGGGCTCGAACCCAGGTCCCGTAGATCAGTAGCCAAGCGTGCTAACCACTCGGCCACGTTTAATTAACAGCAAATGGGCTAGTTCTGTTAGAAATACCAGGTCATATAGGGGAGCTGAAATTGGATCTGACCATTGCCTTGTTAAAAGTGTCTTGCAACTTAAACTTAACTGACAAAGCTGAGGAAGCAGTTAGGCAGCACAACAGCTGAGAACTGTACCATATAGTTAATTTTTTATGTGGTAGAAAACGGACAGGCATATAAGGATTGAAGGATAAACAAGGTAAGGTTATAGAAGGTGAGGATTCTGTCATGGCTTGGTGGGCTGAGCATTTTGTGATATTCTAAACAATATGGTTAGTTCTATTTCCATTGTTTGCAATGATGATAGATGCATTGGTGGCTTTAATGTTGGCCCTATAACACAATCTGAAGTTATTTTGGCTGTTTCTAAACTTAAACTACATAAATCCCCAGGGGTAGGTGAAATTACTACGGAAATGCTTAGAGCTGGGAATGTTTCGGTTACCACTTGGATGGCTGAAATTCTGAATATCTTTTATGATAAAGGCATGGTTCCTAAGGATTTTACCAGAGCTATTGTTATCCCTATTTTCAAAAAAGGTGATCGCAGTTCTTGTGATAACTATAGGGGTATCAGCCTACTCTCTGTTCCAGGTAAAGTTCTTTCCATGATTGTGCTTAACAGAATTAAGAATCTGGTTGACAGTCAATTGCGTGATGAACAATGTGGATTCAGAAGTGGTAAGGGGATGTGTGGATCAGATATTTTCACTTAGGCAGATTCTTGAGAAATGTTTAGAGTTTCAGAAACCTTTGGTTGCTAGCTTTGTTGATTTCAAAAAGGCTTTCGACTCTGTTGATCGTCATAATTTGTGGTTGATTGTGAGATCATATGGTATACCAGACAAGTTAGTTAACATTATGAAAGCTCTCTATAATAACACTGAGTCGTGTGTGAGAGTTGGTAAGTCTTGTAGCAATTGGTTTAGCATTACTTCTGGTGTTTGACAAGGGTGCATTTTGTCTCCTTTTCTCTTTAGCTTGGTTATTGATTATGTTATGCGAAATTCACTTCAAGGGAAAGATTTTGGCCTTAAATGGGCTGGAGATGCAAAAATTTCTGATTTAGATTATGCTGATGATTTAGCCCTTTTGGCAAATGATGTTGATGAGATGAAATTTTTCATTCGAGCTGTTGATGAGACTGGTACTAGAGTAGGTTTGGTTATAAACAGAGAGAAAACTAAAGTGATGAAAATTGGTCAGACAGGCTGTGATTCAGTTAATCTGAATGGTTGCAGTCTTCAGCAGGTGTCACAGTTTAATTATCTTGGGAGCTATGTAACAGATAATGGTGATGTGCGGCATGAGATTTAACAGACGAATAGGGAATGCTGCCGGGACTTTTAAGAATCTATGGAGAGTGTGGAGAAATAGGCGTATACACCTGAAGACTAAAATTAGACTGTATAATAGTTTGGTTCTTTCTAGGGTTAGTTATGGTAGTGAAACTTGGACACTTTGTAAACAAGATAACAGGAAACTAGATGCTTTTGATTCCAGATGTTTACGCAGTATCTTGGGCATTAGGTGGTTCAACTTTGTAACTAATGATGAGGTTAGGCAAAGGAGTTTGCAACCTCCTTTAAGTAGCATATTGTGCAGAGAGAGACTCCGTTGGTTTGGCCATGTTGCCCGTATGAATATTTATAGATTGGTGAATAGGGTTATGAACAGTGTGCCTAAAGGCCTTAGGAAGAGGGGGAGACCTAGGATGCGGTGGGCAGACAATGTCAAACAGAACATTGTTAGAATTGGTGTGCCGTGGCCAGATGCAGTAGATGTTGCTTAGAACAGACTTGCTTGGAGAACTAAATTGCACGGTCTGGTTGGACCTCCGTAGTCCATGGCTGCTTGAGGATGATGATGATAGGTATTAATAATTAAATCAATAAAATTGATAATCAAGTTTAATCCTCTTTTGCCCCATATTCATCGCGCAACGAAATAAGAAAAAGCCACAAGAAAAAAGAAAATTCGCTCTTTGGAAGAGGTGGCAAACCGAAACAATTTTCAGAAACGTACCAAGTGTGACTGGAAGTCGAAGTTTAAGATTTCTTGGCTAACCATCTGTAGGAAAAATAAAATAAGAAAACAGTAACGTAGCACATCTGGAGAAAATCAAACGACATCTAAGAAAAAACTATTTATTCGCTTGGTTTTTTCCGTTTTGTTTCTCGGGCGTTTTGTGTCAAAGCCGACGACTGTTCATAAAACGGCTACAGCGGCGTTGTCGTATTTGCACTGGAGATCACGTGGCCAGGAACTCCGCCCACCAGCACGCGCCTAGCAGTGGGCGGCATAAGCGATGCCGCCTATGACGTCGCATCTCATTGATGGCACGTAACAGATTTCGGAAGTCATTAACGTTCCGGTTGGTTGGCCGGGAGCCTGGTCGTCGCGAGCGCTCTCGGGCCTGCCCAGGCCCTCTGCCAAAAGATTTGTCATTGTTGGTACGTCAGGACTTGGCGTGGTTGCAATGCTTGGCTCGACAGTACATCAGAAAGCATACAGAAAGAGACTGGTTTCTTGATCCGCCACCGAAAAATTCGCTCGATCAGCCGTCGCGTGGCCGAGTGGTTAGCGTGATTGGCTGCTGATCAAAGGGGCCTGGACGGCCTGGGTTCAAGTCACGGATGTTGTTTCTCTGTTGAGGTCTCGCCATCCTCACAGAGCTTCTGTTATGGTGCATTAAACTGGTAGGCTCTGTGGCAAGCAGCTGCTTGAGGGGATATTATTGCTATTTGAGTAGAAGTGGAGAAGACGGTTAGCATTAGGTATCAGCGACTTTACTGGAAACCCGGGAAGAGAATGAGTGGGGAGATGCGAACCTGATTGGGTCCCAGGTTAACGAGGTCAATCATCGATTATTGGACTGTGATGTTCGCAATTTGGAATTACTGTCTGTGGAAGAGTTTTACGAGCTAGGGAATAACCTCTTAGATAGAAGGTAGCGCGTTAGGCTTGTAATCTGCAGTTCCTAGGTTCGAGCACCGCCCGAGCCAACGTTGAGATTTATCTCCGCAAAACTTCGACGATCAGTAGGGGACAGCGATGGGCTTGGAAAGTCCATTGTCCGTCGGATGGTACGTTAAGCCGTAGCTCCGTGTTCGGAATAGCCATACCCTGTGCGCGTTAAAGAACACGCTGAAAGGCGTTGGTGGGAGGCTACCATCTGTCTACCAACAGCTGCTCATTGGATTCCCTTCCCCCATCCTTTTCTGAGCCTTGGGGGTCTTTGACCTGGCCATTTAGTTCAGACAAAATAATCCCTCTCAGAGGTAAAACAACCCAACTGGCACGAATCATTGTGTATCAATTAGATGGCAAAACCACAGAGTGCGATAAGCGTATAATTAATAAACTGTTTCACCTTGTTGTCACGAACAAAGGTGGTTGATGATTGAAAGCAAAGCGAAAAGTGTTCATTAATTTGCAAATGAACTCTCTAATTGAATATAATAGCCGGCTCTTACACCTTTTTGACGTGTGCTTTTAGTGGTGTGGAAATGACTTCCGCCATTTTTCCTCTTCCACGCAGCTGCTTGCGTCTGCTACTGCATACTTCCGGTAACCTTGCTCTTGTCGGGCAGCTGGCAGTCGTCAATTCCGTAGCCGTGGAAACGAAAAACCTGTTCTGCCTGGTTCGTATTTCTCCTATAGCGAAAGACGAAGACTTCTTTGAGTTCCTTGCGCTTAAAATTTGACCTCACGCAAGCTAGCATTATTGATCCATGGTTGGGTTGGGTTACCTCTGAGCGGCACTTTTTTTGCACACCATGGGCTAAATGGCCAGGTCACCATGGACCCCGAGGGCTCAGAGAAGGTTGGAGGAGGGGACCCACTGGAACAGCTGTTTGGAGACAGATGGTAGCCTCCCGTCAAGGCCATCCAGCCTTAGAGAGTTCATTCTTTAAGGTGCACAGGATATGGCTATCTCTCCCGTACACGGGACCACGGCTTAACGTCCCAGCCGACGGACGGTGGTATTTCCAAGCCCATCGGTGGCCCGTACTGACCGTGGGCAGGGTGAGGAATTTTGCGGAGATAAATCTCAACGCTGACCCAGCTGGGACTCGAACCTGAGAACTACAGATTATGAGCTGGCGCGCTACCAACTGAGCCACTCCCGCCCCATTGATCCAAGAATGAAGTGACTTGTTTACTGAAAATTAAAACTTATTCTTTTGTTTAGCATGTAGTCCATTTCAGACCAGTATACAGGGGGGTTGCATCTCAGGGCCCTCAAGATTATTTTGTGAATTATAATTCTTATTTTGCGCGTTATAAACTCCTGATTATCCGGCATTTATGTAGAATCAGAGTTGCGATAGCATGAGAAATATGTTTTATAGAAGCCAAATATAGTATGTACAAACTTGTGTGGGGCGGGGGTGGCTCAGTCGGTAGAGCGCCAGGCTCGTAATCTGCAGTTCCCAGGTTCGAGTCCCAACTGGGTCAGCGTTGAGATTTATCTCCGCCCAGCCCACGGTCAGTAGGGGACACCGATGGGTTTGGAAAGGCCGCCGTCCGTCGGATGGGACGTTAAGCCGTGGCACCGTGTACGGAAGAGCCATCATACCCTGTGCACCTTAAAGAACACGCTGGATGGCCTTGACGGGAGACTACCATCTGTCTCCCAACAGCTATTCCAGTGGGTCCCCTCCCCCACCTTCTCTGAGCCTTCGGGGTCCTTGTGAGCTGCCCATTTAGCCCATGGTGTGCAAAAAAGTGCCGCTCAGAGGTAAAACAACCCAACTCGTATGCTTGAGTAGCGGATAACCGAGAGTTTCGTGTGTAATTGTGACGTTAGATGTTGTGTATAAACGCAAGTACGACATTAATATTGTTTGGGAGAGACCTATAAATTAAAATATGCAAAAAAAAAAAACTCAAACCCATATCTGCCAGTTAAGTACCAGGTGTTCTGACCAGTGGACTACCAACGGCTAGTTCATTTTTCATCTGATTGTGACTGTAAACATTCCCAATCTTGTCGCTCGTGGCACCATCTATGATGGGGAATGGCATAAAATTGACATTTTATACGGCATTATATACATTACATAGCGGCACTTTTTGCACACTATGGGTAAATGGCCAGGTCACAAGGACCCCGAAGGCTCGGAGAAGGTTGTGGGAGGGGACTTACTGGGAGAGCTGTTGGGAGACAGATGGTAGTCTCCTGTAAGGCCATCCAGCGTGTTCTTTAATGCGCACAGGGTATGGATCTCCCACACATGGGGCCACGATTTATCGTCCCATCAGTCGGACGGCGGCTTTTCCAAACCCATCGATGTCCCCTACTGACCGTGGGCAGGGCGGGGAGTTTTGCAGAGATAAGTCTCAACGCTGAATCAGCTGGGACTCGAACCTGGGAACTGCAGATTACGAGCCTGGCGCGCTACCGACTGAGCCACCCCCGCCCCTCGCTCAGAGGTAAAAGAACCCAACTCATTGGTATGAGTAAATCTATTCTTGTTAGGTTGTTTTACCCTTGAGGTCTGAGCAACACTTTGTTTCCACACAATGATCTAAATGGCCAGATCACAAGGTCTCCAAGGCTCAAGGAAGACTGGGGGGATGGGACGCACTGGACAGCTGTTAAGAGACAGATGGAAATCAATGCTATCCAAAGTGTTGCTTAAAGTGCACAGGATATGGCCGACGGAGTGGTTGTGTGGGGGGTTAACGGTGACAAATCTCAACGTCGACATAGGGGAACTTGAACCTGGGAACCGCAGATTACCAGTTGATCAACCCCAGCATCCTACTCAGGTTAAAAAGGATTTTAGATGTTTCTGTTCTTAGTATAAGCAACAACAAAAAAATTGGTGTTTTCGAATCATGTTGAATCTCACATGCGACTTCCAAAATCAATAATTGTGTTGTAGCAAACTCTTGAATACGGAAGTCGTAAAATAAATGCATATAAAATACCGACGTCATTTCGCGAGACAATAGTGCTGCCATTCTCTTTTGAAAAGACAATGAACCAGTTTCTCATAAGACATCTTTTTGGAACGCCCCTGGTCAAGGAGAGAGAGAGCCCCCACTTCCCCCCCCCCCTTTGTGCCGTAGCTGTTCTAAAGAACGATCAAAAGCACGAATCCTAACAAACGCTTGGTGGGTAATCTCGCTCACTCTGGATGTATCGTTACTTCCGAAGAATATGGCACCGCGCATGTGCACATTTATCTCATGTCGTGAGGGGAGGCAGTTAACCGCGAGGTAATTGGATTTGTTTAATTTATATCCCAATATTCGGAATCGGATAATGGAACTTAGTGTGGTGTAAAAGGGCGCTGTGATTAAGGGGCACTTTCCTTCTGCCTCTCCACTGATATTTCTTGCTACTAGATGGAAGCTTCAAACCCGATGGGTAAGTCTCACGCAATTTCGGCTTGCTTTGTGGTGGGCGCGGGTTTTTTTTTTTGTCGTAAGCTTTTTCCATCTGTTTAATTTGTTTTATGCAGTGGATTATATTGACTGCAACGCTGAATGGACCCTAGTTTGCCTTTACAATACTGCATATATTTTATTTATACTGCGTACTTTATTATATTGCATTTATTGATAAAATTCAGGTAGGATGTACAGAGATATTATCACATTATTAGATGGTAAGAAATCGCTTTGTGATATCAAGTATTTTGGGTCTACAAATCGGGTAGTTTTGCTTCTTAGCGACACTTTTTTTTGTATACGGTGTTTTAAATGGCCAGGTTACAAGGACCCCAAATGGCTCAGAGAAGGTTGGAGGAAGGGGACTACTAGACAGCTATAATACCTCCTCAAGCAGCTGCTTGCTACAGAGGTCTGACAGGAGCCTGTCAGTTTATATGCCATAGTAGAAGGTCTGAGAGGATGGCAGGACCTCAGCAAAAAAACGACACATACATCCATCCATGCCTAATCCGGGGCTCGAACCCAGGTCCCTTAGATCAGTAGCCAAGCGTGCTAACCACTCGGCCACGGGACGGCTAGACAGCTATTAGGAGAGGATATTTCCAGAATGTTTTTTCGCTAGTGAATGAAAAATTTTCTTTTTTTTTTTAATTCTCATAAAAACAGAATTATATACAATCATACACTTAGGCGTATATTCAAGGAGGGGGGGGGGGTGCTAAAGTACCCACCCACCCTAAATCTCTGAAAGGTCGAAATTAAAAAAAAACAATAAAACAATTTACAAACGAGGTTCAATGGTTTGGGAAAACGCCATTGTCGTAAACTCAACCGCAGAGTGATATAAATTCAACCGCAGAGTGATATGCAGTACTGGAAGTAGGGAGGCATATATACGTTTTACATGAATTTGAAGAAATATTACTGTGTCCTGGTACCTTGGTTAATTCAGACTCTAACCACTTTGTTTAAGTAACAAAACAATTTATTTTCCTTTGTCACAATACATTACAAATTACCCTGCCAGAGATTACTATTCTCTGCGCAGGATTATCGCTATTTTCTACCTTTTTTACAAATTATACCTGCGCCCGTAAGTAGGATCCCCAGCGCTGAGCACGACTACCCGAGAAGACTGATCTCCAGTTCTTTAATACTCGTGGAATGCAGGTAAGGCGCGACTTTTCCTGCTTCTGTAGGAATTATATTCCGTATATATACGGAAAGAAAGTGAGAAAGAGATTCCAGTGATCTGATCACTGGAATCTCTTTCCCACTTGTCCCAGCTGATCTGATCACTCCCGACAGCCGGGTTAACTGAAACTGAGTAAAAAAAGATACCAAAGCAGTTGCAGTTTGTCTGTTGTTAGAAAATAAGGCATGGCCCACCTTATGTTTTTCATCGCAACCAAAAAAATAAACATGGAATAAGACACTAATCATGTCAATGAAATTTTGGTTTTCTGCGGGAACAGTGCAAACAAGTTATTTTTAACAAGTAAACTACTTTTTATTATTCTTCTGCATAAACTACTCCCCCCACACGCAAACTCACACCAACACAAATATTTTCACCACGCTCCTCTAAGTCGCGTGCCAAGATTTTTTTCAAAGCCATTGGGAAAAAAATATGTTCAGCACCCCGTAAAATATCCTAGGTTCAGCACTCGTTTAAAATAGCCCCCCCCCCCCCCTCGAAACTAAATCTTGGGCTACCTGCCTGGCTGGCCTAAATGATCAGGTTCCAGAGACCTCTAAGGGGCGGGGGTGGCTCAGTTGTTGGCGCTTAAGTCTCGTAATCTACAGTTCCCAGGTTCGAGTCCCAGTTGGGTCAGCGTTGAACTTATCTCCGCAAAACTCCCCGCTCTGCCCATGGTCAGTAGGGGACACCGATGGGCTTGGAAAGGCCGCCGTTCGTCATATGGGGCGTTAAGCCGTGGCCCCATGTCCGGGAGAGCCATAACCGGGAGTGCACATTAAAGAACATGCTGGATGGCCTTGACAGGAGGCTACCTTCTGTCTCCTAATAGCTTTCCAGTGGGTATTGTCATGTCCCTCTAATTTATTTATTTTTATTTATTGTTGCATTTTATTGTATTTTTGTTGTAAATATTTTTATGTATTAAGTGTGTTCTTGGAATTGTTATTGTGGGAATGTGACTCATAAATGTTGTTTTCGGATCTGAGCTGGCTGCCTGCGTGAGTTGACGGCCTGGGGCGCGAGTGTGAGCGCGGGAGACGAGCCGCGCAATAAGGAAACAACAGTCTTGAGCGTAGCGGTCAGACAGGAAGGACGTTTGAACACGCGTCAAGGGACGCCGCTCTTACTCAAAAGAAAAACCCGTAAATAGAGGGTTCGATTCTTTTTGAGAATCAAGATTCTTGGTGAACCAAATACAGTTCTGTGCAACTGAAGTGCGTTTTTAGCGAACCACGGTGTAGGCAAAGGTTATCCTTTTGCCGAGAGTTTGAGGTCGGTAAAGCGAGAATCTGCAAAGTGCGGTTCTCCACCTCATTGCATAATTGTTTGCAGCAGCAAAGACCTACGGAGTCGAGCGCATCCCCAGCACGTGATTGTATATAGTGTGAATAAACTGTGTTGTCTCTATGCAACTATCGTGCGTGAATTTTTGGACATATTTCTGTACATCACTTAGCGCAGCAAATCTGAGGCATACGTCGGTACGGGTGTACCAACCCGCGAACCTGTGATTTCACCGAAATAAGGATGAAGGTAATCAAGGGACTAATTCATCGTCCTATCTATTATCTTGCGTTTAATAATCGTTTCTCCTACCGGACTGGTCACGACAGATACACTTCCCCAACCATTTTTAACCCCTAGGGTCCTTGTGACATGGCTATTTAGCCCGTTTTGTGCAAAAAAAGTGCCACTCAGAGGTGAAACAACCCGATCCAAGGACCGCTAAATGTTGAATTGTGATCGACATTAATGAGCGACAGTTTTTTTGCACTCAGTAGTCTAAATGATGACCAGATCACAAGGAGCCCAAGATTGAGGAAAGGGATCCACTGGACAGCTGTTAATAGACAGATGATAGCCTCCTGTAAAGTTCATCGTGCGTGTTCGTTAATGTGGACTAGGTATGGCTTCTGTTACACATGGGGCCACGGCCCATCCGACGAAAGACGTCCTCACCAAGTCCATAGGTGACCCCTTTTTCAACGAAGGTGAAACGGGAGTTGGAAAAAATTCTCAACACATGCCCATTTGCGACTTACACCTGTGAACTCTATATTACGAGCCTGGCGTGCTACCACCGATTGACCTAACCCCGCCCTAATCATACTGAGGCAGAAATGGTATAGTCATTATTGAAGGTATTGCCACCAACTTATAAGGATAAATATTTGTACGTGCTAATAATGAATATAAATTATATTTCATGAATAATATTTTCGTAGCTGATGTTTAGCACCTTTCATACCTCTAGATGCAAGGATCAGAAGCTTGCAAGAACTAACTTCATGCAAGTAATGGAAAAAGTAATAAATTATGTGGAACCACGACAAATTGTCGGAAAAGAGGCGGGATTTCCCACTTGATCACGACAGACGATTTGTAATGTCTTGCATGTCGCTCAGACCAAACGATGAACGATCCGGACAATCTTATGATGGGTGGTCATATTTCTTGTGCGTGTGCATAATAAAATTGGTGTTGTGGAAATATATTGTGATTAGTGATCATCAATTTATGAGATTTTTCTTTAACACGCAAGCTTATTAATATTGTTTTAATCTCTTGCACTTGCTCGAAGTAAACTACTCTAGATCCATTAGACAGAATGTTATTTCATCTATCTTCCTTTTAAAGGAAAGGCTGGCAGAGTCAGTCGCGCGCCGGTCTCGTAATCTAATGTTTCCAGGTTCGAGTTCCACTTGGGGCAGCGTTGATATTTATCTCCGCTAAACCTATACCGTTCCCTCGGTCAGGAAGAGGCGCCGTCCGTCGGATGGGACGTTAAGCCGTGGTCCCGTGTGCGGGAGAACCATACCCTGTACACATTAAAGAACACGCTGGATGGCTGGACGGGAGGCTACCATCTGTCTCCCAACAGCTGTTCCAGTGGGTCCCCTCCCCCAACTTTCTCTGAGCCTTCGGGGTCCTTGTGACCTGATCATTTAGCCCATGGTGTGCAAAAAAGTGCTGCTCAGAGGTAAAACAACCCAACCTTGACGGGAGCCTACCATCTGTCTCCCAACAGCTGTTCTAGTGGGTCCCCTCACCCAACCTTTAGCCTTCGGGTTCAGAGGTAAAACAACCCAACGATCAGGAAGAGGATATCGATGTGCTTGCAAAAGATGCCGTCCATCGGATGGAATGTTAAGCCGTGGCTCCGTGTGCAGTAGAGCCATACAGTGTGCACTTTAAAGAACACTCTGGATGGCCTTGGTGAGAGGTTTCGACCTGTCTCCTTAACAGCCGTCCACTGGGCCCCCCTTCACCAACTTTCTCCGGCTCTTAGGGGTCTTTGTGATCCGACACTTTTATCCATCGTGGGCACAAAAGTGCCGCTCAGAAGTAAAACAACGCATCCCAACGTCAGAGGAAACTCAAATACTGATGCTGTTCTGTCTGTTGAAATTATTGACTTTGCCCATCACAGTTCGATTGTAATCTCTGCTTGCCCTCACTGCCGTTTGCGTGGGCTGCATCTGCTTGTCTCTAACCACCTACTGTACCTCGAGCGCTGACCGCAAGCGACCGATAACGTGACCGCTTCGTTCAAATTATACACGAACACAGATAACATCCCCAAACGTCTCTCGTATACAACACCGAGGCTGTGGCATTCCGTAACCCGATTGCAAGGGCCTCAAGGAGGATAGCCCGATCTCTTCTCTTAATGGGTTACAACGGAGCAGAGCAGACACGTTTGCCAAGATGATAGCTCTCGCTTCATTTGATGACATCCTGCGAGTGTGTATGTGTTACCAGCAGATAGCACCTGCTCAATGGGGCGATAGATGGAATGTGCTTCGCGTGGTTTTGTTATGCTGCTGGGTGCTTTGAACAGAACCGAAGAGGGATGTTTGGCACTGGAAGAACGATGGGGAAATATCAACAAAAGAACGACGGCCATTTGCTGTGCAAGCTATCACCAGTTAACTTGGCCGTCGTCTTCGGTGCAGGAAGTGGTAACCAAAATGGCGTGTGCTTAACGGAAATGAAAGGAATAATCACGTGGAGGAATAAAATCGTTCGTTTTCGAATCTTGTTCATAAAGCTTTTATCTTCAAATTTTGCGAACGTGTACAGTCGCTCAAAAAAATATCCGAACACTATGGTTGATTACAGAATTCAGAAAAGATATCTGGCAACGAATTTTTTAGAAATTAGTGATCTGGCAACCTTCGTGACACGAATATATAATAATTTCTGAAAAAAAGTTGCTAGATATTTTTTCTGAATTCTGTAATCAACTATAGTGTTCGGATATTTTTTTGAGCGATTGTTCTAACGCACTGCGATACCAAAATATTCAAGAATTTCCATGACGTGTTAATGGGAATCTGATTTCGAAGCGGATTCCCATGGAAAAATGTGACTGAATATATCGTAATCAAATCTGAGGAAAATGTGGAATGTGGAAATGTCGATTAAAAAATTTAAAAACAATTTTTTTTTAACCAAGTCCACAATATTTTGCGAAATTTCCACGATTTTGCCAATTCCCCTTAATTTCAGAAAACCCATCCAAATTTTCACATCTCGCCTGTATTTTACCAAGTGGCTTCGAATTTTGCCAGCTGCTCTAGATTTTTGCCAAGTGGCCTTGATTTCACCAACTCGCCATAATTTTATAGAAAAAAAAATCCCAATTTTTTCATCTAACCGGAATTTTGCCAACTCTCCAAGATTTTGCTAAGTTGTTCCGATTCTGCCAACTCACCTATATACGTACTAAGTGGCTACGAATTTTTCCCAAGTTGTCTAGAGTTTGCTAACTCCCTTTAGTTTTACAAAAGAAAAATTCAAATTTTCACAACTCACCTGTGTTTTACAAAGTCGCTTCGAATTTTGACAGCTCCGATTTGCTTTTTTTGGGGGGAAGGGAGTTTCCTCTCATTCCCTCCATAGCTACGCCCCTACTCTGATGTAGACTTAAATAATTGTTCTCACCGATCACTTACAGTGTGCGGTTGTCATCACTACGTATAGTTGGGTTGGGTTGTTTTACCTAAACCAACTATACATAGTAATGTGTGCCATGGTGTGCAAAAAGTGCCGCACTTTTTTGCACATGGACCCCGAAGGTTCAGAGAAGGTTGGTGGAAGGGACCCACTGGGACAGCTGTTGGGAGACAAATGATAGCCTCCCGTCAAGGCCATCCAGTGTGTTCTTTAACGTGCACAGGGTATGGCTCTCGCACACACGGAATCACGGCTTAACGTCCCATCCGACGGACGGCGGCCTTTCCAAGCCCATCGGTGTCGTCATTTTGCGGTCATTTTGCGGAGATAAATCTCAACGCTGACCCAGGTGGGACTCGAACCTGGGAATTGCAGATTATGAGCCTGGCGCGCTACCGACTGAGTACAGTAGAACACGTTCCCAAAGTTTACTAGACCTTTTCGAAACACCATGTATATTACACGTATTTTTTAAAAAAAATTCTTGTAAGACTTAAAACGGAGGAAAAATTTTTATATCAGAACAGAGTTCCTGCTTTTCCAGTTTCGTTTTCTCTTTATTTCGTTTGAGACGACATATTCGTTTGCGTAATGGATCATTTAATGCACTAATGTTTGAGAGACACAAAAACTAATGCCTTTAACATGTAAACAATTGAATTCCTCTCTTTTGCTTGGCAAACCAAAACAGAAAGAAATCTTCTAGCTCTCTCTTCCTGTTCCGCAAACCGGCGTTTCAGTATCACGTGACCCGTTGCCCTGACAACCGTTTCTCCGTAGCCGCCAGGTCAGTGGACCCTGTTGGAGCACGTGACAAGCTGGCTGGCACGAGTATTTTGTCTCTAAGCGGATTTGCAAGCGTAAACACATCACATCATAAGCAAGTTGACTATGATGGGTAGTAAAATATAAGGTATGATTGCTTACTAGACCAAATCAGGGAGGTGATTGAGTAGAATGGATTATTACACTCTTGAGTAATAATGTTCCCTCACTTGGGGCGGAGGTGGCTCAGTTGGTAGCGCGCCAGGTTCATAATCTACAGTTCCCAGGTTCGCGTCCCACCTGGGACAGCGTTGAGATTTATTTCTGCAAAGCTTTCCATTCTGCCCTCGGTCAGTAGGGGCCCCAATGGGCTTGGAAAAATCGCCGTCCATCCGATGGGATGTTAAACTGTGGCTACATGTTTGGGAGAGTCATCCCCTTTGGACATTAAGAGCACGCTGGGTGGCTTTAATGGGAGACTTCCATGTTTCCTAACAGCTGGTTCAGTGGGTTCCCTTCCCCTGACCTTCTCTGAGCATTTGCGGTCCATGTGGCGTGGCCCCGTTTAGCCCATTGTGTGCAGAAAAGTGTCACTCAGAGGTAAATTGTGTCGAATTTAGATTATAAACTTTTTTTGTAAAACAGTTTATTGTTAAATATTCCAGCTTTATTTGATACTGAACGAATATTGTTAGAAATAGAGACTTAAATGGATTTGAATTTAAAAAATAAAATAAAAATAAATACCCCTCAAGCAGCTGCTTGCCACAGAGGTCTGACAGGATCCTGTCAGTTTATACGCCATAGTAGAAGGTCTGTGAGGATGGCGGGACTTCAGCAGAAAAACAACACGAACATCCATGCCTTACCCGGGGCTCAGAACCCAGATCCCTTTGATCAGTAGCCAAACACGCTAACCATTTGACCACGGGACGCCTAGCTTTGATTATGATCTTTATCTTCAGTCACATTTTACCATTAAATGCATATTTTGGAAGTTATATTCCCATTTCCGAGTGGTTAGCGCGCTTGGCTACAGAACTACGGGACCTGGGTTCGAGCCCCGGGTAAGGCATGGATGTTCGTGTTGTTTTCTACTGAGGTCCTGCCATCCTCTCAGATCTTCTACTGTGGCATATAAACTGACAGGCTCCTGTCAGATCTCTGTGGCAAGCAGCTGCTTGAGGGAGTATTTATTTTTTTTATTTTTATTTAAATTCTCTACTATTTTTGTAGGGCAATGTATTTTTCGGAGAAAGGATTAAATCGGTGAATTTATGAAATGGCTGTTGATTTTATAAAAAGGTTCAACAAAGACGCTGCTGAAAACAAAAACCGTAGATTTGATAAAATCCCCAATTTTCAGTGGCGAAAAATAATAAATTATTAATTTTTTAAATGAAATATTTATTATCTTTTAAACTAATGAAATAAATCAATAAATATTTTGCGGAAAATTTTTTCGCCGACATACGGGATTTGAACCTGCAGCTCTCCAGAAACATGCCAGAGTATTCTTCCAGTTGAACTAATGCCACCAGCTCTGTCTTTTTCCGCTAATTTTAAGACATGATTATGCAGTAATCAATTAGTGTTTTGACACTTAGCTAGAGTTCCATATATAAAAATAAAAATGTTTATCATTATATCTCTATGAAAAATAAAACGTACTGAAGTAAGAAAACAAAATATGGAAAATACAAAGGCAAAAAACAAGCAGTAAACACACAATTAATGAATAAGTTAGTTACACATTACTGGATTCCTTTGTTTTTAAATACTTTTTAAAAAATCAACTTAAAAAAATATAAGGCATGGAAAACGATATTTTTTAAGATTGTAACTTTTTTTTGAAATGCGATGAAATCATTCTTCATTGAAATGCAGGAGTCTGCAATGAGGGGAGGGGGTGGCTCAGTCGGTAGCGCTCCAGACTCGTAATCTAGTTTCCAGGTTCGAGTCCCAGCTGGGTCAGCGAGAGATTTATCTCTGCAAAATTCCCCACCCTGCCCACGGTCAGTAGGGGACACCGATGGGCTTGGAAAGACCGCCGTCCGTCGGATGGGACGTTAAGCCGTGTCCCCGTGTGAGGGAGAGCCATACCCTGTGCATGTGGTATGGATGGAACACGCTGGATGGCCTTGACTGGAGGCTACCATCTGTCTCCCAACAGCTGTTCCAGTGGGTCCCCTCACCCAACCTTCTCTGAGCCCTCGGGGTCCATGTGACCTGGCCATTTAGCCCATGGTGTGCAAAAAAGTGTAGCTCAGAGGTAAAACAACCCAACCCTGCAATGAGGGCTAGAATGTTTGCCATTGCATTTCCGTTAATATCCATATTTTTCGTTGCCTTGAAAAGGAGACACCGATGAACTTGGAAAGTCTGCCGTCCATCTGATGGATTAACCCGTGGTTCTTTGTGCAGTAGAGTCGTATCCTATGCGAGTTAATGAACACATTAGATGACTTTGATGGGAAACTTCCATCTGTTTTCTAAGTGCAGATGATACCGTACTACAACCTTTTCTTAGCCTTTGTGATTTATTTAGGCCTTTGCGCAAAAGTGTCGCTCTAAGATGAAGTATTCTACATAAAATGTTTAACGTACATTGGTTGAGAAAATTTTGCTGTTTCTCCGGCAGTTCCGGAGAAGAGGATGTATCAGTCGGTAGCGCGCCAGGCTCGTATTCTGCATTTCCCAATTTCGAGTTCCAACTGTGCCAGCGCTCAGATTTATCTCACCTAATTCCCACCCTGCCTATGTTCAGTATTTAGTTGTGGAAGCTGGAATATTTCACAACAGTAATGTGTCTTAAGAATTTGCCTCAGAAATTAACTAAAACTTTAATAAATATTGTTTCAAATCATTTGATAAAATTTACACTTTTGAAGGTTACATAGTGATTATTTTAATATTAGACTATTATGAATGTTTCTTTTATGAAACAAGATATAAATATTCCAGCTTCCATAACTCTTTAAATACTGAACGAATAGTGTTCAAAATCCAGATTTAAATAGATTTTAATATATTTTATTTACAATCGCATTTTTCTATTAAATGCATATTTTAGAATTTATACAGCTTTGACATAACATTGAAAATTCTCTAATATTTTGGTAGGGGCAGTGTATAATAAAATGGCTGCTGTCCAGTGGTAAAAATAGGCCGGTACGCCGTACCGGCAAGAAATTATTTGCCGGTACGGCATACTGGTAAAACATTTTTCAGTAGTTAACGATTTCTTTTACATTTTAATGCTGTTTTAACTGAACATTTAATTAAAAGCAGGCGGGTTCCTTCCTGTTATGAAAATTCCTCGCTTTTTAATTACATTACTCTTCAACCCAGGTCCGAATCTAGAAAATAATAGAGGGGTAGGGGGAGCGACCCGGTAAAAGGTCCGGATTTCAATTGCAATGAATTCTTGAAAATATTGAGCTTTTGGGATCCTTGTGACCATGGCCATTTAGCTCATTTTGTGCAGAAACAGAGTCAGTGGTAAAACAACACAAAGGTCAGAAGAAGGTGATCATAAATAACCAACGTCTTTTTGCGATTGAAAGTTGCGGAAGAAATGCATTTTCAACAAAACTATAAATTAGAGTTCAATGTTTTATTTTTCTGAGAGTTTAAGGGATAACTTTCGGATCTTTTTCTTACATTGTTAGGAGAGGGTTAAGACCGTCCAGGTGTCCGAGTGGTATGCTTGTTTATTGATTAAAGCGACCCGGTTTGAGACCCAGATAAGACGTGAATGTTTTCTTTTTTGTTTAGAGTTCTTCTGCTGAGGTCCCTCCATCCTCACAGATCTTCCATATTATACTGACAGGCTCCTGTCAGACATCTGTGGCAAGTAGCTGTTTGAGGAATGATCTGTACCTTTATAGGAGATAAACGAAGTAGTTTACAATTAGCCCGCCTATTGATATCAAGACACTGACAAACCAAAATGACGAAATCACTTCAGTTTTAATTTGCAACTCTACCACTAGTCTTTTTTAGGATATTTTTTTCTCAAAAAATATACTTCATTTAAAAGGTTTGAAATTTTTCCGTAAATGGTCCCATGGAATGAATATGATCCCGCGATGTTTAAACTTAGTTAAAATTATTAAACATATTATTATTATACTAATTTATTTCAAATTTCAATTTTAATTAAAGTATACTTGTGTAGAACAAAATCGTAATTTTTTTGCTACTGAACTTTTAATATTCATATGGATTGATCCCATTGTACCACTTAAGAGATAGCAGCCACTTTATAATGTATAGTGTAATACCTTTATTTTAAAAGTGAGTCGTCCCGTGGCCGAGTGGTTAGCGCGCTTGGCTACTGATCTACGGGACCTGGGTTCGAGCCCCGGGTAAGGCATGGATGTTCGTGTTGTTTTCTGCTGAGGTCCTGCCATCCTCTCAGATCTTCTACTGTGGCATATAAACTGACAGGCTCCTGTCAGACCTCTGTTGCAAGCAGCTGCTTGAGGGGGTATTTATTTTTTTATTTAAAAGTGTGAACTGTTAAAAAATACCCCCTCAAGCAGCTCTCGCAACAGAGATCTGAGAGTTAGGAGCCTGTCAGTAGGAGTTAGTTGAGGAGTCTCTCAGTTTATACGCCATAGAGAAGATCTGTGAGGAAGGCGAGACCTCAGAAGAAAGACCAGCTTCCTTTTATCAACAGTCAAGCACGCTGACAACTTGCCTTATGTTTAATATAACTAAAAACACAAAAATGTGCATATTTAGGGTTTTTTGTGATAACATAAATTTTTCGATGAGAGTCTTAGAAACTATTCTTAGCTTGCACAGGCCTTATCATGTAAGGATAGCACATGACAAACAGCCATGCCACCATTCAGGATTCGACCCGAGCCACAGTTGCTGTAGTGTAACTGTAAGGCAACGCGATATCACTGTTTCACCGAGGAGGCTTATAAATTGTTATAACTCTACAAAAAAAAAATACTTTTGAATAGATCACGTAGTGGCGTTATGTGGGCAATAGTAAGAACAAGTAACGAGATCTTCATACTTGATTAGTAGAGATCAATTACTCGAAAAAATTGGATCAACGAAACAGCATAAAAAAAGATATCCCCTTATATTTAAGTGGGAGAATTTTACAGCAAACTTTATACACGATAAAGTCGACTTTTGACTCAAGTTGAAAGAGTACACCTCTCCCCTGACCACACCACAACTTTAACGATCGACAGAGGAATTTAGGAGGGGGGGATAATTGTTGCTTGTTAAAACAAAGCGACTTACAGAAGGAAAATTTTTATTTTGTGATGGACAAAATTCATTCTTACCGCATTTTTGACGTGGAAACCCTGCAATTTTACATCAATTGTCACGGATACTGCAGAGGCTAAATATCCGTACCTCGTGTAATAATTGATTACACTTGATGAATTGTATAAGTTACTATCAGGGAAGAATTATTCTGTTTAACGACGATATTAAATATAGAGGAAAAATTGTCTTGAGCCAGGTGGGATATGAATCCATGACCTCTTGATAACATGTCAGTTGTTCTGACCTTCATAGACAGAATTGTGTACTGCAGATAAAGTCCAACATCAATTAGAGGAGATTATGATCGACGGCCGGTGCCTCAGTGGCTAGAGCACATGCATATTATCAGAAGGTCGTGGGTTCGTATCCCACGCGGCTCAAAATAATTTTTCCTCTAGGTTTAATATCAACGTTAAGAGTGGATACTTCCCAGATAGTGGAACAAAAGCGTCGAAATAGTTCTTCAATTTAAAAGTTAATCTGAATCACAGATATATGTATCATTCTAAACAATGCTTAAATTTGGGATCTGGGTTTAGAATATGCAAATTGAATGATAAAAATATAAAAGTTTTTTCTGAAAAAATTTCTTTTAATTTTAATAAAATCAACTTAAGAATATTACATTAGATAACAATCTTACATCTTTTTATTGTTTTTTTAAAAAACGGAATCGATAAGTATTCAAGTATATTAATATTTATTTCACATTAAAACCCCCTAAATTATTAGTTATTTGAGGAAAACGTAGGGTGAAATAGAAAATACTGCGGCACTGTACTTTTCTCCAAATCAAACACTTTACTCTATTACCCCTGTAAGATGACTTCACTGGGGTGACATCCTGTGCGTGATTTTCCACTCATAGCTATGCTTTGAAGCGTACCGGTAAGAAATAAAATCTACTTTAACCGCTGCTGGTGTCAAAGGTTAAATGCATACCATCTAATGTGGGTGATCAGGGGCTGGGGAGATCTGTTCGCCATTGGTGAGAAAATGTTCTGGCTTTGTTACTTTCGGAGTTGGGAAAATTTACAATAGTAGAATATTCCCAGAACATCAACTTTCACTTTTGAATACAGTATTATTAATTTCCTTGAATGCTGTGTTTAACACACATTAAACCAGGAAAACTATTTTACCTCTCCCTCTCCCACATTAGTATACATTTTGCCGTGGCTTGCGGTTAGAGCTTCTAGTTCGTCAGATTTTTCGTGAAATTACCCCCCCCCCACACACACTTTTCCCATTGATGATCATAGTTGTTTGTCAGTTGAAGCGAGGATATTTTTTTGCTCTTTTTTTCAGATTTGCCCGTAAGGGCATTACACCCTTTTTAGTTAGTGTAATAATAAATAATATAACAACACTATAGTGATTTACCTTACATAGCAAAAAGAAATGTGATTTTTTATTGTAGAAGGACATATTCATTACCATACCGATGCAAAAGATCTGGTTGCGCCTTCTCTGTAGTCTTACATGCTTACATATGCGACAGTGTTTGTTTTGTTCTGGCAGAAAATTGAAGAAGCTGCAAACTCTAAAACTTCGTTAAAGTTACCCATCAAGGTTCCGCTCTCTTCTCCCCATAGACCTTATACGTTGAACGAGTCTAGAAAACCGTGCATCAATCCTACAGTGGCGGTGAGCTTTGCAGCTGTCAAATCATCACCCTGCGAGGCAATACCGTGTCATGCTCTAAGTCTGCAGTGCCCAACCCGTAACTCGCGAGCAACACGTTGCTCGCGTACCGTTTTAATGTGGCTCACGTATTCAGATTCATCACGTTTATTAAAAATAAAATAGTTTTAAAAATTATACATAAATTATATATAAATTAATTTTTATTAGTGGCCGTTTAGGACATACGTCCCTTTCAGCCCAAGTGACACGCCTAACAATCGGCTGGCCTTGAACGATGCGCACTTGACATGCGCATCTATTGACCCTTCCTACCTCTCTCCTTCCCCTTAATGCAGCGAGTTATCATTCGCCGCGAGAGCAGTGTATGTATATTTTTATAGTGGTTGTATGTTTTTATTTTCGTAATATTTAACGCGTTTCCTGACGCACGGAGCGAACTTTGAATTTGTGTATGAACTGACGGATGGTTTCAACCAGGTATAAAAATATTTGTTTGATTTATTTTAAGGGTTAATATACTAACAATTATATTTATCTTATAGTTACCCTAATTATGTCTGAATATGAGCCAGAGAAAAAGAAAAAACGGACATATACTTACAATTTTCAAAAAGATTGGGAAGAGAAATATTTTTTTTAAGAATTTGTTTGATTTGCCGTTCAACAGTTGCTATTGGAAAAAAGTGCAACGTAGAACGAAATTTTACAACGGTTCATAAAAAAATATGATACTGAATATCCTATTAACAGCAGTTTTAGAAAATCTAAAGTGAAAGAATTGAAAACCACATTAGTTGCCCAACAATCTATATTTACTAAGTCCGTGACTAAATCAAGAGCTGCTACAATTGCTTCATTTAAGATTGCACATATACTTGCAATGCACAAAAAAACCTTTGACGACGGCGAATTGGCTTGCAGTTATTATTATTCAATAGCGTAGCGAGTCAGGGAAGACAAGAAATCAAGAATCCCCAAACGAAAAGTAGCTACCTTCATAGACAGTTATTCGTTTAGTTAACAAACTTCATTTTTATGAATATTAATAAATTCAATTATTAAATGAAACATTCTTCAGCTACGTAGATTTTGTAGGGTAGGTATAGCCATTTTTTTAATATTTTCACCGAAATTGCATTTTTATTCCCGGTTTTCTATAATTTCTCATGACATATTAATAAAATAGCAGTCACGGATCAGGCAACAGAGCTCTGATGCCTTCCAGATTCATGAAAAGTTTTGCGAAAACGTCTCAATCTTACGTAACATTATGAATCGCAGCATTTGTAGCAAGTCATGAATTCTCATTTCATATTTTTAGCAGTCACAAATTCTCATTTCATATTTTTAGCAGTCACAAATTCTCATTTCATATTTTTAGCAGTCACAAATTCTCATTTCATATGAATCTGTTGCCGCATTATTTAAACAAGCCACTAGAAAATGTAAGTTAACCTACATGAACTTAGATCTCTTGGGTTAATAACAGTTATTTACAATTGCATTATATTTGGGTTAATAAGACATTATATTACAAATATATGCTGTTCTGTATGTAAACCTTATTATTATAATAAAACTGAAAAAAAAAATTGGAAGGAATGACTACAGTGATATAAACATGTTTTGCAGATGATGCTGCAGTTGTATATACTACAGACAACTTAAAAGAGTTAAAAAATAAAATTGTGTTTGATTTTAATAAAATAAGAAATTAGTTTACAAGGAAATAACTTGTTTAAATGTTCAAAAAACTAAATATATATTTTTTGAGATGCTTTGAATCAAGTATCGTAAATTGAATTGTAACCTAACACAAGTTTGTAACTGTGCTATAATAGAGGAATAAAAAATTATAAATATTTAGGTGCAATCATAGAAAGTACCTTAAAATGGAAGATTCATGCTCAGACACTTACATTACGTGTATCTCAATCTATTTGTAAGTTTTATCATTTAAAAAATATTGTTACAAGTTCTTTTCTTCGCTCTTTATATTTTTCTTCGGTTTATTCAAGTATACAATATGGGATTTGTTGTTGGGTTAACCTAATTAAACTAAACAATATTCATGAGAAAATATATAAACTTATATTCTATGTGAAAAGTTACAAAGATATGAAATCCCTGAAATTAATTCACTTTTATAATATACGAAAAATTTATATTTTTAAAATTCTCCTGTTTGTGCATGTGAACCATGATTGGCTAGATAGTGCAAAGCGTCCCTACAACACGAGAAGAAATAATCAATATATAGTGCCTTTACCTCATAAAAGTATTTTGAAAAAAACATTTCGTTTTCCTTGCAGCAAAGATTTATAATTTTTTAGAAAATAGCATAAAAAATGAAATTAATTTGCGAAGTTTTAAGCAAAAAAATTAGTTTTTTTGTTAAACATTGAAATTTTTCTAAGATTCAATTAGCTTGCAATTCTATAATTGATACAACTTAGCATATTATATTTTGATTTTAAAATAGTGCTAGCAAATTATCTGTTGCTAAAATTATGTGGTCTGTAAATGGTAGCTAGGTAGTCACTGGAAGGAGAGCTATGCACCAATCTCCTGTGATGATGCATAGAACCGGCCAGGCCTAGCACCTAATGTCCGACCCCGCCTTCTCGTGGTGCAGACCGTTAGTACCTTTCAAAAGAGATACTCTCTTGTGGAAGTGAACGGAAGGGCTGCCAGATTAGTGTGGCCTACTGATCTGGACAACTATGGCTACTTTTCTTTTTCTACCCTGCTGAGAAGTGGTCAACCACACAGGGTCCCCCAGGACCCTGTGTGGACCATATAAACCCACTTACTGGACAGATATATGGCTCTGAGCGTGATTATGGATCCTGATTTTGCTGCACTGGTGGGCTTCTGTGGAAGGAAAATCTTCTGCTGTGTTTTCTATTTGTGGGTTGACAGCTAAAAGTGAGTAGATTCACATGATATGTATATCAGCTGGTGGATAATCCTGAGCAGAGGTCATCGCAGGCACCTGAACTCTTTGCTTCTATTGGCATCGTAAAATTCTACATTGGAGGAAGTCTTCCAGTGTAGATGTCTTTAGCCTTTAGTGGTGGGGGAACGGGTCTTTGCCCCATGTCTGCGATTAGGGGGCTTTTTGATATTGTCGGCATTCCCTCTCTCAATAAACATAGTTTCTTTAAACATCCCACTAACCATTTTCTCTCCATAGGTAGTTGGAATGTGAGAACTTTGCATAGAGCTTTTTGTCTTGATGTCCTCACAAAAGAACCATTATAATTTAGATATTCTCGACTTGCAAGAGACCAGATGGACAGATAAAGGTCAGATTCTTAAAAATAACCTTAAATTTCTCTTTACAGGGAGGGACGACAATAAGCATCACCAAGGCGTGGGTCTGCTTCTCAACAGACACGCTAGTGATGCTCTTCTAGGATATGAGTGCATTAATGAAAGGTTTCTTACAGCAAAATTTCAGACAAGCGTTAAAGACTTGAATGTTATCTGCTGTTATGCCCGCTGAGGATGCCGATGAGGATGAGAAGGATAGGTTTTATGGACAACTTCAGGATATTTTGAATTCTGTCAAGAAAGGAGATATTACCCCTGTTCTTGGTGACTTCAATCCCAAAGTTGGTACTGACTCTGACCTTTGGGGAGGAGTAATAGGTCCTTTTGGTATTGGTAGCTGCAATGGCAATGGGCAACGTCTCCTACAGGTAAGTAAACTCAATGGATTCAGAATAACTAACACTTATTACAAACACCGCGACATACATAAGTACACATGGGTTTCACCTGATGGGCTGCATAAGAATATGATTGATTACATATTAATTAACAGCAAATGGGCTAGTTCTGTTAGGAATACCAGGGCATATAGGGGAGCTGAAATTGGATCTGACCATTACCTTGTTAAAAGTGTGTTGCAACTTAAACTTAAAAAGTGTTGTGCTAGGGTTAAAAAATTTATTTTTAATACTGAAGCTCTGAAAGATCCAGTTATAGCCAAAGCTTACCATGATAGGTTACTTAGTCATTATGACAGTCATGGTTTGCTTACTAGTGAAGTTGAGGAAGAATGGGATCATTTTAAACAGGCGTTTTTGGACACTAACAGTACTCTTTTAGGAAAAAAGGAGCAGAAGAGGCAGAATTATTTGAGCGATAAGGCACTTGAGCTTATTTCGGAAAGAAAGAACTGCAGTAATGTCCTTAATCAATACCCTACTAGTTTCTAATAGAAAGCATTACAGAGAACTTAATAAACGTGTAAAGGATCAGTTAGCTGCTGATAAGAATCTTTGGCTTGATGGCTTGGCTGACAAAGCCGAGGAAGCAGTTAGACAGCAGAACAGCAGAGATCTGTACCAGATAGTAAATGTTTTGTGTGGTAGAAAACGGACAGGTATACAGGGATTGAAGGATAAACAAGGTAAGGTTATAGAAGGGAAGGATTCTGTCATGGCTAGGTGGGCTGAGCATTTCAGTGATACTCTAAACAATGTCGTTAGATCTATTCCCATTGTTTGCAATGATGATAGATGCATTGGTGGCTTTAATGTTGGCCCTATAACACAATCTGAAGTTATTTTGGCTGTTTCTAAACTTAAACTTCATAAATCCCCAGGGGTAGATGAAATTACTACAGAAATGCTTAGAGCTGGGAATGTTTCGGTTACCACTTTGATGACTGAAATTTTGAATATCTTTTATGATAAAGGCATGGTAACTAAAGATTTTACCAGAGCTATTATTATCCCTATTTTCAAAAAAGGTGATCGCATTTCTTGTGATAACTATAGGGGTATCAGCCTACTCTCTGTTCCAGGTAAAGTTCTTTCCATGATTGTGCTTAATAGAATTAAGAATCTGGTTGACAGGCAATTGCGTGATGAGCAATGTGGATTCAGAAGTGGTAGGGGATGTGTAGATCAGATATTTTCACTTAGGCAGATTCTTGAGAAATGTAGAGTTTCAGAAACCTTTGGTTGCTAGCTTTGTTGATTTTAAAAAGGCTTTGACTCTGTTGATCATCATAATTTGTGGTTGATTGTGAGATCATATGGTACACCTGACAAGTTAGTTAACATAATGATAGCTCTCTATAATAACACTGAGTCGTGTGTGAGAGTTGGTAAGGCTTGTAGCAATTGGTTTAGCATTACTTCTGATGTTCGACAAGGGTGCATTTTGTCTCTTTTTCTCTTTAGTTTGGTTATTGATTATGTTATGCGAAATTCACTTCAAGGGAAAGATTTTGGCCTTAAGTGGACTGGAGATACGAAAATTTCTGATTTAGATTATGCTGATGATTTAGCCCTTTTGGCAAATGATGTTGATGAGATGAACTCTTTCATTCGAGCTGTTGATGAAACTGGTAGTAGAGTAGGTTTGGTTATAAACAGAGAGAAAACTAAAGTGATGAAAATTAGTCAGGCAGGCTGTGATTCAGTTAATCTGAATAGTTGCAGTCTTGAGCAGGTGTCACAGTTTAATTACCTTGGGAGCTACGTAACAGATAATGGTGATGTGCGCCATGAGATTAACAGACGAATAGGGATTGTTGCCGGGACTTTTAAGAATCTATAGAGAGAGTAGAGAAATAGGCGTATACACCTAAAGACTAAAATTAGACTGTATAATAGTTTGGTTCTTTCTAGGGTTAGTTATAGTAGTGAAACCTGGACACTATGTAAACATGATAACAGAAAACTAGATGTTTACGTAGTATCTTGGGCATTAGGTGGTTCAACTTTGTAACTAATGATGAGGTTAGGCAAAGGAGTTTGCAACCTCCTTTAAGCAGCATATTGTGCAGAGAGAGACTCCGTTGGTTTGGCCATGTTGCCCGTATGAATAATTATAGATTGGTGAATAGGGTTATGAACAGAGTGCCTAAAGGCCTCAAAAAGAAGGGGAGACCTAGGATGCGGTGGGCAGACAATGTCAAACAGGACCTTGTTAGAATTGGTGTGCAGTGAGCAGATGCAGTAGATCTAGCTTAGGATAGACTTGTTTGGAGAAATAAATTGCACGGTCTGGTTGGACCTCCGTAGCCCATGGCTGCTTGAGGATGATGATGATGACTATTATGGAAGTATTTTGAACCTGGACGGATTGTAAAACTCCTTGGCTCAAAATAGTTATGACCACAATTCTAGTATTTTTCTTTTATCTTGATTTCATTGTATTTATACTCTATATGTATTTTGCATGTGTTTGTATTGCATTGTGATGTATTATTAAAGTGTGGAATCAGAAATTTCTCATAATATCGTTACCGCATGCTTTCGGAAAATCGCTTGCGGAACTTGAGTGAAAGAAAGGACCGTAAATGTTCAATAATTTAAAAGCTTTATATGGTGCTTATGTTTGTTGTCTTTCTGCTTAGAACTCTGCTTCCTCGCAGATTTTCTCTACAGCGTACTAAACAGGCTCCTGTCAGACCTTTAATGCAAGCAGCTGCGTGAGGGGAATATTTATTTTATTTCTTGTTGGCTGTGTATGCACACACCATTATAATCGTAAAGTAGCATTTTACACCTACGCAAATGTAAGGAAATGCTTTTGCATAATTTTTAAAGGATATAATCCCACGCTGGTAGTCCCTATGATTTTGCACTGTTGTCTACAGGTTAAAGATGTGCGCTAGCCACATCTTTATCATCTATACTCTAAATACAGCGTAATAGTGATAATGTACTGAGTATATGTAGTCGCTGTGATTACTTTGAAAAAGAGTAAGGAAAAACTTTCTTCCAACCATTGCATGCAAAAGCTGGTAAGCAAAGACCATATTTTGCCCACCCAGTGTTTGAAGTTGTGACGTCACGGTCATAATTGTCTACTTACATTGTGTGCATACACTATATTTTTGGACTTTGGCTAATGTTCCCTCAACCAAACTGGAAACAAAGATTTTGAACTGTGCATGCCACTGCTTCCAACAGAGCTGAGAGCAAAGCTTGGTAAAGTATGAAGCAGTAGTATAGTAAAAATGTGCGCCGCGTAAGTGATCAACAGAAGCTCCATAGTAGTAGATGTTAGTATTCTTACTATTCCTCATCCTTCGAAAATCTATACAACTTTTTGTTTGTAGTAGCAGAAATTGTCTCGCAAGCAAGAAATTTATATTTCTTGGAATGGTACTTTGCCATGTTTCTAACACGTCTATTGAACACGTGTCTCCAAACGATGCCAGTTTTGCATAACTTTTCACTCGACCATAGGGGCTCAAGTGATTTTTTATTCTTTGCCGCCTACGCTTCGTGTTGCTCGATTCTTGTTGTCATCGGACATGTTTCGCTTCGAGAGTTGGATCAGTTCTACAACTAGCTTTCTAGACGTATGGGACATGAGTTAACCTTTTCATGTCAACGAGTATGAGGCCCCTTCTGTTTGTTCCCACTGCGCATACATTGATATTTTCTGCAAAATCTCGCATGTTTTTACCTATCACCCTATTGCTTTTCTCTCGTCCTTTGTCGGCTTATGGATTTGCCAAAACAGTTGTTCCACTATATCTTTCGAACGCAACGGACAAAATGATTTATCTAATGAAAGCTTGTGACGCCGGGAATTCGGTGGGCAATAAAAATATTCTCCCTCGATATCTTCCCCACCTAAAAAAAAGGGGGATATGCAAAATTCTTTATACTATTTGAATGCCAGGCTTAGATGTCAAATGAACACTCATATGATGACCGTTGTAGACTACTCTGAATTATGCACTGAAGCGTATTATAGTCCCTTCAATGCGGGACCGCCACGCTAGAGGGGCAAAAAATACAAAATTTATGGTGAAACTTGATATGCAACTAGTTAAAGGAACAATGCGGAAGTTTTTCTGTAGCTTTGAAAGAATAATAGAAAAATCAGCTTCGTTTTCAATATTAATAATTCCTCTCCTTGTCAGAATTCATTCTTTCAAAGCCTTCTGTCCGACTAGCGATTTGTCGATAAGTTCAACCTCCTGTTTGATTCTTCTATAAGAGTAGAAATGTTTCCGATATTATTACTTTTGAAAAATTTCCTATTCCTTGGATGATATGATCTTATATTATTTTAGCTTGTTTTCAGAAAAGACGAGCTAATGTTTTCTCTTTTGTCGTCTGTAGACCTCGAACATTTTTGTTTTTAGAGATAAATTGAAAATTATTTTTGGGTTCGATAGGTATTGACGGAGGGCCGGACTTATGCATAAGCTAATTAAGCTAGAGCTTAGGGCCTCAAAACGTATTTCAAGTTTTACTTTGACACGTTAAAGCGTTTTTTTCTCGTTTTCAAAGTAAACGATATAATAATTTTGCTTTGTCGTCTTTTCTGCTGAGGTCCTGCCATCCTCTCAGATCTTCTACTCTGGCATATAAATTGACAGGCTCCTGTCAGACCTCTGTGGCAAGCAGCTGCTTGAGGGGGTATTTATTTATTTATTTATTTTGTCGTCTCTCTGTCCGTCTGTAGACATCGAACTTTTTTGTTTGCAGAGATAATTAAAAATTCTTTTTGTGTTGGATAGGTATTGAAGAAATATTACGATATGCACTTTCAGAATCTCTCTCTAAAGCTATAATTACGCCCTCTAGCGGTGGAAAAAGTTAAATTCAAAAGATGTATTTATGCTAGTTGTTAGCAATGAATTGAACCCTTAGACCTAGAGGGGGTGAGAAAATGCACCTTTATAGTTTTAGCATATAATTGTTTGTTTTTAGAGATAAATGAAATATTCTTTTTGGGTTAGATAAAATAAATAATAAATACCCCCTCAAGCAGTTGTTTGCCACAGAGGTCTGACAGGAGCCTGTCAGTTTATATGCCATAGTAGAAAGTCTGTGAAGATGGCAGGACCTCAACAGAAAAACGACACATACAACCATGCCTTACCCGGGGCTCGAACCCAGGTCCCTTAGATCAGTAGTCAAGTACGCTAACCACTCGGCCATGGGACGTCTTGGGTTAGATAGGAATCGATAAAATATTATAATTCACACTTTTTAAATCATCCAAAAACTATAACTGCGCCCTCAAACTGTGGAAAAAATCTGAAAATTCCAAACGATGTATTTCAGCTAGAAAATTTTAATTTTAGTCTTATAATTTAAACTCGTGGTGTTTCCATTGGCAACAATGAATTGACCTCTAAGTTGTGGGGGGGGGGGGGGAATTTTTTTTTGTTTTGTTTTAGCAGCTAATTGTTCTGTGAAAAAGATTGAAAATTCCAAAATTTGAAATGAATATTGCAACGATATATTAATGATAGAAATATGAAATTTTGGTGGTGGAATGTGAATGTCGTGAAGTTTCGATTGGAAACAATGAAAATGATAATTAGAAAATTCTTTTTTACTTGGATTGGTACTAATGAATATTATAATTTGCATTTTTCAAATACTTAGTTTTAATATATGTATTTACAGATCATTAAATATGGAAACAGCAGAGCAGTTAATGAGTTTTACTAATAATATGTATATAATAGAAATTTCAGTGGTAGCTTTTCAAAAGATATTCCACTGACAACAATAATTTACCCACTTTTCTGAGAGAAGTGTGGGAAATGCAGCTTTTCAGATTTAAGAATTAAAAGATGAATACTTTTATGTTGTATAATTAGTAATAAAATATTATTTCATTTTCCCCCCCCATCATCCGCTAACTCAAATTAAAACTTTTAAGGAATGAAATGGTACGCAAAGGAAAAACTTCATTCTCTTTGAAAACAAGATTCTTATATGTGCCAGAGGTGATATGCATTCTTCAAGTTTAATATTTAAATTAAAGTATTGTGCAAACCTTGTTCATCTTAGCTGTAGAAATATTTGTATAATGTTTTTACCCTGTCATTTTCATGTTTTTTAGTCATCCCTTTAATCAGAATAATAAATATATATTTCAACTTTCCAATTTTTGGGGCCACTTAAACTTGCCATAGCTTAGGGCAGGGGTGCTCAACCTTTTGGAAGTCGCAGGCCAATTTGGTACATGTCGCACTATTATATATATATTTTAAAATATTTTTTGGAAGCTTTGTTGTGTGCAAGACACAAGTGGTCCACAGGCAATGGTTTGAGCACCCCTGGCTTAAGGCCTGAGAACCTGTATCGACGAAATATTATGATTCACACTTTTGGAATCACAACAGTATCTAGGCATAAACCGGAAGGAGAGCTGTGTACCAATCCCCAGTGATTATGCACAGAACCAACAAGGTCTAGTGCCTAATGTCCAACTGTGCCTTCTCGTGGTGTGCAGGCTGTTAGTATCTTTCAAAAGAGATACTCTCTTTTGGAAGGGAAGGGGAGGGCTGCCAGGTCATCTATGGCTACTTTTTTTTTTCAACCCTGCTTAGGTCCCATAAAAAAAAGTTTTATAGAAACCCATAAAAACCAACTTCACAGGGTCCTGGTGCTGACCATTTATGCCTACTAGATTGGACTTCTTTATGGAGATGAGCTTGATTATGGATTCTGGACTTGCTGCACAGGTGGGCCTCTGTTGAGGAACAATCTGCCTCTGTGTTTTCTGTTTGCTTCTGGGTTGCCAGCCCTAAATGAACAGAGGCATGGGATACGTTATATCAGCTGGTGGATGATCCTGATCAGAGGCCATCACAGGTACCTGAACCTCACTTAGCTAGTTGGGCATCATCAATCCTAAACTGGAGTAATGTGTCTCAGGCAGGCCATATGACTCTTGAAAAAGTCCACTTGAAAAGGTAGTGCCTGAAGTTCCTACCAGCATCGGTGACTTCAGCCTTTAGTGGAGGAGGAATAGGTCTTTGCCCCATGCTTGCAATCAGGCGGCTGTTTGATTTTGTTGGCCCTACCAATCTCAATAAACCTAGTTTCTTTAAAAAGCCTACTAATCACTTTCTCTCTGCTGGAACGTGAACCATTACATAGAGATTATTCTCTTGATATCCTCATGCAGGAATTCCAGCACTATACTTAGATATTCTAGGCTTGCAAGAGATCGGATGGACAGGTAAAGGTGAGATACTTAAAAATAACTTTAAATTTCTCTTTTCAGGCAGGGAGGATGGAAAGTATCTCCAAGGTGTAGGTTTGCTTCTCAGCTGACATTCCAGTGATGCTCTTCTAGGATATGACTGCATTAATGAAAGATTTCTTACAGCAAAATTTAAAACAAAAATTAAAAACTTGAATGTCATCTGTTATGACTCTGATGAGAACGAGAAGGATACGTTTTACAACCAGCTTCAGGATATTTTGAATTCTTTGAAGAAAGGAGATATTTCTCTTGTGCTAGGTGATTTCAATGCTAAAGTTGGTATTGACTGTGACCTTTGGGCAGGAGCTTTAGGTCCCTTTGGCATTGGTAGTTCCAATGACAATGGGGAACGTCTCCTACAGGTAAGTAAACTTAATGGTTTACAAATAACTAACACATACTACAAACACCGGGACATCAATAAATGTACATGGGTTTCACCTGATGGATTGCACCGAAATATGATAGATTATATTTTAATTAACAGCAAATGGGCTATTTCAGTTAGGAATACCAGATCATACAGGGGAGCCAAAATTGGGTCTGACCATTGCCTGGTCCAAAGTGTCTTGCAGCTGAAGCTTAAGTTGTGCTAAGGTTAAGAAAATTACCTTCAACACTGAAGGTCTGAAAGATTCAGGTATTTTTGTATATTCAGTCCAAAGTATTCATTATGGCTGCTTAGTCATTATGACAATTGTGGTTTGCTTACTGCTGAAGTTGAGAAAAAGAATGGGATCAGTTTAAACAGGCTTTTCTTGAAACTAACAGTACTGTTTTGGGTAAAAGGGAACAGAAGAAACAAAATTACTTGAGTGATAAGGCTATGAAACTTATTTTTGAAAGAAGGAAGTGCAGGATTAATATGAATCAACACCTACTAGCCCTAAAGAAGGCATTACAATGAGCTTAATAAACATGTAAAGGTTCAGTTAGCAGCTGATAAGAATCTTTGGCTTGATAGCTTGGCTGACAAAGCAGAGGAAGCAGTTAGACAGCACAACAGCGGGGTTTGTACCAGATTGCTAATGTTTTATGTGGGAAGAAACAGACAGGTACACAGGGATTGAGGGATAAATATGGCAAGGTGGTTGAAGGTGAGGATTCTGTGATGGCTAGGTGGGCTGAGCATTTCAAAGAAGTTCTAAATAATGTGATTATTTCTACTCCCATTGGTTGTAATAAGGATAGACGCATTGCTGGCTTTAATGATGGCCCTATATCACATTCCGAAGTTGCATTGGCTATCCTTAAATTAAAATTGCATAAATCCTCAGGGGCGGATGTTTCATCCACTAAAATGCTTAGAGATGGAAACATTTGTGTTGCCACATAGCTTTGTCAGCAAGGCCATCAAGCCAAAGATTCTTATCAGTAGCTAACTGATCCTTTACACGTTTATTAAGTTCTTTGTAATGCTTTCTATTAGGACTAGTAGGGTACTGATTAAGGACATTCCTGCAGTTCCTTCTTTCTGAAATAAGCTCAAGTGCCTTATCACTTAAATAATTCTGCCTCCTCTGCTCCTTTTTCCCTAAAAGAGTACTGTTAGTTCCCAAAAAAGCCTGTTTAAAATGGCCCCATTCTTCCTCAACTTCAGTATTAAGCAAACCATGACTGTCATAATGACTAAGTAACCTATCATGGTAAGCTTTAGCTATAACTGGGTCTTTCAGAGCTTCAGTATTAAAGGTAAATTTTTTAACCCTAGCACAACACTTTTTAAGTTTAAGTTGCAAGACACTTTTAACAAGGTAATGGTCAGATCCAATTTCAGCTCCCCTATATGCCCTGGTATTTCTAACAGAACTAGCCCATTTGCTGTTAATTAATATATAATCAATCATATTCTTATGCAGCCCATCAGGTGAAACCATGTGTATTTATGTATGTCGCGGTGTTTGTAATATGTGTTAGTTATTCTGAAACCATTTAGTTTACTTACCTGTAGGAGACGTTGCCCATTGCCATTGCAGCTACCAATACCAAAAGGGCCTATTACTCCTCCCCAAAGGTCAGAGTCGGTACCAACTTTGGCATTGAAGTCACCAAGAACAAGGGTAATATCTCCTTTCTTGACAGAATTCAAAATATCCTGAAGTTGTCTGTAAAACCTATCCTTCTCATCCTCATCAGAATCCTCAGTGGGGGCATAACAGCAGATAACATTCAAGTCTTTAATGCTTGTCTGAAATTTTGCTGTAAGAAACCTTTCATTAATGCACTCATATCCTAGAAGAGCATCACTAGCATGTCTGCTGAGCAGCAGACCTACACCTTGGTGATGCTTTCCATCCTCCCTCCCTGTAAAGAGAAATTTAAAGTTATTTTTAAGTATCTCACCTTTACCTGTCCATCTGGTCTCTTGCAAGCCTAGAATATCTAGGTTATAGCGCTGGGAATTCCTGCATGAGGACATCAAGAGAATAATCTCTATGTAATGTCCTCACGTTCCACGTTCCTGCAGAGAGAAAATGATTAGTAGGATTTTTAAAGAAATTAGGTTTATTGAGATTGGTAGGGCCAACAATATCAAACAGCCCCCTGATCGCAGGCATGGGGCAAAGACCTGTTCCTCCTCCGCTAAAGGCTGAAGTCACCGATGCTGGTAGGAACTTCAGGCACCACCTTTTCAAGTGGACTTTTTCAAGAACCATATGGCCTGCCTGAGACACATTACTCCAGTTTAGGCTTGACGATGCCCAACTAGCTAAGTAAGGTTCAGGTACCTGCGATGGCCTCTGATTAGGATTATCCACCAGCTGATATAAGGTATCCCATGCCTCTGTTCACTTAGAGCTGGCAACCCAGAAGCAAACAGAAAACACAGTGGCAGACTCTCCCTCAACAGAGGCCCACCAGTGCAGCAAGTCCAGGATCCATAATCAAGCTCAAATCCATAAACAAGTCCAGTCTAGTAGGTATAAATGGTCAGCACCAGGACCCTGTGAAGTTGACCACTCCTCAGCAGGGTTGAAAAAAAAGGAAAAAGTGGCCATAGATGACCAGATCAGTAGGCCATACTGAACTGGCAGCCCTCCCCTTCCATTCCCTTCCAAAAGAGAATGCAGATGATTTGACCCTGTTGGCTACTGATGTTCATGAGATGAATTCGTTCATTAGGGCTGTTGATGAGATTGCTAATAGTTGTTTGAATGGCTATACTATTGAGCAAGTGTCTCAGTTTAATTATCTTCAGAGCTATGTAACAGATACTGGTGATGTGCAGCATGAGATAAATAGAAGAATAGGGATTGCTGCTGGGACTTTTAAGAATCTATGGAGAGTATGGAAAAAAGGTGTATACACCTAAAGACTAAAATTAGGCTGTATAATAGTTTGGTTCTTTCTAAGGATAGTTATGGTAATGAAACATGGACCCTTTGTAAGCAGGATAACAAGAAACTTGATGCCTTTGATTCTAGATGCTTACGCAGTATCTTGGGCATTAGGTGGTTTGACTTACATAGTGATGAGGTTAGAAGGAGTCATCAACCTCTTTTGAGCAGCATATTGTGCAGAGAGAGACTGTGTTGGTTTGGCCATGTTGCCTGTATGCATAGCTGTAGATTGGCAAACAGTGTGCTTAAGGGTTTCAGAAAAAAGGGGAGACCTAGGATGCGAAGGGCAGACAATGTCAAACAGGACCTTGTTAGAATTGACCTAGAGTGGCCAAATGCAGCAACTGTAGCTCAAAAAAGACATCTGGAGAGCAAAATTACACACGATGCCCAACTAGCTGTCTGGTTTGACCAACCAACAGTCTGGTTTGACCTCCGTAGCCCATGGCTGCATGAGGATTTTGAATGTATGTAATGGTAAAAAAATTCGAAAATTGCAAAATTTCAAGCTAATATTGCAAGCGATGAAATTGCGTTAGATTTGAAATTTTGGTTGTGAAATAAGAATATTATGAAGTTGCATTGACAACGTTGATTTTCACCAACACCCAGAGAGAGTGGGAAAATGAAATTTTTGCGTTTTTATGCGATAATTGTTTGTTTTTAGAGAGAAATTGGGAATTCTTTTTGGGTTGAATAGGTATTGATAAACTATTATAATTCACACTTTTAGAATCTCCCAAAAGCTTTAATTGCAGTGCAACATTCCCCCTTTGTTTTATGTAGAGGTTTTTAAAAAAATGTGTGAAATATGCCGAAGTTTAATAAATTTTGGCCTCCATTACATTACTAGCATTTTCAAATGGTGTGGTTATGCCCTCCCCCCCTTCCCTAGATCTGGTCCTGATTTATTCCCAAATGTCGAATTATGAATTGCAATATATATATCAGATATTAATTATGTACTGTATTTCCCTGAAAATAAGCCCTAGCATGATTTTCATGATGCTCGTAATATAAGCCCTACCCCAAAAATAAGCCCCAGTTAAGATTGTCAGCCAGACGAACATATTGAATTATAAAATAATAATATTAATATAAATTATAAAATAATAATATTAATATAAATTATAAATAATAATATTAATATATAATTAAATAATATTATTGACATTAATACTTAATTATAATTTATATTATCATTTATTTTAAGTATTTGTAAACACCCAAGTTGGCACCTTTGGACGATAGGTAAACACCTATATAAGCAGATGAACTCGAGACTTATTGCCGAATGACCAATTGGAGTACAGACACAACACACTTGATAACGAACAGACATGGTTGTGTCTAATACGAATCTTCATAATTCAATACGCCGTGTGTTGTAACGGACATACTTAATGCACTCATGTGAAATAAAGTAAGGTTTTCTGACTTTTGGACCTGCAATTTTTTGTTGCTTTTGTGTGGACCATCATTTTTAACTGTCATCATTTTTGTTGCCACTGCTGTTCCAGAAGAAGATGACATGACTGTATTTGAATAAATGTAGATTGTTGTACATGAAAAAATAAGACGTCCTCTGAAAATAAGCCCTAATGTGTTTTTGGGAGCAAAAATTAATATAAGACAGGGTTTTATTTTCGGGGAAAGACGGTACATTTTCACAAATAAAATTCAAGTATGACGTATATGATGGTAAACATTAAATGAAACAAAAAAAAAATGTCTCAGGGGGGGGGGGGGGTGAGACATTTATTGAAGGGGAGAGTTTTCCAGTTCACCACTGATTATGCCTTCACCATTCTCTCCTCCCCAAAAGGGGAAAGAAATTTAGGGAATGGGGTCGACCTTAATGAATTATATCTCAAAGCTTTTGACATCTCCAATGGTTAATTAATAAATTTTGGCCTCCATTACATTACTAGCATTTTCAAATGGTGTGGTTATGCCCTCCCCCCCTTCCCTAGATGTGGTCCTGATTTATTCCCAAATGTCGAATTATGAATTGCAAAATATATATATATCAGATATTAATTATGTACCGTATTTCCCCGAAAATAAGCCCTAGCATGATTTTTCATCATACGGCTACCTCAAACATGACTCCTTAAAAAGAGGGACGAAAAATGGGTTAATGTTTAAGAGTCTTATATCAAATGAAAGTTTTATTTAAAACAAAAAATAATTTTTTAAAGAACACTGATGGGCTTGGAAAAGGCTGCTATTCATTGGATGGGATAAGTTTTGGCCATACCATGTGAATTTTAACGAAATACACTGGATGCCCTTGAATTGATTTCTATTGCAGTATGATATTCCTCCCTCACCCCTGTATTTTAGAGGTCTTTAAAATTTTCTTGAAAAATGCATGAAATATACTTAAGTTTAACTATTTTTTGCCTGTAATCTGCGGTTTCCAGATTTGAGTTGCCGCTGAGCCAGTGTTGAGATTTATGTCCACAAAATTCCACACCCTGCCCACACTCAATAGGGGACACTGATGGGCTTGGAAAGGCCCATCTGTTGGATGGGGCATTAAGCTGTGGCTGTGTGCGGGAGAGCCATACCCTGTGCACGTTAAAGAACACACTGGATGGCCTTGACAGGAGGCTACCATCTGTCTCCCAAAAGCTGTCCAGTCATTCCCCTCCTCCCAACCATCTCCGAATTTTTGGGATCCTTGTGACCTGGCAATTTAGCCCATTGTGTGCAAAAAATGTTGCTCAGAGGTAAAACAACCGAACCCTTTGATCTTCCCCATACATGTGATGGACATTAATCCTTCTATGGCTGTACAGGGTGTAATACACCCCAAGATATTTGTAATTGTGTTTCACCAAATAAACCAACTTAGTACTTTCTTAGTATATAATAGAATTTTATCATAAAATATCATGGTATACTTTCTTAGAAATAATGTAGCTCCCTGTTATAAATCTGGCTGAAGTCATAGCCAAATAAGAAGTGCTTAAGTTTGTCTGGTGGTGTGTGAGCACTATGAGCACTGAAGGATATTTTAAAGGCCATGATAACTAATTCCATGGCAACTGTGATAAGCCATATTGGACAATATGCAACATGGCCTTAGGCATTTTGTGAACAAAAACACCAGTGAAGCATCTTTGAAATTTGCTGAACTGGTAAAAGCACTTTTGAATTAAGCTACCAGATCTTCAACTATTCGTTAGTTAATTTCTGCAAACTGTAGGCCTTTTTCTGGAGCATTCTGTATTTAACTTTTTTATATGCATAATTAACTTTCATTTGCATATTGGGTTTTAAAGTTTGATATTTTTCTTTTATAGGTGAATAAACCATCACAGCTGGTATCAAGTACTTTGGTATCTGTTTCAAGAAAAAGGCAATTACCACTGAAGAGACTTCTGAGCTGGGTACAAAATCATTATGGTGCTCTAACATCACTGTCTCAGATTTCTGTTGCAAACAGAATCACACTGCTAGTCGGCACTGGTGAGTTATGAAGACCTTTCTAAATATGATTTTAGCTAGAAAATGCTAAACTATAAAATATGTTATCCAACAAATTTTACATTTAGCAAAAATAGAAATCAATGAAATTAGTTATATGGTGTGATGCAGGACATCACCAGGGGAAATGATCCATGCTCCTCCTTGAAATTTAGTTATTGAAGCAAACTATAATATACAACATTTTTAATTTAATTACTATAAAAAATTTATCAGAAGTAAATGAGAAATATTGTATCCATGTCCAAATTTCTTTTACATATGTTTCTATTATTTCAATTTTTCATGTCTGACTCCAACCTATATGCCTGATATGTAGGTATTGTCCCACAATTAATTTCATGCAGAGGTAATTTTGTTTTCCATAATGTAAAAAATCGGACACTGCATAGAAAAATAAATATTTCAGAGACAAAAAATAATGGGTATTTATCATTCGATTTAATTACATTAAAATATATAATTATTAGATATATTTCATAACAATTTAGCAACCCTTTGCCCCCCTGTGCATTTAAAATAACACACTGGGCAGCCTTGATGGGGAGGATATTCTGTCTGTCTCTTAATAGCTGACCATTAATTCTGCTTCCAACAATTTTCTCTGAGCCCTTGGGGTTCTTGTGACTAGCCATTTAGATCACTGTGTGCCAAAAAAGTGCTCTTCAGAGGTTAAACAACCCAACCTTGAAGAAATAGCCATTATTGTCAAAATACTATGACCAGAATTCTATTGTATAATTGAATGGTGCATTATGATTGAAGGTTGCTTATTTTCTTTTTAAAGAGACAGACAATTGTAATGCATAACTTAACTGTTCTATAGTTAAGTGAATATAAAAGTACATAATAAAACTAATAGCCTAATATAGTTCTTATATTTAATAAGCCTTTGACTCAACATAGACTGCTTCACTACTGTAACATAAAATGGGCACACCCAACTCAAACATTAACAAGCAAATTCAGAAATGTGTTTGGTCACAACTGATATAGTAGTAATTCTTTAAAAATACCTAACAGTTATAGTTTTATTAAACATTAGGCAAGTGCAAATAATTGCTCTAGCCTAGTGGTATAGAACCTTTTCCTGTTAACGGCTAGTAACAGGTAGTTCTGGAATTATATATAATAATAATTCCAGAATTATATATATAATGGATATTATATAGGAATTATCCATATATATTATTCATAGAACTTTTTTACAAACTTTAAAACTTCACCAAAATTTGTGTTGCTATAATATCACAAGTTTGCCAATATCACAGCAACCATAGAAGATGCTAGTGATACTTTGATTCCATTTCTTCTGGAAAAAACTAATTTTAACATGTAGACATATTTTACACATAAACACAATATTTAGATTATTTAATATCAACATAAGTGGTTAGCTGGATGCCTAAAAAGCAGTGGCAGGCCATGGGTTGTACCATTGCTCTAGCCTTTTCCTGGATTCGAGTAATGGATTTCATTGTTATTTGCCAGTTGCACTAACCACTTGAGCTAAGATAGTGAATCATATATGTTTTAAGTCGTAAATGAAGTGTGTTTTTTTTCATCAAGGTGCTTTCTCTTTTCATTATTTAAACTGCTAGAAAATTTAGTTTTTAATAATTATTACATAGTGTCTTGCAACGTTCTTATTTAGTATTATAACCTCACATGCCTCTTACCATGCATGACTTGATAGTGAAGCAGAAATAAGCAACAGATAACTATTGAGGTTTGGTTAAATGTTAGCAAATTTTTTACACTCTATTTAAATGAACATTAACACTCACATCAATTTTAATGAGCATCTTTAATTTTTCTTTTTTTATTGTTATAGTTTTAGTTACAAATTATGAAACACAAAGTTTCATAATTTGTGTGGTGTACTATGGTCCAAAGGACTACTCATGATTTTCTCACACCACCACAGAATGCTTGTCAAAGGCAAAAATCTTTCTATGTCTGTATAGCAAGAATATTCAAGATCAGCTAGATAAACAGATACTGAAGAAATCATTTATGGCCATCCAATGGTGAAACCAGATCATCTTGAGCACTGTTGCAAAATATTTAAGTGGTCCCCTATAAGGAGCTGGAACCCATATTTACAGTATAAAAGGGAAGGCCCCACCCCTAATAGGCTCCCAGCTCCTTTGCACCATCCTTACAATGGTAACTTAATCCCTGTGGTCATCTGAAATCACATGGCACAGTTAAAAAACTTAGGGAGTGTCCATTCCCAGGTTAAGATAAATTTGAAAATACTCTGTGTTGTAGATTAAATTTTACCATACACAGAAATATACTAATTTAAATATAAGCTCCTTCTTGCTGTTAAGGAACCTAAGTGGGAAACTCAAAACTTATACTACTTAAAGTGCTGGAAAATTTTGTATAATTTTTTTCAAAATTAGCACATTGTAGCTATCATTTTTCTTTGGATTTTGGACCTAGTTCTGTCTTTTTAGTTACTTTAATTTTTTTTTCTGCTGCAAATAATTTATATTAACCTGATTACTAGTCATTCATTATCAGAAACTTGGCAATTTAAGTGATATTAAATAAACTTTATCAATGTTATCAGTGCTGGTAAAATTAGATAAAATATTTTGTTAAAGGTGACATTTGTTTAAGTATATAAAAATGTATCTATATTTGTCCATATTAAAACAAAATTAAATTTTAGTCAAAGTTGTTCAGTTTGCTAGAGAACTGAATGTGGTAAGAGTAACTTTTAAAGCTACTGTATGAACACATCTTTTGTGCTTTTGTAGAAGTGCAAACTCCTGAACACTGTGACACCAATAGCACTTCCCCACCTGTTAACACAGAAGCTGTATATATACAACCACAACCATCTGCAGGCTGTGTGGTAGAGGACAGTATTAAGTCAGAACAGTAAGTCTAATTGAATAATTATTTCTTAGAGTTAACATTTTTATAATAATATGATGAATATTTAAAGTAATTCATGTTACACTGCATGACCAAAAAAATTTTGGAGGGGGGCATGCCTCCCACCCCTTGAGAATGCTAATAAAGATAATGGAGGCAAAAAAAATATTAAATGTGCATTTTTCAAGAAATGTTTTAGACTTCTAAAATTGAGAAAAATATTAGGCTACAATGGAAATCTAGTTTCTTACCCCACCTCTTTTACCTTCTAGTTTGATTGCATCACTTATGCCCCCCCCCCCCCACCTCAGTATCGTGTAGAAATTACACTTGTCTTCATAATAGCTGGAATTCCATGTGATGTATAACCATTCCTGTTACAATCCAGCATATACAGATGCTGGACAGAAAAATGGAATCAGTCTCAATAGAAAATCACATTCAGAGTTCAATAACTTTTTCAGTATGATTTTTAATCAAAAATATATCTAAAGGCCAAGATCTCAATCAAATCTACCTAAATCTCGATTTTATGTAAAAAAAAAAATATTTGTTCAGTATTCAAAAAGTTCATCATCATCCTCCTCAAGCAGCCATGGGCTACGGAGGTCCAACCAGACTGTGCAGTAATTCACCAAGCATATCTGTTCTGAGCTACATCTGCTGCATCCGGCCACTGCACACCAATTGTACCAAGGTCCTGTTTGACATTGTCTGCCCTGCATCCTAGGTCTCCCCCCCCTCCTTCTGAGGCCTCTAGGCATACTTTTCATAACCCTATTCGCCAATCTATAATTATCCATATGGGCAACATGGCAAACCAACGGAGTCTCTCTCTGCACAATATGCTGCTTAAAGGAGGTTGCCGACTCCTTTGCCTAACCTCATCATTAGTTACAAAGTTAAACCACATAATACCCAAAATACTACATAAGGATCTAGAATCAAAAGCATCTAGTTTTCTGTTATCTTGTTTACACAGCATCCAAGTTTCACTACCATAACTAACCCTAGAAAGAACCAAACTATTATACAGTCTAATTTTAGTCTTTAGGTGTATATGCCTATTTCTCCACAATCTCTATAGATTCTTAAAAGTCCCGGCAGCAATCCCTATTCATCAGTTAATCTCATGCCGCATATCACCAGTATCTGTTACATAGTTCCCAAGATAATTAAACTGTGACACCTGTTCAAGATCGCAACCATTCAGATGAACTGAATTACAACTTGCCTGACCAATATTCATCACTTTAGTTTTCTCTCTGTTTATAACCAAACCTACTCTACTACCAGTTTCATCAACAGCTCGAATGAAAGAGTTCATCTCATCAACATCATTTGCCAAAAGGGCTAAATCATCAGCATAATCTAAATCAGAAATTTTCGTATCTCCAGTCCAATTAAGGCCAAAATCTTTCCCTTGAAGTGAATTTCGCATAACATAATCAATAACCAAGCTAAAGAGAAAAGGAGACAAAATGCACCCTTGTCAAACACCAGAAGTAATGGTAAACCAATTGCTACAAGCCTTACCAACTCTCACACACGACTCAGTGTTATTAAAGAGAGCTTTCATTATGTTAACTAACTTGTCTGGTATACCATATGATCTCACAATCAACCACAAATTATGACGATCAACAGAGTCAAAGCCGTTTTGAAATCAACAAAGCTAGCAACCAAAGGTTTCTGAAACTCTTAAACATTTCTCAAGAATCTGCCTAAGTGAAAATATCTGATCTACACATCCCCTACCATTTCTGAATCCACATTGCTCATCACGCAATTGACTGTCAACCAGATTCTTAATTCTATTAAGCACAATCATGGAAAGAACTTTACCTGGAACAGAGAGTAGGCTGATACCCCTATAGTTATCACAAGAACTGCGATCACCTTTTTTGAAAATAGGGATAACAATAGCTCTGGTAAAATCCTTAGGAACCATGCCTTTATCATAAAAGATATTTGAAATTTCAGTCATCCAAGTGGTAACCGAAATATTCCCAGCTCTGAGCATTTCTGTAGTAATTTCATCTACCCCTGGGGATTTATGAAGTTTAAGTTTAGAAATAGCTAAAATAACTTCAGATTGTGTTATAGGGCCAACATTAAAGTCACCAATGCATCTATCATCATTACAAACAATAGGAGTAGAACTAACCATATTGTTTAGAACATCACTGAAATGTTCAGCCCACCTAGCCATGACAGAATCCTCACCTTCTATAACCTTACCTTGTTTATCCTTCAATCCTTGTATGCCTGTCCATTTTCTACCTTATAAAACATTAACTATATGGTAGAGCTCTCTGCTGTTGTGCTGCCTAACTGCTTCCTCAGCTTTGTCAGCCAAGCCATCAAGCCAAAGATTCTTATCAGCAGCTAACTGATCTTTTACACGTTTATTAAGTTCTCTGTAATGCTTTCTATTAGGACTAGTAGGGTATTGATTAAGGACATTCCTGCAGTTCTTTCTTTCTGAAATAAGCTCAAGTGCATTATCACTCAGATAATTCTGCCTCCTCTGCTCCTTTTTTCCTAAAAGAGTACTGTTAGTGTCCAAAAAGCCTGTTTAAAATGGCCCCATTCTTCCTCAACTTCAGTATTCAGCATACCATGACTGTCATAATGATTAAGTAACCTATCATGGTAAGCTTTTGCTATAACTGGGTTTTTCAGAGCTTCAGTATTAAAAGTAAATTTTTTAACTCTAGCACAACACTTTTTAAGTTGCAAGACACTTTTAACAAGGTAATGGTCAGATCCAATTTCAGTTCCCCTATATGACCTAGTATTTCTAACAGAACTAGTCCATTTGCTGTTAATTAATATATAATCAATCATATTCTTATGCAGCCCATCGGATGGAACCCATATGTACTTATGTATGTCGCGGTGTTTGTAATAAAAGTTAGTTATTCTGAATCCATTGAGATTACCTGTAGGAGACGTTGCCCATTGCCATTGCAGCTACCAATACCAAAAGGACCTATTACTCCCCAAAGGTCAGAGTCAGTACCAACTTTGGCAATGAAGTCACCTAGAACAAGGGTAATATCTCCTTTCTTAACAGAATTCAAAATATCCTGAAGTTGTCCATAAAACCTATCCTTCTCATCTTCATCAGCATCCTCAGTGGGGGCATAACAGCAGATAACATTAAAGTCTTTAATGCTTGTCTGAAATTTTGCTGTAAGAAACCTTTCATTAATGCACTCATATCCTAGAAGAGCATCACTAGCATGTCTGCTGAGCAGCAGACCCATGCCTTGGTGATGCTTTCTATGCTCTCTTCCCATAAAGAGAAATTTGAAGTTATTTTTAAGTATGTCACCTTTACCTGCCTATCTGGTCTCTTGCAAGCCTAGAATATCTAGGTTATAGCGCTGGAATTCCTGTGTGAGGACATCAAGAGAATAATCTCTCTATAATGTCCTCATGTTCCATGTTCCTGCAGAGAGAAAATGATTAGTAGGATTTTTAAAGAAACTAGGTTTATTGAGATAGGTAGGGCCAACAAAATCAAACAGCTGCCTGATTGCAAGCATGGGGCAAAGACTTCCTCCTCCGCTAAAGGCTGAAGTCACCGATGCTGGTAGAAACTTCAGGCACCACCTTTCCAAGTGGACCTTTTCAAGAGCCATATGGCCTGCCGAGACACATCACTCCATTTTAGGCTTGACGATGCCCAACTAGCTAAGTAAGGTTCAGGTACCTGCGATGGCCTCTGATTAGGATTATCCACCAGCTGATATAAAATATCCCATTCTTCTGTTCACTTAGGGCTGGCAACCCAAAAGCAAACAGAAAACACAGCAGCAGATTCTCCCTCAACAGAGGCCCACCAGTGCAGCAAGTCCAGGATCCATAATCAAGCTCAAATCGATAAACAAGTCCAGTAGGTATAAATGGTCAGCACTAGGACCCTGTGAAGTTGACCACTCTTCAGCAGGGTTGAAAAAAAAGAAAAAAGTGGCCATAGATGACCAAATCAGTAGGCCATACTGAACTGGCAGCCCTCCCCTTCCGTTCCCTTACAAAAGAGAATATCTCTTTTGAAAGGTACTAACGGCCTGCACCACAGTGAAGAAGTTATTGAGTTCTGAATGTGATTTTTCTATTTGGATAACATGGAATTGTTTTCATTTTTCTGTCCAGTACTTGTAGTTCCTTCAGGGTCAAGAACAGTGGAGCTCTTTTCCATTGGCACATCGCACTGTATTCTATTCTGTGGGATTTAGATTTCTGGGGTGGCAGTTAAAGTTGGCACAATTCTCTATCATGTTTTCCAAACCAATTCATAAACAGATTTTGCACAATGGACTACTGTTGCATTTTCATTCTGAAACTCTCTCTGTCAGAGAAGAAATGAAAGCAGAATGTGCATGATTGGATATGAAGGGGCATTTTATGTCCCTCTCCTTCAGACATAATGGAGGCAGTCCAACCATGTTACCATTCCTCACACTATGACTCTCTGCCCAGTAGCTTTTACAGTGAATGTTCATATGAGGGTACTGCATTACTGCACTGCCATGTTTGCAAAAGAGCATATATTGCATTTCATTTAACTACATAATCTTTTTCTAGATCTAGTATACTCATGACTTTCTCAACACCAGTGAAATCTTGCTTTCTGATTTTTGGCCAATACTAATAATTTTTGAATTGGGTACCAACTACCAAACTACAAATATTTGAGTTTCCTGTGCAATATTTGAGTTGATGTGGGGTTGGTCTCTGCCTATGTGAGAAATAGTGGTCATTTGGTGTGTAGTTGAACATTTATTTAACCTGACATTCCTCCATAACATTGGGGTGGAGGTGACTCAGTCAGCAGCGTGCCACATTTGTAATTGCAGATCCCAAATTCGAGTTCCACCTGGGCCAGCATTGAAATTTATCTCCACAAAACTCCCTGCCCTGCCCTCAGTCAGTAAAAGACACTGGTGGGCTTGGAAAGGTCACTGTTCATCAGATGGAACATTAAGCTGTGGCCCTCTGTGCACTTTAAAGAATACACTGGATTGCCATGACAAGAAGCTATCATCTGTCTCCCAACAGTTTTCCAGTGGGTCCCCTCACCCCAACCTTCTCTGAGCCTTCAGGGTCCTTATGACATGGCCATTTAGTCTGTTGTGTGCAAAAAAAAAAGTGCCGTTCAGAGGTAATAGAACCCAAATCTTTTGTAACATTCATGGTCTCGCTCCTGTAGTGTTGAATATCTGCAACAATTATTCCTGCCTTCTCCTCTCCATCTGCTATCCACTTTAGATATGTTGGTGTGTCTTGAAAGATTTAGATATGTTTAGACAGTCTTGAAATTTCCACAGTTACACCAATCCCTCAAGTACCAACAATGGTCAAAAGTCAATGCAGATACTAAATGTTTTAATAATACATTTCTTTTAAGAGTATCACTATTCTTAAACCAGAATGATACATCTTGGACAGGCTAGCTTTTCTGGTTCTTAAAAATCCCTTTGGGTGTCTGAAGTTCTTACTAACAAGATGGACTAAGTATTTAGTAGATGGGGGTTTAAGTGTTTCCCTGAGGAATGTTTTATATTGCTGTATATTATTTATATCCAACAGTATAACTTTGACACTTTGGGCTTGCAAGAACCCAGGTAGACAAGTAAATGCCAGATTGCAAAAATAATCTTAAATTTCTTTTTACAGATTATGATGATGGTAAGCATAGACAAAGTGTGTGTTGGCTCATTTCTTAGCAGGAATGGTAGCAGAGAACTTTTAGGAAGATAAAAGAAACCAAATTTAAAATAGAAATTGAGGACTTAAATGTTATTTTGTGTTACACCCACAATTTAGATTCTGATGTGATCGAGAATAGGTTTTATGAATAACTACAGGATATTTTGAATTATTTTGGAAAGAAGATTATTACTCTTCTGCTGACTTCAGTGCCTGATTTCGATAATGGGCCTTTCAGCATTGGGATTAAGAAATGAATCTATTTTTTTCAGAACTAAAAAATTATAATTTTTTACATCTAATTAAACAGTGCAAAGATTATTACAAATTTCTCTTATGTGTAGGTTACCTGCTTTAAAATCTTATAGCTGTATGCTTTACAAATATTAATGGTTACATCATACCTTGTAAGTTGAAGAAATTTTGGCAATTTTTGTAATATCAAATATATTTCAAGTTTTTTATAACTTTATTTTAAATATTTAAAATTATAATAGTTCTTATACTTTAATGTTATTGAAGCTGCAATAAAAAAAAGTGACACAATAAATTTGTTTTTAAATTGCAGTATTCAAACAATTCATGTTGTTGAGTTGGAATCTAGTGCTGACAGTACTGAAGTTGTGGTGCACTTGCAACCTCAAGGTGAAAGGCAGATTGCAGAAACTCCTATTCTCCAACAGAATCTTGTTCTTGTGCTCAAATGCCATGTCCCTGTAAACTGGTTGGTGGAATCATGGGGAATACAGGGTAATTTAAATATTGTGGTAAGTTTAAATAATACATTTCTAAATTTCTATTTAGAAGTTTTTGAAGGATATAAAACTCGTTTACAACAATTTAGTATATTCATAGAACAACGAAACTGCAGGTCTTTGTTATATTTTAAGACTACTATAAGCATTCATTGCTCTTTGCCACAATTTGATTCCTGTAATGTCAAAAAGCAGATCCGAATTTTTGTGGGAAATATCTATCTTAAATTTAGATATAATCCCTCCAGTGCTGAACAATGAAGGGCAAAAAAAAATTGTTTAAGCATATAGATGATAAAGCATGATTTTCTAATATTACATTTATTTTTCAAGAAATATTTTTAAAGACACTAAAGTTGGGAAATTTTTTATACTGGAACAGTTTCTAGCTCTATCTTTCCCTCCTCTGCTTTGACACAGATTGCTTACCACCCCCTTTATTTTTTTCTAGATCAGGGCCTGCACAATACAGTCAAATCTCCATAATCTGTCTCTTTTGTGTTTTCAATTGTTTATTCAGTGCAATTGTTTTATTTGTGATCAGTTTCACAAAGCTACCAGCTATCTGCAAATTATAACAGAGCTAATGATTATGCTATCCTAGGACTCAAACTTGGACCCCAACAGTTGCAGATTGTGGACATGAACTGATATGATACCACTGTGGCACCGAGGCAGTTCAGGGTTGATGTAATTTTCTGCCATAGTTATAATCCTAAGAGGAATCGTTAACTTTTGAATAGTAATTAATTTTAGGTAGATATTCTCATAGTGTCTGCCCATAATTATGCATTGCAGATGTGTTATAAGTTAAAGATTATAAATGATTAGAAATAAAATAAATGTAATAAAAATTGTTATTAAAAATAAGAATGTGACCTTTACAAGTGTTAAACATTGAACACTTTTAGCAGAGTACTGCTGCACAGTAGCTGAAAGTTAGATTTTATCCAGCATACCAGTCAATGGTGGCAGTTTTATCATAATAATAAATAATAGTGGTAGGTGGCAAATGGCCACTGGTCAAGAATGCATGTGTTTCTTTTATGGTGTGCTGAAGTCAGTCAGTCTTACTGTTGAAGATAGCTGTCGCAGTCATCTCTCTGGCTGAGTTTAAAACAAAGGGTCTCGAGCATACACAGAATCAGGAATGAGTGAACTACTGGCCTGCTACTGGGTAAACATAATAAACATTTAATAACATGGACAATTACATCCAGTACACGAAAACATAAGACACTCCTGTTTGCAGGATGCTCTGAGCTTTGGCGGTTACTGACACCTTTGCTCAGTGAAACAATACAATGCACTCTCACCAGATGAGAGACAAACATTCTCCTCAACTGCCCTCTTGGCTGTTGCCACCAAGCCCTTTGCTTGGTGCCTCAAGGTTGCAGCCTGCCATCTTCTTCCTTTCTTCTCCCCCTCTGGTCATTTCTGCTCAGGTGATCTGTGTCAGCCACTGCCAAGCAGCCATGATATGGTGCTTCCAACTGTCTAATGCTTGGGGAACTGACCTGACCCCCTTAAGCATAGAAGTCATTTCCACATGATGCTTGCAGTTTTCTCTTTACACTTCTTCCAAGTGAGCTGCATACTATTGATGAGCACTCTGCAGATGTGAACCTTTTGGTAGGGCAAAGGTTAATTGACCATGACAATAGCTAATCTCTGAAAACTTTGGAAGTATTTCATCTCTGTTCCAATAGATTTTGATCCCTTTTACAGATTTCAGTTGCTTGATACCTGACTCAATGGTCACAAATGTAATATTTGGGTCTATGGTATGCTACGTCATGTTGTGCTAAAAATCCATATCCCTACATATAATGGGACTTCATTCATAATCTCGAATGGCTTTATAGAGGATCAGACAATGGTTAGGGATCTAGCATTACTCTACCATGGCAGAAATCAGTTTCCATTCCACCAAACCTTTGGAGGCAGTGTGCTAACAGATTGCCTGCTAATACACTGCATGCTATTTCAACTACAATGCTAACTACAACTGCTATTTCAAATTGCAAATGATCTGGCTTAAGTGCACTAACATGGGTATTGGTAGGAATTATTCCGTATTGAGTGGGGAATTTAAAAAGTGAGCTAGCAAAAATAACACTGTGAAAGTAAGATTTTTACAAATTGTGGGTTGGGGTGAGATAAACCATTTCCTCTTTTCTTTCACTGCCAGCAAACATGTGCATCAAGTAGTACTTTTTGAAAATTTTTAGACCATATTGGATCTTTATTCATGAAATGTAGATTATTAAATAATTTTTAAATTTTAATATAGTTAATTGTAGTACTGAAAATGTATTTAATAGTTTTATATTTTTAATTTCAGGCTGAATATCCAGTTCATATTCAAACTTGTCCAAGCTACCAAATCCTAGAAGTTCAAGACAAAGCTTTACCATCTGATACTGATGAACTGTTGTCAAAAGTAGAAAAAGACTTTGGTCCAGTATTTACTTTCACAAAAGCCACAAGGGCCAATAGAGTTAATATGATTATTAAAGGAAAAAAGTTTGGTATGTGCTTAAACAAAAATTAGATGCTGATCTATAAATTTAGATTATTTTAAAACATTGTTTACTTCTATGGAGTAAAAAATGAATCAGAGTGTACATTTGTTGTTGTTTTTTTCAGCAGTCAGTAAAAACATTCTTTAAGACAAGCATTGTATATTGATTAGAATAGATATATTGAAGTGTGACGATTAATTTATTTGCATTTCATACTGTCATGTGATCTTACTTTTGTTTTGAAATCAAATATGCAATGCTTGCAAAAAAAATACTAAAAGCATTTGCCATATGTACATGATATATCCAAGGAAATTATTGAAATGGTTGTTTTACCTCTTAAGTGGCACAATGGGCTAAATGGCCAGGTCATAATGATCCCAAGGGCTCAGAGAAAGTTTGGGACAGCTCTTAGAAGACAGATGGAGCCTCCTGTCAAGGCCATCCAGTATATTATTTAACGTGCACAGAATGTGGCTCTTCTGCACACAGAGCCATGGCCTTTCCAAGCCCATCCATGTTCCATTTCTTACAGAAGGTTAGTTGTAGGTTAGAGGAGATAAATCTTGATGCTTGTACAGTCAGGACTCAAACAATGGAAATGCAGTTTATGAGCCCAGTACACTACTACTGACCATCTCCCTTCCCATTAATTTAGCCTTGTCGCAAGTCTAACTACTAAGATGATAGAACTGTTATGAAATTTTGAAAACAAGGCTGATGGCAAGAAAATAATTTTTAAATATATACATATATGAATTTATTTTTTTCCCCACTGTTGTATAGAATACCGAATACATGTAGGTATATTTATGTTTCACTAATCAAGGATTTTATTTTTTTTAATAACTTCTCTTAAATAGAGGTTTCAGTGTTCTTTACTTATTTAAGTGAACTAAGATGCATAAAACTTCGCATTGCATGTAACCTTATATTGGTATTAGTGCCAGTTGTTATATTTCGTCATGTGTGTCCTGCTAAATGTAAAATCAGCTGTGTTCATGAGTCAACCTATGGATTCATCTGTATCTGATCTACTGGACACATGTAGGTTTCATTTGTATCCTGATGGACAGGAAAATATAAATTTGTGCACTTCACATTCAGCTGTGACTGCTAAAGAAATTCTACCATTGTAAACAGTGATGTTTTACAGATATCTGTAAATAACTGATTACTCTTACCCTCTAGACACTACTCTTGGTGCAATATTCAACTGTAAATTTTTTTTTCTTAAACACCAGAGTAGATTAGAAGATGATAGTTTGAAAGCACTGATACAATTCAAATGCTCTAAATGCACTAAAAATCTGAATAAGCTTGTCAGGAAGACTCAAAATCAAGTCACACTGATGATTGGCAGTTTTTCTAATAATTATTTTCAATAGCTTTATTGTATACATATGAATATACTTATTTTAAAATGATACATTATGGCTTTATTTTCATTAATAAAATAAAATAATTATTTTTATTATTAATCATTTTTGTTTCTTCTGTTATGATTATTGACCCAATAGAAATTATTATTTAAGCCTCTCAAAATCTGCTGGTTTGCCTTTTTTTTTCCTGTTTTGGCCTCTGCTCTATGTGCTAAAAACAAGTTTTAGTATTGTATTATAAGATTCTTTTAACCATTTACACTGCAATTTTAACCCTTAACTTAGAAACATTATATACTTGATGGCTAATCAGAAATTTTGCATAGCAGAATTCATGAAAATATTTTAAAAAAGTTCTATCACATAACACGAAGTTAAAAATATTTTTTCTTGGGAGGAGGGGGCACTACAACTAAACCTCATGCGATGAATAAATTAAACTAAGATTGCTATGATATAAATCAGAATCATCCAAGAGCACTATGTAATTTTTACATTATCTTTCTAACCTTTCAGTGAGAATCCTGAATATATTGTTGTATGGTGATCTGTACCTTTAGCATTGACTCCACACTAACTGCTTTAAAGATTATAAGTCAAGTGTTGCAATCATATACATGTAAGAAAAGTTATGTTAGTTCAGTATAAATTTGAACAGAAAGCTTTTTTTATTGTAGTTTTCTGAAGTGACCTTGGAACTCAAAGAAATCTGGCATTCTACTAATTACAAACATGTTTGCACATTTGTGTTTCAACCACGACAGCATTAGCCTCTATGGCCTACCTCAATAAGAAAGGAGACACTACTGAGCTGGGAAAGGTTATTGTCCATTCAGTAAATAAGTTCTCTGTGTGTGCAAGAGAGTCACACCCTATGCATGATTAAAAAACAAATACATTCATTGGATGGCTTTAACCCTTTCACTACCAATTTTAAACTTGTATGGGCCATAATGTCTCAGTGGTATTGAAAGAATCTTCAGGGCAGATAAGAGTCAATGTTCTATCAATGCTCCCTTGAACCTTGGAGTCCTTTTGACATAGTCATTTAACCCAAACATTGCAGCTTGAGTAAAATAGCTTAGTTGAAAATAAGTTTTCTTTGTCATTAAAACTTGAGTGTGAAAAATACTTATTTGGGACTGTAATAAGAGCTGTTTCCTTTTAATCCCCCTTACATTTAATTTTATGAACTGTAACATGATACATTTCATTGTAAAATCACTAATTCTTAGCTCTGTAAGAAGTGAAGGCTATTATATAGTTCAGTAGTAAAGAATCACAGGACGTGTCCTGTAGACATGGAACTCATGAAATAATAAGCTGGGGGAAAAAAGTTCATGGCAAAACCAATTTTTTTCAGTTTAATATTTCATGAGGCTATTATACATTTTTTTTTTATATAGCAAAATTGATTTGAAAATCTTGTTAATGTTATGTGAAATTGGAATCAGAAAACTGAGTGAATGCTATGAATACACATAATTCTTTTAGCTAGTTTAATTAGTTGTATGGCCTGGTTCTAACATTACATAAATATAATGCTGTGTGTCATAAATATATGAAAGAAAATACACATCTGGTTTAATAAATATTAAGCATTCCCTACTACATGTTATTTTTTTTTAATATCTTTGTCTTTTTCCAAGCAAAAATTTGCCATCAGCACATGATTATTTTAATCTTAAAATGTTTTCAGGTTATTTTTGTTTCTACTGCTGTGATATTTTTTAATACTTATTTAATGATAAAATGCAATGGGAATTTACTGCCAAGGGTTTGAAGACATTTACAAACTATGGTAGTTGTTGTGTAGGCAAGGCCAGATGAAACAATTTTGTTTGGTGGGGGGGGATGAGGCTCCTAAGCATATGGGGCCCTGCAGCATCTTATTAAATCCAACCATGGATGAGGTAAGAGCTTAAAATGAATCAAAATTGCAAGACATTTTTGAAAATTGTGATAATTTTCTGAATAAGTTGTAATTGCAAAACACAGCATGGAAGTTAAGATATGGATATTGGACAATAAGAACTGAATTTTAAACATACAGCTGAGTGTAACTTGTTACTGACCCATCTAATATATTGCAGCTGCATCCATCTGAGCATACATTCCTTTCCAGCTCCCACTGTCATGATGATGAAACTGGATATGCTGAACTACCTTTTCTGAAGATGACTGTAAATTTTTTAAATTAATTAATGAGGTATTGAGCTTTTGAAGCATAAAAAAAACTTATTTTTTGCAAGCTGAATCAATTCTTTAGTGAACATTGATGACAAATCAAGGCTTTGCAGTGCAGATTATCAAGCATTGATCTGCAAAAGTAATATCTCTTTACCTACTAATTTTAGAATAATGTTTCTCAGATGCTGGGCTATGTCCTGATGTGGCCAGCAGTGAAGAATGGATATATTTTAAAGTAAGGCTGGGAGTGACTTTCTTTAAAATATCAAGGATAATAATAACATAAAATGTGTTTACAATACGATTTGATTGCAAATTATAAACTGTTATCCAAGTGCTCAATGCTTACTAAAATAAGGAGATGGGGACAACGATCATGCATATCAGAGAACAATATTTTCCTCACACATTAAAAGACACATTGGATTATTTATTTGGTAGGTTATCATATGCTTTAGTAGTGTTCACTAGATTTTATTTCCTAAGCTTCTTGGTTGAGCAATGGGTTATTGTAAATCAGTGATACTGATAATATGACCCAACAGTACAAGAATTGCATTAAACTGGAATAGGTTTCATCTATTTAATATTAGGTGTTTGATTTACATATGAAGGTGACTAAATTTGACCTGGAGTTGTCAGTCTCTCATAAACAATGTAATGGATCAATGTCATTTTTTCACGGTCATTTCATATACTCCTTGGCTAAATTATTATGAACACCTACCTAATAGTTTGCTGGGCTTTTAAGGACAGAGATTCCAAATTTCAGAGTTTTCATTTCTCTATGCATAGTTCTCATTGAAATGGGTTTTCAATTATTTGAAAAATGATGCTAGTGGTAATCTCTTTCAGCTGATGAACTGTAACAGTGCTATTTTGCCATACAGTTTTTATGCCAACAAACATCTGTCATAGGCTTTTTCCTCCCTAATTTTGTGTGATAGATGGTCATGATTTTCTGCAGAGTTCCATTGCCTCCATTACAGATGCTCTGCCCATTATGCTCCAGCAAGCTCCTTTCAGAAGTCAGATCAGTCTTTTTACCTATGTCGCATTTGATTATGCTTTTCATCATGCCTTTATGGCTTTTATAGGACTTCATAGTGGCATAGAATACTAATGCCAGTAAGAAATTTTGGATACATTGGCATATTTCGTGGTATTTTGTGCATGATGTAGTGTTCTTAACCCTTCTCAGGTCCAGCTAGTTTTTCACTCTGATTAGGCAAAAAAATTAACTTTAGAACTTTTTTGTCAAATAACTAATGAAAGGAATTATGGTATATTTATATGCCAAATTAATCAGCATTTAATTATAGATTTTCTGAAAATGAAATATTTAACCAAAGAGATGACCAGTTTAGAGTCATGTAGTACAAAAATGCATCTGGCAACACAAATAGACAAAAATGATTATAATGCACATGAATAGAAAGGCTATTTTTTATTTCTGAATAACAAAAAAAAATTTTTTTTTCTTTTTTAAAGTAAACATTTCTTCCTTTTTGTAATTTTTTTTTCTCCATACCATACTTTGAAAGAAGTCCAGGCTTGTTACAGAATCCAATAAACAAGTCAAATTTAGAATATTTTTAATACTAATGAACAGAAATAGGTCATGTTATATTCCAAATTAAAGAGAATACAATTCTGAATTTTATTGAAGTAAAATATATGAACATTGTAGTAACATATTAATTTTAATAAAACTTTTTACAGTGATATACCAAAAAAATAGGTACATATTTCATAATTATTTTCATAATCTTCCATTTTTAAAAATGCATTTTTTTTGTTTATTTTTAGTCAATTTGCAAAAATTTTAGGAAAAATATGTTGATAATAGTTCAAATCAAACTTGTGAGCTTAAATCAGGTAATTGCTTCAAAACAGAGTTACATTAACAAACAAATCGACAATACCGTATTATCTTCTGAAATATGGCAATTAGATGGTTTTATCAAATTATTTATAGTGTAGTTTAATAAAATATGCATCAAATGAAAACAAAAAATATTATTTTTCAAGCTTGAATTACGTATTTTTAAAAGATATATGTAAGAAAATTTTCAAAAGGCAATTGAAAAAAATTGAAGTTTCATGTGTTGTACAAAAGAGTCTATAGACATCCTTGACCCAGGAAAGGGTTAATAATTGGCCAAACAGTGCATTTTACTCCTTCACCTATTTATTACTTAAATCCACAGCTCATCAGATTTACTAAATATTTAACCACTATTATGCTGTTTTAAATGTTATCAGGAAGTCATGGGTTCAGATCCCACCCAATTCAAGTCAATTTTCCCCCTACATCCTTGTCATCACTTGACTTAAAAATAGCATAATAGTGGTTAAATACTTAGTCATTCACCTATTATCTACATTTGAGTGCATATGCTCAGTCATACCATGTCCCAAAAAAGTTCAAGAAAGGGATAAGTTTGTGCTCAGTCTAATGTAATTATTAGTCTAATACTGCCAATAACACCAACTTTCTAGATTGGGTTGGGTGTTTTTGCCTCTGAATGGTATTTTTTTTGCACACAATATACAAAATGACCAGGTTACAGGGACTTAGAAAAGGTTGAGAGGAGGAAGGGAACCGATTGGGCAGATGTTAGTCTCCCATTAAGGCCATCCAGCATGTTCTTGAACGTGTACAAGTTATGGCTCTCCTACTTGTGGGGCCACAACTTTACATCCCATCTGATAGATGGCAGCTTTCCAAGCCCATCAGTGTCCCCTACTGATCGGGGGCAGGGTGGACTTTATAGACATAAATCTAAATGATTGGCACAGGTGTGATTTGAACCTGGTAACTGCAGTTCTAGAGTGAGACAATCTAGACAATCCTTCTGACAGTTTAGAAAAGATTTTGGGAGGATGGAAGGGTGACAGCAACATGGCAGTGCATATATGTGGCTGTGAATCCATGCTAAAGAATTCTCTGGAGCAGGGATACTGGTATTAGTATGTTGATGGGACAAATGTATACATATAGGAAAAGATTACTTCAAGAAGTTCACCTAATAAAAAAAAGGGTAAGATGATTTATTAACATGTTGTGGTTAACTTACAAAGGTCAAATTTTAACTATTGTCATGTAAAACATCTTTCATTTCTACCTATGTAATTGAATATTTTTTTCTTCTCTATTTTTAAATGTGTACAATTATTTATCAATATTTTCCAACAATTTCAACAGACTACCATCTAAGTAAAGATCTTATTAACCCTTACAGTGAAAATTGAAAATGAACTCACTATGGTGGCCGGATTTATTTTAAAGTGTTTTCAGAAAATAAAATAACAACTTTTAGAACCTTATCCTGAAGTAACTGATGAATGGAAATATGTCATGTTATATACCAAAAGAAAGAGCATTTAATTGTGCTTAATAAAATGGTAGGTTAAATTTTTTGAACATTGCAAAATTTTACTGTATTTTGTATTTTTTTCACTTTAGCAAAATTTCAAAAATATATATATATATTTTTCTATATTATTTTATTATTCTAATATAAACAGTTCATAATATTTTGATTATTGTTTAAAACTTTCATTTATTTTGTTTTTTCTAAATTATTTAGTCATTTATGCATATTCTTAGATTTTTGACAATTGGCAATTTCTAAGCCTAAGTAAAACAGTGCCATAAAAAATAATTTTTCTTTAAAAACTAGATAATTTAAATAAGAAAAGTAATAAAGAACTATTAAAAAATGTTTCAAAGCATTTAACTGATGCACTGAATTTGGGAATGAGTCGCTTTATTATGAAGCTGCATAACTGCTATAAAAAAGTTTAATTCTAAAATTCTGGCAGAAATTTTGGTTAAAAATCACAATTTCCTGACGTTAAATTTCTTTATATCCTTTAAATGTAATTTAAAATATTGATAAATAAAGTCCTGCCATTTAAAAATCGCACTCTGAGTAATCCTAATGCTTATTCTGATTGCTGCCATTATACATCGCAAGCAGTTTCACTCCCAATCGTTTCTAATTAATTATTGTTTATAATCACAGTGTCCATTTGAGAAGCATTAAAGTAAATAAAAAAGTCTTTAAAATGAAATTCTTTTAAAATATTGATCGAAAGCCGATGTGCATAGTTCTGGGATGACACAATTTCCAGTAGTAAAAAAAAATCAATATCTTTATATTAAAAGTTTAGAAAGCATTACAACTCCAGTAGAGCTATAAATAACACAAATGCAGAAATGCAACCAATCAATAATCTAAGTACAGGACGGCAGAATAAAGTCATAAACTAAAACAGCACTATTTGATGCTGTTTACAGTGACTGAGCGTGGTACGTTCACTGTAGACTCAAATAGATTTTTTTAAAACTTTATCATAATTTTTTCAAGCAGAATCAACAGGTAAATATATATATCATAGATTTAAATGTTATTTTTAATGTTTAATTAGAAACAATTGAAAACATTTCAGGTTTCTATTTGAAATTTTTTTTTGTCACAACCTTGTACTATGGAAGAGAAACTTTGCTCTCCAATCACTAGAATGGGAAAGATGAAAGTGAATCTTTGGGCTACAACATGGTAAGGGTTAAATAATAAACATCTGAGCCATCCAACTTCAATATCCTCCAACAACAATAACTTGAAAATGCATGACAGCAAACTAACCATACACACCCAAAGCATAAAATAACATTTGTGAATTCGAAACAACTACAGATAAAAAACATCTCACCTTCATTTTACATATACTTTGATGGTGTTTATTCTTCTGAGGACAGAATCACATAACTTCCAAAATCACAATCATGTTTAACATTGTCTATTTTGGCGAGTTGTGATTTAGGACTCTATGAATTTTACTTTTACTTTTCTTCTTCTGCTATTGGAACTTTGTAAGATAATATCAAATGTTCTCTATTGCACAGCATGATGATTATGCTGAATAAATGACAAGTCTGTTTTCATCTAAGATATGTGCATTTTATTTACTTCAGTAAAATAACTTCGATACTTTCTATATGTGAACTTTTTCAGCTATGCTCTTGTAGACATTTTATGAGTATTTAAGGTGCTTTTCATCCCAAGCTGTTGATAACCACTGAAGATTTTATATCATTAGATGATTTATACTGTATTTGGATATTCTGTATAAATTTCCAGTGATTTTATCTATCACGAAAATATCTAAAAATTCTTCAAAATGAAGATAACTTTAATTACCATTGAGATTATCATTCAAAGTACACAAATGAAGATAACTTTAATTACCATTGAGATTATCATTCAAAGTACACTTTCCCTTATCTCCAAAACAGTAATATTGATTTTCTAATATTCTTCAAAAAGCTAAAAATATTGCATAATATTTACAATTCTGTATGTATAATAGTTTCATGATCAGTTTTTTTTCCTTATGTCTTAACTACCTGTATATGCAGTGTGAAGAAAATGCTGAATATATTGCTAATAACTAAGTATTGTGTGATATTTCCATAGGGTCAGATCATTATAGTGTCCAAAGTGACAGTCGATACAGCCATTCCCTCTCTCATCAGTCCAACATTAAAGTTCCTCCACCATATCCAGGCCCAAGTACACCAACAGTAAGAGTCAGAGACAAATTTCGTTCAAGCGTAAGAAGAGTTGTTGGAACTAGGGATAACAAAGCATATGTGATGGTCAAATCGGGCATCTCTGATACTAAACGTAAGAATTGTTAGCTAAATAGTTTTAATTACATTCAAACACAAGAAGTCCTTATTGTGCTATAACAATTAAATTTATCTCACTGGAACATCCACTGAAGCTGGGGCTGGTGAAATAATGGACTCTTTTACATAGGACCAAATATGGCATTTGTTTTCCTTCATTAGGATAAATCCTATTTATTATGATCTAACTTTTCATTTCATTTTAAAATATTAACCGAAATAAATTTGAAATCATTTTCTTCTGCAGTTTTTATTGTGAGTACTTTTTGCATTTCTTGTGACTTTTCATCTCCCAGTAAAATCTTGCAAGCCTTTTCAAGGCTTCTTTTTTGAAATCACTTTGCAAATATTTATATTCTCCCTAAAGAATATTTATATTCTCCCTAAGGATGTTGTTATAACTCTTCAACAAACTATAAACTCCTATTTTTTGGCTGAAACTTGGGTGTATATTCTATACCTCTTATATATATATAAATCAAATAATTGATCTTTGTATAAATAATCAGTTTTTAAGTTAGCAGAAAAATTGTATGTGACTGTGATCAACAAGTGAATGCTTAGTTACTAATTATGTATAAATAATTATTCAGTTTATGAATATAATCAAATAGCGAAGTAAAAGGAAGATAATATGTAATGTTTTTATTGACATTAAAAGAACTAGATGAAATTGCATCATGTTGCATTTATTTTAAGTAAAAAATTGCAATGTTTCACTTACTCTGTGATCACTGTTTAAAAATATTTACTCTGTCAGTTTTTTTTATGTTTTAATCAAAATATATGAGATCTAATGTGAACAGCTCTTATTTAAAAAGTAATGATATATTAATAAAACTCAGTTGCATTCATTTATAAAATATTCAAAAACAATTTGTTTTGCATCTAATCACTATTAGGCAGTATGATTAAAACATAATCCACGTAAGACATATAGAATTAAGTACTATTCTTTTATACATTATTTTTATGAAAGTCATAAGTTGCAAAATAAGAATTCTTAAAAATATGTTCATTATTGTAACTTTTATATCTTCTATCTCTCATACTGTTCATGAAAGTAGGTAGAATTATGTGCTACATAATATAAAGAAACAAACAATGATTTAAAGATTAAAAAAAAACATATTTTACTAAAGATGAAATGGAATTAGGGAAATTATTTAAAATATCCTTTACTTTTGAAAACATAAATTATTAACAGTTGTATTCATGACTGTCTTAGTTTTTTAATAATAGTTTCTTAAATATACATAATTTGACCATATTTGGTAAGTCATTTGGCATGTGCTCCAAAAAATGCAATTTTTTTACTACTTCAAAATGGGTTTACATTTCTTGAATTTTTTACTGGAAAAAGCCTGCTTTTAGCCTATGTACACAAAATTTTTTTATTGGCATTCTCTGTACATTAATAATAATGTAATTTCATATTCTTGTGATAGTCATAAAATATTTTAAAATTTATATTATTTTTTTTATAATTATATTTTAATAGCTATATACTGGTTCAGTTTTATGACATAAAATTTATTACAGTTGCACAGAGAAATCCACTTCGTTTGCTACTTTTGCAAGATATGACTTTAGATTGTCTTGAAGATAAAATTCGAGTAGTCTTCCCATGGATTAAAGTGACAGAAGCTCTTGCTTCAGTCGTGGGAAAGGAAGGTCAAGTGTCTTCTGTAACACTCAATGACCTTAACTGTAAAGCAGAATATAATGGCAGTCATATAGTTTTAGAATCTGTTTGGGAAGGATGTGGTGCCAAAATAATGTCTGCCGATGGAAATAAAGTCTACCACAATCAAGTAAGTAGTAGATGTAATTTTTAAGTAACATATTTTTTGCTTCCTATTTTTATAGTCTAGAAGTTACTTCATTCTTATTATCATATTAATTAATTAGCTTAAGAGTATTGTGTCAAGCAACTGTTTTCTCCTCCAATACAAAAACATTGCTATATCAATTTTAAAATTTCTTGCATGCAGACTTTGTTGAAACAATAATTAAAAATGAATTACAGGATAGTATTTTCTTTTAAATCTGAAAGCAGTGTAATGCTCCAAAAGTATGTTAAACTTCTTCTTTTTGGACCTTTTGACTGATCCAAATTAAACTAAATTTCTAGATAGCATTTGGTGCCAGGCAATATTAACTTGCCAAATAAAGTTAAAATAAGGGTTGGTAAGCATATTATTTAACATTACTTAGTCACAAATAATTTAATTCAAAAGATTGTCAAATTGTTAAATCTAATCAAAATGAATTATCGTTGCTCAAGAGAAAAAAATAGAAAAAAATTGCTCAAGAGAAAAAAATAGAAAAGTCAAAATTATTCATAAAACAAAGTTTATTTTCAAAAAATCAAGGCTTACCAAATAAACTGATGAATACAATATTCTGAGCAACTAAAAGTTCACATTCTCTCAACTACTAGCTCTATCTCTACTCAACAACAAACTCTCATCTAACTTATCTCAACTACCAACAACCACTAACTCCGTGACCTAATGTCACTTACTACATATGTAGTGTGGAACTAACACGTGTATGTTGCATGCTGGGAAAAACATTTACATAATCTTATGCTTGCACTAGCTATGATGCAAGAGGGGGCGTGACCTTACACACACATTAGCGCCTGCCAGTCAAATGTCAGAGTTGTGCATGCACAACTCCTTTAGTGGCTTGGGTGAGAGAAATGTGATGTCTAACTAAAATAATCCCCAAGATGATAAACATAATGTAAATAAAGTAAAATTGGTTTAGGAAAAGTAAAAGTGAATGGGTGGACCATCACAATTCCCCCTCTCAAAGGTAGTCAAAATTTGACCTAACAGATTTCGATGAGCAATTTTGACTAAAAGGACACTGATGTGTCCTTTTAGTCAAAATGATGTCTGCCAAATGTAGGAAAAAGAAAAGAAAAAAACTAAAAGGACAATGATATGTCCTTTTAGTTTTTTTTTCTTTTTCCTACATCATTTTCATATTACTGAACATAAATAAAGTAATGAGTATGCATACACAAATTGATAAGATGAGCTACTCTCGCTTTGACACAATTTTCCATCACAACCAAAGGTACCACCTCCCATTCCTCCTAACAATATATATATTCTGTTTAGTGTAAATGCATACCAATAGCAGTTAACTGCATACTAGCTTTAATCGGTCTAACTGCATACTAACTTTAATCGGTCTAACTGTATCACATTCTGATAAAATTCCAAAAGTTCTTGTGCACAAGTTTTAATATCACTCATAGGAGTACTTCTAAAAAGGTTAAAGAAAAAAATAATACAGCATTTCTGCTCTTTCACAGAATATAAATACAGTTGCATGAAGCAGGGTACATAACATCTGCTTATTCCCCTAACAACAATCAAATATGCGAAATCTAATCTTCTTTCGTGTCTGCCATACATAAAAAAAATGGGTATTGGTATTCCGTTAAATCCTCCTAACTACAATCAAATATATGAAGGTAATAATTTCATTTTACAAACAAGTGGGAGTGTAATCATCTGCTAAAACTTCATCTAAATGCAATAAATTGCGATCTGGCTGAAATAAAAATAGTGTTAATTACCTACCCCTCGCAAAGGAGTTTTGCTAATGACCGAGTCCATCACTAGACTAAAAAGAGGGTTTTTAGCTGCTCGAAACATCTAAGAAGTTGCAATCAGTGCATTGTTGTTAGAGATCCAAGTGGTGGTCAGTATATACATATGTACATAAAGTAGTTTGTATATATTATAATTGTATATGATTTATCATCCATAGTAACATCAATCCCACAACCCAGTAATCTAAATTGGCTACTCAGAAATAGAAACCTGACAGCAGATAGTGCATTTGTCCTTCATGTTCCATTCCAGCCCTCAATTTGTCAATATATGTGACACACTTGTAACATCTAATGTAATGTCAATTTATTTAAAATTATAGATTAAATATGTAGAAATAATCATTACATTAGTGGTAGAAATATCTCAGTTTTGATCTCTGATAATTATGATTCTCTGATAATTATGAGGCACATTCAACCAGGATTCAAAGGATTTGACCATACCTGAACTCAAGAACAGCCCAAGACTTCTAGGTGTTTATTGCACATCTCTATCCTCCTGAACAAAATCAAAATAATAAGCATTAATTCATATCTTAATTATATTAATCCTGTGTAGGAATTAGAGTAGATTTAGACTGAATCCAACCCTGTGTCTTGTTATGCAACTTAATACGTTCAAATTAATTAAGTGATATTCTGACAGAAGTTTTGTCATTTTCATAGGTTTTGTTCCTAGCTGCTAGATCTGAAGCTGAAACTGCCAAAAATAATGCAGAATTTGTAACTGATGATGAAGACATGATGGAAAATGGATCAGGACTTGATGCTGGAATAACTGAAAACAAGAATTTTTTGGACAATGACAATTCCCATGTCCTTATCCCTTTATCGTTTACTTGTATTCACAATTTTTCTAGAGTGTCATCAAATTTAAATACTATAGTAACTGTAAGTATTTAATTTCTTTATATCCAAACTAAGTTATTGTAATACTTTAAAATATCATATGTACTCTTGCTATTATTAATTCATTTTAGCTTAGTTTTGATGAGATGTGATTTACAATACTCTGGACAGTAAATCATAATTGTATACAATAGTCAAAAGTATTCAGCTTGCAAGAAGGTTCACGAGTTTTATATTAAAAAAAATTTAAAGTAGATATTTAAGTTATTCCCTTTTTTTACTTTATAAACACTATATCTTTAATATATTCAATCAATTTAAATCATATTTCATTAAAATGTTATTTATGCTACTCTTAATAGTATATTGGCTGCAATTCAAGTTTTTTTGGTTTTCAAAAGCACAGTTTTCTAAGTTTCTGTAAGCAAAAAAACTGGCAGTGAAATGTTTGGTGGCCACAAATTAATCGAAATGTGGGATAATAGGGTGAATACAAGATATTTCTAGAAGAATGCAATGTAATAAACCATGGAACATCTGGCAATCCTACAGTAATCTCTTGAATATTCATGAGCAGATTATTCTGGGTGTGGAATATTCATGTCCATGTAGAACAAGCTAGTCTTGAAGGGCTGATGTGTATCTTTATTTTTATATAATTGGAACTGAACTATATTTTTATATATTTTTAAAAAAATTGTATAGTGTTTCATACATAATAGTACTTCCTTAGAGTTCTGTAATTTTTGCTTTTTCAAATCTTTTTGTGTGTCAAATAAAAAACCTTCAATCAATTCACTAGTTCTATCTAGCTTTACTACTACTTCAATCTGCGTGCAATAACATTAAAATGAAAAATAGCTACTCTAATATTCTTTCATCAATTTACAGTTTCTTTCACAGTAATTGCTGAATATTAGAACTGTAAACATTTCCAATAAATTAACTGGCAAGTTATGGAAATGTCAAATCTAATGCATCAAAAGAACTATCTAATGGAATCAAGGTGAATTTTTGGTTCAGAAACAGGAGAAAAATAGATTTCAAGAATGAGTGATTAACTCTTGTGAACCTCTTTGTTTTTGATTGTTAAAAAGAAATAGTTATAATTTGAATTTTGCTAAATGTCTCTTCAATAATATATTTAACAAAATTCAGAAAATGAAGTGTTTAAATATATGTTGTTTAGATTGTTCATATTTTTTGGTTATCTGTGCACTCATCAGTATTCACTAATGTGTTTTTAATTATGCTTCTCTAGTATTCTTTTAACCATATGTATTATAAATGAAGTTCTTGCTTTATAAAGGAATAATTACATTTTTACACTGAAGTAGATTTGAATAATGCCGCCTTCAGTTTTAATTTGTTTGTTGACATGTAATTGTTGGGACTTACGTTATTACTTAACACATATTGTATATAGAACTTTTTTTCTTTCAGCTAAGTAATCCAGATTCATATAGGATGGATTTATACCTGGATAAAGACTTCCAGCATCCACTTCCAAATCACTTGTTTCCTCTCAAAGTGATAGCTCATGATCATATATTTGCTGAGACAGCTATTGAAGCAGGTTTGTGTAATTACTTTTTACCTGTCTAATGAATTAACCTTGCATTCTCTGCCTTAAATGGGGCAGGGGTTGGCTCAGCTCTGCCAGGTTTGTAATCAGCAGTCCCCAAGTTTGAGTGTCACCTGTGCCAACACTGAAATTTCTCTCCATTATCCCCCCCCCCCACACACACACACACACCTCCCTTTGATGGGAGGCTCCCATTCATATCCTAACAGCTTTTCAGTGGATCCCATTCCCCCAACCTACTCTGAGCTTTGCAGTCCTTCTGACCTAGCCATTTAGTCTAATGTGCAAAAAGGTGGCTTTCAGAGGTAACACAACAACCTGCCATAAATAATTGTGCAAAATATCAAGCAGAAATTAAATTTCCTTGACTGAAAAATGTCAGATGTCATTAAAATTGACTAATATTTTTTGCCTGAGGGAAAATCTATAGTTGGCTATACATATGACTTACAAGTTTTATGAAGGGCAGTGACAATTTTAAGTAAATATGAGTCAATTATGAGGTATGCATTCTAGAACAGTATTAAATCTAAGACTAATTAGAACAACAATTATTTTATTTAGAGCAAACAATTCTTTTTGCTCATTAATATAAAAAAAGTTGTGTTTGTACTAACTAAAATATTTTCTAGTTTTTTCATCAAATATATGAAAAATATCCAACAGCCAAAGGCTACAGAAGTGCAACAAGGCTATGTAATCTAGTTTTTTATTTTAACCTTAAATGTGTCAGGTTTCTGAAACTGAACTCACTTTCGTGATCAAGTTAATTTTGAATTGTTTTCAGAAAATAAACAATTATAACTTTATTAATTACTCCAGAATAATTTCCTCTTATACACCAAAAGAAAGAACATTTTATTGTGATTAATAAAATAGAAAAACTTCAAAGAAAAAAGGATAAGTGAAACTTTTTGCACATTTTACAAAAGAAAAAAAAAACAAAAAAAATTCTGCATTTTTTAAAATATTTACAATGGTAAAAAAAAATTAAAGTTTATTTTACCATCTTTTCTAAATATTTATTATAATATTTCTATTATTGATTAAATATTTTATTTAGTCAGTATTTTTCTAAATTTTTTAGTCATATAAATAATGTACGTACACAAATGTTTGGCAATTGGAACACTAAGACTAAGGCAGCAGTGCCATAAAAAATTATTTTGCTTTAAAAACATGATAATTTAAAACTAAAAAGTGGTAAAGTACAATGAATATGTTTAAATAAAAATGTTTCAAATCACATAAAGGGAATTAAGATTGAATCATTTCTGGATTAAAGGTGCATAACTGCAAAGGCAAAGTTTAAATTTAAAACAATAACAAAAATTGCAGTTTCTTAATATTAATTATGAAATTACTTTCACTTTAATTGAAAAGTAACCAAACTTAAGCCATACCTTTTAAAAATCTAGTTTTCTAATGTAATTTCTTTATTTGCTGTTATCTGAGGCTACCATGATCTGATGTGTACTGCTATATATGTAATTTTGTTTTGTTAAATTTTTAAATAATCATTCTTTTTAATCACAGTATGCATTTAATGAGTGATTAAAGAAATTCTAGATGTAACAAAGTAGGAAAAAATTAAATCAAAAGTCAACTACAATATTAGCCAAAAAGCAATGCGTGTAGTTGCTGGATGATGCAACTTCTGCTAGTAATGAAAATTTATGTATTCCATTAAAAGCATTCCAACTTTGGTAGACTGAAAATAATGTCTACAACTGTGAACCAAAACTGATCAATAATATGAACAGAACAGCAAAGGAAAAGCATAAGCATCTGCGTTTGATTCTACTTAGACTCAAGCATGTGAGTGTGATTGCTACAGGCCAAAAAAAATTCAAGTTTATAATTTTTTTAAGTGAAATCAGGTAAAAAAATTGTCAACATACTAAACAAATATTTTTAAAGAATTTTTTAAATACCAATGTTTGTTGAAAAAATGAAAATTTACATTCTTGCACTAATGAACGGTGAAATCTTTTGCACCATTAGAATTGGAAAAGTGGATTTGGACACACAAAGGGTTAAACATTTCTATTCTGAGCAACAGCTGTTGCATTGACTAATAAAGTGATTTTTGACATTATCTAATCACATCATTCTAAGTTTGCTCCTTTATTTCAGACTTTTAGAAACGTAATAACTTGGTGATCTGTAGAGATGTAGGCAACATTGCCAAGCCAAAGCAGTCTCTCCCTACACAAGATACTGTTTAAAGGCATTGATACTCCTATTTTGAAACTTTAAGTGGTTCAGTTATAAATCAGATACTGAATAAGTGTTGGAAATCAAATAATGCTGCATCCTTTATCTTGCTAAAAAAGAATTTTATTACCATGGTAGTAAACTTTAGAGAGGACTAAACTGTTACGTAACCTTAATTTGGTCTATAGGCATAGTCTGTTTTTCTACACTAACCACATATGCCTAAAATTTCAATCATTAAATACATTTCTAAAATATATATATATACATTCTACTACACTATTCTACAAGAGATGATGTAACATCGACAGATGAAAAAATTACAATGAAATAAAGGGACTTTATATATATTTAAATACATTTCTGTTTGCTTTACATCATACATCACCAATTTCTCTCATCTAAATCCTAATATCAAACTAAAAGTACAACTATTGAAGGAAAAGGGCAGGGGTTGGCTCAGTAGCACATCAGTCTTGTATTTTGCAGTTTCCATGTTTGAATCCCACTTGTGCCAGCATTGAAATTTATCACCACTCGACCCCCTCCCACCTGTCAGATGGAACTTGAAGCTGTGACCTCATGTGTGGAGAGCTATAACTTTGCACATTAAAGAATATGCTGAATGGCACTGATAGGAGGCTACCATTGTTTCTCCTAACAGCTATCAGGTGGGTTCCTTGTGACCTGGACACTTAGCTTGTGGTGTGCAAAAAAAAAGTGTCATCCAGAGATAAAACAATGAAATTCAAGGAAAAAAGTATTTCCTACTTCACTAGTTTGTATTATTTTAGTTTCCTTATCAATCAACAAGGCCACTCTAAGTTAATTCACAACTTTATTGAAAGAGTTCTTCATGTAAATATTTTTTGCCAAAGGGCTCAAAAGGGCTCTAAGAAAGTTTCATATTTCTAGACCAAGGATCCTCACTGGCAAACTGTTGACCTGTGTCTCAAGGAAAATATGAAACAATAAATAAAAACTCCAGATGTAACAATAATATATAAATAATAAATAATAAAAATAAATACCCCCTCAAGCAGCTGCTTGCCACAGAGGTCTGACAGGAGCCTGTCAGTTTATATGCCACAGTAGGAGATCTGAGAGGATGGCAGGACCTCAGCAGAAAAACGACACACACATCCATGCCTAATCCGGGGCTCGAACCCAGGTCCCTTAGATCAGTAGCCAAGCGTGCTAACCACTCGGCCACGGGACGGCGAAGACCATTAATTAAATGTGCATGATACAATGTAATTACAGGTGTTTTTTTTTTTGGAAGCTTATGATTAGCAGGAGTGGTGGGGAAATTCTTAAAAATCTACCCCGCCAGGAGTTTTTACGACAAGCTAGAATAAAATGGTATATGAATATAGTGAGGAGATGCCAAAAACGTTTTGCTGCTTTTATCATTATTTTAAAGGAAATTGCACTAATGTAATATTAATAATTAATCAAAGCACATACCTCATCTCCAATTGACAGGAAAGAAGCATGCTCAAGAATTTATGAATATAACATACCTAATGATTCTTCAACTCCTTGATTAGGTATATACACTGGCAGAAATTGAAAAAAAGAACACCATTGACAATTGAAGCATAATTTATGAGATTCATTTAGTAGAAACAACTTATTGAGAAAGGGCAGTGATCACACGTGTCAAGTGATTCAATGTTTGTTGTACCTTTTAATGAGTATTACATTTTACAGAAGGCACATTTTAATAAGGTGTTGAATCTCCTCAAGCAGCAAACATACAAGCTTCGAATCAGGCATGCAATCGGTTGTACAAATGCTGGATATCACACTGGGGGATACCATTCCATGCCCTTTCAACTTGGATACATAATTCAGCAAGCTTCGAATCAGGCATGCAATCGGTTGTACAAATGCTGGATATCACACTGGGGGATACCATTCCATGCCCTTTCAACTTGGATACATAATTCAGCAATAGCCATTGCCTGCCGCGGAAGAGTCTTTGCCTGATCCAGTCCCAGATATGCTCAATTGGAGACAAGTCGGTAGAGCATGCTGGCCAAGGGAGTTGGTGCATTGCCTGAAGAGTATGTTGAGTTGCCTGGGCGGAGTGTGGGCAAGCATTATCCTGCTGGAATATCGCATTTGGGATTATACTCAAATATGGCAGGATGATTGGCTGTATGATGTCACTGGCATACGTATTGCTATTCAGTATACCCTGTACAAACACCAGACATGTATGAGAGTGATAGCTAATCGCTCCCCACACCATGATGCCCAGTGTGGGCCCTGTGTGTCGCTGGCAGATGCACAATAGAAGAACGCATAAACGACCATCAGATGCTTCTAAGCAGAATCTGCTTTCATCACTGAAGACCACAGACTGCTATTCTTCCCTCCAATGACCACTACAAACTTTCTTCTTCACACCACTGCAAACATGCTCAAAAGTGATGAGTGACAGTGGTAACTGTGCCCATAGTCCTGCTTCCAAAAGATGATTGTGTCCCATTCTTGTAGACACACTTGGTATGACAGAGGATCAAATTTGTGACGCCATAGTCATTCGCTATGCCACCACTGACCTCCTGATATGCCGATCCTTTCATGCATCCGTAACTCTCTGTTGCCCGGAACCATGTCTGCGAGTGTCTGAATGCTCTTCTGACCATCAATGCTATCATATCACAGCTATACCTCTCATCCAACATGGTGTGCAATTCGACTAAAAGACCAACCTGCTTTCCAAAGACCCACTATATGACCTCACTCAAATTCTGCTAACTGAACAAATGTTGTGCACCTGTATTGTCCAGGCATGGTAGCTTCTTCAAAGAGCACTGAACAACACAACATATGAATAACTTCTTTCTTCACATCCTGGTACTTAAATACATGCTGCATACACTTTGCATGTTGTCATCCTCAGTGACATTATATCACCCAATGAATTTCAATCTTGGATCACGGTTTCTGCTGCCCTTAAACTGTTAACGTATTATAATATGATGTTCCTAAAGGAATTCCTTTTAGGTGTTCTTTTTTCATTTTCCACAGGTGTATATTCAGTTCAGTTCATGTCCTTGTAACTCATGCTAGGCTTAAAAATTTTGTGATATAAGCATATAATGAAAGCAGTGATACTACTTCATTGAAAGGTGAAAGTTGATATTCTTTCCTCTAGAAAAGTTTGCTGCTGCAATTTTTTCTAGCTTTGAAAACAACAGGCCAAACCAGAAATTCCATTTGCTATGAGCAAGCGGATTTCCTCAGCTTTGGTGGTCAGTAATAATGCATGTGATATTAGATTCATAAAAAAAATCACATTATATAAGCTCTAATTCTTGGTGAATGGACAGACATACACCATTGTTGGTTTCCTTGTGGTTCTGCAGCTACTTGAGTGATCAGTTCCACTGGGTTCTAGCCCTGTTGGATTAACAGATCAGGTTCCTGGCAGCTGTGGGTTGGGAATAATCCCTTGGAAAGTGTCCAAAATTTCTGGGAGCACCGTCATTGCCTATCTTATGAATAGAATAGTACATTATCGGTAACAGTTGTGACTGGAGTAGTTCATTAACGGTGAAAAGCTATGAATGAACTTATTGTTGATCTGGCCATCTTTTAGATCTGAGAGTTTGATTATCCCTATTAGATCTGAGTGGCACAAAAAAGTGCTACTCAGAGGTAAACAACCCAACCTAAAAGATGATTTCACACAGCCTCATAAAAAGAGACTTTTATTCTTTATTAAGAACATCTGGCTGAGACCTTAACCTGTAACAGATTAGAACTTTTTTTTTTTGATGTAAAGACCAAGTAGTTTCCATTGGACATCTAGAATCAAATTGTAAAAAAAAAATGCTTTATTGCTTTGAAAGAATGTAGGAAACATCCTGAAAGGGAATTTTATTATCTTTTCAGATTCACAACTTTGTATAGTGACAGATGAATGCTGGCTGTCTAGCAGCAATGATGCAAGACATGATGCAATGAAAAAGAGTGTCTTGATAAGGAAAGGGTAAGCTAACAAACAGTTTGCTGCTAGAGAAATATTTTTGTAGTTTTTGATAAGTATCTCCCATTTTAGCCTTTGAGGAATTCATTTGGAATTTAATTGCAGACAATACAAAACTAAAATATAACTAGTATCTGAAATATTTTTAAGGTAAAAAAAATTATAAAGATGTAACACAGTAAACATGGACTCACAGAACCTTTTTGTAGTTGCTATTTGCCAGTCATACTCCACTTCTTGTTATTTACAGCGTACATAGCTTCTTCCTTTCAATGTTATGCCATCATTTGCAGCATTTGCTCAATCTTCATAACAGCTGGAGTTTCTTAGCAGCCTATAGCTTAATACTGGTTAATTACCTTATTTGATGTTATGTTTTTTACATGTTGTGGTAATTGAATGTCTGCAGTAGTTTGAGTTGCTATTTGAAACTAATTGTAAAAGTTTCACAAGTGTTTTATGCATACTGCAAGAGAAGCTGGAGGATATGATCAGTTTATATTAGGAAGCCTGTGAACACCTAAAGAAAAAACAATATTTGTGCCCAATAATTGTTCTTTTCTGAAGTCAGAATCTTGAGTTTCAGATCCCACTGCCACCCTTCAAGCTTCTGTGGGGGGTTTTGTTCTTTTTAAATAATCCTCAAAACATTCAAGCTTCCAACCCTTCCAACATCATCTTTATCTTTATCGTTATGTCACTTCATGATCCATTAAAGCTAAATTTCCAGAGGATATTTATTCTACATTATTTTATTACTTAACAAGTTTAATGCATTTGTAATAGGCACCTTAATCTTTTCCCTACGATACTGGCCAAAACTGCAGGTAGGAGAAGGGGAAGGAATAACATTAATGGAAAAGTCCATTTAAAATCTCTGCTATTTTTGGCTTTAAATACAAGTTTAATATTAATATATATTAAACTTGTATTTAAAGCCAAAGGTTTATATATAATTAAGGGTTAAATACAAGTTTGGCTAAAATTATTGGGTAAATCAACAATTCTTTGTACTGAAATATCAAAGTTTTTATTAGGTTCCATTCTCATATGCTCTTGACCTCGAAAAATGCACCAAGTTTCCCTCCTGCACATCATCTATCTGAAGATTGGGTACTTTGGACAACATTAATCAGAAGAACTGACACTTTTATTACTAATTTAGATTAATTGCAACTTTAAAGCAAAGTGGCACAACTAGGTGCCCTGGAAAAGTAAAAATTAATAGTCCCCCAACTCCTATTTGTAAGATAATGCTATACAATTTTATAAACTAGAATTCTTGACATTGGTGATAAAATATATATAAGAAACTAAAAAGGAAAAACATATTTTAAATAAAACTAATCTATTATTTTGTTATGCACCACACATCATTATACACATAAGTAGGGTGGCAATGTGCAGCATTTAGTACATTTGTTTCATGTACAATTTCAGTTATGAACCAAGCACTTCTTTATCAGTTTTCATACATTCTCCTTAAATGATGGCAAAATGCCCTTAATCATAGTTTAATGTGTCATCATCTATGATAATAAGTAACTTTGTTCTTCAATAAGAGACTTTAATAGCCTGAAAATACATCAATATCACCCTCTAATCCTTGTAGAACACAATCTCCCCCCAAGACATTGCCTACCCAAATACTACTAATAATCTAGACCAGCGATTTCTAAACTGTGGTACACAGAGTTTCTGCCAGTGATATGAGTTTAGGGCCAGCATCCATTTATACATGGCACAGTTAAGACTGTTTTCTAAACTGAAAATAGTATTTGTACTTAATTTGGGTCTTGCCCCAATACTTGGCTGTTAGGAGCAGTAAAATGTGCATTCATTGTGTTCAGATATACCACCTGCAATGTCTGCTAGCTGTTCTGCTCTAGCTCTCAGTTCACAGAGTAGGAGATAAAGATGCTATTTTTCAGTACTACTTATTTTATTCATATACCTTGTTTGAAAATGCTTTTTTTCTATTAGCAAAACTATGTTTTGCAAGTTTGTATACAGCTAGTACTGGTCCCCAAAAAATTATTAGGTATTTGGTGGTATGCAAGAAAAAGGTTTAGAAACTGGTGAGCTAAACAGTGTCTTGTTGATATTACTATGCTTGTTACCGAAATAATACATCTTGGAGGTGATGGAAAAGTAGCTTACCACTCTTTCTCAACTGGCACAAGCTAGAGAATGGATAACATTTCAGTTCATTGATCATGATATATAAAAAAAAAACTGATGCTATTCATACATATTGCTATTCAGTGTACCCTGTACAAACACTAGACATGTATGAGAGTGATAGCTAATTGCTCTCCACACCATGATGCCCAGTATGGGCCCTGTGTGTTACTGGTGAATGTACGATGGAAGAAGCCATTCAACTTGTCGCCTTCAAATGCGTAAATGATCATCAGACACTCCTAAGCAGAATCGGCTTTCATCACTGAAGACTACAGACTGCGATTCTTCCCTCCAGTGAACTTGTTCTTGAGACCACTACAAAATGTGCTTGACAGTGACAAGGTGACAGTGGTAACCATGGTTCCAAAAGGTCTTGCTTCCAAAAGACGATTGCATATCGTTCTTATAGACACCCTTGGTATGACAGAGGATCGAATTTGTGACACCATAGCTGCCGCTCTGCCACCACCACCCTCCTGATATGCCAATCCTCTCATGCGTCCATAACTCTTAAATGATAGCAAAATGCCCTTAATCATAGTTTAATGTGTCATCATCTATGATAATAAGTAACTTTGTTCTTCAATAAGACATTGCCTACCCAAATACTACTTTCCTGGAGCCATGTCTGCGAGTGTCTGAATGCTCTTCTGACTATCGATGCCACCATCATACCACTGCCAATACCTCTTGTCCAATGTGGTGTGCAATTTGACAAAAAGAGCAACCTACTTCCCGAAGACCCACTATACGACCTCACTCAAACTCCGCTAACTGAACAAATGTTGCACACCTGCATCATCCAGGCATGATAGCTTCTTCAAAGAGCACTGAACAACACAAGATGAATAACTTCTTTCTAACCCCTAGTCCTTAAATACTCACTGCGTACATTTGCATGTTGTCATCCTCAGTGATGTCATTATTTCATCCAATGACTTTCAATCTTGGATCACGATTTCTGCTGCCCTTAACTATTATAATATGATGTTCTTAAAGGAATTCCTTCTGGATGTTGTTTTTTCAATTTCTGCCAGTGTTTGTGTAAAATAGATATTTCAGAGCTCCTAAAATATATTTTTCTCACCAATTTGATGTCTCAGAAAATAAAAAGCCTATTCTCTTGCTCAGACTGCTATTAGCACAGCCCAAATGATGCCTTTGCTGTAGATGCTGTTCTACCTTTAGAACAGTTCCCCACTAGCTGACCGAGAGCTCCAGCAAATTAATTCAGTTACTTTGTAAACATCTGACCATCTGTGTTCTCAATGAAATGTAGTCAGATGCCAAGGGAACAATTTTTTTTTATTGGAGGTTTTTAGTGATTTAAATACGTTATCCTAAGTGTGTGGAGAATGGCAAAGATCTCACAAAAAGTCTTCTGTCATGGTAAATGAGGGAGAAAAAAGGCTGACAGAGACAAGCTTTCATTGGTATGAGCTGTACAGCAAAACAAAGTTGGTACCATACATTAGCTGAGAGCGATTACCTCTAGCAGTATTTTAAAACTGATTTCATTGAGAACTGTGTGCAGATAACTGAAAACTTTTAAATTTGGGGACTATACTATTAATTTTAGGATGTAGTATTAGGTAGGTGTTCATAAAAATTTGGCCAGGCAGTGCATTTTGTTTCAATAATTAAAGTTGATAAGATTTTATCTCATCACAAAAAAAAAAACACTTAGGCACAAAACATTTGTCTGTTGTAACCAAAGTATATGACAATGATTTTGACTGCTAGTGAGGCATAAAAGCTTATGGTTGCAGACAGCAGTGCAACCCCCATTTAAAAATAATCATATTTTTATATTTCAACCATAGAATAAGAAAAGATGTTAAAGAGGGGTAGTCTGTTTATAAGTATTGACAACTTACCTTCATTAATTTTTCCTAAAACCAACTGTGTTGAAACTATTTTGTAAATGATAAAAATTTGTCTTCTTTTGACAGCTGTCCAGCTGATCTGAGTGTTGAGATGTTATCCCAAGGCTCATGTCAGGATCAGAGCTTAGAATCAATGCGCCGTTGGCAGAGGTTCTCATTTCAACTCAGTGAAGATTTTATTAATGAAGATGTTTATCTTCACTGCCGTTTAACAGTGTGTGCCACAACAGAAAGTGATGAAGTGGATATAAGACGAGTAAGTTTCTAAGATGATTATAATATTTTCATATATTAGAAATACACAAAATTTTGCATTAATATTAGATAAGAAATATAAAACAGTTTTGTATATTTGATGCTTTTTGTAGTATCATATAATTAATTGGCATGATTACTGCCATAGAAAATTTGATTGCTAGGATTCAAACAATTTTTCTTGCAAATGCTATATATTGAATTTGGGTCTCCTAATTAATTTGTGCTTAAAATCATTTCACTCCTGGCCAGAAATTTGCAAATAGATGCTTGTAGCAGGTAGAAATTGCAAATAAAAATTTGGTTAGTGGGAATAAATTTCTCTTGATCTCAGTATTTTTTTTTTTCTTTTTAACAGTATTCCTATCAAAGTTTTTAATTAACTTTGTCAAATAATAAAATTTTTCATCCAGAACTAACTATTGATAGTAAAATTTTTAAATTTATATCTTACTGAGGTTGATTTAATTATTAATACATAATAATTTCCTTTTATTTCAGTGCATGGATATGGATGATTTTTGCATAAATCACAGTCTTCGACCGTTTTTGGAATCATCTGCTCCTAAACATTATAGTCTTGTAGTTCAAGGACCTTTACATGTTGTTGCAAAGTCACGAGGAGACAAAAATAAAGGTATCTATTTTTTCATATGGACTAAAATCAACAACAAAAATATATAATTTGAAGTTTTGTTATAAAGATAAAAACTTTAGGGTAAGGGGCAAAGTGGCTCAATTGAGCCAGAAAAAAAATAAAGGGAAGAGGACCAAGAGACTGGAATTCCATTTCAGCATAACATTTTTTAGAGGTCTTTAAAAGATTTCTTAAAATGCATACCCCTGATCCAGCCTTATGTAACATTATTTTTGTATTTGTGGTAATTCAGATAAGCTTAGAATAATTTCTCATATATTTCATGTTGGTCATGAAAAATACTCATTAATGTAGACATACACTATCAAATTTGGAAGGATATTTATGAACTGAATAAATTAAACATTTGTACTAACAGTAAGGGATTCATTAAAATTAGTATTTATGTGATATTTTATGAAACTGTACTTACTAATCAGAATAAAGTCTACAAAGCTAAACTTGTTGCTTAATAAAATACAGCTTCACACTAAAGCAGCAGCATGCATCATTTTGAGTTTCCCCAATTTCTAAATAAATATATCCCCTCAAGCAGCTGTTTGCCACAGAGGTCTGACAGGAGCCTGTTAGTTTATACTCTATTGTAGGTCTGTGAGAATGGCAGGACCTCAGTAGAAGAGACAACACAAACATCCATGCCTTACCCAGGTCCCTTAGATCAGCAGCCAAGCACACTAACCACTCGGCCACCACACTATATCATTGATATGAACTCTGAGTTATTTATTGTTCATTTTATCAATAGACCCTTGATGTCCAGGAGACAGTTTCAATGTTTTTTCACATTCTATAATTTTCTGAATTTAGATGTTTATTGAAAGACATAATAAACAGTTATTTATGTCAACATTTTTTAACACATATTTAAAGCAAAAATATATTTGTGGCCAGAGTGTAACAAGGCATTGGAGCAACTGTCAAAGGATGCCAACATCAGAAAGGTGCCAAACAGCAAACATGAAATAAAATCTGATGTCAATTAGAGAGGCATTGGATCAAGAATTTGCTAAGGATGCCAAATTTAGTTCTGGCACTGTTTGTGACTGAGATTGGAATTGAATTGCATAACCCCTGGTTTATGCCAGGTACTCATTATTGAGCTACTAAATCCTACACACAATATAGTAACATTGTAAATCTTATGGAATTGTTACCTATAAGACTCTGGTTAAAAACATTACATTTACCTTGCACCAAAATATTAAAAAAAAACATTTAATCTTTTCATGATTATACTGTATTAAAGCAAGTTAAATAACATTCCTTAGGATTACAGTCAAGACATTGATTCTTAATTGCTTCATATGCAACCTTTGCAGCTTGCTAATTGCTTCTATGTAATGATACTTTATAAGTTATGCTAAAAAGTTCCAAAGTAATTAGCTAAATTACATATTACCAATAGCCTAGTTGTTTTATCTGGCTTAGACAGTTGTCTAGTTTGTCTGCTACTGGATGTCTTGCACTCTGGAAGCTCACATCTCCTGTGGTTATTGCTGTTTGGTATCACCACTTGCTTGACAGTGACTAGCAGATTTCTTGATATTTACTGACATCTGTATACCAGTCCTTGTTAGCACTTGTTGCCATTTTACAATATGCTTCACTCTTTCAGTTGATTTGGCCTTTTCTGGCTCAAGCTGCTGTTCTGTCTTAATCCCTCCAAGGAACAATTTAACTTTTGTTAAACTCATTAAACTAGTCAATCTTTACTAAAAGCATTAAAACTCGTTGCTCTCACAAAAAAATTATTAAAAGCTCCAAGACTGCTCATGTAAGAAAACTGCTCTGAAGGATTGGTGACATGTTTCACAGCTTGATGAAGCCAAATGCAGTTCCACGATAACCTGGTTATCGTGGAGCTGCATCTGGCTTCATCAAACTGCAAAGGTTGCATATGAAGCAACTAGCATAACATCATTGTCTTGACTGTAATTTTAAGGAATGTTATTTAACTTACTTTTAACACAGTATAATCGTAAAAAGATTAAATATCAATTTTTTTTTTCAGACAGCAAAAAAATGGGGAAATATATATAGATTAAATTCAAATCGATATAAATGGCTACAGAATATTGAAAATATTGAGTTATATTTTTTGTAAACTAAATTAATATTTTTTGTTGGCTGCTCAAACTTTTGTGACTACTTTTTAAAATTTTTTGATGACTTTTAAAAAGCACTTAATACATTTAGACTATTGTTGCCAAAAATGATTGATCAGATGTATGTAAGTTTAAATAAAATTCACAAGCAAGTTTTTAAACTTTTATGGATTTACATAAATTTCCATTTGGAATATTTGTGCCCACTGGGCTCAAGGAATGTAATCAAATGCATTGTTTATTGAGGAAATAAGTATGGTATTGTATATAATCTTTCATCATTTAGAGCCTATTTGTATGAAATCCAGTGGTGTTCTTATAATTTAGACAGTAGTACCACTAGATATACAATGAATTTTTACATTAATAATATGTTATTGGAATGACATCATTCCTTGAATTTGGTTTGTTAACCAGATGTTAAATTAATCACACAATTATTCAATGTTAACAGTAAGAAACACTAATATTAGTGTTTTTCAGAATTCTGAATTTTTTTTGAGACATATTTTTCTGTTGAATAAATCTGCTTTAAATTCTTTCTTCATTCATTCTGTAAAATGTGTTTTAATATTCATGTTTTGTGTTTAAAATTCAAGTTTAAAACCCACCTAAGCAGTACAATAAAAAAAATGTATTATGATCTCATTCCTTCTAGATGCACTTTCTGAATACAAGTTGATTAACTTTTGTTTTAATATGAAACCAGTATTGCAGAATTGTAAATTATTCTTACATCACTGTGTTCAAAGATACTATCTACATGCAGTGATTAGATAGTTAGTTCTCAAATTGTTTATATCAATAAATATATTGGGATTCAAAAGTCTGGACAAATTTGTCAAAATGCATGAAAATTGGAATACGTACATAAATTGATTGATTATGAACCAAAATGTCTTAAAACTACGAGGGGTGATCATTTAATTCGTGGACAAAAGCAAAAAAGTTACATTAAATATCATCCTCTGAATCTTCCTGGCATTTGTCTTTCTCAAAATACTCTTCCTTGAACTTCACACATTTTTGCCATTGTTGTACCCATGCATTAAAAGTGCCTTTGAAGCCATTTTTCGAAATCGTGCGAAGTGTTGTCATTGTGGTTCTGTAAGCTTCGTTGTTGGATGCGAAATGTTTCCCTTTCAAAGCTTTCTTTAGTTGCAGAAAGAGGAAAAAATCGCAGGGTGCTAATTCCGGGGAATATGGAGGATGTGACAGAACCTCAGCACCTATAGCAGTGATCACTGGCTGCAGAATATTAGTCATATGGGGCCTGGTGTGGTAGTGATGGAGAAACCAAATCACACCAATAAGTTCTGGGCATTTTTCATGAATGGCACGCTGAAGTTTGGTTCTGAGAACCTTCAAGTAGGCTTACTTATTCATGGTTGTTCTACGTGGCACAAAGTGAGTAACAAACCACCTTTGATGTCAAAAAACACAACTGTCTGTCTTCATTCAGGATTGCCAGGGCTCTTTCAGTTTGCTCAGGAGATATTGAGGAAGAAGGCTGGCTGGGTCTTGGGTCATCGGCAAGTGATTCGCGTCCATCTTTGAATCACTTATGCCACTTAAAAATGGCAGACCTACAAAGACAGTCATTACCATAGGCTTCACTGATCCCTTCAACAGTTGCAGCAGCACTTAGGCCTCGCTTAACATCATAACAAATGAGATATCGCTGTTCCATTTGAATTGGGGTGGGGGTGGCTCAGTTGGTAACATGCCAGGCTCATAATCTGCAGTTCCCAGGTTTGAGTCCCAGCTGGGTCAGCTTTGAGACTTATCTTCGCAAAACTCCCTGCCCTTCCCAGTCAGTAGGGAACACCGATGGGCTTGTAAAGGCTGCCATCCGTCAGATGGGATGTTAAGCCGTGGCCCCGTGTGCGGGAGAGCCATACCCTGTGCACGTTAAAGAACATGCTGGATGGCCTTGACGGGAGGCTACCATCTGTCTCCCAACAGCTGTTCCAGTGGGTCCCCTCCCCCAACCTTCTCTGAGCCTTTGGGGTCCTTGTGACCTGGCCATTTAGCCCATGGCGTGCAAAAAAGTGCTGCTCAGGGGTAAAACAACCCAACCCATCTGAACAAATGTCTATGACATGCAACTCGAATCAGTCTTAACACAACAGCAGTTGACGCCAAATGACCTTGACATGTGGAGCCTCCTTCACAGCAGTCATGCACAGTGCCATCTAGTGTTACTTTGGAAAAAGCACGAATTAATTGATCACCCCTCATATAAAGTAAAACAATCGAAAACTAGTTTGCATATGTTTTACAAGTTGCCCAGATTTTTGAATCTTTGAGTTTATAGGAGAAATAAAGACTTTAGGTGTATATAACTTCCTAAATATTATAATAATATATATAAAGAAATTCAAAGTGGCTATATATATTATTTTTCAAAAATTAAATTTATATGTTATTATTTACTTTTAGGTTTGTTTTTCTTTGGGAATCCTGCTGATGGTTCTCATTCGCCAGAAGGTATTAGCATTAGTACTTCTCAAGGTGGAGTTAGCCCAACTCATGGAAAAGACACTATAACACAGCAAATTATTTTGATTGGACTGTCTACAGAAGCTGTTGTAGGAATAGCCTTTGCTTCTTTTGTCATTGGGGCTGGACTTATGGCAATTTTGTGGCTTATTCATATGCGCACAGGTAATAGAAATTCAATTCTATACATTTTACCACATCTTTATTTAATTGCTTGCAAACTGGTTTCAGGAATATGACAATCAATTATCCATCCTCCCATGGGCACCCAACTCACCAGATCTCAAACCAATTGAGCATATTTAGGACCTACTGGAAAAGGAAATTCAATGCTCTGATCCCTCCACCTGACAATGTGCAGGTATTACAAGACACATTGTGGAATGCATGAGTAGCACTACCACAGGACACACTGCAACATCTTATGGAGTGTGGAATGCATGAGTAGCACTACCACAGGACACACTGCAACATCTTATGGAGTCCACTCTTCAACATGTACAGGCTGTATTATGGGCAAAAGGTGACCCCATGAGGTATTTGGTAGGTGCTGCTAATGCAAAGTCAACTCAGTGTGTATTTCAAATACAAAAAATAAATATCTTTCCCTCCTCCCCTTTTTTTTTCACATTACAATTAAAATATATTTCTACCCAGACATCCCATTGCATTAAAGAGTTGATAAAATCCCATCAGTATAAACTACAATAAAATATGAATATACACCGAAGAGCCAAAACATTATGACCACCTGCCTAATATCATGTTGGTCCTCCATGTGCCACCAAAACAGCTCTTACCCCACGAGGCATGGACGCACAAGATTTTTAAAGATGTCTTGTAATTAATACTGCTGGTAATGTGTTGGTATCTGGTACCAACACATTACCAGCAGATCCTTTAACTCTTGTAAGTTACGTGGTTGAGCTGCTGCAGATCGGATATGCTGTTCCAACACAAACCACAGATGCTCAATTGGATTGATGTCTGGGGAATTTGGAGGTGAGAGCAATACTTGGAAGTCTTCCTCATGTTCTGCGAACCATTCTCAAACAATCTGGGCAGTGTGGTTTGGTGCATTATCCTGCTGAAAGAAGGCACCACTAGAGGGGAATACCGTTGCCATGAAAAAACACACATTTATGCAACAATGTATATTTCAGTTACCTTTATACTATGTATCTGGTTTGTAATGATGTTTAGTTAGGTGGTAGATATCATAGTTTCCTGCACATGAATGACTGGACCCAGGATTTCCCAGCTGAACATTGCCCAAAGCATTACACTTCCTCCACCGGCTTGTTTTCATCCCACGGTGCATCCTGGTGCCAACACTTCCCCAGCTAAATGACGCACATGTACCCAGCTGTCCACATGGTACAACAGGAAACGAGATTCATCGAACCAGACAACCTTCTTCCAATCATTCAAGGTCCAGTTTTGATGTTTACACGACCATTGTAGGTGCTTTCGACAGTGAACCAAAAGTAGCATGGGCACTCGGAGCGGTCTGCAGTCAGAATTTCAGCAGGGGTCGATGTACTGCATGTTGTGACACAATATTCCCGTCACCAGCATTCAAATTAATTTTTTAATTAACTTTTTTTTCTGAATGGAGTCATTTGTGACCCCCCCTCCACCCCCACCCAATATGTTTTCTCAAATTCTCTTCTAGAGATCTGGTTATACCCCTTGTTTTTTTTTATATTACTGACAACTGTGGCTTCCATTTTTTTAAATTCTATTTTTACTATTGATAGCTTTATGTTATTCTTCCAGATCCATCTCGGAGAGTGAGGTCACAACAGCATCACATCACTCAATCCCATCATCCTCATCACCTCCACCATCACTCTGGATATGATCTCTCAGGCCACAGTGGCAGCTCTACACCAAGCTCGCAGGCACCAATGACTGTTCATGCCTGTACATGACTTATGTAAAGTCAATCTCATGTTTATGTTATTGCTCATTTTTTTACAGCCTTTTGTGCTGGTTATTATGGGAGCAGTAGTATATGACCACAGCCAGATTTGCCTGCTCCACAGTCGTCCTCAAAAAACCTGAAGTACAACAGCAACATTTCACCATGCATATCACTAATATCTGGAATACTTTCTTAAGTTGACTTTTGTTAGTTGTGTGTTTTACATGAAATATATCCTTACATGCAGCATAGTTTTTGTTTTCTACATAAAAGCAGGAGTAGGCATTCTTCAAGCAAGAAAATCAAGAAAGAGCTTGAAACTACCAGATTTCAATTTATAGAAATGTGTAAATGTCAAATAATGTTATTATTAAGTATATTTGTCTTATGTTCCAAAAAATGTTAAATAGTATTTATGTGTTAATTTGTCAACCCATTCCATGCATGTATACAGCCTGGTGAGGCCTCAGTTTTTATATTATTATTTGTATTTGTTAAGAAGGCTTTTTAGTTAGCCTAATGTTTTCTCAGGTATCATTTGTTAGGGGCCTCCTGTACAAAACGTTAATCATTGTAGTCATTCATAAGTGTTCCTATTCATGTTGAAAGTCATGTCTCCTAATTTTGCAATTATTTTTCGGGAAACAAAGAAAAATCTAATAGAAGGTAATGACTATAATGTAGAAAAATACATTAATATTTGTAGCAATAATACTAATAAGGGTACACCAAGCTTTCTTTTTTCATATAACTGTTTATAAAATTTCTTGATGTAAACTTGTTATTCTAGCAGGCTCATATATAAGTTTATATATATATACACAGAATATGAGTTTATAATTGAATGTTTCATGCCAGTGTCATGGTAATTAATTACTTTTGACAAAGAACCTAATTAAAATACATTCAATCTTATCATTCACTGACAATATGCCTAGAAGTACTTATTTATTTTCAGAAAGAGAAATCAAATTTCTCAAAAAACCAGAGAAGAGTATTATATAGCAAAATAGTTTGATAATTGGATTTCCACATATTAACAAATTAAATGTTTTCTACTCTTGCTAAAATATGCCTAGAAGGGAACAAAATTGTCTTTAAATGCATTCCTTCATTTTATATTTTTGTTTATATATAGGTCAGAGAAAAAAAAAGAAGTATATATAAAAAAAAAGGAAATGAATCATTTTACTATTCACTCTTCTCTGTTTTGTTCAATATTTGTATTTTTAACAATCAGACAACTTTAAGATAAATGTCATGTAATTTAATTCCAGATAAATTTTAGCAGCACTTACAAAATTATATAACAAACTGGAGTAAAGTATTCCATTAATTTAGGCAGCATAAGTTTGAATATGTCAGTTTGCTCTAAAATTAAAATTTGAAAATTACAACAGGTGACTCTTAAATGTACTTACTAATGTTTAAGAACAATTATAGTTAAATCTGAAATCTACTTTATTTGAACATTTGGCTAATGATGGAAAACAATCTCCTATATTCATTTAAAGACGAGTTGTCGCCGTTCTAAGTTCCGTCGCTGTTCTCCGTTCGTAAGCCGTTTCTAAGGGGAAAAATTGGCAACTGTATGCACAAATATAAATAAAGATGTTTTAATTCTTCACTTTGGATTATTGATATATTTTGTACATTTCATAGCAGGTAACCAAGATTTTTCATTTTATTCAAAACGCAAAATTTTTTAATTTTGCTGTTGACTATATCGTAATTTTTTTCATAACTAAAATATCTGCTGATAAAATCTGCTGTTATTTCATAACTAAAATATCTGCTTATATTCACAAGTAACATAATCCAGTTAGCATTTTGAAAATATGAGAGTTTATAAAATCCAGTGTTATTAACTGAAATGTATTACTTGACAATATTATTAGAAGTATTTGTTGTGTTTTATTTTAAAACAGCAGTGTTCAAATTGACATAATTCCCTTTAGTGAACCTTCAGCAAAAAGCCTTTTTTTTTCAGTTGTTTTCATTTATTGTATATAAAATCATGACTAATATTAACTTTTCTTCTACAGAAGATATTAGACCATTGAGTAGGTCTCCAACTTGAGAGTTGTCACCATACTATTTTTAACTCTGATATGAATGAGTCAATGGCAAATGTGCAGTCAATTTCTGATCATTTGGATTTAGATCTGAATGCCAGAGGCTATTTCCAATTTTCTACAGAGTTGTCGTCTAGCTGTCAGTCAGTCTCCTATCTTTTTTGGTCAATATAGCAGGCTTGGATAGTGGTAATTAATTGGTAACTTGCTTGAGATCGTTCCTCAACATCTCAGGTCTCTTGAAACAGGTTCCAGAGGCTAGAGCAGGGGTCAGGAACTGGCGGCTCCAGAGCCACATGTGGCTCTAAGTCCTCTAAAAAAAAAGTGGCTTGTGATACTTTTTAATTCAACATTCAACTATGAGAAATATTTAATAATTTTCATTAAAAAAAAAGCACCAAACAGGTTGACAGACGATAGTTTAAAAGCACTGATTCAGTTCAAATCCTCTAAATATGCTCCAAATATAATTAGGTTGGTCAAGAAGACTCAAATTCATAAGTCATCGTGATGAATGGCAGATTTTTTAATAATTCTGTTCAAACAATTATTGCATACACTTGAATATACCTATTTTAAAGTTATACATTATAATTTTATTTTTGCTAATAAAATAGTCTACTGTATCCTTTTTTCTGTCATGGCTCTTGCCCCATTAAAGATTATAATTTGTGGCTCTCAAAATTTGTTGGTTTATCTTTTTTTCGTCTGTTTTGGCTCTTGATCCTAAAAAAGGTTCCCAACCCCTGGTCTAGAGACTACATTTGAAAGGACATAAGTCCTAATGTCCTTGTCTCTGATTATGGCTTTAATTTTATCAATTGCTCTTTACATGATTTTAGAGTGAAATGTCTTCTTGGATCTATTTCTTTCAAATTGAAATAAGAATATTTGAAATTACAACAAACATCAGTATCAAAGGGAAAACAACTTTCAAGATGTGGATAATAAAAATTATGCCTATTTAAAGCTGATCTTAGTTTCATATATAAATTTGATATGGGGACTATATTGTTTAAAAATTTTGCAATGAATTTTTTAAAGTTATTTACAAAATATTAGGTGTAATTAGTTTTTAACCCAGAAATGGCACAATTCATACATATACAGATTAAAGAAAAAAGTCTCATCTTTTGCTGTGCAGACTACTTTTCAGTGGAGACTTTATCATAGTAATTAAAGTCAGTGTTCTTTAAATTTCACTGAAAATACTTTTAATTTATGCCTATAATGAAAGCAAACTAATCATAGTTTTTATTATAATACTGTTCGAAATAATACTAGCAAAGAAGAGGAAGATTAACATATTGCATCTTGGTCATGGGTTCTTAGCATACAGCTAAAAATTTTCAAAAACATATGGATACCTAATATGTGTAAAAAACTTTTCACGCTTAATGATTTTCATCATTCTTGGCCTATTGAGAAAATACAATGAAGATGTGGAAAGTATCATTATTTTATTGACAAAGCAGTAGCAGCTTGTATTTGGATGTTATCTATTACTCTTGTGTATTTGCATCTTTCATTAGTTGTCAATAATCAACTGCTTCAAAAATATACCATATTTTATGCGTCATAGAAAAAGAATTAGCACAAAGTTGTTAAGAAATTAAGGTTATTTTTTACCTAATTCTAGCCTTGTAATTGGATATTTTGTAATGGTAACGTTTTACAGTAATTTGTTATAAACTACAAAGCAATATTTTTTATCTTTTTTTTTTGGATAAATCTTTTCCTAACATGCATTTTTCTCAATTTTCTATAGAATAATAACTTCAGATTTCACTATATTGTTTCTTGCGTAAGGAAATTTAAGCTATTCATGATTTACAAATCTAAAGAATATTTTGTAAAATGCAATTTCTTTAGAACATATTTTTTAAAATTTGTTGTTTTTAATTGCTCTCTGCATTCAAATTGCCTTAGTTTAAGTAGAGCTAAGTATAGAATAGTTGATGTTGAAAATATTTAGTGAAGAAACTATATGTTCTATACTCTTACAAATTTTAAAATGGTTTAGAACACATATTGGAGTAGTGGCATATGAATTTTGTTAAAAGTGATGTGGTGCAGAAACTTATACTGATAAGTGTGCATATGAAGACTTTTTTTTTTCAACTAATGACATGTATTTGTTGTAATTTAACTCATTGAATTTTCATCAGTTTATGTGACAATTTTCTAACTATTTGATTGCTATGAATTTTTTCAGTATAGAGCTTTCTATTTATTTATGGTAAAATTTATATTACTAGTGCATTAATATACTTTTTAGCTGGTAGTTTCTTTTTAATTGCACAAAATATATAAAGACTCATATTAGCCTATAAGTAAATTATTCATTTTTCATAGCATTTTTGTACCATTAACAATTTTGCTGTAAATCCACAAATAACTACTTAAGTTAATTTTATTAATTCATAAGCAGGTTTTTTGTTAATATTCTAAATTGTTGAATGCACAAAATTTTTTGTTATCCTATATCCTTACATTGAACATTATGTAATTACATAAAATTTAATCACTGTTATGAACCATAGTGTTCAGTATTGCTGAATGTAGGAGCACAGTACTATAATAGCAATACTTGAAACAATATATATGGGAGTTACAATATGTTGTTCTTTCTTTGTCTTAATACTACAATTAATTTATGTGACATTAACTCAAAGAACATTCAAGAGATCTACAATTAGAGTTTATCTGTTTCTGTTTAATCCTTTGACTAGTTAATAATATGTTACTGCCCTTTTTCTGATAAATACATGCAGTGAACACTAAGCCTAAAATTTATTCATTCTTTAAGCTAAAGTACTGTGAATCTATTACAAATTTAATATCGTCTAACTATTTCAGTATGTATTTAGATATGCATTAGTGCACTTAATGTTATATAATGTTACTACTTCATTTAAAAAATATTTTTTCATTCATCAAGACTGTAATTGTACAAACTTTCCAGTACAAAATGAAAGTGTCATAGAAAGTATGCTGCATTTATATTTTTTTATCATAAAAGCAATTGTATCTCAGGAAATGATTTCAAACCACCAAAACTAAGTATTTACCAATATTGTTTCCATAAATGTCCAATAATTAAAGTATTTACCAATATTGTTTCCATAAATGTCCAATAATTAATATTTCATGAATGCTTTACATTTCCTTCCAAATTTTGGCTTGAACTTGTTTCTTGCTACCTTTGCTATATGTAATCTTTCCTTCACTTAATGTTGCAGTTTTAATTTGTCAAGTTATTGTTTTAATATTTGATCATTTTTGTATTTGAACAAATCCTAATAGCCAGGAAATTAAATTGCACACTTTATTATATATTGGCACATTCATTCAAAATACTGTAGATGCTGACTTTAATTCAAAAATACAAAGCTGCAGTTTAATATGGAATAAAAGGGCACCTTTTTGAGTCTATTTGACTTGAAAGTTATGGAAAGCAAAGTGGTAGCTGTGGTATAAGAGATAATCAGTTATTTTACTAATGTCATAAAATACAGTTTTATTCCAAAGTAATGTAATTATAAAAAAACAACAGATTTTCAAAAAAAAAAAGCTTGGTAATTTAATTATCCTAATCAGTCAGTATATTACCTCGAATTTTTTAATAGAAATTATAACGACAGCTCAAACATAAGACACAGTTGGTGGTATAGTCCCTTAACTCTCAAGTTCTTGTCTCAACTGTGCCACAATCATTGAGATTTTCTGTGCTTCTTCAAGCTCTGCCCAAGATGAGAAAGGGAATACCGGTGTGCTTGAAAAGGTCAGCATCTATTGGGTAGGATGGAATAACAGAAAGGCTCATAATTTACCCACAAAAGTTGCTAGTGGGTATCTTCCCAAGAACCTAGGAGTCTTTTCAGTTTGGCTATTTATCTCATTGTGCTACAAAATAAAAGCATTACTCAGGAGTAAAATAATTCTTTATTGAATAACACGAGCAAAAAAAAAACCTCATTATTTATTGCCAGCATTTATAGCAATTAGAATAGGTCTAGAAGTTTTTGAATGATGCACTTTTATTATAATCTAATAGACCATGGAAACTAAAAAGTGTTAGTTTAAAAATAAGATAGTGTTAGTTTTATTAGTTATATTGTTTTATAATAGTGTGTTTAATACTCAAAAACGTCCAAGCCATCCACATATTTTATTGTCATTCTGATACAAAAATGATGCAAAAATTCTTGTGATGGTTTCATTTTAAAATATTTGAAACATTCAAGAATTAAAATGTGCAAATATTGAAAATGCTTTTAAAATCATTGATGTAAAGATAGTTAACATTTTATGATTAGTAAATAAGAGAGGTCCATTTGGTAAATATGTGCATATTTTAAAGAATATTATTAAATATTCGGAAATTAATGCAATTAAATGGTATAAATCTTGTTTTGGTAACCACAAAAAGGAGAATTTGTAAACTTAAATCTATAAAAGTACAGCAAAATAATTATATATCCTATTTAAACAAATTGAATCTTTTTTTGGCAGCCCATATAGTTAGAGCAATGGAACTAACATTGATTTGGTCCATGGGAGTAAATATTTTGGCTAGCTTTACACCTAGGTGAAAAACTTATGAGAGGTCACGGTTTCTATTTCCAAGCTGAACTTTGTCCTACTCTTTTGTTTGCTATATATGGGCAAAGTAAATGGTATCAAAGATGAAAATTATCAGTTTGCATTATATGCAGATGTTTATAAATAAAGATTTGTATATTGCTAGGTTTCATTAATCTTTAGATTGCAAAATAGAGCCCATCTTTATTTTCCCCCTACTACAGGAACAGTTCTTATTTTCTTTCGATATTTTAGATGTTTGAAAACTTTGCATTACTCCACTGATAATTTTCCAAGGTGGTCCAAAAGTAATGGAAATATATAAATTCATAAATTTAATAAAATAGTTATGTAATATATAAGAAAGTCATAATATGCTAATTATACTACAGGGCCTCATGGATAAAGATAGTATAACTTTCACCATACTGATAAGTAACAGCAATGATAATTTTTTTAAACTTATTCTCTATCATTGAGCAATAAAATTTTGAAGTATATCCTTCAAATTATTTGCATGTTAAAAAGTCTTTTGGAGCAAGGACATTGCTCCATCTTCAGTGAATTGACACTATGTGGTGACATTAGGGCTGTTAAGAACTTTCCATGTCATGAAGGGTGATTCTTCTAGTGTCTTGGTTGTAGATGGGGGTCATTATTTTAAATAGCCTCAAGGACAATGAATGGTTCTGCAGTAAGTGGATGCATGTGCTAGCAGTCTCTGGTAGCTGCGTGTTGTATTGCCAGCTTGGCAGTTGCAAGTTTGTTTTGGCTGACATCTGTTTGAAATTCTGTGAGCCTCTCCTGTAGATAGAATGATTTTTTACATACATTAATGCTTCTTGTAAATTGTAAAATTAAATTGAAATGCATTCTTTTAGGTAAGCTTTACAATTAATAGTGTTTGGAGTGACTGCCAACATTTTGGAGCACACCTACATTACAAAAAGGTTACTGTTTGTGGCTCTCATAAACCAATGTGAGGATTTCTGATTCGTTATCAGACTTTGCACATGGAATATAAGTATAAAATTCTGCAACTTCTGATGTATTTTATTTTGTGGGCACTACAACACTCAAAGCCAGCAGTGCAAATTAATATATAGGATCCCTTAATTAAGCTATTATGCAAAATAATTGCAATACTGTATTTCTGTACTATAACAACAATCCTAGCATCTTCTCTGCCCTCCTTTTTTTTAAACACATCATGAACAATGACCTAGTTTGTAGTAATGATAATGAAACAAATTTGTAAATCATGATTCTACAAGCAGTTTTAATAGCTGTACAGTTAATCTCCCAAAGTAGGCAAAAATGTATTAAATGCAATTTTTTCATTCATTTGTTTGGGTAAAATGAAAATAGAATCAGGTAATTTCCTTTCTTTATGACTTATTAAGTATGTTTCACAATTTAGGGGCTTAACAATATGCTTTGGCAGCAATATGTTCACAGCTGGTGCTTAATTACTTATTTTTATTTGAAGAGCTGCTCCCACAAATAATTGTGTAATGTCATATAGTAGGTTGAAAATGCAACTCAGTTTTATAAAAACAATGCATGCTGTCACACTCTTTTTCAAGCTATTATTGATCTTTTATACATAATATTTTATCAGGCAAAAACACAACCCAACCATTCACAAATTCTTATTCAATAAAGAAAATACAGAAATTAAGGAATTTCAATGGCTGCTTGAGGATGATAATGATGTAAAATGACTCAATGAAAGTTATGAAAATTGATTTTTATGCCAATAGCTACGTTTTATGCCATATTAGAAAAAGCATTGCTTCCCTCACTTTCATGGACACTTATCATTTTACTGATCATGATAACATCAAAATAAAAACAGTGAAATTTATCTGGAAATCCATCGGGCCAACAAATTTTTTTTTATTAATCATATTTCCATCTTAAATTATGCTTACATCCTATAACATATGTTGCACAAAGAACTTGTAGAAATCCACAACCTTTTTTTTGTTGTAGGATCCCAATGTCATAGTAGTGTAATTTAAATACTGTGTAATAGGTTCAGTAAATAAACTAATAAAACAATATTAACTCAGCTATATAACCCCAACCTTTATTATTGTTCCAAAGTTATACAGGTATTCTTCTGAGTGGTGGCTCAATCAGTAGCACACCACGCTTGTAATCTAGTCCCCACCTACATTGAGTCCTAACTGTGCCTGCATTGAAATCTATCTCCGATACCTTCCACCCTGCTCTGTCAAAAAGGGGCCATCAATGGGCTTGGAAAGGCCACTGTCCATTGGATGGGACATTAAGTGATGACTCTGTGTGCAGGAGAGCCATACCTTGTGCACATTAAAGAACTTGCTGGATGGCTTTGATAGGAGGCTACCATCTATCTCCTAACAGCTGTCTAGTGAGTCTCCTTCCCCTAACCTTCTCTGAGCCCTTGAATCCTTATGACTTGGCCTTATGACTAATCCTTATGAACAACCTTATGACTTGGCAATTTAACCTATTTGTGCAGAAAAGTGCTGCTCAGAGGCAAAACAATCCAACCTATTCTGCTAAGCACAATTAAGCAAAGTGCTTACCAGGAATCGAAAGTAGACTGATGCCTCAATAACTTTACAAGAATTGTAATCACCTTTTGTGAAAACAGGAATATATATATATCTAATGAAATCTTTATAAATACCACATTTATCACCACAGAAAATACTAATATTTCAGTTAGCCCATGTAACATCAGCACTAACTATCAACATTTCATCTAGATCTGTTGACTTATACAGCCTTAATTCAGCAATTATTGAAATAAAGTAATCTCAGATTGGATATAGGTCTAACATTAAAACCAGAAATGCATTTTTGTTAGTAATGGAAGTGGAATTACCTACATTATTTAAAACATAATTAAAATTCTCAGCCCACCTTGCCATGGTAGAATCCCCACTTTCGATTTTTCTCTCCTTCAAATTCTTCATACCATTCTATTTTTTTCCACGTAAAAACTTATTATTTCTTGTACCGTCTGTCAGTTTTTTTTGTTGTGGTTTGTGTGCTGTCAAAAAAATTTTATTAGCTTCCAACTACCTTAACAGCCTGTTAAGATTAGTAGGTTATTAGCCTTTTTTTATTCCCGACTTTTATCTTGATCAGAATTTGTTTAATTAAAATTGAAAAGAAATAATAAAAAAAAGCAGCCAAAGGTCTCATAGGCAACAGAAGTCTTAGATCCAGCTCCATTACAAGTTACTACAATTTTAACTATTATTATACTACAGTACAAATTAGTTAAAAAAATTATCAGTGTGTAACAATATCTGCATTAAAATGGTTAATATGTATGCTTAAATATACAGATCTCCTCTTTGCTGTGCCATAAAATATTTACTCTCTGGCCTCTTTGTGATCGGCAAAATAGTTCATGAATTATAAACATAAAAATTGATCATCTAAATAAATTATAGTTTTAATCTGTTGTATGGATTATAATTTTGATGCATTTAAGATGGAATACATAATGCTAATTTTTTATTACTAACTTGATGTTTATTTAGAAATAAGTTAATGACATTGTATTTACCTCATTTTTTACTTCACCTAATAGGAAAGAATATCAGGCAAAGTGTCAGCTATATATTACATCAGCTCTTTGATAGAGTTTCTTATCTTGTATAGTCAGTGATTTGATCAAGAGTTGATTGATGTAAAGTAGACTGGGTGTCAGATGAGTCTCAGCCTTTTTCTTATTAATGATTTAAAACTATCCATACCAATCCTTGAGCCTGTTGAAATTCAGGTTTCTGAATTACTATTTCTCATTTGTGCCATAACAGTCATATATTCCAGACAATGGGCTGGTAAAAGTTACAGAATGCCAAAAATATACTAAAGGGCTCCTATCTGTTTCAAAATGTAAAATGAGTAACCTTGTTTGTATATTTCAAAAATAAATGTAACTATATTAGAATCCAAGCATGCCAGTAATTTAACATTATTAGCATGCCTATTACAGTATGGAGAGGCTTTTACTGGTGTTATTTTATTCTACTATAAAACTAAACAGCAAAAGCCAAGTATGTAATTAAGAAGTGCTGAGTGTTATATTGTACAGTTCATCAATATATAGTAGCATATAATATCTCATTACATAAGGCCCAGACTGTTCTGCATTTTCAGTGTTTAAAGGGGAAAAAATAGAAGTTTAGAATGTAATGGTTATGCATTCTTTATGTATGTTTGTGGAGCTTTCTATTCCATTAGATATTTGCATCTACCATGTAGGAAATCATTTAATTACATAAATTTGGATTTTATTGGCAGCTTGTACATAAAACTTGACTCTTTCAAACTTATTGTATATATACATAAAAGATTAACCCCTTAAATGGCTAATCAAACTTTAGATGAAATTCATGATCTGTTGTTAAACCATCTAAAGATGTATTCTTCAATATAAGCTTCTCATGATGTGGCCAAACTTGTCTTTTAAGTCACACTTGTTATTTTTGCATAATCAAAACACTAAACACATCAATCTACATACTGCGTTAAAGGCTTAGTGCTGTGAATGGGAGTAACATATTTATAACAATTAGCCAATTAAGGGGTTAGACGTTTAGGTAAAAATAGTTTCAGCAACTGTCCATCATATATCCATGCACTGTTGTTAACCTGTTGATATATTAATGTGAAGTGTTTTTCCAAGTAAAATGAAAAGCTAATAAAAATACTTTTGTTATATGTAAATCTAAGCCTCCAACCTGTTGGTGGCTCACAAAATTATATATATACTTTAAGATGTTGAAAAATATGTTTTATTGTATTGCATGGTAAAAATATAAATTAGCATTTTTTACCCATATTATATTAATAAGTGCTGAATAACAGTAGTCATCATATTTGTCTTACAAATTGATAATTGCTTTTGCTAATATCATCTGGTAACATCAGAAATTTGGACAGTGCCTGAAGTTTCAAAAGCATAATTTTAATATTACTATTTTAGCTCTGGTTTTACTATTTTTTTTCCTTCAGTAGAAAGTTTGGGGCCTTACTAAATATAACACATGTCCCATCAGCCAGAGAGTACAAAGATTTTATCATGAGTCATTTGCTTTCGATTTTTGTGCCACTCTCTGTGAGTTAGGCAGTTTAAAAGAGCACATCTCACCTCGTAGACTTGTTATGTGTATTTGGTATATGATATTTTTGTAGTGTACAATTTTTGTGTGTCTCCTTCTTAGTCTGCAGCCTAGATGGGTGCACTTTGGGAGATAATAACTTTGCTTGTAATATTGTATTTTGCTCTCATCGACAACTAGGTTTAAAAACTTCTGTCATTAGATATACTATGACTCTGTATGCAAAATGTAAAGTACTTAAGAAAGTAGCAGTGTTGTGAGTTCTCTTAAATTTTGAATAAACTATGTAATATTATACTTGTGGATGAAAATAACCATGGACATTTCTTGTGCTGTTTTGTAAGATATTGCCATATAAACAAATGATGTTAAATGATATCTGAATTTAGCTGGAATTGGTTAATGATGAAATAATGTTCATTCTATTCATTAGTATTGTCAGAGGTGTAATTTATAGATTTATAATAGGTACAAAATTTAATGTTACCATTCTTTAACAAAGTAATGAATTTTTAAGACCAAGATATTCTACGTTTTACTTAGCACATATATTTGTTATTAAATTATATTACTTTATTTAACTGTAAATTACAATGTTTTTATTCAACTGATTAAACCTATTCTTGGGGTTGAGGTTGGCTCAGTCAGTAGTGTGCCAGACTCTTAATCTGCAGTTCTCAGGGTTGAGTCTCACATGGCCAGTGTTGAGATTTATCACCAGTAAATTCTCACCTTGCACTTGGTCAGAAAGGGGACACTGATGGGCTTGAAAAGGCACCACTCATTGAATGTAAAGCCTTGGCCCCATGTTAAGAGATTCATATCCTGTACATGTTAAATGGACTAGATGGGAAGCTACCATCTGTCTCTTAAAAGCTGTAAAGTAGGTCCCTTTCGTTTGACCTACTCTGAGCCTTTGGGGTCCTTGTAACATGCCCAATTATCCTGTTGCGTGCAAAAAAAAAAGTGTTATTCAGAGATAAAACAACCCAGCCCAAAGCCTATTTAATGTATATTGTGAATATTTTGATATATTTTCTTCTGATTGTTTTCATAGATGTTTGTGTTGAATTTCTGATGAGATGTTATCATCTAAACAAGAATTCTATATAGAATTTATGCTGAAAGGTCCTATCAGACTTCCTTGTCAAGGAGCCATCATAAAAGTTCTTATTATAAGAAAAATATAACGAGTTCATTTCATGCCTCCAATCAAAGCAAATTGTAAGTTGCTATATACACATACCAGAGAAAATAATCTACTCAGTGTAAACAGTTACTATCATTGAAGCTGACCATTCTTTAAGCAAGATAACACACATACAGTGGCATACCCAAAAAATTTTAATGTGAAATGCAATTTGCTATATTTGAATCTAATAGAGGGATTGGCATGATTGAGTGTCCGATTTTCAGGAACTGTCTTAGAAAAAAATATTATTCACACCTTCAGTAGGGAGGGAGTTATAACTCCTCCCACCATTTGGGATACACAACTGCATATATGCAAAATTCAAATTTGAGTCTAAAGTCAAATTAATTATCAAGTATTATACGAATAAGGAATAATCAGGTTAAGGAAAATAAGGAACAAAATGGCAGTCATAGAATTGTGCAGTACTTTCTTTGAAATGTGCTAAGTATGAGGAAGAACTTTGACAGCTTCAAGGGTGAATTTAACAATAAGCAGCTGTTTTGGTCCCCCAAATCGTTCTGTGAATTGCTTTCATAATTTTAGAGGTTGTTTTAACTACACACCATAGGGCCCCTAAGTGTTGTTCTACTAAGGGCCCCAGACTTTAAATCCACTACTGGACAGCTGTTTAATAAAGTTAGCAGCATTTTCTAGTGTGGATTAAATGAGCTAAACTGCTCAAGAGAGATTTACGATCTTAGTAGAGATTTTATGGATATGCATGTGAAAAAAATATTTAATAAGTGACTGGGTAAATTTTCAAATTAAGAGAACAAAGTAAGAAATTATGAGAAATTCTTATAGAAATATTACTTAAAAATATTACTTTGGTTCTGAAAATAGATAAGGTAACTTACAAATCAATACATAATCCTTATGAGGAGGTCAGAAATAAGTTACCTACTGTCAGTATAAATTTCTGTAGATCTTTATATGTTCATCAAAACCTCAACAGGAAGGTAAAACAAATATCTGTGCTTTCCAAACTCTCAAATCTTATACTCACCAAACACCAGGAAATTAGCATTTTTTATTTATAGATATTTCATTAATTTGATACAATGCTCTAAAACATTTTTCTTTTTGTTTATTTTCAGATTTAGTTGCAAAAATTAAGCCTACTTACATATCTGAAAGCTATGCATATGCTCTATACCATTTTAAAAATCAAATTATATATATATATGCAAATGATTTAAAAGCCAAAGTTGAATGTGCTTACTGAAAGAGTAATTAGTAAGGTATGTTGAAGTTCCACTTCATTTTACTGTCATTGGAATAATCAAACACTATTTCATCATCAACCAAACCTGAATGAAGCAGAAATATTTCACGTGTGTGGCATTTAGACTGTTTTGTGAGATTTGTTGGTCTGTGTGATGTGTTGTCTGTCTTTTCAAACCACCTCTAAGGTACAAAGTAGGTTCAGTTAACGCAGAAAAGTTCATATGGTAATGATGCATAAAATGTGCTAATAGTCACTGTTTGATGCAGTTTTCATTTTTGTTCCAGTTCATCTGTATCAAAACTTACATAACTTCAGTATTGTTAGGTTAGCATAAAACAGCATTACAATACTTAAGCAGAAGTGGTTTCAGTTGCATGTGTGGCTGGCTCTACCAAAAAATGAACATTTAAAAAAACATATTTTAGAATTTTAAATATCACAGATTTTACTTCATACACATGAATGCAGAACTCTAATGATATTTTTATTAGACATAATAGGTTTTTAATAGAGATAACTAGTAATGATAAAAAGTTCTTAACTTTATAACTTTTTTTTATTTAGTTTAAAATGAGTTTCTACAGGCATTCAGTAAGATCAAAGTCACTGCTGACTACTATCTCAGTTACAGCTAACACATACAACCAAACAACCATGCCAGCCCAGACCCTGGCAATGTCACTGCAAACCAACATGATACCACTGCATCACTGAGGCAAAGGTTTCTGAGACAGTTTTTTAACTGATAAATTATACTCTTGAAGTGGGGTACCCATTATAAGTAACACTTTACATTCAGAGTCACAGTGCAGTGGAATGGTGGTTGGCTCACCTAGTAATTCACCAGGCTTTGAACCTGATGTTCTTAGATTCAAATTCCCACTATGTTGGTATTGAGATTTTCTTTGTTAATTTTTCACTCTTGGGAAAGCAATACTGATGGGTTGGAAAACCACTGTTCATCAAATGGGACATAAGAGCCATATTAAAGAACATGCTGGAAACCCTTGTTCATAGGAAGCGTCCACCTCTCTATGAACAGCTGTCCAGTGGATCCACTGTCCCTACTCAAATCTGAGTCTTTGGAATCCATCTGATCTGGCCATTTAGCACATTGCATGCATAAAGAGTGCCTATCAGATCAACCCATGATATAACCAGAAGGGATATTTCTATCGTTAGAACTGGATCAATGACTGACCTGGTATACAATAGTTTTCAAGAAGTATTAGGTAGAGTCAAGAACAATGATTAATGGAAGTGATCCATTGCTTAAAATGCTTACTGTCTCTATTAACCCTAATTTTTTCCATATTTCCTTCGTTTTACAACATATTTTTAAAAATAATTTTCTGGAATTCCATTAACCAATGCTAATAATACCATAGTTTTTGTCCAATTTCAGCTCTTGCACTACTGAAATGAATATACAAGAAAAAAAAATTTTTTTCGTACTTAATTTATTCTGAAAGTATACATACTTATAATTGATGTAACTTGCTTTTTTTACTTGGAAGCAGTTTTGTCAATTCCTTGGAGAATTTTTTTTTATGCAAAGAAAGACTTTTAAAAGTTCCAAGAATGGGTTATATCTCTAGTTCTTTAGCTACTTTGTAATTTGAATCTAAACATTTGAGTGGAGAAATTTGATATGCTATAAATTTTATGTCCTTAGGAGCCAGTCATAGCTTGTGACAAATGGTAGCTTCTTGTCAAGGCCATCCAATGTGTTCTTTAATGTGCACAGGAACATGGTTCTCCTGCACACAGAGCCATGGTTTAACGTCCCATCTGATAGCCTTTCTATTCTATTGATGTCCTTTGCTGACTGAGGGCAGGGAGCTTTGCATAGATAGCCAGTGTTGCCATACTGAATTGACATAATGGTTATGTAATCATAGTAAAGGTACAATTTTCGTTAGGGCTATTTGAAATATTAAAATTAGCTCATGGACCCCTAAGGGCCTGGAGACCACAGGTAGGGAACCACTACCATATAGGGTGGGGGTGGCTCAGTTGCTAGCACGCCAGCTTATCAATATCCATCTGTAATGTTTTTCTCTTTACTGAGCTGGTTTGTTTTACCTGAGTAAGCCAGGGTAGTTCAGTTGATAGAGTGTCATGCTCATAATCTGCAGTCCCAAGTTCAAGCCTGTACCCTGGCCAGCATCAAGATTTATCTTTGCAAAACTCCCTGCCCTCATTCAGTAGAGGACATCAATAGGCATAGAAAGGCCATCAGATGGGACGTTAAACCATGGCTCTGTGTGCAGGAGAACCATGTTCCTGTGCACATTAAAGAACACATTGGATGGCCTTGACAAGAAGCTACCATTTGTCTCCTAACAGCTCTTCAGTGGGTCCCCTCTGACCACCTTCTCTGAGCCCTCAAGGTCCTTGTAATCTGACCATTTAGTGCATTGTGTGCAAAATAGTGCTGCTCAAAGGTAAAACAACTGAAATCAGGAAGATTAACTGGCCATTCATATTATCCAGATCACATCAGCTCTCTCTCCCTCTCTTATAGTGTGTGTGGTGAGTGGCACCAATATCTGGTCATTTGGCATAGTCTTTTGTGAAGATGGAAAAAAAAACAGACATTCCAATGATTATGCTAAGGTCAGCCTTCAGGCTGAAAATTGAATATTCTTGTCTTCATTTACACTTTAGCCTTCAGGTGACAGAGTCTTTGTGACCTGGCCATTTACCCACTGTGTGCAAAAAAAAAAGTGCCTCTCAGAGGTAAAACATCCAAAGCCTTCAGGTATTTTTTAGATAAGAGCAAACTTGATACCATTGTGATATTTAGTCTAGATGGTAGAAGGCTAACACCTAACCACAAGGATGTATTTAAGGGGGGGGGGGGATTGGGTGGTTCTTCCCTCCCAAAATGTGTAACTTTGAAATTTTTTTTATGGTTTTGAAACATTTAGCAACTCCTACACATTGATGCAAAATATGCCACTGGTTTTCATTTACTAATTAGTTGTCCCTTTTTTAATATTTAATCGATAATTACCTATCTTATAATCTTTTGAGAAAAAAATTCAAAATACATAACAGCCTAACTTATGACTAGGTCCACTTTGGACTGATTTTGCATTAATTGTTCATAATAAACTTTTGGACAGATAAATCATTTTTAGATACTTTTTGGCCCTCTCAATATGAATGTTTTTTCAGATTTTCAAATGCAGATGAAATGAGCTGCCCCACCCAAATGATCTCTTTAATGTATAAAGATTTTGCATATTAGGCACTGATAGTGTTCCTTTGCACATGATATTTATCCTTTTACAATGGAATGTAGTAACTACATGCTGGCTGAATCTCAGTTAATAAATTTAGATAAGATAAAGTTCATAAAAATGCTGTTACTCTTTAAAAAATGTTTAAAGCTTTTTTGCTGTTGTTTTTCTACACTATATAAAGAACTTTTTTTGGTTATGTGATTTAACTAGTTAGCTTTTGATAACTGTGTATAATCAAGCAACATTAAATCACTATTCATTGATATATTCTAGGGATGTAATAATTACGTTTAATTTCAAAAGTAGCAAAGAGCAAGCCACACAGCATCTGATCCACTGATGACATTTAGTAGTAATTTAGTTTGTGTGCGCCTTCAGAGTCCTCCCATATACACTTCACGCACACCAAGATACTGACAAACAAAAACGCTGTCAGTATTTCTAAATATAGAAGTCACTTAGCCAATCAATGAAGACCAAGTGGAAACAATTCTATTCAGCTATAATCCACTTTGTCCATGCCATCGAGTACTTATGCATCACCCACAGCCTTTTGGTACTCTACATTTTGTAAGATTTTGTACTCTGTATAGAAACCCTTGGTTGTTCCTACAATTTGAAACAATAATAGCAATGGGAAATTGTGGACCAATTAGTTGAAAATATTTCTTATAGATTTTTGTTTTCACTCATGGCAACCTCTTCTCGATATCCGATAATGTGAATAAGTATAGGTGTATATATACAAAAGAAGTACTACATATAAATGGTGTCAAATTGTATATTTTGCTTTAATATATTTTATGCATGTTCAAGTTGTTCTGTATATTATCATGAAACTCTATTATATATATGTGTGTAAATTGTTTCAAATGTATTGGGGGTGCAGGATAGTCCATACAGTAGCATTGCCAGTCGTATAACCTGATGTTATCAGGTTTAAGTTTCAGTTGTGTCAGTATTAGGATTTTTCCCATGTTTCCACCCAGTAATAAAGGAGATGCTGATAGTTCTGAAGGATGTTAGATTAAGCCTCTGTGTGCAGGAAAGCCATAATCTGTGCAATGAAATATATGTCTAATGTCCTTGCAAAAGGCATCCATTCACATTTGTTCTGATCTGAGTTTTTATTGATCAACTCACCTTTAGTTATCTGTCCAAGAATTTTTCATTTAGCAAAGCAGCCAATATTATATTTATCCGTTTAAGTAAAATACATTTAATACCGATAAAAATTTTAAGTTTATATTATGTCTTTTATTAATTATGACATTTTTTTTCTTGTGTTCCAAAAAAACAATTTTTTAATTTGAAAATTTTTGTTTATTGATGGTGTAATTAAAAAACTACAGTAGATGTACTGTATAACCTTCCAAACTATAACTCTGATGTGTTTTCAACCCATCACATTAATTTTACACTTTACTGATAATGCAAATCTTCCGTAAACAAACAAATGACTATTTATCAGATTTGAACATGTACAAATGAAAATTATTTCTTATTTCATTGTTCCATTTGGTATTATATTCAAAAATAATGAGCTGGTAAATACGGCACTAAAACATTCTTGCGCAGTAGTTTTCAGTAAGTTTTATACTTTTTTAGCATTATGCTGGTCACATTTAACGATACAGTTAGTACAGTATTAAGTAGTATCTTAGTAATGTTGATCATCTGTAGCAGTGCTCAGTCTACTTATTGTGTTAGAAATTAATTCTATGTAAAGATTGTGGTACTTTAGACACAATATTCAAATCACATTGCTACTTTTTCACACTTGAAATTGTTTCTTATGACAGATTCTATTATAAATTAAAAATTTACTTAAGAATTTACTTAATGCTCCTATTTAATATACCTTTAATGAGTTTTAATAGGCTAACTTTGATGAAAGTTAATTTTAGGTGGAATTTACAAACAAAAATTTATTTAAAATGTAAAATGTTTGAACTTCTAGTTAAACTAAAATATACTTGAAAAAACAGCAATTATAATTATTTTGATACTTTCAAATTGATGTTTTCCATATAGGTAGATATGTCTTGATTTACCAACACATTATTAACATAAAAGTAATGAACAATCAAAAATGTGTTAAAAAAAATTGCATTGAAGTTTGCTAAATTTGGACAGTTGGTATTTGAATATATCTCCATATCTCAGAAATTAAACTCTAATAGAATTCACTACTTTTCAACAATCATAGTACCTTTAATATAGAAATTATATAATTTTATCCCCCCCCCCAAAAGTCATTATAAATTGTGAGCTAGATATTTAAAATCCTTGCAAAATTATGAATTATCTCTTTACATGTCCAGTTTATGTGATATACTTTAGAAATGAATATAAAACAAATTCCCACAAGTCTTAAGTATTCATTCTTTTATTGCTAACTGAATGAATAAAAAATTTGATTGTTTAGTATAGTACTAAACAATAAATTTTTTAAAGGAGATCCATATACAAGAAATGTATTATTACAAGCATTGCCAACCCTCCTACTTTGGGCAAAAAGTTGCCCATACATACCCCCCCCCACCCCCCCACCCCCCAAGTATGGCCTCTCAGAATAGTTTTTGAAAGAGTTAAAATTTTTAACTATTCTAACTGCCACTTAAATTGGTATTTGCTAATATAGAATCATAATATGTATTCAACAGCAAATGATTCAAAGCATAAATGTAACTATTACAGGTTAAAGCAGTATTTCATGATGCTAATATATAATTAAATTTTAAAATGTATCCTTTATGTAATCTGATTCTTATAAACATTGGGGTGCTGCCTCTATTAACACTTCATAATGCAGCAATTTTTACCAAGCAATTTTATGCAGGTGTAGTAATCCAGGTGGACTCCAATTTAATTTGTAAATTAAATTATCCATACATGTCAAATCACCATCATAACAGCTGAAAAGGTTTATTTCAACACCCAGTCGAGTAAAAAAACATTGTAAACTAAAGTTTGTTATTATATTAAGGACTTTTTTGAAATATCTAGTCCTCTTTGGAAAAAAAAATTGCATTATGGAAGTAGGTTACAAGTACTAAAATTGTAGCTGGTATTGGCAAACCAATACATTTTTATTTAAGAACTTATACCTATAAAATATAATTTGACTGAAGTTTTTTCTTTTGTTTGTTGGAGCTGTAGACAGCAGCCAATAAGTAAAATACGATATTTTTGGGTTAGAAAAAAATAAGGAGGTTAATAGCGTAAAAAACCTTGCTTATTTTTTGGTAATGTGATAAAGTATTAAAGCTAAATTAGTAGTAGAATCGAATTAAGTGTTTTGTACCTTACATTCAGAATTGTGTAGTTAATATGAATATGATTTGCATTGTCTACAAGTAGCATCGTAGATACGAATTACATAAAAAAAACTAAACAAGAAACTGCATATGTGTACCAAGAGTTTAGTAGATTTGTACTAATGTTAACTGGTGTTACTAAATAAATAATTGTAAAGTGACTTTAGGAAATAAGATGTTGAACTAATATAAATGTTTAGACTGAATTTGCTGTATTGAGCTTGCCATGAGTGAACTAATTTTGTTTTTGCTTCAGAAGTGTTCAGCAAACTGTGTAAAAGCTTATAACCACCTACAGAGCTCAAATCTAGGGCAATAATAATTTTAATAATTAGAATAGTGTTTTAACAATTACTGTAGGGTTATTTAATGTTGGCATAATAGCATGATTTTGTATGCTGCCAGTATTTGTGGTTTTGTGTTTGTCACATTATTACTCTTGTCATAACCCTAGTACAATATATATTATAAAACAAGTTTGCTAAAAAGAATAGGAGTTGACTCAGTCAGTTGTAATCAGTCTGCTAAATCCCCCAACTTCCCTCAGAAAAGGGATAACCAAAGCTGGCTGAAACCTGTGAGTGAGGTAAGCACTCCGTCGGGACACCTTCTCCAAAAGGGTGCCTAACAATGCATCACCTGTAAAAGGTCTGAAAAGGACTTTGCAACATGATGCAAACATACTTTCAGTCAGTCCTGGGATACTGATGGGCATGGCAATTTTGCTGACTATTGGATGCGATGTGCTGGAGAGCCATAGCCTGTGCATGTTAAAGAACACACTAAATGGCATTGATGGGAGATTTCCATCTGTCGCCTAACAGCTGTTGGTGGATGCCCTTCATCTACACAACACTGAGTCTTTAACCCAACTTAGGAGTTGGAGTTAAAAAAAATTGCCACCTTCTTAGTCAAGTATTAAGAATAAAGCATAAAACTTTTAACTCTCTTTGTAGGCATGAGTATTTTACAATGAGCTTGTGGGAGCCCATTGTAAATTTTTTTGCTGGTTCAACAACCCCATCGTTAAAACCAGAGATAATTTTATGAAAAATTATTTTCATTAAAATGTTTAAATAAAATAAATTAAAAAAACAAAGAGTTAAAAATAGACAAGTAAAAAAAAAACTAATTCAACCAAATAAGTTTTTTTTTTATTTTCATTTTTTATTTTCACTCAATTTTACAGTGAGCCAGTTTTAATCAATTGGCAATATACCCTTGTTTGTTTGGCTTGTAGTACATAAATCTGTGTTGCAGAGGATAGTAGAAATAATAGCGTGGTATAAACAGCATGGATACTGCTGTACTTCAAGAGATAGTAGACACAGAGACATGAGTAATTTTTTTCCCATTGATTTTCGTTGTTCTTCCAGTGTTGAGATTTATCTTCCCAAAAACCCTACCTTCAGTGGAAAAATAGACACCGATATGCTTGGAAATGCTGCCATGCATTGGATGGGATGTTAAACCATGGTTTGTTGTCCAGGAGAGCAATACCCTGTACAGGTTAAAGAATACTTTGGATGTTCTTGATAAAAGGCTTTCATCTGTCTCTTAACTATTCATTGGACCCCCCCCCCCCCCCAAAAAAAAAAAAAAAAAAAAAAAAACTTCTTGGAATCCTTGTAACCTGGCCATTCAGCCGTTGTGTGGGGAAAAGTGCAGCTCAGAAGTGACACAGCTTAACCATATCTATTTGTAGTGACCATGGGTGGATTGGCTCTTGTTATTCAAGAATGCCGCTCACCAGTAGGTCTAGGTGACTAAGAAATTCTATTTTCTGAGAGATTTCTATGCTTATACTATTGATAGTTTATATTTTTACCACTTGAAATAGTTTTTTTTCCCTAATTCTACAAAACTTGTGTAAAATAATTATTATAAAAAAAAAAAATCTTGCTCTTATAAGGTTCTAGATGTCTGGGATGCTACAGTGTCCCTTTCTAGTTCCCACCTGGTGGTAACCCTCTCTCAGTATAATGTGTATTTGTGGTTTGGTTTTACTCCTGAGCAGCACATTTTTGTACACGGTTTAAATGGTCAGGTCACAAGGACCCCAAGAGCTCAGAACTGGATAGAGGAAGGAGATGCACTGGACGACTGTTGAGAGACAGAAACCTCTCATCAAGGCTACCCAGCATGTTCTTTAATATGCACAGGGCCATGGCTCTCTTGCACATCAGGCCATGGCTGACAATTTTAACACCCTATATGACAGACGCCGTCCCGTGGCCGAGTGGTTAGCGTGCTTGGCTACTGATCTAAGGGACCTGGGTTCGAGTCCCGGATAAGGCATGGACGTTTGTGTTGTTTTTCTGCTGAGGTCCTGCCATCCTCACAGACCTACTATGGCATATAAACTGACAGGCTCCTGTCAGACCTCAGTGGCAAGCAGCTGCTTGAGGGGGTATTTATTTTATTTTTATTATCTGACAGACAGCGGCCTTTCCAAGCCTATGCTCTAATAAACCAATAAAATTATTTAAAGACATATTTGTAGACAACAAATTCTAGCCTTAATTGAATATACTGTTGCTAGAGTTATGACAAATAATCCAGGTCCTTTGTCTAGTCAGTGTTAATGGTTCCTAACTGTAATGAAGTTGCATGATAGACTGTTTTGTGTTCACTTCTGAAGCAAAAAAACTACCTTTTTTTAATTACCTCATTTTCCATGTATAGGAAATTCGGCGAAACAGCTCTTTGTGTTTCAGCGTTTTGTTTCAGGGATTTTTGCAGATGCAAGCCATTCTCTTATTTACTAAAGGTGCAAGTCTAGTCGGTAAGTTTTTATTTCTGCAGCAGAGCATGTGGCTACCAATAGTTAGTAAACCGACACATTGTAAAGTTAATCAACTGGCAACTGAATCACGACAAAACTGCATAGGATATTTAGAAGAAAAGGTTTTGGGGTTGGCATTTTTTTTATCGAGTGCATTCTGTTTTTTTACACTTTTACTATAAGACAGTCTACTGTGAGTAATGCAAAATTAGGCAGAATTCCTGTTAATGCAACATTAGGCAGAATTCCTGTTTAGTTAATATTTCATTAGCTGTAAGCATTCTTTAATTGAGGCTTGTTTACAATCCAAAATGTATTCCGAGACCTATATTAATAGAAAGGCAAATTAAAAGTAAAATTAGAAATAATTGTTATTATATGTAAATTAATATATGTTCAAACTATTTTTGTCAATCAATGTTTCTAAAAACTTCTTAGGTCATGACCCAAAAATTCAAATACCTATTCACTGATTTGAATTCCCATTCATCTCACTACCCAAATAATAGCAGTATCTGGATGAGACTTGGCAGCATGTCAAACTGATCTGCAGTTCCCAGATTCAAGTCCCACTCGTCCTTTGGTGTGAAAATAGACATTGATGGGCTTGGAAAGTCCCCCATCCATTGGATGGGATATAAAGCCATGGCCCCATGTGCAGTACAGCCGTACTCTGCATACATTATAGAACACACTGGATGGTCTAGATGGGAGGCTACCATCTGTCTCCTGTTCAGGGGTTCCTTGTGACATGGACATTTAGCTTATTGTGTTAAAAAAAGTGCTGCTCAGTCAAAAAACAAACCAACAGCAGTATCCACAGGCTAACTGACCAGGCCAAAAACCTTTTACGACCCATGGAATGACATCACAACCAAAGTTCAAATTGCAACCTTGGGTTAGAGAACCACTGGATTAAATATTCTGCATTGAAAATAAGGAATTAAAAATAATGGTGAGGAAAATAAATTCTCAGGTTAATAAAAGAAAGAGCTTTAAGAAGATTTTTCTGGAGTCGAATTTCTTTAATTCTAATTTTCCTAACTGCACTGGAAAATGTTCATACCATTGAGTAAGTGTTAAATATAATCATGCTTTGAGGTGTTGCCCTCAGAAAGACTTTCAGCCAGTCCTGGGATACTGATGGGCAAGGAAATTTTGCTGGCCATTGGATGGGATGTATAGGAGAGCCATACCCTGTGCATGTTAAAGAACACACTAAATGGCATTGATGGGAGATTTCCATCTGTCTCCTAACAGCTGTCCAGTAGGTTCTCTCCCCCCCCCCCCCAACCTTCTGTGAGCCCTAGGAATCCTTGTGACCTGGCCATTTAGCACATTGCGTGCAAAAAAGTGCCGCTCAGAAATAAAACAGCCCACCATGTATGTTGTGAACATGGTCCCAGTCTAAAGTATGAAGATATTTTACTTGATTTGGCTAATGTACATTCTCAAAAATGGTATTAAAAAATGCGATTTCAAAGAGAATTCTGTAATTGAATATCTATTTTGAAGCGAAACTCTCACCCTGCCTTCATTCAGTCAGTAAGGGACACGGATGGGCTTGGAAAGGACCCTGTCCGTCAGATGGGACATTAAAGCCATAGTGTGTGGGAGAGCCATACCCTGTGCGCATTAAAGCACACGTTGGATGGCCTTGACTGGAGGCTACCATCTGTCTCCTAACAGTTGTCCAGTGATTCCCCTAACGTTCACTGAGCCTTCGAGGTCCTTGTGACCTGGCTATTTAGCCCATGGTGTGCAAAAAAAGCGCTGCTCACAGGTAAAACAACTACGAAAAGTGCTAAAAAAAACGGGGCATTAAAATAATGAACAATTCGATTGTATATTGTAAATTATATATTAAATTTTTATGAAATTTAGTGAAAAAATTATTTTTCATTAAAATTATCCAATTACGATCATTTTTACCTCGCTTTATGAATGCAAAATAAATCCAATTTTATAGGGGAAAAACGGCACACCAGTTGGCACTGCTATGTGTGCCTAATGGGTGCTTCGAAGTACCAGAATGTTAAAAACTTGAAGAAATGTGAAGCTGAAGTATTCGGTTCTGGATTGGAACAAATATATTACAGTAAAGAATGCAAAACAAAAATTTTAAATGGTGTTTACTGTAGTCAGTACTTCAATTATAAGGATAACTATTTAAAAGCCACTTGATATTTACATGCACTGAAGAGTAACAGTTTTGTCATTGATTCGTTTGCCAGAATTCTTTACAGGTGGGATTCTATTCCAGTGCAAAAGAGTTAGGCCTCCCCATAGCTGATGCATCTGTCTCCGAATTGTCCTCAACTGTGGCAACTAATGTAACAAAGTTCCTGGTCATTTTCAGTGCCAACGGTTTTTATAGAATAAATTATCACTATTGATATTGTTTGCTTGTACATTGGCATAAATGTCTAATGCTTTATAACTTGCTTATGCATTTGGTAAACTTGATGCATCTCTTTGACATGTTCGGTTTTGGAATCACTTCTGTTTGTTATTAATAAATCAATCTTTTTTTAAAAGTAATTATAAAACTGTTCAGTGGCGTGGGTTGTAAGAAATTGGAGTAAAAGTAAACTATTTAAGGTTTCGTAATATGCTCGTTTTTATTTTTTTGTTATGAATATTGGTATTCAGATATCTAGAAACCGTACGCCGCTGATTTTGTTGTTATTTATATAATTGTAAATTAAACTTATACATTTACTTGATAGAGAAAAGATGTCTCTAAACTACGGTTCCTTAAAAGAGTGTGAAACATTTTATTACCAAGAAACAGCACTAATTGTGTAGTGTTTTTGAGGTTGTTTTTGGTTTAGCCATAAAACTGAATTAAAGCTGCATACCTTTCATAATTTTGTGTATAACCGATATTTGTTTATAGCATTAGAAGTTTTGATAAAACATTATTTAAAGACGTTTTTCCCTCCAACAAAAAATATTGCTCATAATGCAACAAACATTATTTGTAGAAACATTTTAAGTTTAAACCTTTGACACTGACCGTCGTTTGTTAAACATTGGTATGTGAGAAAGATTTCCAGAAAACATTTTCGCCAGGCTCGTAATTTGCAGTTCCCATGTTCTAGTTCCACGTGCTCTTTAAAGAACAGGCTGCATGGTCTAGGTTTGGGTTGTTTTACCTCTGAGCGGCACTTTTTTGCACATCATGGGCTAAATGGCCAGGTCACATGGACCCCGAAGGCTCAGAGAAGGTTGGGGGAGGGGACCCACTGGAACAGCTGTTGGAAGACAGATGGTAGCCTCCCGTCAAGGGCATGGTCTAGACGGGAGGCTTCCGTCTGTCTCTTAACAAGCTATCCAGTGAGGCTCCTTCTCCCAACCTTCTCTGAGCCCTTTGGGGTCCTTGTGACTTGGCATTTAGCCCATTGTTTGCAAAAAAAGTGACAAAACAACTCAATTCTATACGTGTGCATGCTTTACCAATGTTGCATTCAATTAAAAAAAGATATCAGACATCTCAAAGATAACTAAAAGTAAACTGTTTATGCTAAAATATAGAAGAAATATTTTAGTATAGGCTTTGTCACCTTCCCTAGTATAATAGCAGCCTACCGGGAATATCCCTGGATCTAATGGTTTAATAAGTTCCCAAAAGTTTGAGTAAAATTTATCTTCAACTAATATTTCTTTTACTAAAATTTTACTATATTTAGACCACAGTGTTCTAGAATTAATCAAATTTTGTAATGCAATTTTATTGGGATTTCCAGGTTAGTATATTAAAACCTGATTTTAAAGTCACAAACAGAATTCTCCGAGAAATAATATCAACTTCATAAGCGAATTCTAACATTCTCCACTTCTAAGCAACTTCTGAAAATACCAGTAACTCAATAGATACATTTCTGCTAAGTTAATTTCAACACAACAATACGCATTGTTTTTTTGCAGCCTAGGGAGAACTACAATATATATTGATATCAACTTTACAAGGAAGCTAAAGAAAGGGATGCAGTTTTAATTCAGTTTTAATTCCTTTTCAAACCTAAGTTTCGCCAAATTGTTTCGATTTCGTACTGATGGTGACATCTTCAGTAATTTTAATTAAAAGACTAAGCCTTAGAAAAAGCATCACTGAAACGTCAAAGCAAATATCCGGTGCACCAAATGCTGTTTTGTTGCATTCTGCAAATCCCCAAGCTTCTCCGAGCACAATAAAAATAAAGAAACTATTTGTGTGTATATTTCAAATGAACTATATATATTAAGGGCTCCTGGCTCCCTACACAGCCAACAAGGTCTCAGTCGTTGTTTCGTTAGCATTTAGCCTAATTTTTGTATCAGTCTGATGTACAGCATGACCGATTATTTGTTCCAAGTTGCATTCTGTTCAGACTTACTAGCATGTACATAGTGTCCCCAGAGTGTTATTTTGCAATAAAAATATTTCATTTTAAACTCAATTCTCAGTATTGTTGTTTTAAACATACATTTACATTAGGCAAGGATTTCGCCAAATTCTAACAGCTAAAACATAAAGGAATAAAATATTGTACTATTCAATGGAAGATGTGGTACAGCCAATCAGGGGGACGGAAGTGCCATGCACCTTCCGCCGTAAAGTTCCCCGATTTGGCAGGTAGAAGTGCCACTCCCACCTCAAAAAGTTCCCGATTATTGTTCATAGTGTCACGGCTCTCTCACTAAAGAAAAGTCCAACGCCATCTAGTGTTTAAAATGCGTATTTTATAATAAAAAAAGTTGTCTTCCATGGCTGGTCTCGAATCACGACCCACATACTTATCAGTGTGTTTATTCATTACCCCCCAAAGATCGTATATGACTGAAGGAAGTGCTTAAAGGTGGATATTCTCAATAAAAGTGAAGAAGGAATAACCTATCATTATTTTTTTTATAAATTAACTTACGAATAAATTATAATTTTATTTCTTCTATATTAACTAAGCAATAAATGTTTTTTTATTCTTGGTAAATCACATTTAACTTGGGAATTGTTTTTATTCCTTGTAAATCAAAAACATTTTAACTTAGGAATAATAACTTATGAATCACATTAAACATGGAAATATATTTTTGTTCCTTCAAATTGCATTTGGATATAAGCATATCAACTTCCCATCTCACCCTCCTGTGGACCACGTTATACTGACGGCTGCCAAAAGAATTTATAAAATGGAATTTCACTCTTTGTTCTGAATAATTATTATCAACACTTTCCCAATCTGAAAACTAAATGAAACAGACCACGAAATAAATTTATAACCTCCTCGCACATTTTATTGATGGCTGTGGGAAAGTCCTACGGAACAGATCATGTAAAAATATTTTCAAATATAAACTAAAGTAGGGATCACGCTCTTTGCTCTGAATAATAATTTATTTGGAAATACAAAAATTTCCCAATCTCTGAACCACATTCCTCACCCATCTGATTAATGCCATCGTCTATTTTGATGTCCTCCCTGTTCACAAAGTACCACGGTTTATTGCAGGACGGGGTTACGAAACTGACCAAAACAAAAATGTGGAAAACACGTATTTTTTTTCAAACTGGGAATTACTGCTGGAATTTGCTCTGAATAATGCAAATCGCAGAAATTTACATTATTTCTCAAATCTATGAATCACATTCTTCACCTATCAGATTAACATCATTTATTCCAATACCCCGGGAGATTCACCACTTCAATAAAAAGGGTCCACCTGAAATATAATTTGTTGTCGAATGTATTGCTTTTATGCTGATCCAAGAAAAATATCAAATGTACGTTTTAAAGACTATTCGTATTTTAAATATTCATATAAACATCTACTAAAAACCTTCCAGTTTTAAGACGTTAAATTTAAGATTAATTAGTTAACCTTTTGGAATTTGGGCGTTTTTGATGACAAAGTCCACTGGCTTCATGGTCTGTTCTTATCGGTACGTTGTCATATGAGCACTGTACTCGAGAGTCCACGAGTGGAATTAAGGAGCTGGCTGATCATGTCTCTGCAATATTTGTCTTTGATATCGATAAGATCCAGTTAAAATTATTTTCTTCATTATCGACACACCCTGGATCTGATTTATTCGGGCAAATGAAATTTACACTCTAATCGGAGACGTTTGAACTGAAAGGCAATTATTAATAGAAATTCTACACAAGGATCGCCAAAAATCCTTTTACCGCGAAATGTTTGTTATTCGAATGATTTAATTTCATAGCGAAAGTCACAGTTTAACCATGTGATAATTCGTAATGTCGGGGAACACGTCCTGAAGTTATTGAATTCATGACTGTGTCGGTTGAAGAACTCCAAGTTCGGTTGACAAAAACTAAAATAGGTTAGATTACATCTTTTCTAAAAGACCTATGACAGTAGAACCGAACACTTCCCCTACAGATAAGATCTAAGCGATGAAATTCGGACAATTTAAACCAAACAAGTTTATAAATACTGTGATCAAATCTACAGGGTGATTCAAAACTTATCGTTCAAATTTCATGGAATACGTCAGGAAACCGATTTCACATAGGAAAGTATGTCCGCAAATGTACGCATGCGTATGTAGAGGGCGCTGTGTGTACCCAACCAGTGTACAGCTCGCCTGACCACTCCCGCTGTCATCAGTGTACGAGCTGACTTACTAGTGATAAGATGAATCGTTTTACGCATCAAGAGCTAGCGGATATGCATCTCGCATATGGGGCAGCTGGCGAAAGCGGCCGCCGAGCTAGGCAAGTTTACGAAGACCGATACCCCAACAGAAGAATACCGCAGCATCAAATGTTTGCACGTGTGCATCGCAATCTGCGCGAACGTGGTTCACTGCGCAGCAACATGCAGGATACGGGGAGAAGACGACTGACGCGGACTGTCAACGTCGCAGAACAAGTCCTACAGTCCATCGAAGATAATCCGAATACCAGCACACGAGCTATTGCTCAGCAGCTTGGGGTCTCTCAGTCAGCAGTGTGGCGGATACTGCACGAGGAACGTGTGCATCCTTACCATCTGCAAAGGGTGCAGTTACTGCATCCTGACGATTATCCGAAGCGTGTGGAATTTGCACAATGGTTCATGCAGAAAGGTGCCGTGGACCCCTGTTTTCCAGCTTCTGTCCTTTTTACAGATGAAGCTTCATTCAGTCGTGAAGGTGTGTTCAATACATACAATTCACATGTTGGGCTTACGACAACCCGCATGGTACGAGAAGTCACGTTGCGCAACATCGTTTTGCCGTAAATGTGTCGGCTGGAATCATTGGTGACTGTTTGTTGGGACCTTACTTGCTACCACCCCGATTGGACGGCCGGAAATACCTAATATTTCTCGAGACAGTGTTACCGACTTTTCTGGGCGCTGTTCCTGCGCATATCCGCCGAGATATGTGGTATCAACATGACGGGGCTCCAGCCCATAGCACAATTGTTGCGCGTGATTACCTGAACCGAACATTCGGAGCTCGATGGATCGGTAGAGGTGGACCGATCGCTTGGCCACCCAGGTCACCTGATTTATCGCCCATGGATTTCTTTTTGTGGGGGGCCATGAAATACCATGTGTACGAGACCCCCGTCGACAGTGAAATGGACCTAGTTGCACGAATAGTGGCCGCCGCAGGCATTGTCCGTGATATGCCAGGCGTTTTTGAAAATGTTCGGCGGTCAATGCAACGGCGCTGTGAATCCTGTGTCCGTGTAAATGGTCGCAATTTTGAGCACCTACTGTGAACCTGTACTTTACCTTGTTGGAATAAAAGTCACATTCGTTACCACTTAACTGTACTGTTTCCTTGTGTTCACTTTACTTGTCCATTCTGTTCATGTAGATGACATTTGCGGACATACTTTCCTATGTGAAATCGGTTTCCTGACGTATTCCCTACCTCCCCCCACGAAATTTGAACGATAAGTTTTGAATCACCCTGTATAAGTTGACAGAGAAGAACGATTTTGGAAAAATGCATTCATACGTATTTATTAAGATCAGAAAACTATTCAGTGGGAAAGGTTTTAAACAAGAAACTGAAAATATACTCTTCTTTCCTACCAGATTGTAGTTTACTTGAAAAATTAAAGACAATTTATGCGAGATAGTAATTTAAAACGTTCATGAAGTAATGGTTGGAAGTAATTTGTACCCTCATTGAATTAACATAGGAGGAATCTACTATAATTCGGAAAAAGGGGGTTGTGAAGAACGATATTAATTACTTACAGAAAAATACATTAAGTTGCGTTAATTAAGAGTATAAACTGATATCATGATAAAGGGGAAACCGAAAACATGTTCTGATTTCATACTAAATTTGTACTGTACTTGAAAAATTAAGGACAGATTTGATGTGTGCTAGGTGATTTGAAACGTTCATATAGAAAATGCGTTCAGTTGCATTCATTAAGAGCATAAACTGATTTCATGCTAACACTAAGCAGGAAACTGAAAACGTCTTTCATACCAGATTTCAGTTTTCTTAAAAAATTAAGGTTAAAAATTTAGGTGAGCTAGTGGCTTGAAACGTACAGATGGAATCACTCATTTGCCATAAAAAATCTGCTATAAGTTGACAAAAACAGAGTTGGGAAGAAATATTTTTCATGCGAAAAATTTATTCTTCATTCGTTATGAACATAAACTGATTTGATGGTAAAGGAGAAACTGAAAACGTGTTCTTATTTCATACCAAAAATTTACCTTACCAAAAAATATAAGAACAGAACTTTGGTGAGCTAGTGATTTGAAACGTTCAGAAAAGTATGGTTGGAGGAAATCTGACAAGCATTGACTGGCATCTGCAATATGCAAAAACACAGTCGGGACGAATGATATTTCGTGCCGTACATTCGGTAACAACTATTAAGACCCCAAAACTACCTAGGTGGAGAACTGAAAGTGTGTTCTTACTTTGAACCAAATTTTGCTTTCAAAACTTATACGAAATTTATGTTAGGATTTATAAAGAAATTTGACCACTTTAGCAGTAACATTCATATATGAAATCAGTTGTAATTGTCTCTGGCATTGACAGTAAAAAAGTCAATCATACGTGGAATGCGACAAAAAGTCCTGTCTCCATGTTCAGGTAAAAGGACACGTCTCTCTACTAACAGATTTTGGAACCAGCCACTTTTCCAAATTTCATTCAGTGGACCCTTTCACAAGGTTCATGTTACGTACACAAACGTGGTGCTCAGAAATAAAACTACTTAAAAAGAGAGGAATGTGTTTATCTGAGAAGTTACAATGTTTTCTAACAATTTCGTTTGCTTAGAAAATTAAAGTTAAAAATTTATGTGAGCTAGTGGCTTGAAACTATTTTGGTATTGTTTACGTCCCGAGCCATCCCATGGCCGAGTGGTTAGCGTGCTTGGCTACTGATCTAAGGGACCTGGGTTCGAGCCCCGGATAAGGCATGGTTGTATGTGTTGTTTTTCTGCTGAGGTCCTGCCATCCTCTCAGATCTTCTACTTTGGCATATAAACTGACAGGCTCCTGTCTGACCTCTGTGGCAAGCAGCTGCTTGAGGGGGTATTTATTTTATTTTTTATTACGTCCCGAAGGTACAATGAAAAGGATAATACCTGGGAGATGCAATGAAATGTGTAGGGAATATCATAGAATGAAAGGTCAGATAACAGAAAATGACAGAACTGCATCAATATTTGAATCAATTATATAATTAAATTTTGAATCAATCAGATTATACTGAAAGGTGTAGGGAAATAACTGCATTATTACGCAAATTACATTCGAATGAATAGAAAAATGAAGCAAAGAAAGTATTGTTTAATGCGAGTTTCATAGCTTAATAAAATGGGTCAAAGTTACAATCCCAGTGTGATGGGATGTAGAAGCAATGGGAAAAAAGCAATCTGCATCACCATATATGTTAATTCCCACTTCATTCGTTAGATGGTGATAGTGTTCACGTATCCTGTGCCTCAATATTCACTGAATTTTAAATGACATTCAGTGGTATATCATTTCTATCACATAAGTTTCTACCTTTCCCCCCACATTTTCCACAGGACAGTCTTTTAATTCATCACAAAGAATGCCTATATTTTCGGACAAGTATTCATATTCTCATACTCTTTTCAGGATTCCGTGACTATTTCTAGTTATTTTTCTTGCAACCACCCACTTCTCAATACACTAGAACGTATGTAAATCTGTATTTTGAAGAAGTGTGTCGGTATATTGTTTGTTAAGTGTGAAAGTGATTATCTTTCCTGCAAGTACTCGTTCGACAATGATATTACGTGTTTCATTACGTGAGTCAATCTAACATGCATATATTATGTTTAAGTCTGTAATGGTGAAAATCCATACACTTACAAAAGAAATGAAGAACTCAAGCTCACGTCACTGGTTAAATATTTACCATTACCACCATTTGAACACAATTTCTTGTGACTATTCCAAACTCTAACAAAAAACTAATTTCATACAGGCAGATACGAACACTCATGAAATCTCAGTAGGTGCAAATTATCATATATGTAAGCACTTGAATGTAAATTATAAAAAAATATATACACTGGTGGAAATTGAAAAAAGAACATCCAGAAGGAATTCCTTTAGGAACATCATATTACAATATGTTAATAGTTAAGGGCAGCAGAAACCGTGATCCAAGATTGAAATCATTGGATGAAATAATGACGTCACTGAGGATGACAACATGCAAATGTGCGTAGCGCTTATTTAAGGACTAGGGCGTGAAGAAAGAAGTTATTCATCTTGTGTCGTGGTGCTCAGCGCTCTTTCAAGAAGCTATCATGCCTGGACGGCGCAGACGCACAACATTTGTTCAGTTAGCAGAGTTTGAGCAAGGTCGTATAGTGAGTCGGAATAACTGCATCGTATAGTGAGTCGGAAAGACCAACCTGCTTCGGGAAGCAGGTTGGTCTTTTCATCAATTGCACAGCATGTTGGACAAGAGCTATCGGTAGTGGTACAATGGTGGCGTCAGTGATCAGAAGAGCATTCACACACTCGCAGACGTGGTTCCAGAAAACAGAGTTACAGACACACAAGAGGATTGGTGTATCAGGAGGGCGGCAGTGGCAGAGCAGACAGCTATCAGAGCAGAGCATCACAAATTCGATCCACTGTCGTACCAAGGGTGTCTAAGCGAACGATAAGCAATTGTCTTTTGGAAGCAGGATTATGGGCACACGCGCTGGTGGCACAGTTACCACTGTCACCTCGTCACTGTCAAGCACGTTTGCAGTGGTGTCAAGATGAGTTCATTGGAGGGAAGAATGGCAGTCTGTGGTCTTCAGTGATGAAAGCCAATTCTGCTTGATAGTTTACATGTCCGAAGGCGACAAGGTGAGTGGCTTCTTTCATCGTAAATCTGCCAACGACAAGGTGAGTAGCTTCTTCCATTGTAAATCCACCAGCGAGAAACAGGGCCCACACCAGGCAATCATGGTGTGGGGAGCAATTAGCTATCACTCTCGTACATGTCTGGTGTTTGTACAGGGTACACTGAATAGCAATACGTACGTCAGTGACATCGTACAGTCAATCGTCCTGCCATATTTGAATATAATCCCAAATATGCAGGATAATGCCTGTTCACACTCCACCCAGGCAATTCAACATGCTCTTCAGGCAGTGCACCAACTCCTTTGGCCAGCACACTCTATGGACTGTCTCCAATTGAGCATGTCTGGGACTGTATCGGACAAAGACTTTTCCACGGTCTGTGGCAGGCAACGACCATCGCTAAATTATGCATCCAAGTTGAAAGCGTATGGAATGGTATCTCCCAGCGTGATATCCAGCATTTGTACGACCGATCGCATGCCAGATTGGAAGCTTGTATTGCTGCTCGAGGAGGTTCAACACCTTATTAAAATGTGCCTTCTGTAAAATGTAATACTCATTAAAAGGTGAAATAAACATTGAATCACTTCACACGTGTGATCACCGTCCTTTCTCAACAAGTTGATTCTACTAAATAAATCTCATAAATAACGCTTCAATTGTTAATGGTGTTCTTTTTTTCAATTTCCCCAGTGTATATACAGTATGTATATCATACTTATAAATAAAAATGTGTATACTTCGTTTACACACAGCTGTAAACGAACATGTGAAATTAACCATCCTACAGAGAAAATGAATACTTACAAAGTAAAAAATAACGTTACCGATTTGCATTTAACGTAATTCACACTCTTGTTTACGAACATCCAATCCAATCCTCAACCTCGGATTTATTCAAGCTTCATTAATAAAAACTAACAAACCCATAATAGGCAAAGGAACACGTGAAATTCACACTCTTGTTTTCTTTTCACAACCGCTAGATGGCATAGGTTTATGGTACTAACACAAAAGTCTGAAATTTGCTTGTAAGAAAAAATAACACTAATGATACGCCCTTTCTTCATAAAAGGGATACTAAATTAACATACAACTGAAAAGGAACATGTAAAATTCACACGCTTACACAAAAAGTGACATTTCCGATATCCATCGCATTCGAAATGAACGTACTTGCTGGAAGCGAATTTCTGACATTCACGCCTGTGTTCTTAAGAAGTGAATATGTACTTGCAATACAAATAACGTTACTGCTTCGCACGTGCATATTTTGTAAGAAAATAATCAGAAAAAGAACTTTCTCACTGGTATAGAAATATACATTCTCATGTGGGAAAAATAGCTAAACCGATTCGTACTTAAACATATGTGCATGTTAGATTTACTCAGCAATATCATTGCAGGAGTACTTGCAGGAAAAATAATCACTTTCACACTTAACAAACACAATGTACCGACACACTTCTTCAAACTGCAGATTTACATATGTTCTAGTGTATTGAGAAGTGGGTGGTTGCGAGAAAAATAGTTTATGCTCTTAATGATGCAACTGAACGCATTTTCTATATGAAATATGAACATTTCAAATCACTAGCACACATAAAATCTATCCTTAATTTTTCAAGCCAACTAAAATTTAAAATTTCTCAAACTTTTTCCCAACTTTAAATTTTCATCATCATCATCATCATCCTCAAGCAGCCATGGGCTACGGAGGTCCAACCAGACCGTGCAATTTAGTTCTCCAAGTATATCTGTCCTGAGCTACATCTGCTGCATCCGGCCACTGCACACCAATTCTAACAAGGTCCTGTTTGACATTGTCTGCCCACCGCATCCTAGGTCTCCCCCTCTCTCTGAGGCCTTTAGGCACACTGTTCATAACCCTATTCGCCAATCTATAATTATTCATACGGGCAACCTGGCCAAACCAACGGAGTCTCTCTCTGCACAATATGCTGCTTAAAGGAGGTTGCAAACTCCTTTGCCTAACCTCATCATCAGTTACAAAGTTGAACCACCTAATGCCCAAGATACTGCGTAAGCATCTGGAATCAAAAACATCTAGTTTCCTGTTATCTTGTTTACAAAGTGTCCAAGTTTCACTACCATAACTAACTCTAGAAAGAACCAAACTATTATACAGTCTAATTTTAGTCTTAAGGTGTATACGCCTATTTCTCCACACTCTCCATAGATTCTTAAAAGTCCCGGCAGCAATCCCTATTCGTCTGTTAATCTCATGCCGCACATCACCATTATCTGTTACATAGCTCCCAAGATAATTAAACTGTGACACCTGCTCAAGACTGCAACCATTCAGATTAACTGAATCACAGCCTGCCTGACCAATTTTCATCACTTTAGTTTTCTCTCTGCTTATAACCAAACATTCCTCTCTTTTTAAGTAGTTTTATTTCTGAGCACCACGTTTGTGTACGTAACATGAACCTTGTGAAAGGGTCCACTGAATGAAATTTGGAAAAGTGGCTAGTTCCAAAATCTGTTAGTAGAGAGACATGTTTTTCATACCAACTATAAATTTGGTATGAAATATGAACGTTTTCGGTTTTTCCTTTACCATGATATCAGTTTATGCTCTTAATTAATGCAGCTGAATGTATATTCCGTAAATAATATCGTTCTTCACAACCCCCTTTTTCCGAATTATAGTAGATTCCTCCTACGTTAATTCAATGAGGGTACAAATTACTTCCAACCATTACTTCATGAACGTTTTAAATTATTATCTCGCATAAATTCAGTCTTTAATTTTTCAAGTAAACTACAGTCTGGTAGGAAAGAAGGGTATATTTTCAGTTTCTTGTTTAAAACCTTTCCCACTGAACAGTTTTCTGATCTTAATAAAATAAAATGAATAAATCTTAATAAATACGTATGAATGCATTTTTACAATATCATTCTTCTCTGTCAACTTATAGATTTGAACAAAAGTCAAATTTCTTCACAGCATTTACACTGAAGTGCCATTGAATTAGGGATAACAACCTAGTAACGTGTTGGACCCCCTCTGGCCCTGATAACAGCCGCCAAACGACGAGGCAAGGACTCCACAAGCTTGCGTAAATGTTTCACAGGTATGGTGACCCATGCATCCTCCAGAGCTGTCCACAATTCTCTCAAGGTCGTCGCTGATGGGACACAGGTCTGAACACTCTGCTCGACGGTATTCCAAAGATGATATTTGATGGGATTTAAATCTGGGTTTCTAGGTAGCTAATTCATTATTTCAAAGTCAGCAGAATGCTCCTGTAACCATGCAGTAGCCAATCTGGACCTGTGAGATGAACAGTTGTCTTGCTGGTAGACACCATCTCCATTGGGATGCACGATGCCCATAAATGGGTGTAAATGGTCAGCCACAAGTTCTACATACCCGGATACAGTGAGAGTCGTCAGTACACGTACCAAAGGTCCCACAGACATCCAACTGAAGACACCCCCAGGCCATCACTAAGCCACCACTAGCTTGTATTGTTCCGACCTGACATGCAGGATCCATGGCTTAATGGGCTTGGTGCCATACCCTCAGTGTCCCACCGGTGTGATGAAGTTTAAATCGGGATTCATCACTCCAGGCTATCTGTTATCAATTTTCGATGTTCTGTTTTAGCCCAGGCTAAAACATAATTAAAATTAATAAAACATTGAGCTTGGTGTTGTGCCGTTAGAAGTGGGACTTTCATAGGTCAGCAGCTCCCGAAGCCGAGACGATGAAGTGAGTGTTGCACAATCCGTGCACTGACTTCCCGGCTGGAACATATGTTCAGATGGGAGGTGATTTCAGATAATGTCTGGCCCTTATCGGTCCATGTGATGCGGATCAGACAGCGAAGCCCATAATCATTCAAGGCTAGTTGTCCTTTGCACAACTCTGGCAAAAAAACTTTGTTTCTTTGCCAGAATTTTCATATTCCCCGAACACTCTTGAAACTGTGTTACGAGAAAATCCAAGTTCGTTGACAATTTCGGAAATCGAGTGTTCCACCCGTTGGGTACCTATGATCTGCCATCTGTCAAATGCATTTAAATCCCGTGCCTTTTTCATTATGCTTTTCACGACAAATGCTTGGGGAAGCCAAGCTAACAGCTATATAGGACCAGAGTTTCAGCCACACATGCACGCGAATGCAGGACTTGCGGTACTGAATTTGGATAATGTCTCCTATCCCTAATTCAATGGCACTTCGGTATATAAATCTATCTGGTCTAAATTATGTCCGAATTTCATCGTATATTCCTTCTCAGTAGGGGAAGTGTTCGGTTCTACGGTTATAGGTCATTTAGAAAAGGTGTAATCTTAGCCTATTTTAGTTTTTGTCAACTGAATTTGGAGTTCTTCAACTGATACAGTCATGAATTCAATAACTTCAGGACATGTTATTAGGAATTATCACATGGTTGAACTGTGACTTTCCTCTGAAATTAGGGGTGGAGGTGGCTCAGTTGTAACACACCAGGCTCGTAATCTGTAGTTCCCAGGTTAGAGTCCCAGCTGGGTCAGCATTGAGATTTATCTCTGCAAAATTCCCCACCCTGTCCGTGGGTCAGTAGGGGACACCAATGGGCTTGGAAAGGCTACTGTCTGCCGGATGGGACGTTAAGCCGTGGCCCCCTGTGCACATTAAAGAACACACTGGGTGGCCATCAAGGCTATCCAGTGTGGGGAACCATCTGCTCCCAAGAGTTGTTCCAGTGGTCCCCTCCCCCAACCTTCTCCGAGTCTTTGGGGTCCTTGTGACCTGGCCATTTATCCCATGGTGTGCAAAAAAGTGCCGCTCAGAGGTAAAACAACCCAACCCATGAAATTAAATTATGCAAATAACAAGCTTCTCTCGGTAAAAGGATTTTTGGTGATCCTTGGGTAGAACTCCTATTAATAATTGCCTTTCAGTTCAAACGTCTCCGATTAGAGTGTAAATTTCATTTGACCGAATAAATCAGATCCAGGCTGTGTCGATAATGAAGAAAATAATTTTAACTAGATCTTATCGATATCAAAGACAAATATTGCAGAGAGATGATCAGCCAGCTCCTGAATTCAACTCGTGGACTCTCGAGTACAGTGCTCATATGACAACTTACTGATAAGAACAGACCATGAAGCCATGACCATGAAGACTTTGTCATCAAAAACGCCCAAATTCCAAAAGGTTAACTAATTAATCTTAAATTTAACGTCTTAAAACTGGAAGGTTTTTAGTAGATGTTTATATGAATACTTAAAATACGAATAGTCTTTAAAACGTACATTTGATATTTTTCTTGGATCAGCATAAAAGCAATACATTCGACAACAAATTATATTTCAGGTGGACCCTTTTTATTCAATTCAATTCCCCACCCTGTCCGCGGGTCAGTAGAAGAACACACTGGGTGGCCATCAAGGCTATCCAGTGTGGGGAACCATCTGTCTCCCAAGAGCTGTTCCAGTGGCAATTTATTGAAGTGGTGAATCTCCCGGGGTATTGGAATAAATGATGTTATTAATCTGATAGGTGAAAAATGTGATTCACAGATTTGGGAAATAATGTAAATTTCTGCGATTTGCATTATTCAGAGCAAATTCCAACAGTAATTCCCAGTTTGAAAAAAAAAACGTTTTTTCCACATAATTTTTGATTTGGTCAGTTTCGTAACCCCCTCCTTCAGGACCCTGTGAAGGTAATCGAGCCAGCAGAACCTTCACAGGGTGGTCCCCTCACCGCGTACACGAGCTCGCACCAAGGGGCTTCCCAAGGGACATGCAGCTCTGAGAAGAACGTTGAAGTTTACCGACTGGCAGCTCTTTCGGCAGATCTCATCTGAAGGACTCGTCACCATTGAAGCTACAGATCTCAGTGCAGTGTCAGAGGCCCTCACTGCTGCCTGCACTGTTACAATCTTGACACACGGACATCTTCCCCCTCCAGATATCTGCTATAAGCAACTTCGCACCATTTGCTGCCAAACTGAAAGGCACGCCTGCTGCTCTGGCAGATTTTCAGATATTTTTCACGCTGGAAGGTTATATGCTGTGATTAGAAGGTACCTGAACTGCCGTGAAAGGTTCAGGTGGTGATCCTTCTGCTCCAGCATCAATGTCTTCACTCCTTCTGGGAAAGTCTGGAAGTACATCAGGAACCTGACGGGGAAGCCGCAGCCTGCCCTCCCTTTCCATAACCTTGCCCTGTTCTGTGGGGAGGATTTAGCCACCATTGCTAATGCCTTCTTGAGGCACCTCACCTCTTCCCTTCCTGCTCCACCGGTGACTGATCAGGATACGGCTCAGCAGCCCTGTTCTGGGACTGGGCCTTGCTATAATGATCCTTTCACCTTGCAAGGACTCACCTCTGCAATTGAGATTTCGAAGCGCTTGTCAGGCCCAGGCCCTGACGGTGTCAGCTATATTCAGCTAACCTGTCACCTGAGGCTCTGCTTGTGCTTCTTAAAGCCTTCAATCCCTCCTGGATCACCTGCACAGTACCTGATTCATGGAAGACAACACATATTGTGCCTATCTTGAAACAAGGAAAACCCGCCACTAAGCTGTCCTCTTACAGGCCCATTGCTCTATCATCTTGATTCTGCAAGATCTTAGAGGGACTAGTCCTTGGACGCCTAGAATGGTATCTAGAGTCCAAGGGTCTCCTCCCTGACAGCCTCTCAGGTTTAAGCAAAGAGAGGTGCATATCTGATAATCTTATCAACTTCACTTCCGCTGTTGATCAGGTGCTGTCCGAGGAACAGACTACAGTCGCTGTCTTCTTCAACATTCAGAAGGCATTCGACTCCCTGTCCCACTCGGATATTCTCTGCAGGCTCCATGATCTCAGCCTCAGAGGCAATATCATCCACTGGATCTCAGCATAACTCTCCAACAAGACGGTTCGTGTGTAGCTGGGCAACACATTCAGTGACTCCCACCCTATAAATCATGGAGTACCTCAAGGGGGTGTCCTCAGTCCAATGTTACTGAACATCTTGCTGTCAGGTCTACCCTCTTGATTCGAGAATAGAGTTGGTATTTCCATCTATGCGAATGACATCTGTCTGTCCCTAGCCAGGACCCCTCCTATGCTCAGCTCAAGACGAAACAGGCTGCGGCCACGGTCATCAAGTTCTTCGACAACCTAAGCCTCACTCTTTCCACCAATATGACTGTGGACATGGTTCTCACAAAGAGATGACTTCCGCTCACCTTCCCTGGCCTCATGCTTGGACTAGACCACATCAAGGTCATCAAACAGTATAAGTTCCTTGGTGTGGTCCTGGACAACAGGCTGACCTGTGCTATGGCAACTGTATTAAGATGCTGAATGGGGACCTCACATCCAGCATCTTAAAACAGTTGCCACAGCGCAGAGAATTATACTGCCTTTTTCTTGCTGGCACCCACAGGGGAAGTTCCTGCAAGACCCTCCTGGTCTTGTACCGGCACTTGATCCTCTCCCACATCAACTACAGTGGTCACCTTCTGAGCAATACCTCTGCTTCACTGCTGAACAAGTTGGCCACTGTACACACCATATCTCTGTGCCTCTGTCTCGGACTCTGCCCCAACACACCAAATGCATCTGTCATTGCAGAGGCTAATGACATGCCTTTCCGTCTGCACCGGAAGAGAAATATACGTGTCATCTCTCGAGGCTCCATTCCCTCCACTTTAACCATGAGCTTCTTAGGAAGTTGCAAGGCAGGCCAGACACTGCCATCAATGTGTCTGCCACTGACTTCTATGACCAAATCATCCCTGCCAGCTCCACTGCTGTCAATACACTCTTCCCTGACCTATCATCCTGGAGGAACAGTGATTTTATGGTCAATGTCACTGTCCCTTCTCGGGTCAAAAGAGCAACTCAAATACTGTGGCCATCAGGATTCTCTCCACTTCCTATGTCACTTCACGATGTGAGAGATGTACTGAGGTCTACACTGATGGATCTGTGGACTGGGAGAAGCTAAGTGCTGCCAACACGTGCCTCTCTCGTCCACACTTTGCCATCCCCGATACAGGCTTTGGGTTGTTTTACCTCTGAGCGGCATTTTTTTGCACACCATGGGCTAAATGACCAGATCACATGGACCTCGAAGGCTCAGAGAAGGTTGGGGGAGGGGACCCACTGGAACAGCTGTTGGGAGACAGATGGTAGTCTCCCGTCAAGGCCATCCAGCGTGTTCTTTAATGTGCACAGGGTATGGCTCTCCCGCACACGGGCCACGCCTTAACGTCCCATCTGACGGACGACGGCCTTTCCAAGCCCATCGGTGTCCCCTACTGACCGTGGGCAGGGCGGGGAATTTTGCAGAGATAAATCTCAACGCTGACTCAGCTGGGACTCGAACCTTGGAACTACAGATTACGAGCCGGCGCGCTACCGACTGAGCCCCCCCCCCCGATACAGGCATCAGCAGAGGTTTCCATCTTTCGCATCTCGTTTCCTCTACCTGTGCAGAGCTTCATGCTATCCTTGAAGCTATACTCTTCATCCTCAGCCTTGAGAGTGGCAACTTTGTCATTCTCTGTGACTCGAAGTCAGCCTTGGAAGCTCTCAAGCAAGACAGCAAGAGCTGCAACCCCTTCCTCATCCAGAAGATCACAGAGACTTGCTCCAAGGTCACTTCTGCTGGAATCACAGTTAATTTCCAGTGGATCTCCTCCCATGTAAGGATACCTGGCAATGAGCTCATCGCACCTTGAAGGAAGCGCGGGAGAGTCAGAGGTGTGTAACTAATTACCCTCTCTCTCTCAGCAACTGCAAGAGTTGTCCTCGCAACTGATGAGCCAGTATCATCTTGCTCAGTGGCAGAGGGACACCAGCTGTTCCTCATTCAGGTACCTGGTTGATCCTTCTCTCTGTTCCTAAATCTCAGCAGGCCCTCCTTCATCGTCTACAAGTTGGTGTCATCTACATCAACTCTACGCTTCACACTTTCGGCAGTGCTTACAGTCCTAACTGTGCCACTTGCAGCACACCTGAGACTGTATCCCACGTTTTGCTTAACTGCTCCTGTTACAATGCCGAAAGAGAAGCTTTTTTTCCGGGAGCTTCATGCTATCAGAACCACCGACTACATCATCCTACTTGGTAATCACCACAATGTGAAGCTGCAGCGAACGCACTTCCGCCTAGTCACTGATGTCTTTCAGAACATTGGCCTCTTCTGCAAGTCTAACGTTTTCTTTATTTCTTTCTCGAGTTTAGTACTTTTATTAGCTTCAAGAGATAGCTGGGAGGCAGTTTCTTCTGCCTCCGCTATCTCACCCTTCTGCTCTGTCTGGTGTAGGGAGTCCCTTATTGGAGGCTAATTTCACCTCCAATAATAATTCAAATGAACTTACAACACCTTGAACATGAGGATCGTGGGTTCGAGACCAACCATGGAAGAGTTTTTTTTTAAATAAAATATAGTACGCAATTTAAACACTAGATGGCGCTGGATGGGTTTGAACAAGTCAATCAGGGGGTCTTTAGAGAGGGGGCCGTGGCACTATCAACAAAAATCATGAACTTATAGAGAAGGGCATGAGACTTCTACCAGCCAGATCGGCTGTAGATTGGGAAACTTTACGGCGGAAGGGGGCGTGACATTTCTACCATTTTAAACTCAATTCTCACTATTAATTTTACTATACATTTACACAGAGTAGAGAAATTGAAGGAGGCAAGGATTGCACCAAATTGTAACAGCTAAAACGAAAAGGGAGGAAATATTGTTGTACTATCCAGTGGGAACAATTTCTGATCAAAATATATGGATGTGGGCATGGATTTTTCCAGGGTAGAGAAGAGCAAAAACACAAATCAGTGATTAAAGGTAGAAATGTTTAGGTCGAATTAATGAGTGCAATTGCGAACACAGCAATCGTGCATATATCATAAAATAATTCAACTAAGGATACCCAAAAATAAAATACAGAACTTTTGTTTTAAGAGAAAATGAAGATTTTTCTATTTTAACAGTAATAATTCGCATTAATGGTGGACAGGAAAATTTAAATGGTAGTATATTATTAATTCTTAGTGCCGGTATTCTTGCGCCAGGAGCAAAAAACTGAACCACCCCGATACAGAGTCAGTAATTATTGACTAATAAAATTGTACACTGATAGTATATTAACTATAAAAATAACGTAACTGCAAAGCATATGTACAAGAAAACTTTTCTTTGTATAACAAAATGAGTCACAGTTTGAAAGAAAATAGTGAAAAAGGTTATTGAAAAAGTACATATGGAAATTTCAATGAATTAAACATAATGTAAACTGTAATAAATAACTAGTGCTTTTTCCATATTTAAAATATGCATCCTATAAAATTCGTTCCTGTGGCTAGAGCCCCATTCACCCCAACCTAGTTCCTATACTAGTTCCCACACTGTTGGTCCTATACTACGTAAGAATAATTTGTCTTAAAGTGAAAGAGTTGTATTTTCTCTACCCCTCCATGGTTTAAGGGACAAACCAGTCCGTGTAAACCACCTTGATCAAGCCGAACTTAGCATGATCTGTCCGGTCTTATTCCGCTGGCAAAATCAAGAGGGAAAAGAATTTTGAGCGATTTAATCTTCTAAAATTTAACTACAAACTTAGTGTAAAAATTTTTTTATTAAAAGACAGGATATAGCTTCTAGGTTATCCTCCAACAGCTGTTCTGTGGGCCCTCTTTCCCGAGCCGTCGGGGTCCTTGTGACCTGTCCATTGTGTGCAAAAAAAAGTGCTGCAGAAAACGTAAAAAAACTCAGCCCAGTTGAACGCTTTTTATGCTTACAAGGAAATGCAATAAAATTTCGATAAACCTTAATAAAAAAATAATTGAATTTGAAAAAATACCTGCCAATGTATATGCATTGTTTCATAACAAATGCATTGACAAAAAAACTGTTTCCTATAATAGATGACAGTTTATTTCATTATGTAAATTATTTGTATTTGAGACACGGCTTCCGTAGCTAAGAACAAAGATGTAAAGCATCGACCCCCCCCCCCTCTTCAGAAAGTTACGATAGCATTATAAAAGGAAAAAAAGTGTGAAAACTTCAAAATAGCATATTTTCGAATTCAAAAAGCTGCATAACTCATTACCTGAGTCAAACTCCAACGTTATTCAACATCTTCAAGACTTTCTCCATTTCACGAATTCTTTTCTCTGTCCGTAACAAAAGATCTGCAATTTTGAAATCGGGGAATCTGACTCCAGTGTATCTCCCTGTCTTTTTAACGTCGTCCTCACCATCATCGTCATCCTTCAGCAAGTCCAGATGTCTGCAGAGGTAGAAAAAATAACAGTAGATTCAGACCAATGAATTGAATTGAATTGTTTTACCTCTGAGCGGCACCTTTTTGCACACCATGGGTTAAATGGCCAGGCCACAAGGACCCCGAAGGCTCAGAGAAGGTTGGGGGGGAGGGGACCCACTGGAACAGCTGTTGGGAGACAGATGGTAGTCTCCCGTCAAGGCCATCCCGTCAGGCTCTCCCACACATGGGGCCACGGCTTAACGTCCCATCCGACGGACGGCGGCCTTTTCAAGCCCATCGGTATCCCCTACTGACCGTGGGCAGGGCGGGGAAATTTTGCGGAGATAAATCTCAACGCTGACCCAGCTGGGACTCGAACCTGGGAACTACAGATTACGAGCCTGGCGCGCTACCGACTGAGCCACCCCCGCCCCCCAGACCAATGAAGTGAATGACAAAGAAATCTTAAAATGAATACACTCATGATCAAATTATTTGGGTTATTTTACCTATGAGCGGCACTCTTTTTGCACACAATTGGCTAAATGGCCAGGGTTTATTTTATATTCACTGAATAACGGTTAGGAGACATAGTACCTCTATCCAGTGTGTTCTTTAATGTGCACAGATTATCTGTGTGTTTTTTTTGCACACTGTTCCAACGGCAGTACCAAGCTGAAAACACTGGTTCTCGTCCAATCACCAAAATTAAGCAGCTTTGGGGGCAGTCAGTACCTGGGAGGGTGACCACCTGGGAACACCGCGTTGCAGTTGGCAAAAAAACTGCTGAGGACTCGCCATCCTCACAGATCCCTTCTACTATGGCGTTTTAAACTGACAGGCTCCTGTCAGACCTCTGTGGCAAGCAGCTGCTTGAGGAAGTATTTATTTATTTTTTTCCACAACTTAACATCTGATCTGACACATAATGGTTTTTCCAAGCCCATCAGTATCCTCTTTCTCACTGAAGGCAGGATGGAGGTTTAGTGGAGATGAATCTCATTGCATGAGAAATCACATCAACAGTTGGGGCTGGAACCTGGAAACTGCAGATTACAAGTCTGGTGCTCTACCAACTGAACCAAACCTCACTCCTGCCTCAAATCTGTACTTAGTCTTAAAAAAAAAAGATTTTTCTCTCCTAGAATGTTGACAGAGAGGTTGGGTTGGATTGTTTTACCTATGAGCAGCACTGTTTTGCACACAATGGGCTAAATGGCTAGGCCAGAAAAAGTTGGGGGAAGGGGACCCATTGAACAGTTGTTAGAAGGCAGATGAAGCCTTCTTCAATGTCATCCAATGTGTTCTTTAATGTTCAGAATCAACTCTCCTACACATGAAGCCATAGCTTAATCTCACATCTGATGGATGGCGGCCTTTCCAAGCTCATTAATGTTCCCTGCTGACCAAGGGCAGGGCGAGGAATTTTGTGGGGATAAATCTCAATGCTGGTCCAGGTGGAAATCAAACCTGGGAACTGCAAATTACAAGCCTGACTCGGTGACCCCTCCCCAATGAAGGGGAAGTGGTAGGAAAGGAAAAAACAAAAACAAGTAGGAAACAAACATTTAACAGCAATATTATTAATGAATATTTTACCTTAAAAGCTAATTAAAAAGATAGCTGCTGAAAATAAATTCACTAAAATATGGATAATTTTGTAAGTGTTTTTGTTAAGATTATGTTCAAGATTTATGTTCGCACATTTTGTTGAGAAAATTCTTCGGAAATGAACAGCAGCATCTGCTGCTACACATTCTATATCCAAAGAACTCTTTAAATAAGACACAATGTTGAAAAATCGTGATTGAGAGTTGAATAAGATCTTCAATTAATGTCTAATGACATTTTTCGTAAAAAGCTTATTTCCAAATTAAGTTAGCTTTGAATATGGTTTGGGTTGGGTTGTTTTACCTCTGAGCGGACTTTTTTTGCACACCATGGGCTAAATGGCCATATCACATGGATCCCAAAGACTCAGAGAAGGTTGGGTGAGGGGGACCCACTGGAACATCTGTTGGGAGACAGATGGTAGCCTCCCATCAAGGCCATCCAGTGTGTTCTTTAACGTGCACAGGGTATGCTCTCCCACACATGGGGCCAGGGCTTAACATCCCATCTGACAGGCAGCAGCCTTTCCAAGCCCATCGGTGTCCTCTACTGACCGTGGGTAGGGTGAAGAATTTTGCGAAGATAAATCTCAACGCTGTCCCAGCTGGGACTGGAACTTAGGAATTACAGATTATGAGCCTGGCACGTTACCGACCAAGTCACCCCTACCCCATTTAAATATGGCTATCCATTATCAAATGGAGGTATCTGCTAACATTTGGTTGAGTTGTTTTACCTCTGAGGGACATTTTTTTTTTAATTTTGGAATAAATGACCAGGCCGTAAGGATCCCAAGTGCTCAGACAAGGTTGGTTGAAGGGGACCACTGGACAGCTGTTAGGAGATAGATGGAAGCTCCCATCAAGCCCATCCAATGGGTTCTCCAATGGGTCTGTTTTACCTCTGAGCGGCACTTTTTGCACACAATGGGTTATTTTGCCAGGTAACAAGGACTCAGAAAAGGTTAGTAGAAGGGGGAATACTGGACAACTCTTAGGAGAAATATGACAGCCTCCTGTCAAGGCCATCCAGGATGTTTTTTAATGTATACGGTTCTCCTCCATACAAGACCACAGCTTAATGTCCCATCCTACTAATCACAGCCTTTCTGAGCCCATTGGTGTACCTTACTGACCGAGGCCAGGATGGGGAGTTTTGCAGAAATAAATCTCAATGCTGGCCCAGGTGGGACTTAAACTTGAGAACTGCACATTAGGAGCCTGGCACGCTATTGACTGAGCAACCCCCACTACATTGATTAGGCATAAAATCTTGGTAATGTAGGTCAAATCACCAAGAACATCTGTCTGTGGCACTCTATGGCATTAAAACTTTTGTTTCGGGCCAACATAGCAAACAATACAAATGATTTCATTATAATGATTAAGTATCCACGTCATACTTACATAACTAAAAGCTTAGGAAAACCATGATTATCCTTCCACAACTTGACATTGTCTGTTGACTGATTCTGACGTTTTCTCAGCAAGCGATTTCCAACTCCTTTGCTACAGATAATGCGTGAATTATTTTCTCCTGCAGATAGCATAGTGTCCAAATCTCTGGAATTAATTTTTTCCACTCGATGTTTCCCAAACTGATATTTATTATCCTCCACTTCATCAAATTCTTTTACTACATTAGACAACTCCTCATCTTCATCCAGATTGCAAACCGTTTCATGACAACACTCAGCTAACTCTTTTTTCTGCACGTACAGCTGCTCTATGTCTCTCAGCATCCTTTCACACTCTTCCCTTATTCTCCATTCCTCTTCAAAACTACGAGATATTTTCTCTGTAACCATCCTCAAATGATCTTCTTGTATGTACTGAGACCACAAGAAAGGAGGAACATTGACTTTCCTACAAGTGAGAACCCTTTTCTGATCTTTCTCCGCCGATTCGACAACATGATTGAGTTTTCTATGCAGTTCTCTCAGAACATCTTTCTTCTCTCTTATCATTTGATCAATCTCACTTTGCATCTCAGCAATACTGAAGACGAGCTTGGACTTCTTATCTTTATACTCTTCCATCTCTTCCATTATGAATTTCATCTTCTCCTGCACTATCTTCATCTCATCATCTAACAAACATTTCATTTTCATCTCTTCTGAATCCCACTGATGCCTGTTGATGCTTTCGTCTATCATTCTACACAGTTTCTTCAGAATACACTGCTGCCTTTCTTTTAATTGAACAAAGAGCCGTTTGCTGGTTTTTATGAACTGATTGAGCCTTATCATTTCCTCTTTCCATCTCTCCTCATTGCAAGTTGCCGTGATCACTTCAACATCGCTCACAGCAGTTTTTCTAACCTGAAACTCGTCTCTGCTTGTCTTTTCAAAGATGATTTGCTCTTTTACCATATTCAAATCATTCTCACCTTCAGACAGTGAATCTAGTTCTTCAATTGCATCAAACTGAGAATAACAAAGAAGACGATCTTTTCCCTTTTTTACAAGTTTCTCGAGTTCATCACTTTTTTCACCTTCATTTACTTGGTTTGTTTCCTTCGAAAGACCATTGCTGAAGCCCTCACTCATTCTGCCCTTATGCCTTTGTTCAGTCTGAAGAATCTGTTTCAATCTCTCCTCTGCAGCTTTAACTTCTCCTTCCAGAACAGACTTCTTCTCTTTCAACTCGCTGTTGCACTCTTTCGCTTTTTCCCCTTCAGCGAGCAACTTTTCCAACATCTCCAACATTGAATTTTCATCCCTTTTCAGTTTTTCCACAAGCTTTTTCCCAGTTTCAAACTTCTGGCATATCTGCGTCATATACTCCTTCGTCGAAGACAAACTCGAAGATATATCATCTACTTCTTTCTTCTGAATATCTATCTTCGCATTCAGTTCATCCTTCTCTCTCCTCAGTTTCTCAATATTTTTTACCTCTTCCTCCATTTCATTCCTCAATTCTCCCAATTCCTTTTCTAAAGAAGCCTTAGTCCCACTTCTCTCTTCTAAATCTTTTTCCAAATCATCTTTCTCCTCCTCCAATTTCTTGGCTATCGTTTTTCCTTCATGTAAGTCTTTCTTCCTTTCTCTTAAATCATTCTCGGCTTCCCTTACTTCATCTTTCAGGTTCTCCATTCGCAATCTCATATGTCCTTCTTCCTCTTTTAAGTCCTCAATAACTCGATTCTCTCTGGCAACATCTTTAACAATCTGATCCAAAACTTGATTCTCTCGTCTGATACTTTTCGCAATTTGCTCCAAGATCTGATTTTTTTTGTTTACATTAGTTGCCACACTTTTGAGGATTTTACTCTCTTTGTCTATCTCTTTTCGCAGCTCTTCTAGTTTATTTTCAAGCGCAACTTTAGTATTGAGTATATCTTTCTGTGAAAAACAAGCTCCCACCTCTTCTGACGTCCATGCAGGTTTCATGTCATGCCCGGAGCAACTTTTGACGTCTCCATATGACTGCGGGGAATGCACGAAATGTCGTCCTTCGACGTTGGTTATGTCCCATTGTGATTGATCCAATTTTTTTTTATCCAATCCGAGTCCCAAGCCATCTTCTGATTTTGTCATTACAGCATGCTCCATCCTGAAAATGAAAGAGAAAAGATAAAAGAATTTGTAGTGTAACTGTGTGGAATTTCAGTTGTCAACAGACAGGGACAAATGCATTTCTCGTTTCATGAAAAAAAAAAACAGAAATATTCGAAATGAAAAGACAAAATTAAGAATATAATAATAAAACTAGGTGAATATTTACCACCAGAAATTATTAATAAATAGAAGAATGCATATCGCCTCTGGCACATATGGTAAACTCATTTTCAAAGCGAATGAAATTTTTCTTTTACCTACTTTTTCACTCTTTAAAAGTTTTCATTCAAATAACGGATAACAGGGAAAACGCAAATAATAATATTTTATTGGTAATTATACAACATAAAAAGTATATGTCTTTTATTTATTAAATTTAAAAAGTTGCTTTTTCTGACTGTAATGCTCCAAAGATTATCAACTTTCTCAAGTTGGACTTTTTGTCTGATCCAAAATAAATTCTAACTTCTGATAGCTTACTGAGCGCCAGGAAATATTAACTTGCCAAATAAAGTTGAAATAGGGTTCGTTACGTATATTGGCGTTACTTATAGAGTAAGAATTCAAAAAGAATTGTCAAGTTTAATTAAAGTTATATCTAAATCAAAATCACTAATCGTTGCTCAAGATGAAAAAAAAATGCAAAAGTCAAATATATACATAACAAACAAAGTTTATTTCCAAAAAACTCAAAGACTCGCCAATTCAGCTGATGAATACAAAAATCGGAGTAACTAAAAAAAACTCCATCTCTAAATACGACTCACAAAAACTGACTACTAGCGTCTTCCTCCTTCACTACCTTCCTACTCCAACTCTCTCATACTGACTCACTCTGTGAGCTAAAGTCATAGTTAGTATTACATGCGGTGTGATGCCCCCTCATTCACTTTTGCTTTACCTTAACCAGTTTTGCTTAATTTACTTTATATTTATCATTTTGGGGATTTTTATTTCCTTTTTGGCATCACAGCGCTCGTTTCCAAGAGTTAGGAGTTGCGCATGCGCAACTCCTAACTTCCAACTGTCACCCGCTAAAGCGCGTGAACAAGGACACACACCCTCTTGCGTCATAGCTTGTGTCGCTCATCAATTTACGCAAATGTCTTTCCCGGCGTGCAACATGACACATGCGGGCACTGTAAGCCTCTTGTTATAATAATCTGTGACATGTTGTCACAGTAGTCGGACAGAAGAGAGTGTGGTAGGAAGCACGGAGGAGCACAGTTAGTGCAGTGTGTGTAGTCAAAGTTGAGAAATGATGTATCTTCTTCATTGAAGTTTTGGTGAGTGTTTTTTGGAAATAAATTTGTTTGTTATTTAAATCTTTTGAATCTTTACTAATTTTTTCTCTTGAGCAATGTTAATTGTTTTGGATTAGAAATTACCTTTACATTTTGACAATCATTTAATATTTTTTGAAATCTTACTCATTAACGCTTGCTGGTATTTTGAACCCTAATTTAACTTTATTTTTTTGGCAATTCGTTAATTATTGCCTGGCACCCGACTCAACTATCCAGAGCATAAAAATAAATTGGATCAGACAAAGGGTTCAAACTTTAAAAGTAATTCACTTCTTTGGAGCGTTACAGAGGCAATACAAACTGGCAAATGTATTTTGCACACGGGGGGAAAAACATTTGCACAATCTGATGATTGCGCTACCTATGATGCAAGAGGGGCCCGTGTCCTAAACGCGTGCATTAGCGGCTGGCAATCAAAAGTTGGAGTTGCAAATGTGCAATTCCTTCTACGGATTGGAAATGTGATAAGTCCAAATGAAATAATCCCCAAAATGATAAATATAACGTAAATAAAGTAAAACTGGTTAAGGAAAAGTGAATGGACCATCACAACTCTAAGGCGGCAGATTGTTGCTCGAATCTCTTGAGACTCTACCGTCAAAATTGGCACTCAGCCTTAATCAGATCACTTGCGATTTGCTTAGTGTATTTTTAAAATATGTTGGGGGGGGGGGGAGATTTGATTTTTCAAAAGATTAAAATGCAGGTGATCAATGAGAAAATATTATAAAATAAAAGGCATTGTTACATATTGAATCAATGCTTTCAAAAGCATAAAAATGTGAAATAAATTTCAAAGCACATACATTTGGGATGCGGGGGGGGGGGTGAACCTCTCAGCATTCTGCTTGAAATATTGGTTAAAAGTTTTGCCATTTCCATATTTAGTGATCTCTAACAATATGAATTAAAACTACCTAAGGATTTGAAAAGTGCGAATTATAATACAAGAGATAATTGCAAAAAGATTTTTCAAATTATCTCTTCATGACCTTCACATTCCACATCAAAATTTCAAGCATAAATACATTGTTTGTAACATTCATTTAATATTTTGGAACTTTCAAAGTTTCCACCGTTAGAGGGCCAAATTATACATTTTAAGAGATTTGAAAATTGCAAATCATAATAGTTCATCAATACCCATTCAACAAAAAAATTATTTTTCATTTATGTCTAAAAACAAAAAAGCTTAGTCTTCGGTCCCTTTACATACAGATGACAAAGTGAACATGCAATCTCGGTTGTAGTTTTTTTTTTTGTCTTTTTGAAAACGAAAATAAAAAGTTCAATTATTCATTGTTTCATTTATTGACACAAATATGAAATCAATAAGAACATATAGGTAATTTAATTCTGAAATAAATAAGGCCGTTTTTGGTTAGGTTATTGGGTTCGGTTGCTTTACTTTTTAGCTGCCCTTTTTTTTAACACTATAGGCTAAATGGGCAGGCCCACAAGGTCCCCAAAGACTCAAAGAAGGTTGGAGGAAAGGAATAAACTGGGCCAGTCTTGATGGAAACCTCCCAACAAGACCATCCAGCATATTCTTAATGTACACAAGGTAAGAATCTCCTGCACACAGGGGTAGGGAAGTAAGTCTTTACAGATTTTACAAAAAAAGTGCTGCTCAACCCAACAGCCCAATCCAGATTGAAGCTTGCCACTGGTCCATAGCCTGATGGTCATCTTGAAGTCTTATTACATGGATTCAATAAATCCATATAAAGATATACATCTCATCATCATCATCATCATCCTCAAGCAGCCATGGGCTACGGAGGTCCAACCAGACCGTGCAATTTAGTTCTCCAAGCAAGTCTATCCTGAGCTACATCTACTACATCTGGCCACTGCACACCAATTCTAACAAGGTCCTGTTTGACATTGTCTGCCCACCGCATCCTAGGCCTCCCCCTCCTTCTGAGGCCTCTAGGCACACTGTTCATAACCCTATTCACCAATCTATAATTATTCATACGGGCAACCTGGCCAAACCAGCAGAGTCTCTCTCTACACAATATGCTGCTCAAAGGAGGTTGCAAACTCCTTTGCCTAACCTCAACATTAGTTACAAAGTTGAACCACCTAATGCCCAAGATACTGCGCAAGCATCTAGAATCAAAAACATCTAGTTTCCTGTTATCTTGTTTACAAAGTGTCCAAGTTTCACTACCATAACTAACCCTAGAAAGAACCAAACTATTATACAGTCTAATTTTAGTCTTAAGGTGTATACGCCTATTTCTCCACAATATCCATAGATTCTTAAAAGTCCCGACAGCAATCCCTATTCGTCTGTTAATCTCATGCCGCACATCACCATTATCTGTTACATAGCTCCCAAGATAATTAAACTGTGACACCTGCTCAAGACTGCAACCATTCAGATTAACTGAATCACAGCCTGCCTGACCAATTTTCACTTTAGTTTTCTCTCTGTTTATAACCAAACCTACTCTACTACCAGTCTCATCAACAGCTCGAATGAAAGAGTTCATCTCATCAACATCATTTGCCAAAAGGACTAAATCATCAGCATAATCTAAATCAGAAATTTTCGTATCTCCAGCCCATTTAAGGCCAAAATCTTTCCCTTGAAGTGAATTTCGCATAACATAATCAATAACCAAGCTAAAGAGAAAAGGAGACAAAATGCACCCTTGTCGAACACCAGAAGTAATGCTAAACCAATTGCTACAAGCCTTACCAACTCTCACACACGACTCAGTGTTATTATAGAGAGCTTTCATTATGTTAACTAACTTGTCTGGTATACCATATGATTTCACAATCAACCACAAATTATGACGATCAACAGAGTCGAAAGCCTTTTTGAAATCAACAAAGCTAGCAACCAAAGGTTTCTGAAACTCTAAACATTTCTCAAGAATCTGCCTAAGTGAAAATATCTGATCCACACATCCCCTACCACTTCTGAATCCACATTACTCATCACGCAATTGACTGTCAACCAGATTCTTAATTCTACTAAGCACAATCATGGAAAGAACTTTACCTGGAACAGAGAGTAGGCTGATACCCTATAGTTATCACAAGAACTGCGATCACCTTTTTTGAAAATAGGGATAACAATAGCTCTGGTAAAATCTTTAGGAACCATGCTTTTATCATAAAAGTTTTTCAAAATTTCAGTCATCCAAGTGGTAAACAAAACATTCCCAGCTCTAAGCATTTCTGTAGTAATTTCATCTACCCCTGGGGATTTATGAAGTTTCAGTTTAGAGATAGCCAAACTAACTTCAGATTGTGTTATAGGGCCAACATTAAAGTCGCCAATGCATCTATCATCATTACAAACAATGGGAGTAGAACTAACCACATTGTTTAGAACATCACTGAAATGCTCAGCCAACCTAGCCATGACAGAATACTCCCCTTCTAATAATATAATTCTCCTTCAATGCCTGTATACCTGTCCGTTTTCTACCACATAAAACATTAACTATCTGGTACAGCTCTCTGCTGTGTGCTGCCTAACTGCTTCCTCAGCTTCGTCAGCCAAGCCATGAAGCCAAAGATTCTTATCAGCAGCTAACTGATCCTTTACACGTTTATTAAGTTCTCTGTAATATTTTCTATTAGGACTAGTAGGGTATTGATTAAAGACATTCCTGCAGTTCTTTCTTTCCGAAATAAGCTCAAGTGCCTCATCACTCAGATAATTCTGGCTCTTCTGCTCCTTTTTTCCTAAAAGAGTACTGTTAGTGTCCAAAAAAGCCTGTTTAAAATGATCCCATTCTTCCTCAACTTCAGTAGTAAGCAAACCATGACTGTCATAATGACTAAGTAACCTATCATAGTAAGCTTTGGCTATAACTGGATCTTTCAGAGCTTCAGTATTAAAAGTAAATTTTTTAACCCTAGCACAACACTTTTTAAGTTTAAGTTGCAACACACTTTTAACAAGGTAATGGTCAGATGCAATTTCAGCTCCCCTATATGACCTGGTATTCCTAACAGAACAAGCCCATTTGCTGTTAATTAATATGTAATCAATCATATTCTTATGCAGCCCATCAGGTGAAACCCATGTGTACTTATGTATGTCGCGGTGTTTGTAATAAGTGTTAGTTATTCTGAATCCATTGAGTTTACTTACCTGTAGGAGACGTTGCCCATTGCAGCTACCAATACCAAAAGGGCCTATTACTCCTCCCCAAACGTCAGAGTCAGTACCAACTTTGGCGTTGAAGTCACCAAGAACAAGGGTAATATCTCCTTTCTTGACAGAATTCAAAATATCCTGAAGTTGTTCATAAAACCTATCCTTCTGATCCTCATCGGCATCCTCAGTGGTGGCATAACAGCAGATAACATTCAAGTCTTTAACGCTTGTCTGAAAATTTGCTGTAAGTAACCTTTCATTAATGCACTCATATCCTAGAAGAGCATCACTAGCGTGCTGCAGAGAAGCAGACCCACGCTATGGTGATGCTTATTGTCGTCCCTCCCTGAAAAGAGAAATTTAAGATTATTTTTAAGAATCTGACCTTTATCTGTCCATCTGGTCTCTTGCAAGCCGAGAATATCTAAATTATAATGGTGGAATTCTTGTGTGAGGACATCAAGAGAAAAAGCTCTGTGCAGAGTCCTCACATTCCAACTATCTATGGAGAGAAAATGGTTAGTGGGATGTTTAAAGAAACTATGTTTATTGAGAGAGGGAATGCCGACAATATCAAACAGCCCCCTAATCGCAGACATGGGGCAAAGACCCGTTCCCCCACTACTAAAGGCTGAAGCCATCTACACTGGAAGACTTCCTCCAATGTAGAATTTGACGATGCCAATAGAAGCAAAGAGTTCAGGTGCCTGCGATGACTTCTGCTCAGGATTATCCACCAGCTAATAAACATATCCTGTGAATCTATTCACTTGGGGCTGTCAACCCACAAACAATCAGAAAACACAGCGGAAGATTTTCCCTCCACAGAAGCCCACCAGTGCAGCAAAATCAGGATCCATAATCAAGCTCAGAGCCATATATCTGTCCAGTCCAGTAGGTTTATATGGTCAGCACCAGGACCCTATGGCTACTATGCTATGCAATTTTAAATACGAAAAATTATTTTTAAGTTATCATTGAAAAAAACTGAAAAACCTTTTGCTTGATAAGCTGACTCACCTTGGAGGTTCTGAATTGATAGCAACATGAGAGCGAATCGGAGGCAATAGAGCATTTCTTTTCATCATGAGTGGAGCACTCTGCAGCAGAGAGTCAAAATTATGCTGCGGACAAGGTTTTATTATTGCTGTGGCGATCTTTGCTGCTGGGGTGACACGAAGTGGAGCTCGGCAGAATGACTGCTCCTGAAAACACAATTTGCAAGCGTTAGACTGTGAAAAAAAAACGCTTCTCAAACATTCATATATGTGGGTTCTTAAACATTCATATATCTGGTTTAACCTCTGAGAGCCAGTTTTATGCATGCAATGGGTTAAATGGCCAAGTAACAAGAACTCTGAAGGCTCAGAAAGGGTTGGAGGACTCACTGGACAGCTATTACGAGACAGATAAGAGACTCCCATCAAGGCCAGCCAGTGTGTTCTTTAACATGCACAGTGAATGGCATCCCATCTGACAGACAGCAGCCTTTCCAAGTCCATTGGTATCCCCTATTGACCAAAGACAGGGTGGGGAGTTTTGTGCAGATAAAATCTCATTCCTGGCCCAGGTGAGACTCGAGTTTGGGAACTGTAGATTATGAGGCTGATGCATTACCGACTGACCCGTTAGATAATAAGTATAATATATAATCCAATAGGTCTGTAAATGGTAGCTAGGTAGTCAATGGAAGGAAAGCTATGCACCAATACCCTGTGATGATGCACAGAACTGACCTGGAGTAGCACCTGAAGTCCAACCCTGCTTTCTCATGGTGTACACCATTAGTATACAGACCTGGGGCACATATTAACATACAGGGTTTACCCTGTGTATGTTAAGAATATGCTGGATGGCCCCCATCCTGTCCAGTGGGTCCCATTCCCCATCCTTTTACATTAGATGGGACAATAAGCCCTAGAACCATGTTCAAGGAGCCATACCTTGTGCATGCTAAAGAACATGCTTAATGGCCTTGACAGGAAGCTTTCATCTATCTCCTAACAGCTGTCCAGTGGGTCCCCTTCCCCAAATTTCTCTGAGCCCTTGTGATCCTTAAGATATGGCAATTTAGTCCAATGTTCGCACGAAAGTCCTCTCATATTCAAAACAACCCAATCCTAGTTTTGTCAAGGGATATTTTCCTTCTAAAAATTGATAAGGAAGTACATGAATGACTATTTGAAGTTTGAATTGTATAAATGTAGCCAAATGATCAGGATGGTAAACTTGGACAAATTCAAAAGCTTCAAATAAAGTATATTTTTGAAAGCCTGATATTCAAGCTTTTTACTATATTTTTCACATGCAATTTCCATGTGAGGTTACTATCTATAAATACTCACTATAAATAACTAAATTAACTGTACAATTAATTTACAAAAAACTCCCACTATGCCAAAGCATATCAGTGAGAAGTTATCTGGTTTGGACAGATAGGATTCACTTTTGACGATAAAATTCACCTTATACTTCAGTAATATAAATTCTGGAACTTATGCAACTTATCTATAAAGTTCTATCATATAGTACCGAAATTAAGGACTGCTCTTTTCAAATACTCGAATGCACATACCCAGTGCAGCTTGGAGAGCACTTCTGAATCATCCCCCTTACAGAGGCATGCCTGGTCTGCACTTGACCACATGTGCACTGCTCCTGAAAACACAATTTCAAAACGTTTGACTGAAAAAAAAACTGCTTCTCAAACATTCATATATGTGGGTTGGGTTGTTTAACCTCTGAACAGCACTTTTATGTACGTAATGGGTTAAGGGCAAGTAACAAGGACCCTGAGGACTCAGAGAGGGTTGGGGGAGAAGAACTACTGGACAGCTGTTATGAGACAGATGGTAGACTCCAGTCAAGGTCATCAAGTGTGTTCTTTAATGCACACAGTGTATGGCATCTCCTATTGACCGAGTGGGGAGTTTTGAAGAGATAAAATCTCAATCCTGGCCCAGGTGAGACTTGAGCCTGGGAACTGTAGATTACGACCCTTTAGATAATGGGTGTGGAATCTAATAGATCTGTAAATGGTAGCTAGGTAGTCACTGGAAGGATAGCTATGCACCAATCTCCTGTGATGATGTACAGAACCAGCCAGACCTATCAAGGCCATCCAGTGTGGTCTTTAATGTGCACAGTGTATGGCGCCCCTACTGACCGAGGTCAAGGTGAGGGGTTTTGCAGACAATTCTCAATCCTAGCCCAGGTGAGACTTGAGCCTGGGAACTATAGTTTACAAGCCTGGTGCACTACTGACTGACCCTTTAGATAATGGGTGTAGTATATAATCTAATAGGTCTGTAAATGGTGTCTAGGTAGTCACTGGAAGGAGAGCTATGCACCAATCCCCTGTGATGATGTACAGAACCAGCCAGACCTATCAAGGCCATCCAGTGTGGTCTTTAATGTGCACAGTGTATGGTGCCCCTACTGACCGAGGTCAGGGTGAGGAGTTTTGCAGACAAAATCTCAATCCTAGCCCAGGTGAGACTTGAGCCTGGGAACTATAGTTTACAAGCCTGGTGCACTACTGACTGACCCTTTAGATAATGGGTGTAGTATATAATCTAATAGGTCTGTAAATGGTGTCTAGGTAGTCACTGGAAGGAGAGCTATGCACCAATCCCCTGTGATGATGCCCAGAACCAGTCAGGCCTATCATCTTAAGTCTTACCCCAACTTCTCATGGTGCAGACTGTTAACAGCTTTCAAATGAGATACTCTCTTGTGGAAGGGAACGGAAGGAAATGGATGCCAGATCAGTGTGCTCTACTGATCTGGACTACTGTGGCTACTTTTCTTTATTTTCTAATCTGCTGAGAAGTGGTCAACCACACAGGGTCCTGGTGCTGACCATATACACCAACCAGAATGGAATAATGGCTCTGAGTTTGATGATGGATTCTGATTTTTCTGCCCTGGTGGGCTCCTGTTGAGCGAGAATCTTCTGCTACGTTTTCTGTTTGTTTGTGCGTTGACAGCTCAAAGTGAATAGATTCACAGGATACATTTTATCAGCTGGTGGATAATCCTGATCAGAGGCCATTGCAGGTATCTGAACTCTTGCTTCTACAGGCATTGCCAAACCTGTATTGGAAGAAGTTTTTCAGTGTAGATGATTTCAACCTTTAGTATGGGAGAACAGGTCTTTGCCCATGCCTGCACAGCTACAGGGCTGTTTTATATTGTCGCCATTACCTCTCTCAATAAACATAGTTTCTTTAAACATCCCACTAACCATTCTTTCCTCTCAGAAATGTAAGGATCTTCACACAAGAATTACACTATTATAACTTAGATGTTCTCTGCTTCCAAGAGACCAGATGGACAGATAAAAGTCAGATACTCAAAAGTAATCTTAAATTCCTCTTTTCAGGGAGGGAAGATGAAAAGCATCTCCAAGGTGTTGGTTTGTTTATCAGCAGTTATGCTAGTGATGCTCTTCTAGGATATGAGTGCATTAATGAAAGGTTTATTACAGCTAAATTTCAGACAAGTATTAAAGGCTTGAATATTATCTCCTGTTATGCCCCCGCTGAGGATGCCAATGAGGATGAGAAGGATAGGTTTTATGGACAACTTCAGGATATTTTGAATTCTGTCAAGAAAGGAGATATTACCCTTGTTCCAGGTGACTTCAATGCCAAAGTTGGTACTGACTCTGACCTTTGGGGAGGAGTGATAGGTCCTTTTGGTATTGGAAGCTGCAATGGCAATGGGCAACGTCTCCTACAGGTAAGTAAACTCAATGGTTTCAGAATAACTAACACTTATTACAAACACTGCGACATACATAAGTACACATGGGTTTCACCTGATGTGCTGCATAAGAATATGATTGATTTTACATTAATTAACAGCAAATGGGCTAGTTCTGTTAGGAATACAGGGTCGTATAGGGAAGCTGAAATTGGATCTGACCATTACCTTGCTACGAGTGTCTTGCAACATAAACTTAAGAAGTGTTGTGCTAAAGTTAAAAAATTACCTTTAACACTGAAGCTCTGAAAGATCCAGTTATAGATAAAATTTACCATGATAGATTACTTAGTCATTATGACAGTCATGGTTTGCTTACTACTGAATTAAGAAAGAATGGGACCATTTTAAACAGGCTTTTCTTGAAACTATAATACTCTTTTGGGCAAAAAGGAGCAATGGAGGCCAAACTGTTTGAGTGATATAGCACTGGAGTTTATTTTGGAAAGAAAGAACTGCAGAAATGCCCTTAATCAATACCCTACTAGTCCTAATAGAAAGCATTACAGAGAACTTAATAAACGTGTAAAGGATCAGTTAGCAGCTAATAAGAATTTTTGATTTGATGGCTTGACTGACAAAGCTGAGGAAGCAGCTAGACAGCATAATAGCAGAGAGCTGTACCAGATACTCAATGTTTTGTGTGAAAAGAAACAGACAGCTATACAAGGATTGAATGATAGACAAGATAAGGTTATTGAAGGTGAGGATTCTGTCATGGCTAGGTGGGCTGAGCATTTTGCTGCTGTTCTAAGCAATGTGGTTAGTTCTACTCCCATTGTTTGTAATGATGATAGATGCATTCATCATCATCATCATCCTCAAGCAGCCATGGGCTACGGAGGTCCAACCAGACCGCGCAGTTTAATTCTCCAAGCATATCTGTCCTGAGCTACATCTGCTGCATCCGGCCACTGCACACCAATTCTAACAAGGTCCTGTTTAACATTGTCTGCCCACCTGCATCTTAGGTCTCCCCCTCCTTCTGAGGCCTCTAGGCACACTGTTCATAACCCTATTCGCCAATCTATAATTATCCATACGGGCAACATGGCCAAACCAGCGGAGTCTCTCTCTGTACAATATGCTGCTTAAAGGAGGTTGCAGACTCCTTTGCCTAACCTCATCATTAGTTACAAAGTTAAACCACCTAATGCCCAAGATACTGCGTAAGCATCTAGAATCAAAAGCATCTTGTTTCCTGTTATCTTGTTTACACAGTGTCCAAGTTTCACTACCATAACTAACCCTAGAAAGAACCAAACTATTATACAGTCTAATTTTAGTCTTTAGGTATATACGCCTATTTCTCCACACTCTCCATAGATTCTTAAAAGTCCCGGCAGCAATTACTATTCGTCTGTTAATCTCATGCCGCACATCACCATTATCTGTTACATATCTCCCAAGGTAATTAAACTGTGACACCTGCTCAAGACTGCAACCATTAAGATGAACTGAATCACAACCTGCCTGACCAATTTTCATCACTTTAGTTTTCTCTCTGTTTATAACCAAACCTACTCTACTACCAGTCTCATCAACAGCTCGAATGAAAGAGTTCATCTCATCAACATCATTTGCCAAAAGGGCTAAATCATCAGCATAATCTAAATCAGAAATTTTCGTATCTCCAGCCCATTTAAGGCCAAAATCTTTCCCTTGAAGTGAATTTCGCATAACATAATCAATAACCAAACTAAAGAGAAAAGGGGTCAAAATGCACCCTTGTCGCTAACCTTATGCTAAACCAACAACCAGAAGTAATGCTAAACCAATTGCTACAAGCCTTACCAACTCTCACACACGACTCAGTGTTATTATAGAGAGCTTTCATTATGTTAACTAACTTGTCTGGTATACCATATGATCTCACAATCAACCATAAATTATGACGATCAACAGAGTCAAAAGCCTTTTTGAAATCGACAAAGCTAGCAACCAAAGGTTTCTGAAACTAAACATTTCTCAAGAATCTGCCTAAGTGAAAAAATCTGATCCACACATCCCCTACCACTTCTGAATCCACATTGCTCATCACGCAATTGACTGTCAACCAGATTCTTAATTCTATTAAGCACAATCATGGAAAGAACTTTACCTGGAACAGAGAGTAGGCTGATACAACTATAGTTATCACAAGAACTGCGATCACCTTTTTTGAAAATAGGGATAATAATAGCTCTGGTAAAATCTTTAGGAACCATGCCTTTATCATAAAAGATATTCAAAATTTCAGTCATCTAAGTGGTAACCGAAACATTCCCAGCTCTAAGCATTTCTGTAGTAATTTCATCTACCCCTGGGGATTTATGAAGTTTAAGTTTAGAAATAGCCAAAATAACTTCAGATTGTGTTATAGGGCCAACATTAAAGTCGCCAATGCATCTATCATCATTACAAACAATGGGAGTAGAACTAACCACATTGTTTAGAACATCACTGAAATGCTCAGCCCACCTAGCCATGACAGAATACTCCCCTTCTAATAATAATATTCTCCTTCAATGCCTGTATACCTGTCCGTTTTCTACCACATAAAACATTAACTATCTGGTACAGCTCTCTGCTGTTGTGCTGCCTAACTGCTTTCTCAGCTTCGTCAGCCAAGCCATCAAGCCAAAGATTCTTATCAGTAGCTAACTGATCCTTTACATGTTTATTAAGCTCTCTGTAATCCTTTCTATTAGGAGTAGTAGGGTACTGATTAAGGACATTCCTGCAGTTCCTTCTTTCTGAAATAAGCTCAAGTGCCTTATCACTTAAATAATTCTGCCTCCTCTGCTCCTTTTTTCCTAAAAGAGTACTGTTTGTTTCCAAAAAAGCCTGTTTGAAATGGCCCCATTCTTCCTCAACTTCAGTATTAAGAAAACCATGACTGTCATAATGACTAAGTAACCTATCATGGTAAGCTTTAGCTATAACTGGGTCTTTAAGAGCTTCAGTATTAGAGGTAAATTTTTTAACCCTAGCACAACACTTTTTAAGTTTAAGTTGCAAGACACTTTTAACAAAGTAATGGTCAGATCCAATTTCAGCTCCCCTATATGCCCTGGTATTTCTAACAGAATTAGCCCATTTGCTGTTAATTAATATATAATCAATCATATTCCTATGCAGCCCATCAGGTGAAACCCATGTGTACTTATGTATGTCGCGGTGTTTGTAATATGTGTTAGTTATTCTCAAACCATTAAGTTTACTTACCTGTAGCAGACATTGCCCATTGCCATTGCAGCTATCAATACCTATTACTCCTCCCCAAAAGTCAGAGTCAGTACTAACTTTGGCATTGAAGTCACCTAGAACAAGGGTAATATCTTCTTTCTTGACAGAATTCAAAATATCCTGAAGTTGTCCGTAAAACCTATCCTTCTCATCCTCATCAGCATCCTCAGTGGGGCATAACAGCAGATAAAATTCAAGTCTTTAATTCTTGTCCGAAATTTTGCTGTAAGAAACCTTTCATTAATGCACTCATATCCTAGAAGAGCATCACTAGCATGTCAGCTGAGCAGCAGACCCACGCCTTGGTGATACTTTCCATCCTCCCTCCCTGTAAAGAGAAATTTAAAGTTATTTTTAAGTATCTCACCTTTACCTGTCCATCTGGTCTCTTGCAAGCCTATAATATCTAGATTATAGCGCTGGAATTCCTGCGTGAGGACATCAAGAGAATAATCTCTATGTAATGTCCTCACATTCCACGTTCCTGCAGAGAGAAAATGATTAGTAGGATTTTTAAAGAAATTAGGTTTATTGAGATTGGTAGGGCCAACAATATATAACAGTCCCCTGATCGCAGGCATGGGGCAAAGACCTGTTCTTTCTCCGCTAAAGGCTGAAGTCACCGATGCTGGTAGGAACTTCAGGCACCACCTTTTCAAGTGAACTTTTTCAAGAGCCATATGGCCTGCCTGAGACACATTACTCCAGTTTAGGCTTGACGATGCCCAACTAGCTAAGTAAGGTTCAGGTACCTGCGATGGCCTCTGATTAGGATTATCCACCAGCTGATATAAGGTATCCCATGCCACTGTTCACTTAGGGCTGGCAATCCAAAAGCAAACAGAAAACACAGCAGCAGATTCTCCCTCAACAGAGGCTCACCAGTGCAGCAAGTCCAGGATCCATAATAAAACTCAAATCCATAAACAAGTCCAGTCTAGTAGGTTCAGCACCAGGACTCTGTGTTCAGCACCAGGACTCTGTGAATGTTCAGCACCAGGACTCTGTGAAGTTGACCACTCCTCAGCAGGTTTGAAAAAAAGAAAAAAAAAAGAAAAAAGTGGCCATAGATGACCAGATCAGTAGGCCATACTGAACTGGCAGCCCTCCCCTTCCCTTCCCTTCCTAAAGAGAATATCTCTTTTGAAAAGTACTAACGGCCTGCTCCACGAGAAGGCAGGGTTGCACATTAGGTGCTAGATCTGGCCGGTTCTGTGCATCATCACTAGGGATTGGTATACAGCTCTCCTTCCAGTTTACGCCTAGCTACCACTAGCCTAGATGCATTACTGGCTTTAATGTTGGCCCTATATCACAGTCTGAAGTTATTTTGACAATTTCTAAATCTAAACTATGTAGACCTAGGGGTAGATGAAATTACTACGGAAATGCTTAGAGCTGGGAATGTTTTGGTTATCACATGGCTTAATGAAATTTTGAATATCTTTTATGATAAAGGCATGGTTCCTATGAATTTTACAAGAGCTATTATTATCCCTATTTTCAAAAAAGGTGATCGCAGTTCTTGTGATAACTGTAGGGGTATCAGCCTACTTTCTGTTCCAGGTCAAGTTCTTTGCATGATTGTGCTTAAAACAATTAAGAATCTGGTTGACTGACAATTGCATGATGAGCAGTGTGGATTCAGAAGTGGTAGACGATGGGTAGATCTGATTTTTTCAGGTAGGCAGATTCTTGAAAAATGTTTAGTTTCAGAAACCTGTGGTTATTAGCTTTGTAGATTTCAAAAACTCTTTTGACTTTGTTTACTGTCATAATTTGTGGTCGATCGTGAGATCTTATGGCATACCACAAGTTAGTTAACATAATGAAATCTCTCTATAATAGTACTGAGTCACATGTGAGAGTTGGTAGAGCTTTTAGCAATTGGTTTAGCATTGCTTCTGGTGTTTGGCAAGGGTGCATTTTGCCTCATCTCCTCTTTAGCTTGGTTATTGATTATGTTATGCAGAATTCTCTGCAAGGGAAAGATTTTGGATTTAAATGGTTTAGAGATGGGAAAATATCTGATTTAAATTATGGTGATGATTTGGCCCAAAAGGGCCAAATCATCAAGCATAATCTTTCTAATGATGATTTGGTGATTTGGCTAATTTGTTGATTTGGCTAAATTTGCCAAATCATCAACTTTTGGCAAATGATGTTGATGAGACAAATTCTTTCATTAGAGATATTGATGAGACTGGTAGTAGATTACAGTGGTGCACCTAGAGGTGGGGGGCAAGGGGCCCTGGCTCCCCCCAAAGGGAAAAAAAACACTAGAAAATTTTCCAAAAATCTTTTCCTAATTAAAATTCATTTTTTATATTTATGTTGTGTCGTGTCTTCTATTTCTATAGTGCTTATGAATTAGCGGTCACATAAGGTGGGAATACCCTATACCACTCGGGAATCACGGCCACTGTGAACACAAGGCGAACGAAGTAGTGCTACTTCATTTGCCAAAGCAGGGCCAGAGGACCCCTCGGATCCCCCCAAGAGTAAATCCTGAATGTGCCACTGGTTGAGTAGATTTAGTGATAAACAGAGAGAAAACAAAAGTGATGAAAAAAAAGGGTCAACCAGATTGTGGTTCAATTAATTTGAATGGTTGCACTCTTGAGCAAGTGTCTCTGTTTAATTATCTTGGGAGATACGTAACAAACACTGGTGATGTGTGAGACAATAACTCTTCGAGATATAGAATAGAAATTGCTGCCGTAACTTTTAAGAATCTGTGGAGAGTGCGGAGAAATAGGTGTATGCACCTAAAGACTAAAATTAGACTGTACAATAGTTTGGTTCTTTCTAGAGTTAGTCATAGTAGTGAAACTTGGACCCTTTGTAAATAGGATAACATGAAATCTGAAGCTTACGCAGTGTCTTGGGCATTAGGTGGTCCAACTTTGTAAGTAATGATGAGGTTAGGGAAAGGAGTCATCAACCTTCTTTGAGCAGCATATTGTGCAAAGAGAGACTACCTTGGTTTGGCCGTGTTACCTGTATACATAATTATAGATTATCAAATGGGGTTATGAACAGTGTGTCTACAGGCTTCAGAAACAGAAGGAGACTTAGGATGTGATAGGCAGACAATGTCAAACAGGACCTTGTTAGAATTGGTATGCAGTGGCCATATGCAACAGATGTAGCTTAGGACATACGTTTGAACTAAATTGCACAATCTGGTTGTTGACCTCCATAGCCCATGGCTGCTTGAGGATGATGATCACTCACAGCACAAGGCGAAATAAACCATTTATGCCACCAATGACATCACATTGCAGAAGTACAAGAAACGTGTGTCTGCCTGTTATTCTGTATTATGTTATTTTTGAAAAATAAAAAAAAATCTTTATTTTATAAAATGTTTTAATGAGTAATATAGATCACAAAATCATTTAATTATGCACCTAAAAAAGGTTTGTTAGAAACAAACTGAAAAGAATTATTCAGTATATTGATGATTTTTCTTATGAGTAACCAGATCTGCAATAGAAACAAAGTTTTTTACCTGTTTCATTGTCATTACTGATAATCAAATTATTATTTTTTGCAATAATATTTTGCATTAATTTGGTAAAGGTGTTTATAATTTACATATCTTTTGAAATTTGTAAATATTTCAACTTTAAATGTTACATTTTAAGCTTTTCTAAATCTTTTTTTTTTGCTTACATAATGAAGTAAACAGTATGAAAAAAACTGTTCCTATCTGTATTTCTATTTAAGGTAATGTTCTATTCAATCAAAATGTGTAGAGTAATTTTGGACAAGATGGGCCACAGAATAAACAAGAATTTTTGAGTTCCCAGAATGAACAAAAATTCCTAAGAATTACTAGTACAAAATTTTTGAGAAACACTGTTTAAAGAATCATTTTCATTGTATGTTAATAAATGTTTTTTTTTTTTGTTTAAATAAAAATACACTGCCCTCCTAAAATATTAGAGAATTGCCATATTATGTTAATGGGAACCTAATTTTGAAGCTCTACAACTTCTAAAATATACATTTAGTGGAAAAATGTGATTGAAGATAATAATCAAATTTATTTAAATATCTTTTTCCAACAATATTTGTTCAGTATTTAAAGAGTTATGAAAGCTGGAATAATTAAAAATAAATTATTTTGTTTTATAAAAATCATGCTAAAAGTCCAATATTAAGCTAATCATTATTGAATAGTAAAGTATCACAGAAGATGTCCTGTAGACATGGAACTCATGAAGTAGTCATTTACTGTTGAAATATTCTAGCTTCCATAACTTTTAAATACACTGAAAACAAAATTTATTAAACACACCGCAACCATCCACAAACTTGCCCCACTCAGTCATAATAATGCAGCCAGATGAAACCCCTTTTGGGCTATAAATTGGTCAGATACCTACCTGCTGTATAGCGTACCTGTGATGGTTATGATGGGTAAACATGGCAACCTAAGCGAGTTCGATCTGGGCAGATAGTCAGTGAAGAAGATGAGGTGCTCCATTCCATGTTGCAGAATGTCTGGGATTTCCGTGTGTGATTGTCATGTGTGATCCACAACTACATCAAAAACAAGAAAACTTGAAGCCTCCAGGAGAAATGTGGCTATAACAGGGTTGTTGATGATATTAAAATGCGAGAGGCGAGTGCTGCCTTGACCATATTACAATGTTGGAATGAAGGGCCACAGTGCAAATGATAACCTTGGCATTCAATGACAGGGCAGCTACAAAGGTTTCTGAAAAGAACATTCTTCTGAAAAGACCATTCGAAATACAATGGCATGACTATGGCAGCCAATGCCCACATTGAGTACCTTTGTTAACAGCATATCACAGTGCTATGTGGTTGCAGTGGGTGGAATGCTAATGGAATGAGTAGCTCATTCCAATGAATTAAGGTTCCAACTACAACACATGGATGGGAAGTTGAATGTGTGGCTTAGACCACACAAGGCCATGGAGCCTAACTATCAAATAGAGGCTGGTGGAGGCAGTGTAATATTCTGGGCATGTTTACATGGGCCACCTTGGGTTCCCTTGTACCTATGAGACCACCATTACTGCACAAAACTATGTTGATATACTCGCCAACCACCTACACCTGTTCATGGTTATCTATTTCCCACAGCAGGATGCCTTCTTTCAACAAGGCCCCATCTTATCACTCCAGTTTGGCGAACAACTGGTTAGAGAAGTATTCCAGTGAGTTCATAACCCTCAAATGCCCTCTCACTCTCCAGATTTGTAACCTATTGCACATCTGTGGGACAAAGTAGAGTGATGCATTTGTGCCCAGAACCCACCACTGGCAACTCTTGGCACTTTATGGACAGCTGTCCTGGAATCGTAAGTCACAATACTACCCAAACATTTCCAACACCTGGTAGAGTCCATGTCATGATGTGTTGCTGCTGTTGTGAGGGCAAAGGGTAGATACACACGTTATTAAGTGAGTGTGTATAATCAATTGTCCTTTCAGTGTATTGAATAAATAATGTTGAAAAATCGAGATTCAATATTGGATCATGATCTGTATTTTATCTTCAGTCACATTTTTTTATTAAATGCATGTTTTAGAAGTTACATAGCTTCGAAATTAGATTTCCTATTACATAGCATGGGAATTCTCTAATATTTTTGCACGGCAGTGTATAACCTTATGTTCTAAGCATATTGAAATTAAAACAACCTGTTTTCTTTGTGAAATGATAAAGTTTTACCTGATTCATTGCTGAAAGAGAGGATTTGCTCATCATCATCATAGAGGAAGAGGACTTCTTCATCAGTCCATAATTCCCAGCCAACCACTGATTTACCAGAGAGTTTTCACTTTCGTCACTCTATCAGAATAACAAAAATAAAAGAAAAAAGTCTTAATTAAAGCAATATTATTAATTTTTACACACTACATAGTACAATACATATACATAAAATAGAGAATGTGTGTGTCTGTTGTTTGTTTGACAACTTCTAGACATTCAAAGCTAGGACCACCAAACTTCATCTACAGCTTCATCTCACTGTAACATCTCATTGTAAGGTTCGACCCCAGAAATTTAGGCCTTGCCCTAGAAGTTGCCCACGAAACATCTGTCCATTAATAACTTTCCCCATTGATATGTATACTTCATTCATAACTTTTGACTCTCCATTTCTAAGTGATGGTAATGCACCCAGATAATTCTGTCACTTGCAGCATGTTTAATCCAAACGCACCATAGCTAAGAACCCAATCTCTAAACTCCGTGCACCAAGGCGTAAGTGGGGCTTTCACATCAAATTTGGGACCAATCAGTCAAGTACCTGTGGAATTATGGGGAGCTGAAAACTTCTGCCAGTGGTGACATCATCCCAGAATTAGACAAATGTCTGCACACCTGTTAGGAATATGCCTGCTACTCTGAGTCATTATATCAAGGCCCAGGTAAAAGTAATAACTAATCATCTAATATATAAAAAAGAATACGTATTGGTTTGGGTGTTTGTCTGCTTATGCACTAGGCCCCAAAAGAGCTAGAGGTACCAAACTTTGCATGAACATTCCTTCAGAATTCTTCCCCTGGGCAAAGAATTGAATGGGTGCAATTAAATGTCTAGGAGGAGTATAGGCTATGTACAAACTTGCTGAGGTCAACCAAAACCTGTGTGAACCAGTTTGAATTTCTTACAGTCTCGATAGTCTTAACATTAATGGTTAAATGTTATTAAGCTATAAAGTTACATATGCCTGGCAAACTGTATCTGAGCAACTCTGGTGGGTACAGGATGATTTGAAAATTTACGATTATCTGAAAGATGCAATGCCGTTTTTCAGTTTACAAACTTCTGATGTAGAGATCATACAATACCTCGAAATATGTCCATGTATTTCCTCCCCTAAAGAGAGGCAGAAAAATAAAATGATAAGGAATTTTAATTTAATCTTTTTTAATAAGTTCTATGCCAAATGGAAGCTTGTGATGTGTGGAGTGCCATCTACTCTTTCTTTTATAGAGTTTCAGACACGAGCAACATTGGGTAAATCTGCCAGTATTCAATAAAAGCTAATGAACCTTAGCATCCAAAAACAAAGTAGTAGGTCTTGATGGTCTTCTTTACAACTGCCCATCAGATTGAATGCAATTTGCTTCCGCACTGAGAAATAGTTACTACACTGTTTGTGCTTATGAAGATGCTTATGCAATAAACACATTGAGCATTGTGTAAATGTTCTCATATATGTCATTATAAATATAGTGATATGTGGATTGCTTTATCTCTCAGAAATGACCAGGTCACAAGGATCCCAAAGCCTGAGAGAATTCAAAGTCTGAGTGATCTACTGGACAGCTGCTAAAGAGACAAAAATTTCAAATCAAGCCCCGTCTAGCATGTTTATTGGCATGTACAGTGTATGGTCTCCTGCACACAGGATTCCATCCGACAGACTAGACTTTCCAATCCCGTCGCTGTCTTCTTATCCACTAAGAGCAGGGTGGAAGTTAGTGGAAATAAATATCGATGCAGGCACAGTTGGGACTTGACCTTGCGAACTGGAGATTATGAATCTGCAGTGCTACTGAGCCAAACCAAATTTTCCCTATAGATCTTAGGTCAATAATAGATTAGTCAACCTTTCATCCATAAGAATTTCCCATCTTATATAATTGCACATTCTCATATATCCCTGGGAAGGGGGTGACTCAGTCAGTAGCACACCAGGCTTGTAATTTGCAGTTCCCAAATTCAAGTCCCACTTGGGCCAGCATTGAGATTTATTTTTGCAAAACTCCTTACCCTGCCCTTGGTCAGTAGGGGACACCAATGGGCTTGAAAAGGCCATTGTCTGTCAGCAACTAATATATCCCAGTTTGTCATTCACACAAAGCCATTGGTTTACCTCTGATATTCACTTTTTGCATACAATGGGCTAAATGGCCAGGTAACAAGGACCCCAAGGTCTCAGAGAAGGTTAAGGGAGGGGACCCACTGGAAACAGCTGTTGGGAGACAGATGGTATCCTCCCATCAAGGCCATCCAGCATGTTCTTTAACGTGCACAGAGTATTGTTCTCCTGCGCATGGAGCCATGGGTTAGCATTCCATCCGACGGATGGCGCCTTTCCAAGCCCACCAGTGTCTCCTACTGAGTCCTGTGGAGATACTGGCCTAGTGTGACTAAGCCATTGGTATTTACATTGAATGATCATTGCATTACGACACTCCACCCACGTTATGCCAATTCAAGGCTGTAAGCTTTTATGGGAAAATGTGACTAAAAATAAATTAAAGATCTCAATCAATTCTATCTAAATATTGATTTTTTTTCAATGATATTCCTTCAGTATTTAAAAAGTTATGGATGCTTGAACATTTAATTCAACAACAGCAATACTACATAGATAAAAGCATTTACCTTTGAAATTAATTGAAACTGAAATAAGTATTATTTCAAGCCATTTGATAAAAAGCTACATATTTTAAAACTGTGTTTGAATAATTCCTTCAAATTTTTGATAAATTTCATAGAACATATTGTCTCAGAAATCTTTAATCCTCCATACCTGCTTAAATACTGAATTATATTATTGAAAATTGGTTTAGATAGATTTTATTATCTTTTAATTACCCTCAGCCACGTTTTCTCACAAAATGTTTATTTTGGAATTTAGAGATCTTTGAAATTAATTTCCCATTGACGAAACATGAGTGGAATAGTCATAACTTAATGACCACTATGTGTATGTAACATTATTATTTTTTTCCTACTGTAATATAATGCTAATTTAACAGTATTGCAATTACAAATATCCCAATATGATATAACGAAAAACCCATAGAACTGAGAGGAATAATTTGTTTTCCTACCTCATAAGAGAAGTTGTCATCAGGTTCAGGTAACTCATTAGGTCTATATCGGGACTGCATCTGGAAAAACAAAAAGATTTTTATCCTAAAGAATTTCATAGGTTAGAAAATGGAAGAGTGAAATTATATATATATTTTCTCTTTTAATTAGTGATACTCAAAGGCAGTGAGTCTTTCATGAAGAAAAAATTGCATCAATACCCACCTGTAACGTTTTTCATTTTACTGAGTTGGTTTCTTTTCCCTCTAAGTTCAGTCGATGGAGCACCAGGCTCGTAATTTCAGTTCCCAGGTTCGAGTTCCACCTGTGCCAGCATTGAGATTTATCTCTGCTAAATCCCCATCCTGCCTCAGTCAGAAATGGGGCATTGGCAGAGCTTAGAAAGATAGCCATCCATTGGACAAGATGCTATTACATTGGTTTAAATGAAATGTTTAGCGAAAATTATTACAAGTTTGGATATTAAAGAACATGCTGTATGGCCTTGATGGGAGGCTACAAATAGTCTCCTAACAGCTGTCCAGCGGGTCCACTTTCCCCAACCTTCTCTGAGCCTTCGGAGTCGGTGATCTGGCCATTCATCCATTGTGTGCAAAAATATGCACCTCAGGAGCAAAACAACCCAACCCTAACAGGTGTCTTTCCCTTCTCCCAACCTTCTCCGAGACCTCGGGGTCCTTATAACCAGTGGCGGACTGGGTGTAAAAATATTGGTTGCCAGGAGACAAAGGGGCCCCACCCACAACTACAAGGCTATCATTTTTAACACATTGTCTAATGTTTAAGGGGATCCACTTCATCAGAGGCCACTTGCCATTGGGCAAGCTGACACCCTGGCCAGTCCGCCACTGCTTATGACCTACTCATTTAGCTCATTACATGCAGAAAAAGTGCCGCTCAGAAGTAAATAACCCATTATCTACTATTGCTTCATACTTGAGACTGTCTGTAGGGATCCTGGGATCGACCATAGATATAGGAATTCCCGTGCTTCATTCTAACCTAAGAGACAAAAAGAAAATCAGTAACGAAACACAATTACTACAGATAAACATACATAAGAAATTAAAACAGTATCTAGCATCTAACATCCGTTTTCACTTTTGCATTCATAGTTAAATTTTGTCGTGGATCTGAAAAGCAACTTTTAGCTTGCTTCATATTATACTAGACGCTGTCCCAAAAAAACAGTGATACTCCGCCATATATCAGGAACTGCAGGTTATCAAGAGTATATGTATGTACTTTCTGCCACACAATAAAGTGATTATTGCAACATATAAGATCTGTGGGCTTTTAGCAGAAGAATGGTTGTCACAGTTTCCAAAGTTCATTCTGGACACTGGTTGGCTCAGTCAGTAGCCCGTCAAGTTCGTAATCTGGGTTGTTTGGGTTGTTTTACCTCTGAGCGGCACTTTTTTGCACACCATGGGCTAAATGGCCAGGTCACATGGACCCCGAAGGCTCAGAGAAGGTTGGGGGAGGGGACCCACTGGAACAGCTGTTGGGAGACAGATGGTAGACTCCCGTCAAGGCCATCCAGTGTGTTCTTTAACGTGCACAGGGTATGGCTCTCCCGCACACGGGACCACGGCTTAACGTCCCATCCGACGGACGGCGGCCTTTCCAAGCCCATCGGTGTCCCCTACTGACCGTGGGCAGGGCGGGGAAATTTGCGGAGATAAATCTCAACGCTGACCCAGCTGGGACTCGAACCTGGAAACTACAGATTACGAGCCTGGCGCGCTACCGACTGAGCCACCCCCGCCCCATCGTAATCTGCAGTTCCTAGGTTCATCTCACCTGTCCTAGCATTATTTATCTCCGCTAAACCCCTACCATCCCCTCTGTTAAAAAGAGGATACCAATGCACTTGGAAAAGCTGCTGTCCATCGGATGGGCTGTTAAGCTATGGCTCCCTGTGCATGTTAAAGAACACACTGAATGGTCTTAACGTAAAGCTTCCATCTATCTCGTGGATCTCCCTTCCCCAAGACTTCTCCGAGCCCTCAGGGTCCTCAGTGATGTGCAAAAAGTGTCGCTCTGAAATAAAACAATCAAACCTGTGGGATAACAGTTGCAGTGGAATGGTTTTTCGCCTAATCCAAATCCCCATTTATCATGTAATCAGGGTTACCACCTGACCCGAATCTTCTCTAAACAATCCCGAATTTTAATTTGTCCCACAGAATCTTCGGGACTCAAAATGTCTCAAATATTTTAATTTTCCATTTTTTTAAAATCAGAATGTGGAAAATATCTTAATGTCCTGTTGAAAGTAGACTTGTTCAATCACAATTCTCAAGCACTTAGTTTCCGTGAAAATTACTGTACTGTGAAAGGGCATTAACAGCTTGCGGAATTCGAGGCATACAAAAAAAGGGGGAGGTGGGAAAGACTGGATTTTTATTGCAGTGTAACATTTTCATCTTCCTTTTAGAGGTTTTTGTAAAATTTCTTGAAACGTGCGTGAAATATGTACAAGTTTAATAATTTTTGGCGTCCATTACCCTGACTAGCATTCTCAAAGGAGAGGGAAGGGGAGCGTGCCCCACTCCTCCCAATATTCGGTCCTATCAGTAGCATGCTCAGCAGAGATGTGGCACATGGAAACATTTAAAACTGGTCATCTTAATGAAGACAGGAAGTATTTGCATACAAAAACCGCTTCAAAAACCACTCGTTTTTTTTTTTTTCTTTGCTAGTCGCCTTTTTTTTTGGTTCAGATCCTACTCGTCAGAGCGTATCTGAATGAAAAAAATATATATGTATTCATATTATGGGGGAGGGAATTCTCTTGCAGTGGATGGAGCTTAACTAAAACTAATATCCAAGTAAAACTCCATGTGGTATCATCCAAAATACACCTACAAACATTATGAACAAAGATCATTTGAAAACATTTCCGAACTTTTCGAGGACAAAAAAAGGTTATTTGACAAATGTTCCGAATTTTCGATGTCATTGAAAAAACACTCCGAAATCTTCGATGTTTTCAGAAAATTTTTCGGAACCATGCTCCCGACCCAAAATTTAAATTCTGTACCTAAAAGCTATCTGCAGATCCCAGGTTCGAGTCCCACATGTGTCAGCATTGAGATTTATCTTTACTTAACACCCAACCTGTCCTCAGTTAGTAAGAGATACTGATGCGTTTGAAAAGCCGTTGTCCTTTGGATGGGATGTAAAGCCATTGTACGGTGTGTAGGAGAGCCATACCCTGGGAACATTAAGAACAGCTGCATGGCCTTGACAAGGTTACTATCTGTATCTTAATAGCTCTTAAGTGGATCCTTTTTCGCAACCTTCTTTGAGCTCTTGTAACTTGGCCATTTAGCCTTTAACCCATTATGTGTAAAAAGAAAAAGGCCGCTCAGAGGTAAAATAAAAAATAAATACCCCCTCAAGCAGCTGCTTGCCACAGAGGTATGACAGGAGCCTGTCAGTTTATATGCCATAGTAGAAGGTCTGTGATGATGGCAGGACCTCAAAAGAAAAACAATACACACAACCATGCCTTACCCAGGGCTCGAACCCAGGTCCCTTAGATCAGTAGCCAAGCTAACCACTCTGCCATGGGACAGCGAGGTAAAATAACCCAGCCTATATATAAGCTAACCTCCCGAGATATATACTGTATATATAATATTTTTTTTTTTTTTTGGGGGGGGGGGCAAATGTTTTTACGACCGATCAGAAAACTCTAGTGACCCAAGTAAAATATATTTTCCTCTCCATTCTAGTGGACTGTTGAGCAAATCTTCCAATATTATACAAATTAAAATATTCACTATAATCAACTACTCAGATCCAAAGCAATTAAACAGAACTAAAAAATTATGAATAAATTAAAAATTTTCAAAAATACCTGTCTTCTTATAAATATTCTAAAAAAAAAAGTAGAAAATAAACCTAAAGCATATCTATGGTGCAATCAGTCATAGTTCGTATTCGCTTCAAAGGAAGATAGGGTGCCGGCAATCTTGTGAGTAGGAAAATCGGCTATCTTCCTTATAGGTCCTATAAGCATCGAGCATTCCCCCCCCCCCCACCTTTTTTTTGCAGCTATGCTCCAGGTAGCCTATGACATTGGAGACGTCACAAGCTTTAATTTGAGATACGACTCGTTCAAGTCGAATCCCGCGAAAATCGACTCCCATCCTATTTTATCAGCTGGAGAAATGGGGAAATTTACGACCATCATTATACGAGTTTTCTTTTGACACCTAACTCGTAACTGTAGGTCCTCGCATTCGGAAGGTAGAGTAGAACGACTTTCACGTTTCCTGTTTTTTAAATGGGAAGAAAGCACAGGGGTCATTTTTATATCCTACAACGCTTCCGCGTCACAAGCTTTCATTAGACACATATGGGTTGGGTTGTTTTACCTCTGAGCGGCACTTTTTTGCACATCATGGGCTAAATGGCCAAGTCACAAGGACTTCAAAGGCTCAGAGAAGGTTGGGGGATGAGACCCACTGGAACAGCTGTTGGGAGACAGATGGTAGCCTCCCGTCAAGGCCATCCAGCGTGTTCTTTAACGTGCACAGGGTATTGCTGTCCCGCACACGGGGCCACGGCTTAACGTCCCATCCAACGGACGGCGGCCTTTCCAAGCCCACCGGTGTCCCCTACTGACCGTGGGCAGGGCGGGGAATTTTACGGAGATAAATCTCAACGCTGACCTAGCTGGGGCATTAGACACATGGCTCGTTACTTTCGGCCTTCGCGTTCGAGACATGTAGAAAAATAATAATTTTCATATTTCCCCCCTTTTTAAGGGGGAAGAAAGATGGGAGGGTCAATTTTTCATAACCTACGACATTCCCCACATCAGAAGCTTTCATTCGACGTATAGCTTGTTACTTTTGGCATACGCGTTCTGGAGATATAGTGGAACAATAATTTTCACATTTCATCTTTTTAGGAGGGAAGAAAGCATAGGGAGCTCAATTTTTTAGACACTCCCCGCGTCAGAAGCTTTCATTTGGCATATAAATCGTTAAGTTTCTCCATCGCGTTCGAAAGATATGATAGAACAACTTTTGTCAAATCCACAAACCGACCAACCGACAAAGCAATAGGAAGATACATAGGTAAAAAGATTTATTGTAATATACCAGGAAAATATTTAAAAACAATTACTGTAACGCACAAAATATTCGTGTTAAACAAGAAACACTGTAATGCGAAATATCCTATAAACATACCATGAAATTCGCTTTTTAATAATAAATTTTATTTTGCTATCAATGTCATTAATTTCATTGTTAAATATTATAAATGTCGCATTTCAATGTTAAAATTACATTCATCATATGTCAATGTCAAACAGTATTAATGTCACATGAAATGAAAGAAGGCTAATCATACTACTGTAACAAATTATAAATGCAATTATTCTATAACCTGCAAATAAGCTTTGCGGGTCACTTGTAATGATAAATTTTACTTGTACTATGATCAAAGAATAATAAATTTATTATATTATATGCCGCCTTGGCGGTGCAGTGATATCATGTTGATTTGCAGTGACACTGCTGCTGTTAAGAGCTGGGTTCGAGTCCAGACATGGGCGGGTTGGGTTTTACCTCTGAGCGGCACTTTTTTGCACACCATGGGCTAAATGGCCAGGTCACATGGACCCCGAAGGCTGGCGGAGGGGACCCACTGGAACAGATGTTGGGAGACAGATGGTAGCCTTCCGTGAAGGCCATCCAGCGTGTTCTTTAACGTGCACAGGGTATGGCTGTCCCGCACACGGGGCAACGGCTTAACGTCCCATCTGACGGACGGCGGCCTTTCCAAGCCCATCGGTGTCCCCTACTGACCGTGGGCAGGACGGGGAATTTTGCGGAGATAAATCTCAACGCTGACCCAGCTGGGACTCGAACCTGGGAACTACAGATTACGAGCCTGGCGCGCTACCGACTGAGCCACCCCCGCCCTAGACATGGGCGGAGAATCCGAGAATTTAATTTTGATGTGGGAGGGGGGGGGGGGGCGCTGAGAACATGATTTGAGTAGAGTTTTCCATTTAATAAAATATTCCATCGAACAAGAAAGATTAAAATGATATTCTACATGTAATGAAATTTAGTTTTTTTTTTATCTATTTTTAGTGTCGGACATAAAATATAGGGTTAAAATTATACAAAACAACTGTTTTGGATTTCATAGACAAGTTTGAGATTCAATATAAAACGATAGGATTTTTGGTGGGTGAGGGGGTCCCTCCAGGTACGCCCTTGGCTTGGGTAGTAACTTATTTCGTTTAATAGTTCACCTTTGTGTTTTTATTTCGTCGATCCATTTTCGTCATGCTGATTAATCCCCCTCCTGAAAGCATTTTTTCAGACTGTCCTTATAGCGTCGTCAAGTCCAAAACCTCCAAATTACCGTAACTAAAAGTATTTCAGTATACAGGGTTATATGGATATTAAAAGTACAGCCATATTTTAAAGTTGTATAATTAAGCAGCAAAAGTAACTACGTGTACAAAAGAAAAGCTTCGTTTTTTGTTCAACATACTATAACGTGGACACCACTGGTGGCAGTGTTCAATTTCAGCCAGTGCTCGTCGGGCCTCGGCTCAGCATGTTTGGTTTAACACTTGCAACAGATGCAGTGATTATTTCCTCTGAATGAAGCAATTACGAATTTGTTTCGGAATAAGCGATGCTTTTAATGTATCCCCGAAGAAAGAAGTCTAATGATGTCAAATCGGGACTTCTCGGGGGAGATGAGCATGTTGGCCTACCTCTACCAATACAACAAATAGTCCACTTCTACCGATTCAATTGAAATTAGCCATTTAAAACATTAAATGTGATACTGTCAAAACAAGAAAACCGAGTTTCTTGACGTTTTGGACATAGAATTTACTTACTAGTTTAATAAAACATTTCAAAACTAATGCTATTATAATGATCCTGTGCAGTAGTAGACAGCCAGTTAACCAAAATTTTGGCAGATGAAGTGTTAGCAAGATGTCGTTGCAGCAGAGAACTTAATCACTGCACAAACTGTTTCAACAAATACACGTTTTCTTTCAATAGACTTTGCCACCCCCCGTCATTTTAGGGAGGTCAGATTTCGTACTGGTTTCTCTTGTGACCCCTGCCATGTACTGCATTAAAAATTAAAGTTCCTATCCATAATAGAGCGCGATTTCTAACCTTGAATTGCTTTTTTCCCATTTCAAATACTGAACGATTAAAATCTTGCATCTAACACTATTTGACTTCTGCAGCTACCAAAATACTTCACCATCCTGTCCCAAATGTCTCCTAAGGGTTTCCCGTTTTCACCAGTGTTGCATTAAAAAGTAATCTACACTTTTGATAGAACACGACTTGAACTTTAAAAATAACCTTTATCTTTCCACTTCACTGTGGAAGGGTGGGGGACAGGAGAAGGGGAACCCGAATTTCAGCAGAAAGTTTTGCGTTAAAACTTCAAGCCCTATATTAGATCCTAATTCCGAAAACTGGAGTGACTCAGTTAGTAGTGCACCAGGCTTGTAATCTATATTTCAACGTTTAAGTCGGCAAGCTCCTTATATATAGCATATTGTGCAGAGAGAGATTCCGTTGGTTTGGCCATGTTGCCCGTATGGATAATGATAGATTAGCGAATAGGGTTATGTGCCTAAAGGCCTCAGAAAGAGGCAGGGGGGGGGGGGAATACCTAGGATGCGGTGGGCAGACAATGCCAAACAGGACCTTGTTAGAATTGGTGTGCAGTGGCCAGATACAGCAAATGTAGCTCAGGACAGATATGCTTGGAGAATTAAATTGCGCTGTCTGGTTGGACCTCCATAGCCCTTGGCTGCTTGAGGATGATAATGATGTGCCGCTCAAAGGTAAAACAACACAACCCGTATTCATTCATAAAACATTACATCACAATTTGCAATCAATTTTATTGAAAAGAAATTACAAGAAAATTGCTTGGTATGTGCTATTGATCAAAGGGACCTGTTTTTGATCTCCGGGTAAGGCATGGCCGTTTGTGTTGTTTTTCTACTGAGATGCCGCCATCCCCGCAGACCTTCTACTATGGTGTATAAACTGACAGGCTGCTGTCAGATCTCTTTGGCAAGCAGTTGCTTGAGGGAATATTTATTTTTAAATATTACCAAGTGGTCGAACAAGCCCATCCAACTAATCGAATAAGTTGCATACAAAGAAGTAGGCAAAGGAAAATACAGCAACGATTCAAGAAATTTACCCACAAAAGTAGTGAACAATTCTAAAAATAGTATTTCCCAATATCAGTTATGAAGATTCCATAAATTGTCAACCCTATTTTATACCTGAAGACCATAATCACAGATAATTCTAAAATAATCATTTAATTCACTCAGGGCAAAGATAAATAATTATGGGTCAATTGAATACATTTTCAGCCAACTATTCTTGTACCAGATTTACGGAAAAGTAGTGTACAAGAGAAAAATGTCCGTAAGTTTTTGAAATTCATTGTACTGATGGAACTGCAAAGGCCTTACTTTAAAGCAACTTCTACTGTTTAGTGTCACAAATGTGGATATTTTTCTATTGGTTAAAACTAAATGTCCATTCTTTTACATGGAAGCAATACTACTTACCTTTGTAATCTTCGAGGACATAAAAAACGCTTTTGATTTGTTCTTATCGATCACAAACTGCAATACCGTAATTTTCAAAACGCAAGCTTTCATCAAAAGCGCGTATTCCGAATTGCATTGTTACTCCATGCACCACGGAGCAAACAAAGTAATTTTGAAATTCAGAATAGATCATTTGTGAGGTTAGGGTTCTCATTTCACCATAGCACGAGTGCAAGAGTCAAAATGGAAATTAAAAGAATGTTTTAATCAGTTTTTTTAATGAAGATGTACACTCAATTCAGGGCCATGTTTCTCCATATCCTAATGCAGTTTTCAAACTGTATCCTTTTTACTGAGAAATTAACATACATCTAAACTTTATTCAACGCGTGTTTTACTTGAGCATGCGCATTTAATATACATAGATTATTAGTGATTGCTGACTACTGATAGGGGATCACGCCATTAGCGCCGAGTACGCCACACCCTGAAAAATTTCTGTTATATATCTAACAGGCAAAATGTCTTAAAGAAATTTTAAAAACTGGCGCCAGTGGATCACGCTAACTCTATAATGCAGAAATGATAGGGCTCTGAAAATGTGCACTCAAATACTTGAGAAAAATTCGAAATTTGACCTCAGACATGTCCTTCAAGATCAAACTATGATCTACGACTTCTAGAAACGTGAACATTGGTGTCTGTGCGTATTTCGGGTTATAGATGTCGGAAACGTTAGGGAATTTCGGATCTAGAGGGTCCTTCTAGATCAAAAGTCAAATAGATCAATGCTAGAGAGCAAAAAATTGGTTCCGAGAGTAGTATTTTGAGTTGTAGATCTCGGAAATGTCGCGAAATTTTGGATGCGATGGTTCCTTCAAGGTCAAAAGTCAAATAGTTTTTTTTTACTGTACTTAGAGGGGTCAAAAATGGTGGCTGAAAATATTATGAGATATATTTCATAAATTATGCCAAAATTTAGATGAAAAGGATCCTTCGAGGCTGGGCCGGATTAAAACCAGCTGATGCCCTAAGCACAGCCCAACAATGGTGCCTCCTCGGCCCTTCCATTGCTTAACTGACAAGACATTAAGACTCATTAAGTACTGAAATTATAAGTATGCAACAATTCAATAAGCATTATTTTGTATCTTTTGATCCATGTATGCTATGATGATATGTATCTTCAAGGTTAGAAAGCAATAGAATAAAAGATGTTTTGTTTCGTACAAATATTTCTCTATTAGAATACCTTAAAAATTGTCCACCATCGATTTTTGTAGAAAGAGGATTTTCAAATTGAAAAGTATGTTCTCGAAATCACGTAATTGTGAGTTAAGGGCATGATAGCTAGGGGGAATACTCTGTGGTGCCCCCCCCCCTTCTCTTGGTGCCCTAAGCACGTGCTTATTTTGCTTAATGGTTAATCCAGCCCTGCTTCGAGGTCAAATTCGATATTCAAGTGCTGGAAAGCTGAAAATTGGTGAGTAAGGCTACTTTATGCAATAGAACTCAGAAATAATTTTCAGATCCCGTGTTGTATTAAAGGTCAAATAGGTGTCAATGACAGGCTTAGAAATAAAGGGGTGCCTTCAACACCGAGAGAAATAGAATTCATCGTTGCACTGAGAAGTTAAATGAGGAAAAAACATTACACTATTCGCGAAATTCCACTTAAACGACAGTTCATAACACCAAAACCTCGCATACACAGAAACCCTATTGCATTATCAATTTAACACAAATTTAGGTTTACCTAAAAGATTCGATTTTTAAATAAATCAAAAAATTTAAAAAATAACCTATTTTCTTATATGCACTTAATTTGCACTATAGTGCTGGCTGGTATTTTGCCTTTAGAAACATACTAAACGAAAACAATACTGTTTCGTAACCAATAAAGCATGTGTCAGCATTATTTACATTCAGCAGTGAAAAACACGTTCTACAACTTACAGAAATAAGCTCCCAATCGCAAAAGTGATTAGGAACATATTTCTCCTCTATAACGATAACTTTTTCGCCAAATTCGCAACGTAGCAGAGGTCAGCATTTCCTTTTTGCCAGATTCCTGGCATTCACATTGGGATTAATCCCATCCCACGGCAGGTAGGATTCGATTATTTTTACCGTACACGCGGCCATACAGGAGAAACCAGCATACCAAATTTGAGGTCAACCCGTCAAGTATCTGGGGATTTCAGAATGCCGAAATTTGTCAACAGCAGTTTCTCAATAATTTGTATACATAAGCTACTGCAAGCGTTGGTGTCAGCACATCATAGAAGAAACACGTATATCGGTTCTATTTTTGCATTATCAATTTAACAAAAATTTAAAAGATACCTATCTTCTTATATGTACCTTAAAAAGTAGAAAATAAACTTAAAACATATCGATGGTACAATCAGTCATTGAATTAGTGTTCATTTTAAGGAAGATAGGATGCAGGCAATCTTATTGAGTAGGTAAATTAACACCCTATCTTCCTTTGAAGTGAATTTATACGTTTCTTTTTTATATTTTTTCTGTCACTAAAAACACTTACCTTCAGAAACTTTCATATGATACAGGACTCGTAAAAATCGACCACATTTTTACTCCCTCTTTGTTTGGAGTCGCATTTAAGGTAACTCACGACATTGGGCTCATATGAGCTCCTAACTTTACCTTTGATTGCTGTGCTGATCTGTTTATTCCGTCTTTGTGTGTTCCATCACATGGGTTTCTGCTATTTCTTCTAGGTAAGTAATTTTTTTTTTTCATTTTTGTCTAATACTACTATTTATTACTTTCAGTTATTTCACCTGTCTTTAGGTAAGTACAGCTACTCTTTTTCGCTCCGTTTATAGGTTTTAGAGTTATATTACTGACTATCTTTTTCGGTATATATTTGTTATTCTTTCTTTTTAGTGTATGCTCTGTAGTTTGTTTTTCAGGGTTCCCTTTGTTCCTTGAAGACTTGATTCGTACTCCCCCTGGATGAAGAAGAAAGATAGTTCTACCATATCACCTGACTTTGAGGTGAACCAACTTTTGAAGCAGACAGCCCCTAGTTCCTGCAATAAGATATCCAGAGGTCTGCTACTGCTAGCTCTTTGTCCCAACATACTCACCAGACTTGTTCCAGAGAAAGAACCTCTACCTCTTCGCCTGACAAGAAGCCTGCCATTCCCGTTCGCTTTCGAACTCCAGAGTCAAAACTTCTTTAAGCTCATCTAGCATACTTGATTTCTCTGATCAAAGCATTCCAGGCACTATCTGTGAGGTCCCTCCTCTCTCCACTGCTGATCTAAGTCTTCAATGTCTCTACGTGGAAGTAGTCCTGAGACCTCCTCACCTGATTCTAACAGTGCCCCACCTGCTTCTTCTTCTGAACCAGGCAATGTCGCTCCCTCAGACTCATCTGGAACTGACTGCACAATAGCTGCTCCTACCAGCTCTTCTCTTGTAGATGTGCCTGATGTTGAGCAGCCCCTCAGTGACCTTTCCAGCTGCATGGAAGTTGACCACCATAAGCTTGAGAACCCAGATGACGGTTTCTCCCTTGTCAGCCACAGAAGTAAGACCACATCCTTCTCTCTCTGTGTCATCGACTACCTCTCAGCTCCTACAACCCAAAACACCCTCTCTATTGAGATTGTGAAGATCATAGACAGAAGATACTCGAGCCATCTTACATGGGAACTGGAAGTCTACTCATCAAGGTCAACAACAGTTACTCAACACAACCTCCATCCTGGATATCCCCGTCAAGGTAGAATATCCTGTATCCTATGCTCAACCACAGCGCCTCATCAACATTGACACCCCTCTTTCTGATGAAGCCATACTTGAAGCCCTCTGACCAAAGAGTGACAGCCATCCAATGTACGGCTACCTTCCTGATTCTGGTGTCAACAAGACCTTTCTGAAGAAAGTCGTCCTGACCCTTAATTCCCCTTGCCTGGGAATATCCTGTTTCTACAAAATTCCTGTTGAAGAGTACATTTGGCCTGAGTGTACACTTTGGACACATTGCGAAGAAATGCCATGGATCCAATCAACTGAAAATGTTGCAGTGTAAGCACACCAGCCATTCGATTTGTGCCAATTGTGGTGAGCCCCATCCCACCACCTTCTCCGGATGCCATATCAGGAAACTTGTCTGTGAGAGGAAGCTTTTAGTCCTGTCTAATATGCTGACTCCATTATATTTGGCAAGATACTTATAAAGAATTCTGTAGTGACTCCACCTTCCAATAAGACCATGAGCAGTTGCAAACTCTTCGACCCCTCTCTCAGCTTTGCTGTTGCCACGAAGGGATTAGTGACTCCTGCAAATGTAGTGTCCTCTGTGAAGCCTTGATAACTGAAGTTGCCGCTGCTCCTGAAGCAACTATCGATACCATCTCCAGGCTGAAGATCTCCACTCCTATCCATGAAGCTTCTCCTGCTATTGCCAGAACCTCCATAGTCCAAGATCCTTCTATAATTTCCTTACCCGACTCCACTCCCCTCCAGGATGCCGACTCAAACCAAAGAAGCCTTCCTCCTCGATACATCAAGACTTCCAAAACGATCAGAGACCCTGTTCTCCCAACATTCTCTTCCTCCTGGTGGATGTCATCAAAGTTGTTGCCACAATTCTTCCTACTAAATCAAGATGAACTTTGACCATACTTAACTAGCTTGCTTCTCTCCCTTTGTGCACTGCTAGACACTTCCTACACTGTTGAGACTTCTGTTTTAGATTATCTCCCAGACCTTTTATCAAAATGGCCCCTGGACTACCTTAACGTCTCTTCTATTCTAGTGGAATGCAGCAGTTTCAAAGCAAGGCTGCAGACCTTCAGAACTACATGACCATCAAGCGAACCTACCCGACCACGTCTTCAAGCTATATATATTGTGCACACCAGCAAGAACCATCCTTCATCTTCCAATGCTGCAATCCTTGTGCACAAGAATAGCTCTCATCATGCTATTAACCTGACTTTGATACGAACAGCGATTTTGTAGCCAGCCTTCTGCATCCGGCTGAACTACAGTATCTCCCTGATATCCTGTTACATCTGTCCTTCCTTTGCCTTTCCTATATCCGCTCTACAAGATATTCTTCCACAGTACCCTCAGCACTGGACACACAGTCCTTCCTGGGGTGGTGACCTCAGTGACCATAGATGGGAAAATATCGAAAGAGTCATCTTGCAGTATGGCCTCATCTCCTTAATGTCTCCTCCACCTTCTACAGGACTTCTAACACTTACAGCTCTATTTATTTCATTCTCTCTTCTAACATTACCCAAGCCCTCACCTGGATGGTTGACCCTGACACCTGGGACAGTGACCACTTCCCACTTCAAATCGCTTACTTCCCAAGGGCCATACAGCACCCAGAAGAACCTCTAAACTTACTGACTGGCAGAGCCATCAGCTCTACAGACCTCCCTGTTCTTGCAGATGCACTTAATGCTTCCTCTGATGCTTGTACAGCATCCATTTTGACACCTGGGAATCTATCTCCTCCTGACATCCACTATAAGAGGCTATGTACCATCCACCACAGAGAAGAAAGGCATACTCATCATTCTGGTTACTTTCCCGACATTCTCCATGCGGCCATTAGAAGATGTCTGAATTGCCGTGAACGGTTCAGGTAGAGATCCTTCTGCTACAACATCAATGTATTCACTCCTTCTGGGAAAGTCTGCAAATTCGCCAGGAATCTGACAGGGGAGCCATAACATGCCTTTCCCTTTCTACAACCTTGTCTTGTTCCTCCACCCTTCCAGTTCCACATGTCACTGCTCAAGCTAATCTCAGCAGCCTGCTCTGACACTGAGCCCAGCTGATCCTACTCACTTGTGCCACTGAAGCCTTCAAACACTCCTCTGCTCATGGCCCTGACAAAATCAGCAATGCTCTGTTAGCCAACCTATCTGCTGATTGCTCTGACTATTCTACTTAAAACCTTCAGCCACTTCTGGACTACCTCCACTTTACCTGCTTCCTGGAAGACTACCCACATAGTTCCTATCATGAAGCAGGGAAAACCTACCACTGAGCTCTCCTCCTACAGGCTTTTTCCATGCTCCTGCAAGATTCTCAAGGGACTTGTCCTTAGCCGACTGGAATGGTACCTGGGTCCAAGGGCCTACTCCCTGACTCTCTCAGACTTCTGAAAATGGTTGGGTTGTTTTACCTCCGAGCGGCACTTTTTTGCACACCATGGGCTAAATGGCCAGGTCACATGGACCCCGAAGGCTCAGAGAAAGTTGGGGGAGGGGACCCACTGGAACAGCTGTTGGGAGACAGGTGGTAGCCTCCCGTCAAGGCCATCCAGCGTGTTCTTTAACGTGCACAGGGTATGGCTCTCCCTCCCACAGGGCCACGGCTTAACGTCCCATCCGATGGACGCTAAGCCGTGGATGGCCCATCGCCTTTCCAAGCCCATCGGTGTCCCCTACTGATCGTGGGCAGGGCAGGGAATTTTGCGGAGATAAATCTCAACGCTAACCCAGGACTTGAACCTAGGAACTACAGATTACGAGCCTGGCGCGCTACCGACTGAGCCACCCCATTCTGAAAAGGGAGGTGCACTTCAGATAACCTCATCGACTTCTCTTTTGCCATTGACCAGGCTCTGTCTGAAGGACACACCAACATCGCAGTCTTCTTCAACATCCAGAAGACATTTGACTCCATCTCACACTGATATTCTGTGCAGACAAGATCGCGGAGGAAACACTGTACACTTAATTATGCTCTACTCATCCAACACACAGTCCACATCAAATTAGGGAACACACTTAGTGCTCCCCATGTCATCAATCATGGAATTCCTCAAGGGGGGGGGGGGGCAGTGTCCTCAACCTGATACTCCTAAATATCTTGCTATGACCTTCCTGACTTGCGAAAGGGTGGGATTTTCTATCTGTGTGGATGACAACCGACCCTGGTTCCTTAGTCAAGACCCCATCTATGTGGAACTGAAGATGAAACAAGCCGTGACCATTGTCATCAAGTATTTCAACACCTTCAGCCTCTCTTTGCACTGAGAACATTGTCGCCATTGTTTTCACCTAGAAGCACCTTCCTCCCTCCTTACCTGATATCAAATTTGGATCTGACATCTAGATTGTAAAGAATACAAAAGTTCGTCAGTATCGTCCTTGACAACAAACTGACCTAGGATCTCACATTCAGCATCTCAAGACCATTGGCCAACATAATATCCTGTCTTTCCTTGCAAGACCCTCCTTGTCAGTTTTGTACTAACACCTGATCCTCTCCATCAACTAGTGATCACCTTCTGTGCAATGCTTCTACATCCCAACTCAGCAAGCTCGCCACTGTCTACACTACAGCTCTGTACATCTGTCTGGGACTCTACCCCAACACTTCCAATGCATCTGTCATTGCTGAAGTCGATAACATGTCTTTCCATCTCCATTGGAATTGAGATTTAATGTGTCACCTTTTCCTTCACCTCTCCACTTTAATCAAGAGTTACTCAGGAACCTGCATGACAGATTAGACTCTGTCATACCATGTCTGCCACCGACTTCTACAACCAAGTCCTTCCTGCTAGCTCTACAGCTGGCAATACTCCATTTCCTGACTTACCACCCTGGAGGAAGAGCAACTCAGATCCCCTGGCTATCAGATATCTTTCAACCTCCTATGTCTGCCCACTATAAGAGGTATACTGAAGTCTACACTGATGGATCCGATGACCCGGAGAGACCGTGCCGTCTCTGCATTCACCATCCCAGAAACTGACATCACCAGAGGATTCCACCTTCCGCATCTCATCTCCTCCACCAGTGATGAATTCCATGCTATCTTGGGAGCTGTCGATTTCTTCACATCTTTGGCAGCGGCAATTTTGTCATCTTTTGTGACTCCAAGTCAGCCTTACAAGTACTCCAGAAGAAAGATAGCAGAACCTGCAACCCTTTCCTTATCAGAACATCATGGAGATGTGCTCCAAGTTCACTTCTGCCAGTATTATGATCAGTTTCCAGTGGATCCTCTCACATGCAGGAATACCTGGCAATGAGCTTGCAGACCAGACTACCAAAGAAGCCCTTCAGACTCAGAGGTATCTAATTTTCCTCTTTCTTTCATAGTTCATGAAGCACCATTGTCTTGCTCAGTGGCAGGACTCTAGCCTCTCCTACTTTAGATACCTTGTAAACCCATCTTTCACTCCTGTAAACCTTGGACACCTCATCACAATAAAGGAGATCCTTCTCCATTGTCTCAGAGTTGGAACAATCTACAGTAATTCTACACTTCACATCTTTGGTAGAGTCAACAGTCCTAACTGTGCCACTAACAAGACTATCCCACATTCTGCTCAACTGTCTCCACTACAATGCTGAGCGAGAAGTTTTCTTTCAGGAGCTTAATGTCATTGGAATCTCGGATTACTCCATTACTTCTCTTCTAGGTACTCACTAGAACAAGACGCTGCAGTGAATGCACATGCGACTACTAACAGATTTCTTTCAGAACATTGGCCTCCTCTGCAAAATCCAATGACTTTCTTTTAACATAACTGTTTTTTGTTTACAGGCCTAGTGGAATAGCAGAGAAGTAGCTACTACTGCCTCTCCTACCTTCAATTTCTGTTCTGACTTGTGAAGGGAGTTGCTTCGCACTCAAAAGATATAGACTTTCGCATTTCTTTTTTAGGGGGCAAGAAAGTAATGGGACAAAGTATTTATAGCCTGCGATACTCCCCATGTCACAAGGTTTCATCTGACACATAAATCATTCGGTTTGTCCATCAGGTTTGGAAGATATGGGGGATTTGGGTTGTTTTACCTCTGAGCGGCACTTTTTTGCACACAATGGGCTAAATGGCCAGGTCACATGGACCCCGAAGGCTCAGAGAAGGTTGGGGGAGGGGACCCACTGGAACAGCTGTTGGGAGACAGATGGTAGCCTCCCGTCAAAGCCATCCAGCGTGTTCTTTAACGTGCACAGGGTATGGCTCTCCCGCACACGGGGTCACGGCTTAACGTCCCATCCGACGGACGGCGGCCTTTCCAAGCCCATCGGTGTCCCCTACTGACCGTGGGCAGGGCGGGGAATTTTGCGGAGAAAGATATGGGGGAACAGCTGTTTTGACAAACCAGCAAATGTTGAGTGAAAAGCAATTGGAAGATAAGTGAAAAGGATTCCAAGACAGAAGTTTTAAAAGCACTGCCATAATGAAACCCTAACAAAAGCACTGCCATAATAATCCTGATCGTGTCCTTAGCCAAGCCCCCCCCCCCCTAAATTCCAGTCATCTTATACAAAATATCAAACTTATCTATATTCTCTGTTTCACGTAAAAAATGGAGCAGGAAGTCTCCCTCAAAGAGTTCCTTGCCCAATGGATGGAAAGCATCTCCAAGGTGTAGGTTTGCTTCTCAGCAGACATGCCAGTAATGCTCTTCTAGGATATGCTGCATTAATGAAAGAATTCTTACAGAAAATTTTAAAACAAAAATAAAGACTCGAATATCATCTGTTGTTATGCCCCCACAGAGGACTCTGATCAGAACGAGAAGGATATGTTTTCAGCCAGCTTCAGGATATTTTGAATTCTGTGAAGAAAGGAGATATTTCTCTTTTGCTAGGTGACTTCAATGTTAAAGTTGGTACTGACTCTGACCTTTGGGCAGGAGTTTAGGCCCCTTTGACATTGAGGAACATCTCTTACAGGTAAGTAAACTTAATGATTTGCGAATAACTAACACATACTACAAACACCAGGACATTTATAAATATACATGGGTTTCACCTGATGGGTTCCACAGGAATATGATAAATTATATTTCAATTAACAGCAAATGGGCTAGTTCAGTTAGGAATACCAGAACATATAGGGGAGCCAAAATTGGGTCTGATCATTACCTGGTCAAAAGTGTTTTGCAGCTGAAACTTAAAGAAATGTTACGCTAAGGTTAAAAAAAAATAGCTATAACACTGAATGCCCGAAAGATCCAGATTTAGCCAAAACATACCATGACAGACTACTTAGTCATTATGACAATCGCGGTTTGGTTACTGCTGAAGTCGAGAAAGAACAGGATTAGTTTAAACAGGCTTTTCTTGAAACCGACAGTACTCTTTTGGGTAAAAAGGAAACAGAGGAAACAAAATTATTCGAGCGATAAGGCTATGGAAGTTATTTCTGAAAGAAGGAAGTGCAGGATTAATATGAATCAACATTGGCATGTGCACCTAAAGACTAGAATTAGGCTGTATAATAGTTTGGTTCTTTCTAAGGTTTATTATGGTAGCAAAACAGGGACCCTTTGTAAGCAGGATAACAAGAAACTTGATGCCTTTGATTCTAGATGCTTATGCAGTATCTTGGGCATTAGGTGGTTTCACTATGTAAGTAATGATAAGATTCAGGTCTTACAAAACAAAATATTGAGATCTGGGTTGATGTCCCTTGATTTGTTACTAACAGACAACTTCATAGTCTTGGGCATCGACGACATATATACTCATATTAAATGCATATCAAAAAGGCTTTTTGAGGCTGTTAAAAATAATCCTAATGAGATTATTTCTTCTTTGCTTAATTATGATCATAATGTTCTTAATAAGTATAAGAGGCCTAAAATGATGGCTTTCTCTGAGGAAAGCTACTCGTTTTAGGTCTCTTGGGCATGACATATGCTATTTTTAGCTTGTATTTTTATGTTAGCCTCTAGGAGCCCACCCACAGGTGGTTTACTTATGCCAACTGGGCTTATTCTCAGATGGAGATGGTAATGGGTAAAGTTTTACCTGGAACATCGCATATCCATGCACAATCCACAACGATAAGTAGTGATGAGGTTAGAAGAAGGAATCATAAACCTCCTTTGAGCAGCATATTGTGCAAAGAGACTGTTGGTTTGGCCATGTTGCTCATGCATAGCTGCAGATTAGCAAACAGGATTATGAACAGTATGCCTAAGGGTTTCAGAAAAAGGGAGACCTAGGAAGCGATGGGCAGACAATGTCAAACAGGACTTTGCTAGAATTGGCCAAATACAGCAGCAGTAACTCAGAACAGACACATCTGGAAAGGAAAATTATGTCTGGTTGGACCTCCCGTAGCCTATGACTGCATGAGGATTTTTTAGTATGTAGGAACCTGGAAATCTGGCAGAAGATTAAGAGTAGCATGAGAATGTACAGAGCAAAGATATCAAATTGATAGTTTCAATGGGTGGTTACATTATTTTGGATAAAATGTCTTTCTACTCCTTTCTCCATTCATAACTTCTTCTAATTTGCAAATTCTAATCAAGAATGCCACCAGCTGTTACCAGATCCCTCACATTCCCAAAGATGTTATATTAAGGCATTCCATTTCAGGTAGGAACCTGATTTTTTCACTCAACATGGTGTCACAAAGGGGGAACCTTCATATGAAATTTGAAACCATTCAATAACGCATCTCAAGAATTACAGGGGACCAAAATTTGTTGAAATGGAAATAGCACTTTCGATAATTTGTATAGAGATGAAGCCTTTGGATTGGATTGTTTTACCTCTGAGCAGCACTTTTTTGCACACAATGGGCTAAATGGCCAGGTCACATGGACCCTGAAGGCTCAGAGAAGGTTGGGGGAGGGGACCCACTGGAACAGCTGTTGGGAGACAGATGGTACCCTCCAAGGCCATTCAGCGTGTTCTTCAATGTACACAGGGTATGGCTCTCCAGCACACGGGACCATGGCTTAACGTCCCATCCGATGGACGGCAGCCTTTTCAAGCCCATCAGTGTCTCCTACTGACTGTTGACAGGGCGGGGAGTTTTGCAGAGATAACCTCTATAGAAAGACAGCCTTCTGATGAGAAGAAATTCAAAATCAAGTTTGGCTTAGCAGTTTTAGGAACTGCTTCAACCTCAAAAACTTATTTATTCTTTCATTCTTCCATCTCTCTCTCTTATGCAATCAAAAATATTGCGAAATTATATTTTGCACATGTACTCTTTGTTTTATACTGTACATTACTATATACAACCATGTATACTGTACTTTATGGTCGATTTAAGGGACTTTTAAGGGTAATTTTGACTATATGCGATTTTGAACTTCATTTATGAGCTGACTTTAGAACCTAACCCCCATGTAAGATGCGATTCCACTGTAGTGGTTTTGAGGAACATAACCCTGATGAACAAAAAGGGTTGCTACATTGTAAAAGAGATCAAAATCCTGTTCCAATTCCAAAGGAAGGTTATTGTCAGTGCGATATGAAGGGCATCATCTTTCATTAGCTATTCCAATATGGGTTGGGTTGTTTTACCCCCAAGCAGCAATTTTCTGCACACAATGAGATAAATGGTCAGCTCACAAGGACCCCAATAAGGGGGGGGGGGAGGCGACCAACTGAAAAGCTTTTAGGAGACAGATGGTCTCCTAATAGCCTCCCATCAAGGTCATTCAATGTGTTCTTTAACATGCACAGTGTATGATTCTCCCGCACGTGTGCCATGTCTTAATGTCCCATTCGATGGATGGAAACCTTTCCAAGCCCATCAGTGTTCCCTACTAAGGGCAAGATGGGGTTTTGCAAAAAGAATCTCAACAATGGGTTGTGTTATTTTACCTCTGAGCGGCACTTTTTTACACACCATGGGCTAAATGGCCAGGTCACAAGGACCCCGAAGGCTCAGAGAAGGTTGGGGGAGGGACCCACTGGAACAGCTGTTGAGAGACAGATGGTAGCCTCCCGTCAAGGCCATCCAGCGTGTTCTTTAACGTGCACAGGTATGGCTCTCCCGCACACGGGGCCATGGCTTAACGTCCCATCCGACGGATGGTGGCCTTTCCAAGCCCATCGGTGTCCCCTACTGACCGTGGGCAGGGCGGGGAATTTTGCGGAGATAAATCTCAACACTGACCCAGCTGGGACTCAAACCTGGGAACTACAGATTATGAGCCTGGCGCGCTACCGACTGAGCCACCCCCGCCCCTCTCAACAATGGCCCATGTGGAACTTGAATCAGGAAACTGCAGATTAAGGAGCCTGACATGCCATTAACTGAGCCACCCTTGCCCCTCTCCAATATGCTCAAACTGGTAATGCAGAACAGTACAGTCAAAGACTGGTTAAAGTCAAGCTCTAACCAATAGAAAAAGTTGTTTCTTTTAGCATAATCTTATACCACACACTGCACGTCCAGAAAACATTGAAGGAATTAAATTGAAAAGTGATTCTTCTTTCATTCTATTTCCCAGATACTGCATCATCGGATTTGCATTTATTCCAGAGTCTTCAGAACTTCTTAAATTAGAACTTATTTTTCCAATTTCGAAGGTGTCCAAAGCTGCAGTAGCATGAGTTTTTTTGCTAAAAGCCATAAAGTATCTCACAGGAAAATCTAGAAGCATAATAATGGGAAAAGGTCATAGGAAACATTAGAGACTATATAATTGATTAAACCAATAAGCATTTTCCCGAAACACAAATCCAAGTTTTATTTTAAATACCAAATAGATATTGACCCAATAAACTAGCAGACATCTAATATTAAATATTAAGACAAACAATAAAACATCAATTTACTGGGACTGTTGGGCCAATCAAAACTATCCAGATATCTACAATTCAAAAACTGATATGTCAACTACTTTTAAATACTCATTACCACACATTTACTTTATCAACTGTTACACATTATAGAATAGTAGAAACTGACTTTGGCAAATGTTCCACAATCAGATATTAAGCAAGTGTGAAAAATTTCCCCAACTGACTTTTAAATTCGAATATTAGATCTCCTTGTCATGCAACAGTTGCTATATTTTTCCAAACATATTTAAATGCATTAAAAATGGTAACAGTATCAATTTTTAAACATTTAAAGAGAATACACACTAAAGTCTATAACTAAGAATTTTCTTACAGTATGTGTCATAGCTACTCTTTTAATATATTCTATTAACTCTTTTAATATATTCTTAATAGAATACTTTAACTCATTAGTAAATGGGAAGGAAGTGCTATTTGAGTTTATTATTTGCAACTGAACTAGGTAATTTGTGAATTACTTTTATATTTATACTTCAGTCCTTTATGTTATGCATTTTGTTATCTGATTTTTGCATCTACTAAGGAAATATAGTTTACCAGTACAACTATTGCTGCATAGGAATTATAATCGTTACTGCTGACTAGAGAATGGATAGTGCATTGCTTTTAAATGTGATAAGCATATCATTTATATGCAGCATTTCAGTTCCTATTTAATTAGCTTTGTGTAAATTATGAGCCTTTATCTTTGAACAGTGTTACCATCAAATGTTATTGACAAATAGTAATATTTTAGTTGCATACCTATCCAACCAAAAAAGGATTTCATTTATATTTTAATAAAAATAGTTTAATCTCTACTGATAGGTAGAGCACAAAATGAAAACTATAGCTTTTATTCAGAGCTACAATAACAAATACTAGAAAATATACAGACTTGTAAAATACACCTTTTTTTCTTCAAAATGTCATCAACAATAACTTACAAGTAATAATTCTGCCAATTTAAAATTATACACCTACTATACTAGTTTGGCAAGACAAATTTTATGTTTTAATCAACTTTTAAGATACACACTTGTGACAACAACCCTAATCTTAGGTCTAATTTTTTGTTAAAGAAACTTACACTGTGTAAATTTATGAAACTTTAATTTTGAATTTCATTGGCATAACATGGAAATTAATAACTTCGGTGAATATATTAAAAATAACTTAAAATTCTGTCATTGAGCAATAAAATTTTAAAGTTTATCGTTCAAACTATTTGCATGTTAAAAATTTTTAGGAGAAAACTCAGAAGCTTTTTGGAGCAAAGACAGTGCTCCATCTTCAGTGAAGTGATGCTTTGTAGTAAAGTATATATATATAATGTAAACGTATATATATATATACATAACAAGTTCAAAATGTTAACAGAATGTAAATGGAATTATGTTAGTTTGAATACTTCCAAAATTATTCATTGCTGTTCAGTAAAAAATATGTATATCAGCTGAAATGAACATACGAATGCTCCTATAAGAGTATTGGCAACTAATACAGCTTTTGAATATTGATGCTATCAGAGTGGATCAGCTGCAAAACTAACATATATTAATCAATTTTAATGAAAAATCAAGCTTTAGGTAGATTTGTTTTAAAAACCTTAACTTCCATCTAACTCCAGAATAGAAATTCACTCCTTTAGTGATGATATAGTCTAGTTTAAATGGACAAATGTAAAAAAAAACAAACAGCACACTGCCTCCTGGACTCAAATACAAGACCTCTGAATTATACAGCAATTTTCTCTATCACTAAGGCATTACTGATTAAATAAGTTTATGAAGGAGAATATGAAGTACTTCCTGTAATTTAGTTATTGGGACTCACATAAGTGCTCCTATTCAACTGATGAGGAACTTTAATATTTATGGAACAAGCATTATTTTTTCTTAATGGTAGTTGTCACAATGGCTGAGTGGTTAATGTGCATGGCTACTGAATCAAATGAACCTGGGGTCAAGCCTGGAAAAAAGTATGATTTCTTTCTGCTGAGAACTCGCCTTCAATACAGATTTCCTCTATGGAATATTAAATTGACAAGCTCAGGACACTCTTCTATGGCAAACAGCTGCTATAGGGGTAAAAAAGATACGGTAATCATAATACAATGGTTTCCATATATTAAGGGACAAATGAAATAAATGTGATATCATTAAACTGCAACTATGAAATGCACAAAGTCATGTATAGTATGTAAAATACGACACAGGACTGAGGTATGGTATGTGTGAGAATGACACTTGCAGCAGTATATGAAAATATATTGAGCATTAAAAGTAGCCAATTTCAAACTGTTCTCCAGTTCTGTAAAGTAGGGATTTTCAAGATAGCAGATTTGTTGGATATGTCTACTAGATATTCTTCAGAAGTGCAGTAGTGAGCTACTGGTTTGCTCAATGAGGTCAAAGTCAAGCAGATGTTGCCAGTTGGCATAATGTGAAACATTGAATGGTGCACATACTTTAGCAGAGATTCCAACAAGGACAGGGTGCCCCAAATGATTAAGTAGTGGACAACGGCAGACAATAACACCAAGGAAGGGCCACTATCTGGTGTTATGTGCCTGGAGGAGCAGAATGTCAACACTACTTTAACTGCCATCGGACCTCATAAACAAGTGAACTATGTGAAAGACCTCAGGTTTTCTTTCAGATTTTATTGAGAAATTGATCTGTAACAGGCCCTGTGTTTGAGACAGAAGAATGGCTGGTTTGTTTTACACTTGCCAATTTCAATCTAACCTTTCTGCAATAATTTTAGAAGCTACTGATCATAAAATTTGATTTTCCATTGTAATAACATGAGGTTGTTTGGATTTCAATAGCACTTGAATATATGTGCTAGGTAGATGCACTGCTTATGAACAAGATGAATTAATGTGAAATTTAATGCACTGTTTCAATTATAAATCTACATTTTTAAATTCCATGCAAAAGCATTTTTTTATTATTAAGTTATTTGCATATAGTTAGGGGTATTAGAGAATGTAAAGAGTAAAAATAATACAGTTCTGACATCAAATTTTTCACATGTTTGATTTAATAATTTCACATAAAACTTTTAAAGAAATTCTTAAAATAAAAACAGTATTCAGTCAACATGGTATAGTTTTAAATTGTTTTAACAAGTTTTTACAGTTTAAATCAAATATGTTATGATCTGCATAATTTTACCAAATGTTAAAATGCATGGGTAACTACAAGTGCAAAACTTAAATATTTTCTAACCAAATATTTATATTTTGAGTTTAATTATATCAAATAACTGTTCAAAAAGCTATTATCAAATGTTTATTCACAACCAAATTACAGTTGCACAACACCCTAGCTAGGTCTTAGCTAAAAATAAGAGGCTAGAGCTACCATATTTTTGATCATTAAGTGGCTGGTTCTTATTTATTATAAAAATTAAGATTGCACAACATTTTTTTTGGCAAAGTTCCATTTTGTTGACTCTGAAGTCATTGTTAAAAGAGTATGTAAACATAAATGGAATAATCATAGAGACCTAGTGTGCCTGTTCCACTCCAAGAACCACAGTCTCTGTGCGGATCATCACATATTATGAACACCACTGTGTCAGTGCTACTCATTCTATTGCAATGCACAATGTGGTTTTCGACATATGTATGGTTAACTGCTAGGTTATGCAATTTGCATGCGGTTAAGGTAATTTCTTCATGAGCAGGTGTTTTGTGTCAGTGTTATGTTATTGTTAACATAAATAAATCCTTAATCAGCATTCTTTTCAAGAATAAAGTCTTAAATAATAAAAATTAAAAAATAGTAATCCAATTTCCAAATTATATCTTAAATGAAATTATGGCAAGCTCCTGATTATCTGAACTTACATATCGCACAGCAGGTTTTGTACGTGTAAAAAAATATAAAAGTTCATTCTGAGAAAAAAAAAAATTATACAGTGCAGCAAGAAAGTAATTAGACTGAAAATAGAATAAAACTAATGATGCATATGACATGTCTATTAACCATTTCCCTCAAAATAATCCCTAAAGGACCAAATACACTTATTACATTGCTCTTATAAACTTTGAAAAGACTTAGAAAACTTGTCTGTGAAGGTATTTAGTTCTGCCATCATGTCCTTTCAAAAATTTTCGACCGTATCAAATCACTTTCAACCCCAATTTAAACTTGGGAAACAGAAAAAAGTGCTGGAGCCAGATTGGGAAACTAAAGGGAATGATTGAGCACTACAATTTTTTTTTTTTTTTGGGGGGGGGGGGGGGGGGACAAAAAGTGTGGCAAGAACTTCGCACAAATTTTATTCTTACTCAAATCTGGTAATTAAGGATCTTTTAAATTCCTTATTCACATTTATAGTTCACTTACCATAATTCTGGGTATCAGCTAACTGTCTCCTGTGAGTAAATTGCACATTGGTTTCCATAAATTAAGGCAAATCCCTATGTTAAGTCAATGGGAAACTAACGTCAAAGCTCATTTTAGAAGTTATAAAGTTTTTTTGTTTTGAAAAATGTGATTGCAGATAAAAATCTCAATCAAATAAATCAATATTTCGATTTTCAACAATATTCATTCAGTATTTAATGCGTTATGGAAGTTTGAATATTTAACAACAGCAAAGCAACTGAAGAATAGTGAAAGAATTCTTTATACAAAGTTCTAAAATACAAACTTATTTTATTAAACACTTTGATACAATACTCATTACTAAGTTTTAATTAACTTCTGAAGTCAATTTTTGTGGCTGGCATTGTTATCTTATTTTAGAAGTTATAGAGTTTGACGTTAGCTTCCCATTGACTTAACAGGGATTTCCTTAATTTATGGAAACCAGTGTATATATCCTAGGAGAGCATCTCATGGAATGATAATTGTACTAAGGTATTTTAATTTTATTCCAGTCTCAGTACTTTCTACTAATAAATTACCACTTTGAAGTCAATTCAAATGTTTAGATGAAAATTTCCTCTAAACATCTGAATCAACTTCAAAGTGATAATTTATTAGTAGATACCAAATATGTCGAGTTTATTTATCATTTCTCATTACTTTCTTACTGCACTGTATAGTTTTTACACACTCATCAATATATGTAAGCAGTTTCTGCTCTTGTATAAATCACTTTTATGAACTGAAGATTTTAATCAATTAGCTCTTACTTTACTACCTGCATGCATTCTAGTAATATTTAAAAAAAAAGAAAAAGAAATTCTAAAATTATTTCTTCGTGGTTCCTTTTGCAGTAATTGCTGTACATTAAAATTGTAAAAGCTTTCAATAACTTAACTGACAAGTCAAATAAAATCACATTTACTACATCATACTTCTTAATAGAATCAGAAAGAACACAGCATAATTTTGTTTCAGAAACAAAGTAGATTCCATTATGCATAGTGATTAAAAGAACTGCTTCAGCTGATGTTTTTAATGTCTTTTATTCACAATTAAATGATCTGAACTCATTTAAATCTCTCTTAAATAATATTATTTAAATAATAAATTACCCCTCAAGCAGCTGTTTGCTACAGAAACCTGTCTCTTTAATACACCACAAAAATTTGTGAGGAAAGTGAGATTTCAGCAGAAAGACAACACTAGAAAGAAAACATCCATGCCTTCCATGGGTTTGTACCCAGGTCCTTTGATTAACAGTCAAGCACACTAACCACTTGACTACTACAGCAGCTTATTTGAATACAAACTCCTGAAAACTATGGTACAGAAATGAAAAAGATTTCTTTAACTCTTTGCACCTCAGATTTTTTTTAGTATGATTGTTAAATAGTATTAGTATGTCACTGTAGCAGCATCCTATGCAGAGCAAAGGGTTAAAATTGTTATTTCAATCGTTTTTGGTTATGAGTGCATTCATCAGTCCTTATTAACATGAATAATCAGGAGTTTTCTGCATGTTGTTGCTTTCTTATATATATTTAAAACACACTGCGGGTTTATCTGCCAGATTATACCAATGCATGCGATTAGGCTAATTTCTTTATTTAATGTGTTTTGCATCTATGTTATGTTACATTATGATATTATATCAGAAAGTGCCATTAGTCAGTATTCTTTTCAAAAACATTTAAAACTGCTTTAATTTAAAAAAAAGTTAAAAATGTGCAATTGAAATTCTAAGCTACAAGTTCCGAAATTTTACGTCAGGTTGGTTTCGAAAAAAAAAAAGACCTGAATCATTCAGGATGTTTTCATTTCTCCGAGTTGGCAAACCTAGAAGCAGGGCACAAGTTTGTTTTTTTAACATGTGAATGCTAAAACACTCATGTGCCCTACTCTGCATGATGTAAAGTAGCCAACAACAATGACAAAACTCTTATTAGTTTTTCGGGTAGTATTACGTTTTCCTGAGTTGGCCACCTACATACAAAGAGGCAGGGCATGAGTGTTTTCTAACATTCACATCTTATGATGGATTACAATTTTGATCCATACATGGTAAACTTTTGATGCCTTATTCTTGTTCATATATTTTCTTCCTGCTCACAATAAATTACAATCATTTCTGTAAAAATAAACTGTGATATAAGTTTAATCATTTTTATTGGGGAAAAAAACTTAACAAAATTTTATATCTGTTTATTATTGAAATAGTGATATTTTAATTGATCATACCCATTACAATTGTATATACTACACACAGAAATATTTTAGTTTCTATGCATTAATTTTTTTTCTACCCTAGACAGTAGACTAGTCCACCTATTTGATATTTTGTCTATATGAATTTTTATGAGAAATAAACTATTGTCTATAGATGAAAGTTTCTATATCAATTTCAGATGACATGCTTTGAAATTTTGTGGCATCCACAAGCTGATGATGAATGATGAAAATTTCAAAGCTTTGAATGAATTAATTACAAGTAAAATTACACAGATTTAAAACATCAACTGTTAGTTATAAAAGGATGTTGAAGTGCTTCTGCAGCAGTAATTCTAGTTGATGGATTGGGGTCCAAAAGCCTATTTAGCAAATCATATGCAGACTCTGGTATTTGTTCATTGCTCTTATTGAAACTTGCATTGCAGTGGTCAGTCGTTTTTAATTGAAGTTCAAAAGCATTAAGGTTTAGAAAAAGCTTATTTGAAAATGAGTGATTTTTATCTATGTGATTTTCTTCATTTGTATGACGCAGCAATGTGCATAATGCTTGCAAATATCTTGAAGGGCACATTGTTTTACGAATTTGGGTTGCTTCTTCAGTGGATTGTGGAAGGTGAAGAACCAGAGATTTCCCTAAAAGAAGAAAAAAATAAACTAATTTAAATGCAAAAATTGTTTTTGCAATGTTCTAAATAACAAATTTATAAACCAGTATGATTTCTTTCTCTATAGTAGTTTAATTCATTTTAAACATGGGAAACTAAAAATATGTTTATAAATAATTGATATTCATGATTAACACAGTATAAAATTATAGTTTCAAGTGCACCTTGTGGTAAAAAGCAAAATTTGAGCATAATATCAAAAGTAATGCTTAAAAATTTTGTTTTTAAATTCATCATTTTAAATAATTACATGAAAAAAAAAATTGGAACATTTAGATTCTATTTGATGTGGGTTTGAGAATTCCCTAAGCAATAGACAGAGCTTATTACAACCATCCAGATCACTGGAAATTACAACATTGGACTTTTTCTTATATCTGGGGTTAATTCAAAGACACTGCTTTTGGATCTAAAATAAACAACCGCAAAATTTCTTCATGCACAATTCTCTACTAATGCTTGAGTATAAAAGTGTGAACTGGAATATCTACATCTGTTGTATCACTCACTAGTGTACATAATCAGGTGTACTAATGACATTGTTGCATATTGATGCCTTGATGAATTGTATAAAACAGAATGAATTGTATAATTGATGAATTGTATAAAACTATAAAATGACATCTTGTTTGGTATTCATTTTACTGCAGTTTCCAATTGGGTGAATAACCTTTAGCCACTTATATTCAACAATTAAAAAAAAAAAAAAATTACAAAAATGCATGCTCTGGAGATTTAACACTGTGCGATGGCAAATGAGATATTTTCTGGTGTACAGAGATTACCTAGATTTAAGGTTACCTGTTAATTCCACTTAAAAATGTCAAATTTAAAACGAATCTATTTGTAATGATTACATCAGCATGCTTCAATCACTTTAAGTAGCATCAAGATGCATAAGTTTACACCTTTCTTTGGCTGTTCATAGATTATTGATTGGTTTTGATTTCAGAGTTGCTGATCATATTTCTTGCATAGCAAAGTTGCAATGCTTTAAACTTTTAACGTATGATACTGATTTTTATTACCAGTCGAAGTAGCATCATCAAGCAATTGTATACATTGCTTTCTGTTAATATCTTAGTGCATTTTTGATTTCAAAAATGTTTTTTTTTTACTTTTGCCACCTCTAGAATTATTTTATTGCTCCTCAAATACACACTGTGATTAAAAAGAATAATAATCTGAATTAAAATGAAACCACTACAGTACATACCAATGCCTTAGAAAACATATGATTAAGGAATCTGAAAACATGATTTTTAAAAGGTAGGATTTATTAATTAAATTGATATTTCATTCATTGAACATTTTAGGGGTAACTATCATAATCATAATATTTCAACTATAGCATGAAATATTACACCTGCTCTTCTTAGCACCATTGCCTCTGGTGAAAACATTTGAGAATATTTTCAATGAGCCATTTACATAGTGCATTATGCACATCTATGCACTCTCTGTGTGTATATGAACATTAAAAATAATTCTTTAAATAAGAATTTTAATATTTTAAAAATAGATACTAAAACTCACCTAAAGTCAAAGCTGCTTCCTTCATTTCCTGAATGCCAACTAATAAAACAATTTCTGCCAAGGCTGTAAGATCATCATCTGCTCGAAAAAAGGGGTATTTTGTACTTAGAAGAGAAAGCAAAATTACACCAGCTGACCACATGTCTATTGCTGAAAATAAAATTCAGAGAGAGAGAGAGAAAAAAATCAATTAACCAGTGTTCAAAGAATTTAGTTTAAATTTCATAACACTAACTAAAGAAGTATTAATGTAACATGAAACACTGGAAGCCACTATTATTAAATGAACAACTTCAATTGAACTAATTCATGTCTGTTATCCCATTTTTACAAACATATTCAAAAGTCTATTTCAAAAAGTAGGAAATATTTATTAATATAATGATGGCTCTTTATATTAACACTGAGTTTTCTGTGAAATTTCTGAAGTAACTGGTTCAGCATTACAACTCAAATTACATAAAGCTGCATTTTGCAACATTTCCTGCTAAACCTGGGAGTGGGTATGCCTCTTTTTGTCCGATCAGTGTGCAGATTCAGTCTATTTGCCACCTGACTAAAAACTAATACTCTTAAAAAACTTCTGTTCTGAACAATCATTTTTGAACTATTTTTTACATTTTTCATAAATCATAAATCTATACTTTTTTTCTTACTACCTCATAATAAATGGAGAGAAAAAAACCAATGACATAAAATGTAATTTAATATGCCTTCTGCATTCATGATTTATAACACACTGAATGTTCATCCATAAAAATACAAACAGGATGCAATGGGAAAAAGTAAAGAAAAAAAAATCATGCTATATAAACAAGTTAGGACACATATGGTGAAAAAAAGATCCAAGAATGATTTTTCCCACAACAATGAAAGTGAAAAGTATTGTTAAAATAGAAAAATCTTTTTACATTGATGAAGCAAGAACATTCAAGAGCAGTTACATGAGCAGGCACATGCAGATATCAGAGAAATCATTTGTAGGAAACCAAAAATGCACATTGTGCAATGAAAAGACCAATACATGACTATTCCTGGATTAATTAAGCTAGGAGTGCTCTGGAAGAGGAAAATTTATGTGGTATAGAGAAAGGCTATTCAACTGATAGGCTGCAGTCTACATGGTGTAAAGATAAATCTCACAAATAAGCAATGGCTTTTAAGGAAACAAAAAACAATAATTAAAATAAAATTGCTAAGGTATAGACGGGGCACTCAAGGGTTGGGTTGTTTTACCTCTGAGCGGCACTTTTTTGCACACCATGGGCTAAATGGCCAGGTCACATGGACCCCGAAGGCTCAGCGAAGGTTGGGGGAGGGGACCCACTGGGACAGCTGTTGGGAGACAGATGGTAGCCTCCTGTCAAGGCCACCCAGCGTGTTCTTTAACGTGCACAGGGTATGGCTTTTCCGCACTCAGGGCCACGGCTTAACGTCCCATCCGACAGACGGCGGCCTTTACAAGCCCATCGGTGTCTCCTACTGACCGTGGGCAGGGCGGTGAGTTTTGCGGAGATAAATCTCTTCATCTGGGGAATCTCTTCATCTTCAGAACATTTTCATTTACTATTGTGTGGCTTTCTTTGATGCCGTAAAAGACTGTCATTTCTTCCAAAATCCATAGTACATTCTTCACATTTGTGGGTTTTCTTGTAAGTGTGGAATAACGTATGGCGCCGTAAGTCATCTTTCCTTGTGAATGTAGATTCGCATTGAGAGCACTTGAACAGTTCGTAATTCACGGTGTATTGAATGAGCTGGTTGAGATGATGTGTGGCATACTGAGAGAATTTAGTGGGAGTCAATTAGTGGATCTCAAGGGAGATGTTTGGTAGGTGTATTACTTATTTTGTTCAATAACAAAGTACACATTACTGAAAGATGAAAGAAACAGAGGCCTGTCTCATGGAAGTAAAATCCATGTGCTGACACAATATACTGAAACAAATTTAAAACTCTGGGTTTTAGTTATATATTTAGTACCACTGCAACAGAAAGGTGGCTTCATTGACATACCACCATTGAAGTATAGTAATGGCTTTTTTTCCCCCTTGCAACCCTGTTGTTAATAAAGTTATATGAGCCAAATATGTATTTATTTAAAGTCTCTGTACAACAAAATGTAAAAAAATATATAAATTAAAAAAAAAAGTAATGTTTATTCTAAAAAGTAAAAAAATAGTGCTAATGATGAAATCACTTCCTCAATTCATATGAATTTCAAAGAATGGTAGTAAATTGTTTGGTGACAAAATTCTGTTTTGGTGCTCTAGCTTCCTTTAAAATTAGTGCAAATTCAGCAAGTGAGTTGATCATTAGCAATGTCTTAATTTCATTTTTAGCATAAAGGAAGATAGGTCTTTTTAATTTCTATATTTAGTTATTTTTTTTTTAAATAAAATGTTATAGAGCACACTTTGTCACCAAAAACAAATTATTTTCATGCTTTTAAAAAGGGGGACCTGCTACTCTTTTTTTTTTTTTGCAATCAGATCTGTAAAGCTACTAGCTCATCTGCAAGTTAAACAGAACAAACAACCATGCCATCCCAGAACTTAAACTTGTTATAAGTTTTCAATGATACATAATAATTGAATTGGCAAATGATTGGGGAGATGTAAATAATGATTTACACACTTCTATTGGGAAGAAATGTTTGCTAGCATGATTCTCCCTAAATCACCAGCTTCATCAAAATATAATTCACATTGAAGTTCATATATAATTTATTACTACTGGCCTTCCTTGTTAGGAAGAAATAGTGTAACAAACCTTTTGCACTTTTATTTTGCATGCAGGGAAGATAAGAAATTTTTCATAGCCCAACTCTCCTCCCATCGCAAGTTTTCATTTGACAAATAGTTTGTGACAGCTAGCATGACTCCCATATTGGGGAGATATAGTGGAACAACTCTTTACACTCTGGACAAATATTTTATGGCATATGACACTCCCCATGCCAAAGGCTTTCATTTGATACATAACTCATGACAAATCTCACTGTTAAGATGTGACAGAACAACTACTTGCATGTTTATTTTATTTTTTTTTTGAGGGAGGAGGGAGAAGGCAAATTTGTAATAGCCTATGACACTACATACATAAAAGCTTTCAATTGGAAATAACTGTTTTGATAAACCATAAACTAACCAATGACAAGAGAAAATAAGCAAGAAAATATGCAAAAAAATCCGATACTAACCAGTTGTCTGTGCTCTGTGCTTCATCAACACTTCAGGTGCCCTGAAACCAGGTGTTCCACCTCTTGCTGCTTCTTCTGTCTCTCTAAGTATAAAATACAGAAAAAAATGTTTTAGCACAGGAAAACACATATATTTTTACTTTAAATTTTTACATATTCTATTTTATTAGTGATCACAAAGAGTAACTGCAAGTGTAAGAGCTAAAAAAAAGTTAGCCCTTAGAGTTGCATTTGATCACCAAATAGAAACTGACATTTTACCATCTCTAGAACTACAGCATAATTTATATATATTATTCTGAATACTTCAGACACTTAGAATATGTTAATAGTATAGTTTAAATCTCCCTGCTCCCTCAAAAATAATAATAATATATATACTGCAAATGTTCAAATAGCACCCCAGCCTACAAATTAAATAAAAACTAGCTGAGATCCACACAATTGTTGTGTGGAATTATCTCAATTTATAAACATGTTATTAGATAAAAAAAAAAGTAAACAACACCATTAAAGTTTTTTTACATAAAAATTTTAGAAATCTTTCCATGTCAAACACTTTTTTAAAGTAACTATACAATTCCACTTTCACAAAAAGGGAATCCACACATTTAAACAAATCCACATTATGACAAAATATATAAGCTTTCAAATAAAGTATTAATGTTTAAGATAAAAATTAACACAAGCAATACGTGGATTTTTAACCAATGTCAAATATAAAAGTGTTAAGTGGTATGGGTTATAACTCAATTTTAATACAATAATAATTTCTGTGGGTAAATGAAAAAGTTTTGTTTCTATTAATGTAAAACAATTATAACACACCAATTTAAAAAAAATTATTGTCCTGTCAAACACTGGCATCATTAGCTGAACAGTCAATAGCATCTTTATCACTTTCACTTACAAGCTGGTCATTTTAAATTTCAGGATGTCTGGAGTCCCTGTCTAAGCCCTGGCAATTATTTGCAAATTCTGCACATTACCTGGACACAATTCAGTCACAAACTACTATTTAGGCCCCAGCATTTAATATGCCATAGAGTATGTATAAAAGTTACAGAAATTAAATATATAGTGAAAACTAAACACAATGATAGGGTGAAAGTTATATACAATAAAAACTTTTTTTTTAAAGAATACATTCATTATTTTAAAATATATCATATTTAAATTTAAAACCTGAAAGTATGTAAAATATTACAGAGCAATGTTATTATCTCACTTTATAAATTATAAGAATACAGCCAAAATAATACATCTGATCTCCAAATGCACTCATGAGCAGAAATTGCTAAAGCAAAAAAGTTTAATTAAAAAAAACTGCTAATTACAAAATGAATTAATAGCCATGAATAAATACAATAAATCCAGGAATTGAACATTTTGAATGTACCTTTTCTTAACTGCTACTGTGAATAACACTAGTAAATTATGCAAATTCCTTTACTTTTAATATTCTTAATAGCACTGACAGATTTGGATGTGAATACAAGCTGTGACTTTATAAGTTTATTTTATGTTGGGTTAAAATGTGTAGCAATATACATTAGATGCAAGGAATTGGATCAATTTGACAGTTACATTGTTATTCATAGTAAGTGAAATTGATGGGTTGAGTCGTTTTACCTCCGAGCGACACTTTTTGCACCCAATGGGCTAAATGGCCAAGTCACATGGACCCCGAGGAAAAAGACAACCTCAGAGAAGATTGGTGGGTGGGGGATTAACTGGATAGCTGTTAGGAAACAGATTGGAGCCTCCTGTCAAGGCTAGCGTGTTCTTTAATGTCGCAAAGTATGACTTTCCCATACATGGGGCCATGGCTTAATGTCCCATCCAACGGATGAATGAAATTGATGGCACTTGAACTAGTCAGTTATCTAATATTGCATCTAGAATCCTAGGAATAGGAAAGAGTTCTTTCATTGCAATGTATTATTTCAAAAATAATTTTTAGTGCTCTTTAAAAGTGTGATTAAAGTGGAATGTTAGAATAGTCTGCTGCAAAAATATGAGCTAAAATAATGTCTTCCCCAGAGGAATAGCATTTTCCTGACACTAACGATACTTTTGTATTGAGTTCATTTTTTTTTCCAATTTTTTTTTTTGTGTAGCAATATGAACTATATGAATGATTTTGACAGATAAGTAGCAGCAACAAATCTTAATACAAATTCAGAATGACACTGAGACACCTATAATGCATTTCTTACATAAAAGCAATTTTGATTGGCTACTTCCTTTTTTTTGCAGCAGTTCAATTGCCATGAATAAATAGATAGAAAGAAGGAAGATAGAAAGTAGACATTATAAGAGATTTACATGTTGATTTTTCCAAATTACTTTTGTACATTAAAAATCTTTTATTTATCTTTAACAATTTGTTTTGTTCACATTTTGGTGATCCAATGTTCAACTTTTAGTGAATTTAATGTATGCACTTAGATTTTTGGAAAACAGAAATTGTAGACTAATGAAGTAGTGAAAAAAAACTGCCTTGCTTTAAAAACAGAATAAATCTGGTAGTATTAGAGAATCACAGATAGTATATCTCAAATCAGTCTTTAGTAATTAAAAATAAACTTCACATGACTTTTAATTATTTCGTACATATTCTATATCTTTAAAAAATAAATGGCTCTTTATATTTAAAATGATATTATCTACAAGCATTGAGTTTCTACTAGTATTTCTAATATTTTTCATTCCAAGTGGCATTAACATTTTTATTTTGTCCAAAAATAATTATAATTAATAATATAAGAAATAAATAAATGATTAGTAACATGCATTTCTGTATATATGTCTTATAATGCACCAGAGAATTTTTTTTCACCAAATTGGGTTCAAGATCAACAACTGTTGAAATGATTTAAGCTGGAGCAGACTTGGGCTCATTAACCCTTCCAGTGTCCAGGACGTCTGCATATGTTTGCAGAATTTGAAATGAGGGGCCAAGGATGCATATATCTGCTTTTAGCACAACAAAAAAATCGATTTTTAAAAAATAAAAATTACCATTTTAAAATTTTTTAATGCTTATCTTGTAAAAATATATAATTAAGGCCTGATAACTAATATTTTCTTTTTTCATTTGATGCATATTTTATTAAACTATGACATATATAATATATAAGCCAATTTGTTTGTTAAAGCTACTCTATGCTGAAGCAATCCTCTAATTTAAGCTCAAAAGTTTGATTTGAGCTATTATCAACAAATTTTTCTTTAAAGTTGCTAAAATCTCCTGACAATTAACAAAATATTATTTTTAAAAATGGAAGATTTTGGAATTAATTATGAAACATTTACCTAGTTTTTTGGTATACTATTGTAAAAAGTCTTATTAAAATCGATCTGTTTCTACAATGTTCAATTTTTTTTACTTTAATAAAATTCAGAATTAAATTCTTTTTAATTTGGTATATATCATGACCTATTTCTGTTAATTAGTTACTTATTAAAAAATATTCTAAAGTTATTTAGATTATGCAGATGATTTGACCCTGTTGGCTAATGATGTTGATGAGACGAATTCTTTCATTAGAGCTGTTGATGAAACTGGTAATAGAGTAGGTTTGGTGATAAACAGAGAAAAAACTAAAGTGATGAAAATTGGTCAGGCAGATGGTGCTTCAGTTGCTTTGAATGGCTGCACTCTTGAGAAAGTGCCTCAGTTTAATTATCTTGGGAGCTATGTAACAGATACTGGTGATGTGTAGCATGAGATAAATAGAAGAATAGGGATTGCCACTGGGACTTTTAAGAATCTATGTAGAGTGTGGAAAAATAGGCATGTACAACTAAAGACTAAAATTTGGCTGTATAATAATTTGATTTTTTCTAAGGTTAGTTATGGTAGCGAAACATGAACTCTTTGTAAGCAGGATAACAAGAAACTTGATGCCTTTGATTCTAGATGCCTACGCAGTATCTTAGGCATTAGGTGGTTCGACTTTGTAAGTAATGATGAGATTAAAAAAAAAGGAGTCATCAACCTCCTTTTAGCAGCATATTGTGCAGAGAGAGACTGTTGATTTGGGTTGTGTTGTTTTACCTCTGAGCGGCACTTTTTTGCACACAATGGGCTAAATGGCCAGATCACAAGGACCCCAAAGGCTCAGAGAAGGTTGGGGGAGGGGACCAACTGGAACAGCTGTTGGGAGACAGATGGTAGCCTTCCGTCAAGGCCATTCAACGTGTTCTTTAACATGCACAAGGTATGGCCCTCCTGCACACGGGGCCACAGCTTAAGGTCCCATCCGACAGACGGCGGCCTTTCCAAGCCCATTGGTGTCCCCTACTGACTGTGGGCAGGACGGGGAGTTTTACAGAGATAACTCTCAACGCTGACCCAGCTGGGACTCGAACCTGGGAACTGCAGATTATGAGCCTGGTGCATTACCGACTGCACCACCTCCGCCCACTGTGTTGATTTGGCCATGTTGCCCGTATGCATAGCTGCAGATTGGCAAACAGTGAGCCTAAGGGTTTCAGAAAAAGAGGTAGACCTAGGATGTGATAGAGAGACAATGTCAAACAGGACCCTTGCTAGAATTGGCCTAGAGTGGCCAAATGCAACAGCTGTAGCTCAGAACAGACACATCTGGAGACAAAAATTACACAGTCTGGTTGGACCTCCATAGCCCATGGTTGCATGAGGATTTTGTATGTATGTACGTACATATGTATTCTAAAGTTGACTTATTTATTGGACTCTGCAACAAGCCAGAACTTTTCTCCAAGTATGGTACAGAGAAAAAAATTACAAAATGGAAGAAATGTTTACTTTAAATAAATATAAAATATAAATACCCCCCTCAAGAAGCTGCTTGCCACAGAGGTCTGGTGTCAGTTTATACGCTGTAGTAGAAAGTCTGTGAGGATGGCGGGACCTCAGCAGAAAAACAACAGACACATCCATGCCTTAACTGAGACTTGAACCCAGGTCCCGCTGATTAGCCAAGTGTGTTAACCACTCGGCCACAGGACAGCTGTGTTTACTTTAAACTAGATTTTTTTTTTTTTTTTTTTTTTTGCTATTCAGAAATAAATAGCCATCCTATTCATGTGCATTATAATCATTTCTATCTATTAGTGCTTATTAAATAAATTTTTTTGTGTTGCCAGATGCATTTTTTAACCACATGACTCTAAAAAAGTCCCATTAAAATAAAACTTGTCATCCTTTTTGCTAAATATTTTATTTTCAGAAAAACAAGAATTAAATACCGATTAATTTGGCATATATTCCATAATATAACATGTCATAATTCCTTTCATTAGTTATTTGGCAAAGAAGTCTAAATTGAATTTTTTTTTTGGCTGAGCACAGGGAGAAAATAGCTTGGCCTCTGGATGGAAACCAGTTTTTCAGGCTGGACACTGGAAGGGTTAACCTTCAGGCTAAAAAAAAAGAGCCAAACTCATCTCTAATTGCAGTCACTTGTTATAAAAGTAATTTACAAGGTCTGCTATTATTCCTTTTTAATTGGATAAATAAAAGTGAAAGGCCAAATTTGTACAAATACTAAGTTACAGTTTTGACCACCAGCTGTAGTTGTGATACAAATGACAAGGCATTTATTCACTGAGCAAAAATGGCTTTGACTGCAGTACAACATAGAGAATTAGTGAAACGCCGCATGCAACTAGGAATGTGAAGACTTTGGTATGTGAATATCAAAAATAAAAATTGCAAATTTAAAAATTAGCAGTTAGAATTGCAGATGTGAAAAATTTGCATTGAACCTCTATTTTCATGAAAACAAGTGCAAAAATTTACATGCTAGAGGAGCAACACATGGTGTAAGGCCATTAGTATGTTTAAGAAACACTTTCTCTGAAAGAGAGCATCTGAGTGGTGACCATTAAAATAAGAATTGCTATAATACACCAGAGCCAAAACATTATGACCACCTGCCTAATATGATGTTGGTCCTCCACATGCCACCAAAACAGCTTTTACCCAAAGTAGCATGGACGCTACAAGATTTCTAAAGGTGTTTTATGGAATCTGGTACCAATACGTTACCAGCATATCCTTGTAACTCTTTTAAGTTATATGGTTGAGCCAACACAGATCAGATATGCTTTTCCAACACAAACCACAGGCGCTCGATTGGATTGATATCTGGGGAATTTGGAGGCCAGGGTAATACCTGGAAATCTTTCTCATGTTCTGCGAACCATTCTTGAACAATCTGGGTAGTGTGGCATGTGCATTATCCTGCTGAAAGAAGGAAATGAATGAATGGATGTACCTGGTCTGCAATGATGTTTAGGTAGGTGGTAGACATAGTTTCTTGCACATGACTGGATCCAGGGTTTTCCACCAGAACATTGCCCAAAGCATTACACTTCCTCCACTGGCTTGGTTTTGTACCACGGTGCATCCTGGTACTAAGACTTCCCCAGGTAAATGACACACATGTACCTGGCTGTCCACTGGTGCAACAGGAAGCAAGATTTATCTGACCAGACGCGTTCTACCAATCATTCAAGGTCCAGTTTTGATGCTTGCATGCCCATAGTAGCAATTTTTGATGGTGAACCAAGGAGAGCATGTGCACTCGGAGTGTCCTGTAGCAACACACCCCCATTTTCAGCAGGGTTCGATGTACTGTGTGTTGTGACACATTACTCCCGTCACCAGCATTCAAATTACAGGCAAGTTGCACCACAGCATCCCTTCTGTTGGCTTGTACCACACGGGATAGCCTTCATTCACTTCTAGCATCAATGAACTGTGGTCAGCCCACACCTTGCTGGCATTTCATGGTTTTTCCCTTCTCGGACCACTTTTCGAAGGTACTAACCATGACCGTGAGCACCCCACAAGCCTTGCTGTCTCGGAAATGTTCTGACCGTCATCTGGCTATTACAATTTGCCTTTGTCAAACTCATTTAAGTCTGCTACCTTTCCCATCTGAAGAACAAGAATAACACTGATTAACAGAGCTCTGTATCAGATGCTATTTATACCATTTCATGACCTTCGTATGTGCCGTAATTTACCTGCAGTTGCTTTGATTTGCATAAGACGTGCTGATCATAATGTTTTAGCTCTTTGTTGTTTGAGGGTGAAAGGTGTTACACTTTTTGTTGATAGAGGTGTTGACAGATTATATTTAAGGTTTACTATAACTTTTTTCTTGTGGAAATCAAATAATGCAATATACTGACATTAGCCTGTAATAGTAACAAGAATTTGAATAATGAATAGGGAAAACATCACTCCAACATATTAAGGGTTACTAAACTATTAAAATATGTAACTGATTTTTATGCTTAACTTCCTATCAAATGTCTGTGTTATCTAATTAAAGAAGTGTAAATACTTTTTTTTTTTTTATTAAAAAGGGAAGTAGATATTCCTTACACAATGGATGGAGATAATCTAGAAGCTATATTAGGCTTGTCCTGGTTTCTCATCAACTTACAAACACTTACACAAGGACATGCCCACTGGTCTTAATAGTCAGGTACACTAACCACTAGACCAGGTAGGGCCTATATATTTGGCATAACAGAGTAATAAATGGTTTCAGTTTCTTATTTAATATTTACTTCAGCTACTTAAATATTATAAGATCTTTTGCATATCTATTAAAGCATTTATCTTAAATGTGAATGCATTTTTGTCACATGTTGAAATGGAAGCTGTACATTTAGTACCGAACCACAATGATATTAACAATATATGCAGAAGTTGTACATTAAAATTTTAACTGTGTATATTTTGAAATTGAACTGATATAAACTTACCTTCCAAGACAAATCTTGCAAACCATATTTTTTCCAAAACAAGGACACATTGGATAGTTAGTGGCAGGCTTTTGCCCTGCTTTCCTATTGGCTAACTCCTGTGTTAATGTTTTTATAGGTAATGTCTGAGAATATCTGGAAGGAGTCTGTGGAGGAGTTGGAAGAATGTTTACCCTAGAAGACAAAGGTTGCCATGCACCACTTCTGATTGGTGTGCTATTCTGGTTGTAAGACCTTTTATTGGGTAGAGTACACTGTAGGAGAGAAAAAAAATATATATATAAGTATGCACATTAGAAACTTGACTGCTAGGCTTTAATTTGACATGCTGCATTGAATGTAATTCATAAAACATTTGTTGAGCTTTACTAGGCATTTCTGTATGACTGTTACTAAATAACATTTGATGCTTTTAAATTTTTTTTTTTTTACAAAAATATCGGCGAAAACATTAACCACAAATGTCAGCAGAGAATATCTTTTATATTATGTACTAATGCAGCAAATTATATCACCTGAACATTGCTATATGCTGTAACTCATCTTCAAAACGAATTCAAAACTTTCTTCTTCAAAACGTTTTTCATGTTATGTTCAAAAGGTGGTAATAAAGCTCATTCAAGTTTTATATATAAAAAAAAAACATTATTTAAAAAAAATTAAATCTACTTCATTTCACATCCTATAAATTTTTATCCATGTTTATTTAGTAAAATAATCATTTTCTCAACAATATTCTTTTGAAAAGTGTATTAATCCACATACACATTAAAAAAAGATCATTTATATGAAAATTGTAAGAGTTAAACAAGAGCTGTTTTGCTCAAAAATGGAAAATATGAAAATCAGTCTTTTATGTAGTCTCCATTATGTATGATATTTTCTCAAATGATGACCCAATAACTTGTTTTTTCAAGAAAAGTTTTATGGTGGAGCCACTTGTGTACCACTATTTTGACTTCATCTGACAAGAAGTAATGTTTTCTTAGTGCATCTTTCAGTGACCAAAAAGGTAGTTAGCACTTAGCAAATATGGAGCATAAGGTAACACCACAAACTTTATCTCTTGTATCTACTCTACTGCAAAACATGCAGTTTGAGAATGGGTACTGTCATGCTGCAGACACACCTGATGATAACTGCAATATTTTTTTTTCTGAGCTTAAGATGCTTAAGCTTAAGACCTAGCTTAAAATGATTCCAAAGTAATCACAGTATTTTACACTTATTACAGTTTCTCATCTCTCCAAGTAATGTTCCAGAATTACACCTTTATGATCTCAGAATACAGTAACACTTTTCTGCCTGATGCTTGGGTGAAGACTTTCTTTAATCAAGGTGAGTTGTACAGCACTATTCTTAACTTAAAATGTTAATTACAATATTTCACTGCTATTAATAAATTTCAGAAAACAATTAGCAGTCTGAAACTTTATGTACTAATTATTGTTTCATTAGTAGATAAAATGGAGGATATTTCTATGGTGGAGAAATAGGTTTTAAACTTACAGATAGATTTACCTAAAACAAAAGTGCTGTAGCTTGATTAAGACTATTGGTGTCTGTCCTTTTGACACAGAGATTTAGCAATATTCCTTAATAGTTGCTGGCTCACCCACAGAATTAAAGATGCTTTAATGGGTATTTTTTGGCTTCTTATCTACACATTATCAACACCAGTTGATGTAGTATGTTGGTAGTCGACACAGTTGCTGATTTGCAGAGGTACTGCATGTTGATACCAGTTCTTATTTATCAGGAATACCAGTTCATTGTTGTTGAAGATGAGTTACAGCATATAGCAATGTTCAGGTGATATAATTTGCTGCATTAGTACATAATATAAAAGATATTCTCTGCTGACATTTGTGGTTAATGTTTTTGCCGATATTGCAGACTTTCACCCATTTCTACTTTAAAATGCCAGACTGATACCACACCAATATTCATCACTTGTTACTCTGCATTCTAAGAAGGCACCTCCTTCCCACTCATACTGTCCTAGAAGTGCAGAACACACTTCCAATTCATCATTCCTTCAGTTCATGTTAAAAATCCAAAATGCCAAAGAATCTAAAGAGACTTTCAAAGAAAAATCCAGACTTTTCTGAAACTGCAACTCCTTACCAATGATGTTATATTCTGAACTAAGATGATATTTGTGTTGGTTCAGAACATAACTGACAGTCTTCAATAGTAATGCAACAATTTTCTCGCACAAGCCCCTTCATTCCTGCTATATAGTCACAACACAAGTTTGCCCAGATTGTGGAGCACCTTTAACACATTCCACACTATTCTTGAATTTATCCACCTATCCATTAGACTCATGCATCATTCAACATGCCAAGCCAACATTCTGTAATCAATTTCAAACACTTTCATTCCTTCTGCATTCAGAAACTGAATTACAGATTGCATTTCTATCTTGGTGCATGATTATAAGGTTGCCAGAATCTTTCATACTGTTTACAAATAACAGCAGTTGACAGTCCCATGTGTATTCATTGTCACCAACAAGCTTTACTCCATGTGATGCAAGATTATCATTGTTTTTTTCAGCTTATACCTTTTATGATGATTCTGTAATTTTCATTTGAATGCCCTTTGTATTTTACTTTAGCTGTTGCTGGGTGATGTAATTGGAGAATCTGCATTTAATTTATTCTGCTATACTGTGTTTTGTAGTGAGTCAAATAAGTAGATAGTGTCAGTGCAAACAGTTAACGAATGAGAAAATTCCCAAGGATGAATTTCAAAAAACAACAAACTTTCTAGCTACAACAGAACCAATCCTAATTATGAATCATTTAAAATGCATCACCTCTAAAGATATTCCAGAAAATATAAATTTAGTCCAATCATCATATTCTGAAACTTCAAAAATGTGTTCTATTAAAAATAGAGACTCATATTTTTAATACAATATGGATGGGTACAGTGGAAACCTATGAGCAAAATTTTGGGACTGGGCTACAAAAAAGCACATTTCCAATTCAGCCACCTGACATTAACATAGGTATCAATTTGATTTCACCCTATCTTAAAGACAATGTATGGATGACAGTGTGCAGTGGTGAGCAATAGATTGGATTGAAGTGAGTCAATCCCAGACCAGTTTTAAATGTACCACAAAATGTCCTCTTAAAACTGTGGTTTTGGGTTGTTTTACTTCTGAGTGGCATTTTGTGCACATAATGGGCTAAACGACCAGGTCACAAGGACCTCATAGGGTTAGAGTTGTGTAGGGAAAAGGAAACCATTCAAGTGGGATGTTTAGTAAAACTGTGGTGACTATTTCAAGAAATAAAAGACCAGGACAAGGTCACAACTGCTCATGACAAACTCTTTCCATCTTTAACAACAAGACAATATATATAAATGACAGCTAGTTAACTGTCTCACAAGTTATCAGCACCAATAGGGATACACACATATATATATATATACCATATAGATCACAAGCAGCAACTTCCAATGCTGTGGGTTCGAGTTCCATGAATTCCCAAACTCATTTTTTTCCACAAAAATATTTATTGATTTATTGACTTCTGTGTCAATATTAAACTCAGTGAATTTACTATTGGTTGATTATTTCATTTAATAATGACTTGAGCATGAGAGACTTTCTTATTTATATCTTATTCAGCCATTTATATCCAATTATACATTGGAAGCTGCTGCTCCCAATCATAGATGGTTCCATTGATGATTGGCAGATATAGTCATATTAGTGGAAGGATGAGGCAAGCCAATTCTAGTTCAGCGAGATTCTAGAGATGTGGGTTTGAATCCCATGAATTAGCAACTTAATTTTTTCTATAAAAAACTATCCTATGATCAAGTTTCATAAATTCTGTAAGGGCTGGCCAAATGGTTAGTGCACTTGGCTACTGATCAAAGGGACATGGGTTCGAACCCTGAAAAGGTATGGATGTTTCTTATCTACATTGTCTTTCTGCTAAGGTCTGACCTTTCTCACATATCTTCTCTAAGGCATATTAAACTAACAGTCACCTGCCAGACTTTTGCAGCAAGCAGCTGCTTGAGGGGCAATTTATTTTTTATTCTGTAACTGAAACATCTGTTAGACAGGAGTGCATTGTACTAGCTGAAAAACATTTTAGTTATTGAGTTACATAACTTTTGTCGATTGTCCACTAATTTTTAATATTACCTTAAATTTTTTAAAGAACTTCTATGTTACTTTATAGTTAATATTTAATGTCTTTTTAGTATGCTGTTCTATTACTATTTTTATTACTTTATATAAAAAAAAGCATACTGTTCTTGCCATATTATGTTTGTACTTTGAACTAATGAACCTTCTTATCTTCCCAATGAGTTAGAAACCAAATCTCTTATTTCCCATAAACTCTTAGTTTCAGTATTCACAATACAATTAATAGAGAAAGGTTTAAATACTTATCTTAACTTTACAAAAAAAAAAGAAGAGAAATTACAGAGCTACAACAGTTAATATATCTGTAATCCCCAATGCTTATATGCATTTGTAATTGAGACACATATAATCAAGATCCATTCACAAAAAGTTGTTACAGGAACTGGAACAAATTACTTGTACAATGGCATTCTATTTAATCTTGGAAAGTTCATAATAACGAACAAGCAGAAACTGAGTTAAAAATATGATATAGCATCTATTTATATTTTCTCAGATAGCAATTACTGGCAGTTCAAAAACATGCAATACACCTATATTTTTAATTGGAACACAAACTGCTTAAAATGATAGGTACAAAGATAATCAACATTTTCTGGAGAAAATATTTCATATTGTCAAATTTGGCACCCCCTTATCCCATCCAGGGGCTTAGCTATGGGGGGATGGGCTCCCCCCCAAAGTAACTCGGAGTTGGCAAATTTTGAAGCGACTTCGTTAAATATAGGTGCTGTGAAAATTTGTAATTTTTTTTTTTTTTTGTAAAGTTAAGGAGAGTTGTCAAAATCGAGGCAACTTGGCAAATCTAGGGCAGTTTGGAAAATGGAGAGATGGCAAAATTTAGAGCAGTTGGCAAAATTCAAAGCCACTTAGTAAAATACAGGTGAGTTGGCAAAATCGGGACAATTTGGCAAAATCTCGGGGAGTTGGAAAAATTCATGTCATTTTACATGAGATGTAAAAATTGGGATTTTTTTCTGTAAAATTATGGTGTGTTGGCAAAATTGAGGCAACTTTGCAATATCTAAGAGAGTTGGCAAATCTTGAGGAAGTTGGCAAAATTCAGAGGTGAGATGTAAAAATTGGGATTTTTTTGGGTAAAATTGTGGTGAGATTGAGTAAACTAAGCAAAATTCGAATCCACTTGGCAAAATATGGGCGATTTGTGAAAATTGGGATTGTTTTTATGAAATTAAGGAGAGTTGACAAAATTGAGAAAACTTAGCAAAATTTTTGGGAGTTTGAAAAATTTGAAGTGACTTGGCAAATTCAGGAGAGATGTAAAAATTGGGATTGTTTTGGGAAATTGAAGAGGTGGTAAAATCAAGGCAACTTGGCAAAACTGGAAACCACTTGGTAAAGTACATGTGAGTTGTAAAAATTGGGATTGGTTTCGTGAAATTAAGGAGAGGAGGAAAACTTGAGAACTCTTAGCAAAATTCGAAGCTACTTGGTAAAATACAGGGGAGTTGTGAAAATTGTGCCTTTCTTGTGCAATTAAGGAGAGTTGATAAAATTAGAAGTGACTTGGCAAATTCAGGGAAGATGCAAAAATTGCTAGTTTTTTCTGTAAAATTACGGTAAGTTGGCAAAATCTAGGGTAGTTGACAAAATTTGAATCCACTTGGTAAAACATAGGCAATTTGTTTTGTGAAATTAAGGAGTGTTGGACAAATCGAGGAAACTTAACAAAATGTACGGCAGTTGGCAAAATTCGAATCCACTTGGAAAATACGGGTGAGTTGTGATAATCGGGATTGGATTTGTGAAATTAAGGAGAGTTGACAAAATCGAGAAAACTTGGCAAAATCTTGGGGAGTTTGAAAATTCTGAAGTGACTTGGCAAATTGAGGAGAAACGTCAAGATTTTTTTATACCTCCTCAAGCAGCTGTTGCACAGAGCTCTGACAGGAGCCTGTCAGTTTATATGCCACAGTAGATCTGAGAGGATCGCAGGACCTCAGCAGAAAAATGATACACACATCCATGCCTTACCCAGAGCTCGAACCCAGGTCCCTTAGATCAGTAGCCAAGCGCGTTAACCACTCGGCCATGGGACGGCTGGTTCTATAACATTATCAGTTGTAATATACTTGATAATTATATAATTGTAATATATTGTTCACACTGACTTGCTACAATTCAGACAAGATGTAAATATTGGAATTATTTCTGTGAAATTGGAAAATTAGCAAAATTGGAAGTTAAATGGCAAAATGTAGGAGTTGTGAAAATTGCTTTAAACCCCCCCCCCCCCCCCCGAACGAAAATGTAGGGTAAAAACATGAGAGAGACATTATTTGCTCAGTTGGCAAAATTTGATTTTCGAGTTGTAAAATTTTTGATTTCTCCCCCACCAACCATAGTCCTTCGCTACACCCCTGACCCCATCTACTTATATATAAATACGTATTTTACATTTCATTATGTATTCACACAAAATAAATGTAAATTAACTCCCCACAATTCCTCGTCTAGGCACCCAGCTTGGAGGTGCAATTAATCTGCTTCCAGTCAACATAATCAATGCTGTTAAAAGTCAAGGTGGAGGAGGGGAAGAATGATGAGTGGGGCTGTTTATGGCAATTAGAGAGGATTAAACTGCAGGCTGATGCAAAGTTAAGTTAATGAGTTTGAGCCAAGGAGGCTTGCAAGATTGTGGGAGAGAAGAGAAAGTAGACAGCAGAACGACAAAGAATTCGAAGCAGCGAGTTCGTGAGTTAAGTGGTCTGTGTTCGAGTGCAGCGACAAGGTCTGTTTGAGTTCGTATATCAAGAGACTCACATTGGATTTCTCCCTTGGAAACAGAAGGGGGAGATCAGTCCTCTACAGCTAATAGATTATAAGATTGTTAGTTGCCTAGATTTCCAGATAGCCTAGCATTAATAACTGTATTATTCAACAAATTGTTAAGCTTTTATTCTGTCTCTGCTCGAGTTATTGATAGTCACAAATATCGCACAGCCACCTATCTCCATAAAGAACATTACAACTATCACAGTCTGACAGGATAAAAGCAATTACTGACAATTCAAAAATATGCCATACACCTATATTTTTAATTAGAACAAAATTTGCTTTACAAAGATAATTAATATTTTCTAAAGGAAATATTTCAAACCAAATAATAAATATTCATGCAGGTAAATTTGAACCTACTTTGTTCTCCTGGTCATAACTCCTTGTTCTCTTCTTTGAAACTGAAAATGGTGTGCTCTTAAAAGGTCTTTTTGATAACTCTTGCACATTATTCTTCATATCTTTTGCATGCAGTAGAAGTGGTTCACTTTTATTCAGTCTATCTTTACATTGTAAAGAATTATGATCTTTCAACGGAGATTTTGGTTTAGGAGTGGAAGTACCATATTTCTTGAAATCACTAACTCGTTGGGCTAATCCAAAATCAACTAAAGCATACCTGTGAAAATAGGAATTCATTGTTTTTAATTTTTTTTTCTTCAACTAGAATAAAAAGAAGTTTTAGAATTATAAAGAAAACAACTGTAAAAATGGCTGTGTATTTGTGACAAATCATTTGTCTTGTGACACAAATTTTCGTGCAAAGTTACAATAAAAATTTCACTCTCTGCTCAAAAAATAAGTTACCAGGAACAAAAGTTCTCCCTTTTTATAATAAGTTACTCCTCAGGGAGTCACTCACCAAGAAAATATGACAAGACCTTAAAGTATGATACATTTACAACAATCCTATACCTGGCTATGGGTATTCAGTTTTGAATATTTGTTATTCCCCACAAAATCATGACTAATTTAACTGAAATGCAATTGATGCACACAGCAATATGCAGGCAAATATTTTTATTACCAGAAAGCAAGAAGGGTTCTAGTGCAGTAGAAACTTGTTCATGTGGATCCCTTAAATCTGGATTTCTACTTTGTACAGAAAGAAAAATTAATTACCTTCATTTCAAAAGGAAGTTATTAATTGTTCTTTTTATTCCATTGCATGGAATCTGAATGTACTCATGTTTATATCTTTATGTAATCGACATGTATTTAAAACATTATTTATGTAAAAGTTTGTTACTAGATTGATGGACTCTGAGAAATGTTGCTCAAAAGAGACTATTTTAAGGGGCATCTCATTATTCAGATAAAAATGAAAAAAGCTATCTTTTACAATTTAATAAATCATAAAATATCACCTATTCAAGCATTTTTGAATGAGGCATTGTAAAATAAATTGCAGCAAGAAACAATTTTAGATTTCACAACAGTAAGAAACAACATAGCAGTTGCAATCACATAACTTTGTGATTCTAGTATTACTCCTATCAAAACACAATTTTTTTTATCAATTAACTAGTTGTTATAATATTACAGGACTGTGAATTACTTTTGTTGAATTTCAAGTATTCTGTAAGAACTTATGGTCTATCACAAACTGATCAAATAGTTTTTTTCTCTTTTTTTGAACCTTTACTGATCAAATAGAATATTTAATAAAATTAAACCGATTCAAATAGAGTAAAAAGCTTTTTTCTAAACCTAAAAATTTACTTTTTGATTACCCTAAATATTTCTCAAGAATATGCAATAGAAAGAGAGGAGCAAGGGTGGTGAGTACTCAACAGAAAGATACCCCAACCTAGAATAAAAAACAACACATATATATATAAATTTAAAAACATTTAAATACCAACCTTTCTTAGGATCTTAAAAAGTAAATATTAAGCCCAAAGCATATCAATGGTGAAATCAATCACTGAGTTTGTATTCACTTAAAAGGAATATAATTCAAAATAAATTGAATATAAATTCAGAGGAGATAGGGTGCCAGAAATCTTGTATAGGTAAATCGGAACCCTATCTTACTTTGAAGTGAATACGAACGTGACTGATTTCACCATTGATATGCTTTAGGTTATTTTTTACTTTTCAGGACCCTATAAAAAGATAGCTATTTTTTAATATTTTAATTATTTATATATATATATATTGCACTAAAAACATCTACCTTCAAAAAAACTTTCATCTGATAGTTTCACTCATAAACATCGACCACATCCCCCCCCCCTCCCTTTGTCATTAAAATCAAACCCCACGAAAATCCTCACTTTATGTGGGGAGGGGAATAGTGGTGGAAAATTCAAAATAGTTTATGACATGAGATTTCATTTGAAACCTAACTCATAACTATAGGCCCTCATGTTTAGAAGATATAGTAGAACAACTTTCACATATCCCATTTCTTAGGGGTGAAGAAAGCATGGAGGGAGTCAATTTTTCATAACCTATGACACTCCCCATGTCACAAACTGTCATTTGACATATAAAAAATATATATGATGGAAAAATGCTTTGTCAAATTCACAAACAACACACTGATCAACTGACAAATGTCAAAACCAAAAGCAATATGAAGATAGAACAGATGATATTTTTACCTCTCTCTAGGATTTGAATTCAGGTTTCTTTGCTCGTAATCAACCATGTTAACTACACAGTTTCCATAAATTAAGGAAAACTCAGAAAAATTATGATAAACAAAATTATATGAATGATTTTAATGAAATTTGATGAAAACATGAATTACAATGCTAGTTTCAGAATGGCATAAAATATTTTACACTAGAAACATTTTTTGTTAAAAAATAAGACTTACAGGAACGTGTCCAAAATGAGGTGTCAGAATGCAATGGGCAAAGTTATTTAATAAGGAGTGTAGTCACCCCTTACAGCAACGCAGGCACAATAGCAATGTTCCATGCTGTTCATTGTGATGCCCCCTCATTCACTTTTACTTTACCTTAACCAGTTTTGCTTAATTTACATTATATTTATCATTTTGGGGATTTTTATTTCCTTTTTGGCATCACAGCACTTGTTTCCAAGAGCATAGGAGTTGCGCATGTGCAACCCCAAACTTTCGATTGTCACCCGCTAAAGCGCGTGTGCAAGGACACGCCCCCTCTTGCGTCATAGCTTGCGCCAATCGGCGATTTATGCAAACGTCTTTCCCGGTGTGCAACATGACACGTGTGGGCTCTGTAAGTCACAATTAAGCAGAGTGAGCACGGAGTAGCACAGTTAGTGCAGTGTGTGTAGTCAGAGTTTTTGGACAGAGTTTTGAAATGACGTAGTATCTCCTTCATTAAGTTTTGGAGAGTGTTTTTTGGAAATAAATTGTTTTGTTATTAAAACCTTTTTGAATCTTTATTACTTTTTTTCTCTTGAGCAACGTTAATTGTTTTGATTAGAATTAACCATTACATTTTGACAATCATTTAGTACTTTTGAATTCTTATTCATTAACGCTCGCTGGTATTTCAAATCCTAATTAAACTCTTTTTTTTGGCAATTTGTTAATTATTGCCTGGTGCCCGACTCAGCTATCCGGAGCATGAAAATAATTGGATCAGACAAAGGGTCCAAACTTTAAAAGTATTTCGTTTCTTTGGAGCATTACATTATGATGTGAATCAGCTCAGTAGGGAGTAACAACAGTTGTTTCTTTAAAGCAGTAATAAGCTCCCCCTTTGTTTCAGGTGGTGGGTTGAGGGCAGCAACACGTCTCCCTGGAGCATCCCACACATGCTCAATTCGATTTAGGTCAGGAGATCAAGCTGGCTACTCAATGCACATAATGATCTCCTCTTGAAGGTATTGTTCCACTAGTCAAGCTCTGTGTCAACGAGCGTTATTTTCTTGATGAATGTTTCACTTATTGCACCAGTGTAAGGACATACATAATGGTCCAGGATGTCATCTCTATACCTTTGAGCAATGAGGTTCCCACTTGTCAACACAGAGTTCTGTGTATCCACCTAAGGAAATGCCACCCCAAACACACACACTACCTTACCGTAACTATCTCTTTGACAGATGTTACTGGGATGATAGCAGGTACCTCATTCTCTTCATATCAAACAATGCCCAGAATCACTCTGCAAGCAATACCTGGACTCATCTGTGAAGAGTACCGACTACCATTGCTCTTCTGTCCAGTTAACATGCATGCATGCCCAATTCAACCACTCTCTCCTGTAACAAGACATGAGGAGTATACAAATTACTGGCCTTCTAGCATACAGACCTCCTTCATGAAGCCTTCTACACACAATAGAAGCTGATACAACCCTTCCAGTGGTTGCTGCAAGAGAGGATCATAGTTGAGAGGGAGTAGACATTCTGCTCCTTCATGCTGTTAATTGCAGATATTGGTCTTGTACAGCGGTCATAACACTAGCCCTTCCTCGGCTAAATTTCCGAGATGTAGAATTCATGCTAAGAAATTGATTCCACATTTTATAGACCACAGAAGGACTCACATTCAGCCATCATGCCACGTCTGACTGATTTTGGCCTGCCTCAAGCCAGCCAATAGCCCTCCATTGTAGTTCATTTGGCAAATGATGTCTTGAGGTCATTCCTACAAAATGGCTATTTCGAATTTCTTTACTCACATTTACAACACAAAATAACGATCCACTCCAAAACACCCATTTTTATGCCGTTATCTGATTACCCAAATTGAAGGAACCCAGACTAATTTGCATATGATATGCTCACTTGGCATTACTTAACTGGTTGCATGAACAAGGTTGGTGAGGATCGCACAATTTTTTGATGAATTATCGCGATTTTTCTCAATTTTCCTTAATTTATGGAAACCAGTGTACTTATCCAGAGATGGACTAATGGCAATTTCTATTTCTTTGTCACAAATTCATACCTTGCTTTATGCAATTCAAACAACAATATGCACTAGCATAAACTAAATAAATGTATGAATACAATAAAAAAGCTACTTACATTTTATGTTTCTTATCATATAGAAAATTATTTGGCTTTATATCTCTATGAATAATGCCATGAGCATGTACTTTCTCCAGGGCAATAAACAAATTTTTCATGTAGTCTCTTATTTCTGATGTATTCAGTAATTTCATGTAATCCTACAGAAACATAACATAAATATCAGCTGTGTTACCTATGATTTCTGCAATTTAATAAACTTTTGACTTGGGATCTCTACAGAAAACTAAAACATTTTATATCAAAATTATGCCTACTATATACTGTTATCACAAATTTTGAACTTCTGGACAGAAACTTTCTTGAACTGCATTTACATGAAAACAAGTGGTATATAAACAAACAATTTAGAAAAAATATTTCTAATGAAAGCAAGTCAGAAGTTCATTTTTATAGTATACTGTGTGACATATACAATCTTAAAGTTGCACTTTCAGGAATAGATTTGTTCATCATTAACATGACATTGAAAACCTTGCTTTACATTAAATTTTAGGCAAAATTTCTATGAAATATACATAATTATAACATTAAGTATACATATCCTTTCCACATCAATACATTGCATGGTTGCATTGAATGAGTTCAGGGTAATCTATCCTGACCCTGGAGAATTCAACTTTTGAGATTTGGATTCAGATTTATCACATGGTTGTGAATAAAGGGAAAACAAACAAACCCTGCACTGAAAAAGCTTAAAATATTGGTATAAGAATGACCAATTCAAATCCTAATGAACTCTAAGAAGCAAAACAGTTGTTAATAACTTGGCATAACCAGTGACCCAGTTACATAACCTGCTGTCTATTTGCCACCACCACCACCAAGTGACTCAAGGTGAGCCCAAAAACTTACATCATTCAAAGATACATGCATCATGGCTTGACATGAAGAGCAGAATTTTCCTGTTCCATGCAGATACTCCAAGATGTTTAGTTTTCAAATTATTATTCTTAGTGCCAATAGGGTATGCAATTTCAAAGTGAAAAACTAATTGGTACTCAATGATGAGACACTGTGCAAGTCATTAAATTTTCAAACTATTATTCAAGTGAGAATAGGTGTGAGATGAAAAAAAATTGTATGGCCCTCACTGAGATAAATCATATCAGTGCAATGAAATTACTTCCATAATTGTAGCTAGTAAGATTTTAGGCTGAAAGACATTAATTAAGAAGTTTCAATTTTAAGAATGACTTTACAGATAAAATTAACTAGTGTTGCAACCATCTTTGGTTTTACAACTGCATGGTGGTATTTAGATATTAAAAATTTCAAAATTAACTTGGTTACCAGAGAAAGTTGTTTCAAAAACCTGATACTTTGAATATTAACCCTCATAAGCTATTTTCTTAACACAAATAGAAAAGGGAGTTACATATGAATCTAGCAGATTCATATGTAAAATACATGGAATAGTTGCAAAAAGCTATATAAGTTTATAAACATATTTAATACATTAGACACAATCGTTTTTAGTGAAAATATTTAAGGAGATTCAAGTGGAAAAAAATCTTAATTTTTAATTGGCTTTATTTATAAACACTAACTACAGAATGTTTAGCTTTTGAATGTTCACACCTGTTTCAGTATTCCCATCTCACAATCTGATCTTTTATCTTTATTTTTCATATTTCAATCAGGAAATAAGCTGATAGAGCAATTTCATAAACATCTACATAATTTACATAATACATAACTAGTCAATGATTGGAATGTCTCTTGCTCATATATTATTGTACTAATTGATCTAAAGAATACACTCTATCTTTGATAAAATTGTATTATTTATGGCTTATTATTTCTCTCCTTCACTGATTTCTACTGTGAAATGTATTGTAGGTGGAAGAAAATAAACTTGCAGAGCTTTGGTACATATGATGTTATGTATAAACAACTGTTGCAATTTTTCTAAATCCAAATGCAGACGTATTTATTTTATATATCATTTCATTCATCAATGATGCAAAAGTACTTTTCATATATCATTTAATTCATCCCTCATGATTAGTATTTCAGAATGTTTACTGGCAAGAAATGACCGAATAAACTTTTTTTCTCTTATTACAACCATTTAAGTTTCCTTTGTTAGTTCTTAGGTATTGAAAACTGTCCTGAGTCATCACTAGTCATTTTAAAGGTGGGGCCTAACAAAAAGAACTTTTGAGTGCTGAAGAATTACATGAATTATTGACTAGAGTGAATTCAGTGGCAATTCTGAGACTGAATTGAATAATGATAGTGACATGAATGTGAAAATCCCACTCATAGTGAAAATATCAGCTCCAAAGATGATGATAATGTCAGTGATATGCAGCATGTTACATGGCAGATGTTAAGCAACCACATTTTTTACTAAGTGCCAAATCTAGCCTAAATATAGATTTAGAAGATCCCAATAACCTACTGAAATGTTTTGAGCTGAAATTAATTTCCAATTACTGAACTAATAAGCAAATAAACAAGTATCCCCAACAATATTTAGAAAACACATCTAACTTAAAACAAGATGCAAAGTGTACAAATACAATAATTCACACAGAGATGAAATAATGAAGTTGTTTAATAGTCTTTTCATTACAAGATTGTCAACAAATTGCACATAACAAATGCTATTCTTCCAAAAAGAAAATACTGGAGACAACAACAATTTTGAAACAATTTACTTAAAGGGACCTGGGTTCGAGCCCCGGATAAGGTATGGTTGTATGTGTTGTTTTTCTGCTGAGGTCCTGCCATCCTCTCAGATCTTCTACTTTGGCATATAAACTGACAGGCTCCTGTCAGACCTCTGTGGCAAGCAGCTGCTTGAGGGGGTATTTATTTTTTTTATTTACCTTCTACTCAGGTTTCTTCATTTCATTAATAATGAAGATTAACAATAATATACACTGCTTGACCAAATTATTATGAACACTTACCTAATACTTCATCATATGCATCACAGTAGTTTGCAAATTTCAATGTCTCTGAACATAGTTCTCAATGATCAAATGAAATGGATTTTGAACTACTGCTAAGAGTAATTAAGAGTAATCTTTCTCAAACTAATTAACTATAGCAGCTCTGTTTTGCCTCACAGTTTGTGCTAACAAACTCCTCTCCCTGTCTGTCAGAGCTTTTTCCTCCCACATTTGCAATGATTAGAACATTTTTTGAGACCAGTGCCATTTTCCATGCACTTAGAATATTGTGCCCTGTGATTTTCTGCTGAGTTCCATCAACTTCTTTACAGACGATCCTGCCCATCAAGCTCAAAATATGAGCTCCCTTTTAAAGTTGGTCAGATCAGCCTTTTTACTCATGTCATACTTGACTTTGCTTTACACCATATCCTTATGGCTTTCATAGGACTTCATACTGAAATAGAATACTTACATCAGTAAGAAATTTTGCATACATTGGCATATTTCATGGTACTTTGCACAAGATGCAGTGTTCATAATAATTTGGCCATACAGTCTATAGTCCATAGCTTAATACACTGGTTTCCATAAATTATTAAGGAATAACCTAAAAACCCAGTTTTTCTTGAAGACCCACTGGATTTGTTGCATTTGAATCAGAAGGTAAGTGTATATAAACATTGTGCATAAGAACAAGAGTTACAAAATAGAATAACACTTTTAATTCCCAAAATTATATACAAATACAGTAACATAGTAAATGGTGAAGGTCAACTGAGACAGCATTCAATATAAAGTGTGGTCACCTCTTACTACTATGCAGGACTTGCAGCAATGTCTCATGCTGTTAATAAGACTGTCCAGCAGCACTGTGGATAGTAATCTCCACTGCTCTCCAAACACATAATTCTAAAAAATAAAAGCTCTAGGAGGCTTGCAGGAGTGGGATTCAGGGGTGGGATTCAGGGGAGCAACCCATCTCCTGAGAGCATTCCATGCATATTCTATTGGATTATTGTTAGTTATTGGCCACTCCATACAGTTAATAGGGTTATTCTTCAGATAGCAACTGACAAGGCAACAATGGTTCAGGAGAGCATTAACATCCTGTAAGAGGAAGATATCACCTATTGCATCCACATATGGTCGGACAAAGGACCCCAAGATTTCCTCCTTGAATCATGGAACAATGAATCTATACAAATCTATGCTGCCACCCAAAGATTATCATTCCTCAAACTATGACACTACTACCACCATAGATGTCCCATTCACAGATATTTATGGCATGATAGTGTGTTCTTGGTTCACTCCATATTAAACGACACTGCAAATTACCATGGAAGGCAAATCTCAATTTGTCTGTGAAGAGCACAGATCACCATTGCTCCTGTGTTCAAATTGACATGATGTCTGTACCAGTTAGATGGTCCCTCCTGTGGCTCCTGAGACATGCACACCACTGGTCACTGTGATGCCCCCTCATTCACTTTTACTTTACCTTAACCAGTTTTGCTTAATTTATGTTATATTTATCATTTTGGGGATTTTCATTTTTGGCATCACAGCTCTCGTTTCCAAGCAAGGGCATAGGAGTTGTGGATGCGCAACTCCAAACTTTCTATTGTCACCCGCTAAAGCGTGTGTACAAGGACACCCTCCCTCTTGCGTCATAGCTTGTGCTGATCGTCGATTTATGCAAATGTCTTTCCCGGCGTGCAACATGACACATGTGGGCTTTGTAGCCTCTTGTTATAACTTGGTGACATGTTAGTCACAAGCAGAACAGTTTTTGAGTCACAGTAGAACAGTGTAGAGTTTTTGTCAGAGCAGTTTTTGAAGTACAATTAGAGGAGCACAGTTAGTTGAGAAAGAGTGTAGTTGGAGTTTTGTTGAAGTTTTTGTAATGAGATAGAAATGATGTAGTATTTTTCTTCATTGAAGTTTGGTGAGGTTGAAATAATTTTGGAAATAAATTTGTTTGTTATATAAACCCTTTTCGAATCTTTACTAATTTTTTCTCTTGAGCAACGTTAATTGTTTTGATTAGAATTAACATTAAATTTTGACAATCATTTAATATTTTTGAATTCTTACTCATTAATGCTCGCTAGTATTTCGAACCCTAATTAAACTTTATTTTTGGCAATTTGTTAATTATTGCCCGGCACCCGACTCAGCTATCTGGAGCTTAAATAATTATTGGATCAGACAAAGGGTCCAAACTTAAAAGTATTTTCAATTCTTTGGAGTGTTACATCACCTAGCATATAGGCACACTTCATGAAGACTGGGGTATGTGGTATATGTAGGTACAGTAGGTCATAGAGGGTATCACCATTCCACTCATTGCTGTGATCTCAGATGGCAGCTGAAGTGTTGACATGCTGCTCCTCTGGACACATAATATCAGATAGCAATCATTCCTTGGGGTTGTTGCCTATCATCATTCACTACTGAATCATCTGGATGCATTCTGTCCTTGTTGGAATATTTGTCAAAATACATTGCCACTGAACAACTCATATTATGCCATCTGGCAACACCTGTTTGATTTTGTCATGCCTCAAGTCAACTTATAGCTCGCCACACTTTTTTCGATCAATGTTTGGTAGACATATCCAACAAGTCTACCTTGTACTTTGCATGAGAACAGCTTTAAAACACTTGCTTTTAGAGCTTTATGCATTTGTATATACCACTGCCTTCATTTTCACGCCATACCTCAATCCTGCATTGCATTTTACATATATGACTTTCATGATTTATATCAGAGTTTTACAATATCGTGCTTTTTCATTTGTTCCTTAATTTATGGAAGCCAGTGCAGTAAAGGAGTTTTTTTTTTATCTTTTCATAATTCATTGTATCTTTGTTTCATTGATGGTTCAGCCCTCCACCAGGAAGGGAAATTTTTCTTTACATGTTACATTTAACTAAAGATTATGTTATATTTAATCATATCTCACTATATATGGAAAGTGAATTTTAGGTCCTGTAGGAATTTTAAATTTCACATTTGTATAATATAGTTTCAAGACACACTCTAATATATAAAGAAGTCTGTGTGTGTGTGTGTGTGTGTCCACTTATGCACTTGGCCCCCAGAAGAGTTAGAGGCACCAAACTTTGCATGAACATTCCCTCACCCAGGGGAAGAACATAGGCTATATGGAAACCCACTGGGGTCAACAAAATTGGGGTGGGCAGGTTTAAATTTCTCAAAATTCCCATAGACATAACATAGCAGTTAAATCCAGATATATATGATAGACTTAGCATTAGCAGTTATTCAGAATCACATCTAACAACTTTAGAGAGTTTCAGACTTTCCTTAAAGAGAAGTAGAGAACTTATACCGAGGAGGGGGGGGGGATGAATCAATTGCAATGAGCTTTATTCCAAATGAAAGCTCACAATGTGGGGAGTGCCTTCTAGTTATATTTTAGAGTTTCAGACCTCCCCTAGACAAAAAGGATAAAATTTTTACTGGGGGGGGGGGGGACGGACACATAATGAGATTTATGCTAAATGAAAGCTTGCAAAATGGAGAATGCCATCTACTATACTTTAGAGAATTTCAGTTCCAAGCAACACCAGGTAAATTTGCTAGTATTTTAATATTTGCATTTTTAGGAATAAAAAATGTGAAACAAATTAAATATTAAAAAAAATAAAAAAATGTGAATTGCACACATGCCACAAAAGTTTAACACGAGACTGTAAATGCAATACACAAGACTTGAGAGCAAAGCAAGATCTCAGCAGAGACATTATCATCATGCCTCAGCTAAGATTTGAACCTGTGTCCCTTTGCTTTATTCCCAAACACATTAACTGTTCAGCCACTAGGACAATCCACAAAATGTAATAATTTAACTTTAAATGTACTTACAATAAATCTTTCATGTGGAATATAAGGCATTACAATGACTACATGTCCTTTCTCCATCAAACAGGACTCCACACCTACAATATTGCTTGATCCACTGAAATTAAATATTTATGCAATGATTTTAAATATTTATAAATTTACTGCATTTTATACATTAATTTACTGTGAAAACAGATTATGTAAACTTTAATATTCGAAGAAAACTAACTTATGCTGATTATATAAAATATATATGTAGTAAATTTTAACTGTTATGAAGTTGTAATAGTTAGTTGACCACACCGTAGTAGATGCCCTAGTAGTTATCATGATTTAAAATCAGTAGACGTTACGACTGTTTTAAACTTTTTGGTTTTTTATACAGATAAGGTAACTTACAATTACAAATAGTATCCGAGATTATTGTTAACAAGACTTTTATGTGGTAAGTTTCACTTCAACTGGTAATGGACAATACGAACTGGCATGCAGTTCATGCTAACTTTAGGACTATTGGAAGTCCATTCCAATTAATTACATAGTTCTATAAGGTGAAGGAATTTTCCTTATCTGTAATTATTGTAATAAAAGTAGCAGAAGGTGGTATGGGATGAAAATATAGAGTATAGCATTGAACAATTATGTAATGTTTTCAAATCTATAAATTTAGCACTACATTTAATAATTGTAAATACTCTTTATTGTGTGTGTATGTCTGTGTTTGTTTGTGTTTGCTTGTATCCATCAATCCATTTCACCTGACCCCTTTACCTCCATCATTAAACAAGAGTCTACCTTTAAAATTTTGGTGTGAGAACATCAAAAGACTAATCTTGATTTCTAGTCCTCACATTCCAGATACATGCAGAAAATATATTTAAAATAAACACAAATTTTTATTTCAATATGACAGGTAGGGCCTTTCAGAGAAATTATTTAAAAAGCCTTTTTGTGATCATAGGTATATTAATACTAAATTATAATCCCACCCCAAATATACATTTTTCATGCTGTTTCTTCTCTAATTTCATATCAGAATATAGAGCAGATATCTAGCATAATATGTAGTCAAATATGGTATATATTTCTGAAAATGAGTATAATAGAGATATAGAAAGTTTCCGATAGTGAATAAACAAAGATTGTGATGGTTTGACTAATAATTTCAGAGGGAGACAATTTAGTTCATATTGCTGAAAAAATACTGACAATCAAAAGGTAAACACTGATACCTAAGAATTGTACAGATGGTCAATTCTGTGGTAGCAATGACATCTAGAATTCGTAAAATATTTCTGTTTTCATCAACTGATGGGTTTTTTATGTGGGAAAGAAGATAATCAAAAGTAATACAAAAAATTGGTGAATATAACAGATTCATGGACAAAAGGTATGTATCAATATGTTAACAGCAATACATACAGGTTTGGAATCTAAGAGAAGTATTAGTGATGGATTTAATTCTAGATAAGAAGTCAGCAACCTTATGATGGTGCATGTCAAATTACTTTTTACCATTGGGTAGTTTGGTGCTACCCTAAAAATACAGTACTACACATAAAATATATTAAACTGTAATAAAGTAGTAATAAATTGCAAAACAATAATAAATACACACAATTCTGTTTTTACAAAGTAGATAGGTTCCCGAAAAAACCATGCAAAAAAAAAATAAAAATACAATGCATATGAAAAAATAGAAGATTAGTTCCAGATGTGAAAACCCAGACAAATAATAAGTTGTTTTCAAATAAATCATATCAAAATCTTTAATTAAATCTTTATTTGATTTCTATTCATTTAAACACTTTTTTTATTTTATAAACTTATAAAGATAATTATATGTACACATATAAAGTAAATTATCCTTCATAAAGAAAATAATATGTCACTAATTCAAGAATACAAAAGTGCAAAAAATATGACTTACATAAGATTTGTAACTAGATTTTATTCGTTGTCACTTTCTGACAATAGACACATTCGTTTGCGTAAGACTGGAATGAAATCACTTTCATTGCTTGAAACATTTTGGCTGTCGTGTTCATACTCCAATGATGAAATGTTCTCTGTGGCATGAGGAACCAAATTATCACTTGTTTCCAGTGATTCTGAAGTTTGATTAGTTTTGACAATGAACTCTGTAATTAATCATTGAGATCTTGCTTTGACTAGATCTTTATATAATTCTTGATAACACCCCATACATGACTTTAGTTCATGTTTAAACTGCTCAGCTCGTTTGACAATGGGATCATATGTAAGAAAATGACTTTCCAATTTACTAGCCATTTGAAGCCCTTCTTTAATTAAACCTGCAGTGAGTGGAACCTCTTCATCACTATCACATTTTTCTTTTTCATCAGGAGTCTCAAGGACAACTTCTATTATTTCATCTTTAATAAGTTTTGTCAACCGGCAATTCATCAATATCTGCAAATGATAAATCATCGAATCCTTCTCCACCAACTGCATGTGCTAAAGTGATGATATTAGGATATTCAGTCGCATTTGGGGGTACATGATCTTTGCTTTTTACACATTCTGGCCAAATAGCTTTCCACCATGCATTTAAAGTTGATGGTTTTAATTCTGATAATGTCAATCCAGCATGTCTGATACAATCTAAAATAAAAAATTTCTTCCACACATCAATAACTGTTAGTGTTTTATCCTTATCTAGTTTATCCAAACTGTATTGGAATGTTCATCTTACGTAATAAGTTTTAAATGTGGCAATTATACCCTGGTCTAGTGGTTGCATTAAGGATATCATATTAGGCGGCAGAAAACAAAATTGTACATTGGGGTGTTAAAAAACACGATGGCCAGGCACATTGTCTATAATCAATAGAACTTTAAATTCGAGATTTTCTTTCTTTCAAATAGCGTTTAACTTCTGGAACAAAACATATATGGAACCATTCATTAAAAAATTTCTTTTGTAGCCCAGGTTTTTTGTTTGCCATCCAATACACTGGCAATTTATTCAAATCTACACCTTTTGTTGACCATTGTCTTAGGGATTGATTGATGAGCAACGGTTTTAATATACGATCTTTTGAAGCATTGCTGCAAAATAGAAAGGTCACATGATCCTTAGCTGCTTTAAAGCCACCAACAGTTTTTTTGAGAATTTGCTATGTAGGTTCTACTTGGCATTTTTTTTCTCCAAAAAAGATCAGTTTCATCTGCATTCCAAACTTGATTCATGAGTGTCTTCACCATATTCAATTATTTGGGCCAATTTTGGACAAAATTCTTTAGCAGCCAGCTCATCTGCAGATGCAATTTCACCTTTTATCTTTACATTATGAAACACGTGTCTTTGAAGAAATCGTGCAAGCCAACCTGTACTTGCAGAAAATTCATAATTTTTGTTTAACTGAGCTGATGTGGTTGGTTCCATTTCTTGTATCTACTTATATATTCATAATGCCATCTGTTTGATGGTACTTCAGTCTAGAGGTATTCTTTTTTGCGAGTTATCTTCTATCCAAATTACTAGTGCCTTTTCCACCTTCACTTTTACAATATTTCTTGTGTACGATGAGGACTTAACGCTCAATTTTGTTCCAGAAGGCACAGATTTTCTAATAGTATCTTCATTTTTCTTGATGGTTCTTATGGTAGTTTTCTTCAAACCAAAATATTTATCTATGGATGTTGAACCTTCTCCAGCTGCAAGACGATCAAAAATTTGGATCTTAGTATCCAAAGAGATAACTTTCCTTTTCTACTTTTGTATAGTTGAATTATCCAACATAGTGGTAAGGCTTACGAAAAATATTTGATTTGTAGTTAAAAATCAAATGATGAAAAATTGTAAATTTCAAATTGTAAATCAGCAAAATTTAATAATTTATATTACATACACAAAATTTCAAAACAAAAAAATTCTCTGATTTCTTCTATTAAACATCTAAACACTTCTAACTTTAAACACAAAATGAGAGACTAAGACTAATGTGTGTATTGAAGATAAAATTGAGGGGAATTCCCAGAACTCAATGTTGCCACTTTATTCCGAATGAAGTAGGTTTTGTACAATTTTTTTCATAAAATAGAGAATAAAATAGAGAAAACTTATTGTATAGTTATGTCAGTGTAGTTTTTATTTTGGGGATTTTGGTGCACAAAATGTGTATCTATAGTACATTTTCAAAATTAAAACTACTTCAAAAAATGTGACCATTAAAATGGCATCTTTGTTATAAATGTAAATTCTAGGAATTTTTTCTTGAATAGGAATATTTTTTAGAACAAAATTTCAAATGGAGATTTTAAAAAAGGCACCAATGAACTGTGTTAGATCAAAATAAATCATGTAAAAAGAGAATTAGAATTTTTTTCTAAACCATGTTAAATCAAAATCGTGCAAAAAGCAAAAAATCTGTGTAAAAACAGAATTGTGTGTATAAAAATAAAAAAAATTACTTTTCACTGCTAGTTATGAAATTACTTTGAATTTAATTTAAGATAGCAATAAGTTGTACCATTAAAAATAGAGCTTCTCATCAAAACCAATGTTTCTTGAAACAGCTGTGCTTGGAGGCCAGAAATTTCTGATGCATAACACTACATAGTTTTGTTTACAGTAGTTTAAAAATAGTATTAATTTTAATCACAGTATATACTTGAAAAGCAATAAAAAAATTCTAGTAGCAGTGAAATAAAACAAAATGTTTTTAAAATCTAAGTCTATTAAAGCATTGAATGAGAGTGATGTGCATAGTTGCTCATATCTTGCAGCAGAAATTTAGAAGCATAACAACTTTAGTAGATAGGTCTACTTTCAAATTTGGCTTTTCATGGTAACAATATTTCCATTTTATTTTACCTAGAGAGTGTAGTTTCCAATTTTTAATCATTATGAAAACATTTTAAACATTAATAGTTATAAATTTGCAAAGCCATGAGGAAATCTCATTATAAAATTGTTTCACCTATTTTAAATATTAATTCTAAAAGCTTTGCTTTTTAAAACAAATTCCAACATTAATAACATCAAAAAATATTTAGAACATAAATCACTATCAGATTCAACCACTGATATTTGATGTGAAACACTTACTAATGGTTTCAGTATTTATGCTAATGGTTGAATCCTCAAAAGCTTAACCTATCTGACTGCACCCAGTATATCAAACTTTGTTGACAACTTCAAACAAGTTTCATAGTCAAGGAATTGGGCAACATATCCAAAATCTTATAATTATGATTTCTAAAGTGCTCAACTTATTTGCTCAATGTTGGTAGAGTGCCCCTCATAGGTCAATTTACTTTCAATTCCATGAATGTTGGGTGTTAGTACACACACACTGGCCACTGAATTAGAAACCTTTATTCAATACCGAGTTGGACCTCCTTTAGCCTGAATTACAGCACATATGAGGTTTGGCATAGATTCCACAAGGTGTTGGAGTGTCTTTACATCTACAGTATACCAGGGGTTCTACAAACTAACTGGCTCAAATTTGATGGAAGAGGACTTTGCCCTGGATCTGTTTTTCTAACCTATTCCATATATTCTCAATGGGGTTCAGATCCGGGCTTTGTGGTGGCCAGGGAAGACTGTGGAAGTCGCTGTCATGCTCACTGAACCACTGCCGAACACATCTTGCATGATGGACAGTAACATTGTCTTCCATGAAACAGTAGTCACCTACTGGATAAAAAGTCAACATTGCAGGATAGACTGGATCACCAACAATGTTCAGATAATCCTTGGAAGACATCCGACCTTTCAGCAATATCAGGGGACTCGTTCTGACCAACAGAACGTGCCTCACACCATGACACCACCTCCAGAACCTTGAGTTGTGTTTACAAGGCAAACTGGGTACATTGCTTCATAGGGCTCCCACCACTCTCTGCCTACTGTTGGTACAGAACAAGATGTACTGTGACTCATCAGACCACAACCTTTTTCTAGTCTTCCAGTGTCCAGTCAGTGTTCCGGACACCACTGTAGACGAACTTTCTGGTTCTTTGCAGAAATCAGTGGTTTTCACATAGGTATGCGACTGCTAATACCGATCCTCTCCAATTCCCTGCCCATAGTTCACTGAGATATGGCTTGGGAAAAACCTTCATTGAATGCTTTGGTCAATTGCAGCACACAGGAAGTCCTGTTTCTCCATACAAGCCTTCTCAGATAACGGCAATCTCATTCCTGACAGACTATCATCGTGCCACACTTATGCCTCTTAGACAAGCAATGTGGGTTATTTTTCCACTGATTAAAGACCTAAGATATCTCACCTTTTGAGAACCAGTCAGCGCTCCTGTTTTTAAAATCGTCCTTCTGGCCATATGGGCATCCACAATAAGCCCTTTATTGAACCCGGAAAGATCCTTTGTTTTTCCCATTGTGATCAACACTACTGATCAGCCGCAGTCTCAAATAGCTGCCTAGACCATATGGTGATGCATGTGACCACATATTTTGCATATACGCTGTGCAAGTGACGTTTACATACAACTGCATAAAGGTTTCTAATTCAATGGCTAGTGTATGTAGTTGTACTGAATAGAGGACTGTTGAATGAAATTGTTTTAAATGCATTAGGTCTTATGCAAGGAAATATTTATTGTTTGACCAAAGGTCTGTTGAATACAAGTGTCCACCAAGACTGGTTTTACTGTATAACTTAAAATAAATAATATTTTCAAATATCTGATCTGATAACTGAATTTCCGATTTCTAATTTATTGGTACCTTGACTGAAAAAACAACGAGGAATCTATGCTTTAGAGCAGTGGTTCTCAACCTTTTATGCTTCACATACCCCCTGGAAATGCGTATGTAACTGGCGTACCCCTTATATAGATAGATAAAACTATATTTATAGTATAATAATGCCAACTTAGCGACTTTGTTACTAGATCTAGTGACCTTTGAACTCTCACAGGGTACCCCACATTAAGAACCCCTACTTTAGAGAGAAAAGAAACTGTCATACCCAACTTCCTTGAGACACTTTAATTCACTAGCAATACGTGATGGACGGCTCGTTGGTACCAGATATTTAAGAGCATATTCTTTTGCATTCATCTTGCTTCCTTTGACTTTAGCTCTAAAAACTTTACTGAAAGTTCCTTTTAAATGAAAAGAGAAAACAACACATTAGTTCAAAGATGTTATTATTGTGTAAGTAAAATACAAAAGAAAAAAAGGGAACAAAAAATACCATTGAAGGTCAATGTAAAAATTTAGTATAAGAATAAACATATAAACTGCTAACATACAACTATAAAATTTATAATTAGCCTGGTATGTTCTTTCACCTTTATAACAAATTTCAAGGACAAAGGACCACATCGCTATAACAAATTAAAGCATCCTTTGGAAAAACACAACACCAAAACTTAAAAAAAAATAAAGTATTTATTCAATGGGTTTCCATTACATTAATGGCTTCTTAAAAATAAATAATTCAATTATGAGCGAACAAAAAATCATAAAACACTATAGCTGAATATCAACAGATAAAGCAAGATAGTCAATGCAGGAAACATTGATAGCAGGAAATATCCACATTCATAATTCAAACTCTTAAGCATTCCATGTAAATGAAATTCCAAGTCAAATTATGAAAATTATCAGATTTAATGACAGGTGCAGCAAATACCACACAGTAAACAATATTAGGATAACATTAGGCATCAAAACTTTATTAGGATACTTACTTCCCAATAGTAAGTATCCTAACAAAATATTTCAATGATATATTTTGTTAGGATACTTACTATTGGGATGATAAACAGTGCAATATTACATTTTTATGTGATCTTATGCTGATATTAATCCCTGATTCATTACTCTTTCTTACTCTTTACAATAGATGCAGCAGAAAATAGTAATAAAGTCTTAAGATACTTCACCAACTGAGAAAGCATTCAGCTCAAACCACAATAATACTTTAGAGCACAAGATGGACTTAATGATCAAACCACAGATGAAATAAAACATTGAACTAACTCAAAATGGTTATGGAATACTTGTGTGTTGTTTCATGCTCTGGTCTCAGCTTTAATAGATTAGGATCCATTCATGACTTTTGCTGGCTCAACATACAGGCCAAATAGGCAACAGACTGAAACACTAAAATTTTGGTTGCAAGAAAGAAAAAACTGGTAAAATTTATTTTTGCTGTATATTTTCAAAATATATATTGAAAAAAACCAAAACAAATATAAGCACTTTTAGAAAATTCTACGCATCCTGGATTTTTCCAATTTTCTAGCAGAAACAACCTTCATAATGTTTTTCCAAACATCTGCTGTGCAAATATTTTTGTCAATTTCTATCACAAACTGTACTGCAGGATATATTTTTCATATCTTGCAAGTTTAAAAAATAACAGAAAACTATTACTGAAGACAGAAAGACTGTGTTCGATTCTTGCTATCAAGAGCATACTGACAATTCAGAGTAGAATAAATTGGTGAATTTCAGCAGTGAAAAGCATTTGACAGTGAAAGACAGGAAGTTTTTTTTGTCTAATTTAAGTGAAATATAATTTTCTTTTTTTACTACTACTTCATTTTCTAGAGTTTATTAGAATAACTCATACAAACTCAAAACACTAGAATCTGTTTTTAGTTATAAATCATGTTGATGCTTCTGAAATATGACCGTTTTTCATAAAATTCAATGTAAACCATACATTTTTACTTGATAATAATCACAATTTCACATAATTTGTGCTAAAAATTATGTGGTATGCTTGCATTTTTTTCCACCTAGAGTGACAAGAGTCCTTAATCAGACACTAGCCTTACTTCATTTATGACGCAAACAAGCACTGAACATGAAATTGTCTTTATACTATGCTACTGATTTCATTATTAGATTATTATACAAATGTTAACTTTAAGGAATGAGTTACCGGATTTCTTATTGTATGGCATTAAAATAAACAAGAAATAAGAAATCAGTTTTTTTTTTGCCATGGCCTTATAGAGTACCGAGTGCTGTGCAAATGCACCTATTGGACCAAAAACAATCATGTGGGTGTAAATGCATGAAAAGAAATCATTTTGCTGAATATTTGATATTACTTAATTGACATTCTAAAAATTTTATAAAAACATCTTAAACAAATTGAAGAGATTTTTTTTCGACATATTTATTCATATGTTAATGAAAATTATCAGATTTAATGAAAATGTGGCAAATACACACCATAAACAACATTAGGATAACATTAGGCATCAAAACTTTGTTAGAATACTTACTATCGGGAAAATAAACAGTGCTATCTTACACGATCGATATTAAATTCAGAGCGCTATCTTCTTAATCTTAAACAAATTTTCATTTCATAAGGTGAACTGACTCTCAATTTTTCCAGGTAGTGGTTTGATGGCAACCAGTTAAAAATATTAAAACTGATGTCAGCTTCTTAATGAAAGTAAAACTATTAATAAGAGTACAAAATTCTACATTCCACTCTCAATGTACATATTAACCCTATGCAAAATCATCTTAATGTTTAATTAAAAGAAACAGGTGTGATTAAGCAAAAAACAGTCTGCTCTTTCCCTAAGCAGTATTTTACTACTAGTTCTAGTTCTTTAAATGGAAAATACCACTACAACAAAATAAATCCTGAAATCAAATTAATAAAAAGTCCAATTACATCTGATCTGGTGAGTACAGGGTGTTTCAAAACTCTCTGTACAAATTTCAATGGGAGATAGGGAACACCAAGACAAAGCTTTTTCGTCTATGAATGTATGTCCGCTGACAAGACATAACCCTTTGGTGCTAGAGGGCAGTGTTTGGCAGCACTGCAACTGGTTAGAGGGACAAAGTGGGAATGGAGAACGAACTTGGGTTTGCCATCAGCATTCGTAAATCAAACATATCACATGTAACATGGAGTGTTTCATGACTGCTGAGATTGCTGACATGCATCTGGCATATGGGGCTGTCAATGGAAATGAAAAAGCTGCTGTGAGGTTGTACCGATAATACTTCCCAAACAGATGTGAGTCAAACCATCAAACATTTGCATGTTTGCACCAGCAACTGTAAAAAACTGGAACATTCCATGCAAATATGCATGACACTGGTCAGGAGAAAACCATGTGCACTCCTGATGTGGAAGAGATCCTACAGTGGATTGAGGACAATCCAGGCACAAGCACGCAAGCTGTTGCACATAGCCTCAGTGTGAACCATGCCCTCGTGTGGAGAGTGTTGCATGAGCAGAACTAGTTACATCTGTTTCATCATCAGAGAGTAGACATTGCAACCTCAGGATTACCCTCTTTGTGTGGAATAAGTGTGCTGGTTTTTGCAGCAGACCACGGTGCAGCCTGATTTTCCAGCTCATGTGCTCTTCTCAGATGAGGCCTCTTTCACATGTGAGGGTGTGTTTAATGTGCACAATTCTCATGTTTGGGCGCACAAAAATCCACATGCCACAATGGCATATGGTCATCAACAATTGTTCGCCATCAATGTTTGGGCAAGTATTGTTCATGACATTTTGATTGGGCCATACCTGCTATCTCCCCAACTCAATGGGCAGATTTATCGGGTATTTCTTGAAGAAGCATTGCTGGGACTGCTGGAAGATGTTACCTGATTCGCAGGCAATGTGGTTTTTTCCATTGACAGCCCCATATGCCAGATGCATGTCGACGGGGCACAAGCACACTTCAGCAATGATGTGCAGAATTATCTGAACAGCATTTTTGAGGGCTGATGGATAGGCTGGGGTGGACCCATTGCCTGGCCATCAAGATTGCCCAATTTAACATGTATCGATTTCTTCCTCTGGGGACACATGAAGAATCTCATGCATGAGACTCCCATTGACTCAGACGAAGACTACATCACAAGAACTGCTGTCACTGCTGCGAAATTCCGGGAATCTTTCAACATGTATGGAAATCAATGCTTCGACGCTGTCATGCATACAATGCTATTGCCAGTCGCAACGTTGAGCCTCTTCTTTAAATAAACATGTTGTTCACACTTGTTTCCATTCATTTATGTACCAGCTCCACAGATTTTTCTGTTAGTGCCCTCTAGCACGAAAGGGTTAGGTCAGCATACATACATTCATAGATGAAAAAGGTTTGTCTTGGTGTTCCCCATCTCCCATTGAAATTTGTACAGGGTTTTGAAACACCCTGTATAGGGTTACCACACATCCTCCCCGAATTTTGGGGAAAAAAAAACATGAAATGTCCTCCTTTCTTGTATAATCTTATTGCATGTTTTAAATTAATATTAAGGCTTTTTTTGTATTTCCTTTTTTAAATTTCTTGAATCCATAACTAAAATATAATTTACTGTTAACCATGAAATAATATACTGTAAATGCAAATGGTGAATGCTAAATTAATTCTGTTAATGTTGTAAAAGTATTATTTTCTGTACTCTCAATATTAGCAATTTTCATGTTAGACTGGAAAAAAAAGTATGTGCTTTACAAAATTGCATAAAATGTTGCCTCCATCGACCAATAGTTGGCACTATGAAAGTTGATGTGAATTTTATTTTTTCTATTTGCAACATAAAAGGACAGTGATGAAATTACTCCTAGCTTGTACAAGTCTTCTCATACAAGAGCATACCCTAGCAAGATCGAAGTCACTGCTGACCACTACCTCAGTTATAGTTAATAGAAACATACAAAAGTGCCTCCTGCAACAGCAGATAGTCACTCTACACTTAAGGCCAAATAATTCTTGATTGCTTATCAAGTATGAATAAAAATCAGCATGTCATATATTTTGAAGTGTACTGAATAATTAGAATTATGCCTCTTTCTGATTAAGTCTGTACTTGAAATAAAACTTGGTAGGAAAAAAACTTATTTTATTTGACAAATTTAAAGCATGTCTGCCTTTGTCTCCCATTTTTATTGTCCTCCTTTGTTACCCACTTCTACCATTTCTATCCTCCTTTTAGAACACTGGCATCTGGTAACCCTATAAGTGCACGATGCTCGTTAAAAAAAAATACACACACACACATAAAAAGTGCAATGACTTCTGGTTAACATGAAACTCTCATTTTCAAAAAAGGAAAATTTTCTGCCTTTTCCCAAATTTAGTGCCCTCTAATTATATAGGATTACTAGTATGCATATCCAAATCTAATGATGAAAATTGAAACTAATGGAAGAATGATAAAATAAAAATAGCAATATTTTACTAGTATTTAAAAAATAGTAAAATGCCATTTATGAAAATTAAAAGTTGAGGTGGAAAAATTAAAAAAAAAAAAAGGATATAACAAAAAAATACTTCTTGATGAGTACACTGAAGTAAAAAGCCACTATGTTTTTCTATTAATCAACTATGAATTTTCATCAATGTTAAAACATAATCTATTATTTTTATTTCTATTACACTAAGGTTAATTATTACATAGGATTATTATCTCTTAAAACAAAAATGTTGTGATCAACCGACCAAGTTGCTGCTACCAATGTAAACCCTTGAATCACCAAATTCTACTGTGAAACTTCCAAAATTTCTGGCATGAATAAACCTACAATGTCCCTTTAAATTTTTACTGTTTCAATGCTTAGGACTTTTTAACAGTAAAAATTTAAATGACTGGAAGATTAAGAAAATTTGAATTTTAATACCTTATTAGTGTTTACATTATTCAAAATGAATTTATCCTTTATCTCTTAAAACAAAAAAGCTGAATTCCTGCTGAAGGATAGACAGACAATAAAGTCAAAACACAAAACAGTAACTCTTTTTCTTAAACATGCTAAAAACAAATTAAAATATTTAATTTCCATTTTAGACTTACATTCATAAAGCTTAGATGAAATGAATGAAGCAACGTATTTTTATACATCACTTAATAACCTAAAGAAAAATTTATCATTAATCTATCCAATGGAGTTATATATATATTATTTTCACTTTTTTCCTGAATGCTTGGTTTTCAGAATAATAATCTTACCTTCTCCCACTTTTCCAACAACAGAAAACAGTTTGTCCACCTGAGGGACAAAATCTTTCATTTTGGCAATCTCATCAGTTTCTTCTGAAACAGGAAATAGAATATATGAAATAAATTTCATACAAAAATACATTGTTATAGTCAAATGAAACAAAACAAGTCTTCTAACATTATTTAAGCACTTTTTAACATGTGGTACAGTTTTAATTTCCTTGTATAGTGATATCCAACATATGGCCTACAATGCAGTTTTGCATGCAAAATATTTATAGAATTATTAAAATATTAAATTTTTATTCAAGTATCTGAGTCTCCCTTAAGAAATAAAATCTTTCAAAACGTAAATTGAGTAAAAAATTTCATAAACTTTGTTGGAACAATTTGAAAGAACTAATTGCTGTATTGGCACATTCACAGATGCAAGTGATGCTGGCAAAATATTATTTATGTCATGCTCATAGTGAAAGAGGAACACTTGGATAAGAGAAAATTAATGATTGTACACAGGCCCAAATCAAGGACTGGATTTCCATTACAATTATTTAACCATACTTATTTAAACCCTAACATTTCCCTCTCCATTTTGAAGGTCTTTAAAATTTTCTTTCAAAAATGCATGAAATATAAAAAAGACTAATAAATTTTGGCCTCTATTACTCTTACTAGAATTGTGAAAGGAGAACCATGCTCTGTCCCCCCCCCCCCCAAAAAAAAGTACTCCTGATTGTGAGATACAACAGACTAAATTATTTCAGTAATCAGAAGAAATGAGGAAGTCCATTTACCAGTAACAAGCTAATTTTTGGGTGTGGCCTGTACATTAGCCCTTCCAGTGTCCGCCTGAAAAACTAGTTTATACCAGAGGCCCAGCTATTTTTTCACTATGATCAGCCAAAAAAATTACTTTAGAACTTTTTTTTTTTGCCAAACAACTAATGAAAGAAATTATGGCATGTTATATGCCAAATTAATCAGCATTCACTTCTGGATTGTCTGTGAAAATAAAATATTTTACTAAAAAAGACTTTTTTTTTAACAGGGCTTTTATAGAGGCATGTAGTAAAAAAATGCATCTGGTAATGCAAATAAAAATTAAAAAAAACTTATAGACAGAAATGATTATAATGCACATGAATAGAGAGGCTATTTCTGAATAACAAAAAAATTAATATTTATTTGAAGCAAGAAAATTACTCCTCTTTGCAATTTTTTTTCTCGGTATCATATTTTGAATAAAGTCCAGGCTTTTTACCAACTGTGCTGAGTCATATCAACAAGTCAACTTTGGAATTTTTTTTTTAATATAACTAATATATTGAAATAGATCATGTTTATATACCAAATTAAACAGAATTTAATTACAAATTTTATGCAAATAAAAAATAAGCAAATTTTAAAGGATATTTTTTAATAAGACAATTAAAAAGACCTTCCTCAGAAATTAATTAAAATAACTTAAAATTCTCTCATTGAGGAATAAATTTTTTAGGTTTATCCTTCAAACTATTTGCATGTTAAAACTTTCAGGAAAAACCTCAGAAGTTTTTTGAAGCAAGGACAGCACTCCATCTTCAGTGAAGTGACACTATGTGGTGATATTAGGGCTGTTAAGACTTACTTTCCACATGTTGTGAGGGGTAATTTCAGTCTCAGTTGCATGTGGGGAAGGGCAAGATCATTATTTCAATAGCCTCGTGGACTATGGTTCTGCAGTAATTTGATATATGTGGTGTGTTCCCAGTCTATGGTTGCTGCCTGTTGTATCGTCTGCTCGGCAGCAGCAGTCGTTAGCTTGCTGCAGAACTACTTACTACGGAACCATAGTCTGTGAGGCCAATCCCCACCCGCAACCAAAACATTGGAATCACCCTTCACAGGATGTGAAAAGAAGCTCTTAACAGTCCTAATGTCACCATATAGTGCAATTTCACTGAAGATGGAGTGCTGTCATTGCTTCGAAAAGCTTCTGAGGCTTTTCCTGAAACTTTAACATGCAAATAGTTTGAAGGATAAACTTAAAAATTTTATTGCTGAATGACAGATAATTTTAAGTTATTTAATTTAATAAAGTCTTTTTTACAGTGATAAAGTGAAAAAAAATAGATCAAACTATGCAATTCAGGCTTATTTTTGGAAAACCTGATAAATATAGTTAAATTATATATTCATCAAAAGTAAATTTCTTCACGAATAACATATTTACATGAAACACGATTTTTATTTCTTTTAATGATTCTTTTCAGTGAGGTATATTTCAAAACATCGTCCAGCATTATACAAGGTTGGAAGGAAATGGATGAACATTTTTTGGCTGCTTTTTTCACTAAATATTATGATTTTTTTTTTTTTGGGGGGGGGGGGGGGGTTAAATTTTGGTAAAAAAATTAGCTGAAAAGGCAGTGCACCAAAGTAAAAAAAAAAAATCATCAGTATCATCAAACTGAAACTTCATATTCTATGATTTTGAGCAAAGGATTTTAAGGTCACACTTATTTAAACCCTATCATCCGATCCACAGAAATTTGAAACCTAATGTAAACTGCCGATGGGGTTTGACAGGCTTGAACAGATCTTTCCAATTTGCCCCACAAATTTTCAATGGGGTTGAGGCCAGTCAATCGAGGGGACCATTCGAGTGTGGCAAGCTAACTCAGATGCTCTTGGAGCCAATTGGTCATCATTCAGGAAATATGCAGTGTGGCGTTGTCCTGTTGAAAGATAGCGTCATGGTGTGAAAAGAGAATCATTACAAGCGGATTAGATGGTCGGCAAGAATGTTCACATACCTTTTGCCAGTGACAGAGGTCTCGTCGGGTACAAGGAGCCCCATGGAAGCACAGGTAAACACACCACAAACTGTTACACTGCCTCCAACTGCCTGTTTGCCCCCCACTTGGCAAGCTGGGTCCATCACTTCTTGTGGTTTTACACCACACATGCATCCTCCCATCGGCGTGATTCGTCACACCAGATGATGTGTTTTCAGTCTTCCACACTCCAGTTGCGATAGGGCTTTGAAAATTGCAGCCTAATCTTTTGGTGTCTTGCAGTCAACAAGGAGACACGATGTGGATGTCAATGTGGATGTCGAGTGTCATAGCCAATTTTTTCTATGGTACAATAGATAGTCTTTGTGCATAAGCTTGTGGATGCACCCTCGTTCAAATCCTATGTTATCTGCTCCTTGGCAGCCATATGATTCCTACTAATGATGCAGGACAGTATGCGCTCACCTCAAGAGTTAATTGCATGTTTCTCCCGCTGGTTGGAAGTTTTGCCGTATATCTCATAGTCATGGTACACATGTGCGACTGTCTGACATGGAAATCCGAATAGTTCAGCAGTTGCGTGATTGAACAATTGGCCTTTCTAGCACCTACTATCTGGCCATGATCAAACTCTCTTACGTCACTGCCTTTACCCGTGATTACTCCTCCACAACTGGTTTCCAATGCATAGAGACCTGCTCTATTTATTGGCATTGCCAGTTTCAGCATCCCATGTGACTGGACACGATACTTCTGCTTTGCATATTGTTATCAAAGTGAATATAATTTGTCCATTCAGACATTTTTTTTTTGTTTGTTTGATTTGTCATTTTTTGACAATCAACAAAAAACATTGACATTTTTTGTTTGATTTGTCATTGTATCAAAGTGTATATAATTTGTCCATTCAGTGTATATATCAGAGGATTTTCTCAGGGTGCCAGATTAAAATCTTATTTTCTTCTTCAAATAAAAGAAGAAATTTATATTTGTAACAATATATTTTCATATAAAGGCAGATAATGTTGCATTGTCTTGTTCATGTGAAAAATAACTTCACTAATAATTGAAATATTTTAGAAAATGTATCAGTGAATTTTTAAGCCTTGTTAAACACTAAATGATTTCAACGATATAATGATAGGCTGTGAATAGAAAGGGTAGGAAGCCAGAAGAATATTAATTTCTTTTTAAGAGTTTTTTTTTATTATTATAGATGTATATTAAAGCATCATAATATTGTGCTGTATTCTGTAATTATTCGACAGAAATGTTATTGTCTGCCATTATATTAGAAATGACTGCTACTATGAACAACCTTAAAATGGCATAAACCATTTTGTGAAAGGGGTAGCAGCTAAACATTGGCTTAAACTTTGCTGCTCCAAGCCTGTAAATCAAGGATACGCTGCTTTCTATTTGTGGGTGAAAGTAAGTGGAAGCAAATATTATGTAGCAGGGTTTTTTGAGTAAAAAATCCATTATTTAACATAGTTTTTGTTTAACGCTAAGTAAAATTATCATTACACTTTATTTTATATCATATTAAGAAATTCCTCAATTAATTTTGATTTTAATGGTTGGCTTTGTGAACTTGAAAAAGGTTAACTAATTGTCACCAAACCCATCATTCTCAGTGCAGAGCATCCCTAGTTGAAACTGTTACAATTTTTCAACATTAGTTTTCAGATACTTTTTTGGTAAAGTTTATTTACTTATCTGTAAGTGTCTCTGTAGAGATCATAAATTCTTTGAACTGGCATGGTGTGTGCACCAAGGAGAAGAGGAGAGAAAGAGATGTAAAACTCTTCCGCTGCACTTTGTTAAAAAGATCGAAAATTCCAAAATTTCAAACGAATATTGCAATAATGTATCATGACAGATCAATGACAGAAAATATGAAATTTTGGTGGTGGAATGTGAACGTCATGAAGTTTCCAATGAGAACAATGGAACTGATAATTTTAAAACTTATTTTTAGTTTAATTGATACTAATGTAATATTATTCACATATGTATGGTTAGCGTGCTTGGCTACTGATCTAAGGGACCCGGGTTAGAGCCCCGGGTAAGGCATGGATGTGTGTGTCGTTTTTCTGCTGAGGTCCTGCCATCCTCTCAGACCTTCTGCTGTGGCATATAAACTGACAGGCTCCTGTCAGACCTCTGTGGCAAGCAGCTGCTTGAGGGGGTATTTATTTTTTTTATTTATATTTATAGATTACTGAAATGATGAAACAGCTGAGCTGTCAGCTGAGATCTAAAAATGACACTGTAGAGTACTGGGCATCAGTATATCCCTAACCTCTTTCATCAGAAGTTGCCCAATATGTCTCTGATAGATGTGTCAAAAAAGTCACATGATAATGTTAAATCACAGTTTGTGGGCCCTAAGGCATTTATGAATGGTCGTCCTATCTTAAGAGTTCTCTTCAAATATTGGTATTTCCAAGTACATATCTTGGTCTTTTAATTTTCTGCTTAGTGCTTGTATTATATTGAATTTTATTCTGGAGGATATCAATAGGATTAGCTCCTAATTTGTCGAAGAAGGCTTGGGCGAGTTTTTTAATATATGAGTTAATATGCTCCAGATTTGCATCTTTGTGGAGGTTAGAATTCTTGATGTACCATGGTGCATCCATGGCTGTCCTCAGAGTTTTATTTTGGAAAGTTTGAAGTGCTGCCAGGGTGGTTTTATTTGCATAACCACAGATTGGGCAAGCATAAGTTAGGATAGGTCTAAGAATGGCTTTATATATGAGAAGTTTATTTTCTTCAGACATAGTCGAATTTCTGTGCATGATCGGTTGTAAGCAACATTTGGTAGCTTGAGCCCTGTTTAATACTTTGGTGATGTGAGTCTTCCATCTGAGTTTATGGTGTAGCACAACACCGAGATATAAAACTTTATCACTCCAAGAAATTTCAGCATCGAAAAGTGTCACAAGTGTTTTGTCGTATATCCTTTTATATGTGAAGAAGACAGTTGTACTTTTATCTGGATTGAATTTGACTCTCCATTTAATAAGCCAATCTTGTAGGGAGTTCAATCCATCGTGCATTCTTTGAATTGTAATTTTTAGGCAAAGAGAGGATGGCAGGAGTGCTATGTCATCTGCATATTGAGCAATGCATATCCAGTTCGAGGTTGGGATGACAGCCATGTATATGTTGAACAAAGTTGGACCAAGTAGGGACCCTTGTGATGTTCCTGCTCCATTGTACATACTGTGGAAAGAGTAATTTTTACTTTAATTTTGCAAGTTTTTTTTTCTTCAGATAGGAGTTAAGAATCCAAATGATGGGGGCTCGAAATTTAGCTTTGATAAATTTAAAGAGCAGATCATCCAACCAAACCTTATCAAAGCCTTGGAGACATTTAGAAATGATGCTGCTACTGAGTCATTTTTGTTTAGACTCTCAGCAATCACTTCCACAACTCAGGAGTTGAAGCATTGTTGGTTGATTTTTGCGAAAGCGAAACTGAGTAGGTGGAATTGTATTATTTTCAGTAATGAAAGCAATCACATGATTGAGGATAATCCGTTCAAATAGCTTGCCAAGACTGAAAATAAGGGTGATGGGTCTGTAATGCTGCAGAAATGTAGGATCCTTTCCTAGTTTGCGTATTATGCAGATATTGGCTGTCAGTATGGTAGTGAAAAGGTTAATAAAATACGTATCAAATGAAAAGAGAAAATATTATTTTTCAAACTTGAATTATGTATGTTTAAAAGATACCACTAAGAAAATTTTCACACGACAATTTTATTTTTTTTTTAAATCAAAATTTTATGTGTTGTACAAAGATGTATATGTTCATCTTTGGTCTCCCATTTCAGTCTGTCAAAGTCTATGATCATCGGGGGACCTCGGAAGAGTTAAGAATAATATATCCATTAAACAGAAGAATAGGCATTGCTACTCGGACTTTTAAGAATTCATGGAGAATGTGGAAAAATATGTATATATACCTAAGGATTAAAATTAGGCTATATAATAATTTAATCCTTTCCAACACTTGCTATGGTAGTGAAATATGGACCTTTTGTAAGATAACAGGAAACTAGCCTTTGGTTCCAAGATGCTTACGTGATATCTTGGGAATTACATGGTTTCATTATTAAGTAATAATAAGATTAGACAGACAGCAAACACTTTTAACTCTTTAAAGATCATATTTTTAGTTCACACCTCTAAATTTTCAATCCTCACACAACATTTATTGACATCTAAAATTACTTAGGGAGGTATAGCAGCTTAGACATGTTGCTCACATCAGAAACTATAGATTAGCAAATACAGTAACAAAGAGTATACCTAAAGGACTCAGAAAAAAAAAGACTTGGAATGCAGTGAGCACACATCAAACAGGACATTATTAGAATTAGTCAAATGCAACAGCAATAGCTGAGACATTTTATTTTTTCCCACAGAATCACTGTTTTGTCAAAACTGTGCAGAATTTAGCATAAACCATTAAACACTACTGCAGTTTGCATGCTTAAAATTAAGCACAGATTATATCTCATTTATAATATTCAAAACTTTTAACATTTGCTAGTTACATATTTCAAAACTACATAATTAGGCAAATAAAATTAAGTTGAAAAATATTACCTATAGTTGCCATTATCCTGCAGTATAGGTAGTGTAATGTGTATCTTTCAATCAAATCCTTCTATGTACTTTTTCACACTTTCACATTATTCTGAAAAAAATTAATAAATAAATTTATACCCAAAATAATAATAAAATTAATACCAAAAATATTTTAATTCCTAATAGCTGCTAAAAAAATTTATTTCGGTAAAAAATTAAAAAATATTCATTTTCCAATCTTGCCTTTTCCTAATGTAATTATGAATATTTCTTAATATTGAAATTTTAATTTATCCAAATTTCCAGTAGAATTGCAGTATAGTTAAAATCTTCATCAAAATACTGCTATAAACTAAGTAGATTTGCCTGACAAATATGGAAAACAGTAAGTCAATGCCATGGGATGGCTGATTACATTAAATTGCTATTTTAATTGTTTAGACAGGCAATGGAATTTTATCTACAATGGGTTGGGTTGTTTTACCTCTGAGCAGCACTTTTCTGCATAAAATGGGTTAAATGGCCAAGTCATAGAAGGTTGGGGAAAGTGGACTCAGTGACTAGGAAACAGATGGTAACATTCCATCAAGGCCATCCAGCATGTTCTTTAACATGCACAGGGTATGGCTCTCCTGCACATATGCCATGGCTAAACGTCCCATCTGAAGGATGATGGCCTTTCCAAGCCCATTAGTGTTCCCTACTGATAGAGCAAAGGGTGGGAAGTTTTGTGGAGATAAATCTCAATGCTGATCCAAGTGTGATTATCCACTATGGATCACATTAGTTGACAGCAAGGCCAGATTAGGAGGGGCAAGGGGACATGCAATACCCCCTTCAGAATGCTAATAATGGTAAAAGAGGCAAAATAAATATATATATATATATATAAAATACCCCCTCAAACAGCTGCTTGCCACAGAGGTCTGACAGGAATCTGTCAGTTTATATGCCATAGTAGGTCTGTGAGGATGGCATGATCTCAGCAGAAAAACAACACAAACATCCATGCCTTACCTGGGGCTAGAACCCAGGTCCCTTAGATCAGTAGCCATGCGTGCCAACCATTATGAAACTTATTTATATTTCATGCATTTTTCAAGAAAATTTTTAAAGATCTGTAAAACAGAGGAGAAAATGTTATACTGCATTGGAAACCCAGTCTTTTAGCCCCCCTTTTTTCATTTTTTCAGCTCAATTGTGTTTCTTACCCCCTCCCCCCTCAATTTTTTCTAGATCCGGGCCTGGTCAATAGAATTCTAAATCTGAAGCAGCTAAAGTAGTTAATATGATCAATACTATTGCCACATGTACAGTGAACAGCTGAGGATCAGAGATGTATTCAGATGCCCCCCCCCCCCCCAAAGAATCTATTATGCAAATACATATAATTGCACAATTAAAAGAAACTTCTTGCTCAGAAATTAATTAAAATTAACTTAAAATTCTCTGTCATTGAGCAATAAAATTTTAAAGTTTATCCTTCAAACTATTTGCATGTTAAAAGTTTTTCAGGAGAAAACTCAGAAGCTTTTCAAAGCAAGAACAGCGTAAAAACTTTTAACGTGCAAATAGTTTGAAGGATAAACTTTCAAATTTAGTTGCTCAATGACAGAAAATTTTAAGTTATTTTTAATATATATAATTTTTTTAAAAAAAGTAGACAAGTGCAATTGTTTAAAGGTAACCCAAAGTATCACATAAGAGAAACAGGACTGTTGACTTTTTTTTTTCCTTCTTTCTTCTCGGAAGTAAATGACTATCGACACAAGGTACCTTACATTCTATCAAACCTTTCTCTATGTGAGAACCATTCTATAAGGAGGAATATGGTCTCTTCAAGATTTTCCTGTCTAATAACTTCACCCATTACAGGGAAGCCAAGCCTCCAACTCAATTTATTGTGCTCTGTAGTTTTCATTCACAATAAGCCATTGCCAGTCACATAAAAAGTGCTCTAAAGAATCACATTCCAGTACAATGTGCACAATTGGCTCAGTGGCATTAGGATATAGATTACATTTTTCAAAACAGTTTAGGAATTTACTGAGTCTTATTCGTTTCCAAAGAACCAGATCTAGCCTTACATAGAAGTGAACTACCAATGCGATAATCCATGTGTTTCTTTTATATACACAGTCTTTCTATCATAGGCTTGCCTTAGGCAAGGAATTTTAGTTAGTTCTCTTCTCCATAAATCATGTGAAGATCCCTTTACCTTTTTAATAATCCTATTTTTCCATCCCACAACAATTTTAGAATTCCAAGAATCTGATTTAGGATCGAATTTTCAATCTACAGCAAGAGTTCTTCTAAACCATGTAGAATTTCATACTCGAAGAGTAAGTACCCTACAATATTCAAACACTTTTCTGGCTAAATATTACATAACTGCACAAATGTTCATATTTTTCGTACAAAATAAATTGGTTGACTGATAATAAAAAATAAAAATACCCCCTTAAGCAGCTGCTTGCCAGAGAAGTCTGACAGGTGCCCATTAGTTTATACGCCATAGTATAAGGTCTGTGAGGATGGCGGGACTTCAGCAGAAAAACAACACAAGCAACCATGCCTTCCCAGGACTCGAATCCTTCTCGTAGATCAGTAGCCAAGCGTGACTACAACATTAACAGGTTAACATAATTATTTGAAGCACTCACATTTAAATAAGGGTCTGCATTAATTTACAGTAACATATTTATTTCGACATTTTTATACACGAATAAAAAACGCTCAAAGTAATTTGTGCCCAAAAACTTCAGGACGCAAATAAAGGTTAAATAATTATTCAGAAACTATGTTGCATAGATTTAAGCTCTCAGTACACAATCATTTAAGGAAATTAGCTTTGGCTGCATACAGATTTATTAGTCGTAAGCACGAAGAAAGCATTTATCAGTAGTTACAACTTACCTATTTCTACTTTTAGAGAACATTTATTCGTCGAATCTGACATTAGAATATCAGATTCTGCACTTTATGTAAACTTTATTCAAGCCCTCTTGGTTTCAATACAAATTATTCTGAAACACTCTTTCTGTAAATATAAAACTCCCTTAAGTAACAAATTCAAAAACACTATCTTTCACACTTAACAGAGCCTTTCACGAATACACAACAAATTGCCCGCTTCCAGAACTGTTGCCAGTTTCTAAAATAAATGATAAGCCAGACTGAATGGTCTAGCTGTTAACAAAATAAAATTCACCCAAAACAACGTCTGCATAATCGAATTTCTGATTATCGTTGTTGAATTCTTTTAATACTACTCTCACCAGTGATCATGAGTGAACTACACTCAGTATAGTTGATTACTAGAGGAGGAAGCGTTCTTCTAGTTTTATAGATTTCAAAAACGCCTTTGACTCTGTTGATTATCGTGGTTTGTGGTTGATGGTGAGATCGTATGGTACACAAGTTAGTTAACATAATAAGAGCTCTCTATAATAACACTAAGTCGTGTGTGAGAGTTGGTTAGAGGCTTGTAGCAATTGGTTTAGCATTGCTTCTGCTCTTCCATAAGGGTGCATTTTTTTCCTTAGTAAATTCACAGATCACCTGTAGAAATATACTGCAATAATTGTTAAAAACAACTGAAAAAAAAATTTTTATCGCTGACGCGGCGGCTCTCTAGAATTATCATCCCAATATTTTTAAACTCACGGAGCTGCGAAAGGATTTGGAATATTGTAACGTGGATGAGATGGTTAAATAATCAAAAACAGGTAGTTTCCTTCACTTGCCACATAAGTAAAAGGAAAGTTTTAGTTCTTATAATATTATCATTGTATGCAACGATTTATTCAGCAAGACCTAACAGTGATGAATTTCTTCAGATTTTTTAACAAGGATGCATTTTGTCTCCTTTTCTCTTTAGTTTGGTTATTGATTATGTTATGCGAAATTCACTACAAGAGAAAGAATTTCGCCTTCCCCGAACCTTCACTGAACTCTGGTGGTTCTTTTGACCGAGAGATAAAATATCTCGACTCCAACCCCCTGCGCTCCCATTTTTGTCTATCTTACTATTGCCTTTGGCTCATCTTTTATCGGTTTGTCAGTTTGTGTAAATGGGCTACTTGAAACACGACTTCAAAAAGATGTGGGGGGAGAAAGATCGATGTTTATGAGTCTTATATCAAATCAAAATTTCTGAAGTTAGATGTTTTTAGTCACAAAGATAAAATATAATAAAAAAATATTTTCTATATGTGCCCTGAAAAGTAGAAAATAAACCTAAAGCATATCGATGGTGCAATCAGTCATTGAGTTCGCATTCGCTTCAAAGAAAGATAGGGCGCGAGTGATCTTCCTTTGAAGCGCGCTTGTTGAGTAGGTAAATCAGCGCCTTATCTTCCTTTGAAGTGAAAACGAACTCAGATTGCGCCATTGATATGCTTTAGGTTTATTTTCTATTTTTTAGGGACGATATAAGAAAATAGGTATTTTTTAAATTTTTTAATTTATTTATATTTTTATAAATTCAGAGAGATAAAAGCTTAGCGTGAGTTCATAAATAGCACATATGTATACCACTAAAGTATGAATGATGTAATTTATTACAATGACACAATATTTTTACAAATTAATCAATTTTATCTAAACATAAGTACTTCTATTTCTCTTAGCATAAAGAAAAACCACTTAGTATTGAATCTCATTTGTGACGCTAAATAACTTTAACAATACTTTATACCTTATACATGTGAAACGTTTAACATTGATCTCCCCTGGGAGAAGAGCCAATAACAAACTTTAATGTTGATTCCTCATCTTCACTGGAACCATGTTTCATCTTAAATCAAATAAGAGCAGTCTTTTTACATAACATTACACAACACTAATTTTATATACTACCTACTTCTTCCTTTTTACTACTCCACTATATCTTTTAGCTTTCTTTCAGAATTTTTACTATTTCAAAGCATTCTCGTTCTAAACAGTTTATAACTTCAATCGTCACGCTAAGTTTAGGCGAGCGTTCATGATACACTTGTCACGTGCCATTGTCGCACGTTCATCTGTTGTAACAATATTTATTTTCCTAAAGGAATTTGAAGAGTGGTGTTTGATCATTTTCTTTTCTAGGACGGAAAACTCCCTGATGCTCTCTGGTGCTAAAAAGGCTCTCAGTTACGAAATAATCCATTAGGAAAGTTAAGAATTATCGTTTCTGGACTACTGAACGTTTCTTACCTCCCTATATGGCGCCACCTGTTGACTTGAGACTTATCACCGCCCATGCGAAGTAACTAAACTTTCTAGATGAGGATTGTTGATAAAAAAGCAATCTGTATGATAAAAAAAATTCCGCCCAAAATTTAAAGCCCCTGATATATATACATTAGAAATGAATTCGGCATCAATTTATCGAGTCCTGCCCGAACTATTCGACAATTGTTGTCCGACCTCGATTTGGAGAAAAAAAAAATTGTTCTGCTCCCGAGTTCGAACTTTTCTCTACCGCACGTGATATTTTTCCGTACTGCTGTTCACAGTTATAAAAAATAAATTCGAATCGAGTCATATTACGGGAGGCCTAATACCAGGGGGGAGAGCGAGAATGGGGTCCTCATCGTAATATTTTTTTCCGCCTTCTTCATTACTTGCTAACATTGAAGAGGCGAAGACTGACTCAGTCGGTATTCCCAGACCCGTAATCTGCAGTTCCCAAGTTCGTGCCACATGATTTATATTATATACCACTAACCCCATTCTTCCCTCGGTCAGAGGGGCTGGGGTGGCATTATACGCATGCCGATATAATCAATCGGTAGCGTGCCAGGCTCGTAACCTGTAGTTCCCATGTCCGAGTCCAAACTGAGTCAGCGTTGAGAATTATCTCCCAAAAATTCCCCGCCCTGTCCTTGATCAGTAGGGGACACCGATGGGCTTGGAAAGGCCGTCATCTTTCAGATGGGACATTAAGCTGTGGCCCGTGTGCAGGAGAGCCATACCCTGTGCTCGTTAAAGAACACGCGGATGGCCTTGACGGGAGGCTACCATCTGTCTCCCAACAGCTGTTCCAGTGGGTCCCCTCCCCCAACCTTCTTTGAGCCTTCGGAGTCCATGTGACCTGGCCATTTAGCCTACGGTGTGCAAAAAAGTGCCGCTCAGAGGAAACAACCCAACCAAAAAATTTATGGCACGAGCTGCCACTGGTTACAGGTGTTACACTGGAAGAGAGAAGTTAAAATTAGTCTACAGCAGCGATAAATAATTATTGCAATGCCCATTATTATGTGATATAAATTCTAATGGTAAAATCAATGGTCAACTAAAATATTAGCTGCCGTAGAACTCCTAAACTAGCCAAAACACTGATTACGAATGTGCGATTGGATATCATTGTTTTGTTATTATCATTGAGTTTCTCTATGCAACTCCTAAACTTTGAAAAATGCTTTTCATGTAGTTATATCAGCAATCACGTCTTTTCAGATAATTACTACGTCCTTGAATTCCTTTATCGGTCACGGTTTTTTTTTGCAGTCACCATAAACATAGGTGCCGACTTTTAAATTTTCACGAGAACAGAATAGTCATATATATAGGGCTGGATCTAGGAGGGCAGCAACAGCAAGGCCCCCCTTCCATTGAGAATGTTATTAAGGGTAACGGGGACGAAAATTATTAAACTTGTGCATATTTCACGCATTTTTCAATACTTTTCAAAAAAACTTCTAAAATGGAGGGGAAAATGATATACTGCAATGGAAATCCAGTCCCTTGTTCCCTCCCCCCCTCCCCTATATTTTTCTAAATCCGAGTCTAATTAATTCGAATATTTATATAACTTTTCGCGAAAATGATACAAAAATGATCGTTTATTTTGAATAGGGCTGTGAAGAGGAAAAATCAGACAAAATATTGAACTAAATGTTTGTCTCGTTAAAATTTGTATTTGGCCCTTCTAAATGTTTTAAAATTCTGCTTCTAATTTTCAACATAAGAAATGTGTCGGGTTTTTTTTACTTCTTTTTCAGAAATAAATTACACTGCATTAACTGAACACATGCAAGCCAATCAAGCAGACATCTGACACTACTACAGTAAAGTTGCTTTAGTTGCCAACCTCAACTAAAGCAATAATTGTATCTTGAAGTAAAAATTATCGTCTTTTACAGTTCACTATTGCTCCTGTCAGACCTCTGTGGCAAGCAGCTGCTTGAGTGGGTATTTATTTATTTATTATTATTGTACGCATGCCGATATAAATTTCGATTTGCACAAGAAAAAAATTTTTTTTTAATTATAAAATGACATGGAGGGAGAAAAGATGCTTTTGCCGCCGTGCCTAAATAATGGGCAATTGCCCCATTGTCCCCGTGGATTCGTCGCTTATGCCAGTAAAGTTCCGAAGAAGTCATGGGTATAATTCTGAATTAACGTATCTGAACAAAACAGGCCATTTTCAAACGTTTTCGGAAAGCACTCTCTTTATCTCGCAAAGCTTGATGATTACGATTGTGCTCCAACCGTGGTGGGCGTCCTAAACATTCCCTAGGTTTAAGAATCAACCGTCAATCTATGGACATTACGTCTAGGGTGTATGAAAGAGAACCATACCCTGTGCACGTTAAAAAGTGCACGTTAAAAACACGCTGGATGATCTTCACAGGATGCTCCCATCTGTCTCATAAGAGTTGTCAGTTGATCATCTTACCAACCTACTCTGACTCATTGGGGTCCTTGTGACATGGTTATTTAGCCCACTGGGGGCAAGACAAATGCCACTCAGAAGTAAAATAATTCAAACCATATCCTGTGTACGTTAAAGAACAGGCTGAACGGTAGGGATGGCTCAGTGGGTAGCACACCAGACTTGTAATCTGCAGTACCCAATTAGAGTCCCTGGTCCAGCACTGAGATTTATTTCTGCAAAACCCCCATGCAGCCTCGGTCAGTAGGAGACACCTATGGGCTCTAAAAGACCACCTTCCATCAAATAGGACGTTAAGCCGTGATTCACTGTGCACATTGATGAACACGCTGGATGGCCTTGACGGGAGACTTCCATCTGTATCTTATAACTGCCCAGTTGGTCCCCTCCCCCAACTTTCTTTGGGGACCAATCACATTGGGTCCTTGTGACCTAGCCATTTAGCCCATTGTGTGCAAAAAGGTGATGCTAACAGATAAAAAAACCCAATCCTCTTAGTTCCAGTAGTTTTATTCTGTATTGCATATCAGTTGTTCACCCACAGGGCACGATCTAGGAAGGGGAGGGGACAAGATGGCCATCTCCTGTGAACACATGCCTCCCCCCCCCCCCCTCACACACACACATATCTCCTTGAGAATGTTAGTAAGGGCAATAGAGGCCAAAAAATTATTAAACTTGCGTATATTTCATACATTTACCAAGAAAGATTTCAAAAACTTCTGAAACGAAGGAGAAAATGTTACACTGCAGTGGAGGTCCCAGTCTCTCCCCCCCCCCCTCCGTTCCCCCTCCCAATATCGTTTTGGCTCGATTTCCCCTCTCCTATATTTTTCTGTATCCCGACTTTTTCACCCATGATAAAGTATAAAGTAATTTTTTTAATATTTCCATGATTCAAAGGTAGTTCAGATTTCCACAGAAAGGAATTCATTAAATACCATTATCAATGGTAAAATCGCTACAATCCGTCCGCAGCTCTCTCGTGATGAGAAGAATTTGATAATGCAGAATTTTATCACATCCCTGACAAAGCAATTGCTGATTTCTGCAGCATAAACTCGATCACAATAGTCTGATTGCGAGCAACTAACGACTGATAGTTGAAAGATTTCTTCTGATATTACCATTCGCCTGAAACCTTTGCTCTCGTGAACTTATTATCCTCTATCAGAATCAGATAAAATGAGTAAACAACTTGAGTCCTTTGACTCTTTATTGTCGAGATTATCAATTAACAAAGGAACCTCCAACTTGCATCTCTCATTTGAACTCGTTCTAATGCAGAGTTCTTCGTGCAATGAGCCGCGGTCTTTGAAAAGGGCTATGCCACATTAAATTTTAACTTTGAATTTTCGTATTGTAACTTTGAATTTTCCGCTGAGTTCCACCATTTCCGTTACGATGCTCCTGCTCATCGCGCTCCAACGATCAGCCTTTTTATCGCATTTGACCTTATTGACACTGCATCTTTACGACTTTTATAGGTTGAGTTGTTTTACCTCTGAGCGGCACTTTTTTGCACACCATGGGCTAAATGGCCAGGTCACATGGACCCCGAAGGCTCAGAGAAGGTTGGGGGAGGGGACCCACTGGAACAGCTGTTGGGAGACAGATGGTAGCCTCCCGTCAAAGCCATCCAGCTACCGTCAAAGCCAACCTGCACTGGGTATGGCTCTCCCGCACACGGCGCCACGGCTTAACGTTACGATTTTTATAGGACTTCGCAGTGACGTTGAACACTGAGGTCAATAAAAATATTTGCATACACTTTACCTCTGAGCGATACTTTTTTGCACACAAGGGCTAAACAGCCAAGTCACGGGGATCCCGAGGACTCAGAGATGGTTGGGGGAAGAACTGAACCACTGAACATTTGTTAGAATACAAGTGGTAGCTTCCCGTCAGGGCCATCCAGCATGTTCTTTAACATGCACAATACTGACACACAAACTCGCTTACCCACAGTGTGGTAATCGCCGCTTTGGTTTATTTCTGGCAGAAAATGTCATTAAACTGTGTCCACAGCAGTTTCTAGTGGGCGCCAAGGCACTAGCCGAGGTTTATTCAGGTGCCTGCATACTTGTTATAGAGATCATTAATATGGCTCTACATAATATGAAAGTAAAGAGATTCGAAGACTCTGCTCTCTCAAACTTAACTACATACCGAAGTGAGTCAGTCTACCAACAGCTCTTCTGATTTGGGGCCGGAGGAGCTGTCATAGCGTGCCAGGCACGTAATTTGCATTGCCCTGGTTCGAGTCCCAGTTGGGCCATTAATGACTCAAAAATTGAGTCAATGTAAATGTATTTTTAAATATGAATGAAAAAAACGTTAGCCTTCAGGTGCTTCACAAGGTGACATCAAGCATGGTTAAAATAGCTCGCGCCTTCATCTGCGAACAAGGACGCCATTTTCAACATACTCTATATTGTAATGATATTTATATTCCTCTTTTGTTAGAAAGGAGAGATTATAACTTATGTTTGTAGCTGTTTAATTTTATATATGATTATCATTAACCTCGCAAAATATATGTATGTACTGTAGGTTGGCTACCTTTCGATAACCCTACATTTACCAAATCACAATTTTAAACTATATTTACTATTTGAAGAGTTCTGGCGGCTGAAACATTTAATAACAGTGTTGTTATTCGTAAGAATTTACCCTCAAAACTATAACATATCGTCTGTTAAAATTAATGTATTTTTAAAAGTTTGCTTCAATTAGATTTTTCCATCAGTTTTTTCCACCAATTGTTTTTAATTTCCGTCAATTTTGAAAGTGTTTAGAAGTGTTTGAAAGTGTCCAATAAATTACATCCTGTTGCATTTTTCTGTAGAAAAAGCTCATTTTTAAAGTTAGAAAGCTTTGAATGAGGTTTCCTATTCACAAAAGTATGAAAGTTACCCAATACGTTCGGTAATATGTAGGTTGTAGATTCTCGTAATCCGTATTCTCTAAACACTCTCGATAGTCTGAAGAGAGAGAGTGTTTTAAAGAGATAAAAATCGCTCTTTATACCATGGATATTTGAAACTACTCTATTATTCCTTCTAAGAATTTAATCGTCGTATGTTTTTGGTTACTTAAACAAATCGTAAGGCATAACTGACGGATCCCTATTATGTTGGTGACTCTAGACAAGTGCTTAACGCGCCCTATGGGAATTCGATCCTGCTTGTCTACTGTAAATATACATAGTACTTCCTAAAAAGTCTAGTCAAACTTTGGGAACATGTTCTACTGCGCATAGTGATGAAAAAAGTTATGAACATTGGGCCAGAAATGCTTCCCTACCGTGTTATAGGACATTTTGAGAATGTAAGTAAGAAATCCTGTAAAGTTAATTAGTTTTTACTCCAGTTATTAACGCACACTGTTAGTGATCGATGAGAACAATTATACATCAGAGCAAGTGTTCGAAATGGCCTCCTGAGCAGCAGTTCACGCTTCTTCTCATAGATTATCGAACACGTTCGAAAAGTCCCGAAATGTTCTGAATTCTTTGACAACCATCCACGATTCATTCACGGAGAGCTTGTATATCAGGAAACGAGGTAGCGTAAACATCAAACTTAAGTGTCCTCATAAGAAGAAATCCAGTGGATTGAAATCGGGAGATCGTCCAAGCCAATGGATAAGATAGGTATGCTTAATATTGCTCAGGAGTGGTGGTATGTTGTCCAACATTTGCATACATCTACTATGCCATCAGATATGCAAATTTACCTGACGTACCTTTTGACAGGCTTCCTTATTTGCACTCTCATAATGTGCTATAACTCAAAAGGGAAGCTTTTGTGGCCCAATGTTCATAGAAACAGGGGCAGAACGAGCGAAGGGACTATAATTGGGGGGGATCGAAAATTTTGCAACTCGTATCTTTTGGGTTGGGTTATTTTACCTCTGAGCGAACTTTTTTTTGCACACCATGGGCTAAATGACGAGGTCACAAGAACCCCGAAGGCTCAGAGAAGGTTGGGGGAGGGGACCCACTGGAACAGCTGTTGGGAGCAGATGGCAGCCTCCCGTCATGCCATCCAGCGTGTTCTTTAACGTGCACAGAATATGGCTCTCTCCCACACACGGAACCATGGCTTAACGTCCCATCCGACGGACGGCGGCCTTTCCAAGATCATAGGTGCCCCTACTGACCGTGGGCAGGGCGGGGAATTTTGCGGAGATAAATTTCAACGCTGATCCAGCTGGGACTCATAGAAATAGGAGCATAGCGAAGGGACTGTGGTTGGGGGGAGGAAATCGAAACTTTCTAACTCTTATATTTTGGGTTGTTTTACCTCTAAGCGGCACTTTTTTACACACCATGGGCTAAATGGCCAGGTCACAAGGACCCCGAAGGCTCAGAGAAGGTTGGGGGAGGGGATCCACTGGAACAACTGTTGGGGGACAGATGGTAACCTCCCGTCATGCCATCCAGCGTGTTCTTTAACTTGCACAGGGTATGGCTCTCCCACACACGGAGCCACGACTTAACGTCCCATCCGATAGATGGCGGCCTTTCGAAGCCCATCGGTGTCCCCTACTGACCGTGGGCAAGGCGGGGAATTTTTCGGAGATAAATCTCAACGCTGACCCAGTTGGTAACTCGTATCGTAACTCTAATTTTGCCAACTGAGAAAATAAGGAAGGAGTCATCAACCTCCTTTGAATAGCATTTTGTGCAGAGAGAGTTGTGTTAGTTTGGCCATGTTGCCTATTTGCATAGCTGCAGATTGGCAAACAGGATTATGAACAGTGTGCCTAAAGGCTTCAGGAAAAGGGGGAGACCTAGGATGCGATGGGCAGACAATGCCAAACAGGATCTTGTTAGAATTCGCCTACAGTGGCCAAATGCAGCAGCTGCATATCAGGAGACAGTTGTGGAGTGCAAACTTATACAGAGTAGTAGGACCTCCGTAGCCCGTGGCAGCACGTGGATTTTTTTGTGTCTGAAATTAAAGTTTGTGACGTCTCCAATGTCATGGGCAAGCTCAAACATGATTCCAAAAGGGAGGAAAAATGTGGTCGATGGTTATGAGTTCATATATCAATTGAAAGTTTTGAAGGTAGATGTTTTTAGTGCCAAAAAAATTAATTAAAAAATGTACCTGTATTTTATCAGTTGGCAAAATACAAAGCCACTTGGTAAAATACAGGTGAGTTGTGAATTAAAAATTTAATGATACCTATCTTCCTATATGGCCCTAAAAAGCAGAAAATAAGCCTAAAGCATATCCAGAATTTGCCAGGTCAATTCAAACTTTCAAATTCTCAAGATTTTGCCAATTCTTTTTAATTTCACAAAACCAGTCCCAATTTTCACAACTCGCCTGTATTTTACCAAGTGAATTCGAATTTTGTCAACTGCAATCAGTCACTGAGTTCGTATTGCTTCAGAGGAAGATAGGACGCCGATTTACCTACTCGGCAAGATTGCCGGTGACGTATCTTCCTTTGAAGTGATTACGAACTCAATGTTGATTGCACCATCGATATGCTTTAGGTTTATTTTCTACTTTTTGGGGCTTATAGGAAGATAAGCATATTTTTAAATTTTTAATTCACAACTCGTCTGTATTTTACCAAGTGGCTTCGCATTTTGCCAACTCTCCTTATTTTCACAAAAAGAATCCCAATTTTTACATCTCTCCCGAATTTGCCAGGTCAATTCAAACTTTCAAATTCTCAAGATTTTGCCAATTCTTTTTAATTTCACAAAACCAGTCCCAATTTTCACAACTCGCCTGTATTTTACCAAGTGAATTCGAATTTTGCCAACTCGCCATAATTTTACAGAAAATCCCAATTTTTATATCTCACCTGAATTTTGCCAACTCCCCAAGATTTTGCAAAGTCACTCCGAATTTTGTCAATTCCCCAAGATTTTGCCAAGTTGTCCCGATTTTACCAACTCACCTCTATTTTATTAAGTGGCTTCGAATATTGCTAACTATTCTAGATTTTACCACGTTACTCGTTTTTGACAATTGCCTTAGAACTCCCCTTGATTTTGCAAAAAAATCCAAATTTTCACAACTCACTTAGATTTTACAAGTCGTTTCGAATTTTGCCAACTCTGATTTACTTTGGGGGGAGGGAAGCCTCCCCCATAGCTACGCCCTTGCATAAAAACCTTTTTTTTTTCATCCCTTTGCGCAGCAGAACACGTTCCCAAAGTTGACCTTTTGGAAACTTTGCCTACCCTTTGTCGGAGGGTAATATACTTTGAGATATTTGAATCTCTGACTCAGTTTAAGAGAAACAAAATCATATTTTCGAAATCGAATGTTGCAATTTTTGGAATTTTTTCAACTTGTGTAGTTCCAAACCAATACATCGCTTTGAAATCGAAAATTAATCCGAAAGTCCAAAATCTCTACAAGTGGATGCGTTAACTGTGGATTTCGTAAGTCACAAAAACATTCTTCTGCCGAAGAGGAATACACGAGAGAAGATCACGTGACTGACATGTGACTCAGCAGGAAGCGCAGGGGAAGAAACGTCTGATCTTATCGACCTTGAGACGTTTTCAACTTGGCTGCAGAGAAGTAATAAGAGGCGTCTGTCAGAAGAGACTTAAAAAAGAGTCGTTATAGGAGTCAGGTCAAAAGACCACGGATAAGGACTGTGAATGAGGTTAATTAAGGGATAAATTCTTTCCTTCGGAGCTTTCGAAACTGAAGTCTGTTATGTTTTAGATGACCAAGACGAGCAATTCCGAAGTTCAGCACTAAGTTTGTTATTATGCAGCAGTCTGTGGCAATTACAATCGCAGTCGTGCGTTGTTCGCTATTACTCAGCGCAATAGCACTTTGTCGATACCAGAGAGAACAGATGCAGTGGGACTGCCATCGACCGGCGGGTTGGGTGGCTCAGTAGGTAGCGGGTCAGGCTTGTAGTGTGCAGTTCCCAGATTCGAGTCCCAACTGGCTCCGTCGGATGGGACATTAATCCACGTCGTCGCGTGAAAGAGAGCCATACCCTATGCACGTTAAAGACGGAGCTGGATGTCTTTAACGGTGACTCCCTTGGGGTCCTTGTGACCTGGTCATTTAGGCCATTATATGCATAAAAGTGCCGCTCAAAACGTGTCAGATGGGTTGTTTTGCCACTAAACTGCATTTTTGTACACACTATAGGCTAAATGGCCAGGTCACAAGGACCCCGAGAGCTCAGAGAAGGTTGGGGGGAAGGGGGGGAGGCCCACTTGAACAGCTGTTAGTAGTCAGCGTGAAAGAGAGCCATACAGCAGAGATTCAGTCAGCCTCCCGCCAAGACCAGCCAGTGTGTTCCCTAACGGGTATGGTTGGCAGAGTGGAGCCATGAACAGCTGTCAGGAGACAGATGGTAGTCTCCTGTCAGGCCATCCAGCGTGTTTTTAGGATATGTATCTCTCATATACGGAATCACGGCTTAACGTCCCATCCGACGGGCGGCGGCCTTTCGAAACCCATCGGTGTCCCCTACTGACCGTGGGCAGGGCGGGGAATTTTGCGGAGATAAATCTCAACGCTGACCCAACTGGGACTCGAACCTGGGAATTGCAGATTACGAGCCTGGCACGCTACCGACTGAGCCAACCCCGCCCCTCCCCGAAGGAGTGGCAAAATCCTTTCAGTGTAATACGCCGTAAAGTAGTTGGATTGTTTTACCGCTGAGCGGCACTTTTTTTTGCACACAATGCACTAAATGGCCAGGTCATAAGAACCCCGAGTTCCTTGTGACTGTGCGGAGGGCTCACAGATGGTTGGGAGAGTGCGGCCATGAACAGCTATTAGGAGACAAATGGTAGTCTCTTGTCAGGGCCATCCAGCACGTTCTTTACCCTGCATAGGGTATGTATCGCTCGTATAGGGAACCACGGCTTAACTTTTGTTTCATGAAATTATAGTGAGTATGACTGATCTAGTACCATGCTTGTTAATGATAGCCACGATGAAGGTTTGGCGTCGTTTTTGTTAGCAACTTTTTTAGAAAACATTTATAGGATAAAAAAGAACATAAATGTTTATGGCTGTTACTAGAGAATTAGTTTTGAAATATTCGCGGCTAAGTCTACCGAGAGGTCCTTATATATAGGATGGTGAAAGAACTTTGCTCATTGTACTGAACATTGCTCATTGTATCCATAATGGAGCAAATTCTATAGTTCACTATAATTATGCAGGGTGAATCTGAAAAAGTGGGCAAAACTTTACGGGGTGGTAGAACGCAGCTATACGAGCAATATTCGTCATAGAATGTATGGTCGGAACGCAAGCGGTGAGAAGTTAAAAGGTAGTTTTCCACTGTCACATTTAAAGAAAGAACACAAGAAGGAGAGGAGATACTTCAGAAAACATTTTATTAACAGGAATGTAATTGAGGTACATGCTCAAAGAAATTGCTCAAAAGAGCTGCCGCCAGCTGTAATGCAAGCTTCACACCTGCGGGATAGGGACCGACGCACATTTGCGAAGACACCAGGCATTTCCCGAATATCGCCGGCAACAACGGCGATCCTGGCGACTAGATCCATATCGGTTTCAATGGGGCACTCGTAGATTAGGCTTTTCATATGGCCCCACAGGAAAAAGTCCAAACACGAGAGATCCGGCGATCTATGGGACCACCTCGACCATTTCCAACGTCACCTAGCGGCTCGCCGTTTGCGTTCCGACCATACATTCTATGACGAATATTGCTCGTATAGCTGCGTTCTACCACCCCGTAAAGTTTTGCCCACTTTTTCAGATTCACCCTGTATATCAATCATACTCGCTATAATTTCATGAAATAAAATATCTTACAACTACGAAAATCTATATAATAAAAAATGTCTGTCTGTGTGTCTGTGAGTCTGTCTGTCTGTCTGTGGCAGCCATAACTCATCGGGAAATCAACGTACACCCTCCAAATTTTCAGAGAATGTTTCTGGTTGTGGTCCGGATTGCAGTGCCAAATTTCAGGTCGAAAGTCCAAGAGGGGGGCTTGCTAGAACCAAAAATATTTACCATGCTATTCCTACGGGAAACGAGAATCGCTATCAAATTTACTATTGCCATTTTCTGCTCCCTAACCATGAAAATAAAAATTTAAAATAGCATTTAAATGTTCCGCTGCAAATCTGATGCCGTTGCCAGATTCCCCACATTTCCAAAAGCATTATTTAGGCATTCCATTGCAGCTAGGGACCTGATTTTCTAACTAAAGATGGGGTCGGACAAGGGGAACCCGCCTACGAACTTTGTGACCTTTCGGTGAAGTACTTCGGGAATTACAGAATGCCACACAACTGAAGAAAAAAAATCTCGATCGTTTGCTACGGGCTCTGAGCACGCGTGCCGTATCATCAATAAGCTTTGCAACACCGGGAAATTCTTCACGTTCAAACTGTGTAAAATGTTTGGGGGAGGGAGAATACTCACAAAACTAACCATTAGTGAAGGAAATAACAAAATATACAGAATAAAAGTGAGACACGAGCTGTCAGTATTTGTCTTGAAACGAAGATACGGGCCAAGTGGGAACCTGTTTTTTAAACCAATCAACGGGACATACGGAGAACGCTGTGCAGGAAATTTGGACCGTGCGAACGAATATAACGGGAGCCAGAGGGCGGCAAAATCTGTGGTAATGGAAATAAAATCTCGATAGCTTATGCAGAAACCAAGCCACGAGCTATGAGGAGTGCTCGCTGACGTCAACAACGATCCGGGCAAATTTCTTCCTGTTGAAAATCTGTGCTAAACCGTCGGGGGTAAAATTTACATTTAATGCAGTGAAAATAAGAATATACAGGTTAAAAGTAACACCCGGGCAGCGCCGGGTAAGTTCAGCTAGTATATAATAAATTGAATTACCTGAATATCTTGGAGTTACATCCTTGAATTCTTCTTGAGAGAAAGAGGTATCCAGCAGAGAAGTTTTACTATAAACACTTCCTTTAAGACGACACTTGCACGCTACAAATGGCTACCAAATGATTCAAGCCTCCCTCCTTTAGCAAGCGAGCAATCCCATGATTCCCTAAACATCCAGGCACGTTCCTATCTAGGAGGCTCTGTCCTGGGCCAGTGTTGAGATTTATCTTCATAAAACTCACAACCTTGCCCTCGGTCAATAGGAGACAACGATGGGCTTCGAAAGCCACCGCCCATCGGATGGGACGTTAAGCCGTGGTTCCGTATAGGGAGATCCATACCCTACACACGTTAAAGAACACGCTGGATGGCCCTGAGAGGAGACTACCTTTTGTTTCCTAACAGCTGTTCATGGCTCCACTCTCGAAAACATCTGTGAGCCCTCCGCACAGTCACAAGGACCTCGGGGTCCTTGTGACCTGGCCATTTAGCGCATTGTGTGCAAAAAAAAGTGCCGCTCTGCGGTAAAACAACCCAACTACTCTGTGGCGTATTACACTCAAAGGATTTTTCCATTCCTTCGTGAGGGGGGTGGGGTTCTCAGTCGGTAGCGCGCCAAGCTCGTAATCTGCAGTTCCCAGGTTCGAGTCCCATCTGTCTCCTAACACCTGTTCCAATGGATCCCCTCCCCCAACCTTTTCTGAGCCTTCAAGGTTTATGTGACCTGGCCGTTTAGCCCATGGTGTGCAAAAAAGGGCAGCTAGATAAATAGATAGATAATTTTTATTTCAGATAATGTTTTACAGTATACAAAAACTTTTGAGGTCTCACAAGAGTAGGCTCGTTCGTGAGATCTCCATTCAGAAACAATTTCAATTGAAAACATCAGTCGTCACATTGAATAAAATACACAAAAAACGAAAACAACTCAAAACAAAAAAAATTCTAGAAATCCAGAAGTGAGAAAGGAAGAAAGGAAGAAACATTTAATATCTATGTTACATATAAACAGTTCTAGTAGTTTAATGCAAAAAGTTTCCACCTCATCCAGTTTCAAAATGTAGTTCTTGAGAACTTTAGAAAACAAATGAAAATTCATGACTCAGAGGTAAAACAACCCAACCCACTCCTTCGTAGCAAGCAACTGCTTGAGGAATAATTTATTTTCTTCACATCAAAAAGCATAATATTTTGAAAAAAAGATGTTAATTCCGAATTAAAATTCAAACAACATTGTAAAAATGTTTTTTACTTTGTAACATACGAAGAGATAATTTTTTTTTGTTTTGACAAGGCACTAAATGTTTCTGGAAGTAGTCTGCATAATTCCGTCGGCCTTGATCCGATAGCGAGGCTCGTAAGGGCTCTTGTAAGTAGCAGGTGAAGCAATAATCTCCATTTGTGATGGAGCTCGAAATAATTAATGTTCGGTGAATGCCACAGAGCTTAAACAGGAAGTAGGGCATATGTCGGCTTAGGCTCAACATCCCTGCCGTAATGATTTGCGACAGCACCTCATGGCCATTGTTTCCCGGCAAGCAGGTTAATGCCAAAGTTCCTAAAACTTTTTGACACCGCGACCTCTAATAAATTTTTACAACTTCTTTCCTCTGATGTAGGACTTTTGTCAGATCAAACTCTCTCGTCAAGGCCTTTCGATATATTCTTTAACGTGAACAGGGTATGGCTCTTATTGGACATGGGCTCAGGTGATATCGTGCCAGCCTCGTAATCTGCAGTTACTAGTTTCGAGTCCCACCTGGGCCAGCATTGAGATTTATCTCCGCAAAATTCCTCGCCCTGCCTGCCCTCGGCTAGTAGTGGAACACCAACAGCCTTGAAAAGGCTGCCGTCCGTCGAATGGGATGTTCCTCTTGGGCTGAATGGCATTCTTACGGCTGAATGGGATTCGCCGTAACCTCTTATGCATCCCCCGGTACACGTTAAAAACACGCTGGATGGCCTTGACAGGAGGCTAACATCTGTCTCCTAACAACTGTCCAATGGGTCCCCTCTCCCCAACTTTCTCTGATCCCTCGGGTTCTTGTGACCTGGCCAGTTAGTTCATTGTATGCAAAAAAGGGTTGGGTTGTTTTACCTCTGAGCGGCACTTTTTTGCACACCATGGGCTAAATGGCCAGGTCACATGGACCCCGAAGGCTCAGAGAAGGTTGGGGGAGGGGACCCACTGGAACAGCTGTTGGGAGATAGATGGTAGCCTCCCGTCAAGGCCATCCAGCATGTTCTTTAACGTGCACAAGGTATGGCTCTCCCGCGCACGGGGCCACGGCTTAACGTCCCATCCAACGGACGGTGGCCTTTCCAAGCCCATCGGTGTCCCTTACTGACCGTGGGCAGAGCAGGGAATTTTGCGGAGATAAATCTCAACGCTGACCCAGCTGGGACTCGAACCTGGGAACTACAGATTACGAGCCTAGCGCGCTACCGACTGAGCCACCCCCGCCCCAGGGTGGTAGATGCTTCAGCCGGTAGCCTGCAGGATCGTAATCTGCAGATCCCAGGTTTCAGTCCTCCTGGGCTTTATCAGTCCAGTTTACCTTCTGGGCGTTGAGATTTATCTCCGCAAAACTCCCTGTCTTCGGTCACTAGGGGACACCGATGGTCTTGGAAAGGATGGGGCGTAAGGCTTTGGTGTGCGGGAGTCATACCCTGTTCACGTTAAAGAACACATTAGATGGCCTTGATGGGCAGCTTCCACCTGTCTCCTAACAGCTGTCCAGTGGATTCCCTTCCCCAACCTTCTCTGAGCCCTTGGGTACTTGTAATGTGGCCATTTAACACATTGTGAGCAAAAAAAATGCCGGTCAGAAATAACCGGTTCTGATAAAAACCGAAACCTTTGATTCTAGATGCTTATGAAGTATTTTGGACATTAGGTGGTTTAACTTTGTAAGTGAGGTTTGTCAAAGCAGTCTGCAACCTTCTTTGAGCGTGCTGCATTGTATAAAGAGAGACTGCGTTGATTTGGCTATGTTGGCATTATGCCCAACTATAGATTAGCGAATAGTGTTATGAACAGTGTGCCTAAAGGCTTCAGGAAAAGCACACACCTAGGAATGCTGTGGGGAGACAATATCAAACAGGACCTTGTTAGAATTGCCTTTTAGTTGCCAAATGCAACAGCAGTAGTTTAAGATAGATGTTTATAGAGTATTAAATTACACAATCTGGTTGGACCTCTGTCACTCATGGCTATTTAAAAGATTCTATCTGTCTAAAATAGGGGCGGGGTGGCTCAGTCGGTAGCGCGCCAGGCTCGTTGGGTTGGGTTGTTTTACCTCTGAGCGGCACTTTTTTGCACACCATGGGCTAAATGGCCAGGTCACATGGACCCCGAAGGCTCAGAGAAGGTTGGAGGAGGGGACCCACTGGAACAGCTGTTGGGAGACAGATGGTAGCCTCCCGTCAAGGCCATCCAGCGTGTTCTTTAACGTGCACAGGGTATGGCTCTCCCGCACACGGGGCCACGGCTTAACGTCCCATCCGACGGACGGCGGCCTTTCCAAACCCATCGGTGTCCCCTACTGACCGTGGGCAGGGCGGGGAATCGCCAGGCTCGTAATCTGCAGTTCAGTGGTTCGAGTCCCAGCTGGGTCAGCTTTGAGATTTATCTCCGCAAAACTCTCCGCCCTGCCCACGGTCAGTAGGGGACACCGATGGGCTTAGAAAGGCCGCCGTCCGTCGGATGGGACGTTAAGCCGAGGCTCCGTGTGCGGGAGAGTCATACCAAAGCCGCCTGATGTCACGTGACTAATGACGTCAAAAGCGGGGGCAGTGCATCGTATCACAGCTTGAGCCAGCGGATCTGATTCATTTCTAATTTGATGTGTGTGTTATTTAAATGATTTCATTTCCTATACTGAATTGAATCAAATATCAATTATAAAGCAAATTATCATAAATGTGGCGAAGGATTTCATTCTTGTAGGAAATATTTTATTTTCATAGACATGAAAACAGCCTCATTTCTCAATGGCAAAAATATTCAATAAACATATTATCTGAAAATAGTTACACATATTTTTTATTAATTATATTTAATTGTAAATGGTATCATATGAAAGTGGAATATTAAAACATAACTTTATTGATTTTTTTAAAAATTTTGTAAAATTTTTTTGAAACGAAATACATGAGCTACATTTGCAAACATATTGGAAGAGATAAATATCTATTCTCAGGTTAGAAAAATATATACATACTAACTTCAGATAGGGCCTTAAAATTCCACTTCCGTATAATACGATTTAGAATTAAATATAGTTAATAAAAAATATGTGTAACTATTTTCAGATAATATGTTTATTGAATATTTTTGCCATTGAGAAATGAGGGTGTTTTCATGTCTATGAAAATAAAATATTTCCTACAAGAATGAAATTCTTCGCCACATTTATGATAATTTGCTTTATAATTGATATTTGATTCAATTCAGTATAGGAAATGAAATCATTTAAATAACACACACATCGAATTAGAAATGAATCAGATCCGCTGGCTCAAGATATGATGCGATGCACGGCCCCCGCTTTTGACGTCATTAGTCACGTGACATCAGGCTTTCTCTTCAGACGGCTTTGGTCATACCCTGTGCACGTTAAAGAACACGCTGGATGGACTTGACGGGAGGCTACCATCTGTCTCCCAACAGTTGTTCCTGTGGGTCCCCTCCCCCAACCTTCTCTGAGCCTTCGGGAACCTAGTGACCTGGCCATTTAACCCATGGTGTGTAAAAAAGTGCCGCTCAGAGGTAAAACAACCCAACTGTTTAAAATAATAAAATTATATGAACATGAGACCAGAAATGTTATTGTCCTACACATAATTATGTCTCTCTATATAGGCAGAGAAAAAAAGTGTGGGGTCCAATAAATTCCAACATCCATACTTTAAATATTGAACCAATATCGAGGAAAATTGAGATTTAAATAAATTAGATATCTTTATCTTCAGTGACATTTTTCCATTAAAAGCATACAATTTGTCATGTGGGCAACCCCTTAATCAGAGGAGGGATAGTAGGATCCCCCTCTTTAGGAAATCCCATGAGCCTCTTCTAGCAATCTCTTTGATCTTGGGGATGGGGTGGCTCAGTCGGTAGCGTGCAATGCTCGTAATCTGGAGTTCCCAGATTCGATTCCCATCTGGATCAGTTTTGAAATTTATCTCTGTAAAACTCGCCAACCTGCCCTCGGTCAGTAAGGGCCACCGATGGGTTTGGAAAGGCCGCGTTACTTCGGATGGAACATTAAGCCATGGGCCCCCGTGTTCGAGAGAGCCATATCATCTGCACATTAAAGAATACGCTGGATGGTCTTGGCCGGGGGGAGGAGCAAGGCCGGCGTGAACTTTTGCTGGGCAGGGTTCCAAAATTGTGCGGGGCCAAAAAAAGAAGCATTTATATGTACTTCTAAATTTTATAATAATAAATTATTTATTTTAAGTACAAAGTGCGGTACATATCTACATACAACTTATAGGAACATCGAGTACATTATAAATATTATATAATTTTTCTCGCATTTTTCGTCACAAAAGCTTTTATTACGTCATCAAAATTGACCAATTTCGCTTTGTATTGAAAGAATAGTTAGTCGTCGATTAGCGGGTTCTGCGATTGGATTTACTATTAGGCTTGGAAATTAACTGACATGCGCTCTGGTGGTGGGACGTGGAGCTAGAGGAACGAGGATACATTGTGTCGGCTGTTCTGTTAAAGACGCCGTTTTTTATACGATGAGCTTTTCGTGCACCTCGGGGCCTTTTAAAGCACAGGGCTGAGTTCTGGGGAACGCGCTGAACCCGCCTCGCGCCGGCCATGGGGGAAGGAGGCATATATTAGGTCATTTCTCTCAACTTTCTCTGAGAGCTCGGGGTCCTCATGACTTGACCATTTAGCTCATTATGTGTAAGAAAACGCCATTGAGTGATAACCGGTTCTGATAACCGAAGCCTTTGATTCTAGATGCTTACGCAGTATATTGGACACTAGGTCCCCATTAGACTCAAATGTATCCCCCCCCCACACACACACACGCACACCGAAAATTTCCGGGTACGCCACTGACCCTGAGAGTCTTCCACTGCTATCAAGTGAGTCTACTTACCCAATTCTTCGCCTTGGCATCTTTACGACTTGACGAGTAAGTTCACTGAGCAGCAAAAAGTGAAATGGTCCTTCTCTCAGAACTGAAAATAATCCATTCTCTACTCTACTAAACAGAATATACTGAAGTCTATGTAAAAACGCCTTTTTTGTAACCTCAATCAACTTCAATAACATCCCTGAAGGGAAATGTAACATAACAGAATAGGAATCAACACGTGAAGAGGAAATCAGCAGGGATAATGCAAAGTTAACCCTGACCAGCAACACATGTTGCCTTGAAAAATGTAGAATACCAAGTAATTGCTTCCGCAAAGAGAACGTTGGTACAGTTTGCGCAAGTTTGGCTGCTCATAGATGTTGCTTGACCACTTATTTTGATCACTTTGCCTTCAGATGATAAAAAAACAACATTGTATTTATCACAAGAGGAAAGAATGAACAGTCTAATAATGAGGACACTTTGGGAGAAAGCCTTTCATTTTACAGAAAGAGAATCTTATTTCCTATCTTTGCAATTTTGCGGTTTAATTTTCTTTTGTATATTTGTGTTTTTCTTCTGTAATATTGCCAGTCAGGCAAAATATTTGATCCATCTGAGAGAAATTGGCAATAACTTTCTAACTGACAATAAAGAAAAAAAAAAGAAATGAAATATGATAGGTACCGATTACTGGCAATATCGCGTTTATTTTCAAAGCAGTGGACGTATGCGGATATCCTAGATTTTATCCGCATTTAAATGCTTTTGGTGGATAAAAAATTAACGTTTAACGCGGATAGCAGATAAAATAAAATTGCTGATAGAGACAGCGATAAAAAAAATCGATGTTAATGCAGATAGCGGATAAAAAAAAATTGCTAATGGAGACAGCGATAAAAATAATCGATGTTAATGCTGATAGCGGATAAAAGAAATTGCTGATGAAGACAGCGATAAAAAATCGATGTTAATGCAGATAGCGGATAAAAAAAATTGCTGATGGAGACAGCGATTTAAAAAAATCGATGTTAATGCAGATAGCGGATAAATTCTCGAACATGAACAAACATTACTTCATTATTGATGTCTGACATGAGTAAATAGAACTACTTTAGATAACGGAAAAAGGAACCTGATTTGAAAATTCAGTGATCAAATTCACTTCAAAAAGAAAAAAAATGCATTGCGATGAAGCCATAAATAAAAAACAAGTTTATCCTATGTAAAAGAAACGATCTTTTTGCTGGCATAGCAGAACATAAATTCAAAGAAAAATACTGGAATGTTACGTAGAAAACTGAAATTAAATATGTGAAAATTTCAGTAATAGAGATCACAAAGTTTGCATACTGATGTTTAGAGGGGAGTTACTGCGTAATAAAAAATAATGTCCTCCAATAATCGCCGATAACCACTTTTAAAAGAGCAAAATTAACTCAAACGAGTTCGCAAAATTCGATAGAATTTTTGTTTCGTATTTGTTAAGGCATATTTTTACGGACTAAAAGACATAAAGCATTTGCAAAATTTGATGGAATTTTTATTTCATATTTGTTAAGGCATATTTTTACGAACTAAAAGACATTAAGCATTTGCAATTTTCAAAAGAATGAGATAAGCATTAAGGATATACACATTATATCACCAAATGTATTGGTATACTTCCATGTTATGTGAATGGAAAACCACATTAGAATCTCCCTAACTGAAAATAAGATTTTTTATAGAAAAATGTTACAAGAGATAAATTGTAGAGATCTCAATCAATTTTCTTCAAATTTCGTTTTTAGATCCATTCGTTTAAATCAGTGTCTCGCAAACTGTGTGCCGCGAGAAATTCCAAGTGTGCCGTGAGAGATTTTCAAATTGACACTAGATATTCCAAAGATTTCATTTTGACTTGACTTGTGTTATCGACATGCTTTAATATCGACGTGCTATCGACGTGCTTTAATAAAAATCTTTCAGATTTTATCAACTGGGATTTTGTAAGTATTTATCAAGCTTTTTCCAAATTTTGGTATTAATTTTTGATTATTTCAAGCCATAGAATGGACAAATATTTAAAACAAACACCGAGTTATGATTAATTATATTTATTATTATATTTATTTTAAATAAAATGCATTTAACGAAACTTAAATTTTTCTCTTTTTACATAATCATCAAAAATTCTTTTTTAGGTGTGCCGCGGAAAAAAAATAGATTCAGTGTGCCGCGGAAAAAAAAAATGAGATTCAATGTGCCGCAGAGTAAAAAAGTTTGCGAGACACTGGTTTAAATTTAGATTTATTGACATAGACGTTGCTGTTACTCTCGACCTAAAATCTGTTTCAAAACTGATGGAAATCCTGAAATTGCACTTACGATTATTTATATATTTTTTTAGAATTATTAACGATTTGCGACAACTTTTGAGGAAAATTATTACGAGTGGCAACAGTGTTGTTAAATGTTTTTGCTTCCCGAAATATTTAAATAGTAAACAAGTATTTGTCAAGACCGAGATTTGCGGAATTTTTGTCAAATATTTTTAAATTCCTGTGACATTTTGCTACAAAAAGACTTATTTCATAGCAAGAAAACTTTGAATATAGCTTTCCATTAACACACCATGGAACTGTTCCAATATTTTGATAAAAGTAATTTATTCATTTACAAACCAAAAAAATGAAAACAACCGTTTAAATTCGAAAATGAATAATTCGATTTTTAAATATTACTACATGCTGAATATTACAAATTATATGCCATGTACAATATTAATTTATTACATCCATTTTTTACAGGATTTGGTAAAACTGTATGACTTATCATTAAAATTCCTATATAAGTTTCGATTACATTATTTTCATCGTGGTTTGAAAGAAAAAAATATTATATACTTTTTTATACGGATTTAAAAAAAACATAATAATTCTCCCGAATCGCTACTCGGGGTCGCTTAAAACGCTTTGCAACACGCTTGAAACGTTTTTAGCCGCCATTTTGTTTAATTTATGTTCGCTTGAAATGCTTTTAGACCGCCATTTTGTTTATTTATGTTATGAGCTGATTTGCGTTGATTTCGACCCCGAGTATCGATTCGGGAGAATTACCAAAGAAAGTATTCACTACTTTCTAAAAATTGCGTCCAGTTTATTATACTAAGCCTAAATCTGTATTTTCTACTTGTGGTCTTGTCTGAGCATTAAAAGTTGTGTCATTCAATGTGTACGCCATCATCATCATCATCATCATCATCATCATCATCATCATCATCATCATCATCATCATCATCATCATCAAGCAGCCATGGGCTACGGAGGTCCAACCAGACCGTGCAGTTTAATTCTCCAAGCATATCTGTCCTGAGCTACATCTGCTGCATCCGGCCAGTGCACAGCAATTCTAACAACGTCCTGCTTGACATTGTCTGCCCACCGCATCCTAGGTCTCCCCCTCCTTCTGAGGCCTCTAGGCACACTGTTCATAACCCTATTCGCCAATCTATAATTATCCATACGGGCAACATGGCCAAACAAGCGGAGTCTCTCTCTGCACAATATGCTGCTTAAAGGAGGTTGCAGACTCCTTTGCCTAACCTCATCATTAGTTACAAAGTTAAATCACCTAATACCCAAGATACTACGTAGGCATCTAGAATCAAAAGCATCTAGTTTCCTGTTATCTTGGGGGCGGGGGTGGCTCAATCGGTAAAGTGCCAGTCGCGTAATCTGTAGTTCCCAGGTTCGAGTCCCAGCTGGGTCAGCGTTGAGATTTATCTCCGCAAAATTCCCCGCCCTGCCCACGGTCAGTAGGGGACACCGATGAGCTTGGAAAGGCCGCCGTCCGTCGGATGGGACGTTAAGCCGTGGCCCCGTGTGCGGGAGAGACATACCCTGTGCACGTTAAAGAACAAGCTGGATGGCCTTGACGGGAGGCTACCATCTGTCTCCTAACAGCTGTTCCAGTGGGTCCCCTCCCGCAACCTTCTCTGAGCCTTCGGGGTCCATGTGACCTGGCCATTTAGCTCATGGTGTGCAAAAAAGTGCCGCTCAGAGGTAAAACAACCCAACCCAACCTGTTATCTTGTTTACACAGCGTCCAAGTTTCACTACCATAACTAACCCTAGAAAGAACCAAACTATTATACATCTAAAGCGTATATAGCTCTAGAAAAACCAAACTATTATACATCTAACACTATTATACATCTAATAGTGTATACATCTAAAGACTAATTTTAGTCTTTAGATGTTCTATTTCTCCACAATCTCCATAGATTCTTAAAAGTCCCGGCAGCAATCCCTATTCGTCTGTTAATCTCATGCCGCACATCACCAGTATCAGTTACGTAGCTCCCAAGGTAATTAAACTGTGACACCTGCTCAAGACTGCAACCATTCAGATGAACTGAATCACAACCTGCCTGACCAATTTTCATCACTTTAGTTTTCTCTCTGTTTATAACCAAACCTACTCTACTACCAGTCTCATCAACAGCTCGAATGAAAGAGTTAATCTCATCAACATCATTTGCCAAAAGGGCTAAATCATCAGCATAATCTAAATCAGAAATTTTCGTATTTCCAGCCCATTTAAGGCCAAAACCTTTCCCTTGAAGTGAATTTCGCATAACATAATCAATAACCAAACTAAAGAGAAAAGGAGACAAAATGCACCCTTGTCGAACACCAGAAGTAATGCTAAACCAATTGCTACAAGCCTTACCAACTCTTACACACGACTCAGTGTTATTATAGAGAACTTTCATTATGTTAACTAACTTGTCTGGTATACCATATGATCTCACAATCAACCACAAATTATGACGATCAACAGAGTCGAAAGCCTTTTTGAAATCAACAAAGCTAGCAACCAAAGGTTTCTGAAACTCTAAACATTTCTCAAGAATCTGCATAAGTAAAAATATCTGATCCACACATCCTCTACCACTTCTGAATCCACATTGCTCATCACGCAATTGACTGTCAACCAGATTCTTAATTCTATTAAGCGCAATCATGGAAAGAACTTTACCTGGAACAGAGAGTAGGCTGATACCCTATAGTTATCACAAGAACTGCGATCACCTTTTTTGAAAATAGGGATAACAATAGCTCTGGTAAAATCCTTAGGAACCATACCTTTATCATAAAAGATATTCAAAATTTCAGTCATCCAAGTTGTAACCAAAACATTCCTAGCTCTAAGCATTTCTGTAGTAATTTCATCTACCCCTGGGGATTTATGAAGTTTAAGTTTAGAAATAGCCAAAATAACTTCAGATTGTGTTATAGAGCCAACATTAAAGCCCCCAATACATTTATCATCATTACAAACAATGGGAGTAGAACTAACCACATTGTTTAGAACATGACTGAAATGCTCAACCCACCTAGCCAAGACAGAATCCTTCCCTTCTATAACCTTACCTTGTTTATCCTTAAATCCTTGTATGCCTGTCCATTTTCTACCACATAAAGCATTAACTATTTGGTACAACTCTCCGCTGTTGTGCTGCCTAACTGCTTCTTCAGTGAAGCCATCAAGCCAAAGATTCTTATCAGTAGCTAACTGATCCTTTACACATTTATTAAGCTCTCTGTAATCCTTTCTATTAGGACTAGTAGGGTCCTGATTAAGGACATTCCTGCAGTTCCTTCTATCTGAAATAAGCACAAGTGCCTTATCACTCAAATAATTCTGCCTCCTCTGCTCCTTTTTTCCTAAAAGAGTACTGTTAGTGTCCAAAAAAGCCTGTTTAAAATGATCCCATTCTTCCTCAACTTCAGTAGTAAGCAAACCATGACTGTCATAATGACTAAGTAACCTATCATGGTAAGCTTTGGCTGTAAGTGGATCTTTCAGAGTTTCAGTATTAAAAGTAAATTTTTTAACCCTAGCACAACACTTTTTAAGTTTAAGTTGCAACACACTTTTAACAAGGTAATGGTCAGATGCAATTTCAGCTCCCCTATATGACCTGGTATTCTTAACAGAATAGCCCATTTGCTGTTGATTAATACATAATCAATCCTATTCTTATGCAAGCCATTAGGTGAAACCCATGTGTACTTATGTATGTCGCGGTGTTTGTAATAAGTGTTAGTTATTCTGAATCCATTGAGTTAACTTACCTGTAGGAGATGTTGCCCATTGCAGCTACCAATACCAAAAGGGCCTATCACCCCTTCCCAAAGATCAGAGTCAGTACCAATTTTGGCATTGAAGTCACCTAGAACAAGGGTAATATCTCCTTTCTTGACAGAATTCAAAATATCCTGAAGTTGTCCGTAAAACCTATCCTTCTGATCTTCATCAGCATCCTTAGTGGGGGCATAACAGCAGATAACATTCAAATTTTTAATGCTTGTCTGAAATTTTGCTGTAAGAAGCCTTTCATTAATGCACTCATATCCTAGAAGAGCATCACTAGCATGTCAGCTGAGCAGCAGACCCACGCCTTGGTGATGCTTTCCATCCTCCCTCCCTGTAAAGAGAAATTTAAAGTTATTTTTAAGTATCTCACCTTTACCTGTCCATCTCCACTCTTGCAAGCCTAGAATATCTAGGTTATTGCGCTGGAATTCCTGCGTGAGGACATCAAGAGAATAATCTCTATGTAATGTCCTCACGTTCCACGTTCCTGCAGAGAGAAAATGATTAGTAGGATTTTTAAAGAAATTAGATTTATTGAGATTGGTAGGGCCAACAATATCAAACAGCCCCCTGATCGCAGGCATGAGGCAAAGACCTGTTCCTCTTCCGCTAAAGGCTGAAGTCACCGATGCTGGTAGGAACTTCAGGCACCACCTTTTCAAGTGGACTTTTTCAAGAGCCATACGTTGGCACTACTAGTTGGGCATCGTCAAGCCTAAACTGGAGTAATGTGCCTGCCTGAGACACATTACTCCAGTTTAGGCTTGACGATGCCCAACTAGCTAAGTAAGGTTCAGGTACCTGCGAAGGCCTCTGATTAGGATTATTCACCAGCTGATATAAAGTATCCCATGCCTCTGTTCACTTAGGGCTGGCAACCCAGAAGCAAACAGAAAACACAGCGGCAGATTCTCCCTCAACAGAGGCCCACCAGTGCAGCAAGTCCAGGATCCATAATCAAGCTCAAATCCATAAACAAGTGCAGTCTTGTAGGTATAAATGGTCAGCACCAGGACCCTGTGAAGTTGACCACTCCTCAGCAGGGTTGAAAAAAAGAAAAAAAGTAGCCATAGATGACAACCAGATCAGTAGGTCATACTGAACTGGCAGCCCTCCCCTTCCGTTCCCTTCCAAAAGAGAATATCTCTTTTGAAAGGTACTAACGGCCTGCACCACGAGAAGGCGGGGTCGGACATTAGGTGTAAACAGAAAAATCAAGTGTCACCTAAGTTTGCAGAGATGATACTGTTGGAAATTTCCCAGTAAACCGTTGTCCGTATTATAAAAAAAAACTCCCAAAAACTAATGATTTATTATCTTCTGGGTTGGTTGGGTTGTTTTACCTCTGATCGGCACTTTTTTGCACACCATGGTCTAAATGGCCAGGTCACATGGACCCCGAAGGCTCAGAGAAGGTTGGGGGAGGGGATCCACTGGAACAGCTGTTGGTAGACAGATGGTAACCTCCCGTCAAGGCTATCCGGCGTGTTCTTTAACGTGCCCAGGGTATGGCTCTCCCGCACACGGGGCCACGGCTTAATGTCCCATCCGATGGAAGGCGGCCTTTCCAAACCACGGCTTAATGTCCAATCCGACGTAAGGCTGCCTTTCCAAGTCCATTGGTGTCCCCTACTGACCGTGGGCAGGGCGAGGAATTTTGCGGAGATAAATCTCAACGCTGACCCAGCTGGGACTCGAACTTGAGAACTGCAGATTACGAGCCTGGCGCGCTACCGACTGAGCCACCTCCGCCCGTATCATCTGGGTGTTTTTTAAATAATGCCGTAGGCGGAGTGTTGTAGAAATCAATAGTGTCCATGAAAGCATATAACAAATATGGCGGCGATGAAAAATTAACTGGTTTTACCATTAGGCGAACCTAGGCGATCGCCTAGGGGCGCCAAGATACGGGGACGCCAGCCTCACTCGAAAACAAAGAAAAAATAGATCGTTAAATCTTTTCGATTTTTAAAATGTTCATAATGATATTATTTTTATAAATATCCACATATATGGGTGCATGTGGGTGTTTGTGTGAGTATGACAATATACATATATAAAGACAATGTATAGGGGAGCCTAAATTTTCTTTGCCTAGAGGCGTCAGATACTCTAATGCCGGCCCTGCTGTTGATTACATCTTTGCTATAGCTCGGTTGGTTTCATTCAGTAATATCCAAAAAATCAGTTCAATCAATTCACTTTGCACAATTAGATGCAAAAAAAAAAAATTTCTGAAGCATTTGACGCAAATAAGTGTTTGGTGAAGTGTAAAGTTTCGATGTTTGAGAAGAATAGCAAAAGAATAAGAGTTTGTTTTGATGCCTTTTCCTCTTAAACTATTCACCTAGTCGTGACGCTGTTCGCACCATTGCAGACGATAATGGAATCAATATTGCCAAATAATACGATGCCATTTCGGATTAATGCATGGTTGCTCATAATCAGACTGCAAAACACAAGGCTGGGGAAAGCATTTTGTGGAAGAATTTTGATCAGGCGTGTCCAACCTTTTGACTTCCCTGGGCCACATTGAGTGAAGATTTGACTTCCCTGGGTCACATTGAGTGAAGATGAATTGTTTTGGGCCGCACATAAAATATACAGGGTGTCCATAAAGTCTCTTTACAATTTAAAAAATTTATTAAAAAATCAAATGAAAAGATAAATATTTGGAAATTATTACAAAATGAGAAGTAGATATTGAAGTTTTTTTACATCATTTAATACACCTCTATATGGGCACCATTAGTTGCACGAAGCACATCAAGACGGTACTCGATTTCTTGTCATGTTCGCTGCAGCATAGCCTCATCGATGGTGGCAATGGCATCAGTGATCTTTTGCTTTATGTGTGTCCCGTATCTTTGTTCGATTTATAGTGATGTCCCGTATCTTTGTTCGATACACGATATCTTTAACATAACCCCATAGAAAGAAGTTCAGGGGAGTGATATCTGATGAACGAGGTGGCCACGGAATTGGGCCATCCCTTCCAATCCACCGGTCTGGAAATTTTTGATTTAGGAACCCACGGACTTGCAGTCCCCAATGTGGTGGTGCACCATCTTGCTGGAAAATGTTGGTTGGTTGAAGGTCATCTAGTTGTGATGCCACATATTCAGTCAAAAGGTCAAAGTAAACATTTGCAGTAATTGATGCCTCGTTGAAGAAAAATGGACCAAGGATTCGATTGCATGATCCCACACCACACATTAACCTTTGGACTATCTCGGTGAAGTTCACTAGTCACATGGAGGTGTTCTGATCCCCAGATCCTCACATTATGTGTGTTCAGTTTCCCTGAGACATGAAAGGTTGCCTCATCACTGAAACAAACTCGGGTGAGGAACGTTTCATCCTCAGAAATTCGTTCCAGCATGTTAACTGCAAACTCTTTTCGTCTTGGTTTATCATTTGGCTCGAGTGCCTGTAAGAGTTGCACTTTGTAAGCGTACAATCGCAAGTTCTTGTGTAGGACTTTGTGCACTGTTGAACGTGGTAGCTCTGTCTGGCAGCAGTACGGATGGACGTTGTGGGATATCGACTAAAGGCTTGTCTTACACGATCGATGTTTTCCTCAGATGTTCTTGGTCGTCTACTCCTCCCTTTATCCAACACTGTCCCTGTCTCCATAAATTTCTTGTGCCATGCACGAATTGACGGACGTGACGGTGGATCTCTTCCATACTTAGTTCTGTAGTTTCGCTGAGTCTGCGTATTCGATTTCGTTTCAATAAACCATGATACACATTGTGCCTTCTCTTGAGAAGTAGCCATTTTTTAGAGTTTCTTTAAAAAATACCTCTTTCATCAACGTGGTACCTGAAATACACAAATGCAATGTGATTAAAAACTTTAATAACCACTTAGTACATAGAAGAAATTTGATTAAGATATCTCATCAATTGCCTTTGTAATAAATTTTTTAAATTGTAAAGAGACTTTATGGACACCCTGTATAATATAGTTAATATGTATATGAATAATAAAACTTCATTTATTTTCTTATATTTTCTATTATAAAATTAAAAAAAGTCAACATAAAACTAGTGGGATATCAAAAACTCGCTGAAAATTACATAATCATGTTGAAAGCTTATGTCGTAAACTTTACGAGTTTGTGGGCCGCATTACTAGCTGTCCAGGGCCACATGCGACTAGCGGGTCGCTGGTTGGACACGCCTGATTTTGATATCCCACTAGTTTTATGTTGACTTTTTTGAAATGGCAAAGATAACAATTTCTTCCAATTTTTTTGTGATTTCCGTCGATTTTCAAATCGAATTTACTAATTGTTAATCCAAAACACTTATAAATTATACATTCAGTATAAGTAGAAATTTATTTGATGGATTCAAAATGATACAGTCGCTCAAAAAAATATCCGAACACTATGGTTGATTACAAAATTCAGAAAAAATATCTGGCTACGATTTCTTTTAGAAATTAGTGGCAACTTTCGAAAATCTGGCAACTTTCGTGTCACGTGATCAATTCTTTTAATTCGGGAACTAAAATTATTTCCTTTTTCATCCAGTTAGTAGCACTGTTGATCAGGGCTGGTTTTACCATTAGGCGAACCTAGGCGATCGCCTAGGTTCGCCTAATGGTAAAACCAGCAAAATATCTGGCAACGATTTCTAAAAAAATCGTTGCCAGATATTTTTTTCTGAATTCTGTAATCAACCATTGTGTTCGGATATTTTTTGAGCGACTGTACGAAGATAAATTGAATGTAGTAATCTTTGTCAGCAAAACACAAAATATTTTCAGTATTAAGCTACCATCCTATGGTTGGTTATAAATTTAGGGCAAAAGGCTGAATTAATATATTTACACGTACAAATCAATGCCAGTAACAAATAAATCTTGCAAATACACTAGAAATAACTACTAGAACTATTCTAATACCTTACAATTTATTCACAATTTACGTTATTCAACCAAAACTCTGATAAAAACACTTGAAACTTTCAATTTATGGCCTTGACTACGGTTCGTTTTACCGACGTATCCAAACGATTTATAAATATTCTCGTGCTATCTTAAAAATAACGTAAATTCGTTTTATATCAACTACTGCAATTTTGCTTCCTATCTTTAACTCATCTAGCCCAGGACAGAGTGTTTTCTTGTTTATTTTTTTATAATGCTTTGAATACCAGAAACCTTATTCTTTCCCGACTTCCAGTTCCAACAATACACCTACGCAATTCGAATCACAGTACCGGCACTAAGAGTTTTGCTAATTATTGTCAGGAATAGCCAAGTTGTAGCAAAAATCATTAATTTTCCTCTGAATATATAAAAATGACGAATTATTTTCATTAGAAATAACATATTGTTACAGATTTTTAGCAATATTTTTTTACAATAGTGCGTGACTTCTTAATAAACAAATAGACAGTAAATGAACTGTTTTAAGAACTGAGAATACCAGAAACCTTATTCTTTCCCGACTTCCAGTTCCAACAATACACCTACGCAATTCGAATCACAGTACCGGCACTAAGAGTTTTGCTAATTATTGTCAGGAATAGCCAAGTTGTAGCAAAAATCATTAATTTTCCTCTGAATATATAAAAATGGCGAATTATTTTCATTAGAAATAACATATTGTTACAGATTTTTAGCAATATTTTTTTACAATAGTGCGTGACTTCTTAATAAACAAATAGACAGTAAATGAACTGTTTTAAGAACTGAGACAATAAATTTACATTAGTAATAAATATATAATAAATAATTAAGATGCACTGTTATTTTTCTACTACCAAAAAAAAACTTCCTTTACCACAAATATGTCGAAACTTTTTAAGTCGTCACGCGTATAATAATAAATAAATAAATACCCCCTCAAGCAGCTGCTTGCCACAGAGGTCTAACAGGAGCCTGTCAGTTTATATGCCAAAGTAGAAGATCTGAGAGGTTGGCAGGACCTCAGCAGAAAAACGACACGAACATCCATGCCTTACCCGGGGCTCTAACCCAGGTCCCTTAGATCACTAGCCAAGTGCACCAACCACTCGGCCACGGGACGATTTTTTTCACAGCGTATACACATACACAAGTCGAAATCCTTTTCATACCGGTACAACTCTCTTCTCTTATTATCATATCAATTTGAAATCAATCGCGTTCCAATCCATTCATGGCGTATTTCACATTATACGCTGTATCTCGCGCCTCTCATAGTAAGACAGTCACGTTTTCATTGTTGTACGTGCAGATTCCGCTTCATTATACGTTTTCTTGTTTCTATGTAGTTAATGTGAGTATTAATGAGTTTTTTTATATGCGTTTTCATGTTATGTTTCATATGGTTTTTGTGTTAATTTCTACGTTTATCTTTTACAAAGGAAAGGATTAATATGTTTTAATTTTTTAATTCGTAATAATTATGGTAATAAATGCAAATGAACAAAGAATAAAACAATATTTTAATTTAAATTTCGTAAAAATAATTCTTTTTTAAAGTTTTCATGATAACATTCAAAAAATGAATATGCGAACGGGTATAATTTGAATTATTTTCGCCTCTAAATGTTATTTTTTCTCCTTAAAATGAGTGAAAAAGAACAAGGTGTAGCTTCGCGAGACAGCGTTTCTAATATTTGCCTTTATTACAATATTTTATATTGTAATTTTCTTTTTTCTCTTTTTTTCTAACTTTCCCAGCTGGGTCAGCGTTGAGATTTATCTCCGCAAAACTCCCGCCCTGCCCACGGTCAGTAGGGGACACCGATGGGTTTGGAAAGGCCGCCGTCCGTCGGATGGGATTTTAAGCCGTGGCCCCCGTGTTCTGGAGAGACATACCCTGTGCACGTTAAAGAACACGCTGGATGGCCTTGACGGGAGGCTACCATCTGTCTCCTAACACTTGTTCCAGTGGGTCCCCTCCCCCAACCTTTTCTGAGACTTCGGGGTCCATGTGACCTGGCCATTTAGCCCATGGTGTGCAAAAAAGTGCTGCTCAGAGGTAAACCAAACCAAAAAATAAGTGTCCACTATAATTGGATCTAGACCTATTGTTGACACTATAACTAAATAAAAAACTAAATAAATAAAGACTTACATCATATGCAAACAACGGGAATTTGCGTATATTACAGGGTGACCTACTTAGATCGCTGAACTGAAACAGAATTCGTTATAAAAGAAATTTACAGCAAATCTGGGTTTCAACCTCTAATGGTCTAATCCCTTTCAAAAACCAAAAAAAGAGTTTAATACGACAATATATATAGAATTTTGTATATTCTGGCCAAAAGGTCGGCTTCTTTTAAAAATGTAGAATGAAATGTCTAATTGGAAAAGGAGCTTCCATTTC